>OY728129.1:682970724-687970724 GCA_963277665.1 Viscum album | reverse complement strand
AACATATTGGAAGTTAAGATTTCAGATGTGAAATTATAGATATTAAGAAAAACATTATTTCAAAAATATCATATCTATATATATACATTAAATCCATAATTGTATTTTACCTTGAGAGGTAGTTATGGAAAATGAGCAACATTTGTTTTAGATGTGGTAGTCCACCATACAAATGAAAAATGGTTTCATATTCCATTCTAAAGAAGAGGATATTGATATAGGTTATTCCATGAAATAATAACATATAAGTATAGGGAATATAATGTTTTTATTATTTCATCATGGTTTAAGAATTTTTTATGAAGGTGAAAAAAATGAACCATAACTGATGGTTAAGAACTATACCTCTTCTTTGGAAAACCTCATTAGGTATATAGCTAGAGCCCATTTAAGATGGTTAAATGTCTGAAATAAGTGAAAACAATAATGGGTTGGGAATTAAATAAGGGGTTGTAGAAGGTACTAGTTTACCCAAATACCTCTTTGTGTATCTAGAGGAGATGATAGGGGAGGTGTCCTTTTATAAGATGGTAAGAGGTCTGAATTTGAATTTTTTAAAAAGTATAAATTATATTAATTATTATTGACACATAATGGATCCAAAATGGACCATTACAAAATATTATATTATAAACTGTATAAATATGGATTTCTAATAGAATTTAGAGAAAATTTTATGTAATGTTAACAATTATTTCATTAGATTAACACCTCATAAACCTATTTTAACTTTAATCTTGGTAAAATATTTTTACTATTTCAACTATACCTTCTGAAAAAATATTAATTTTATAATATTCAATAATATTAATTATTATTATTGGAAATGTTGAATACATTTGCACAAATTTTATTCAAAGAAGTGGAAATTTTTAATTTTTAATTGAACCAGTATGTACAACGAAATGTGGTTTTCCAAATAATTATATTTTTTACTTAAAAGATGTTTTTAAATCAAAATTACACATAATATGGATTTTAGTGACCTAATTTGGAATAGAAAAAATATAATTTAACTTTTTTTACTTTATGTCGAAGGATAATTTTTAATAAAAATAATTATTTCCCATTCATCATTGAAAAATATCTATTTTCAGGAAATTATAAAAAATTCAAACTAAGATAGTTTTTATAAGTTTATTTCAACATGATGTAAATTTTGTAAAATTTATTTTTTCATAGTTTAAAAAAATTATTTATATTAATTTATTATAAAAATAAATAAAAAACATATTATGAAAATATTTAACATTTTTCATCTTTTAAATACATTACATTAAATAAATTTTCATTATCTAAAACTATTTTATGTATTTGGAAATAAATCTATTCCTATTCACAACCCTAATTTAATCGATTAGTTATAATGGAATATTTTATTATGGTTCAATTATAATCGACGTTTTATGTATTGAATGATACATAAGAGAAAAATATTATTTAAAAAAATATATATCATAAAATTTTGTTGTGTTTCATTATACACAAAATGAAATTAATTTATCCCTCCAAATACACTGACTCTAAGAAAAGAGACAGGTTTTATCTGTTCTATTACATCCTCAGGTTCCCAAGTAGTTTCTTTGAATTTTTGATTCCTCTATTAAATTTTATCTTTGTGAGTAATATTTTGTCATATCACTTTATCTCGACAATAATATATTTAAAATGGTTGTTCATTATAGGAAATATCATACCCTAGTGTTCAAACCTACAAGTTCAGCACATATGAAGGATCAGGTATGTAATTCCTCTATAGAGATACGTAGAACACATCCTGAACTTTAGTGTAACTCGATAGATGCCCCAACTAAAAAACCACAATCCCTAACTGATCGAGAATTTCAAATGGGCCAATATAAATTGGGATAAAATTTAATTTCATCTAAAATATAATAACCCACTTCTATAGAGATATTCATAGAAACACCTTTTCACATAATCCAAACAACAAATCTCACCGGAAATAATCAAAAAATGTTTTATTTTTTATTCTAATCTACCTTGTTGTGTCCTTTAATAATTCAAACTTTATCATCCATTTCATCCAAGTGCTCACATTCCAATTTCATTATTTGTCTAAGATAATCTATTGATATAAGAGTTATATACTTCCTACCATGGAGAGCCTCTTAAAGAGCTATATGAATATTCATGTTACATATTTTATTTTAAGAAGGTTTTTTCTATAGTAAGGTTTTGATCCTAACAACCTATTAATTTTTAAGAGAAATATCTCAATACATATTTCAGTGATTGAATTATTCTCTCAGTGTGGTCATCTATCTGATGATTATAGGTTGTACTGAAATAAAACTCTCCATAAAGATCCCACAAAATATGTTTCTAGAACATAAAGGTAAAGCTAACATCCCAATCTGATATAATAGAATTCAGTGATTTGTACATCCTTACCATATCCTTAATGTATATTTTGGAATTATGAACAGGGGAAAATAATATATGATAGAATTGAAGTTTTATGACATCATAATGTGATAAAATACAACCCAAATAGAATTATGGAATCTTCAAATTTTGGGGTGTCCAATTAGAAAATACATGGTAATTGTTTCTCATATATATTCTAGTATGAGTAAAGGTTGTTACATCCCCTTAGACTTCAATTTTTCCACCTTATCATGTTGACATACCAAAAACCAAGATAGATACTAATCAATATATCCCTTAATTCTATCTCACTAGAAATAGAATTCAGATCTCTTTAAATCTATATACATAGATGATGAATATATAATGTTGGAATGTGAGCCTCATCAACAAATCGATCATCAAATTTTTTCTAAACAGATCACATAACTGTTTCATGAACATTATCATTCTATCAAAATCAATGTTGGCATTTGAAATATTTATTACCTTCCTTTACAACTCTCCACCTTTCTTTTTTAACTATTGATCATTCACATGGATGGATGGTTGAACTCTAATTTGAGAAAGAAAAGAATTATCTCTTAGATTCAACATTTCAAGATATTTTCATTTAAATTCAAGAAAAATTATAACTTTTGTATCCTAAACATAGATAAGTATTCATGATCCTTTCAAATCAGAGAATCTACCATATTGTTAGCCTTACCAGTTTGGTAATATTTTATGCAGTTATAATAATTAATCATCTCTAAATATATTATATAATTCATATTAAACTATCTATATATTAATATATACTATAATATTTTTGATAAGTATATATATCACTCCATTATTAAAAAAAATGACTCCATTTTTTTAATGAAAAAATATCGTTGCCACCTCCAAATCACGTTTTTTTTAATTTGTCTTATGAACCAGTAACTTTCATGAGACATAAGCTATAACCATATCATTATATATAAAAATTAATCCCATTAACTTATTCTTTTAATAAATATTGATTACAAACATTTCATCAATATTGGGTATTGAATGCACAAGTGTACTAACGAACTATTTTTAGTCCTATCAAAATATTTTCACATTCATCTATCCCAATAAACGTGGATCCTTTTCTAGATAAATTTGTTGGTGGATTATATATTTAGGAGAAATTATTCCCAAATGAGGAATAATGTACATCAAAACTATGAAAACTATAGATCTTAGTCATAGTAGTCGATCACAAGATGGATTAACCGATATACATTAACATCAGATTATATAAAGAAAACAATTATCCATTAGTTACACATTGTAAATATTTTATAGTGATTCTCATTCCTTTAGGTCTTCATTAAAATCCTAAAGTTATCTTCATGATCTCCCGTTCTCATTTAATATAGAATAATATCCCCTAGAAAGACTACCAAAAATAGCTAAAGGTAATTTATAAATATTATATTCATTAAATCCATGAGCATATAAGAAGAATTTTAAAGGAGAAATTGAGTCACTATATATTTATATAGTTCATACATTGTATATAAAGTTTTCTTGGAAATATCCTCCTTTTTTACCCATAACTGATGATATCCATAATGAAGATCAATATTGGAAAATTATTGATCTCCATTTAGTTTATAAAATAACTCATCAATTTGAGGAGAAGGATATCTTTTCATGGTTTGGATGTTGTTTTTTTCATGATAATCAAGATAGAGTCACATTTTTTCCATCATTATTTACAAAAAAGAGAACAGGTCCACAACAAGGCGACACACCTTGTGGAATAAATTTCTACTGAATATTTATCCAGAGTATCTTCTTCAATTCTTGCAACTCAATAAGGTGAATTCTATATGGAGTCTTTGAAATAAATATAGCACTAGGTATTAGTTCTATTAAGAAATCAACATCACAATTCGTTTGAATACTATAAAAATATTCTAAAAATTCATCAAAAAAATTCATACACAATATAGTTATTGTCAATGTTGAGTTTCTTCCCCAACATGCTGAGAGAAATTCCGCAGTTTAAAAGGAATGAAGACCCATATGATGGATTTGATTTCCTTCAGAAGTACATATTTATTATTGCACTGATAGATGTTAAATGGTCAGTTCATAATTTAAAATTTTGCATCAATTTTTTAGAAATTTATTTGGGATTTCTGTAGGGGAATACAATCCATGCCTGAGATAACATAAAAATCAACAATAGAGATAATAATATGATTCTATGGAAGAATATTCATAAAAACATCAACTGGTGAAGAATCATATACTTGAGATGCGATGTTCATCTCATTATGGATATAAAATGTAAATTCAACATCTCATTGTTGTGGTTTCATTTTTATACTCTTATAAAATTGTAATGAAATAAAATTACCGGTAGATATAGAGTCAAATAAGATATTAATAGTTATACAGTGGATTAGATGTGTACCTCACACCACTTCATTACCATAACCTCATCATAAATACTAATTCCATAATATTTCCATCTACCACTAGGCTTAAGAGATTACTAAAATAGATCATCATCATTAACAATCATATTTGAGCACTGATTAGTATAGTGAGCATACTTCTTGTTTTTGAAACACTGGAGTGTGTGTTTCACATTATGTGAAGAATTATCCCTATAAAAATCAGTACCTACCTTATTCCCATCCATAGTAAATTTGGTTTCCTAAGGAACAACATTTCAAAACAAAAAAATTATTATTCCCCTTTATAAAAAATTCTTCCATGATTCCTTCCATGATTCAAGTACAAATGAAGGCTCATCATATTAACTCCATTATTTATAGAATTTCCTATAAATTATATCATTTTTTCATATCAATATAATTATATTGATGGGTAACTCCAATCTCCATTTATACATTGATAGCAGATCAAACAATTTCATCAAAATTACTAATTTTTGTTATGGATAACTCTCATTACTGACACTGTCATATTTTATTGAATAATTGATCAATCATACAATCTAGTTGGATGATAATACTTGAATAAAACCTCAAATGTCAGGTAAAATTATCATCAATGGTACCATTGTATTCATCATCCTTCTTATTTAGCTGAAGGAATACATTCACTATTTTCATACAAAGAATATGAGTAATGTAAAACATGAGAAATAATCTATTAAACACATTGAACAAAATGGATTTAGTTTCTTTATGTTTCCTTTTGTTCTCGGTAATATTTCACCATTGATTTTATTCTCCTTCAAATTATATAAAATCAAAATTACCTTTTCATGCTTCAAAAACTAGAGAATGTAAAATATACTTTCAACGGTATTTATCCCTTGAACATAAACCACTGGATCACTAGACACACTAAATGAATGTGGTTGTTTCCTCGTTGAGGGATAAATAGAAATTTATTCCATACTTTTTATATTTGGATATTATGCATGATTCAGTGCTTAAGAAAGTAGTATATGAATTGAAACACTATTTTCCATTTCAATCCAATGATCATGTGGCTTCCTGGGAGGAGAATCATTACATTGTTCCACACATTAGTCATTATAATGGTTCATTTGGTTCCATCCATTGAATAAAATTAAAATTGATAGTGAAAAACCAATAACCATAGTGGAAAACCATACAATAAAAAATCATTTATTGGATGTCTAAATCCTAATAAATTATTTTCAATTTATGTAACCTTAGTATGTTTCTATTTTATTAATGATCATTATGAATTCAAATATTTAATGTTGGTTCATAGAGAAAAAATTAATTAATATAATTATATCCCCTAGGAGTGTCAAATCAGGTGCGAAGTATGTTAACACTCACTATGCACTAAATTGATGTTCAAGATATACTCAACCAACTCTTTTCAAAGTTATTACCCCTAAATTCATTGGTTTCAAAACAACATCCACTTGTAGAACGCAGATAGGGATGTTTTACTAGGAAAAAAAAACTCCTTTATTTACTATAACAGAGTACATTCTCTTATATATTTAATTATCTTAATGTTTTAAACTAATTTATTTTCAGCATAGTTTATAATGGTAACTATAACATTGCATGATACCTATTATAGTGATTCGTATGATTTAAACATAAATATTGAATCTTATTAAATGAAAAGTAGTTACATAACATAATGATACATGATAGTTGTTTTGTTGAGATTTCCTAAAATGTAATGGATTCTAATTATTACATTAACATTGTCAATTTTCTATAAAACTCCCAATGGTTCCCCCATCCATAGCTGGGTATAGATAATCTTTCCAATGGCAGGAGTTCATCTGGGAATTTAGGCTTAATGACTCTTAGGGAGTCAATTTTGACGAGTGGATGGGAGGTTAGTCTCATCACACACTTTTGGGGGGGAATTGATTCCTACTCGAGGACCCTATCATAAATTTAATAAATGATCTTGAATCATTTCGAAATCCTTATGTGGGACCAGTTAGCATAATAAAGAGGCTATGGGTAAACTCTCTATTATGTGAGATAGACTATGATCTCATTTGTGAATCTCTATGTATGTATATGAGGCTCTTTATCATTTTAAAGTAATTCATGGTTTCTTATATACAAAAACCATATGACCATGTGCTTCAAGACATTCTACCTTTTATGGAGGAGGTTGATGTTCCAAGAATGGGATTGAGCCATTATGAGGCGTCCTACAAATCCTAGTTATTACAAGAATCCAAACACATGTAGTTTAGTTGATATGAATAGTATAACGTTATCAAATAAGGACTAATATGGGAGTGTCAAAACTCCAAATGTTTAAGCTCGAGTCCAAAAGAGATGACAGACATATCATGGTTATGGAAGGAATCAAAACCCATGTAGTTTGATCGATGTTAGGGATTAAACACTTTAGCTACCCTGATGAATGGGTATTTGATGCTGAATGAGGTGTTTGTTGCTTCCCCCTAAGCCCATGTGATCCACACTCATTGTGAGAAAATTGGGGGAGTGTGTGATTATCCTTAGTGTGTATGAATGTGGGATATCTATATTGGGGGTAGTCCATAGAGTGTTTTATATGGATTCCATTCCATTAATTAGGCATCCAATATATCCCAGTTATGGTAGAAATTTGATTCCATGTATTTATATTTGAGATGTTGATTCTTACACATTAATGTTACCCTAGGGAATTTGTATTTTATGCCTAATGAGGTGTTTGTTGCATCCCCCTAAGCTTATGTGAGGAATTATTATTACGAGAATAAAGTGGGAGTGCATTAATAGCCTCATGGAATATATATATATAAGGGATTTGAGTATTGGGGAATTCCTTGGAGTGTGTGATTTAGATCTCAGGCCTTTAAGGAGGAATCTTACATATCCTAGTTATGGTGGGAATCAGATTCCTTATAGTTCTCTTAGATATTTTTGGGATTACAAACTGAGGAATCCCAAAGGAATGAGAATTTGATTCCTAATGAGATATTTGTTCATCCCCCAAAACCAACATGATCTATGCTCATTGTGAGAAAGAATGGGGAGTCCATGATTATCCTCATTGAATATGAATATGTGATCTGCGTATTGGTGAAGTCTTTGGATAGTTTGACATAGAGATCAGGACTTTGAAGAGGCATCCTACATATCCCAGTTATGGTGGGAATCATAGGGCTCTTAGTTCTCTTGGAGATGTTTGGGCTTACACACTAAGGCTAGCTAGTGAATATTATTTCTTATCTTGAAGGTTACACATGATCATATTGGCATACCATGGAGCTCATCGCATGATCTGGCTCGACGCATGTGGTCGTTGTTGCGAGTGTGGTGGTAGTGTGATCTACGTGGTGTCGCATGTCTTGGATAACACCTTGGGACCCTGCTGAAAAGTACAGAGGGTATCACAAGTCTTTTATGACACCTTGGTGGGACATCATATGACCATACCGACATGTCCAAAGGGTACACCAAAAGAGCTGGATTATTATGTCTAGATTCATCAATGAGCCTCAGCTGATATGAGTGGGCACTATTCTATGAGTCGGGCAGTGCATCTTGAAGATGTTTCTAGTCAAGGTGAAAACATAGAGGGTCTGAAGGATCCAAGTGTTGTCCATGAAGTTTTCGTGACACTTGTACCAATATGATATTAGTGTTATATATATCCCATATGACATTTTAACGGGATTTCGTGAGGTCTGGTTGGCCTGACTTGGTACTATTGTGTATTCTTGGTCGACACATGTGAAGTATGTGGGGGTATGCGATTATGTGTTCCTCTGGGGTTTTCAAATTTTAATCCTAGTTTTTTACCCTTGTGTTGTTAGTGTCTTGGGTTGATTTATATTCAGTTTGTCTATGTCTTCCATGATCTGGAGGACATGTGATATATTTTTTGCTTGTCTCACCAGAATTCCTTTGTCTGATTATTTATTGATCAGGAGGGGGTTTTATTCCATGCACATAACTGCACTGGTGGTCCAATGGTGTATTTCAAACTAGAATTCATCCAGACGCATGATTATATGTCTGTATAAGCCAAGATTATGAGCACTGATGTACGTAGAAGCGGTCTGGGTCCAAACTTCTAGCGTGTGATAATCCAATTTCTACGAGTTGGAGTAAAGACTTTATAGGCGTATCCATCCACGAACTAACCAGTTTGTGCGGGGAATTTGGTGTGAGTCTAGGATGGAGTCGATTTGGGGTATGATGTTATGTGGTTTCACGATTCTCTAAAGTGGACCACATCAAGGGAATCACTTGATTTTCATTGGTCATATGTCAATTCATCCATTATCATAATATTTCCAACTATTTGGGACTCGTGATTCAAAATACTTACATGACATCATGTTGACATGTACAATGGGTCTTCAAGAGATACCAATGACTTTCTTAAGGCATTAACAAGTCCATGGATTCTTTTTCTCAGGGTCTCGCAAGACCACACTGAGGGAGTGTTGGGCACAACACATTCCCTTTAACAACTAATAACACTAATCACCTTTTCCTTTATTATCTTTCTTATTTATATGAATAAGGATGGGAGTTATAATAAATTGGTAGTATTGAGTTGAGGGTATTTACTACACTTGTTGGAGACACGTCGTGTAACTAGCATGGGTCATATGGTGCTCAAGCTTTTTGTGGAGAAGTCCTTGAGCCAAAGGGATTCTATGAGGTGAGGCGTCCATGTCACTGGGAGTTCATCATGGGGAATGGGTAATTAGGGGTTGTCGTATTTATTTTAATGACTGCAAACACCTCTCAATTCCCATTTTTCTATCTAATTTTTTATTTCAAAATAGAAAGGGCTCATGTAGGATTTCATGATCAATGTATGGGTTTTATGCCTTATTTTTTGGCTATTTATTGCTTGACCAATATGAGGAATGTGGAGATTTTGCGAGATTTTAGAGGAAAATTTTTCTGTTAGTATTCAGGGATCCACAAAGTTGTCTAGATGCATAAGTTGGCTTTCATGCGTTGAGGACGACATGCAAAAGGGATTTTTCCTGGTGATGCGTTTATGACATCAATGTCTAATGATGTCTCAGGGAACCATTTGAAACATGAGTCACATGTATTTTAGAGACCGCAGAGACCACTCACCTCCACCCTTTTGACCACCTTGGTTTTATGTGACAAGGGATGGGAGGGATGTGTGTTTTCTCAAGTAATATCCACGATTCTTACATGATATTATAGTCGTGTCTTGCGTAGAAGATGTGGATCATATGAGTTTTCATGATTATTGTGCAAAAAAACATGTGTCTATCATTAGAGCATCATGGACTTGTCCATAGGTTTCCATGTGGCTTGGATGACAAGCTAAAGGGGTTTCCTATGGCACACTAGACATGTCATGGTGAATAAAATGACTTCATGGGGACACTGCATATCCTTCTATAATCGTTATCCCATATCACCTCCTCCAAGTTATCGTCGCAATTCATTTTTAAAGAATATGGGATCTTGTTTTTTGGGTTGGATATCATCTAGGTATTTTATTCTTCCAAATGATGTTTTAGTGCCTGATCAATGTGACCATCTGGGGTCATATATTTAAAATTGCATTTCATGTGATTTTCGATGAATTTGAGACGCTTTTTCAAGTAATTTACAATGAAAAAACATGTATCCTAGGGTATTATCATCCATATATAACTATTTAGAATCTGGTGAACAAGAATGATCATTGATGAGGGCTCCACCATACTTACAGCATGTGAGGTGCCCTACATGGAGACTTTGTTTGACCTTGCAATGGTCACACAATCATGAAATTCCTAATCATCCCCTTATTTCATGATATCATGGGGAAAATAATATCCATATTTGGATGATTCTTACATTATGGATTTGTTGACACCTTTTTTCCAGGAACCAATAAACCCCCCCTAGGAGAGACATCCGAGTGGATATGGACTCAGTCTTGAGGAAAACTAAATGCCAGCTAGAGTCTTTGGTGGTCTTGCAAACTCAGTCTCCTAGGTAAAATTTGGTCTAACAAGAGACCTTTGTTATTTCTAAAACCACCTATATATAGTAAGGGTGTGTAGTACATTACATTATATCGACTGACTCTTTCTCTAGAGAGATCTTGATGCTGCTTGGTCGCAAGACAACTCTGGGAACCTTGATCATGATTCCTCCCTACGAGTCTGCACCACGTGTCCCTACTATGAGACATTCTCTTATGCAACACTTACCTCTATCAAAAACTCATATATATTGACCAAAATACTAATCCTCGTTAATTAATTAATCATATGTAGTCTTCATGATGACTTTTTGAGTTTCGTTGGCCCAACCTCTCGATTGATTTTGTGTGACCATGTCGAGGATACAAAACCAAAAGCCTCAAAGGAGGTTATGTGATGAACTTGGGTCCTTACAAGTGTTATCCACCCCAATAGTATTCTAGAGACTAGGTGGTTTGTGAACTCTTTGTTGTGACTTAAAGACCCTTGGATGGGTTATGCGATGTGCATGATGCAATCTGGGCATTCACATTCACTTATCTTTTTCCAATACATTATATTGATTCATCTGAAATTTTCCACTAACTTATTTTCTAATGTATTTTGCATCCCATCATGATTCCTTGGCTATAAATAATCATATTTACATGCTTTCTATAAATCATAATGTCGAACCCCGGTATCATGTACATATTGATATCGATATTTCCTTGATGTTCCTTTCACAACGAATCCATGATTACCCATTATATGACCGAATTCCATCATATGAGTTTATTCTGGGTGAAGATGTGGCTATTCCCTCTCTGGACATCAATTTACCATCTCGTTGGGTGTCTAGTTCCTTTGGCTACATTCAGAAGATGATTAGGTATGATGGTTAGCTGGAAACTGCCCATCCTCAGGGATTATCCTACCTCTTGGAGAACTCCCCCAGAGCCCAAATGAATATGATATTTCCTAAAAACCTATCACTTAGATCTATTGAAGCATATTTTTCTCTTCCCTGAATACTCATTGTGGATGTTGGAACTCAAAGTGGTACCTTTTCCACGATGGAAAATTCTCCAATGAATGGGTATATCCATCCTGGGTATTAATAAGCTATCTAGAATTTTCTAATAATCTATACGGGGATCATATTTATGACACCAAGTGGATATCTTAGTTCATTATATACCACCATCCTAACATTTTTTGAAAAATGATTATCCGTTGGTTCTCTAGGACCAACACATTCCACTTTCCCTATGGCGAGGTGGGTATTATACTGTGGGGTATTCATTAGTTCGATGAAATAATTCCTCATGAAGAGATTTATGATGAGTTCCTATATATTGAAAATGTCTTGGATGACCCTCTAAATATTTCAGATTTCGTGAAATAGATTCATGTCCTCATGAGGAAGAAACTGTGGAGATATCTAAAAGTGTGCTCACTTGTTTCCTTCACTAAATAGATCCAAATTTTCCTAGGTTGTTACGGGGTCAAAATAGGAATAGTTTTCCCTCATCAGTTACCCTTAATGAAATATTGTGATGATGATGGATCATATTGGGCCATAGTAGAATCAGGGGATCGTACTTCATGTGGATATCTAGTGAACATGGAGGTTTCTCCAAACAATAGTCTTGTGGGTTTGCAAGAAATGTTTCTAAATTGGTGGCTCTTCCTAGTAAGAGATGCATGCTCCAACATCCATGTTAACACCTTTGTGATGGTTTCATGACATTCCAAGGGGAGACGTCTCAACATGGTGGTACTAATCCATTTGTGCCTTTACCAGAGGTCAGTCCATTTCCGTAAGGAAACAACCCCTACAGAATTGGTGGCCCCCTTCAGTTCAAATTTGGTTGGTTATTGAATCACTTTCATAACAATGATTAGTACAATACTTCCATGATTTTGGACCCCATATCATACCCTAGAATACTATACCTCTCAAGAGTTGGACCTATGTCCCTAACCATATAGAGGTCAATGGTTTACTTTGTCGATCTGATAATATTAACTTCTCTACCCTTTGTATAATGATGAGATAAATCAATAAAGATGGTAGTGGATCTCTAAATGAGAGATATTATAATGCTTCCCTTGAGGAGGGGGTCCTTATAGCCATGTTTGACATGATTTTTACCTTTTAAAAATACTGACCACATCAATTTTCTCTAAAATTTGGTTTTGTTCAAAGGGTATCCCCCACTACCTTATATGGTGTTTTTGGGGAATGACATCATGGAATCATCCACCAATTTATGATCATGATATCTCATGTATAAAAACAAGATATAATTATATTTCTTCTTTCCGATGCTCTTTCATGCCTTAGCAAAGATTATGCTTGGGCTTGGATGATGGATTATCCCAATGGTGTTTTGGGACAGCTGATCGGTCATGTCAATGTGCATCTGGAATTATTGAATCCTTTATCTATAGAATCAATTGATCTGATTGCCTATTTGGGTGAGGCTTCCCTAAAACAACCTTGCTCAGATGAAAGAGGACCGGGTTCTATTGAAGAAATTAGTTCTCCCATGTAGGATATGGATGACGTGATTATTTAATGGGTGGTATTTGAGGAATACTCTCCTATTTAATCATTTATTGGATGGTTTAGTGATCATTCCCCAATACATACTTCAATGGTTATTAAAGATCAGCCATGTAGTAGGCTAGTCTAGGATTTCATCTAGGCCTGGATCACATAGACACCTCTAGAGACATTATATCGTCAAGTGGAGTGGCTTTTCCAACTATTCCATGATCTGGGGTATATGGTTTTGATCTACGGTCTCTATTTTAAATCAAAAAATGGATTATTATTACCTTATATAAGCTTGGATTTACAAGGGTGGAGCTTGAATGATTTTTATAAGGAGGCCTTCCTTTCCCAAAAATTTAAAGAGACAACGAATTCACTAGAGAAGGGTTGTTAGCTGTCATCTGGATTGCAATACCAAATGAATTCATGGACATAATAGATATTGTGCTATGTATTAATGATTTTATAGATAAAGTCTAATCATTCAACATCATTAAATTCCTTGTCCACTTTGTAAATGATATTTTAATATTTGACTAGTCTAGTCAATCTTATTTGTCCAATAGTAGTGGTAGAGGATGTGGGGAGGGCGACATTTCAGCACTTGGTTAACACATCCTGACAAATCCATGCATATCTTGCAAACACAACTAATAAATTTTTTTATAATTAAGTTTTATTGTAGAGGAAATCATAATTTTTACTACACCCTATTTTATATAGTTTTTTGTAAAGACTCCAAAATGTGGCGATTCCCCCCACTTTTCTCTGTTATGAATGGAGGAGTTTATTTTACTATATAATCTATTTATTCATATGACCATTTAAATTCTGTTACATTAAGAATTGTTGTGAGGGACCATCTCTAAAATTGAAATATTAGAGAGTGAATATATGATATGTAGGAAAATCATCGGACTATGAGATATATCGTGAATTACGAGGGATTATAATATATGAGGAGAGCATCCCAGGTGCAATCAATCTATATAACAAGATCCATGATAACATTCATATGCTTTAGTTTAGGGTCTTTTTTCTCAGTACATATGTTTCTTTAGTTTCGGTTCTTTTAACTGAGACCATCTATATCATTAATTTAAGGACTTTTACCTCAACCTTCTTTCTCTTTATTTTAGAGTCTTTTAGATCAGATATTCTATTTCTTTAGTTTTAGGCTTTTTTATCTAGGACCTTATTTTTCATTAGTTTAGGGTCTTTTATCTTGGACATTCCGTTTCATTTTTTTAGGTTTATTTATCTTGGACCTTTTATTTATATTGTTTAGGGCCCTTAAGCTAAAACCATTATGTGATATGGGGTTTCCAGGCCAGAAATTTATCAAAACACTATGGGTTGTTGAGTTCTACCATGGTAATACTAGGGATCATGAGGATATGAGTTCCTTTTATGTAAAATTGGGAGATTCTTTTAGTAATATGGTTATTTCCCTTGTATATCAGTAGAATGATCTAGAAAATAAAACCTCCACTCTTTATTATTGGTTATGAAGGATTCATTGGGTGAATATGGTAGTGGTAAAATACTATTAATGTTAGGCCTTTGTGGATAGTTGTAATGTGGGTGATGTAAGTCATAGTCTATAAGTCTAAGCCATGTTATTTGGATTGGGGTAGAGATACCTAGTATGTCCCTTAACACTATGGGGTGTTAGGTCCCACCCCAGTGTTGTTGAGGCTCACAAGTATTAGGAGGCCCTTTATCCTAGGCCAAGATGTTTTCGATCAGTGGGTTTGAGCCTTTCATCAAGATTATGGACCGGAAGATCGATATATTTTAATTTATTGTGGTTATGAAATATTTATTAAGGCTCATACATCGAGATGATGAATTTCAGTTTAGAAAAAATCCTATCCAGGATAGGTTCTGACACACTAGGTAAGCATAGCTTGTAATTGAATATATTTAGACCTTACTCCTTATGGTTTCTTCATAAGGTGTGATCCATCAAAATGTTAAATAATGAAGGGTCACATTCCGTCTTTGAGAATGGGTGAAAAACATGGTGACACAATGTCAAGGATATCAGATCCACTTGGATAGTTAGATATAGAGACTGTAAATCATAGTCCAAAGTGGTTAGGTCGTGATGAATGTATGGTATAGTCACTGTAGAGGAACCAAATAACAGAATGGGGTGTTGGCTTCCACCATGATAATACCATGCTCATAAGAATAAAAAACCCCTTTATGTCGGTCCAAGATTTCTCTAGTTCGTGGGTCTGAGCCCTCATATCAATAGCATGGAAAAGTGTAGAGATCTATTTTTTTTCTTCAGGGGAAATGAAATACATTCAATGAACATAGATGATTCAGATTTGGAAGTGGTATATATGGAAAATGTATGATCCATGAAGGTTCAAGAACCCTAATACTTGTGCCACTACCTGTCGAACATATTCTCATGGTGAGGAGATGTGATGAATCATCACATTAATTATTTCATAGATTAGGGGATCCATAGAGCATATCATAGATTTTAATATGGAAATATAATAGACCCTATTAGATTTATCCCTTATTTACTTATTCTCTAATGTTTTTCCCAAACATTGAAGGTGACCATATTATTGGATGAAGACTTTACAATTTCTCAGGCCATCCATTGAAGGTTTTCAACCTTAAAAGTCTTGTGTCTCATTCGTTGGCAGTTTATGGTCATGTGATTTGGACTATTATGTACCAGTGTTTAAGGTCACACATCTTTGACCACTTTGTGATTAGTTTAATGTCATCCCAAATTGACCTGGTATTGGTATATTACATAAGATGATCATAGGATAACTAGGGTCAAGAGTACTTCATCATTCTTTTGAGTGGGAGATGGAGATGTTATATATCCACGATCAAGGTTATGTGGTCATGAGTGATGATATGGGAAAATGATTTTGGGGTTAACCTATAACATAATGGAGTGCTCGGTGCCACCTTGGTGATGTTAAGCTCACATGAATCAGAAATCCCATTACATCGGGCCAAGATGTCTATTATTGGTGGGTTTGCGCCCTCACATCAATAACATGGCCAAGAAGAAACACGTATTTTATACATCAAGGTAAGTGAAAGGTTTTAGAAAACATGAGAACCTTGAGACATGAAATGTGGAAAATATATTTAGTTGCCTAAAAATATAATGGAATCACCCCTTTCTCTGGTTGGCCAGGGTAAGGCACATGTGGTCCTTTGATAAAGAGGTGTGATGGATGATGAACTACAGAGTTTAACATTATATAGTGGGGAAGTTATTATATGTAGTTCAATATAATGTGGTAAGAATGAACATCCATTTAGTTTAATTTTTTGTGGTGAGGACTATTCAATGTAGTTTTACATCATGCGATAAGGATATGACAACCAACATGAAAGATGATAATGTTGCGGTCGGGGCTCTAGATGAGGACATCGGCGTCACTACGAGTCCCAGATGAATGAGAATAAATAAACACATTGTTCTTGGAAGATTACACACAATTTAATATCTTGTGTAAAGGACAATGGTGACTTTTCATAAATTGATGAAGACATTCATCTCCATGTTGTTTAATGTCTTGCGGTAAGGACATGAGAACCGATGTGAAATGTGGTAATGTTGTAGCTGGTCCCAACGACGAGAAATTCGGTGTCACTACATATCCCATGGAATTGAGAATGAAGGCACACATAGTTCTTGAAGGACAATGCAGTTTATCATCATGCATCAAGGACTAACTTCCATGTAGTTTAACGTCATGTGATAAAGACTATGCAACACAGTTTAATGTCAGGTTGTAGGGACATATGTGGATAGTTTTGGATCATCTGATTTGGAAAATAAGATGGATTACATGATGGAGATGACTAATGTTGTTCTATGAAGCAACCTGGCATGAATGAATACTGAAGAGGTCTCATCCACACCACACTACATTCTGAGAGAACTCAAGCCAATGGGCCAATGGAGGTTCTAACCATGGATGGGCCCCACAAATAATTGTTTGGGAATGTGTATGTATCTCATGAGGATGAGAGTCAATACATAACTAGTTTATAATAATTTGGTCATGACCTCTTCCCGTTCATTTTAATATTGTCCGATAAGGTTGATGGATCACCCATCGTGAAAGGAAGACAATTCTATGGCTAGGCCAATAAGTAAGGGATTGGGTGTTTCTACATATCCTGTGATGATAGGAATAAACCCATATCTATTTCATAGAATTTCATTACATCATGAGATAAAGAAGAAGATATTTTTGTATATTGATGTCATGTGGTGAGGATGAAGGTAATCCAACATAAAGATAATGGAATTGATAAGTTCCGTGGAACATCAGGATTGAACCACAAGGAGAATTCATATGTTTCCAAGCTGGTTGGGAATCAAAGTCAACATAGTTCTTGGAAAGTGAGGTACTCTATGGAGGTCTGGACCACACATAGATGTGGTAAATACCTCTGGTTGATAGTTACAGCTATTCTTAGGATTGGAGATCTAGGTATCACTATGTATCTCATTAGAGTGATAATCAAGCTATATAGAGTTCCTAAAATTCCTTTCAGTTTAATGTCATGTGGTATGTATGAAGTTGGGTGATGATGTCCCGAATAATATGGGCATTGAATGATAAATAAAACCCAACATGAATGAAGACCAAAGAGATCCACACCATGGAATACATTCCTGAATGGGGTGAAGGTCAAGAGACTGATAGAAGGATGGATTTGCGGTAACTAGTGATGGATATGAGGATGAAATGCACATGCATTTCTATGTATCCAATAAGGGTGGGAATCAAGCCACACGTAGTTAATAAAGGACTGTTCAGTTTATAATCATGTGGTAGAGGAATAAATTTTGTGTATTTTTAATGTCATGTTTTAAGGATGTGTGTCACCCGGTGTGAGTGGAGATGGATGTCATGGGTTTGTGCATTTTTATGTCAGGCAGTGTGGACATTGGCCATGTGGTTTAAAAAAATTGTGTTAAGGATATAAGATCACTCAATGTGAAAGGAAGACAATCCTATGGATGGGCCCAAAAATAGTGGTATGGGAGTCACTATAAATCATGTGATGTCCGGAATCAATACATAGGTAGTTCTTGGAGAAGCATGCATTTTAATGTCCTGTGGTAAACATGTGAGGGGAGAGAACCTACAAAGTGGTATGTATGACAAGGTTAGCTATAACCAAATGAGAATGAGGTCCATGCAATACCATTTTGTTCTATACATTCCCATAGTAGGCCTGTGGCTGGGAACATAGAAAAAATGTTTGGACATATCTATATATCCCATAAGGATGGGAATCAAGACATGCTTGGTTCTGGAATTGAGGGTGTGGTAGGAGACCAACATCAGCGATGGTGTCCCTCTCATGTGAGGTCCATAGGGGCATAAAGTTTCATGCCATGTAGGAGAAATTAACCCTTAAATTTAACTTCATGCATCATGGACTCATTATCTTCCCAATCCCACATTTCCTATTTTTAGTAGGGGAAACACTTTCCAGAATTCCTAAGCTCACATAAGTTATGATTGGTGCTAGAAAAAGGCACTAATAAGGGTCCCTTCCACTATTAAAAAGCATAGAGTATCGGATAAGACTATTTTATGTCCTGTGGTGCATGTGACAAGATATAGGATCAATGCATCCCAACATATCCTAGTGGAAATGAGAATCAATCCATACATAGTTTTGGGGGGTCGTTCAGTTTATCAACATGTAGTGAGAATGTGGATATATAGTTAATTGTTTTGTTCGATCCATTCCATGAAGTTTAATATCATACCATAAATACAATTATGTTACTTAAACCATCATGGATTCCCTATTTATGGAGATTATGCAATAAATTTCTTAAAATATCTCTCATTGGTGGGTGGTGTGACACATTCCCCATCCATGGTGACCAGTGAATGGGCTCCATTATTATAGACTTTATGTATGAGGTAAGGTCCCATGTAGGTTTCAACATTTGGGGATTCATTACCAGAATCATTGGGGTTCTGAGAACTAGCAACATTTCTCCAAAGAGGAATGTATGAAGGTAAACCTTTTTATTGAAGGCTTGTGTTATTCAGTTTTGGTGGATCTCAAGGCTGTGCAGTGTGTGATACCTATTATCATTTAGCCACTCCATATCATCCAGTCATTTCTATGCACGTTCATCATCTAAAAGTCTATTTAGAGTAATGGAAGCTATACATCTATGGGAAGCACGACCCCGGTCCCGTAGTCCAACGAGTAGTGTCATTTGTGTAGCAGTACATGAGGTGGTACATTAGGCCCATAAATCATGGATGAGTTTTCTGGACATGAACTCTTACCCTTGTCCAGCATCTTCTAGAGTATGTTTGATAGAGTCTTATTTAAGGACTCTATCTATCCATTTTCTGCAGCGTGATAGTGAGATGAGTGATTTGTTTCGTTGTTATACTCCCGATATAGCTTCTTCAGCTCCGCAGAACAGAAGTTGGTGTTATTTTCTATCAATATCATATGAGGGACTCTAAACATGGTGATGAAATGGGACATTATAAAGATTTTGAAAATCTTATTTCTGACATACTTGAGGGGTATTTCCATAGCCCATCTGTAGAATAAGAATGTAGCAGTACAAATGTTCTTGAACTACTATGTGAAGGATGGGGGATATTTTCCTAGAACAAACATCCCCCAAATAGGGAAGGGATAGGAATATTTGGTGGTATTCAGTAATTTTGGAACAAATGGATGATGTTTTCCAGAATTTGGAGTGCATGGAATTTTTAAATGAATTCAATGAATCTTTGTTTCATGTTTTTCTAGTAATACCCTAACCTTCTCATCTGGTGGGTGATCCTATTTTCAGATTGGTGGGCACCGTAGGAGCCTGCATGGACCTCTTATATGATGGTGATTATTTTTCTTTCTGATATTTACCAAAGGATAATTCCCTCGAAACAAAACTTTTATAGTATTTTTTGATCATTTGTGCTATCCTACAAGGTGATGTTTACTACACGATGCTGAATCTGTTCCATTCCAGCACGATCCTTCAGGAGAGTTCCATCCCATTGATTGTTGATTTTGAACTCCATCCACTGAGAGGAGGTCACTAGTTCATCATGCTCTGGGCCGTGGTGACCCAATTGACTTTTTTCATAACACATACAAAAATTGATGAGACTATTCTCTGATGTGTTATGTAGAAGGTTCCCTATTCATGATCAGGTTATTCCTAGATGACTATTGCATTAGAAAGTGTGTCAGTACAAGAATTCTGTGATCGAGGGATATAATGCAATGTGGGATAAAAGGAGAATTCATCCATTAGTCCCCTAACATATCCTTTGGGGGGGGGTTCATCCTTATTAATAAAAAATTCATGGTTGATCTAATTTATCAATATTTCTTGAATCCCCTTTCATGTTCAGGTAGGCTATGTTTTATTTTATAGCTAGTTAAAACCCAATGATGAGGGCTTGGTATTTAGACTCATTGTATGTGCATCCTTATAAGAGTGATAAAGAGTATGGAAAAACTACTTTTTCATGACAGACAATTATAACCCATAGGCCAACCCAATTCAACATCGGGTTTTCCATTCTTGTGCCAATATGACTCCATGAGGCACCATGAAAATACATATATTATTTTTGGGGAGTTTCAGGGGCATAAAATGCTTCTTCATTTGGGTGATTGGTGTCCTCTGGTGTATTTCTTTGAGAGGGTTGTGCTTCCATGAAGTCATCTCGATATTTCCCATTTACTAACTTCTCGGATATCTACTTGATGACATATTTCTATATAATGACCTCCCATTGATCCAAGAACACAGTCAAAATAGGACGTCCAAGGATATACATTAGCGGGTTGATACAAGAGACCAGGTGGACCTAGTGGTGTGGTAGTAAATGCATCAATATGCACTATGAAGATGAGCACAATGCAGTTTTTTTCGACATCAAAATATCTTGTCGCGACACACAGCATTGTTTGGATGAGGTAATAAAGACTATTATCACTCCCTGCATCATTCCTCTATGAAATGAGGGTTCCTAGTGAGCATTCCATAGGGGAAACATATAATATGAATTTATTTTATTCCACCAGAGGAATCAAAATTGGTCCGATTAGCATATATTATTTGAGATTTTCGAATGATTTTTTACACTCATCATCCCATTGGGAGGTGACCCCCTTCTTCATTACCCTTGTAAAGGGGAGGTCTATTCCAACTAGGTTTGCGATGAATCATTGAATGTGGGAATTGTTCTCTTAGAGGCCCCTTAGTTATCTCATATTCTTGGGGATGGAAAGGCTAGGAAAACACTGGTCTTATCTGGGTCTGCTTCGATACTATGGTGTCGTACCAAAAATTCGATCTATTTACCTGATTTTACCCCATAATATCACTTTATTATATTCATATTTATATTATGATGTCACAACCTGTCGATGATTTTTCATAGATCCATGATATTATCACATCGTTGTCGGTATTTGATGACCATGTCATTGACATAACACTTGACAATCCTTCCCAAGAAAGGCTTAAAGATGTGATGCATGGAACCCTGATATATGGAATTGGTATTTTATAATATGATGGTCATGACCTGGTACCAGAAGACCCCTCAGGATTCCTTGAACGTAGTGGCTTCTTCATCCTCTGGGGCTATTTTGATCTGATTGCTCCCTGATTACCCATCCATGATAGAATGTTCTTTGAAGGTATCACTAGCGTCGATCAAGAGTTGTGGGATCAGCAATGGGAAATATTCCTTTAGGAAATGATGATTACGGTCTCTAAAATAAATAAATATCATAATCATCCAATTCTTCTTCTTGATGTGGACAATGTTGGAATGTCATTTTGGGTACTGCACTTCTCGTATAATGATGTCTTCGATCAACTTGTTGACTTCCACATACATGTTTTTATCATGATAGGGGTGCATTTTATTGACCATTTCATGAAACCTCGAATCTCATTTGGTAGTCCATTATGGGTTACATTCACATCTGGATATAATCCAGTAATTTCTATATTGTTTCAGGAAAACACATATCGGTGTTGCATCCGAAGTGCGACATGCATCCCATCTCTTTGAGAGGCATGGATGTAATAATAAATGTTGGTTGTGGATCTTCTTTTATCCCTAGATTTATCTATCAATGCTCATATAGGGTGGTGGAAACACCTTCCTCGAATAGAGGAGGGGTATTTCTGAGATCATCCTAAACTTTATCCTTTTCTGAGTCTGTAGGGACAATTTTGGATGAGGATGGCTGTTTCAGTGCCTCCCTCTCATTATCTATGTGAGGGAGGTCATCATAAGAAATATCATCATATCTTGTCTTATGAGTTGCATAAGAGTGATGATAAACGTGATTTTTGTGGATGAAAGGAGATTCTTGGATATCTGGGACTGGGAATGGTATTTTGACCAAGTTTATTGGGAGCACATAATTCTTTTTGAGTATTAACTAGGGATTTGCAGGGTAAGCCCTTAAACTATTGGGGGTGGAAAATTATATAACATAATCCATCATCAGCTATTTTCCTCCCATCTTTTAGAACTATGCATCAGCATATATGGATATGCATGTCTCGAAGGGTGCATTGTTGTTGTGAAGTATTCCAACCATTCCATTGATGGGGTACTTCAAACATTGATGGAATTTGGATGGTATCGTCGAGTGGCTATGGAGTGATTGCCCTCTAATAATGAAAATATATTTTTTTTCTTTAAAGATGTGCATGAACATGACATCTGATGTAATCTTCAATGATTGGTTATTTAGCTTAATTTCTTGAGGGGCCTATGATCATGCTTATCATCCCCCAATATTTTCATCTTTTTAGGGGATAATTCTCTTTTTCAATACCCGAAATGTCAGAGGGTTTGGACTAGGATGACAATGATCTCAAATCCATTGTCTAACAACACCCTTTGGGCATTAATGTTATTGAGTTTTCCTGATATATACATGGGTCTAATGTGTCCTTAAATGGCCTTCGCCTAATATTCATTAGTGAATAATATAGTGACATGACATCCTAAGGACATGGTATTCACTAAATAGACACCATCCACAATGAATTATATCTCAAATTCCTATAGGATTTAATGATATTAAATAAGGTAACTACCTAAGCTCTCTTGAAAGATGAATCACATCAAGGATTGATAGCTTATATGGGATCACATCTTGTTGTTTCTAAATATCATACTTTTGTTCCATTGGTCGCCACTTCCTGACCTGGGGATGCTCTAGGCATTTGTATTAGAAGCTAGGGAAGCTAAGGTCGATGGACTCGGGGAATCTATAGAGTTTGTGGGAGTATTCTCTGTGAATGTCATAGGTTCTCCTTACCCTCCTGATTCCCGGTGTTGATCTGGTTGAACTCCTGTAAAGTTTTCATGCAAGAAAACTTGTAGTGGGGAAATTATTGGAGGGCTCTGAGGGACATTCCTACTTCCTTTGAACCTATTGGAGTATTGGACCATGGATTTCAGTAGTATATATTTCTTCTATGGTGTATGGATCAGATATTGACACCTGCCAAATTTGTGTTTCCCCTGTTTCCTAAGCATTGGATCATAAAACCTCCCATTCCCCTATTGTGTGTGGGTATACCATATTATGGGGTGTACTCATCATCATAAAATGGTATATTCAAGTGTATCATATTGATTGAACCTAATATGAGCTCTTCTCTTGATGATTATTCTATTTGGTGGGGTGGTTCTCCTACCGTAGATGTTGCAGGGAGGAAATGTTCAATTGTTAGAGTCTTTATTGGAGTATAATATGACTCTTCCTCTTCTATTTATTATATCTTCCAGTGGCCATTACCACCCTTTGGTGGTACATCAGACTTATATTTTATGGGTGGTGGATATATTTCGATTTTGTGCAACTATGTCCCCAAGGTTCCATGAGCTCAACCAACTATTTTAAAGGTCATCTATCTATCAAACCTCTGTGTTTTCCTAGTAGCAACTTTCTACCATCCTTCTTCTTCCTCTAACTAGGAAATGGTTATGCAATCCACTTTTTTTGAAGAATCTTTTGATTTCACCTGTCCATTTCTGACCATTCTTTAATAGAAATCCTTAATGAATAAACAATTATGGATATTATGACCAAATATTTTATAGAAATTTCTATAATCGGGATGATTGGTGATGTTGACCACATCGGGATTCCTGGGTTGTGGAAGTGTGGGAAGGTTTTTCTCTATGGATAATAAGATGTAGCCCAAGAAATTGTGATTTCAGAAGGAGTACACCATTTCAATTCATTCTAAAAATCATAGGCCATCATAGTTTCTCTGACCTTCTTGATGAGGGAAATTCAATGGCTGGTGTTAGCCAGTATGAGATTTTGGGAAGTATAAAGCTTTCGTGGGTTCTTGGACTATTGTGAGATTGAG
The DNA here is from genome assembly GCA_963277665.1 of Viscum album. Classification (NCBI taxonomy): domain Eukaryota; kingdom Viridiplantae; phylum Streptophyta; class Magnoliopsida; order Santalales; family Viscaceae; genus Viscum; species Viscum album. The sequence continues at coordinate 687,945,926 of OY728129.1, read as the reverse complement.
CCTAAAACCCATAGCTTCTGTTGATCCTTGATTTTTTTCCATATGTTTTGGGCATGGTCTGAGACTCAAATCAAGTCCATTTAATAGCCTCTTCAAGAATATATGTAGTTTCAGTTAAATCTCTTAATCCACATGTATATTTTATGGGGTTATGTGTGTCTTCAGATCATCCATGAGATTATCATCACAGAGTTCCAATAGTTTTTCTAGCAGGAGAAGGATGTTGAGAAAATAACTCATACCCTTCCACCTTGCTATGAAGTCATGAACTCTTTCATTCTCGTGCTACTTGAAGATAATGTGTTCAATGATCGTCGACATCCTTAGTGTTGAAATGAATTGATAAAAGAACTAATGAAGAATGTCTTCCCATCCCATGATAGATATTGTAGGCATACTAATATGACAGATGAATGTTATCCCTATCAATGTCTGTATGAAACACCTTAGCTTAGTGGCCTTCTTCTTATCAATGTGCGTGAGATATTTCTCCAGATCACCTGCACCGTTGAAGGAGGAAAATGTAGTATTGCTGACATTGGGAGGAGGAAGGGTATCATCTACCCATTCAGGATATATTTTTTTAGGATGCACTAGCATGTATTATTCTACTATGGTATATATATGAGTATCCAGTGATTCACAATTATAGGGAAATTATAGAGGAATTATTCTTTGATACACATTCCATCCATAGGGTGAGAGTTGGGGCCAAAACGTTGGTCCCACTTTCATCTCTAATCGATCCTTTATTTGTCCTATGACTGAGGGGTTACTCTGGTGAGGGAGGGACTGTCGTTGTAGTGGGGGGAAGTTCGAATATTTCCTGGATTCCTCATTTATATAGATCGGTTTCCTAGACTCATAATAAATCTGATATTCAGACACTTCTCTTATTATAGGATCAACCATAGGGGGGAGAATATTCACCTCTAGATGGAGATGAAACCCAATGTGAATATATCCCCTGAGTAGCTCCTCTTTGAGCTATCAGAGAGCTCCTTCATCAAATTCATATTACAAAAATTTCACTTCCGAAGATGGAAGCCTAGGCGAAATCGCTTTTTTCCCTATATATTTAATGATATTCTACTAATGAGGTGGAAAGTCATTGTTTGGTGGTGCCAAATTATTTAGACTTCTATGATTTTGGGTGTGTGAAACATCATTTAGTGAATCCAAATCACCCCCTATTGGGGTATGTATTCCCTATTGTGACCATAATCATCTTGATTTTGATCCATTTCATCCATGTTAATTTTGACGATGTTCCCAGAGGAATACCAAGAAATGGTGGATGTTCCATTTATTTCAATATGGAATGCCAGTAGAATAAATCTTTCATTAGGGTTGTTATTTGATCCCTTTCCATTATTGGTTAGTTTTTTCATGCGTCCTTGGTGGGGTCTAATTGAATTCATTGTATGCTACACTCCTCTTGGTTAATGAATGGTTACCATGAGGGAATTTCATTTTGGGGTTTCTAAATGACTAAAAAATAATAGATTTTTTTCTTGCAGTAGGAGGAACTAGTGGCACATTGACTATTGAACTCGTAATCCAAAAATAGAGAATATGAATTCCTTCTATTGTGCTGATGTTGACAAAAATGATCCCAGTCCTATGAGATGAGATTTATCTATGAATTTCATTAGACCTGATGATTTTTCTATCCCCGGGCTGTTGGGGTTGAGGTGATCTAGAAACACCACTGACGTGTCCCATACCTTTTTATAGGATAATGAATTTGGAGAAGGATATTGAGATTTGAATGCCCCTAGACCTGTGGGTTTGGGCTTATCTGGGACTACTACAAGCACATCCTAAATTTTAAAAGGAACTGATGACCTGATGGGTGGAGGTAGTGGAAACGATTCTCCATGTCGAGAGGGCTAAGTCCATTCTTCGATAGCTGATATGGCAGTTGAAACATTGGTGTTCATGATTCAATGTAATTGTGCTTGTGTGAGAGTTGGGAATGATGGTATCCCATGATAAGGATCATTCCTTGTGGGTATTTTTTATGTGATCACAACATTGATCTTGGTGTTTGGATAATCATTTTATTGTCTTTAGGGGCCTAGTTTGAAGTACTATTGGCTATCCTCTCTATCCCCATTTATGATGTCTATGCATTGTTGGATTGGGGGTATTCTATTGTAATGAACAACTGGAACGAGAAATTCCTGGTACACTGACCTCAATAGAGGCTATAACATTAAAGGATGATGTGTCTGCAGGATTAATATTATATAGGAGGGGTGAAGGGTAAGGCTCCATTCGGTCCCCATCTACTAATTTTTGTGCCTTACATGGCTTTAGAGATTAGCTACCGAAGTGTCATGATGTAATGGTGGTAAGCGTGTTTCAAATTTGACTTGTGAGTTTCCAATTTTGGATCTTGGGACATGGAGATAATATCTAGCTTACATTGACTATAGAGTTTCTTGATGGTCTAAGGTGACACTCATATCTCGGACAAAGGAGATACTCATCCTTTACTTCTGGATGAGTATCCCACATATTATAATGTAGATATGAAATTAACTCATTTTCTACCTCAACGACATCTCATTGTTGGAAGTAGTGAGTGGCCAGAAAAATAAGGGGAGTTTGTTTCAGGATAAATCTCTCCATATATCAATTCAGGCCTCTTCTTCATTGGACATACATTCCTCTATACATTCATACCATAGATGATGACTCTAATAGTCACCTGTTGATGGGAGTGGAGTGTCGCTGGATACAGATGGGTAACTACCCAGATTTGACCCTGGTGTTTCAAGCACCTCTCTATATGGAGGTGTCATTTTCTAGTTCACCTCTCTATATGGAGGTGTCTGGACAAAAGGATGACCACCTTTACCATGGTATATATCATTGTTTGGAGGTTCCCATGGTGGTTGTTTGGAGTAGAGTCCCTATGATATATCTCCAAATTATCATGATGGGTAATTTCATGGTAATTAACATATTATGTATCATCTTCAATATAAGGCTTGAAGAACACTTTTCCTATTAAGAATGTTTATATAATAACCACAGGGACAATGGAATTGACAAGATTATAAAAATGAGCCATGTTCAATATTATGGTCAGAGTATGTTGACCTAGCTTTCATAGATGTGCAAGGATAAGGGCCTACTGTGTGGTGGTTTCTAGAATTTTTATATAACCTCCTGGTTGTGTGGGTATATGAGCCCACTACTAAATAGATGTCATAATATGTCGATAAGCTTCCTCATTGTTGACTATGACATGATGATGTCCTGAGGCATGTTCCACTCTCACATGGTGAGCCTTAATCATAACTGAGGTGTGGGCCCAATCATGGGGCTTTGGGATATACCATAGGTCTATTTTGGAAGGAGTATGAGCCTACCCCGAGGCATGTTCCCCTCTGACCTGGTTATCCCCAGTTTGATCATGAGTATACGCCCGGTCCAATTATAAATTCCCTATAGGAATATATTGAATGGCCTCCAGAATAGGAGAAGAAATTTGAGCATCCTCTTGTATTGGAATAGAATTAAGCAGGCACAATCATTCATTTGTATAAGCAGGAATATGATCCTTGCTTCTGTGATCTATTGTTGTATACCGAGAATATTCACTAACAAGAATATAAGCATATCCCGAGGCTTGTGCCTCTCTAACTTGGTTAGCCTAGGATAGAAAATGTATATGGGCCTGATCCAGTGCCTCCAAAATATGTTGTAGGACTTCTTTGATAGGCATATTCCCCAATAAGGGTTTTGGTGCTCTCAACTGGTTTGCCTCACTTGGAAAGAGAATATTAGCCTAATCTGATGTGTCACCCTTCATTGGAAAATATCGATAATCTTTATAAATGTGAATATTAATGTGTTCTTGATCTGGTACAACCACATGATCATAATAATCCGAGTGTGGAGTGGTTCTGGCTATATTGATAGGTGTATGTTCATGAACCTTGATCTGCAACAGTGGTGGAATATTTCGGTGGAATTCATTAGTTGTTTCTAAAACATATTGGCATTTTACAAAAGCTTGTGCAGTGATATAATCATTCTTATTTTCTATATGAATGACATGTTGATAGATAACTTTTATTAAACTGGGGATATATTCTGTAACACCCCAAGATTTCATAGTAAGTTATTTTCTTTAAAATAATTCAATAGCGGACGCTATATGCAACATCAAGTTTGAGCACACCACGACTTACCAAACAAGGCATTCAAAAATCCATTATGAATTATATTAACTGAATTTTGAATTTTATATACTCTATATAATTTTAGAATCCATATTATCTGTTTCTTAGACATAATATAAGAACAAATACATTTTTTTCAGATAAAAGAAGTATTTTGTATAAAAATGATATTTTCAAAACCATTTAATGGAAAACCCTTTTTAAAACCAATATTTGACAATTTGATGTATTAAATTTAATGAAATCAAATTCATATTAAGAATTGAGATATAAAAATTAATTTTTCAAATTTTTTTGGTACTTTTCTAATAACGTTCATATTTTGATTAATACAGAAAATTAAAAAAAATTAATTGAAAACAACTTTTTTAATCGAAATAATTTATGATGTCAAATTATGAATTTAAATCGTTTGGAGGTATAATTATACTATATTTTTATAATTTAATACAATTTAAGTCATTATAAGTAATTTCATATTTAAATTTGACATAAACACATGGCAATCGTTTGATAGTATTTTCTTTTTAAAAACCCGCATTTCAGTTTTGACAACAGGAATTAATTTTAAAATAATTAATGCAACATCTATGTTTTGAATTTGGTAAAGTAAAATTCATTTTAGAATTCTGAATATGAAAATTAACTTAGGGTAAATATTTGGGATTTTTCTGAAAACAATCAATTTATTATAAATAGTGAAAAACAATGCGTTATATTTTAAAACTGACTTTTATTCAAATAAATATTTATCTTATTTAGATTTATTTTAAGTCAAAATATATATATAATACCAATATATGTTCAATTTAATTCATTGGGGTCATTTACAAATTTTCTTAAAACATAATTTTACCACTTCTATGAGTTTAATTTAACAAATACTAGAGACATGGTAGACATTAGTAAATAAAATTTGGATCAATAAGATAAAAATAATTTTTTTGAATAGTAGCTTTTGACTTTTATTTATAGTGATTAAAAGTAAATAGGGTAATTAAGGGAAAAATGATATTATAATTACCGCAAAACATGTCCTACTTCTATTGGATAAGCGTATTTATACTAAAAACAACCTTATTAATAAAATATTATCCTTTTGTTCCACTTGGATTAGATTAGAACATTTATTATTATTTTATTCAAAGAAGAGTTAAAAGTGTTAAATGTAAAGTTTAATAACTAAACCATTTTTAATATAGGTTTATACAAAAGATAAATTCCAATATAAATATTCATTAGAAAGCTAAAACTATTTCCTACATAATGGTATTTTATTTATAATTTTTAGACTTAAAATATTTAAATTTAGTTGGGACACATTGATGATGTAGTAATTACCTTATTAATGAAAGATTAAAATAATTAATCTTATAAATATCAAAATAAATATAATATTTAACATTTAAGGAATTAATCTAATTTTATAGGTTAATATGACATTTTAGGGTTGTTTAAATAATTTGTTTTTTGATGTAATCATGCTGTAATGATTTTCACAAAAAAATATTAAATAGTGTTAAAATTGACATAATTGAGTTCTTAAAACAAATAGTATATTATTAATTGATATAATATTCCTAAAAATATAAGGTTCTTCCAAAAGACTTATATAAGGTTATATATATTAATAATGAACCTATTTGCATTCTATTGGCTTGTTATAGTATGTTTATTAACAATATAATATAAAAATAGAAAGAGACATGGTAAATGTCAAACTATTTAACTAAGAGTTTAATATAAAAGATAAGGTTAATAAGGTGACCTAAACCTGTATAAAACCTATTGGTTTAGAGGTTTTCGACCCACCCCAACCTTTTCCTCGAAATAAATTATTTTTTATCCACTAGAAACTGAAAATTTTTTTATTATAAAATAATATTTCAATCTTTTCCTAATGTGACTCTCACCTATTTTATAAAAGGGTACATACCCTTCCTTTAATTTCAAACCTCCAAAGCCATTTTTCTCAGAAAAATCATTCCCAAATATCCTCCCAACATTCATCAATTCATCCTAGAGTCCTTCCTTTGGTATGAATGCCAACCTACAAGGCCCTTTTGTTCAAATCAAAAGGGAGAACCTGAAGAAGAGGTAAATATTTCATCACCTCTTTCAAGATCTTTTATTCTTCCACATCCTCATTAATTGTTGTTTCGATTATAAAATAATAACTCCATTATCTTCTATATACTATGATGTTATTATAAAAATGGTACATCCATATGTATTATTTTATCCATCATATGAATGATTAATTCACCATACGTGCATACGTACGGCTTACCGTCTCCACGCAGTGGTGTATTTTGTTATTCAAACACTTCATTATTTGGATGGGTATAGTAATGAGTATAACTGATGTAAATAATAAATATAAATTGTTAATGATTATTTATATATATGATATATCATCCAATTACATACGATTTCACAATCAATATAATGATATTGTCGCTCGGGTGTACGTACGGATTACCGTCTCCACGAACACGATGAGATTCTTTCCTCAGCATAATAATTCAAGAATAATTTTCATATTATTGTTAAAAAAATTAATAACTCAATATCATTATGTATTTGTATAAAATTCATCCTATCCAAAACAAACATGTCTTACGTAATCGAGCATATAATGGAAAAAAGATCTGTTAACACCCGAAACGATGATACTAGTAAAATATAATTAACAATGCAATATTAAAAGATCATATATGATATCATTTTTATGTATATATTTATTTTGAAATTTAATAACAATGATTTAACTATTATATATCATGTTAATGTACCCTTTACCAAGGAAAAGTACAAGGTAAGGTGTTTTCATCTTACTTCTTATTCTCGTGAGATTCATGCTATATTGCCACTACTTTTGTGTCTGGTGTATGTACTACCCATGATTTTATTCCTTGTGTAATATAATTTAATTTATGGTTATTTAAATCTTCATTTTAAGATACTTCATTCATGGGATGTATTTTTCATAAGATACTAAATCGGTATGGGAATTTCAAATTTCAATTTCCACTCATTGGGCTTTATCGATACTTCATTGATTTTTTTAATACGACATTATGTGTGGAAACACTATTTATTATTTATGTAGAAATTTATACTCCCCTTTCAATGGATATAAATTTTATACACATAATCACTCCATTGATAAATTTACATTCCATTGATATGAACTTTTTATGTGTAATCTAAACACAATCTCCATTCATTGAGTTAAACATCCAAGTCATTGTTTTTGTTTTAACAAGAATATGTGTGAATATAATCTGATTGATTTACACTTAATATCCAATTATATTGAGTTTATTTATATTTCTCACACATAATTATTTAATTCATTCATCCTTAATCTAATCATACGGTCTTTATGAGGCATTTCATCTCAATTTACATTCCTTTGAGTCCTGTTTGTCATTATGCACAAATTCACTTTTAGATAGTGTATATACTATCCTTTGATATATCATATCATGAATCCCTTTATTATCATGATATTATAAGGTTTTGACTGTTATTATTTCACAAATACTTGTATTCAAGCGTCTCTGATTTAGTTAGGAACTCTTTTACTAAAATATTGTTTTAAATGTTTTCAATATTTATTTTTCTAAATATTTCTTATTAATGTCCATGTTTTAAAAATATTTTTAAGGTTTTATTTATATGGACATAAATGTTTTGAAATTTAAATTCCTTTTAAAAGTTTCAAAGTGGTATGGGACACATTGATTAAAAAATATATTTTAAATGTCTTCTTGATAAATAGTGAGACTTTTAAATGTTTTCAAGAAAAAGGGATATTTCTCTCAAAAGGTTCTAATGGTTATTTTCACCTATGTCAACATCCTTAATTGGAATTATGATTGACTAAAGTTGATTCATTTTTTTACAATCTTCCAAATGGTATTGAAGGTTTTGTGATATGTTTGACTGTGGATGTGTTATTTTACACCATTTGTGGTTTATGGTTAAAGAATTAACATATCATATTCTAGTTTTAATAATAATGTTTATATAATGTTTCAATTTTTTCATATGAGTAATTAATTGGACTTAGTAAGTGACAGGTGGATCTCGCTATAGCTCCTTGATGCATTAGTAGGTCTCATGAGACAAACAAGTGCTTTGGCATAAGTCCTTGACAAAATCTTATTTATAGTCTTAGCACAAAGACTTGTCTATGTGGTTATGAAGTCTGGAATTATGCATTCCATCATTATGAAATTGGCTATTGATATGAAATGTGATTATTCGACTAGTAGAATATCCATGTGAATTAGTAAATGGAATTATTTTATTTATTGTTGAAATATTATGCTGAAGGATAAGTTTAAAAGGCTTGGGTTCTATTATTATGAATTGCCTTAAATTTTTATTCTTATTTGTGATAGATTCCTCTATATTGTTATCCTTACAGAGCATTTGATCTCACCCCTTTCTTATGTTTTATTTTTCCGAGGATGCAATGATGTTTATTATATTTAACTAGCAAGAATAGGATAAGTGTTCTAAGAGTATTCAAATGGGAGACAATGTTTTTTTTATTTCATAATGTAATGTAAAACTTATGTATGTATCTAGTACTCACACTATTTATTCTTGTGTTAGTCAATGACTGGATTCCAAGGAAGTCATAGTAACATTGATCATTATTCATATGGTGGGAATGGTGGTGGAAATGAGTAACCAAATGGAATATTGATAGGTATCAAAGATATATTGTTCATGCAGAATCAGTTATCCAAAAATATGATAAACAACACATATATTAACCAACTCCCAGACTCAACAAATAAGAGAACGGCGGTGAATGATAAGAGCTCCCGTAGTGGAGACCCTGGAGAAAAGATATCTCAATTTCCATTATGCATGAAATGTAGAAGGAGGCACCTAGGAAAGATTCTCAATAGAACCAAGAAATGCTTTATGAGTGGGAAAGAAGGAAATAATGTAAAGAATTTTTAAAGAAAAATAAATAGTACTATGGTAGAAAATAAAAATGATCCAAATAATCCATTTATAGTCATTTTCCTTAAATGTAGGGGACCTGGGCATTACCCAAGTGAATTCCCTATTCTATAGGATAAACTCTTGGTCATGGAAGAACCTATGTGGATATAAATGGATGGAGAAATGTTTAAAATTATTAGTGCTCTTTGTTTGTGGGATTACATTGGAAGACTTTTCCCTTGAATGTGTAACCCTGGAGTTTGTTATATGGAAATTCTATTTTGGGAATAATTATCTTTTCTATTGTTGATATAGTTATAATTAACCATTTGGGTTTATATGATACTTGAATTTCAGGAAATTAAATGTTATTAAATGTTAGGATGATAATGTTAGGTATGAGATAACATTTGTGTTGAAATTATGTTATGGTTATTTTGAGGAACTAATGTCATTTTGGGAATGATATAAAATATAGTTTTTGAAGAAGGACAATATGTAGACCGTGTGACAACCTGTCACATAAGACCAAGCTGCGGGAATCAAACCCACAACCAGAGTGCGATTGAGATTTATCACCTACCACTGGACTACATGAAGTCCCTGGTTAGTGTTACTAAATCATTTTAGTTAAATGATTTTATTGATCTATCATATGTTAATTTTTGATGTTATGTATTATAAAATGGATATCCCTTGTATAGGAAAATGATTTTGTGATTAAGTGATAAATGTTATTTTAGAAGACGTTATCTCTATTGGGAACCCTATATGCCTAAGGAAACTAAAATAATATGAGATTTCATTTGAGGAGTATTGGTGGATTTTTATATATGTTTTTATAGTGGATTTATAGTGATTTGGGTTATTTATGGAAATTATTAACCAAACATAGGGAATATGTGATTAGGTTAATTATATTTAAGTATGTGAACTTATGTGTAGAATATGTTATTTGGAGATACAATTTAATGTGGAAGACTACATTATCAAATTCTTATAAGTTTTGGGTTTCGATATTAGTTTGGATTATATTGATGGAATTTAAGGAAAATTGTTTATTGAAAGGTATTTATTGAAATTTGGGTATTATTGTTTCAATATTAAAAATTAATATTAGTATTTATTTCTCTAAAGGATTGTCCTCTTTTGGGGATCATATAATATTTTACTAACCATTTTGGTTTTTTTAATCCCTAAGGCAATGGAAATATATTTTTTAACTTTTGTGATAATGTTATTCTCTAGAAGTTGATTCTAGCACTTCATCTATGCCCATGTCTTCTTGAATAATCATCATTTAAAGAAAATATAAGTTAGTGGTAGAAATTTATTAATTGGAAAAACTCTACTTAAAAAGTAATTATATATCTTTGTGTTCTTATTCAATATCATAAATAAATTCCTCAACATTTTGAAGTAGAACTGAAAAGGAAAAAAATATTGTCTCATTACATTTCCTACTGGGAAACTAATGATCGTTTATCCAATCACAAGTTTATAGTTTTCTTGTTGTTAAATTTCTTGTGATCATGTTTTCTATCACTCTATATTAGAACTTGAAACTTAGTTTATCTTCCATATCCATGTTTCCCTAAATGTAATCCTAGTATGGGTTATCTCGGGTGACCTTTGTACGTCTCTATCTTTCTTCTAAATTGATTGTTTTATTGACTATTTTTAAATGTGGGGAATTCCATAAAGTTCCAAAGACCAATTTTAAAATTTCAAGGATGAAATTTCAAAAATATGGGAAGAATGAAACACCCACGTATTTCATAGTAAGTTATTTTCTTTAATGTAATTCAATATCTTGTGTTATATGCACCAACGAGTTCGAGCACACCAGGACATACCAAACAAGTTGCTCAAAAATAAGTTATGAATATTATTAACCGAATTCTGAATTTAATATACAACATATAATTTTATAATCCATATTATGTGTTTATTCGACATTATATGAGAATAAATTCATTTTTTCAGAAAAAATAAGAATTTTTCATAAAAAATGAACTGTTGCCACATTTTATTGGAAACCCCTTTTTAAACCCAATATTTGACACTTTAATGTATTAAATTTAATGAAATTAAATTGTTATTTAGTAGAAGGACATAAAAAATTTATTTTTGATAACTTTTTGGTACTTTTCTGATAACTTTAAAGTTTTGATGAATACAGAAAAGTAATAAATTTTAATTGAATAACAACTTTTTTAATAGAAATAATTTAGAGTCTAAAGTTATGCATTTGAATAGATTTGAAAAATAATTAGATTATATTTTTATCATTTAATACAATGTAGGTAATTATATGTAATTTCACATTTTAATTTGACATAAACAGATGGTAATTTTTTGATGGTTTTTAATTTTGAAAAGCTCGCTTTTAAGTTTTGACAATGGGAATTAATTTTAAATTAATTAATAAAACACTTATGTTTTGAATTTGATAAAATAGAATTCATATTTGAATTCAGAATATCAAAATTACCTTAGGGTAAATTATTTGTATTTTTATGAAAACATTCAATTTTTTATGATTAATGAAAAACACTACGTTATAGTTTAAAAGTGACTTTAATTAAAATAATTATTTATTTTAATTAAATTTAATTAAATTCAAAATAGATATATAATACGTATATATTTTCAATGTAATTCATTTGATTCATTTTATAATAATGTTATATGTATAAAATTATATTGAAATTTTTACTGTCGTTTACCCACCTTCTAAGATTATTTACAAATTATTTTAAAACATAAATTTACCACTTATATGAGTTGAATTTCAAAAATCTGAGAGAAACAGTTGACATCAGTAAGTAAAATTTGGTTCAATAAGATGAAAATAATTTTTTTGTGATTAGTAAATTGTGACTTTTATTTTCTGTGGTTAAATTTAAATAGGGTAATAAAGGGTAAAAATGATAATATAATTAACATAACACATTTCCAAATTCTACTGGATAAGGGTAATTAGATGAAAAACCCATAGGAATAAAATATGATCCTTTTGATCCATATGGATTAGATTTGGATATTTATTATTATTTTATTTAAAGAAGAGTTAAAAGTGTTAAATTCAATGTTTAATAACTAAACCATTGTTAATATAGAGTTATACATAAGATAAATTTGACTATAAATATTAATTAGAAAGATAAAGAAATTTACTACATAATGGTATAATATTTATAATTTTTAGACATTATATAATTAAATTTAATATAACACAATGATGATGCATCAATTTCCATATTAATGAAAGATTAAAATAATTAACCTTATAAATATCCAAATAAATTTCATTTGAGAGTTTTGATGAATTACACTAATTTTATAAGTTAATATGACATTTATGGGTTTATTAGTTAATTTTGGTTCGAATTAATCATGCTGTTATGATTTTCACAAAAAACAAATACTAAATAGTGTCAAAATTGACATAATTGTGTTTTTAAAACAAATATTATATTATTATTTGATATAATATTTCCAAAAATATAAGGTTTGGAAAAAGAACTTAGATTAAGTTATATATATTAGTAATGAACCACTTCGGGTTCTCTTGGTTTGTTATAGTATTTTTATTACCCATATAATATTAAAACACAAAGAGACATAGTAAATCTCAAATTATTTAACTAAGAGTTAAATCTAAAAGGTAATGTAATTATGTTGACCTAAACCTGTCTAAAACCTATTGGTTGAAAGGTTTGTGACCCATCCCTACCATATCCAAGAAATAAATCATTTTAGATCCATTAGAAACCAAAAATTAATTTATTATAAAATAATATTTCATCCTTTTCCTAAAGTGACCCTCACCTCTCTTATAAAAGGGTACTTCCCCTTCTAATAATTTCACACCTCCCAAGCCATTATTCTCGTCCAACCCCTACCCAAATACTCTCCCAGCATTCCTCCCGTAATCCTAGAGGCCTTACATTGGTCATAATGACATTATAAGGAGCCCTTTTGATAAAATCCATAGGAAGAACCCGAAGAAGAGGTAAATATTTCATCACCTCATTCAAGTTCTTTTCTTCTTCCACTTCCGATTTCATTGTTTATTAAATTATAAAATAATAAATCCAGTGTCTTATATATACTGTGATGTTATTATAAAAATTTTACAACCATATTTATTATTATATCCATAATATGAATTACAAAGTTAGCATACGTGCGTAAGTACGTCTTACCGTCTCCACGCCGTGGTGTAGTTTGTTATTCAAACACTTCATTATTTGGATGGGTATAATAAAGAGAATAACTGATTTAAATAATAAATATTAAATGTTAATGATTCTTTATATATGTTATAACATCCAATTACATATGATCTCACCGTCAATATAATGACATTTTCACTCATCCGTACGTACAGATTACCATCGCCACGAACGCAATGAGATTCATTCTCCATTGTAATAATTCAAGAATAATTTTCAGTTTATATTTAAAAATAATGTTTAAGAACTTATTATAATTATGTATTTCAATAAAATATATTTTATCCATAACAAATATGGCTTACGTAATCGAGCATATAAAGTAAAACCGATAAGTTAACACCCAAAACGATGATAATTCAAAAATATAATTAACAAAGAATTATTAAAGGATCATATATGATATCATATTTATGTATATAGTTCTTTTATAATTTAATAACAATTATTTAACTATTATAAAAGAGGTTATCATACCCCAAACCAAGTAAAATTACAATGTAAGGGGTTTTCATCTCACTTTATATTCTCGTGAGATTCATGCTATATTGACACTATTTTTTTGTGTGTTGAATGTAATGCCCAGGATTGATTTCATGGTGTAATATACCTTAATTTTATGTGTATTTACATAATCATTGTAAATTGCCTATTTCATGGGGTTTATGATTCGTAAGTTACCAAATCGATATGGGAATTTCAAATTTCAAATTCCACTCATTGGGCTTTAAACATACTTCACTGATTAATTTTTACCCCAAGAATATGATTGGAATCACTAATTATTAATAATGTAGTATTTTCTACTCCCCTTTATTTGGACATAACTTTGATACACATACTCACTCCATTGATAAATTCAAATTCCATTGATATGAACTTTTTTTTGGGTAACCTTAACTCAATTTCCATTTATTGAGTTAAACATCCAAGTCATTGGTTTTTTTACAGAAAATATATGTGAATAATATATGATTGATTTACACTGAATATACAATTCTATTGAGTTTGTTTATATTTTTCACACATAATTATTTCATTGATTCAATCTTAATATAAGGATACGGTCTTTATAAGGAATTTCGTCTCAATTTACATTCCTTTGAGACCTCTTTGTCGTTTTGCACCATTTCAGTTTTATATGGTGTATATACTGTCCTTTGAAAAATTATATCATGAATCCCTTTATTCTCAAGGTATTATAATGTTTTCAAAAATGTTATTCCTAAATTACGTGTATTCAAGTATCTCTTATTCAGTTTATAACTCTTTAACTAAAATATTGTTTTAAATGTTTTAAATATTTTAAATATTTATTCGTCTTAATCATTCTCATTAATGTCCATGTTCTAAAAATAGTTTTAAGGTTTTATTTATATGGACATAAATGTTTTGAAATTTAAATCGCTTTTAAAAGTTTCAAAGTGGTATGGGACACTTTGATTCAAAAGTCTATTTTAAACGGCTTCTTGAAAAATAGTGAAACTTTTGAATGTTTTCAAGAAAAAGGGGATATTTCTCTCAAAAGGTTCTAAAAGTTATTTTCATCTATGTCAACATCCTTAATTGGATTTCACATTTGTTTAAAGTTGATTCATTATGATGCAATCATTAATTTCGTATTGAAGTTTTTGTGATATGTTTTACTGTGGATGTGTTATATTTATAACATTCATGGTTTATGGTTAAAGTATTAACATTTCATATGCTTGTTTGAATACGAATGTAGATGTTATGTTTCAAACATTTCATATGAGGATTGCATTGGACTTAGTATGTAACGGGTGGATCCTGCTATAGCTCCTCGATGAATCAGTAGCTCCCATGAGACAAAGAAGTGTCTTGGCACAAGGCCATGAAAAAATCTTATTTTTAGACTTGGAACAAGGCCTTGAATATGTGGTTATGATGTCTTGAATTATGCATTCTATCATTATGAAATTTTATATTGATATGAATTGGTATTATTCGACTTTTTGAATATCCATTGGAATAAATAAAAGGAATTATTTGATTTATCATTGCCATATTATGTTGAAGGTTATGTTTAAAAGGATTGTGTTATAGTCTTATACATTGCCTTAAATGTTTATTCATATTTTTGACAGTTTCCTCTATATTGTTGTCGTTATTGATCATTTGAGCTCACCCATTTCTTATGTTTTATTTTTCACAGGATGCAAATATGTTTATTACGATTATCCTTTAGGAATATACTAAGGGTTATAAGAGTATTAAATGGGGACACAATGTTGTTTTATATTTCATGATGTAATGTAAAACTTATTTATGTATCTAGTAACTAAAAATCACTAAGCTGATCAGTCTTCTGGAACATGATTCCTTGTATCATTCTAATGTTATGTAATAATGCTCCAATTCTAGGTAACTGGAGTTGAGGCATTACATATTACCACTTCAGTCCTCTATGTGTCATCGGGATATGTCGATGGGAATCACGCACTGCAATAGGAGTAAGATCCTCCAACATGTTTTCTATTTGATTATTACCACATACTTATTTTGAGCAAGTAGGGTAATGAGCCAGTATGCTGGTCCAGACCAGAGTATTCTAGTAGGCACTGTCAGAAGGAGTGTGGGTATTATCCCTTTCATAGGAATTCATTATCTTCTTTCTCTAATGAGTCTTCCTAAGTGGAGCCCATGGATGGTTTTCTAGGGTGGTTTTTTCTCAGGAGGTACCCTCAGCATGCGGCTGATAAGTACCCGTCTGGTGATTTTTGTGATAGTAATTCAAAGGTTTCCTCATTGGTGGTCCCTAACCCATGGGGATTATAGATCTGGCCCCCTAATCCAACTTCATCAGGTATAAATGGTGAATGTTTTTATGCTTTGAGGAGGTCTCCTAAAGATATTGGTTGTGGTGATGCGGCCCAATGGTTTAGAGACAACCTTCAACGAGTGATGTGGACCCGCTAGCTTCTGAGATTCTAGAATATCATGAGGATATTCCATAGTCTGGAGTAAATAGTATCGGTGGTACTCTTAAATCATCTTGTTTTCTACCTTCTGTTGTACAAATTTGGTAGGCGAGACCATTTTACGACCTGTGGGGGTCATGTTAGTGGATGAAGTACCATAATGAGTGCTAAAAGATGAAGACAATATCTAGGATTGGGAGTCTGAGATCATTCATACAATAAGGAACAAGTCTTTAAATCCATGCAGTATCATAGGTGTAATATTGGCTAATCAGATATGCATGGTCAACAAAATAGTCATGTATTCCCTTTTTAGCCATTCCACTCATGTGGTCTTGTCAGCATGAGGATGGACGTACAGGAATCTTGGTTTATGATCATATTATTTCCTTTTTTGAATATGGTTTACAATGGAATGTTCTCTAAGAGGTTCATGTCATGCTTATCAGTATAATTCATGTATAAGGGTCAAGAAACCTAGCATGATGGATTTTATCCCAATTTTATTTCATTAGAGGGAAGCACATTGAATTATTCATTTTTTTGTTTTCATGTGGGGGGAAAGAAAATGGTTTGAAGGATTATAGACCTATCCTTTTATTATTTCAAATATTCACTCTGGATCACCATTTGTTTTCATCAGGATTTCATTGTGTAGAATGGATTCTGCTCATTGTGTTACCATTGTCACTTTTCCCTGAAACTCCCAATGGTTCCCCATCTGTATTTGGGTACGAACCGACTTTCCAAAGGATAGTGTTTTTCTTGGATTTTATGTCCAGTGACTATTGGGGACTTGCATTGGTCGAGAGGTTGGGTGTACAGGCTCATCACACCCTTTGGGGGGAGGAATTTTTTCCCACTCAGGGAATCTTTAATAGATTTAATACATGTTTGTGAATCTCTTTCTAATCCTAATGTGGGACCAGTTACCCTAAAAGTGGATATGGGTTAACTATCATTTATGTGAGATATACTAGGATCCCTTTTGTGGGTTTATCTATATGTATATGAGTATCTTCATCATTTTACAGTTATGAGATGTTTATAATTTGATGAAACCATTTGACTATGTTCTTCGTGGCATGATCCCTTTACTGGAGTTTATTGATGTTTCGAGGATGGGATTGAACCATTATGAGGCATCCTACATATCCTAGTTATTTTAGGAATCAAAACCCATGTAGTCTGGTTTATCTGAGAAGATCAATTTCACGCGGTTATCTCTAATATCGATGGTTGAAACCAAAAATATTTGATCTCCAATCTGAAAGAGATGTCCTACGAATCCCAGTAATTGAAGGAATCAGAACCCATGTACTTCGTTTGATGTTGGGTATTAGACATTGAGGCTTTCCTGGTGAATGGGTATTTTGTTCTGAATGTGGTGTTTTCTGCATCCCTCTAATCCCACTTGATCTACGCTGGTGGTGTGAAAAAATTGGGTTCATGATCAGCTTCATGGAATTTGGATATGTGATCTGCATATTGGGAAAGTCCTTAGAGTGTTTGATATTGAGATCAATCCTTTAACGATGAGTCCTACATATCCCAGTTGTGGAGGGATTCATAGTCCTCATAGTTCACTTGGATATGTTGGGTCCTACACACTTAGGCTACCTTGTGGAACGAGTATTTGATGCCTATTGGGGTGTTTGTTGCATCCCCCTAAGCCCACATGATCCATTATCATTTTCAGAAACAAGGGAGAGTGACTGATCAACCTCAAGGCATATGAATATTGAATATGCATATTTGGGCAGTCCTTGGAGTGTTTGATATGGAGCTCGGGCCTTTTAGAAGACTTCCTACATCCCCCAGTTATGGTGGGAAACAGAGTCTTTGTAGTTCTCTTGGTGATGTTGTGGCTTACACATTATGTTTTCCCTGGGGAATGCATATTTTATTCCTAATGAGGTGTTTATGGAACCCCCCTAAGACCACATGAGCCATGCTTCTATTGAGAAACAAGGTAGAGTTCATGATGAGCCTCATGGCATATGGATATGGGATCTGTGTATTGGGGGATTACATGGAGTTTTTGACATTGATCTCAAACATTTAAGGATTCATACTATGTATCCAAATTATGGATGGAATCAGAGTCCTCATAGTTTTCTTGGAGATGTATGGGAATACATACTAAGGATTCCTAGGTGAATATTCTCTCTTATCTAGAAGGTGTTTCACGATCTTTACGGAATACACTGGAGGTCGTCGCATGAACATGATCCAAATATGTGGGG
The DNA here is from genome assembly GCA_963277665.1 of Viscum album. Classification (NCBI taxonomy): domain Eukaryota; kingdom Viridiplantae; phylum Streptophyta; class Magnoliopsida; order Santalales; family Viscaceae; genus Viscum; species Viscum album. Next base: position 687,927,327 of record OY728129.1, on the reverse strand, counting down.
GGTTTCATAGGAGTCAGGGTTTGAATGATCTAAAGGGTTTTCATGTCTTCACTGACACATTGGGAGGGAATTGCGGGACCAGGAAAAAATGTCCATAGGGTTTCACGTGTCTTGAATGAAACCTCGGGGGGATATCACGGGACAAGTCTGACATTTCCAAAGGGTACACCATGGGATTTGGATCATTAATTCAGATGCCTCGAGGAGACTCAGATGACATTAGTGGGTGTCGTTATATGAGTCAGGTGGTGTTTATTGGGAACATCTCAAGTATGGGGTGATGAACCAGATTGTTCACAGGATCCAAGTGGTGCCCGAGAATGTTTTGCAAGAATATTCCTGACATGTGTGGATTGTTCTACATATCCCAGATGACTTTTTGAAGGAATGTGGTGAGGTTTTGGTGGCATGAGTTGGTACCGTCGTGTATTCTTGGCTGATACAATTGAATCATGCGGTGATCCACGATCATGACTTCCTTATGTGTTTTTCACTTTGAGTCTTTTTTTACCCTTGTGACATGTGTGTCTTGGTTTAGTTTAGTGTCAGTTTTTCAGGAACTCACATGATCTAGAGGACATGTGATATAGTGTTTTACGATCTCTCTAGAATTAATTCGAGTTATCTTTTATTGATCACACAGAGGGATTTATGCATGTCCCATGACTACTCTTGTAGTTCACTGATGTATTACCTGGTAGAAATTGATCCAGTTTTTGTGATTGGATGTGTGCAGAAAGTTAGATTTTGAGTGGTGACATGCATAGTGGTGGTCTAGGTCCAAACTACATGCATTTGATCAACCAACCAATTAACCAACCAACTAAACCCATTATATGATCTGGATTAGATCATTTTCAGGTGTATCCATATGAATACTCACAGGTTTGTGTGGAAAATATGGTGAAATTCTAGGCTAGAGTCGACATGAGGTCTGGCGATACACAGTTTCATGAGTCTCGGTGGTGGACCACATCAAGAGCACCACGTAATTTTCAGTGGTCGCAAGTACATCTATCCATTTTCAGATTATTTTCAACTATTGAAGACACACACATAGAAAGGATTCCATTTTGTCATGTAGACATGTACAAGGGAATTTGTGAGATCCAAATGACTATCATAAGGCATTCTAATGTCCTTGAATGGATTTTATTAGGGTCTTCCGGGATATCAATGAGTGTTCGTTCGGTGAATCAGATGCCCTTCAGGGACCATGAATCCTACTCACATCCTTTTTCCAATCTACTTTCCATTATATGATGAAGTTCGAGAGACATTTGAGATTGAACGTATAGAGTTGAGGTATTTTCTTTGTTTTTTGCAGACATGTATCATGAACAGTATGGGTCATATGGTGTACAAGGATTTTGTGGAAAATTTATCAAGCAAAAAGTGCTTATATGAGGTGAGGCAGGAATGTCAATGAGGTCTCATGGTTTTCACGGATCATTTGGTGGTGTGCCTCACATCTATCAGTTACTGAAAACCCCTCTTGCTTCCCATTTTTCTATCTCCTATGTTTTATTTCACAATGGTCACGGGTCATGAAATATTTCATGATCAACATCTTGGTTTTTTCCTAATTTTGGTTTTATGACACTCTTGACCAATATGAAGAATATGTGGATCTTACAAGAATGTAGGGGACAAATCTATGTGTCTTTCCTTAGGGTGCCGCAACGTTTTTTGGACACACATGTGGGATTCTGAGAGCCACGACTGAAAATATGAAGGGGGTTCACGAGGCACGAATGTTATGATTTTGAGGTCTTGTGGTGTCTTGGAGATCAATTCAGGCAGTCAATCGACTATCTCTCTGCGACCAAGAACAGAAATAACCTCCTCCATTTTGTCCCCATTTATTATGTAATATGTGTTGGGAGGTAAGAGATTTTCCTCGAGTAATATCGTTGATTTTAACTGAATTTTTCAGTGGTGTCTCACATGACCAGTTTGGATCATGTGAGAGTGAGAAAGTATTATGTGAAAAAAAACATTGTGTTTGTCTTTAGAGTGCCATATAATTGTACAGTGGTTACAAAGTGGCACATCTGATGAGATGAAGGGGTTTCACGAGGTATACGAGATATATTTTGGTGCATCACATGTCTTCAAGGACATTCCACGAGTACTTTAGTGACTGAGAGTCCCTCTCACCTCCTCATGGTTATCTCCTTCATTCATTGTAATGAAGGCTCAGGGGTCTCATGATATGTATTGAATATCATCTTTTGAATTTTATTCATCCTAATGATTATTTGGTTCTTGATATGTGCGACCACCATGGGTCTATTATATTAAATGTTTCTTCCCTTAGTTTTTTAAGAAATATTTATGGGTTTTTAGGTACATGCCAATGAAAACCCAAATTCCAATTAGGATACTCATCCAGCAATCACCATTCGACCACTCGTGAACAAGGATCCCCATTGAGGTTGTCTCTACAGGACTAATCGTGGGTTAGGAACCATGCATAGAGACTTCACATGACCTTACAATGGTCAAGAAATAAAGAGTATTTTAACTTTCTTCTTCTTCCATACTCTCATGCGGAGAAATGTATCCACATTTGAGTGCTTCATCTTTTTTTTTGTTTTTTGATGCATATTTGGCAGGCATTATCACTAAAATCATATAAGTATATTCTATTTTGAAAACATGTATACATGAACTGTTTGTATAGAGGCGAACTACATCATATGACACTAAGTTATTCTTAATAATAACACTTCTTATAAATATGATATTTAATTAACTAATTCCAAATTTGTGGATATAAAACATAACAACAGGTGATCTCGCATGCTCAAGAAATATTAATCAAGAGAGATATCAATGACCACTTAAATATAACAAGACCATAGAGGTATGCGAAAATAATAATAAAAATTAAAAATCATACCATCTATATGGAAATCTTGATTCATGGTATAAATCTAGGAATTTCAGAAGACATGCATCATAATTGAATGAAAAATCATAATTCATGAGATATAAAACCTAAAATAAGACAAAAACGTTCTGGCATACACATAATGAAATATAATCATATGCTTCATATTTTAGGATCATTTATAAGACTATCATTGGGGATTTATTTCACTCACTAATATATCAAAGTAATCAAAATTCACTCCCAAGTCTATTGTAGTGGAAAAAGTCCCTCACAGAAAAGGGTTCACTCCCCAATTCATTTTTATATATCTCTTGAGATATCCATCTTCACCCAATATATTGAAAGGTAGTATAATTATTCTCCGACCCATAACTTACATAAAATATTATGTATGTGAATCAAAATATCATTAATAATTAATTATATCATAACAGGTGAAAATAAAATAGGTTTCTTAAAAATATCACAACTCATTGAAATTAAACGAGTTTCATAAAAAATCATCATATCATTATAGAATAACTAGTGGAAAATAAAAGACCTTTATAAAAATATTATCATTATAATCATAAACCATTAAGTGAAATTATACAGACAGTATCATTGGATCGTATACCATTAAATATTAATTAAAAACAAGGATTTTATAACACAATAAAATATCTTTAAAAGAACTAATGGTACAGATCTTGATGAAATAAACCCTTTAAAATTGAATTTTTTTACATGATATTTGAAATGACGAATATAAATAATCAATCTATTAAGTATCTATGGTCGTGGGAAATTATGTTCATACATTATATGTTAATATAAAACACTCCATTAATAATTTTGTAAAATACTTAAAATAGTACCTCGTTCAAAAAATAATAAAAAGATAAATTTGAAAACAATGTATAAAAAGAAAATAATTTGGAAAAATTAATGATATTATTATATGGATAATAATAAATATATTCATGAAAATATTTTTAGATTACATGGGCCATAAAGAAAAATAATTCTTGACCAAAAAGGTAAATAATGTTGATTTTACTTAAAAAATTAATTTGACATATTAATTATTTAAAAACAAAAAAATTAATGGGAAATATATATTCTACAAAAATAAAAATAAGATAACAAATTCAGTAGTTTCATAAGAGGTAGACCGTGTAATTTAGTAATTGGAAAACTAAATAAAAATAATCGTGATAAACAATGGGATTATAACATTGAATTGTGATGTCAGGTATGAATTCGTTCATATTGTTTTCAGCCTTATACATAATAAATATATATTTATTATACATATATTATATAAACATACACAAATATATAAGAATACATGTTATTAATTATAACCTTTTATCACCTATTCATTATCAATTTTATGTTAAAATCAATATACTAGGTGATACATTCTTGGTTTTTCTTATATTTTATGGTTCACCATTTTTGGTCCTTGTACATTGTTTATTATTACATCATATTCATAATTTTATACCTGATAGAAATATATTATATATTCATTATATACATATTTTAGATTTATTTATAATTAATATTGATAAAAAATGAATTGCAGTGTTCATGGAGACAATAGGCCATATGCACATATGAATGTTGTTTTCATTTTTTGATGGATGGAAAAATGAAGTTAAACAATAATTAAACATTATATAATAGTTATTATATAATGTACATGATATATATATTCTTAGTATTCATCCACATAACCATCCATGTAAATCTAAAAAAAATAACATCACTTCATAGCGGAGGTAGTCCACACGTACGTACAAGCGACGTAATAATTTTCCAAATGATATGAAGGTAAAAATAATGATATGATATCATAAATAAAAATGAATAATAATTTCCAAAATATAATATGTATACATAAAATAAAACATTATATCTAGCCTTTAGAGGTGGTGAAGTAAAAAAATTACATCGATTGTTGAAGCGGTGATCCACAGTACACAAGATCGATAGTTTCATTCCCAAATTGATAGAAGATGATATACATGTAGGTTATTCTATTATAAAAATAAAATTTTAGTATATGGAATATTATTATGTTGTTATCTCATCGTGGATGATGAATATTTGAAGGATTTAGAATAAGAAATAAAACTAAAACGCATTGTTAAAACTATATATCTCCTTCAAGAAACCTCTTGAAGTTTATACCTACAAAATTCCTTGGATTATTTAAAGAAAAAACTAAGGAATATATGTAATTATTAGAGATGTAAGGAAGGGGTTTTTAAATATTTTTTCCAATCCAAAAGGATCTTTATGTGTGGAGTATCGAGGAGATGGGTGTCTATTTAAAAGTGTGGGAGGGGACCCAGTTGGAAGTTTTTAAAAGAATAAAATATATTGATTTCTTAATCCCACCAAATGGATCAAAAATGGAAAATTCCTATATTTAAGAAGATATATGGAATTAATAAGGCAATATAATATAACTTATACAACATTTAGTTTTCATTTTAACCCTTTTATCTTTAATTTAACCTCCACTAAACCTATTTTAACATTAACAATGATTTATATTATTTTTACTATTCATTAAGACCAAATATTATGTTGGACTTATTACCTAATATTAATTGTTTTAATACAAAATATGGAATCCATTATTTCAAATTCAATTCATATAAGTGAATAGTTTAATTTTAAATTAAACCTTCATGTGTTACAAAAAACATGTTTCCTAATAAAAAATATTGTTAACTATAAAAGATTTCTGTATAAAAATTTAATAGAAAATGGATTCCAATCATAGATATTATATTAATGATTATATAATTAAACTAATTTTATGTTTAAATCCATTTAAAAAAATTCTCAAATTCTTGAAACAAAAATAAATATTTTAATGAAAATCAGAATTTTCAATATTATCTGGAAAATTTATCTTCTCAGAAAATTATAAAAAATATAACTATAAGAAAATATTTAATTCTGGATTTTGAAAATTATTTTCATATTTTAAACTAAGAACATTAAAATTGGAGAGAAAATATTAATATTATTTTCACAAAAAAACCAATAAAACATGTTTTAAGGAAAATGAACTTTTTGAAACATAGAAATACTTTACTAAAAATCTATTTTAATTATCTAAAAATATAAACTGATTTTTAAAATATTGTTATTCCTATTCACACGACCAATTTACTAGCTATGTTATTTTTGTATACTATATTTCAGTTCACTTAGACTCTTGGTTTTGTGTATCACAAGATGAAGAAGTGAATACATTTATTTAAAAATAAATATGTTATAAAATAATTAGGCATGGAAAGATCACATGAATATTGTATAAAAATCATTTTATACAGGATTTTTGAAACACATAAAAAGTTCAGTTATATGCTACTTGCATGAATCCCATTATGAGTGAATCATTTAAACAAATTTACGGAATAAGCATTTTGAATTTCCATATCTATGCTTGAGATTCGACGATATTACGTAAAAATATGTTAAAGGGATAAATATTTTCATCCAATGAGGGAACACATTCTAAAGGTATTCTAACCATGAGCATTTTCATTTCGTAAAAAACCTTATTAAACCCCAAGGTGTTTTGAGTTAAAAAATAATGAAATAACATACATCACAAGGTCACCTAAATGAATAAGTATTATCATATTTGGGATTCATTCATATTTGGTTGTATCCAAAGTACCAGTACATAGAGGAATGGAAATTAAAATAATTTATCACGTTGATCAATATTTATGTGGTAATGAAATGGATGTTATATAAAATACATTGATGGTTCACCCCCATGAAATCAATGAATAACAATATTTTCTCATTCTTGTTGTTCACTAAGACAAAATTCTAATGCAATTGTGGGTATTGGTTATCTTGAATGATGTTTAATTTTATTAAATCATTTACCTAAGATTGTACATTACTAGGAGGGGTTGGATACAATCTTTTTTCCATCCTTCTTATATACTTTATGGTGTCCTCATAGACTTATAGATTGAAAATCCATATGGGGATCAAAATTTTGGATTTTGGTATAATTCCATTTAATCACTGAATATCCAACCATGGATTATAATTAATTAATATATTAGTTTCAATTTATTTAATTCCTTCATTTAGTGATTTTAATTGGAAATTTTTATGGATGACCATGATGTACTAGTAATGTTTTTGAGAGTTTATAATTATTTTTGGAAGAGATTTGAATTTCACTATGACTATTGAAATAGATTTTGATTTCTGTTGTAAAATCTGTCCATATTTAAAAATGAAATATGCTTAATGGTTATTAATATTTTAAGTTTATCATAGAATATAAACATGAGAATAGAACTATCCTTTTACGGAAACTCTGAGCTCAATTATAGTCGAGATATATGTGGCTAATGGGTAATAATATGCATAAAGGATTGCCTAATTCGAGGTGGAATATGCATAGGGGATGATATTGGAATGAACCACCATGTTGGGTGATACACCCAACCTCTTGATTGGGGTGGCAACAAGGGTTTTTATATTAGTCATTAGAGTTATGATATAAATATATCATTATCTATTGAGGCCAAATATGATATTGGATTCAATAAAACTGATTATTCTTCATATATTTATGGGAATTATGTGAAGAATTTGATATGATGTTACTATAGTCTTCTTATATACACATTTATGAGATATTTATTTTCATGTAACACTCATGTTGCACTTGTAGTTTCATGGAACACTTGTGATAGAAGAGTGAATTAAATCTCTATGTAATGATATTTAAAAAGGAAGAATGATTTCATAATGTGATTGTTAATGAGCATGCATTATGGGAATAATAATATTGTACAAGATGCATAATGTGGAATCCAAACCCAAATAGCCACATAATCATTTCTTCTGGGGTGGGTGAGCAGTGGACTTAGGTGTGCCTCCCCGTATAATAAAGGATGCCAACTAGTACCAAGGGTGAAAATGTCAACATTTGGGAGATAATAGACTCTGGTAAGTGATATAAACATAGTCCATGTAATAATGTATAACATGAAGTATGACTAAATGACCTAGCAGACTCAATCCAAAATTACCATTGTTGGAGGCATAACATAATCAATAAATAGTAGAAGTGATAAATAAACTGATTAAATTGAAAATAAATTAAAAATCTAGTATGGAAAACACACGACATGTAGCATCTAAAAAAATAGTCATTCATATCACAATGGGTTGCACATGAAATATTCAAAAGTAAGGCTGTAAAAACCAAGACGATACCAAAATATACACATATACAAAATATCATGCTGATACAGGAATAAAAGAAAAAACAATAAAACTCTATCTAGGAACAATCTCAATGTCTCGTGCAGAACTCCATTAAAGAAACTTCGGCGATCTTGATCCTAAGGAATATACTTTTCTTACATGTAAATTCATAATGTTTATATGCATCCCAAAGGACCTATGTAGGGTGTTAGAAGAGCCTCAGTTGGATACGTCTCAATGGTGTGTAACTAGAATATGTGTTCAAACAGGCATGAATAATAAATAGATAAGCTGTATCAAAATGAAATAACTAAAAAATACACCTCATATAGTGCACAATATCCACTGAGAAGTGTCACCTACATTAGAAATTGTAGGAATCTCTGAATTAAATAGGGTCCCGGGCCCATGGTCCAAGCCACCCATGATGTCAAAATCCTAGGTGAACATGCTATTTCAACCTCAATCAAGTGACCCAACACCTCATGTTTAAATATAGTACCAAAATCCAGAACTCACAGCTAATAAAATAGTAACACACTCCCATATACCCCTACTCAAAAGCCCTCATCAGCCCAAGTCTAGATTACCTAAGGTGTAACAATATCTTCCCTCAAAAAAATATACAAGCCCACAGCCTCAATCATGACCAGCCTCAACATCCAATCATTATCCCCAACATTTAAAATAAAAGAATCCTCACCTTCCATGTGGCTTTCTATGGATGGAACCCCCAAACCATAAACCCCTAAGCCAAAACTATCATGGGCCTCTACCCACATGATTGTACAAACCAACTTATCACAAATTCAACTCATGGGAACACAAATCAATTAGGTGCTCTGGCCATCATGACTGAGCATAAATCACTAATATATAATTCCGACGGCACATAATCACCATCACCTCATTCCCATCTGACCATGTCACTCAAATCTGATGACCTTTCCTTTCTTATATAAGGGACCATTCCCAACATGACGGCCTTGCTGCCTCAAACCGACCTCCATGATGCCCAATGATATGATCAAGTACACTCAACCAAATATGGTTTAATCCCAATCAGAGATCAACATCACTCACTATTTATGGCCCTTCAATCCCAATCATGGGACAAGCCCTCCACGACCCCATGGGCCTAAATAATATATCACAATCATTTTATATACATATAGTTCAAACACATTCATTTAAAAACATGAAATTCAATTTATCACCATTGAATAGAACAAAATAATAAACCTAACAATTCATTATAAATGACTTTAATGGCAATTTATTTAATGAACACACCAATTAAATCAATAAAAATTAAAGTATTTGGCACCAACATTCAAACCATCCCAATGAATGAAGACCTCTAACCCTACTTTTCTCGAGTGAAAAGGGTAAGGGAATTCCCAAAAACATCCCATGTGGTCATACAGTTTATTTTATATTAAATAAATACCAGATGTCTCAAATCCCAATGATGTGATAAAACAGTGAACCTCTTAAATGTGTGGGAAAACATAAATCATTATTTTCACCACCTACCCTAGACCCATATACATATTCGTGTTTTATAATGAGCACCAATGAAATGTTTATTGGTGTATATATTAGTTTCCCTCAAGAAACCTAGAATTGGATTCTAATGGAAATAGTAGCCTCTGAGGGAAGAAAGAGGAAGGAATCAAGGATGGTTTTACCTATATCAATGGGGTTCTATACCCTCCAACAGATCAAATAAAAGATAAAAAAGGGGAAGGATGGGTAAAATCTAGAGGAGGATAGGAGGAGGAGGGTTCCTATAGTGAATCATGTGTCCAAGGCAGAAGAAAATGAGAAAAAATGAAATAACAACTAAAAAACCCCCTCTATAGGAATCACTATTTCACAAAACGTGCGAGTTAGAGTGTGTACGTACCGCCTATGTGGAAGTAACCACACGGCTGGATACACGGTTTTCTTTAACCATTCCCAAACTTTGAGTTAGTCCTCTTTAACTCTATAATCAATAGCTAGATGAGTGTGTGTTACACCCACGCAGTTTACTCATTCCATTATCTAGTTCAAAATGAGAGCATGTAGTTTCTTGTATGTGGCTGCAAGGTTTTCCCAAAAATCATATACCTTTGTCTACAACTACAAAAGAGTTTATTTGTGATTTGATGCTTCTGAAACCAAAACAAAATAGATAAGGCACACTCCATGACTCTAGAAAAAAGATGATATATATTTGATTGAACTCTTTAAATTGTGTTCTAATCATCATTTACCCATAGAATTTCCACTATTTTAAAAGTTCATAACATGAGTCAATTTTGACTCACGCTACAAACCTGGGATGGGAAAATCTCCAAACCTTAACCTATCTCAATCTTGATATATAAAAAATAATAATTAGATTGTATCAAACATAACCATCATGGAAAAAACTAACCCAAAATTCCCTCATCTTAATGGGTTAGGCCGAATTATTCAAGTGGCTCCCCAACATAGGAATATCAAAACCCGGTCTCAACTGACCCAAAATCTCCTTGCAAACCAGTGTTCATCGACCTATTTTCTGGACCCATGGTGCTCCTGTGAAACATATTCTCTCTTTAACCTCAACAGATGACATCGTTTCACATAAGGAACCCATTCAATTCCCATAAATCATATGTTCCCACCTCAAGACCATGTCCCACATGGAACCAATGAGGTCCTACATCACCATGGATGCTCAAACTAGTTCTAGTTCCTCACAACTTAATCATGTACCACAAATTCGCGGTTCTCATATTCATTTCACCTCATTTAACTACATCAATTGATTACCCAATGCCATGCACCATGCATCCAATGATGACCAATTTCAAAACATGGTTCCACACACCTTATATATATATATATCATGCATCCAATATGATGAAAACATAATGATGAACCTCTACAATGTAAATATACATACCTTGTTCACATCATTCACCAAAATATACATGCCTTAAAAGTCCATGTCAAAAGAAAACAAATGAATATCATGACCACACTCATGAAGTACCTATGACCATTATTAGATCACCAGCCTCCTCAACCCCTGGAAGATCCACATCACGAAACTATTCTAAAACATGACTACATAAGGATAGATATTCTAGTGGTGTTACTACAACCACCACCACTGACCCCACTGATGGGTCTCACTAACTCTTCCACGAAATCTGCATGCAGCTGAACCCTGAGTACCTTAACCAGGTACTAATCCTGAATTGACCACATATTCCCATGTCTTCCTAGGTCTCTAATTGCCTACTACATGAGGAAGATTCCTAAAAAACCTATCAAGATTACCAATATATAAACATGCCTAAAACTAATTATTAGGACATACTCATTGAGTCTAGACATGTCATCACATCAAAAGTAGAAGAAAACAATATAATACTCTGTCCAGGGTGGTATCCTCAAGTCCTTGGACCACCCTCCATGATAGAACACATCATGGATGCTCTTAATAATATCTAAAGCATCAATCCTGAATTCAAATGAAGCCACATAATAGATTAAATAAGACATATCCATTAGGATTCCCTTGGATATGAGCACCTGATTCACCACCTCCAAGAATGCATCCATCCTAAAGATATTTACCTACACCTGAATAGGGTTCCATAAACCATCCACAAATATCCTCACCATCGAAGTGTAATTGATTACAATTCTGGGTGAGAAGTTATATATCTTGGTGAATTTTGTTGCATAGTCTATAACAAATATGTCACCCTATTAAGGGCCTCATAACTCCTTATACCTTTCATCCATTCAAACCTCAGGTAATAAATTCTCAAAGAACCTAGCCTCAAGGTCCATAAAAACACATCCTTCATGTTGAGAAGCCTTAAACTACAAATCCCACCAGTGTGGAGCTACCCCATGACCATGTACATTGCCATATTTACCCTCCACCCTAGAGGCATCTCATGCTACTCAAAGACCAGCTACATGCCCTCAAATCAGTTCTCATCTGCATGTGGACCACCCTAATTTTGTAAACGTGGTGGGTACTGCCATTGAAACTCCCACTTGATATATGCCAATGAAGGAGCTACTCCCCAATAACCTTCATTCATTCCAATGTAAGACACACATGAGGCTTGATCAAAGTTTTTTATTGAGACACACAAAAAAATCTATCCAGTCTAGCATTTATGCCTCATTCATCGGAAACTAAACACGAGCCTATACCTATGGCTCATGCTCTACCTGACCCTTAGGCGTCTGAATCATGTCGTGATTTATTGGAAACCTATCAACACCTTACTTAATCTATATCGAAGATGTCATAGAGGAACCCACTGAATACCATAAACGGTCATACAACCCATATATATATAAGATAAATATACAATTCGAATAGGGAAAGAAGTAAAAGGTAGTGCATCCTCAATACCCTTACTCTCCCCCACTATGGCCATGCCCCATAGAACCACATCCTCCCAGCCTCCTTGAAACACCTCAACAAATCCACATATTAATAGTTCCATGGCCAGTGTCTTCCTTGACAACTATCTTTACCCCAATCTAATGATTGAGTAGCCTAATCATGGTGATAAAAGTCACCTCAGACATAGTACATGTTTTATCCTTTATGATCCAGTCCCATATCACATGTCACATTAAATCCTATATATATAGCATGTTACATCACATTTCACATATCAAAAAATTTAAATCATGTTGTTACCCATTTAACAATTAATTTTAAATTATTCACATGTTATGATAACTTTAAAAGGCATACATACATTTATAAAATTGAAATACACTAAAAATATGCCTATTAAAAGCCATGTCAAATCATGTATACACACCATTCCATATTAGTCCAAGGGTCCATATTCTCATCTCTTACCTCACCGGGTTAAGGGCCACATATCATAACCAATAACATCACATACCAAGTGAGCCTCTAAGGTCAAAATCATTTAAAGTGTAATTTTAGAAAAAGAAAAAAATAATTCCCACCTAATGTAACTTTGTATATCCTTCATACATGGGGATATGGGCAGCCATGAACAAGGTATAAATACAGTTAAAACCACAACCTAACTCCAGTCTACCTAAACCAAAATAGTAATACCAGAAGAACATAAATGAAATTCTCAATCTCCTTGGTCTCTAGTCAAAATGCTACCAAATCCCAATCAAGAACATCTTTGATACGACTTGTAGAATCCTGATATGAATATCCACAAAAATGGTTCTTTCAGGAAAGTGTTCCACTAGCCTGAGGTGCATGTCCTCATATTATAAAGGATGTAGAATATCATTTAGGGTGTAAATTTAATTACTAGGGACACAATAACCTATGGTAAATGATATAATCATTGTATGAGTAATAATATATACCAGGAAATACAAATAAATGACTCAAAAGAATCTAATCGAACCTAAAAATGGTGGAAGGAAAGTTTATTGAATTAAATATCTGAAGTGATAAGTAAAGATAAGTAGCCAAAAAAAATAAACAACACACTATTCCAAACACAGCGCTCTATAGCATCTAAACAGAACAATAATGCATATCAAAATAGTTCATATATACAATATAGAAAATAAGGGTTGCCAAAGGAATGACCATAGTATAACATACACATATATATAACAATATGATGATACATGATTGAAATCTTAAAAATACATCATATAGGAATAACCTCATGGTCTCATGCCAAACTCAATGAAATCAACAACAATGATCCAACTCCTGATGATGACCCTTTACGTGAAAAAAATATCATAATGTTTACACGCATCACAAAGGACCTGTGGAGGGTGTGATATGAGTCTCAGTAGGCTACCACCCATTAGTGGATACCTAGCATATGTGTTTAATCATGTGTGAATAATAAGTATATAAGGAGTATCAAAATGAAATAAGTAATCAAAACAACCCCTCTAGTGGTCAACATCCACTAAAAAGTGTCACCTACTTTGGCAATCTCAAGAATCATGTGATGAATAGAGGGTCCCTAGCCAATGGCCTAAGGCATCCCTGATGTCAAAATCCCAGGTGAAACCATAGGTTCTACCTCAATCAAGTGACTTGGTACCTCATGCCCCTAACACCTAGTGTTTCAATATAGTGCTGTTGTTCTGACGACACACTCAAGAAAATCGTAAGCTTGTCCCATTGACCCATTCTCGTAAGGAATCATTATTCCAAGGCCTAAAGCTTGAATGTGAATAAATATCTTTCGTCAAATAAATATCAAATCCCATGTCCTCAAGAATAGTGATCATCATCCTCCAACTTTTATCCCAAATGATTACATCTGTAGGCTCATCACCTTCCATGAGGATTTCTATAAAGTCACCCTAAACCATAAACACATATTTCATATCAATCGAGGGGTTGTACCCATAGCCGTTTTCTAAAAAACCTCGTCATGGAGTCAACATGTTTGTACACAACCCAATTAGTGTCTTAGGAAATCATAGTTGAGACAAAATCACCTATATAATATACACAAGACACACGATCACAAGAACCTCATTCCCTAGTGACCATGTTACTCATATCTAAGGACATTCCATCATTATCATGATCCATGCCCATTCTAATGGTCTCTCTATATCAAATTGACATCCATGATTTACAATCCCATGGTCAATACCACTCATGTGAATCTGAGACAAGCCCACCCCATGATCAACATCACTCATTACCAATGGCCATGAAATAAAATCCTCAATCCAAGAAGCTCACAAACCCATAGGCATAAATAATATACAAATAGAATTACATATACATATATTTCAAATCCATTCATTTAAAAATAAGAAATTTAAATTATCATAATTGAATTGAGAAATATAATAGACATAACAATTATTTATAAAGGACTTGAATTCATCAATACATAATTGAAAAACCAACTAAAAAATTTAAAGGATTTGTCACCCCAGGGCAAACTACCGTAAGGAAAGAAAACCTCAAACATGACCTCTCTATAATAAAAAAGGTAAGGGCATTCCCAATGAAATCCCATTTGTCCATAGGGTAAATTTGAACTACAAGAACATAGTCTTACACCAAACCTAACAAAGCGCTAAAAATATTCACCACCCAATGTTCCCAAACACACATATCTAGATATGAACAACTGAACTTAGTCCAATAGTTATATACATGTCTAATATCGAGCTCTAATTTCTATTCTATTGGTATAGATCTTAGTTTCCATCTAAAATATTGAAATTGGATCAGATGGAAACAAATGTCCATGAGGATAAAACAAGGAGGAAGTAATCCAGGATAGAGTTCACATACTCATGGGGTTCTATAGCCTCCAATGGATCAAAGAATGGATGGTCGAGGAAAAAGATGGATCAAATTACATGGAGACGAGGTGGAGGAGGGTTCATCCTATGCCAAAAGTGACCAATGTAAAAGAAAGGGAGACCAAAGAGAAAAAAGAAAAAACATAAAAATTTCATGTAAATGTGAAATTATTTTCCCAGATGGTTTCTCAGACCATGAGGTAACATTGTGACCTACTGTGCGTAGGTACATACTATGTGGTCGAACCCATATATCTATCCACATAGTTTTGTCTAACCTTGGTAGACCATATGAAAACCCTCTGCATATCTATAAACAATGACCACATAGTTGTGCTCCTCACCCGTATAGTTTACTCAAACAGTTCTAAAGTTCAAAATGATGGTATAGGGTTACCTATAAGAGGCCACATATTTCTTCCTAAACTATGCACCTTTTTTACAACTCCAGAACATGCAATTTGGCCACCAACCCTTACATAACCAAATTGAAATCCCCAGGAAACTCTCCAAGCCTCTAAACCAACCCAATAAATAGATACAGTGTTGATGGATCCCTAAAAATGTTGTTCCAATCATTGATTTAAAAAATGGAATATCAATTATTTGAAATTTTAAAAAAATGTGAATTTTGACTAGTTTTAAAAACATGGTACATTTCACAGAAAATGAATTTCATGCATGGTTTTTTGTGAAATGTCCATTCGGTGATGATCAGTTTATTTTTGAATAAGATTTGAAAATATTTTCATTATTACAAGAGTATGAGTGGTAAAATTTATTTTATAGTATTTATAAGGTTCTAGGATTAGATATAGAATCCTATAAATACCCGAAAATTCACTTATAATGGTGAAAATGTCATATATAGTAGATAAATAAGAGCTTTATTTGGACTCATGTATTCCTACCTAAATAATTAGTCTAAGTTACACCAAAAAAATAGAAAGACTATATTAAGTAGAATCTTGGGTAACATATGTTGGAGAGTAATTAGTACGTGAAAAATAAGTGTGGAAGGTTTTACACATGATATGAGAAATATAGCCTGAAGAGAAAATTTATATGAATTAATTTATGTATAAAATTGTTTCTGTGTTCCACATACTCTATGAGAGAATTCAAATTTTTGTGAAAGTATTTTCATTTCTAAGGATGAAGGAGATCATTCTCATGCATTCATTCTCTCTTGTATGATAATTGTTGGGCGGAGAAAGAAAGGAAGTGATGGCAAGAGGGGGGGTGAATTGCCTTTTAAAAAATAATTTACAATTTAAAATCAAAGTAAAAGTGCAGCGGAAATAAAATAGGCAAGACACAAAATTGATAACGGAGTTCGGCTTAAACCCAAGCCTACGTCTCCGCTCCCAACTCAACCGTTGAGAGATTTACTACCGCTTGCTTTTTAATGGTTTTAGCAAGAAACCCACTAGACTTTTCAGGTTAGTCTAGGACCTATTACAGCTTTCTTTTGATGGTTTAGCAAGAACCCACTTAATTTTAATGGTTGAGTAAGAATCCACTAGCCTTCTTACAGGTGAAGGCTAGCTCACCTATGTCTCAAGCCTTTTAAAGGGAAGGCTTGACTAACCTCTTCACACCTTGAAGGTGGTGTGAAAACCCAAAGAAGAGAGGATGAGAGAAATGAGGGGTTTGTAGGCACAAACCCAAATTGAAGCTCAAAATGATAAAACAATAAAAACCGTAATGGGAGAAGTCTCGGGCGCCAATGGATTGATGAAGTTGATGAAGAGCGCTCCCAAGCTTCTATGGTGGTGCTCTTTGGATGTGGATGAAGGTTGGAGCAATTGGAGGTTCCTTGAAGGAATCCGTCGGAGGTTCGCCAAATGATCAAAATGTGTCCGGTGAGCTTCCGTGGCTTGGTAATAGTTCTGAATTTTTTCCAAAGGATTCCGGGGGTTCCTAGTCCTTTATTTATAGAGGGAGAACCCTCAAATGGCCGTTCGGGGTCTTCGGAGCCGTTGGAAAAGGCTTAGGAGCCGTTGGGAGCAGGCTGGTCAAAGCCCAACGGCTAGTTTGACTGGCTCCACCGGCTGACCGGTGCAGAGCCACCGGTTGGACGGTGCTTGCAAGATGGAAGAGGCCTTTGGGATCAGGCACCACCGGCTGGCCGGTGAGGAGGCCACCGGTTGGCCGGTGCTGAGGCAGTAGCTCAGCCTTCTGTCTGGGTGCCACCGGTCGGCCGGTGAGGAGGCCATCGATTGGCCGGTGGACTGATTTTCAGTCCATTTTGCCTTCTTGCTTTCTTGGCCCAATTCCTTGGCCACCTGAAATCATGCCTATCATCCAAAAACACTTAAAACAATATTAGATAAATAATTGAGTGATTGTGATCATGAAAATAAAACCACGAGGGGTACGAGAGGTACAACAATCTCCCCCTATTTTGATGATCACAATCACCGAAACAAACAATGTAAGAATGAAATGAAAGGCATGCTTTAAGGATAAAACAAAGTAAAGAAAATCTTGAGAGAAAGACTTCTCCCCCAATCAACCAAAAATTTCTCCCCCTTTGTGATTATCAAAATAGCACGGGGCATAAAACTTGATTGAGGGAAATTTTGAAAAAACAAGATAGAGTTTTTAAGCCAATTGAAATTTTGGAAATTTGAATTGAAAGTTTTGAATCGAAAATTTTGAAAAGAAAATTTGAATTAAAATGAAAATTTTGAAATGAAAGTAAAATGCTTAAACAAACCTAACTCCCCCTAAATAAAAACAACAAATCACCGGGGAGAGGTTTTTGAAACCGAGACAAATTTAGGTCTGGTAAGACTCGCTAAAAGGGATTTTTCAATCCATACTTGTTTAGTGGCGGGTCTTCTCCTAAAAAATTCATCATTGAAGAAAAAAGATTTGGGCCTACCATACCGGGAATTTTTGCAATTGCACTCATAGATTAAGTGCCCGGGTTTTTTGCAATAATTACAAAATTTAAATTGGGAGCTCCCCCTTACAAAAATAGTTGGAGCATGGGAAGAGGAAGCTTGCTTGGAATAGCCAAGCCCTTCGGTGGTTCTAGATATGCGTTGGGAACCAAGGAGTTTGGTCAAATTTTTTTCCCCTTGGGTGAACTTAGCTAGGGATTCCCTTAAATCCTTGACTGTTAATTCCATAGAATCAACATTGGGAAGATTTTGGATTTTGAGGGACAATTCTTCCTTCTCTTTGAGAAGTTGTTCCTTTTCGGAAGAAAGTTTTTTAAAATTCTTTTTTAAAGCAATGAATTTGGAAGAAAGTTCGTGAAAACCTTCCTCCAATTGATCTCTAGCATGTTGGAGATCCTCATAAGACATGTGATTGAAAGAATTTGAAGAACAAGAGGATGAGGAGTCGGAAGAGGATACCTCATGAAATGCCATTAGGCATTTGTTACCGTTGTCGCTTGAGGAGGAGGAGGATGAGGAGCTATCACTCCATCTGGCCTTGAAAGCCTTCTTCTTCTCCTTTTGCTTGGCCTTTTTCTTGTTGAGTGGACAATTGGGCTTGTAATGGCCTTTCTCGCCACACCCATAGCATGTTACCTTGGGCTCAGATTTTTCGTTGGGTTGAGCCTTGCGAGCCTTGCGAGATTTCTTCTTTTTGTTCTTCTTCATGAACTTGTGCATCTTGCGGGCAAGATTCTCCATTTCGGAATCACCGCTTGAAGAGGAAGATGATGAGGAGGATGAGATTTCTTCTTGTTGAACTTTGAAGGTGATGTTCTTTGGAACTTTGATCGGTTTGCCTTCCTTTTCAGCTTGCCTCCTCATGGTGATCTCGTAGGTCATGAGGGATCCGATGAGCTCTTCGACCGGCATGTTCTTGATGTCTTTTTCTTCTTGGATTGCCGTCACCTTTGGAGCCCATGAGCTTGGTAAGATCCAAAGGATCTTTTTGACCATCGTTTCTGCAGAAATACTATCTCCAAGAGACTTTCTACCATTGCAAACGTCAGTAAAGCGTGTAAACATATCAGAAATATTTTCATGTGGGTGCATGGTAAAAGACTCAAAATCTTGGCGATACATATCCAATCGAGTATCCTTGACTTTGTTGGTCCCCTCATGGGTAACCTCCAAAAGTTTCCAGATTTCATGTGATGAGGTGCATGTGGAAACTCGATTGAACTCATTACGATCAAGGCCGCAATGTAGAGCGTTCATGGCTTTGCCATCAAGCTCGAAATTTTTAATATCGGCTTGAGTCCATTTGGATTCATCGGGAGAAGAGAGAGTGTAACCATGCATTACAATTTTATAAATAGGATATCCAATGCTTCTAAGAAAAGCGGTCATGCGGGTTTTCCAATAGGTATAGTCGGTTCCATCAAAAAATGGAGCACGACCCAAAGAATAGCCTTCGGGGGAGAAAGAGGTTGAGGCCATCACAATGGATCTTGAATTTGAAACCGGTTAGGGTATTACTCAAATTTTTCCTCGGATACCAATTGTTGGGCGGAGAAAGAAAGGAAGTGATGGCAAGAGGGGGGGTCAATTGCCTTTTAAAAAATAATTTACAATTTAAAATCAAAGTAAAGGTGCAGCGGAAATAAAATAGGCAAGGCACAAAATTGATAACGGAGTTCGGCTTAAACCCAAGCCTACGTCTCCGCTCCCAACTCAACCGTTGAGAGATTTACTAGTGCTTGCTTTTTAATGGTTTTAGCAAGAAAACCACTAGACTTTTCAGGTTAGTCTAGGACCTATTACAGCTTGCTTTTGATGGTTTAGCAAGAACCCACTTACTTTTAATGGTTGAGTAAGAACCCACTAGCCTTCTTACAGGTGAAGGCTAGCTCACCTATGTATCAAGCCTTTTAAAGGGAAGGCTTGACTAACCTCTTCACACCTTTAAGGTGGTGGGAAAACCCAAAGAAGAGAGGATGAGAGAAATGAGGGGTTTGTAGGCAAAAACCCAAATTGAAGCTCAAAATGATAAAACAATAAAAACCGTAATGGGAGAAGTCTCGGGCGCCAATGGATTGATGAAGTTGATGAAGAGCGCTCCCAAGCTTCTATGGTGGTGCTCCTTGGATGTGGAAGAAGGTTGGAGAAATTAGAGGTTCCTTGAAGGAATCCGCCGGAGGTTCGCCAAATGATCAAAATGTGTCCGGTGAGCTTCCGTGGCTTGGTAATAGTTCTGACTTTTTTCCTTAGGATTCCGGGGGTTCCTAGTCCTTTATTTATAGAGGGGGAACCCTCAAATGGCCGTTCGGGGTCTTCGGAGCCGTTGGAAAATGCTTCGGAGCCGTTGGGAGCAGGCTGGTCAAAGCCCAACGGCTAGTTTGACTGGCTCCACCGGCTGACCGGTGCAGAGCCACCGGTTGGCCGGTGCTTGCAAGATGGAAGAGGCCTTCGGGCTCAGGCACCACCGGCTGGCCGGTGAGGAGGCCACCGGTTGGCCGGTGCTGAGGCAGTAGCTCAGCCTTCTGTCTGGGTGCCACCGGTCGGCCGGTGAGGAGGCCATCGGTTGGCCGGTGGACTGATTTTCAGTCCACTTTGCCTTCTTGCTTTCTTGGCCCAATTCCTTGGCCACCTGAAATCATGCCTATCATCCAAAAACACTTAAAACAATATTAGATAAATAATTGAGTGATTGTGATCATGAAAATAAAACCACGAGGGGTACGAGAGGTACAACAATAATTTCATATTAAAAAATATGTGTAGGAACCTCTATGATTGCTAAATTATTAACATCATTATTGAAGTTTAAGTCTTCCTAGAATACTACCTATTCATTGATGGTGATGTATCAAGAAGTGGATTTATGATCTTATTCATAATAAGGAGAATAAGAGTAATCCTAGAGAACTAATGGTTTTATTCTTCATAGCTCCATATATCATTTTAGGGATGTTAATGATACATTCCCCTTCAGTGAAGTAAATGATACCAACTCAAGAATTATATGATACTTTTACACTTTCTGTAATCACTAAAAATTTATAGTGATATTAAAATCCATGTGAGAAAAAAATGTTGAACATTAAAAGGGCCAACCTTGAATGACATGTTTGAACCTTTCTTAAGCTATTATGTGGTACATGTTCTCTATATTTTTTCATATAAATGAAGAATATATTCTAGAGTTTATATTTGAAAATTAAATACTATAAATGTCGTAATTCCTAAGATAATTGTTTTAAAAACTTCTATTATTAATTCACCACACCTCAATGGTATCATAACTAATATGTGATCAATAATTAGTATCATAGAAATTTTAATTCATATGATATGATAATTTTTTCTTGTTGAGTAATGGTTAGTTAGAAGTCAATGAACAATAGTGGAGTTTAATAAATTTATTGGAAAATAATTAATGTTTTCAATAACTAGTTGTTACTCTATTTTATTTAACTAAGATCAGAGGTTGTTGATGTTACTGATATGGTATTGACACATCTTATAAGAGATACATCTTTTTTATAATCAGGGAAAAATAAATGTTTATGTGAATGTTATAAAAACTATATTTTCAACCTTATTATAATATATACACTAAAAAACATGGGTCTTACAACAATCAAATAAATGTGGTACAAACATGAAAACTTGTGCGAGGATATGGTAATGATCAGAGAAGGAATGCTAAAAGTCATAATGGATAAATTTGAGTATGTCATGATGGATAATGATGATAATTTTAACTAATAATTAACGAGTTTGAATGAAATTATTATTAGTATTAGTGGATTCAAATACGTATATATAATTTTATAGTTGTTTAAAAATTAACAAGAAACATTATATTTATATTTGATATAAAAATATTAGTCACTGAACATGTTGAATATAGTTCCATTAATGAGTTACATAATTTCATCTTTAGTTATGTAATGAAGAAACATCTTGTTTTTAAGAAGGATTTGGGGAAATGACACTAAAATCATGGAATATTTTGAATATTGAAGAATAATGGGTTGAATATTTATGTTTTAGTAAATAAGAATAAATGATTTATGAAATTTCATATAGAAAAGTAATTTATATCTAAAAATATTAAAAGTTATAGGTGAAAATAATAGGGAAAACACCTTCTTAATTACATTATGAGTAGAGGAGTTGTCCACATTGTAGCTAATTTTAGAACAATAAAAAAGTGTACATCATATTGAGTAAGAAGATAAATTGAATCCTTAGATTTGTTATAAAGTAAAAAATATCTAGACTGTAAAAGATATCCAATGCAGGATGAATATTAATATAAAAATCAATGAATATAATCATGTAGTGAAAAAAATTTGATGATGGTTCATTTTAAATAATTGATAAATATTATGATTATTCTAGAAATGATACCAATTTCGGGGAACTTAGTGAGAGAAAAATTACCACTCATATAGTGAAGAATAAGATGGAAACGAATTCTACATGGATGACATTTTGAGAACTAAAACTCATGTGTTCCCTAAGAGAAATAATTTACATAGGAGATATATAAAATCTTTCAATAAAATGTTTATTATTCTAATTAAATGAGAGATTTGTTTCAAATAATGCAAAGTGAAAACATTGAGGAGATAAATATTATAAAATTTAATATAGATGACTAGGTAGAGTAATGATTTAAAGGATTTCTACAGGGACCACACATCTCATGCTTGTATTTCCTCACATTAACATGCTAAAAATGTGGGATTATTTCCTCAATTTCTCCCAGGAGTGTTTTCAATGTTAAAAATAGACAATGGGATGCTGGTTCATTATTTCATTGATTCCTCCTTAGAGATAGTTTCCTAGTTCGAGTCTACCTCATAGAATTAAATCATAATCACGAAGCTCATTCTCAGTACCATATCTATGTGGACTGTAGAAAATTACACCACTATCTTGACAGGGTAGAAACCTTCAGCCATGTGAGTAATCACACTATAAATCTATGGGAATGTCTATACATTGGGTACATTTGTCACTTATGAATCATCTTCTTGGGAGGGAATATAATATGAGTCATCTTAGTCATGGATCCCAAGCTATCCCATGTAAATAATGAGGTAATTTTTACAAATGCAATTTGTTTTGCAATTTGTTTTACATTAGGATACCCAGGTTTTTTCATGGAGTATTCAAGTTGTGTCAGGTCACATGTTTTATATCCTAGGAATAAGGATCAGTATGTCAGGTTAAAAGGGATTAGGGCGTGATATTTATGTCTTGTAGAGAAGGGAAAACCCGATTAGAATACTCGGTGGAGGAGGATCAAGGAGGTGCGTCCCTATAGGGTAATTTGTCACATCTGGATAGTATACCATTATAACTAAACACTATATAGAGTCATATTTGGAGTAGTGTATCAAAATTACCTATGCAGGAAAATCCAATCGGTGTTTCAATGGTGGGGGAGATGTTACACATGATTTTTTTAAAAATGGATGATAACTTTTCATGGAGGTGGATATAATGTTGAGGATTAGAAGTCCCTTATGAGGTGGATATAGGAGGTGCATCCCTAAAGAAAAAGATTTCAATCCGAAATACTTTATCAATGGATCTGAGGGCCTTATGGAGGTGGATATTGATTTGTGGGTGAGAACCCCAATGGATGAGGATCCTGGAGGTATGTCCCGTCAAGAGAAGATGCCACACCAGAATAGTTTTTTGATGGATCTGAACACCACATTGAGTGGTATCAAGAGTTTTGGATGAAAACACCTAACGGGGGATGATATAGAATGTGCGTGCCTAAGAGGGATGATTCCACACTTAATATCTTACTGATGGATCTGAACTACCTATGGAGGAAGATACAGATTTGTGTTCCGGAAACCCCTGTTGAGGTAGAGTTGAGAGATGGATCCCATGTAAAAAAGATATCACACCAAAATAGTTGGTTGATGGTCATGAATTACATGTGTCGGTGGATCCATAGTTGTGGATAAGAACACCCTATGGAGGTAGATCCTGGTGGTTCATTCCACAAAGACAACATGTCACACTTAATTAAATTTCCAAGACAGTATTAAACCTTTGAGAGGAATCCTACATACCCTATTTAGAATAGAAGGACCAAAACACTTTTAGTTCAAATCCTTTGTTTATGTTCATGTGATAGGACCGATCCATTTAGCTTAATGTCATGTGGTAAGGATTCTTGTATTGCGACATGTGTGTCAAAGTAGTACGATGGGGGGGGGATTACCCATGGAATCTTCCCCAATGGAGAGACTTGTAATCCTTTGGTGGTGTCTTTTAATCCATGGCATGAGAGGGGGAAATCCAATGACGGTCATACATGGGGGAGCTTGTGTTCATCGCGAAAGGTAAGAATAGTGTGTTATGTCATGTGATTAGAACCTTTTCTTATAGTTTAACATCATAGATCTAGGATGTGGAACTATTTAGTTTTATTTCATCCATATTTGATTTGGGGGGACTCACTACTCATCCCTTGGGCATATGTTATCACCACTCATGCACCTTTGGATGGTGAATGA
This sequence comes from Viscum album, assembly GCA_963277665.1. Classification (NCBI taxonomy): domain Eukaryota; kingdom Viridiplantae; phylum Streptophyta; class Magnoliopsida; order Santalales; family Viscaceae; genus Viscum; species Viscum album. The sequence continues at coordinate 687,902,422 of OY728129.1, read as the reverse complement.
TGTTGGAATTGCAGTAGATTAGTGATAAGTAATTAGGAACGTTCTAGAGTCACTAGGGATAAAATAAAAGGTGGTTATATTTCATATTCATAACACAAAATAGGATGGTGGGAGTCTTGATCCACACTTAGAGTAGAGTGGGAGGATATTTTAGTGGGTGGAACTAGTCACATGGAGACTTTAGGTGTAACTGAACTGGTCCCAGATTTGTATGGGAGGCTAGGGAACTCAAAAATTAAAAAAGGGCATCAATAGAGGGGAGGAATCATATGGAATACCAGGATAGTTTAATAATGAATATTTATGGTTTTCACAAGATTGTCTCACAAAGAATGGAAATATCATACAGGTTAGGTTATTGAAAAATGAGGTTTCATCATGAAATAGGGTGCCCTTACCTTAGAGTTATGTTTGGATTGAGAGGGTGAGTTTTTCTTGAGGATCAAATTACTAATGAAGCCTCAATTGACTCAGAGGAACTTCATTGATTGTGAGGGCAACATGATTTGGAAAAAATCCATCTTCACTTCAGGATAAGTCTCTCAAGACCACAAGGGGATTGGTTTCAAGGTTATTTGTTTCCTTAGGTGATCCATTTTGTATTTTTTTAGTATCCTTAGATGGTTAAGGAAGAGGGAATGATTTTGGAGGTTAAATGGTCACTGATCTACCCTAAATGTTTCTATTAAGGGTTCATTTATAGGAAAGAGGTTTTTTGAAAATTAATGGCCTTATCAAATATGTATGATCTTCATGAGGGGTTGAGATACTTATGTCCAAATGTCCTTTTGTAGAAATTAATGTCCGCCCTTTGAGAATTTCTCTTCAAACTCTAAAAATCCAAATTGATGTTTCATGGGGATGAATTTAATACCTTAATTATTTAAGTCTTCATGATCTCCCCAATTTTTGATGGAGGTTTTTTTGTGAAAGGGATGAAATAAGGAAAATTTGAACTGTCATGGAATAGATCTTACCCAAACTGATAGTGCTAACCATGCCTTACTCAACATTTTCATTGGAATGAATATTTTGGTGCCAACAACTCCACCCCCCTCCCCCACCCCTCAATAGAATGGGAGCTGATGGAAAAATGTAGGGCCATATTCTGAGGAGAAATCATAAAAAATTGTCAATAAACTATACTTTGAGATGTTCTTTTATGATTATCATTCGAGACACTCACTTTAGGAAGACCGTTGTGAACCTAGTTCTTGGATATAATTATATAAAAAAATAGTTCCTTTATAGGGACCACAAAAAATTCATAGAGTGAAAATCAAGTTCTCTCTTATCATGAAGCTCCAACCCCTTTACGAGAAATCAGTGACGTTAATCCTTACTGCTCGTGAAGCTCAAATTTTCAGAAAATTTAGTTCCATGAACTATTCCATTTGAATAATGCTCAACAAATAACACTATCACATCACAACCATTGTGGACTCAATCAATATGATTGGGATATTTGCAAGCATAGCTTAATGAATAGAACTGAACAATCCAGAATACATATAAATCTTCAAATGAAATGGCCACTGAGATATCCTATATTTATTCCAATCACCAGGAAAATATAATAGAAAATACCACGATTTGGGAGAGCGTTCCAAGCACCTCGGAACAGGAATAACTAATTCCACAACTAACACATTTTCAAAACGACTACCGACTATACTAATCGTGTCCTCTTTACAAATTCAGGCTAAGGGATGATATATTCATCCATAATTCAAGAAGATATGATCCATATTATTAATTCTAAAGTATGCCTAGTCAGTACTAATGGAATAGGGATCCTAGGGGCCACATCAAGAAGAACTATACACCAATCATATTAGAACTTTTCTACAACAACATAAAATACACAGATTGGAAGATGCTAGAGGATGAGTCACCAACCTCTAATAGTTTGAGATTACCCCAAATGTGGTTTGGGGATCTTATCAAGGGATGGATGGAAAACTAGGACATGTTCTAGTGTTGAAACTTCACTGATTAATGACCATGATATTATTGGGAATGTTCCTCATGTTGAATTCGTGTGGATGAGTTGATGCGATTAGGGATTTATGATGCATCATGGGCCTCACAATTTCATGTTTACCATTACCAAGATTTGAGGAAAAAGATTCCATATAGGTGGTTTATATGGACCAGTACATTCCATTTGAATTAGAGGGGAGGTTGAGATCGGGATATGAGATAATCACATGAATACTATGATTCTTAATGAGTGGGATATGTATGATGAATTCCTACCTATAGAGTACACATCGGAGGACCAGAAATAAATGAAATCCACTATGAGGGAATTACTATGCACGGTGCATGGGACCAACAAGGACTAGTCTGGATTGAGGGAAATCTCATTCAAGAATTGGGATGGGTATTTCTTTAATGAGATGGGGGGGTTAAGTTTCTCGAGAGGATTCACACATTCCATGGGAATACCAGCGGGGAATAGAGACCTAAAAATGGAGGATTGTAGAGGAAATATAGTAGAAACTATGGGAATAAAATAATAAGGTTGACAATCTAGTTGTCAGGATAGAGGGGTGAATTTTCAGTCTTATTTATATAATGGATGATCTATGTGAGGGATGTAAATATGGGAGTGTCGTCAATAACCTTTTTTGTGGTAGAGAAATTAGTGATGGGGAAACACGTCAAGTATACTATCATGGTTTTGGAAAAGCATTACAACGTACTCTGCCACATAAGTGAAGGGAAGACTCTAATTTGTGTTCGTGATCCATTCCATTATTTGTATAGTTTGGCGGATGCAACCATGGGTGGATATGAATATTTGAATCCCAATTTCCCTCCAACCACAAACTTCTGACCTGTGATTTTGAACATCGTAGGAAGTCACTTGCTCAAGATGGTCTTAGCGGATGTGATGGAAAGGGTTATGAGAGTATAAAGATTTACATTCCACCTATTCCTCCTTGTGGTGGTGACAATGTGTGATTATTGTTTAGGGACCATTGAGCAGAGAACATACCTCATACAATTCTGAGGCATGGTACTCGTGGAAAGAGTTCATTGTAGTGTGTCTTTTGATTCATATAACCTTCATCAGTTTTTGAGTAATTTTATATTTTTGTAGAGTTTTATCCTAAGGTGCACACAATGGTGCAATATGGACATCATCTATTATTGTTGTGGTATATCTAGGGAATGGTTGTGTGTGAGGATTAAAAATGATGGTACGAACATCCACTAACTACTACCTCAAATTGACTCATTCATGATTACATGTTGAGCTACTAGTGTTAAAATTATGGGGAGACGATGAGACCCTGGACTATATGGGATAGAAATAGATAATCCTTGCAATCATGGGTCTATATGAGAGTGGTGATTGGACCACACAGTGGAGGCAGGGATGGATCATTGGGAGGAGCTGATGTTGTTGGGTCAGTGGTGCCTTCCCAACATAGGTAATGGTTGGAGGGAGTGGATCAGTGACATCGGGTCTAAACATCATGGGATGGTGGTCACGAGAGGTAAAACCCCCACTAAATAAGTCTTAGTGGCATTTTTTCAACGTTCAGGGAAGTGATTACATCGTCTGAATTTTCCTAGTGACAATATATTTTCTGTTGCATAGGAGGATGGGGTAATCCACTTACAGCTCACCAACCAATAGGGGGTGTGGAATTACCATGTCACCAATGAGTTATACCTCACCACATTGGGTAACACCAATATTCATTTATATATTCCTCACTCCAAGGATATTCTATAAATTTTAGAGATGGGGGATTTGGTCTACTCCCATGGAACCTTAGCTCCTCTAACTAATAGGTTAAGGGTGATGATATGTATGTCTCTTCCTCTAGATGCCCCTTATGGTTCATGTGGCTACTAGTGCATCTAAGGGAGAAGAATTAGCAGAGTCATATGGAAGTGATTCCTACGAGATATGAGATGGAGACAATCATCTTTATGTTGATCATGTAAATCCTCTTATCATTGTGTGCATATACATAGACCTTTTCCATTATTACTTATCACATGATCAATTCATTCACATGATCATGAATCAACAAGGAAAAAAGAGGGATAAGTCTCAGACAATCCATGGATATAGGGTGAGGGAACATCATTCCTTAAAGGGGTGTTTGTGGGTCCCCCCGACATCCCAGCTGTGGGTGACCAAGAATTAGTAGAAGCGGTGCATGTGGCTATGGAGAAAGTCACTGGGGGAATTACGTTAATGGGGGATGATGAGGCTAATATTTTTACATATTTTATTCTATAATTATATGTTTTTAAGACCACTTTTTAGTTATTTAATTGGGATTTACCACATATTTTGGTTTCTGAAGTATTTTGAGCTTATATGAAAAAATGGCCAAATGTTGGATTTTTATTTATTTGGTATTTCAATAATATCACCTTCAATTTTAATCCAAATTGGGTGATTCATTTTTTTGGAACCCCTACATTATGGGATAAATATATGTTAACTAGTCCATATCAAATTTAAAACATCTAAGGCTTGAAACAAATCATTATTTTTGAACGGTTTTTCTAGACATCTTGGTGGACCCCACTTCACTAATAGAGCCATAATTCAATATTTATTTATCCAAATACATTAATTATAGTTGGATTCAAAATCATTCACTAAGATGCACTTCCATGTTAAATTTCAAAATAATATTAGGTCATTGAGGAATTCATTTAATGAGTGAAACATGGAAAAAAAATAAGGAAACAAGCATACATAAACAATTGTGTTTTGTAATGATATAATAACTATATAACCACATTTTTAAATGATCTGAAATTTTCAGGGTAAACAGAGAATTCAATTTGGATCAACTCTAAAGAAGACTTAATTGGATGATTCGTCCATTCAGGTGGGATACATGACATGTAACTCAAGTACATGTTGTGTATTGGTTGATGCGAAAATTACGACATGAACGCATATTCGAAGGATGTGGAGGAAAACTTGGAGCTAAAGTACACAATGTGTACCACAAGTACACATTGTGATGACATAAAAACACTGAAAATTTAATGGTATGCTATAGGATTTCGGTGGGTTTTATCCTGTATATAGAGGCCCTTTCCACCCATCCAATGCATTATGGTGTGGACCAACTTGGTGATAGCCTTTGTTGGCATATTTAGTCACTTTGTAGAATTTTCTTTTTTATTTTGTAATAGAATTTTAATTTCAATATATTATTCATCTTCTTCAGTCATATCCTTCTTTCAGTTTTATCTTTATGTGTTATCCCACAATTATTCCTTTCTCAACTCCATCATAAATAGATAACTAAACCAAAAACATGTCAAATGTATGGAACGATACTTTGATTCCGTTCAGTGTTCTTTAATTTATAATATATTTATTCAATTATAATAATATATATGATTGTTAAATTTATCATGGTGTGTGATCTCCCTATTTTTACTATCATCCAAAATATTATTTTCAATTATCAATCATCATTCCCTTCACTATCTAAGTCATACATACGATTGAGTATGTCTTAGTTAGTGATGATCAGTGAAGAGGTCTCCTAGCCGATGTTCAGAAGATAATTTCCACATATGTAGAGGTATCAGTATGGGGTAATCAAATTTCAAATGATATTGTGAGGTTTGATAGATATTGATCACCTCATTGAATTGAATATTGAGAAATCTTTTAACAATGATTTCGAACACCACGTCCCCCTATGAACCAGTGCATTCTTTTCATCTTTAACATCATTATGTGTTTGAATTGCATTTTTATAATTAGAATTATTTATATTTCATGGATATTTTAATATCCTGGCAATATATATTAGATAAGTTGGTTTTATTAAATAGTGACAATAGAAAAGCAGTGCTTTATGAGCGGCCTCCTTGTGATCAAACTTATGGTGTGTCATTGTGGTACATTTTTAGTAAAAATAAGAATTATTTTGAATAATGGTTTATGACAAAATCGTTGTTATGAGGGGTATTTCCTATTAACCTCCATAAACTCCTCATTGGGCTATAAAATTCATGTAAGCTTATACCTCCCTTAATCCATTGAATCATCTATATTTCCTTCCAATTATTTAATAACACATTTGAATATGGAATTTTAAACAATTCACAAGACTCATCAACCAACATAGTCTCTTGTGTTATTGGCACTTAGGGTTGAGGTGGAAATGAAAAAGGATACCCCCAAGAAGATATGGTTTGGTAGGTTGTGATGCCCGAGCCAACCACGAATGTCACATCAGAAAATAACTCCGATAATATACCCTAAATGAAAAGGATCATGATGTAGCCTATGATAGGGTTGGATGAAGGTGCCACAAGGTCTGATCCTATTATGGAGTCACCACAAGAGATGGTTGTTGGAGTTGAAGTTGTGATGGAAGAGGTTGAATCCTGGTTAGATACTAGTGTTGTTAGGGAGGTTTCCTTGTATGTTCCCACCATAGAAACACCACTAATAGATGCTATAGAAGAAGAAGAAGATACTCCACCTCCATCAAGGGAAGCATTAGAAGTTACTATGGTTTCTTCTACCTCATCGGTTCCACCAAGGGGAAAAAAGGCTTCCACTATGGATTAAGGCGATAACAAGGACCTATTCATTGGAATGGGAATAGAATTTATCCACTAATTTTTGAAGATATTCTCACATATGATCAGATGAATACTATCCCAAACAATGTGGTGTTGTAGGTCTTCCCTCTATTTCAACCTGCAAGGCCTGAAGACATGGAAGACTCTATCTTGGAGGCCTCCGATGAAAATACAATCTTCTCACGCAAGTCATGGAGGTAGTGTGAGACTTCATCACCCACACAAATATAGTTTTCATACCAAACGAGGTGGGATCTCTCCCCCACTAGCTAGTCAGCCTGGGGACTGGTGGGTTCGATTACGCCGACCTTCATTCATTGGCTAATAATTTATTTCACAAGTGGTGTAGCATCCCAGACTCTGATGCCACTCAACAGGGACCCAAGCCTATATGGCCACATGATCTAAAGTGTATCTCCCCAAATTTCATATGCTTCTGATTATTAGTGAGGTCTTGGGTGTTCCATTTGGGATACTATTCCATTATCACTAGAGTGTAGAACATAGAAATATCAATAACAAATAAGTAGTAATAGAAATATAATATCCCAACAAAAGTTTACAATGGATTACTGAGAATATAAAAAATCAATAAGTCATCTCATATAAAAAATGATGATTCATGTCATATTTTAATGATATAGCAGACAAAACATGTTCATAAGGTAGATATAAAATACATGTAACAACAGTAGAAATGGAAAAAAGTATCCCAACTAGTATAACAAATCTTAGATCGGTCTCATGCTCCTCGCTCCTAAAAGAAATCATGAACGTATATTAGGGTGATACCCCTTATCAAAACCAATAAAAATATACCCTATTTCGATACCCAAAGGTTATCTAAACATGGTTTTATATATAATCCTACTAAGTAACCACCCAAGTTCATTTTTCAATCAGTCAATGAATATTAATAAAAGACAGTGAGCATGTAGTAAATAAATTATTAAAGTAAGTACTCAAAATTAATTAGGCCATAATCTAGTTCCTCAGGTTATAACAAATTCATTTAATTATATTCCTTTACATAATATGTCACTAAATTAATATTCCAACCATTGTATTTTAATATTATTCAATTAATAATTTAGTCTCATCTAATTTATAAGCCATGAGACATGGAGCAAGGTTGGTTCCCACCATATAACATGATTAAATGATGCATAAACATGCCATCCCTAAATAATAAGGCAAAGACATAATCCAAGATTGTTCTTTATCATGGAATATATTTCATATAAATCATTTAAATACTTATTTAATTTGCAACTAAGCCCATCCTTGGCATTCCAATGTTGGAATCCATGTCTCACTCTATGTATAATGTAAAACCATCACCGTATGAGTCCAACCATGGAGATCCTCAATAACCCATGTATCACTTTATGTGTGGTATAAAGACACTTCTACAAGATTCTATCCTTGGCTGCCCACTAATGGAGCCCATGTATAACCCATTACAGTATAATAAAATACCATTTTGATTCTATCAATGGAATTCAAATATAAATCCATTTAACACTCAACATATACTAGTCAAGACTCTAATTATTCCATTTATGGAAGTCCTCAAGGGATTTTATATATTACTCGGGAATATTAATCATTAAAGTTATATGAGTCAGTCTATGGAATTAATCATTTGAATCCATGTGACACCCAAGGAAAACTAGAATTCATTAAATTCAGTAAAAATTAAACACTTTTTGTAAACATTTCAATGTCAGAACAAACATAATCTCAAATACAACTCACATCTGAATGTGTCTCAAGGAATTAGGAAAGCATAGAAATCCTATCTTTAATTTAACTCAAATTTGTAATTCATAACACCAAGAATCTCAATAATAAATATGCTTTTACATGGAAAGGTCTAGGGAAGTGGAATCAATTCCCTATTATATTAAACCATTAAAATTTAAATTTACAATTTATATTTTAGTTAAACATTCTATTGAACTATCCAATTTAAATTGTAGTTATACATCCAAGGTAAAGGGGTAAAGGGAACACCCTTACACATCCAAATCCTAACCTATAAAATGACACATTTAAATAAACAACAGACCTATAGGGTTGGATTCATTTTCATGGCCTTCAACTAATAACCATTCATTGGTGGCCTTTTATAACGTATGGTCCATGATAAAATAATCCATTCAAGGATTAAAACTCATCCCAAGGGAAACACTCCAAATATTGGTCATATGGAACCATTACATATATATAACTAATCGACATTAAACGAATGGAACGAGACCACCAATTTCATATTCGTATGCATCTCCTAATCTAGTTTCATATTTTAGTTTAACATGTATGAAAATAAATCATTATAGAGGATAAATGCCCAACAAAAATCTAATGAGACTAATGAAAACTAATATATATGCCATATCTGAAAATGGGAGAAAATCCTACCTCTTGTATTTCATGGGTTCTCTGGTGTGGGAGGGAATGGAGTTGAGGGCATCTGCTCAAAAAAAACAAGAGTCTCAACACCTTTTAAAAAAATATTTTGGGCTTCTACATGAGGTGTACATGCATTACATGTCATGTAAATATCATAACATTAACCCTAGGAAAACCCTTTACACAACAAGACTTGTTATATGTAGACAATTACACGTCGTATATTTAAATACACATCATGTATTCCAATTACAAGTTGTGTAATTAGTCTACATCCAACCTATATCCCTCTTACATTCTTTAAAAAAAATTACCCAACTAGACCATGAACTGACATAGGGTCTAATAGAAAAAGAACATAAACCAAAGATTAAAGTGTAAAACAAAAGGGATCCATACCTGATGAAAAAACATGGTTCTTACTAAATACTCCACTAAAAGCAATTCTTCCATGAATTCCCCTTCAAAGGGTGGTGAATCATGTTAGGATAATAACTCTGGCCACTAAAATCATACATTAGCCTCCCATTTCTAGGGATTATCCTAGATTTGGCCATGCTACCATAGCACCCATACCAAATGAATGGATTGGCCGCATAGAATCGTCATTGTACCATCCCCAATACAAATAGGATACTCCTAAAATGACTCATATACATGACACTCAAAATCATAGTGCAGAATGGAATGAGACAGGTTTGAATAGAAATGTCATATCAGTGATACATAGAAGAATTCGTGCAGGGCTTGGTACCTCTAAGGTAAATGCAACTTATAGGCTACCCACTAGAATCTCTCCAAATTTATAAACTGTGGGACATAACATGGTGAAATATTAACATGTCTCATGATCCTCTTATGTCCCAACCTTGGTGAGACATGTAAGAAAGCCTGATCTGAGACCTCGTCCTCCAACGGTCATCTATGATAATTTTCATATGATTTATGATGAGACTGCATAATAGAAAAATTCATTGAATCAATTTCACATGACTTTTGGCCTTTTTAACATGACGATGTCACAACATAGCTACATATACTTACTGTAACCCACAAATGTGTTATCTTCATGGTCTGCCATAAAAATATTCAAAAGGAATCAACTAAATGTTATACTGAAAGATAGTGTTGTAGGTCAATTCCACTTGGGTTATATGCCTCTCTGGAGAGCCCTTGAAATCAAGGATGCATGATCAAAACATGTCCTCAAGAATGTAGATCATGCGCTCTGATTGGACATTTTTATTGGGGTGGTATGTTGTACTCTGAATCACCTGTGTACCCACCACCCTTTATATACATTGATAGAACTATGATATAAACTAGGAATACCTATATATAATGATAGTATGTGGGACCCCATGATTCCGTGCTATCTCATTGATGTATAACCTTCTAATATCATGCACAATTAAAATTTCATTAAATAGTATTAAATGTGAACCTTTCTTGACCCTTTCAACAACAACCCTTATGACATTATTTCGTTGAGGGGACCTTAGTAAACATTTCATGATATACATCACAAATTCATACCATTTCCATTTGGGAATGGGAAGCTTTTTTAAAATTCTAGAGATCGCTAGTGTTCCACCTTCTCCTGCTGACAAGTGGAACCCCTAACAAAAAAACTACCTACATATATTTTCATACCCAACCACCAGTACTAGATATGTAAATCCTAATTCATCATGGTTACGTCAGGGTTCATTTCCTATGATGAAGCATGAAACTCCAACATAAACTCCTTGCTCTTGTATGGTGAAACACATATGTGAACATGTACTCAATGAATCTCATCCTTTCCCACTGTCCACCCAGGAAAAGGGTCCTCATATACCACACTCTCCCATTGGAATATTCCTTATGAGTCAAATTTTTGTAACACTGCCACTCCATCCATAAGAATAGATGTAACAGCTAAGGATTGTATAAAATTCATCCCCTGACTATTGTGCACCTAGATGTGTATAAGGACCCATCCTTAAACATTACATAATCATGAATTATGTAAATAATTCACATTGTGAATATTTTTAGTTTGAGAGTTTTAGATAATGAGGCCATAACATATACATTACATCTCAAATATTACAAAGTAGACAAATCTACTCAGTATGCATTTTTTCATAGAATAAAAACTTAACAAAAAATATTCATTACTAGTTCCATATTTTAGATATCATGACTTTTCCATGATCCCATTCTTGACCCTATTAAATATTTATGTCATGTGAAAAATATTTCAAAACCTAGGATGAGCATAAAAATATCAGTACGGGTAATAAAATAATGAAATTGTTAGGTCCACTAGGCTGAATACCCTGAGGGGGGGGGGTGAATCAGGGTATGACTAATTAAAAATTAATGCCCGTTCTGATCTTGTTTCGCTATTAAGCAAAACACTCTTCTCTCTCTTTCTTGCTGCACAATATATACAGAAAGTAAAGCAAGCACATGACACAAACATTTTTCTTGGTTCACCGCTAAGGGATACGTCCAAGGAGTATACGCCGACAGGTTGTCGGTCGTACCAAACTCCACTAATCTTCACTAGATGTGGATTACAAGGTTCGGGCTAGATCACTTCTATGCCCAGGATCACTGCCTATACAAGTTTAGGGTCAGCTCACTGCTTTCCCAAGGGCCACTCCCTGTATCTCTCTCTCTGGATCACTGCCGGTGGAGAGGATCACCTTCTTCCTCTTCCTAAGCTCACTGCTCTTGGAAGGAATCCACTCACAGTTTATAGACCTGTAGGTCTCTTCATTTTCATTAAAGAATGCATCTTCTCTTGTATGTAGATGCTCTGTTGAAGTTCAACTTTCATCCGTAGATGAATCTCTCTTTGCACAGAATGTATTTGGAAAACCTCCAACTTCCACACATCCCGAAAATCACTACTGGAAATAATCCTTACTTGGTGCGCAAGTCAATCACGGCGCGCAAGTATCAGCGCGCAAGTCACAACGGGCGCGCAAGTCCTCCTTAGACACCTGTGCGACTCAAGCTTCCTCAAATACAAACTTCCGTGACTCTCTTACTTTTACGCCCAAACCGTTATTGGCACACAACTGCCAACCGGTGCGCAACTTCTAACACGGGCACACAACTTCAACCACTGGCGCGCAACTTCACCTGCGCGACCACACACACCACCTGCACGGCCACCACACCTGCGCGACGGGAGCTCTGATTTCACAAAGAGTTGAACTCTGGTGCAGAATGAGGAGGGGTGGTCCAGTATTTATAGGCAATCTGATCACCCTATGCGACGGCGCGCAAGTCACCTGCGCGACCCATTTTCGGCGCGCAAGTCGTCTGTCCTTTTGGACACTTGCGCGACCAACTCCCAAACTTGCGCGAACCTACTTCCTTAGCCATATTTTGATCTTATGATCTTGAAAAACATATGGCGCGCAAGTTTCCTATACTCCAAGTCGACGGCGTGCAAGTCCTTTTCCAAAAACACTTTTCTTCATTTGTCGATTTTCAGGCCCAAAAATTTGGCAAACACTGGAAAACGGTGCCACCTTGTATCTATTCTTTTGTACCGCCTCCAGATTATCCATTCCTTTTATCGATATTCTTGAATCAAACATGGATCATTGACCTCATCTCTTGAACTTGACATTCCATCATGAAATCCTCTTTGTCAACAAATTTGTATGTCATAGTTATGCTTTGTCAACAATCACCACTCAGATGTCCCCTTTGTCAACAAACACAATCACCTCAAAAATGCTTCAATGATACCTTGAGGGATTTTTTCCCAATAGAAATAAAACATTAATTCATCTACACATACAAAACATAATAACTTTAACATACTGCATGAAATCATATGATTTATGAATAACACATTGAAATCTTAAATCATAAATGTAACATGTGGTATCCATATCAAACTTACATTGTGGCTTTCACAGCTATGTAGAGAGTAACATTTTGAATACCCATCATAATATATTCCTTAAATCTATATGGAGAAACTTTAACATTTACCTTCGTCACATTACCCAATTCTTTGGATAGCTATCTCTGGCTCACCCGCCCTAGGTTTATCACGGAACCACCCGTATGCATAAACAATGACCAACAACCATAACATAATAATAACACATAACATAATCATAAAGGGGAGATAAAATTGTCACATTGTAATCATTCTAACATATTTACATAATAAATATTTTATGAAAACATTTTAAAGACAATTTGAAAACATTTATTAAAGATATTTTTGAATCAACGTGTCCCATACCACATTGAATATTTTGAAAGAAATTTTAATTTCCAATCATTCATGACCATAGAAAAAAATCCTTAAAACCATTTTTAAAACATGGACATTAATGATAAATATTTAAAAGAATAAATCATTAAAACATTTAAAATTATATTTAAGTTAAAGAGTTCCTAACCAATTGAGAGACGCTAGAATACAACTAATTGAGAAATAAAATTAATTGAAGATTATAATGTCATGAGAGTAAGGAGATTCACGATATAATATGTAAAAGGGATGTATATACACCATGTAATATCTAATTAGTTTATAACAACAAATATGTCTCAATGGAATTTAAATTGAGACAAAGTCCCTTAAAAGATCATATCCTTAGATTAAGCATAAATCAATGTCATTATAATGTGGAAAAAATAATAATACAATAGAAATAAGTGGATATTAAGTGTAAAACAATAATAAGTAATTCACAGATATTCATAGCATGACATAATCAAGAATTATAAGTATAACCTAATGAATTGAAATTCGGTTAAGAAGTTCACTTACTGAAATTCGACAACCTAACAGCGTCGCTTTAAAATTCATAAAATGAATGGATAAGAATGGAAAGGGTCAATAATCACAAGTACATAAAATTTAAATAAATAAGGATATATAATAACATATCCAAACATAATAAAAAGTAAATTAAAACACATGACATAAAAGAAATCTTTGACTAAAAGAGTACATTGAAAGGTTCCCTTACAGATTTGGTAACATAAGAAACGCCGACCCCATGAATGAAAGAGCATAAGATGAAGATGTAAATTCCCATTAATTAAAGTATTTTTCAAAAATAATACCATCATGGGCGGTACATACACCAAAAAAAATAAATAGTGTAAAATATAGCATGAATCTCATAGGAATAAAAAGTGACATAAAAACCCCTGACCTCGTGTTAGAATTGACACATTTATTCCTTGTTCTTCCTGAATAATAAATTTACGTTAATTTATATTTTCTTAAGAAAATTTTTAAATTTTATTATTCCTTTTATATCACTTATTACTTTACTATAAAAAATTATTATTTATTTGAGTTTGTATCGGACATTTTGTCAATGTTTAGAACTTGAGAAAAAAATGAACTTGTTATAATTACAAATAGTCCATGTGGTCAAAATTACATTATATCCATAAGGATATTCATGATTTAGATATCATAAATATCATATATTTACAATATATATGTATTTAGAATAATCCATAACATTTGGACATAAGAAATGAAATGCACCTTTCATGGAGACAGTAAGTCGTACGTACGCATGAACGCTACATTCATTTATTTTTTATTTTCAATGGTATGAAAACTAATTTATACATAGGTATATTATAATTACAGTATAATATATATGTCATATTTGTTACAAATTTTAATAAATTACATCCTTTATACATTCCATGTATATCTTGAATGAGTCATATCACATTGAGGGGTCGGTAGTCCGCACATCCTCAAATGAATTATCGTATTTACGCATTATGGAAAGAACAAAGGTATGATGTAAATGACAAATAAATAAGTATAAAGACAATATAAATATAATATATATCACATATAAATACAGTTCCATCATAATGGCCACCATTACAGGCCGATGCAGATATCTGAACAATTATCATTTCATGAGGCAGTAGTTCATCGTGCACAGAAATAATATATTCATATCCCCTAGATGGAGTTGTGTTAAAATGTAGTTTGAATCCATCTCTTAAAAAACCTACTATATTTAATATACTGGTTTATTATAAATTAAAGTAATAAATAGTTTTTAATGGGTTATAAAAGTAAAATAAAAGAAAATAACTTAAGAGAAGACATTACCTTTAAATAGGGTATCTCCCTTTTGTTAGAATCAAAAGGATTACTTGAATTGCCTTAGACCTAAAGTAAGGCTTCTAGGAGGAATAAAGGGATGGAGGGAGCTTAATTGTAAATATTTTGGAAGATTCATGGGGTTTGATAGTTGTATGTAATGTGTTTGAGGTGGTGTTCTTTTATAAGGGGGAGGAGGGGTTATTTAGGAATGTTTGAAAATATTTTATTATTAAAAACAAATTTTAAGTTTTAGTAGGTAAAAAAATATTAAATTAATGTATAAGATAACTCTTGTTCGAATGAAAATTATCAAATAAGAATTTAACAGGTTTTAGATATTTGTTTTAATTTTTATTATCTCATTAATTTAAATCATTCATTAATAAGGTAATCATGGCATCATCATTTTGTCATACATAATATTATTTATTTGATATCTAAAATTTATAAATAAAATACCATGATGTAGTAAATATTTTTGGCATTAAAATTAATATTTATAGTCTAAGTGATAACTTATATAACCCCATATAAAAATTTATTTATTAAAAGGTATATCTTTATGTCATTTTTGTCATTACTTTAAATAAATTAATATAAAGTGTCATTATCTCTCCCATGTGGCTCCATGGGATCCCGAAATTGACCCATGGTAGCCCATGGTCAGACACATATCATCCAATATGATTAGGACACATTCTAGTGTAATTTAATATTATAATATTATTATTATTTTACCCTTATTTACCAGATTTACCTTTTTTCCATGGCAAATAAAATATTTACTTAAGTAGCTATTCATTAAGTCTAAAAATAAAAGTTACCTATTTATACAATTTGGACCTCTTAAATCCAAATATGGAATCCATTTTTTCAAATCCAATTCACATAAGTGGATGAAATTAATGTAAAATTATTTTTTTTGTCAAAAAAACTTTTTTTAAGAAACAATAACTTTCAAAAGATTGACATTTATTTTTGTCCAATTTAAATGTGAAATTATTTAAAATGAACAAAATTGGATTAATTGGTAAAAATATAATATAATTACACATTATATAAAATTAAAAAAATAATCTATCCATATGAATAAATTAGATTAAAAGCCAGTTTTGAATTAAAATGCATTATTTTTTAATTTTCATTACAAAATGATCATTATCATAATAATATCAAAATTTAATCCAAAGTAAATTTTGATGTCCTGATTCTAAAAAATGGTATTTTTTCCAATATAAAATATAAAATTTACAATGAATATATTTAAGAAGGGTACTCTATTCTAAAGCTGTAAATCGACTTTTAATAGAATATTAGAGTATTTATGCATAATATTGGATTTAATCACATTGTTAAGCCTCTAACTTTTATGGGAAAAATGTAAAAACATTTAACAAACATGTGTTATAATATTGTAGTTAGTTCTATACATTCCCACCAAAAAATGGATATGTGTTAACTAGCATTTAAAATAATAATAATCTTATATTATTATTTTTTAGTATAACCCAACATTGTGTGCAAGGTATGATTTTAAAAGAAACCGGTTGTTGCATATTGGGTACGCAATCAAACATATCATCCCATTCACTGTAAAATTTATATTTAATTCAAAAATATTATTAAATATGAAAATATCATATCCTTTATTTACATAATATGTTACATCTTTCCCCCTTTTGGGAATTGTGACCTCACAATTTTATTATTATGCTCAGAAACTTCATTGAAAGTCCCACATTGGAAAAAAGTCAATATAACTGTAACATTAATAGAAATACAGAGTTTAATAAGTTCATCTGAGATAACACATACTAGGATTCCATGGAAACACGGATATGGAAGAGAAACTAAGTGTCACGTTCTGATGGAGAGTGATAGAAAATAGGATCATAAGAAAGTTAACCACCAGAAAATAAAAACACGTGATGGGTTAAACGATTGTTGATTCCCTAGTAAGAAAAGTTAAGGGAAATTTTTTTTGTATTATGTTACATTTCATAATGTTGAATAATTTATTTATGAGATTAATTAAAAACATAAGGAAACATACTTACATGTCATGTAGACTTTCATCCATCTCTATATTCATACCACAAACTCATCTTTTCACCAACTGATGTGTATTAATTATGACATGGCACACCTGAAGCGCCAGAATAAACTTCTAAGGAATCACACAATCCAAAAAACAAGAACTATATTTTCCATTGTCGTTAGACATTATCCAAAACCAAAAATGTTAGTACAAGATTAGATAATCCCCAAAATAACAATCATTTATAAAAAATAATTACTACCATTTATTTCAACAATTGAACAATCAATACCAAAAGATCAACAAAGACCATTAAATAAACAATTGTCCTTAAATTCCATCAATATAATCCAATCAATGTTTGAAACATAGAATTCAGAAGGATTTGATTACATAGAATTCCATGATAGATCTTTACATTTATCTCCTAATAACATTGACCACTATTAAATTCTCACACTGAAGTGTAATTAACCTAAACACATATTCTCTATGATTGGTTAATCATTTCCATAAATTACCCAAATCACCATATGTCAACAATAAAAAGTTATATTCTCCAAAAATTAAATTTCAACCATTACTCAAAAAATGAGATCACATAGTATTCTATTTCCCTTATGTATACAATGTTCCAAAAGTGAAAACATCTTCTAAAAATACCTTTATCACATAATCACCAAATCATTTTTCTATATTAATGATGTCCATTTGATAAAAAATATGTTCCCAAAATCATCTAATTATGAATCTATAAAATAATTTAACTAAAATAATAAGTCATACTAACCATGGACTTCACGTAGGCTAGTGGTAGGTGATAAACCCTTGTTTCCCTTGAGTTGTGGGTTTGATTTCCATGGCCTTACCGGACATGACAGGTTTTCACCCATCTTACGGGTTCTCATTTTTATAACAATAAAAATAACCATAACATGTTTTAACCTTATATGTTTTTTATACCTTTCATTTTCATACCAACACGTTAAGACCTCAACATATTAATTCATAGAGCCTTATATATATTATCATTTTTTATTTGACCTCCATATGACAAAATAAAACTATTCCTAAAATAAAGAATTGTATACCTTCATCATGGTGTCTATATGGTTTCATTGTTATCTTGCTCACATGGATATAAGGTCCATTCATTTCAATAACGATTTTGAGATCCTTCAATGTCATTTTCTTCCTTCATCCAAATACATATTCAACAACTTGGGTCATATGGGTGTTCGGGGAAAAATAGTTTTGAAAAATAATTATGTATGACTTCTAATTTCAAAACATGTGATAAAACATGATTTTTAAAAAATAGTCAGACCGAGTTTGAGTTGATAATTTTAATCAATGATCCTTTTAAAATACCATATGTATGTGGTGAGAGACTATATTGCAATAGTAAATATAAATAGGTTGCACAAGGGTCTCCTTCTTCAGATCATTTTTCAAAATCAGATTATGCTTCAAAATCATGTGATAAGATAAAATATTTGAAAATTCTTTGATAATATTTACCTTTATTTAAAATATTACAATATTGTCAAAATTGGATTTAATTAAAAACAACCCATGATCCACGATGATATCGTGGTATAGTAGAGGTGTTTAATACCTCAAACAACTGATTTCAAGTGAGTTGTATTCTAGAAAAAGTTTTATAATCATCTAAACATGACTTTACAATAATTATTGCAATCATGTCATCAGGAAGAGATAGAAATGTCGTTTTAGATACTCCTCCTTCCATTTGTAACTGACTTTCATTGATCTGAAATATTTAAAAAATAAGTATTTAACTGAAATAATAGTCAAAGGACTACCCGTAAGTTTATCGAATTTGCATAATTATTATATTTTTCAAAATCATCCTCTGATACCAAATATAATGACCCATCCTTAAACATTACATAATCATGAAATAAGTTAATAATACACATTTAGGATCCTATCAGGTTTTAGATTTTTAGAGAATTATTCTATAACATATACATGACGTCTCAGATATTACAAATTAGACACATGTACTTAGTATCCATTTTTTCATAAAATAAAAGATCTTGAAAAAAGTGTCATTTCTAGTTCAATGTTTTAGACATAACGACATTTACTTTATCCCATCCTTCACCCTATTCATCTTTAGGTCTCGTGAAAAAAATTTCAAAACATTTGATGATCATAAAAAGCTCTGTAAGTGTTATAAAATAAAGAAATAAAACATTATTCCATCACCACATTTCCAACACAAGCACTTTAATATTCCTCATGAAATCATAGGATTTTTTAATAACACCTATAAATCATAAATCATAAATCTATCTTGTCGAATCCATATCAAACATACATTATAGCATTCAGATATATGTAGGGAGTTACATTTGGAATACCCATGAGACGATATTCCCTAAATCCCCAAGAAAAAACATTAATGTTTACCTCTATCATGTTACCCAATGCATTGAAGAGCTATCTTGGGCTCCCTCGCCCTAGGATTATCACGGAACCACACGTATGAATAAACAATGGCCAAGAACCATAACATAAGCATAAAGTAAAGATAACATTTCAACATTTCAATCATTCAAACATATTTACATAATAAATTCTTCCCCAATCCATTTTCAAAACCATTTGAAAACATTTAATAAAGAGATTTTTGAATCAAAGTGTCCCATAACACTTCAAAAATTTTGAAAGAAATTTTAATTTCAAATCATTCATTATCATATAAATAATTACTTCATATCCTTTTTTAAAACATTGACATTAATGATAATGTTTTAGAAGAATAAATCCTTAAAACATTAAAAATGATATTTTAGTTAAAGAGTTTATAACCAATTTAGAGACGCTTGAGTAAAAATAATTGAAGAATAACATTAATAAAAGCATATAATATAATAAGAATAAGGATATTCATGATGTAATATGTCAAAGGGATGTATATACACCATATAAATCTGAATTTTTTTATAACAACAATTAAGTATCAATTTAATTTAAATCATGACAAAGTCCCATACAAAGATCACATCTTTAGATTAAGGATAAATCAATGAAATAATTATGTGTGAAAAATAATAATATATATAAAATTATTGTATATTAAATGTAAAATAATGAGAGGTCATTCACACATATTCATATCACTATATAATTAATAAGTAAATGTTTAATCCAAAGAATTGAAATTGGGTTAAGAAGTCCCCTTACTGAAATTCAACAGACTAACGATGTCACATTAAAATTCGGAAAATGAATTGATGAGAGAGAAAAGGGTCTATAATCACATGGACATAAAATTTAGATAAATAAGGATATATAAGAACATATACGAACATAATAAAAAATAAATTAAAATACATGACATGAAAGAAGTCTTTGACTAAAAGAGTACGGTGAATGGTTCCCTTACTGGTTTGTTAACATACAAAACATCAACCCCATGAAAGAAAAAGCATAATATGAAGATTTAAATGCCCATAAATTAAATTATATTACAAAAATAACCCAATAATGGGATGTAAATACACCACACAGATGGAAATATTGTAAAATATAGTATGAATCCCACGGGAATAAAAAGTGACATGAAAACCACTTACCTTTTGTCGGACATGACTCATATGTTCCTTATTCTTATGGAATAATAATATTATGTTAATTTATACTTGATTTAGAACTATTTTATGTTTATTATTGTTTTAATATTAGTTATTACCTTACAATAACAACTATTAATTTTTTGTGTTCATATCGGATATTTTGTCGATGTTTGGAACTTGAGAAAAAAAATGAACATGTTATAATTTCAAATTCTCTATGTGGTAAGAAGTACTTTATATCCAGAATGCTATTCATGATTTAGATATCATATATATCATATATATCTAGTATATTTTTATTCAGATTAGTCCATAACATTTGGAAATAATAAATGAAATGCACCGTTCATTGAGATGGTAAGTCGTACTTACACATGAATGCTACATTCATTTCATATTAATTTTTAAAGAAATGAAAACTAAATGATATATAGGTATATAATAATTATATTATAATATAAGTTATAAATGTTACTTAATTTAATAAATTAAATTCTTTATACGTTCCATGTATAGTAGGAATGAGTCATATCACTTTGAAGGGGTGGTAGTTCACACTTCCTCAAATGAAATTATCGTATTTATGCATTATGGAAAGCATAAAGGTATGCTGTAACGAAAAAATAAAGAAGTATAAAAAAATAAAAAAATAATATACATTACATATTAATACAGTTCCATTATAATGCACATCATGAGAGGCTGATGGAGATATTTGAATAATCATCGTTTCATGAGGCAGTAGTTCGTCATCCATAGAAATAGTATGTTAGTATCCATTAGATGGAGTTGTGTGGAAGTATAGTTAGAATACATATCCTAAGAAACCAATTACATTAAGGATACTAGTTTTGTTATAAAATAAAAAAATACCTAGAGTTTAGGGGGTTTGAGAAGTAAAATAAAATAAAAGAACTTAAGAGAAGACATTATATTTAAATTAGGTATCTCCCTTTGGTTTGAACCAAAAAATTTACTTGAATTGCCTTATGCCAAAAAGAATGATTGTAGGGGGAAGATAGGGATTTAGGAAGATTAATTGGGAAGATGTTTCACAAGCCATGGGGCTAAAGAGGTGTGTGTAATGGGTTAAAGGTGGCGTTCATTTATAAGGGGGAGGAGGGGCTCTGTAGAATTGATTGAAAATATATTTTTTATTATAAACATATTTTCGTTTTAATAAGGTACAAAACACTTTACATTAGAAGATAAGATGACTCATTTTAAAAATAAATTCATAAAATAAGAATTGAACATGTTTTAGATATTTTGTTTTAATTTTTATTATCTCATTTATTTAAATCATTCATTAATAAGTTAATTGATGCATCATCATTGTGTCATAAATACTTTTATTTATTTGATAACTATAAATTATAAATAAAATACCATGAAGTATAAAAAATATTTTTAGATTTCAAATAAATTTATATAGTTGTAGATATAACTTATATAACCCCATGTAAATATTTATTGACTAAATGTTATATGTTTAGGTCATTATTGTCTTTACCTTAAATTAATTAATATAATATGTCATTATCACTACCATGGGGCTCCTTGAGATCCTGAAATTGACCCAAGGATGCCCCTAGTCAGACATGTATAAACAAATTAGATTAAGAAACATGTTAGGGTAATTTAATATTATTATAAAAATATTCTTTTACCTTTATTTACCAGATTATCCCTTTAACCATGGTAAATAAAATATTTACTGAAGTAACTATTCATAATGTCTAAAAATAAAAGTTACCTATTTATGAAATTTGGACCTCCTTATTCCAAATATGGAATCAATTTTTCCAAATTCTATTCACCGAATTGGGATAAATTAATTTAATATTAATTCTTAATGTTAAAACAAAAAGTGTGTTTTTATGAAATAATAACTATCAAATGATTGACAGTTATTTGTGTCTGATTTAAAAGTTAAATTACATCTAATGAAAAAAATTGGATTAATTGGTAAAAATATAATCTAATTAAACTTTAAAAACAATTAAAAAGATAGTATAACCATATGAATAAATTATATTAAAGGCCAGTTTTTAATTAAAAAGCAGTATTTCGCACTATTAATTAAAAAACTCAACTTTATCAGAATAATACCAAAATTTATTCGAAATTAAATTTTGGTGCTCCAAATTAAAAAAAAAATATTATTTTTTTAAATAGAATATCTAAAAAATTTCATAAACTATATTTAAAAAGTTTTTCCATCAAAATGCAATAAATCGACAATTTAAAGAATATTAGAGTATTTATTCTTCAAATTGGACTCATTCACATTTTAAGACTCTAACAGTCATTGGATAAATGTAGAAACATTTAACAAACATGTGTAATCATATTTTGGTTAGTTCCATTCATTTCTGCCAATAAAATGGCTATGTGTTAGCTACCATTTAAATAATAATATTATATTATTATTTTTCTGTATAACTCAACTTTGTGTACAACATAAGATTTCAAAGAATCCCATTGTTTCATATTGGGTATTCCATACAACTTAGGATCCAATGTAAAGTAAAATTAATATTTAATTCAAAAATATTAGTAAATATGAAAATATCACATCCTTTATTTACTTGGGATGTTACATCCTCCACCCCTTTTGGGAATATTGTCCTCACAATTTTAAAATTATGCTCAAAAACTTCATTGAATGTCCCAAATCAGAAAAAGAGTCAATAAAACAATAAATTTAATTAAAATAAGGGTAAGTAAAAAGGTCATCTACGATAACCCATAATAAGATTCCAAGAAAACATGAATATGGAGGAGAAACTAAGTTTCATGTTATGATGGAGAGTGATAGAAACCACGATCCGGAGAAGGTTAACCACCATAAAATGAAAAACTTTTGATGTGTTAAACTGTCTTTGATTCCCCAGTAGGAAGAGTTAATGGACAATGTTATTGTTTTAAGTTACTTTTCATAAATTTGAGTAATTTATTTATGGGATTATCTAAAAACATAAGGAAACATACTTACTTTTCTTCTAGACTTTCATCCTTTACTAAATTCCAGCCACAAACTCGTCTTTTCTCTAATCGATGAATATTCATGATGACATGGTCAAACCTGAAGCGCCAGAATCTACTTCTTGAGAATCACATAATCCAAAAAATAATAACAATATATTTCCCATGTCTTTAGACATTAACCAAAACCATAAATGTTAGTACAATATTAGAAAATCCACAAAATGGATTATCTTTTATAAAAAAAGAAATACAACTCTTCATATCAAAAATTGAAAAACAATATCCAAAGTTCAACAAAGACCATTCAATAAACAATTGTCCTTAAATTATTCAATATAATCCAAAATAAGTTTGAAACCCAAAATTCATAAGGATTTGATCACATAGTCTTCCATGAAAATCTTAAAATTTGTCTCTAAATAACAACAAATAATTTTAAAGTATCATACTAAAATGTAATTAACCTAATCACAAATTATCTATGATAGGTTAATAATTTCCATAAATACCCCAAATATCCCTATTTCTAGAATCCAAATATAGATTCTTCCAAAATAAAATTTCAAACATTACACCAGAAATGAGATCCCATATTATTCTATTTCCCTTCAGTATATAATGTTCTAGAAGAGGAAGCATCTTCTTAAATAACCTTTATCACTTAATCACCAAGTTATTTTGCTATATTACGGATATCCATTTGATACAACATATGTTCCAAAAAAACATATTATGGATCTATACAATCTTGTAACTAAAATAATAATTCAATATAACTAGGGACTTCATGTAGGCCAGTGGTCGGTGCTGCTCTCTTATCGCCCTTCGGTTGTGGGTTCGATTCCTAGAGCCTTGCTGGACGCGACATGTTGTTACCCATCTTACGGGTTGTCCTTTTTATAAAACTCAAAAATAACCCTATCATGTTTTAACCATAATGGTTTTCTTATACCTTTAATTTTCATCCCAACACATTAAGACCTCAATATCTTAATTTATAAAGACATATATATATATTGACATTTTTTATCTCACCTCCATATGATAAAATAAAAATATTCCAAATGTAAATAACATCATACCTTTATCATGGTGTATATATTTTTTGATTTTCATCTTGATCACATAGGTAGAAGGTCCATGAATTGAAACAATTATTTATAGATCCTTCAAAATCATTTTCTTCCTACATCCAAATTCCCCTTGCACAACATGGGTCATATGGTTTTTCGTAGAAAAATAGTTTTGGAAAATACTCTTTTATGATATATAATTTCAAAACATATGATAAAAATAATTTTTATAAAATTTTACGATTGAGTATGTGTTGAAAAATTCAATCAATAGTCATTTTAAAATACCCTAAGTATGTGCTAAGAGACTATATTGTAATAGAAAATATAAATTGGTTGTGCATGGGACTCCTTCTTCATCACCTTTTTCAAAATCATAATATGCTTCAAAAACTTCTGATAAGGTTAAATATTTAAAAATTACATGATAATATTTACCTTTCTTGAAAATATAATAATATTATGAAAATATGATTTGATTAAATACAAACCATGATCCACGATGATATCGAGATATATTAGAGGTTTTGATACATCAAACAACTGCATTCAAGTGAGTTGTATGCTATAAAAATATTCACAATCATCTGAACATGACTTTTTAATAATTATTGAAATCATGTCATCAGTAATAGATTGGAATTTCATTTTAGATACTCCTACTTCCATTTGTAACTGAATTTACTTGATCTAAAAAAGTTAAAAAACAAGGATTTAACTGAAATAATAGACATAGGGACTAACCATATATATAAAAAAAACTCATAATCCCTAAAATTGTCTAAACCGACTTCTGATACCAACTATAATGACCCAACCTTAAACATTACATAATATTGAATTAGGTTAATAACTCACATTGATGATCTTATAAATTTTATAGTTTTAGATAATTAGTTTATAACATATACATTACATCTCAAATATTACAAATTTGACAAATCTACTCAGTATCCATTTTTTTCATAAAATAAAAATTCTTTTAAAAAGAGCCACGTCTAGTTCCATGTTTTTGACATCATGACTTTTCCATTATCTTATCCATGACCCTATTCATATTTAAGTCATGTGAAAAACATTTCAAAACATTGGATTAGCATAAAAATCATAGTAAGGGTTATTAAATAATGAATGAGAACATTAGTTCATGAACACATACCAAACATAAGATCATAAACATACCTCATGAAATCATAATATTTATAAATAACACTTAGAAATCATAAATCATAAAGGTAACACGTGAAAACCATATCAGACTTACATTTTAGCTTTCACAGCAATTTAGAAAGTTACGTTTGGAATACACATCAGAGTGTACTCCTTAAATATCATAGGATAAACATTAATGTTTTACTCCATCATGTTACCTAATGCATTAGAGATCTATCTCGGGCCAACCCTCCCAAGGGTTATCACGGAACCACTTGTATGCATAAACAATGCCCAAGAACCGTAACATAATCATAACACAAAACATAGGCAAAAAGGAAAGATAACATTTCCACATTGCAATCATTCCAACATATTGACATAATAAATTCCTTATCAAACCATTTTCAAAACAATTTAAAAAAAATTTAATAAATTTATTTTTGAATCAAAGTGTCCCATACCACATTGATGATTTTATAAAGAAATTTTAATTTCATAGCATTCATACCCATATAAATAAATACCTAAAACCATTTTAAAACATAGTCATTATCAAGAATGATTTAAAATAATAAATCATTAAAATATTTAAAATGATATTTTAGTTAAAGAGTTCCTAACCAATTGGGAGATGAATGATTAAAAACAATTAAGAAATAAGATTATTCAAAGCTTATAATATCATGAGACTCATGAAGGTTAATGATATAATATGTCAAAGGAAAGTATATACACAACATAAAAGTGAGTTGGTGTGCAAAATCAAATAAGTTTCAATGGAATGTAAATTGAGACAAATCCCCTTATAACGATCATATCCTTAGATTAAGGATAAATAAATGACATAATTATGTATGAAAAATAATAATACACCAAAAAATAATTGAATATAATGTGTAATGCAACCATACTTTATTCACACGGATTCATAGCATGACATAATCACAAGGTAGAATATTAGCCCAAAGAATTAAAATTGGGTGAAGGAGTTCCATTACTGAAATATGATAGCCTAACGATGATACTTTAAATTTCAGAAAATGAATTGATGAAAGATAAAATGGTCTCTCATCACATGGAAACAAAATTTATAACAATAAGGATATATAATAACATATCCCAACATATGAAAAAGAAAATTAAAATACATGATCTAAAATAAGTCTTTGACTAAAAGATTACAGTGAATGGTTTACTTACTGATTTGGTAACATACAAAACATAGACCCCATGAAAGAATTAGAATAATATGAAGATGTAAATGCGCATAAATTAAAGTATATTACACATATAATAAAATAGTGGGATTTATATACACCCCAAAAAAGGAAATAGTTGTTAATATAGCATGAATATCCCAGGAATAAAAAGTGACATGAAAACCCCTTACCACATGTTCGACTTGACTCATTTGTTCCTTGTTCTTCCTGAATAATAAAAATAAATTAATTTATACTTGATTCAGAACAATTTTCAAGTTTATTATTCCTTCTATATAACTTATTACCTTTCTATAAAAATTATTAATTATTTGAGTGTGTATCAGACATTTTGTTGATGTTCGAAATTTAAGTAAACAAATGAACTTGTTGTAATTACAAATTTTACATATTGTAAAAAGTATATTATTTCAATATATAAATTCATGATTTAGATATCATATAAATCATATATATCAATTATATATGTACTTATAATTGTCCATAACATTTGAACATAAGAAATGAAATGAACCGTTCATGGAGACAGTAAGTCGTATGTACGCATGAACACAACTTTCATTTCCTTTTCATTTTAAATGGAATAAAAACTAAATGATACCTAGGTATATTATAATTAAAGTATAATATATATGTTACATATGTTACATAAGTTAATAAATTACATCCATTTTATGCTACATGCATAGCATGAATGAGTCATATCACTTTGAGGGGGTGGTAATATGCACTTCCTCAAATGAAATTATCGTATATACGCATTATGGAAATCAAAAAGTTACCCTATAAATGAACAACACAGAAGAATAGAGAAAATATAAATATAATTGATATCACATATAAATATATTTCCATAAAAATGGCCACCATTAGAGGCGGATGGATATATTTGAACAATCACCGTTTCGTGAGGCAGTATTTCACCGTCCACAAAACTTGTATGTTCGTATCCACTAGATGGTGGTGTGTGGAAGTGTAGATCAAATAAGTCTCATGAAAACAACTTAGTATATTTAGGATACTGTTTTTGTTATAAAATTAAATAATAAAGAGATTTTAAGGGGTTGGAGAAGTAAAATAAAAGAAAAGAACTTTAGAGTAGACGTTACCTTTAAATCGGGTATCTCTCTTTGGTTTGAAGCAAGAGTTTAATTGAATTACCTTATTGTTATGGAAAGGCATCTAGAATGAAGTGAGGGATATAGGGAGAATAATTAGGCTATGTTTGGTTGAGCCAAGTGGCTTGAGAGGTGTGAGTAATGGGTTAGAGGAGGTGCCCTTTTATAAGGGATAGGTGGGTCTATCTAGAAAAGTTTGAAAACATTTCATTTATTATAAAATTATTTTTAGTTTAAAAAGCTCAAAAATTCAATAAATTTGAAAATAAGATGACTCATTTTTTAAAGAAAATCATCCAATAATAATTTTACAGGTTTTCTATTTTTTCTAAATTTTTATAATCTCATTTATTTAAATCATTCCTTAATAAGATAATCATTACATCATCACTATGTCATAAATAATTTTATTAATTTTATGTATAAAAATTATTAATAAAATACCATGATTTAGGAAATATTTTTAGCTATTAAATTAATATTTATTGACGAAGATAAAACTTAAATAACCCTATGTAAAAATTTATTTACTAAAAAATATATGTTTATGTCATTTTTTGTCTTTACATTTAATTAATTAATATAAAGTGTCATTATCTCTCTCATGTGGCTCTATGGGTTCCAAAAATAGACCCAAGGATGGGCATGGTCAGAAATGTATCAACCAATTGGATTATGACACATTTTAGGGTAATATAATATTATTATAATAAAATTTTTTACCATTATTTACCAGATTTACCATTTAACCTTGGTAAATAAAATATTTACTGAAGTAAATATTCAAAATGTATAAAAATAAAAGTTACCTATTTACACAATTTGGACCTCCGGATTTCAAATATGGAATCCATTTTTCCAAATTCAAGACACATAAGTGGAAAAAATTAATTTAAAATTAATTCTCTTTGTCAAAACAAAAAACGTGTTTTTAAGAAATAATAACTATCAAAAGATTGACAATTTTTTATGTCCAATTTAAAAGTATAATAACTTAAAATGAAAAAATTGGATTAATAGGTAAAAATATAATTTAATTACACATTTATGACAATTAAAAAGATAATATAACTATATAAATAAATTAGAGAAAAATCAAGTTTTGAATAAAAATGTAGTATTTTGTACTGTTCATTAAAATATATACTTTATCAGAAAAATAAAGAAATTTAATCCAAAGTAAATTTTGAAGTCCTGATTATAAAAAAAACAGTATTATTTTGAATTATATAACATATAAAAGTGGAAAAAATATATTTAAAAAGGGTTCCCCATCAAAAGACAGTAAATCGACTTTTTAAAGAATATTTGAGTATTTATGCTTAAAATTGGATTCATTCACATTTTAAGCCTCTATATTTCCTTGAATAGATGTAAAAAATTTAACAATCATGAGTAATTATATTGTAGTTAGTTCTATTAATTTATGCCAAAACAATTACTATGCGTTAACTACAATTTAAAATAATAGTCTTATTTTTTTATTTTTTAGTATAACTCAACTTTTTGTGCAATGTAAGATTTCAAAGAAACCTATTGTTTCATATTGGGTATTCCATAAAAAATAAAATAACCTTTAATGTAAAATTAATATTTAATTCAAAAATATTAATAGATAGGAAAATATCATATCCTTTATTTACCTGGTATGTTACAATGTGAATCTCAGAGAATATATCCACGAGATTCCACTCAGTATTGGCATGATGAACTGCTTATATATTAGTCCTCCTCATCAATGTGTCTACCACTACACTTTCCTTAGAAGGTGTCTTAGCATGATCGATGTCGAAATAATGATATTATTCGACCAACCGTTACTACCTTAGATTTAGATAACTCAATGTAAATATGTATTTGAGGATTTTTTGGTCTATATAGACAACTAAACATTCTCCAAATAAGTAATGTCTCCAACAGTTAACTGTGTGAACAACTATAGCTAACTTGAGAGCATGAATTGGGTAATTCCTCTCATGTGGCGTAAAATTTTGAGTCTTGTACACCATGACTCTATCCACTAACATTAAAACTACTCCTAGCCTGATACGTGATTAATTAGAGTAAACAATTTAACTCCTACTTGGATATGAAGAAATACTTATCAGTGGTGATGTCAATCTCTCTTTGACATCCAGAATGGTTGTCTCACAAGAATCATCCAATACATACTTCACACCACTATTATTAATCACATCACTAGTGATTCTATGCATAAGAAGTCATGTTTTAAATACATGTAGTAACCAGCCTTACCTATAAAGCTCTACACGTAAAAGAAGTTCATGGGATGCTCCTAGGAAACTACAAGTCTCACCATATCTAGTTTTAATGATAGTCATATCTCTGGTAAAATTTGATCTAGAAAGTTAATATTTTTCACCTAGAAGTGTCACTCTGTGAAACTAGCATATAACTGATGCTTTCATAGTGTATTCAAAATTATATCAAGATGTATTGCAAGATCTTGTCGATTGTGATAATACAACAATATATCATCCACAAAAACCATGATAAAATTCAATATAAAGATGGAAAACGATGTTCATCAGTTCCATCAATGTTGTTGGAGAATTCATGATACCAAATGACATAACAAAATACCCATATAGAAAATACCTAAAAAAGGTTTTGTGAGGTATTTCTAATGGGATAACACACACTTGATGATAAATAGATCTTAAATAAATTTTTCAGAATACCCAATCTCCTTAGAGATGGTCAAAGTGTTGATCTATCTATGGTAAAGGATATCAGTTTATAACCAACAGTTAGTTAAACTTTTTAATAATCCATGTATTGAATGAGATTTTTGTACAATTTTGTTTTAAAAAAGGACTAGAAAACCATGTGTAGATTTAATGGGTCAGATAAAAAACATTCCCTCTAAATCATTAAGTTGCTTCTTCTTCTCTTGAATCTCCATCATAGTTATCATGTACGGAGGAATGGATATTAGGGAAGACCCTAGAACTAGAAAGTTATAAAAATCTATATCTCTTGCTTGAAATAATCATGAGAATTCATATGGGAAAATACTCTAAATATGATCAAACAATGGAGGGAAATTCATATGATGTGACCCCTAATTAGCAAAATATATTCTTAAAATCTAGGTTTTCATCTCACCCAGCCCATGATGCTCTGGTCTATCTTGGGTATAGCTTGGAAATTCTAGACATTCAATTCACCCTTGTGTATAAACTCCCCTCCATCGGGTGATGTGGACCTCACTATGCAGCGATAATAACCAACAAAAAAATAAAAGGTAACCAACCAGTTCCTACTAAGTACAATTTCAAAACTAGTCATTTAGGGGAATAATAGGTCCCATACAATGTAACACCTACCAATATCAATGGGGTAACTCCCAACACTGATGTATACCATCTTATCTAACCCATAATGGTGTTTCAAGTGTGTTAGAAATATCATTAGTCTGAACTATGATCCCAAGTCTCTCTATAAAGGGTACTGATATAATTATAAGATAATCACCTGTATCAAAATGTGTGAAGGCTAATGTGGAGGCTACTATAATAGTAAATCTACTAGTAGAAGGTCTGATACTCTACTCCTTGAGGGTATGTTGTACTACATATGCCTAGTCTGGACTACATCCCTATGACACATCCTAACTACCTAGATCATAACAATCATATTTTATTTGTAAATCTAGGTTTTTACTACCATGTTCATGACCACCGACATGGCTTGATTGGATAGTTGTACACTTGCTTCCATCTTGATGTGAAGCTGCTAACTCTACTCTTGAACAAGGGTCAGTGCCGACCCTATCTCATTGGTTTCTCTATGAAATGTATTTTTGAAGCATTGTATGTGAACCATCATTCTATATGATTGACACATGACTGGTTCCCGCTTACACTATGGCCTTGTATATCCCAACCAACTGTACTGGTAGCACCTAACTTGACAACTTGAGTAAGTTCCCTAACTACTAATATCACCGTGTGAAAGCTCAAGATGATGATTTCTACTACCCATTGAAGTAGAAATTGATATAAATGTTGAATCACCCTATATCACACCTCCATATTCTCTTGGGTTACACTACATGGTAAGGGTGTAATTCACTTTTCCATAAATGGTAGTCATATGAAATAAATTCACCCACTATCATATGTCATACGTAAGACCATCCTCGTATCTCCTGGCATTAGATAACTCATAAGTAATTAGAATAGGTGTGAAATGATGGAGCATAGTAAAACTAGCTGAATATTCTATAACAGAAAATGCTCCCAACTGTAGGTGCAAGAACTCCCATTTTATGTTATCCCTAAAATTAATGGGATTGATGTAGTCATAGAAGGCCATATCAAAATCACTATACTCCATCTCTAGATTATGATATATCTGAGTAATAACATACCAACGCCTCTTGGAAGAATCAAATAGAATTTATTTACTAAGCTTTACCATTTTCTTAGGATTCGTCTCTAGATGCTCACTGACTAATAGCAAGGAATTTTTCCATATCTCTGAAGCCTATGGTCTGTCATCCCTTGAAAACATGGGAAGATGTAGTTGTGGGAACTCACAAATCAACACATACATATTAGTGGAAGGTCATAATGATCATGGAACCATCTACATAATGTGAAAGAAACTATTCTAGAGCTATGCCTCATCACTTATTCCTTGTAGAAAAACTTTTTTCAAATCTAGAACTAATGGAGAAGAAATTGGTAGCCCATGTCCCACAACTCTAGGGTATGATCGTCACGACCGTCCTAGCTTATGACTAGAGGTCTTCATGATGGATTTCCTTTAAAATTCCTAACACACACCATTGTTTGAGATCATTATCAAAGTTCACAGCTAATGTGTGAAGATATAGAAATATGATAGGTTCAATCCTTCCTATATGAGAACACACCCCTCTTTTTACTCCATGAGTTAGGTTTGGGTATCTTACAAATCAAAGATAAGCCTGAGCTACTATATATTATCAACTACTATGAGTGGTCCGGGGTTAAGTTATCTTATATAAATAACTCAGGGTTCTATTTCATTCTAATATTCATTTCTCATTTCATTTATACTTGAATAATTATTTTTTCATTTATATTCATGTTCATTTCACAATTATATCAAAATTCACTTTATAAGGCTTAACCAACAGTTCTCTAAATTTTGATCCATGAGTTCCCATATTCCCCAAGGACTATATCTTGGAATCTATCTAATCTATATGAAAAACACATTACAGTATACCTATAACAACAACATGTATATTTATCATGGAACCAAACATAACCAAATGCAAAAATACATCCTAAATTGAAGGGAATAAGATTTACTGAGAGTGCCTAATAATATGAATGAGACGGAATACCCTCATTTAAAGATGTATTAACACAATATATCTTTAAATCATATCAATAATGGCATTAAAAATTTGCTGAATCACCCAATTGTGCAATAAAATCAACTATAATACTAAAAATCTTGAAAAAAAAATCAATTCAATTCGAGGAAATATGGCTCTTTCTTGTACGCGTGTTTGCTACGCCCGAGCACAACATGTTACAGAACTCTTATTACTTCTTATGCGATTCCATTATAAATAAATAGTAATGAAACATAGAAAATAATTCTCTGATACAACTTAATAACATCCATGTCCTAGATTCTACTCAATTGTTCCTAAATCCTAGTCCATCACATGGACTCAATAACATATATCCAAACAAGAGAGGATTACGACTTGTAGTGAGGACATAAGTGTGTCATTGGAAATACTATACCCTCATCACTAATTTTTATCACACCATATTATCCATAACATACATGTCATAGAAGCAGTATAAGATCAAGACAAAAGTAAATAGTTTAAGACATATAATATAAACAATCTAGATGTAATCTCATTCCCAAAATGTTGATACATGTCATATGTATCTAATATAGAAACCAAAACATGTATAAGAGATATATTTTCAATACATGTAAAAAATGTAAAAAAGGAAAAAGTATCCTAGATTGCATCATGAGCCAAAGATCAGTGCCTTGTTCCTCACTCCAAGTATAAATCATGAACTAGTTTTAGGGTGCTTTCACATTCCAACACTTGTAATCATACAGTTTATTTGGGTACACAAAGGATTCCCAAACCATGAGTGAGATATAGTTCTAGTAGGAATCCAATCATGGTTAGGTTCCACTTAGTTAGTGAATATATATAATAGACATATTTTAGGTATTAAAAAATAAGTAAAGGATTCTCTCAAATGTAAAAATCCTACTATCAAGGTTTTCTTTTTTAAGGAATAAATTAATTAAATTAATTAAATTAATATGTAATTGAATTTATAGTTAGGATTATGTGGTTTAATTAAGTTTAATTATCAATTTATTATTCTTTAATTTATAAATATTGAGGCCCAACACATGCCCAACATCCACCATATAACATAATCAAAGGACATATAACCAAGCCATCCCAATTTTTATTTGGTAAAGACTAGATCCAATATCATGTTTTGTATTGGATAACACATCATATATATCGTTTCATTCATTATTAAATTTAGACCTATTCCCGTCCTTGAAATTCCTAAATTCGAATCCAAGTCTCACTTTTGGTATAATGCAAAATCAACACCCTATGAGCCCAAACATGGGGATCCTCAAGAACCAAAGTATCACTCTCTGTGTGGTATAAATACAATTCTACTTGAGTCCATCATTGGTGGCCCACTAAGGGATCCCAGGCATCACATATAGAAATATGATAAATTTTGCATTGATTTTATTTAGGGAATTATCATATGAATCCATGTATCAATTGACATATAATATTCAAGCCTCAAATGAGTCCATCCATAGTAGTCATAAGGGGATTCTAAGTATCATATGGTATAATCATGGTCAATGTTAGATGATTCCATCCATGGAATTCATCTACTGAATCCATGTATCTCCCAAATCATTCAAAATTCATTAAATTAAATAACATTTAAAAAATAAATTTAAACATGTCAAGGTAAAAAACATGAATATCTCATTTAATACTCAACTCATACGGTGTCGAAATAAATTTTCCAATCATAGATGGATTTCCATTAATTTAACTCACATGCTAAATTCACCATATCAATTATCTAATGCATAAAAAACATTTACATGGAAAGTCCTAGGGACAAGGAAACTATTACATATTCTTTTAATCCATTTCAAATTCAATTTAAAATTCATATTTCTATTAAATTGAACATTCAACTCACTAATTGAAATCATTTGTTAAACATCCCAAGTCAAGGGGTAAATGGAACACTATAAGGCCTCTAGATTATAAGACATCAAATGAACCATTTAATTCAACAACTCAAATGAATTGATGGTTCCATTTTCTAGATTTTTAACCTATAAAAATTTATTAATGGCCTCTTTTAAAACATAGGCCATGCTGAAAAAATCTATTCAAGGGTTGAATCTCATTTTAAGAGAGATGCTCCAAATATTGATTGTGTGAAACTATAGAATATATAAAATCACTCGACATTAAACAAAAGCCATGAGACCACCTACCTCATAATTTCATGACTATCCTCGTCCTGAATCATCTATTAGTGTGGCCTAAATTGGAAGAAATTTGATGAATGGATCAGTGCTTAGTGTGGATCTAATGAGACAAGAAATGAATGAAATATGGTCTAGATCTGCAAATGGGAAAAAGTCATACCTATTGAATTTATAGTGTGATCCTATGTGAGATATAAGGGAGGTTATGTATTTTTTTAAAACAATACGAGGATTCCTGAATTTTTTTGAGAAACATCTCTAAAATTTAAATGATGTTTACATTCCTTACACTTCATGTAAATATTAGAAAATTTCACCCGTGGAAAACCCTTGATATGATTTGAAAGTTTTTGTCCATAAAATTACTTGTTTTTTAATTAAATACTAATCATGAATTCTAGTTTCACGTCATGTAATTGGTCTATAGCCAAGCTATATCCCACTACCCCTTCCTTTCCAAAAACAACACATTTGTCCCATGAACCAACATGGGATCTATTCTGAAAAGTGTTTAATCATGTTTTTAATGTGAAAAAAAAGGATCCACACTTGAATGAAAAAATGGTTACATACAAGTGGTAACATGTATAATAGAAGGTTCTTCACCTCACATGGATGTGTAATAATGATGAGGGAGCCAAAGAATAGGAGATGGGTAAAGGGAATATATTCCTCCGATAAGTGCTAGTGCTAGAGCATGTAACCATGGTTGGAAATTTTTTAAAGGAGATACTTAAAAATGTCGAAAACACAAAGAAACAATAGATTACTTGTTTTGACCTCTTTAATTTTCTAATAATCATTCTTCATTTTCAATGAATCATTAAACATCTATTTTATTTATAAGAAAAACAATGATCTACCCCTAATCTCATGTGAGCCATGCTCAGTGTGAGAAACATGGGACAACTATGTAATCACTCCATAAGATATTCCAGTCAATCATAAAACACCTAGGGTTAGTATTTTACAAGTGAACATTGGAGGTGTTCAAGACATTAAGATCTATGGCTAGAGAATAACACTCTTTTATTAACTGGCATGCTTTTCTATGTTGTTCTAATGCACAAAATGGATTATTCTATGGTAGTTTAATTCTTCCAGAATATATGGGAATGGGGAGGGTGAATCATGACACCCAAATTATGGACCATAAGGTTAGTGGAATGGAAATATAGGATAATAGTTTATTGTTCTTGAGACAGAACAACTATACAATTTTCAAGGAATTTGGATAAAAAATTAGTGTCAACCATTGACCATATTCGAAACATGGAACATATCTCAAAATTTCTTCCAATATCCTTTGGGTCAATTTCCATGGATATTAGGTGAACCATTTTGGCTAGAAATAATTCCATTAGTGGGTATCCATGGACATGGAAGCGGGTGAGGATTAATAAAAATAATGTGTGGAGAATGGATGTAAAGCAATGTAATGTTTTAATGGACTCAAACACTCAGATAATTACAAAACTATGGATTATAACATAATATTTTCCATTATTGGGTTTTGAGATGTCTAAAATATTCTTCAAGTTAGAATGTCACCTCAAATTCCAAATGGTTGTTGAAGAATAAGAATGATGTGGTAGGTGACAGACACTAATGCAAAGAAACTATCAGGAAAAAGCCTATGATTCCTCATAGTTTTACACCATGCCTTGAAGATGGTAAAAATGCATTTTAACATTATACATTGAAGATAGTGAACATTCAATTTAACATCATATGGTGTGGATTATTCATTTCATAGTTAATCTTCATGTGATTGGGATGACATATAGAATTGTTTAGCATCATGTGATTAGGATGTAAATCTTGGTAGTTTAACATCTTATAGCCTATATGTGTAAGCCCATGTGAATAATACTCACCCAAAAACATTGATGAAGGTGTAGGTGGGAATATCTATTGGGGTGCTCCCTTGAATGTCTTATAAAGATAAAAGAGACCTCATATGACTCTTCACCATGAAAAATAACCCAAAGTGATTTATTCATAGATAAATGTTGAGATGATTTGACCATGGATCACATCAAACATATATTTGTTGTATATAAATATGACAAACCATAGTTGATTTGAAGACCCAAGGGGCCCAATTCCAAACATCACATTTTTTAGAATACTAACACTAAGTATAAATTCATCATTCTGGGAATTAGGATCCTAGTTTCTTGTCTTCGAGGTCAGACCATGGGCACCCCAAAATGATTCATGTGGAAAAAATTTGTAATAAACCAACACGAATGGGGATCCTTGGAGGCCATGTTCCCTAAGATATATAAGGGCAATGTTATAAATAGTTTATGTTAATACATCTTTGATATATATAGGTTTTGAATTTTTAGGGAACACACATGGTTTCAAAAGATAATAAACTGATTTGAAAGGATGGGAGTAAGAGACCAAAATATGACTCAAAAAAATTTCCATGAAAACCTTCACATAGTTTATAGTCAGGATAATTTGACAATGTATTTAATTTTATGTTAATAATGCTTGGACCATGTGGTTGATCATCTCAAGTGGCTATGTATGGGGTAGAGAAGTGACAAGCCTGATGTGAATTGAGGACCAAAGGGACCCAATGTGACACAACCCATCCTTAGGATGATGTATACATAGTTTAGAGTCATTATTCATAGACATAGGTGTATTCTCACATGTATCAAACATTTTTTAGGAGAAACTTCGTTGTCTCAAATTTTGGGGTGATCCATGCTTGGTGGAAGAAAAAAATAGTGGTATGGAGCTCCGGATGCTTAGAAGGTAAATCAAAATAGAGTGTAGAAGTGGCCAAAAAAATCCTATGAGGGTGAATACGAAATCAAGGACATAGATATAGAATGATGGAATTAACTAATAGAAATGTAATTATAGTTGACCATGTTTAAAACACTTGTTTTGTACCAACATTGGATAGATATGAGGTGAATAAATATATGAAAACCCACTGACCGAGTTAGAAATATAAGATCTACTTTTTTTTCTATTGAAGATCCTTTGGTGCATATGGCCAGGATGGTGGGTGAGACACTGTATCTAGGCACCATTGGTGTTAGGGAATCTTTTTAGATTGGGAGATGATAGTTATCCAAATGGGGGAAAAGTGAAAATCACAAGGGATAAAACCCACAATGGTGACCAATTATGGTAGGGGACATACACTTTGACAAGGGAATCACATTATCTCACATTATGAGGCATCCTTGTTTTATATGGGGAAATTTTTTGTTCATATCATATTCATTGTATGAGGAATATGAGTTGAAGATGTGGTAAATTATAATCCCATATATAACATTTGAGGCATCCTGAAATCAAATGGAAAAAATTTATAGTTTGACATCATGTGCTATAGGGGTTGGTTTTGGTTGTTTAATATCTTACCATTCAGACTAGATTCGTTACTAGGTTAATGTCATAGAACTCAGATTATAGGATACAATTGCTAGTGTGAGGTCATGTATCTTTGACCAGGGGGTATGAGTTACCCATGATGGTTAGTGTTAAATAGAAAAAGGATAAATTGATCTGAATGATGTAAAATAGGTCCTTCACTATGTAAAACCAAGAAAAAATTCACACTGGGTTGATATCCCTAGACTAGAAGGAATAGAGGGACCCAACGACATGTCGATGAAGGGGATAGACCCAAAATTTGATATATATATATATATGAATCACTACATATACCATGAGGATGGTAATCAATCATTACATAGTTTGGAAGCATATTATGGTAGAAAACTAATGCTCTAAGGAGGCCTCTCTCTCGAATGAGGATATTTAACATTTTAATATTAATGTATGAGGCATCATGGAATCATATAGGTTAAGGATACATTTTAACATAGGGTTATGCTAACATTGAAATTTTTTTGTTCCATAACTTTAATATGGGGAATCATGGTTTTTTTATGTTGGGTAACATCATCTCTCATTAATAGGCATACTAGTAGCATGTGGTTAAGATCATAGTTTAATATCATGTGTTGAGGATGATGGTGGTGATTGCATATTAAGAATCTCATTACTTTATTTCGTATTGGGATATGAGATAATCTTGGCCCATGAATGGAAAATGTTAAATAAATGTGTATTATGCTTAAAAAATGAGGCACATGGGAACCTTTTAGTCTGATAATAGTATGAGTGATGATTTTATTTGGGGATCCGTGTATTGGCTC
Organism: Viscum album; assembly: GCA_963277665.1. Lineage (NCBI taxonomy): Eukaryota > Viridiplantae > Streptophyta > Magnoliopsida > Santalales > Viscaceae > Viscum > Viscum album. Next base: position 687,862,342 of record OY728129.1, on the reverse strand, counting down.
AAAGGAAAAGTCTATATGCCACTATGTATCCCATGAGTATGGGAGTAAAGACACATGTATTTTTTTTATTCATTGAATTTAGGGTCATAATTATTATCGCATAATGATAGGGGAGTTTCAAGGTTTTTCTTGTTGTGAAAGTGTTCAGACACAACCAGAAAGGATACAAGAAAACCCTACACCATTTGAAGTGATCCATAAGTCAGTCATACATAGTTTAGTGTCATATGATATGGACCATGGAATATAATTCAAATTAATGTTTCATAAACAATAGATGTGTGTTTTTTGAGAATACTCATGTGGCCTAAAAGAGGTAAGACCCAACATGAATGGAGCCAATGGATGTTCATTTACCACACAAGTATTTGGAAGAAAATGACGCATAGTTTAAGGTCACAATTCAAGGATAGAGATAACGGGGGAAAATAGTTTAACCTCATGAATCTTATACAAAAGAAATGTTGATATCCAAGTCATCTATGTGGAATTGATGGGTAAACCCTCAATGTGAATGTAGATAAAGAGTCTCGTTTTCCACATGCACGCATTGATAAGAACTACACATATTATATGGTCATAATTCTTATACCGTAACTAGGTCATCATGTCTAATAATTTCTAGGTTATTCCCTTATATAGAATTTCTGGGCATCACTATGTATCCCATGAGGATTGGAATCCATCCATATGTAGTTCTAAAACACTTCACGGTAGAAGACCGATTCTAGAATGGGAAATCATCTTTAGCGAGGGAATCTAGGCTTCTCATGACTTTCCTGGGGCATCCCATTTTCAGGGCATAGGGTAATTTTCAATTCTTCATGATAATCCCATTCCTAATTTATGAATAATCCCACATCTAGAAAGGATTAAAATAAATCCTTATTAAGAATCATATTATTTTTAATGAGGAAAGACTATATGTAGGAATCATGAAATGGGGACTTCATTATTTGTAGTTTAATGTCATGCAACTCAGAGTATAGGTGATGGAAATTATTTTAGGCTATAATTCTTGGACTTTTATTAAACAATTATATGTCATGATTCTTGGGCATGTGATCCTCACGTGAAGTAAAACATGAATAACGTGGTCTTGGTAAGTAATGTGATATTCTCTCCCACTATGTTGATCAAAGAGTATGCTCCATTAGAATAAACCTTGTGAATGGTATATGGTGTTTTAAATTTGTGATCCAAATTTTATGGTTTTATACAAGGTATCCATTGTGTTCTGAGAGACAACATTTTGTCATCCTTATGAAATTATAGGAGGCCAATATTTTTTGTTGAATGGTCATGATACACTAGTTTTGGTGCCTCTCTATATTGTGAAAGGCTTAGAGAGTGTTTTCTTAGAGAGTTTCCAACTCATAAATGCATACTTATTACATTCTATTAGGAATAAACTATTCATTAAAAACTATATGGATCAATGAAAACTAATCCTCAATGGGTTCAACTACCTCTGTTCAATATACCATGGAATACAAGACCACCTGGGTGTAATTATGAATCATTATTTGATAATTCTAGGGGATTTTGGGAAGCTTATCTGGCCTAATTTTTATATTCCAGCTAACCATTTTATCTAGAATGTTAAACAAGGTCTTATTGAACTCCTTGTGAATCCCCTTTATTTGGTTAATTATTTTTTTTGAATTAATTTAATCTTTGTGATATTTTTCATTTCACGCAACACTGAAAATAGTTTATTTTATATTAAAGAACAATGAATGACTTACATTAAATGAAACACTACATTAATCATTCACTAAATGTAACATAATTTTTATCTTTACCTTCAGGAAACACTGAGGTTAGCTTCCGTTACATAAGATAATGACATTACCTGATGGCTTGTGTAACACGCATGACCGAGGTTTTCCGAAAAAAAAAATATTATAAAATATTACTATTTAATATAACAAAGTATAACCTTGATGTTAAATTTGAAGTTGTTAATAGAATAAACTCATTTATTAAAATATATTGTTTACAAAAATATAATATAAATTCACATGTTCCTAATTAATTATAAATGAATGTGTAACTCGATTGAATATAAAGGGAAATATTATTATATTTATGGTCAAAAAAAATATTTTAACCTAAAAAATAAAATTAATTATAGTTTGTTAGTTATATTAATTTAATATATATTTTATATGTAAATTTTTTTTTATCCAATTGATTTTATAGACATAGATAAGAGAAAAACAAATTTTATACATAAAACCTGCATTTTTTATAAAGGTGGTTTTACTAAGTTTTATTGTTGAGATCATTTTAAATAAATTTTTTGAATAAATTATCTATTTAGTATATGAAAAAAATATATATTTAAAAATGAAAAAAAATAATTAAGGTAGGATAATGATTTGGTATTTTTTTGTTTTTATTTTTCAATGAATGTGTTTAAATACTGTATTTTAGTTCAAAACATAATTTTTCATCTAATTTATTTATGTGGTCAAATTATATTTTCAAATTTGTTTAAAATTTAAAAGAAATAATATATTTATCAATTTATCAGGGGTAGGTCATTGTAAATAATTTCACATTGAAATTGTCTTTAAAAACCAACCAAATTTTTTATTAATTTCATGTTAAAAACCAATAGTGTCATCTCATTAGCAGAATTAATATTAAATTCATTTCTACCACTTCGGTGATTGGAATTTTGAAAAATGAATTCCATATTTGGAATAATATTAATTTATAATTTCTAAAATGTTCATGTCGGTTTATGAACAAAATTATTAGTGAATGTAATTAATATTAATTACATCAAGTAAGATAAAATTAAGATTAACTAAGCACTAAACCAAAAATTTAAGACCCAAAACAACTTATATAGTTATCTAAGAGCCATTGGATTTAAATATATCGAACCTATAATCCATTTCCTAGAATTTTAATTCTTATTGGATTCATTTTCAACTTGAAATAAGGTGGGTGAAATTCTCTCATCAAATATTGACAAGAGTACCACTCTTACTTCATTAGAACAGGCCACAGCATATCCCTCTTCATCACATCCATAAAATCATGTTTATTCTGAAAATATCTTCCCAAAACAAATCCTAACATCCCTCACTTCCTCATAAAATCCTCCCATTGTAATGAATGTAAACCAAATAATCCTTTTGTAATAAACTAAAATGAGTTACCCGATTAGGTGCTAGCGTCATCTCCCTAGCTCCTTTATTTTGATTTCATTGTCCATCCCTTTGACTATATTTATTACATTCATGTATAAATCCTCAATATCTGAAATATACTAGTATTTTCCCATGATATGGTTTCTACCTAAACTAACACACACCCCCGTCCAATGGGTAACAAAAATACTATTTATGTTTACGATGAACTACCGCCTCACTAAACGATGATTGTTCATCTTTCCTTTACCCCCACTCATGGTGGAAATTATGATGTTAAATATATTTATATATTTCATATATAATATTTATTATATTTATTATATATTTAATATTATTTATTACTTTTAAAACAAATATATTTTTTTACTTTCCATTTTGTGTAAATATGGTGATTTTGATTGAGGGAGTGTAGACTACCACCCCTCAATGCAGTGTGATGGGTGCACACACTACATAAAATGTATTAAGTACGAGATTAGTGAAATTATATGATATAAAAATTCTATCTGAATAATTTTATATACATACATATATATGTGTGTGATTTACCTTCTTTCATTCAATACGACAATTATGTTTAATAACATTCAAGCATGTGTATGACCTAACATGTCCATAAATTGTGTAATCAATTTCATAATTCTATATTCTGTAGTTTATTATAATAAAAATATACTAAATATTAATGAAATTTATATCATTTTTTAATTTTTTTTAAATCATGATATAATTATAAGGACCAAAATTATAACAAATTATGACCCATGCAAAAACAAAGTGAATATTACCCGAAGCAAAACCTTACAGTAGAATTATAAACCGAAGGGTAATATAAAGTCATAATAAAAAAATACGTGGTATTTAATATAAGATTATTTAACTATTATATATTTATAATAAATTTATATTTATTATACTAGTGGATTTTATGAGTATGATGAGATTCAGGATATAAGGTAAGGGGATTTCATCTCACATTTTATTTCTATGATATACTTTCTTCATTAATCACCCATTCTTTTTTATTGATTTTTATACTACCCATGGATATTCTCAATGATAATTATACATAAAAATAAGTTTATTTAAATATCCATTTTATGGTCATTATGTCATGGGACTTATTATTAAAAAATATCCAAATCAGTAAAGTAATTTTATCTGAAATTTTCTTTATTTGAGACCAATGTCATATTATGTACATATATTTTTTAATGAGATGTATATATTGCCTTCGATATTTTTTTATCAATTAACTCATTATATTCATTATATATTATGATTTATGTAATCAAATTTTCTTACGTGACAATTATTGTTCAACTTTACCAAGTGGTAAGATTTTATTGAAATAATCTCATCACTTTTCGATATTTTTATTTTTGTACTTCCTTTTATGAAATATTATGATCCATATCACAAGAAGATTTATAAAATTTAAACTTATATATTTATTCATGATTTATTAATGTATTGGTAGAATTTTTTTTATGCTTTGGTACAACATATTTGTTATATTTTGTTTTTCTAATAAACACTGATTTTAACCAATCTTCGGTCAAGAATTAGTATTCTTCAAAACCATATTTTCTAAAAAGGGGTTCCTTGAATATTCTAAATTCTCTTATAATCCTTAAAAATATTGTTTTATTTTTATTATTTTAATTTTTTTTCAAAGATATATTCATGTTTCCTCCTATACAATGAATTTTGTTCACCCTTTTATCCATTTAAAAGGAATGTTCTCTTCACCTCATACGACAAGTATGTATTTACCCACAATCATTTATATGAATCCTCCTTTCCTTTTCATAATGGTTAATTTTTTAAAATATGTTTTTAAAAGTATTTTTATTTAAAAATTCAAATAATTTTCCTGAAACTTTTATTTTTATTCAACTAAATAGGTTTTCAAAACATTTTTAAGGTATCTCTATATGTTTTCAATATAACTTTAATGAAATGGGTTTCAAAACATTTTTGAGATTTCATTATAATTTTTTCAAATATTTTCAATGAAAAGTTTTTTAAAATGTTTTGAGGATTATTTTATATATTTTCTAAGAAACTCATTTTGAAAATATTTTGAATCATATTTTATAAGTATTTAAGGAAAAAGGTTTTCAAAATGTTTTCAAGATTCATTTATATGTTTTCAAGGGAAAAAGTTTTAAAAATTAGTTCATGTCTTCTTTATATGATTTTAATGTATTCTATAAGAAAATGAATTTCAAATGGTTTTATGTATTAAAATTAAATTTTCAATGATAAAGGGATATTTTGCTAAATAAATATATTCAAAAGATATATAAAAATTATTTTCCATCTAATATGGCATTTGTTGATGTTACTATTGCCATTCTAAAATATTATTTAGAGTTTCCATTCATATTTGTTGTATTAATGGGTTATGACTAATTTCACAATCTTTAGGAACCCCATTTTGCTTTCACGTGTTATATGTTTAGGAAATCCATTTCTCTTTCATAGGTTATGCTTCTGATGATATGATTATAAAACCAATAAATATTTCCCCATGTTATGATATGATTTCATTTGAGATGGTTGGGACATATATCTCACTCTAATGCATTGGTTAAATATTTATATCTCATTATATAGACTAAGATGGTCTTATGAGTGAACCTTGAATACTAAGATGGCCATAAGAGTGAACCATGACTACAAAGATGGTATGAGGAGGGAACTCATGATACTAATATGATCATTGATAGAACCCTGAATACCAAGATGGTATTGGTATTGAACCCATAATATTAATATTTTTATGGTAGGGATTCCCTAGAAACTATAGAAATCAAATTATATTCTTATGTGTCTTCCTCAATTCAATGATTTGTTCCTATGTTATGATTTCTTGGGTTATGTTCCATATTTACTTATGATTCATGTCCAATGAATTTTTAATCTTTATGAAATGATAAATTTTTATGATCTTTGATATGAAAGGTGTGATCTTTTATTTTCATGATCATGTTCTTATACCCTTATGATCATGATTATGCGTACATATCTTCCCTGTTTACACTTACTAATAATCTATGCTCACCCATTTTTATGTTTCGATTCCCCATATTATTATGATATGTATATTTTTAGATGTTTCTAAGAAGGTTACTAGTCACGAAGAACATAGAGGGAGATGATGTAGCATGTTTATGTTCCAGTGGTTATGCTTCCATGTTTCAAAAGGAATTAAACTAGTTTGTTTGTTAGGAATCTTGTTTTGTAATGATTTATGTATTCCACAAAATTGGTCTAATGTTAATTTATGAAAAGTGGGTTTAGATATAGTTGGTATCAATGAAAAGGTTTAGATAAACTCTGGAAAATAGGATCACAAAACAATTGTGAGATCCCTAGGTATATTTCTAAGGATATATCTTGGGATGTCTCTATGGATAAATTTAAGGATAAGTCAATGATTAGGGAAATGTCTTGGTAGTATGGTAAAACATAAAGTCTGTGGTTTCCTAGAAATAAATCCAAGTCTATATATTATAAGTTTATGTGGCAATGGCATAGAGTTAACTAGGAGAACCAACTCTAATGAGATTTCATGGTCCTTACTCTGGTTAATTTGGTACATGACAGTGGGGCTTGATGTACACCTGGCTTCACACTCCCATAGGATATTCATGGGGAATTAAAAAACTTATTCATGAACTATCATGACATAATTAAATATAAGTCTGAAATGAATAACCTAGGATGAACCAAGGGTATTTTAGATTAAGGAATGTTTCGTGGTTTATAAATCTAATAAGAAATTCTTTTCAGGGTTATGTGGTTCCCCACTATGATAAGTAATTCTCACACTATGATTTTGGTTTTAGTCAATGGGGGGAACAAGAACTAACTAAATTAACTTTGATTGTCATGGATAATTTTTTGGTGAGAAGTCTTGTGGGATGATCAGTCTAGTGAAATATTTTGTGATCATTCCCAATCATTTTTCACAAAACATGATTAATAAAATGTATCCTAACCAACTATGAGACTGACTAAAGAAGATAAAGAAGGATTTTGATGAGAGTTAAGGTAATGGAGACCTTAGATCAAATAATATTTGGTTTCCTCTATGTAAATAATGTGGAAAGAATCACCTATGTGAATGTCTTAGAGGAACAAGAATATGTTTTGAATATGGAAATTCTGGAGAAATAACAAGTGACTCAAAGGGGAAAATGAATAGTTCAATTAATGAAATGGATGATAATATTTTCCTCCATAAGACACCAGGGAAGGTTAAGTATTTTAGGTGTGGATTAAACGGTAATTATGAATATATATGTCCTATGATGAAAGCACATGTGGGGAACTGGAAAGGTTGTGTGAATAATGGTCACATTACTGAAGACTTAGTGACTACAAATGAAATGTGAAAGTAAAGATATATTCTATACGTAATATGATGTATCCTTGTTAATTGTCAAATGATGAAGTGAAATAATAAAAAATTCTACGTATTTGGATTCAATGATTATAAATGGTGAAATATATAAGGATTTTTCATTTTATATTTATGACTATGGATTTATTGGAATACATTGAATGGTTTTAATAGAATATAAACGTGATTTAATGGAAATATTATATCCATGTAAAACACAATATTAAGTTGAATATAACTCATAATATATTCCATAAGTTATAGTAATGGTTTTTTATAGATATATGTCATATATAAGTAAATTTGATGGTACTGATTGCATTGAAACTAATTAAGGACTTATTGACATGTAGTTTATGTTGTCATTGATTATGTTTAAAACTTCTTGTATTTATGAAATATATCCAGTAATCTATGTAATAGAGAGGCATTGATGTTTTGCATAATTATTTATGGTAATTCAAGTTATTAACTCATTTTAAAAGAATAAATGATTATAGTATTTGAATATTTTGAATGTGAAATGAAAGATATTTTTTATGATATACATATGATCAATGTTAACCATAATTTATGAATTGTTTCGAGAGTTTTTTATTTTTCAATTTTTAAAGGGTTATAAGGTAAACCATTCAAGAAAATTTTACGATAAACATTTATAGACGTATTTATGGAATGAGTTTTTATTGAACCCTGTCATTAATAGGCACTTTAGTGATTGACCTTATTTAAAGGATTTTCGACTTATTTTTTTTAGAAATTATATTAATGGGGTTTTAAAAAAAAGAACAACGTGTATGTCGGGTGACAACCAATCATGTTTGGAAGGGTTATGAGACTTGAACACATGACCATGGATGATAAGGGTTTCATGCCTACCACTGGCCTACACAATGTCTAGATAAATGTGTAATTATTTTTGTTGAATAATTATTAATGATGAACTAGAATAGTTAATTTTTATGTTTACATATTAATGTATTAAACCTCTTTATTTTTTAGAATATTAAATGGAAAGAAGTTATAAATTTAATTATGGTAATTAAGATCTACTAAAAGTTTATTTTACCAATGCATGCATCAATGTTATTTTTCAATCATAAATTTCATTATGTAATGAATTAATTAAAAATATATAAATGTGTTGTATTAATACCTTATTTTTTGTTGAACAGATGGCCTTTTAAATCATCATATATTCTTGATTTGGGGCCCTAAACATTTTATTTATCATTCATTAGTATTTTATTGATGACCTCAATCACTACCTATACATATTTACTATATTATTCTATGAAAAATCTTCACTCCCAACGAATGTTTTCATGTGTGGAAACTAGGTTATATGTAACATTGGGTAACCGTTATTTCTCTAATATTCCCTTTTAAGGGATGTATTAGTATTCATTATTACAATGTGGGTATATATGAATGAATAATTATGGTATTAAAACATTAATTTCATACAATAAATTTGATAGAAAAATTCATTTTAAGGGGTAGAATGTAACACCGTGATTTTTTTTGTGATTTTTTTTTCAAATTCAATTAATTCATTTTGATATTTTATGTTTCATGAATCATTGAATATTGTTTATTTTATATTAATCCATACTTTTTTTATTAATTTATAAGAAACACCATGTTAATAATCCATTGCAAATAACCTAATATTTATCTTTTCCTACAAATAACACCATGTTATCTTGTGTTACATGAAACAATGACATTCCTCAATGGATTTTGTAACATGCATGACAGAGGTTTAACGAAGAAAAATATATTAATGAAATTTAACTATTTGATATAATAAGATACATCTAAGATGTTAAATAATAAATTATGTATAATATGAACTAATTTATGAAAATATATGCTTTACACAAATACAAGATGAATTAATACATTAAAAATGAATTTTAAATTAATATTAAAATAGATTGAAAATAATAGGAAATATTATTATTTTTATGATCACAAAGTTGTTTTACCCAAAAAAATGAAATTATTTATAATTATTGAGTGATAATAATGCAATATATATGTTATATATTAAATAATTTCTTTATAAATTCATCCAATATAATTTATAGAAGTAATATAATAACAAACAAGATTTTATACTTACACCCCTATTTTTTTATAAAGGTAGCTTTATCGTAATCCAATGGAGAACCTATTATAAATATTATTTTTTGAACATTTATATATTTAATGTTACAAAATACACTTAATATTTTAAATCATAATATAAAAAGTGGTTAGAAATTTTTTTTCTGTAAGGTTTCAATTTTTAATGAATAGGTAAAAATACTATATTTCAGTTCGCAACTGCTTTTTCATCTAATTTAATTTATGATTTAAATATATTTAATTTTTTTTAAAATTTCAATTTGATAATATGTTAATAAATTAAAAAAATTATGATATTATAACCAATTTCACATTGAAATTTGATATAAAATGTTATCAAACATTTGATCATTTTTACTTTAAAAACCAGCAGTATCGTCATGTCAACTTGATTAATTTTTAATTAATTTTTTCAATTTATATAATTGGGATTTGTAAAAATGGATTCCATGTTTTGAATTAGTTTAATTTTTAATATCTAATATGGTCTAAATATATTTTGAGATGAAATTATTATTGAATGTAATTAAAATTAATTATATTGTTTATGGAAAAATTATGATTAACTAAGGACTAAACCAAAAAGTTAAGACAAAAATTGATGTATAAACATGAACAAGATCCATTTTGTGAAAATATTTTAACCCAATAATCCCTTTGATATACATTTTAATATTATTGGATCTACTGGGAACATGAAAATGTTGTTGTAATTTTCTCTTCAAATATTTACCAGAGTGCCACTCCTCCTTCATTATAAATGGCCTCCACCTCTCCCTCTTCTCCCACCTCTCAAACCACTTATGCTGGGCTGTTATATTCCCAATACACTTCCCAAAATCCCTAATGGATCCCATATATTCACCTTTAACATAAAGCATCCCATGGAATCCTTTCGACCTGAACCAAAAGGAGTTACCTGAGTAAAAGGTAACATCTTATCTCAAGCATCATTATTATTTTTTTTTCTCCACCCCTGTAGACTCTTTATTCTAGGAATTAATAAAAAACGTTATATCTAATATAATATTAATTTTTATGATATTTTTTCTATATACTCTTTCACACACCTCCATCTAATTTGAAATGAACATACTGTTTACGTGAACATAGAACTACCGCCTCACTAAACGATGATCATTAATATTTATTTACCGCTTATCATTATGGATATAATAACAAAAAATAAATTAATTTCTATAATATATTATATTTATTATGTATTTATTCTTATGTATTACTTTTACATAACATATTTATTATACATTCCATTTGGTGTAAATATGATAATTTCATTTTAGAATGTTTGGACTACTGCCCCCTTAAAGCGATGTGATTCATTCAGACAATACAAGGAATGTATTAAGAATGGTTTTAGGGACCATATATGAACTAATAATGATAATTTAATAATTATATATATATATATATTTAAATTTATTTCATTTAACTTATTTCATTCAAAATGAAAATTAAACAAAATGAGAATTCACGCATACGTTTGGTCTACTGTCTCCATGAAATGTGTATTCCATTTCATACTTCTATACACTATGGATTATTAAAATACAGATTGAATTAATATAAATGATATTTATATCATGTTTTATTTTATTTTAATATATATATATATATGTGTGTGTATAAGGGCCAAATATATAACAAATTAATACACATGAAAAAAAAACCATCGAATATTACCCGAAGTGTATCCATAACATTGAATTATTAACAAGTGGGTAAAATAGAGTCATAATCAAACCATATATTATATTTGATATAAGAATATTATTCCTTGAAATATTTTTATTATATATATAGTTATTATACAGGTGGTTTGTATTAGTATGATGAGGGTTAAGACACAACTTAAGGGGATTCAATCCCACTTTTTATTTCCATGAGATACATGATCTATTCCCCACCCATTACTTTTTAGTGGTACGTAGAATAACCATGTATTTATTATATGATTATTATAATTAAAATTTTGGATATTTAAATATAATTTTTATGACATTTTTTCCATGTGACTTATTTTTCAAAGGATACAAAATTGGAAATGTAATTTTGCCTCAATATTCTTTCTTTGAGACACATGCAATATTATGCACCAATATTTTTTCATAACATTTATATAATACTTTTTAAATCTTATATGATGAATATAATAATTTTTATGATATTTTTACAATGATTTAATATAATTATCCTACATTATGTGTATGGTTTAAGGTGATTATGTGGTAATAGTTCATTAGAATAATATCATCGCTTATAGATATTGTTTAGGATTATGATTCCATTGTTAAAATATTATGATTCTTATTTCATGAATATTCGTTAGTCTTCTTTTAATATGGTTATTAATCATTTAAACTTGTATTGGATCCATTTTTATACACTTTGTTACATAAGATAATAAAGACAGTTTTTTATAAATCCCAACATAATCCCATTATCAGTAGGAAGTTTGTTTTTCTTACATACCTTGTTTTCTAAAAAGTGTTTTCAAAAATATTAATATATTAACCATTAATCATAAAAAGAACACCTTTACATTTTATTTATTTTACCAATTTTTTCAATGTAATCTTCTTGTTTCTTTCTAAACACATCATGTTTTAATCTATTTTTTATTCAAAAAGATTGTTCTTTTTACCTCTTACGACATGTATGTATTTAAACACCTTAATTTCTATGAATATTCTTTTCCATTAATAAATGGTTCCTTTTTTAGAAATAATTTTTAAAAGTATTTTCCAGAAATTGATTTAAAAAAACATTCAATAATCGTTTATAATTTTTCAAGTAAATAGGCTTTCAAAACATTTTCAATCATTCTTTATATGTTTTAAAATTTATTTTAAAAGAAATGGTTTTAAAAACATTTTATTTGTTTATTTATATGTTTTCAAGAAAAAATTAAAACAAAAATTTTTTTAAAATTTTTTTAATCAAATTTTATATTTTTTAGAAAAAATGTTCTTGTAAAATATTTCTAATATCATTTTATATGTTTTCATGAAAATGTTTTTCAGATTTTTTTCAAGATTCATGTATATGTTTCCTTAGAAAAAAGGATTCCAAAATTATTTCATGTATTCCTTATAATTTTAAAATTTATTTTACCTTAAAATTATTTTCAAATGGTTTTATATTTTAAAAATAATTTTTCAAATAAGAAATAATCTTTTCTTATATAAAATTTTTCCAAAGACATTTCCAAATTATTTTCTATATAAAATGACATTCATTGATATTATCATGGCATTATAAGAGATTATGTAATAGTTCCATTCATATTCATTGTATGAATGGGTTAGTCTAAATGTCGTGGTCTTTATGAAATCCATTTCTGTATCATAGGTTATATGTTAATGAAATTCGTTACTCTTTCCTGGGATATTCTTATAATGAAATTGTAATTAATTATATATCTTTATTCTAGATGTTATGATATGATTTCATGTTTACAATACCAATTTCATTTCATAGGATATGATATGATTGTTTATTATTTTAAGGAACATGTATTTATGATTTCAATATGATATTCTTGGGACCTATATATCCCTCAAATACATTGGGTAAATATTTATATATCCCATGATATAGACTAACATGGTGTTTAGAGTGATCCTTGACTTCTAAGATAGTCATGGGATTGAACCATGATGACTAAGATGGTATGAGGAGTGAAATAATGCTACTAATATGGAAATGGGAGTGATCCCTGACTACCTAGATGGAATGGGGAGTGAACCCATAGTACCAAGATGTTCTTGGAAACAATTATTTTTCTACTATGGAACTCATCTTATATGCCTTTATGTTTTCCAAAATTATGTGTTTTATTCCTATGTGTTCTATCATCACTTGTTTTCCATGTTTATTTATGATTCATGCATTATGAACTATCATTCTTTATTTTTTGATACATGTGTATGATATTTGATATGTGTGCTGTGATCTTTTATTTTCATTATCATGTTCTCATACCCTTATGATCATGAATAGGATTATGTATCTCCCTTGATTTACCTAATTAAGCATCTTAGCTCACCCATTTTATGTTTCCTTCCCCCGGGATATGATTATATGTATTGTGTTTGATGTGACTAAGAAGGTACATAGTCAATAATAACCTAGTGGTGGATTATGAACCTCATTTATATACCGGTGTCTATGATTACATGTTTCCAAAGGCAGTAGACTAGTACAACCTTTGGGCATCTGTTTGTATAATATTTTCAGTATTCTAAAAAACATTGTGTAATGTTAAAGTATGAAAATGAGTGTTGATATACTCCTCAATATGTTAGTTTTTCTATCCTCGTTTGGGGTTTGTAAGTTTTAACCAAATATTATTATCGGGGTAAAAAATATTTAGCTCAACATCCCAAATGTAGGTGCTATTTTTTGTGAGAATAGTGCGAGAAACTCCAAATCAACAGATGATTTGTGAGATAATGAGTTCAATCATGTATTAGGCCTTGAAACATTGAGGGGGATCAATTATTACCACTTGGAGAAGAAACCCACTATAGTTAAAATGAACATGTGTTATAGAGATATTGCTGGTGGGTATGGTACTACAACATCATGTCTTAATACTACTAAGGGCCATCAATTCATGGTGTTGCAAAAAAATATTTTAAATTCATTGGAAAAAAAATCTTTGATATGAAACATGTCAAACATCTTGGAAAACACAATACAATCATGGACCATGGTGGAAAATTAGTAACACAACCTCTGAATCTAGTGGTAGAGATTCAATCCCACCAGATGGTATCTATAGAACTTGCTATGGAATTACCACAAAATATTCAAAATCTCATATCCTTGACTGAAACTGAAAATAATTCCATAAAGACAATGTCTAACAAGATATGAATCATGTTTATGACTTCATTTGAGGGTAAACTATGTTGCTCGCGGACGGATTCTCTAATGCTCAACTAGGTCTAGTGTAATCATTCCCCTTGGAGGTACTCAACAAAGGGAGTTGTCCAATAGGATGTTTCCTCCACCATGGGGGATCCCATGAGTCTGGAAATAGAAGTACTGACATTTAGATGTATTACCTATTTCATTTCATCCTCAACCAAAATGATGGGGGTGACAACCCTCTAGTGTGCCTCAGGAATGAACAAATCATCCTGGTCAGGATTTATAAGAGATGCAGCTAAATAATCCAAGAGATTGGCTCAAACACTCTATGACCAAAGTACATGAGTCACTCTCCACTGAGAACGATACTGGGCCATCAGCTGATGATTGAATTCCAACAGGGAAATTATCTCTTTCATTCTAATAATTTAGTCTCCATTAATCATTATGATAGATAATTTCTAGTCTCCCTTCACATATAGGTGGATGACATCAATTTTGAGGTCCAAATTGAGACTATCAATGAGAGACTTATCATAATTGTGGGTGTGGCCAATTGAAAAAAGGAATGATTATGGTATAATAACGTATGCAGTGGTGACTAAGATAATCTCTAGACACCCTTTTTTGATATTGTGGTCTCTAAGACATATAAAGGTTAGGCCTAAAGAGGCACCATTGAATTGAATATTCCAATAAGAAATAGAATAATCCACTGAGTGGACATACTCATATGGAAACATAATATCTTGGGGCAACACATTAGGGAAAAAATGGGTGGCTGGAAAATTCTTCTGATGCTTGATACTTGACGGCATTATATAGAATGAATCTAATGTTTAATTCATATGTATAACTTACAAACATTCCAATCATCTTACCAGCTTAAAAAGATTTGAGATATACTTAAACTGGTCCACATGGGACTCTAGTAGTGTCTCGAGATTCTTTAGATAGTGTTGAATCTTCTACACTTCAAAAACCAATGTGAGGTATCTCTTACACAGAGGGGATTATATGGTATCCCTATAGAGGAAATGTGACTATGATAGTATAAACTGTTTTTATACACTCGTTGTTTATATGGGTGAGAATGGTTTTGAGGGACCATTCCAGGGTGGCCATTTATAAAACACGTGGCTTTCTTAAAGAGTGTGAAACAGTAACCAAATTTTGTAGAAGATACTTCTCGATTTATTGAAATGCAATACAGTACTCCTCCTCCCACTGAAAAATGGTGTCTTTCTTCAAGATAATCCTGAATAGAGATAACTTTACATCCATATTTTCAATAAATTAAAATATATTAGATATGTTGTCTTAGAGACCACGTATCTCTAAGAGGTCACTTGGTGGAGGAATTTGGATGACGTCTTTGATCTACTCTGGGTCAATTTCAATACCCATTTATCTTATAATGAAGCCTATAAACATTCTGGAGGTGAACCTCTAGGAACACATCAGGGGGATCATATTACATTTCTACTAGCGAAGGAAGTAAAATAATTTCTAGATATCATTATGATGGTTCTGAAACATGAGGGATTTTACCACAATGTCTTCCTCAAAGAATTCTTCCAACGTCCAAATAATCGTTTTGAAAATGTGCTTCATGTCCCATAGATATAAATATCATACATTATTCAAACAGAATAGAATTATATAATAGAAAAAGGTAACTATCATTTCTTAACTTTTTCTATACTCATTTTTCTTTGGTTTTATCTTAACCTGGTTATACCTGGAGTACCCATCCGGGAAGGAGAGGGCATAGAACCCAGATATAGCCTTAATCCAAAACTCTTTCACAAGAAGAAGAATATCACCTTCGTGAAATATACATTGAGTTTTTGATATTAGATACAAACTCAAATATATTTATTCTTCTTCTTGAAATGGAAAGTTTTCACTATCCACTAGTGGTTTTGGAATTCCTCTATGAATTTGGATTCGATAAGATTATCAAATTCAGAATTGACCATAACACTGGGAGAATGGTGCATCATTATGTGAGTCTTATTGAACTTATGGTGACTCACCAGGAGACCACAACTGTGGACACAAAAATTGAGGGTAAATTCATGGAATATCATTATAGATCTAGGTGATTACATCATGTTTGTAATACCCTGAGTATTTATGGACCTTTTTTTGAATAAATACTTTCATTTATGTCATGCAATTACCTAGCCCTTTAAACCTATAAATAATTACTTTTAAAATTTTATTCCTAATTGTTTTATTTAATTAAAACATATAGATAATGAATGATATATTGTTTTTTGTTAATGTCTTTATGTGTCTAAAAATGCCATTTTTGGAATGAACTATTTTTAATTCCCATATATAAAAATTAATAAAATTAATTTTCGAAAAAATTAATAAATTTGATTTCATAAAATAAAATTCATTTTTCAGTCCAGAATGTTGAAGATAGATTATAGATATTTTTATGATTTTTCTAAGAAACATTGTTTTTGATAAATAGTGGAAAATAATAGATTTTAATTCAAAGCTTCTTTTTAATTTAATTTAAAATGTTAAATTATATTTTAAATTAGTTTCAAATATTAATTATATAATATTTTTATCAGTTAATCCAATTTAGGCTAGTGAAATAAAATTCAATTTGAAATTGGGTATAAAAACTAAGCAAACAAGTGGAAATTTTTACATTAAACCCATGTAGTATCTCATGTCCTAGGGATTAATTTTAAATTAATATCTACCACTTATGTGATTATAATTTAGATTAATTGATTCTATATTTGAAAACAAAATTGTTTATAATTTCCAACAAGTAAATTTTTTTTTACCAAAACAACTAGTGAAAGTGAATAAAATTAACAATAATGATTAAAAGAAAAATTGTGTTAATAAAGAACAAATCCTTAAATATATGACCCAATAAAACCTATAATCTTTTACAGCACACATTATATGGATCATCCTAAACTATGCACCTAATATTCTTGTGTTTTTTAGGTTTTGGTATGACATTTTTTTGGGAAACAACCCATGTACAAATATTTTTTTAAAATGCCAAGTTTGTCATTTCACTTCCCAATAAAAGGCCATTATATATCTCTCTTCATCACACCTCATAAACCACATTGTTTCATCCAAGATCTACCCAGTACATTTCCCAACATCAATCCCTTCTTCCTAGAAGTATCCCCTTGGGCAGAAGGAAGACCATGGAATCCTTTTGGCACAAACCTAAGGAGTTACCTGATTAAGAGGAAGCCAATACGAGTATGACAATAGTGAAGACCTATGGTTAAGGGATTTCATGTAACATTTTATTTCTGTGAGATACATGATTTATTCACCACCCATATATTTTTTGTTGTCTTTATATTTACAATGAATGTGTTTAATGATTCTTAAACATAAATTTATTTGTATTTACATATCAATTTTATGATATTTCATTCCTTGGTTTTATGTTTCAAAAGATACTATATTTGTAAAAAAAATTGACACAATTTTTCTTCTTTTAGTCTAATTTTTTTTATGAACCCAAAATATTTTTTGAGGTGTATATACTTCCTTTTTAAATGTTATTTCAGGAATCTATTTCTTACAGAATATTTTATGCTTTTGGTAATTATATTTTTTTAATGTAAAGTATTATCCCAAGTAACCATGTGGTAGGATATTATTGAAACAATCTCATTTCTTTTCGAGATTTTTAATGATTATGGGTATTTAATGAAATATTATGATCCATATCTAATGAATATTCATTATTTTCCATCTTCTCTATTTTTCCAGGATATACTCGTATACTAGTACAATGTTTCAATTCATTTTTAATTAAAGAAATTTTTTTTAGTAAAATATTATTGTCTCTGCCTTCAGTCAGAAATATATTGTACTAAAAAACCATGTCTTCGGTTTTAAAAAAAATATTTTTTCAAAAGGTATTTAAAGAAAATTTTAAAGGAAGAAGGATGTTAAAATTTTGTTATTGTTATCAAACCATTATTGATAAATTTTCTAAGAAATTTTGAATGAAAAGGTTTTTAAAAGTTTTTATGTTTAATAAATATTTCAATGTAGATAAGATATTTTCCTTTAGAAATGTTTTTAAAAGTCCATTAAAAATTATTTACCATCAAAGATAACATAGTCTACTATTACTCATGCTTTATATAGAAATTATATCCCATATAAGGGTTATGTTTTGATGGAATGCGGTTTCTAAATTGTGTTTATATTTCATAGGTTATGTGATTTTGAAACCTGCTACTTTCCATGAGTTATATTTATGATGAAATGATTGTAAAAACTATATGTTTTCACAAATTATGATATGATTACATGTTAATAATACTAGTGTCATTTCACGGGTTGTGATATGATTTCTTATCATGAAAGTGGAACATGTTTGTATGATTTCATTATAAGAAGGGTGGGACATATATCTCCCTCCAATGTATTGGTTAATGAATTATATATCATTAGATAGTGATGGTTGGAATTGGAAATAATCTTGGATTTGTAATACAATTATTTAATAGAAAATGACCTCGGTTCAGTATTACAGGGCGTGAACAAGGAGTGAACTATATTCAGAAATACTATACTGGAACGGGAGTGTACCTGGTTCATTAAAGGACATTGTACACCAAAATCCCCTTGAAATAAATTCCTTGACTAATATGGAAATTATTTTACATTCGTATGTTTATTCCAAAATTAAAATTTTAATTCCTATGTTATGATTTCATGGATAATTTGCGTTATTTCCATACAATTTGGGTCTTATATAATACTAGGATTTATTCCATGATTCTTATATATAATCATTGATATACAAGGTATGATCTTTTATTTTCATGATTATGTACTCATACCCTCATTCTCATGATTATGCTTACATATATCCCTTATTTACACTTTCTACGCATTTAAGCTCACACATTTTTATATTTCCTTCACTCAGGTTATGAAGATATGTATTATGTTTGATATCACTAAGAAGGTTTATTGTTATAAATAATATTGTGGGAGATTATATAGTTCCTTTATGTACTAGTATTTCTGTTTCCATGTTTCCTAAGGCATTAGACTAGTATGGTATTTGTACATCTATTTTGTGAAATGATTTAAGTATTTCCCAAAAGATATGTAATGATAATGTATGAAAATAAAGGGTTTATATTTCTTTATCATTGTAAAGGTTTTGTTAATCTTTGCAATCTTGGATGAGAAAAAAATAGTGAGAACCCTAAAGAAATGTGTAATGATAAGGCTAACGATAAGGAAAAGTATTGGGAATGTTCCTCAAATTTTGGAAAAGGATTTAATGAGTGTTTTTCTTGAAATACATTCATTTATAGATACTAAAAGTGGATCTAGCTCTAGATTAGATGTATCTAAGTGTAACAACTCTAACAAGATGTTCTGGGCCTGACTCGGGTAATCTGGTACATGACAAGGAACCTTTCAAAACACATAGTTTATAACTTATGGGGGATATGATCTAGGAATTCACAAACTTCTCATGATCTATGATGATGGGTTTAAATATATGTCCTCTATTAATAACCTAAAATAAAATTTGGGTGACCTAGAATAAGGATGGTTTCATAATTTAGAAATAATATAATTGAATTTTCATGATTATGTCGTTCTGTGATATGATAAATTTTTTTCACTCTATGGTTTTGGTTTTCTTCAATGAATGGAACCTAAAGAAACCACATTAATGGTGATTTTTATTTAAAATGAAACAATTTTCATCATGAGCAACCAAATGAAAATGGAGCTAGAATGAAAAATATTTCTTCTATGCTCACACAACAATCTCAAGATATGAATCATAGTAGACTTCCAAATGTGAAAAGGCAGGAACACCATTATATCGAGTATTCCATTAGGCAACACCCACATGGTTTTAGAGGCTCTTCTGGTCCAATTTTTATTTAAAAATTGATCAATACTACTTAAAAGATATTTTATGTTCCCTAGTTTTTCGATCTTGATAATGGTTTTTCGATTCATTATCATTTAGATGGTGAAGTGGCCTAGTGGTTGACTCTAATCAAGAATACAAGGAAGAAATATGAGGTTGAATCCAAAGAATGGAATATGTTGAAGAACATATTTTTCAATAAGTACATTCCTTGAATTGTTCATACAAAGATGGATAAATCATTCCATGAGTTAAAGAAAATGTATGATGAATTGATTGGTAGATACAAGGATTATTTCACCAGACAAGTGAAGTATGATTCATTAATTATCATCCCAACTAAACGTAAATTTAATGGGTTCTACAGTGGATTAAATCCAGGTTTCAGAAGGGAATTTTCCATGTGAGACATTAGTAGATTGAAAAAGATTTTTCATTTTGAAATCAAGGTTGAAATGGTGGTTTGAGACACATATCAATCTCATGGTTTGGGAACGAAAATGAAGATGGGGTTTAAAGGGAAATCTAAAAACCATGGATAAATGAAGAGAAGTTTTATATTATTATTAATTGTGGGATGATTGATTGATTAATTTTTCTTAAGGGGTCCTGTTAACTTATAGCATAGAAAATAAGATCACCATGAAAATAATTATTGAAATTATGTGAATAAGATAGCTCAAAATGCTAATGGAGAAAAATTTGCACAGAATGAATCTCCTAAAATTTGTTGATTCAATTGTATGGAGAATTGGAATTATGATAACCACTTCGCAAACCTAAGGGCTAGTGATGATGAAAGACATTACCAACCTATTGTGATGATGGAAAAGGTGAAATATCATGTAGTCACAATTTTTAATGATGGTGTGATAACGACATGATAAAAGGTACACTTACCTTCCACTCTAGAACTTATAATGCATTATTTGATTCTGGATCTACCCACTCTATAATATATTAATAATTTTATAAGGTTATGAAGATTCCACCAAAATAATTATATGTGTAATTAACAGTGAAAACCCAAAATTTTATGTGGATTTCATCCCATGTATATGATGCCTTCATGGTGGAAGATTGTGGGAACGTTCTTCCTAAATGTTTTAACAATATACCTTTGGTTGAATTTGATATCATCTTAGTCATGGATTAGATTTATCTTTATAAATCCTACATTAATTTCCGTGTAAGGAACGTTATGTTTGAAATTTCAAGAACTCCATTGATAATACATAAATGTGACAATAAGCATGAACTTCCTATGGAGATCACATCCAGTGTATGGTTTTTAATTCAAATTAAAAAGGTTTTTTTATTTCAAATGGTTTGAAAGAAAATTGGAATCGATGATATAACTATTGTTAGAGAAATTGTGGAATCCTTTCCTGAGGGGATTCCTAGTCTTCTAGAAAAACGTTAAGTTGAGTTGTTAGTAGAACTTCTACCTAGTTCCACACCAATACCAAAGTCTCATTATATAATGGTCTTTATTGAGTTGTAGGAAATGCAGAATAAAATCTATGAAAACCATGATAAGGGATTCAATCGGCCAAGTGTGTCACCTTAGGGTCCACCCATTATTTTTATTAAATATAATAATGGATCAATTCACCTCTTAATTGATTATCAGGTGTCGGAAAAGATCAGAATTAGGAACAAGTATCCTCTTCCTTATATTGAAGAATTGTTAGATCAATTGGGAGGAGCTCAATACTTTTCCATTATTGAGCTTCATTCTAGATATCATCAATTTAGGTTCAATTAAAAGGATATACCTTAACATAAATCCATTCAAGGAACGGAAAATATTAATATATTATGGTTCCTTTTGGTCTTACTAATTATTTTTCTATCTTCATGTATGTAACGAATAGTGTCTTTAGAGATTACCTCTATATGTTTGTGGTAGTCTGTGTAGATAATATATTTATATATTCAAATAGAAACTAAAATCATGATGATAACTTGATAATTTTACAAAAGAATCTATATATGAAATATATATATGGAAAAAAAATTAAATTAAGAATTTTGGCTTAAAAGGTTTACTTTTTACGTCACGTAATCTCAAAAAATGGTATAACAGTAGATCCATCAAATATTGAGGATATCGAATGCTAGTAGAGACCAACCATAGTGAATGAGATCCAAATATTTCATGATTTATATAGATATAATCGAATGTTTGGGGAGAATTTCTCCAACTATTGAATTCTCTAACCATGTTAAATGAGAAGGGTGTGAAGTTCTTTTGGATAGATGAATGTGATGATCATTTCATGGAATTGAAGATATTGTTCGTCAGTGCACCTATTCATACATTACCCTATAGTGGATAGGGGTTTGTAGTATATTGTTATGCATGCTAGAATAGATTGGTATGTGTTCTTTTATAGAGTAACAAGGTTATAAACTATGTGTCAATACAGTTTAGGATTCATAAGAAAAATTATCCAACTCTTTATTTGGAGTTAGTAGTGATATTTTTCCCATTAAAGATATGGAGGAAATATATCTATAGAAAAAATTGTGATATATATACTGTTAATAAATGTATTAAATATATATTATCATTTACAGAGTTGAACATGTGCTAGATAAATTTTTTATAGTTTATAAAGGATGATGACTTCTCAATACATAACCAACCAGGAAAATAGATCAAGGTGTACAATACATTGAGTCGGAAGGATCTATCTAGATTTTCCATGACGAGGATATAAAAATATCCAATATTTTTGATTTTTTAAAGAATGGATCTAGAAATCCTGATGTAAGTGGAAAAAATATTCTCTTTCTCAAATGAATTTTCAACCCTCCAACTAAGTGAAGTTAAAGGACGTGTGTAAAGAAGATGAAGTGCTGTAAAATTATTTTAGAAATGTTCTCGAGTTTTAACTTCATCTGGATAGACTGATAAAGTTGAAGAACTGTGTATGTGTTCCATCCATATAGGATTTGAACCAGGAGTTTTTATATTATGCTCATAGTTCTTCATTCTCTATTCATCATGGAAGTACTAAGATGTTTGGGGAATTCAATGAATACATCAAGCATGTGGAAATGAAGAGAGATATACCCATGTTTGTAAATTAGGGCTTGGTATACCAACAAGATAAGGATGATGGACAAAAGTCCAAGGGTATGTTTCATCCATTAACCATACTACATTGAATATGTGATAACATCACTTTATATTTTTTTCATTAGACTACCCAAAACCTCTAAAGGGTTTAATTCACTATGGGTGGTTTTCAATCTCCTTATTAAGTTCAAACCCTTCATCACTATCAAAGAATACTTCCCTTTAGATCATATTTCAAATATATATATTACGAATGTGTTAAGGTTTCATAGAGTAAAACATTCTATTGTATCATATTTGGATATTAGGATTACCTCAATTTTTTGGGGAATAATTCAGTAAGATATTGATAAATAATTTATTTTTATAACTTTATATCAACCTCCGACAGGTGGTCAGTCTGAAAGAAAAATTCAAACCCTAGAGGATAAATTGAGATCTTTTTCTCTAGAATTCAAAGGTGGTTAAGATCAATAACATAATCTAGATGAGTTTTCGTACAAAAACATCCTTCACTCGTGCATTCATATGGAACCCTATGATTCCCTAAATGAGAATTAATTTGTAGTTAGAACGTGATGGGATGAGGTTGGAGAAATATTTCTTTTGGTAAATGAGATTTCGGAAAAAATGGTCAAGAGGATAGAACCATTCAGATACATATCAAGGATTATCAAAGACAGAATAAATGATATGATGATAACTATAGACATGATCTAGAAATTGAGTGTGATGAAAAGGAGTTTCTATTAATCACACCAAGGAATACAATTTTGAGATTAAAGAAGAAATGGAAAATAATCCCTAGGTATATCGGTCCCTTTATGGTTATTGATCTTATTGGGAGATAACATATCAATAGGAACATCCTAAAAATATATATAAATTCCAATATTTGTTCCATGTATCTCTCCTAAGAATGTACATACCTTAACCTTAACATATACTGAACTCATATTCCATACTGCTAGATAATGAGCTTTCTTATGAGGAGAAAGCTATTGAAATTATGGATTGTACAGAGAATGTTCCATGGAAAAGACCACTCACATAGTCAATTTTTTTTGGATAAATATCCACTTTGAGGAAGCTATGTGGGAACTTTAGGATATTATGAGGCATAATTATGTTCAATAATTTACCAAAGTGATGAATTTTGAGGGAGTAATTAATTTTAAATAAGGTATAATGTCACACTTAAAGATTTTATAGACCATTTTTCAAATAAATATATTTTTTTATTTATGTCTTGACATGAACGATGTAAAATAATCCTTTATCATGGAACTGACTTGGTATACATTTCACAACACAAAATCATCATATGATACATATAATATTGACTTCGCATAAGTTACACGAAATGCTAACTTGGAGTACGTTACACGCAACACTGATGTTTCTACAAAACATTATTTTACTACTATATTTCTTTAAATAAGATAATTATAACCTATCCATTTATCATTGTAATAAATAATTTTTTTATATATAAATGTGACTAATGTTTTTCCTTCATACAAGATAAACCCAAAATGGACACGAATAGTTGATCTGGGAGAGGCTAAATAAGACTTAGGTGATCTTATTACTAAAGAGTGAACTTGAACAATTAGAACTTGACCCAATTTGAATAATTTTTTTAGATATCCATACATTTTAACAAATTAACTGACCAACTAAAATATTATTTATAAATATTATATATAAATATTAAATATTTATAATGAAATATATAATTTTTATTAATGTCCTTGTATGTATAAAAATATCATTTTCTCAAATGAACTTTTTTTAATGTCCTTCTGTGAAAAATAATAAAATTAATATTACAAACATTTAGAAATTTAATTTGATAAAATAAACATAATTTTTTATTTTGAAATGATGAAATTATCATAGGTATATTTATTTTTATTTTCATATGAAACTTCATTTTTGGACAAATAGTGAGAAATATTGGATTTTAATTGGAATGTTCTTTTTAATTTAATTTGTAAGGTAAGTTATATTTTAAATTGATTTAAAACATTAATTACACAATATTTTTATCAATTAATCCAATTTAGGGCTTTAGAATCAATTTCACATTGAAAATGGGTACATAAACATAGTAATGTTCTATACATTTGTACTTTAAAGTCAAACAGTGTCGTCCTGTAAGCAGGATTAATTTTAAATTAATTTCTTTCAATTTTTTTATTTTAATTTGAGAAAATGAATTCCATAATTGGAATAATAATTATTTATAATTACTAATAACATGAACATTTATTTTTACCTAAAATATTATATAAGTTGAATAAAATTAATAACAATGGTGAAAAGAAAGATTGGGTTAACAAGGTATTGATCCTTAAATTTAAGAACCAAATCAACATAGAAACTTCTCCAACACAAATTGTATGGACATCCCTCATCCATGAACCTTTCATTTATGATTTTTTGTGGTTTGGTATGACTTTTTTTAATAAAAAACAAGGTTACAACTACCGTGTTAAAAAAAATTAAATATGCCTTTTTCCCTTCCCTATAAAAGGCCACCACGTCTCCCTCTTCATAAAACCTCTCAAATCTCTTAGGTTCATCCAATATATGCCCAATACACATATATACTTTAAAGACCCTGAAATTTCATGGAATTTAGTTTTTACATACTTTGAAATTTTACGAGTCTGTGGCTTCTGAAGGTGCTTGATTTTGAGGCCCGATGTGCCCGGAATCAATTTTCGAAGATTAGCTCGGGTGCATTCAGTGAACGAATGAGTGGGTTTTTCTAAATATTGAACCGGTGCTCGAAATTAAAATCCAAGGGCACCGATGAACACGTAGCACCCGTAATTGCTTATGGGGACACTTACTGTAGTTGTATTCGCAAAAGAGGAGATGTTAATTTTGGGGGTTTGTTTAAGAAATAAATAAAAATTTTCTGAACAATTTTTATTGCTAAAGGAGGTTACTCCCTCCCATGGGTAGTTAAGGGTGGGTCCCACAGCCACTCAATTACCCAAGAGAGGTGGTTAGAACGGTGGGGCCCGCACGAGCCCCACCATTTAATTTCCTCTGACCTCATTTACTCCCCTACTGTTTACTTGACTTTTCCTCCATTAATATCCCTTGATTTAATTATTGGGTAACTCCTCATTTTGATTAAAGAGGAACCTTCATTTTCCCCTTTTTAATTTAAACTGCTAATGCATTTAATTAAGGGGAACCTTATCTCTCCCTTATTTTGTCAACATATTTTAATTTGTGTGGTGAATTAATTACGGGAGAGTTTATTTGCATGCAAAATTAAATAATAGGAGGAACCTATTATTTAATTTGGGGAGAGAATCGTTGAAGAAGGAAAGAACATGGGAGATCTCTTGAGCTTTGGAAGAACGTAGGTCTCCGACGAAGAACACTAGCCTCCAACGAAGAATGAAGAAGAATGCTGGTTCCTCAGAGATTGACGACGCGCCACCAATCTTCTTCTCTGTGACAAGAGAGGAGACGTCGCTTCCTCCTCGATGTTTTATATCGACGCCTACAAACCCCTTTTTCCATGACGCCGTCTACCGTGACGCCGAAGAACGCCGTCTTTGTTGAGGTAGGGGTATTTGTTATAAATTTCTTCATGTGTTAATAATATACCCTCGGCATGGCATGTTTTTTATGGTGTTTCTTCAAACCACTAACAAGGTGGGTGCGGGCTAACGAACAAGACCGAACCCACCGTTGTTTTGTTCCTGGTGCGCAGTTTATTTAGCGATGATGAAAAGGGCCCGATTTGGTGATTAGAGGTTGTCACAATAATGTACGGGTTCTGAGATGACCGTAGACACAGACAGAAGTAAGAACAGACCATCGGAACGACTATGGTGACCTGCGGAAACCACCGCTGTGGCTGAAGCCACAGCGCCGTGTCCGCGGGACAAAGGGGGGACCGCGTCCCCCCTGCTCGGCCGCTGGTTGAGCCAGTAGACCCCCCCCAGGCCGGGCCAGGGTGGGTCGCCCAGACCAGGTTGAGCCACACCCTACCGGGCCTAACCTGGACCTGAGTCGGGTCGACCTAGTTTGGGCTAAACCAGGGGGGTTCGGCCGGGTCGGGCCGGGCCCAGACCCCCCACTTCAGACTACTTTTGGTCTTTTGCTCATAACATGGATACGGACCTTAGATCGACACACCGTCAGTTGTGTATGGATCCTTGGATCAAGAAGGGAATTTAGGTATATTACAGTTGAGGTTTAGGCAAGGTTTGGGTATGGTTGGGTTGGTTCGAACTCGAAACCAACCGTGCCCTTGGAGCGGAAACACTTATATCTCTAGGACCGGACATCCAATTGGCGTTCCATCAATTGTGTTTGGATCCTTTTGTTGAGATGGTCCTTTTGGCTTACTCCGCTTGAGGTTTGGATGTATCTGGAGTAAGATCAAGTTGGTTTTAGCTTAAAAACCAACCGGGCCCCTGGAACGGAAAAGCCAATAACTCTCAGACCGAGTTTCTGATTGACCCAGCCTCTGTCGTGTTGGGTTTCTTTTGACGAGGAGAAGCTTTGGGATAAATCAACTCTGGAATTCATGATATTTGATGTATCTAATCTCTGTTTCTTGATGAGTGGACCCTCCCAAAATTTAGTATGCTATGTGTGGGAAACCTAGAGTTGGCTGCGACTACGACGACGACGATAGTACTTGGATCCTCCGTGGGTTCGGCAGTGACGACGACTGTACTTGGATCATCTGTGGGTTCGGCAGTGATGACGACTGTACTATAATCCTTCACAGGTTCGAAGGCGATGACTACTGTTCTTGTATCCTGTATGGGTTCGACAGTATTGATCTCTGTACTTGTATCCTGTGTGGGTCCGGAAAGGTAGCTTGTCTTGTATCCTTTTTGGGTCCAACAACTTAGTTGATCATTTATCCTTTGTGGGTCCGACAGCTTAGATGAATCAGTGGCTACATCTGATCATCTCTATCACCTTACGAAGTGTATACCTATGTGAGCTGAGTCTTGATTCTCAATCATTATCATTGATGTGGTTGGCTTACATTCTTGTGTAGACTGGGTTGTGCTTGGGCTTGGGAGCTGGAGCCAAACTATAACTGATGACTAAGGAATATGTATGGGCATATACCTAAGTAGTGTGATTGATACTTCGTGATTGTATTATTCCTTTGTGTTTTATCATTCGTGGATTCGGAGAGACATTCGGGAGTCTTAGGGTCCCCAATGAGTATCGTATACTCACCCCTGCTCGGGCTATGCCCGCACTACGTTGTGTTGGATGTAGACGACGGATAGCACTGATCAAGGTGGAGGCTTGTGGACCTGGACGGCACCCGGAGGTGGACCACTTGGCGGGACATACACGGAACAGACGGTTGGACCGAGAAGCTGAGGAGACTATTTGTACCCACCCTTCAGGTGGGATTTTGGAAGGACGACTTAGTGTTGCTATTTTACATTTCACTTTTGTAATTTCCTTTTAGTTGTACTGTACTTTCAGTTGGGTTTGTATACTAGCCCATTTACTTTTTCATCACTTACCTTGTACTCGGTTTTTCTTAGAGTTTACTTCGCTTGTGTACTCTGTCATGTATGTTACTTCATAAAGGCAATGCCTTCAATTCTTTTGGGATTTATGCCTTTGGTGCTAGTCACCAGCCCATGGCCTATGAAAGGAGGGCTTGGGGTAGTCACGGCACGGGCCCCGAGGACGGGTCGTGAAAAAATTTTATTAGAGGAGTCGGTTCTACCGCAGAACTTAGGACTCTGATAATTTCTTCTCTGTGAAGAAATAATGTTTAGAGTAATGAGTGTTGTTATCAGTCCAGGGATTCCAATGTTGGTGTGGCGGCCGTCGTATCTATTCACCAGGACCCTGACTTCTGATTTCTGACTCAGTGCACGAAAAAATTGATTTCATATGTGTTTAAAAAGTTTTCTTTGTGATTACTTTGTGTCATCTCACCAGGTATATTGTATTAACTGTGATGCACCTGTTTCTTTTCAGGATGGCCCCATGATGGCAGCCAGCTAGGGTTCCAAGCTTTTTGTGAGGTAGCAGCCCATCGAGCGATGAGGCCTCGGTGTAGGGCTGCATTACAGTAGAGGCACCGGTGGTACCTTTACCCACCGAGCCACTGATGCTACCAGCCCCAGCGGTGGAGAGTGCACGCCGCCGAGTGTGTTGCATGAGTTTCAGAGACAGAGGCTGCCTAGTTTACATGGAGAGACGGATCCTCAGGCAGCTGAGGATTGGCTGGAGGCTATCCTCAGAGTCTTCATATTGGTAGGGACACCAGCAGACCTCATGGTGATCCTTGTCGTGAGTCTCCTACACGCAGCAGCAGGTAGATGGTGGAGACTGATCCTCCAGGTGCACGATGAGGCATCTCTTCTTTGGACGGACTTCGAGAGCCTCTTCCGCTTGGAGTTCGTACCAGCCACCCTCTGTGCGGTGTGCATCTAGGAGTTACTACAGTTGTAGCAGTGCTGCATGTCAGTAGCCCAGTACTTGGTGAGATTTACAGACCTTTAGCGCTACTCCACGGACATGGTACGGGACCCATTCTTCTGGGCATGGACCGTTGAGGAGGGGCTGAGGCATGAGATCAGAGAATCGACGATTCCCCTCAGCATTCCGACATAGGCATGAGTGCTGGAGTGGGCCCTGTTAGTGGAGATCTTTCTCGCCGAGCAGCCATCAGCGGTGAGACCCACCGCAGGACGGCCCGAAGCGGAGTCTTCTGCAGCTGGCAGTCAACAGACGACGTAGGGGTCTAAGAGAACTAGACTGACAGGTGGGAGACCTCAGGACATGGGTTCGGCTGTGCGAGGAACATGGCGCAGAGCCGGCCTTATGAGGCAGAGGAGCTGGCCGAGCAGCGGGTGGTGGAAGACACTTCGAGGATATACCACCACCACCCCCAGGAGGTCCACCCTGACAACAGGGAGCTGGCGGGTAGAGGCAGGCTCTGCTCTAGGTAGCAGAGATTTACGACCACGGTGCACCCAAGATGATTTGAGACACTATCTGTGTATACTCCACCCTTTCTACAGTTCTCATAGACACAGGTGCGAGTCATTATTTTATTGTCGCTTCCCTTATTCGTAACTCGGATATTCTGACGGAGTTGTTGGCTCGATCCTTGTGGCTAGAGACTCCTACGGGAGCATACTCGACAATTACACACTGGTTCCAGTAGTGTGAGCTTACTCTAGGAGGCGAGAGTTTCAGCTGGGATCTTCTTGTAGCGGCGTCGAGGCCTTACGACGTCATCTTGGGTATGTACTGGTTATCTAAAGTCAATCCTCAGATCGACTTTATTAGGTGCATGGTGTGGTGTGTCCGCACAGATGGGACCAGGTTCACCTTTACCAGTGAGAAGGGAACCTTCGCAGCACCGGATGGACTCACGCAAAAGAGAGGGCAGCCGATCACACATCAGTTGTCTAGTCTCGTCCTCAGAGCAGTTGACAGGTGGAGTCAAAGTTTTCCTGTAGTGGTGGATCAGTATGCGGACATTAATCCTGATGATGTTCCCGGACAACCTCCTCACAGGGATGAAGATTTCTATATAGACCTGTACCTCGGGAAATCACCGATATCCACTCCATTATATCGGATGGATCCCGCCAAGCTTCGTGAGATGCGGGTATAGCTGGAGGACTTACAGAAGAATGGTTTCATCTGACCCAATGTTTCACATGGGCTTCTCCAGTCCTATTCACCAAGAAGACGGATGGGGGCTTGAGACTGTGTGTCGATTACCGTTTCCTGAACCAGGTGATCGTGAGGAACAAGTATCTGATTCCGAGGATTGAAGACCTCTTTGATCATCTCAAGGGGGCACGTTGGTTCTCGAAGATAGACCTCAGGTCAGGCTATCATCAGCTCCGAGTTCAGGATGAGGATGCAAAGAAGACAGCCTTCAGGGGTTAGTACGACCACTATGAGTTCTTCTTCATGCCCTTCGGTGTGACCAATGCTCCAGCAGTGTTCATGAGTCTCATGAACAGGATCTTCCAGCCCTACCTCGATCAGTTTTTCATAGTCATAATTGACGACATACTGATTTACTCAACGACCGAGGAGGAGCACGCCTACCACCTATGGATTGTACTAGATACACTCTAAGAGAACCAGCTTTATGGAAATATTTTGAAGTGAGAGTTCCGGATTTGAGAGATTCACTTCTTGGGGCACGTCATCTCAGAGGTGGGAGTTGTAGTGGATCCCGTGATGGTCGAGGCGATACTTGCTTGTGAGCCACCCAGAAGCGTGATGGAGGTACGGAGTTTCCTAGTTCTGGCTGGGTACTATCAGAGATTTCTTACAGACTTCTCCAGGGTTGCAGCACCGCTTACAGATCTGACGAAGAAAGGGAATCCCTTTGTGTGGTTAGACAAATGTCAGCAGATCTTCCAAGATCTGAGGCAGAGATTGACCAGCGTTCCCATCTTGAGGCTACCAGAGGAGGGTGTAGGGTATGTAGTTTACTGCGATGCATCAGGGACCGGACTCAGGTGTGTCCTAATGCAGGAGTGAGCATTGATCACTTACGGTTCACAGAAGTTGAGGTTGCACGAGCAGAACAATACCACCCATGACCTGGAGTTAGTAGCAGTTGTCTTCGCCCTGAAGATGAAGCAACACTATCTGATGGGAGAGTGCGTTACAGTCTAATCTGACCACCAGAGTCTCATGTACATTTTCTCGCAGAAGGACCAGAACCTGAGACATCGGCGATGGCTCGAGTTCCTTAGAGATTATGACTTTGAGATTGTCTATACTCCTGGGAAGGGGAACGTTGTGGCTGATGCTCTCAGCAGGAGATAGGGTATTCAGCTACTTGGATAGATGACAGAGCAGTTATCCACTTTGCAGATATCCTTCATGGATAGTGATGGGATAGCCTATCATTAGGCCCTCATAGTCCCTCCTCCACTACATCAGTAGGTCAGAGAGGCGCAGCATGGAGACGTTGATTGTGAGGCGTGACGTGCTCATATATCCTTAGGGCTAGCACCCGATGGATTTTTTGAAGGTGGGGAGCATGAAATCCTCTTCTGGGGACGTACCATGGTACCAGTTTCACTGCAGGAGGAGGTGCTGAGGGAGTTACAAACTTCCCCTCTAGCAGTACATCCTACGGTAACGAAGATATACCAGGACCTCATATGACAATACTGGTGGCCGGATATAAAGAAGGTTGTGGCAGGATTCATTTCTCGATGCGTCACTTGTCAGCAAGTGAAGGAAGAGCACCAGGTATCTGCAAGCTTGGTACAGTACTTAGAGATCCCGGAGTGGATGTGGGATAGGATATACATGGATTTCATGACAGGGCTTCTATGTACTTCTAGAGGACACGACACCATCTCAGTGATCGTAGACCGACTTACCAAGTTGGCCCACTTCCTACAGATCAGAAAGCAGGGCTCAGTAAAGAGATTAGGACACCTCTACGTTAAAACGATCGTATGGCTTCATGGTGTGACATCATCTATCATCTCCGATCGAGATGCTCACGTTACATCCCAGCTTTGGAAGGGGTTGGAGGAGGCCTTTGGGACGCAGCTCCGCCTGGGCGCTGTATTTCATCCTCAGACGGATGGCCAGACAGAGAGGACCATTCAGACACTTGAGGACATGCTCCGTGCATGTGTCCTTGACTTTGGTCACAACTGGGATGATCACCTACCCTTGGTGGGGTTTTCGTACAACAACAGCTACCACTCGATCATCGGGATGGCACCTTACGAGGCACTGTACAGCCGACCTTAAAGATCACCTCTATGATGGACTGACCTAGGGGAGTCAGCACTCGTAGGACCAGAGATGGTTCGGGCTATGATGGAGAAGGTGTAGATCATCCAGGAGCGGATGAGGACTACACAGAGTATATAGAAGTCCTATGCTGATATAAGGTTGAGACCACTAGAGTTCGAGGATGGTGACCACATTTTCCTATGGGTCTCACCTCGATGTGGGTTGTGGAGATTTTTCCGGGGCGGTAAGTTATCTTCATGCTTCATCGGACCTTTCCAGGTCCTCAAAAGGGTAGATGAAGTGACCTACCACTTGGCCCTTCCACCTCAGTGGCACTGGGTGCACGACGTCTTCCACTTATCTCAATTGAGGAGATACGTGCCCGACCCGACGCATATCATCGACCACAGGAAGATCGACATCAATGACGGGGAAACTTTTGTGGAGGTCCCAGTGGAGATTGAGGATCGACAGGAGTGGGTCCTACTTGGATGGTCGATAACTCTGGTGTGTATTCGTTGGCAGCATGGGAACCTCCAGGAGAGCACATGGGAGCGGGAGGCTCAGATGCGTGCTCAGTACCCTCATTTGTTTCCCTAGTTTATGTTGTAGCTTTATGGGGATGTAAAGCCTTGAAGTGGAAGTAATGTAATGACCTGGAAATTTCAAGGAACTGTTTTGTAAAATTCTTTGTAATTTTAGGAGTCTGTGGCTTCTGATGAGGCTTGATTCTGAGGCCCCGTGTGCACGGAATCAATTTTCAAAGTTTATCTCGGGTATGTTCAGTGAACGAACGAATGTGTTTTTCTAACATTTGAGCCGGTGCTCGAAATTAAAATCTGAGGGCACCGATGAACTCGCAGCACCGGTAATTGCTTAAGGGGACACTTATCGTAGTTGCGTTCGTAAAAGATGAGAAGTTAATTTTAGGGGGTTTGTTAAAAAAATAAATAAAAATGTTTGATACAATTTTTAATTCTACAGGAGGTTACTCCCTCCCATGGGTAGTTAAGGGTGGGTCTCGCAGCCACTCAATTACCCATGTGAGGAGGTTAGAGAGGTGGGGCCCACACGAGCCCCACCATTTAATTTCCTCTGACCTCATTTATTCCCCGACTATTTCCATGACTTTTCCTCCATTAATATCCTGTGATATAATTATTGGGTAACTCCTCATTTTGATTAAAGAGGAACCTTCCTTTTCCCATTTTTAATTTAAACTGCCACCGTGTTTAATTAAGGGGAACATTCTCTCTCCCTTCTTTTGTCAACACATTTTAATTAGTGTCGTGAATTAATTACAGGAGATTTATTTATGTGCGAAATTAAATAACAGGAGGAACCTATTATTTAATTTGGGGAGAGCATCGTTGGCGAAGGAAAGAATGTGGGAGAGCTCTTGAGCATTGGAAGAAAGCCAGTCTCTGACGAAGAACACTAGTCTCCGATGAAGAACGACGAAGAAGGTCGGTTCCTCGGAGATTGATGACGTGAAACCAATCTTATTCTCCTCTACAAGAGTGGAGATGCCGCTTCCTCCTCGGTATTTTTCTTCGACACCTACAAACCCCTTCTTCTGCGTTGCCGTCTACCGCGACGCTGTTTATTGTGATGCCGTCTACCATGATGTCATCTACCGCGACACCGTCTACCGCGACACCGTCTGCCGCAACACCGAAGAACACCTTATTTGTTGAGGTAGGGGTTTTTGGTATAAATTTCTTCATGTGTTACTTCTATACCCTCGGCATGGTTTGTTTTTTATAGTGTTTATTAAACCCACTAACGCGGTGGGTGTGAGTTAACGAACAAGCCCGAACCCACCACTGTTTTTTTCCTGGTGCGCATTTTTTAGTAATGATGAAATGGGCCTGATTTGGTGATTAGAGGCCATCATAGTAATGTATGAGTTCAGAGACGACCGCAGATGCAGATGGGAGCAAGAACGGACCACCGGAACAACTCTGGTGGCCCGTGGAAATCACTGGTGTCTCCCCGGCGTACCGCCGACCGGAGCCGCCGCGGCTGAAGACGCTGGGGCGGGAGGCCAGATCTCGCAGCAACCCAGAATCTGGGGAGACGTGGCGCCAAGCGCCGCATCCACGGGATAATGGGGGGACTGCGTCCCCCCTTCTCGGGCGCTGGCTGAGCCAGCGCACCCCCCCCCCCCCCCCCGGTCGGGCCGGGGCGGGTCGCGCGGACCGGGCCGGGCCGCGCCTAGCCGGGCCGCGCCGCACCCCACCAGGTCGGGCTGTGCCCTATCGGGCAGGACCCGGACCCTTTTCTGGTCAACCCGGTTCGGACCCACCCAGGGGGGTTGGTCTGGGTCGGGTCAGGCCCATACCCCCCCACTTCGGACCACTTTCGGTCATTTTCCCATAACATGTTCTACGAACCTCCATTTGATGCACCGCAAGTTGCCTATGGATCCTTGGATTGAGATGGTCGTTTTGGTATATTACATGTGAGGTTTTTGCAATGTTTGGGTACAACTGGGTTGGTTCGAACTCAAAACCAACCAGGCCCTTGGAGCGGAAACGCTTATATCTCAAGGACCGGACATCCGATTAATGTGATGTCAATTGCATTGGGATACTTTTGTTGAGACTATCCTTTTTGCTTACTCCACTTGAGGGTTGGACTCATATGGAGTATGGTCAGGTAGGTTTTAGCTTAAAAACCAGTCGGGCCCCTGGAACGGAAAAGCCAATAACTCTCAGACCGGGCATCTGATTGATGCATTGTCTGTCGCATTGGGTTTATTCTGATGAGACGAAGCTTTGGGATAAATAAACTCAAGAGTTAATGATAGTTGATGTATCAAATCTCTTTTTCTTGAGGATTGTACCCTTCCAGAATAGAGCAGGCTGTGTGTGGGAACCCTAGAGCTGGCTGCGACTGCGACGACGATGACTGTACTTGGATCCTCCGTGGGATCAGCAGCGATGACGACTGTACTTGGATCCTCCATGGGATCGGTAGGGAAAACGACTATACTGGAATCCTCCATGGGTTTGAATATGATGAATACTATTCTTGTATCATGTGTGGGTCCGATAGTATTGACCTCTGTATTTGTATCCTGTGTGGGTCTGGCAGAGTAGCTCGTCTTGTATCATGTGTGTGTCCGACAGATTAGCTGGTCTTGTATCCTGTGTGGGTCTGATAGAATAGATGAATCAGTGGCTAGATCTAAACATCTCTAGCGAACTTAATAAGTGTATATCTGTGTGAGCTGAGTATTGATTCTCAATCATTATCATTGATGTGGTTGACTTGCTTTCATGTGTGGACTGGGTTGTGCTTGGGCTCGGGAGCTGGAGCCAAATTGTAACTGATGACTTAGGTATATGTATGGACATATACCTAAGTAGTGTTACATATACTTCGTGATTATATATTTCCTTTTTCATTTATCCTTCGTGGATTCTGAGAGACCTTCGGGGGTCTCGGGGTCCCTACTGAGTATCGTATACTCACCCCTGCATGGGCTATACCCGCACTATATTGTGTTGGATGCCGATGATGGACATCACTAATCGAGGTGGACACTTGTTTAGATGGATGTTACCTGGAGGTGGACCACATTGTGGGACTTACATGGAGCGGACAGTTGAACCAAGGAGCTGAGGAGACTATCTATACTCACCCTTCTGGTGGGATTTCCAGAGGACAACTCAGTGTTGTTGTTTTACTTTCTGTTATTGTAGTTTACTTTCAGTTGTATTGTACTTTCAGTTGGGTTTGTATACTGGCCCATTTACATTTTTAGCACTTACCTTGTACTCAGTTTTTCTTAGTGTTTACATCACTTGCGTACTCTGTCATTTATGTTACTTCATAAGGGCAATGCCTTCCCTTCTTTTGGGATTTATGCCTTTGGTGCTAGTCGCCAGCCCCTGGCCTATGGATGACGGGCTTGGTGTAGTCACGGAACGAGCCCCAAGGATGTGTCATGACACTTACATCCCTACCTTAATCCTAGATTCCTCACCTATAGAAGAAATCAATCCATGGAATTTTTTTGGCACAAAAAAAATGAGTTACCTGATTAAGAGGATTCTTGTACGTGTATGATGAGAGTCCAGACATAAAGTAAGGGGATTTCATCTCACTGTTTATTCCAATGAGATGAATTCTTTATTCTCTACACATTACTCATTTTTTGGTGTGAATAATTACCATGGATGTATTAAATTATTCTGGTAGTTAAATTTTTGGGTATTTACATATCAATTTTATGATCATTCTTTTATGGGTTTCAGTTTTAAATGTTACCAAATCAGTTAAAATGTTTTTCCTAGGTTTTCATTCCTTGAGACTCATGTTTTTTCATGCACCTAAAATCTATTTAAAGGGGTATATACTTCCATTTAACTTTTTATATAATGAATCTACTTCTCTTCATGATATTTTATTATTCATGTAAATTATTTTTTACATGGATATAATGATCCCAAGTAACCAAGTGGAATGTGTTTATTGAAAAAATCAAATCACTTTTCATGACTGTTAATGATTATGAATCACTAATAAAATATTATGATCCATATCTCAAACAAATTCATGATTTCTCTTATCATATTTTATTTTCATGATATCCTCAGGTATTAGTACCATTTTCTCACTCTTTGTTACTTAAGGCAATGTTTTTAAGTAAAATATTTTTTTCTCTCTCTTCGGTCAAAAATACATTGTAATCAAAACAAATTTATTCAAAAAACAATCAATAAATGTTGGAACCTAGTTTAGTAAAAGACTTTTTCCACGAAGTTGTCCTTGGTAGAACTACCATGAATATAATGGAAATCATGATATATGCTTATATGTCTACCATAAATCCATATACTATTCATTTGTTAGGCATTCAGGGATTATATTACTTATTTACATATAATTCCTGACTTATGAAATGGAAATAATTATTTCCATGATTTGTGTAATTGATATTGGATATGCAGGGTATGATCTTCTATTTTCCAAATCATGCGCTCTTACCCACATGCTCATTATTATGCTTACGTATCTCTATTATTTACCATTACTATGAATATGAGCTCACCCCTTTTTATGTTTTTGTCCCTCATTTTATGAAAATATTTATTATGTTTCATCGGGATAATATGGGTAATATTCAATAATATCATAGTGTTAGATGATGTAGCCCATTCATGTACATGTGTTTATGTTTCCCTGTTTATAAATGCAATAGACTAGTACGGCCTTTGGGAAACTGTTTTTTTATCTATTAACTATTACAAAAATGTTATGTAATTTTAATGTATGAATATTTAGGGTATCTATAGTGGTGCTTCTTTAACAAGTCAACATAATATTTTTGTTCCACTAGAGAGATGGATGCACTGATTAGTGTTTACCTCAGGTATTCCTCGATACCAAGGTTCACATAAACCAACTAATCAAAAATAGAGGAGACACCATCTTTAAACGCATGAGGGAGTCTTGAAAATATTAATTATCATATGAGGCCAGATAATTGGTAGGAGGAGGTGGATCTTCTAGACCAGCTGTAATAAGGGAAGAATTAGTTCTACATATGCAGATATAGAATATCTACAAATGGGTTTATGCCATACTGAAATTGTGATGAAAGAAGATATTGTGCCAATTCCATCAAACCTCTCAATATGGGAAACATTATTTATGTCAATTAAATGGTGTAAAGAATTATTTTGTCTGCATATCATAGATCTTTGGAACATGTGAGAATGATGTGAAATGGTGGTCATAGGGAGAACCTATCAGTACATCACAGATGTGAGGGATTCTCATATCACCCAATCTTTTTCATGTGAAATATTATATGGTATTATAGGGATGTTCTATATTTTTATGGATTACAAAACCATTTTTTTGTAAGAAAATAATCCTCCCATTTCCAAAATTCTGGACTCCAACCAATGAATTGGGAAAATGAAATCAACAACCAAATCTTCTCATGGATCATTTTTGGCGGTTGTTAGATCGATAATGTGATCAACCCCATATGAATAAACCTACTTACACTCTCTCTTATATTATATGAAATACATATAGATGGATTCAATTGATTTAAAGGGACACTCATCACCTTGGATTACTTCTATTTGACCATTGAGGGATTACATCAGGCACTGGTGATTAGAAGATGGGACTTTTGTCTACAACTGAAGACAGGGATTACCCAATAGTGTGTTATACGTAGTATCCTATGAGAATACCATATATTTTGGTCCTGATATCAAG
Organism: Viscum album; assembly: GCA_963277665.1. Classification (NCBI taxonomy): domain Eukaryota; kingdom Viridiplantae; phylum Streptophyta; class Magnoliopsida; order Santalales; family Viscaceae; genus Viscum; species Viscum album. Next base: position 687,822,707 of record OY728129.1, on the reverse strand, counting down.
CCATAAAAATTGTAATTCAACTAGAGAATTCCTTGTGGTTTTCTCATTATCCCTTCATAACCCTTGATGGTCAAGTCGGAGGGAGTGAGATCTTCTTCTTTCAGTCCCATCATATGAAGCATCCGGGTCGGGATGAGGTTCATCCCAAAACATGTTTTCCCTTGGATGTGGCATGTCCCCATTACATTAAGCTATCATATAATGTACAATGAAAATATGTTCCCCTACATAATGACTCCTTCATATTTTATGGAGAATGACATGATGTCCTAGAACTCCCCTAGCTTGGCCACCTCTACAAAGCAGGCCTCTATGGCAACTACCTCAACATCAAACTGGAGAGTACTTTTTATGGATTCATCAAGGGCCTCTCATATATATTTTGATAACTGGAGATCCATGAGGATCAATATCCTTCTGATTATGATGGATAAGTGATTCAATTCATCAAAGATTCATACAGAAGGCATGTTTCTCCCATATGGGGGATATCCATAAAATGAGGAAAAATGGGGGTTAATGGATGTGTCGTTGGATTCATGGTAGTTCTAGAAATGTAATATTTCTAATGAGATAACCCACACTGAACCACTAAAAATTTACTACTAGTTTTTTAGTCCTAACTATAGCTTGACGCATCCTATCATGTTGCTGTCATGGATGATCTTCTTGTCCAAATAGCACCATTTTCTGTGCAGTTATACCAAACAGAGAAGGTTGGGAATAAATTTCCTAATAAGCATTGAAAAAAACATATTTCCTGCTCTCAAATGCATGAATAGCCATGTTGGAGGCACAAGAAGAAAATTTGTACCTTGAAGGTCCCCAACATTTACATTGTTGTTGTCTAACATAGACATATATGGTTTCTTCCTAGTAATCCACACTATTGAGCATCATGAAGTGGTCTACCAGCTTAATTGAATTTATGGAGGTGTAATTCTATTCACCATCAGTGAGATAGTATTATGATGTAATGACCCTATACCATGTTACAAATTCAAGATTCATGAAATCATTGAGAGTATGATATAGCTTTAACACAGGTGGGGGACTATGAATTCATTGTGCTGCCGATGCTTTCACTTTTATTATTTGGCAGGCTATGATGCAGAAGAAAATACAGTGATTGCAAGAGGTGTGGTTCCCATTAGAATTTATGGCCTACCTATGATAGTCGGGATGCCGCCATGGTTGTGAGAAACTAAGTTTGACCAAACCATTCATTATAATTATTGTTTCAACAACTATAATCCTACTTCATTTAACATGAACACTAGCTACCACTACTGGTGTCATTAAATATATGTGTTATATATGTTGTAACTTCACCCAGTTTGACCAAATCACGATCCACATTTTCATAGAGCTAATACATGAACACATAACATTTCTTGATGGTTTTTTCAGGGATCTAGTTGTGTAATAAATTGTTATTAGGGTATGTGTGTCTAGTTTCTTTGAATTTATTTCACTCTAAAAGATTGAAAATTACCTAATATATGGGAAAAATGAAATATCTTAAAACCTGTGAAACCCTAAAGGTATAAGTCTGGATTCTTCTATATTGTAAGGGAACTTTGAGAGCATGGACTTGATAAGGGACAAGAGCCACATTTTCTCATCTAGCTGGTTGCACATAGTGAGGTGGTGCCTAGTGGTTCTATTTTGGGAATGGATTCTCTTTGTAGGGATACCCTCTATGACGCTCCACCAAAAATGGGGAAAAATCTATAATCATTTGATCCTATACATGTATAGTAGTATATATATTCTCTTTGGTAGGCCTTCTAGAGGGAGATGGAAGAGGTGGTGGGCACGACTATCTAGTCAGTTGCATGGTTTTCCACTAATTCTGAGGTTTATTATAAAACTAAAAGAATATAATTGGAATGTTCTCGTTGATGTGGTTTGGGACCAACAATGTCTAAAATGTCCCCACACACATCGTTAACACCTAGTCTTGATTCAACTTCTTGTCAATTGAGTACGTGTCCCCATTCCACCTTGCGACACAATATATCACTCAATCATACATAATTTTCATGCACTTGAAGTGGATGGAGATGCATATCCTACACATGATGGAGTAGAACTATAAGAGAAAGTATCTGTGAGTCTTCAAAACTAGTGATGGACCCTATGAGAAACTCATTATAGGAAACTAAATCATTTCCATCCTATTTATAGACAAAATCCAAATCATGGAGGCCTCCTACTATTTTGGGGTTTCCAACATGAGTCCACATATTTATTTGAAGTGGTAAAAGTGCTACAGTGGGTCACCCATCACCATGAGGAGGGAGAATTTTGGATTCCCAAACTCCATGGGTTATCAAATTTTGTGTAAACATACTGGGTAATTCTTTTAGTCTGGTTGGACTTAAATATATCTAGTTTCAAAATCCACAACATGATTGGTAAAAGAGGATTTAAAGTCATCTGGTTAGGTTATATATCATTATGTTGGTCCCAGACCACCAATGAGTTGAAAGGATCATCACCATGGGGATATAACTGATTAGCATGAAGAGAATCAAGATCAGGATCCAATGGAGGGTACTTATGTTTCTTGGATGGGTATAGTGACTCATTCCTAATACAATTTCCATATACTCTATCCAATTATATACCATGATACAAGGGGTGAACGATCTTGACTAAGGGTATATGGACACGGATGATATATTGCCACACTGGATGAGAAATGGGGTACCATGGTTAGTGTCGTAATAAAAGAATCGATTATGAAGGTAGCCTTAAAGTATAATTTTATGATCTTTAAGAATCTAAAGTAAGAAGACTACCATGGGATATACATTTGTCATTGTCCCCAAATTGGATGGATCTGAGGGGATAATAACCCTTGTTGCGATATTGATGGGGAGGTAATATATCACTGGAGGGTTCCCCAAGGCCACGCTCTTACCTCTATTGATGAGTATGAACACATGGATGAGGGTATGCATGGTACTGTAGAACCCCTTAGGGTTGTTTTTCTCTATAAATCCCTACTTCGGTGCCCCTATAGATGGGAAGGTCAAGAAATATCATCTTCCATGAAATAGTACCCATATGGGAATCCTCTTCCTCATTAGGTAGGTCAGGGAGTCACAAAATAGGTCTAAAGTAGAGAACATCATTATAACCCCAGCCTTCAATCTACACATTTGGGGATGACTCTACCATAACCTAACAAAGAACTACAAGGCTCTTGATTTATTTCAAATCAATATTTTGATGGTATCCCAATGAAGCGATATGTTGAGCCACCATGAGTTTCATGATATCAACACTTCTACACATCTTGCTGATGGAATTGAGCTGCTCATAACTAGATATATAAGTTAACTCGTGATTTTATAGGTAGTCAAACGTCACCCATAATATATGGTGAAAATAAATGGAATTTACTTTTATAAGGGAGTTTGAAATGTTGATTTGTAGAGTTTTAGCTGGCCAGAACACCATTGACAACTGGTCCGTAGCTAGAACACCCCACAAGACCTCTTTCTTTGAGGAAGGACCCTATTATTAGTTATCCCAGGCTATAATCTATGCTTGCTGAAAGACTATTAGTAGCACCAATGTGAAACAATTCTATAGCTGGAAGATCAGCAGTGGAGCCATTATGAGAGTCTTTTATTTAATTCATGTCAGGATGTATATCATGGGAGGTATTGTTTGCATCATCTCATCCCTATAATATATTTTATTCTCTTCCTTTTCATGTGTGTGGGTTGAAGGGGGTTTTTGTGGAAATTTTGAGTTCTCACCATCTAAAGAAGTCATCCAAAACCCCCACATCACATCCACATCATTGTGTTGAGGTATAGAGGATTGAAACTGGCAGTGATGAGGCATATTTCATTGTGTTCCCCTAGAAAGAGGCCAAAACATACTTCACATTCATGTATATGTGGAGGGATATGGGGATCATGTGGATCATAGATTATGGGATGGAGAACATCAACAATTGAGATAAATCACTAGACTCTTAGGACTCAGATGAGGTTTCCATCATCATGTCACCCATACCCTTAGAATATAAGATATCAATGAGGTTCGCTACAAATTGGATGGTCAAATGATATAATGTTTCCCAGTTATTTTTCTCCCTTCTTCATGGCCTCTGTATTATATGTTGTTAGACCAGGGAGGACATCTACTCTTGCTGGTAATAACTTGATTGGGACCCCCATGTTGAGAAAGAGTATGGAGAGGACCCCCACACTGGTTATCAAAGGATCAAGGAGCACCTACACTCTGGTTGCCAATGAAGTGAATAGGACCCCCACCAATGGTAGTGATAGAGCATGGTTGACCTCAAAATTTTCTTGAATTGGAATGAGGAATAAATTCTTTTTAATTGTTGAAATATATGGGAGGACCTCCTCTTGTGTTGATAATAGTGTTGGGATGGAATATGCATTGAAACACATCATCACAGGTCAACCCATATTAGATATTTGTGGTTCCATCGATTGAATGAGTCAACACAGAGTACCTATGAGGAGGATAGGGTCTCAATCCCAATCTGCTGAAGATGGACCCATGCTTTCCTATTGTATGAATCTGGTGGGATGTGTCAATGGTGGAAGGGGAAAATGAATCCATTAATTATTACCCTTATCATGTAGCATCATGATCCTTCCCCCAATTCATATTGGGGCCTATGGATCTGTAGTAAAGTCTACATATTCTACGGCATGTGGGTCTGGTCAATACTATAGCTGGAGAGCCCTGGTGGGATCCCTAATTGGTGGATCGTGGGTAGTTGGAATAATAAAAATGATCAGATAATCCAACACCTCCTCTCTATAAGTATGTGATTCATCAGAATACTATATGGAGTGAATCCAAAATCAATTTGAATTTAGAACAAGGGTGGTTTTCCCCTACATGGCCCTTGAGGTTGGTGGTGGTATCAATGAGGCATTGATGTCTTCTAGTCATAGTGGGCCATATCCCTTGAGGGAATGACCCCAACCTTCTCGTACTGGTATACGAGGGTGTCAATCAACTTCCTATGGATGATCTTATAGGTTGATAGGGGGAAAGGGTGCCCGGTAGTCGGATTCATGGTGGACATCATTGTAGAGGTGTATTTATATAGAATTGGTGCATCGATGTCCATCTACCCCCAACACTTACAGGATCTGAGTTGATGCTTTACCATTTCATCAGTTATTTAAGGTAGGGGGATTCATTTCCAAAATAGGTACTAGTAAATAGCATGCTAATTTTTCAATATTAACCAATCTTTCGAAGATGGAGAAGAATCCATGCCAATAATACTGTTGTCCGAGAATGCCAAAAGCTTAATTCCCGAATTCAAAGGTTAGTTTTATGATGGTCCCACCATTTTCTTGATGAGAACTATCACAAAATTTATGAACCTTATGACATGATAATCTTCTTTTTTCCCAATGATACTAGTCCCCATGTTAAGGATAAGAATTTAACATCAAGTTTACCATTTATGTTTCTGACGCTTTCTCCATGGCCTGTGCATCTCGCGAATCAGTTTCCAGGCATTTAAATTTTCCAATGGTGGGTGTATTTAAAAAAAATTCAGTGACATCTACTCCATAATCGAAATGGGATGATGGGATGTTAGTTCTTATATCCTTGGATTCCTCCATAAGGATAGTTTACTAGTCTGTGTCTCCCATCTATATTTAAATCATGTTTATGGAACTCAGTCCCGGTACCATCTCTATTTAGACACCATTTAATTACACTAATTATATCTCTATAAGGAAGAAAACATTGGTTAGGATTGTAGTAACTTTGGAAATATCATGGCCTTTTGGTATATTGGGATCGTTGGTCACCTATGAATATTCATCTTGGGAGGGAATCAAGTATGATGAATCTTAGGGTAGGAACCCAAGGCATCATGTGTCGATGATGAGTTAATTTTCATAAATGGAATAATTTTTCCAAGGCTTTATACATCATGTATTTCATGTTTATTCATGGGGTCGATATCATGTGTTAGTTCAGAAGTCCCCATGGAGGTGTAGCAAGGAGTTGTGTCCCAGGGGGTGGAGTTTCGTATCGTTATAGTTTAACATTATCAATGATTTCCCCTTGTAGGTGGACCTAGAAATTTGGATTAAAAATTCCCATGGAGATAGATCAGGGAGGTGTGTCCCTAGGATTGAAGATGTCACACATAAATAGTTTACAAATAGATTTGAACTCCCTATGGAGGTGGATCTGAAAAAGGTAGGTGTGATTCTCATTGCCACACAAGATGTAGAGTGAGATGATATGAGAGTGGGTGGAAGTGGTCCCATGGGGATTCAAGGTGGTGATGAAATAGTTCTATATTTGAATGGGGGGCTTGGTAAATCATCCTTTTCTGAAGTTATCAGTGGAAGGGTGAAACCATATAAAATATAAATGGAATTTATTTGAATATATTTTGGGTTTTTAAAGAGGTTCATACAAATCATGGGGATCTGTAAAAAGTAAGGGGATTCACGATGAAATATTCTTCCTGAAAAAGTGTTCCCCTACATAAGATTACATTTTTGATTGTGTATAGGGTTCTTCATGATGGATGAATCCTCCACAAAGCCTCAAGTACCTAAAAAAACCCTTATTTTGTGAAGAGAACATTCTATCATGAAAGGAATATCCACTATAGGTGAAGGATCTCAACATAATAGGGGCATTAGTTTTTGTGATTATCAGATACCCTGGGTGATACATTTTCTCTTTTGTCTATAAAGATTAGATGGTTCACAAATAGGGAAGTATTTTGGAATCCATAAGGTCATCGACCATCCAAAAAATGGGGAATGAAATTGGTATTTATAGTAATGTGGTTTCACAAATATTGATGGCCATCAAAAATATTTATCAGCTTAATGAGGGGTTCAGCTATGTAATTCTGAATGTTAATATGCATATATTACTGTCAGTCCTTCCCATGTTTGGTGTGGAGCACTGGGACTCCAGATTGACTTTTTTCCCAAATAACCATAATCTCATTAGGTGTTATGACCCTTGTATGATCCCCCAGTCATGATTGGGGATATCATTATAAAATAGACCCTTAGAGGGATTTTCAAAATAATTTTGGCTCAGATTTTCCGGGAAACGACCATGCCTTCCCTAACATCTCCTATTGTATGAAAATTTCAGTACTAATACGTAATAAAAAAATTAATGTTAAAAGAATATGTATTCACAATAATATAATAATAAAAATTATAATTCATGTTTTTTGAAGGATCATAAGACCCTTGAATTAAATGATATATGATTATTATAATTCTATAGAATTTAAGGCTAAGCCATCTTAACCTACTTGAATGTTTTTCCATATTCTGATAAAATTTTCATAAGGTATTTATAGGAATATCAAACCTTCATCCCCTAATAATGAAAGTCAAAAATTCCAAACAAAGATAAAATGGGTTGGGAATTATTATTATAATATAGAGTACAAAAACATGGAATTAAAGAGTATGCATAAGAAGGAAAATTAATAAAAACAAAAAAAATAGAATTATAGAAATGTTTAATGAAAAAAACTAATAGTGGATACATTCTAAAAATATTAATTGAAGATTTAACATCACATTACATTTTCAGTAGTTATGGAAATAATGAATATGGTTACAAGTTTAATATGTCACTCCATTGGAACCAAATAAAATTTAAATTAAGTGGAAGTTATCCAATAATATAAGTAACAAATATATTTGGAAATGGAATGGGAATAAAAAAGCACCTATGGTATCTATCCAAATTATTTTAAATGGGATTTGGGATATTTTTTGAAACACCTTTCGATTTTATGAAATGACTTTATTAAAATAAATTTAATTCCTTCAATAGCCTGTGATACAAGAAATATGGAGTCTAAATGAACCATAATAGAGTATATTTTTACAAAATTTACATTAAAAAGGAATAATTAATATTAATGTGTAAATTATAAAAATTATTTAAAATGATTTTAAATAAATAAAATAAATTGATAAATTAGTACAAAATTTTCATAAAGTTATTTTTGTCTTTTAAAATATATATTTCCTAAAAATTTATTTCCATTATTTTTTGTGAAAAATTTATATCTTAAACTCATAGAAAATATATTAAATAAAATTAACCTCATTTTTGAAATCATATTTTAGAGAATTATTTTATATTGAAAATTTGACAGTTTTTTGAAAAAAATAATGTTTTGATGAATAGTGAAAATATTAATTTTTATAGAAAACTATGTATTCATTTAATGAATTTAGAAAGTAATATTTTATCTTAATATAATTTTAATGGAATAATTAGTTAAATTTAAATAACAATAATCCAAATTATGTCATTGAAATCAATTTTATGTTTCATTTTGATATAAAACATTTTTATACGTAATTTTTTAGAAACACATTTTTCATCACGTTTCATGAGCATATTTTTGAATTAAAGCATTAAACTTATGTTGATTTTATTTGCTGAAAAATTTTTTTTTTTTCAATCATAATATCCAAAAGTTATAATTAGTAAAAAAAATTGATAATAAATATTAAAAATATTAAAGAATTATTATCACGAACTGTCCCAGTGGGGCCCGCGCCGTGACTTCCCAAGCCCGCCTCCAATAGGCCAGGGCCTGGTGACTAGCACTGAGTAGGCATATCACTAACATGGGAGGCATTACCTAAGTACTTGTACACATGCACACATCTCCAAGCCCACAAATGCTGAAATGTAAAACACTAAGGAACAAAATGCATGTATACAACTAAACCTCAACCAACAGAGTATGACGAAAGGTAGAGTACTATAAAAGTAAACTGGGCCAGAATACATGCCCACCAAAAGCAAGAGTCTGAAAAACTGCAAAGTCCAACCTGTAATCATAAAGGTACTGGGACTACCGCTCATAGCCATAGGAACACCTCGGCCTGTAGGGAACTTAGAAAGCTCGGTCATCTCCTGGTTTGCCCTGGACTCTGTCAAAGGGCTGCCCGTCTGCACAAGACATCAGACGTGCGGGAAAAGCCTGTGTAGGGGTGAGTATAACAAGACTCAGTAGAGGACCCCGAAAACCATAAAGCAATAAAAAGTAAAAGTACAGTCAGCTATGCACGGTATATGTTTACATAACATATAAAATAAACTAGATATACTCAAAACCTAGACCCGTGGTCTAGAGACAAGTCACGCAACCTCATACCCCCGTAAGGGATTCTGTTCGAAGATTCTGTGATGCACTTGTTCTGGGAGAACACACTCCACGAGCCTTGTAGCTCTAATGATGTCCGTCTGGGAAGAGATGTTCATCAGGAACCATCACGAGATATGGCTACACTCATTATGGGAGACACACTCCTGATTGGAAGGGTCACGATAGATAGAATCACTCATTACGGGAGACACACTCCTAAGTGGGAAAGATCTCGATACACAGATGAGGATCACTGCCAGGGCCATGGAGGATATCATGACTCATCCGGAATTCACCTGCTAGGTAGAGGATCAACACCCGGTAATGTTGGTCACACCGATGCCTAACTCTACCTAGGGCCTGGAATGGATAGAGGATCTCGATCCGGGCCTCTCGGATGGATGTCTGACTCTATCACAGAAAAGCCCTACTGAAGGGATCATAATCCTGCATGAGGGGGTGATGCCTGACCTTCAGGGGTACAAGAATACGGGGCACTAACCCAAACAAAAGGTGTTCAAGGCACAATGAACAAAAGGACTAAGCTGTTTTCCAAAAAGTACACGGCGTGTAGAAATGATACACGCCGTGTTGTCCGACCCCGGGTACTTCCCATGCACAACGGCTCGTGTCGTGAGGCTAATCATGTAGAAAACATTATACACGACGTGTAGTACGTAGTACACGCCGTGCCTGGGTCACTAGTGTTGGCTCCATATACTCTGGTCATGTGCCCGTACACGGTCACCAACTCGTGTACTCCAAGCCGTGCGATCCACACATGGGATGACCCACGTTGTTTACCTTGCCTGGACGGGTGATGGATTACATGGTTGTGTACTCCATCCCATGTCTGTGTATCCCTGGGATACAGGCCGAGCTCCGCGTAGCCGCCTATGTCGAGCTGTACATGTCTTGCTGCCTGAAGCCGTGTAGACCATCCCATGTCTGTGTACTACCCTAAGTACATGTCGAGCTCCGAGGAAGGTCCAACATGTTGTGTGACTAGGGTCACACGTTTTGTGATCTTTCTCTGACCCCGAAACCCTAGCCGCCACTGTCAAAACTTCACGGCGTGTTCTTCGGAAGTACACGCCGTGTAATCTGGAAATTTCCCGAAACGGAGCTCTTCGCCAGTGCGCCTCTTGTGCTGCTCTAATCATCCATTCGGCCATCTAATCGCCACAAAACTTCCAGGTTCTGGTCGACCTGACACCAAGAAGCCGTTTTTGACATTTTCAGGCCTCCGATTGGCTCTGAAAATGTGTTCTGATCTTCCCGCGTGAAGAACGCTCGAAGAATGTTGTCTCTGATCCGGTCTGATTCGTCATCCTCCATCATCGCCGCACCTACACAAGGTCGTTGCGATGTCGAACCTTTGATTTGGGATCGATGCATCGTAGAACGGATGCACAACTATCTATTGTTCATCGCCCCGCGAAGAACACGAAGAATGCGAAGAACGCGCGGGGGGAAAGGAAGAAGAAATCCAAATTACAAAAAGAGGAACGAACCTCTGCCGTCGTTCGTCACAGCATTAATCTACTCCCCTTAATAGGCTTAAATGGAGTAGAAATCAACATCAATAAATATAATGTATTAATTCCCCAAAATTACCCCAATGAAATCCCTCCTACAAGAACACATGAATCCGCGGATCAACTTGTTCGTGTTCGATCCGCATTCGTGGTTTAAACTCAAAAACGGGGAAAAGGAATAAATTGAAATAACAAGCCCTACCTTTTGAAAGGATCGATCGTTGATGAAGGTGTCATGCTTCTGTTGTCGTCGATATCCTCCTACGTCGGCAGAGCAATCCTCGACCTCGATCTTTCATCGTTCATCGCTGAGAATTTCCTCTAACGCCTTGCAGATTTGGCAGAGATTCCTCTCAAACGTTTCCAACAATCAAGCAAATGCCTAACCCATTAAAAAGGGAAAAATGTTGTCATTTAATTACGCGGCAGTATTAATGGCGTCGAATTGCCATTTCAAAGTCATTAAGATGCACCATCAATTTAGGAAACAGATGCGTCATCGCTACACTACAGCGGATGTTTCCTTAAATGAAACAAAATAAACTGGTTAATTTATTTTATTTTATTTTACTTACAACGTCCAAAAATTAACTTTTTCCCTCGACCCGCGGAGGTCGAGGTTAGCCTCATTCTTAGGTAAATTCGTCATCCTGGATGCAAAGGTGCGCTCAGATTTATAATATGGGCATCCGTTTTGAAACTGCCACAACCGCACACAAGTGCTGACTCACTTAACTAAAAAAAATTCAAACCACCATTCTGGGCTCACTGGACCTCAAAACGATGTGCCGTCTTCATGCCCGGTCTAGAAATAATTCCATATAATATTTAAAAATAATAATAAACATAAAAAATCTACGACATTACATTGTCCCCACCTTGGGGTTTTACGTCCCTGAAAAGCCAAAACAAAGGCTACTCAAAAAGATGAGGGTACTGGGCATGGATCTGGGCCTCCCGCTCCCACGTACTCTCCTGAAGATTCTCGTGCAGCCACCAGACGTGCACCAAGGGAATTGATCACCCACGAAGGATCCTCTCATGCCGACCCTCTATCTCCATTGGGTACTCAGCAAAGGTCACTCCATCTTCGATGTCCAGCTCTCCCCAGTCGATGATGTGCAATGGGTCATGCACGTACCTCCTCAGCTGTGGCACGTAGAAGACATCGTGTACCCGATGCAACTGTGGCGGTAGATCCAGGTGGTACGCCACCTCGCCAACTCTACCCAGGATCTGGAAAGGTCCTATGAACCTTGGAGATAGCTTTCCGCCTCGACCAAATCTCTGCAACCTTCGTTGAGGTGAGACACGAAGGAAGACGTGGTCTCCCTCTTCGAACTCCAGAGGTCTCCATCGTCTGTCAGCATAAGACTTCTGCTGGCTCTGTGTTCTCTTCATCCACTCCCGGATGATCTGCACCTTCTCTGTAGTAGTTCTCACTATCTCTGGACCCATGAGTGCTGACTCTCCGGGGTTGGTCCAGAAAAGTGGTGACCAGAAGGGTCTCCTGTACAAGGCCTCGAACGGTTCCATACTGATGGTGGACTGGTATATGTTGTTGTACGCAAACTCCACCAGTGGTAGGTTGTCCTCCCAACTACGACCAATGTCCAAGATACAGGCTCGCTACATATCCTCCAAAACCTGAATGGTCCTCTCTGTCTGACCATTCGTCTCGGGATGAAACATTGTGATCAAGCGTAGATGAGTCCCAAAAGCCTCCTGTAATTCCTTCCACAACAGGGATGTGAAGCGGGCATCTTGGTCGGAGACTATAGTTGAGGGGACGCCATGAAGCTGTACTATCTCCTGTACATAGAGGCATTCCAAGCTCTCTACGGAATTCTGCTCCCTGGTAGCTAGGAAGTGGGCTGACTTGGTGAGTTGGTCAATGATCACCCAGATGGAATCAATCCCCTTGGACGTCTGTGATAAGCCCGCCACGAAGTCCATAGATATTCCATCCCACTTCCACTCTATAACTTCCAAGGGTGAGCTAACCCTGCTGTAACCTGGTGCTCATCCTTCAACTGCTGGCATGTGAGTCATGAGAAACGAACTCTGTTGTTATTCCTGACCACCAGAACTGACATCGGAGATCCTGGTACATCTTTACCACTCTAGGATGTACCTCCAAAGGGGATGTATGGAACTCCCTCAGTACCTCCTCCTACAACACCACTGGTACAACAATGCGTCCTCTGAAAATAAGTATGTGCTCCCCACCTTGTGAATATCCATCAAGATCATGTCATGTGGATAACTGAGCATGTAAGGTCACACAATCGACATCCCCAAGTTTTGCCTCCCTAACTCGGTGTAAGAGTGGAGGGGTGAAAATCATCTACTGTAGGTAAGCTATATACTCTCCATCCACGAAGGATAACTATAACGCAGCTAACTGTTGTGTCACCTCACTCAACAACTGTGAGCTCGACCTTCTACTAAGAGCATCCTCTACCTTGTTCCCCTTCCCCGTACTATAGATGATCTCAAAATCATAGGCCTGGAATAACTCTTACCAACAACTCTGCCTCAGATTTAGATCCTTCTGTGAGAATACATACTTGAGGCTCTTATGGTCAGAGTAGACAATGAACCGCTCGCCCATAAGGTAGTTTCTCCACATCTTCAATGCGAAGACTACCGCTACTAACTCGAGATCATAGGTCGCATAGTTCTTCTCATGTGGCATAAGCTAGCGTGAACCATAAGCAATCACTGCATGCCGTTGTATTAGGACACAGCCAAGCCCGATCCCTGATGCGTCGCAGAAAACTACGTACTCGACACCTTCCACAGGAAATCTCAAGACTGGGGTGCTCGTCAAAATATGTCTCAACTTCTCAAAAGCCTGCTGGCACTATTCTGTCCACACGAAGGGTTTCCCCTTCCTGGTCAAGGCTATCATCGGTGGTGATATTTGGTAGAAGTCAGGAATGAATCTCCGGTAATACCCTGCCAACCGAAGGAATTTTCGCACCTCCATCACGCTTCGAGGTGGCTCCCATGCTAACACAGCCTCCACCTTGGCTGAGTCCATAGCTACTCCATCTGCTGAGATAAAATTTCCTAGAAAGTGGACCTATCGAATCTAGAACTGACACTTTGTGAGCTTCCCATAAAGCTGGTGCTCCCGAAGTACGTCCAGAACCATCCGCAGGTGTCTCGAGTGCTCCTCCTCTGACGCCGAGTACACAAGGATGTCATCGATGAAGACCACTACGAATCGGTCCAAGTACGGCTGGAAGATCTGGTTCATCAACCCCATGAACATTGCGGGGGTGTTCATCACGCCAAAGGGAATCACCATGTACTCATAGTGACCGTAACAACATCTGAAAGTCGTCTTTGGTATATCCTCATCCCGCACTCGTAGTTGGTGATAGCCTGATCAGAGATCAACCTTTGGGAACCATTGTGCCCCTCTTAGATGATCGAAGAGGTCATCAATCCTTAGAAGTGGATATTTGTTCTTCACTGTCAACTGGTTCAGGCGCCGTAATCCACGCACAACCTAAGACTCCCGTCTTCCTTCTTGGAAAACAAGATTGGAGCTGCCCAGGGTGAGATGCTGGGTCTTACAAAACCCTTTCTCTGCAAATCCTCCAACTGCACCCTCAGCTCGTGAAGCTCCGTGAGAGCTATCCGATAAGATGATGAGGAAATCGGTGTCGTCCCGGGGTGTAAGTCGATGTTGAAGTCAATTTCCCGACTGGAAGGTAACCCTAGAACATCTTCTGGAAAGACGTCCTCATACTCCGTCACTACTGCTGGGAACTGAGAGCTCACAACATCTACTGCTCTGAGGGTAAGGCTAGCCAACTCATGAGTGATCAGCTGCCCCCTCCTATGCATGATCCCATTTTGCGCTGCCTGGGTTTCCTTTTCTCCAACAAAGTAAAACCTTGTTCCATCACGGTGGACGCGCCACACTCTTCACCTAAAACAGTCAATCTGGGCATGGACCGATGATAACCAATCCATACCGAGAATGACGTCGTAAGGCCTTGATGCTACCACCAAGGGGATCCAACCAAAACTCTCGCCTCCAAGGGTAAGATCACACTATCTGCAAAGGTGTGTGATCATCGAGTCTCCTCCCGTAGGTGTCTCCAAGCATAAGGATCAAGTCAACAGTTCAACTAAAATCTTGAGGTTTTGTACAAGACATATTCCTATAAGGGAATGACTGGCACCTGTGTCTATGAGTACGGCAGCTAAGGTATAAAAGACACAGATCGTACCTCGAATCATCCCTAGAGCCCATGGGTCGTATGCCTCGACTGCATGCAGTTGTCCCCGTCCCTGTCCCCCAGCTCCCTGAGCCTGGTGCGGACCTCCTAGGGGTGGTGGTGGAAGTAGGTCGAAGCGCCTGCCACCACCTGCAGCTCTCCCTGCTCCTCTTCCACGTCTGCCTCCTGGCGGATCTGCCTGCTCCATTCTCTGCCTCTACCTCAGTGGTTCATCCCCCACTTCCCTGTCAGCAGCTTGACGTGCCGGGCAATCTCTAGCAAGATGCCCTTACTATCGCATGTGTAGCATCGCTTCTCCCTAGGATGACTGGATCCAGCCTGAGAGCCCTGGACTGTCGATCCCCTATCATGGGTCCTCTTTTGACGTCTCCCACATCTAGATCCTTGTGCCTGACATCGGCTCCCTGCTGCCGGTGTCTCCGCACATGTCTGCCTACTGCTGACTGCCGGCGGCTGTCTCTGCTCTGCCAAGAAGCTCTCGATCACCAAGACTCGCACGAGCACTCCAGCATAAGTTGAAATGCATATAGGAACAACACTAGCTCAGATGTGACGTTGTAGACCTCGCTCGAAGGTCCGAGCTCTGAAGTACTGATCCCTGACCATATTCATCGAGTACCTGGCGAGGTTGGGGAAACTCGATGAATAGTCAGCCATTGTCATACTACTCTACTGGAGCTGAAGAAGCTCTTGGATGCACACAGCTCTCAGCGTTACCAAAGAGAAATCCTCCTTGAAGAGTCGCTTAAACTCAGTCCATGAAAGAGTCTCCTCGTCGTGAGTCTGCGTGGTCAGACTCCACCACTGTCCCGCCGAACCCTGAAGAAGGCTCACTCCTAGGACCACCATTTGGTCTGCCGGTGTCCTCACTAGACTGAAAACTCCGGTCACCGTCTCAAGCTAGTCCTCAGCCGCCTAAGGGATAGGCTTGCCTCGGAACCTGAGGGGTCTCTGTCTCTGAAACTCGTGGAGAGCACTAAGCCTGCTCTCCTCGTCGGTCGGTATTGCAGGTACCACTGGCTGCTCCACTGGTGGTACAGCAGGTGCACCTCCTGGTGGCAATGCCTGGAGAGTTGGTCCCTGTATCGAAGCATCGTTACTGAGGGGGTCATCCTCGTGATCGTTCTTCTGAATCCTAGCGGGTACGCATCGCGGAGGCATCCTGTAAAGAAACAAGATGTGTCACGATCAATGTGTATATCTAGATAGCTGACACCAAGGACATGGGAGACACAACCCATTCCTATATGATGCATGTACCTTTTATTTCCCTGTAACCAGTGTTTTCGTGAGCTGGGTCGAAAAATAGGTTATCATAGTCCTGGTGTATGGATACGTCAGCCGCCACACCAACACTGGGGTCCCTGGCCTGAAGCCGAACCTGAAAAACATAACACGGTTTCCCCAAAACAAACTCACAGACTCTTGGTCCTAAGGTCAAACCGACCACCTCTGATACCACTCTGTCACGACCCATCCCAGTGGGGCCCGCACTGTGACTCCCCAAGCCCGCCTCCAATAGGCTAAGGGATGGTGACTAGCACCGAGTAGGCATATCACTAACATGGGAGGAATTTCCTTAGTACTTGTACACACGCACACATCTCCAATCCCACAAATGATGAAATGTAAAACACTGAGGAACAAAATGCATGCATACAACTAAACCCCAACCAATAGAGTACGACGAAAGGTAGAGTACTGTAAAATAAAACTGGATCAAAATACAAGCCCACCAAAAGAAAGAGTCTGAAAAACTGCAAAGTCCAACCTATAAGCACAAAGGTACTAGGGCTACCACTCATAGTCGTAGGAATGCCTCGGCCTGTAGGGAACTTAGAAAGCTCGGTCCTGTCCTGGTCCACCCTGGACTCTGTCAAAAGGATGCTCATCTGCACAAGACACCAGACGTGTGGGCAAAGCCCGTGCAGGTGTGAGTATAACAATAACCAGTAGAGGACCCCAAAAAATACAAAGCAATACAAAGTAAAAGTACAGTCACCTATGAACGATATATGATTACAGAACATATAAAACAAACCAGATATACTCAAAACCCAGACCCATGGTCTCGAGTCAAGTCACGCAACCGCATATCCCCCATAAGGGATTCTGTTCGATGGTTCTGTGATGCACTCGTTCTGGGAGAACACACTCCATGAGTCTTATAGCCTTGATGACGTCCATCCAGGAAGAGCTGTTCATCGGGAACTGTCACGAGATATGGCTACACTCATTATGGGAGACACACTCTTGAGTGGAAGGTTTATGATAGATAGAAGCACTCATTACGGGAGACACACTCCTGAGTGGGAAAGATCTCGATAAACATATGAGGATCACTTCTAGGGCCATGGTGGATACCGTGACTCATCCAGAATTCACCTTCTAGGTAGAGGATCTACGCCCGGTAAAGTTCATCACGCCGATTCCTGACTCTAACTAGGGTCAGGAATGGATAGACGATCTCGATCCGGGCCTCTCGGATGGATGCCTGACTATATCACAGAAAAGTCCTACTGAAGGGATCATAATCTTTCATGAGAGAATTATTCTTGACCTTCAAGGGAACAAGAAGAAGGGGCACTAACCCAAACGAAAGGTGTTCAAGTCACAGTGAACAAAAGGACCAAGCCGTTTTCCAAAAAGTACATGGTGTGTAGAAATGATACACGTTGTGTTGTCCAACCCCGAGTACTGGCCATGCACAAAGGCCTGTTCCAGGAGGTTGGTCATGTAGAAATATTTATACACGGCATGTAGTACGGGGTACACACCGTGTCTGGGTCACTAGGGTTGGCTCCCTGTACTCTGGCCATGTGCCCGTACACGGTCACCAACTCATGTACTCCAAGCCATGTGATCCACACACGGGATGACCCGAGCTATTTACCTCACCTAGACGGGTGCTGGAGTACACAGTCATGTACTCCATCCCATGTCTGTGTATCCATGGGATACACGCCGAGCTCCGCGTAGCCGCCTCTGCCGAGATGTACACGTCGTGCCACCTGAAGCCGTGTAGACCATCCAGTGTCCATGTACTACCCTATGTACACGCCGAGCTCCAGGGAAGGTCCAACACACTGTGTGACCGGGGTCACATGCCGTGTGATCTTTCTCTTACCCCGAAACCCTAGCCGCCACCGTCATAACTACACGGCGTGTTCTTCGGAAGTACACGCCGTGTACTCTGGAAATTTCCAGAAACGACACTCTTCACCAGCGGGCTTCCTGTGCTGCTCTGATCATCAATCCGGCCGTTTGATCACCGCAAAACTTCCATGTTCAAGTCTCCCCGACACCACGAAGCCGTTTCCGACGTTTTCGAGCCTCCGATCAGCTCCAAAAACGTGTTCCGATCTTCCCGCATGAAGAATGCTCGAAGAACGCTATCTCTGATTTGGTCTGATTCGTCGTCTGCCATCGTCACCGCACCTCCACAAGGTTGTTGCGATACCGAACCTTTCATTTGGGATCGTTGCATCATAGAACGAATGCGCAATGATCCGTTGTTCGTCACCCAGTGATGAACGTGAAGAACGCGAAGAACGCGCTGGGGAAAAGGAGGAAGAAATCCAAATAAAAATAAGAGGAACGAACCTCCACCGTCATTCGTCATGGCATTGATCTTCTCCCGTTAATAGGCTTAAAAAGAGCAGAAATCAATATCAATAAATAACATGGACTAATTTCCCAAAATCACCCCAAATAAATCCCTCCCGAAAGAACGCACGAATCCGCGGATCAACTTGTTCATGTTGATCTGCGTTCGTGGTTTAAACTCAAAAACGGGGAAAAGGAATAAATTGAAATAACAACCCCTATCTTTTGAATGGAACGATCACTAACAAAGGTGTCACGCTACCATTGTCATCGAGATCCTCCAACTTCGGCGCATCAATCCTCGATCTCAATCTGTCATTGTTCGTCATCGACAATTTCCTCTACCACCTTGCGGATTCGGCAGATATTCCTCTCAAAAGTTTCCAACGATCAAACAAATGCCTAACCCATTAAAAAGGGAAACCAGTTGTCATTTAATTACATAGAAGTTTTAATGGCGTTGAATTGACATTTCGAAGTCATTAAGACGCACCGTCAATTTAGGAAACAGTTGCCTCGTCGCCACACTGCAGCAGATGTTTCCTTAAATGAAATAAAATAAACTGGTTATTTTATTTTATTTTATTTTACTTACAACGTCCGAAAATTAATTTTTTCCCTCGACCCGTGGTGGTCGAGGTTAACCTCATTCTTATGTAAATTCATCATCCTAGATGCAACGGTGTGCTCGGATTTTTAATTCGGGCTTCTATTTGGAAACTGCCACAACCGCGCACAAGTGCCGACTCACATAACTAAAAAAATTCAATCCACCATTCCGGACTCATTGGACATCGGAATGATGTGCCTTCTTCACACCCGGTCTCAAAATAATTCCATATAATATTTAAAAAATAATAAACATAAAAAATATGGGACATTACAATTATCAAAGCTTTTAAGGTTAAATCGTGTTATAGAGGGGAGGGGAATGAAAAAATATATATAAGGGCATGTTTTCAAATTAAAAATATATCATTTAAATTTTATTGTAATATTTTGACAACATAATATAAAAAAATTGAATATATTTCTATTTGTAATCATTTGGATTGATAATAAATATAGTATATCTTATTCTATTAAGAAATTACATGTGTGACCTCTCCCCCACATATAAATGGACACCAAAAATTTCAATTATTTTCTCCAAATTGAGAAATATTGATTAAAAACCCATTCCAAATTATATTATATGATTCCCTATCTATGATGTTGATGTTATATTATTCTTAAAATAAAATTACAAGCGTATTTAGGATATGTTCTAAAGGTGGCATACAGAAGAAAAGTTAATCATCCAACCCAATCCATTTTAATTTATTTCATATTATACCTATTATAAATATATGGAAATAATAATAAAATAATAAATTTAGTATCCTAAATATAATAAGGTTCAATTAGGATTATGAAACCACCTTTATTCTAAAATACTTTCATCAAATGAGAAGTGAAATTATCGATTGTGGGTGTGTGGGGACTTTCACCCCCATGTAGCGATATAATTCATTTTTAATCACCATGAATCATGGGTGTTTATTATGATGGTTTGGAAGTTCATATATGATATTTATGATAAAATTAATATTCTATAGTTATAATGTCAAACATACATTCACACATTCTGATACGTTGGAAAATGATAATGTTGATCATGCGTACTAGTGGACAACCACCTCCAAGAAGTGTTGTGATTCATTTTTAATTTACACATTGCATATATTATAATAGTGATATTTTTAATGAATATATATGACATATAATATAATAGTTTCATTGTAAAGGTGGATTAATTTTTACCATTATTTTATTCCATCAATCGTAAATTGAAAAAATGTTCATATGTATATATGACCTACTTTCTCTATAAATGATGTATTTCAGTTTTCCATCTCTACCATTTATGGATGTCAATAAATATTTAAATATTTAATATATATGATATTCATATCAATACTAAAATTATACTATTGGTGGAACTTTTATCAAAAATTAGGAATTAGAACTACCATACTAGAGTTCTCATGAAAAATGAAATAATTATAAATAGGGAACACATATTATTATAAATAATTATAATTAAATAGGTATTGTATTTTTATATATGGAAAATATAATATATTATAAGTATGTAAATTATTATGGTATATAATGATAATAAATTTAAAATTATTAGGTATTAGGTTAGAGTTATTTCAAAGTAAGTCAAACATGATGTATGTGGTTTTCATCTCACTTTTATTTCAATGAGACCCATTATTATTCCCAACATGTCAAATTTATGTAGTTTATATTAATCTCATTGAATTTATTTTATAAGTACTCTAATAAAAATTATAATGATATACCTATACATATAATGTACTTTCCTTCATGTGTCTTTTGATTCAAAAGTCACCAAATCGGTAAGTGATTTATGTTACAATGTCATTGTTCATCGGTATTTTTTATAAATAAGTTACTATGGTGAAATTTTATTAATAGTATCTTATTAAACCCACATATTTTATTATTCACTTATTATTTATATATATTACATGTTTTAATTTCATTTTAATATATTTAAGAACTCTTGAAAGTGGAATAATGATTTAATAAAAACCAAATTTAATTATCTCTTCAGTCTAATATCTTTTTTCTTCCATATTCATGTTTTCAGAAAATTATTTCACTAATTTTTTTAGTATTATACTCTGATTTTTAATGTAATTTTTACCAAGGTTTTAAATTTAAATACTGTTTCAATAGAAATATTCTTGTCATTTTCCAAATGAGGTATTTTGACTTCTTACCAAAAATGTGAATGGAATAAAAAATTTGACATACATTTCATTAATGTAATTTGATTCCATCATAATAACTCAATGATTTTAATATTACTTATCAAGTTTACTGGATTATTTTTTTAATGAAAATGTTTTCCTTAATTTTTGAAATATTTTTATATTTTAAATAATATATTTCAATGTCAAAAGTTAATTTTCCTCAAAATTGTTATAGTTGTATTTTAAATTCAATTTTCATCTATAATAACTTTCTTCATTGTTTTTTATATTTTTCTTATGATGAAATGATACCATAAATGTTCATTTTTTTGATGTCTTTTGATGATGATGATTTAATGATGATTATATGAAACCTTTTTCTTTACCATTGGTTAATTAATATATGATGAAACCTTTATAAATCCCATTTTTATTCAATGGCTTATGTAATGATGGAATGATTAAATTTTTATAAAGCTTACTTCCTTAAATTGGGTTATTCTATGATTAATTTTTTATTATGTTGTGGTCCATATATTTATAATTTTCATTATGTGATGGGTGAGACTAAAATTATATATCCCTCAAATGCATTGGGTAAAAATAGATATCTCCTGAGACAATAAGAACTAGAATATGGAGTGAAATTAGTTTATTATGGGTATAAGTCCACTATGATAGTATAAGGAATGAACGTTGACTAATGATATGTTAGAATAGGGAGTGAACCAAATCCACTATGATATTCTTGAACATGTGTATTGACTAGGAGAATTATTTTATATTCTAATGTATATGCCACAATCATTAGTTTGATTCCATTGTAATGCTTCCATGTATATTGTAACAACCCAAGCTTCTACGGTACACTTCTCTTTGAATAATGTGATAGCCTGTGTTATACGCAACAACGAGTTCTAACACACCATAACCAATCAAACTAGCCGTTATGAATTGTAATACCAACTTTTTGGAATTATATATATTTTATATTTCAAAATGGACTTCATTTTTGGATTCGGAATATTGAATTTAGCCTAAGGTGAAATTTTGGTACTTTTCGGATAAATTTAATATTTTGATGAATAGTGAAAATTACTAAATTTTAATTAAAAAAACTTTTTTAATCAAAATAATTAATAGTGATAAATTATGAATTTTAGTGGTTTTAAAGTATATTTAGAATATTTTTTTACCATTTAATATAATTTTGTCCATTTAACATAATTTTACAATTAAACCGAACATAAACAAGTGTCAATCTTTTGATAGTTATTATCTCTTAAAAACACACTTTTTGTTTTGACAGCGGGAATTAATTTTAAATTAATTTATGCCACTTATATGTTTTGAATTTAGAAAAATGGATTCCATATTTGGAATTAGGATGTTCAAATTGTGCAAATAGGTAACTTTTATTTTTAGACATTTTGAATAATTACTGCGGTAAATATTTTATTTACCATGGTTAAGGGTAAATCCGGTAAATAAGGGTTAAAAAATAATATTATAATAATACTAAATTACCCAAAAACGTGTCCTAACCTTATTAGATGATACATGTTCGACCATAGGCATCTTTGGGTGGATTTTGGTACCCCATGGAGCCACTTGTAGGTGATAGGGACACTTTATTTTAATTAAGTTAAAATGAATACAAAAATGACACAAGCATATATCTTTTAGGAAAACAATTTTTACTTAGGGTTATATATGTTGGATTTTAGATTATAAATATTCATTAGAAAGATAAAACGATTTCCTACATAATTATAGTTTATTTATAATTTTTAGAAATTAAATAAGTTAATTTATTTATGACACAATGATGATGAAGTAATTACTATAATAGTGAAAAATTAATATAATTGATTTTATAAATACCCAAATAAATATAATATGAAACTTTTAATGAATTAATATAATTTTATAGGATAATATAAAATATTAAGATTGATTTAATTGAAATTTTGCTAAGTAATCATTCTTTTATGAGTTTCACAAAAATCAACTATTGAATAGTTTCAAAATTGACATAAAAGAGTTCTTAAAACAAATATTATATTATTAATTGATATTAAATTCATAAAAATCTAAGGATCGGCCAAGAGACTTATATCATGATAGGTTAATCATTAATAGACCAATTTGGGGTCGCTTTTATGTATATAGTAAGTTTATTAACCATATTATATAAAAATACAAAGAGACATTGTAAAAGTGAAACTAATTAACTTAGAGTTAATACTTAATGATAAGGTTAATATAAGTACCCAAACCTATCTAAATTATATTGGTTGAGTTGTTTTTGACCCATAACCACCTTAAAATTTAAATAATAAACTTTGGATCCATTAGAAACCGAATATTAATTTATTATAAACTAATATTTCTAGCTTTTCCAAAGGTGCCCCTCACCACTCTTATAAAAGGGCCCTCCCCCTTCTCTTTTCTTCACACCTTAAAAGCCTTTTGTTTCGGCCAAAATCTGACCAAATACTCTCCCACCTTCCCTCAATACAACCTAGAGGCATTATTTTTATCAGAAAGCCAATTTAATGAGCCCTTTTGATCAAATCAAAAGGAAGAAACCGAAGAAGAGGTAATGATTTCACCACCCTTTTCCAAGTTCCTTTCTTCTTCCACTTATTCTTCCTTTGTTGTTACCATTCTAAAATAACAACTCCAGTATCATATATATACTGTGATGTTATTATAAATATGGTTCAACCATATTCAGTATTCTATCCACCCTTTGAATAACAAGTCACCATACGTGCGTACGTACGGCTTACCGTCTCCACGTCGTGGTGTAATTGTTATTCAATATATTATTATCTAGATGGGTACAATAATGATGTGTAACTCATGTAAATAAAAAATATAACATGTTAATGATTCAGTATATATGATATATCATCCATTTATATATTATTTTAATATCAAAAGAATGATATTGTCGCTCGTGCGTACGTACGGACTACCGTCTCCACGAATGCGATGAGATTCATTCTCCATCATATCCATTCAAGTATAATTATCATTTGATGATTTAAAAATGATGTTTAAGGACTTGATATCATTATGGATATTAATAATATACAACCTATCCATTAAAAACATGTCTTACATAACAAAACATATAAAAGAAAATGAGTAAGTCAACACCCAAAACAACGATAATACTAAGATATTATTAACAAAGCAATGTTAAAAGATCATATATGATATCATATTAATATATATGATTCCTTTATAATTTAATAAAAATTATTTCACTATTATACAGGAGGTTAACCTACCCCAACCAAGGAAAAGTACAAGGTAAGGGTTATTTCACAATCTCTTCATTATCCGAGGTTGTTTATACGTAATAATCTACTGGGATCTATTTATCATCCACATCCATGTTTCATAAAAATGTACTTCAAAACATTTTAACTATTTACTAGAATATGAGTTAAAGTAATTTATACCCTTTTTGTCTTTTATAAGTGGTTTATAATGGAATATTTCCATCGTTTTCAAAACAATTTTCTTTTTAACCTTTTCGACAGAATTAAGGTAAGAATGTTGTTTTTTAACTTATACGGTGGATGCGGATATTTTCCACCGTTACAAAATCTTCAAAGCTTCCCTTACAAGATTATAAGAATATTTTCAAAGAAAATGTTTTATTTTATAAATATATTACTCTTAAATGATTTCAAAATAGAAAGAGATATTTCTTTAAAAAGAATTTTGATTTCATCTATGTCAACATCCTTTGATGGATTTTACGCTTATTTAAAGTTGATTTATTATGATACAAAACATCTATATTGTATTGATGGTTTTCTGATATGTTTGACTGTGGATGTGATATTTTTATACCATTCATGGTTTATGGTGAAAGTATTGACATTTCGTATACTAGTTTTAATACGAATGTTTATGTTATATTTAAAACTTTTTATATTGGAATGCATTGGACATAATATGTGACGGGTGGAGCCCGCTATAGCTCCTCGATGCATCGGTAGGTCTCATGAGACAAACTAGTGTCTTGGCATAAGGCCTTGACAAAATCTTATTTGTTGTCTTGGAACGAGGCCTTGGCTATGTAGTTATGATAGTCTGGCATTATGCATTCCATCATTATGAAAGTGGTTATTGATTTTGCATGTGATTATTTGATTAGTAGAATATCCATGTGAATAAGTAAATGTCATTATTTTATTTTATTTATGTCATACTATGTTTAAGTTCAAGTTTAAAAGGCTTTTGTTTTTGTTATACATTGCCTTAAATGTTTATTCTTATTTTTGAAAGTTTCCGCTATATTGTTATCCTTACTGGGCATTTGAGCTCACCCCTTTTCTATGTTTTATTTTTCCCAAGAAGTGAAGAAGTAAATTATGAATGACCTGCAGGGATATTATGAGGGGTTAATAGTGTGGACTATGGAGACAATATATTGTTGTAGTAGATTTTCAATTTATGATGTAATGTAAAACTTTATGAATATATCTACTGTTTCCAAGGCTACTAAACCAATCAGTCTTTCGATATTTGATCTTTCATGCGATCATGCCAATGTTATGTAATAATGCATCGACTCTGGGTAACTAGGGTCGGGGCGTTACAGTTGGTATCAGAGGATGTTTAGTACAAACCTTGGAATCTAGATTTGGATAAACTCTGATTAGAGCATGTAGACCTAAGATGAACTTGGAGGATTAGTATAGAAGAACTACCTAGAATTTTGGTATTGTAAAAATTTTGTGAGTTTTCCGAGCAATACATCCATGTCTGGATACGAACAGGTAGAGGCGGCTATGGCACAGATGTACCTAGGGGTAAAACCCGAAAACACCGCTTTGAGCTAGACTCGAACGGGAACTGTTGCACGACAATGGGCCTTGCTGCACTCTTGGTTATGACACTCCCAGGGGATATGCTTAAGATAACTCTCATTTTCTTTACAAATCATTATGAAGGGTTAATGAGTATATACTTCCTCAAATAAAACATTCTTATGATTATGGATTATATCCATAAATAGTTCAATTTATGTTAAGTGTTTTATAAGTATGGGATTATGTATTTTGATTCATAAACTGATCAAGTTTATGCCATTGTTTAGAAATGGTGCCTAGTGGAAGAAATGGAAACTGAATCAATGCACGCACCCCATGTAGGGATTTCCCTCCTGCTCAAGATAATTATAGTGGAGCTGGTGATGCAACTGGTTCCGATCAGCTAATCACCATACTGGGAAAACTCACTCAGGTTATGAATAATAAACTTACCCGTATAGAGCACCCTAATCCACAGCGTGGAGGATCAATGTTAGATCGATTCATGAGGCAACAACCACCAACGTTCAATGGGAGTAGAAATCCCTTAGTAGCTGAGCAATGGATAAATTCCCTAGAGAAAATATTTCAGGCTTTGCGGAGCAGTGAAAGGGAAAAAGTTATCACAGAAGTTTACCGCCTCACTGGAGATGCTGATCAATGGTGGTCATTAATTCAAAACACGAAGGAAGATGATGAAGTATCAAATATGGAATGGAGGGAGTTCAAAGATCTGTTTTTAGAAAAATACTTTCCTCGTGACCATCGAGCAGATATGGAAAGGCAATTTCTGAGTCTGAGACAAAAGGAGGATGAGAATGTCACAAAGTATGAGGCTAACATTACAAGGTTAGCAAGGTATGCTGGAGATTATATACGTAACCCAAGAAGTAAGATTGATTGTTTCTTTGATGGGTTGAAACAATTTCTCCATCGAGCATTAGTCTCACAATCCTTTTCCTCATACGAAGACATTGTCTCATGTGCTATCAAGACCGAAAAAGAATTCTCTAAGTCTTATGACTTTAAAGCAAAGCAAGAGAAGAAGAGACCAGCTGATCAATCTGGGAATGGAAATAAGGGGAAGAAGGGAAAGGTTGAATATCCATCCTGTGGTAAATTCGGGAAGAAACTCCCTGGTACTTGCTTGAAGGGAATGGGAGTCTGTTACAAGTGTGATGAAAAAGGCCACCAAGCTCGTGATTGCAAGGGGAAGAAGGAAGCTACCAATGTTCAGTGCTACAATTGCAGGGAGATGGGGCATTATGCAAATGAATTTCCTAATCGTCAGGAGAACTTACCTCAGAAAAGGCCAAGGGATCAAGGCCAAGCTTATGCTATCACTACTGTTGAGGTAGAAGCTTTGAAATATGTGGTGGCAGGTAATTTAATGGTTTCCTCAAGTTTAGAAAATGCATTATTTTATTCTGGATCATCGCATTGTTTCATATCTTCCTAGTTTTCTAAGAAAATTAGATATTTCCAATTTGATTTAACAAGGGAGTTGTTAGTTAAAACACCTAAGGGAAGTATCATTGCAACAAAGTTTTGTGAATCAGTCCCCATTAGAGCACATAAATGTTCTTTATCTGCTGATCTCATCGTCATACCTATGATTTAGTTTGATATAATCCTTGGTATGGACTATCTTTTGGACTATGATGCGAAGATTTATTTTAAGAATAAAGAGGTTACGATTCTTGATGATAATGATAAGGAACACCTTATCTTTAGAGCAGAATCGTCACCACCTAATTCTTATTTAGATCCACCCCTAGTAGCTCAACTAAATTCAATTATTGGGGAGAAAGAGAATGAAATGACTGTGGGTGAGGAAATGAATGTTCAAATAGAGGATGTGCCTGTTGTGAAAGAATTTGTAGATATATTTTCAGAAGATTTTCCTGGGCATCCTCCAGAACGAGAAGTTGAGTTTTCCATGGCTTAATTCCTGGATCAAGGCCTATATCAAAGACCCCTTATAGAATGGCCACTGTAGAATTAGTTGAACTAAAGAAACAACTAGAGGAATTGTGTAATAAGGGATTTATTCGCCCTAGTGTTTCTCCATGGGGAGCCCCTGTTCTTTTTGTTAAAAAGAAAGACAGATCTATGAGGTTATGTATCGACTACAGGGATATCAATGCTATAACAATAAAGAACAAGTATCCCCTACATCACATTGATGATTTATTTGACCAACTGCCTGGAGCTCAATACTTTTCTAAGATTGACCTTCGATCTGGATACCATCAGTTGTGTGTAAAGAAGGAAGACATTCCAAAGACAGCATTTTGAACCAGGTATGGGCATTACGAGTTTACTGTAATGCCTTTTGGATTGACTAATGCACCCTCTGTATTCATGGATCTAATGAATAGAGTTTTCAAGGAGTATCTCGATGAATTTGTGGTGGTATTTATTAATGATATCTTGGTATACTCCAAAACCTATGAAGATCATGAAAATCACTTGCGCATTATCTTGAAGTCTCTAAGGAGGCATGAATTATATGGGAAGTTTAGAAAGTGTGAATTCTGGCTTCAGGAGATTTCTTTTCTTGGCCATATTTTCTCTAAAGATGGAATCTCTGTTGATCCTTCTAAGACCAAGGCAATCCAAGAATGGCCAGCACCTACGAGTATGACTGAGGTGCGTAGTTTTATTGGTTTGGCAGGTTATTATCGACGTTTTGTCCAGAATTTTGCCCGATTGGCTAACCCATTAACGAAGCTCACACGTAAAGGGGTTAAATTTGTTTGGACAAAAGAGTGTGAAGAATGTTTTGAAGAACTGAAGAGAAGATTAGTCAATGATCTTATATTTACTCTACCATCGGGGAATGATGGGTTCGTTATTTATAGTGATGCATCAAAGAAAGGACTTGGTTGTGTCCTTATGCAAAATGATAGAGTTATTGCCTATGCATCACGACAGTTGAAAATTCATGAACAAAACTATCCTACTCATGATCTCGAGTTAGCAGCTGTGATCTTTTCTTTGAAGATATGGAGGCACTACCTCTATGGTGAAAAATGTGAGATTTATACTGATCATAAGAGTTTGAAGTATATTTTCTCACAAAAAGAACTCAACATGAGGCAAAGGAGATGGCTCTAATTACTTAAGGATTATGATTGCACGATACACTACCACCCGGGGAAAGCAAACAAGGTGGCAGATGATTTGAGTAGAAAAGACCATGGAGTTTTGAACAATATGAGAATTCAAAGGGATCTAATTTCCATGGATCTAGTGAAGATGGACATGGGAATAACCAGGGAAGGTGAAACATCAATGCTTTTTCAAATGGATTCCAAACCATCTTTACTTGAAAGGATTAAGATTTCTCAGAACGATGATGAAGAATTTCAAAAGAAGATTAAAGCTGTGAATGATGGGAGATTGAGAGACTTTGTGTATGAAGATGGAATTTTGAAATTTGGGAAGAGGCTTTGTGTTCCCGATATACCTCATCTAAAAAGGGAATTGATGGATGATGATCATAGTTCAAATTTCTATATACACCCTGGGAGCACCAAAATGTATAGAGATTTGAAGGAACAATTTTTGTGGGACAACATGAAGAGGGAGATTGCTGATTTTGTGTCAAGATGTATGGTTTGTCCCCAAGTGAAAGCTGGAAGGCAACAGCCTAGAGAAGTCATGCAACCTCTTCCCATACCGGTGTGGAAATGGGACAATATTACGATGGACTTTGTCATGGGACTACCAAAGACTCCTAGAAGGAACAATGCAATATGGGTTATTGTTGATCGTCTTACCAAGTCAGCACATTTTCTTACTATAAGAGAAGATCTACCCCTGGAATGTCTAGAAAGACTATATATTAATGAAGTTGTGTGACTTCATGTAGTACCCCTATCGATTGTTTCTGATCGTGATCCCCGTTTTACTTCAAGATTTTGGAAAAGTCTTCAGAAATCCTAGGATACTGAACTTCATTTCCGCACTGCTTACCACCCTCAGACAAATGGACAATCAGAACGGACTATTCAAACCTTAGAAGACATGTTGAGATCTTGCTCACTTGACTTTCAGGGTATTTGGGATCAATATTTACCTCTCGTTGAATTTTCCTATAACAATAGCTTCCATTCGAGTATTCAGATGGCACCATATGAAGCGTTATATGGAAAGACATGTCATACACCAACCTGTTGGGATGACGTTGGTGAAAGAAAACTTGTAGGACCAGAACTGGTGGAGGAAACGATGGAAAAGGTGAAGGTAATCCAAAATCACATCAAAGCAGCTCAAAGTAGGCAGAAGAGCTATGTCGATAATCGAAGGAAGGATTTGGAATTTCAAGTCGGTGATCATGTTTTCCTGAAGGTATCTCCATGGAAGGGAGTCATACGTTTTGGTAAGAAAGGTAAATTGAGTCCCAGGTACATCAGACCTTTCGAAATTTTAGAACGAATTGGGCCTGTAGCTTACCGATTGGCAATCCCGCCAAGTCTCTCCAGAGTTCACGATGTGTTCCAAGTATCTCTGTTGAGGAAATACATGCCTGACCCAACGCATGTACTCACCTATGAAGAATTAGAACTGGAACCCAATCTGTCTTATTGCGAAGAGCCCGTCAGGATTCATGATACGAGAGAACAAGTACTGAGAAATCGGACGACGTGTCTGGTAAAAGTTTTGTGGAGAAACCATAAGATGGAAGAGGCAATGTGGGAACCCGAGGAACTTATGATGAAGAACCACCCGAGTCTTTTCATGTGATAAGTATTCTATAAATTTCTAGGATGAAATTATTTGAAGGAGGGGAGAATGTAACACCCCAAGCTTCTCCGGTACGCTTCTCTTTGAATAATGTGATAGCGTGTGTTGTACGCAACACCGAGTTCTAACACACCATAACCAATAAAACTAGCCGTTATGAATAGTAATACCTACTTTTTGAAATTATATATATTTAATATTTCAAAATGTACTTCATTTTTGGATTCGGAATATTGAATTTAGCCAAAGGTGAAATTTTGGTACTTTTCGGATAAATTTAATATTTTGATGAATAATGAAAATTACTAAATTTTAATCAAAAACAACTTTTTTAATAAAAATAATTAATAGTGATAAATTATGAATTTTAGTGGTTTTAAAGTATATTTAGAATATTGTTTTACCATTTAATATAATTTTGGCCATTGGACATAATTTTACAATTAAACCGAACATAAACAAGTGTCAATCTTTTGATAGTTATTATCTCTTAAAAACACGCTTTTTGTTTTGACAGTGGGAATTAATTTTAAATTAATTTCTGCAACTTCTGTGTTTAGAATTTAGAAAAATGGATTACATATTTGGAATCAGGATTTTCAAATTGTGTAAATAGGTAACTTTTATTTTTAGACATTTTGAATAATTACTGCGGTAAATATTTTATTTACCATGGTTTAGGGTAAATCCGGTAAATGAGGGTTAAAAAATAATATTATAATAATACTAAATTGCCCTAAAACGTGTCTTAGCCTTATTGGTTGATACATGTTAGACCATAGGCATATTTGGGTCGATTTGGGGACCCCATGGTGCCACTTGAGGTGATAGGGACAATTTATATTAATTAAGTCAAAATGAATACAAAAATGACACAAGAATATATCTTTTAGAAAAACAATTGTTACATATGGTTATATATGTTGGATTTTAGATTATAAATATTTATTAGAAAGATAAAAAGATTTCCTACATAATGATATTTTATTTATAATTTTTAGACATTAAATATGTTAGTTTATATATGACACAATGATGATGCAGTAATTACCATAATAGTGAAAAATTAAAATAATTGATATTATAAATACACAATTAAATAGAATTTGAGACTTTTAATGTATTACAATAATTTTCTAGGATAATATGACATATTAGGATTGATTCAATTATCCTTTTTAGAAGTAATAATTCTGTTATGATTTTTACAAAAATTAATTATTGAATAGTGTCAAAATTGACATAAAAGAGTTTTTAAAACAAATATTATATTATTAATTGATATTAAATTCCTAAAAATCTAAGGTTCGTCCAAGAGACTTATATCATGATATTTTAATCATTAATGGACCTCTTGGGGGTCTCTTGGATGTATATAGTATGTTTATGAACCATATTATATAAAAATACAAAGATACATTGTAAAAGTGAAACTAATTAACATAGAGTTAATACTTAAAGATATGGTTAATATAAGTACCCAAACCTGTCTAAATTCAATTGTCTGAGTTTTTCCGACCCATACCCACCTTAACATTTAAATAATCAACTTTTTAGCCATTAGAAACCGAATATTAATTTATTATAAACTAATATTTCTAGCTTTTCCAAACGTTCCCCCCACCCCTCTTATAAAAGGGCACTCCTCCTTCTCTTTTCTTCACACCATCAAAGACTTTTGGTTCGGCCAAACTATACCCAAATACTCTCCCAACTTCCCTCACTACAACCTAGAGGCCTTAGTTTGATCAGAAAGCCAACCTAAGGAGCCCTTTTGATCAAATCAAAAAGAAGAAACCGAAGAAGAGATAATGATTTCACCACCCTTTTCCAAGTTCCTTTCTTCTTCCACTTATTCTTCCTTTGTTGTTACCATTATAAAATTACAACTCCAGTATAATATATATACTGTAATGTTATTATAAATATGGTACAACTATATTCAGTATTCTATCCACCCTTTGAATAACATGTCACCATACGTGCGTACGTACGGCTTACCGTCTCCACGTCGTGGTGTAATTGTTATTCAATATATTATTATTTGGATGGGTATAATAATAATGTCTAACTCATGTAAATAATAAATATAACATGTTAATGATTATGTATATATGATATAACATCCATTTATATATTATTTTAATATCAAAAGAATGATGTTGTCACTCGTGCATACGTACGGACTACCGTCTCCACGAATGCGATGAGATTCATTCTCCATCATATCCATTCAAGTATAATTATCATTTGATGATTTAAAAATGATGTTTAAGGACTTCATATCATTCTGGATATTAATAATATACAACCTATCCATTACAAACATGTCTTACATAACAAAACATATAAAAGAAAACGAGTAAGTTAACACCCGAAACAACGATAATACTAAGATATTATTAACAAAGCAAAGTTAAAAGATCATATATGATATCATATTAATATATAAGATTCTTGTATAATTTAATAACAATTATTTCACTATTATACAGGAGGTTAACCTACCCCAACCAAGGAAAAGTACAACGTAAGGTTTATTTCACAATCTCTTCATTATCTGAGGTTGTTTATATGTAATAATCTACTAGGATCTCTTTATCATCCACATCCATGTTTCTTAAAAATGTATTTCAAAACATTTTTAATATTTACTAGAATATGAGTTAAAGTCATTTATACCCTTTTTGACTTTTATAAGTGGTTTATAAAGGAATCATTCCATCGTTTTCAAAACAAGGTCCTTTTTATCCTTTTCGACAGAATTAAGGTAAGAATGTTTTTTTAACTTATACGGCGGGTGCGGCTATTTTCTACCATTATAAAATCTTCAAAGATTCCCTTACAAGCTTATAAGAATATTTTCTAAGAAAATGTTTTATTTTATAAATATATTACTCTTAAATGATTTCAAAATAGAAAGATATATTTCTTTAAAAATAATTTTGATTTCATCTATGTCAACATCCTTTGATGGATTTTATGCTTATTTAAAGTTGATTTATTATGATACAAAACTTCTATATTGTATTGAAGGTTATGTGATATGTTTGACTGTGGATGGGCTATTTTTATACCATTCATGGTTTATGGTGAAAGTATTGACATTTCGTATGCTAGTTTTAATACGAATGTTTATGTTATGTTTAAACCTTTTCATATGTGAATGCATTGGACTTAATATGTGATGGGTGGAGCCCGCTATAGCTCCTCGATGCATCGGTAGGTCTCATGAGACAAACTAGTGTCTTGGCACAAGGCCTTGACAAAATCTTATTTGTAGTCTTAGCACGAGGCCTTGGCTATGTGGTTATGATAGTCTGGCATTATGCATTACATCATTATGAAAGTGGTTATTGATTTTGCATGTGATTATTCGATTAGTAGAATATCTATGTGAATAAGTAAATGGCATTATTTCATTTTATTTATGCCATACTATGTTGAAGTTCAAGTTTAAAAGGCTTTTGTTTTAGTTATACATTTCCTTAAATGTTTATGCTTATTTTTGAAAGTTTCCGCTATATTGTTTTTCTTACTGGGCATTTGAGCTCACCCCTTTTCTATGTGTTATTTTTTCCAGGAAGTGAAGAAGTAAATTATTAATGACCTGCAGGGATATTATGAGGGGTTAATAGTGTGGACTATGGAGGCAATATGTTGTTGTAGT
This sequence comes from Viscum album, assembly GCA_963277665.1. Lineage (NCBI taxonomy): Eukaryota > Viridiplantae > Streptophyta > Magnoliopsida > Santalales > Viscaceae > Viscum > Viscum album. The sequence continues at coordinate 687,788,086 of OY728129.1, read as the reverse complement.
ATTTTTTTCACTTTATGATGTAATGTAAAACTTTATGAATATATCTAGTGTTTCCAAGGCTACTAAACCAATCGGTCTTTCGAGATTTGACCTTTCTTGTGATCATGCCAATGTTATGTAATAATGCACCGACTCTGGGTAACTAGGGTCGGGGCGTTAGAGATATTGTTCCTAGGGGATATTCTTGGGTTAAGTTAATTTTATTTATAAACCATTACAATGTATTTGAATATATGGTTACCATGGATGAACTAAGATATACATAAGTTTCCCTAAATTGAAACAAATGTGTTATGATTTTTATATACTAAGAATTATTTTTCCGGATTGATCACTCAAATCAAAAATGAATTCTAGTCATGTTAACCATTTTTTATTTTTACATTGAAGATGGAAGGATAATATTGTTTTGTTTATTTGTATGATAAAATATTGTGTAAAATGATTTGAGATTATATATATGGATTCCATTATATAATTAAATGTCTCTTGGAATGTTAATTCATATTCTCAATGATTAGGTGTTGAATAAGTAGTGGATTCCCCTAATGATATGATTATCACATATCATGTCTATGAATATTCTCAAATTAATGTTTTGGGAAATGTTCTTCTCTTAAATTTTATTATTCAACCTATAGTTTAATTTGATGTTATCATAGGAATGCATTGTATTTCATTATATAAAACCCACATCAATTCCAAAGGAAGAGAAGTCTCATTTTATATTCTAAACTAAACAATGATTCTCATTCTATGAAACGATAAATATGAACATTAAATAGGAATTAAATTCATTATATGGTTTTTTATTCAAATTCAATAGGGTGGTTTATCACAGATGGTTGGTTAGAAACTCAAAAAATGATATATGTATATTCAATACGATTTTCTCAGTGTTTTTATAGAAGTGTTTTTTAGTCTTCAACCAAATCATTAAGTGAGTTTTCAATAGATCTCATAAATTCTGCTACATTTATTTGAGAGGATTATTATAAAATAGTCTGTATTGAGTTATATGAATATAAGAAGAAAATTAAATATAATTTTTATTCATTAAGTAAGTTATTCTTTGGTGTGTTCATGTTTTTTTAGTTAATATGTTTGTTTGATCACTACTACTATTCATTGATTATCAAGAACATAATAAGATCACAATATAAAAAATTTCCATGGGCATATAGGTATGATTTTTTAAAAAATTAAGAGAAGATATATAGTTTTCCAACATTGATATTAAATTTAGATAGTATCATGTGTGGTAAAAAGGTTAAGATAATCCCAAGAAAACATTCCACATGTGGTTGGGAAAATATTAATTTATAGTGATTCAATTTGGACACACTATTTCTCCAATTATATTAATGTATTTACCAAATATTGTCTTTAGAGATTACCCTGATAATTTTTTGGTAGTATTTATAGGTTATAATATTATATATTCAAAAATAAAAGAAGATCATGAAGATCACTTGAGGATTTTAGTGAAAACCCACTAGAAGGAGAAGTTGTCTAAAAGAATCCCAATGTGTGAAATTTCGCAACAAAAAGTATTCTTTTTTGGTCATATGATCTTAAGTGAGGGTATATCAATGGATACAATAATGATATATGTTATTGAATATTTCGAATGTCTAACCACTACTACAAATATCTGTAGGTTTTTAGGTTTTCTAGATATTATCAACACATTGTGTAAATGTTTTCATAGATTTCTAGCCCTCTCAACAAGTTAACTTAGAAGGGAGGTGGGGATATGATTGATTATAAAATTTCAAATAACTAAATAGAAGGTCATTCATGACACAATTTTATAAAGTACACTATGGTGGGGAATATTTTTTTTATCTATAGTGATGCATAATATATGCGACTGGGTTTCTTTATCATGTAGAATAAATTGATGATAGATTAAGACTAACAAAAATACAAGTATAATGGGTAAATTACCCAAATAATGATTTGTAGTTATCTATAGTAATACTTGTAGTAATTATATAAATAAATTATATTAATTGAGAATGGGGTGAAATATATAATTTTTATAAGATTATAAAGTTTGTATTCACTCAGAAAATGTTGAATATGAACCAAAGAACATGGATATAGTTGATTAATGATAACTATTTTTCAATAAATTACCACCATATTAAATATAACAATGGAACCAATGCTTTGAGCCGAATGGATCATACAAGCTTATCAATTATGAGGAGAAAAAATATCTAATATTTACTATTTGTAAAAGAATTATATGTAAATATTGAAGGAATGGTAGATAAATTATCTTTATAAAATGAGTTTTTAATCATCAATCCAAGTGAATATAAAAGTTTTATAGAAGTAATATGTAGATATGAAAAATAAGGTGGGAAATATTCTTGAGTTTAACCTTGATTATGATTGAATTATACTATTCAAGAACCATGTATGTGTCATTTCTATACAATATTTAAAGTATCAGTTGGATTAATTTCCTAGTTTATCATTATCTATTCATCTTGGAAGTGTAAAGATGTTTAGTGGTATAAAATAGTATTAGTCACACACTTTGGGTAGCTGGTACATCAAATTTCTACTTCAAATTTTTAATTTGGTTTTACATTGGATCTTTAAATTGTTTGGAGTTGAAAAATCCATTGTTTTGGAATGGCAGACATTGGTTCACAGTTAGCACATGGTTTTTTTAACCCTGACAGTAACCTCATGATAGTGTTGTGTTTTGGTTTAGGGGTATTGTTCATGGTTTTAGCATGGTTTTTCAATTAATAAAGAGCATAGGGATAATTGTAATACTCATTTTTTTGGATATAGTTGCTCCTACATGGTGGGATAATGGGTTTTATAACCATGTTTCCAAACTGTTCAACCTTTCTAGGTAATTTAAAAATGGGTATTTTATTATTATTCCTCTATAGATGTATTCCACATTGAACCCCATTTCTGCTTCCTACAATTCACATACCTTCCTCAGTATTGTATAAATTTATCCTCTACCTTGGTGTATTTACCTCAATATTTAGCTGGCCAAAATACTTTTTTAGACTCACTCACATTGGTCTCTTATGGATGGATCCCTATGCGCACTATATCATTTCATATTAGATTATATTATCTATGAAATTTTTTGATGCAATATTTGATTTTTTTGGAATTCTATTCTATTTTTTTATAATTTTTTATACGATGGGGATGCTCACACTTTAACTTTTTATGAATTTTTTGTGGGAACTGATCATGTTATAAATTGTAGTGTTATTTCATTATCTCATCCTTGTTAAATACTGTTTTTGAATAATTATATTTTAAATGGAAACCCAATTGGATTTAAATGGAATATTTAAAATGTAAAATTTTATGGCGTTTTGGTTTTGAAATATGTTTTGAACTTGTTTATTGGATTCTAGGGTTAACATAAATAATTTGATACGTAGTAGTTTCCTAATGGGATTTTTGACTCACACCCAAAACATTATTTTGGGTGTATGTGGACTTTGTTTTATAGGACACTTGTAAGAGAAAGACACCACATATCTAGGTGAATCTTCTTGATTACCTCAAGATTTTATTTAATAGAGGAAACATGGTCTCATCGAGTTCGCTCAGGTGGAGTCATTTTTGGATATTGTATAAATTGGGATGTATGTGTAGGAAATGTTTGGTCTACTGTTGGTTCATCGGAGTTTGGGGAATTTTACTTGAGGGTCCTTTTATATGTTCAGTTATTTAATTTTTCAATATGATGTATATTTCATCTTATGGAATCACCTTAGTCTTTATTTCATGCTATTAATATTTCATTTTTATGATGATTGTATCTAATTATATTAGTGTATTTATACCATTTCATGGATGGGTTATGCATTTTTCCATGGTTGATACATTTCAAAGAGATTATAGTTTATGTTTGGTGTTTGTCACCAACCGGTGGTGATTGGGAACTTATTTCATGCCTTCTGGCGTGCCTACATAAATTATGGGTTACGTCAAAATGGTATGTTTCTTTAGATTATGGTATCAAATGAGGAATTTACATGGGATTTAGTGGTAGAGTGGATCTTATACATTCAATACTAAATAGGTATGAATGGGGGTTTTTTTCCATCTCTTCTTCAAGTTGAATTTTGAATTTCCAAGAGTGGTGGAATATTTAGATTACATTTAGAGTCTAGTTATGGTTTTCTTTTATTATACCTCGAGGTATTTATTAGCTGGGGATAAATATTTTGGGGATCCTAGTGGTTTTTTTAGTTTTGGGGAGAAAATAGGTAGGTATGGAGGAGGATAATGGTTACTGCTCATGGGTAGTACTAATTTTTTGAAACCTATGTTGCCTTGCGTTCCAACTCCAGTGACACTCACATTGTTGGAACTATGTCTTCCTAACCCTACTTCTAAATTTTTAATAGTGGGAAATATGTGATATTTTGTTTAATCCTTAATCATTTGATGTTTTTCGTGTTTATATTATTTCTTTTTGGAACCCTTTATATGGGTTTATTTGGATATTATAATGTTATTGGAGTTAAAAATGTGTTTGATGAGATTTTTGTTTTCACATGTGTATAAAATGAATCTCAGAAGAACCTCATACATAAATAGATAGGGTATTATTAAAAATACCCCATATGATAACTCTCATATCGATCTTTTTTTGGGTGGATTCAGTGATTCATATTCTCCAATCCTTTTATAACTTATGTGGTCGAGAACAATTCTTGGGACTGGACCATGCTATGTAAATGAAAAGAAAAATACAATAGTATTCATTAGTGATAAGGGACCCAATGACCACAAGGAATTGTTGAATTATATTGATCATATATATGACTTCTTAAAGACCCCTGAGACCTCCAATGTGGTCTTCGCCGCATTTTTTATAAGGGATGTGGTAAGAAATTATTCGAGTGGATGGTGACATCAAGAAGACATGATGATCTCATACTGACCTATTTCAAAGGGGATTTAAATAAAAAATTCAACCCTTAGTCCTTGAGAATATAAATTTTCCATGAGTTCATAAATATAGATTACATGGATCATATACTCATTGTGTTTGCCTCTTTTTTTACAGAATTTTTGGATGTCTCTTTTGATATCCTTATGAATGAACACTTTAAGGCTCATTATTTCGAGATGGTCATAAGACTAAAGACCAATTCTATCAATTTTATTCTGTATTTATATATAAATATTTATTCAATGGTTATTGATAAAGAAACTATATAGGAGGTATAATTAAATAGAAATGTAGTTCTCAATGGTATTTTTTTGGTGGAATGCACAATTCTTCATCTCGATAGAAACATTTGTGGGAGGAGCCTCATTGGGGAAGTGGAATGTGTTTTCAAAATCTAGTAGGCTTAGATCTGAGGGATTCTTTGGGGAATAATCCATTTATTTGTTTCTATTGTGGGAGGGGTGGACACACCATTCTCAATTTCATAAATAAAATTAGGTCATGACCCTAGTGTGTACGTTTGGGTCATCACTAACATTTCTGGATGTTGGGTTCATGATGGAGCAATATGGGATCCACGTTATTGATGAGATCTAGAGATAAGTTATAGGATTCATATGGTGTTGTGTATCTCTCTCAATGTGATGGTAATTCTCTTCATGGAAGAAATAAGTGGATGTATCTGATTCAGAGAATCTCTATACAGTAGAAGATATGCTAGAGGACTAAGATATTGGGCTATCCACTATTAGCGGTACAATGTTTTTTTATCTTCCTAGACATTAATTTTATTTGACAATGCAACAATTAATTCCTTTGTATTTTGAAACAAATTTATTATATGGGGTTGTGGCCTATGATGATTCCATATTTTATGGAGTTTTTAACATTTTTAGGTGTAATTAATGAGAAAGTATTCAAGTGCCCTGAGTGTCATAATATAATGGATGATGTTGAAGTCATCTGAGACATCATTTTTTTGGACTTGGACATTATTGACCTTATCATCGGCATGGATTGGTTGATAATTGTCATTATTATAGTCAACTATTACCACCGAAAAGCTCAATTCCTTAGTTATAATGGGAGCACTCACATAATTCATGGTGAGTGTGGTTTATAATCGGGAAGGGTAGGACTAGTTGCTTCAACATTGGGGTTAAATCTATGCCTATATATATAGGTTTTTTATGTTAATTAGAATATTACTATAGATCAACCTGTAATGGTCAATGTAAGGAACATATATGTGTATCTATATGTGTTTTCTATATTTCCACCCAAGAAGGAGTTCGAGAGTACTATGGGCCTACTACATAGGATGAGCTCGGCATCCGCAACATATTTTCTTCTAGCTCCAAACACAAAAAAATGTAGATGGTTTAGTTAGATGAAATTGAATTAAGGGTATTTTTAATTCCCAGTGTTTCACTATTGTCTTAAAATGTTCTATTTTATATGAAGTTGGACGGATGCATCCCAAATTCCATTGAAAATAATAAGATTAAATAGGTGATCATGAATAATAAAAAACATTTCGAAGAATCATTAAGGTTTTTTAGATCATATCATTGCATTGGTTTTCAAAGATAGACCTATGAACTAAATACCATCAGCTGAGGGTCCAATATGTAATGAAATTTTAAGTATTTTGTTATGAAAATTGGGCTTTCCAATGCTCTAGTAGATGTTATATTGTAAAGAAACCCAATCTTGTGGCATTTTTGGGATCATTTTTTATCATTTTTTTGGATTACTTATTGGTGAATTTTATGAAACAAGAGGGGCATGATGACCTCATGGATGTTTTTTTGGCCCATTTGATTACCATGGAAGGCATTTTATTGGATCCAATGAATATTCGAGTAGTAGTGTATTTTGAGTTTCCCAAGAAAATGCCTAAGATCTATATGCATTTGGGTATTTCTAGATATTATAAAAATTTATTTTGAAGATTATCTTAGATACATTCTACCTTGAAATATTTTATAAGGAAATGTTTGAATTTTTGTGGGATGAGAAGTTCATGAGTGTTTTTTACCAGTTTAAAACCAATTTTACAACCATAATTGAATTGATTATTCTAGATTCAGAGAGAAAATTTTCCATATATTGTTTTTTTTTGTTTAGAATTGGGGTGTGTGTTGATGTTGGATAACCATGGGGTGGCCTATGAATAATTCAATTTATTCCCACATGATCAAAATTATCCCACCCTTACATAGAAAAGGAAGCTACAAACCATGCACTAATAATGGAGTGACATTATCTCTTCAGTTAGTGTTTTATAATGCATTCAAAATATAATATCATGGGGATTATCTTCACTAAGAGGGATCAAAATCTCAAACATAGATTTTGGGTTGAGTATCTGTTGCATTTGGATTTCAAGATTTTTTATATAATGGGAATGTGGAGATGTTTTCACTAATTCTTTGAGAAGAAAGATTCTATTACATTCCATTTTGGAATCAATGTATAAGTGGTATTAGATGATTTTTTTGATCTATGTCAGGATGTTATGGAGGATAGATATTGGATAATCTTGAATAGTGTTTACCTTATGCCATCTACTATTGATTGAATAATGAGAAGGAATATGTCTATCTCCGGATTCTAGCAGACCATAAATTGTTTAAACTGTGTGGAAACCTCAGGTGATTGGTCTTGTTATCTTGATCGTTTTATTATTTTCTGGTGTTCAGTGGTAATTTTCTTGAGTCTAAGGCTTGAGGTGATGCAAATGTAACATAATTTTAAATGGGTTATTCACTATAGGGAAAAAAAATTATACCTTGAGATACCAGTATTGGTGATCTGGGATGAGATATGAAATTGTGTGCATTATTTATTGATTATTTACCAACTAGGGGATTAAATATTAGCACCATATACCAGTAGGGTTATTGAAGAAACTTCTTATTCTAGTGTAAAAGTTGGATGAGATATCTATGGATTACATGATCCTATAATCATGTAATTCAAGTCTAAATGATACTGTATTGGTGAATGACTATTTTTTAAAAAAACAGCCAAATTTATAACTATTAGGGAGTAAAAAAATCAAGAGGATGTCATATAGATGAATGATAAAGAGGATTGTTGGATTCATGGAGTACCTATAAAAATAGATTCATAAAAGGATTATTTTTTCACATTCAAATTTTGGAATAGAATCTTGGATTCTTTGGGAAATGATCTGAAGACGAGCATTGTGTATCAACTACAGATAGATGATCAGTCCAAGAATACCATCATTACTATTAAGGATATAATGTGAATGTGTGTTGTTGAGTTCATTAGTTTATACAAGATGAACATTCCTTAGGATGATTTTTCATATTATAATAATTTTTTATTCTATAATATAATAGATCTAATTGATTAATTTTATTGATGAACATTCTAGTCTATATTATGTTGGATAAAGGTGGGAAAGGATTCCTTGGGGAACTCTGTCTCATCCAGTAGATGACATAGATAGTGCAGCTGATTCAAATACTACCAGTTATATGTTTTGGTGGTACATTGTTTCTTGGGATAGAAGGGGAATTCAAAATTATATTATGTTGGGCCATTTCATGTTATGGATAATTTTGGTAAGGATTCCAAATAGTTCAAGATTCCACCATGATTTATCTTGATCCATGAAATCCTTCATACCTCTATACAGATAGAAATAGTCCTAACCCATTTCGGTTTTATGGCGGGACTATTTATAGGTTGAACCTAGTGCCACTATTTTCGGTAAACATATTCATATCATGGATTATCAGATCATTGTTCTCAATTGAAGGTTGATCGCATTGGTCTTTGTGGTCTATTAGTAAGGAAGAGATAGATATGAGACATGGGAGAAGGAGGTTGTGTTGAGTGATTAGTGGCCTCCCTTATTTTCATCTAAGGAAATCTAAGGACATTCTAGGAGAAGAAAATGATATAGTGGGGAGTTTGTGACACCCGACAGGTCACTAGAACACTAAATATGGAGTTTTTTAATTATTGGATAAAATTTTGTGGTTCAGGGTGTTGTGGGTAGAAAATAACATTTTTATGATGAAAAACACAAGTGCATTGTCAGTGAAAGGTTTTCCAAAAAATGTGGCTAACCGTATGAGGGTTATGTATACTGGGACAATGGTAATTTTTCAAAATTTTATAATGGTTATTCAAACAATGAAATTTTTTTAGTATAACTATTTGTATCCAGTTTTTGGGATATTTCTCCTCCAATGTGGTTGTAAGATGGTTTTACAAACCATGTGTAGCCCCTACTCTTTAATGTGGATAGATCTCCTCTCCCTCTTTGGTATATTTTTCTTGGATTCATGGTGATTTTGGTTTAGTTAAGACCAAAGAGGAGTGGTTTCTTCTTCCCTTGAACATTATTGATGATTGTTATTTATATTTCTTGGTAGCACAATACCCTAGATATTGGGTTTGGATGAATATATAGTCTTAATGTCGATGTATTGTTACGTTTTGTGTGGTCTTATCACACCTATTCTGTTTGGTTTTCATCGATGGCGATGAAGTTGGAAATGATTTAAATTTAGGAGTCTCTATTTGATGGTTTTTTCAAATTAATAACATTACATTTATAATAAAAATTTGTTTTAGTTTATAATGAATATTTTTTAATGATCTATGGTTGAATTGTATGACATGTTTAATGTTCGTTATGGTTGATTTGGTAATTTAGGCGTTTTAAAGAGGGTTTTTCTAATGGGTTTGGCTTTTATGCCAACCTCGTGTTTAATGAAATGTATTAAAGATGTTTTATGGTTTTAAATGGTTTTATAAATTGATTATATAAATTGTTATAATTTTTGGTATGGTTTTTAATAATATTGTCATGTTCTATTTTGAAAATTTATTGTGAAAAATATTTTCATGGATTGGAAATTATTGTGATTATGTTTGAAATGAGTAGAACATTGGTTAACTGGGGTGTGGCCGAGGGTATTTCCAAGGGATCATGAGATACTTCAAGGAAAAATATTGTGAGGGCTACCAATTGTTTTCTAAAAAACTATGAGAAAAATTGGGTATGAATACCATGAGATCATCCATTTTTTGCCGAGAGAATGTGAGTTCTTTGGGAGTTGGTCCTAGGGAATATGGTGAGAGCATGCACATTGTTTAGTCAACTATCATTCTTATTTAGAATCACTCAAATTATACCCTAATGGATTGATCCCTAGGTGAACATACTCATGTTGTGTTCGTTTATATGATCTATATATTTTATTGTATTAATGTTAAATGTGATGATAAAATTTATACCAATCTTTTTTTATTGGTTATATGATGATTATTGTCAGTATTTTAACTAATTAAGACTTTTTAGGGTTGTTTTGATCAAGTTTATCATTGTGTCATAGTTTATGTATTTGAAACATGTTAATGGATATTTAAGAAAACATATTTTATTTGAAATTGAACACCAACGGTATTTAAATGGATTATTTGAATCATTAATTTAGACATAGTGTTTTAGTATTGAAAAATGTTTCACACTATTTTATTGGTTTCCATGGGAAAGTTATTTTAATGGATATATGGTGTTATGCATCTGGTCTTTATTCCTTATTCTATTGATATACCATTTTGGAATATATTGGTTGTATTTTTTAGGGAACATCTAAGGGAAAGGAAACAATATACCTGGGTGGATCTCCTTGATTATTGTAATTATTTAATGTAAGAGAAATTTTCTCATTTGGATAAATTGTGATGTGTGTTTTTTTATTTGTATCCATTGTGATGTATGTGTAGGTCTCCCTTTGGATGATAAAAATTATTTTGGGTTTTGGGAATTTGAGTTCAAATACTATGTATATTCCTATTATGACATGTTTTTATATGATTTATATTATGAGTTATTGTATCAGCATAGTATTTATTGAAATCTATAGATGTTTCATTTTTTATGTCGATTGACCATGACTATATAAATGTATACATACTAGTTCATGGATGTGTCATGCATGGTATCCATTGGAAAAACATTTCCAAAAATATTGTTTTTATGAATGGTTTTTGTCTCTAGTGCATAGTGATCATGAATGTTCTTTAGGAAATGTGGTGGGATGACTCAAGGGATGGGTTACATCGACCCGGGTTAGTTCACTACTGTATTTTCAGTGTGAAAACATAATGATAGATATTTCATAGTATGTATTATAACTCTTAGTATGTAAGCAAGTAAATTTATGGAGATAGAATTTAATGGAGATGTTACAACAATTTCCCACTCCATAATGGAATAGGGAAAATGTCACAGTGTATTTTTTAAATGGAATTATTAGAACCTATGAAGTTTATAATAATCATTGGGTTATATTTGACCACCATAAGTGTTCAGAAAACTGCACTTTTACAATAGAATATTTATTTATGGATTATCTTACATGAATACAGACTAAATATTTGGTAAGGTACCATAGAGTACCACATTATATTGTATATAATAGGGATATGAGGATTTCCTTGATGTTTTTTTGATGTCTTATAGAAATTCTAGATTCATATTTTTATTTTCAGATTTCTTATCATCCTTAGATATACGGTCAGTCATGGCTAACCATTCAATCCCATGAGTTTATTTTGAGGTCTATCTATATGGTCTTCAACAGTTTTTTTTATAAAAACCTTCCGCAAGTAAAGTTTAAAAAAACCAATAGTCATTGATGATGTATAGAAAACAATATTTGTGGGAAGGTCAGAGACATTCAAAAACACATTATGGAAACTCATACTAGAAACGAAAGATATTCCAATAGTATTTAATGACGTATGGAATTAAATTCTTGGGAGAACTTATTCCAAAACATTTCTCCACGGTAGATGGTTATGAGATTAAGAAAAAGATGAATATTATTCCCTATGTATATTTTCTTCTTTTTTATTCAAAATTAAGTACATATGGTATCTTATGTATTGGCGCTTCCAAAAAACCTCTCCCATGTTCATGATGTATTACATATATCTCTAATAAAGAATTATATAATTGATCCTCAAAATTTAACAAAATCACAGGTTATATGTATAGGGTTTGATCGGTCATATGAAGAACAATATAAATAAATCATGGATCTCAGAGGTAAAGTGCAACATAATAAGACTACTCACACTGTTAAAGTTATCTAGAGGAATCAAAAATTCGATGAAGATACATGGGAACATGATGATGTGATAAAATAAATATGTACTCATTTTTTTATAAGAGAGAGGAAATTTTTAGAGATAAATTTTTTAAGGGGGTATAATGTAACACAATGATATTTTATTATGAATTTCAATTCAAAAAAAATTAATTTATTTGATAGTATCCGATGACCTTGATATCAAAGACATTAGGCCAATTGCTCTTGGAAACACTATCCCTAATCTCATAATCATGATACTCATGAATAGAATTGGATCAATGGTTGGTGACATGATTACCACTAACCTATTTGGATTTGTTCCTAGGAGAAATGTCTAGGACTGTCTTTTCACTACTATGGAGAGCATTAATCTTATGAGAAAAAAGACGAAGTTAGGAAATTTTACAATAAAGATTGACATCTCAAAGGCCTTTGACACATTAAAATGGTGTTTCCTCATGGATTTCCTCAAAAGGTATGGCTTCTCTAATGATTTCATCAATCTGATTAGTATTATTCTCTGCTCATCAATGATGTCCATTCTTATCTATGGCACACCCAGAGGATTTTTTACCTGCACCAGGGGTGTACGGCAAGGCGACCCACTCTCTGGCCTTCTCTTTGCTATTTCTGAAGACTATCTCAGCCAAAGCATTAGTGATCTTGCTTAAATTGTATTTTACAAAAAAAGGCTAGGAGGAATGACTTTTTCCCCATCTCATTTGTTATATGATGATGACATTCTATTGCTTGGTCAAGCTTCATATAGAACCATCTCTTCCATTAAGGGCCTCTTTGAACACTATGAAGAGGTGGCTGGTAAAACAATTAGCTGGGACAAACCTGTCATTGTATTTGGTAATGGAGTTGTGATTGGTAAGCAGAACGGGATAATTAAATGTCTTGTTGTCAAAAAGGGATCTTTATCATTATATTATCTAGGGGTCCCCTTATTCTGGGGAAGGGTGAGGAGGAATCATATGCAAGGAATAGCCTATATCATTGTGAATCAAATTGCTAGTTGGTTAGGGAAGATGATGTCCATGGATGGGAGGCTATGCCTGGCCAACTTGGTGATCATCTCTATGTTTGTTTAATCATATTCTCTTTATTGATGGCCTAGGGGTCTCATCGAGGATCTACAATGTATGATACTAAACACCATTTAGACGGGGTCAGTTTACGAGAGGAAAATTTTCACTGTTTCCTGGAAAGAGTTTATGAAGATGGTTGAATTGGGAGGCCTTGGAGTTAAGGACCTCTGGACTTTCAATGATGGTCTTATCAGGAAATTCACATGGGGTTTGATCTCTAAGGATGCGTCTAGTGACTTTTTAACAAAAAGATTAAGTGGAAGGATGCTTAATGGATATAAGTATTATATTTCATCATCTGTTTGGGACACTCTCAAGAAATCTTTCATGAAACTCAGCCATGACACTAAGTGTCTGGTATGTAAGGACTCTCATCTCAATTACTGGAGTAGAACATGGATCGATAGGCCTCTGCAAGAAAGCATGGTTGTTCTCCCTGGTTCAGTTAATTTTTCCATAAATGATTTTCTTTCAGACATGCAATGTTCAAGCACCATTGTTCCATGGTAGGTGAAGTTGGAAGTTCAAAACTACACTTTCATGGAATGTGGCATGGTGATATGAAGGCATATCCGCAATAGGAAGTTCATTAGAAAGGATTAATATCAGATGATTTGTGGAGGGCCCTTCCGTGAACCTGCATGGCCCTTACAATTTCAAATATTTTTTATTCATCCTTTTCGATTCCTTTTAATATATAGAATATGGAGAAATTGGGTGCCTACTCATGACCAGCTCAATCAGGTTGGTTTTCAATTTCTGTCGTCCTATTATCTATGCATGGATGACAAGGAGAATGCTCTGTATATTTTTGTGGAATGCACCTATGTTAGGAGGCTATGGGATTATGTTGGAAGCCTTTTTGGGCTGGTAATTGATGAATACCCACTGCTTCAATATCTTCTAATGGGGATATCCATGGTGCGCTGCAGTACACAGATTGGGAATCTTCTTCTTGTGGACATTGAAGCTTTGATCACAGCCACATTGGCTGCTCGAAATACCCGGCACTTCAATGGAAAGAGTTTCCCTATTCCATGAATCATGGCAGAAATTCATAAGGAGGTTCATGCTACTTCACGGATTCAAATAGGTACAATGCATAACTGTTTTTCTGAGTTGTAGATTTGTAGACTTCTTGGAGTTTTTGGTCAGCCTCAGAAGCCCCGGGTTCTTATGTACATATGATGGATACCTCCGATCAGCCCATGGCTCATGGTTAACATGGATGGTTCTGCTTCTAGTTCTCTAGGAATATCAGGATTCTGTGGCATCTTTCGAACATACCGTGGTTTTTTCTAGGGGTGCTCTATAACATTACTAACATTGGGGTTGCCTACGAGGCTGAATTATGTGTGATAATTCATGTTGTAAAGTATGTTGTCTGTTATAATTTGAAAATGTTATGGATTGAATCGGACTCCCAGATTGTGGTTCATGCCTTAGAATCAATAATGCGAAATATTCCGTAGAGAGTGTTACCTCACTCGGTTGAATGTCTCCACAAGGTAACTAATTTACAATTTGTGGTCTCACATGGTTATAGGGAATCAAATCATGTGGATGATGCTTTGTCCCAGCAGGAGATTTTAGAGATGGATATGTTGTGGTCCTTTATAGACGTCGATTATGGTGCTTCAATGGTAGAGGCATATATGTTGGGTGTCGTGTACACTCAGTTTTTTAATAATCCTATATTTTTCTTACTCATTTGTATTTTTGTTTAATAAATCTATTAGGACTTGTTTCTACCGGGTCATGGGCTTTTGGATTAGTATGGGATTCCCTTTAACCCATGTCTAAAGGCACCATAATAATGTATAGAATTATAAAATAGTTTTAAATTGGATACATTAACATGAATAAACAAAATATTATAATAAATTTTTAAAAAATAATTGAAAAAGAAAATAAATTGATAAATAAATACTCAATTTTTTAAAAAAAGTCATTATATTCTTCAAAAAAAAATTATTTACCAAAAATGTTTTTACTTATTTTTGGTAAAAGTAGATATTGGATAATCTTTAAAAAAATATAAATAATATATATTTTTAAAATTTTAAGGATAAAATTATCTTAAAATAAAAAATTTAGAATATTGTTTAGAGACTTCTATTTCGATGACTAGTAAAAATATTGATTTTAATTGAAAATAATCTATTCATTTAAAAAAATATAAAATATATAATTTTTATTTTAGAATAGTATTATAAGTATCATTAAGTCAATTATATTTTTAATAATGAAATTTTGGTCATTATAATTTTTTTTATTGAATTTTGATACCAAAAAATTCATACATAATAATTTGTTTTTTAGAAAACCGCTTTTCATCTCATTTTATGGGTTGAATTTAAAATTAAATTATGAGACTTATTTTAATTGAATATAAAAAAATTTATTCCATATTTAGAATTATTATTTTGAAAATTTTAAGGATGGAACATTCAGTTTTTGTAATAATTTATAGTAAAAAAATCATCGTGGTTAACATGAAAACAGGTTACCGAGGGGTTGGAGGTCAGTTATACCAATATATAAGGGTATGTATTCCAATTAAACTTGTTTATTTCTTAATATATAGATATATATTGACCTCATACAATACTTACAACTAATATTTATCCATTTGGCAGCATTTGGGATTATAATGAGTTCATTATATTTTATTCTTTTTTGAAATTCCACGTTCATCCAACACCCCACATATAAAAGGCCTCCCCTATTTTCTCTTATTTACATTACTTTTTGAAATTTATATTGACCCATACAATCCCATTTATCTTATAAACAAACATATCCTAGATATTGTGGAGTTTTTATTCTTACAATACAATTCCAAGTGTCCGTAGTAAAGGATGTAAATGAGGCCCACCGAAAGAGATATAATCATCCCACTCAACCCATTTAAATTTGTTTAATATTTTACCTCAAAAAGATATTTTTTATTCAGAATAAAATTATAAACTATGAAACCAAAATATAATAAAATTTTATAATTATTATGAATCTTTTATTATTCACCAACTTTTCCATGAAATGGGTGGTTAATTTATCACTTGTGCGTACGTGTGAACTACTGTCTCCACATTTCGGTACAATTAATTTTCCATATCACTCATCATGGATGGTTATTAAGATGGATTTAATGTTTATATAT
Organism: Viscum album; assembly: GCA_963277665.1. Lineage (NCBI taxonomy): Eukaryota > Viridiplantae > Streptophyta > Magnoliopsida > Santalales > Viscaceae > Viscum > Viscum album. The sequence continues at coordinate 687,771,718 of OY728129.1, read as the reverse complement.
CATATTTTTAAAATAATTATATTTATGAGATTATAATTTAGTATCATCTTTATTACTATATAATCTATTGTTAAATGATAACATTACTAATCCATATCAGTGGACTACAACCTCCACTAAGCGATGCGATTATGATTTCATTTATACATTATATGGGTTGTAATAAAGATATATTTAATTAATATATTTAACATATATTGTATAAAAATTATCCTATAATGGTGAATTATTATTTACCTTTCTTTTATTCTATCTTTTAAAAAGTGAAATTGATGTTCATGCATACGTATAATATACCGTCGCCACGAATGATGTATTTCAATTTTATATCTCTTCCATTTTTTGATGAATATAAATATATAAAGATATATATATTTCTCATTTAATATCATGACTCTAATTATGAATATTTTTTACCAGGAGCAATGTACAAGGACTATACCCAACGAGCCAAAATTCTCATGAAAAATTAAATAGTTAACACTAATAAAGGATGAATTAAAAAAGGATTAATAATAAATGGATGTTTAAATATTATAAGTTGATAATATATGATATTATATGTATATAATTTATTTATTAAATTATGGTAAATTTCAATTTAATATAATATATTTTATATATTGTTTAATGGAATTCCAACATAAGGTTCTGAAATTTATTTTTTGTGATACACAATCCATATTCAACAAATTTTTCAATTATGTGGTATATATTATACCTATTAATGAATAATATGATTATTTTAATGAAATTTATTGTGTTACACATATGCATATAAGTTTGTTCCTAAAATGATATTTATTATCCCAAATCTTCCAATGTTGTATGTGATTTATGTTACAATATCATTGTTTATTAGGATTATTTATGATTGTGTTTCTGATGATGAAATTATATGTTCTATCTCTCATGGATCCCATGAATATTATTATATTTTATATATTTATATATATTGATTATTTTTCTAATCATTTTTCCCACTTTAATAACTCAAGAGACCAAAATAATGTTTTAAGAAAACTGCCTTTTTTCACTCATCATTTTAAAAGTCCTTTCTCTACTATATTGATGTCTTAAAAAACATTTCCCAATAATATTTTCACTATTATTAAATGATTTTTCATTCATTTTTCCAACATTTTTAATTTCAATAAATTATTTTTAAAAGAATATTCTTGTCATTTTTTTAATTAGGTACTTTTAACATTTTACCAAAAATGTTAATGGAAGCTCAATTTTTACATACACGACCTAAATATAATTTCCATTCCTTAAGATATTGCAATTATTTGATGATTTAATTACCAGTTTCTAGTATTATTTTTAAATAAATTTTTTCCAAAATATATGTGAAAATTTAGATCTTAAATAAGTTATTTCAATGGGAAATAGTTATTTCATTGATGAAATATTTCAATGATATTTTAAATTAATTTTTCTTCTATAATAATATCCTTTGACGGTAGATAATATTTATTTTGGTTGTTATCTAATGATACAATATAATTTCTTTCCTTGGGAGGCTTATTATTATGATTTAAATATGATTATATGAAAATCATTTATTTCCTAATGGTTAATTATATTATGATGACACTTGTCTAAAATATGTTTCCTTTCTAGGTGATATGATATTTCGGAATGATGAAATGTTTAATAAACTATTTCCATTCCATCGGTCATAAATTGATTAAGGTTTTATGATCATATGGTGAAAATATATATTATTTTCTTAAGGTGATGGGTCGGCCTAAAATTATATTGGCCTCCTTGCAATTGGGTAAATATCGATATCTCATAAGATAATAAGGATGGGAATATATATTGAACATATATCATTAAGGGACTATGCCTTCAATGATAGTATTGTTAGTGAATCTTGACTATAGATATGATTTAACATGGAGTAAACCCAATCCACTATCATAGTTTCAGAAATGATCATTGACTAATGAAATGATTTTCTAGGGTTTGTGTATGCCACAAACTTATGTTTTATGCCACTATTATGCTCAAATGGATCATGTTCATTGAATCAATTAATATTCATTTATTATAAACTATCAATAATTAGTCAATGATTCAATATTATGATATATGGAATTATTATTTTTTTGTTTTTAAATGATAATATCATATTATTGTTCCCTTATGCTAATATTAGTCTATACTAATCGTTGATTTATACCTTGTTTACCACTAATGAGAATATGAACTCACAATCTATTATATGTCATTTCCCTTTGTTTTGAAGAAAGGTTTAAAATTTGGTCTGTGTAATATGGTTGTTTATTATCAATAACATAGTTGAAGTTGATTTATATCTATTATGAACTAGTTGTTTATGAATCAAATTTTCCAATGACACTAAACATATATGATTATCAAAAAGATATTAATGATTTATATAAATTATTAAACTAGTAATATATAATAATTATAAATTAAAAGTGATGGTTGTTGTAGTTGGATTCAGATAAAGGTTATGTTACATTTAAAACCTGGTATGAGAAAACATCGTTGGAAACCCTTAATATAATCATATTTATCGAATAACATTCTATGTTATTCTCATAAAATGAGTGTGGTTTTCTTACATAAAAAACTATGTTTATATATGGAAAGATGATGTGCTTTTTAAATTGAATAATCATTGTAGAATAACCAAAAAATTTATTGTCATGTATATCTCAATAATATTTTTGGTTCATGGCGGGTGTGCCCTTACTGGGTACCTTGTTTGTCACTCCTATAGTATATACTTAGGTAAACTCCAATTTTTTTATTATGAATCATTATAAATATTTTGAAAATATGATTTAAATATATGACCTTAGAGAAACATATGATATTATAGATTGAAAATAAAGATTCATGATTTATAAATATGTGTATTATTTTTTATTATTGATCACATTGATCAAATATACCTGAAGGTATTTCTGACATTTTTTATTAACAAATGAAGATATAATAATCAAGTTGAGGTTTTTATAAGTATGCTGAAATATTAGAGTATCCTATTTAAGCTTAGTTATATAGATTCCATTATATCATATAATGTATATAATGATGTTAAAGACTATCAAAAATGATTATAAATTTATTTATTAGTGAAAACCCATAATGTTATAATGATTTCATATCATGTTTATGATTCTTTTTCGATTGGTGTTTGAGTAAATGTGATTCCTAAAAATCATGTTTCTACCTCTATCTGAATTTGATGTTATCCTAGGAGTGGATTAGATTTCCTTACATAAATCCCAAATCAATTTCCACGTAAGGTAAGTCACATATGACACCCCAAACTGAACCATGATCTTCTATCATTCTGATGATAAATATAATCATCCAATGGGAATTTAATCAATTCCATGGGTCTTGATTCTGATTCAAAATGGGTGTTTATATCATATTATTGGGGAGAAATAAAACATCAATGATATGTCAATTGTGTAGAATGTTTTTTGATTTATTAATGGAAGTGTTTCCAAGTATTCCACGAAATCATGATTGCATTGTGTTTTCAATAATACTCATACATAGTGCAACACCTATTTCAAATTATCCATATACAATGGACCTGATTGAGTTGTAGGAATTGTAAGGTGAATTCTAAATCACCATACGATGAATTATTTACTCACATGGGTGAATGGGATGTTCGGGATAGCTGAGCTAGACACGAGCATCATGGGATGGGTGGGATGACATACCATATTTCTAGTTGTCTTCTAGATGATCAGGGAGTGAGTCTGGCAGAATTTCCTCCAATGGTTGAATGCTTTATGGATGTCTTCCCTAATGATTTTTCTATTATAACTTCTAAGATATAGGTGGAGTTACATATCAATATAGTTCTAGGAGCTGCACCAATATCCATTCATCCCTACAGGATGGCTGTGATGGAGTTACAAGAGCTTTAGAGGCAACTGTCTTTCATCAAGGGGCGTCACAATGTTATCAACTATTATTTTTTTGAAAAAAAATATCGGTTAAGAGGGATATATAATGATTATTAATAACAAAACAGGATCAAAATCAAGTATAATTATCATTTTCAATATATTGATGATTTCATAGATCTATTACGTGGATATTAATATTTTTCCAATATTAGTCTTCAATATGGATACAATTCATCATTGTTCAAAAAATAATACGTACCAAAAAAGCCTTATGTATGAGGTACGTACACTATGAATTTATATGGAAGATATTGTTTCTAACTAATTCATCCACTATTTTTATATATTAAATTTATATAATCTATAGGGAGTACCTCGATTAATTTAGGGTTGTTTTATATATGATATTCTAAAGTATTTCAAAAAACATTATGAGTATGAAGATCCCAAAGAAGATTTTATTGAAAATCCTATGGAGTGATTATTATTATGAAATATTTATGAAGTGTGAATTTTGGGAAAAAGGTTAATTTTTTTGTAATATAATATCAAGATAGAGTATACCAGTGGATCAAAAAAAGAAATAAGTTATTGAATGATGGTTTGACCAACCACTATGAATGTAATCCATTTTTTCCTTAGTTTGGATGGATTTTAATGAAACTTTGTCAATAATTTCACGTTTTTTTATAATCATACCAAAAAGTAAAATTTAATGGAAAAATTTCCTTTAATTAGATGAATGCGAAGAAAATTTCATGGAACTGGAGAGAAGGATAGTGAGCACACATATGCTTACCATAACCTACAATGGAGAATGGTTTGTGACCAATGGTGATGTATTGAATAATTGACTAGGAAGAATCATCATGATGAATGATATAGATACATATTATTTGTAGGAACCCATGCTTCCATATATATATATTACAACTAAATATATAAAAATTAATTTCATTTTATATAAACATGTATTACAACCAAAAATGTTTAGTGTCATTAGAAACATAGACACATAAATCACCATCTCATAAGTGAACCACATAATGTTCCATTGATTTATTATTAACTATAACCCCCTATATAAATATCATACCTAATACCTTTATTCAAAACCTAGGTAAATGAGACATATGAATGGATGAGATCTGAGGACTAGTAAGGGTAAACATAGGATATATCCAGATAACATGATCATAAAGGTAAGATAACATGAGAATAAAATCTGAAAAAACATACCCAAAATATCATAGATCCTAAACATTAGTCATTGAAAAAAACTTTTCAATTTATAAGACATGAATTAAGAAGGAAATAAATGCACATAAGCCATGAGAGCCTAATATAACCATAAGAATGTGGGAAGTCATAATATCATAACATTGGAACATATATAAATTGTCATAGGTTCTCTTATTAGGTTAAGGAAATAAAATCAAATCCTTTCATAAACTAATAGACATGAAAACCAAGTATATTATTAATATTATAGACATAGAAACTAGGTCCACACATGAAATTTTAAATATGAAATTATGTTCATGCATAACATAATTAAAACATCATTTATTAAATTACCCAATGAATTAGAGAGCTATAACATGCTCACTAATATTTGGTTTAATACATAACCACCCTTCTATGGTTATAACATAACCACTATCCTTGGTTTTAAAATAACCGGAATCTTTGGTGGATGGAATTTGTGCTAGATAACCTACCCTTGAAATAATAATGAAGAAACCCATGTCTTACACTTTGATCTTTTAAAGACTTAATCATGGGGTGAAATCCACTACCTTTAGAGATTAAAAATGTTTCGAGAGTCTATCTTAAGAAATTTTGGTAGCTAGGTATCTCAAATATATCATTTTCAAAGGAAGGGGTATATATTCTCTCTTTTGATATTTTTTTTTCTCTTATGGGAATTTTCATCAAAAAAGGCCATCAATTATATTTCTCATATATATGCTTGAAAATAACAGGTTTCTAAACATTCATATAGGTCTGTTAAACTCCAATTATGTAATTTATTTTGGTATGGTTGAAACCAAATACTATATATCTTATATAATGGGCACTTGGTCTTTTAGGTTTTCCTGAATGAAGGTTTTGAAGTGTTCCTCATACTTATACACTAATTTTGAACACCATGTTGTCCCCATTTGGATCAGATTTTCTGGTCCACCTCTTCATCTCATCAAGCAGGATACTATTTTTTATTTCATGATTATTTAAGAAGCCCCTTAAATTATATTTTTTGACTAAGAACCATTCAACACTTTTTATCACAAGAATCTATGATGAATTTGATATTTCAAAATCATTTCCGTCACATTTTGTTATTCAAACATGAGACTAAGTTCTTACTCAAGATGTTTTATATGAAGACGTTACTGAATAATTCCATGAATTTGGTTCAATCAGGAATGAACCAATCCAATGTTAATATAAGACTCCTGGAACATGCACCCTTTCACATTTTAGCTAATTTGTTCCCAAAAATAAGAATGAAATGTGATGGAAGATATATCCTTAGATATACAGTGTTTCTTGTTAATAAGACTATTGACAAGAATACTTTTAGTTCTACTAATCATCTACACTCTACTAATCTCTCAGATTTAATAGAGGATTTGAAAAATTAACAACATAAAACTAAGGATAGATTTTTTTCCTAATAAATGCGAGACTCCTATTCTTGAGAAAAAATGAATCACAACTCAAATGGATAGGACAAGAGCAATCACTCAGACTACTGTGAGTATCAATGTAAATATTATGATAAATCTTGTCTGATTGAGGTTGCCCTCTTGAAATCTATGTAGTGAAAAAATGGTTAATAGAGATGTTCTCATTACTCAAAATACCAAAATTACTCAAAAATGTGGGGCGTACTCTAATGTAGAAAGAAGTATCATCACAATATATTTAAAATAATATAATAATGTTAAGATATCCACACCACCTAATTATGTGGTTTCTTACTCAGATAAATCTGATTCCAAGGGCTATAGTAGTGATGATGATGATGACCCCGCATTGAGGGATTATTAATTAATTGAATATAATATGGACTTCCCAAATGAACTTGACTCTTGGATGGGGGAACATGATACATAACATTTACCAAAATATAAAAAATGTTATATATCTTCATAGACCTACCTTCAACTCTGAAAAATAATGATCATAATATTAGTAGAGGAATTTAAGAAAATCTTGCATTTTATTTCAACTAAATCACATGGAAATGGATTATATTTGTTTTATATACTATCAATGTGACAATAAAACATATAATTATTATTTAAATACTCATTTCTATAGAATATGATCTACATATGTGAATAATATTTATATATAGGGTTTTATTGGTGAACGTTTGGTTGTTTGGTGTGCTGGTATTAGCATGTATATTGGATTTGTTTCTTTCTTCGTGGCCTGCATCATGTTTTCCTTCTTTCATATGCATTTCGCCTTCTCCACTCTCAAGATTTTTTATTCTACTATAATGTGTATATAATTATTTTATTTTTTCACTTGAATAGACTATTTTTATAATAGTCTGATGATGATTTTATGAATATTGTTTGGAAGAATATATAATTCTTTTTTATGCTATGATGACCTACCTATGATTATTGGTAGATTTTGGATTTCTAATGGATAAAGGATGTAGTTTCTAGAAGATTAATTGCACACATATTTTTACTTTTACCACATTGTATGTGTGTTTCATTTTTCATGAAACTACTTCAAATTTGTGTCGGTGTAATCTCATTACATCTCAATATTTCCATGTAAGTCTTTGTATTTTATTAAATTATGTAGTGATTTTGGCGGTGAGACCAACTCATGTGTCAGCTTTTAAAAAAACCCACCATCCTTGGATATAACAGAACCACTTCCCTTGGTTACAACATAAATGATATTTTTATTATAATATAACCACCACCCTTGGTTATAAAATAACCTCTATCCTCTTTCATAACATAAATAATTACCATTGTTATATGATAACAATAATCCATGTTTATAACATAACTATATTCATTGGTTATAATTTTACAACTGTACTTTCTATTAACAAACACTATGGCCATGGTTATTATGTTACCAACATCCTTGATTATAACCTAACCACCATCATTAGCTACAATATAACCACCATCTTTGGTTTATAACACAACCACCTATCCTATAATGAAAACAAGACATATGTGTGCAAAAATATCATAAAAAATTCATCATATTATCACATCATAAAAAATAAATGTGGAAAATGTTTTCATAAATTTCAACAATTCATCCAAGCATAAACCATAAAATAATGGGTTTAATACACATTGTACATCCAAAAAAATAAGGATGGTAACATTTCATTATATCCCCAGTAATGATTAAGCAACATCAATTGATTCCATCTTAGATGGAAAATTATTTTTATAGATTTCTAGGAACATTTATTTAGGAAAATATCATTTCCATTTTCCGAACACTTATTTAAAATAAAAAAAAATTAAAACCATTAAACATAAAATTTGTTTAAAAAAATCCTTGTAAAATGTAAATAAATATTTATTCCATTTAGTGGGAATGATGGTGGTAAATAATATATATTTCATACCCGTTAAGAAAAATATTATACTCACATTTTAAAAAAATCAATAGAGCCTTATTCAGAAAAAACAAGGAGGAATACTTTTAAACCATTTCCTAGAAAGACAAAAATGGGGAAAAATTATTTAAAAATCATGGGATAATAGTAAAAACATTATTTAAAACATATTAGAAAACATGGACATAAAATAATAAATATTTTCAACTGAAGAGAGAAATCAAGATAATTTTTCATAAAAACATGATTTTGGCCTCTAAAATACATTATGATAATAAAATTAAAATAAACCATGTTTTATCTAGAAATAATATAATTAAATGAAATTATCATATTTTATTAAAATTTATATCATAATATTTCTTCATCATGAACCTAATAATAAAAAATCATCGAAAATAGTGGGATTCTGACATAAAACCTTTTCCACATTGGTGACAACTGAATCATTATCCCCAAGAAATAATAAAATCCAATAAAAAATTATATATACTGAAAATAATAATATTTACTATATAAAATTTCAAATGGATAGTATATACATCATAAAAAAACAAGTGGTGAACAGGGCATATACCTCTATAAAATAAATGACTGATTTGAAATCCCCTTCCACAAGTCATGATATTCATCATACATGCTTAATCCTCTTATATAATAAATTATTAGTTAATATTATTCTATTATATAATAAAAAAATAATATAACATAAAATATATCATTTAATTATAACCTTTTATCACCTAAATATTAATAATTCATTGTTAAAATCATGTTTTTATTACTAACTACTTTGTAGTCGATGTATATTTTTGTTTTCTATTTTCAGTCCTTTTATTTTGAATATGGATCTACAATAAAAATGATGTGAACCATTATATAAATATTATATATATTAATTACATATGCTTTTATAATAATCCATAAAACTTAGATATAGAAAACGAATTACACCATTGATAGAGATGGTAGGATATACTTATCCGTGAATGTTATTTCCATTTTCTTTGATGATGGAAAAAAAAGAAAAGAAAATATTAATTCACCATTAAATAATGCTATTACTTCATATATATCTTGTATATTAATCAAATCTACCCTTATTACCATCCATGTAATAATGAAATGGAAAATGTTTGACATCGTTTCGTGTAGGTGGTAGTCCACACGTACAAACTACCAACATTATCGTTCTCAAACAGATAAGAAGGAAAGAAGGTAGATGTGATATTATAGTTCCATATGTATACTTATGTAATAAATATATTATATAAAAATTTAATCTATCATTATTTATATACATCATAGGTGGTGATGTAAAAAATTACATCAGTGCATGAGGAGAAATCCCACCATACAAATAGTTGATAGATCAGATCTGTATTTGATGGAAAATGATATCAATATAAGTTATGACATTAAAATAATAAATTATTAGTTCATGGGATATATTTTTATTTCATATAATAATATTTTTGAAATATTTTTTTGAGGTGGAAGAAAAAATAAAAAAAGACAAGGTTATAATTTTTACCTCTTCTGATGAGAACAATCTTATGTTTATATCTAAATACATAATATCTGGGTTTCATAAAAAAACAAATTCCACTATGATTTGTATATGTAACTATGGAAATTATTTGGGAATTTATTTGATGAACTTAAGGGATTTGGGATAGTGAAGAGGGGTGGATATGGGGTGGCCTTTTATAATTGGGGAGAGAACATACATGGGATTTTTGATATAAAAAAGTTATACCCATGTATTCACATGAGAAAATGATCCCAATTGATCATTATCATGAATTATATAATATTTGTTCTGAATATGTATATAAAACTGGAATTGAGTATGTTTTTATGATATTTTAACCACTATATGTTTAGTTTAATCATCGGCAAACCTATTTTAACCTTAACCATGGTAATTGATTTTTAAATATTTTTATTATTATTTATGATCAAAAAAATAATATTACCTTATTATATTGTAACAGCCCGAGATTTTATGAAAAATATTCTTTTTTATTTTACTAATGTCTTGTGTTATACGCTACACCAAAAGGAGCTTTCACAACATGCATCCTTGACTTGCCTTGCATTACACGCAATCGCAACCTTCCTCGATAGCGTGTGTGGTACGTAATCCTGAGTTTCACGAAACAATGATATGCTATTAAAATATTATTAAAACTAGTCGTTATGAATAGTAATAACCACTTTTTAAATTTTTGAAATTTTAACTCTCAAAATGGACTTCATTTTTGGATTCGGAGTATCGAATTTAGCCTAAGGTGAAATTTTGGTACTTTTCGGATAACTTTCATATTCTGATGAATAGTGAAAATTACTAAATTATAATTAAAAAACAAATTTTTTAATCGAAATAATTAATAGTGATAAATCATTAATTTGAGTTGTTTTAAAGTATATTTAGAATATATTTTTACAATTTAATACAATGTTGGTCATTGGATGTAATTTCACATTTAAACTAGACATAAACAAGTGTCAATCTTTTGATAGATATTGTTTCTTAAAAACACGCTATTTGTTTTAACAGCGGGATTTAATTATAAAATTAATTAATGCAACTTTTATGTTATGAATTTGGTAAAATAGACTTCATTTTTGAATTCGGAATATGAAATATAGCTTGGGATGAAATTTTGGCATTGTTCTGAAAAACATCAATTTTTGATGTATAGTGAAACTACTAAGTGGTAGGTTAAAAACTGAATTTTGCATAAAACTTAATTTTACCGCTTCTGTGAATGGAATTTCGAAAATCCGAGAGACACGGTTAATATCAAGGACTAAAATGTGGTTCAATGAGATGAAAATAAATTTTTGGTGAATAGTAACTTTTTACTTTTTTTTACCACGGTTAATAGTAAATAGGGTAACTAAGGGTAAATATGATATTAATATTACCCTAACACATGTCCTAATTCTATTGGACAAGTGTAATTCGACGAAAAACAAACTTAGGAATAAAATATGACCATTTAGGCCCACTTGGATTAGATTAGGACATTTATTATTAATTTATTTAATGAAGGGTTAAAATAGTTAAAATCAAAGTTTAATAAGTAAATCATTTTTAATATGGGGTTATACATAAGATAAATTCAACTATAAATATTCATTAGAAATATAAAAAGATTTCCTACATGATGGTATTTTATTTGTAATTTTTAGACATCAAATAATATAATTTATTTATGACACAAAGATGATGCAGTAATTATCTTATTAATGAAATATTGACATAATTGATAATATAAATACCAAAATAAATATAATTTAAGCCTTTTTATGAATTCCAATAATTTTCTAGGTTACTATGATATATTAGTGTTGATTTAATCAACTTGGTTCGAACATATAATTCTGTTATGACTTTCACAAAAATCATATATCAAATAGTGTCAAAATTGACACAAAATAGTTTTTAAATAAAATATTATATTATTAATTGTTATTTTATTCCTAAAAATCTAAGGTTCGGCCAAATGACTTAGATAAGGATATATGTATTAATAATATACAATTTGGGGTTCTTTTGGCATGTTATAGTAAGTTTATTAACCATATAGTGAAAGCAAACAAAAAGACACGGTAAAAGTTAAATTATTTAACTTAGAGTTAAATCTAATTGATAAGGTTAAAATAATACCCTAAACTTGTCTAAATCCTATTGTTTGATAGGCTTTCTACCCATCCCCACTTTAGCTTCGAAATAAGACCCTTTGGAACCATTATAAACCGATTTTGACTTTAATATAAAATAATATTTTGAGATATTCCTAAGGTGCCCCTCTCCTCCCCTATAAAAGGACACATCCTCCCCCTCCTCCTCACACCAATTTGAGCACTCAAGCTCGGCCAACCCCTGCCAATTTCTCCTCTCCACTTCCCTAGAAACATCCTAGAGGTTCTGGTCTTCCTCAAAGACCAATTTTAGTGCCCTAAGAGGAGGTCTCAAAGAGGCACTTCAAAGAAGAGGTAATTACCGTTACCAATTCTTTCATCTTTATTTCTTCTTCCACTTCTTCTTCTTAGGTTGTTTCATTATGAAGTAATAAAATCAGTATCACTCATATAATGATATGTTATTATAAGTATGAAACAACCCTATTTCACCATCTATCCATCCTACGGAAAAAGAAATCACCGCGCGTGCGTACGTACGGAATACCGTCTCCACACCGTGGTGTAATCTATTTTCCACCACCACCTTACATGGATGGGTATAATGGTGTAAAGAATAACTATACATAGTTATTACAACATCATATTGATTCTGATATATTGTATAATCCACTCCAATTCAATTCAATATTTATAGAAATGATATCATCGCTCGTGCGTACGTACGGAATACCGTCTCCACGACGCGATGAGATTCATTCTCCATGTTAACCATTTAAGAATGATTATAATGTATAATTAAATATATGACATTATAAAGCTACTGTATTTATGTATATATATACATATGTATGTCATCTACTTACTTCCATTTCAAGACAATAAGGAAAGGAAAACAGCGTTCATGCGTACGTACGGACTACCGTCTCCATGAACGGTGTTTTTCATTTTATTTATCTACCTATTATATATATATATATATACTGAATATATATGATATATAAATCATATTTTATATTCTGGAAGTGAGTAAATCATGATATAAGTAATAATGATGTCAAGAACAACAAGTCAAAACACCTACGATAAATGAAACGATTTTACCCAAAACGCGTCTTTAACATGGAATTTACAAAAGAACGGGTAATATAATGTCATAAGTGAACCATATATGATATCATAACAATGAATATTATTCTGTAATAAGTCAATAACATGATTTAAATCATTATACAGGAGGTTTGGACACTTACAAAGCAAGTCGGACCTAAGGTAAGGGAAATATCACAATCTCATTTTTATCCGAGATTGTTTATTCGTAAGTATTTACTGGGGTGTATTTTATCATCCACATCCATGTTCCCTCAATATTTAATATTGTTTCCATCCACTTACAATAGTTTAAATCCAATTTTACCCTTAGGTGAGTTTTTAGTAAAGAATATGAACGGAATCTTTTGTCGTTTTTCCGTACGAGGTACTTTTTGACTTTTCCGACAAAAGTACGAAGAATGTTTTTTTAACTTAAACGGCACGAATGGATTTTTATGGTTTTATAAATCCTTATTTTCATGAAGCTTCCTCCAAAAGATTTCATGAATATTTTTAATAAAATCTCTTTCTTTTAAAATTGCATGATGTTTTGTGAAAAGAAATTGATTTTGAAGAAGAAAGGATATTTTCCTCAAGAATTCATTTCAAGTGTTTTATCAAAATTATTTTCCATCTAAGATAATAAATGGTTCTGTTTCTATCCATATTTTTACATTGATTTGACTATGTTGTGATGGAATTATGTGTATTAATTCCTTTATCTTATATGAATGATTTTATGATGTCATGTTGTTTAAGAATCCCATTTTTATTACATGGGTTATGCAATGATGTATGGTTTATGATTTTGTGGCACACATAAGAATGGTATCATTATGAGATGGGTGGGACCTATATCTCCCTCCAATGCATTGGGTAAAGATTTTATATCTCATGAGATAGACATGGCTGAAATGGTAGGTTATACCGGTTCAGTGAAACAGGACTGAAACGATGGTTACTCGATTCAGAAAGGGACTTTGTCCACTAAGATAGTCTTGGAAATGAGTCATGACTAACAAGAAATGATTTTCTATGATTATGTGTGCATGCCACAAAGTTTCAAGTTTTATGTTATGATTACGGGGATCTCATTTTCACTTCTATGATTTATCCCATGTTATGATATTATGATCTCTTTTGCAGGTTAAGATTTCCAAAAGCTACGTTCTTATGTATATGATGTGATTGATATTTCTTTTGTTTACCCTTACTGAGCATTTGAGCTCACCCTTTTATGTTTTTCTTTCCCCAGGATATAATGAAAGGTTTTAGGTAAAAAAAAAGGAAGATCTTTATGGGAGATGTTGAGGATCTTTCACCACGTTTAGAAGATTACGTTCCGAGTTTCCAAGACACTAAACTATTACGATCCTTGCGTGTGTGTTTTTGTTATGTACTAAGTATTCCGCAAAAGTAATATAATGTCAATGTAAGTCAAGCTTCGGGTCTCTACATATATAATATAATTTATACTAATTAAAAATATGAACCCTATTTTTCAAAGTCTAATTCATATAATTTGATAAGTTTAATTAAAAACTAAACCCATCATTAGGATGAAAAACAATTTTCAAAAAAAACACTAAAAAGTGTAAAGTTTTTAACCTAAAATATCAATATCAAATCTATTAAAATGATCAAAATATGATAAATATATATAATTGGATTAATTTTACTTTTAAATCTATTTTAAATTAAAACTTTACTCATATGTCATTGAAATGAAATGTATGTTTTTAATAAAATATAATATTTTTACTATTCATAAAAAAATTAATCATTGCAGAAAACATCAAAAAAATAGGGAAAATGTCACGAACCAAGCCGAGATTCCATCTGACCTGACACCCAACCCGGTCCGCAACATGGCCCAAAGGGCGTTCTCAATCCCCACGGGTAGGAAACATATTTTGAACATCAAAATAAAATAAGAGGGAATGATTTAGCCCAATAATATTAGGATCAAGAAATACAACATTGAAATTACTGCAGAGCCAACCACAGCTGAATCTCAATAAAATAACAAGATGGTTCAATACGAATACAACTAAATAAAACTAACACTGGAAGAACCAGAATATACAACAAAATTAAACAAGCAGCTACTATAACGATCTCTATGTAACCTCTTGGCCACCTCTAACCATAAGACCACCATGCTCCAATAGATACTCGAACTAGATAAACCTGAACAAAATCTGAACCTGAAAATCAGTTCAGGTCTACCGACACCGAATGGTACAAGTAGGGTGTGAGCTAGATAGCTCAGTAGGAAATCACAAAAGAGTACATGTGTTTCCTTTCCCAAAACAAATCATTAACAGTAGTTTGAAAATACGGCTATAAAAAAATAGGTTTTCATTCTTTTTAGAATTAAAAAATTTTCATTCCCTTTTTTCAAACTGTGCACACCATGTTTCCACATTCAAGATAGAATTTTCATTTTAAATAAAAAATAAAATACACAACACTAGGTCAATGATGAAAATAAATAAACTGAATAGACGAACATTCAAAATATCAGAAAGTAAAAAAACAAAACAGATAGTAACCATGGGTGATCATAAAAATCCCTAGAAGACCCCTGAATGTACATGGTTCAGAACCACATTCCGGTGTATGGTGAAACTCCTACGTCTATAACCAATAGGACACCCTAACCGACCAATCCATTGGCAAAGCCCACCTGGCCTAACAAAAAATCTAGGGGGTACTAACCCATCTAATTAGGGTTGGTCAGCAACCGCCACTCAATCTCTAAAAGTCACCTAGGAACCCACGTTGGTTACAATAATACAATGATAATAGGAAGGCCCTCACATACGAGACTAATCTCACCGCACTTTCCTTCCCCAAACATGGATTCTTCCTAATCATTCACCCATAAAAGGTTACCCAAGACAAGAGCGACCCAAAATACACATTCAATCATTTTACATTAGCAAAGTGCTATTCAGGTCATCACACCACATAAGCATTCAAACCATCTTTTAAAACACCTTATGTTGCCAACTGGGCATTCAAATTTTCTTGAATCACATTTTTTTTCAAAAATCACCACCAAACATCACCCCTTATAAGTACAATTCCACATGGGCTTTCATGTTTACACACCCAAACACATTTACCAAAACAGTTCCAAGTCATTTCTAAAACCATTTCCATGTATACAAAGACGAACAATCCAGTAAACCATTTGAAACCAATCGTGTCCCAAAATGCCCCATAGTTAAAATTTATAAGAAACAAAAATAAATTTATAGCCACATAAAATACCAATAAACTTTATAGAAATCAAGATCCATTTTAGAAAGATGATAATGGGAGAGAGAAGAGACAACATTTGATAAATCAAGGTTCATGTGAAACATCCTATTTAAGTGTTATCTTCACTTGAATGTCCACCCCTATATGCACCTAGTGCACACATGGATGTTCTAACATCAAATAAAACCCTTTGAAGATCCATAAGAGTACCCAAAAACATTTTTCCAAAAATACCACATCCCTATAAACAAAAACAATTACAATATCTCTCACAAACATTTCAAAAACCCAAAGTACTTTTCCAAAACATTTAACCATAAATAATAAATCCATAAATAGGCACCCAAATCACCTTAAATTATACAATTCATGTTTCAACCAATAAAATATATAAAACCAAGTCTAAACAATACAACATGGACTAAATTTCCTTTTTATAAAACAAAAGTCATTTTATAAAACACTTCTAAGGCACCAACACATAACCATAATCAAAGAATCCTTTTAAAATCCATTTTTAACAATTGTAAACAAAATAGAAACACCAGAATAATTTAACAATAATACTTATGTAGTTGAGAATCATGTTTAAAAATTAATCCAATGTGTTCAAGCATCAATGGTTTTCAATGGAAAGGAAAATCATGGAAACACCTACCTCAATGGTGTTTGATTGCGATGAAACTTCATGGGAGGAGAGATATAATCCCCATAGACCATCCACACACCCTAGTCACATGAAAAACAAACCACATGATCCAAAACTATCCCTAGGGCTTGGCCAAGGGAGAAAACCCCAATGAAAACCCAAGAAACAAAGAGGGGAAGAGAAAGAGTGGAGATTTGGGGAAGGTAACATGAAGTTTCACCAACCATTCTTGATAAATTTCTAGAACATCGCCCCACATTGAAGCTGGAAGAAGAGGATGAGCCCTCTGGTTGATAGCCAACACCTGGGGCTTCATTTGAGAGGTGGAATCACCCAAAACGGAGCTCCACTTCAAAAGTTGTAAATCTCGCAAGTGGTTGTATGGTTTTGCTGCACGGTTTGTCAAACCGTGCACAAACCATGTGAGGGATACTGGAAAACTCTTGAAACTTCGTATGGTTTGGTTGCATGGTTTTGGAAGGCCATGCTCAAAATTTAAAACCCCACAAATTGGCTGAAAACCCCCAAATTACACCCCAAACACTAGGGAAGTTCACCCAATGATCATTGAATGTTTTGAACACAATATGGAGAGACCAGCAACATCATAAACTCTCCAACATGCCACTTTCTTCCCAAAACATTCTCAAGAACCATGAATATGTTTAGAAGAAAATCAATACCATAAAACCTCAAGGACTTTTGTTGGAAACCTATGAAGAACCTCAACCAAAAAGAACCAACATCAAGAAATAAATAAAAGGAAGGGGTATCTGAGGTCGGGGTGTGACAACTCTCCCTACCACGGACACTTTATACCCCCAGAAAGTCACCCAGCTGAAAGATAACCACAACTCAAATCCATTCCAAATAAATACTAAGAGAACATGTAATATAACATGACTATTCACTCCACAAGTCACACTTGACCGATCAAGAAGAAACCAAAAGACATGAATGAGAATGAGGGGAGAACATTAGAGGGTTTTCCCCACCACAAGAACTCAACTAATACAAACAAAATTTAAACCCAAAACAACACCCTCACTGTAACTCACACAATAAGTTTCAATATTTTAAATTTTTGGACAGCTTACACAGTTTGGACACACAATTTTTCTAATTATGCGCCAACTGTAAGCGAGCTACGGGAAGAATGGGGCACCCCGCACGACTTGCTGCACGGTTTCAAAACCATGTGCCAACCGTACCAACACCTCTACCCAAAAAAATGACAGAAATCACCGTGGTTAGAAGAACTACCGCATGGTCATGTGCTATCTGTGTAGTTGGTTCTGTCTGCCTGTCTAGGGCTACACAATTTCTATTAGTCGTACGGTAATCATTTGGTAACTATACTCCACATGTAAAAATCACACAAATCACTAGAAACCCAAAACCTTGACCGAGGTCAAGCTTGAACTTCCACATCTAAGTTGGACACTACCACCACTAAAATAGGGATCCTCCTAAACAAACCGAACCCACAATAAACCAATTCTACAAAACTCAAGCATCTCCAAACGAGCATTGTAAAATGTTAAAACCACAACCGGCCTACACAATGTCAAGACACACTCAATGGAGATGGAAAATTTTCAATGGCCACATTCAGATAGACACAACATCATGTGTTACAAGAGATCTAGTTCACCATTCCATTACCTCAAATGGTAAACTTGAATAATCAAGGTATCACAGAAAAATGATGTGTTAAACATTTCCATCCCAACATAGAAACAAACTAGGTTGGGTTTCACCCCCCCTGTCACTCCTTAATATGCGATAGATTCACCCCAAGACCTAGGTTTGGGGCTCTGATGGATGAAGCATCTCTTACCTCACAGTCAGGCAACACATCCTCCGATCAATACGTCCTTTTCAAACAACAACCCCTACATAACTTCTTCAAATGACCCCAATGGCCACCACAGTGACAAGTCTTCAGAGAAATACAACAAGATTGATTTGAGTGACCATATCATCCGCACTGGAAACATTCAAGAAAACGGTCTGAAGAGCAGGAATCTGAATCCAACAAATAATGTTTTTCAGAAACAAATTCCCCTAGCACACCCTACTCGCCAGATGAGGAAGCTTCACGAGAAATAACAACCACTAGTTTCACCCCAAAAACTAGCTCATCCATGAATGCCTCATCTGCCAACCTCTCGAAACAGGTTTCACCAGTTGAGAGAACTTACTCTGTAATTTCATGATGAAGACCCTAGACAAAGAGAGGGGCCTTCATCGGATCCTTCGATGATACTTCCAAAGAGAATGGAACCAGCTCATTGAAATTTTACACATAAGACTTTACTAATCGCTGACCCTACCAAACATCCTATAGCTCTGCCACCTTCCTCTACTTCCCCACCTATGGTATGAACTGTTGGGTGAAAGTGGCCGTAAACACCTCCCATGACATCTCACCTTCCGTCAGTGATAGGGAAACCAACACCCACTAGTGCAATGTCGGACCCTCAAACAACATTTGATCTCCACAAACTCTAAAAGCATCGGGAGTTACCAATGACATAAAGACATGCTTTACTTTCTCATGCCACTCCACAGCCTCAAGCGAACCTTGATCATCATATAAAATAGGAAAAACTTGTGAAGGAAAATGAACCAGGCATGACTCATTACGAACATTGGGGACCTTTTTGGGCGACATTTTTTGAACAACATGAAAAGAACGTACCAAATGCAACATTTAACCAAAGCACAAAGAAAGAGGAACAAATAAAAACACAACCAACTAGCTTAGAATACAAGTAAAAACAAACACCACCATAATATCCTTTTTCAAAAACCATCATTCTCCTTTTAAAACTCAAAAACTTCCTTCTTCCAAGGCTAATTCCCAAGTACTAATAACCCATTTGTCAAGACTTTTTTTCCAAAATAATTTTCTCATTAAAATCCACTATAGGAAATACATGTTAGGCCATTGATTCTAAAACTAAACCCATGGTTTCCCTTGAACTATTACATGTGCATTCGTCCATTCCCATTCTCACGTTCCAACAAACACTTCTCACACATACCATCACACATGTCAACGTCCATAATAAATACCCAGGGTCACATTACAATAATATTCTCAATACCAAAACACCCTCAATGATTGAAAACCCACTATACCAAATTAAAACCATTTCAGGGAAAACACTTCCATTTTTAAATCTAGTTTCATTTCAAAACCCTCTTTCATTTTCAACAAACACTTACACCAAAATGAAACCCAACCAAAATGGACCCCCATAATGAGGGACTAGTGATTATGTATAGCCCGAAAACATGGTGGTGAGCCAAGCCCCAAGTAAGGCATAACACTAAGAGGGCCTTAAATAGGGCACTTGGACTTCGCATGGGTCACCATCCCATGTAAGGCCACAACTTAACCTAACTCGCCTCTATTTTAATCCCTCAATTCCAAAACAACATAAGACATAGAACTCAATCCCAGAATACCCCTGGTGAATTGAGGTTTAGAACGAGCAAGGGTTCATGAATCCCTCCCCGCACCTACCTCCCGAGTCCTGACAACCCTAGTCTCCATCTACCGGACACCCCAAATATCAAGAACCTCCTCTAATACCATTTTGTCACAAACCAAGCTAGGATGCCATCTGACCCGACACCCAACCCGGTCTGTGACATGGCATGAAGGGCGTTCTCGATCCCCAAAGGTTGGAAACAAGTTTTGGGCATCAAAATAAAACAAGAGGGAATGATTTAGCCCAATATTAATATGATCAAAAAAATACAACATTGAAAATGCAGTAGAGCTAACCACAATTGAATCTCAATAAAATAACAATATGTTCCAATAAAAATACAACTAAATAAAACTAACACTGAAAGAACCAGAAGATACAACAAAATAAAACACCCCGCTACTAGAATGATCTCCATGTGACCTCTTGGTCACCTCTAACCATAAGACCACCCAGCTCCAAGAGATACTCAAACTATAAAAACCTGAACAAAATCTGGTCCTACAAAACAATTTGGGTCTACCGACACCGAATAGTACAAGTACGGTGTGTGCTAGATAGTTGAGTAGGAAATCACCAAAGAGTCTATGTGTTTCCTTTCCCAAGACAATCCGTTAACAATAGTTTGAAAATAAGGCTATAAAAAATAGGTTTTCCTTCTTTTTAGAAATAAAAAAATTTCGTTCCCTTTTTCCAAACTATGCACACCCTGTTTCCACATTCAAAATCGACTTTTCATTTTAAATAAAATATCCAAATCAACAACCCTAGGTCTATGCTAAAAATAAATAAACTGAACAAACGGGCCTTCAATGTAGCTGAAAGTAAACAAGAAATACAGGTAGTAACCATGGGTGATCCTAAACATCCCTAGAAAAACCCCAAGACGTACTCGGTTTGGAACCACCACTCGGTATATGGTGAAGCTCTTAAGCCTATAACCAACTGGCCACCCTAACTGAACAATCTAGTGGCAAAGCCAACCTAACCTAACAACAAATCCAGGGGGTACCAACCTGTCTAATCGGGGTTGGTCAGTAATCGTCACTCGATCTCTAAAAGATGCCTAGGAACCCATGGTTTTTTAAAATAATACTATGTAAGTGGGAAGGCCCTCACACACGTGACTCATCTCACCGCACTTTCCTTCCACAAACACAGACGCTTCCTATCCATTCACCCATAAAGGGTTACCCTAGACAAGAGCACCCCCAAATACACATTCAGTCATTTTACATTAACAAAGTTCCAATTGGGTTGTCACCACATAAGTATTCAAACCATCTTTTAAAACACCTTAAGTTTCCAATAGGGAATTAACATTTTTCGAATCACATTCTTTTCAAAAATTACCACCAAACATTACCCCTTAGAAGTACAATGCCACATGGGCTTTCATGTTTAAACACCCGAACACATTTACCAAAACAGTTCCAAGTCATTTCTAAAACCATTTCCATGTATACAAATACAAACGGTCCATTAAACCATTTGAAACCAATTGTGTCCCAAAATTCCCCATAGTTCAAATTTATAAGAAAAAAAATAAATTTAAATCCACAATAAATACCAATACATTTTTTAGAAATCAAAATCCATTTTATAAGGATGATAATGGGAGAGAGAAGAGAGAGCATTTGATAAATCAAGGTTCATGTGTAACATCCTTTTTCAGTGTCATTTTCACTTGAATGCCCAACCATGTGTGCACCTCATGCACCCATGGATGTCGAAACATCCAATGAAACCCTTTGAATATCCATAAGAGTACCCAAAAACATTTTTCCCAAAAAACCACATCCCTTTAAACCAAAACACTTACAACATCTCTCATAAATATTTCAAAAACCCGAAGGAATTTCCCAAAACATTTCACCATAAATAATAAAGCCATAAATAGGAACACAAATAATATTCAATTCTCCAATTCATGTATAAACCAATAAAATATATAAAATCAAGTCCAAACAATACAACATGGGATAAATTTACTTTTTATATAACAAAAGTCATTTTATCAAACACTTCCAAGGCACCAACACATACACATAATCAAGAAATCCTTTTAAATTACATTTTTATAAATTGTAAACAACATATAAACACCAAAATAAGTTAACAAAAATACTTATGTAGGTGTGAATCATGTTTTAAAATTTATCCAATGTGTTCAAGCCTCTATGGTTTGCAATGGAATGGAAAATCATGGAAACACCTACCCCAACGGTTTGTGAATGTGATGAAACTTAAAGGGTGGAGATATCTAAGACCCATGGACCATCGACACACCCTAGTAACAAGATAAACGAACCACATGAGCCAACCCTTACCCTGGGGTTCATCCAAGGGAGGAAACCCCAAATAGAACCCTAGAAACAAAGAGGATAAGGGAAAGATAGGAGATTTGGTGAAGGAAATATTTAGAATCACCAATAATTCTTGAAAACATTCCCCACAATTGCCCTAAAACTAAGTAGGGATAAGAGGAGAATCCCTCTGGTTGATAGCCAACGCATGTGGATTCATTTGAGAGGTGGAATCACCCAAAACTGAGCTTCACATCAAGAGTTATAAATCCCACAAGTGGCTATACGGTTGTGCTGCACGGTTTGTCAAACCATGCACAAACTGAGTGAGGGATACTAGAAAACTAATGCAACTTCGCATGGTTTGGTTTCACGGTTTGTGAAGGCCATGCAAAAAATTGTGCAACCCCAAAAATTAGCCAAAACCCCCAAATTACACCCCAAACACTAGGGATGTTCACCCAATGATCCTTGGATGTTTTAAACACAATATGGAGATACCAACAGCATCAAAAACACTCCAACATGACACTTTCATACCACAAAATTCTCAATAACCAAGAATAGGTTTAATATAAAACCAATACCACAAAAATGCAATGACTTCTGTTGGATACCCAAGCAGAACCTCAACCAAGAATTTCCAACATCGATAAATAAATAAAAGAAAGGAGTATCCAAGGTCGGGGTATGATAGAAAATAAATTTGACATACAAATTTAAAAAATGAATTATATTTTTCCTAATAAAAGTTCTAAAAGTGGAAACATTTTTTTCACAAAAAATCAATAATTCTTTTTGAGAGAAAGGAATTTATCAACGAATATAAATCATTTAATAAAAATAAAGTAGTTTTTATTAGTATGTTTTAATTATATAAAACCAGTATACATTATTTTAAGAACATGGTTGTACCTATTAATAAAACCATAGTTAATTTATAAGTTTTAAATACCATGATTAAATGTTATATTGTGGTTCATTAAAATTTAGTATTCTATATAATGAAAGCAATAAAATTAATTAAATTTATTTCAAAAATATATTTAATAAATTAATTGTGACACATTCTACCCGAATTAAAATGATTTTTTCCATACAATTTATTTATCTTTGGAATAAACAACTTATTATAATTCTACCTCATTACATCCATGGGTTCCCACATCGCTCTCTCATGCTAGTTGTCTCACCACAAATCATTGACCAAGTGAGTGACTATATATCATAGTACATTCTCAATATAATCTAGAATCTCCACTAACTTTAACTCATTTGAAATAAAAAATCCACTTGTATGAAAACAAATTTCTCTACATTATATGGAATAAGATTGTAATTCCTCAAGGGAGATATATGGAACACATTTTCAACTTTATAGTGGTTTAGTGAATGAATATGATGAAAATCTACAGTCCCAATATGATCAATTATCTCAAAGGTTCCCATTTACATGGGTCTTTGTTTTCCATTCTTTACAAATAATATAACCTTCTCTAGGGAGAAATTCATAGAAACACCTTCTCACCAACATGAAATTCTTGATCACGTCAACAATTATCTACATTACTTTACTATCAACTTTTCTCCCCCTTATAGGAAGTTGAATGGATATGTAATTATCTACCATTTCATCCTTTAGATATATTCTAAATAATTTTATTTCAATAAATTATTCCAAATCATGGGATTTATAGAGTTATTTCCATATGTGGATTCATATGGATCCATCTAATTTTTTTAGTGAAATATTTTCTTATAAGGTATCTCAACTAGAGGAAGGTGTTTCTCCCACCCACCTTTTATATCCATATATGATTATGTCAATATAACCTATATATTTTGAGTTGTTTTATCATATCAAGTATATTTCTAATAATGATATGTAGTTCTGAATGTCAACTATGTATTAATACCTTATTTAATACTTCTCCATAACATTGAGGTACTCCTCAGATCCTGATCAGAAATAATGGAATGTAGTACTCCATAAAACCTTACTGCTTCGTTAATGTATATCATGGAAGGGTAACCCAAAAGGAAATATTATCTTATAGTGATAAAGTATTGTAAAATTGTAATTTTATTGAATATATCCCAAAGATATGTATTCAACTTAGATGTTTTGGGGAGTCTGATGATAAAATCCATAGCAATGTTTTCCCATTTCCATTCTACAATGGTAAATGATTAAAACACCCCCATATACTTTGGTCACTCATTATTAACATGTAGACATTCTATAAATTGAGATGCATACTCATCAATATTTTTCTTAATGTTTTCCCATTAGAAATATTCATTCACATAGTCTAGTGGTCGGTGTTTTACCCTTGTCATCCTTTAGTTTTGGGTTTAAGCCCACAGTCATTCCGAATGAGATAGGTTTTCAACCAGCATTCTGGTTATATTTTTCCAAACCTATATTATTATAATTCAAATAACATCACTAAATTAAAAAAATCCATAATTACCTCAACATAAATGAAAAAATAAACCTAAAAGTTTACCTATACATTTAATCTTATGTCGGTAATATGAAATTCATACCTCATCAAATATCTTTTTAACTCATACATATATAAAACCAAAGAGTTGTATTTCTATTAATGTTTCCTAGAATATCGATAATCATGATAAAATTACAATACTTAAAAACTAAAAAGGGTTATTTAATCCAATGGTCATTTAATTAATATTTAAATCATAAATCCATAATTATATATAAAACAATTTAGTTAATATTACATGGCGACATATAAGAATCTAAAATATAATTCACCCATTATTCATTAACTAATATCTTATCTTATAGGAAATTATTTCCATTGGAAAATTTTTTTCATCATTGAACTGATTGAATATAAAATGGGATTTCGTTATTCTAGAATCCATGTAGTGGGATATAATAAAAGATAAAAATCACATAAAAATTTCACTAAAGGACAGAAAATCATATTTATATAAGATCATTCATACAAGACCAAAAATGAAATTCCAAACTATAGAGTAAAGGATGTGTACTGCATAATTATCATCATTGTCATTTTTTATTGAGATTTAAAAGGATTACCCATTTTATCTTTCCTCTTGTGGTTTTTATGGACTATTATTCTCATTATCCCTTGGATTAAGTCATTGATTCACAAAATTTATGAACTACTTTCATCAATATCACTAGAGTGTGGGTGGTGAATTATATATGGACTTCTCTCTATTCACATAATTTCCTAACTTCTTCCCATAACATTGAGATTATATTTCCCCATAAAATTCTTCTCTATAAATAAATAAATTATTACTCCACTATATCATTGTTCATTACAGATTTCTTTTAATTCTATAGTTATTTTATTATCAATACCATGAGATTTATTGGTAAATGTAATCTCTATTTCCACCATGAGAGAACATAAAATATTTTATTTATAGATACCGATTTCAATTATGGATAACACCCTTTCTATATTTAGTTTTAATCCACAGGAAAACAGATAAACCTTTTATTCAGATCAGATGATAATACTAGAGGTGTACCTTGTAAGTCATGTAAAAGTTTCCTTGTAGGTGATAACAGGTTTATAATCCTTCATATTTTGATCAAGTACTTCCATATCCATTTTCATTCAAATAATATGTGGTTATTACTTATTGAAAAACGACCTCTTAATGTCCACCCACTACGTAGTGTCAATTTCATTAAGTTTCGTCATATTCTAGGTAGGAATTTACCATTGATTTGCATCTCCTTCCAAATTATAGTTAGGAAAAATAAATTTTTAATGTTATAAATTCTAGAGATTGTAAAATATATTTTTAGTGGTACTGATCCATTT
This sequence comes from Viscum album, assembly GCA_963277665.1. Classification (NCBI taxonomy): domain Eukaryota; kingdom Viridiplantae; phylum Streptophyta; class Magnoliopsida; order Santalales; family Viscaceae; genus Viscum; species Viscum album. Next base: position 687,744,873 of record OY728129.1, on the reverse strand, counting down.
TTCAAGGATTAGTTTTTCAATGGAACAACTAAAATAAGTAGTATATTACTTCATGAAGGACTCAACTGAACATTGTTGACTTTTTTTTCTTAATTATAATTTTTGTATGATTTATTTAATGTTTTGTGAGCATAGAAAATAAATTTTTCATTCCAAATCCCATAAAAGTTTTATTATAATTTGGAAACTCATTTAATTTTCCATCACACTTAGTAATAACATAGTTTCTTCATGTTCTATCCATTTACTAGAAAACAAATAATATTATAATCAATAATAATCATAGTGGGGGACCACATAATCCTGAAAAACCACTTTTAGGATGCCTAAATGATGATTTTTTATCAATATATGATCTATTGGCCTTAAACATAGTCATTCATTTTCATCATTCAAATCAGTCCGCAGGGCTTGTAATTAGTTTGAGAATTTCAAAATCTTGTCCCCTTGGAGTGTCAAACAATATGTACAATAAGGCCCGTTTTTGATCACCACGTGATGATTATGTTCAAATAAATTCATCCTTTTTATAATTATTACCAAAATTTATAAATATATAGGAGAGACATGTTATTGTAGTATTATGAAATGGAAGTAATATGATGGAAATAACTGCCTCAATCCATTAACAAAATTCCATGAAATTTTCCTATACATAGAATTATCCTTGGACATATCCCTACAGTTCACACTTAATTTTACTCCACCATGTTTTACAAGGATTACTAAACCATTCCTCTAATAACAAAATTATTTAACTATTATTTATATACATAGACATCAAATATAAATAGATGAATATTAATTTAATTTTACAAAAACATTCATATAAACCATAAATTCTTAGTGACTGTGGAAACCTGAATATATAAACAATTGTTTCATAAGTGAAACACATAATATCACACAATGTTATTGATAACTGGAACCCACTATATACATATCATAATTAATACATTTCTTAAACACATATTGAATGTAAACAAAACAGTGGGTGATATCATATGCTTAGTAACGGTTTACAGGAGAGATAACAACATAAGATGGTTATAATGGTATGAGATCATTAAGATATAATTTGAAAACAGTACCATACGTATCATTGATATTAAAAATGATTCATGGAATATATCTTAGAAATAAATAAGATATGAATCATAAAGTAAACTAATGAACATAACATATGAGGGTATTAAATAAAGACAATAATATTCCAAGACCTAATATAATAAACCTATGAATATGTATAAATATATATTAGTTAAATAATTAGGTTGAAGACATGAAATTAGGTCCATTCAAAAAATTATAGACATTAAAACCATGTCCACACATAATTTAAAGAACATGAAAACATGGCCCATGTATGAAATTGTGAACATCTAATCAATATCTGACATAACATAATTAACACAAAAGTTTTTCCTTTTTACCCAATGCATTGAAAATCTATAATATGCTCTTCTATACTAGGTTTATAATGTTACCAACCATCATTTTTTATAATGTAACCACCATCCATTTATATTTTAACCAGAATACTTGGTTATAATGTAACAATTTTCATTAATGATAATGTAACCACCATCCTTCTATATAACTTTTTCTGATGCTTTCACCGAGGTGCACATTAGTTTTTAGGGACGTTCAAGTTGTATTCCCCCAATCCTACTATCCAATGGTGGACAGAATTTGTCACATATTTATTGAATGTTTCTCCTTGACCAAAATAGGATGATTGTATTTCGGTCTATCCTCTCGTTGATTCCGCCATATAATTCATCACCTAGTCCATGTCTCCCTTAAAGATTAATAAATTGTTTGTGAAACTCTTATTGGTGCCATATATTTGTGGATTCTAGTTAATTATAGTGCTTATGTTTAGAAATATGATGGTGTAAGGTCATGGCATCAACCTTTGATCAGAGGAGTAGTCACGTTCGGCAATGCTTGCGTGTCTGGGAGATGAAAAACTAGTACACATGTATCTTATTCCCCTTATTTTAGGGAACTTTAAGGGAATTGAAGCCTATGGAATCCCAGAACAAGTGCGAAGAATTTTATTACATAGGTAGGTATCCCTTTTTTTCCTTGGATTACCATGTTAAACATAGGGTATGTCATGAGTTCAACATCTAAGGGAGATGGATCAGACTGATCAAAATAGTGATGGTAGTGGATTATATGGGTTCATTCCTAGGAGGAACTACCAGAGAGGTTTACCAGATGGGTTGATCAAGAACACCAATGAGGAAGGATCTGAGGATGATTAGTCCCAAAAAAAGAGACACCATGGTTTATCGTTGGCTAGGATTGAACTTCAAGGTGGCTTCACACATACCACATATAAGAGATAGGGATCAAATACCACGTTTTTTGAGAGGTTGAATCATGGGATCAGGGTGTTCACAATGAAAAAAATCCAATTACATGATGGGGCTTATGTGTGGTTAGTGGCTCGGGTGTTACCAAGGAAAAATGAAATGAATGGGGATTACACATGGTTAGCTGCCTGAGGATGTAATTATTTCACCAGGATGTGGTGGCTTTGTTGGAATCAAGATGGATTTGAATGATGTGTCTAAGGATGGAATGATTTGGGATAGAACTGAGGACCGGTTTGGAGGGCATTGTATTGGGTCTGAACCTGAAGAAGATTTCATACATATACCCATGGTTATGAAACAAAGTCTGAATGGTTTTTAAAATGGGGCTATTAGTCACCTGAGAAGGATGTTCATGAGGATGTATGCATGGATGAGACCCAATTGGAGTAGAACCTTGAGTTGGGGCATGACCTTCCCGAAACACAATGGCTTAAGGGGGAGACCAGGATTAGACATGGGGTATAGGCTTCAACCTCAGGGAGGATTCCTATGTACCTTGCTCAAAAAGTGAAAGGATCAAAGTTCATGTTGTTTGGATATGGGGCATAGTATTAGGGTGTCCATAAAGGAAAAAAACCTAATGGAATGATGGTTCTTACGAATGTTTAGTGTCCCATCACAAGAGGGACACTATTGTTTGGAGGAGTTTGGATTGAATGTAGGGAATACACATGGTTAGCTTCCTGGGAACTTGTCTAACACAATTATGTGCGAGACCAAGGTTGTTGGTCCCAAAAAAAGGGACACAAAAGTTACTAGTGTTTTGGGTTGAACCTTAGGGAGGCTTCCTATGTACCCTATCTTGGATATAGGGATCGAAACCTATGTAGTTCGAAAGAATACATTTTAGCATCATGCGGGATGAGAGGGACATACAGTTTAACATCATGTGGGTCAAGGGTGAACCAACATGATGTGGTTGGGATGGATGGGTGATGGGCTTGAACATCTAGGAGGCTTCCTACATACCTTTCATGAAAAAGGAAAGGATTAATGTCCACATAGTTCGGTGAGAGGGGCACAGGGTTTACACACTAAGGCAGCCCAAAGAGGATGTCCTAGTATATGCTTACACTTAGACCAAGTAAGTCTTTCTCAGTGTGAGAAAGAAGAGGGAAAAAAGACCTACCGATCTTATCGTGAAAAGTGAATTTGTGTTGAATGGAGATGGGATTATTTATGGTTATTGGCCCAAAGAAAAGAAGGTTGGGTCTAACGTCGGGAGGGAGTCCTGAGTAGGTATCTAGATGTACAAGGGGGATTTTTCCATGATACATGGTGCACCATATATGGGGGTGTCAAAGATTACATAGATACTTCCCTAGGTGTGTAGTGCGACAAAGATCAGAGGGAGATTGGAGTGAGAAGGAAATAGTTCCCATCCCATTAATAGTCCTCTCATGATATTTCACTTATGTTATGACAATAGTTTTATTTCATGTGTTGGGGATGTGAGTTATTTACAGTTTAACTTCCTTCAGCTCAGATGGTGAGGATTTACTCCTCACCCCTATGACTTAAATAACAAGGGAAGTTTAACCCTTTGTAAAGGGAAGGAACCAGCAATATCATATGGATATGTGGTTGTTGTGTGATCCGTTGAGGGGATAATGTTATCATGGATATGAAAATAAGAAATATCTATTAGAGTTCCTATATGATGAAGCATTTGGAAAAGCAATGAAACATGAAGTATCACCTAAGGAACTTTGAAAGTACTACTTACATGCATGGAGGGTCACATGAGAGAAGGGTTCGTGAAGAAAGATTCCAAGAATATAGGGGCTTATCCATGCTCATGGGATTCACAAAGTACATGAGATCGAAAATCATTGGGCCTCGTAGAGCACATGGATTCATAGAGCTCACCAGCTCGCGGATCAATGGGGCTCACAAAGTACTTGGCTTTGCAGAGCTCACAACCTCACAGAGCACATGAGCCCATAGATAAGATGGATTCACAGAGCCCATTGGGTAGTTGAGTGTGGGGGCTCACAGAGGACATGACTTCAAAAATATGATAACATTGTGAGGCATAGTTTCCCAAAATAGTCCTTTAGTGCACATGTTTTTTGAGAGCACATCATGAAGATTAGGGGCTTTTCAATGATTTTTGAATCGAAAGGGGTATCCTTCCTTACCATTGGAAAACATTTTTAGCGAAGGGAATCCCTTATCAAAGTAGGGGTAGGTTTCAGCAATAGAAAATGGTTTTTTCAATTTTCAAGTACCTCAAATAATTCATTTTCTAGGATATTTCCTAGAGAAAACAATGCTTTGAGGTTTGGTAATTTGGATGGTGAAAGGTCTAGGTCATGCTCTTTTGAAATGTGGGTAGCTGGGTATTTATAAGCACTAGGGGGAGAGATTATACGAGGGTTTTTTGTGATGTATCTTGGACTTCACCATCATAGGAATATTTTGTCAAGTTTCTCAGATTCATGAAGTCGACTCTCATTCCCTCTATAGCGCAGAGGCTTCCTTTCTTCCCTATGTAGAGGTCGTAGAGGCTTCGATCAATTTCAAAGGACTCATATAGGAGACCATCCTTCCCTATATGGCTCGAAGCTACCTTTTAAGTTCATTGTAATCTATGAATTGACCTCACATTCCACTACATTGAGTGTATAAAAGCCCTCATCACTGCGATAGTCGCAATGCTGAACGGCATTACGATGGTGTTGCCTTTGTGACGGTGATTCTCAAAGAAACCCATTTTAGGACTATTTAGTTTTCTTTTCTAAATTTTCCTCAAAAAAATATTTTGGAACCAAAAAATCCCCCCCTTAGAATGATATTTGAGGAGAACATGAGCGTCAAATTCTGAGGGTATATTGTTAAAATTTCAGCAGATCACGAAGAGGGATTGCAGATTAGTATTTCAATTCCGAAAGGTGGTGCACAGATTGAGAACTCCATGAATCTCTCCATGGCTAGGTGTGCCACAAAGATTGAGGGTTTCTGCCTATAAATTGGGGAGAAGGAAACCTCTTTTGTCCTCACTTTACATCGCATCTCTGTGCTTTGGCTCTCAATTTAAGAACCACAGTGCACTACACTATCCCTCTTTGTGAACTAGGTTCTCTTTTGCTCTGCCCCCCAAATAGAGCCCATAGACTCTATAATCATACAATTTGTGTGTTGTGTCTATGAGATCTACAGCAGTACTCTACGACTGGTCTCTATGATCTCGCTATGTGATCGAGCAATACGATTGAGATCTCTAAACCAGAACAGAAATAATCCTAAAAGTTTTGGATGGAATGGTCAAACAAGAAGCAGCTCAAGGGGTCCTCATGGATTCTTCCAAAAGGGAAGAGATAGTGGATATATAGACATTAGGGGATATGTGAAAATCCATTCATATCATGAATCCCTAATGGTTCCCCTATCATAAATCAAAAAGAACTATCCTATGAGAAATGACAACCTCTGTATGGATTTGGTTTGAGGGATGATGTTATCGTCCCAGAAGTAAGTAGGGATGAACCATCATACAGGTTCAGGAGTATGTCATGCCAACACCAGTGGTTCAGTGATCATGATGGTTATACATAGGAATACCACACACCTTTCAATGATGAAAACCTATATAACCATTTCAAAAATGTTTATGGGAAGGAACTGGATCCATACATATGTCCCCCAAAGGACAACACCATACTCAAGGTAGCTTGGAGATCCTATAGAATGGGTGGACTGATTACTGGGACCATCCCTATGGCGGAAAATATACCAAAAATTGGGCATGTGCTTACTATTTTTGTGTATCCTGTAAAGAATTCGAGGAATAGAATAAGTGATTAAGGATGTATGAAGTTGTGTGGACCTCCCAATTCAATATTTATCAGCCAAAACATATAATACTGGAGTTTCTAAAAAGGTGGTCATTGAGTACCAAAACTTTTCATCTTCACCACAGGGGGGTCGGCGTCAACCTATGAGACCTATGCAATATCTTCTATATTTCTATCTTAGGGTTGAAGTACGATGGGTTCCACCCCACTAAAACCACAATGGAGGATTTGGAGGAGATGTCGTTTCTAGAAATGGAACTAGTGGATCAAGTGTTGGGCGAAGTCACGCAGTCAATGAGGGACATCCACTTCAAGTTGTTGTTTAATTTTTTTCATAAACATACTTAAAAATAATTCTGCTAAAGGGGAGTATGCACACAAGAAGCTACCAATCATGCCTCCAACATGTATAAAGGGGCCACAGTGTTGTAATGATAATTCCATTTGTCAAACCCTATAGGATAACTAATGGAAGCTATCGGGGTACAGTTTTAACACCGAGGAACAACAGGTTATTAGGATTTCTAGGATTATCTCTACTCTTATCAGTGGATAACTATTTCTAGTATGGGACATAAACATGGGTGTATGACCGAGCACATTCATTAGGGAATCCATGAAGGCGATTGGGGAGCGTGTCAACATGGGGTCCTTTTGCGGGTAGAGATGTTCAAGATGTTATTGCACATCAGTGAGGGAAAGAAACCACATAGGGTGTGTGGACCACTCCATATTTTGTATGGATGTATAGAGACACGCATGGATATATATGAATATCAAAACCTTATTTCTCCTACTATATTAAACTTCAAACAAACAATTTTGAATGCATTGGGGAGCATTCCAACCAAGAATGACTCCTCCCCTAATGCTAAACAGAGTCTGGAAGGTGGATAAATTCAACATCATCCATTTCCACTGACAACATGGGTATTCACTGATGAAGTACGTATAATTTTAGAGCATTATTCTTTTCTAATGGCCTTTTAGGGTAGTGTTTAGTGGCAGAGATTGATCACGAGCCTATCTACAAGCCATACAACTCGCATATGATTGTGAGGCAGTTCTGGTGCATGTATTGGTTGACCACAGAAGCCTACATGGGAGTACACCACGAGAACCATCCATGTAACACCCCAAGATTTCATAGTACTTTATTTCTTCAAATTAATTCTATAACTTGCACTACATGCAACACCGAGTTCAAGCGCACCACAAGATTACCAAACTAGCTGTTCAAAATTGGTTATGAAAAGTATTAAATGAATTTTGAAGATTATATAATCTTTATAATTTTATAATCCATATTATGAGTTTCTTAGACATAATGTAATAAAAAATATATTTTTTCATATAAAAGAAGTATTTTTCAAAAAAAAATCAATTTTTCTACCTTTTAATGGAGAAGCCTTTTTAAATCCAATATTTGAAACTTTTATATATTAAATTTTACAAAATAAACTTCTTATTTAGATTTGGGACACAATAATTTAGTTTCAATAATGCTTTTGTGTTTTTTGATAACTTTTATATTTGGGTGAATGGTAAAAATACTATATTTTAACTAAAAAAAAGCTTTTTTAATCAAAATAATTTATATTGTTAAATTATACATTTTAATGGTATGGAAGAATAAATAGATTATATTTTTACCATTTAATCTAATTATGGTCATTTTAAGTAATTTCACATTGAAATTGGACATAAACAAGTGTCAAACTTTTGATAGTTATTATTTCTTAAAAATACGCCTTTTGGTTTTGACAGCGGAAATTAATTTTAAATTAATAAAAGAAACTTTTATGTATTGAATTTGGTAAAATATACTTCATTTTTTTATTCAGGATATCTAAATTAGTTTAGGTTGAAATTTTGGTATTTTCTGATAACATTCATATTTTGATGAATAGTGAAAATTACAAAATTTTAATTAAAAACAACTTTTTTAATTGAAATAATTAATAGTGATAAATTGTGCATTTGAGTGATTTTCAATTATCATTAGATTATAATTTTACCATTTGATCCAATTTTACTCATTGGACATAATTTCATACTTAAACTTGATATAAGAAAGTGTCAATCTTTTGATAGTTATTATTTGTTAAAAACACAATTTTTGTTTCGACAAAGGGAATTAATTTTAGATTAATTTCTATCACTTCTGTGTTTTGAGTTTAGAAAAATGGATTCCATATTTAGAATCAGGAGGTCCAAATTGTGTAAATATATAACTTTAATTTTTAGACATTTTGAATAATTACTTCGGTAAATATTTTATTTACCATGGTTAAAGGGTAAATCCGGTAAATAAGGGTGAAAAATAATATTATAATAATACTAAATTACCCTAAAATGTGTCCTAACACTATATGTTGATACATTTCCGACCATGGAAATATTTGGGTTGATTTTGGGACCACATGGAACCACTTGTAAGTGATAATGACACTTTATATTAATAAAGTTAATGTAAATACAAAAATGACATAAGAATATATCTTTTAGAAAAACAATTTTTACATAAGGTTATATATGTTATATATTCGAATATAAATATTAATTAGAAATATAAAACTTTTTCCTACATAATGATATTTTATTTATAATTTTTAGACATTGAATAATTAAATTTATTTATGACACAATAATGACGCAGTATTTTCAATATTAATGAAAGAATCAAATAATTAGTATTATAAATGTTACAATAAATATAGTTTGAATGTTTTGAGACCATTCAAGAATTTTATTGGTTAATATGACATGTTAGTATTACTTAAATGAATTTTTTTCGAATTAAGAAGTTGTTAAGACTTTAACAAAAATCAATTATTAAATATTGTCAAAATTGACATAAAGGAGTTTTTAAAACAAATATTATATTATAAATTGATATTATATTCCTAAAAATATAAGGATTGTCCAAAGGACGTATATAATGATATTTGTATCATTAATGGACCACTTTGGGGACTCTTTGAAGTATATAGTAAGTTTATTAACAATATAATATAAAAATACAAAGTGACATGATAAATGTAAAACTATTTAACTAAGAGTTAAATATAAATGATAAGGTTAATATAGTGACCCAAACCTATCTCAAATATATTGGATGAATGTATTTAGACCCATACCCACCATATACTTTTAATAATTCACTTTGGATCCATTATAAACCGAATATTAATTTATTATAAATTAATACTTTATGGTTTTCCTAAAGAGCCCTTCCCCCCTTATAAAAGAACACCACTTCTAACCAATTCTGCATACCTTAGAAGCATTTTGGTTCATCCAATACCTACCCAATTATCTTATAAACTATCCTCCATTAAACACAGAGGCCTTATTTTGATCAGAAAGTCAACCATGGGGCCCTTTTGATCAAATCAAAAGGAAGAACCCGAAGAAGAGGTAATGATTTCACCACCCTCTTTCAAGTTCCTTTCTTTTTACAATTTGTTCTTCTTTGTGGTTTCCATTATAAAATAATAAATCCGGTATATTCTATATAATTTGATGTTATTATAATTATGTTACAACCAAATTCATTATTCTATCAACCCTTTGATTGACATGTCACCATATGTGTGTACGTACGGCTTACCGTCTCCACGTCGTGGTGTAATTGTTATTCAATACATTATTATCTAGATGGGTATAATAATGTTGTGTATTTTATGTAAATAATAAATATAACATGATAAGTATTCTATATATATGATATACCATCCAATTATATTATTTTAATATCAAAGGAATGATATTTTCGCTCGTGGGTACGTAAGGATTACCGTTTCCACGACGCAATGAGATTCATTTCCAAGTTCACCATTCATTGACGATGATAAAAATATATATTACTAATAAGTACATGACATATGACATAATAATGATACTGGAGAAATATATATTTATATATATAAGTATTTATGTACTTACATATATCTTATTCACTTACTTCCGTTCAATACTAAAATGATGTTATTGGATAATAATCAAGTTATGATACTACCAAAGACGAGGAGGAATGAATAGAGTTCTTATGTTGTTATTAGAGAATTATGTCATTTGAGTGTTGTATCAACAATGTACTGGTTATAATAATTATGGAGTATATAAGGATAGTACTGCAGTACTATTTCATTAATGACTTGAGATTGTGTGGAACCATGAAAAGTGACTCCATAGAAGGTTAAATTTTTGGAAAATATATGGTTGAGAGAAAGATAAACCATAATATGGTTCTGATACCGAGGTAGTGATTTTGGAATAATACATGATTGGTTTGGATAAATTATATTGGATATTCTTGACTACCTTGAAACTGATTATTGATTTGTATATTCTATCATTGTTGAAGTGTACAAAATTTTTGTATATAAGGTGTATTTCCATTATTCTATAAGGAATAAGGGATCATGAATGTAATCAATAAGTTTTTATGGTAATTCAGGATGTTGCAGTGTTTTAGAAGAATACATGATGAAGGTGTTCAAATGTTATTACGCAGAAAAAAGGATATTCATTGTGTTTACCTTCCTTATAAATTTTGGACTATGAGTTTGAATAGATGTATTTTGGATACTTCTAGATTGAGAATATATTTGTATTTCCATAAAAGGACAACCTGGAGGTCGGGAAGCAACTCGTCGCATCCGACAAGGCCGTGAGACATGAACCCGCAACCGAAGGGTGAAAAGGGTGTATCACATACCACTGGCCCACGTGATGTCCCAGATTGAATAATGTATTATTTAAACAAAAATCTGGTAGATGAATTATAAATTCATTTTTTAATCCAATACGAATAGGATAAATAGAATATTATTTATAAGTTCTATTATCTTTCAGAGTGAAAGATGAGTTTGTGGTATAAATTAGTTAAATGATTGGACTCTACTTGTCAAGTATATATTTTTCTTCTTCACTTATTCTATTAAGAAATTAATTATAAAACTTTAAGTAAGGTATATTAAAACTAAAAATGTGTTATCCTAATAACTTATGTTTTGTGGAACCAATTATATTTTAAATCATCTTAGATTGATGTCTTTAAGGCCCTCAATTCTATAATTGTTTGTGATTTATGACCTCAATCACTCCCTATAAATATTTATGTTTTTCCTCCAATTATGTTTCTATAATTTCCACCAATGTTCTCTTAATCAAGTTCATAATTTTCTGGTGACTTTTTCAATCCATGTTTCCTCTTATTAAGACTAAATGTTATTAACCCATTTTCCTATGTGGGTTTTCCCACAAAGGTATTTTTTATTTTCAACCTTTTATTTTCAAAAAACAATATAAAATTTTGAGGACACAATTTATTGAATGGGGAAGAATGTAACACTCCAAGATTTCATAGTACTTTATTTATTCAATGTAATTCAATAACTTCAATACACGCAATACTGAGTTCAAGCGCACCACAAGATTACCAAACTAGCCATTCAAAAGCAGGTATGAATAGTTTTAACTGAATTTTGAACATTATATAACCCTTATAATTTTAGAATCTATATTATTAGTATCTTAGACATAATTTAAGAACAAATACATTTTTCTCAGATAAAAGAAGTATTTTTCAAAAAAATGCAATTTTACTGCCTTTTAATGGCGAAGCCTTTTTAAATCCAATATTTGAAACTTTTATATATTCAATTTGGCAAAATAAACGTCTTATTTAGAATCATTACATAATAATTTAGTTTTAATAATGTTTTTTTGTTTTTCTGATAACTTTCATATTTGGGTGAATATTCAAAAATACTATATTTTAACTAAAAAATTTTTTTTAATAAAAATAATTTATATTGTTAAATTATAAATTTTAATGGTTTGGAAGTATAAATAGATTATATTTTTACCATTTAATCCAATAATGGTCACTGTAAGAAATTTCACTTTGAAATTGGACATAAACAATTGTCAAACTTTTGATAGTTATAATTTCTTCCAAATACAACTTTTGGTTTTGACAGCGGGAATTAATTTTAAATTAATAAATGAAACTTTTATGTTTTTAATTTGGAAAAATAGACATCATTTTTGGATTGGGAATATAAAAATTAGCTTCGGGTGATATTTTGGTACTTTTCTGATTACTTTCATATTTTGATGAATAGTGAAAATTACTAATTTTTTTATAAAAACAACTTTCTTAATTGAAATAATTAATAGTGATAAATTATGAATCTCAGTGATTTTAAAGTATAATTAGATTATAATTTTACCATTTAATCCAATGTAGGACATTGGACATAATTTTATATTTAAACTGGACATAATAAAGTGTCAATCTTTTGATAGTTATTATTTATTAAAAACACACTTTGTTTCAACAAAGGGAATTAATTTTAAATACATTTCTGCCACTTATGTGTTTTTAATTTAGAAAAATGGATTCCATATTTATAATCAGGAGGTCCAAATTTTGTAAATAGATAAGTTTTATTTTTAGACATTTTGAGTAATTACTTCGGTAAATATTTTATTTACCATGGTTAAAGGATAAATCCGGTAAATAAGGGTAAAAGAAAATATTATAATAATACTAAATTACCCTAAAACGTGTCCAAACAATATTGGTTGATACATGTACGACCATAACAATCTTTGGGTCGATTTTGGGACCCCATGGATCCACTTGTAAGTGATAATGACACTTTATATTAATAAAGTTAAAGTAAATACAAAAATGACATAAGCATATACCTTTTTGCAAAACAATTTTTACATAGGGTTATATATGTTATATTTTCAAATATAATTATTCATTAGAAATATAGAAAGATTTAATACATAATGGTATTTTATTTATAATTTTTAGACATTTAATAATTAGATTTATTTATGACACAATAATAATGCAGTATTTTCCTTATTAATGAACGAATCAAATAATTAGTATTATAATTGTTACAATAAATATAATTTGAATGTTTTGATTCCATACATGAATTTTATTGGTTAATATGAAATGTTATTATTTATTAAATTAATTTTGTTTGAATGAATAAAGTTGTTATGACTTTAGCAAAAATAAATTATTAAATATTGTCAAAATTGACATAAATGAGTTTTTAAAAAACATATTATATTATTAATTGATATTCTATTCCTAAAAATCAATGGTTTAGAAAAAAGACTTATATAATGATATTTGTATCATTAATGGACCACTTGAGGGTATATTTTATGTATATAGTAAGTTTATTAACCATATAAAATTAAAATACAAAGTGACATGGTAAATGTCAAACTATTTAACTAAGAGTTAAATATAAATGATAAGGTTAATATATTGACCCAAACCTCTCTAAATTCTATTGAATTAAATTATTTCGAGCCATACACACCTTAGAAATTGAATAATCCACTTTTGTTCCATTATAAAATGAATATGAATTTATTATAAATTAATACTTTATGTTTTTTCTTAAAGAGACTCTCCTCACCCTTACAAAAGGAAACCACTTATAACCAATTTTTATTACCTTCAATGCCTTTTGGATCGGCCAAACCCTACCCAATTATCCTCTAAACTATACTCCCTTAAACGTAGAGTCATTAGATTTATCATAAATCCAACTTAAGGATCCCTTTTGATCAAATCAAAAGGAAGAACCCGGAGAAGAGGTAATGATTTCACCACCCTCTTTCATGTTCCTTTCTTCTTCCACTTCCTATTTCTTTGTTGTTTAAATTATAAAATAATAACTCCAGTATCGTCTATATTATGTGATTTTATTATAATTATGGTACAACCAAATTCATTATTCTATCCACCCTTTTAATGACATGTCACCATATGTGCGTACGTGTGGCTTATCGTCTCCACGTCGTGGTGTAATTGTTATTCAATACATTATTATTTGGATGGATATAATAATGTTGTGTATTTGATGTAAATAATAAATATAACATGTTAAGTATTCTTTATATATGATATACCATCCAATTATATTATTTTAATATCAAAAGAACGATATTTTTGCCCGTGTGTACGTACGGATTACCATCTCCACTACGCGGTGAGATTTATTTCCAAGTTCACCATTCATCGATGATTATAATAATATATATTACTAATAAGTATGTAATATATGACATAATAATGATACTGTAGATATATATATTTATTTATATAAGTATTTATGTACTTACTTATATTTTATTCACTTACTTCCGATCAATACTATATGAAAACGGAAACACCGTTTATGCGTACGTACGGACTACCGTCTCCATAAACGGTGTTTTCCATTTCATAAATATGTCTATTATACATATTTATATTCTAAATATATATGATTTATAAATAATTTTTTATATTCTTGAAGTATTTAAATCATGATCTAAGTGATACAATCAAGAGTAACAAGTTAAAACGCGTATGATAAAGAAAGCGATTATTACCCAAAATATTGATATAACATGGACATTATTATTAAATGGGTAGTATAAAGTCATAAATGAATAATGTATGATATCATAAATTTTAATATGGTCCTGGTATAATTTAATAACATACTATACTCTTCATACATAATGTTAAACGTACCCTCAACTAAAGGAAAGTGCGAGGTAAGGGGTTTTCATCTCACTCCTTATTCCTCTGAGATTAGTGCCATATTTCCACTATAACCATTTGTTTGGTGTATGTAATGACCATAATTGTATTATTTGTGTAATACAATTTAATTTATGGGTATTTACATATTCATTGTATGATACCTCTTTCATGGGGTGTATATTTCTTAAGTTACAAAATTGTAAAGGGTTTATTTCACAATCTCTTCATTATCCGAGGTTGTTTATACGTAATTATCTATTGGGACCTATTTATCATCCACATCCATGTTTCATAAAAATGTATTTCAAAACATTCTTACTATTTTACATAATATGGGTTAAAGTCATTTATACCTTTGTTTGACTTTTTATAAGAAGTATATAAAGAAATCTTTCCGTCATTTTCCAAACGGGGTCCTTTTTAACCTTTTCGAAAAAATTAAGGTAAGAATGTCTTTTTAAGTTATACGGTGGGTGTGGCTATTCTCCACAGTTATAAAATCATTTAAGCTTCCCTTACAATATTATAAGAATATTTTCAAAGAAAATGTTTTCTTTTATAATTATGTGACTTTTAAATGATTTCCAAAAAAGGTTTATTTCTCTCAAAAAGATTTGATTTCATCTATGTTAACATCTTTTGATGGATTTTAAGTTTATTTGAAGATGATTTATTATGATACAAAACGTCCATATTTTATTGAAGTTTTTTTTATATGTTTGACTTTGGATGTGTTATTTTTATACCATTCATGGTTTATGGAAAAACTATTGACATTTTGTATTCTAGTTTTAATACAAATTGTTATGTTATATTTAAACCTGGTCATATGAGGAATGCATTGGGATTAATAAGTGATGGGTGGAGCCCACTATAGCTCCTCGATGCATCGGTATGTCTCATGAGACAAACTAGTGTCTTGGCAAAAGGCCTTGAAAAAATCTTATTTTTAGTCTTGGCACAAGCCCTTGTCTATTTTGTTATGATAGTCTGGCATTATGAATTCCATCAATATGAAAGTGGTTAGTGATATTGCATATGATTATTCGAATAGTAGAATATATATGTGAATATTTAAATGTAATTAATTCATTTTATTTTTTCCATATTATGCTGAAGTTCAAGTTTAAAAGGATTTTTTTAGTTATACATTGCCTTGAATGTTTATGCTTATTTATGAAAGTTTATACTGTATTGTTATCCTTACTAAACATCTGACCTCACCCCTTTCTATGTTTTATTTTTCACAAGATTCCAAGAAGTGTATTGTGATTGATATGCAGGGTTAAGAAAAGTGAATAATGGTGTTCATAAAGGATTATTTATATTGTTTTGTATGTTATAAAGTGTAATGTAACATTAATGTATGTAATCTATTTTCCAAGACTGCTAAATTGATCGGTCCTTTGGGACTTGATTCCTTGTAATCATGCAAATGTATTAAAATAATGCAGCGAATCTGGGTAACTGGGGTCAGGGCGTTACAATCCATGTGTGATGAGGAAGATGTGTCTCATGTCCATGCGGGTGGACATGAATATGTAGAATGATCTACCTCCACCGACGGCTATCAATGGGCTAGTCTATGAGCATGTGAAGAGATGGGCTGCAACCTTCCCAAGAAAAATGTTTAAGTGATGAAATATGATTTTCGAATATGGGGTTCCTCCTCCACCTCAAATACAAGGTCAAAAAATGGAAACAACACATCAGGTAGCCAAGCCTATGCACATTAAAGCGGCAGGGCTGTGGTAGGGACAATAATTCCAAGGCCTTCACCAAGTGAAGGGGAAGAAGAAATAGTGGAGACAGAGGCCCGTGCTAATCAATGTTAGGAGGGAAAGGGGCTTGCCAGAGGGTTTCGTAGGATACCCTCCCAGGTTCTCAAGAAGTAGTTGCAACACATAGACTTGCCTCTAGATGTATTCATTCCTAATAATGGGATACATAGAAAGTAGATGGGAGATTTCAAAATCCATTAGAGTTGTTGGATCACATCAATCTCCTAGTGATAGATATATGTGAGATTGGTCATGCCAATGATGGATTTTTTGTATCTCTGTAAGATGAGGAGTAATATGTCAGTGAATTGGTGGACTATGTGAGTTATAGGGGCACTCCACATCCAATGATAAAATTGGTGAAAGTATTTCTTAGTCAAACTATCCCACCATAGTTAAATGCTACTAAATTGTGGGTGTGCTTCCTATTACCTAAATAATTAGAGGAGTCCTCATAGGGGGGAGTGGATGGTAGAGGGATTCCCTTAGAAGAGGGTGAGGTTGCAACCTCAAAGATGGAAGTGATTGTTGAAGCTATTGAGGTAAACCCAAAACCCATCCATTGTGGAACCTTCTAGGTTACTGAAATGTTTTTCTTTAATAGACAACGATCTAGTATTGGTGGGCCTAGTATAGAAAACCCAATCATGCATGGAAGCAAATGTAACTTCAGAATCAGTATCCAGGAGAATGGTGATTGTAGAATCTAGCAAGGATCAGACACCCATGATGGCTCTTCTAGAGTATTCGATGTTCCCGACCATATATGGGGGGCACATCCTGGAATTATGGGGGCCTCAATTTGAGAACATGACTCATTATTTGATCTTCGTAATTCCTCTTCTTTGTAGAATCCTTAACTATTGTCTATCGAACCCAGTCAACTGATATTTGTGTTTTCTTATATGAATAGTTATTCAAATAGAGTGGGTTATGGTGGTGAGGATAGATGGGGATCCTTATGCTCCTTTTCCCATGGGAACAACGATAGTCAAGGAAGTGTATTCCAATGAAGACCAAGCCATAGAGATCATGGAAACAGATAGGAATTCCGATGTAAGAGATCTTGAAACTATCGATGGGGAATACGTTGATGAGGATAAACCCGATGGCATAGAACCCAGCCTACTTAACATGAAATTTGAAGTATGCCCAACTGATTAATTTCTTGAGGCATTCATAGTATATAAACCTTCTGACCTAGAGGATCTAGACAAGAATGCTTTTGATGAAGAGGATAGCAAGCTGTCTATCTCTGGTCATAGAAACTGATCATGTAGGGTTTCATAGATAACCCACATGCCGATTGGAGAATCCATATGGGGAGACTTCATTCCCAGATTTGCAAACTATGTGTTGAAGGAGTGGATTCCTAACACCCTCATATGCAAATTCAAGAGTACATGGTTGAGAAAATATGAGAACATGACCGCAACATTGGTGTCTTATGGTAGTGGAGGGAGTCAATTAATATCAATTATCATCATGAGGCTGAGTAATATATCCAACACTTTAGTTCATGGGAAAATTAACATTATACTTTCCTTGAGGAAAAATCAATACTCTTTTTTCAATTAATGGAGTGGTTGAAAGAGGACGAGGAAGATATGAGGTGAGCATACAAAGAGGTGGCTATTATCCGAGATGATGAGGATCGGGCATGGATCAAGCCTGATGAACTATGCTTCATTTCTATTGAAGGGGAGTAGGAGCTTAACATGCAATAGAAAATCCTGGATGTCACAAGCCAGAGGGTGCCAGAACTAGGTTGGTCCATCATGGAGGTCACCCCATTAATAGGAGGGGTTAATCCATGGAGGTGTAACTTAACCAAACTCACAAACATACCTTCATGCTATCATATTTATTTTGGTTTCATGCATCAGTTTTGTTATCTATTTTGATAACTACATCTCAATATTATCTATAAAATATCCCTTGATCAATCCCTAAGCTCACCTAGGTCATGGTTGTTGGTACCTAGTTGGATGGAGAAAGATGTTCAAAGAGATTACCGTTTGCATAGTGTTGTTTGTTGTTTTCAAAGAAGATAAATCAATTAACATTGTAAAAGACTTAAAACTAGAAGATTCATTGTTGATATGTATTTCACAAATATCAGAATTCAGAAGAACTTGTGATGCAAGCCTTATGAAGAAAGGGGGAGAAAGGATGATGCTAATCGTATACAGTTTTGATTGGAAGGAATGATGCTACTAGAATACTGGAAAGTTTTAGTACTTCCCATTGTAATTCTAACGATCCTAGATCTGGTCTATCAAAGGATATATATCATGATAGTCGAATTCTTGATAAAATATGAATAATGGTTATGGGAAGCAGTGAAGAGAGAAATGACAAAGCAATGGACAATCTGAAGGTCACACAAAAGCACAGTTTAAGGTGGTGCTATTTTCCAATGATTGGCTAATTTTAGGGCCTGAAAATCGGGAGATGAAGATGTGTTTTTGGCAATGGAAGTTGTGTGAAATATTGAAGATTGTTTACATTTTTTCACGCCAAGAATGTTTCAAGGTCAGAACATCAAAAAATGCCAAAGGCATAGAGTGTGTGGAAATTTAGGCAAGTTGCGCGAAAAAAGAAAGTTGTGCGCAAAATAGTAGCGAGTTGCGCGGAAAATCAGCAGGATTCACACAAAATAAAAAGGTTGCGTGAAATATTTGTGGGTTGTGCGAAATATTTGCAGGAGGCACGAAATATCATCAGGATGAGTGAAAAATGAGGGCTGCTTGAAATATTGGCGTGGTGCGCGAAATAGAAGAATGATGTTTTTCTCGTAAAAGGTGTTTCGAGATCAGAAGCTCAAAAATTAGCAAAGGCATGAGGTGTGTGAAATATTGAAGCATTTCACAAAATGTGAAGTTGCCTGAAATAATTTTTACATGCCTGAAGAGGGTTTTACGCGCGGATTAGTGGTTTTTGTGCCGGCTAAAAAATGCCTATAAATATGAGGTGAACCCTTCTTATTTGTTAATTCTCAACACTTAGATGAAATCCCAAGCTCTGGTGCACATAAAATTATACTCTCTGTGAGTTGCAATAAATGAAATGAGTTTACGTGAAAAGAGGACAACTACGCAAAAAGAGAAAAAGTTGCGTGAAAAAGCGAAGTTGCGCGAAAAAATTTTTCGCGCCAAAATGGAATTTTTACGTGCAAGGAATTTGAATTGTGTGCAAGATATCCTAAAGGTTGTGTGAAAAATTGGGGGTCTTCGCACATTTTCAGTTGTGCGTATGGGATTTCTTACCAGCTCCTGGGTTGGAAAGTGATGATTTGTACTTCAGATAATACAATTGTTCAATTGTAAAGAAGAAGTAAAATTATTTAATTCTCTATTTGTGATAAGAGGGTGCACGCGTGCTTGCGTTTTGTTTTCCAAGTGATACACGAGTGTAAGGGTATATCCTACTCATTGTATTCCACATCAAAGGATTGTTTTTCAATTGATTGTGTGGTACTGGATTATTTCTGTACTATACCAAGGATGTAGCTACTCTTGTTGAGTAGTGAACCTTGGAAATCTTGTGTTCATGTGGTTGTGTGTTTTTAGAAGAGAATAAAATCATTAACAAGAGTTAATGGTTGTTTTAATTAAAAGGAAACTAAAAAAGAAAAAGATATCATAGATTCACCCCTCCCCCTCTCAGTGATACTTGGATCCGGACTGAGAACTTCAACTGCCGATCTGAGAAAAAAGGGATGACCACATAATTATTCCCCTTGCACATTAGAGTTCCAATTAATCACTAGACTTCTAGGGTCTAAATGAACACTCTGAGGTCCATGGTTAGAGAATTTAATTCTCAAAACAACCAATATTATCTCCCCCAACATGATCTAGTGCAAGAGTAGGATAATTCAGAGGGTTTTTGAGTAAACCCAAATAGAGGGGAATGAATAATTTGAATTATGATTACAAAAAATCGGAACATAGTGATAATTGAATGATGATAGGAAATACCTATTAAACAAATTCGAAACACAACATATATGACGCATTAGCATGAAATGGGATCAAACAAATGAGGGTGAACCACATACTGAAATTGAAAACCCTTGGTCAAACTCGAAGTGTCTTCAATGTAATTTAGATCATTGTCCTAGGATAGTAGGTCAGCCTTAAGGATAATCATCCTAACTATTAGGGGATCTTTCAAACCTAAAAGTGAATGTGGATCCGAAATAGAGAGAATGAAAATCATGGTAATGGAATAATTGGATGTTTGGATAAAGAGAAACACTCTTGAAATTATTAAACTATGATGAATGTACATTGGGTGAGCATATCAGTCTAAATTGAGATCAGGCCAACTTCCATGAGGGAGATCTCTGTAAAGTACCAAATATGGTATAAAGTTTTACGTCGTGTAAATGGTGATGAAAAGCACACAGTTTGACATCATGTAGTGAGGATGATGCATGAATAGTTTAATATAATATGATTTGGATGATGCATATAGTTTGGGTTCGTACATTAAGGACCCTTCTCAATAGTTTAATGTAATGTTACATGGACTAAGAACTATTAGTTTATGATAATGAAGTTTAGAACATGATTAGAGGAAAATAACCAGAAAAGTTAACATTCCCGGGGCTGGTCCTGAGATGAGATTAATGTGTGTCGTTGCATATCCCATATAGATGAGAATCAAGACAAACATAATTCATGAGCACCGTGTGGTTAGAGATCAATTTTGATGGGGGGAAATCCTATCTGGCAAGAAATCCAATGCATTCCATAAATATCATGGGAAATCCTGAACTTTTTCAGGGTAGGGTCTCAGTTTAAAGTTGGGTTTTGAGGAAATGAGTACCCCCAATGAAGAAATGTGTGGTGTAGTTCATAACCTGGCATGAATAGGGACCCGAGAGGTCATAACCATATCACACATTCATGAAAGGGAAGTCGGGTTCATGGGGGCCAAGACATGGTGTTTGACATTCAATGGCTGGACCTAGGGATCAAATGCCCAAATGTATCTACATATCCTAGTAGGTTAGTAATCAAGAATTATGTAGTTCTTTGTATTACTAATAGGTTAAAATCATGTGGTGAGGATTATGGTTTCATAGTTTAAGGTCTTATGGACAGACCAATTAAAACATCATCCCCTACATTGATATTAACCTATACATCACCTAAGCCTACATGAGCCATGTTTGGTGTATGAATCAAGGACTGTTTTCATTCGTTCCCCATCCAATGAGAGCATGAAATGGTAGAAATGAAATATTGGGTAAGGAAAATCTTGTATGAATCAACATTCCAACTTGACGTGCCTGAATGCACGGAGTTATACACAAGCGGTATCAAGGATCTGTAAAATAGGAAGGGGTATTAAACATGAAATTCACAACATCTATTATATGGGATGCAATTGGAGTGTCATGATGATGAATTTTAGCATTTGATCATGTTCGGAACTCATCATATTTTATTATTTATCCTATAATGGGAACAAATAGATGTCGATCAGCAATAATACATATTTGAGATGCGGTATTTGCATCAAATTTATGTTCAAAATCCTTCGGGGTGTTGGACCAAGATAGTAGTAGATAACTGAGGCCTATCATCCATACTGTTAGTGGGTACCTTCTATTGTGAATGATAATGAAAACACAAATAAAGGAATGTGCGATGTGCGAAAAATACCCATGGAGTTTAAGAGTTGTACATGATAGGTACAAGGAGTGGTAATCTAATAGGAAGTACATGGCACAATTATTATAAATCCAACATGAACGAGGACCCAATATGTCTGCACGATACAACATACTTTTGGGATAACCCATTCCATAAGGGGAATGAGCGGAAAAATATTTTTCAAATGGACCATAGATAGAAAGTATGGGAATTACTATGTAACCCATAAAGATGGGAATAAAGCCAGACATAATTATTGGAGGTGGTACCGTTGGAAGCCAATACCAAAAGTGGGAGATGACCTCTTTCAGTGATGAATATTGTAATTGTTACGTAGTTTAATGTTGTGAGAACATAGATGGTAAAAATCATAGTTCATGTCCATAAAGCACAGACCGTAAGTGTACTAGTTTAATGTCTTATGTGAGTGACATTCCCATGAATTTTATTGTCAAGAGGTAATGATAAATATAGTAGAACTCTCGAGTGTAGTACATAGAGTGTCTACTGAAAACATGACATTAATGGGGATATTAGTCCACACCATGCCCCATACTTTTTTGAAAACTCAAGATGAAATGGAATCAGAGGGTTCATAGTGATGTGGTTGGACCACAAACAAATGTATGGGCATCACAATGTATCCCATATGAATGGGAATCAAGACACACATAGTTATTATAGGTGGTATAGAAGAGGGACAATACTGAAAAGGGAAATCATCATCTCAAGAGATGAAATCATATGGATGGGTAGTTCATCTCAACATAACCTGGGAGAAGAAGGCGTAGTTTAGCATTGTACGGTAAGAACGTAAGGGATTTTAGTTTATGTTCATAGAGCTCGAATAATAAGGTGAGACTTCCAAGGATGAAATATATAACATGGTGCAATAATTAATTCCTGAGGTAAATAAGCACCATGAATTCCCCAGCAGATCAAAAATTTAAATAGAACACACACACTGTTTAGAGTCATGATGCCCAGACTTGGGCATCCAATTTAAGACGTGAACTCATATTTTATGGTTGTATGCATCAAACCAAAATATTTGTGGTTGTTCCATGTAAGCACAAACCATACCTATATACCTAAGCCCACATGAGCTATGATCGGTGTGGGAAACAAGGGTGGGGATGATACTCAGAACCCCATGAATACTTAGTAGGGGGAGGTGTGCAATTGAAGATGACCCCATGTTGCAGATTTGTTCTCTTAATGTGAAAAGCTACACTGAGAGATAACACCAAGAGTGTCAAAATTCCACATGAACATGATATATTGGAAAGGGGTTTGAATCACAAGACCAATACTTATAGAATAATGGGGTTGGCATAATGATAGATGAAAACTGTTGACCATGTTTGAGACAAAACATCCATATAAAATGACCTGAAAAGGGAACTATCATCTGAGGATCAGTAGCTGACCATATTCAAAACACAGAACATGTCTCATAATATTATTCAAATTCCTTTCAGATGTTGGCCAAAAGTGGTAGGTGAGCCATCAGGCCAAGCATCCATACCATCCAAGGGTCCTTTCGGATGTGAAAGATGATGGAAACCCAAATTAAGGGAGTCATAAAACTTAGAAACAGAAGAAAAACATGTCAATGTAGATTGAAACACTATACATCATAAACAATAGAGCATTAGAGCACATTGGCGATGCATGAAAAGGGTCAAGGGGTTCAGTTAAGGGAGGATGACTCAAGGATGTGAGTTGAAAAAAAGGGGAAAACGTTTCCTTGATCATGGGGCTAGTCCCAAAGAAGAAATGTCTTAGTGTTCCTATATATCTCATAAGGATGATAATCTAGCTACTTGTAGTTTTGGGAATTCCATGCAGTTTTACATCAAGCGGTAAGGATGTAGAATGAAGGCCAGTCTGTAAGGAGGGGTACATGATGTTTTCATTGTAAACCCTTTGTGAATGTGGAATAAAGAAGTATACACCACACTATATACAATATCTTGATGAAAAATAATCTTGGGGGCAGAGATATTTTTTATTTGGACCCGAAGATGAAATGTCCGGGTTTCCTACCTGTCACATAAGGATTGGAATCCAGCCACACATAGTTGTGAAAATGTTATGTCATTTAACATCATGTGGTAAGGATGTGAAAAATGGGGAGTGTTCCATGGGGATGTGTGTGGCATGTCCAAAAATAACCCAATGTGAATGAGGATAGAGAGTCTATACCACACCACACAATCCTAAGAGAGAACATGGGCCAAAAGGCTGAAAATGTAGAGGGACCTAAGGTTAGGCCGTAGATAAAAGGTCCAGGCATTACTAAAATTCCCATAAGGATAGGAATCAGGACAGATGTTGTTATAAAAAATTCATGCAATTTAAAGTCATGCGAAAAGTTTGTGGAAGATCATAGTTTATGGTCATAGATCTCATACTGTAGATGCTCGATTTAATGTCATGGACATTGGATAGAAGGGAAAAAATGTGGATCGACTCGCCTGTCATTTTGGAGATCATGGGGATAGCAAATACTATTTTGGATAACTACTTACCATTTTACCAACATAGTAATGATCTCATGTGACATGGAATTGTAATTAATAAATTGAACATCAACCGCTGACCATACTCACAATATGGGATTAGTGTGGAATTTTCATTCTATATCCTCTAGGTCGCTGGCCCAAAATGGATGGTGAACGAAGGTGGCATGAGGCCAAACTAGAAGGGGGGTCCTTTCAAATATAAAAGATGATGAATACCCATATAACGGGATGCAAGAAGCATGGTGGTACCCATGAAGTTCAACATATTACAGTAATGATGAGGGGATCTCAGTTTAAGGTCATAGAGCTTGGACCATGAGATGTGTTTCCTATTCGCAGTTTATTATCATGCATGACGAAAGGGATCCTACTTTTTGTTTGTAGAGCTAGGACCATTTACATTTTAACATCTTGTAGGATTGATATGTGCAGTTCAATGTCTGCTCGGATAAAGATTCCCTTATGCAATGTAATGCTTGAGTAATTTGGCATTGGTGTGATAAGTAATAAGATCACCATCCATAGTGACGAGCGAGTATGCACCATTGTGATAAACCTTGTGAATGAAATATGGTACCTACTATTTTGGCTCTATCTTTGGTGGCTTCCTACTAGGTATTATTGGAATTCTCAAGGCCAATACCACATCACCTTGTAAGAAAGAGCGGAGGAAAACATTCTTATTAAATTACCGACCTATATTTTTTTGATGACTCTCTAAATTGTGCAAGGTATGCCACTTCTTCTCGTCAAGCATTTCCAGTTCATTTATATGGATTTCAAGTACTTTTTGTGGTGACTTCTTGTCATTGATGGATGTGTGTTGTTAGGGAAATTTAATATTGATGGGTCAGAATACCTTAGTTCTATACACCAGGGAATACGGGGACACATTGGTGGAAATACGATTCAACGTCAAGTAAGCTCAAAGAGTGATGGGGAGTTAGTCCAGAAAACTCATATTGTTCTAACCAACTATATTCTTTAATATATTAGAAAGTGTTTTGATGAATGGATCAATCTACCCATTTTCATGCACATGATAGAGAGAGGTATGATTAGAACGGATGTTGTACTTGGCTTACAATTTCTTCAGCTCAGATTCTCAGAATTTGTTACCGTTATAAGTGAGAACAACATGAGGAACCCCAAATCGAAGGATGATACTCGATCACACAACATTGAAGATAGTATTAGCCTTGACTTCCTTGAGCATAATTTCTTCTACCCACATGGATAAAAAATATGTAGCGGTATGGATGAACCTACACCGGCGAGCTGTTGCTAGTAAATATGGTCCTACTACATCAAGTCCCCAGACCACAAAGGGCCATGTTTACTTGGTGTTATGGAGAGTCTCGGTTATCTGATAAAAAAATTAGCATGGATCTAGCATGAATGGAACCTATTGGAAAGCACGAAACAATCACAGAGCATGGTGGGACAAAAATATCCCAATCTTCATATATGATGAGGGAGATTCAGCCCTACCTAATGAGCTCCATAAAAAACCATCAAGATAATCCTACATAACTTGAGAGATCATGTTTCCTTGATTGCATGAGAGGAGAATATCATAAAACCCATGTCTATAGAGGATCCGGTCAAGGCTAGGACAACTCCGGAGGGTGAACAACACTACACACTATCTGATTCACTCATTTTTGACCCGGTCTATCGGGAGATTACCATGATGGAGGTACTCAATATTGGGAATCATCCAGTAGGGGTTATCTTCTGATACTACAACATAGGGACCTGGTTTCGATGTGCAGATATCAGCAGTAAGGTGGCTAACATATAGGATATCATCATCATCTGGAGTTATGTGAGTGATAAATCTTTGATGCACCATGTGGATAATAAAATCATCTTATTTAATCTCTATAAGAGTTTTGGCAAGGCTGCCAAGGTATTGAATTAACTATTCTATGATCGAGGGATATGAGTAAATTCTGGCCAAGAAGGGAACTGGGGTATAAGCTGGATAGTCTCCTCCAACAGAGGTAAGAGCTATTGTTTTCTAACTACATAGTCTCTGTTGATCTTCTGGATGACAAGTTTAGAGTCCCCTTTCATATGCAGGTTGGGAATTCCAATCTTGAGGGTCATCTTGGGACTAGTGATGAGATTATTGTACTCTACCTCATTGTTGGTACATCCTTCTAACAACAGGAATGAATGGGGAAGGACATCTTGTGCATGCATGATAAAGATGACACCCTTGAACACTCTGTTGAATTTCGTATCATGGATTTTACTTCTAGTAGGGCTTTGAGATGTTCCATAAAATTGCATTTTCCAACATAGAATGGCTTGATCCACTGAGTGGATTTCATCATTTGGAAATTCATGGTCCATAGATTGCTCTACAAGGGATGTATGTGCAACAAGAAATTCTACCAATTTATATCCATTAATATCTTTATGGGGAACAAACATGATGCAAATCTATTTAAGGATCACTACCCACCAACCTAGATGACCTTTCTACATGGGGATGTTTAGAACGTACATTAGAGGATCCATTCGGGATAGTAGTTGTATAATAATAGTTCTGCATGTAACGTCACAATTTCTGCACTATGGATAACAGTACAAGGATTCTTTTCTAGATAGAGTAATATTTGTTCTCTATATCGAGGATCATACAGTTGAGATAGAATAAACAATTATTTGTTTCCCCATTATTTATCTGGGTGATAAGGGCAATGAGGAATCATTCTAGAGCGGTCACATAGAGGATTAGCAACTTTATGGAAGTGGGTGGCATCAGAATTATAGGCTATTGTAGGTTCTTCCCAATTTTCTCAAAAGCATTCTGACAATCCTCACCCCACGGATAATCTAAACCTTTCTTCGTGATCCAGGAAAAGGGCTTACACTTGTCATACTTTTTTGCACTAAATCAACATATATAGGCTTTGTTCCATTGAAAGCATTAGATCTCGCAATTGTTACTCAGAGGAGACATTTGATTGATGGGATTTATCTTTTCCGAATCAAAATGAATGCCTCCATATCTGAAAATGAAGCCAAGAAACATTCTGGAGGTGACCCAAAAAACACAATTCAAGTTGTTCATCTTCAAATGGTTATAACATAGGAATATGAACACATTATCAAGATCCCTGATATGATCATAATAATGTAGATATTTAACCACATGATCATCCATATAGCATTTAACTAATTTCTGGAGGATTGGCTTGAATATGTGTTGCATGGAATGGTGATAGGTGGAACCTATATTAATTATACCAAAAAGCATTACCATGTATTATAAATTACAATGCGGTTCTATAAAGGTAGTATACACTTCATCCTCAGGGGAATTATGATTTTATTATATCTAGAACACCCATACATGACGGAGAAAAGCTGGAACCTTGTGGTGTAATCAATCAACAGTTCTGTCATAGGAAGGGGAAATTTATCCTTTGGATAGTGGCGGTTGAGATCCTATAAGTCAATGTAGACTCTAATCTCTCCATTTCTCTTCATAAAAGGCACAATGTTATCAAACTATATGAGGCACTGGACCACCTTGATGAAGGATACATTGATGAGATGATAAAACTCCGCCTCGACCATGGCACTGGGAAAAGGGTCCATCTTTTGGAGAGGTTATTTGAACCTGTGATGATATTATGGGATATCGAGACTATGGATAGATACATGAGGATCTAGCCCTAGAATCCCATCATAACAACAATCCAATATATCATAATGATGCTTTATAAAATCCATGTATCACTGTTTCTCTTCTTTGGGCATAGCGGCACTGATCAATATTGGTTTTAGATCCATATCGGTACTGAGGGTCACCTCTACCAATTAATCGACTATAGTGGAGAGTCCATCTTCAAAAGGGGGAGGGGAATCTTTTAAATACTAGTTTTCATCCATTGTGAGAGTATCATCAGCATGAGGAACCTACTTTGAATCGATAGAAACTGACAGGACCTTGGTGCCAGCCTGAGCAGTAGTGGAAACCTCATCGGGGGACTCTCGGACTGCTGAAACCATGTTGGCAAAAGTTGTCCACTCGATCCCATATGGCCTTTTAACCAAGGTCCATATTTTATAATATTAAAATAATTTTGTGTGTTTTATTGATCTGATTTATCCCATCCCAATGAAACAAACAAGTATGATGTATTGTTGTTTCCATGGGGCGGAGATCCTGATATCTTATAGGGGTAATGGGATCTATGATTACCCCCTAGTCTAATTTGTGTAGAAATAGGAGGTGACCTTTCAGTATTATGTGGAGTTGGGAACGTCGTTCCCCCTCATTCCAGATGAAAAAAATGAGTAAATCGTGTTTGTGGTCACCAACACTAATCAGTTAATCAGGAAAATGTTTGCATCATCCAGGTCTCTCCACAAGTCGGTCACAGTTGTTGTGTGTTTAACATCATTAGCATAAACCTTCTTATCCTTTATCTTGTAATAGTCATCTTCTAGGTAGCAGGATTCAAAATAGTCAAAGGGAGATGGATCACCTTGGGGTACACGTACTCGACCATTAAGGGAGTACTTAAGGAATTGGTTATATGAGGAAGTGATTGCCACTTGCAGGTGGAGCCATGGTCTACCCATCATCGCATTGTAAGAAGTGTCATGTGACACAACCATGAACTGAGTGCCGACATCTAGGCCACTGAACTATGCCTTCAAGGGGATCATGCCAACTGGGGTCTACTCCATCCTGTCTTAACCTTTAATATTGATGTTAGAGGGACTCAGATATGTTTTATGAAACCCCATCTTACAGAGTTTCTAGGTCAAGATAATATTGATCCTAAATCCTGTGTCAAGAGGAAAGTGGTTGACCACCATACCATTTAATTGAATAATGATGCACCACAAGCAGATGTTTTCATGTATCGGAGGAATTTCATCTTCTCTCGAGAAAGAGATGATGTCCTAAAAATTTATATGCTCGGCTGCCTCTGCATGGAAGGATTATGTGTCTACTAATTCTATCTCGAACTAGCTAGGGTTTCTTAATGCATATGCAAGGGATTCCCAGATATCTTTCTATCGGCGGAGAGCCTTGATCATATATAGTATTTCTTGAATGCATGAATGATGGCAGAGAACATCTTATTTCTATGATAGGCATATGCCCCTACAGATAGGAGGTCTCTCTATGGTAGGAAGTATGATAGGTGTTGTTGGTTAAACTAGCATATTCTGGCTAGTGTTTGGAATTTCTCAGTTCTCATAAGCCGAACCACAAATATTGGCTAATATCTGAGAGCTATATGACTGAGGTCTATCAAAAATATAACATTTCTAATCATATCCTGGTCAAGGTGGCTATGCCTTATCATATAGTACAAATGGTGGTGGTGGCAGATCTGATGATATGAGATGAGAAGGTTGTTCTTGCTGATATCTCCCTTCGGCCTACTATCTGGTCTTAGTGGGGTGCACAAATTGGATAAAATCACTGACCAATGAATTTTTGAGATTCTCATACCCATGGCTCTATCGACACTGGAATCAACTAAGGATGTTGGGAGGGTCCTCCTAGCACTCTTCGTCATCTAGAACCATGTAAGGGGTTACCATCTTGACAGTATTGACCGAAGTGTACCCATGGTCAAAATTTAAAGAATCCTTTCTTGTTTGGAGGATTCTAGGGGAAATCTATATCTTTGGGGGCATGAATTCGGCAAGAGTATAGGGTAGATTTTGCATAGGTAGAGGGTGTTACCTTTCCATACGTATTTAGTGCCTACCTTCCAAAGAAGATGAGGATTGAGATGTTGATGCATAGGTAATATACAATGGTATCATAGTGACTTCTGAAGTACTGGGACAATTAAAATGTTCATGAGTAATACCATGGTTATAAGCAACTACCTATCCAACCATCTAGTCTTTTTATTTTTGAGACTCGTAGTTAGAAACCCGATGCAATTCAACCTCACTATCATAGTCAAAATATATAAACATGCATTCCACCTATGTTCGGGAAAGATCCAACCTAAATATGTTGTTATCAACCTGGTCCTGTATCTGGTCTTTGAACACATAGCACTGTTTGAGGGTTTTCCCAATGACCTAGTGATAGGGGATGTGATTTGGATGAACAGTGAGAACAGCATACTTGGGCCTCTTGCATTCTTCCAACTACATGATTCCCTTGTCCGGGGTACTTTAGAAATAACTAGGAACTTGAGCCTCATTATATGAGTAGTTCTAGTTCCACCAATCAAAGAAATAAGATCTAGAAGCTTGGCCCTAATGAAGGGTTGGTGGATCCTGGTGAAGTGGTGGAACCTAATTATCTCAACTAGGTGTCACTGGCACACTACGTGGGAGAAACTACCAATTTTGATGTGGGTTTTGATTAGATAGAGGTTGTGGCTGAGGTGGTGGGCCTTGGCGAAGCTTGGTAGGTCCCTCTACAGGTAAAAATTCTGACTGCCTAGGGCCCTCTATTTGTAATATCATTGAGGTCTCATCCATTACCACTCTTTATGTGAGAGCTATTGGAGGTAATGGACATGCCTACATGGCTTAATATAGGGCTTCTTCTAAGCAATGATCTTTGTTAGAGAAATATAAGAACCCACCTGTGAAATTTTGAGTGATGAGAGAAGGGACCAGTTCGGTCTTCCCATTACCCATTCACATCGTAAGTAACTACTCATGGATTAGTAGAATTTTAAGAGAATATGTGAGGCCCCTCCACCTAGTGATGAAGTCTGATACGTGTTCACTAGGACTTTGCATGCACTTGAAGAGGTCAAAAATACTACTGTTCGGATTCATGTAATTGAACTAGTAGATAAATTGGCTACAAGGATCCTCAAAACTAGCTATTGACCCAATGGGTAACTGGATGTACTAAAAAAATGTGTGCCCTTACAGTGTCAGTATGAAACACCTGAGTATGATGACCTCCTCATGCGATGGAGTTCCCATCATGGGTCTACACCATGAAATAAAGAGGGAAAAATGCAAGATTGGATAACCTATCCCATTAAATGGGGATATGGTTGGATTTATGAAACTTGGGGGTGCTGGAATATCACCCAATCATTCTGAATATAGCATTCAATCAGGCGGGATTTACAATTGTCAGTTTTCCAGATCCTTGAGGCGAACAATAAGTGATTTCATTAGATCATATTGATGAGTATTATGATCTTGATGAGGTCCCCTGACGACCAACGTGTTGGAAGGTTCTTCAACATGGTAAGCAGGCCCAGCCGATCATGGGGTGACAGGGGTAATTACCTAAGGATCCAATGGAATAATTTGTAGAGTGGTTGGTGGGACCTTCGGAGGGGCTCTAAGAACATATGCCAGGTCCTAAGGAAGGATATCATGAAATTTATGCATATTGGGTTATGTATATTGCAGACTAATTCCATAAACACAAGCTTCTACACAATTAATATTGGTGGGGTGGTCATGGTCACCAGAAGGAAAATCATTGGGGTGATGTTGTATCTTCCCCTTACCTTGTTGACTTGGTGGAGTATTTCAATAATATGGTTGTCGTTCAGTGTCATGATCGGCAAGGACCTCATCAACCATGTTTTTATATTAAACAAGTTGTTGGTACAGTTCTCCCTTTTTTGGGTTATCCTTCAACTTTTTTACATCCTTCAACTTTTTTACTGAGCTAGATAGGTCAGTGGGTTTATTAGTTCCAATTTCATCTTTTCCATGGCTTGGGTCTTGACTAAGAGGCAATGACATGGAAGGTACAGGATGGATGAGAAATCTTCTTTGTTGGAGATTATGGACACCTGCAATATCTTCTAGGTGTTGTGCTACCACATGGGTTTGTTCCTCTTCTCTGGGCCTTGTGCTAGATCCCCCTTCTGGGTATATCTCTAGAACAACCATGATCACTATGAAGACTCTTTCAAGAATATATTCTATGTCACTAGTTGAACTAAGATGGTGCAAGATGGGACTAATTTTTAAGGCAACATACAGCCCCCAACAATGGATCAGGACATACAGGGAAGGCTCCATCAAAACATTGCAGAGCATAGTGAAGCTTAGTATGCTTTATTGCTGGAGCATCTGATGATAACCAAGAGACACATGGTGCTGTGAGATAGGAAGTGTGGCCAACTCGACTAGGTGGTATTGCTTTACAATGACTGTATAGTGATCTCAACCATTGGTGTAAGCTAATCACCGACAACAGAGATGAGAATTACTCATCCATAATGATTGGTAGAGGAACATAACTTCATCGTCTGTAAGGGTCTCATGAATGTGAAATTACCAGTTGAAATCGGCTATAACATCTCTGGAAAATGGTCCACTGTGAGAATAAACCACATACACCTCAGCTCAGACTCGGGATCCGGCCCTTGATTGCCCCACTATTTGGATAGAGGTGGTTGTGGGACTAGTAAGGACACTAATGTGGAGCATTTTTATGGTAGACTGGCTGAGGGTGAGTATGAAATACAAGACAAAATCCAAAACAACATGGTCTATCTTCCAAATAATGAACTGAAATCACCACCACATCCTTGTAAGATTGACTAATTACCACTACTTTTCACGAAGGGGTTGCTTTCATTGGATGTGGGTCACACCGTTTCTCGTCCTCTATTAAATACCATAACAAACACATTGTGGTCTGTTGTTGTGGTAGATAATGCTCTAGTTGATGATAAAGAGGATTTCATGGACATTCCCTAGAAAGGGTCCAAATCGTCCTCCTTCTATATGTATCATCATAGGGTTTCATGGAAATTTTGGACATCACTTTTTGGATTTATAAGGATGATACACCTAGTTCCTACCCCATCCCCTGATCCGTAAGATGGTTCTAAAGGTTCCATTATTTATGCACACATTGCTTTTGAATTTGAGAAACAGAAATGTTTTATTGTGGATTGATGCTTCTCGGGATTCTTCCTCTAGTGGCGATGACATGTCCTCCTACCCAAGGATGATTCATTAGGGTAGGGTAGAAATTTTACTTTGGGAGGACCTCCACTAGGGTTGGTGCTAGGGTGGGGAATTCCTCCTCTCAAACAAACTGGGGTGAGAGGAGAACCTGATAAATTATCAAATAGAACATAGGGTGAAATGCCATGATTAAGGGTGGTATAGTAGGGATAGAATCTATTAGACCTAAAAATCATATGGGTAGGGCCTCCATGGTGATGGTCCATACCATGTGAAGGTCCTTCACTTCATCCAGTTCGGATAGCTATGCTACAAGGAGTGTTGTTATTTTGACCATACTGGGTATGGGAAAGACCATCGTGATGACTGTCGATGATGTGGGGAGGGGATATTTAAAAGTCAATGAGAACATATGGAGGACCCACATGATGGTAGGTGATAGTGTGAGGAGGATCATCGCATTGAAAACTGGTTGGGAAAGGGAAATTTTCATTCCTATGACCAGGGTCACAGGGACGATCTTTGGCCTGAGTGTCAATGAAGCGGGGAGGGCCTCTGCTGGAGTTGATTATAGGGGAATGGAGAGCACCTCCATGCTGGATATCAGATTAGAGATGTAACGCCCTGACCCTAGTTACCTAGAGTCAGTACATTATTATGTATCATTGTCAATATCACAAAAGATCAAGTCCTGAAAGACTGATTAGTTTATTAGCCTTGTAAGTACTAGATACATTCATCAGCTTTAAATTACATCATAAAATGGAAAAATACAACAACATTTTTTCCATAGACAACACTAAAATCCCATAGACTATACCTGCAGGTTAGTCATAATATACTTCTTCGCATCCTAGAAAAAATAAAACATATATAGGGGTGAGCTTAGACACTCAGTAAGGATAATGATATAGCGGAAACATTCTTAAACAAGCATAAACATTTGTGGAAATGTATAAGACTAAAACAAAAGATTTTTAAACATTAACTTCAGAATAATATGGCAAAGATAATTTCAAATAATTCCATTAACTTATTAACATGTATATTCTACTTTTCAAATAATCACATTCAATATTAATAGACACTTTCATAATGATGGAATGCATAATGCCAGACTTAATAACCACATATTCAAGGCCTTGTGCCAAGACTACAAATAAGATTTTTTCAAGGCCTTGTTCCAAGACACTATTTTGTCTCATGATAACTACCGATGCATCGAGGAGCTATAACAGGCTCCACTCATAACTTACTAAGTCCAATGCATTCCTCATATGAAAAGGTTTAACCAAAACATAAACATTCATATTAAAACTTGCATACGAAATGTCAATACTTTATCCATAAACCATGAATGGTGTAAAAATAACACATCCATAGTCAAACATATCACAAAACCTTTAATACAATATGGATGTTTGTACCATAATAAATCAATTCCAAATAAGCTTAAAAACCATCAAATGATGTTGACATAGATGAAATTAAAACCTTTTTTTAGAGAAATATATCTTTATATTTTGAAATAATTTAAGAGTCACATAATTATAAAGAAAACATTTAATTTGAAAATATTCTTATAAGTTTGTGAGGGAAGTTTAGATGATGATATAATGGCAGAAAATAACCGCACCCGTCGTAAAAGTTAAAAAAAATTCTTACCTTAATTTTGTCAAAAAGGTTATAAAGTACCTTGATTGGAAAATGACAGAAAGATTCCTTTCAGAACATATAAGGTCAAATAAGGGTATAAATGACTTTAAACCATTACCTAGTAAATATCAAAAATATTTTGAAATATATTTTTAAGAAGCATGTATGTGGATGATAAAGAAGTCCAAGTAGATACCTAGGTAAAAACAACCTCGGATAATAAAGAGATTGTGAAATGAACCCTTTCCTTGTACTTTTCCTTGGTCGAGAGTAGGTTAACCTCCTGTATAATGGGTAAATAATTGTTATTTAATTATACAAGAATCATATACATTAATATGATATCATATATGATCTTTTAATATTGCTTTGTTAATAATATTTTAGTATTATCTTCGTTCGAGTGTTAACGGATTTGTTTACCTTTTATGCTTTACTATGTAAGTAATGTTTGTTATAGATATGATGTATATTATTAATATTCAGAATGATATTAAGTATTTAAACATTTTTTTGGATCATCTAATGAAAATTAGTCATGAATGGATATGATGGGGAATGAATCTCAGCATGTTCATGGAGATGGTAATCCGTACATACGCAAGAGCGACAATATCATTATTTTGATCATAAAATAATATATAATCTGATCATATATCATATATACAGATTCATTATCATGTTATATTTATTATTTACATTAATTAAACATCATTATTATACCCATGAAAATAATAATGTATTGAATAACAATTACACCACGACGTGGAGACGGTAAGTCGTACGTACGCACGTATGGTGACATGTCATCAAAAGGATGGATAGAATAATGAATATGGTTGTAACATATTTATAATAACATAAAAGTATATAGAATATAATGGAGTTATTATTCTAGAATGTAAACAGAAAATAAAGAGGAAGTGTAAGAAGAAAGAAACTTGAAAGATGTGATGAAATATTTGCCTCTTCTTCGGGTTCTTTCTTTTGTTTTCATCAAAAGAGATCCTTACGTTGGATTTCTGACTAAATGAAGGCCTATAGGATGAAAGTTGGAAAGTTGATAGGGTATTTGGATAGGTTTTGGCCCATCCAAATGGCTTTTAATGATAAGAGCGAAGGGGGATTTCCCTTTTATAAGAGGGGTGAGTGGCACCATAGGAAAAGGTAAAATATTATTTTAAAATAAAATCATTTTTTGTTTATAATGGCTCCATAATAAATTATGTTAAATATAAGGTGGGTATGGATCTAAAACCACTCATCCAATAGGTTTTAGATAGGTTTTTGTCTATAAATTTACTTTATATTTTAGATTTAACTCTTAGTTAAATTGTTTTACATTTACCATGTCTCTTTGTATTTTTATATTGTATGGTTAATAAACATACTATAAACTTCTAGGAGACCTCAAGTGGTTCATTAATGACATATATAATATTATTTTATACCTTGGTCCTAACCATAGATTTTTATTAATTGAATATCAATTAATAATATAATATTTGTTTTAAAAACTCTTTTATGTCAGTTTTGACACTATTTGGTATTTTGTTTTTACTAAATTCATAACTGCATTATTACTTCGAACAAAATTCATATAACCAACCCTAACATGTCATATTAACCTAAATAATTATTTTAATACATAAAAAGTCTCAAATTACATTTATTTGGATATTTATAATTTCAATTATTTTAATATTTCATTAATTAGGTAATTACTGCATCATCATTATGTCTTAAATAAATTAAATCATTTAAATTCTAAAAATGATAAATATAATTCCATTATGTAGGAAATATTTTTAGATTTCTAAGGAATATTTATAGTCAAATTTATCTTATGTTCAAACCTATATTAAAAATTGATTAGTTATTAAACTTTCAATTTAACACTTTTAACTCTTATTTGAATTAAATAATAATAAGTGTCCTAATCTAGTCAAAGTAGATATAAAGGATCATATTTAATTCCTAAGGTTGTCTTTGGTCGAATTAAAATTATTCAATAGAATTAGGACATGTTTTAGGGTAATAATAATATCATTTTTACTCTTAATTACCCTATTTACTTTTAACCGTGTTAAATAAAAGTAAAAAAGTTATTATTCACCAAAAATAATTTTCAACTTATTAAATAAAATTTTACTTTTTGATATCAAAAATTTCTCAAAAATTTTTGAAATTCAATTCACATATGTGGTTAAATAATGTTTTATGTAAAATTGCAAATGCTCCTAGGAGGTGGGTAAAAGACGGTAAAAAAGTAAATAAACTTTTTATATATCTAAAATTATTATAAACATACTCAAATGAATTATATTGAACTAATATAGGTATTATGTATCTATTTTTACCTAAAAAAATTTAAATAAAATAAATAATTATTTAAATAAAAAATCGGTTTTGAACTATTACTCAGTGTTTTTCACTATTGATAAAAAATTGAACGTTTTCAGAAAAATACAAAAAATTCTCCCAAAGCTATGTTCGATACTATGAATCCAAATTGAAGTCCATTTTGAAAGATAAAATTTATAAAATTTCAAAAATTTGGTATTACTATTCATAATGGCTAGTTTGATTGGTTCTGGTGTGTTAAAACTTGAAGATGCATACAACACACGCTATTGTATTATTCAAAGAGAAACGTACAATGGAAGCATGGGGTGTTACATTGTCTCCTCCTTAAAATAATTTTTCCCTTGAAATTTCCAGAATATTACTGCATAAAATGACTCGAGTTGTTCTTCATCACAAGTTCCTCAGGTTCCAATGTTGCCTCTTCCATCTTATGGTTTCTCCATAGAACGTTTATCAGACGAGTCGTCCAATTTATTAGAACTTGTTCCCTTGTATCAAAAACCTTAACAGACTCTTCGCAATAAGACAAATGAGGTTCAAGTTCTAATTCCTCATAGGTGAGTACATGCATTGGGTAAGGCATGTATTTTCCCAACAGTGATATGTGGAACACATTGTGAACTTTGGAGAGACTTGGCGGCATTTCCAAATGGTAACCTACAGCCCCAATTCGTTCTAGAATTTCGAAATGGCGGATGTACCTGGGACATAATTTTTCCTTCTTACTAAAATGTATAACACCCTTCCATGGAGATACCTTCAAGAAAATATTATCTCCTACCTGAAATTCCAAATCCTTCACTTCGGTTATCAGCATAGATCTTTTTTCTACTTTTATCTGTCTTGATGTGGTTTTGGATTACCTTCACCTTTTCTATTGTTTCCTCCACAATATCTATGCCTACGAGTTTTCTTTCACCAATATCATCCCAATAGGTTGGTGTGCGACATCTCTTTCCCTATAACATTTCATATGGTCCCATCTGAATACATGAATGGAATCTATTGTTATAGGAAAAATCTACTAGAGGTAAATATTTATCCCACATACCTTGAAAGTCAAGTCAATAAGATCTCAAAATGTATTCTAAGGTTTGAATAGCCCATTCTGATTGTCTGTCAGTTTGAGGGTGGTAGGCAGTGCTCAAACGAAGTTCAGTATCCAGGGCATTCTGATTATTTATCCAGAATCTTGATATAAAATGGGGATCATGATCAGAAAAAAAATAGATAAGGGTACACCATGAAGTCTCGCAACATCATTAATATATATTCTTGCTAGATATACAAGTGGAAAACCTTCTCTTATATCAAGAAATGTGATGACTTGGTAAGAAGATCAACAATGACCCATATTGAATCTTTCATTCTATGATTCATTGGTAGTCCCATTAAAAATTACATAGTAATATTATCCCATTTCAACTCAGGTATGGGAATAGGTTACAAGATTCCTCTAGGATGTTTTCTTCCATATTTCACTTATTGACAAACCAAACATCTTGACACAAAATTAGAAATCTCCCTTAATCTCCCAAGACGAACGTCTTGGTGGTCGGACGACTCTTCCCAAGATTCAAAATTCCATCTTCATACACAAAGTCGCTCAATATCCCATCATTCATAGCTTTAATCTTCTTTTGAATCTCTTCATTATCGGTCTTATAACTATTTATCCTTTCTAGTAAAGATAGTTTTTCAACCATTTAAAAAAGTATTGATGTTTCACCTTCCATGGTTATTCCCATATCCATCTTTAATAGATCCATGTATATAGGATCCTTTTCAACTCTCATCTTGTTCAAAACTCCATGATACTTTCTACTCAAAGCAACTTCCACCTTATTTTCCTTCCCCGGGTTGAAGTGTATAGTGAAATCATAATCCTTGAGTAGTTCAATTCATCTCCTTTTCATCATGTTCAGTTCTTTCTGTGATAAAATATAATTTGAACTCTTGTGATCGGTAAATATCTCACATTTTCCACCATAGAGATAGTGCCTCCAAATCTTCAATGAAAAGATTAAAGCTGCTTACTCAAGATCATGAGTAGGATAGTTTTTCTCAAGAATTTTAATTGTCATGATTATAAAGACCCGGAAATTTCAAGAATTTTTTTTTCTTTAATTTTTTTTGAATTTTACGAGTCTGTAGTTCTTGACGGCACTTGATTCCAAGGGCTGGTGTGCCTGGAATCAATTTCCAAAGTTTTGTTCAGGTATGGTCAGTAAACGTACATGTGGGTTTTTCTATCTTTCTAACCGATGCTCGGAATTGAAATTTGAAGACACCGATGAACTCGCAGCGCTAGTATTCACTTAAGGGGACCTTAACCGCAGTTGCGTTTTATGCGGGTTGAAAGAAAAAAATTTGGGGTTTAATTAAAAAGTTAAATAAAATTTTTTAGAGCATTTTTATTCACCTTGCTGGTTAAATCCTACATGGAGAAGTTAATAGTGGGGCCCACCCCCACATAACTTCCCATGTGTGGATATTTGTGAGGTGGTTCCCAGACGATCCCCAACCTTTCATCTCCCTTAAACCTCCCTTAAACTCCCCAATTTAACTCCCCTTATTTAATTCTTGTCAAACCAATTTTGTGAATGAAGATGGAATGTTGAAACTTGGGAAGAGACGTCCGACCACCAAGAAGTTCATCTTCCGTGGTTCGATGATGTGAAATGTATTTGCGAGGTAGGGGTAATTATGTTCAATTTTAATTAATTAAAATTGTTCTTATTCTACATTGTAAAATTTGGTTTGAATATGGCCAATTGCTACCGCCTAACGCACATAGCCCGACATCCCTCCGTAGTCTCTTTGTTTGCAAATGAGGCACGTTGGAAGAGACGGAGACGGGAGAAGCGGCGGCCGTGTGCCGGCCGTGTGTATAAAAACTACGGCCCGACACCGCGGGCCGCTCGACCGTGGAAGAACCAGCCAGAAATAGCGAGCCGGGCCAAATTGAGGAATCTTGGTGCCACACGGAATTGCGCTACGGAGAACCACAACCCGCACAGGGTGGGCCGCTTCGCCGGATGAACTGGCCGGCTCGTCGGCCGGCCGGGCGGAGGAAGGTCGTGACACCAGGGTGCCGTGATGGAAGAACCATGGCACGCCCGAGCGGGTAGTCTGCGCCATGAAAGTCGGCCGGCTTCGGCCGACCGTTTTGGGAGGGCAACGCCGCCAGTTCAGGCAGCCGGGGGGCCGACCCCCCCCCCCCCCCCCGGACCGCTCGACCCCTGTGGGCCGAGCGGCGGTCGACAGGGTCGTGCCTTTCCGGGTAGGTCCGTGCCCCATCGGTCTGCAACATGCCCTTCGGGCCCAGCCGCATGTTTCATCAGGCCGGACCGATCCCTACCGGGTCGGACCCGCCAACTCTGGGTTGACCCGACCCACCAGCCCACTGGGCTCAACGGGCCAGGCCAGTTTACACTTAAACGTGAATAACATGAAGACCGCGCATCCAATCGATGCACCATCTATGGCACTGGGACCCTCATGACGAGGCGGTCCTTTTGCGATACTCTAAGTATGTTTTGGACAACTTTGGAAAACATCCAGGTTTGGAGTGAATGTAATTCCAACCGGGCCCTCGGAGCGGAAACACTTATAACCTAAGGACCAGACGTCTGATTGACGTGTCGTTGACTATGTTGGATTCCTCTTGATGTGATAGATATTTTGGAATACTCTAAAAAATATTTAGATGAGGTTTGTGCATGTCTGGGTTGGATTGTACCTTAAATCCAACCGGGCCCCTGTAATGGAAATACTAATAACTCACAGACGGGGCGTCTGATTGACGCGCCGTCTGTTGCGTTGAGACCCCTATGACGAGGTGGTCCATTGAGATACTGCCACGTGAGATTATGTGACACTTGGAAGTATTAACCAGTAGATCGTGGAGAGGACCCTCCCAGAGATGAGCGTACGGAGTGTGGAGACCTAGTAGTTGTAGACCTAACGACTGCTTGACCAATTTGACTTTGAGTGATTCGATTAGCCCAGTGGATGGAGCGCCCAGTTTGGCGGCAGACCCACGGAAGATGGAGCGCCTGGTTTGGTAGCAAACCCACAGTACTGGATAGGAGGAGTACCTCTGTAGGCTATTAGGGGGAGCACTATTATGTTGGGGCGGCAGACCCATGGCGAGAAGCGCTACTGTGATGGGGAGACAGACCTGCGGTACTCGACAGGAGGAGTAGCTCTGTAGTAAAAGGTTAGTATGTAGCGCCTCAGAGTCACGATAGGGCCACTGTACTTGACAGAGGAGGAGATATCTAGCACTTGTGTTTTTGTCCATGAAAATCATGGTTTGAGCTGAGTCAATAACCTTTGTGTTTTCCTCATGATTGAGATGGGTTACATGATATCTTAGTTATATGTATGAGCATAAACCTAAGTAAAGGTCATCTGTTGAGAGCATTCTTTGTGGTTTATCCTTGTTTTATTTTGTGAGACCTTGAGGTTCTTGAGGTCCCTACTGAGTATCGTTATACTCACCCTTACATGGGCTATGCCCGCACCTCTTTGTGTTGGATGCAGACGATGGACAGTGCTGACCGAGGCAGAGTGTACGAGGACTAGACGATACCTGGAGGTGGACACTTGGCATAACAACACACAGAGTGGACCGATAGATGTGGAGTGCTAAGGAGGACATCTGTACCTACCCTTCAGGTAGGAACCCGGAGGATGATCCTGGAGCTGCTTCACCATTCAGCTGATTGTTTTTTCAGTTGCACTTTCTTTCAGTTGTAGTTGTACCTTTCTGTTGGGCTTGTATTTTGGGCCCCTTTGTACTTTCCGCACACTTTTCTTACTCTTTACTCATTATTTCATTTCACTTGTACTCTGATTTTTTGTGTTTACATTTTATAAAGGAAATGCCTTCCATTTTTATCGGGATTTACGCCTATGGTGCTAGTCGCCAGCCCCT
The DNA here is from genome assembly GCA_963277665.1 of Viscum album. Lineage (NCBI taxonomy): Eukaryota > Viridiplantae > Streptophyta > Magnoliopsida > Santalales > Viscaceae > Viscum > Viscum album. The sequence continues at coordinate 687,702,255 of OY728129.1, read as the reverse complement.
GGCCTATGGAAGGCGGGCTTGGGGTAGTCATGACACGGGCCCCGATGATGGGTCATGAAAAATTGGTATCAGAGGAGTCGGTTCTATAATAGAACTTAAGACTCTAATATATTTTTTTGTGAAGAAATAGTGTTAAGGGTACCGAGTGTGGTTTTCAGTTCATGGAGTCCAGTGCCGGTGTGGCGGATGACGTATCCATACAACAGGACTCTAACTTCTGATTTCTGACTCAGTTCACAACAACACTAATTGCGTGTGTGTCTTCAAAAGATTCCATTAATTCCTCTCAACTAGGTCATCTCACCAGGTATATTCTTTTGACCATGTCACATATATTCAGGATGTCTCCACACAGACAGTCAGTTGGAGTTCTGATAGAGTACCTGATGACGGCCCACAGAGCGACGAGGCTCTGGTGTAGGGCCCTCTTACTATGATGGCACATTCAGGTGGTGTACAAGTATCACCACCACTCATTGGGAAGAAGATGCCACCATCCATAATAGCGGACGGTGCATAAAGACATAGCGCATTGAACGTGTTCCAACATCAGAGGCCTCTGAGGTTTTCAGGCGAGAAATATTCCCAGGTAGTAGAGGACTGGATGGAGGCGAGTGCTGGAGTTTTCTGCCTAGTTGAGACACTAGTAGATCAGATGGTGATCTTAGCTAATAATCTTATTTTCAGTGAGTGACCATGAGGATGGTTAGCATAGTGATGGTACTTTGGTACATGGATCATTTCCCAATATAGTACCTTCGGGTAGTGTGCCAGCTATATCACAACCTATTTGTCAATAGTTTCAACCGACGGTACTGGTAGAAGACACATGTAGGCTTAGTGCTTTACACGTGTTTCAGAATTAGATACCCAACAAGTTATGAGGTGATCTTAACTCTCAGACGGCTGAGGACTAGCTTGAGGTGGTGGCTGAGAGTTTTCTAGAGCTTATACAACTTCATCAGGACTACATGTTGGAAGCTAAGTATTCATCGAGGCATACCGATCATTCCGGGTACTCGATGAATATGATACGATCAGTGCTTTGGGGCTCAGACTACTGAATGAGGTGAGTTTAAAGGATATCCGATCCAAAATTGTTTTTCCACTATGCATTCCTACTTATGTTAGGGTTCTAGAGAGAACATTTTTGGTTGAATGTTCTTTGGCTGAACGAATGCAGCTAGAGAATGTTAGTAGTGGGAAAGCAGGGAACTAACGATAGTCTCAGAGACTTAGGCATGTAAAATTATTCAATAAGAGGAAGTGTTAAGGACAGATGAATCTATAGAGAAGCAGACATGGAAGCAGGGCTAGGAGGTCAGTATGTGGTGATGTACATTTCAATTTGTTACAACCACCCGCCTTTGTAGTCCCTGCCGGGCTCCGGGAGGAGGAGGGAAGGGGAAGGGAGTAGCTGCATGTGGTCATGGAGTGATACCCAAGGGATTTAGGAATGATTCAAGGTACAGTCTGTGTCTACTACTAGCTGCAGTAACAATAGACATTTATACGAATCATTCCTTCCTTCCACGAATCGTGTCCCAGACCTAGTGTTTCTGGTTAAGCCGTTGACTTGACCCCCACGTCTGGAGATAACTTTGGGAGGAGACTCGATAATCACACTTACACCGACGGTGTGATCTGACCCTTGAGGCGAGAGTTTCAGTTGGATCCTCTTAGTGTCAGCGTCGAGGCCTTACGACTTTAGTTTGGGTATGGACTGGGCCCCCACAATTCATACACAGATTGACTGTAATAGGAAAAAAGGTTGTGGTTTACCTACAACATTTGGATGGGTTTCCCTTGGTCATAAAAAAGGATACCCCAGGCAATACAGGATGGAATCATGCATAAGTGGGTGCAGTCGATCACTCATAAGTCGACCAGACTTATATTTGTGTCAGACTTCTCTAGATTTGCTGCCCTGCTTTTTAGCATTAAAGAAGAAGGGGAAACCCTTCGTGTGGTCAGAGAGATGCCAGAAGATCATTTCAGGAGCTGAGGCAGATGTTGACCAGTGCACCCATCATGAGGCTACCAGAGAAGGTGCAGATCATCCAGGAGCGGATGAAGACTGCACAAAGCAGACAGAAGTCCTATGCTGATAGGAGACGAAGACCACTATAGTTTGAGGATGGTGACCACGTCTTCCTATAGGACTCACCTCGACGAGGTCTATGGAGATTTAGCCGAGGAGGAAAGTTATGTTCGAGGATCATCGGACCTTTCCAGGTCCTCAATAGGATAGACGAGGTGGCTTACCGCATGGCTCTTCCACCTCAGTTGCACCGGGTGCATGACGCCTTTCACATATCTCAGCTGAGGAGATAAGTGCATGACAATTCACACATCATTGACCACGGGAAGCTAGATATCGATGATGGGGCAACATTCATGGAGGTACTAGTGGAGATTGATGATCGACTAGAGTGGGTCCTATGAGGACGGTCCATTCCTCTGGTACTCATTCGCTGGCAGCACGGGAACCTCCATGAAAGCAATTGGGAGCGGGAGGCACATATGCTAGCTCAGTATCCCCTTTTATTTTCCTATTATGTGTTGTAGCTTTACAGGGACATAAAGTCCTGAGGTGGTAGTAATGTAAAGACCCTGAAATTTCAAGGAATTTGTTTCTTAATTTATTGGAATTTTACGAGTCCACAGTTTCTAATGGCACTTGATTCTAAGGCCCGGTGTGGCCGAAATCAATTTCCAAAGTTTTGTTCGGGTACGTTCAGTAAACGTATGTGCGGGTTTTTATATCTTTTGAACCGGTGCTCGGAATTGAAATCTAAAGACACTGATGAACTCGCAGTGCCAGTTTTCGCTTAAGGGGACCTTTACCATAGTTCCGTTTTGTGAGGGTTGAAAGTTAAAAAATTGGGGTTTAATTAAAAAGTTAAGTATAATTGTTTAAACAATTTTACTCACCTTTGTGGTTAAATCCTACATGGGGAAGTTAATGGTGGGGCCCATCCCCACATAACTTCCCATGTGTGGAACTCCCCAATTTAACTCCCCTTGTTTAATTCTTGTCAACTCCCCCATTTAATTGGGTGGAGCCTCTCGACATTCCACGTCCCTCTCTCTATTTAATTCTTTTCCAACCCATCTTAATTAATTAAACAACTCTTCAATTAATTAATTAAATAGTTTTATTTAATTTGAAAATACATGGAATGTTATATTATGGGAGGTCGACTTTATTATTTTGGGTTGGTAATATTGGTGGGAGAGCTCTTGAGAGGATTTAGAAGGATGTGTTCTTCTTTGATGAAGAGCACAAACCTTCAACGAAGAACGACTCCGACGAAGAACGTGATGTCACCGAAGACATGCCTTCTCTTCTTCTTCCTCCGCGTCAAGGGAGGAGACACCGCCGCGGGGAACGTTGCCAACGACGACGGATCTTCCTCTGACGTCAACGGAATTGACACCGTTCTTCCGCGACATCCAACCACCACGATGTTCATCTTCCTCGGTTCGACGACATGCAACGTCTTAGCGAGGTAGGTGGAATTATGTTTAAATTTAATTAATTAAAATTGTTCTTGTTCTATGTTGTAAAAATTTGTTTGACTTTGGCCAATTGCTACTTCTTAACGCGGAGGGTGCGAGCGGAATGCACATGGGCCAACGGACCTCCGTAGTCTCTTTGTTTATGATTGAGGCACGTTGGAAGAGGCAGCGATGGGAGAAGCGGCGGCCATGCGTCGACCGCATGCCGAAGATCTGGGGCCCGCAACCGTGGGCCGCTCAACCGGCGAAGAACCGGGTGGAGGAAGTCCGCGACACCAGGGTGCTGCACTGGACGAACCATGGCCCGCCCAAGTGGTCCGCTTGTACCAAGAAGGCCATCCGGCTTCATCCAGCCAGTTTGGGAGGGCGGTGCCGCTTAGTGTCGCTGGTTCGGGCAGCCCCCCCCCCCCCACCTCACGGATAGCGTGACCCCTTCAGGCCGAGCCGCTCGGCCAGCTAAAAGAGCCACAGCTGGCTGGGCTGCGCCCCGCTGGGCCGGACCATGCCCTTCAGGCTGGCCCGTGCGTTTCATCGGGTTTGACCGACCCCCTGCCGGGTCGGACCCGCCAACTCTGGGTTGACCCGACCCGCTAGCCCAATAGGCTTAACGGGTCGGGCCGGTTTTCACTTAAACGTGAATAACATGAAGACCGCGCATCCGATCGACACGCCGTCTACGGAACTAGGACCCTCGCGACGAGGTGGTCCTTTTACGATACTCTAAGTGAGTTTTGGATGACTTTGGAAAATGGCTGGGTTTGGATCGAACGTAATTCCAACTGGGCCCTCAGAGCGGAAACGCTTATAACTTAAGGACTGGACGTCTGATTGAAGTGTCATTGACTATGTTGGATTACTCTTGATGAGAAATATATTTTGGCATGCTCTACATGATATTAGGATGTGGTTTGAGCATGGCCGAGTTGGATTGTATCTGAAATCCAACCGGGCCCCTGTAATGGAAATGCTAATAACTCACAGACCGGGCATTCGATTGACGTGTCGTCTCTTGCGTTCAGACCCCTATGACAAGGTAGTCCTTTGAGATACTTCCACGTTTGGTTACGTGACCCATGGAAGTATCTACCAGTAGCTCATGGAGTGGACCCTCCTAGAGACGAGCGTACGGAGTGCGTAGACCTAGTAGCTATTGACCTGACAACTGCTTGACCGATTCGACTCGAAGTGATTCGATTATGTCAGTGGACGGAGTAACCAGTTTGGCGGTAGGCCCATAACGGATGGAGCACCTAGTTTGGAAGTATACCCTTGGTACTCTATAGGAGGATTACCTCTGTATGCTATTAGAGGGAGCGCTATTGTTTTGGGGCGATAGACCCCCCATCGCGGGAAGTTCTACTGTGTTGGGGCGACAGACCCACGGTACTCAACAAGAAGAGTACCTCAGCAGTCTAAGGTTAGTGAGAAGTGCCTCAGAGTCGCAACAGGGCCACTGTACTCAACATAGGAAGAGTTCTCTAACATTTTTTGTTTCGTCAATGAAAATCCGGGTTTGAGCTGTGTCAATGAACATTGTATTTTCCTCTTGATTGAGATGGGTTACTTCATAACTTAGGTATACTTATGGGAATATACCTAAGTAAAGGTTATATGTTGAGATATTTCTTTGTGTTTTATCCTTGTTGGATTTTGTGAGACCTTGAGGGTCTCTGGGTCCTTATAGAGTATCTTTATACTCACCCCTGCACGGGCTACGCCCGCACCTCATTCTGTTGGATGCAGACGATGGACAACGCTAACCTTGGCAGAGTGTACGAGGACTGGATGGTACCCGAAGGTGGACACTTGGTGTGACGACACACGGAGTGGACCGATAGGCGTGGAGTACTGAGGAGGACATATGTACCTACCCTTTATGTAGTAACCTGGAGGACAATCCATGAACTTCTTCATCATTCAGCTTATTGTCTTTTTAGTTGTACTTTTGTTCAATTGTAGTTGTACCTTTCTGTTGGGGTTGTATTTACAGCCCCTTTTTACTTTCAAAACACTTGGCTTACTGCTTACTTAGTGTTTGCTTTTGCTTCTACTCTGATTGTGTGTGTTTACGTTTTATAAAGGCAATGCCTTCCCTTTTTATCAGGATTTACGCCTTCGGTGCTAGTCGCCAGCCCCTAGCCTATGGAAGGTGGGTTTGGGCTAGTCATGACACGGGCCCCGAGGACAGGTCGTGATAGTGATGCATAGGCAATAACCCTATCATTCTGCATAAGGACACAACCAAGTCCTTTCTTTTAAGCATCACTATAAATAACAAACCAATCATTCCCCGATGGTAATGTCAATATAGGAGCATTGACTAATATTCATTTCAGTTCTTTAAAACATTATTCACACTATTTTTTCCAAAAAAAAATTATCCCTTTTCATTTCAGCTTTGTTAATGGGTTAGCGAACCGGGAAAAATTCTGGATGAAATGTCGATAATAACATGCTAAACAAATAAAACTAGGTATCTTGGTTACACTTGTTAGTGTTGGCCATTCTTGGATTGTCTTGGTCTTAGAAGGATCAACAGAGATTCCGTCCTTAGAGAGAATATGGCCAAGAAAAGAAATCTTCTGAATCCATAATTCACACATTCTAAACTTCTAATATAATTCATGTCTTCTATGTGTCTTCAGGATAATGTGCAAGTGATTTTTATGATATTCGTTTCTTTTTTAGTATACCATGATATCATTGATAAATACCACTACAAAGTCATCAAGATATTCCTTGAAAACTCTACTCATTAGATCCATGAAGATAGAGGGTGAATTAGTAAATCTAGAATGAATTATTGTAAACCTGTAATGCATGTACCTAGTTCAAAATGCATTTTTCTGATTGTCTTCCTTCTTCACACACAACTGATCATATCCAGATCGAAGTTCAATCTTTAAAAAGTATTGACCTCTAGGATGTTGGTCAAATAAATCCTCAATGCAAGGTAGGGGATAATTGTTCTTCATTGTTATAGCATTGATCTCCCTGTAGTCAATGCACAACCTCATTGATCCATCTTTCTTCCTAATAAAAAGGACAGGGTCTCCCCATAGAGAAACACTAGGGAGAATAAATCCCTTATTACTGAATTCCTCTAGTTGTTTCATTAGTTCCACTAATTCTACAGTGTCCATTCTATAAGTGGTCATGAATTTGGGCCTTGAACTAGGAATTAAATAAATGAAAAACTCAATTTCTCATTCTAGAGGATGTCTAGGTAAATCCTTTGGAAACACATCAACAAATTCTTTCACAATTGATACATCCTCTATATAAACATTCCTTTCCTCAGCCACTAATATTTCATTCTCTTCCTCCCCAATAATTGAATTTATTTGAGCTACTCGGGGTGTATCAAGATAAGAATTATGAGGTGACATTTCTGCTCTAAAGATAAGGTATTAATTATCATCATCAAAAATTGTAACCTTATTTTTATTACAATAAATTTTAGCGTCATAGTATGAAATCCAATCCATACTAAGGATTATATCAAATTCAATCTTGGGTATGATGATGAGATCAGTAGATAAAGAGAATTTATATTCCCTTATGGGGACTGATTCAGAAAACGTTGTTGCAATGATACTTACTTCCCTTTAAAGATTTGACGGAAAACTCCCTTATTAAATCAAATAATATGTTTCAAAGTTTCTTAGAACATTGGGAAGATATGAAACAATGTGATGATCCAGAATCAAATAAAGTATTTTCTAAACATGATGAAACCATTAAATTACCTTCCTCCACGTCTTTCAAAGCTTCAACCTCGGCAGTAGTGATAGCATAAGCTTGGCCTTGATCCCTTGGCCCTTTCTAAGGTAAGTTCCTCTGACGCTTATGACATTCATTCACATAATGCCTCATTTCTCTACAATTGTATCATTCAATAATGATAGACTCTTTCTTCCCATTGAAATCACGAGCTTGGTGGCCTTTTTCACTACACTTGTAATAGACTCTCATTCTCTTCAGGAAAGTACCCGAGTGTTTTTTCCCACATTTACTGCAGGATGGATTTTCAATTTTTCCCTTCTTCCCCTTATTTCCATTTCCAATGTGTTCAGAAGATCTCTCCTTCTCTTTCTTTTCTTTAAATTCGTAATACTTAAAGAATTATTTTTCTGTCATGATAGTACATGAGACAATATATTCGTACGATGAGAAGGATTGTGAGTCAAATGCTTGAAGGAGAAATGGTTTTAACCCATCAAAGAAATGATCAATATTACTTCTTGGGTTACGTATATAATCTTCAGCATGCCTCGCTAACCTTGTAATGTTAGCTTCATACTTTGCGACATTCTCATCATCCTTTTTCCTCAGACTCAGAAATTGTCTTTCCATATACACTCGATGGTCATGAAGAAAGTATTTTTCTAAGAAAATTTCTTTTAATACCCTCCATTTCATATTTGATACTTCAACATCTTCCTTTTTGTTTTGAATCAATTACCACCATTGATCAGCATCTCCCGTGAGGCAGAAAATAGCCATGAAAATTTTTTCCCTTTCGCTACTCCCAAAAGAGTGGAATATTTTATCTAAGGAATTTATCCATTGCTTGGATACTAGGGGATTTTTACCCCTATTGAATTTTGGTGGTTGTTTCCTCATGAAGCGATCTAACATTGATCATCCACGCTATGGATCAGGTTGCTCCATATGGGTAAGGTTATTATTCATAACCTGAGTGAGTTGTCCCAGTATGGTGATTAGCTGATCAGCACCTGTTGCTTCACCAGCTCCACTATAATTATCTTTAGTAGGAGAGAAATCTCTACATGGAGTGTGTCCATTGATATAGTTTTCATTTTTTCCACTAGGCGCCATTTCTAAACAATGGTATAAACTAGATTATTTTATGAATTATAATACATAAATCCAAACTTCTAAAACACTTAACATAAATTAAACAATTTATGGATATAATACATAATCATAAAAATGTTTTATTTGAATAAGTATATACCCATAAACCCTTTATAATGTTTTTTTAATGAAAATGAGAATTATCATAAGTGTATCCCCTGGGAGTGTCGTAACCAATAGTGGAGCAAGGCCCGTTGTTATGCACAAGTTCTCATTCGAGCCTCGTTCAAAGCGGTGTTTTCAGGTTTTACCCCTAGGTACATATGTGTCAGAGCCGCCTCTACCTACACGTATCCAGACAGGGATGTATTTCTTGGAAAACTCACAAAATCTCTACAATACCAAAATTATAGGAAGTTCTCCAATACTAATCCTCAAAGTCTATCTTAGGTTTATGTTCTTTAATCAAAGTTTTTCTAAATCTAGATTCCATGGTTTATACTAAACTTTCTCGGATACCGACTACAATTCCCCGACCCCATTAACTAGATTCGGTTCATTATTATGTATCTTTTTCATGATCTCCAAAGATCAAGTCTCAAAAGACTGTATAGTTTAGTATCCTTGGAAGTACTAGATACATTCATAAGGTTTACATTACATCATAAAATAGAAAACTACAACAACATTGTTTCCATATAAAACACTGAGATCCCATAGACTATCCATCTAGGTCATCCATAATATACTTCTTCGCATCCTATGAAAAATAAAACATAGAAAGGGGTGAGCTCAGATGCTCAGTAAGGATAACAATATAGCAGAAACATTCATAAATGTACATAAACATTTATGGCAATGTATAAGACTAAAAAAATCCTTTTAAACTTGAACTTCAACATAATATGGAAACGATAAAATCAAATAATTTTATTTTATTATTCACATGGATATACTACTAGTTTTATAATCACATGCAATATCAATGGCCAATTTCATAATGATAGAATGCATAATTCCAGACTTCATAACCACATAGTCAAGGACTTGTGCCTGTACTACAAATAAGATTTTGTCAAGGCCTTGTGAAAAGACCGTAGTTTGTCTAATGAGACCTACAGATGCATCAAGAAACTATACTAGGCCCCACTTGTCACTTTCTAAGCCCAATGCATTCCTCATATGAAAAGGTTTAAACATAACATAAGCATTCGTATTAAAACTAGCATATGAAATTTCAATAATTTATCTGTAAACTATGAATGGGGTAAAAATAACACATCTACAGTCAAAAATATCACAAAACCCTCAATAAAATATTTATGTTTGGAATCATAATAAATCAACTTCAAATAAGCTTCAAATCCATCAAAGGATGTTGAAATAGATGAAATCAAAACCTTTTTTTAGATAAATGTCACTTTCAATTTCGAAAGAATTTAAGAGTCACATAATTATAAAGAAAATATATATTTTGAAAATATTCTTATAAGATTGTAAGGGTAGCTTCGACGATGTTATAACGGTGGAAAATAGCTGCACCCGCCGTATAAGATAAAAAAAACATTCTTACCATAGTTTTGCCGAAAAGGTCATAAAGTACCTTGTTTGGAAAATGATGGAAAGATTCCTTTCAGAACATATAAGGTAAACTATGTTTATAAAGGAATTTAATCCATTGTATAGAAAATAGTAAAAATGTTTTGAAATATATTTTTAAGAATCATGGATGTTGATGATAAACAGGTCCCAGTAGATACTAACGTAAAAACCAGCTCAAATAATAAGGATATTTTGAAATTAACCCTTACCTTGTACTTTTCCTTGGTTGAGGATAGTTTAACCTCCTCTATAATGGGTAAAAAATATTTATTAAATTATAAAATAATCATATAAATTAATATGATATCATATATGATCTTTTAATATTGCTTTGTTAATAATATTTTATTATTATCGTCCTTTCGGGTGTTAAGTGATTCATTTTCCTTTATATGATTTGATACATATGTAATGTTTATTATGGATAAAATGTATCTTATTCATATTTAGAATTATAATAATTCATTAAAAAGTATTTTTAATCATCTAATGAAAATTATTTTTGAATGGATACGAAGGGGAATAAATCTCATCGCGTTCATAGAGACGGTAATCTGTACGTACGCACGAGCAAAAATATCATTATTTTGATATTAAAATAATATATAATTGGATTTTATGTCATACATACAGAATCATTATAATGTTATATTTATTATTTACATTAATTACAAATCATTATTATACCCATCCAAATAATAATGTATTGAATAACAATTACACCATGACGTGGAGACGGTAAGCCGTACGTATGCACGTATGGTGACATGTCATTCAAAGGATGTATAGAATAATGAATATGATTGTAACATATTTACAATAACATCACAATATATAGAAGATACTGGTTTTATTAATTTATAATGGAAACAACAATGAAAGAGGATGAGGAAGAAGAAAGGAACTTGAAAGAGGTGATTAAATATTTACCACTTTTTCGAGTTCTTCATTTTGATTTGATCAAAAGGGATCCTTGGGATGGATTTATGAAAAAAGGAAGGCCTCTATGATGAAGGTGGAAAAGTTTAATGGGTATTTGGGTAGGTTTTGTCCGAACCAAATGTCTTTGTCGGTGTGAATTAGAGAGAATGGAGAGTGCCCTTTTATAAGAGGGGTGAGGGGCACCTTAGGAAAAGCCAGAAATATTATTTTATAATAAAATCAGATTCGGTTTCTAATGGCTCCAAAATAAATTATTCTAAGTATAAGGTGGGTATGGGTCTAAAACCACTCAACCAATAGGTTGTAGACATGTTTGGGTCTCTATATTAACTTTATCTTCGAGATTTAACTCTTAGATAAATAGTTTGACATTAACCATGTCTCTTTGTATTTTTATATTATATGTTTAATAAACATACTATAAACATCCAAGAGAACCTAAAGTGGTTCATTAATGACATATATAATATAATTTAAGACTTTTTTCCTAACCATTTATTTTTAGCAATATAATATCAATTAAAAATATAATATTTTTTAAAAAACTCTTTTATGTCAATTTTGAAACTATTTGTTTTCTTGTTTGATCTAAATTCTTAACAGCATTATTACTTCTATAAAAATTCATATAACTAACCCTAACATGTCATATTAACCTATAAAATTATTGTAATTCATAAAAAGTATTATATTACATTTATTTGGATATTTATAATATCATTTATTGTAATATTTCATTAATTAGGTACTTATTGCATCATCATTGTGTCATAAATAAATTAAATTATTTAAGGTCTAAAAATTATAAATAAAATTACATTAAGTATAAAATCATTTTATATTTCCAATTAATATTTATAGTAGAATTTATCTTATGTCTAACCCTATATTAAAAATGGTTTAGTTATTAAACATTGAATTTAACACTTTTAACTATTCTTTGAATTAAATAATAATAAATATCCTAATCTAATCCAAGTGGACCTAAAGTATCATATTTAATAGTAACATCCTTTTTACCCACAAAATAAGGACATGTGTTATGGTAATAATAGTAATATCCTTTTACCCTCAATTATTCTATTTACTTTTAACCGTGGTAAATAAAAGTAAAAAGTTACTATTCCCCAAAAAAAACTCAACTTATTAAATCACATTTTACTTACTGATATCAACCATGTCTATAGTATTTTTGAAATTCAACTCAAAAAAGTGGTAAAATGGTGTTTTATATAAATTTTCAAATGCTCATAGGATGTTGGTAAAAGACGGTAAAAAGTTAAATAAAATTTTTATATATCTAAAATTATTATAAACTGACTCCAATGAGTTACATTGAAATTATATATGTATTATGTATCTATTTTGACTTAAAACAAATTTAAATAAAATAAATAATTATTTAAATAACAAATCAGTTTTAAACTATAACTTAGTGTTTTTCACTTTTCATCAAAAATTGAATGTTTTCAGAAAAATACCAAAAATTCACCCGAAGCTAATTTCGATACTCTTAATCCAAAAAAGAAGTCCATTTTGACTGATAAAATTTAAAAAAAAATTAAAAAAATTGGTATTAATATTCATTACGCCTAGTTTGATTGGTTGTGGTGTGTTAGAACTCGGTGTTGCGTACAACACACACTATTATATTATTCAAAGAGAAGCATATCGTGGAATCTTGGGATGTTACAAGAGAGGAAATAAACTCTGTCTAATGATTGTACAGGGAGAACCTCTATACGAGACATCATCTTCATGGGTCAGCCTGTGATAGTTGTTGCTTGCACTGGTGAGAGGGGATGCCAACTCAACCTACTTGTGAGGTGTCAGGTGCCTCCCTCCAAATCGAGCATGGAAGTATCCCTCTTATGGGGAAAGAAAGTTCCCCTTCTTTAGGACAATAAGAGGGGGCCAATAGCATGTTCCAGTTGGGGATTGGCCCATTGTTTTTGCAGAATATGATTCCCCTTGGCAGGCATCTTCCTGAGCTTGTTCCCACCATTAACACCGGGTCACCCAAACTAGGGCTACTTATGCATGGGTATGGAACACATGATCCTTATTCTATGGGATGGATGGTCGGTGATGATGTGGATGGGTGGGAGTCCTCCCCAGTAGCTCCCTAAATGAAGCCCTAACTGGGTGGAATTGGATATCACTTAAGTCATCTAAATAAGGGAGGGAATCGTAAGAGCGCTCTAGGAATAGGCTCCCATAGCTCTTGAAGGTCTCAGTGGGGAGCAGCGCTTCTTAAATATCCCTTGGGGCGGTGATGCAAATGGATTACTAAAGCCTCCAGGTCTTGGTGGGCCTAGTCCCTTGTTGAGGTAACCCCCTCTTTATTGTATCGATGTACAAGAGTATTGATCACCCTATCTAAAATAAATATAGAGGGTGAGATGGGGCATGGGATTAGGGTATCTATGGAAGTTTCCACAGAAGAGATGGAGCCATACAAAACTATTATGTTGGCATTTTCATTTCCCTTGCGTCCGCGTGCGGGAGGTGATCAGATTCTTGTATCTATAAAATGGGTCTTTCAAGGTAGTAAAATTAACCCATTAGTACACTCATTAGGGAAGTTATTCCTAGTGTCCTAGCATCATTCAACATTCCTTGGATGGATAGAAATTTCCACGCTAAAAATGTCACTGACCAGGGTGCCCAACGATCAACTACCCCAACTCCTAGTGAGTTTCATGTTATCCCACTATTTACATGATGGTATCTGGTGCCGAATAGTAGGATCTAGTAACATGATTATCTATTGATATGTCAAAATCTACTAATATCTATATTGAGGAAAAGATATTCAGGTCGGGATCACCATTAATGATTCTGATGATTTCTTCTGGGTGCACATCTGTGCATGGGTACGCTCTAGTTATCCTCCACACATTCCCACCTTCCATAGGAAGGGGACATCCGTCGATTATTTAATGGTGTTTTCTCCTTGATATAAATGGGATGTTGGGATGTCGATATCACCTTCCTAGGATACCTCCTCAGAATTCATCACCTAGTCCGGATCTCCAATTAAGATTAAGATATTGTTCATGAAACTCTTACTAGTGGCATATCATTGTGGATATATGTTAATTATATTGCATCTGTTATGAAATTCTAAGGGGTCCAGTCTGGGTAGCCACCATCAGTCAGGGGATTAGTCACATGGGTTATCACTAGTGTGTCCGTGAACTGAAACACTGACGCTCCTAGATTTCCCTCACATTATGATTAGACTTCTTAAGGGTGTGGAAGCCAGAGGCATCCCACGTCGAATGTGTGTAATTGTACTAATTAGTAATTTCACAAAGGATTTCCTTGGATTTCCATGTTTAACATGAGGTATTCCACAATTTTAATGTCATGTAGAGATGGATCAGACTGATAAGAATAGTGATGGGAGTAGATCTGATGGGTACATTCATATGTGGGATCACTATAGTGGTTTACCTGATGGGTGGATCAAGATTCCCAATGAGGACAGATATGAAGATTATTGGGGCCCGACAAAGGGGATACCAAGAAAAAACCATTGTCTATGATTGAACATCGTGGAAGCTTCCTATATACCCTATGTGGGATATTGGGATCAATACCCATGTAGTTCGAGGGGGTTAATCATAAGATCTTGGTGTGAGAAATGGACAACAACCTGATGACATGCTAGGGCTTACGCGTGGTTAGCATCCTAGGTGTTACAATGAAGAAATTAAATGTATGGGGATTAAAAATGGTAAACATCCCAAGGATTGCCTAATTTCACTAGGATGTGACGCCCTAGGTGGAATCATGATAGATATGGATGGAGTGTCGAAGGATAAAATGAGTGAGGATGAAACTGAGGACTGGGGTAGTGGTCACTATATCAGTATTTAACCTCATAGAGGCTTCCTACGCATCCCTATGGAAGAGAATCAAAGTCCACATAGTTTTGAAACTAGGGCAATGAGTCACCGGAAGAGGTGACTCATGAGGATGGATGCATGGAACGGACTCGATGGGTGTATAAACATAGGGATGGGTCATAACATTCCTAAAACTCAAAGGATCAAGGGGAAGACTATTATCATGGTTTACACAAAGGACAACAACCTAACGAGGTGTAAACAATGGAAAAAAACCTAACTACATGATGGGGAATACATGTTGTTAGTAGACCACCACAAGAGGGACTCTATTGGTTGGACGAGTACAAATTTAAAGTGGTCCATACACATGGTTAGCTACCCTGGAAACTAGTCTGACACCACTAAGTAGTGGACAATGGGTGTTGGTTCCAACAAATGGGACACTGATGTTTAGTAGTGTTTGGGGTTGAACCACAGGGAGGATTCCTACGTACCCCACATTGGAAACATGGATCAATACAAATGTAGTTCATAAGAATACAGTTTAGTGACATTTTTGAAGAAAGGGATATATAGTTTAACATCATGTGGGATGAAGTTAAATGGATGTGATGTGGTCAGGACAGATGGTTTATGGAAATGAACCTTAGGGAGGCTTCCTACATACCTTTCATGAAAATGGACAGAGATCAAAGTCCATTTAGTCCGGTGAGAGGAGACATATATTAGACACCAAGGTGGATCAATGAGGTTGTCATGGTCGATTCTTACTCTAATCCCACTTGAGTCAATCTCTATGTGAGAAACATGTATAAACAATGACCAAGTGATCGCATCATAAAAGTTGCATCTATTTGTAATGGAGTGGGTCGTATGCATGGTGAGCAGGCCAGTGAAATGAAGGTTGGGATATACTCTTGGATGTAGGCTCGTGTAGGGATCCATATGTATGAGGAGGATATGTACAATATATATGGAGCACCATATCAACGGGTGTGAGGGATTGTTCAAATACTGCTGGAGGTGTGCATGGAGACAAATCTCATATAGAGAGGGGAGTGAGAAGGTGATGGTGACCATCAACTTCACGGTCCTATTTGGTCTTTTCACATATGCGGTGGCCATAAATTAGCGTCGTGTGTTGTGGATGCGGGTGCTTGGAATTTAAACGTTATATATCTCATATGGTGAGGATTCACACCTAACCCATCGTAATAAAATAACTAGAACACTTCGACCCTTGGTGAAGGGAATTCCCGAGAAATGACATATAGAGATAGTGTTGTGGACTGATCCATTGGGGGATTATAATAGCATGACTGTGAGAAAACAATAGTTGTTATTGTTCATATGAGAAGAAGCATGAGAAAAAGAAACACAACATGAATAATCACCCAACAGACTATGAAATTACATCTTACAAGCATGGAGGGATAGATGGGATAAGGGTTCACGATGCAAGAGACATTCTAGATTGGGTCTTCATAGTGACCATGATATCAAAGATAACATGGTATTGTAAAGTACATGGATTCACAGAGCAACCGAGATCATAGAGGATAGGGGCTCAAAAAGACCATGGCTTCACAAAGCTCACATGCTTACATGTCAGTGTGGCTCGCAGAGAACATGGTTTCGCAGAGCTCACAGGCTCGTAGAGCACAAGGGATCACAAAGGATATGACTTTGTGAGGAAGAGAACATTTTTAAGAATAGTGTCTTGGGCTATTCCGGGAGTAAAAATATTTTTCGAGAGCGATTTCTCAAACCATGGGTGCTTTGCGAATTCTTAAGTACCAAAAGGGATGCCCTTCCTTTTTGGTGTCCAATTGGCATCATGAAGGGACTCCCATCTTGAAACTGGAGTAGGTCTGAGAAAATGAAAATGTTTTTTCACAATTATCATGTACTATATATGATTCATTTTCTTGGTGGATTCCTAGATCAAAGAATTCATTAAAATTTGGAAATGTGGAAGATGAAATGTTGGGGTCCTACCCTTTTGAAATGGGGGGAGCCAGGTATATATAGGTACCGAGGGGGGAATGATGCTCTAAGGGCATGCTACAAAGTATCATTCACTTCACCGTTAGAGGTAGATTTTATCAAGTTTCTCAGAGTTGTGAATTCGATTTTCATCGCCTCTATTGAATAGATTCTTCCTTCATTCCCTCTATAGCGGTCACATAGGCTTCCGTCAATTTTAAATGACTCACAATGGTCACATTCCATCCATCCACATCAGGGAACCTCCCATCATGTTCTTCCTAACCATGGATTTGACCATCAATTTACTCTATGGTGGGTGTAGAGAAGGCCTTAGATTTTCACCGGACATAATGCTAAAAGGATTTGCAATATTTCTATCCTTTTGATGGTGCTTTTCAAAGCATACCCTTTTGGAACCATTTAGCGTTTTTTGATTATTTTTCTCCATAAACATATTTTTGGGCCTATAATAACTTAAAAACCATTATTTGATATAAAGTAACCATCATACATGGTTATAATGTAACCACTATCCCATTTTATAAAACAACCACCATTCATGGTTATAACATAACAACCATCCTTGGTTATAATGTAACCACCATCCATGGTTATCATATAACAACCATACTATTTTATAATGTGACCTCTATCTGTTGTTATAAAAAACCACTATTATTATTTTATAATGGTAATATAAATCTCACAATGAAAAAAATTCTTATGTGATCCACAATATTATAAAACATTCTGCATATCATCTCATCATAATTATTTCATGGGAAATAGGTTTCAAAAACATTTCATGAATTTGTCATAGAATAAACCATATAAATAAAGGGGATTCATAAACATAAAACATCTATATATAGAATAATTATGTACTCTTGGCTCATATCCCCAACATATATCATGTTTCATAAATAGATATCATTATGGATATAAAATGATTTTGAAATATTGCATAAAAAATTTATTAGAGAATTACCTTTCCATATTCGTTAAAATATAAATTATTCCAACCATTAAATATATTTTTTAAAACATCATTGGAAATGTGTACTGGAATATTTCTATCATTGAGAAATAATTACTAGAATAAATATCATTCACATAGTACACATTATAAAAATATTCATTTAACATTTTTCTATTAAAGTCAAAAGAGCCTTATTCAAAAAATGAAAAAAAAAAATTTTACTATTATATAATTTTAAAAAAAATTAAACAGTATTTTGTTTTTCCAAAATTCGTTATATAATAATAGAAATTGTTATTATAAAATATTTAAAAAATATCATAGTGGAAGGAAAATAATTTTTGATCGAAAATAGAAATCAATTTCATTTTTATTAAAAACATTTTCTTAGTTTAATTAATCTTTTATGAATGGAAAAATATATTAAATAATATATTGACTAGAAATATATAGCGGATAAAAAATTACCTTTTTTTTAGAAGTATATAAAATGATTTAATCATCATAAACATAATCACAAACAATCCTGATAAATTGTGATATTGTAACATAAAACATTTACCAATTTGGTATATTTTTAATTGTAACTTCCACTAAATAATAAAAATAAATTAAAATATAAATTTCTTTAAAATAAGATGATTCATTATATTACATGTAAAATGGACAAAATATACACCCCACAAAACAAACATGTTGTGAATAAGTCATATATATCAAATAAAAAAAAGGGAGACTACAAATCCCTTATCTGAATCTTTTAATTTTTTCGTAAAAATATATAAAAAAATTATAATGAATATAATTTCATTATAAATATATTATAGAATATTAATTATATATATATATATATTACCATATATAATCTACTTATTTCCCTTTATCACCTGTTTAATAACAATTCTATGTCAAAATCTCATTTTAAGTAATAATTGGTCTGTTTTTCATGAATGTTTTGGTTCGATATTTTCAGTTCTTTAATTATGATCATGGTTACATAATATCAATTTTTTATCATGATATAAATATCATATATTTCTTTTGTATATATTTATTTTGGTAAATCCATTATTTATATAGATAAAATATAATTACCCCGTTCATGGAGATTGTAGGTTCTACGTACGCATGGAATTTTTTTCCATTTTCAAGATGGATTAAATAAAATAGAAGTAATATATTAATAAAAAAATTTGAATCATTATTATTTAATATATATCCTATATATTAATAAAATCTACCATTGTACCATGATTTTATAAAAAAATGAAAAACATATTACATTAAATTATGGAGGTAGTAGTCCACATATAAGCATGAGTGACGTTATCATTTTCCAACTTATTGGATGTTAAGAAGGTAGATATGTTATTAAAATAAAAAATTATAATAAATTCACAAATATCATTTATAAATATTAAATCCATCATTATTTCCATTCATGGGAGGTAGTTATGGTAATTGAATGACATCGGGTAAAGAGGCGGTAGTCCGTAATACCCATGATCAACAGTATAATTTTCCATTTGATATTAAGGGATATGGACATAGTTTATGAAATTACCATAATAAAATATAGGTATATTAGATATAATGGATCAATTATAACTTTATAGTTGAAAAATATTGGAATGTGGTGGAAGAAGAAATAAAAAACACAAGATTATTAATTTTACTTCTTCTTTGTAGAACATCATGCCATTTATAACAAAAGCCTTATAAAGAAGGTTTTATAATCAATATAAGGACTATATTATGGTGGGAGTCATTGGAGTTAATTATTTAGATCGGGTTTCAATGAGAAAAAGGGATTTGGGAGTGTGAAGAGGAGATGAGAGGTGGTGTCCTTTTAGTATTTGGGGAGGGGACACACTAGTGATTTTTGAAAAATGAAAATAATATCCCCATTTTTAACATGAAGATGGCTCCAAAATGGTCATTATCCAAAATAAGATGATATAATGTAAAAATAAAGACATAAAATAGAAATTGGATAGTTTTTAGGTTATTTTATGAATTGTCTTTTTTTCAACATCAAGTAAATGTGTTTTAACCTTAATTATGGCTATCAACATTATACATTTTTAACTATTCATAATGAAAAAAACATAATTTGAAATTATAATATGATATAAATATTTAACATAAAAAATATATAATAAATTTTTCAAAATTCAATTTTAATTAGGGGTATAATTTAATTTAAATTATACACATAAATGTGATAAGAAACAGGTTTCCAAAGAAAAACTATCACAATTATAAAAAAATTTAATAAAGAAATTAAGTATTCAATTTATTTAAATGATATAAAATGTATTAAAAAAATATAATTTTACTAATATTAATTTTAATACCATTTTAAAAAAATTATCTTGTAAATGTTTGAAATAAGATGATAGTTTTTAATAAAAATTAGAATTTTTTTACTATTTATCAAAAACCTAATCATGGAAGAATATTATCAAAACACAACTCAATTATTATTATGAAATATATATTTTAATTTTTTTATTTTTTAAATAAAATTTTTTAAAAGTGTATGTAATTAATATTATTATTTTTCCACAAAAAGAAATTACAATTTTTTTTGAGAATAGTGATGTTTCAAAGAATATATCGTCTTTACAAAAAATGAACTAATTTTTTCTCAATTTTATTTCTTCCTATAAAAATATTATAAATTATTTTTCAAAATTTTTTATTACTATTCATATCACTATGTCTAATGTGTAGGTTTTAAAAATCATTTTTAAATAGTATACTGTAGTTCATTAAAAAAATTTGTTTTGTGCAGTTCAAGCTATCATATAATTTGATTTTTTCTAAAAAAATACTTAAAAATATTATTTTGGTACATTTTTCCTTTTAAATATTATAGGTTCATTATTAAAATTACCGAACTCATGATTATCAATTGGATGTTTTTATTTTTTCACTAAATATAGAGAATAATTATCTTTACCGATAATGGTGTGATATATATACTAATCATGAATGTTTAATGAATATATTTTCTCAGAAAGAGATGAATATGAACCAAAAAAGATGTCTGGTGTTGAATAAAGAATATAACTATTCAATACATTACCAACCTGGGAAAGAAAAAATGGTGGATTGTAAAATGATTCAAAATAATCATGGAAGAATATATTTGATAAGGATCACAATAGATATTATATTTCTTTTTTAATGTATTGATATAAAAATTGTGAATTAATTGAAAAAATATCATCTTTATTAAATGAAAGTTCGAACATCTATCTAGGTTATAATTAATGAGGTGTAGAAGGAATAATTAATTGTACCGATGAAGGTGATAAATTTTATGGAGTTCAACATTGATATTTTTTGGAATTTTAAGGCTCAATAACCACATATTTGTCTCATTCATAAATGATATGAAGACAGAAACATTGGTGGAAGCTCAGAATTCATGATTTCATATTTATTTTTAATATACAAAGATTTATAGAAATGTGAATATTATTTTTGTTGAGACAAAAAGAAGATATTTATTTTAGAGTATGTATCGAAACACATGGTATAAAAAAACTATGTCTATGCGATGGATGTCTATGGGGATGTAAAAACCATTAGCTATAATCTAATGAAAATGGGAAAATAACACCATGCATTTTTTTGTCTAACCACCAAAAATGTATAATATTAAAAATACTATCATTAATATTCAAGAACTTTATAAGAAAAGAACACTCGTTTTTTTCGAATATGACTTTTCTTTTGATCAATTTTCATTAATATATACTATGTATGTGGTATATTTTCTTAAATTTCTACATTAAATTATATCTGATCAAAATATGAGGTATGCATTTATGTTCTAGTGAAGTATTAAGTTAGATCTAGATTCAGAGTTTCTTTTTAGTACTCCTTATCCTTTTTAGAAGAATGGTCATTCAGAGAGAACCATTCAAATCCTATAGGCCATGTTAATGTATTATTCATGTTATTTCAATGGAGGTTTGAATCAAAACCTTCTTATTGTCATGTTTTATTATAAAAATAGGTTACACTTGAGAATTTGTATTCCCCCATATGAATCCCTATTTGTTTGTAATTTTATAACTCTAAAATTTTATGATGAATTTGTAGAAATAATTCAATCGAGACCTAATCTGGTAGAGGAAATGAAATAGAATATTAGAGCCATTTAAAAATAAATTAAGGTGGCTTAGATTCAACAGAAAGTTATGATGAAAATCATTTGTGAAATCTAGAATTATAAGTTTGTGGGAATTTATTCATATGAATTGACCCCTGAGAATAGTTTATAATATTCCAAAAGAATTGAATGTTGGGTCCTATGAATATTTTCCCATAGGTGACTCTTGATCGGGTAGGGATGGTATCTTATCACGCGGTGCATCAACTTAACCTCATTCATGTTCATAATGTGTTACAAGTTTCTATATTGCGGAAGTACACTCCTGATACTTCACATGTACTTTACTCCTATTTCATACTTATGTATCATGAACATTTATATGAACACCATCTAATGGAAATCACGGATCATAGAGATATAGTTCTACAGAAATATAATACTCATGTGGTAACATTTCCCTAGATGATTCCAAAATTTTAAAAAGCTTTTTGGGATCATGAGGATGTGGTAAAACATATATTTTTTCACATTATTGTATATGAGTGACGATATTTTTAGTGAAATATCCATTTTAAGGGGTATAATGTAACATCATCTGATTTTGTGAAATATTTATCTTTATATGAATTTAATTTCTTCAATACATTGAAATACATGGAAACCAATGGCTAAATGAAATATAATATAGAATATTGTAAAAAAATAGAAATTAAATTAGAATAAAGAATATAAATAAAATAATTTGAATATTATATAAAAATTGTTTATATAAAATAACTAATTGATAAATAAGTACACAATTTTTATTAAATTCATTATATGCACACAAAAATAAATTTTTCGTCAACATTTATTTTTACTGTATTCATTGTTAAAAAATATTTTATAATATAATAAATATTATTTAAAAAAGGATTGAATTTATTAAATAAACGTGTTTATGTTATCTAATAGTTAAATTTTAGGATGTTTATTAAAATATTTATTTTTTCGATTAGTAGTGAAAATTACTATTTTTTGAAAATAACCTTATCATTTGAAGAATTTACAAACATCCATTTTGTTAGAAAATGTTTTCCCAAGTATAATTATTTTAATTATATTATTAATAATCCACATTAATTCATTGAAATTAATTCTATGTTGAATTATGATATTTTTTTATATTCAAGAAAACTCTTTTTGGTAAAAAAACATTTCAGTATATTTTATGGGTTTGAAATTAAATCACATTAGGTTACTTCTATGAAATGAATTTGGTAAAATAGATTGATTGTTTTTTATAATACTCTAAAAAATTTACGCAGGGAACATTAATTTTTTAATAATGAATATTGAGAAGAGTACATATTTTTCACCACGGTTAATATTAAAATGAGTTTACAGAGGGTGGGTTCTAAACAAAGTTTTAGTGATATTTTTTCATATTAAACAATTATAAATCCTTTATAATTGTGTTTTTATTTCTAAATAATATCCCTACATAAAACATTTTTCCATTTGGAATCCTTTTTATTAAGAATTAATTTATTCTTTTTTATGTTTTTTTAAATTACATTTCTTTCTTATACCCCACATATAAATGGACAACCCTAGCTTCTCTTATTTACAAAACATCATGTCATATAGATCGACAAAACCATACCCAATTCTATTCTAAAAATCCCTATAAATGAATTAGAGTATATTTTCTTTTTAAAATACTATTTCAATAATCTTTAAGAAATGATCTGATAGAGGATTACCATAGTAGATGCATTCGTTATACCGAACCAAATTTAATTTATTCATTCCTAAAACTATAATAAATATATGTAAATAATCACAAAAAAAAATTATCTCCTAAATGTAATTAATATTTATTGTGATTATGTAACAAGAACTATTCACCCTCATTTTCATCAAATGGTAGGTGAAAGTATCGCTTGTTCACATGTGTGGACTACCACCACCTTGCAGTGATACAATTCATTTTTAATCAGAAAATTGCCCGAATTTTTATTAAAATGGGATTAATGTTATATATAAAATTTATTACATAATTATTCTTATTTAATTATAATACCATATCTACCATCCTACCTTAAAACCTATTTAAAAATTAAAAAGTTCCTCATGTATATGAGTGGATTACCACCTCCATGAAGTGATGTGATTCGTTTTATATTTCCTAATTACATGGATTTTAAAAAGGATGTATTTGATAGGTATATATGATATAATAATGATTCGATAAAATTGAATTATGTTTTAACCCTCTCTCTATCGTCCATAAATAGTTGAATACAACATTCTTGAGTATGCATGCCAAACCATCTCTTTGAATGATGACTTTAATTTTATTTATCTACCTATAATGGATGAATTTAATTATAAATATAATGAATATATGTTATATTTATTTCAAAATTAAAATTAATTAGATTATGGAACCATGTTCAATACATAAGGACGAAAACTACTGAAATGAATTTCTCATGGAAAACACAACACATAAGACAGGAAAATGATGATTTTAAAAATTAATTATTAATAAATGGTTGTTTTAATGTTATATGTCAATGATATAAGATAATATAATAATTTAAATGGTTATGGTATATATGATTAATAAATTTTAATTTATTATGAAGGATTTTAAAGAGATTCGATTTCAATTTGAAGTTGAGGTAATGGATTTTAGTATCACTTTTATTTCTATGAGACACATTCCATTTTAACCACATTATTCTTTTATGTGTTGTATATAATACCCATGACTGTCATTAATAAATATTATAATGATAATTATTGATATATACATATACATATATAATTATTTATTTCATGTGGCTGGTGATTCCAAAGTTACCCAAATAGTAAGGAAATTTTGTTACAATATCATTATTTATCAATATTTTTTTATGATTAAATTTATGATGATGAAATTTTAGGACCTATCCCTCAATTATCTACATAATTTTATTCTCATATGGATATCATTTATAATCATAGGTTTTTCCATTCACTTTCAACAATCTAATAACTCATGAGATAATGTTTTTAAGGAAAACTGACTCTATTTCTCCCTTTATTCGAAAATATATTTTCTTCTATATCTGAGTTATCTACAACTATTTTCATAAAAAAAATTATTATTATTTTATGATTTTTTAAGTCATTTTTACCAATGAATTACATAAAAAATGGTTTAAAAAGTAATATTATTTTCATTTTCAAAATGATGTACCATTTAATTTTTTCCAGTATTATAAAAGGAAGTTATATTATAAAGTACATGAGATTAATTGAACGTCCTTACATCATAACATCTCAGTGATTTAGAGATCCAATATGTCATTCAATTTTAGAATTTTATTGAAATTTCTTCCATGGTTTTTGAGAAAATATATATTTTAAATTTTTTTTTTATATTTGAAAAAATAATTTTTCAAAAAAAATGTTATGGTGATCCTTAAAATTTGTTTTTCATCTAGGATAAGATTCTTTATCATTACATATGATTTACTAAGGTGATTATACAATGACCAAATATAAATTTTTTATTTGAAATATTATGATTACAATGATTTAATATTGATTATATGTATCCATTTTCTTTCCAACGGTGTAAGTACTTTATGATGAATCCTTTATTAAATTTGTTTTTACCAAGTTATGCTATTTGGGGATGGTGAGATGTTATTGAAAACCAATTCCATTACATGAGTTATGCTATGATGACTGTTTTATGGTTTTTTTCACACATATTAAGGATTATCAAAGTGTGGTGGGTTATCCAGAAAATATATATCCCTCTACTACAATGGGTAATGAATAATATCTCATGAAAAATAATGACTACAATGGGGAGAGAGCCAAATTCATTAATAGACATTGACCACCATGATAGTATTGGTTGTAAAAAATGACTAAGGATGATCTAAAAAGGAGTGAACCAAATACAGTATGATATTATTGGAAAAATTCCTTGATTAATAATTGATTTCATATTCTTATGTTTATTCCATAAACATATGTATTACACCAATGATAGTCTCTAATGGAACATTCTATTTTATTTATTTAAGATTCAGATATTATAATCAACTAGGATATATTCCATGATTATATATTATGATCTATGATATTATGATAATTGGTTTAAAGTGTTATTCTCATGCTCTGATACCCTTAAGATTATGTTATACATTAGTAATCATTGATATCTCTGTTTCGTACCCATACTGAACATCTGTGATCACCCTTTCCTATGTTCCTTTTTCCTAGGTTACATATAAAGGTTCAATGTATGAAATGTCTAAGAAGGATTCTAATTGTGGTGCAATTAGGGGAGATTTTTTAGATCACTAATGAATATTCTTTTTTGTATCCATGTCTCCAAAGACACTAAATTAATACAATTTTGGTGTGAATTATAATGTTATGTACTAAATATTATTTTAATAATATGTGATTTTAAAAATATAACAATTTTAGTTTTCTATATTTGTTGAATATGTTACCAAAAATTCACATTATAGAATAGTGTATGAATATGATTCTTTGTCAACTAACACAAATTTTTACTGGAAATAATAATTAATAGAATTAAAAGACTAATGAACCCAAAAGACAATGGGAGATGGAGCAGTGGGAGAGGAACCCTACGGTGGCTCGTAGAGCTCGTACCAGCTGCGAACATCCCCGTAGCCTCAAAATGTGTTCATATGTGCCCAATCATCACATTGAAATACATGAGATGATTTCCATGGTCAAAGACAATGATTTAAAAAAAATTAACTCCACACGCTGGTTCCTTGGGGGATTCATTTTCATTCCTCAAGGATCGTATTGGACAGCGGATCATTAGAAAAGTTTCAACAACACATGTCTCAGCCTCTGATGGAGCTATTTTCGAGAGAATTGATATTTGTAAGTTTTATTTTATTGCACATATTTTATTGTCGAAGGGTATGAAGTTGTGGAGTGTCTCTGATTTGGTTTCTAGATTAGTTATGACTTGGGGTTTTTCCAACTTCAAATGTGTGTCCTTAGGTCGCATATTTTTACACGTTCTCTTCACATCTGCTGAGTTAAAATAGATTACTTGGGGTGTTGGGTCGATTAATCTCGAACCAGGTGTTCTTTGAATTCATGAATGGAATCTAAATTTTAACCTCAATGATTTTAAAGTGACATGTGCTCAGATCTGGGTTAATGTACATGCACTAAGTTGGGTACTATGGCACTATGAAATTCTCTATGACATAGCTTCTGCTATTGGTATCCCAATCTGTGTGGATAAAGAAAAGGAAATGGAAACTTTTGGTCACTTTGCAATAATTCTAGTAGAAGTTGATCTAAGTGCAGTTCTAATTGACCGTGTAATTCTCTCAACCCTGAAATATGAGGTCAATTTGAGAATTGAATATGAAAGAACTCCTCCTTTTTACACTATTTTTGGTATTATAGGCCACCTGATCTCTAAATGTAGAAGTAATACATTCTGCTCAAATTGTCTCTTAAAGGGGAATGAGTCCAGCTAATGCAAAAGAAAGAAAATTGTAGCAACTGATTCCACTACACTGATTAATGAGCCTTATGGAACTGCTGTTAAACACTCCTCTAAAATTTTGAATCTGTAGCCTAATGATATTTATAGTATTTCTGGTTTAGAGGAGCCCCCTAAGTCCCAGGTTAGGGATAGGTATGAATTTCCCGTTAGGCCTGATGGGGGGGCCGAGTTGGCTGTACCCTTGCCTCCTGTTAATGTTAGTTTTCTCAAGTTTAAAAACTGTCTTGGGCCGATCTTGTAAGTGAGTCACACCTCTCCATGTCTCGGAAAGAAGCTTCTAATTCTGGTTCAGAAGATAAACAGACTGATAATGACTCTGATGATAGTTAGGGTGCTAAAGAATTTTCAATTAAAGCTGATGTTGATCTAGAAATGTGGCAACAACAAAAATTAAAAGCCTCAAAGGGTAAGGAAAAAACGGAGTTTGTTTTTTCATTGAAATCATAATGCAAAAGGGCTACCTCTGAATAAAGGAAAACAAGAAACCCTTCACCTGAGAAATGATCTGTGGAGGTTGATGTTAATAATAAACCACTGGAACTAGCCTTCCCCAAGTTACATGCTGGGAAGGGTACAACTGAACATATCAGGGATTTGATACTTTCGGCTTCAGCAGCGAGCCTGCAATCACTCTGCAATCATGTAGTGATTCAGTAGTTGGCTCATCCCTCTGTCTCAAAACAAAGGCAACCCTCGGTTCCAGATCAAGTGCAAGGTAAGTATATTTATATTCATGGTATGATAATAGATGTGGCTGCTAAAAAAACTCTTAGGAAGAAGGATGACTCTGGTAATACTGCTATGTTGGAGTCATGTAAGTAGCCAATTGATACTTCACATGACATAGGAGGTTTGAAAACTCCTAATACGGGATTTTCACAATATTCTAAGGACAGGGGATCAAAAAATGAACCTATTGGCTCTATTATGTCTCGTGATACCTCACAATTGGATAAGAGAAAAATGTATACTAAGGTAAGAATGCACAATGCTTTTACTCTGATTGCAATTGGGAGTAGTGAGGAGGATGAACAAGAATACAACCATGCATTTGAAGATGAAGAAACAAAGGAAGTTGTTGATGTTGTACTCCCGGATGACGGAGGAGGACCATGGGAGAAAGTGAAAACATGTCGAAGAGGGAGGCCTCCTCGTGGTAGGGGTGGGCATTCCCCACACCACAGCAAGAACACCCGGTCTCGTTCTGCATGAATTTTTCACTGATTTTGTTTGGCTTGTTTTTTTTGGACATCTGCTACTCCTTTTCCCCCTCTGTACTTTTCTTTTTTATTATCTTATATAAGGGGCCTTATGCCCAAAAAAATAATTCCAGGACTAATAAGTCTCATATGGTTAAAGAATAAATAAATTCAAGTGAGAATACAAATACATAGATTCAATACAGTGGTTAATCATCATAGAGGATAGAGGATTCTATG
This sequence comes from Viscum album, assembly GCA_963277665.1. Lineage (NCBI taxonomy): Eukaryota > Viridiplantae > Streptophyta > Magnoliopsida > Santalales > Viscaceae > Viscum > Viscum album. Next base: position 687,673,418 of record OY728129.1, on the reverse strand, counting down.
TTCATTAAATAAATTTATGGCCATTATGGTGGTGGTATGACCTTTGGAAATGATATATCTAATAAGATCGTGTGAATTGTGTTAGCTGAAATTTGAGACTCATCATTTGATGTAAAAGTATATGTCATTTAGAGATGTACAAATACTATTTTTTATAATAAGATTCAAAGTAGAAATGATGGAAATGAGTTGATTTTAATAATAACACATACATCATTTATAGAATTAAATATGGAAAATTAAATATAAATATTGAAATATCTAGTTAGAATCATTTTCAAATAGGAGACCCAAGTAATTCTTAGTATGTCAATGATGAAGAATAAAATAATACATGGAAATGAATACTTTTCCATCATGGAAAAAGTAAATTGAGAAATTATTCAAAATAAAATTTCATCATAGTTTTAACCCTTTTACCAATTATAGATATCTTATTTTTAAAACTTATTAAAAGGGGAATATGGTGAAATGAATGTAAAAAAGAGTGGAGATACAATGAAGTGGACAAAATTCTATGATTATCTATGATCTATGTTGTCCCATGATACACTCATTCAATATAGGTGACTGATATTTCCTTACATTAATAGATGAGTATAAAATAATTGTATAAGATATGTTTATGAAAGATAATTATCATGTAGTATAAATGATTAAAATGGAAGTTAAAATATATAATGGTCTTTATGTCAAAAGCAAAATGATTGATAATGGATTGGATTTTATTAGGGAAGTATTTAAATTTTATATTTATGAACAATTAATTAATAACTAATATAACACCCCCTACCCTCTCATGAAAAATGGGGTTATTAATATAATGAATAGAAGAATTATATATATTTAAATAATTTAGATATATGAGTATGAAAAGTTAATATTTTTTTAGAGATAGTTTATATTATTAATTTTAAAAATTAATATTTATTACATTCTAATAGAAAATAAAAATGTAATATAATTTGATTTTTTTTTATAATCAAATAGTAATATATTTCAAATCCTTTTTATCTATTTCATTATTAAAATTTAGGAATTAAATTTTGGATTGTTTAACGCGATAAAAAATGAGGGAATATTTCATGGAAAAATATCAAATAAAAATCTCTAAATAAATTGGAATAAAAAATTCACTAAGTGGTTGACTTTTTTTATTTAAAAAATCAATAATAACAAACCCAGTAGAAGTTACATTTGTAAAAAAATGTGAATTTTCAACAGATGATTGTGAGATGTTTTTAGAGAAGTGAACAACAAAAAACCCTAAATTAAAAAAAATCACATATAAATTAATAATATCATATTAATTATTATGAATAACCTAATATAAACTAATTATAGAATAAATATTGGTTGAAGAAGAGTGTGGAAGTTGAAAATATCAATTATAGTTAGTCTAAACCTATCAAAACTTGAAATGAAACTAATATGTGACAACCAAAAAGATATAGTATCAAAAATTGAATGAAAATCAGGTGTTGAAGATATTAATAATGAATAATCTATAGGATCTATTACTGAATAGATCTACCATATTGAATGAAATTCCACTTGGGATCTAGTTTCAAAAACGAATGATAAGAACATTATTAGAATAAATAGGGTGTGTAAAAAATTAAATAACAATGTAGAAGTTGTATGGAATATGTCCCAAGATTTTTTTATAGATACTGTCAATATTAATTGTTTTAATTAGAATATATATTTTCTACTCTTTCGATATTGGAGGCTATCCAATTATTAATAGAAGTTATAGATCACATGTAGTATAAACTTATCAAATTTATATCAAATATATAATTTAAAATGGCGATATTTATGAAAAGGAACATATTAAAAATCCGGTGGTATTTTTTCATGAAGATGGAATCATAATTGAGTGAAAAATGAAAAAATCCCTAAATGGTTTAAATAAGTAACCAAGGCCATAGAACTCAAGGATGGACTACTATTCAGAAAATAGAAGATTCGAAAAAGTCAAAGAGGACTTCCACTTGAACATCAACGAGGTAAAATTATTTTCCCTAATCATAATAAAATATGTTAAGGCCGAAAAAAAATTCATGAGATAAATTGATTTATTTGGAGTATTTTTTAAGATAACTGAAGATTACTTTAAGATTTATATTATTGATATATGAAAACCTTAATAAGATTTGAAATTATTATAGATAAAAATAGTATTTAACTATCTCATGAGAAATATGAAAGATAATTGATGAAAAAAATTATTATGGAGGAATCAAATATGATATTCACACATATATAAGAAGGGATAAAAGTACCCAAGGGTTGTGGTGTTTTGAGTGTAAATTAACAACAATTAGTATGTTTGATTATAAGATATCATTTACATTCTTCATTTTGACCATATATTTTCTATGTTATGAGTTTTTATGTGAGATATCATAGTAACCTTTAGAAATCACATCATATAGATTCCAAGAAGATGATTAAATACATTAAAGATAAATTGAGTTATCTACTACTATATATGAAAGGATAACACATGAATACATCAAAATTAATTAATACAGATTGGAAATGTAATTGTGATGATATGATGTCCACCTTAGGATGATTTATATAATGGGAAGTTATTTTCAATATTTTATTGTATAAATAATCAATTAAAATTAGTACCATAAAGGATAAATATATTTCATATAAATATTCATTTACAGAGATGATTTGATAAAAGAATGGTCTTTCTGATTTTAGGGTAATGATTGAATTACTTCTCAAAAATTACAATGACAATCAACAATCTATATATCCTTATAACATTCACATAAAAAATGTCTGATTGATTCAAAATGACTTAAAATTTTTTCGTATCAATGAAAATGTTTTCAATGGTGATATAATTATGTAATTATTTCCTACAACAGTCCAACATGCTGAAATATTCACAATGTAAATTCCTAAAAAGGATTTGATAATAAAAATATAAACATGAATGTTCCACCCTCGTCTCTATCTTGAAGGACATTATATGTTCCCCCACAATGATTTATATTCTTTTTTTTAAAGGGTTATACGAGTACATAACTCGTTAGTTATAATTTTTGAGTATATATAAAAATTTATTGACAAAAATTGAAGAAAATTTGAACAAGAGTCCATGAATTGTTGGCCCACCATGGGTTACATGTATCATCTACATTTTATGAATCATCAGTAAATAAATATACTCAATATTATTTAGGTGAAGAGTAATTGGTTTTAATTTATTGGTTATATGTATTTACAAGTGATTAAGTAAATACATGGATAAACATTATACGGAAAAAAATATTAATTTAATATTAGAGGTTCATTTAATATTTTTAGGAGATGTGAGTTGAGTTAATGGCCTAGGATTATCATGTAATATATTTAAAATATATAACAGTTATGTGATAAAATATAAATAATATTTATGGTGTAATTTAGTTCATCATAAATAATTTTTTAAAACTTATTTAATGGATGTTTATTACTTGGGGCCAGGAACCATTACCGGGTATTGTAGATCTCTAATATGTAAGTGGAGATAATCTCATCTCACAGTGTCTATTACTTCATTGGAATAATAGATTATCTCTCTTAATAATTATTATAGAGATAATATCTCAATTAGGAATGTTATCAATGATTGTCTTCTAAGATCGAGGATAGTGGACCGTGGTGATCATCATTGCGTTGAAGTGGTCAATAGATTTATACAATAGAACTCATGTCCGCTATATAAAATGTGTGATGATTCAAGAAATGTGTTTGAAAAATATAGAGGGATTCAATGTCATATCCTTTTAGAAATCGACATTTACAACTAGTGATGAGTGTGTACACAACGAATCTGAATGAGGTATTTGCCTATTTTATATTTCTAATCCGATTAAAACCATGTGGTATCCTTGGATATTATTACGGCATGGTCACATGATATGATGGGTAAACATCGCTCTAGTGATGAAAAACTTTTAAATTCTCTTTCCACCGGCTTCCGCAACATACTCGAGTACCATATATTGGTATCAGAGAGACCCATGGTTTTTCTAATTCACGGGAAAATTAAATTTCATTAAATGCTAATTGATGGGTGATTGAGCGCTTCCAATGAATCTGACCTTGCAGGTATCCGATTTTGGATGGCCACTTAAAAAATTATATGGAACACAATGGTGTATTTTATATTTTTTAAAATTTTTAAGAAAATTATATTATATATATATATATTTGAACATGTTTCTCAGTTTTTTGGGTTTTCCATCCATGAATGAGTCGGAATCTGTCAACCAGAGTTACTCTATCTGGTGACCCAATTGTCAACAAGAAAGAAAAATAATATTAATAATTAAACTCTTTTTATTTTATTTTATGCCTCTTCATTGGATTTTAAAAATCCTTGGGTAGGATAGTTTTTATTATAGAGGTCGAGTCTTTTAAAAAAATATTATTTATAATATTTTAAAATAGGGTGAGACCAAGACCCTCAAGATATTCCCTTTGCCCCACCTAGTACACACAGCTCCATCCAGTGTCCCCCTCTCTGTTAACAGTGGAACCCTCTCCATATCTATTTATTAGAGGTCCATAGAACATAGATTTTTGGTCCTCCTACTTTTACTTCAGGATGGATAAATCCCAACACTCACCTCCCTCTCGGTCGGAGCGAAACCCTGTCATGCACACTTTGATCTACAAGTCAGCCGCCTCTCCCACTCGTGTCACTGTCTCTACATAGATCTGGGAGCCTTATCCAGAAGAACCACCATAGTAGGTATTCCCATTGACCCCATGACAAATATCCTCCTTCGCTCAGTTTCGCCTTCACCAGGTCACGCACCATGGGATGTTACCACTGGGTTTCGATCTACCAGGGAATCACCGCCTCCTCCCAAGAGTTCTGATGGGTGTCACCGCCAGATCATTCCCTTCATCCTTCTCTATGGTACATAGTGATCCATCATGTGAACCCTCTCCCATGTGGATCCTATAGGTCACCGATGATCTGACTGGCTAGACCCACTACATGGGGTGTCCCCACCGTTTTCTTGTGAGCCCGAGCCCCATTCAGATTCCTTGTTTCCCTAAGTCACATGACTCTACACTGTCTTCTGGATTAGATGTTCCTGGTTTCCATGCACTATCATCCAACCCTTCTAGCTAGATATTACCAGATTTCACTATTGACCAATGTGAGATGTAACCTTTACCAAATGTAATATGGGTCATCCTTATTCCGTTTTTCCCAGAAAAGGGTTAGGGTAGGTTTTCCCAACCCGGAATAGGACTGGTAGGACTTAATAGGCCATAATACCCCTGCAATGGAATTTCTAGCCCAAAATGGTCCAGTGGGGTCACATACCAGTTTAGTAATGATCGTGATGGGGTTTACAGGCCCTATTGATATTACTACTTTTAAATAAACTAATTTTATTAATTTAAATGTAGTTTTAATTTTTAAATTATTTAAAATTAATTTTGGATAAATATTTTTAAGAATCTCAAATATTTATTTAAACGTAGATTTAAATTAAAATAATTATTTTATTTCTATATTGGGGATTAAAATTAAATTAATGTTGTGACTGATAAAATAAATTATTTTATTATATAAAAATTCATTTAAATTATTAAAACACCCTCATACTATTTAAATTTTTTGATGTTTAATTTTATTATGCAATATTTTTATGCCAACTAGTCAAAAGATAGTGACCAACACACACATTTCTAAATTTATTTATTTAGTTATTTATTTTTAATGAGTGATAGATTTAATAATTATGTTGTTTAATGATGTTCTATGCATCGTCTTATTTTAATTCAAATATATATACGGTCCTGACCATCCAATACACCTTTTGTAAATTTTATCCCTAGACCCCTAGCCCACGTGCGAGTATACATTTAAATATAAAATTATGTTCTAAGATGCATACCCCTCCACATTAAGGAGGTAATCTAGATGAGAATTGAACACATTGCTTAGGGGGCGAGCTGCGATACGTTTCAGGAGTCGACTTAGGTATGGACCCCCTAGGTCACGATTGATCCTTCTATGGATCAATCATTATTAAATGCTAAAGATAATTTATATATATTAATTTCTTATATTAAATTTTTGTTATTTTTTTCAATTTCATGATTATTGTGTGATCCCATAAAATAATAAACAAGACAAAACACATAAATTTGCAATGTAAGTTTTTTAATTCATAGTTATTTGTGAGTACGATCACATATTACAAGATCATAAAATATAAAAAGATTTATTTCATCACATAAAAATAATAAAATCCCCAAAGAAATATTTTGTCAAAATTTCCAGCCATAATTCAAATGTGGACAAAATATGGTTTTTGGGGTTCTCATCAAGCTAAAGCTTAGGGTTCCTCTTACTACCAGGGAGTTCTTATGAGAATGGTGGGATGATGTAACTAAATTGGTAGTCAGGATTAGCCAACTATAACTTTCTATAATTTTAGAGGCATGTGTTCAATAAATCAAGTTATGATTTTAGAAGCTAATACACCACTCAACAGATCAATGTTCCATGAGTAATTTCGGAAGGCCAGTAAAAATCCTATCTCAAAAACACTATCTTATGGCGTAGCCAATGATTTTATAGTAAAATGGGAGGATTAGGGATCCTTTGCACTAAATAATATATCATCATAGAATTCTAATTCAAGTATAGAGGGTTCATATAATTCAAAAATATATTGGTAGACATTTAGTGGTTTAATAAACTAATCAAAATGTTTAAACTGGTAATCATGATAAAAGGTAGTATCTGCTAGAATTATATTTCTTAAAGAGAATGGAAAGTTATACCATAATAAATACAACCAAAAATAATGGGAATTGTAATTTTACACACTAGAACAATATATTTACAATAGTAATGGTATTTTTACACATTAATATTATATGGTAAATTTGAGGTGCAAGTCTCCCCATTATCAGTTATGTCGCCTCATGAAGCGAGGGTGAAAAATATGCATATAAGATACTCATATTTAAAGAATATGATGGTTATTTTATAATGTAATCATCAATGTATGATAATAGTTTTGGTCACTACATTATGACATGGGTGATATAACATGTAGTCCCATATCTAAGAAGTCTGCAGGGAGAATGTGAAGCATTATTTGAATATGGTGATGCTTAAACTAATATGTGTAAATTGTAAGATGAATCACTATCATTAAATGGATCCATTTCTCATATCATTTTCACCAATTTACTCTTGTCTCATTTTATGTTACAAAATGAACAACATTGAGTAAATGATTTATTAACATTTACGTAAGATTCCCCAAGTAAACAAGAATATAAATGATAATTTTATCTTTATTCATATTGAGAATAAATTGATTGGTAAGGAGAAAAGGGAAATGGAAAATAACAACAAAATCATATTCACAACATCATTTAATTAAATGATTTTGTTTAATTTACAAGAGGTTGTTTTAATTTTCTATATTTATATACATTTATTTAATTGAAACAAAATAAACTGAATTAAAGAAGAAATTTATCACTTCTTTTTCAGGTAAATATATCACATAAAAGCACTATTTTAATCATTTTTCTTGAATATTAAAAACAATATGCCTTTCAAATATATTTATTTAAATAAAGAGAGAAATTTTGAATATAAATGATAGTAGAAGTCTGGTGTATTCTCTATGTAGATGAGAAAGGGAGATTCCAAAGTCAGCATTGAGAAATGAACAACCTCACTAAGGGAAAGTTGATGATTATTGTACCACTATTATTGATTATTACTAAAAAATTACTCTAAAAATTCCTTTTGATAAAAGGATTCATTATTCTTGGATTTAGAATAAGTGTGTTTTTTTTGGTATCTTATACTCAAAAAATAGTTTTGTAATACATGAATTGTTGTCAATAACAGTTGAATATAAAATTTAAGACAATTTTTCCTAGTTTTGGAAAGAAAATTCTAAGTCAAGTAAGTCTAATTGTATATGCCTAGGATATGCCCATTTTTTGTTTATTATTGGTAAATATACATATCATTGTTATTATATTTTTCTTTTGTTTGAATAATGAATCCCTTAGAAATAAATGTATTCCACAAGGCTTTCAGAACTACATTTTCTAGTGAACTACTATATGGGTATACTCTAAGTATATATAAATTATTAGATTCATTCAAGAAATTAAGGAATGAAGATGTGAATAATTATATATGCATGGTTAGATGATATATGATTCTTCTGGATGATATGTCAAAGAATATCTTCACCAAGCATTCATCGATCAATAAAATGCAGTGCGGAGAAATACCTATTTCCACGTTACCTTATCTAGTTCATGGAATTGATGTTAATGAAGGGGATTGATAATGATGTGTATCATGTTAACATTGATCACAAAATATTATCATGGAGAAATTCCATAACACTCATTTTTACCACAATATTATAATATATGGAGAATAATTGTTGAAACTTGTAGAAACATCCATTATATTTCATGATATAATTTAAATAAAACGGTGATATCCCATAAAAATATTCCAATTAAAATGAAATAATGGATATCATAACAGTTGTATTATGATGGAAATATATTTTTATATAAGACCTTTGCAGAAGAACAATTGCTTTTGTTGAGGATATGAACAATCATTCACCAAGTATAACACAATGTTCAACTATTATAATTGTCCAATTGATTTCTTAGGATATTAAATAAAATACCTATGATAGAAATGTTGTAGTCAATTGATGGACTAAATTTCTATATAAGGGTGCAAATCTCTATTAGATACTGTGGGAGGACAATTGAATTGGGTTTAGTTAATACTAGAGATACACATGGAGTTGTCATATGAACTAGTTTCATAAGAAAACGTATATCAAGAATGCTCTAGAGATGCATACTGTGTAGGAAGGGAGAACAATGGTGTTGGTTTTGAATTCACTATGGCCGGTAATAAATTATTCACTGTGAATATATAACATTTCCTATAAGTATATAGCCTATATAAATTATCTAAGATTGAAAAGGTGGACTAAAATTCAATAATGGATTTCATGTATCAAAATGAAAAGGGGATTATATTTTTGAATACTATGAGGAGAATTCACGTGATATGATACATGGATGGTACAAGCGTTGTACTAATAAGGATTTATTGGTTATAAAAATTAATTCTATATAATTCCAGTAGAATTTTACATGTCATAGAAAAGATGTATGATGATATTATTGAACATTAGATGTCATGACCACCACTCATGGACGATACCTATATGATGGAACCAACAAAGGGATGGCCACATAACAAAATTAATATAACTGTTGCATGTTACTAAAATCTAGTTTAGGATTTATGTTTGGAACGTGATCATAGATTATTAAATTGAAATGAATCTGTTCCAAGTGTATACCAATTGTTTGTAAGAGCGTTAATGTTTTCCATGTGTAATATGTTTAGAAACAAATAGAAAATAGCTATTGGTCTTATAGTTAGTTATGACCATGATGAATGTAAGTCTATAGTGATTGACTTAATGTTGCAACTGAAGTCTTAGGGAACATGATCTACTAAGGAAGATTTAATGGATTCTCAGACATAGTTAATCATACATATAATGACTTGGTATTGGAAAATAAATGATGGAACAATTCAAGGAAACAATTGTTTCCTGTGTCACATGGAATAATCTCTCTAGGTAAACATGTATGGAACATAGGAGGATATTAACATGGTAATGTGAAATTAATAAGATTATGTGATGGGTGAATCATGTATTCCATGATATGGGCATGAAATGATATTTCTAGGATATATGTTGATATTAGAAAATATCAATTATATCTACGAGAAATATAAGTAAAATAGGAAGAACTATCTAAATTTACTTTTACATGTATAAAAGATAGGAAATTGGTATGTGGGGAAGTAAGGATACTAGTTTGGAGGGGACAAAAACTAGTCTTCCGATGGATCCATTTGATATTGAATCACATTTAGGATAAGGTGATGAGTGAGACAGAATTATCTAAACCAATGGTATCCATTCCTACAAATACCGAGAATGTTACTGCTTTTAAGGTAGATAAGAAGCAGGTAATTTCAATTATTTGTTCCAGTTCATATAATAACACCTAGTAAGTAAAGAATTATCATAATGTAAATTATGATATTGTTACTAAAAATTATTTTCTGTTACGATATTGGAAAAAATATACGTACTTAGGGATACCATCGCTTTTGAAGTTTTTACTCAACGAGACGAGGTTGCATGTAGAAAAAGGTCCATGTGGTGGAATTATGGTAGGCCCAATAGCTAATTTCATGACTCAACAAAAACATGATTTCAATCAAGTGAGAGATAACAGGTATGGTTATCAAGTTGGATCTAGTGCAAGTGAGAGTATTTTAATAGTGGTTTCCCTCGACCCTATTATGCTGTGCTTTAGATTACCATACCATGTATACAAGTTATCCATGCATGATGTTTACTTAAAATTATTGTGTAGATATTACTACGTCCACTATTTAATAGAAATTTCAATAGATTTTTCTATCTAAAGGATAAAGATTATCCCTGGATATAATTAGAACTTCAAGATATTTTAATATTAATATTAAACATATGTCCTTTGGGTGAGATACGTATTACTGACTAGACACATTATATTTATGACTATCAGGTGCTGGGGGAGGATAATAAATGAGACTTCTTATCATTAAGTTCTCACATGGTTTTCTATAGATGTGAGATCATGAGGAATGTCCCGCCAATAGGAACACCACATGTTTCATGTATTATTGGTTGTTCCAATATAATTACATGTGTATAGGTCTCATAACCTGAGATCATTAATAATGTATGAAATTTTATCTTATACATTGATGCATAGTGAAAACCATGAAAATAAATTTGAGGACAGGCAGTTTGTGTTTTGTACATCATTTGTGGCATTTCATTGGTAAATTGGTCATGATAGGATTTATCACTTCTGAGTTTAGAAAGAGATATCTTGGGCCTGGTTTATTAGGATAGTAGCACCCCCATAAATCCATGGCCACTATAGTCGATGGTAAACCTATCCAGTTTGAACCAAACACTATAAACCATTTAAATATTGAAGACACAAGTGTGCATCCTACTTTATGAGATATCAATGAAAAATATATTATATTACACAGTGTCTGTTTGTAGTTCGATGGACATTTCATGGACTTTTCTTTACCTCTTTAGGGGCATTGATGGGATGATCGAACCCACTCTTGGTCTGTGAATGTTATTCACTACTATGGAGTTAAGGTCCTAGAGGTTCACACACAAACTAACTTTGAGAATCTTCCCTTTAACGTTGAATATGAATATAGGACTTGATTAGACCCACCATGCAGTCCTTGTATTATCTATGTTCAATTTATTACTAGTAAATAAATAAATTTATTATTATTTTGGTAATGAATTTTTGGTATGAATTTATTTATTATATATATTCATTATTTATTATGTAAATTAAAGGATAAATATTTCACAAACTAATATTAATTTAATATTCTAGTTTCCTTTAATATTATCAAGGCATGTGAGTCTAGTTAATGGATTGGTATTACAATGTAATATATTAAATATATATTATAGGTAATTGATAAAATATAAATAATATTTGGGGCAATGTTATATTGTCACACATATATATCTATAATAATTAATTAAAATATTATTTTTACATAGGGGTCAAGAACCCAAACTAGGTATTATAGATCTCTACTATATATGTGGAGAGAAGATCTCTTTAAGGTGTTTGTTCATTTTTTGTAATTGAGAGCATCTCTATCCAACTTATTTCTAGAGAGAGAATATCTCAATCATGCAAGCTGTCAATGAATAACTTTTCAAAGTGAGGAAATTGGATTTTAGTGATCATCACTACCTCGAAGTGGTAATCTCAGTTCTAAACTAGCACCCAGATTCTGACATAATCCATTTGAGAATATTTGAGAGGTGTGTGTGGATGATCTTGAGGGATTCAGCATTGGATCCCTAGAGAAACATATGTCGTAAACCTGTGACGAGTGTGTATATAGTGAATCAGATTGTTATATTATTTGCTCTATGTTTTTTCTCTAATTAAAACCATTTGGGAACCTCACACAGTAATGGGGCCTGATTTCTGGAAAAGATGACTTTACATCACTCTGATATTGAAAATATCTTAATTTCATGGCCCACCTACTTCCACTATTCACCCCAGCACATTCAAATGGGACATATCCCACCATTAATGTAAATATGAAAATGATGAATGTTTTTTTTATGGTTATGTAGTCTTAACCAAGGAGGTTCTATTTAATCTCATACATCTCAGACCATTTGTGTTCTTTTTATGGTCAAGCCACTAACTGCTATTTGGTGTCTTATAATGTCAGGAATCCATAAATAACTAAGTTCATTTACAACCATACACCTTTTAATAACATGTATTATTTATTATGGAAATGTAATAAATAATGATTTTGGGAATATTAAAGTCACATTAAATGAACATAATGGGAAAAGGGGACTTAATAATGATTTGTATGGGACATACTCATGGAGTGAATTTATTTTTATCCTAAATTATAATGAAATAGAAAATGGTATGGCTGGTTCTAATACTTATTAGGATGGCCTGTATAGTTTATCTATTTATTACAAGAAACTAGATAGGGATGAGAGACTAGAATCATGGGTGATTTGACACCATAAAGAAGAATTTCTATTTACAACTAGTCCTTGGAGTATATGGGTTTTTAGATCACTAAATGGGAACATGGAAAAAATAATTTGGGGATTATCCAATACCTTGAAATATATTTTTAATATCAAAATTGTTAAATGTTTGATTCATGGATAGATGGCATAATAAAGACTCAGAAAGGACCTTTCAGACTAACAATGGAGGCTGATTAATTTCATTAGGTTTATAATATGATATCTCATAGAATTTAGGATTAGTATCGAAGTACAATAAATGATCCACATGATTCCTTAGAGAAATAATTATTGTTATCATAGAAATAGAATATTTTTAGTGGCCTAATAAACCTAAATTTAAGGATTAAAACATCAAGGATAAATTATATAAAGTGCCTAATTATTGTTATAAAAGGAATGAAAGATTGAATTGGATAAGTATAATATTATTAACAAAAAAATCATGTAAATACACGGATATTGAAGGTGACTGAGATAGAATTGTCTTCTAAGGTTTCACTTTTTTAAAAGGAAACAAATAGAAGAATTTTTATTAAAAATACACTAGTAGATGACCTACCAAAAAGAAACCAGTACTGAGTCTTGAGTATCTATAATAATAGTCTAGTTTGAAATAATGAATCATAGGGAAAATCTTTCATGGTGATGGACCACTTGAAAAAGGATAACAAACACTTTAAAAATAAAGGATTTCACAACATATTGTATTTATATGAGACCTAGTAGGGTGAACCAAAGGCATATTTATGAAATTGTTGTTGGAAGTATAAGAAATATATAGGCAACCCTTCATGAAGTGTGTATTCAATCCTTTTATATGGGTATCAATTAGGAGACACTAAAATACACTTATGTAGAGAAGGAATTACTATGATGTTCTTCAATGGTTCCATTCAAATTCTCTTATGTGCAGTTTAGAACACTAACTAATTGAATGATTAGAAACTATTTCAAAAATGAAGATCTCACAAATGGATTGATTTATTCATGAAATTATGGAAGTAATGATTATTCATTCTCAAAATGTGTGTCATATGGTGATATTTATATTCCAAAACATAACCACTATATAAAAACTAATAGATCATTCATTTTATATAATTTTTATAGTGTCATAATAACCTCGTATATGAATTAATAAGAATTCCACTAATCATAAATGGGTAGATAGGATACCAATAAAATATCAAATAATCCAATATGACATGTATGGGCCCAATTTTAATTAATCAAGAACACAAATGACATCACTATATTATGATACATCTACAAAGGATGGTTTTGGTAATAATTTTAATTTTATACAATTATAATGTGTGGCTACCTTATATCTAAAAAATGACTCTCATTCTGTGATAATTACACCAGTTTAAAATGTAATCATATTACTTCTTCAAAAATAATCTGACACCATATACTTTTTACATGAGACACATAATTTCTATATAGTGGATTCAATTTTTCATCATAGTGACATATATTCTATTTTTTGAAAATTTCATTTTTATGTTTTGGATTTAAATATTATAAAAAATATATGTATCAACTCTTTAAATAAATAAAAATTCATATTATATGAACAATGTTCGACATCGTGAAAAAACAACCACACATCACCATTTAAACCATTGATTCATAAGGAACATTTCACATGTACATACATATATTGTGTGTTTGTAGTGTTTTACCATTAGATAATTTGAAATGTTTGTTCAATAAGGTATCTATAGTTTTGGATCATAAAATATTTAATCTTTTCACATTATTATATATGTTTCTAAACTGAGAACAAAACCATTGTTATATAGTTATAGTCCATTTTGATTGTCATCCATAATGTTTTCTTATTTTCCATTGCACCTTTCATCTTGAACCTTCTAAAAAAATATTCCTTTTTATGTTTAATATATTTATTCTATAGATACACCAAAAACATTTCATCCATATAATAGAGGAGTTAGAGAAATATTATATTAATAAAAACATTCTTGTAGTAAAAAATATATGAATTTTACTTGATCATGTTGAATTCTTCCAAAGAATCATATAAAGATTGATTCCATTGTCTATGTACCTTTTTTGTCCATATTGACCATAATTAAATTTCTAGATAGGCTCTCCTTAAATGTATTTGAATAAATATTATTTTATTATTAACATTTCTTCCTCATAATCATTAATAAGAAATTAATTTTTTCCATCTAACTATTCATGATGTAATCCTTCATTCACAACCATTCCTTGCATCATTTGGACTATTGTTTGCTTAACCACTAGAGAAATGTCCTCATTGAAATCTACACCATAATGTTTTTTAATTATCTTTACATTGTCATTTCCTTATATCACTTCACTTCATCTAATTAAACAATGTAAGGGTATAAACATTTAACATTTATTTATCTTATCTCCAAAAGATCTTCTATTTTCTCTCTTATTTTGTTTGAAGGAAAGAATTTCATCCTCTCCTTCAGTTCTTACATCCATTTTTGTGAGTTATTTAAAAATTTTAGTTCTATTGGTTCTTTGTATATCTAGTATCTATTATAATTAGATAATTCAAATTAAATATGAATATCTTTACTTGTCTTATGACTATATTATAGAACCTTAACTCCCTTTATTCCACTCCTTAAAAAAAATATTCCAAAAATCTCCGAGAATATTCATTAATTTTTTTCATTTTGCAAAATTATGATATGGGTGAACCTATATAATCTAATATCTATTATAAGTTGTATATATTAATCATTCAAGTCCTTTCTATACAAGAGTGCTAAATAAACTAACTAGACAATCCATAAATCCCTTGAGATCAACCATAGCATTACCTTTGGTTCTTTACACTTTGTAGCAAATCCCTCTAGTTTCAATCCTTCTATAGGATCATGTTTTGGGACTTTTAATTTCATCTTATAATGAACATTAAAATACCATTACCCCATATGGAAAATACATTTTCTTTCGAACCATACCCTATAAATAATTATGGTGAGGAATTTTCATTGAACTAATTTCTTACCTTTGAATCAATTAGGATATCTGAATCATGTCCATAGAATATTAGGTGGGCTATATCAACAAAAATCAGAATCCATGTAACATCAAAAATATCCTCCATAAGTGATTTTTAATGGCTTGGAGTGGTGAGGAACACTTTATAATTAATTGAATCTTCCCAAAATTCCTTAGGAAATTAAAATTTAACCTCATTATTTGGAATCTTTTATTTAGTATCATGTTCATTTTCTCTACAACAAACTTCTTCTTTTGTGTTCTAGGAACCATTTTCGTAATATTTTTTATTTTCTTCTAATAGAATATTTGAATATCTACACTTCTATAATCTCCACCATTATAATAAAACTCAAAATTAATCTTTAAATAATACACCTTATATTCCATGGATCACTTTTGAAAAAATCCAAAAATCATATACGTGTTCTTAATTAAGATATTATACACGATCCATGATGTATCATTGGTGATGTTAAAAAAGAATGATGATCCTTTATGTGAGAGAATAAAACATTTTTGGTCATTATATATATGAATACAAAAATTCTAAATTCTTGTTTTATAGTGTCTTTCCTTCCATATTAAGGGACACCTTCTGCAACTTCTTATAAATTCACTATTTTTCATGTGTCATAGTAAACACATCTGTGTTTATAAAATACATTGGTAGATTTTATTTTCATGATTGTTAACATATGTGACCAAGATTATCATGAAAAAACTTTTAAATTTTTAAAGTTATTATGATTGTATATGATTTAATATATGAACACCGTATATGGTCCACCATTCATTTTTCAGTCATTTTCTACCACCATGGATCTCTGTGTGATTTTATGGATAGATTTTACAAAACATGTATAAAAACCTACATCATCAAGCTAAACTACCAAAACTAGAATCTTTTGATATCCAAATATCTTCCACAATTTTTGCAACTTCCGAAAGTATCCACTCTTAGTTTAAATGTTCCCATGATCCTTTACAAATATCTCAATTGTTTCATCATCCATAAGATATATCTATAATATTCTTTTAGATATATGCGTCCATCTGCTCTCCTCTAGAATGTTGACTGAAATGAAACACTGAAATAAATTATACATGTCTATAATAGTATAACAAAAAATATTAACAATTTAAATCCATCAATTTATTTATTTTTGGAATAATTTATGAAATTAAATCTTTTATAATTATTTTTCTTCTAATTATTGAGCTTATCAAGTGACCTTTATTTAAAAAATTATATGAAATGTGTCTAATCATCACTAATTTCACTATATTTT
Source organism: Viscum album (assembly GCA_963277665.1). Lineage (NCBI taxonomy): Eukaryota > Viridiplantae > Streptophyta > Magnoliopsida > Santalales > Viscaceae > Viscum > Viscum album. The sequence goes on along the minus strand of OY728129.1, from coordinate 687,656,353 downwards.
TTAAAAAATTTAAAGCCGTTTTTATTACTGGTGGTATTTTTACCTTATTTATAAAAGGCAAATCTAATAGTTCATTGGACCTCCTATAACCTAATATCATCATCAAAATGAAAAAACAATCATAATCAATCTCTATATATATCCTTCCACTTGAATTGGTTACTAAGAAAACTACTATATCTAATTACATAACAAGGAAAGAAGAATTAATGTCCACACAAGCCTTAAAAATTTAAAACCAATTAATTATAGTTGGATTCTAGTGTAGTTTAAGTCATTAATAGGATTATCTACTAACATACCTTAAACGATATTCATCCTAAAAATTATTTACATCAAAATAATATTTTTTTTGGTTGGTTCCTTGTACTATATTTAAATTTAAATGTTTTAATATGTAGAAGGACTGGGCGATAAAAAGGTAATACAATATTTCAAGGAGGCTGAAATTAGTAGATGAAGGATCCAGGCGTAGAGTAAGTGTGTGATGGGTCATCTCAATTTCACTTTTTTTATAATAAATTATTAACTCCGGACATATATGTTGATAAATGTTGTGATCAAGCGAATTGATTAAAAGAATACAGAAAATTGGAAAAATATAGATCCAAAGCATTAGATCATCACATATTATATATAATTAATTAAATAAATTAATGAATTTTCTAGTGAGAAATTTTATATTTGTTGATGGATCTGAAAATGGATCTATTTCATACCATTGTTGTTTTGAAGGAATCGATAATATATTCCCTCTAGAGGTGATCCACATGTGTTAAATAAATAACTTAATGTCACTATAAGATTCTCTATGTAATAGGACAACAAATACTATATCTCAGGTTGTTTTCCCTTGATTCCCCTAACAATCTATTCCACAGGATTTTGATTGATCTATCATGAATTGAGAGTGGAATGTGGAGAAATATTTTTCTCTATTCTTGGGAGAGTTCATGGATAAATGATTCGTCTAGGGATTTGAGAGAATTCTTCAGTTTTTTTATCCACAAAAAAGAAACGAATTCCACACATGAAAAATAATATAATTTTTTTTATATACAACTAGGGTTAGAATTAAATAATTACACTACAACCCATTATTATTTATATAACCACCTTGAAACTCCTTATTTATAATAATAATAATAGTACTATTTAATGACATGTGTTAAACTCACGAATTTAATTACAATTGTTTAATATTATAATATTCAAAATATATTACATCTCACTAGATTATTAATCTCAGTCTCCCATTCCTCCACAACATTTATTGGGCCTTGAATTATAAATATTTATTTAAGAAAAAATTATCAATGTATTATTCAGAAATAAATAAATAAATATTATATATCACAAGATCGGAAATAAATATTTATTAAATATTATTCTAACATTATATTCTATTGAATTACTGGTCATAGTATATATATGATCTGAAAAACATAAATAATTCTTTAACCATGTGTAAGATTAATATTTTATCAACTTTTTTAAAAATAAATAATATTATGTTCTTTAACTGTGATTTTGGAAACACATAGTGGGTGGCCCTCTGGGACTATTTCTCAGTGGCATTAGGTGAAAATGCCTAAATTTTCAGGTTAGAATCTAGGAACACACCAAGCCACCCATATAGAATGTTTTTAATTCTTCAATGAATAAATAACTCATGTGGACACCTACTATAATTAATATATCTTTATCATGATATATCTAATCATAGAGGTTGCTTACTGTTGCCATCAACCTATGTTCTTGATGTATCTTTCATTTAATTTTCCAAATTTGAACTAGACTATAGAACACCATGGAATATGATTTGTTTATGATATATCAATTTCCTCAAAAGTAATTATAGATCAATTTATGTTAAATAACATATGGAAAAAATCCTTTCTCACCATATTCATTAATGATATTTTACATCTGACAAACCCAATGAATCCTACCTCACTATTAACATATGTTTTTGTGGTTTCTATCAATACATCAAAGTACACAACTTATAAAACTCATTAATAATAATATTATCATCTGAGGATAAACATGCATGTTTCGATATATGAACATCCAATGATGAATATAAATGTGGATTTATTATATCCTGGACTCATTCTCATAATATTAAACACTGGATATTACCAAGGGCATACACTATCAGAAGGTACCTCAAAGTCCTATGAGTCTCCACCCTTGATATCCTATATCATTTTTGTCCTTCAAAAAACAACATCAAAATATAGAACATATTATTAATAATACTATCATGGCCCTTATGGGTTCTCATCAGATCATGGTATATCTATGACCTTTCAGTGTAATGGAATCCCTTTGGACATTATCACATAGTACGTTATGCAAGAAAAATAATCATGATGAGATAAAGAGATTATTAATATTTAAAAAAATGAATATGGTTATCATAAATTACATATAAGTTTGTTCTAGGGAATCAAATCCAAAAAAATCCTACGTGTACTAGATCATACTATCGACAACCTTATCTCTTCTAGATCTCACACGATACTCATTATTCTCTCATGATTGGCCTTTAGATAATGGGTCCACAATGTGTTCTTCTATGGAGAAGCTAATTACTATAGATTTATTCCTCTAATAATAATCCCTCAATAGGTGATAATTTTGTAGAATATTTATTATACATTTTTCTATACATAGATCTTTTGGAAAATCCACCAGTGTGGTATTACCACAATATAACGTGATAGGGTCATTACTTTTAGGCACCACATCAAGCTTCTAGAGAAATATTTTTATCCAAAAAAATTCATTGGCTACAAAATTATCCATTATATACCCAGAATAGTCTATAAAATCATTGAAAACTAGCTTATTTGAACTCTTCCAGCTCACAAATCCTCTGTTGATATAGAAAAAAACTTAACTATGAATTTAGATCATTCTAATCTGCTTTAAAATTAGCCTCAGTATAACCAATATTGACTATCTCATCATGTACTCCATAGATAAAGAACATATCATTATTTCTTCTCATATTTATAAGGATTCCATCAATATAAAACCAATTTTGTTCTCCTAGATAATCCTTATATCTACCTAACATGATTGATGCATCGGCAACATCAAGTATAGTAAATAACATGGAATACATGATTTATCTTATTAGTAAAGTGTATCATATATTAATCATTATCTCTTTCACTTATTGTGTTCAAGGACACATTTTATTTGAAATATTTATACCATGTGACACTAGAACCTATCCCATCTTAGATCATTCCAAACTAAATCTCCTCAGTATTAGGGTCAATTTATATACATTGAATTGGTCCTAAAAGACTCTTGGATCTACCACGAATGAACTTGATTGCTTGAATATAGGGGTATTCAACTATGTATTTCATGGAGAAAAACATGTTCAAATAGGCATTAAATATTGAGTGATTGGTATGTCATTTACAATAATAAATATGTTATCAACATTAACTACTAGGATAAAAATGATTTCCCACTAACACATTTATAAACACACTGGTCACATTCATTTTTAATAAAGGAAAATTATTTTATAGCTTCATCAAATTGAATTTTCCATCACTTAAATCCTTCCTTTAATCCTTAAATGGATCGATGAAGCTTTTAAATATGTTTGGCATCACCTCGGGTCACAAACCCTTATAGTTGTGACATATATACATCTTTTTGAAGGTTACCATTAAAGAAAGGTATATTGACATCAATTTTAAAAACATCACAGTCATGTTAAGATTATATAGAAAGTAAAATTCTAATGTATTTAAATATAGAAATTGGTGAATAGTTTTCATTATATTAAATTACCTCATTAATTTAAAACCCTTTAGCCACAAGAATTTCTTCATAGTTATTTAATTTACCTTCCATATCCAGTTTTATCTTTAATGCCTATTTTCACTATAGGGGATTACACCAACCGGTGCAATGAACATAACCCAATTATGGTTATGATACATGAAATCTATTTTAAAATTCCTAAATTCTTTCCATCTCGAAATTCAGAGATCTATACATCCTATTCTTTGGAGAGAGGGTCATCTTTCTCAATGAATAATGAGTTATATATTTAGTAACTAGAAAACTATATATATCTAGTTCTCCTACCTATTTTGTACTCCTATGCAATAATTGTATTTCAAGAACTCTTTCTTCCATGATGAACCGTATAATAAATTATTATATAAACTATTATTTATCTTGATTTTTGGATTCATTTAAGTCCACCCTTCTCTCACTATCATTTTTTGGAGACATACAGTTTCATTCATGAGGTATTTTATTTGTAATATTCTTTTGTCTAATTAGGATAACCTATAAATATTCACATTTCTCCCTAAGGAATTAGGTTTTTAACTAAAAAGAACAGAACAAATTCCTCCCATACCCATACAAATGTATGCGACAAAATAATTTCTTTCCATTCAGTAACATGAAAGGAATTCCATTTGATACATTACTTGGTAGTCAATTTGGTTTGTACAAAAAAATTTGTAATGAATATCTCAAAAATAATAATAGAATATCTAAATGAATCAATATCTACCTTACCATTTTTGACAAGGTAAAATTTCTCCTTTCACTAAGACCATTAGACTGCTATGTGTAATTTTGAATGAGTATATATAGAATCACCAACTCCTATAAAAAATCTATAAAATCTAGGTTAATATATTCACCACCTAAATAAAATTTATTATTCTTTATCTTCATTAAATGATTATTATTTACATCATTCAAGTATTATTTTAATTTCTCAAAGGACTCTGAATTATACCCCATTATATAACATTACTATATATACATGAGTTTCAAGTAAAATTTATGATGTAATACTACCCACTAATAGATTCTTCTAGAAATGTTCTAAAAACAATATTGTGTACTAATCCTATAATATTTTTGGCCATTTCTCCCTATCCACCTTATGGTGTTCTGGTCATTTTGCATTGTAAATAAGAGTGACATCGTTCAAGTTTTTTTAACTTACAAGAGTCAAAATAACCATGTTCATAAAGATTTTTCAAATTCATATCATGGTCAATGAAGGGATGGAGATGAAATAGTTAGGTGTTATATAAGTTATGTGAACGTGATTCATTATCTATTACCAGTACTTATTATTTATAATTTAATATATAATGATGATTATTTATTTTTGTTGTACCATAATATAACTTGTTTTATAAAATAAACAAAATTTTATTTGAAACCATTGAAATAAAACCATCTGCATCTTTGAATTAAACATAAATTATGTTCTTGTTAATAGTTGGAACATAATAAAACCCCTTTAAAATAAATATTATTGCCATTGGTAAGGAAATATTATAGTCACCAATATCTAAAGCAGCTAACCTCACACCACTATGAGTTTTCAAATATACGTATCCTTTATAAATATTCTTCAATCTACATTGTTCTTGACTATGATATAGATATGAGCACCACAATATGTATCCAATACCCATTCTTAGATATTTATTGATTACACTAAAATAATGCATTTTTAGCTTCCCCTTGGTTCTATGTAAAGTTAAATTTCTTGTTTTCTTAATTACCACATGATAACATACAACATCATCTTCCTTTCTTGGCCTATAAATCATTATCTTCTTGGAAGGAAAATTCTTTGGAGCCTTATACTCGTTTTGATTCTTGGGCCCCTTCTTCTAGTTCATCTTTTCACATGCACTATAAGGACAATAATTTTTTATTCCACATGTCTTGTGTACAGGGAGAATGAGATTAATAAGTTTCAAAACACTCATCTAAATATTTTTATTGTTATAATTAATAATAAAAATAGGTAAGTTCATGGGAATAGAGGATATATAGAGATATGTGTCCAAATCATTGGTAAATTTAATCCCTAAGGTTTCTAATAATTATTATATATCCAATGAACATGACTACAAGAGGTCTGGCTGGAGTGGAATCCCCATGCTTAGATGTTAGAAAAGGATTGGAGACCTCATATCTCCATTATATCACCTTCTTAGGATAGATATCCTGAAGGTATGACATCATGTTATACACATCCATGTCCTCTTGTTGCTTCAAAATATCATTAGTTAAGGATGATATCATGAAACATTGATCATGTGTAGCATCATTCAAATGTTTCTTAGAGAGAGAAAATTATTCCACACTAGCCCCATTACTATTCACATTAGGAATATATCCTTCATGAATAAATACCATCCTTTCATAGTGGAGGATAATGCGTAAGTTTCTTTTACACTCTTGTAATTTCATATCAGTGAGAAATTTATCCTTCTAATGTAAGGACCACAGTGATATGTTTGATGTTAATTTTTTAATTTTCTACAAATATGATGAGAAGATATTTGTTACATTATCTAATAAAGTTTAAACAAATTTATAAATATTCTTTTCATTAATATACCATAATTTTATTAAAACCCAATTGACCTAAAAATTAAAATTAGAATATATTGTTTCTTGAAAATTATAGTGGAAAAGATTCATATTCACCTTCTCATCACCGAAACACTTAATGGGGAACTAATTTGAAGTTTATTCAATAGGAATTAGAAATTCCAAATTCATTAACTCGCAATTACATGATCTGTTGAGTGGACTCCGAAATTATAAAATACTTATTATTGGATTTCCTAAACCCTAGCATCTCAGTTACACAATGTCCTACTTTGACAGTCAACCGTTGATGTGATCTATGTTAGGTCAACCCAAAACATCAAGATAGAATTCCCTAATTACTGAAATCCCACAATCTATTTTATCAAGAAATTTGACCTAGGATTCAATTTTTACTGGATTATTGGACGAATATACCTACATAATATATAAAAATTTATGAATTTTAACATTATGCATAAATTTAAATTTATTATCTTTAATAAATTCTTGTTCATATTAAAATAATTTAATTATTTCATGACCCCTCCCCAAAAATTGTACCCCTCCTAGGCTGGTAATGAGGGAAGGGAGATAATGACCCTGAGTCCTACCTCCAATAGGCCCCAGGATAGTGCCTAGCACCTATGGTATAGTTAACACACAAATGGGAGGCATTACCCAATAAGGGAACACATGTGAAAAATAGATATTAGATAGACACCAACCAATCCAACATAGACTTAAATACAAAATAATCCCATGTACAAGTATGTATTGAAAAGAAAACCTACATCAACTGAAAGGAATGATTACATGTACTGAAAGAAAGTAATACAGCATCAACAATGAAGCTTGAACAGCTCATGTAAACCCCAAGCATGAAGTATCCTGCCTGATCTCAACCCTAATCCAAGATTCCAGAAAAAAAGTATATATAACATTGGGGGGTATAATAGTATACTTAGTAGGATCCTCCTCAGATCCTCTCATGATGAACTAAAGAAGGAATTCTAAATAACAAATAATCTACTAGTGAAACTAAATCGTCACCTAAAAAGGTATACTATTTTCTCAACCTCACAATGGATAATATCACCTAGTATCACATTAAAGATTATATAGTATAGTAATGAATTTAATGGGTAACCCACTACCACTTCCCCAATGGGTTTCTGCTATTCCCCAATGTCACTCTTCCTAAAAATCTCTATCCAAAAAGGCTTACTTGCAGACACCTGGGCAAACCTCCAAAACAAGAACCTCATGCAACACAACCACCACATCCACATAACCAATGTCACCAGGTACTTTCTATGAGCCACCATATCTTCCACAATGTTTATCATATGTCATGTATTATACCTCAAACCATTACATCCAATACACCGCATAAGGATACTCAAGCCATCAAAACCTATACGTGTTACACCTATAGTAGTCCATAGGAATCTATATCCAAAATATATGTGTGTGCATGAACATAAGAAATCACATTCCTCTACCCACATATGTGGGTAAAACTAACTATTGTGCCTACTAGAAAAAAAAATTCCAAGAGAAGAGAGGGGGCCAAATAGGGTATTCATCCATCCATCCTCCCACTAAAATGTTAGGGAAGACACCCCATGGATCCGAATCATCGAAGTATCGGTTTCCATAACCTACAATGTGGAGTATCATATAGAAACAAAAAAAATACAAAATATAATGTAGCTTAAGACCACACTATGATAATAACCTAGTCTTAGACTCAAGTGCAGATAATGTCTCTAGGTCTCCCAGCTACCACTTCTAAGACTAGGTATACAATAACAGAACAACCATTTAAAGAGATACATTATATTTCTTTGTCCCTTTTTCAGTTTCACATTATGTTAATTAATTATTTAACCATCAATTAACAATTTTCATTACACATTACATTTCATTACCATCACACTAAAAGTTTCATTCCCTCAAGGTGCAACCAAACCACATCCACAGTTACTCAAAATTGTAACCTCACTATTGCATCCCTGAAAGAACCAACCCCATGGGTTAACATCAGTTATTAAATCATTTATTAATACCATTATTACATTTCAATAAATACGGGTATTTTTGAAAATAATTCTATGCTTCCAAAAACAGGGGGATCAACATGGTAAGTAGATGAAATACCCATTGATTATTTTCCATCTATAGATGGAGCACATGCCCATGTATCCTCATGAAGCTAAACATGTAAAGCACGTGTAATACCCCATGTGTCTTCACCTATATTTAAATATAGGTATGTAATACTATATTACTCAATTAGTGGGGAATTTAAATAAGATAAAAAAAACAACAACATTTAATAATCACCCAATATCCACATCCAAACCATTTCATCATCTCGAGTGTCCTCCTCGACACCCACATGCATAAACTGATGCATCCGATAATTGTAGACATCAACTACTGCCACAACCACTAGGCCTACATGCCCCACATACCACAACAACCTTCTAGACTGAAATCAAATCACAAGAAGAAGGAAATGAAAATAAATTGGGCTCTTGGACCCAAACAACCTATTCAACTTTCACCCATAAAAAGAACTCATGACTCCAAAGTATAAGGCTCTTGGAATTTACAAGAATGAGGGTAACTCAAAACCCTACCGAGCATTATCCTTTATCAAAAACTAGTTCTTTAATTCTTCCTCAACTAACTGATTAATTATTAGTAGGTTAAAACTTTGGGAAACCTAACAAGCATGCTTCCATAGCTATCAAAAATTAATTAAACATGCTAACTGCATCAATTTGATTATCATAAAATTACAATAACAATTAGATTCAGTTAAATGCTTCTTTATCTTCATCCAATTAATTTATAATTTACCCTAGCATTACATTATTTACCAACTTCACCTAGAATTACATGATAAACAAGAAAATCCTGGATATCACACAGTCTATAAAATCAAGTGGCAACAACATACGATCAAAACCAAATCATTAATCATATTCAAATATTTATTATTTCAATTACATTGTTATTCAGTGGGGTAGAACAATAAAATCTACTAGTACATGAAAATTGAATAGATAATCTATTAATCCCCCCATTTCTAAATGTTTCCAATGTTCTTTGAATGAGATTGGTCTAACAATATAGATCATTATCACCTTCCTACAACGACTGCATTCACCCGAGGATGTCGGGGAAAGACCGCATCAACCAAAACCCACGAAGTATCCATTATAATCATAGAGATCTCATGACGTTACATTGAAATGGTACATTGGAAGAAAAATATATATGAACCACAATGAATAATGGTAGAACATACCTTATTGAAGACCAATCAATAATTCTAGGAAGCACCAAAACAGGGGGTGTGCATGAGCAGCAGAAAAAATCATAGGGGAAATAATCCAAGGAATAATATTTGATTGCATGAATTCTATGGAAAAGAAAGGTCCAGGTGTCTCATTCAAGGTAAATTAATGAAGTATGAAAAATGTTAAGGTTATTTCAACATCATAAAGATCAAAATAGAAAATTTGTGTAGATATGTTTTAGAATTTCCATTAAAAGACGATCACAATAAACCACATGGTTTAACAATTTAAAACCCACCAATTATTTTGAAAACCAATGATATTATTTTTAGCCCCTCGAATAGCTTCTAACCAACGTATATATTGAAATAATCTCATTTTATGTTAATGATTGATGTCAAAAGAGAAATACTAGTACATCTAGAAAAATCTAGAAATTTGGAAAAGGAGAATGTCTTACCATTCTGTAAAAATTATTAATGACACTATTAGATGTCTCACCATTATGGAAACACAGTTCATAACATCATTATGAATATTTGAAAATGGAATGTTACTCACTATTCTGGAATCATTGTTCATGACACCATTCTAGAAATTCATAAATGGAAAACAACTCACCATTTGGGATACACTGTTCATGACACAATTGCAAAAATTTGAAAAGGAAATGACTCTCCATTATAGAATAACTATTCATAACACCATTGGTTGTCTCGCCATTCTGGAAACATAATTCCTAACATCGTTCTATAAATTTGGAATAGGAAATAACTCACCATTCTATAAACACTATTCATAGATCTAGAAATTTGGAATATTATTGCAGATAAGATAACTTGACCTCCGAGAACACTTCAACCAGTAGATTTTAAGAAATTAGTGGCCCAGAGTGGTCTAGTCTATTACATCATATACCAATCAAAACATTCTCAGCCTCAAGAATTTAAAACCAACCCAGAGAGGAAATAGAAATAGGGGTCTGAACAACCACCCCTCGAGATACCTCTCAAGGCTCTCACCACCAAAGAAGCACAAACCCCTCAAAAAGAAACATGAAAAACGACACACTAACCAACTCCATATCCTAAACACTCTCCTAGTAGAGATTCCTCCAAAAAGAGAGCAATTCACAAAACAAAACAACATAAATCCATCTCATAAAAAGAATAGGTCTAATACCACAAAATGAGCATAATTATAAGTAAAGAGGTAAACATTAATCATATCGACGTTCTGAGCATGTATCTGTAACTCATGTTCCCATGTACTCTCCTCCACGTCACATTACCACCACAAAACATGAACCGATGGGATGTAATTCCCACATAACAATTCCTCCTTGACGTCCTTTAACTCTACAGGATGCTCCTCAATGGTTTCATCCCCGTCAACATCGATCTCTCCCTAATCAATTATGTGAGAGTCTTCATTAAGATAACAATGGATAAGTGACACATGAAAAAACATCATGTATCCGAATAATATGTGGGGAATGTTCTACCAAATCTTCCATGACTCCAATACAAGATAACCCATCTAATGGAGCAACAAACTGGAAAGAAATCTTACTCCCACGACCAAATATTCAAGGGCCTTTCCAAAAACAACTTGATCTCTCCAATCCTCCACCTCAAGATCCCCCAACTAAGAATCTTCCACTTGTTACACAAAAGATGATTGAACTATCATTCATAAAATAAAACCCATTCCCCCAACTTATACCATATCAAAATGTATTGATAATGTTATTCCACCACCCTCCAAGAATCACCTGATTCACATAATAAATCATTACATGACTTCCAATTCATCACATCATCTACAACATTAACTTTAAAAGGTGTATACATGTTTTCGATGTGGTAATCATATACGAAATCCATCCACCGATAGTGTTGCAAATTCAAGTCATTCTGGGAGAAAACATACCACATGACTTTATGATCGGTGATGACTATATGTTCTCTCTGATGAGGTTATGTCTATGCAACTTTAGAGAAAACTTCACTATCTCCAACATAAGATCATGGGTGGTGTAGTGAGTTTCATTGGCATGAAACATCAAATACCCATAACAAATGACTGATCTCTACTACAACATAAAACAACCCAAAACCAGATGCAAAGAATCAAAAAAAACCTTGAATAAAACTAATGTAGTTGGAAAACAACGAACCGAATCATTGACCAACATCCCTTTTAGATACTCATATGATGCCACACACTAATCGGTCCACATGAAAATCTAATACTTCACTATCAATTCATTTAGATGAGTCACAAACCACAAGAAATCAGATATGAACCATATGTAATAGCATGTGATACCAATGAAACTCCTCACCTGTGCCAATGTATTGAAGGATTCCCCAGATAAAAATGCTTCTATCATCGATAGATCCATAACTTCACCCTCCTGGTATACAACATTCACTATGTAACAGACATACTAAGAAAAAACTCACATTTAGAAAACCTAACAAACAGATGTTTTCAATGATGAACCCTCAAAACAGAACATAGATACTCTAAATTATCCTCCTCATATATAGAGTACTCAAAATTTTCATCAATGAAAACCACAATGAACATATCCATGATCTCACAGAACACAACGTTCATTAACCCCATGAACACAACTAGAGCATTATTCAGAAAGAACGACATCACCAAGAACTTGTAATGCCCATGAAAACAACAGAGAGCAGTATATGGAATATCATAATCCTTCACACACACTTGATGATACCCAAACCACAAACTAGTCTTTTAAAACCAAAATGAACCCTTTAGTTGATCAAACAAGTAATTAATCCATGGAACTGGATAGTGGTTATTCAGTGTTAATTTTTTCAAGCAATGATAATTGACACACAATTGAAAATTGTTTCATCATTATTTACAATCAAAACTGGTGCACCCCACAGTGAGACACTCGGCCGAATAAAAAAACACTAAAAAATACATTCAAGTTTTATACGCAACTCCCAAAACTCAGAATGCACCATCCTATATGGAGATATCAAGATATGATACACACCTGTCTATAGATCGATCTCAAACTCAATCTCTCTTCATGGGGGTAATGTTACAACCTCTTCAAGGAATACATCATGGTGATTTTCAGTGACCTTGTGAAATGATGACTGCCGAACCTCTAACAAAGTGAGCATCAACTCAGCTATCAAGGATAACAATTAATGAACTTGACTATGTCTAATCTAAGGGTCTTTCTCTCCAATAAAAATAGCTGGATCTCCATCAGTATCGAATAAATCCACCTTCCTCTACAACAAATCCACAGTAGTATACAAAAAATACAACCAATCCATGCCGAGGATGACATAATATGGTTGTATTATAGAACACATAAAATCTCCCCATGAGTGGTGCTTCCCCAACACTAGTTCATAGTACTTATATATTTCAAAGAAGTCACCTTGACCTCAAACTAGAATATTCAATGCCAAAGGGAACTGGAAGTCTATGTACCTCAAGTCTTAATAAATGTACAATTGAATATGATATGAAGTATTTCATCACTCATAAATCAAACAAAGAATATAGCCAAGTAGAAAATAAGCAATGGGTATATTGAATGATGTTTAGATCACCTGGTGCTGAATATGATAAAGCCTGACGATAACCCCCACATCCTCCATGGACTCTTTGAACCTGATAACGACCACCACCACATTTTTTCTCTATGCTCTTAGGATGGGAAGACTCCTAGGTCTTTCCTCTTCTTTCCCCATATACTATCTACTAATCAAATGTTGGTGCAACTATCTAATGATACCTCAACTAGAACTGCCTCGATAGAGGAACCTGGAGCAGAACGCCTAACAAATACTAACTTCTCAGAAAGGTCGGGCATTCTTTCTATTGAAGACATCAACTTCTATAAGAGAAACAATTTCATGTTCCCTTGGCATAGGCCATAGAAATGATTCCCACAGAGAAATGAGATGCTGAGGGATGAGACCGACCCTCGGCCGAATGAATACTCTTCTTCCCAAAAAACTAGGAACCCCAGACCACATCTCATATTTGTAAAGAATCCTAATAACTACCCTCTCATGATGATATGATTCTGGCTAATTTCCTCTCGATGACATCTCCCCTCACTAGCACATTAAGATATGTCAGCATCATAAACGGGGTGACCTGGTGCTAGATCATTGGACCCAAATCCACCTCAAAATTCATTTCCATTACCTCCTCTTCTCGCAATAGGTCTGAAGCATATCGCAAAATATTCTTGAAGTGGATCCCAAACTCTCCACACTAAAGCATCCCCACCAATGGGTAAGAATCTCTTAGTGACTGATCACCTTTATGGATGATGAATGAATCACGGTTCTAAACTACTCTTGGGAAATCTCCCATGAGATCATTGACTCCTCCCAATACCTGAGGAATAAGAACCACCACTTCCTCATTGCTCCATGCAACGTCGTCACAACCGATGACGCCTAGTTCTCCTTCCAACAATAGATCGATTTAAATGTTATCTCATTCTCCTCCAACCATTTTTCTATTACTATCTCTGAAATAGAGTCCTTGTTCCTATACAGACTCTTACGCTGAAACTCTCAGAGTTTCCTCATCTATGTGACTTCGTTGTCAACCTCAACTCGATAGAAATCTGCTTGCGCAACCGACTTGATATCTTCTGCATGAACCTGACGAGGATGTCGACAAAGAGCCATAATAATAAAATAAAAATGTTAGAATTACTAAACCTAGAATACAGAATAATTTAACATTAATTAATTTATTTTTATTTTATTCATTTTAGGTTAACATATCCCAAGGTCTACCCATTCAAACATAGGCGCAGAGAAGAACGATGTATGGTTCTTTCCTAGGTCCCTACCCTACAACTAGTATCACATAGTTTTATTGCCACTTTATGCTTAATGGTTCATGCATAAAATCACAAGGGGGATAAATAACCTTGTCTCGACTATTCTCCATTTTTTATAGTGCTTTCTAATTGTTGGTGACACCATTTTCCTACAAACCCATGCAACCCCACATGTTCCTAGCTCCAAAATCAATCATATCCCTCAACTAAACCTCTGATACCACTATGTCATGACCCCTACCCACAAATTGTACCCATTCTAGGTCATAAATGGGAGAAGATAGATAATGACCCTCAGAGTCCCTCCCCCCGTATGCCCCGAGATAGAGACCTCCTCTGAGGGTATAGTAAAAAGACAAATGGGAGGCATTACCCTCTAAGAGACCAATGAGAAAGAGAGAGATAAGATGAACACAAACTAAATCCAACATAGACTTTAATATAAAATAATTTTGAGTATATATATGTAATGACATGAAAAAACTACTAAAACATAAAGGTAAAATTTGAAGAACCAAGATAATATAAAACAACATCAACCACGAAGCCCGAATAGCTCCTGTAAACCCCGTGCTAGTAGTAACCATCTAGATCTCCAATCTACACCATGTGACTTAATAATAGTTTTTATAACATTGGGTGTGTATAATATTATATTTAGAAATATCCTTTCCAAATCCTCTGATACAAAAGTAAAGGAAACATTCTAAAGCCTAGTTACTCAACAAGTGAAACTAACTCGTCACCTAAAAAGCTATACTAGGTTCTCAACCTCAAAATGGATACTCTCACTGAGTATCTCATACAAGAGTATATAATATATTATAAAATATCATGGGTATCCCACTACCACTTCTACACTTGTTTTCCCCTTTATGCTAATTGCACACGTTATAAGCATATCTCTCAAAAAAGGCTTATCTGCAGACACCTGGGTGAAGATCCACAACATGCACCTCATGCAAAACAACCACCACATACATGTATCCAATGTAACCAGGTAGTTTCTGGGAGCTAATATTTCTTTCATAACATGTATCATACATCAAGTATTATATATCAATCCATTACAGCACATACACTAAGTACGGATCCTCATTCCATCATAGACTATACATGTTACACCTATAGTAGTCCATAGGAAACCATATCAAGAATACATGTGTGTGAATAACCACAAGCCAATACATCCCTCTACACACATGTAAGAGGGAAAAAATCATCGTGCTTACCAGTATAAGTAATTATCAAGTTAAGAGAGAGGGGGAAAATGGGGTAGTCAGCAATACATCCCCCCACCAGTATGTTGCGGAAAAAGCCCCATGGATCAGAATCCATAGGGTGTAAATTTTCATAACCGATTGGGTGGATTATTGTATAGAAACAGAAGAAGTAAAAAATATACTATAGCACAAAAACACACTATGGGAATAACCTATTCATTGAATCAACTGTAGCTAACATCTCCTAGACTCCTAGCTGCCACTATTAAGACTTGGTATCCTATAAGCACAAAACCATTCAAAGATCTGCATTAGATTTCTTTGTCCCTTTTTATGAGTTTCACATTAAATTAATAAATTATTTTACTATTATCATTCCACATTACAATTCATTAGCATCACACCTGGATTACCATGCCCTCCATGCATAATCAAACCAAATCCACAATTACTTTAAATTGTAACCTCATGATTGCTTCCCAGCAAACTCCAACCCCACAGGTTAGAATCATTTTTTAATAGCATTATCACATTTACATAATTCTATGTATTATAAAAAACATTTGAATCTTCCAAACTAAAATGGATTAACATGGTGAGTAGATGAACTACATGTTGTGTCATTGCAATCAACAGATGGAGTGCAGGGCCATCCGTCCTCGAGAATCTTAACATGGAAATCATGTGGAATACCCAGCAGTCTTTGAGTATTTTAGAAGGAGGGTAAGAATGACCATCTAACTCAATAAAAGTAGAAATTAAAGAAGGTAAACAAAAAATAAGATTCACCAAGCACCCAAAATTTACATCCATCCCATTTCATCATATCTATTGTCATTCCCGGTACCCACATGCATAAACTGATATATCTCACTACTCCAATAATAAAATTCTTCCACAACCATTGGGACTCCCTACCCACATACCGTAACATCTTTATAGGCTCATATCACATCACAAGAAGTAGTAAACTATAAAAACAGGGATCTTGTCCCCAAATAATGCATTCAACCTTCACCCATAATAATCACTCACAACTCCAAAGCATAAGGCTTTTGTCATTTACAAGAAAGAGGGTAACTCAATACCCTTCTAGGAATTATCCTTTATCTGCAACTATTTCATTAATCTATATTGAATTAATGAAATTATTATTACTAGGTTACAACTATTTGAAACCTAACCAATAAGTTACAATAGCTATCAATAATTAACTAAACATGATTACTTCATCAATCTGATTATCATCAAATTAAAATAACAAAAAGATTCATTTATATGCCTCATATTATTTGGAAAATAAATTTTCAGGTACTCAATGCTTTATGTTCTTTACTAAATTCCTTCAAGAATTAAATGCTAAACAAGAAAAGAATAAATATCACATGATCTAGAAAATGAAGAGGCCACAACATACGGTCGAAACCTATTCTTTAATCCAGTTCAAATATTTATTATCAAAATTACATTTTGATCAAGAGTGATAAAACAAGATAACTCTACTAATTCCTCTAAATTGAATATATAATCCATGAAAAACATACCTCAAAAGGTTTACAATGTTATTTTCATGAGAACATTCCGCAACAGATCACAATCTCTTCTCCCGCAACGACTACATTCACCCGAGGATGTCGAGGCACGCCCACATAAACCAACACCCAAGAAATATACATTAGAGACATATAGATCATTATCCATTACATGGAATGGAGACATGGGAGTAAATATATACAGTAATGAAGAATAATGATGGTAGATCAAACCTTATCGAAGACCGGTAGACACTTCTTGGTTGCACAAAAAAAGGGACAGCACATAAGAAAAGGAAAAAATCAACGGGGAAAAAATCCAAGAATAAATTTCTTCTTTCTCGACACATATGGGAATTAATTTTTTGTTCATCTCATGCTAGCGGGAAACTAGGATGGATGAACATGGCGAAGGGTATGCAAGCCTTGAAAAGATATAAATAGAGAAGTCGTTTAGATATGTTTTATAACTTCCATTAAAAGTGGATCGCATTAAACCACACTGTTTGAACAATTAAAAGCATCCAAACTTTCACAAAATAAATGATATGATTTATATCACTTAAAACGGCTTCAAACCCACTTAAATATGGAATTTAGAACTTTTTATGTAAAAGAAAGACCTTAAAGGGGCAAGATTGTGAAATTTGCTAAAATATAGAATTTTGGAAAAGGAAAATGACTCACCATTCTAGAAATACTATTCATGACATCATTGGAAGTCTTTCCATTATGGAAACATTGTTTATGAAATCATTCTAGAAATTGGGAAAAGGAAAATGACACACTATTTCAGAATCACTGTTCATGACACTGTTACGGAAAATTGGCAAAGGAAATGACTCACTGTTCTGGAAACACTGTTCATGCCTGCCTGAAAGTTATTATTTTTATTAATTTGTGTGAAAGGAAAACAAAAGGAATCATGTCCTCATGGAGGCCGAAATACATTCAAGCCCAGGGAATCCCCTTGCACCACATTGATACACTCGAGAGGCAATCAATGGAGGCTGTCAAAGATCATAAGCGCTTGCTCCTGCTGACCTAACCGGGCAACTCTGTCAGCCGTAAAATTGGATTCCCTCAAACTATAGTGAATAATCCTCCCATGATCAGTCGTTGTCCTATATATTCGGATGAGGTAGGCCAGCTCCCATGGAATCCCATGACTACCTTGAAGAGCCTTGACAGGTACCTCCGAATCAGACTCAACCTCAGTGATCTGCAACCCTTTCCTTCTGCATACCATGAGCCCGGAGTGAAGGGCATGGACCTCAGCACCTAAAGAGAAACCTGGACCATAGAAGGTGCTAAAGGAAACAAGGACGGAAACCCAACTGTCCCTAAGAAAACCGCCACCTCTCATGGCCCGTTCTATATAGGAGCTATCGATATTCAGTTTCAATCCATGTCTCGGCGGTTCCCACTTAACTCAGGAGCCTCTTTCCCTGTTCCTCATGCATGGAAGATTGAGTAGATTGCAAACCATCGCTGACATGAGTCAAAAATTGATAAGCGAGGCATGCTTCATGATAAGATATCAGAGCCAAACCTGAAGGGACCACGGATAACAAGGGGACCCCAGACGAACCTGGTTTCAAGCCTCCCAGATGATCCAGCAGATTGCGATCAAAATGACCGCTCTGATGTTGCATTTCATCGTTCTGTTGTTAGTTCTTGTGAACCATGAACACACACACTCCTGATGGGACCTAGGATTTCTACCTAATTGTTTATGGTGTGTGAAGAACGACCAGAGTTTGGAAGCCCATTGGCCCTGGAAGAAGAGATGTGTCATCGTCTCAGATTGTGGGAACGTGCAACAATAGCATCGAGAAGTAATATGAATGCCCTTCTTCTGGATTTTCTCCTTAGTGGGTAGCGACCTATTATAGAATCTCTAAATAAGGAAGTTTATCCTTGTGATAACCTCGTTGCACCAGACAGCTGGAACCCTCTCTTCCAAGATGCGATCTCTTCGAACAATCCCCCTGTACCCGCTGCTACTGTACCTGACTGAGATAGTCTTCAAAAAGTAGCATAAGTTCAGATCATCACTCATAATGATACCATCAAACTAGATCATCTGACCGGGGTTTAAGGCCGCATGTATAAAGTCATACTGATCACATGCATCCTGGAAAGAGATATCGGGACACGGGTAGCTCGGGAAAGCAAGGACCTCACCCGCCCGGTTGGCGTTCTAGAAACCGATGTCCCTGCGGCCCACCACCCATCTTCTGTAATTGGACAAGGTCTCTAGATGAGAGAACATACATTTGGCCAGAACCGTATCCCCTTGAGTGATAGACACCTCTCTCCATCTATACCGCATGTTGAAAATTTTTTCCCAGAGAGTCTCCCCGCCTATGATTTCCCATGCCAACTTCACCTGTAAGTAGAGGATGGTGTCCGGAATATCACGGAGGCCGACACCTCCTTCCTCCACAAGTCATGCCAACCGCTTCCAAGATTCCCAATGGCTTCGTCCTTCCCTCTTTTTGTCCCAAAATAAAGTGTTCATGATCTTTTCCATCCTTTCCACAGTGCCTTTCGGGGGTTTAATGAATGAGAATGTGTGCATGGGTATGGGCGTGAGGACATTGTCTATCAGCATGACACACCCTCCAAAAGAGAGCAGCTTGTTCTTAAAATTGAAGATCCTTCCCAGGAGGCAATCGAGAATGTCATTGAAGTGTTTTTTTCTAATGCATCCATAAGAGATTGGCACCCCAAGGTACAGCATCAAAAACCGCTTCCTTTTGCACCCAAGTATCCGTTGTATCTCCCTGCACCTTCTTTCCGAGCATTTCTCTGGGATAAACACATGACTCTTCTCGGCGTTAATGTCTTGCCCACTGAGCTTGGCATAGCTACACTGAATGTCTCTAAGGTGGCACAAGGATCTGCGTCTTCCATTTGTGAATAGAAAAATATCATCAGCAAACATCAATTTGGAAATACAACCCATGTTACCTCTACCAAGGAAGGGCTTCATCTTGCCCTCGGCCAAGAAACAGTTCATGTTTCTAGACAGGGAATCCTAGGAGAGCACTAATAGAAAAGGTGAAAGCAGATATCCCACCCTGATTCCCCTAATGGACTTGAAGAAACTAATGCCTTTACCCAGTAATGAGATCGATATCCAAGGTGAGGAATAGCACCTGAAGCAAATGTCACAGAACCGCTCTTAGAATCCCATCCCTCTCATGACTCGAATGATAAAGCTCCATTAAATGTTGTTATAAGCCTTGTTCATATCCACTTGTAAGATAAAATTGGATCCCACCGCAAGCTTGTTTATGTCGTGGACCAATTCCCTAGCAATGCCAATTGCCCCTTGAATGCTCCGGCCCTTGATGAACCCATGCTGCTCCTCTGAGATCACCATGGGAAGGATCATAGAGATTATACTCCCAATAACTGTGGACAAGATTTTATAAGACCCATTACAGAGACATATGGTCCAGAAGTGGTTGATAAGAGTAGGGTTTTTAATCATCAGAATAAGGACCACCCTTGTGGAGGAAATACCTCTGTTCAAGTAACCACCGCCGAAGAAATCATGCACCTCCTCCACAACATGCAGGCCCACCAGCTCCCAAGAAGCTCTGTAAAAGGAGACTGGAAACCCATCCGAGCCAGGTGCACTATCCACTGGCATACTCAAATGATATTCCCTGACTTCCTCCTCTTGAGGGATAGAAGGGAGGCGGACATTGTCCATGCCATTAACCAGGAGAGGCAGGCTACTCAAGAACCCATAGATGTCTGCTGCATCCCTTTTGAATCTAGAAGAGGTTACCCTCGCCAGAAGACCCTAAAAGTTCTCCAAGGCCATACTCCACACCAAACCTGCATCAGATGTGAAGGAATCATCCTCCAGCCTCAAATTAATCTTCATTCTTTACCTCTCCAAGATGCACGCCTGGAAGAACGCATTATTACGATCACCTTCCCTTAACCACCTAGACCTGACCCTCTGTTTAAAAACTCTCTCCATTTCTAAGAGCCTCTTTTCCAGAATGATCTTCTTGTCGCATAGCATATCAAAAGTGTTTTCCTCCCTAATACTCAGGAGGGATTCCTCTAGTCTTTCCACCTCTATTTGCATGATCTCAACCCCATTTGAAGTTCTCAGTTGCTTGGTCGACCATTTCTGAATATCTTGCTTCAGGTGTTTGAGTTTTTCGGTCAATCCATCCAAAGATTTCTTCCCTTCCTCTTTAATCCAGGAGTCTTTTACCAGTTTCATGATGATCATATCACAGTTCCACTCACTATAGTAGTGAAAGGTCACTCCCACCACTTCTTCGCAACAGATTCCAACCAGCAGAAGAGCGTGGTCTGAGAGCATACGTGAGAGATGTGTGACCGATGATATGGAGAGGAGATCCATGCCCTGAATGTTGGAGAAACATCTGTCCAGCCGACTCCAGATGAAATCCCTCACCCTATAGTTGTTTCACCAGGTGTACTTGGACCCCATGAAACCCACGTCCAGCAGACCTGCATGCGCAATAAACTCTTGAAACTCCTACATGCTTTCGTGATTAATACTAGTGCCTCCTCTTTTCTCTAAAACGTCCAAGATATAATTGAAGTTGCCTCCTACAAACCATGGTAGAGGTCCAGCGTACATGGCTTGAAGATGGTTCCATTCTACATATTTCCCAACAAAAATGACTCCTTGTTCTAGAAATACTATTCATATAATAGGAAATTTAGAAAAGTGTTGGGGATATGTCCCCTTATCCTCCCAAAACACCTTAAACTCATGATTTCATTAAAGGAATATAACAAAGAGGTCTGGGCCATTTCAACTAAAGAGATTAACCATATATTAAATATTATTTACTCATATTCCAATTTATTTTAGTTATATCTTTCATGGTTAGTAATTAATTAATCCACATGATCATGAAAAAACATTTATAATGAAATAGAAATGAAGATTGTAGAAATAAAATAGTAAAATGGCCTGATCATGATCATTTACTATAGGTTACTTTTTCTAGTAGATGAAAAACTAATTATCGACAAATGGAAATAAAAAATAAACCAATTGTGGTTCATGTTGGATCTTTCTATCTATCAGTCTATGTATCTTTATTGGATTGGTTTCACCTCTTCTAGAAAGTTGATTATCCTCCACTAGAATTGATTCTCAATCTAATACATATTCTTTCAGTTGAATGCAGGTGATGGGAAGGGGTATATATAAAATACAACATGCGAACAAAATACCATACATTATAATTGGAGATATTGAATGCATGAGAAAAATAAATTTAATTATAAATTAAATTAAACCAATCATATATGAAGCTTTAGACTAATATCATGGTCATCAATATGTATGAATCAAATTATGAATTTAATAGAATAAGTATTGAATCCTTAATTGTTGTTATTTAGGATAATTAATGCTCGAAACAATTAATTACATTCAGTAATTAATCAATTCTTTTATCTTAATTCTCATATAAATTTCCTTGAGATTCTCATCAGGCTTAATTTTAAAAAATTAAATAATTTATTTATAATTAACATTGAAAACTAAAAGAAATACCATGGTGAAATCTTGCTGAAAATCCATTCAAAACACACCACATGTACTATACATGTACACGGTTTACTCTAGAAACATATGGGGTACACAACTTATCTTTCAATATCATTATTTATACTACGAACTTAATGATCACACAATTTACATAAATCCATATTTTTAACATAGTATGCAATTATTCAAATAATATATTAATGATAATAATATGTCTTATACATTATATGTTGATGAAAACATTATGCTGAAATTTATTAAGAATTCTTATATATAAAAACACATCACATGTTGTGTCCTACGAAATTCATGACCACATACAAGAATATATTGATAAGGGTTTAATTTTGTAGTAAATTAATTTTCAATTCTGTATAATTATATATAAGTACATAGTGTTTACAAGGAAGCTATACAACATGAATTATTATCACTATATATATAATGAACACACCTTGGGGCATGATAAGTTACAGTGCCAAAAAAATATCCGATTACATGGATTGTACATGGGATACACAAAATGTGTTGTCATTGATATATGGTCACAAATAAGGTAGGACATGTGAGAAAATACACGGCCTATCTATGACTTAAGGACTACTTGTCATGTATGGAAGTCCCACGGTGTGTAATCTGGAAGACCTTGTGTGATGATGGAAATGTAAACATATTGTGTGAAATTAAATTCACCATATGTAATAAAATCACCTACCATGAATCAATTGTGAATTAATTATTATTTTATTAAAGACTAGTACATGAAATTTACCTATGTATTACACGTTCTTTACTCTTTTGTTATCTAGACTAATTCCATGACACCTACAGCTAAAATTATTGAATTTTTTTCATTTATAAAAAAAATCAATTTGATTATATTTATGAGAAAAATGGATGAAGAAGTAAATATTACAATTAGGAGTTAAGAATTATTATACTGGAATTGAAAACTATATTAAAAATGTGTTAGTCGATCCACAATCATATAATAATTATAAATAATTATATGACTCTCTTTGATACCACATGAAGGTTTAATGCAGAGTAGAAGAATTTTATGGGTCAAACCCATATTTTTTCATGATTTATGATTGATACACGATTTAGAAGAAAATATACATCACGATCAACATAATTCAATCAAATAATAAAAAATGGAAAAACCCCCAAAATAAACCATAGTATTATCATATATTATTTATAATAATTTTTTAAATTAAATAATTTCCTTGGGAGAAGTTCTTTTTTTGTTGATGAAATTGACAACGGATCTACTAAGTTCCATTATTTATTTATAGGAATCGACAATATATTCCCTTGAGTAGTTATCCTAATGTGTTCCCCAAATCTCTGAACATCATCATATGAATCTTCATGTCCTAGCATGACAAGTCTTATCAAATTTAGTCTTCACCTTTGACCTCGCTACAAAAGTATGCAAAGGATTATATTTGATCTCACATGACCCAATAGTGGAATGTGGTGGAAGATCTATCTCCATTATTGGGATTGTTCTTAGAAAAGAATGCATTATAGGGATTCTATAGGTTTTCCTAGATTTCATTGTAAAAACAATATTAATTGTCTCTCTTTAAAGAAAACATATAGCAGGGTTTATATAATGCTAGGGTTAGAAATAAATAATTTCACAAGTAACAATTTTATTTATTTATTCCCAATATAACCTCATGTCTATAATAATAATATTACTATTTTTTATGGACAAGAACAAAACTCATCATTTCTATTAAATGTTATTTAATTAAATACTGTTGAATATATATTATTTATAATCTTACCATTGAACTCATCCGTTCATCCAAAATATTTATTGGGCCTAATATAATGATTATTTATTTAATAAATAACTTTTCATAACATTATTTAATAATAAATTAATAAATATTATGTTCACTAAATGGAAAATAAATATGTATAAATATTCAGTTGTCATAATATTCATTCCAATAACTGATGATGGAATATATGAGATACAAAAAACAAGAAGAATTATTAAACCACAAATGGGATTAATATTCAATCAACTTTTAAAATAATAAATAATAACATATTATTAAACAATGATTCCTTATACATGTAGTGTGTAACCATATAGCCCTCTTTTCTAGTGGAATTAGGTGATGCAGCCTAAAATAGCAGGATATAACCTAAAAACAATCCAATGAACCCATAAATAATGAAATTAATTCTTATAAGGTATAATACATCATATAGATGCTCATTGTGTAATATAATCCATTTATTGTGATATCTCTATTAAATAAGCTTGCAAGCTTGTGCCATAAACCTATTTGTTTGATGTCTTTTTATTTTAATTTCTAGAAATTGAACTTCCCTATAGAACCCCATGAAATGGATTTGTTTAGGATATAAAATTTCAATCGAAGGTTTTAATATGTAAACTTCCAATAATGAACTGAAGGGAAAATTATTTCTCTCATTATTCATTAATGAAATATTACTCATGACACACCCAATGTAACATACCTCACATCGAACATATTTCATCTTAGTTTTCATCAATACATCAATGTATGTGACATATAACACTCATTAACAATAATATTAAATTACAAGGATAATTACATATGTTGGTAGATAGTAAAATCCAATGAAACATAAAAATTTAGATTTCCTACTAGCGGGTCTTGTTCTCATTATATTTTACCCTATATATTACCATGGGTGTACATCATGAGAAGATGCCTCAAAGTCCTATGAGTCTCTAACCCTGATAAGATGTATCAATTATGTTCCTCAAATGATATAATTTAGATATAAATCCAATATTTGATAATATTTTCACGGCACATATGGGTTCTCATCATACTGGGAAACTGATATTATTTTTTAGTGTGATAGATACTCTCTAAACATTATCAAATACATAGTTAAGGATAAGACCAATCATGATTTGATAATGACATTATTAATATTAAAAAATATGAATACATGTCATCATAATATAAACATAAGCTGGTTCTTGGTCACTAAATCCAATAATAGAGGCCATGTTCATCCCATTGAACACTATTATTAATGTACGGAGGGAGGTATCCTTTCTTCAAATAAGAGATCAATGAATCATCCAGGTCAGTTTATGAATTAAGAAGACCAGACACCACATTTTCTTCATGCCAAATATGATGAATTAACACTTTTAATTGGATTATACAGTATCAATTCCTAACTGTATAAGCACTACTCCAATGACACAGTAATGATTCCATTAAATATTTGACTAACATTGAAGAATCAAATTCAACAGATTATATAATGATATGGTTGGATTTTAAAATGTACATATCATTAAGTATTATAACACCTTCATCATGTAAGGAGGATCCCTCTCCATAAAATGAAGAGGAATCTGGGATACCTAATCCTCTGCAATCATAGTCATACCATCCTCCATTTGTGGTCCCTAGATAGCATGATGGATTCAATGGTGGGTGAGGTCACCTGATAAATGATTCTGGATTTGAATTAAACCTCATTTTGAGTCCATCATTGGATCCACATAGCATTTCATGTGTCACGTATCACTACAAAATTAATGGGGATGAGAATACCTAATAAATGGGAGTTCATATCACCACCTTTGTGAATAAAAAAGCACGATTCAAGGTTGTGATCAAAAAAATATTTTGTAAATTCATCCATTGAGAAGCCACCAAAAATTTAGATGCCCAGTCCCCATGTGCAAAAAAATGATGCAACTATTTAAAATTAGAATTCACAAAACACAAAAATATGGAAACAAGATGGATAGAATTCATCTAAACATATATATTCCTACGAAGATCCCATTTCCAGAGTATGTAAATCATGAATGCAGGCCTAATAAGAAGATCACTACAATATTGTTTTTTTCATTTGGAATTTTTTTCTGTTTCTTGTGCAATAGATTTTTAAATGAAGATCTAGTGAATGGTTTATATTGAGGAGTAAACATTAAATAATAATGAACATTAGTCAATTAGATAATGATAACCGGAAAATTAAGATCATCATTATGGATATCCTCATAAAAGGGAGGTTAAGAAGAAGTGTACCTGATGTCATGTTCTAATGTAGTTTATATAAGGAAACATAGAGTAGTTCTATTCTAATTGTTTTTATAGAATGAAACATCACATATTCATATGAATCAAAAATACTTCTTCGTAATCCTGAATATAGAATATTAACAGTCACTCCTTATGTGGGATCTTGAAGAGTTTTTATTATAGTTGATAAGATATTTACCATATTTCCCCCTTAAAAACTTATCCCAATGGGATTTCTTAAATACATCCTCCCATGTATGTCTAACATTCATAATGATCCTAGTATCAGTGTTAATTCTATGATAGGTAACCCCTTTATCAATAGGAATATCTATTTTAATGTATTTATAGATGTTTAGACTTATGTTTTTTAATATTATTTACCTACATGATATTGAAACCCATGTTATAGGGAATATACCTCTGAATAACTCCATGATCATTCTTGTTGATTCATTCAAAATCTTATATATCAATTTCATCTAGTTTTATATCCATAAAAGAAACATATAAATATATCAGAAATAGATTGTATTCAATTTTCACCATCAAGAATATAAAATAAGGTCCATGAAATTTCTCAATCAATAATATAACTTCTTATAATAAACTTCCATTCAAAATAGTCAAAACATAAAACATAGATGGTTTTGAGGAAAAACACCTCATCATAAGTCTACATCCATGCATTGTTATTTTACCAAATTTTGTGTCAAGAGCTAATGTTATGGAACTCAACATCATGAATATTTCTTATGGAAAATGGTTCATTCAATCTGAAATTGATTACAAAATTTGCCACCACATGGATGAAGAAACTACACACTAATGCCTCACACTAAATTAGTATATCTAAACTACAAAAACATATCAAATGTAACTAAAAATGAAAAAAAAATATCCCATCAAACATAAAATGAAAATCTAAATTATGTGGGTTGGACTTCATCCTACTATATAACGTCCCAATATTTTTAAAAATTAATATATATAAATATATTATTTTTATGTATTATGTGGGAATAAATATATATATTATATATATTTATTTAAAATTTATATATTTGAAGATATTAGATATTATTTTATTAGATACTATATAATTAATTAAGAATGTATGGGTAGTATATTAATAATATTAATTCAAAGGGATTATTTGACGATAATTTATATCAAATAAAAAACAATTGATTATGATTATATGATGACAATTTATAATAATTTATATTTTTAATAACATGAGGAAATAAAAATAATATAATATTTTCCCTTAGGGATATAGTATCCTAGTGGTTATTCCTATACGGGGTCTGATGGGATGTATCAGGGTTGAGTATCCCTGAGTAATTATAGGGGCGACAAATTTCTTAATTAATTTGAATTCTTTATCCTCGAACTGTTGTAATTATAAATAGTATAATATTTTAATTTGAAAAAAATTTAAATAAGAAAATCATATCAAATATAAGAATTTTGTTATGATAATGACCCAAAATAGTAATATAATAATTATTTTGATGATAAAAGTGATATATTTATGTTTATATAAATATAAAAAAATAATATGTAATAAAATTATTAGGTATGATTTTGGGAAACAAATTTATATACTGGAAAACATTATTTATCAATAATTTGGAATAACCTGATTATATGTAATAAAAATAAATTGATATATATTTTGACTTGTAATGAAGGATTTACGATGGATATATACATTATGTTTGACATAATATCATATTAATTTGAAGTAAATATATATAATTTTTAATAATAATATAATATTTTTTATTACATGATAGTATGAAATGAATATATAGTTAAATAGTGAAGTGACATCTATTATGTTATAAAATATTTTGTATGTTAATTATTATGATGGATACAATTTATAATAAATATCGTTTACAATATATTAATTATCGAAAAAATTATTGTACATTAATATGATCATAAAAAAAATTTAATCAAAAAATATGAATAATTAATATAAAAAAATCTATATACAAAATAAATTAATTCATATTAAAAAATATATATATACTAAATAGAAAATGTTAATAGAAAATCAAAAAAAAATTATATATTTTACAAGAAATCTTGTATATATATGTGCATGTATTTACATGTGTTTATATATTTAATTTAACTAAAATTTATAAAAAAAATAAAAAAATTGTGTAAAACTATACACTAACTGTCATTCATCTGCCACCGCGACATTGTTATTTAATTATCTCTACCACACTAACACGTTTGTCCCATTAGAAGACTGAGGATCCTACACCCACCATGCACCATGAAATCAACACTAATTGGTATGTCACTGTCTTCATTCTCCCATGGAATTCCCATTTAGGGGATTCATATATTTAAAATTTCATTCAAGTTACCAATTAAGTTTTTCAAAATTTATTACCTCGTGATTAATGGGAATCCTAATTTAAAAATTATATTTCTATGAAGAAAATATTTTGATAAATTTATATTGATTTAATGAATTTATGTTTAACATATCATGCTTAAGAGGGAATTCATGTTTTAAATAATAATTGTATGTTAAAATAATAATTTCAAGAACCCATTTCCAGTATTTCCATAAGAATGTATTCTATTAAAATAATATTATTTTATTAAGGGTATAAAATTATAAATTTTTTATAAATATTGAATATTTAGTTGTTACTTCCCAGATTGGGATCCCACTAAACAGTTCCCTGAGCCCAGTTTTCCACAGGGCCTCAAGTGCATCTCCCTAAACACAAGAGACTACCAACTAGTAGCATGGGTGTTAGTGTTTCAGTGGGGAGACTATACCCCCAATACTAGAGTGTAACATAGTTGAATCAATAAAAACAACTAGAAGTAGGAGTATAATATCTTAACAAATCTAAATAGTGGGAGACAGATGAAACAAACAAAACCAGGGGTCACTTCATATAACAGATGATGATTCATCTCATATGTCACTAACAATGTTTCCCAAATATGTGTAAAAATAACATAAACAATACAAGCAACAACATTATATAAAGTCCAAATCTATCCATATAGCATCGTGAGCCTCAACTCTGTCCAATTTTCCCCTACACCAAGCAACAATCAATATCATGTATTCGGGAACATGCCCCAATCAACCCATGGAATCATATAGTCAATCATTGTCCCAAAAGGTGTCTCAAATAGGTTGTGAGATATAATACTATAAAAAGACCACCCAAGGTCAGGGTCCAATCACTCAGTGAATATATATGAAATATAGTGTAGGCAGTAATAAAATAAGAAAGGAAGTAATCAAAATTAAAGATCCTATAGGTAGATGATATTATTTAATATCGATTTCATTTAATCATATTAATGTAAGAAATTTAATATCATTAAATTTTATAAGTCTTGAGTTCTGGTGAAAGTACAACATCCCTCGTATAGTCCTCAGCACGACATATTCCTAAGAAGGAAATCTAAAAGGAATAATCCATAAGTGAATCCATGATTTTTCTTTGTTTTGGAAAACATGCCAAAACATTATTTCATTCTTAAATAAATTTATAACCTGAGTCAATACATGACATTCCTATGTTGTAATTCAAGTATCACAATAGGTTTAATATCAACAGACACCTTATGATCCCTTCCATGGAAAACCTATCAAGAACCTAGGTTTTACTCTAGGTGTGGTATAACACCCCTACGAATCTTGTATGTCTTCATCGGTCAACTATGTGAGCCTGAGTATCACCCGTGGAATAAAAGATAAAATTCACTTTTAGTACATCCATGGTATTCCTAGAGTAATAAATGTATCCCTCATCATATCAGTCAAGACACAATGATTCCATCCATGTCATTCTCATTTAGATCAATGGATCACTCATAACATAATCAAGGTTCATTATAATTGATTTAATCCATGGTATTATCAAATGAATCCATGTGTATTTCAAGGAATATAGCCATTCAATGAATTAAATATAATTTTAACAATTCCATTTATACATTTCAAATTCAATATGAAGAACATTCTATTTCAAACCCTCATTAAGGGGTGAGACAAGCCAGGCTGAGCTTAAAATAAATTCCTTTCAAATACTCACAAGGAAATTTTAATATATACAGAATCAAATACATTAAAAACACAATACATGGAATACATATAATTTAAATAAAATGGGAAAAACCTTTAAAGATAAATGATGTATTGAACAAGCAATTACATGTAATCGGCTAAGAGTAATGGTTATTTCATTCCTTCCCTTTATTCAATTCAATTTCAATTAAAACCATAGGTTGATTGTAATGCCACATCACAATTACAAACCATTGTAATCGAAATTCATTCACACTATGATCTGATTCATACTTGATTTCACATTTAATATCCCATGTAAGGGGATAAAGTCACACCTAATGGTGTCTAAGACATTAACCACTATAATGGAAATTAAATTTAATAACAGACACAAAGGGGTGGATCCTATTTCAAATTATTCAACCAATAATAACATTAACAATCATCTTCTAATTGCATAGGCCTTGCCGAGAGATCCATGAATTAAATTTCAATTTAATGAGGCACCCTAAAATTGGGCACATGACATAATGAAATATATAAATAGTTCAAATTTAATGGAAAGACACAAGACCACCTACCAAAGGTACATAGTTAATAGCTTGTCCAATATCATCTCTTGATTCCGCTAGGATCACGATAAATATGAATAAAGGATAAAGAACCTAATAATTGGTAAAATCACCTTGCACCCAAATAGTGAAACTAATACCCAAAATAATGAAGAATACCAAAATATAAATCAAGGTCATTTCATTATGGATCCAATGAGACAAAACACTCTTGAATCTAAGATCAGACAAATACGTAACCTAATATCAAAAAATAGATAAGGAGGAGAGCATCAACAGATTTAAATTCTTATATAGGAGAAATATATTGAATTTAGGTTATAAAAATTATTTTTTATTTAATTTATAATTATAAATTACAAATGATAAGGATTTCACACAGTTATGTTTTGTAAAGGGGAACTCACATGGTTTAGGTACATGGATTGATTAACCATATGAAAACCTTTGGAAAACCCACTATCAACATTGCAGAGATCACTACATGGACATGTCAACCAAATTGCACGGCTGGGAGTCTCACGTCGAATGGTTTGTCTAAAACCATGCACCATATTCCTACTATCCTCACATGTATCATTTGGTTTTTTAAACCATGAAACCATAGATTCGTGGTTTACTATAAATATGCCAAACCATTTCCAACCTAAGGCTCAGATATTGGGATCTTTACTAGGACAAGACCCCCCAAGACATCTATTACCTCAAAATGAATTTAAATTATGATACATTTAAAATTTAACACTAAATCGAAGGGAATTAAAATATTCATTACTTAATGAAGTAAACGGTTATTATAAAATTTCCCCTAAATAAATTTTCCCCAGATTTCCCATCCAAGGGTAGTGAAGTATGATCTTAGAACAACTCTTGACACTATGATGATACATTTGCCTCCCTCTCCAAGGTATCATCACGTACTCAACCATTATTCTATAACACCCAAATTATAGGAACATATAAGCCTTATAGAAATATCGTGCTATAATCCACCATTCCTATAGGATGATCCTTAGAGGACTCATTTGACTATAACTCAATCACCTCAAGATGGAAGCCATCAGAAAGATATGATTAATAAGTTCATAGCTAAGAAACCTAGAAGACGTCATGCATATACCAGTAAATCTGAGGTAACTGCAACCAATATGATACTAGCTTGACTATCTCCACAATCTCGAATGGCCCTCTATATCATGGATAAATCTTACCATATCACCTCATACTCTTATGTCACATACTTAGTGAAATATGTTGGAATACCTAGTCGTTGACCATAAACTCTAGTATTCACCTATGGAAATCAACATATGATTTCAATAGAGACTACTTATTATCCATACTCGTCTAAATTATCTTTACATTCTATATGGTCTCCTAAGAAATTTGTGGTAAAATTATAGCTTTCTCTCCTATCTCTAACCAATAAATGGGTAATCGGAATGTCCTACTATAAAATGCCTCATAGATTTCCATTTGAATATTATCCTGAAATCTATTGTTATAAGAGAATTCAACCAGGGCTATATACCTCTCCCAAGATTCCTTGAAATACAGGACGTATACTTAAATCATGTCCCCATGCACTTGAATCATGCACTCTTACTAGCCATCTGTCTGAGGGTGGTATTTCATTTTCAGAAGGATATATATAAGCAACTCTATCTGTATCCCTTACTAGAATTGTGATGTAAACATGGCATCATTATCTAAAACCATATTATTCAAGAACCCATTAAGTCGTACAATCTCACTAATATACAACCTTCCATGCTCATCTACACTAAATGTTTCCTTGATTGTTAGGAAAAGAGAAACATTTGTGAGCCTTTCAAAAAACACATATAGAATGATTATCTCAAGAATACATTGGAAAACCGATCATGAAACTTTTGCGAATTCATTCTATTGGCACTTGGGAATGGGTAGCTTCTATAAAAGTCTGGATGGTCACTTGTTTTAATCTATCACCAACTGATATGTGGATAATCTAACAACAAAACTAGATACATCTCTTTTCATTCACACCCACCAATACTGATGATGTAAATCCAGAAACATCTTGGTGACACTAGGATGCACTAACAAGGATGTAGCAAGAAACTCTCACATCATCTCCTCATTCATTTCTAATGAAACACATACACGACCATGTACTTGCAGAATCTCTCCACTCTTATGGTCCATCCATGAGGGGTCCTCACCTACCACACTCTCCCATAAAACATGTCCTTCTAATTATAATAGTCACCTCATACTCACTCGATCTAGTAGGTTAGAGTTAGAATTTTAGGATGATTGGAATGTTTACCCCTGACTATTATGAAACTGTAAGTACATCTCAGAGAACAATTCTTTGGGCTTCCACTCTCTAATATCCTGATAAACTTGTTGTATCTGTGTCCTCCTACACAGTGCATCATCCACAATAATCCAAGTACAAATAATATTAGAATGAACAATATTGAAATAATAAAGGTGTTTGATGAATCATTGCTGGATCAAATTTAGATCTTGTGGTGTAAATATGTACATTAAGATTTTATGGTCCCTTTAAACCTAAAAACTCTATCATAATATGTAATGTATCTAAAAGTGCAATGCGTGAACAACTACAACTAACTCGAGATTTTGTTTTAGGTAATTCCTCTTGTGTGGCCTCAACAACAGAGATCCATACATAATGACTATATCCCCATATATAAGAAATGATCTTATCCTGATACCTGGTGCATCAAAGTTATAATGACCCAAATTTAAAACATTACTTAATCATGAATTTTACACAAGAACAAACATTTTTACACAGTGAGAATCTTTTCAGTTTTAGAGTTTTAAATAATTTGGATATCTTACATACATGACATACCACATTCATACAAGAGGATACTACTTAAACATTAACCATTTTTTCAAAATATAAAACATTAAAACTTAAAATATGATTTCATTAAAAACAATCCATATCAAACATCACGAATCCATTATTTCTCTTACCCATCCTTATATATTATGAAAAACATTTTAAAAACATGGTATGATAAAAAACTCAATAAGAGATATAAAGAAAGAAAGTGTATGTCAAGAGAAAACATAAACTCAAATACAACCCAAAATCATAAAAACACATATGGATAGAAACATCATGCAGTATCCTTGGTAAATATTTACCATATCACACTTACATTCACCCTTACACATATAATAACCTTTTGGTTAACTTCCATCCCTTTAGTACCCAATGCATTGTAGAGCTATAATGGTGCTCACCCATCATATCTAGAGCTATAATGTGCTCAACACAACATATCGTGAGCTATAATGGGATCAAACCAACATAAATAATTTCTAAAGAACATATTAGGGTAATAAAGTATCTTGAAATCCTGAGTAACCACTCATGCCATATACATATATAAAAACAATACTTTTAAAATTTATTAAATAAAGTTTAAAATGACTTTAAAAGGAAAGTCTCTTAAAATATAATTTGATAGAGAAATAATAGAATGGAATGGATATGTGTATACACTGCAAATAAACATGGTGCATCATAATATAAAAAAAATTATCACACCAATAATCATAATACCACATAATAAATAAAGAAGAAGGTTAGCCTGAAGAATTGAAATTGGGTTATAAATTACCTTACCTCGGGTTATTCTTACATATAATGTGTTTTAACCTACTGTGTAGTGGTTAAAAGAGTTTTATTAACATCTTAATGAAACATTTTAATGTTTATAGTACCTTATATGATCATTTTACAACATCATTAGACAAATTTATTAGTAATATTTGGTTATTGACATTTCTTTGAGTGTGTTCTTTACATGGTTTACATCATCAGTTCATGATGTAAATTCTTTTTAATTGGAAGTGGAACTCCATAAATTTAATTGCGTAATATTTATATGTTTCCAGAACCAGAAATTATAACTTTTATGATTTTGAATTCTATCATGAAGTTGATTCATAAGTTAACGCCTTATTGACATTTGTTTAATTCTATTTGGAAATTCTTCGATCGTAACGAAATCGTTTTGTTTTATACGTTAATAACTTGTGTAAAATATTATTCCATAACATTATACTTGAAATAATACATAAATTATAATCTGGTTCAACCATAAAAATGGATTCATGACCAATCATTAAGGACATTAAATAAATTTGAAATCACATCGTCCACGATGTCAACAAATCGACACATCATAGACAATGTTTTAATTTCTTGAATAAGTGAGAGAAGAGAAGACATCTAAGGGTGAATCATCCATAAACATGATGAAATATAGATTATGAAAGATACTATATCATTCATGACTCTTGTATCAGTGGATATGGGGACTGAATATGAAAATAAAGGGACTTGAAAAAAACGAATAGTTGAGAAATCCCTTTCGAAAACTCAGCAACCTAACGGCTATGCAACATAATTTTAGAAAACAATATAAGGAGAGGGGATAGGGGTCACAAATCCATAAATGAATCATAATATAGTATAGAGACAGAATAAATTTAAATAAGAACATGTTATGGATTCTTGAATGCTATACCACAAAAAAGAGAACTTGAATGGAAAAAAGAAAGATCTTTAGAATTATCTTACCTTGTATAGTAACTCCTAATATGTCGTGGTTGGGTCATTGGGGGCTTGAGGACACCTCGTGAGGACTAATAGGGAGGTAATAAGGGTAGATCATTATTGGATAAGAATTTGGAATGAATACAATGAAGGAATGGCTTTGTATTTATATCCAAAATAAATGGAATATTTTATTAATTTCCAAGGGACACGTAATTAGTGGTATTAGAAAACCCATGGGCATTACCATGTTATTTTCCCATGTCATTAGACTCCTGATACACCTCACAACATTTTTACGGTGCACCAGTCCCCCAAAATTGTTACCTCATTATTACATTATAAATTATTTCATTAAACACACCGAAACTCAAAACTATATTTCTACTATTCACAAGAATTCAACTATTTCAGAAAATCTGATAAAATTCACCCTAACCATTTTTAAACAAGTTGATTTAAGAAATGAACTCCATTTTTGGAATATATTTTATAAATATTATTAATTTAATTTTTAAATAAAATCATAATTTATTAAAAAATTATAGTTTTAAGTATAAAACTCATTTTTTGATACTAGGAAAAATCAATCAACGTCTATTTATCTTATAACATTACAAAAATAAGATAATAATAAAATTTACTATTCATTAGGGTCATATTACAATTCATATGGGTACGTTATTATTCACCAAAAAAATAATTTTGTTTCATTAGTCTCCATATGACTTACCGATCACAATTCTAGATGACTGTTTTTTGAAATTCAAAATATAGAAGATGTGAAAATATGTTTAATGTCTAGTCATAATTATAATCATAAAATAATGATTCATGCATTTCATTTATTTTTTAAAACTTTGGGGTGTTACATTATCCCTTCCATCTAGAAACTGTATACTCACTCTTTTATTTACTCATTAAACAAGTGATGGTACCTTTTCCTCATAACATTTTCAAATTCGTATGTTGCTTCTTCAACCATGAGGCTTCTATACAAAACCTTTACCTGATGGATTAACTAATTCTTCAATACGTGTTCCCATAAATCATGAATCTGAACAAGTTTCTCTTCATAAAAAAGGTTCTCTTCCAGTAGAAATGCTTTTGGTTTCAAGACATGTGATGAATCAAGAACATACATTCTCAACATTGAAATAAGAAAAATGTTATATACCTGATACAAACTCATAGGAAAAGCTGCTTGGTATGCAATTGGTCCAACTTTTTTCAGGATTTCAAAAGGAATGAAGAATCATGGACTTAGCTTTTGTTTCATACAAAAATGCATCACACTTATCAAATGAGTTATTTTAAGGAAATTATGGACACCTACCTTGAAAGAGGTGTATTTCTTTCTGTTATCTGCATACCTTGTATGCATACTCTATGTTGTCCTCATGTGATGTTGGATCATCTTCACTCTCTCATCTAGTTTCTTGAATAATTCTGGTCCCATCAACTTCTTTTTCCTAACTTCATCTCAAAAACCTGAAGATTCAAAGTGCTTCCCATACAATACCTCAAAAGGATTCATCAGTATGCCTGAATGAAAGATTTTATTATAATAAAACTCAACTAAATAAAGATGTTGATCCCCACTTTCTTGATATTCTATTGAACAAGATCAAATCATATCATCCAATTTTGGAATTCTTCATTCTGAATTCCCATCTTATTGAGGATGAAAATCTGTACTGAAATTTAATTTTGTGTCCAACGACTTTTGATGCCCCTTCCAAAAGTTAGAAATGAGAATGGTATCCCAATCAGATACAATGGAAAGTGGAACTCCATGTATCCTGACAATCTCTTGGAGGTACAATCAAGAATGATGATCCAATGGCATTTTTTATTGTATATAAATAAAATGTACAGATTTTTTCAGCTTATCAACAACAACCCAAATTGCATTGTTACCCCGAGAAGTCATAGGTAGTCCCACCACAAAGTACATGGATATATTCTTCCATTACCACTATAGCATTAGAAAAAGCTAAAGCATAACCTTCGGTAACATCAACTCTCCTTTAACCTATTGACATGTCAAACATTTCATAGTAAATTCTGCAATATCCCCTTTTATTCCATCCCACCAGTAATACTCCGGATGGTCTCTATATATCTTAATACATCCCAGGATGAACTGAAAATTGAGAACTATGAGCTTCAGAACATAATAATTCTTTTAATGTTAATCATAAGGCACACACAACATTTTTATGAATCAAAAAACACAATCTTTATCAAGGATAAATTCATCATACTTACCCATTTTAACCAATTCTACCATTTTATGTAGCTTGCGGTCTTCCTTCTGTGATTTCTTAATTCTGTCTGATAATGATGACTGCACTAAAACCTAATAAAAATTATATTTATTCCATGCACTGACATCATATGAGCCAAAATTCATCAAATCAATAATCAAGGGATAATGTTCCAAATGTAACATAGTTAATGATTCTTAATGTTTTCGGCTCAATGCATCCACCACTTTGTTTTCTTTTCCTGGATGGTAATTAATCATGAAACCATAATCCTTTATTAGTTTAATCCAACTTATCTACATCATGTTTTATTCAAACTGAGTGAATGTATACTTTATACATTTATTCTAAGTATATATTAGATATTTGGCTCTATATAAATGATGCCTCCAAATTTTCAATGAAAAAACCCCAAATTCCAATTTGAATCAATGTGTGGGATAATTAACCCATGGTGTTTTAGTTTTCTTTAAGAAAAATTAATTACCTGATCATTCTACATTAGAACACAACTAATTACCTTCAATAAAGCATAAATGTATATGAAAAAATCACCATTTCGGGAAGGAAAGGCCAAAACATGAGCATTCACTAATCCCTTCTTCTGTTTATAAAAAAACTTCACATTATTTTATCCAAACAATTTTAATCACTTTTTGTGTTAACGTAGTCAGAGGGATAGATAACCATGCAATGTTTTTAACAAACCGTCTATAATAAAAAGATAATCCAAGAAAACTATCAATATCTGTATCATTTTTAGGTCATGACCACTCATCAACCACTTTTGTTTTGGCAGGATCAACTTTTATTCCATCCTTATTTATAATGTTCCCAAGAAACAAAATCTATTTCCACCAAAGATTATTCTTGCTGAATTTTCCATACAGTTTCTTTTTTTAAGGTTTTCCAAACAACACTTATATGTTTTTCATGCTCTTCTTTACTTCTAGAATATAAAAAAAATCATCAATAAATACAACCACAAACTTATCTAATAATTCAAGATATATTCAAGTCATAAGATCCATGAATACAATAGGTGAATTATTAAACCCAAAAGGAATAACTAAAAATTCATAATAACCATATCTAGTATTGAACATAGTCTTTGGGATGTCTTCATCTTTTACATTCAACTGATGGTACCCCGACCTCAGGACAACCGTCGAAAAATACTAGGTTTAGTGGAGCTGATCAAACAAATCATTGATATGTGTTAAATGATACTTGTTTTTTACAGTAACGTTTTTCAAGGGTCTATAATTGATTCCAATACTCATTGAACCATATTCTTTCATTACAAACAATATAGGATCGCCCCATGGTGAATTTCTATATCGGATGAAGTTGTTTTCTAATAATTCCTACAACCATCATTTTAATTTTAGAAGTTCTATTTTGGACATTAGATAAATGGGTTTAGAAATGAGATTAGAATCATGAACGGAGTCAATAATAAACAATATATCGATTAGGAACAACAATAGTAAAATCATTTTAAAAAACATTTAGGTATTCATTTACCACTAGTACATCATTAATCTAGACAGTTCCCTTATCTTCAAAATTATGAGCAAGATAACTTTCACTTGTATCCTTTATAAGTTTCTTAGCATCCTAATATGTTATTAATTTTATGTGTCCATTCTTTTAAACAATCCTATATTCTTTCTAGAAATTTTTTTTCTCTACCATATATCTTTGTATGATAAAAATAAAACCAGTCCATACCTAGAATAACATTAACCTATAATAAAGACAAAACAATAAGGTTTGTAGGTAAAATTGTTCCACATAGAAGGATATGAAGATTATTATAATTTATTTTTGCAACAATATTTCAACTATGTGTTTTTATCATGATATGTGCTTTCATTTCCGGAGGTTGAATTACAAATTTTTCTGAAACATTCTCGGAAATGAAGGAATGTGTAGACCCAGAATGAAACAACACATTTACAAAATCTGTAAAAATAATAATGATACCTGATAACACCTCATTAAATGGATCAACATCTACTGATGTTGTTGAAAATTATATTAACAAACCCTTCTTCTTTTAATATTGTTGATTCTCTGCTTGAGTAACCAGCTTCAGACAAACATTAGAAAAATGACTCAATTCGATACAATTAAATCATCTAAACATCAACTTCTCTTTAATTTTAAGATCACATTCTATGAACTCAAAAGACATTTGTCCAAAATTTTCACGTAAGTATAATTTACTATAATTTTCAAGACATTCACCAGGATTTATTTTACCATACTTTTCTCAAGAAGGGAAATTCATTTTCATACCTCCAAACTTATTTAACGAGTTCTTCTCCATTTTCCATCCAACATGACTGCTTCAAATTCTTCTCACAATGAGGAACATTTGTGTCAAAAAAAATCCATCTCATCTTTTCTATCACAATGATCAAGCTTCTCATAGATTTTAAACTCTATTGAAGCCAATGATCTTTGCCAAAACAGTTACAAACCATAGTAAAATATATTAATTTTACTATTAAAGTCTTGAACAAAATCTAGTATATACCTGTCCAGTCTTGTAAAATCGGATTTATATGTTTCCCCAAAATCATCATATTTCTTCTTCAGTTCCATGAATTGTTTCTCCATTCTGATTCAAACAGTTTTGGGAAAATGTATTTCCAAAAAAAGAATCATAAAATAATCCCATTATAGTATGTTATGATCATCACATTCTCTCGTATTTTTAACCAAGGACTACCATTGATCGAATTAAACATATAAATTATATATGTATAGTATTAAGTTTTGACGTTTTGAACATCCTATGATATCAAATATCATTTCTAGAGCATTGATCCATCTTTCAGATATCACTAGATCTACGGTTGCAGTAAATGCTTGCGGTGTCGTCTCATAAAATTCTCCACAAAATAAATGTTTCTACAAGGCTTATCATGTTACTCTTTCGAATCGATACCAACCACATTTATTTCGTGAGTCAACTGATCCATTTCTGTCACAAACTACTCAGTTCTGATTTCCCCATTTATGGATGCAGATTCGGACAAACATCATCTTCTTAGTGTCATCCTACTTCAGATTCCCTATTTCTTTTATGGACAAAAATTCTAAAAAAAATTATCAGTCAAAGAAACATGGTATTATTTAAATTATATAACATTTAAAATTAATCCTAGTGTAAAAATAATTTATTATATTATATTAAAATCATCAAAACCCCTAAAGTTATCTAAACCATTGTCTAATACCAACTATAAGGAATCTACCTTAAAAGACTACTTATACTGGAATTTTACACAAGAACAAAAAAATTTACACATTGGGGATCCTTTTGTGTCTTGAGTTTTAAATAATCAATAAATCTTGCATACATGAAATACCACATTCATACAAGAGGATACTACTGAAACAGTATCCATTTTCTTCAAAATATAAAACTTTAAAAATTAAAACATGATTTGGTAAAAAAAATCCATATCAAAAACTAGGACTCTAATATTTCTCCTCCTCAACCTTATAACTTATAAAAATCATTTTAAAAACTTGGTATGAGTATAACTCTTAGTAAGGGATATAAAGAAAGAAAGTGTTAGTCATGTGATAACATACAAACCAATAAAACACATAATCATAAAAACTCATATGCATAGAAACATCATATAGTTTCCTTGTGAAATATTTACTATATCACTCTTACATTCACCCATACACATAGAATATCCTTTTGGTCAACTTCCATCTCCGGAGTACCCAATGCATTGGAGAGCTATAATGGGGCTCACCAATCATATTGAGAGCTATAATGGCCTAAACCCAATATTTGTTGAGCTATAATGGGATCAACCCACCATAAATAAATTCCAAGGAACATATCATGGTAATAATGTATCTTGAAATCAGGATAAACCACTCATTCCTTATAAATATATAAAAAACAATCCTTTTGAAATTTATTTAAGAGAGTTTTAAAAAAACACTATAAGGAAGTCTCATAAAATATAATTTGAGGAAGAATTAATATAATGAAATGGATATGTGTATAAACTATAAATAAACATATTTAAACACAATATAACAAAAATATTCATCACCCCAATAATTTTAATACCACATAATTAATATAGAATAAAGCTAACCCAATTAATGGAAATTGGGTTTTGAATTCCCTTACCTCGGGTTCAACTTGCTTAAAAAGTGTTTAAACATCCTGTATAATGGTTAAAAAGTGTTATTAACATCTTAATAAAACATATTAATGTTTATAAAACCTTATATGATCATTTCCCAACATCATTCGACAAATCTAATAGTAATATTTTATTATTTACATTATTTCATGTCGGTTCTTTATATGGTATCCATGATCAGTTGATGATGGATACCCTTTCCGATTGGAAGTGGAACTCCAGAATTGTAATGGAGGTGTATTTAAATGATTTTAGAACCATAAATTATACATTTTATCGTTTATAATTCTAACATGAAGTTGATTCACAAGTTAAAGCCTTATTGATATTTGTTTAATACATTTTTGAAATTCTTTGATCATAAAGAACTCGTTTTGTTTAATAAATTAATAAGATGTGTACAAAATAATTCCATAACATTATATAGCATATAATACATAAATTATAATCTATTTCAAACAAAAAAATGGTTTCATGACTAGTCTTTATGGAAGTAAAATAAATGTGAAATCACATCATCAAAGATGTTGGTAAATCGTTACATCACGGACGATGTTTTAATTTCTTCAATAAGTAAGAGAGGAGAAGAAGTATAATGGTTATTCAACCATAAAAATGATGAAATACAAAATATATATGATACTAGATCATTCATGCCTCTTGGATAATGGGAGATGAGGAAATAATATGAAAATAAAGGAACTCGAAATAAAAGAATAGTTGGGAACTCCCTTACAAAAATTTGACAGCCTAACAACTATGCAAAATGGTTTTAGAAAATATTAAAAAGAGAGGGGACATGGGTCACCCATACATAAATGAATCATAATACAGTATAGAGGACAAATAAATTTAACAAATAAAATAGTCTGGGTTTTTGAAAGGTATACCACATAAAAGAGAACTGGAATGGAAAAAGAAATAAGTTGAGAATTCACTTACCTTGTAGAGTAACTCACAAGACATTAAGGTTGGGACCTTGGGGACTTGAGGACACCATGGGAGGAATTCAAGGGTGGTAAAAAGTCAAGATCCTCATTAAGGGGGAATTTGGAATGAATGGAATGAAGGAATTGTTTGGTATTTATAGCAAAAATGAAGGAATATTTTATTAATTTCCAAGGGACACCTCATTGGTGGTATTAGAAAAACAATGGTCTTTCCCATCATATTTTCCCATGGTATTGGCCACTTGGGACACATCATAACATTTTTTAATGTACACATGTCATCCAGAATAATTACATCATTACTACATAATTAATGATGTCATTAAACACACCGAAACTCAAAACTATATTTTTTCTATTCCCTGAAAATTAAACAGGTTACAAAAATCACAAAAATTCACCCTAAAAATTTTTCAGTATGTAGAATCGTAAAATTAACTCGAATTTTGGAAAATAATTTTTTAAATATCATTAATTTAATTTTTAAATAAAATCATAATTTAATGAAAATAATATTTTTAATTATATAACTCAGTTTCTAATATATTAAAAAATTAATCGACATCTCATTATCTTATAACCACAAGAAATTAAGATTATAATTCAATTTACTATTCATAGGGTCATATAACTATTCATATTACTATTTATAAGGGTGGGTTACTATTCACAAAAAAATGATTGTTTCATTCGACTCCAAATAACAAACCGATCACAATTGTTGATGACCTTTTTTAAAAAAACAAGACACAAATGCTACAAAATTATTTTTAAAGGATATTTAAAAATATCTACTTAAAACAATGTTTCATGATTTTAATTTTTTTTAATCCTTGGGGTATTACAGTAGTATATAGTGTAACTTCTACATAGGTGTGGAAAAATTAGTATCATTGTAGAAGAAAATCTCAATTTCTACTCCTAAAAGTCTATCTAATAGGAATTTGTCTATATATACATCAAACCCATCTTAGTCAATCCCATCAACAACTTTTATAAGAATCAAAAGTATTATATGAAATTCCTATAGTAACTGTCCATCCCTAACAAACTCCATATCTCAAATATGTTCTTGGGTTTCATCAAGAAAACTACATCTGTCACATTCTATGGTTCTATTGATACTCATATCTCTGAGATGATGTGAACTAGGATGTGGATTTAATCCATCCATAAGTGTAAAATTTGGAGCTTATCATATAACTAATGCTCTCTTATTGTATTCAATATAATCTAAATATGTTTAGCCAGATTGTACCGATTGTGTGAATACACCAATATACCATCCTAAAAAATCACCACAAAT
The DNA here is from genome assembly GCA_963277665.1 of Viscum album. Lineage (NCBI taxonomy): Eukaryota > Viridiplantae > Streptophyta > Magnoliopsida > Santalales > Viscaceae > Viscum > Viscum album. The sequence continues at coordinate 687,611,425 of OY728129.1, read as the reverse complement.
AAAATCATGATATGGATGGAACACTTGGTTATTCAGTGCCTTCAATTCCACTTTATCATTCGTGAGTCCAAATGGTATAACCAAAAACCAATATAAACCATACCATCTCTAATAATTTGTGCAATATACATCTGATGGTCTAGCATGCACTTGTAGATAACTGGATCTCTAGTCAATCAATGAGAATACCAATATCCTTAAAGATAGTCTTAGAGACCACTAATCCATGGAAGTGGATACCGGTTCTTAATCATCAGCGGGATAGTTTTTTTAATCCATATAGAGACTATGGGTTTTTTCCACCTATTTGAAAAATAGACCACTGAAGCCCATGGAGATGTATAGGCTCAGATGAAATACTTTTCCTATAAATCCTCTATTTTCCTATTGAGATCTTCAAAATGATTTATAGACAAACTATAAGGATTAATGGATATAGGTGATGCTCCTAAAACAAGATCAATTTAGAAATCAACATCTCTCATTGGAGGTGATCTTGAATATTTGTTAAGGAAGACATCCCTGAAATTATCAACAATTGGAGGGAAGTCAATGTGTCTCATTTAATAATCATACAAATATATACTAATAATTTGGGCGATCATCCCACCCAACCCATGATGCATGGGGCCAACTCTACTCACATGGATATTCCAATATGCTTTGTAAAGAATCTCTCATCCCTTTGGTGATGCGAAGCTAGCCCTTCGATGATAGAAATAAATGATGGAATGAAAGGTAACCAACTAGTCCGTGACTAGAATGATATCATAGCATGTAATATGGTGTAAAAAGAGTTTCCATATGATGTGACACTCACCAATCTCAGGGGGGAACTCCATATACTGATGTAAGCCCTCTGTTATAAGTTCCCACAGAGTGTAATGTCACATGAGGTCATCAGAAGCATAAGAACATAGCCCAAGGCTCCCCACAATAGGCACATATATAAAACTATATGAATCATCTATATCAAAAAGAGAAAAATTTAAAGAGGAGTCCAGTAGAATATAATCATAGATAGTAGAATTTTTTGGATGATTCTCCTCACAATTCAATTTCACTACACATTTATTGCATGTAACGTGGCTCTATAACATAGACCAGCTACCCTGAGACAATCCACCAAGATGTCGCTGTGGAATTGGGGTGTGACTACCATGGCTAAAAAAACCATCTCGTCTTGATCAGCTATATGTATTCACAATCCCTTCTTGATGAGAATCTATTGAACCTACTCCTAGATTTGGAGTCCTTGTAGACACTCTCTCACTTGATCAGGAGGAAATGTTCTTCATACGTTCTATAAATGACCCATATTGCACCAGGATTTGTAGTTGACTAGGTCCTCCACACACTATGGCCTCATATTATTTCCCCTAACACACTGTTAGCACCACATATGGCTACCTGAGTGTGAAATATAGAAGGTTTTATCACTGGAACAAATCTATAGATGATGCTAATTACTACAGGTCGATGTAGTAACAAATCAAGATTCAAAACATCCCTGAATTGTACCTCCAGCCTCTCTTAGGTTATGCTCTAAGCTAAGTGCCTGATTCACTATTCAAAATATTTTAGTCAGTGAAAAAATATTTTCCTATGATTGGATTTCATAATTGATGCCACCCTCAAATCTCCTTGCTTTGGATTGCTCGTCACCCATTAGAATCTGTGTGAATGATGGAGATTAGTAAAATGGAATGTGTAATCCATTACTGATATAACACCCTACTATAGGTGTATGGACCCTCTAGATCTATCATCCCTCAATTTCTTGGGAAATAGACTATTGTATAAGGCCATATGAAAATTCTTCCAGGCCATCTCCCAATGATGATCTATCTGAGTGATAAAATCCTAAATTCTCTTAGTGTAATCACGCATCATATGCATTGTGAGATTTATCCACCCCTAAAAAGGCATATGTAGATGCTCAAAGATATATTGAATGGCCTCTTTCCATGAATCATCATCTTGTGGTCTTCCATCCATAGTAAATGAGGGTGTATGATGCTGCTAGAACTCACAAGTCAACTCTTCCATAGTAAGGGTAGGTTGGGGTGCTCTATGAATCGTTTTCATAGACAAAAAAATGATTTCATGGAATTATTCCCCAACAGTAGAGTCAGGATTAAAAACTGGTGCCATAGCAGGAATGAGAAAAGTATCAACTAGTATCCCTTGTGCTACCACCTCCGAAGTAGGATCATCACCACACTCATAGCGTACCACTGTAGGTATTCATGGTGGCATGCCTCTACAGTTCCAAACAATCATCTCCATTCCATATCGTTATCAAAGTAAAAAACATTAATAATATATATATATATATAAATAGGATAGGCACGATCCTTTAAATATAATAACACACCCCTCTTCCTACTCCATGAGACAGGCTTAAGCGACGTACAAATCTGGGATAAAAGCACACTACTAAAATCCCACTACTATGGATTGGTCTAATCATGTTTTCTTTCATATGAAACTAAAGTGTCCAATTCATATTCAGTTTCATTTTCCTCATGATTTCAAAATTAATTCATTTCCATTTCAGTTTGATATCATATTCAAAATTTATTTTATCGAGAAATGGTTCACCAAATTCCTATCCATGAGGGAATATATACGTTATGAAATAAGTGTTGCTCTTGTACAATCCAAACCATATAAAATTAAAATTGAAAAAATGAATCAAAAGGTGAATCAATTTCTATTCTATAAGGACTCGTATTCCTTATGAACATAAATATGGCATCACTTTCGTTTTCCACTTCATTAAATATATTACAATAGTAGGTATAGCGGTCACAACACTTATCTTAAGAACATGAAATAAGTAATTCAAAATAAATGGAATAAAAATATGCATGACATATGATTTCTAGATAGTTCCTAATATGACACATGATATGGGACACAATCATTTAATTGGGATACAAAAAAAATAGAAAAACCCCATATCAATGGTAATAACATAAATCAAGTGCATCCCCAACAGTGGAATCAAATCAACTGTAATAGTCATAATATAGAAAATGGCAGTTTAATTCATGTTAATTTGGATTTTTCCAATACACAGGTAAGCTACACTCAGGAAAAACTCATTACCAAATCCATATTACTTCTTACACGAGTCTAATATCACCAAATAGTAATGAAAAATAGAAAAGAATTCACCAATACCACATTAAAACATATCAAACCCATATGGAACATAATAGTCCCCTAAGACCCATTGGCCACATGGCTTCAAGTGAATCTCCCCAAACACTAGAGGATGGATAATATAGGTGAGGCGCTAGGTGTGTCGGTGGGGAGACTATTACCTCAATAAAAGAGTGCAACACAATACAATCAATAACATATAATAAGCAGAATCAGAATAATATATAAGAAAAAATAAATAATATAAGACTGTTGATATAAATAAAAGAAGAGGACACATAATATACTAGATGATGATACACGTCATCTATCTCTAATGAATCATTAATAAAATGTACACAAAGAAGGTACACAGTACTTGTAAAAAAATTAGAAAAAGGCCAAAAGTATCCAGCTAGCATCATGAGCCTTATCTCGGTCCCATGATCACTTACTCTAATAGACAATAAATAACATGTATTATGTGAATACCCCTATCAATACAGGTAATCATATGGTCTCTTCGGTCTCAAAAAGTTGGACCAAACATGGTGTGCCACATAATCCTAGTAAGAAACCAAACAAGGTCAAGATCCAATCAGTCAGTGGATATATATAGAGATAGTACAAGATGTAGTGTAAAAAGAAAGGAAATAATAAAATTAAACATCCTATATGTATAGGTTATAATTTAAAATCTATTTCATTTAATGACATAAATGTATGAAATTTAGTCTAATTATATTTTATAAGCCTCTAGATCCATCGTAAGAACATCACACCCCATATAGTCCTTAGAACAATAGATGTCTTAGAAGGACAACTAAAATTTATAAATAAAGTATTAACCAACAAGTTTTTTTGGGTTGATGTGTCATATAATTCATATCAATCTTAATTCTATTTAGAACCATATTTCTTCCTTGACATTCCTAAGTTGTAATTCAAGTATCACTCAATGTGTAATATCAACCAACACCATACAACCCCATCAAAGGTAAACCTCTCAGGATACTATGTATCACTATATGTATGGTATAACACCCCTTCTAATTGAGACTTTACTCAGTGGTCCACTAAGGCATCCAAAGTATCACCCATTGCATAAAAAATTTCATTTGGGACTATCTATTGAATTCCCATATGAATCCTTGTATGAATCAGTATATATGTCAATCCTCAATGAGTATGTCCATGGAGTAATCATTTGGATCCATGTATCACCCATTTCATAGTCATGGTTTATGCCAATTGAGTTTTCCATGGAATTCTCATATGAATCCAAGTATAACCCATGGAACATAAGAATTCATTTAATTCAATATCATTTAAACAATACCATTTATACATTTCTATGTAAAAACTGATAACATTCCATTTCAATGTCACCTCAAGGTTGGATGAAATCCAATACATGCTTAGAATGAATTCCTTTTAAAAAATCACATGTTTATTTTAATATATATAGAATCAAATGTATAAACAAGACAATACATGGAACAAACATCATTTAACTCTCTTGGAAATAAATTATAGAGGTCAATTAAATATTGAAAAACAAATTTCATTTCATGGAACATGGGTCAGGGCCATTTCTTCCATTCCCATTAGTCTATTAAATTTCAATTGATATCAAATTTTGATTCACTAAACACATCACAATTACAAACCATTGTAATCCCAAATATTTCCCAATGAAATCTGATTCATGCTTGAATTCACATTTGATATCACATTCAAGGGCGAAAAGGAACTCCTATGTGTGTCCAAGGAATTAAATACTATAATGGCCATTTAATTTAGAAACACACACAGATGGGTGGTTTCAGTTTTACGGTATTCATCCAATAACAATATTAACCAGAGTTATTAAATTTTATAGGCCATTATTAGTGATTCAAGAATTCAATTTCAATTTTTTCTAATTCCCATAAATTTGTTTTGCAGAATTTAATCATATATAAATAGCTCAAAATTATGAATAATGCACAAGAAAACCAAAATTAGGAAAGTGGTTGGTAGTACATATAGTATTAGCTCCTGATTTGGCTAAGATTAAGATAAATCAGAAGAATTAATGATTAAGATAATAATAAAAATATATGTATCTTGCACCAAAATTGCATAATAGATATCTAGAATAATGAAGAATGGTGAAAAAAGAGTTGAGATCTTATATTTATAGATGAAATGAGATAAAACAAACTTGAATCAGATATCAGACAAAGATGGTACTTAAAATCCAAGAATAATCAAGGCGAAGAGCATGAAAAGATTGAACTTGTTGTGTCAACGAAAGAAATTAAATTGAGTTTATAAAAAGAAATTTAAATTTAATTTAAAAGTATAAAATTTTAAAATTTAAGTGGGTAGCATTTTTTAGGTGCAGGGTTTGATAATATGTGTTTCTACCTTGCACAGTTATCTGTATGCAATGGTAACCCACATGGTTTGGTTGCATGGTTTGACTAACCCTACACCAAACATGAAAATATCCACTCTCATGATTTTAGATATGGACGAACGGTTGTGCAACCCAAATTAATTAGTTTTTCTAACTTTTTTTGGCCTATACCTTCTCTTTTCCAATACCTCACATTGTTTGTTAAACTGTTCATTCTTCCCAACATGGTTTACACTAACTGTGCGTTGAGCCATTTTTTTCTCAAGGCTCGGGTTTCGGGCTCCAAACTATACCGGAACACCCCAAGACCTTTATGACATCAACGAGCATTTACATTAGTCCATATTTAAAAATTTAAAGTGGTAATTTAAGGAAATTAAAATATATGTACCTTAAAGATGATTCAGGCTCATGCATTAATTATTATTGTCATTTCATGTATGATTTCAAATCTTATTTCATCCTAAGGATGTATAATCGTGAATTATATTCCCATATAATTATTTAATAATATATATTGGAATTTATATAAAAATATAACCTTAGATGATGTTTCAAAAAGCATGTATTAATAAAAAAAATTGAATGATGGTATGGGGAAGCTATTAAAAATTTTCATAAAAAAATCATTCAGAATTTTAAAAGAAATGATAAATGGTATGTGAACCAAAAACTCAATGGAATTTTTCCACCAATTATTGAGAATAGCCTATATACACTTTAATTTTCTAGGTTACTACATGATTTTTTGGAATAATCCTGTAAATATAATTTCAAAAAAGTGCTCATTTTATTCTATAAATGAATATTTTGAAATTATATCCAAAAGTAATATTTTAGAAATAAAAATAATTATATATAATGTATAAAAACATCCATTGCCTTAATTATTTTTTAAAAATATTTATTTTTTCATATTATCTAAATAAATAGCTTATCATATTTATTATTATAAAGAAACATATCACATAACATCATAAACAAATAAAAACACATAAAAATAAATAATTATTTCATTTTAAAAATTAAAAAAATATTTCCTTTTTTTGAAAATTTTATAATTTAACATTTCATTACAATTTAGAAGGATTTAAATATTTAAATTACAAAGTGAAATATACTACAATATTGGTTGTACATTATAGGAAAACTTGACCAATATAGATTGATATATTGAAAAAAAATATTCATAACCATAAAATTCTTATTCTATGTTTTTTTTGAAATATATGATTCCACCAATGGATAATTTTAAATAATAAAATATAAATTTTTGCAAAATTTTATTCATCACAAGACAATATGATTTTTTTGAAATAGTAGTATGAATAATTTACTCTATGTATATCTAAAAATACAAACATCCTAAAAATATTTTTGAAATCCATGTCTAGTAAAAACACCAGTAATTTTGAGTCATAAATGAGATCTAAATCCAAGTTCTCAACCTTAACCTCCCATAGGGTATTTAATAAATTTTTATACCCTCATATTTTCATGTTTTTTGGGAAAAAATAATGTTCATTATAACTAATGTATCCATATTTTCAGACTGGTATAAATTTAATTCTGAATCCATTATCAACTTAGGCTCAATAGATGTCACTATCATCAATATTATCATACATATAAAATGGTATGATGTGTCCCTTCATGGAGGATTCTTAACCCTATTTCATTATGGAAATGGCCTCATTACATTCCATAGATTTCATTTTCTTATGATACAATTCATATTCAACCACAATACAAACAAACCCTTGGGGTCTTAAAAGAGCCTCAACGTGGGAATCTCGGAGTTCTATTAGTAGGTGAAGGGAATCCAGAATTGGGAGTCTTCGAATGATCACATAGATATTCTTTTAGATATCATCTTTTGGATTAATGATATATGTTTATTACACTATATCTACACTCGGTATTATGGATAGGGTCCAAAGTAGACTATATTTATTTTCTCCATCCCTTGATCAGACTTTGGGGTGTATTTTATGTATGTGGGTGGATTAACCTAACTTCCCAAGTTCCATCATTATAAAATTGATTATCTATAATTTAACCAGTCATATAGTATAAACAGTTTGGAAAAATACTTAGATGATTCAGTTTGAAAATTATGTTCCCGTTAAACTAATTTATGTTACTCTCATTGAGCCTCAACTGATATTAGGTATTGAGAAGAAATGAAAAATATGTGATGGGGTCCACAATGACTTAATATTTCTTATCCTCTAAAACCACCTCCATAATTATTATTATATAATTTGAGTTCATATTACTCTTACTCATTATCGAAGCAGTCAATCATGTGAAATAAATTTATATAGATTTATTTTTATTCTTCATCATAAGAAAATATACATTTGATGGATGATTTCTATCCTCCTAGTGACTAGTTTAATACATCTAGAAGAACCTAAACTCAATTAGGAACCTAATGAAGCTTAAAGTATTATTTTTTTATTCAACCAATGATTATTTCAATTATTTATTGATTACTGTCAATTGGATAATGCTACTCCTAATTCTATTGAGGGATGTGGGTTATGGCTGGTTGATTAATCATTCCCTTGTATTTTAATGAACCTAATGACATATTTTCTGATTAACCAATCATCAAATTTTAATCTATTCATGAGGAAACTTATTTCCACTATTATTATGATTTTAAAGGAGTAGTAGTGAAATAGGTCACCTTCACATGGGTTTTTATGAACATTAAACACTTGGTTTTAATCATATTATAGGGAATATACTTGAATAAGAAAAACATTATGGATGCGCTCACTAATATGGAATTGAAATGGAAATAATCTTCATGAACATTCAAACCAAAAAAATCACGTCTTCAACTCTCTAGAAATTTAAATAAATTATTATTTGTGGAGGAAATGGAGAACCCTGATACGTGATAATTTTTTAAGGTATAAAATTTTTTCTATTGTTTATTGAAGATCATGGTATTTTTATTTCATTTCTTTTATCCTAGAAGGGTTCTAGGTTTACAATGGTTGTTTATTAGGAGCATCCACGTGATAATGAGTGGTTTTGGAGGCTAACTTTTTCCCCAAAAATTACATGATCATGATGGTTGAAGTGTATACTATACCATATTTATTCATCTACATAAATGGTGTTGATCCAGATTGGTCTTTTGAGTAATAAATGGAATCATTCATCCTTTTGTAGTTATACTAATTATCATAACCCACCAAGTCACCTTAATAGAACAAATTGCATTTTTTTATGTTCATGGATATTTTATATTTATATCCTCAACAAATACTATAATAGATGTTTTATATTTGTTGATTATGTTAATCCATTCCACCTTTTAATGAAATTATCAACCCTCTAATTTTGACACTATTTTCAATTTAAGAGGTTTGGGATAATCATTCTTCTCATCTTGGAGATTTATTAATGATGCGGTTTATAGTATAGATCATCCTAATTTATGATAGAATTAGATAGTAGATCATTTCACCAAATAATACATGTTCTACCAAGATCTTCAAGAAACACTTTAGTTTCTTTTTCTCCTTCTTCTCTAGTATTCCTATCAAAGGGACACATTATGATGAAAATAGTTTTAGATGCTACTTTATATCTCTAAACCACCGAATTATATGAATTTTCAATTAAATGTTTTAGAGGGGTAAAGTTATCTCTACCCGATTATGATACATTTTCCTCTCTAAATAAATGAAAATACACGAACCTTCTATAATATACATATGTGTAGTAAGATATTAAATTAATTCCCATTATTGTGGTAATAATATCCCCATAGATGACTCTTCAGTTGATACAATTTTTTGAACAAGGTATTATCAACCAATCTAATTAAAGTTCCAAATGATTGAATAACAACTAAGAAGGGGGGATCAGTTGTTAACCTATTTACTAGTTTTCAGTTTTTTGAAAAATAGACCCTAAAATCTATCAAATTTTTTTACCTTATCGTCTTTTTATAAAAATAATTCATTATAAAGTCGAAAACTAAGTAAATAATGTGATATTTACAAGGTTCAACCTCATTTTTATAAATTACATAATTTTCATATCCACTCTAGTGGGTCTTTAAAAATTATCTATAATGAACATGTGAATACAAAACATGTCAACACATGTTAGGCAACTTCTATCACATTATATCAAGGATTATACCAAACTTTTTTTACAAATATTTATTAAAAAAAATTTAATAAATATATATGAACATCAAAGACATATGATCCACAAAACTCTTTCTAAATCCATAGTCAGATGAAACAGGGTCTGATTGGCTCAGCCAGATCAAATTAGTCTAATATAATAAATTTAATAACCCTATTATCAATCTACACTTCTAAATCTAAGCTCAATTTCATAGTATGATTATACTATGACTGATAAAAAAACAATCAGTAGTAAAATATTTTTAATCAATATCATTAAGTAAAAAAAACTCTAACTAAAAATATACTACATTCCACCTTTCCCACATGCGAATAATTAATAATTAAGAATGTAATATGAATATATTTATATGTGTCCCAGAATAAAAAATACAAGATACAAAAAAAATTACGCTAACTGAAAACTGATTCAAACCATCTCAACTATTCATGTGTCTTCTCAAAAATTCTTGAACTCTCCAGAATGACTTCTCAAATTTCTAAAAAAATATAATACACTAATTTTTGGAATAATCAGTTTTTATAGATTTTCAGTCCAATTAGGATTCTAATTGAATCTCAAATCGACTAAAATTTCTAACTAAAAATCAGCCTGATTTAACTTTCTAACTAAAACTCATTCTGATTTCACTTTCTTACTAAAACTATGTTCAATATTAATTTCTAACTAAATCATTGTCTAATTTTTTGGAATCAGATGATGAATCCACACAACACGTATAAAATTATTTATCCTTGTCAAATATAGCTCATTCAATCTTTTCGCAACATATGTTTGTTGTACTTCTAAATCCGATGAACCTTGTCCATGATTATAGAACAAATACGATCATTATAAATAACTTCAACATCATCTTTTACTTCAAAATATGTTATCATGATATTTTCATCATTTATGAGAACTTCTACCTCAGATTAGCATCTTATGAATGATAGTTATAATGTATAAGATATTTATAACTACTAACATCATTATCTATATTATACCTCTTCAAAATAATTATAAATTACTCACACAACACATTCTACCTTTCAAATCACCATGATGTATGATGATTCTTGAACTTCACTCTGAAGAATCTGAGTCCAATTTTGAGTCTGAGTAAAATATATCCTTATTAAAACTTCTGTGTCTAATGATGCTTAGTCAGAAACCCTAAATAGGGAAAATGGAATTTTCAAAAACATAAATTTTTTACCCCTTTCTGTTTGGGTGCATACATTCAGCATCATTTTCCAATTTTTTTTAAAAAAATCTTTTACAAAACGTTAGTTATCAATATATAATTTTTTTTAAAAAAACATCACAAACATCTTCAATCTCCCCCTGTTGATTTTTTGATAGAACTCGTTAACATATTTTTCAACTCTTCTGATTTTTTCCCAACACCACTTTTGTAAACTCCTATGTTTTAACATTTACCAAAACATATCCTTTCTAGAAAGATATTTTCCTCACACCAAACTACTAAATAATGTATTGTTTTTTAAGGAATTACCTCTCTTAGGGAAATAGAAAAAAAATAATATGTTAAGATAAACTATCCATCAATTTTATTTTTTCCTCTAACTTATTTTTTCTCTCCCCCATTCTATTACAATAATAAATTATGATTCATTTATGTAAGAAAATTACTTATCATTCCATTTAAACATAATGTTATACATATTCACCACCTTTTTCAATATAATCCAAACCATGGTGGGGGTTTTCCTTATGTGATTTATTAAGTCATTAGAGGAGGATGAACATGAAGTTTCATCCTCAAGCCAAGAGACCATTCTTTTTTTCATTGATTTTGTGAAGATATCATTAATTTGACACTTTTATGAGATATATTCAATGAAAAAATATTTAACTACATCATTATCTTCAATAATGGTAATAATTATATCAAATTGTTTTGATATTGAGTGTTCAATCAAATTTTTATAATGGTCAACTTCACTCCAATTTTCACAACGTATCTTTAATGGTTTTGAAACAATATCATTCAAATAATCCAACTGAAATTTCATACGAAATATCTGAGTACATGACTGAGTAGATATAAAATATTCTGATTTTATTGTGGCCAATGTTACTAATCATTTTTTCTTAAATTTCCAACGCACACAACATACACCCTAGAAAAATGATCTTCCAAAAGATAATTTTCTATCATTACAATCTCCATCTCAATCAACATCATTATAACCATGATATTTCATATTTAAATTATTTTTTTATAAATTTTCATTTGATTTTGTTCATTTAACATATCTCATAATTCTATTTTCATCAATAATATATGATTCTTTCAATTCACTCTAATACCTTTAATAGAAACTTCCAACAAAATAAATATCAGGTCTTGAGGCTGTGTGATAATGTAACCATCCAATTATATTATAAAATTCATTCTGATTCAAAAAAAATTATGTATTCATATTTACTCAACATTTTTCTCATTGAAATAAGAGTATAATACTTTTTAGATTATTCCATCCCAAAATTCGTTAACATTTCAATGGAATATTTTTCATAAGATAATAAAAAGATATTTTACTTTTTTTAACTCATAAACCATGGAATAAATTTAATTCTCCAAACATTGAAATTTAATCATTATTCTTTATTTCATGAATAAATTCATTATAATCATTTTTTAAATCCCTAGAAAACAATTATATCACCCACATACACAATAAAAATTTGTGTGCTGAAGTTATGTTATATCACAAACAAAATATTCTCAAACGTTCCTATTGCAAAATTCAACATTGTAAAACAACTACCATGTTTTGAATACTAGGAACATGGGGATTGATTGCACCCATACAAAGTCTTCTTCAATCATTAAACCATGTTTTCATTATTACCATGTAGAAAACAATATGTTTTCGAAATTTAAACTACTTCCTAAATAATGTTTTTTACAAATTATGACATTACATCCATCTAATAATTTTTTTAAAATTTATATATGCATCCATAGATAGAAACATTATAATGGTTTCTAATCTAGTAAATGGGGGAAATTTTTCTTCCAAATCCACTCCTTCCACCAGTTAATAGACATTACTAACAAGTCCTTCTCTATTTCATGAAACATACCCCTCTTCATTCAATTTATTTCTACAAACCAATTTTGTTTTGAAAAAAAAATTATAGACATGTAACATGTTTCTATGATTAATTTCTCTCAGTTTGATCCAAATATTCATTTATAGAATATTTCCATTCTTTGTGTTGAATATCTTCTAAAACTGATTCCAGTTTAACTTTTGAGATGATCAGAGATTGATTTTCTAATATAAAACATATTTATGATTAAACTGAATCCTCTTAATTTAAAACAATATGTTTGGTCTCCATATGATTTTTTAAGGTAGTAAATTTCAATATTTATCTTCCAACTCAACATTCCTTATCACAAGACTCTTTTGAATCATTATATTCTTATTTTGAATCATTATATTCTTATTTTGAATCATTCCCACAATCATTGGAAATCATTAATTTATTATCCTCAAAACTAGCATTAAAATATTTAAGGAATTTTGATATTGAATTAGATTAACATCTTATGAAACCACCATATTTTTTAAATGTGTATACTAACATTTTTAACTAGTTTTATTTGGTGAATATCCTATGAAATTTGATTCTTCATATTCCTCATAAAACATTCCAAGATCCATATTTTTAATTTTTAAAAAATAGGGACGTACAAAAACATTGAATTATTTCAATAAAGGGTTATTACTATAAGGCATTTCATAGGAATTCATGTCGAATTCCAACTTCCAAAACCATTTTTTGGTCCATGTATATAAGTACTAACTACTTATCTCTAGTAGTAGTTTTAATTTTTTTATTATTCTAATATGCTTCATACAATTTCTCCCAAACATGTATTTTTTCTTTCAGCTACTCCACCTTATTATGGAGTGTATGGATAACTAAAAGAAGTTTAATTCCACACTTTATCATATATATTTTAATGTTTTTCATGTAAAATTGTTACCATTATATAGTCTCAACTTCTTTATATAAACCCCTATTTATTTTTCACTGTATTTTATGAAGAATTATAAAGGTACAATAGCCATTGAATTTTGTTTCATAAAAATGTTGTTGGTCATCTAAGTGAAATCATCAATGAATGTCATAATGTAAAAATATACTTGTTTGATTGATATCTCATTTACAAACATATATTAGAATGAATAAGTTTAAGTGGTCTGGTAAATGTAATCACGGGTTCATATGACTATTATTAGTCACTTTCAATTTCTAACAATTTAAAAAAAATTATCTTCATTATTTTCAATAATGGAAAATTTCATACAATATCACAATTGTAATGTCTGTTCACCATTTTCAACCAATGGTGGCCTTGTATTAAATAGCACAACTTATTATTATCTTCAACACTTAGAAAACTGGAGTTTTTTAGATCTCCAATTTGGAAAATATTTCCACTAGTTCTCTCTCCACATATAAGAACATTTCCATCTTATATACTTATGACGATACAAGAATAATTTCTCAAAAACAACTTATGTCCCATAATCACAATACTATCTTACACTATGTATGTTATGTTTTATCTATCAAAAAATAGAAATTATTTAGAATTAAACTATTTTTTTAATTTGAAACATTTCAATTACCACTACAACAAATGCCGGTCCTAGCGGCAGTTTTTTTCCGGTTTAGCGGCGGTTTTTTTGATTCCGCGGTGGTTTTAGAAATGTGTCGTAGGTCCGTCATTTAGCGGCGGTTTCTCTTCATTTAGCGGCAGTTATATGGGTATCTTATTCGCGGCGGTTTTAACCACTGCTAAATTCAGGCGTTTGATGCGCCTATTTTGCGGCGGTGAATACCGCCGCTAAATATCAACATAATACATTTAGCGGCGGTTTTAACCGCCGCTAAATTCTTCCCAGTTCATCATTTAGCGGCGGTTTTAACCGCCGCTAAATGCTCACAGGTATGGCATTTAGCGGCGGTTAAAACTGCCGCTAAATGTTGAACCGGAAAAAAAAAATGTTGGATCTGCTCCACCACTGCACTAAATTTTCCAAAACCACAGCCACATCTCACCCATCAGCCCCACATAATATCACATCCACACATATTTGTAATGTACAACAGCTTACAACATTATTACATCATTACCATTTCATATTCCATCACTAAAAGAATTCTACCACAAACCACTACACACAAAAACCAACATCCTCATAATAGTGACCATAACATCTCTTACCATAATAAAAACCAACATTAAAAACACCATCCCTCATAGACAAAACCACACCATAACAAGAAACATGTATCTCACTATGAGAACCAAATTCACCCATAACACGTCCACAATTAAAAACAAATTGTGAAACCAAACTTGTTGGTTCCATCATACTTCAAACCCCTTAAATCCCACACAAAAAAAGATGAACAACAGACAACCAAATGTACACAAGAATATATTTCAAGATATATGAAGACAATTTCACATTAATTCATCATCTCATGTGGTTGTTTTTTCATAATTATCAAAATTTTCAATGTAATTGATTCTTATCAAAATATACCTATTATTCCTTTTTCGATGGATGAGTTAAAATAATCATCCAAAAGAAGATTTTATAAATAGACAAATAATACATTCAGGAATCACAAGGAAGAAGAGAATGATACTGTGGAATAATAATGAAAAACCAAATATCTAGTAACCATATTTGAAATCACGGATCACGTAAAATCCATTTCAAAATCAATTAGTTATTTTTTCTTTGATTTATCTCAATTACCCACCCACATGGAGAAAACCACAATAATTTCATAAATGGTAAAATCAATAGAGATTAAGGACACCCTAATAGAATATACTATAATTATTTCTACACAAAAAAATGGAAATGAGAAGGAGATGTAATAGCCTATATATACCAAGGTAATGCTTTGATCAGTAACACAACCCATTTAGAGAATGGAGGAATAAGGGAGGGGGACTTAAAACAACATCAAACTTCACATCACGGTGCAATAAAATGAAGAATGGTAGTAAAGAACATACCTAGAATTGCATGTTTGGGGAGTCCATGTCCCATATAGTGGATCTAAAAAATTAAAACCATATCTAAGGATTGATGAAACAAGATAAAAACAAGTTAATACATAATATAGAAGGAGTCCCCTAATTTAAGATTCAAAATTTAATTTACCAAACATTATTGGGTTGTTATGTTTGTCAAAATTCCATTTTTTTGTATCATCAAATTTGGTTTCATTTAAATGATGGGTAATTGACCATTTAAAACCATGAGATCAAATGAATTAAAATATACATTTAAAACCCTCTTAAATTCCATAAAAACATATTTTTAGGCCTTGAGTTCATTATTTTAGATCAAATGTAATTTTTTATCATTTTGGAAAATCAGGGAATTTAAAAAAAAGATTATACAAAAGTTATTGCTACTACATGGAGTGATAAACTACATGAAATATAGAGAAATAATAGACCTACTGAATCAAGGGACTAACTGAACAAATACATTGATTGAACTACCACATGACTAATAGGAGTGATTGTTTTTATTCACAACCATCCTCAAAAACCAACTAATTGATATCATAACCAACCCATGTAAACTAATGAAGGAACATGTGACCCAAGATTTAGATCATGAAATCTCATGATGGAATAATTGACTATATAACCAACATGAGAAAATTAATAATGGAACACAAGGCTTCATGACCAACTCAACTGAATACGTGAATGAATGAGAAACCACAATATGAAAACAAGAAACATAATGATGTAACAAACAAAAAATGACCAATTTAAAAGACGACATGATCAAACTAGTGGTCGAATGAATAAATAGGGAATCTATGAGAAAACCCATGAATGTTTCAATGTGAAATGACTCATAAAACCATATTGAAATATCCAAAATCCAATAAAACAAGTAGGTAGGTTTTATTAAAACTGGATATATTACCTAGGATACCACTAAAACAGTTATCATCCTCATGTTCCAATGAATATAAATGGTTCCAAAATAGAACCCTTGTGGGAAACCTCTCAAGGATAATATAATAATTTGATCAAAACTAATCATTAAATAAATAAACACATAACCATGTGTCATAACCAACCAATTAAAGGGACCATATTCATATTATGACAAACAATAAAATAGATTTACACAGTTACATTGAAAAAAAATGAATGAATTAAAACACTTTATGACATTATTCATTCATCTTTGAATATGTACCAAAAAATATCTCCTCCAAACCACTATTCCACCATAGAAAATGATAAAATGGATTAACATTCCCATGAAGAGTAATCTACAAATGATCCATGATTTCCATTGGGTTCACCAAATCATTACCTCATCCTCATCATCCAACTCTCTATTTTTGAATATATGGGATGAATCATGATTATTTCAGTAATGTTGGGATACATGGATGATATTGTGAATTATTTTTATCAGTGGTTAGAGCTCCAACTGATATAACACCTCACCAATGTTCACCAAAACCTAAAAAATCCAGAACAACCTAGGAGAATCCACACTCCCTCACACAAAATATGCCTACACCATCATGCAAACAACCTCAAGAACACATGATCTTTGAAATATAACTACATGGGTCTACATCTATATTATACAGTGGTATTGAAATGATCCTGATCTCCTTTTATATTTTCTATAACTATTAGGATATTTTAAGTCATGCATTACACCACACTAGAAAAATATTTTTTTATTCCCTTACATAGACACATCACAATGTAAAAGTATACAACATCCAACACAACTCGTAGAATATATACACAAAAATAGATGAATGATGTATATTTTTATCGGAAAACAAAAAAATATTGGTGTTTTATTCACCCATAATGCAACTAGGTCAAAATTAATGTTCCCAAAAAATCCCACAACTTATTGAAATTCAATTCCAGATTTCCATCGATTAGGGGATTGAAAGTCATTTTAAAGAGAGTTTAGGTAATGGATGGATTCCATATTCCTCCCAATAATGATGATATGAAATAGGAATTACATTCTAAACAATTAATTATGGTATCATGGGGAGTCCTAAAACCTCATCCATGTACAATCATTCTTAATAATGTATTTAACTGGACTCCTTGATTTCTATATAATGTTATGAAATCATTATTCAATATATGATCACATATCCTCCCTAATATTGGGGATACATTGTGACCATCACAATATTTGACCCTCCACCAAAAGGATTTAATGATTGTATACATAAGGAAACATGAGAAATCAAGAAAATGTTAGGACATGGAAATGTTTGGTAGCAACTATGTGTCAAAAATGTTACATATACAAACCAACTGTTATCATACTTGTTCAACACATCAACAATACTACTACTCATCATCTGATGCTGCATCGTCACCCTCTCCACCTTCATCTCCACCACCTGCTGCCACCTGTAAGAACATTATATTGAAAATTAAATATTGTTGCATATTTATAATAAAAATTAAAACCAATAAAAGATTGAAAACTAAATGATTTTGATTTTTTTGTGATTTACCTGCTCACCACTACCCGATGCACTACCACCAGAGGCATATCTGCTCATATGCTGACGTATTTCAAGCAACTCTTTCTGCAAATCAGATATCTGATTCCCCTGCTGGTGAACTGTGTTTCGTAGAGTAGACATCTCCCTCTGAGCATCTTCAGGTATGAAATGACTATAACCAGGAGTAGATGAGGCCGAAATCCCTGATGGCATGCGAAAGACCTCAGATGGTACGGGTCCCAAACCCATCCCGCGCACTCTACCAGGATGCTCCTTCCCAAGGACTTGACCAACCGGGTCATCCTGGGAGACTGAGTGGGATTGCCCAGGATTGGCATCCCATATTTCTTTAATTTTTACCTATAAATCAAATATCAATATATATTAACACAGTAAAAACTGATATTAAGTTATTATAATAAATAATTGACTTTATACCCCAACTTCTCTGGCAGGTTCATTAACAAAACTTCCATCTGTTTTTTTATGAACATCCAGCCACAGTTCTGTTCGGGATGCTTCATGCCCTAAACTCTGTGACTGCATTAAACAAAGATAAATCATAAATCAAATATGTTAAATAGATAATATTATCTTATAAATATTTAAAATAATTAAAAGATTACCAATGACATTCGGCTTCTTGAAAAGCTTTTTGAACCCGCAGTGTGCGGGATTACCTGCTTCGCCCGGTTTGAAGCATTCTTTCTTGAGAGATCCTGAAATAAATAAAATTCAATTTAACAGTATTGTATTCAATGTCTATCTCCTCTTCATGTACATGTATAAATGTAAAATGAGGATAATATAATAATATATATTTCAATACCATCCGCTTCTCATCACGATGTCTATCGACAAAAACCTTCCACTGTTCTTTTGGTACCCCACTGGGTATCTTCTCATACATCTGTTGCATGGTCAACGAAGAATCGTTGACATCACACCACAACCTCCATTTGAAATCTTTCCATTTTTTTCCAAGATTTTTCAATGTCCACTTCTGTGCTATCACATCAGCAACGGTAAAGTGGAAGAACATCTGTATACAGAAATTCATTTTGAATATATTAGTAAAATGACATTCAATTAAACCATAAAGTAATAAAATTACCTTTATCTGAGAATCATAAACTTCATTTTTCTAGTTTGGAGGCATATGCCTCCAATCATCATACGAAATAGGCAGGGAAACGGGCTCCGCTGCCAGCTGACCTATAATCTGACCAAGTAAACCTGCGGCGTCATCCGTCGGGACCCCATAAGAATCAAGAGGATCCAATGATATGTTACAATCTTGATCTGCTTGTGTTACAGTCTCAGAAACATCACTTGTCACGTTGCAATTTGTAGCACCCTCTTCTGGTTGTTCTGATATGTTTTGATGCTCATAGTGGTGTCTTGCAGTGCCGAATGCATCATTTATGAGGTTTTTCATTTCATTTTCCATTGTCGAAGAACTTGGGACCTCATTCTGTGGATTAACATCAGTCCTCAATCTTTCTGTATTGTTTGATTCTCCATGCCAAATCCAACACAAATATTTCTCAGGGAATTGCTTCAGTATTAAATTTTCATAAAATTCATCCCTCTTCAACCATGTTCTAAATTTACATTTAGGACATGGACATCTTATTCTCCCTTCAACGGATAGATTAGAAATTGCAAAATCTAAAAACTCATTCAAACCCTTAACATATTGAGGTGTGTTCCTCGGTAATGTGATCCAGCTTTTATCCATATATATCACAACGTGCCTACACAAAATATACGATAGTGTAAGATTACAGAAACATAATATAATAAAGATGAACCATTGACCATAAAGTATGCATAATATAATAAAGATGATTCATTGACCACATTTACCATTTCAGACCAACTGAACAAGTCTGGTCCATAGGAGACAGCGTCAACACCTCATTGAGGAGCAATAAGAATATCGGGATACACACTTATCATAACACCATCGATCACACATTTATGTTGCCTCAAACAACACCCCATTGATGTGTGATCGAAACTGATCACAATGCATTTTAAATCAAGTTAACTACATTCACTGAAACCATTTTCACAATGGGTAATGTTTGTTTTATTGTTCTAGGGAAATCTAAATGGCCACATTTAAGTTTTGGGGTTCATCTTGTGATGGAAGCATGAGACATGGTGTTTGAATTTCTTGAATAAATTAGTGATAATGACCCTCCTAAGGTGGAGAGAATTATGTTAGTCATGGAAATGTGGAGAAAACTGTAGAGTGGATGTGGAGGAATCAAGGTTCCAAATAGAAACCTATAAGGGACATGTTTGGGGGTTCTTAGGGAAGGCCAGGTGGAACTTGGATATGGTGTGTGTAGGTGATGGAGGTATACCTTAAGTGAGAAGGCTTTGGGTTTGGGTAGAGGGGCGACATGCCAATAGGGGAAGTTGGGAACCAACGGAGTGAGTTAGCAGGAATGGAAAGACATAGTTGGATAGAAAGGGAATGGATGTGGTGGGCTGCGAGGCACCTCAAGTTAATGTTGAAATGATAAGTTTATCCTAGTAATGTGAATGAGTTTTGAAGAAGAACCAAGTAGTCCTTGGTTGAGATATGGATGGTGAAAGTGTGATAAATCTGGGTAGTTTTGGCAGAAATAATGAATGCTAGAATTGGGTGGAGTCTTCATGGATGTTGTGAGTTGGAAAAAATGTTAGGGAAGTTTTGAAGGTTGAGTTGAGGTTCTGTTGACCTCTTTTATGATGAGTGAAGTTCTCAAAACTAGAAAATTGTGGTTACGAAGTAAGTAATATGGTGTTGAGAACCATGGAAGGAAAGTAATCGATTAATGGTGTGGCTAGAGTTTCAAGTTGGATGGTCTCAGGTAGGAACCATATTAGTCTATTAGTTTTGTTAATGGGTGTTGGATCAGGTTTTGGATGGTTGAATACCTTGAGATGAAGGTTATGCTTGGGTTGTGCTTTGGATGTTTGAAATGGAGTGAGGCTGTTGGGCCTTGAGTTCTGGATTGATGTAGGTTAGAATTAAAGAGTTCTCAATATAATATAAGTAAAAAATTGAAAGTAAAGAATAAATCAATGTAAATTGAGACAATTTACTCCCCCTTTGTAATAAAATTATTATTCCACACATATTACTCCAACTTTGGGATTATAAAAAATAAATCATAAAGGGTGAAAGAATAATAAATATAAGAGACACATAAATAAGATTGAAGTGTAATTTTCATTAATTTTTCAAAAAGATTGAACATTATCCATATGCGAATCTAATCAGAATCCGAATTAGCAGAACTAATTATTTAGAAGGGGTAATGGGATCCTTCCCTTTTCGAATATCAGGAGGAGGATCATAAGTCTAATGAGTATAAATAGGTATAAGAATGGTTATTTATATGAAACTAGTAATAACATGGATAAGTTGTTGAGAAATTATAAGACCAAAAGGTTTTCTTGGAGGAATATAAAAGAAACTAAATATGGTCTTGGTATAGGTAGGGTAGGAGGATCTAACATAAGAGTATTGGAAACCTACATATAAGGTTCCAAAAGACTTGTGATATTGGTTACAACCCTTATTCCATTCTCCATTTATTGAATAAAGACATCTTTTTCTGAAAAAGAAATTATCTTGTAGCGGAGTCATTTCCAAAAAATTCTCTACCATAGATTTGAAAGAAACTACCAGAGGTGGAGTTTTCAAGTCTCTAACAAATTATAGAAAATGAGTTTTAAGGTAATATTTAGTGTAAATTATTTTCAGATAATATATTATTTCACCCTTGGTTATATTGTTTTCCATAGTAGACCTGTTTGTTTCTTCCTTAATCAAATTAAAGTGTTTCTCACCATGAGTATAAATATCCATTTGAACTCGATTTTCCATATACTTTACACTATATAGAATATCTTGAATCTATTTATGGACTAACATTCTAATTAGATATTTATTAAATAAAATAGGAGGTGTAGGAGGAGGCTCTAAATAATAGTTCTAAGGTTGATAAGGGTTGGTAATCATAGATAGATACCTTACATCCATGGTATCTATAATATTGTTTAGATATACTTATTGGGATTCCACATGACTTTTAAAACATTCTATTTCCTTTATGAATGATTGAAATTCTTGGTACTGATGGCCTAACATGAGAAATAACTTCAGATGATGGTGAGAAACAACCTTCTAAACAATATATTCTATATCTTCCCATCGATCAATATTATTAAAAAAATTGATACACATGAAAATTTTATTTAACATCTCTAAACATCATTCTTAAAATGAATGAGATCTCTAGAATTGAGGTAAAAAATAGGGATTAAATAAGGTCTAGACTCTTTATATTTAGTAGATTTAGCTTTAGTAGAATCAAAATTGGTAATGAAGTAATGAACATAATTAGAATAATGAGAAATAATATCATGAATCTATCTCTAGATTATTCTTTCAGTGAGAATACCCTATGTGGTCTCTCAATTTCCTTCAAAAAGACCTCATATTCTTCACTAGAATCATCCCTGGCTATAACCTCAATTCTATAAGAAGATTAATAGACATGATCTTCCCGAGAAGTGTTCTTAGGAGCATATATATGAGAAGGCGGGGTTTCCAAAATCTTCAATAGGTCTTTAGTAGTGTCAAGTCTAATTGCTCTCTCAAAAAAAGATGTATAAGGAAGCCTAGGCTCCACTAATTATTCTTTCCTTGTGTAAACTATAGAAGCTCATTATGCACTTCCTTCTAGGTTATCATGATTATCTTTTCTATCATTTTAATTAGCCTTATCAACTTATTTTTCCTCTTTTTCAACCTTATTTACACCATTCTTAGGAATATATACACCCAAATCATTGAAATGGATATCTATTGGGGCTTCATATTCAGAAGGAAAGGAATAAAAAATGTGAGCTCCACCAATCTAAAACATAGGTGTACTCTCCACTATAGTAGAATAAAAATACTTACCACTTTTAGAATATGTAATAATTAGTCTAAACAACAGTCAAGTTTGAAATCTCTCCAAGGAGATGAATTATCTCTTATTGATTTATCTCTCATGAGAAAAAAAAATAACTATAGTAGGCTCAAATAAAACATTAGGATGTTTTTGAGCTTTATGAATATAAGGTACTTATTATCTCATTAGTTCTAACATATCATGAAATTCATGTACATGATAATTTTCTTGGATTTAATCAAAATATCTTATGACTTATAAAACCAAATCTATAGTTTGGGATTCATCCTCATCAGAGGATTAATTAGAATCAACAATTTTATCTAGTTCCAAACCATGATAAATTAAAACCCATATCCTAGAGGGATGATAGACTGGATTGAACATCTCTTAGAGTCTCCACTCATCAAATATCTACATTATTTTATTAGGATTCCAACTAATTTTTATCCTTTTAGAGGTAGTCCAATTTAAATAAACACCACTTGGAAAAACATTCTATAAACTCCTAAAGTAACTAAGTTTATCCCTTCCAGTATAATAGAAATAAACTTTGGATAAAGAAGTGTATTGAATCTGGAAAAAGGTTTATTCAAATACTCCATACATATCATTAAGAAATGAGGTACACTAATCTGAATTCCATGAACCATTAGATATAAAAATAATAAATCATGAAACCTAAACGAACTAAAATATACCTTCCTTAGGAGGAGGTCGCGGGGTCGCTGGAGGAGGTCGCGGGGTCGCCGGAGGAGGTCGCGGGATCGCCGGGGGGTCGCGGGGGGCTGCGGGCGAGGGTTGCAGCATGCGGGGTCGCCGGAGGAGGTCGCGGGATCGCCGGGGGGTCGCGGGGGGCTGCGGGCGAGGGTTGCAGCACGCGGGGTCGGGGGAAACGGGGGTCGGGGTAGGGAAGGGTCGGGGTTTTTTAAAAAAAACAAAGGTTTAGCGGCGGTTTATTAAAAACCGCCGCGAAACGTATTTCGGAAAACATTTAGCGGCGGTTTTGTAAACCGCCGCCACAAAACCGCCGCTAAACACTGTTTATTTTGTAGTGTACTTTTTTATGGGAACTATCATTTGAAAATTTGACTTAACCACCATTATTACTATTAACATGTTTTAGGACTTTTATATAACTCTTCACCTATATATAACAACCAATTTAATGTATCTAATGTATTTTCCTTTTACATTCATTTAATGTTGTCTCAACAACAAAAGAAGTTTCATAAAATTTATTCATTCCAACATCAATTTCATTTCGATAAAAAGAAACATATTCTACAAGGATTGTTATATATCTTTCAACATGATGTCCTTCATGATCAAATATTCTATAAACATATTCAAGACATTCTGAGTAATATTTTGTTCCAAATTCTCTCACATCTTTAGAATTTTCATTTCTAACATCCAATCTATTTGGAAAGTTATTCTCTCTTCTTCCACCATTTCTATCACAATTTTTAAACCTTATTCTGGGAAGTAAAAACATAGAACATTAATTTTAAGACATGTGTCCATAGATTCCCCCAAACCACCAAAAACCACAAAATCATGATTTTTTAATAATGTATGATATTTCTTTGTAGAAACTTTATTGAGGTTGAAAATTACATTTTTTTCTAATGTACATTCAGTATGGACTATCATTACCTCTGAGGTTGTTTTATATTTTTTAATATGTTATAGGTTTCTCACATCCCTTATCAATCCAAAATTTCAAATCACTTTTCCTATCACATAAAATGTTAGAAAAATCATATGAAACATTATTTTCGGAGGGTGAGGATTTCACATGATTTATGTTTTAATATTTCTCTACAATATTAGATGTCTCATATTTTACATCAAAATATTATTTGAAGTTTTCATTTAGAATATTCAAGGGAAAATTAAAATCATGAAGTTTTCATTGAAATATGTTAACTTATTCTTCCTTATTTGTCAACTTCATACTTAGATTTTCAACAATTTTCACCTATCCACTAAATCTATGTTTTTAACATAAGATCTCATGGATGTTTTATTCTTAATTCTTTGAAAAATATTTTTCACCTTTAGAAACTTTTCCAATATCATTATCTATCATTCTTATTTTTTTTCATGAGATATCTCATTTTCTCAACACATAGAACATGTTCTCTTTTGCACTGAAACTCTTTATAAGATTATTCATATCCTCCTTATTCACTATTTTTGGAGTATTTAATTTTATAAAAATTTAAAATTAAAGTTATAAACTCTTATAAAAATTAATTACATACAGTGTTTTTTAGTTTAGACTGATTCCACTTTCTTATTCAACATACATCTATTGATTTTACTAAACCTCTAATATTTGTTGGAATAATTTCCTTCTTTAGAACTTCTATTCCACATATTGAATTGAGGTTTTCCATTAGAACCATCTTAATATTCTCCAACATTCTTCTTAGGAGAATTAATAAAAAAGAGTGCAATTCCACCATAGTCGAATGACATTAGAGAAAGATTCCCTATACATTCCTATTCCTCTATAGTAGTTCATGGTGATAATAGACATGATTTTTTCATTCAACTTATAAGCTTATTTATCCTCAGAATCACAATGATCAATATCTTCAAAATCTTGAATTTTCATCACTCTCGTAGATTCAGAATACATTTCAACCTTCTTCTTGTTTTTCATCTTTGGGGAATTTTCCATTTCATAGGAAAAAATAATGTTATGCAATTCATCATGAGATAAATCATATTTATCTCATAATAGGATATTTTGTAATCATACGATTCTAGAAAGTTTCTCATAAGATTCTTTGCTATTTTTGAATCATATAAAAAATCTAAAAACCAATAATATTGAAAAAAACATCATTTACTTTGCTGAGTTATTCATCAATAGTTTCTTTAGCTCTAATTCTTCTATCATCAAACTTAAAATTCATGATATATATCATTAATTCCATAATTTTATAATTCCACTCAAAAAGATATTCCAACTTTTCTCATGTACTCATTGATATTTTGAGACCCATTATCTTCATATAAATATTTTCTAATAGAGGCATTACGATATAATTTATAGCCTTTCATCAGCTTCAACATTTCTCTTGTTAGAAAATTTCAATGGATAATTTTCCATGATTAGAGGAAGAACAATTGTTGCTGCATAAATATCTTCTATACCAAGTGATGAGTGATATAGAATCATCATGTTCTTCAAACCATAATAAATTTTTCCATTAAATGTAAAATTTTCTCTAATATTGGCATATTTGAGAGAACTATTACAATGATTTTATTGGGGATCATTCCCTATGATACCAATTGATGTTCTAATAGATCGAATAACAACTAGAGGGGTGGACTATTTTTTAAATTTTTATATGTTTTCAAAATTTTACAAACATAACCCCTAGATCATGTTAAAGTACATTACATTATAAACATTTAGTAAAATACCATTAATGAAAAATTAGGAATGAATGTAATTCAAATGAGATTTAGATGTTTCGACATCAGTGATAGAACTAACATAATTTCCATAGCCACTCCCATGGGTCTAGAAATTCAGTATAACAAAGAAGTGAATAAAACATGTGTGAAAACCCATTGTAATCCATATATCTCCTGATATTATTGATAATAATAACTCCCAATATTTTTAATAAGATTAATTATACATAATTTTATCCAAAAAATAATATGATCATAAAAATTACTATTCCACAAAATCTACCCAGAACCTCAGTCTGATGAATCTTCGTCTTATTGTCTTAGTCTGATGAACTCATTATGATAGACTCATTACGGTGAACATATTCTCAAGTTTCCCTTATAAAACTCATATCAATTTCACAGTCTGATAGTCCTCATTCTGATAAATATACATTTAGTGTTTTTTTCTTCCTACTTGATCTCTTTCTATAATGTTGCTCTATCTGAAACTTTGTAGTGCTCCACCTTTTGCACACATGAATAGATAAAAACTATTAATTTACTTTTAATCTATTTATTGGTGTCCCGTAATAGAAGTGATGGTAAAATGAAAATGTTTTATTCACTCAAATTAAAAAAACTTGAATTTCACATCTATTTGAACTTCATCTTTAACCAGCTCTAATAGGGTCATCACTTCTGTTGTATTCTCAAAATCTTTTCAATTCTCTAGATCACATTATATATTTCACTACAAAATATAAAAAATAGATGTTTAAAAAATCATTTTTTCTATTTTTTCATTCCTTTTATTCTTTCTAATTGAGTCTCAGTCTGTTTGGTCTTTCTAAAATAAACATGTTCTTATTTCAATTTCTAACTAAAAATAATTCAAATATGAATTTCTGACTAAAAATTAGTTCCATAGGACATTCTAAATGATCGTCAGTTCGTTTTTCTATAGAAGATGATGAATCCACCCAAAAAATATAAAATTCTTCAATTCTCTTCAACTATAACTCATTCAAACTTCTAAATACTTTTGTGCCAGGTACTTATGGATTCGATGAACCATGTCTGGATTTCAAGAACTGATACAATCCTTACAAAGACCTTCAACATCCTATGTTATGTCAAATGACTTTTTCAAGATAGTTTTCATGATTTATGAGAACATCATGATTGAAAAGGCATCATCTTACTAATTATTAGAATGTTTAATAACATTATAAATCATGACATCACTCTATTTATTGAACCTATTCAACAACACTATGAATTCAGCACTCAACAAATGCTGACCTTCAAACAACCATTATATCATATAAATTATTAACATCATCCCGATTAATCTAATACTCTTGGTGTGTCTGAGTAACAACTATATCATTCTGAAAGCTTCTGTGTCTAGTGTGGCAAATTTTGATAATCTCCATCTATGAATTAAATTTCCAAAAAAACTTTTTTTTGGTTTTTACCACTAAGAAACAACAACCTATTTTTCAAAAAAAATATTATTTTAATAAAGGTTAGTTATTAAAAATTACACAAACTGGTTAAACAAACATCACAAATGTTTTTGACTATTCATACAGTTAATAAACAGTTTCGATTATTTTTGGATAATTCACTTAAAATGATTGTCGTTATTTTACAATGTGAGTTAATTCTTAATAATATACAAATTCAAGAGTTATAAATATTTTTTTAATTAGCCTATTGTTTTTATATGACTTTATTATGAATTGTATTCTATATAATTTACTCTTGTTGTAGAGGATCAATTAGAGAAAATAGAACAATATTATATTTAGAGTTAAAATCAACATGTATGTTACAACTGAGTAGTTCATTAATGATTTATCTCACCTTCTCAAACCATAATTAATATTTTAAAATACATTCCGTGATAGGAGGATAGTTTATTTATTTATGTGTTAGGTTTTCTATGTATGTATCCATTATTTTCCCAAATACATGATTGAATCTCACCAATTAGGTTGTCGATAAATGTTTGTATATGATCACAAATAATGCTTATTCCTCTGATTTTTGGTTCATAGAAACTCTACACATATTTCGATGTGCATGATATTTAAAATGGATATTTACTTAATGTTCCCTTTAATATTATATTCATTTTCTACATATTCTATAGGGTTGGTGTATATAAAATTCACTAATAGATCTCATGTAGTGGGAATAAATCCCAGTCTACAAAAGAGTAGTAATGGGGTTCAACACCCTTAATGTATCTATCATGGGAAATTTCATAATCCTTAGTGATGTAGGTTTTCTAGGAGCCCCATTGTGGAAAATTCCCCTAGCCAAAGTTACCTCTCTCCTTTATATTCTTGTCCAAAAACGGTGTTTAATAGAAATATTAAGGGAGTATCCCATTCATTTTATTAAACTCACCCTTAATGAAGAATATGACTCATGAACTTTATGTATAGAAAATCATAAGGGAGAATACATTAAATATTCTCACATTCTAGAAAATACAAACATTCCTATATGAGGAGGAGGAATAGGTAAAAATGACCAAACCCCTGCAGATGTAGTAAATCTTATTTTTTACCACTGTGACTACACTTCACAATGGGTTTGATTGTTTTTGTTTCTTTGGTGGAGTTAAAAAAACTCGATCCCTATTATATAATCTCGTCTTCTTATAACATAAACTTTCATTACATTACACATAACTGAGGATCTTTAAGGTCTAGTGTCTTGGAAACCAGGAACAAAATACATGAAAGCAACATAAAGCATTCTTCTTAACCACTGGAAAGGCTTCTCCTTAAGTTCATCCTAGGTTCATTACTTCATCTCATAACCTGGGGACATACATCAAAAGAAAGGGTGAGCAGAAGGCCCAGTAAGGGAAACAAGAGGAACATTTTACATGTGAACTTGATATACTTCAATAAGGACATGAAAAGAACTTTAAGGCATGAGAAAGAAATCATGAGGCATTTCATAATAAAAAAAGCATTGTTCATAACTTGAAGAAGTGGATACATCATT
Source organism: Viscum album (assembly GCA_963277665.1). Taxonomy (NCBI): domain Eukaryota; kingdom Viridiplantae; phylum Streptophyta; class Magnoliopsida; order Santalales; family Viscaceae; genus Viscum; species Viscum album. Next base: position 687,581,692 of record OY728129.1, on the reverse strand, counting down.
TAACATAGAAAATCATGAACATATCACCAAGGTTCATCCCTAAGGTGTCATTTGAAAATTACCAAGGTTATTCACCAAGGTATCCTGAAAATTGTAATCTCTAGTGGTTACATCATTACCCAATGCATTGGAGCGCTATCAGGGCGCACCCTTAAATTTGCCTTTATTATCATGTGATACACATATATCATCATCAAACAATTCATAAATAACCTATATAGCATAAAATAAAGGGGTTTCATTTCATAATCATAACGTTTTAAAAAACTGCTTTAATGACATGATCTTTACGTCACTTTAAACCCACGAAAAGGGAAAGCGGGTCTCATGTATGTAAATCCCAGAATTTAAAATAGAACATTTTGATATATATGTGAATACCCATGTAGAAATAAGAGCTTTGGGTATTCACTTTATAACATAAAATAATTTTGAGAAAAGAGAGAGGCACTTTGAGACGAAAATTCTGCAGCATAATGGCTATGTTTCAGGGTTTTAGAAAACATTGAAAAGAGAGGGGACATGGGTCACCCACTCACAATTGATCCATAAAAACAGTAGGGGGACAGAATAAGAAGTATATATGGACATGGTAATGAATTTTGAAGTACATACCATTTGAAATGAATAACATGGAAGGAAGACAAAAATTAGATTTCTCTTATGAAAATTCGGCAGCCTAACGGCGTCACTTAAACTTCAATAAAAATGAATTGACAAGATCAAATAGTCTCTATCATAATATGATCATAAGAGATCATTATGATAGATATAGAGATCATACCCCAACATAATAAAAAGGAACTTAAAAGACTTCACATGAAAATCAAACTTGAAAAATGAGAAGGGTGAAAGAATCCCTTAAAAATTCGGCAGCCTAACGGCGTCACTTAAACTTTCATAAAATGAAATGATGAGAGTAATAGGGGATCTCTAATCATATAAAAATGAAAAGGTAAGTAAGAGGAATAGAAAAGAACATCCCATCACATAAGAACATGGAGCATAAAAGGAATGACATAAAAGAGATTACATGAAATGAAAGAGAGGGGTCGGATCCCTTACATTAAAACGTGACTCTTGAAACTCAAAGTTTTGGACCTTGAGGGCTTGGGTCCACCTTGGGAGGACTCCCTGGAAGGTAAGAAGACCATAAATTCGTTGGGGGAGAGTTGGGAGTGAAAACTAAAGGAGTAAAGGGTGGGTATTTATAGGGAATATGAGGGGACAAGGCATTAATGGCCAAGGGACACCTCACTAGTGGTTTTGAAAAAACCATGGGCTTGCCCATGGTATTTGCCCATGGTATTGGCCACTTGGGACACCTCATACCTTATCTTACTATTCATAATTCGACCATATTGAATATATACTTAATACATCATTTAATGATGTTATTAAACACCCGTAACTTAAAAACTATATTTCCACTATTCATCGAAAATTCAACTTTCTCAGAATAATCCCAAAATTTCACCTTAGCCAATTATCAATGCTCTGATTTCAAAAATGAAATCCATTTTATAAAAATAATTTTCTAATTATTTTTAATTAAACTTTTAATTAAAAAACACTATTCATCCGAAAAAACTAATACTTGACTAATAATTTATGAAACCGTTATTTACCCATTTTATTGAATCACATTACTTAATATAGGTGTCTAAATTATATTAAAACTTTCTTTGAGTGAAATTACTAATCCATTTGGTCACATTACTAATCCTAAGCGTAAAATCACTATTCATAATTTACTATTCATCAAAAATTAAGTTGATCTTATTGGACTCCAAATTCCTTACTGAACACTTTTGTAGAAGACCATTTTTTGAAAATCATTACACATCATTAGTTATTTAGGGTTTACATAAATATTTTAAAATATCCTTTTTTCAAAATTCATCAATAAAATACATTCTAAAATTATCTGGACATTTGAAATTTCACAAACATTACTAAAGGAAGAAATCTCAATTCATTCACCTGAAAGGATTACACAAGGAAGCTAGGGTCTCGTCACAGAGCCCCTTATAACACCGGCATAAGACCTAAGTGTAAGGTGTGCTATGGTGAGAGAATCTAAGGGAGGCTCAGATAACATTGCCCTAGTAGTAATCTCTACTAACTTGAACTTCTCCCGTAGGCATTTCCGTTCAAGCTTGACATGCTGGAGTTCGGCTTGGGCTTGATCCAAAGCGAAGCCCACAGATGCTACCTCCTTCCCAAGCTCTGATAAGTGGGCTTCATAAGGGTCGAGTCTACTGGGTGAAGCCATCGACTCCTCTTTTTGCATTAACCATTAACATATTATTAAATAATTAAGAGTATGTTAATATACTACTCAAAAATATTGGGTCGTTACATTCTTCCCCACTTAAGAAATTTCGTCCCTGAAATTTATACTTGAGGCCTAGTCGAAAAGGTGAGGGTACTTTTGCTTCATCGTTTCCTCAGGCTCCCAAGTCGCTTCTTCATATTTATGATTCCTCCACAACACTTTCACAAGGTGGGTAGTCTTGTTTCGTAGGACCTTGTCTTTACGGTCCAAGATCTCCATTGGCTTCTCCTCATAAGAGAGGTCATGTTCCAGTTGTACCACCTCTGGGTTCAGTACATGCGAAGGGTAGGGTATGTACTTCCTCAAGAGAGATACATGGAAGACATCATGAACTTGAGCTAGGTTTGGTGGAAGTGCTAGACGATAGGCCACTGCTCCTATGCGATCAAGGATTTCATAGGGGCCAATGTACCTAGGGCTGAGCTTCCCTTTCTTCTCAAACCACATGACTCTCTTCCATGGAGAAATTCGAAGGAAGACTTTGTCACCAACACCAAACTACAAGTCCCTTAGATGATTGTCAGCATATCTCTTCTACCGACTCTGAGCAGCCTTTATGTGTTGTTGGATGGCATGAACCTGTTCCGTCATCTCTTGCACGAGATCAGGCCCAAGAAGCTTCCTCTCACCAGTTTCATCCCAACAAGTAGGAGTTCTACACTGTTTTCCATACAGAGCTTCATAGGGTGCCATCTGAATACTCGCATGGAAGCTGTTGTTATAGGTGAACTCTACTAATGGGAGGTGTTGATCCCATCCACCCTTAAATTCCATGGAGCATAATCTCAACATGTCTTCAAGTGTCTGAATAGTCCTTTCATATTGGCCATCAGTTTGAGGATGATAGGCCGTACTAAAATTCAATTCAGTATTCAGAGCATGTTGCAGACTTCTCCAGAATTTTGATGTGAATCTTGGGTCACGATCAGATACGATGGATAGTGGTACCCCATGCAGCCTTACCACTTCCTTCACGTATATCTTGGCAAGCTGATCCAGAGAGAAATCTTCCCGAATAGAGATAAAATGGGCTGTCTTGGTGAGACGGTCCACAATAACCCATATCACATTGTTTACTTTGGATGTTTTTGGGAGACCAGTTACGAAGTCCATGGTGATATTATCCCACTTCCATGCTGGTATGGGTAGCAGTTTTAATACCCCCTTAGGAAGTTGTCTTTCTGCCTTTACTTGCTGACACACCAGGCACCTTGTAGTGTAATCGGCAATCTCCCTCTTCATGTTATCCCACCAATAATGATCACGAAGGTCTCTATACATCTTAGTGCTTCCCGGATGTATAGAGAAAGTAGAGCTATGAGCTTCATCCATCAGTTCTTTCTTTATCTCCGGAATAGATGGGACACATAGTCTTGTATGAAATTTCAATACACCTTCTTGATCAATATTGAAATTAGGTAACTTCCCATCTTTTACAGCCTCCAACTTCTCCTGTAGCAAAGGATCTTCTTTTTGAGCCTTCTTGATCTTATCTAGTAATGAAGGTTGAGAAATAATTTGGGATAGGGTTGACGATGTCCCTTTCCTTATAATTTTCATGTCCAGTTTTACTAGATCTTTAATCAAGGGATCTCCTAGGATCCTCATTGTTGCTAGAACAACAGGATCTTTCCTGCTTAACGCATCCGCGACTTTTTTTGCTCTTCCAGGGTGATAATGAATTGAACAATCATAGTCTTTAATAAGCTCTAACCATCTCCTTTGTCTCATGTTCAATTCTTTCTGTGTGAAAATATACTTTAGACTTGGTGGTCAGTGTATATATCACATTTCTCCCCATAAAGATAGTGCCTCCATATCTTTAGAGCAAAAACAACTGCCGCCAGCTCTAAATCATGCGTAGGATAATTCTGCTCATGAATCTTCAACTGTCGAGATGCATAAGCAATTACCTTGTCATTTTGCACGAGGACTCACCCAAGCCCTTTCAGAGATGCATCGCTAAAAATAACGAATCCTTCTCCGATAGAGGGTAGTGTTAACACAGGTGCAGTAACCAATCTCTTCTTCAGCTCTTGGAATCTTTCCTCGCATTCCTTTGTCCAGATGAACTTAACCCCTTTTCGAGTCAACTTGGTTAGTGGATTAGAAAGCCGTGAAATTTTTTTCACAAACCTCCTATAATATCCCGCTAAACCAAGGAAACTACGAATCTCAGTTACTATTGTGGGTTGAGGCCACTCCTCCACAACCATTGTCTTTGCAGGGTCAACCGAGATTCCTTCATTGGTTACAATGTGCCCCAAGAAAGCCACCTGTTGTAACCAAAACTCACACTTGCTGAACTTCCCAAAGAGCCTCTCCTTCCGCAGAGTTTTCAATATAACCCTTATATGATCTTCATGCTCCTCACGACATTTTGAATATATAAAAATATCATCAATAAAAACTACCACAAAGTTATCAATGTAGTCTTTAAAGAATCTATTCATCAAATCCATGAAAATAGAAGGAGCATTAGTCAAGCCGAAGGGCATAACAGTAAACTCATAATGCCCATATCTTGATCGGAAGGCAGTCTTTGGAATATCTTCCTTCTTCACCCTCAGTTGATGACAACTAGATCGAAGGTCAATCTTAGAGAAGAATTGAGCCCCACGAAGTTGGTCAAATAAATTATCAATTCTTGGAAGAGGATATTTTTTCTTCACTGTGATCCCGTTCAGTTCTCTATAATCAATGCATACCCGCATTGATCCATCCTTCTTCTTCACAAATAGAACTGGTGCTCCCCAAGGAGACACACTCGGTCGGATAAACCCCTTCTCCAACAAGTCTTGGAGTTGTTTCTATAACTCTTCTAGCTCCACATTTTCCATTCTACACGGAGTCTTTGATATTGGTTGAGACCCAGGTACGAGTTCAATGGAGAACTCTACCTCTCTTTCTGGGGGAGGTCCAGGTAACTCCTCAGGAAATACATCCATGTATTCATGAACAATTGGAACATCTTCTATTTGTATGCTCCCTTTTCCTTCTTCATCATCACCGATTAACTCCAAAAAGAAAGCTATAGGAGGTGCTTCTAGATAGGGATCAGTTCAGGATATCTCTCCTTGGAAGATAATTGTAGGTCGTTCATTCAAGAATATTGAGATTTCCTTACTTCTGCATTTGATCTTAGCATTATACTTTGAGAGCCAGTCCATCCCTAGTATAATGTTGAATTCCATCATGGGAATAACTACTAGATTTGCGATAATATTGTGCTCACCAAAGTAAACACTAGAGTCTCTAAATACTGTTGATGCAAGGATAATCCCACTTGGAGTCTTGACTGACAACTCTACCTCTAGTAGTTCAGGGATTGATTCTACATTCCTTGCAAACTTGGAGGAAATAAAGGAATGCGTAGAACCAGAATCAAATAAAGTACTTTCCAGTTTTGAGAGGACGACAAGAGTACCTGCTACCACATCGTTTGGAACTTCAACTTCAGTTGGTGTGATAGCAAAAGCATGGCCTTTCTCCCTTGGCCTCTACTGAGGTTGATGGTGATTCCCCTCCACCGCCCTCGGATTTGGACATTGATTAGCAAAGTGCCCAAGCTGTCCACACTTGAATCATGTGACTTCGGGTAGGGCCATAACCATCTTTCCTCTGTCGTTAGTGTTGGGAAGTTGAGGCTTCACATCACTATGACAATTCCAAGAAATATGGCCTTCTCTTCCACACCTGTAGCACTTACCACTTCCGATCAAGCAGTTCCCTGGATGCTTCTTCCCACATTTATTGAATGTGGCATGTTGCATATGCTTTCCACCACTTTCCTGATCAAAACTTCTTCCCAGGCTTGGTTCTAGAGTTCTCTTCTTTTCATTAGATTTGTGAGACCACTGTGTCTCCCCAAACTCTAGTTCAACTTTCATAGCACTTCGAACTATTTCTTCATAGCTATCGTAGTCCATGTTGGCTAGATTCTTCCGCAGATGAGGTCGTAGTCCACCAAAGAATCTATCAACCTTCTCATTAGGGTCCATGACAAAGCTTGAGGTATAACGGGAAAGCCTTGTGAAGTTCATCTCATAGCTTCCGATAGATTCGTTCTCCTTCTGCTTCAGCTTGAGAAACTCTTTCTCCATTTTCGTTCTAATGGAACGAGGGAAATACTTGTTAAAGAAAATTCCCCGAAATTCTTCCCACTCCATAGCTTCCATCTCTCCGTGGCTTCGTGTTTTTGATCAGTGACCACCACTGATCAGCTTCTCCCTCTAGGCGGTAAACAGCAAGGGTGACTTTTTCTTGTTCCGAACAATGAAGTACAGAAAAGATCTTTTCAATGGAGCTTATCCATTGTTCCACAACCAATGGGTCAGTAGATCCACTGAATGTTGGTGGTCGTTGATGCATAAAGGACTCAACAGAAATTTTCTCCCTTCGTGGTGATATCGGCCTCTCAGCTTGATTCAAGTTATTACTCATAACTTGAGTCAGTTAGTTCATCATTCGCATGAATGTTTCCATTCCAGCTTCCATCGGAGGGCCGTCAGCACATGGTGCATTGCGGTCACCATCGGCACGGTTCCTCCTATTGCCCGCCATCTTCTAAAAGAATAAAACCTTAGTGAGAAACTTATTTCATTTATGAATCTTTTAACTAAGACTTCATGCTTAGACAATTATACTTCTCTATAATTCCTTCATAATGATTCATAAAAATCTTGTGATTAACCAAACATATCCCCCGGGAGTGTCATAACCAAGAGTGCAGCAAGGCCCATTATCGTGCACCAGTTCCCATTCAAGTCTAGCTCAAAGCGGTGTTTTCGGGTTTTACCCCTATGTACACCTGTGCCAGAGCCGCCTCTACCTACTCGTATCCAGACAGGGATGTATTTGTTTGATAAACCACTTACTCAATACTTACCAAAATACCAGGAAGTTTTCCTATATTTAAACTTTTCTATAGGGTTCTTCCTAATGTTTTTATATCCTAATTTCAACAAATAACTAAACCATCCTTTGATACCAACTATAGCATCTCGTCTTCTTATAACATAAACTTTCATTACATTACACATAACTGAGGATCTTTAAGGTCTAGTGTCTTGGAAACCAGGAACAAAATACATGAAAGCAACATAAATCATTCTTCTTAAACACTTGAAAGGCTTCTCCTTAAGTTCATCCTAGGTTCATTACTGCATCTCATAACCTGAGGACATACATAAAAAGAAAGGGTGAGCAGAAGGCCCAGTAAGGGAAACAAGAGGAACATTTTACATGTGAACTTGATATACTTCAATAAGGACATGAAAAGAACTTTAAGGCTTGAGAAAGAAATCATGAGGCATTTCATAATAAAAATAACATTGTTCATAACTTGAAGATGTGGCTACATCATTTAACATAGACAATCATGAACATATCACCAAGGTCCATCCCCAAGGTGTTATTTGAAAATTACCAAGGTTATTCACCAAGGTGTCGTGAAAATTGTAATCTCTAGTGGTTACATCATTACCCAATGCATTGGAGCGCTATCAGGGCGCACCCTTAAATTTACCTTTATTATCATGTGAGCCACATATTTCATCATCAAACATTTCATAAATAACCCATAAAGCATAAAATAAATGGGTTTCATTTCATAATCATAACGTTTTAAAAAACTGCTTTAAAGACAAGATCTTTACGTCACTTTAAACCCACGGAAAGGGAAAGCGGGTCTCATGTATGTAAATCCCAGAATTTAAAATAGAACATTCTGATATATATGGGAATACCCATGTAGAAATAAGAGCTTTGGGTATTCACTTTATAACATAAAATAATTTTGAGAAAAGAGAGAGGCACATTGAGACGAAAATTCTACAGCATAACGGCTATGTTTCGGGGTTTTAGAAAACATTGAAAAGAGAAGGGACATGGGTCACCCACTCACAACTGATCCATAAAAACAGTAGGGGGACAGAATAAGAAGGATATATGGACATGTTAATGAAGTTTTAAGGACATACCATTTGAAATGAATAACATGGAAGGAAGACAAAAATTAGATTTCTCTTATGAAAATTCGGCAGCCTAACGGCGTCACTTAAACTTCAATAAAAATGAATTGAAAAAATAAAATAGGATCTCTCATAATATGATCATAAGAGATCAGTATTATAGATATAGATATCATACCCCAACATAATAAAAAGGAACTTGAAAGACTTGACATGAAAATCGAACTTGAAAAATGAGAAGGGTGAAAGAATCCCTTAAAAATTCGGCAGCCTAACGGCGTCACTTAAACTTTCATAAAATGAAATGATGAGAGTAATAGGGGATCTCTCATCATATAAAAATTAAAAGGGCAGTAAGAGGAATATAAAAGAACATCATATCACATAAGAACATGGAGCATAAAAGGAACGACATAAAAGAGATTACATGAAAAGAAAGAGAGGGGTCGGATCCCTTACCTTAAAACGTGACTCTTGAAACTCAATTTTTTGGACCTTGAGGGCTTGGGGCCACCTTGGGAGGACTCCTTGGAAGGTAAGAAGACCATAACTTCGTTGGGGGAGAGTTGGGAGTGAAAACTAAAGGAGGAAAGGGTGGGTATTTATAGGGAAAGTGAGGGGACAAGGCATTAATGGCCAAGGGACACCTCACTAGTGGTTTTGGAAAAACCATGGGCTTGCCCATGGTATTTGCCCATGGTATTGGCCACTTGGGACACCTCATACCTTATCTTACTATTCATAATTCGACCATATTTAATATATACTTAATACATCATTTAATGATGTCATTAAACACCCGTAACTTAAAAACTATATTTTCACTATTCATTGAAAATTCAACTTTCTCAGAATAATCCCAAAATTTCACCTTAGCCAATTATCAATGCTCTGATTTCAAAAATGAAATCCATTTTATAAAAATAATTTTCTAAATATTTTTAATTTAATTTTTAAATAAAAACACTATTCATCGAAAATTCATTTTTTTCAGAAAAATCCCCAAAAATTACCTTAACATAATATCGATGCTCTGAGTTCAAAAATAAAGTCCTTTTTATAAAAATAATTTTCTAATTATTTTTAATTAAACTTTTAATTAAAAAACACTATTCATCCGAAAAAAACTAATACTGGACTAATAATTTATGAAACCGTTATTTACCCATTTTATTGAATCACATTACTTAATCTAGGTGTCTAAATTATATTAAAACTTTCTTTGAGTGAAATTACTAATCCATTTGGTCACATTACTAATCCTAAGCGTAAAATCACTATTCATAATTTACTATTCATCAAAAATTAAGTTGATCTTATTAGACTCCAAATTCATTACTGAACACTTTTGTAGAAGACCATTTTTTGAAAATCATTACACATCATTAGTTATTTAGGGTTTACATAAATATTTTAAAATATCCTTTTTTCAAAATTCATCAATAAAATACATTCTAAAATTATCTGGAAATTTGAAATTTCACAAACATTACTAAAGGAAGAAATCTCAATTCATTCACCCGAAAGGATTACACAAGGAAGCTAGGGTCTCGTCACATAGCCCCTTATAACACCGGCATAAGACCTAAGTGTAAGGTGTGCTATGGTGAGAGAATCTGAGGGAGGCTCAGATAACATTGCCCTAGTAGTAATCTCTACTAACTTGAACTTCTCCCGTAGGCGTTTCCGTTCAAGCTTGACATGCTGGAGTTCGGCTTGGACTTGATCCAAAGTGAAGCCCACAGATGCTACCTCCTTCCCAAGCTCTGATAAGTGGGATTCATAAGGGTCGAGTCTACTGGATGAATCCATCGACTCCTCTTTCTGCATTAACCATTAACATATTATTAAATCATTAAGAGTAAGTTAATATACTACTCAAAAAGATTGGGTCATTACACCTATGATAGTGGGCCTTTATAATACCACTACTAAAGATTAAGTTTTCAGAATATTATAATTTCAAAATTTTATTACGGTATTTACTCGATTCAAAAAAATTATTACCATTTAATGAATGTGGGTCCAAAATATATAATTTTTCCTTCCACGATGGGATGACTATTTCACCATCCTAGTGACTTGACGTAGAATCTGATCAACAGTTCACTCCTAACAAGTTTTCTATCTTAAGGATTTCTGAGCTACAATATTTCATTGAATAAACCAATTGAAATATGTAGATCTAGTCCCAAAATCATGATTTAATGTAATAAAATTTCATACTACATTTATATTAAAACCCTGTTAGTCAATTAAAATATGATTTTTTCCATATTTAATCATTTTCAATATTCCAATCATTATGTGTACCCCCAATTATTTTTATAGAATCTTTAACCCATTTTGAAGGGTTTTGATATTTTCCTGATTTCATATTTAATTCCATTAATAAGAAAAATAGGTAACTAGGGATACAAATTTAATCTACTATCATGATATATTTTTTATACCCTCTATAATTTGGGCTATTGGGATTGAAATTAACAAGATTTTACTATAATTTGAGAAAAATATAATTTATTAATTCCCTTTATAATTTCACAAAATTTTCCCAGTGAGGTGTGGATCTAACATAAAACATGATCGATATTCTATCATTGGTCAACTCCGTCTATAGGAAAATATAATTAAATTCCTCTTCAATGAGAGATTATTTAACATTTTGTGATAATAAATTTTAGATCTTGATTGTTTTTCTAGATTATCTTGAATGTCTCAGTTATATCCTAGTGTTCATTTTCTAAGGGATACATTGATAATGATAGTTTCATAAAAATTCCCATTAACCAATGTGAAACACTTTTAATTGGAGGAAACATAGTTACTGAATCTATAATTGTGTTCCTGAGTGCCTCTAGTTTTGAGGGAACCCTCAAAAAAACTATTACATGAGGATTAAATTGAGGTTTAGGAGATAGTTTATTATAAAGTGGCCTTATCAATGAACATGTATAATATAACCCCATTGTTGTTGATTCTTGGTTTTCCATTATGTGCAGGACCACTTTTCATTTTATGTGATTTGGTGTAGGGAGGATCTAGAAAACATAAAATCTTGATAGGACCCCCTAGGTTATTATATTCATTCCCACAAATAGTACCATTATTCTTATTGATTATTGATGGGTTGGTAATTTGAGGAACCCCTTGTTATGTTATCATTATACCATGTGAAGAAACACCAAAACAAGAATCATAGGTAGTACCATCATGATTTTTATTCACTATTTTATGTGGAGGACCTCCACATCAAGGTCTTTTGGGATAACCTCTATAGATTCTTGGATTTATATGGCCATGTGAAGGGTTATTAAGTCTATTGTTTTTAATTTAGTTAGAATAACCTCTATGATGAAGGGTCTAGGATGGACCACTAGAGTAATCATATATGGTGTTATGTGGGGAACCTTCACAATAGGTACACTAATGAAAAACATATAGTGTTTTAAATTATGATAGTATAGATAGAATTCCCAGAAAATTGATTTCCTTCACCAAATGATGAACTGTAGGATGATAAAATCACTGGTTTATTACTTTTAAATATTGGATCAATCATGACTTGGGGGGACTTAAAATAGTCTATAGGATACTATTTGGGTATGTAGACGAGCCATGAAGATGTTAGTCTCTATACGGGTAATAAAATACTCATTGATTGAGACCATGAATTACCCATATTGAGGATTATTTATAGTTGTTTTTGGTCAGGTTATCATGGTTGAGACCTTAATCAAAATTGGGGACATACAATATGGGAAACTGTCATCATTAGTATGATCCCTAAAAGGAATCTGTTATTTTGATATGACGATATTTCGAAGGTATTATTGGGTATTGATGTGAATATTGGTGTGAACTCATATTTGAACATCAATGGTTAAATATCCTCATAGGGCCTCTATCATTATTATCCTATACTCAAAATCCAATGTTCAGATATCCAATGTAATCTCGGTGGTGGGTTATTTAGAGGTTTTGGATGTTCAACATTGACATCATCAGAAGTTAATGGAATAACAACTTGTAATATCGCAAAAACATCACGGTTATGTGGGACATCCTCCACCACCATGCTTAGATCTTATTTATGGGTGTTTCTTTTCTCTAGGGAAGGACTCTTGAAGTAGTTGGATATACTAATGTGGTAAACATTCATCTATATATTTTTTCATTAGTTATACTTCCTACAATTTTTTGTCTCCTAGAGGTCCTCACAATCCACTTTAGGGGTTTTTGTGAACCCATTAAGGTTGTACTCTTATATAAGGGTGTCCATCACCATGCTTAGAAGGTAATGGGTTACTGATATGATTTATCCGTGCTTGAGGGTGGAAATACTCACTATAACTAAGGAATATGTATTGTGTGCCATATTTTTTTGATTCAGGGGAATCCAAGTTAATTTTTAGTTCTTGTAGGCCTATCTTCTTAGATAGTAGTTAGACAGTACATTGATTTGTGCTACCATTTTTATTTAATGGAGATCCTATGAGAGAAATCCAAAAACATTGAACTCATTACTGTTGGATTAATCCATGAATTCCTTATTATAATAATTAAAAAATATTTTTACCAACTTCTAATAATTTGTTTTATGAAATTTAAATATATTTATGTTAAAATTGAAAATTTGAAATTTTTGGTGATCGATCATAAAAACAATCATGAAAAATAATCAACTATTAAATTCAAGGATTAAAATTGCACCAAGTATTCAAGAGACCATATGTATAATTATATTTAATACATGATGAATCTTTATCTACCATGTTAATAAATATTATAGAGTAAATTTCATAAAGTACTAGAGTGAAGAAATGAGAATTATATCAATCCCATGACCATTTGACCAACCATGATGGAAACCTCAAAATGAACTCAAGTGAAAACACCATATATCTCAGTGTGATTACAATTATCTTAGATTTTTGAAATGTTATAAATTGAATAAAATATTTAACGATTAACCAAAAGGCTATTTGATCTAACATGGTATATATGCCACTAACTCCTCAATCGACCATACAAGCCCCCAAGAAATCATGAGACTAACTTGAAATGACCAGATAGATTATCTATTTGTCATAACTATCACTATGTATTAGAATTATCACACATTGGTTTTCAATATAATTAATGATTAAGGATATTTTAAAATGTTAATGATGAGTTATTGGATAATTTTTGGAACTATTGTGAGACTTCGTGCTATCCTTTGTTCAATTGTAGAGACCACATACAAGAGTTAGATGTTGGATATGAGATGATGTAGTCACATGGTCTATTGAAATGTCTGTGTAATGAACCCAGGTTTAATAAATGTAAATTCTCTTATTATAATAATGGAATAACAAAACAATTAAATAATATGTATAATATGGCCTTTAAACATAATATTTTCAATTATGTGTTTTGACTTAATAAAATATGACTTACACTATTACAATCAGTAAGATGGTTGAAGTCTGATAAGAAGAACATAATTTTGGGTGAATAGTAACTGACCCTTTTGAATAGTAATGTTACCCTTATGAAAATTTATATAACCCTGATAAATATTAAATTAGAAAAGTAAACAGTAACCTTACCCATTAATGTATAAATAATAATTTTACATCTTATTAGTGGCCATATGAAAGTGGTGGTATTTTTATAAGTCATAAATTTTTAAATAAACAATTATGAATAATTAAATAATTAAGAAAGAAAAGCTAGTTTCATAAAATTTATTCATAATTTTATTTTTCTTACAATTATAGGATAATTTTATGACACCTTAGTTAATTTTTCAAAGTATTTTAATATCATATATAATTTTGAAATATTTATTTTTCATGTATGTGTAGATTTTAATTTAAAATTAATGTTCACATATTTAGAAAATTATTTTCATAAAATGGAGTTCTTTTTTAGATATCTACATAACAAAAAATGGTTACAGTCAGCTTTTGTGATTTTTTTTGAAATACTTGAATTTTTTATGAATAGTAAAATATGATAATTTACGGTAAGTGCCAAGACCTAAATTTCTACGTCATGTTTATGTTATTGATGATGTAAATGTCCATTGGTTTAAAATGACAATAACAAATTAATATTTTTTTATGTAATGAAAAATACTTTTTTACTTATGGAGAAATTATAAACCAATGATTGAAATATTATGAAAACCCACATTGCCTCCACTATAAAAAACCCCCCACAATCCCCTCTTCACTTCACTCCAGGAAACCCATCTTCCTTGCCTAAATTATTCTCAAATATCTCTCCAAGAACCTCCCCCACATCCAAAGCCCATGGAATCTTGAAAATAAAAAATCCTCTTCCATTTATAGGCTTAGGGGAGATTAATTTTAGAGGTAAATTTCACTTTTCAATTTTTTCACACTCCTTTCATGTTCCTTTGTTTTCTTTTCTATCCTTAACACTACTCATCAAAATGTTATGACAACTACAGTAAATTATATGTACTGGAATATTTTCATGATAATTTAATAAGTTATTATCATCTCTCCTTTTCCTTTCTTTTATACTCTTAGTAAAAACACCATCTAAGATCTGTTAATTTACCACATTCAAGGATGATTGGTTTTCAATTTCCATTACTGTCTTCATTTATGGTCATGAAACCATTATTATAGTTGAAACTGAATATTATATATGTATTATTTATCATATATGGTTCTTTAATCTTATTGTACATACGGTTTTCATTTATAAAACAAAATGTGTTTGTTGTGATAAGAAACCGCCAATTAACCTAAAAGGTTATCAATAAAGTATTATATAACAATAAATATTCACTCCAATTAACAAAATAAAATTTAAAAAAATATAATATTATAGATGTAAAATAATTAAATAAAACTCAAATTATAGACAACCATACTTATTTTAAATGGTTATATGTTCATTAATATAAGTTAATAGATCGTGAAACAAATGAACAGGAACAATTCAATTGAACCTCATAAAAAATAAATAAGGTTATTAATGAAATCAAAGAGCTTATAATAAATAAATTATTTGTAAAATAGGTTCTGTAATTATATATTAATGAACCTAGTTTGATAATTCAGGTAACTAATATCAAGTGGAGAACACCATCAAACATAAGGTGAGGGATTCTACCCAAACATCCATTATTCATTCTAGTTATTCTTACTCTCTTTTTACACAAATGAAATCATATTATTTTTAGGAAGATATTATTATATCAGTTTACTTATACAAAATCATGTATCAGGATCCATTAATCATTCTTTGTTGGGGATATACATGATTTTAAGTGATTCCCTTCTCAGTACTTCTCGATAAGTAAACTCGTTTTAAGGAAACTTCCCAAATTTTTACCAAATTTCAATTGCACTAAACCATATATTTTAAGACACCATTTTTTTTATAAAATGAGTAATTTTTATACAAAATATTTATTTTTTTCACTTCTTTTTTTATATAAATGATTATTCCCTTTTCTTTATTAAATTCTATTTAGTATTTTCCTTAAAACGGCACTAAAATGTTTTAATGCTAAAATTTATTAAAAACACTTTTTACATGTTATCACTTATATTTTACATCACTTACCATGATATATTTTAATTTTCCCATATTAATGTCCATGTATGTTTACTTTCTTTATTTCATGTACACTTGTATGATACACAAATTAAATTATGCTTTATGACATGATTATTATACTCATTTCTTTCCATGGGTATCCTCATGTTTATGTATAAATGATTATGTATGATTATTTATGTAGAAAGAATAATCTTGAACATATTAATATGGGTTAACCCATAGATCACATCAAAGAATTGGGTAAAATTTCTTCTAATGAGACGTTATGTGCAACAGTCTTGGTGGTAAACATTGAATCGTGATACAATGTACAATGGTCTTGGTTGTTAACATTTAATTGTGATCCTCTTTGTGAAACGAGCCTTGAATCATGATAAAGTTATGTTTTATGCTTCTAAAACATTACTAAAAATCCTTGTTTATATTATTCCATGTTTATATGTTAAGATTCCATATGTTCCATGACATTTTATATCATTATGTCATGCCTTCCAACCCATGAGATAAAGATTTATTCATATGCGTATTCCCTTACTAGACTTTTTGGTCATCCCTTGTTCATGTTATCCCCAAGTTATCCTATAATTAAGTATGATCACAATGGTTTTTAGGAGATCATTATGGATATTAAATAAAATTTTGTTTATGATGTTGGATTGTGGACTAGTCTTCTAATTCACTAGACCTTACGATCATTGGTGTCTAATTTTATGTTTAAATATACTTCAAGTCATGTAATGATATAAGTAAAGTGTAGGGTTGCTATAGTTCTTATGATAGTACAGTATAGTTATTACTGGAGACTAGGAATATAGATCTTTAGTAAGAACCATAAGGATGAGACTAGTTATAAGAAAGAATCCCTATATTTTGGTATTTAAATACTAGGTCCTTTATCAAGAAAATAAATTCATATGTGGGTATAAATAGGTGGAGGTTTCTCTAGAACAGATGTATCTAGGGTTAAAATCATAATAACCACTTTGATATATATTCGAATAGGAACTGGTGCATGACAAAAGTCCTTGATGCACTTTTGGGTTGACACTCTTGTGGGATATGGTTTTGTAAATTCATAAGCATAATAGAAACCAATAATAAGGGAATAAAAAAGACCATATAAATATAAGTTATAATATAGATCAGGGATAACCAAGATTTAAACATAGGAGATCCCATGTTAGGATATACTTCTCCATTACATGTTTATCCTTTTTTGTTCAAAGTTGCCTTTTTTATCATTAATTGTTAAGTATTAAAGACCTCTAATTATACGCTCATTTTCATAGCTAATGTTGTGAAATAGAATAACACATGAAATTACTCAATGTGATAGGGAATGTGAAGATTTATCTAATGATATGCCACATATGATGGGTATGTGTGCTCAAAAAAACATGAAAATAATTTCTCAAATGGAACATGTTAGGAATAATAACTTGAATCTTGTGCAATGACCTCCTCTCCCAATGAATGATAAAGGTTCCATTGAATCCATCATGAAGAACATGCCTCCCATGATTAGTGATTCTTATGATACCCTCCTCACAGAACAGTGGATTAAATCCATTAAAAAGATATTCTCCATACTCCAGTGCATAGAATAAGAGAAAATTGTACTAGTGGTATACTGATGTGATGGGGAAACTGATCATTGGTGGTCATTGATCAAAACTATGAAGTCCCAAGAGGAAATTGATTCTATGTATTGGGATGAATTCATGAATTTTTTTTCAATCAATATTTTCCCAAAACCCTCCACCAAATGTTGGAAAGAGATTTACTCAGTCTCAAATAGAAGAAAGATGAGCCCATTAGGGTGTATGAAGAAAACATCACAATTTGTTTAAGATACGACTCCGACTTTATCACGAACAATGAAGGAAAGGTGGATATATTCTTTAGCAGATTAAATCCTAGTCTACAAAAAGCTTTGGAAATTCGAGACATTAACAGTTATGAGAATATTATACATTGATCCCTAAAGGTAGAAATGGAGATTGGAGACTCAAAGTCATCTCAAGGGCCCAGTGAAAAGAAGAATAATATGGAGCCTAATGTGGGTGGTTTGGAAAATAAATCTCACGATGGAATGTAACTAAAACACCCATGTTTTATAATTTGAGGGAAGAAGAATCCTGGGTAATGTCTAAAGGGAACCCAAAAATAGCTTCAAATATGCATGAATGGGATATCTGGATAAAAACATCCAAAGGGAAATAGAGAATCCCGCTAATGTCGAATAATAAAGAAACATTCATATAAACACTCATCCTATAGTGTAGTGTTTCAATTACAAGGAGGATATTAATTATGTGATCAATTACCCTAATCCAAGGGTTGTCAGAGGAAATCAACAAAAACATTCAAGGTAATAAATAAGGTCTTATGTTATCACTATTGAAAAGGAGGATCCAGAAAATGATGTGGTGACAAATACACTAGTTATTCATTCAAGAATAGGGAAAGAACTATTTGATTGTGGTTCAATGAATTATTTTATATCATGAAAGTTTTGTATAACTATTCACAGAAAACCTAAAAAAATGGAGGTTATGTTATATGTGATAATAAGGAATGGGTAAATTGATGAATCCAAGACATATAAATCTCCTAGGTAAAGGTTTGTGGACAGAACATCCCAAAAAGTCTTGTCATAAATCCCTTAGTGGAGTTTGATGTTGTCTTTGGAAGGGATTAAATATCTTATACAAATCCAACATCAACTTCCCCGAAAGGGAGATCACCTTTCACATCCCAAAGTATACTTCAATTCTTTAAAAGTGTATGGAGTAAGATGAATCTCTTTTATAATCATATTCTCAAGTGTGGATAAAAATACCTTATGAGAAATCATGTATAGTTCAAATGCTTGATACAATGGAGATGATCCATCTCTGAAATATTCCCATCATGGGGGATTACAACGATGTATTCCATAAAAAAAAATTTTGGTATTCCTACTGATTGAGAGGTTGAGTTCACAATTGATCTTATTCTTATATCTCTACCTATATCAAACACACCTCATGGAATGCATACCCTGGAGCTGGAAGAGCTAAAGAATAAGTTATAGGAGAATCTAGAGAAGGGTTTTATACACTCGAGTGCTTCACCATAGGGTTCACTAGTCATTTTGTCAAGAAGAAGGATGGATCAATGTGCCTCTTCATTGATTATCCTGAGCTCAATAAGATCATGATAATGAACAAGTATCCCCTTCCATGGATATATGACTTATTTGATAAGCTTCATGGGGAAATTTATTTCTCTAAGGTGAAGCTTCTGTCGGGATTTAACCAATTAAAGGTGAGGAAGGAATATATTCCCAAGACTACCTTTCAAATGATTTATGAATTGTATGAGTTCATATTGATTCTATTAGGACTCACTAATTCTCCAAAATGTTTCGTGGATTTAATGAATAGTGTCTTTAGAGATTACATTGAAAATAATTACTTAGTCTTTATTGATGATATTATAATATACTCTAAGTGCATGGAGGGACAAGAGGATCATTTGAATATTGTGCTATAGAGTTTGTGAAGGCAGAAACTATATGAAAATTATAGTAACAATGAGTTCTAGATATAGGATGTATCATTCATAGGGCATGTTATCAGTGGAAAAGGGATATCTATAGACCCTTCGAAGAAAAAGGGAATTGAAGAGTGGCCCAGACCAACATTTGTAATGGAGATCCGTAGCTTTCTTAGTCCATCTGGGTATTCCAAAAAAAATTTGGAGAAAATATCATGAATTTAAAACCCAATGACCAAGTTTACATAGAAGCGAGTGGGGTTTTTCTGTACTCAATAATATGATTAAATCATTAAGGAGCTCAAAAATTTGCTTACCACTATGTCGATACTCAAACTCCCAATAAGTGGATCACTCTTTGTGGTATAAATTTATTCTTTAATGAAATTATTATGTTGTGTACTAATAAAAAATGATAAAGTGAAAACCTACACCTCATGATAGTTGAAAATCCGTGAGAATATCTATACCACACATAGTCTGTAGATGGCAGGTGTGATATTTTCAATGAAATTATGGCGACATTATCTATCTAGGGAGAAGTGTGAAATATATACTAATCATAAGAGTCTAAAAAAAATATTCCCAGAAAAATAGATTATTCTTCCCTAGAAGAGATTGTTAGAGCTCATAAATTATTACGACTTCTCAATACATGACTATCTCGTTAAGGTATATGAGATGGAAGATTCTCTTACTAGAAAGGATCATGCATCATTATCAATGATGCGAATTGAAAAGGATCCAATCATCATATATTTATAGAGTATGGAAATGGGAATCATTAAGGGAGGAACATCACTAGTCCTTTCCCAAATTATTTCTCATCCGACTCTCATGGTGAAAATAATAGATGCTAAATGAAATGATGTGAACATTAAGAAAAGGGGGGAAGATATTTGAAATGGAAAATCCTTTGAGTTCAGCATTAATGAGGAAATAGTTTTAAAATTTGGGTCATGACTATGTGTACCATTCGATCTAGAGATAATGAATGAGCTTTTGAATGATACACATATATCAACCTTCTCTATTCACCCAGGGGTCACGAAGATGTGTTGAGATATCCTAGATAACTTTTATTGGGACAATATGAAGAAGAAGATTGCTGAATATAAATAAATATTCTTGGTTTGTCACTAAGTGAAGGATGTGAGGAAAAATTATAATGGGATGATGAATCACTAACCATACCAATATAGATGTGGGAGAACATTATAATATATTTTTTCAAAATCCATCCAGGCGAATATAGAAGAAAAAATTCTATATTGGTCATTGTGGATCATCTTACAAATATAGCTCACTTTATCACAATTCAAGAGGACTTGTAATTGGATCAACATTTCCATATATATTAAATAGGCAGTAAGGATTTATGGATTACAACTATCTATCATATTCTATAGAGATTCAAGATTCAGGTAGAAGTTATGGAAAAGTCTCAAACATTATTTAAGAACTATAGTGAATTTCAGTACGACCTATCTATTGCAAACTGATGGCTAATATGAGAAAACTATTTAGATGCTAGAAGAAATAGTGAGAGCATGTTCTATGGAAATCAAATGAGGGTGGGACCAAAATCTTCCTCTGGTTTAATTCTCCTACAATAATAGTTTTCACTCTAACATCTGAACGGAACCCTATCAAGCCCTTTGTTGGAAAAGGTGCAGAACACTGGCATATTGGGATGAAGCTGTAGAGTGTAAGCTACTAGGACTCGAAATGGTCATATAAATGGTGGAAGAGGTGAAACCCATTAATAAGCACATCAAGGCAGCCCAAATTTGACAGATGTTTAATGAAGATAATCTTTGATAGCACATTCTGTTCAAGGTTGGAGACATGGTATTCCCCCACATATCTCTATGGGAAGTGGTCATGAGTTTTGGGAAGAAAGGAAATCTATGTCCTAGGTATAATATCCCATTCTAGATTCTTGATAGTGTGGGATCTATGGACTATTAGATAGAACATACAACTAACGTGTCTCATGTAAATTATGTCATCCATGAATCCCTATTAATAAAGTTCATACCAGATACTAACATGTATTATCTTCAAAAGCGGTACAGTTAGAGAATGATATTTCTAATAGGGAGCAGCCAGGGATGATATTTGATCGTAGAGATAATGTTCCATGTGACAAGACTACTCACCTGGTAAATGTAATACAGTGGAATCATAAGTATGAATAAGAAACATGGTAGTTGAGGAGAAAATGAAATAAAATACCTGAACCTATTTACAACATATGAATGTAAAACAAAATTTTGAGGGAAAATTTTCATAAAGTGGAAAGAATGTAAGGACCCAAAGTTTAATCAATGGAAATATCCTTCATATAATTATTAAATCACCACACATTTAACTACTATGTACTCTATGACATTCAAATATAATATCTTCCCTTCCATGTTTCGATATTTGAATATCTGATATACACGGTTGTGATCAATAAGATTTTTGGAGTCAAATAAGAAAAATTAAATTTTGGTGATTAGTAATTAACCCTTATGAATAGTAATTTTGCACTTATGAATTGTAATTTGAACCTTAAGAATTGTAAATTAGCTAATTAAACTTTATCTTTGCTAAAAAAATTATAATTAAAATGTATCCATCTTATAAGTGACAATATAACAGTGTTAGTATTTTTATAAGTCATAAATTTTATTATTAAATATTTATCAATAATGTAATAATTAAAAAAATAATAATTTTCATAAAATTTATTCATAATTTTTTTTGTATTATGATTATAGGATAATTTTATGAGACTATAGGTACTTTTTCAGTGTATTATAAAATTAGTTATTATTTCAAAATATGTATTTTTCATGTAAATGATGATTTTATTTAAAAATTTATTTTCCCATATTTAGAAAAATATTTTAATAAAATGGTGTTATTTTGGATTCTACATATAGAAAAAAGGTTAGGGTTAAATTTTGTGATTTTTTCGAAATGCATGAATTAGTTATGAATAGTAAAATATGATAATTTATGATTGGTGAAAGAACATTGATTTCAGCATCATGCTTGAGTCATGGATTATGAAAATGACCATTGTTTTGAACTCACATGCACTTATTACTAATATTATTTATGAAATCAAAACTATTTCATTTCTTATGGTGAAATAATATACTAATGATTATAATATTAAGAAAACCTTCCTCCCCACCACTATAAAAACCACCCACACTCCCCTACTCTCTTCACCCCTTTAAAGACTTATGCATTGCCCAAATTCATCTCAATTCTCTCTCCAATATTCTTCTTCACATCCAAAAGAAATTAGTATATTAACAAGACAAAATCTTCCCCCATTAAGAGTCTTAAAGAAAATTAATTTAAGAAGTAAATTTCTTTTTTCATTTCTTTTACTTTCCTTTCAAGTCTTTTTTTCTTTTCTATCCATACTTATTATCATAAAAATGTAATGAAACTCCAATACCATATATTTACGAGAATTATTTTAAGTAAATGGAATAATTACTTATCATATCTCATCTATATCTCTGTTCTCTTTTATTACACATGGTTTTGATTTATAAAACAAAATGGGTTCGTTGTTATCAAAAACTGACAATTAACCTAAAAGATAATCCCTAATGTTTTATATAATCATTCGTCTTTACACAAAGTAAGAAAATGAAATTTAAAACCTTGTAACCATATGTATGTTAAATAATAAAATATAACTCCAATTATAGAATCCACTCTTATTTTACATGACTATTCATTCATGTATAAAAGTAAACTGATAATGAAACAACTAGACATGGTTAATGAAATTGAACCTCATAACAAATCAAAATTTTTTTGGATGAACTTAAAAAGGTTATACTAAATAAATTACATGTAAAATAGGTTATTTTATTGTTATATAATAATACTTATTTTATTATTCAGTCCATTTATATCATGTGGAGAACACCATCAGACATAACACAAGGGATTCCACCCAAACATAAATTATTTCTTTGGGTTATTATTAAACTATTTTTACCCAAATGAAATCCTATATTATGTTTATTTATATATTATAATTTATATTTATATATAAAAACCCATTTATAAAGATTCATTAATCAATATATTTCAGGGATATACCTGATTTTATGTGATTTCCTCCTCAATACTTGCCGATAAGCAAAGCTGTTTTAATGGAAACATCCCTAATTTTTTCACAATTTAAAGGGCACCCTAACATCTATTTTGAGACACCATTATTTTTGTAAAATCATTATTTTAATTATTAAAACCTTTTTTTGTTTTATACTAAATATTATCCCCTTTTCTATTTTGAATTCTCATTAATATTTTCAGTAAAACTCCATAAAAATGTATTGATGAAAAAATATATTAAATAATCTTCTAACATGTTATAACTTATTTTTGGCACCACATTAAATGATATATGCCAATTTATTCATATTAATATATAGGTATGTTTTAATTCCTTTATTTCATGGACACATGTATGATACAAACATTAAATTATGCTTTATTACATGATTATCATACCAACATGATTCAATGGGTACCCTTAGGTATAGGATTTCTTGATTATGTTTAATTATTTATGTGGAAAGACTATTCATAAAAATGTTAAGATGGGTGTTCCCAGATAGTTCTCCAAAGAATTGGGCAATTTTTATTCTCATGATATATTATTTGAAACAGTCTTGGTGGTTCACCCTAATTTGTGCTACCATGTGCAACAGTCTTGGTGGATAACCTTTCCATGTGCTTATCTATGTGAAATAAGCCCTGAATCATGTTAAAGTCATTTTTTATGTTTCTTACAGATTACTATAACTCCATGTTTATATGCTTCCATGTTTATATGTTAAGATTCTATATGTTCCATGCCTTTTTATATCATTATGTCTTATCTTCTAACCCATGTGCTAAAGCTTTATTCTTATGCTTATTCCCTTACTAGGATTTAACTCATCCTATTATACATGAAATCCCCAAATTATCAAATGTAGATGAGAGGGATCAATTGTATATAGGAGCTCATTATGACGATTAAATAAGGAAACGTTTTTTTAGTCCCATGTTTTGAGTTTGTAGTACCTAGTCTTCCAAGACACTAGACTTTACGATCCTTTGCATGCATTATGATGTTTAATAATGATCAAAATCAGGTAACAGTATGTGTAAAAGATTATCGTTTCTATATACTGTGTTATTTTGATAGTTTTTTTCAATGTAATGGATCCACTACATGGTTAATAAAAACAACCATATGTATTTTCATGGTATTAAACAAGTTTATTTCTAAGTGTTGCTGCTATCATGGATAATCTAACATGTCACACTTCAATATTTTATGTCTTGAAGTTGGAATTATATTTTAGAATAACATATTACAACCAAATTTTCACAAAATTAAATTTGATTTCATAGACATTTACTACTCAAAGATTTAAAAAAAATATGAGGATTCCTAATGATGGATTTCCAATGGATCTTTTTAAAGTAATTCTTGTTTTTTATAAGATTAATATCAATAAATGGTAATAAAATTTGATTCACAATTTTGACATTCATGGAAAAGGTGAAATTCAATATTCTAAATTATATTATGTTTTTATAATAACATAAATGAAAGATCTAAAAACATTACCCTATATTTTACACTATTATCGAAACTAAAAGAAGGAATCCAGAATAGAAGAAGATATTTGCATAACAACTGAACATCAATCTATTATTGCATAAAAATATTTTCACTTATTTTTACCTCTATTTATATAAATTATTAGTTTTCTTATGTTTTTTGTACTTCTTTTAAATAAATAAAAAACTCATGTATTTCATTGGAGTGAAGTTATATAATTTTACATTATTTTTCCTTCATATATTTACCCCCATAGATACTATGAATGAAGAGTCATATTAAGATAAAAATCACTATGATGTATTTTAATATATACCTCATACATGTTTTCAATAATCTGTTTAATTTAAATAATAGCTACTTTCATCAGGTGACTATCACAGGGAGAGTATTAGGTCTTAGATTTAGGTAAAATATCTTGTATTATTATATTCCAAAGTGTGTTATAATGTTTTTATTACTATTTTTTGAAATATTTTTTAACATCTATTTTTTTGAAACAATATTCTGATAACTAGATTTTGTGTTTGATGTTTATATTGTTTGATGTATATAGAGTAATCTAAAAAAATATAGATAATCATAGGACTATTATAGTTAATTTTTTATTGAGCATATAATTTTTTATTTAAATGAATTGAATTAAATATACCTATTGTGTTAGTTGAATGAGTGAATATGAAATAGTGGGATTTTGTTTTACAAATTATATCTAATATAAATATTATACATACTCAATTAACCCCCTTTTCAATACTCTACTCTAACAAACATATGGTATTAATTTGGTTTATATTTCTTTCTAATATATCCATAACTATGAACTCGTTTTTTACCCAATAGATATATGCCTATATAATTTAAAAATTAAAATCTTTGTGGATAAAAAATATGCATGAGGGGAATACTAATAACACTCATTATAATTTTAATGATAATCATTTTTTTACAGTTTTAGATAAAAATGAAAATATACATTAAAAGAATGGATATTGACATCTTGACATTAATGAAGGATAAATATGAAAAAATAAAAGCATCAAAAGATGGATGGAGGGATTCCATTAAGTAAAATTATGATTGTAATTCTAAATCATTAAATTCCATGTATTTTTCTTTGGGATAATAAGAGTTTAATTTATTTTATGCATATAAATCTAATTTTGAAATTTCGGATTCATTTTTTCTATTTCACGAAGGAACTTAAAATAATAAATGAATTACCCTAAATACTTATAATATTAAATGTGATCTATTTTAAATGTATCCTAATGAATATATTAGGAAATGTATCTCAGGTTCAATGAAATCATTAATTTGATTCATACACATGGAATGAAAATGGAAAATAAAGATCAGGTGATAATAATTATGATATGGTTACTTGATCAATATAGAGGTGATTAAATCTAAATTTGAGAGTCACATGTGATAAGAAAACTATTAGTGAAAGTGATGATAATAAAACTAATTATGTATAAATAAGTGTTTAATGTGAATAAATAATATGGATATCCAAATAGAAAAATAGTCCCCTTAAAAAATCCAGTGTTAGGGGTGAATGTGAAAATAAATGAGAATAGCTCAATTGAGGATAATCTAACATATCAAATTGATGAAAATAGCTCATATTGATATGAGATTCATCAAATTATATAGAAAGAAATTTTTCTTCAGGAAATCAAACTTCATATGAAGGTATGATACTAAAGAAGGTTGTAATAAATATGGTAATTTTGATTTTACCAGAAATGTGTAGAAGAGAAAAAATAATATTAAACCTTAGTGTGCAAGATTAAATTATAATAAAAATTAATATTATATAGTATAATTGACCAAGAGATTAATATTGTAAGCCCTGATTTCCTCTCTGAATAGTTCGAGTGAATCTAATTCAAATAGGATAAACAATAATTAATGGGAGAATATATGTCTATGAGAATCATATTTTATGTAAAAATAATTATTCTTATGTCTTCTCCCCATGTTTCTAACTTATTATAAAATGAAAATTATGCTAAAAAAAATTATTTCTAGTGAATACCACTTTGAATATTACATATTACTCGAAGATAGTTTTAACGAGATTTGAGATAAATATAATAATATAATGAAACAACCTGACTTATTTGGTTGTATTAAATATGATATTTCCATTGAAAAGGAAAATAAATAAATAATTATAAAATATAATAATTTTAATAAAATATAAAATGTTAAAGGAAAAAATCATCATCAAATTTTTGAAATAAAAGATAAAACATGTCAAGAATGCTTGGTAAACAGATCACACCATAGTGCTCAACTCGGATTGGGTACCATCCTGGTTGAAGGAAAATTTATAAATATACTATTATTCCTAGATGAATTTCTAATATTTCCATAATTACTTAATATTATTATGGATCTAATAATTTATTTATTTCTAATAACCAAAATTAATCTTATGTTAAAACTTTTAAAAATATTTTGATTCAAAAATCACTCATTTATAGCTCAACTGGACTGAAGCAAATGTGGGTACAAAATCATTTCATATTTAAATAAGTTATGGATATCATTATTGAAAGTTAAATGTAATAATTTAAACTGTATATATAGTTAATGTTACAAAAAATTAATTTAGACTAATCACTATTTATGATCCTTATAAAGGTTAATGGTGGACATGTCACATTTTGTGACAATTCCAATTGAAAAATAATTAGGCTTGGTGAAATTTGTAATTATATTATGTTTTAATTTATAATGTTTTATTCCTTGATGGTTTAAAGTATTTGTTTTTATAGAATATCAAAATTATATGATCGTGGTTAGTTTTACATGTTTTGAAAAAAAATCTTGAAAAATCTATGATTCTTAGAATGATTTAGTTTTCTTCTTCTTTATGAAATGATGATGGTTCTGTAGTTGATTTAGATTCATTAATTTCTCAAAACATTTCATGTTTCTGTTCCTTTAGTAAAAAACATAATTATTTTTATAAGAGACTATGACACTACAACAATAACTCTATTTATAAGCAAACTAAGAATGTTTTAGATATTTATCATCTTAAAATAGATTTCAAAAATGGAAAATTATGAAACCCTTATAACAATGGGAAAAATATTTTTTTAAGAAAAATAAATAATTTTTAACTTCTCAACCCCTAGAGTTAGATAAAATGGATAATTGGGGACCATCTAGAGATTCTATCATAAGATTGAATTATTATTCATTTGTTCTTATAGAATAGTTTTTAATATTTTATTTAGTGCTTTTTAGCACAAAAAGTTATGCATGTTTCCATTTTTACAAAATTGTAATTTTTTTGAAAACTATAGTGAACATACTATTAAATATTTAAGGATTGATCAGGAATATTATTTTAAATATTAGGTATTTGATACGTTATTATCTCAATATGTCTAGAACCTAAAAAAAATTTCTCCTTGTACTACTCATCAAAATACACTAGTTGAATGAATTAATAGGTATCTTTATGAGATTTCATAGTCCATGATCAATGCATATGACATACCAATCTATTTATGGGAATAATATATTAATAAAATATTATTTACCATATATTGGGATCTTATGGGAAAATTTATAAAGGAGACACCATATCAGAAAAGGAATGGAATAAATACAATGGTTAACTAGTATAGATTTTTCAATTTCAATTTATATCATGTCAATGAAAAAGAGTGTTTTCATAAATTTAAATCCAAAAGTTATGAAGAAAATTTTCATGTTTATTAAAACACTAATAGATAATATATGGCCTTAAAGAAGAGAACCAAAGTGGTGGAAGAATATTTACACGTAAAATTTGAGGGAAGATATCCACATGAACATAAAACTCCTTTAGAAAACCATGATGTTATATTTTCAAGATGGATATCAATACCTCATCCATGCCTAGTAATATACCTATAAAACATGCTACAGAAAAATCTACCCTGAGCAAGGAACTGTTTGAACCAGAATTATAAGAAAAAATTTATATACAATGTAATTTAATCCAATGAGATATTAAAACCCATAGAATATATAGTTTAGATAATAATCTTGGATATATTGAAGGAGGTACTCATACTATAACATCTCTTAGAAACAAGTTGGAATATCAAGCCTTTATTTCATAGTTGGAAGCTATAAACATAACAAAATCTATCTATAATTCATTTTGGGTAATGGATATGCATGAAAAGCTCAATCAGTTTGAAAGAAACAATATTGGGGAACTAGTATAAATATCTAAAGACTACCAAAAATTGTCACTAAATTAGATTTTATGAACAATGATGATGAGTTTGGAACCATAGTATGAAATTATGATATATTTGTTCCAAAAGAACATAGTGATGAAAAAGGAATTAAATTTTAAGAAAACATTTCTCCTCAAGTTGTACTCAAGGATTTTAGAAAACCACTTACTTGACAAGAAAATATGAATTTCAAACTAAATCCAATAGATTTCAAGAGTAATTTATTTAATGGTTATTGTGTTGAGGTTGTTTGGATTATATGAACGTTGGGTTTTCAATTCCTCATTATCCAAATCATGTTTAATAATTAAAAAAACAAATTCTATAAAATAATATCCTAGAGCATGGTATGATAGGATTAAAACATATGTTATTTCAAATGGTTTTACAAATGGCCTTTTAGATACAACCGTATTTATCAAAATTTATTCAAAATAGGTTTTTTTCACATATATATATTGATGTAATTATTTTTTCTTCTTCAAGAAAATATTTAGGTATATAATTTTTAAAACAAAGGAATAATTAATTTTAAATGATTTTAATGGGTACGTTGTAATTCTTTGAAAGTATTCAAATAATTGAAACTAATGAAGTAATTATTTGAAACCAAATCATGTACACTAAATTTATTTTAATTTTTTTCATTGAATATCTCAAAATTATGTAATTATCCAATGAGTACCACATATAAATTGGATAGTGATGAAACTAATAAACCAGTTTATCAAACCTTTTACATAGGTATGATATGGATTTTACATTACCTACAGTCATATAGACTAGATATTATGTTCAATGTGTGTATGTTTTTTTTTATTTCAAGAAAATCACATGGAATAAAATTTTACTACTATTAAAATTGTTTTCAAATACCAAATATGTAAAACTAATTTAAGACTATTTTATTCTATATGACACATTATTTAATTATTCATCTATTAAGATGTTGATTTTGGTGGCAATATGTTAGATCAAGAAAGCTATTTTAGAACATGTAAATTTTTTTGAATATATCTATTATCTTGGTGTACTACTAAAATAAATACCATTGTATTATATACTTTTGATGTTGAATAAAAGGAACATAATGTAGTTGTAAATCGATTATATTGATGAAAGATACCTTAGTAGAATATGGATATCAATTCAGGCATGCCCTTATAAATAGTGATAATAAAAGTGCTAATAAAATTTCCATGAATACTGAACCACATTCTACGATAGATAACGTTGATATAAGAAACCAATTTTTAGATATCATTTTCAAAAGGCGATTTATTTCATTAATTTATTATCACAAAACATTTGTTTAGTGAACTTTTTACAATTCCTATGAAATATGAGAAATCAAATTATCTCATAATTGAGTTAGGAATGATTAATTATGTTGAATTTATTTTATGAATAATGTTGTATGTATTTAATATTTTTAAAATAAATTCAACAATAATGTTTTTATTGATTTTTCTTAAAAGGAATATTAAATTAATTTTTTATATTTTAAAATTACCTTATGTTTTTATTTAAATTATATATATTATATTTCTATTTCGCATATTCTAATTAACATAAAACCATTAACTATTTCAAAACCATAAAATATAATCATAGTAATCTCACTCCTATTCATATATAGGTGAACCCTATTTTTACCCTTTACAAAAACCCTTGCCATTTGAAAATCGAATCATAGTTATGAGTAGTTGTGATAATGTGATAATTTAAAGAATATGATCCTTAATATTCTAATGATTCAAATACATTGAAAAAAGCACGAGTGGATCTAAAAAGATCTAAAAATTTCATATTTTATCATGTGAATTCACAAGAGAAAAGGAAGTCTATATATGTACTTTATGTAATGTCATTATGCAGTTTGGAGAGGTGTGCTTCCACAAAGATGGACTGATTGGTTCTGGGATGACAATTTTCTTTTCTATATTTTAATAGTGGAAGGTTTTTATGTGAATATGTTGTTCGAAGATGGATATCAACTAAAAACCCTTAGAATATTTATTTACTATCATGAATGTGAGTTTTCTAAAGGACTTTGGAGTGAGATATTTAATATACCACATAATGTTGAGTATGAGAATTACTAATGTTATAATCCTTTAATCCATCAACATTTTTTAGATTGGAAATTATTTAGAAGAGGTCATTGGTGAAAAAAGCTATTGTATTCCTATTAATAGTTAAATAAATGGGGATTATAGGATTTTTCTAATTCTTATTCATCATAATAACTTCCCTAGAAATGGTGGCTAAAGAACAATTAGGTACCAATACATACTACTTATTTTTTTAATTTTTTATGTGATTTAGATAAGTCTACCTAGGTTTGTGATGAGACATATAGAAGAGCCGAGTTTTAATTCTTAATAGTATTAACACTTTAACATACCAAAAATTTATTTAAACTACACTTGAAAAAGATACATAATCCAATGGGCATAGAAAAGAAAATAATTTCATGTTGTACTTTTTTAACCAACCCATGTAAAAGAGAATAAAAATCAGTAGGAATCCATGGAAAATGATCTAGTTAAAACGATTGGATAAACATTATGATCACTTCATACCTATATAGAACCCCACTAGACCAAGGAATTCAATAAATCCTAGATTTTATACAGACTAGATATTTGAATCTAACCCCACTTTTGATGAGAATTGATCTTAGGCTAGTACTGATGTGGTTGATGAGTTCAATATATCTTATTAAGAGAGAATGATTTTCTCTCCCATTTTTGATGTTCTTAAGGATTCATATGTACTAATAAAGGATAAATCAGAAAACAAAAGGTGAAACATCCTAAATGTGAGATGACACTTAGTTATATATTATTTTGGAATAACCCTCAATGACATGGGGAGTGAAATATTTTATTATAATGTTGTTAACCTCCCTTCAATGATTAAAATAGCTGGAACCCCTTTTTTGATTCATCACCTCTTACGGAATATTCATCTCATGATAACCATTTCATTATATTGGATCAACCTTTTCCTCAAAATGATAAAGATAATGGTGAGAGTCCACTAAAACCTAGGGAAATTGATTTTTCTGTTGTTTCGTTTACCTCCTAGAATGAAGAACATGCTTTTTTCCCCTCTAGTTCCATAGGAAATGGGTCGGTATGATATTATAAAATAGTTATTAAAATCTACTCTTCAACATCAAGATTTATATTTCTCTTCATGATATGACATAAAAAAATTTATGGAGGGTCATATTTATGATTACTCTCTTATAACTGATTCTACACTCAGTGAATATTCTTACTGTTTAATTCAATGAATTTAGAAGCCTCATAATGGCCCATCAGATAATTTCAAATCTACTTTGAGACCTTTAAATTTGGAGTTTTATGACTCTAATCCTTATCTCATTACTATTTCATGTGATCATGATACACATTCTCCAACTCAAATAACTAAAACTCATTTAACCTTAGTCATTACCTTAAATAATTTTATCTATCTCAATAATGATATTTGATACATGATAAAATAAGTCTTTCTGAGTTTTAATAATAAATATGAATATGTTATGTAGGAAGATGTTGATTATACCAATAAAAATGTGGTGTCTCGTATATGACCCAATGTTTTTACATTGATCGATTATAAGGATAATTATATTGGATGATCAAGAACATAGATGGAAAATTTTAGAATACATATGTGATATTTTCTTGAAGATCTAAATGATATTCTTGTGAATATAGATAATAGAAAAACATCAAAAATCACACCTCACTCTAGACCATATTCTTCTTCTTCTACTAAAAATATTTCTAATTATGAGGTCCTTATCAAAATAATTCCACAAGAAGAAATTAAATGTCTATTGGGAAATTTTTAGTAATTATGGAATGATGTTCATATAAATGTTGCTACCCTTGGAATGAAAATGTATGTCATTATTAATGTATAATCAGTAAAGAATACAAATGAAAATGTTGAAATTATAACATCTATAATGTATTGTCTCAATAGGATATACACAATGTATTACATGAAGAATCAATTTTTCTCTTTGTATAGATACCTCAATATTAATCCCTTTACCACAACTTTCAAATCCATTGTGGAGAAGTTGTTGATTATGAAACCTTTTCCAGACTAGTTTTTTTAAGATGGATGAGTCCCTATAGTGAAAATAGAATGTATCTACGACTATTATAGACATTAACATGATCTCATATTCATAAACACACACACACACACACATATATATATATATATATAAATTTCCAACACACTAGTTCAAAAACTGATATCACTTCATGTACCCAACATATCTCATTATTCTATAGAAGTGTTAGCTACTTCCTCTAATCCGGCTTCCACTGATACTTTGGAGAAATAATTTTCTACTTCTCATGAACCTCCTATATGATATTTTGGTTTTAACATACCATATTACATTCATCAAATCAGGTATTATTCAATTCTATTAGGATTCAAGGAGCTTCTTCTACTCACCCTACACACCCATACCAGTAATTAAAAAAGGAAAATCCTTCATTCATCATTATACCATTCTATAATCTTATTACGTGGATTTTGATTAAGGAAAATGGTAGGTACATATATAAAAAATTATTTTCTTTTTTAATTCCAATGAAATATTTTCCATTCATATTTTTTATCTTTACTTTTTTACTTTATTTCATTATAACTTTTTAGGACATTTTCATTATTTATGTATTATTTTTGAAAATCCCAAAAATGTGTTGTAAAGTATGAAACACTAGCACATGATTTTCATATTCATATCTTCATTGTCCATTTGTGAATTATTTATTGTTATTTATAAATTGTTTTTAGATCAAGAAATGGGGATTCTGTTATCTTAATCTAGATGATACTTGTTTTAATAATCATAAATCATGTTTTTGTGTTTACAATCAATTCTATGTTTTGTTGATGTAAAACATTATTTTGGAAAAATTTGAAACATTCACAATGTTTGAGAGTTAATTAAAAACTAATATATCTAGACTATTGATCAAGATTCAAAAGATGTAAAATTTCACCATGTACGGGTGAAGCCATATGGAGAATTTGAGTGAATGAATGATGAATCTGTATCATCCTTATGAAGGAATAGGATATCATAAATTTCAAAAAGTACTAGAGTGGCCACATGATAAATTAATTGACCATATGACCATCTAATACACCATGACATATATCTCATCATAGAATCACGAGAATGCTTATTATATCTAAAATTAAAACCAATTATCTTGTTATTTTTTAAAATGGGATGAAGGGACCATATCGAGTTGGATCAACCAAAAATCATTTGATAAAATATGGTGGATTTCTCACTAACTCTAGAATAAACCGATAATGTAACCATGTAACTAGATGGAAGTCTTGATATGACCACATGGTTTATGCATTTTTATAAATTCTCTATATCCATTGGAGTGGCCATATATTTCTTTCCAATCAACAGTATGATGAACACAAAGTTACTATGGAATTATTATGTTTTTGAATAACTGTTAGAACTGTCA
The DNA here is from genome assembly GCA_963277665.1 of Viscum album. Taxonomy (NCBI): domain Eukaryota; kingdom Viridiplantae; phylum Streptophyta; class Magnoliopsida; order Santalales; family Viscaceae; genus Viscum; species Viscum album. The sequence goes on along the minus strand of OY728129.1, from coordinate 687,546,818 downwards.
TGAGAATAAAAAATACCATAATTTGGAGTTATGTGACCCCATTAAAGAGTATGAATTTTTATATGTGTTGATGTGACCATATGGTCACTTGAAATGACCAAAAATGGTAGTTGTAATTTTTCAAGGTACATGATCGACAAAAATGTCATAGAAATTAACAATACTTCTTCTAAAGGAACCCAATAAATAGTTTCGATATGTATTGGAGTTACAGTAGATAAAATTACATGACACAATTCAAGATAACACGTGGAAAAGTTTGAATTAAATTTTAATATAATTATTTGTAATCACTTTCTACACTAAATTAAATGTGAAGTCATAAATAATATTTTGCTATTATATTTCATACTAAAAATAAGGATTCCCCATGATGGGCTTCATTTGGATATTTTGGATGTGATTTTCTTTTTATTGAAGAATGAGGATAGTGAAAAGTATATGACTTTGTGTAGAAAATTTTTCAAATATGGAAACTGTGAAATCCTAAATTCATAATGATAGTTTTTTTTACAAGAACTTTACCACATGTTCTGAAAACATCCTAATGTCTTCCAAATTCATCCCTGAACTGAAAACAAATATCAGGATGTGTTGAAGAAAACTACTAAACAAAAAAAACAATATATTACTAAATTACACTCATTTTAGTTCTCATTCTCTATGTTTTTATTACGTTTGGGACGTGCATGAATATTTTATAAATATTGTAAATCTCAAACCCATGTATAGAATATGAGAGTACTCATATACTCTTTATAACATACACAACCCTATAGACAATGTACAGTGACCTGAGCCAGGTCTCCCAATGACCACAAGCATGCCTCCCTAAATTCCAAAGGCAATTGACTGGTAGTGAGGTTGTTATATGTTCAGTGGGTAAACTTTACCATCTTTATCAGAGTAATACAAAATAGGTAATAATAAAAAATGAGGTAATATAATAACCAATAAATACTCATTACCAAACAATTCCAAATTATGGTACAACCCCACAACTAAATATTAAATATTTCATGACATGTCATGAAGTTCCAAATGCAAGGAATCCCAAAAATATATTAATATTCTGACAATCCCCAAAACATTTCTGAACTCCATGTATATATTTATCATCTATGAACCTCAAAAAAGACCATATCAACCATCTAGAATAGTACCCTTTCCCATTTATTAACATAGAACCATAAAGTCTTCTTGTGTACCCGGTGGTTGCATGATAATGGTGTGAGTGAAATTCAATAGGACACCACTAATTTTGTCTATAAAATATATATTCTAAAAAGATAGTGTATTCAAGTACTAAGAAAACAAAAAGTTTAATATAAAGGTAAACCATGTTCTATTAGTTAACAAGAATCACATAATACATTTTCATCATTTATCTATTAGGTTAAAGAGTTTCATCAATTTCACATTAGCCTATTCCTACCAACAACTATTCATAAGGGGATAAGTCAAGTTCCCATTATCACTGGGGTAAAATAATTCACAAACCATTAAATATCACATACAATGGAGCCTCAGTCTAGGTAGTCTCGTAAATTGTAACTGTTAGGGTCATAGATCATCTATCTGAAACCCAAAGCCATGAATTAATGGGATGGTGTTTAGATCCTCTATCAACCATGACTCAGGGGCACAGATCCTCAATTCTAATACTCTACACATACAAAAAATCCATGTTCATATATTTCTTTAATCCTTTACCACATATAAAAATTCCCAAAACAGAATCATTTTACACATATAGTTATAACAATTCATTTTTCAATTAAAAAATAATCATTATCATTAAACAACCCACAAAAATTATCATTTATAGTTCAGGACTCACTAACACATAAACATTACACCGAACACCCACTTATTCATTATGATCAATTAAACACAATTAAATTAATTACATTTCACAATTCATGTTAAAAAAATAATAAAAACTCATAGATTTTCCTTTATATGTCTATGTTGAGATGATAAACATAAATTTCCTAGGATTCATTGCATAGAATATTCACATTCATATTCACCTAACCAAACATGTCTTCACGAATATTACACACCCCATGGGTGGCCTCATTCTTGGTTTCATCATCATGAATGCATACCACATGATCATGAGGGGTTCAATTCATCATTTAAAAAAACTATTTTTTATTTCTAACTCTAGGTGTAAAAATTACAATAATAAAATATAATATACCAACCACATACAAATAAACTGTCATCAATACTATGGGATATAACTTGTGAACCACCTACCTCAATTTTTAAGATAAATCTTCTCTTGATCATAGACATAGATTTGTAATTGAACACCACTCAACAACCAAACATACAATCCACTAAAAAAAGGGGGTTTTAGCTTTTTGGAAGATGAAGAAGAATGGATACATATACCCCAATTTGAAAAATTATAAGAAACAGGAGTGTTAGACTCACCAAGAGATTCAATTCACTACCAATAGTGCTCCAAATGGCATAGAAATGAGAAAGACCAATCATTGAGATTTTTATGTTAATTTGGTTCATCACTAATTCTATTGGAGGAATAATGGAGGAAAATATTGAGTTCGAAAACTTTTTGATCAATTGGGAAAAGGGTAAAATGCATATTTTAAAGGGGTCCACGGTTTGTCTACACATTTGGCCAAACTGGGTGCCAACTGTGTGCCGCCCTCTATCCAAAGAGTGGGTTAGGCGACATAGTTACATGGGGAACCCACACGGTTATAAAAACAGTGTGTTAACTACTAAGGGTGGATCTATCCAATCCTTCATAGTTTTCTATTCCCCCTTGCATAGTTTCTTTAAATTTTGTGCCCATCCTACAGACATGCATGATTACGGTGCATATTTACTACTAACCATGTGCCAACCATGAAAGATGCATTGGATGGATTTTTTCTTCTATAATTTGTGTTCTGAACCACCAAAAAACATCAAAACTCCATATAAACCTGAAAAACATTCATTGGACCAAAATAAAGAGTATTAAATTTGAAGATAAAGAATAATTTACCTCAAATGAAGTCTAGGAACATACAACCTCTTCACCATATAATGACTCATCCTCAAGTTGTACTCCCAATAATCATTGAGCTTCCAAGTAAAAGAGATTTCACCACTGGTCCCTTATATCCATATCCCTCTATGTAGTTTATTTATAAATAATACCATGTTACTTTAACAATTTAACCAAATTCATGGTCTTTCCACTCAATACATTCTCACTACGATTAAGAATAATAACTAGATAATTCTCAAAGGACCCACCAGCTTCAATCTCTATATCCTTAAAATCAATCCAACTAGAATATTTGTGCTCATACCCTTGAAATTATCACACATGAAAAATATCATGAATGCCACTACACCAATATAGAATATCCAATCAGTATTCCACCAGCTCGATCCTCTCCACTTTCTTAAATGACCCCACATACATCGGTTCATATTTACCATGTTTTTGATCCTTATGGTGGCCCAACCGTTGTGACAGCCAAAGAAGAACACAAACACCCACCATAAACTCTATAGGTCAATGAAATCAATTTGTATCAATCTTCTTTCCACTCAAAAATGTATCCATATATTTCTAATTCAACTATAATTATTCTTAAATCTCCTACACGAAACTCGGTCCCAACAACTCTAATTCAACAACCTCCATCCACCAAAACAGAGAACTTTAAGGCCTTCCGTAGAGTTCCTCATATGTTTCCATCTGAATTGTGGAATGATTATTATTTAAATGGGTGAAATCAATGATTCCATTTTTATTCTCCCAAGATCATTCAAAATATAGGACACATGACCTCAACATTTCCTTTAACACCCAAATATAATGCTCTGACTGCCTTCCCATCTGCATGTGAAAATACATACTAAAAAACACATGGGTACCAAAATCCCTCTACAACCCCTACAAGAATCATGATGTAAACCATAGATCATGATCTTAAAATATTGTTCATGGAACATAATATAACCATATTACCTCATAAATGTAAAACACTCCCATTTGGTCAACATTGAAGGAATCATGCATTGGAATGAAATGTGCCAACTTTGTCATCTGATACACAAATTCCTAGATCAAATCATTATTTTGAGGAATCCTCAGAAGAAACACCACAAATTATATTATCACATTATACAATTTCCATTCTAGAATGGGCCAAGGATTTAAGAAACCAAAATATCAATGATGCTCATCCTTCACCTACTAAAATTTATATCATCACATCACAAATCCCATTAAATCTTTCTTCATCACATCCCACCAATACTATCTTTAAAGATCACGATACATTTTGGTAAAAATATGGGGGAGTTTCCACTTATAGGAATTTTAATCACACATATAATATTCTTACATATATCTATTCATGAAAACACATCCACAAACATAAATGATATCATCATAACCAGCATTCCAACAAAATATGGCTCCCCAACTTGAAAATTTTCCCTTGTGGAAAAATACTATAGATCCTCATAATGCCTTTCCATGATCAATATCTGACACAATGAATCAACTGGAAACGATGTTAGGGTCATTTTCCATTTTCCTTCATAAAACCCCATGTGTATCTTAGCAACCAAAACCAGTATCTTACACCCAGAACTAGAGTCCTTCACTAATTGTTTTTCAGTACTCCAACTAAAAGAATCTATAACACTATTACCCTTTCCTGGCATGAATACCCACTCAAAATCATAGGACAACATATTAACAACCCATATTCACTATTATAGATTCAAATCACAATGTGAGAATTTGTACTTAATCCTCTTATGATTGGTATGCACAAAAAAACTTATCTCATAAAAAATAATTTATCCCAAATATTAAAGCATAAACCATCATGAATAATTTGAGATCCTTTGTAGGGTAGTTTAATTCATGAGGACTCAACATCCATGACCCATATTCCACTATCCAATATTTTATTTATCAAAAATACCCATGTAACAACACAAAATTCATCAAAAAACATGGTATACTCTGTACCAACCACAGGTGGAATCATGATTGGTGTGGTAGTCAACCTCTTCTTTAACCCATGTAAAGAATTCAAAAATTCCCCAGAACATTAAAACTTAATACCCATCTTGGTCAATCCAAATATTGGTGATTCCACATGGGAAACTTATTTATTGAACCATCTATAATATCCTTCCAAACCCAGAAAAATAGGACATCAAAACAATTATTGTCCCGTACCATAGATACAACTACCTTCACAATTTCATGGTCTACCAACACAACTTCCAAAGTTATGATGTGACCCAATAAATGTAGCTTGACAATAAAGAAATGATATTTTAATATATTGGTGTATAACCTATACTATCTTAGTGTAATAAAGATGATATAAAGTTGTTTATTGTGATTTTCATGACTCTTAGAGTACACTAATATGTTATCTACTAATACAAGTAAAAAATATTATTAGTATGGGTAAATTTTTTTCATTAAGTCCATAAATAGTACAGAAACATTGGTCATCCAAAAATTCATGATAATAGACTCATATAACCCATACCTTCTCCTAAAAGTAGTTCAGGGTATATCAGAAGTTCTCTTCCTCAGCCGATGATACCCTGATCAGAATTCAATTTTGATGAACACTAAAGAACCCCTTAGTAGGTCAAAAAGATAATCAATTCAAGAAAGTGGGTATCATTTACTAATTTTCATTTGATCAACTACGTATAATCAACACATAGTGGAAAGGATCTATCAAACTTCTTGGAAAACTAAAATAGAGAACCCCGAGGTGACATACTCGGATGAAGAAACCCCATGTTCTCTAGTTACTCCAATATATTTTCATGTTCATGTAGTTCTATCAGTGCCATCCTATAGGGTGGAATATAAAATGGTTCTTATATTGGAAGAAAATTTATCATGAATTCAAAATCCTTCTAGGGTAGAAGTCCCAAGAATTTATCAAGAAACAAATCCTAAAACTGATCCACCATAGAAATAAATAGAAGCTACTCAACTCCCCCATCGTCAACTATTAGAAAATCCACCTGGGTTGTGAGTTCAATCATCTACTGACGGAATAGCCCAAAATTTTCTTCTCGGATATCCCATTCCCCATGGTGAAAATAAGAATTTCCTTCCAGGGATTTTAACATTACCCTATGATTGTAACAATAAATGTTATCCCGGTACAACACTATCCTATCCATTCCCGAAATCAAGTCAAAACATGACATCTCATGTATAAGAATGTTCCATAGAATACTGTACACCCCAAAAATAATTTAACAAACCTAATATTTACTGATTTCACCCCTAATGGTGTACTAATTTATTTAACCAGGCATAGATATTCTACTTATAGGCCAAACACTATCACAAATATGGAAGATATAAAAGAATGTGAGGAATAATTATTATGCAATATAATAAAAAGTATGGAATCTACAAGAATAATGCCTAAAACTATTAATAGATTCACCTCACCACAACAAGGTGTTGGATGAAATGCATGAAGTGGACCTTACCATCTACTCTAGGGCCTAATTTTAGGTCTTGGTTTTTCAACACTAAGATGATATCGACTCTCTCATTTTGGAGTTCTGTGTCCACCGCCACAATAGGTATGGACAGTAGATCTTCAACTACCTACCTAATATGGGGTAACTAACCCAATTTACTCACTCTATATAGGAATTTATCCTCAATCACTACCCATCTATTGAAGTTTCATGTAACACCCTAAGCTTCCACGGTACATTTCCCTTTGAATAATGCAATAGCTTGCATTGTACCCAACATCGAGATTCTAACAAACCATGACGAATCAAACTAACCGTTGTGAATAATAATAACCAATTTTTGAAATATTATAAATTTTCTTTTTCAAAAAGGACATCATTTTTTGAATTCAGAATATCTAAATCAGCTTAGGGTGAATTTTGGGTAATTTTCTGAAAACATTCATTTTTTATGAATAGTGAAAAATTGTGTGTTATTGGTTAAAACCGACTTTTTATTTAAATAATTACATATTTTATTGAAATTTATATCTGGTCAAAATAGATACATAATACCTATATAATTCCAATGTAATTAATTGGAGTCATTTTATAATAGGTTTAGATATATAAAAAATTTATTGAATATTTTACCGTCTTATACCCACCTCCTAGGAGCATTTTCAAATTCGCATAAAACATTATTTTACCACTTTTGTGCATTGATTTTAAAAAATATGAGAGACATGGTTAATATTAGTAAGTAAAATGTGGTTCAATAAGATAAAAATAATTTTTGGTAAATAAAAACATATGAATTGTATTTACCATGGTTAAAAGTAAATTGCGTAATTAAGGGTAAAAATGATATCATAGTTACCCTAACACATTTCCTAATTCTTTTAGATAATTATAATTCGACAAAAAAAACTTATAAAAAAATATTACCCCCTTTGTTCTAATTGGATTATATTAGGACATTTATTATTATTATATTTAAAGAAGAGTTGAAAGAGTTAAATTCAATGTTTAATAACTAAACCATTTTTAATATAAGGTTACACACAATATGGAATCTAATATAAATATTAATTAGAAAGATAAAAATATTTCCTAAATAATGGTATTTTATTTATAATTTTTAGACATTAAATAATTTAATTTATTTATGACACAATGATGAGGCAATAATTAGCTTATTAATGAAATATTAAAGTAATTCATATTATAAATAACCAAATAAATGTAAATTGAGACTTATGATGAATTAAAATAATTTTATAGGTCAATATGACATGTTAGGGTTGGTTAATTTTATTTTATTCACATTGATAATGTTTTAATTTCTTTCAAAAAAATGAAATACTAAATAGTTTCAAAATTGACATAATTGAGTTTTTAAAACAAGTACTATATTATTAATTGATATAATATTAATAAAAATATAAGGTTCATCCAAAAGACTTATACAAGGTTATATGTATTAATAATGAACAACTTTAGGTTCTCTTGGTAGTTTATATTATGTTTATTGACCATATAATATAACAATACAAAGAGTCATGGTAATTGTAAAACCATTTAACGAAGAGTTAAATATAGAAGATAATGTTAATATGGTGGAATAAACCTATCTAAAACCTATTGGTTGAATGTTTTTAGACCTATACCCACCATATCCTCTAAATAAATCATTTTTTATCCATTAGAATCCGAAAATGATTTTATTATAAAATAATATTTCAAGCTTTTCCTAAAGTAACGCTCATCTCTCTAATAAAAGGGCACTTCCACTTCTCTCAAAATCACACCACCAAATCCATTTTTCTTAGACAAACTCTTCCCAAATATCCTCCCAACATTCATACCTTCATCCTAGAGTCCTTACTTTGGTAATAAATCCAACCTAAGTATCCCTTTTGATCAAATCAAAAGGAAGTACCCGAAGAAGTGGTAAATATTTCATCACCTTTTTCAAGTTAATTTCTTCTTCCACTTCATCTTTATTTGTTGATTCCATACCAAAATAATAAATCCAGTACCTTATACATACTTTTATGTTATTATAAGTATGGTACAACCATATTCTTTATTTTATCCATCCTATAAATGACAAAGTCAACATACGTGCGTACGTACAACTTACCATCTCCAGGTCGTGGTGTAGTTTTTCATTCAAACACTTCATTATTTAGATGGGTATAATAATGAGTATAAAAAATGTAAGTAATAAGTATAACAGGTTAATGCTTCTGTGAATATGATATACGATCCAATTACATATGATTTCTCCATCAATAAAATGATATTTTCGCTCATGCGTACGTACGGATTATCATCTCCACGAACGCGATGAGATTCTTTTCCCAATCGTAACCATTCAAGAATAATTTTCATTTTATGACTAAAAATAAGTTTTATGAATATAATATAATTTTTTATATGTATCAAATACATAATATCTATAATAAACATTTTGTACCTTACAAATCTTATAAAGGAAAACAAATCGATTAACACCTGAAACGATGATACTACTGAAATATTATTAACAAAGAAATATTAGAGGATCATATATGATATCATATTTATATATATAGTTCTTGTATAATTTAATAATAGTTTTTTAACTATTATACAGGAGTTTAACGTACCCTAGACCAAGGAAAAGTACAAGGGAAGTGTTTATTTCACAATCTCTTTATTATCCGAGGTTGTTTTTATGTAAGTATCTAATGGGACCTCTTTATCATCCACATCCTTGTTTTCATAAAAATGTATTTCAATGAATTTTTAGTATTTACTAGACTATGGTTAAAATTCATTTATACCCTTATTTGACATAATATGTTTTGAAATAAATCATTCCATCGTTTTACAAATAAGGTACTTTATGACCTTTTCGAAAAAATTAAGGTACATATGTTTTTTTAACTTATACGGTGGGTGCGGCTATTTTACACTGTTATAACTTCATCGAAGCTTACCTTACAATCTTATAAGAATATTTTCAAAATAAATGTTTTATTTTATATTCATGTGAATCTTATTTGGTTTCAAAATAGAAATAGGTATTTATTTCAATATATTTTTCATTTCATCAATGCCAAAATCCTTTGAGGGATATTAAACATGTTTGATGTTGATTTATTATGACACAAATCTTCTATATTATGTTGAATGTTTTGTGTTATTTTGGACTGTGGATGTACTATTTTTATAAGATTCATCATTTATGGTTAATGTATTGACATTTCATATTCTAGTTTTAATACGAATGTTTATGTCATGTTTCCACATTTTCATATGAAGAATGTATTGGACTTAGTATGTGATGGGTGGAGCCCGATATAGCTCCTTGGTGCATCAGTTGGTCTCATGAGATAATTAGATGTGTAATTTTCTAAGGCCTTTATCAGTTTGATATATCATTTTGGCCGAGGCCTAAATCATTTTTAGATGTCTTGGTCGAGGCCTTGACAAGATGTTTCAGAATGTCCAAAATTATAAATTCTCTCATTATGAAAATAATAATAATGGTTCATGTGGTTATTCAACAAGAAGAATACCCATGACTATGTTCTATTATATCATTATTTACCCATATAAAATTCCTTCCATAAAGTGTTCATGTTTATTATTTGTAAAGGAATGTGTTTTTAATTATTTTCCTTGCTTAATGTTTATGATATCTTCCACTGTATTGCTTACCCATACTGAGCATTTGAGCTCTCCCCTTTCTTATGTTTCATTTTCCCAAGATATTAAGAAGTTAGTTCTGAGTGACTTACAGGGATAATATAGGAGGATTGGATGTTTTTAATGGAATAAATTAGTGTTGTATTTATTTTCAAGTTGTAATTTTTAACTTATGTATGTATCTTGTTTCCAATAATACTAAACTGATTGGTCTTTCAGGACATGATTCCTTGTATCATTCCAATGTTATATAATAAAAGAATTACTTTGGGTAACTGGGGTCGGGGCATTACAGCTGGTATCAGAGGAATTTTAGTACAATCCTTTTAAACTATAGTTAGAAAAACTCTGATTGAAGATCATTACCCTAAGATATACTTTGAGGATTAGTATTGTAGAACATACTAGAATTTTGGTACTGCAGAAATTTTGTGAGTTTTCAAAGAAATACAACCCTATCTGTATACGAGTAGGTAGAGGCTACTCTGGAATAGATGTACCTAGGGGTAAAACCCAAAAACACAGCTTTGAGCTAGACTCAAACGGGAACTGGTGGACGACTACGGGCCTTGTTTCACTCTTGTTTACGACACTCCAAAGGGATATTCTAAAATAATTATCATTTTCTTTAAAACCCATTGTGAAGGATTTATGATTATATGCCTCTTCAAAGAAAACATTTTTATTATTATGGATTACATCTATAAACTGTTCAATTTATGTTAAGTTTTTTACGAGTTCAGAATTATGTATTTCAATTTATAAACTAATCTATTGTATGACAGTGTTTAGAAATGGCGCCTAGTGGATGGAATGGAAACCATATCAATGCAAGTAATACATGTAGTGATTTCAATCCTCCTCAAAATAATTATAGTAGAGCTCGTGATACAACTAGTGATGATTCGCTTATCAACATAATGGGACAGCTCACTCATGTTTTGAATAATAACCTTACCCGTATGGAGCACCCGGATCCACAACACGGACGATCAATGTTAGAACACTTCCTGAGGAAACAACCACCAACATTCAATGCGAGTAAAAATACTCTAGTATCTTAGCAATGGATAAGTTCCTTAGATAAAATATTTCATGCTTTGGGGAGTAGCGAAATGGAAAAAGTTTTCATGGGAGTTTATCGTCTCACGGGAGATGCAGATCAATGGTGGTCATTGATTCAAAACACAAAAGAAGATGATAAAGTATCAAAAATGGAATGGGGGGAGTTTAAAGAGATTTTATTAGAAAAATAATTTCCTCATGACCATCGAGCAGATATGGAAATTCAATTTCTGATTCTAAGGCCAAAGGAGGATAAAAATGTCGCAAAGTATGAGGATAACTTTAAAAGGATAGAATGGTATTCTGCAGATTATATACGTAACCCAATAAGTAATATTGATCATTTCTTTCATGGGTTAAAACCATTTCACTTTTGATCATTAGTCTCACAATCCTTATCACTGTATGAAGATATTGTCTCATGTGCTATCAAGATAGGAAAGGAATTTTATAAGTCTTACAACTTTAATGCAAAGAAAGAGAAGAATAGATCTTCTGGACACTCTAGGAAAGGAAATAAGGAAACAGTGAATAAGGGAAGAGTTGAATTTCTACCCTGTGATAACTGTGGACGGAAGCACCCTGGTGCATGTATAAAAGGAAATGAGTATGATAAAAATGTAGGCAGAAAGGCCATATTGCTTGTGATTATAAGGGGAAGAAAGAAGATACCAATGTTCAATGAAACAATTACAGGGAGATTAGACATTATGAAAATGAATTTCTTAAGAGTTAGGGAAACTTACTGCAGAAAATTCCAAGGGATCAAGTCCAAGCTTATGCGATCACTACTACTAAGGTTGAAGTTCCGAAAGACGCAGAAACAGGTAATTTAGTGGTTTCCTCAAGTTTAGCCAATGATTTTTTTTTATTCTAGATCATCGCAATATTTCATATCTTCCCAGTTTGTTATTAAAATTATATATTTTGAATTTGATTTAACAAGGGAGTTGACAGTCAAAACTCCGAAGGGAAGTATCATTGCAACAATATTTTGTGAATCAGTCCCCATTAATTCATATAAATGATATTTATATGTTGATCTAATCATTATACGCATGATTGAATTTGATATAATCCTCGTTATGGATTGGATTTCGGGACATGATGCGAAAATTTATTGTATGAAGAAAGAGGTTACAATTCTCGATGATGGAAAGGAGTACCTTATCTTTTGAGCAGAAATATAACCATCTAATCCTAAACAGGATACACCCCCAGTAGCACTACTAAATTCAATTATTGGGAAGTATTAGAATGAAATAATAATGGGTGAGGGAAAGAATTTTTGAATAGAGGATGTACCTATTTTGAAAGAATTTATTGATGTGTTTCTAGAGGATTTACCTGAACATCCTCCAAAATACAAAATTGAGTTTTCCATTGATTTAATTCATGGTTCAAGGCCTATATCTAAGACCCCTTATAGAATGTCTACTATGGAATTAGTGGAACTAAAGAAACAAATAGAGGAATTGATTAATAAGGGATTTATTTTCCCTAGTGTTTCTCTATGGGGAGCCCATGTCCTTTTTGTTAAGAAGAAAAATGGATCTATGAGGTTGTGCATTGACTAAAAGGAGATAAATGCTATAAAAATAAAGAACAAGTATCCCCTACCTCACATTGATGATTTATTCAACCAACTACATGGTGATCAATATTTTTCAATGATTGACCATCGATCTGGATATCATCAGTTGTGTGTGAATAAGGACGACCTTCCGAAAACATCATTTCGAACCTGGTATGGGCATTACGAGTTTATAGTAATGCCTTTCGAATTGACTAATGCACCCTCTGTCTTCATGGATCTAATGAATATATTTTTCATGGAATATCACGATGAATTTTTAGTGGTATTTATAGATGATATCTTGGTATACTCCAAAAGATACGAAGATCATAAAAATCACATTCTCATTATTCTAAATACTCTCAGAAGAAATGAATTATATGGGAAGTTTAGCATGGGTGAATTCTGGATTCAGGAGATTTCTTTTCTTGGCCATATTGTCTCAAATTATGGAATATCTATTGATCCTTCAATGACCAAGGAAATTCAAGAATGGCCAGCACCGATGAGTATAACTGAGGTATGGAGTTTTATTGGTTTAGCGGGTTATTATCGACATTTCATCCAGAATTTTACCTGGTTTCCTAACCAATTAATGAAGCTCACACATAAAGGGGTCAAATTTGTTTGGAAAAAAGAGTGTGAAGAATTTTTTTAAGAATCAATGAAATGATTAGTTAATGCTCCTATCTTGACACAACCATCAGGGAATGATGGTTTTTTATTTATAGTGATGCATCAAAGAAAGGACTTGGTTGTGTCCTAATGTATAATGATGGAGTTATTGCCTATGAATCACGATAGCTAAACATTAATGAGAAAAACTATCCTTCTCATGATCTTGAAAAAGCAGATTTAATCTTTGCTCTGAAGATATGGAGACACTCACTTTGTGGTGAAAAAATGTGAGATTTATACTGATCACAAGAGTTTTAAGTATATCTTCTCACAGAAAGAACTACACATGAGGAAAAGATGATGGCTCGAACTACTCAAAGATTATGATTTCACTATAAAATACCACCCATGGAAGGAAACTAAGGTGGAATATGCTTTGCATATAAAGGATCATGGAGTTTTGAACAAGATTAGAGTTGAAAGGAATCCTATTTTCATGAATCTAGTAAAGATGGATATGGGAATAACCATGGAAGGTGAAACATAAATACTTTTTAAAATGGTTGGAAAACATCATTAATAGAAAGGATAAAAATTTCTTAGACTGATGATGAGGTGTTTCAATAGAATATTAATGTTGTGAATGATGGGAGACTAAGTGAATTCATATATGAAGCTAAAATTTCGAAATTTCGGAAGAGACTTTGTGTTCCTAACATACCTGATATAATAATGGAATTTTTGGATGATTCTCATGGCCCCAATTTCTCTATACACCCTGGGGGAACCAAGATGTATAGAGATTTGAAGGAACATTTTTGGTGGGACAACATGAAGAGGGAGATTACTGGTTTTCTGTTAAGATGTATGGTTTGTCTGCAAGTAAATGTAGGAAATAAATAGCCTGGAGGATTCATGCAACCTCTTCCCATACCTAAGTCGAAATGGAATGATATTATCATGTACATTTTCATGGGATACCAAATAATCCTAGAAGGAATGATTCAATTTGGGTCATTGTTGATCGTCTAACTAAGTCATCACATTTTCTTACTATTAGAGAAGATTTACCACTTGAACGTTTAACAAGACTGTATATTAATGAAGTTGTAAGACTTCATGGAGTACCCTTATCGATTGTTTCTGATCATGATCCTCATTTTAAATCAAGATTATTGAAAAGTCTTCAGAAATCCCTGGATACTGAACTTCTTTTGAGCACTTCCTACCACACTCAAACTGATGGACAATCAGAATAAACTATTCAAACCTTAGAGTACATGTTGAGATCTTTCTCACGTGACATTCAGGTTATGTGGTATCAATTTTTACCTCTAGTAGAATTTTCCTATAACAATAGCTTCCATTCAAGTATTAAGATGGTACCATATGAATAATTATTTGGAAAGAGATGTCGCACACCAACTTGTTGGGATGATGTTTGTGAAAGAAAACTCATCAGCCCAGAACTTGTTGAGGAAACAATGGAAAAAGTGAATATTATCCAAACCCACATCAAAGCAGCTCAAAGTTGGCAAAAGAGCTATGTCGATAATCGAAGGAAGGATATGGAATTTCATGTAGGAGACCATATTTTCCTGAAGGTGTCTCCATGGAAGGGTGTTATACATTTCCATAAGAAGGGTAAATTGAGTCCCAGGTACATCCGACATATCAAAATTATAGAACAAATTGATGTTATATCTTATAATTTGGTAATGCCTATAAGTATCTTCAAAGTTCATGATGTGTTCAACATATCACTGTTGTGAAAATACATGCATGGCCCAATGCATGTACTCACCTATGAGGAAATTAAACAGGAACCTGATTTGCCTTATTGTGAAGAGCCTATCAAAAATCTTGATACCAGGGAACAAGTGTTGAGAAACCGGACGACACATTCGGTAAAAGTTCAATGGAGAAACCATAAGATGGAAAAGGCAACGTGGGAACTAGATGAACTTATGATGAAGAACCACCTGAATCATTTTGTGTTGAAGTATTAGATATATTTAGAGGATGAAATTATTTTAAGGAGGAGAGAATGTAACACCGCAATATTCAACTGTAAGTTTCCCTTTGAATAATGCAATATCTTCCATTATAGGCAACATCAAGATTCTAACACACTGCGACCAATCAAACTGGACGTTATGAATAGTAATACCCTCTTTTTGAAATTTTATAAATTTTAGGCTTCAAAATGGACTTCATTTTTGAAGTCAGAATATCAAAATTATCTTAAGGTGATTTTTGGGTACTTTTATAAAAACATTCAATTTTTGATGAATAGTGAAAATCACTGAATTATTTGTTAAAACCGACATTTTATTTAAATTTATTTTAGGTCCAAATTGATACATAATACCTACTAATGTTCAATGTAATTCATTGGAGTCATTTTATAAAAAAATTAGATATATAAAAAATTTATTGATCTATTTACCATCTTTTACCCATCTCCTATGAGCATTTGAAAATATTCATAAAACATAACTTTACAAATTTTGTGAGTTGAATTTCAAAAATATGAGAGACATGGTTAATATCAGTATGTAAAATTTGGTTCAATAAAGTAAAAATAATTTTTTTGTGAATTGTAACCTTTGAATTTTATTTACCACGGTTAAAAGTAAATAAGGTAAGTAAGGGTAAAAATGATATCATAATTAACAGTGATTTTATAGCACTGATAAAGGGGTGCCTTTATCAGCACTGTCTTGAGTGCTGATAATACGGCCCTTTATCAGTGCTCATTTTGGGTTGTTTATGGTTTCCTTTATCAGTGCTCAAAAAAGAGCTGATAAAGGCACCTTCCCCTGCACCTGTAGAACCAGCACCTACACAAACCATCACCTGCACACTTGAACAAAATAGCACCTACACACATGTGCAAAAAAGCACCCGCACACAATATTTTGACAAACAATGCTATATACATTTACTTAACATCATAAATACAAAAAAAACACTGCTATATACATTTCAAACAATGTTTTACATGGTTACAATTACAATTATCCAACAAATGTTATAAACATTAATGTTTCATCCTTCGATATCTTTGATCCTCTCTCAAAAATTGTGGTCCATGGTATTTGTTTCCGAACAAAGCCTGAACTCAAAGAAATAAATTCACCTATGTAATAAAACAAATATTATGTTCATAATACAATAATGAAATAAATTAAAACATTAATATGAAAGAATACATTAATATGGAAATGTGAAACTAAAATATGGAAATGAAAAACTAAAATTTTTTCATTCTGAAAACAATGAAAGGGAATAATGTAAAATCAATATGTTTTTGGATGATTTATCTCATTTAATAAATACTGATTCATTATCTAATGAAAAGATTTACCAGTCACACCATGTGTCATATTGAGGTGTGGTTGATTCATACACGTCAAAAATGACTCATGGATCGTTTTCCTAAAGTATCAAAACAATCCGAAAGCATTTTCTTGGTTTTCTGTATGTCACTTATGTTGTTTTATAAAGTTTATGTCAATTTGAAACTAATATCAGACACTTTTAGCAATACCGGTCACACCGTGCATCGGATTGAGGTGCGTATGATTTGTACACGTCAGAAATGACTCATGGATCATTTTACTAATGTATCAAAACAATCCGATCGTGTTTTCTTGGTTTTATGTATGTTAGTAGTGTTGTTTTCTAAAGTTAATGTCAATTCGAAAATGATATCAGACACTTTTAGCCATACCGGTCACACCATGCGTCGGAATGAGGTGCGGTCAATTCGAACAAGTCAAAAATGACTCATGGATCGTTGTCCCAAAGTATCAAAATAATCCAAATGCATTTTCTATGTTTTTGTATGTCACTTGTGTTGTTTTCTAAAGCTAATGTCAATTTCAAACTGATATCAGACACTTTTAGCCGTACCAGTCACACCGTGCAACGGATTGAGATGCGGTCAATTCTTACACCTCAAAAATGACTCATGGATTGTTTTCCAAAAGTATAAAAACAATCCAAACACGTTTACTCCATTTTTTGTATGTCACTTGTGTTGTTTTCTCAAGTTAAGGTCAATTTCAAACTGATATCAGACACTTTGAGACATACTGGTCACACCGTGCGTCAGATTGAGGTGTGGTTGAGTCGTACACCTCACAAATTACTCATGGATTGTTTTCCTAATGTATAAAAACAATCCAAACGCGTTTGCTCGGTTTTACATATGTCACTTGTGTAGTTTTCTAAATTTAATGTCAATTTCAAATTGATATCAGACACTTTTAGCCATACCGGTCACACCGTGCATCAGATTGAGGTTCAGTCAATTCGTACACCTCCCAAATGACTCATGGATCGTTTTCCTAAAGTATCAAAACATTACAAACGTGTTTTCTTGGTTTTCCGTATGTCACTTGTGTTGTTTTCTAAAGTTAATGTTAATTTCAAACTGATATCAAACACTTTTAGCCATACCGGTCAGACCGTGCGTCGGATTGAGGTGTGGTCGATTCATACACCTCAAAAATGACTCATGTATTGTTTTCCAAAAGTATCAAAACAATCCGAACGTGTTTTCTCGGTTTTTCGTATGTCACTTGTGTTGTTTTCTAAATTTAATGTCAATTTCAAACTGATATCAGACACTTTTAGCCATACCGATCACACTGTGTGTCGGATTGAGGTGCGGTTGATTCTTACAGGTCAAAAATAACTCATGGATTGTTGTCCTAAAATATCAAAACAATCCGAATCAGTTTTCTTAGTATTAATTATGTCAGTATTGTGGTTTTCTAATGTTATGTCAATTTCAAACTGATATCAAGCACTTTTACCCATACTCGTCACACCATGCGTCAGATTAAGGTTTGGTCAATTCTTACACATCAAAAATGACTCATGGATCGTTTTCCTAAAGTATCAAAACAATACAAATGTGTTTTTTCAGTTTTCTATATGTTAGTAGTGTTGTTTCCTGAAGATTATGTCAATTTGAAACTGATATCAGACACTTTTAGCCATACCTATCACATTGTGCGTTGGATTGAGATGTGGTTGATTCGTACACCTCAAAAATGACTCATGGATCATTTTCCTAAAGTATCAAAACAATCAGAATGTGTTTTCTTGGTTTTCCGTATGTCACTTGTGTTTTTTTCTAACGTTAATGTCAATTTGAAACTAATATCAGACACTTTTAGCCATACTGGTCACACCGTGCACCGGATTGATGTTTGGTTGAATATTACACCTCATAAATGACTCATGGATCATTGTCCTAAAGTATAAAAACAATCTGAATGTGTTTTCTTGGCTTTTCGTATGTTAGTAGTGTTGTTTTCTAAAGTTTATGTCAATTTGAAACTAATATCAAACACTTTTAGTCATACCCGTCACACCATGCGTCTGATTGAGTTGAAATTAATTCTTACACGTCACAAATGACTCATGGATCATTTTACTAATGTATAAAAACAATCCGAATGTTTTTTCTCGGTTTTCTGTATGTCACTTGTGTTGTTTTCTAATGTTATTATCAATTTGAAACTGATATCAGACACTTTTAGCCATATCAGTCACACCGTGCATTGGATTGAGGTGAGGTCAATTCATACACGTCATAAATGACTCATGGATCATTTTCATAAAGTATCAAAACAATATGAACATGTTTTATTGGTGTTACGTATGTCACTTGTATTGTTTTTTAAAGTTAACATCAATTTCAAACTGATATGATGCGCTTTTAGCCATACCGGTCACACTGTTCGTCGGATTGAGGTCTGATCGATTCTTACACCTCACAAATGACTTGTGGATCGTTTTACAAAAGTATCAAAACAATGTGAACGTGTTTTCTCAGTTTTACATATGTCACTTGTGTTGTTTTCTAAAGTTAATGTCAATTTCAAACTAATATCAGACACTTTTAGCCATACCTGTCACATCGTGCATCAGATTGAGGTGCGGTCAATTCTTACACCTCACAAATGACTCTCGTATTGTTTTTCTAAAGTATCAAAGCAATACGAATGCATTTTCTCAGTTTACCATATGTCCATTGTGTTGTTTTCTAAAGTTAATGTCAATTTCAAACTGATATCAGACACTTTAATCCATATCGGTCACACCATACGTCATATTAAGGTACAGTTGATTCGTACACATCACAAATGACTCATGGATTGTTTTCCTAAAGTATTAAAACAATCCAAACGTGTTTACTTAGTATTCCATATGTCAGTAGTGTTGTTTTCTTATGTTAATGTAAATTTCAAACTCATATCAGCCACAAGTGTAACCCCACTATTTTTCATGGTGTTGTCTTCATCATGTTCTTTAGTATAGAATGTATAACCATTAACTACATAAAAATTGTAATATAATACATATACACTTGCTCCTTCGGCTAGCCATCGATGTCATTCTGAAATTGAGTCTGGATTTTCATCTAACTGCTTGAAAATATGGTCCTGAAACCATCCTGTAAACTGTCAATTATTTGTATCTGATATCCATTTTTCATCCCTAGATGGATTCAAATGCCTAAGAATTTCATTGTGGGTTTGAACATATGGGTCAATATCGAAAATGTTATGCAAAAAATAAATGTGATACTGCTCCCGATATGTAATATTGATTGTGACAACCTCTCTTCTAGAAATTCCTTCACCCTCAAGTCGCTTAGTGTGACGAGATTTTGGTAGGCCAACGTTTTTCACACCAGAAAGGTATTCAGTACAAAATTCAATGCATTCCTCAACAATATATTTCTCCACAATACAACCCTCAGGCCGACTTTTATTTTTGACACACCCTTTCAAAATCTTTATATACCATTCAATGGGGTACATCCATATATAATGTACAAGACCACATAGTCGAATCTCTCTCTCCAAATGAACCATCAAATAAAACATCATATTGAAAAATTTCGATAGGAAGAAAATTTCCAATTCACATAATACAATGGAAATTTCTTTTCCATATTTGGCAATTTCATCAGGTCTATAACTTTGATGCATATAGATTTGAAGAAAAAACAAAGCTTCGTTAATGTGTGGTGGACATTCTTGGGAAAATTTCAATGTAAAGCTATAGGAATTAGATCTTGCATCAAAACATGGTTGTCATTTGATTTCAGACCCTTTAATTTTAAATCTCTCATTGACACGATTTATTGATATTTGATGAATACCCCTCTGGAACCTTTACGTCATTCAAGATGTTGCAAAACTGATATCTCTCCTGCCTAGAAAGAGTGTGAGTAGCAGGAGGAAAAAATGTTTGTTTTTCACCCTTCACTTGTGCCAAATCTTCTCGTATTCCCATCAACCATGCCTAATCTAGCCTTAATTTCATTATTTGTTTTGTTGGGTGCATCTAGCAACGTGCCAATGACACTTTCACATACATTTTTTCAATATGCATAACATCAAGAAAATTTCTGACATACAGACAATTCAAGAATGGTAAATCAAAAAAAAACTAATCTCTTTTTCCATCTAATTTTCGTAAGGTTTTTCAAAAACGGTTTACCAAAAGTAGTTTCCAAATCATTTACCTTCTAAAACAATTGATCACCTCTTAGTGGAGACAGTGTTGTATGTTCTTCTGGACTTCCATCGAATGATGGAATCCAAGATCGGTACATAATCCGTCGAGGTAGAAATCTACAATGTCCTAAAAACATGGTTTTTGATGAATGTTTAAACCTAATTGACTATCTACCTTTTTCACAAATGGTACAGCCTTGAGTTCATTTAATGCTATATCCTGAAAAAATTCCATAAGCAAGAAAGTCATTTATCGTCCTGTACAACATGTATTTCAAAGTGAAATCCTTTTTTTGTAAGCATCATACAACGTAACACATGAATCCCACAATATTTTTAAATCCTCGATCAATGGATCCAAATAAACATCAATATCATTACCTGGTTGTTCTGGTCCTGATATAAGCATAGATAACATGATGCATTTCTGTTTCATGCATAACCACGGTGGAATGTTATAATTTACCAACATAATCTTCCATGCAATGTGACTGCTGCTTTGAAATCCAAAAGGATTCACCCCATATGTTGATAATGCCAGATGAAGGTTTCTTGGATCGATTCCAAATTCAAGATACTCATGATCAATTCTCTTCCAATGAGGAGAGTCTTCCAGGTGATGTAGTTTCCCATCTTTAATTCTTGTATCTGCATGCCATGTTAATTGTCCTACAGTTTTCTCACTTCCATATAGGCGCCTAAACCTTGGAATTATTGGAAAGTACCATACAACTTTCATAGGACTAGAATCATCTTTCTTGTATCGAGAAGCACCAAAATTTGGGCATTCTTTAAGTGATTTTTGGTCCTTGCGAAACAATATACAGTCATTCGGGCAGGCGTGTATTCTTTTAAAGATCATACCCATCAATCGTAGCATTCGTTTGGCATCGTATGTTTGTCTTGGGAATTCATTATCTTCTGGTAGCATGTCATTGAGGAGAGAAATTAGTTCCAAAAAACTGGCGTCACTCCACCCATTGCCTGATTTCAAATTATATAGCTTCAGTGTAGTTGACATTGCTGTATATTTAGTTAAACCAGCATACAATGGCATTTTTGCACAACTCTTTAACTTCTCAAACAATTTTGGTCAATCACGAAGTTCATCTTCAATTGTCCTTGTCATTTACTCAATACGATCCACATCATCATTCACATCGGTAATCACACCCTCCATATGATCGTCTTCACTGATCACGCTTGTAATCATATCAGATCTTCCATAAAACATCGTGTTATCCGAGCCACTACCTACATTTATTTTTTCCCTGTGTTTATTCCCACATGTATAACATCGATCTATTCCATGATAGATCAGGTATTCTTCCAACTCCTCTAGGCTTATTTGCCTTGAATAACAACAGCATAAACACGGACAAAGGATTTGATAAGGGTCACATGAATGATCTCATGCAAAGTTGATAAACTCTTTCACGTCATCTTCATTCTCTTTTGTCAACCGATTGTCATTCATCCATTCTTTATTCATATTCATTGTCTTTATGGGTTCGATCTAGAACTTTCCTAATATTATGTTTTAATTAATGAAGTATCATTGTTTGGGTTTTATAAAAAAATCATGGTACAAATTCCTCTACAATGAAATAGAGGAACCTACCCCAAAACATTTGAAAGTACTTAAACTCTATCTATATACGAGGGATTGTGCCCTGTCTTTTTTATATCCCCATGGAGTACCTAAAGCCTATACATGGAGGAATATTTACTGAAACATGGGGGAGTACCACACTCCAAATTTTCTCAAAACATCTCACTTGTCACTTGTCAACTCTCAAGTAGAGTGAAGATAATTAAAATATCCAAACCACATCGTGTGCAATTTCCAATGAATGAGGGAATCATAATATTGTGATCTACATGAGAAGATATTTATAATGGGCTACACATACATGAAATATTATCATCTAAGTGAAAAATAAATAATAATAATGAAATTAACATAGCACACAATTTGTTCAATGGATACACAATGTGAAGGGTTCTCTGTCAAGTTTGGTTGTATACTACCATTTCTAAACTCATGTGAAATCCATATACATGGTGTGTCTAGTAGTGTGAACATTGTCTATGGATAAGATACCTGATTTAATTTAACATATATCATATTATTTCCAAGTTAGTCTTACAAAGACTGCATGATGCCTTTGAAAATACATGACATATAGAACAACTTGAGCTAAAGGCATATACTTTAGATACAAAATGAGTCACTTCACCAACTATGCATCACATTTTTGTGGAATACATGGTGTGTAGTCCTTACATGACCACTAGGGGTTTATAGTCTATACACATCTAGTTTCTATGGTATCTATACATGGTGTGAGTGAAGTTAAACACATATCATATGGTTCTACCATTATTTCATGGAATGTACATGGTTTCATGCTGAAGTATATTTCTTGGAGATACATTGTGTGTGAACTACGTTCACATGACATGTAACATTTAAAATAAAACTTATTCCAAGTTTGATTCAGAAGATGAGTCATGTGGGGTAAATTTTGGAGATAACTGTTGTATGGAATTAAAATATATATGGAATCCATGTATGGTGAAGCATGTTACATTTAACAAGACTACATACCATGTATTTTAAAAATATATAGAATCTGAAAAACATTATCTTTACCCCATAATGTGTCTCATAGAGTCCTCTAGAAGTGGTTTTTTAGGATTTAGTGGAATTGCACTAGTAACAAAGTGGTGGTTCCATTGAAATGGGTAAAGTATGGATTTATATTCAATGGTGGAAGAACTACAACATGGAAAAAATGGCATATCAATCATGCCAACAACCACAACACCATACAAAAACACAATCTTGCTCACAATCGCAACACCATACAAACCAAACAATCACAATTTTAGATTTTACAAAGCATCCCATATTCAATTTTGTTTGTTAATTCAGGGGTTATCACAAAAGTTTTATCATCCTGGGGAATTCTTTCATAAGTCAAGTATACTTAAATTACCAATTTTTATATTCAAATGTTCAACACGAACCAACCCACATACAATTCATTTAGTGCGCAAATAAGGACCCCCAACGACCATGATTGTCAGCGGGACGTTTAGCCCATACATTTCACAATATTACCATCAATATCAAACAATAATAACATGAGAACAATAGGAAACCAATGAGTAACAGGAGAAAACTCACAGCGAAGGTGTCGTTAAGCACACATGAGCGGTGCATTCTTGGCAGAGGAGAGGCGCACAACAGAGGAGATTTCCAACTGAAAAGAAAGCATAAAATAGGGGAACTCATGAGAATAGAATAATCTAAAACCGAGTACACCATTTACCACATCCCACAATCCCCAAGAACCCACTAAAACCGAAATCAACCCACAACATGGTTAAACACATCTTAAGATAACAAGAAATTATAGAACCCACCTTCAATAGAACGAGTTCAACAGACTTTTTAAAATATAAAATATGAACATAAAATGGGAAATCCCTGACCAATAGGTCCTCTTTACTAGGTATAATACCCATGATTATCACAGATAGAATATCCCAAATGAGTAAGCACTGATCAATCCTCTATTATCACACCTTCCATGACACATACATCCTAATCGCATGACTTTAAACTTCATGGTACAATCTTTTCAACACAACATGTGGTATCTAGTGAGTAGGATCATATCCCTATTCAAACTCAATGAGACTACCTGTACATCTTGAAAAAAATTAGGGGGAACTCACATATTTCAAATGGGACACCCCTAGTACTCTTTTCCAATCTTAACATCACACCATGCCAAAACTCACCACAGGATCACCAATTACCCAACATTATTCCAAAACGAAAGGAATATACCCATGCTTCATTACCCTAAACCCATACATCTAGGTTCAATAGTGATGTTCACATTAAAACCATGCTATAAATCAATAGGGTTAGGAATCTAAATGATCACGTCCCTCAACCCAGTCATAACACCAAAACTCAAGAATAGAGAGTGCTTCCCTTATACAAATCCAAGGAATGAACATTCCTTTGCTATCAACTTGATAAGACCTAATATGCATCAATCCCTCATGTCAAAGAATCTACCCTGGATTTATGTATCTAAGGTATTAATAACACCAAGATAACACCACTCATTAGTCTCCCCCAACCACCAAAACTCACTAACTCCCTACCATCCTGAGTCACATGCTAACGACCACTAGGATCTCACAAAAACCCCTTACATCATTTCTTACACAATCCTTAGCCCATGGGTGTCACTCTTATTCCCACCTCAAAACACACATCATCTAGTGAACCAAACCAACCACTTACTATATGTTCTCAAACACCCGCTATCTAAAACAACCTACAATACAAGGGTCTCACCACTTGGGATCTCACTCTTGCCCTAACTACTCATACATAGGTTCAACTCACTTATAAAAAACTATAAGTCATCATAATCATTCAAGGATCATAATTTCTAATTTATATTAACCCAAGAGAAGGAAAAATACTCATACACTGACCAACAGTGGTGGAGGCAGCGGCAATGGAGGCAGCAGCGGAGGAGGCAGCGGTGGTCACGGCTGAGGAGGAAAACCCAGCAGTGGTGGAGGCAGCGGCGGTCGCGGCAGAGAAGAAAAACCCAACGGCGGCGGAGGCAGTGGCGGATGAGAAAAACCCAATGGTGGCGATAGAGGAGCAGGACGAGGACGAGGACAAGGTCGAGGACAAGGTCGAGGACATTGAAGAGGAGAAGAATAAGGAGGAGAGGTCGTGGTGGAAGAGGGGACTGGTTCAGCTTCCATGAAAGCTTTACCACATGCGAGAGAGGAGGGCATGTTCGGGATATTAAATAGAAACCGCTGGAACCTTTATCAGCGCTCGTTAAAAGCACTGATAAAGGTATGTTTTATTAGCAATTTTATTTTGGTTGTAACGACCCGTAAATTTCAAGGAAATTTTTTTCTTAATTTTCATTGGAATTTTACAAGAACGCAGTTTCTGACAGCGCCTGATTCCGAGGCCCGGTGTGCCCGGAATCATTTTCCGAAGTTTGGCTCGGGTACGTTCAGTGAACGGACGAGCGGGTTTTTCTAACTTTTAAACCGGTGCCCGGAATCGAATTCTGAGGGCACCGATGAAATCGCAGCGCCGGTATTTTCTTAGAAACGCCTCTTCCGGAGTTGCGTTTTCTCGGGTGTGGTTTTTAATTTTCGGGCTTAAAGTTAAGAAATAAAATAATTTTACGACAACTTTATTTTATTTCACTAAAGCCACTTGGAAGCCACTTGAAGCCACTTAAAGGCGGCTTAAACTAAGTTGATCCGGATAGGATGTTATCCAGAAATATCCTACCCCCTTGGTAGGATATTTGTGAGGTGGGGCCCGCACGAGCCCCGCCGTTTCTTTCCGCTAAGTAACGCACCCGCGAAAACCCGTCATTATGAAAGTCAACTGACGCGTTTTCTTAATTTCTTAACAGACCATTTAATTGAGCGGTTTATTTCGTAAATTAAATGAGTTGTTTCTTTCGTTGAATTAATTCAACGAATTGATGGGTCGTTTCTTACCCGTTTTCATGTGTTGGCATAATAATAAAATAAGACCAACCAAAATCTTTTGAGGGATTACTCGTTGAGACAGAATCCTTGTATCTTCTTCCTCCTTCGCGAAGAACGCGAAGAACACGAAGAACGCGAAGAACGCCGAACCCGGAAATCGACGACGCGACGCCGTGATCCGCAACGCCGACAACGTTCTTCTGCGACGTCTCTTCCTCCGCGACGGATCTTCGATCGGCTGCTTGAGGTAAGAGTCTCAGACCTTCCTTTTTATCTCCTTCGTGGTTCTTAACCAAAACACGGATTTAATTAATTAAATTAAATCTGTTGTTTCATGGTGCATTGAGTTCGCCGACTCAACGCCGTGTTCTGTGACGACGCGACGCCCTTCCGCGACGACGCGACGATCTCCACCTTCCGCGACGAGCAATTCCGCGAAGAACGCTCACGCGCGACGACCAACGAGGTAGGGATTTATTTTGGGAATTACCCCTTTTCTTTTTATATTCCTGTAATTGTTTCTTTAAAAAGTAAAGAACTGGATTTGTGAACAATTTTTTAAAATTTATTAAAATTGTTGTTTCCCTTCAAATGAGGAACCCGTTAATGAAACAATTTTATTTCATTAAAAATTGTTTCGGATATGCGTTCATGTGTTGAACTTAAATTTCTCCCATTTGTTTATCTCTAATGCGGAGGGTGCGGGCCAAACGAACACGGCCTGACGACCCTCCATCGTTCTTCATTTTGTGCGGAATTGACATGCGACGACGGAACGTGCCGCAACGGATGTTTGATGATTCCGCAGTGAAGGACGAGTCCCGGGAGGAGCAGCGGCGCAGGCGGGAACAAAATCGGACCATCGGAGCGATCCCGGTGGCCCGCGGAACTCGCCGGCGGCGCGGGTCGCCGGTGCGGCGGCGCCGGCAGTCGGGAGCGGCGGCACCCCGGCGCGCCGCCGGACAGGCCGCCGCGGCTGAAGCCACGGCGGTGGCGGCACTCGCGGACCCGCGGCCGCGCGGGTCCGGTGCACCCGGATGCGGAAAAGCCGCATCCTTGACTTAGCGTGGCCCCATGCGGTGGGCCGCGGCACCACCAGGCCACGGGGGCGGTGCCCCGCGGCGCCTTGGCCGTTCGGCCGCTCGGCCGAACCGGGCCAGGCCGGTCCGACCGGCCGGGCCGCGCCCTGGCCGGACCGGGTCGACCCGGTTCGGCCGACTCCCGGGGGGGTCGGGCCGGGTCGGCCTGGGCTCGGACCCCCGTCTTCGGACGGTTTTCGTTCAAACGCCCGTAACTTGAGCTACGGGCCTCCGAACGACGCGCCGTCAGCGGCAACGTGATCCTTGGATCGAGATGGTCGTTTCGGTATACTATACTCAAGGTGCGCCTTCCTTTTCGGGAGCCTACGTGGTTAAAACTCTGTAGTTAAGCGTGCTTGGCCTAGAGTAGTGATCAGGATGGGTTACTTCCTGGGAAGTTTCCCAGGGTGGGTGTGAGACGGAAAGGCCAATAACTAACAGACCGGGCGTCCAATTGACGCATCGTCTGTTTCGTTGAATTCCTCTAAGTGAGACGGATCTTTTGGCATACTCCGCCCGAGATTTGGACGCAGGTGGAGTACGGTCGGGTTGGTTTTGCCTTAAAAACCAACCGGGCCCCTGGGACGAAAAAGTCAATAACTCTCAGACCGGGCGTCCGATTGACGCGCCGTCTGCGACGTTGAGTTCCTGTTGGCGATACGGAACTTTTGGATACATCAACTTCGGTCTTTGTGACAGTTGATGTATCAGCCTCTCGGCTCGTGGAGCGGACCCTCTCGAACGAGCTTACTGTGTGCGGGAACCCTAGTGCTGGCTGTGACTACTACTTCGACAGCGACGACTGTGCAGAGATCCTCCGTGGACTCCGACGACGACCGTGAAGAGAGCCTCAGTGGACTGCGACGACTACAACACTCAGCGATCCTACGTGGAACAGTGCTACAGGTCCTGTGTGGGCCCGATCCTGGGTGGGTCCTAGCTGTGCTGGTCTTGTATCATATGTGGGTCCCAGCTTGGATGATTCAATACTGGTCTTGTATCCTATGTGGGTCCCAGTATAGATGAATCAATGAAGACAGCTGGTCTTGTATCCTATGTGGGTCCTAGCTGTGCGGGTCTTGTATCCTATATGGGTCCCAGCTTGGATGATTCAATACTAGTCTTGTATCCTATGTGGGTCCCAGTATAGATGAATCAATGAAGACAGATGGTCTTGTATCCTATGTGGGTCCTAGCTGTGCGGGTCTTGTATCCTATGTGGGTCCCAGCTTAGATGATTCAATACTGGTCTTGTATCCTATGTGGGTCCCAATATAGATGAATCGATGAAGACAGCTGGTCTTGTATCCTATGTGGGTCCTAGCTGTGCTGGTCTTGTATCCTATGTGGGTCCCAGCTTTGATGATTCAGTGCTGGTCTTGTATCCTATGTGGGTCCCAGCATAGATGAAACAATGAAGACAACTGGTCTTGTATCCTATGTGGGTCCCATATTAGATGATTTAGTATCTATATCTGATCATATTTATAGTCATTCGAAGAAGTATACCTGCGTGAGCTGAATCTTGTGTTACTCTCCTTTGTGGATTGTGTTGAGCTAACCTGTGTGGATTTACTGTTTACTATCCTTTGTGGATTGTGTTGAGCTATCCTGTGTGGATTTACTGTTTACTCTCCTTTGTGGATTGTGTTGAGCTATCCTGTGTGGATTTATTGTTTACTTTCCTGTGTGGAATGGGTTGTGCTTGGGATCAGACGTTTGAGCCGAACGGGAATTGATGGCTTAGGTATATGTATGGGCATATACCTAGGCCGTGTCAGATGTTACTTCGTGATTGTATATTTCCTTTGTGGATTATCCTTTGTGGATTTCGGGAGACCTTTGGGGGTCTCGGGGTCCCTACTGAGTAGCTTATACTCACCCCTGCACGGGCTATGCCCGCACTACGTTGTGTTGGTTGTAGACCGCGGACAGCGCTGATCGTGGTGGAGGCGTGCGGAGCAGGACGGTACCTGGAGGTGGACCACTGGGCGGGACGTACTCGGAGCGTTCAGGTGGACCCGAGGTGCAGTGGAGGCTATCTGTACCCACCCTTCAGGTGGGACTTCCAGAGGATGGCTCGACGTTGCGGATTTTCCTTTCAGTGGCTGTTTTTCCTTTCAGTTGTACTTTATAGTTGGGCTTTTATTTCCGGCCCCTTTTACTTTCAGCACAGCTTGTACAGTTTTTACTTAGTGTTTACTTTTCCGCTTGCTTACTCTGTGGTGCTTGTTTACTTTTCAAAGGAAATGCCTTCCCTTTTTTGTTGGGATTTACGCCTTGGTGCTAGTCGCCATCCCCTGGCCTATGGAAGGCGGGCTTGGGGTAGTCACGGCACGAGCCCCGAGGGCGGGTCATGACATTGGTACTGATAAAACATAAATTTATCAGCATATTTATTTTAGTGCTGATAAATATTACAATTTTATATAAATTAAGAATAAAATCTTTTATCTGCGCTAAAATAAGTGCTGATAAATGTAACCTTTTATCAGTGCTAAAAAAGGTGATGATAAAGGGTATACCTTTATCAGCGCTAATTTTAGCACTGATAAAGGTTAGATTTCTCAGCGATTTTAACTAGCATTGATAAAGGAATACCCCTTTATTAGTGCTTTCAGTTTAGTGTTGATAAAGGGCAGCACTTCCCTTGCCCTGT
This sequence comes from Viscum album, assembly GCA_963277665.1. Lineage (NCBI taxonomy): Eukaryota > Viridiplantae > Streptophyta > Magnoliopsida > Santalales > Viscaceae > Viscum > Viscum album. Next base: position 687,516,509 of record OY728129.1, on the reverse strand, counting down.
TTTGTGGTTGTGGTGATTGATGAGTCCAATCTATATTATGAAGAGAGAAGGATTTTCTCTCCCATTTTCGATGTTCTAGAGGATGCATATGTACCAATAAAGGATAAATCAGAAACGAAAAGGTGAAAAATACTAAATGTGAGATGTCACTTAGTTATATATTATTTTGGAATAACCCTCAATGACATGGGGAGTGACACATTTAATTATAATGTTTTTTACAGCCCTTCAATGATTAAAATAGTAGGAACCCCTTTTTTGATTCATCACCTCTTAGGGAATATTCATCTCATGATAACTCTTTCATTAGATTGGATCCACCTTTTCCCCATTATGATGAAGATAATAATGAGAGTCCACTAAAACCTAGGGAGATTTATTTTTCTTTTGTTTCGTTTACCTCCTAGAATGACGAGCATTCTTTTTTCCCCTCCAGTTCCATATGAAATGGGTTAGTATGATATTATAAAATAGTTATTTAAATATACTCTTCAACATCAAGATATATATTTCTCTTCATGAGATGACATAGATATTTTTATGGGGGGTCATATTTATGATTACTCTCCTATAACTGATTCTACACTCAATGAATATTCCTACTGTTTAATTCGATGAATTTAAAAGCCTCATAATGGCCCATCAGATAATTTCAGATCTACATTGAGACCTTTAAATTTGGAGTTTTATGACTCTACTCCTTATCCCATTCCTATTTCATGTGATCATGATACACATTATCCAACTCAAATAACTAAAACTCCTTTAACCTTAGTCATTACCTCAACTAATTTTATCTATCTCAATAATGATATTTGATACATGTTAAAATAATTCTTTCTTAGTATCAATGATAAATATGAATATGATAGGTAGGAAGATGTTGGTTACACCAATAAAAATGTGGTGTCTCATATATGACCCAATTTTTTTTACAATGATCGATTATAAGGATAATTATATTAGATTCTCAAGAACATAGATGGAAAATTTTAGAATACATATGTGATATTTTCAAAGAGATATAAATTATATTCTTGTGAATATAGATAATAGAAAAACTTCAAAAATCACAAGTCACTCTAGACCATATTATTCTTCTTATACTAACAATATTTCTACTTATGAGGTCCTTATCAAAATAATTTTGCATGATGAAATTAAATGTCTATTGGGAATTTTTTAGTAAGTATGGAATGAAGTTCATATTAATGTTGCTACCCATGGAATAAAAATGCATGTCATTTTTAATGTATAATCTATAAAGAATACAAATGAAAATTTTTAAATTATGACATCTATAATGTATTTTCTCAATAAGATATAAACAAGGTATTACATGATGAATCAATTTTTCTCTTTGTATAGATACCTCAATATTAATACCTTTACCACATCTTTCAAATCCATTGTGGAGAAGTTGTTTATTATGAAACCTTTTCCAGATTAGTTTTTTTTTTGAGATGGATGAGTCCCTATAGTGAAAATAGAATGTATCTACGGTTATTATATACATTACCAGGATCTTGGATCCCTATACATACATACATATATATATATATATATATATATATATATCCAGCACACTGTTTCCAAAACCATTATCTCTTCATCTACCCAACATATCTCATTCTCCTATAGAAGTGTTAGCTACTTCCTCTAATCCAGCTTCCACTAATACTTTGGAGAAATAATTTTCTACTTCTCATGAACCTCCTATATGATATTTTGGTTTTAACATACCATATCCCATTCATCAAATTAGGTGTTTTTCAATTCTATTATGATTATAGGAGCTTCTTCTACTCACCCTACACCCCCATACCAGTAATTAAAAAAGGAAAATCCTTCATTCATCATTATACCACTCTAGAATCTTATTACTTAGATTCTGATTAAGGTAAATTATATGTACTTATATAATAAGTTATTTTCTTTTTTAATTCCAATGAAATATTTTCCATTCATATTTTTTATCTTTACTTTTTTACTTTATTTCATTGTAAATTTTTATGTCATTTTCATAGTTTATGTATTATTTTTGAAAATCCCAAAAATGGGTAGTAAAGTATGCAATATTAGAATGTGATTTTCATATTCTTATCTACATTGTCCATTTGTGAATTATGTATAGTTATTTTTGAATTGTTTTTAGATCAAAAAATGGGTATACTGTTATCTTAATCTAGAAGATACTTTTTTTAATAATCAAAAATCATGTTTGTGTGTTTACAATCAATTCTAAGTTTTGTGGATTTAAAACATTATTTTGGGTAAATTTGAAACATTCACGATGTTTTAGAGTGAATTCAAAACTAATAGAGCTGGACTATTGATCAAGATTCTAAAGATGTAAAATTTCACCATGTACGGGTGAACCATATGAAGAATTTGAGTGAATGAATGATGAATCTATATCATCCTTATGAAGGAATAGGATATCATAAATTTCAAAAAGTACTAGAGTGTCCACATGAGAAATTAATTGACCATATGGCCATCTAATTCACCATTACATATATCTTTTTATAGACTCATGAGAATGCTTATTATATCTAAAATTGACACCAATTATCTAGTTATTTTTTTAAATGGGATGAAGGGACCATATCATGTTGGATCAACCAAACATCATTTGATAAAATATGGTGGATCTCTAACTAACACTTGAATAAACTGATCATGTCACCATGTAACTAGATGGAAGTCTTGATGTGACCACATGGTTTGTGCATTTTCCTAAAATCTCTATATCCATTGGAGTGGCCACATATTTCTTTCCAATCAATAGTATGATGACGACCAAGTTACTATGGAATTTTTATGTTTTCGAATAACTGTTAGAAATATCATGAGAATAAAAAATACCATAATTTGGAGTGATGTGACCCCATGAGAGATTATGAATTTTTATACATGTTGATGTGACCGTATGGTCACTTGAAATGACCATGAATGGTAGTTGTAATTTTCCAAGGTACATGATTGAAAAAAATGTTATAGAAATTAACAATACTTCTTTTCAAGGAACCCAATCAATATTTTCGATAAGTAGTGGAGTTTCTGTAGATAAAATTACATGACACAGTTCAAGAGAACACATGGAAAAGTTTGAATTAAATTTTAATATAATTATTTGTAATTACTTTCTACACTCAATTAAATGTGAAGTCATAAATAATTTTTTGATCGTAAATTTCATACTAAAATTAAGGATTCCCAATGATGGGATTCATGTGGATATTTTGGATGTGATTTTCCTTTTATTGAAGAATGAGGTTAGTGAAAAGTAGATCACTTTGTGTAGAAAATTTTTTGAACATGGAAACTGTGAAATCTGAAATTCATAATGATAGTTTTTTAAACAAGAACTTTACCACATGTTCTGAAAACATCCTAATGTCTTACAAATTCATCCCCGAACTGAAAAAAGATATCAGGATGTGATGAAGAAAACTACTGAACAAAAAAATCAATATTTTACTAAATTATACTCATTCTAGTTCTCATTCTCTATGTTTTTATTACGTTTGGGATGTGCATGAATTTTTAATCCATCTTGTAAATCTCAAACCCATGTATAGAATATGAGAGTACTCATATACTCTTTATAACATCCACAACCTTATAGACAATGTACAGTGACCTGAGCCAGGTCTCCCAATGACCACAAGCATGCCTCCCTGAATTCCAAAGGCTATCGACTGGTAGTGAAGTTTTTATATGTTCAGTGCGTAAAATTTACCATATTTATCAAAGTAAGACACAATAGGTAAAAATAAGAAATGAGGTAATATAATAACCAATAAAAACTCATTACCAAACAATTCCAAATTTTGGTACAACCCCGCAACAAAATAGTAAATATTTCATGACATGTCATGAAATTTGAAATGCGAGGAAACCCAAAAAATAAGAATATGCTAACAATCCCCAAAACATTTCTGAACTCCATGTATAGATGCATTATCTATTAACCTAAAAAAAGACCATATCAACCATCTAGAATAGTACCCTTCCCCTTTTCCTAACATAGAACCATGAAGTCTTCTTGTGTACCCAGTGGTTTCTTGATAATGGTGTGAGTGAAATTAAATATGACACCACAAATTTGGTCTACAAAATATTTATTCTAAAAAGTTATTATATTCAAGTACTAACAAAACAAAAAGTTTAATATAAAGGTAAACCATGTGCTATTAGTTATCAAAAATCCCATAAACAATTTTCATCATTTATCTCTTAGGTTAAGGAGTTTCATCAATTTCACATTAGCCTATTCCTACCAACTACTATTCATAAGAGGATAAGTCAAGTTCCCATTATCACTGGGGTAAAATAATTCACAAACCATTAAATCTCACATACAATGGAGCCTCAGTCTGGTAGTATCATAAAATGTAACTGTTAGGGGCATAGAGCATCTATCTGAAATGAAAAGACATAAATTAATGGGTTAGGATTTAGAGCCTCTGTCAACCATGAATCGGGGGCATAGATCCTCAATTCCAATACTCTACACATACCAAAAATCCATGTTTATATTCTTATTTAATCCTTTACCACATATAAAAATTCCCAAAACATAACCATTTTACCCACATAGTTATCACAATTCATTGTTCAATTAAAAAATAATAATTATCATTAAACAAACCAGAAAAAAATTACCATTTATAGTTCAGGACTCACTAACACATTAACATTACACCGAACACCCTCTTATTCCTTACGATCAATTAAACACAATTTAATTGATTCCATTTCACAATTCATATTAAAAACCGAATAAAAACTCATAGATTTTTCTTTATATACCAATGTTGACATGATAAACATAACTATCATAAGAATCATCACATAGAATATTCACATTCATTTTCACCTAACCAAACACGTCTTCACAAATATTACACACCCCATGGGTGGCCTCTTTCCTAGTTTCATTATCATGAATACATACCACATGATCATGAGGAGTTCAATTCATCATTTAACAAATAAAATTTTCATTTCTCACTCTGGGTGTAAAAATTACAATAAAAAAATATAATATAACAACCACATACACATAAACTAGCATCAATACTATGGGATATAACTTGTGGACCACCTACCTCGATTTCGAAGATGAATCTTCTCTTAATCATAGACATTGATTTTTACTTGAACACCACTCAAAAAACAAACATACAATCCACTAGAAAAAGGGGGTTTTAGGGATTTGGAAGAAGAAGAAGAATGGATTCATATACCCCAATTTGAAATATGATAAGAAATAGGATTCTTAGACTCACCAAGAGATTCTATTCACTACCAATAGTTCTCTAAATGGCATAGAAATGAGAAAGACCAATCCTTGAGATGTATATGACAATTTGGTTAATCACTAATGCTATTGGAGGAATAATGGTGGAAAATATTGAGTTAAAAAACTTTTGGATCAATATAAAAAAGGGTAAAATGCATATTTTAATGGGGTCCACGGTTTGGATACACATTTGGCCAAACCGAGTGCCAACTGTGTGCCACCCTCTATCAAAAGAGTGGGTTAGGCCGCACAGTAACATGGTGAACCCACAAAATTATAAAAACAGTGTGTTAACCATGAAGGATGGATCTATCCATTTCTTCATAGTTTTTTATTCTCTCTTTCATGGTTTCATTAAACTGTGTGCCCATCCTATAAGAATGCAAGATTACGGTGCACAGTTACTAATAACCATGCTCCAACCATGAAAGATGCATTGGATGTATTGTTTCTTCTATCGTTTGTGTTCTGAACCACCAGAAAACCCCCAAGACTTCATATACACCAGAAACACATTCATTTTACCAAAATAAAGAGTATTAAACTTGAAGATAAAAAATAATTTACCTCAAATGAATTCTAGGAACATACAACCTCTTCACCTTATGAGGACTCATCCTCAAGTTGTACTCCCAATAATCATTGAGCTTCCTAATAAAAGAGATTTCACCACTGGCCCCTAATATCCATATCCCTCTATGTAGTTTTTTCATAAATAATACAAAGTTCCTTTAAAAATTGAACAAAATTCATGGTCTTTCCACTCAATACATTCTCCTTACGATCAACAATAAAAACAAGATACTTATCAAAGGACCCACCAGCTTCAATCTTTGTATCATTAGAATCAACAAAACTAGAATTTTTGTGCTCATACCCTTGAAATTATGACACATGAAAAATATCATGCATGCCACTATACCAATATAGAATATCCAATCAGTGTTCCACCAACCTGATCCTCTCCACTCTCTCAAACGACCCCACATACCTCGGTTTATACTTACCATGTTTATGATCCTAATGGTGACCCAACCATTGTGACAGCCAAAGAAGCACACAAACACCCACCATAAACTCAATAGGTCAATGAAATCCATCTGTATCAATCTTCTATCCACTCAAAAATGTATCCATATATTTCTGATTCAACTAAAATTATTCCTAAATCTGCTACACGAAACTCGGTCCCAACAACTCTAATTCCACAACCTCCATCCACCATAACTGAGAACTTTAAGGCCTTCCATAGGGTTCCTCATATGTTTCCATCTGAATTGTGGAATGATTTTTTTTAAATAGGTTAAATCAATGAGTCCATTGTTATTATCGCAAGATCATTCAAAATATAGGACACATGACCTCAACATGTCCTTTAACACCCAAATAGAAAGCTCTGACACCCTACCCATGTGCATGTGGAAATACATACTAAAAAACACATTAGTACCAAAATCCTTCTACAACCCCTACAATAATCATGATGTAAACCATAGATCGTGATCTTAAAATATTGTTCATGGAACCTCATGTAACCATATTACCTCCTAAAAGTAAAACACTCCCATTTGGTCAATATTAAAGGAATCAGGCATTGGAATGAAATGTTCCAACTTTGTCATCTGATGCACAAATTCCTAGATCAAATCATTATTTTTAGGAGTCCTTAGAAGAATCACCACAAATTTTATTATCACATTATTCAATTTCCATTCTAGAATGGTCTTGGGATTCAAAAACCCACAAGATCAATGATGCTCATCCTTCACCTACTAAAATTTATATCACCACATCACAAATCCCATTAAATCTTTCTTCATCTCATCCCACCAATACTATCTATGAAGATCACGATACATTTTGGAAAAAATAGGGTGGAATTTACAGTTATAGGAATTTTAATCACACATATAATCTTCTTACATACATCTATTCATGAAAACACATACAGAAACATAAACAATATCATCATATACAGCAGTCAAACAAAAGGTGGCTCCCCAACTTGAAAATTTTCCCTTATAGAAAAATACTATAGATCCTCATAATGCCTTTCCATGATTTATATCTGACACAATGAATCAACTGGAAACGATGTTAGGGCCATTTTCCATTTTCCATCACGAAACCCCATGTGCATCTTAGAATCCAAAACCATTATCCTACACCGAGAACTAGAGTCCTTCACTAATAGATTTTCAGTATTCTAACAGAAACAATCTATAACACTATTCTCCTTTACTGTCATGAATACCCACTCAGAATCAGAGGAAAACATATAAACAACCCATATTCACTATTGATGATTCAAATCACAATGCGAGAAGTTGTACTTAATCCTCTTATGATTGGTATGCACAAAAAAACCTATCTCATAAAAAATAATTTATCCAAAATATTAAAGCATAAACCACCATGACTAATTTGAGATCCTTTGTAGGGTAGTTTAATTCATCAGGAATCAAAATCCATGACCCATATTCCACAACCCAATATTGTATTTGTCAAAAATACCCATTTAACAACACAAAATGCATCAAAAAACAAGGTATAATCTGTACCAACCACAGGTGGAATCATGATTGGTGTGGTAGTCAACCTCTTCTTTAACTCATGTAAGGAATTCCAAAATTCTCCAGACCATTCAAACTTAATACCCATATTGGTCAATCCAAATAGTGGTGATTCCATATGGGAAAATTATTTGTTGAACCATCTATAATTTCCTTCCAAACCCAAAAAAACAGGACATCAAAACAATTCTTGGCCCATACCATAGATACAACTACCTTCACAATTTCATGGCCACCCAACACACTTTCCAAAGAGATGATGTGACCCAATAAATGTAGCTTGACAATAAAGAAATGATATTGAATATATTGGTGTATAACCTATACTATCTTAGTGTACTAAAGATGATATAAAGTTATTTATTGTGATTTTCATGAGCCTTAGAGTACACTAAAATGTTATCTACAAATACAAATACAAAATATTATTAGCATGGGTGAAATATTTTTTTCATTAAGTACATAAATAGTACTGGGACAATGGTCATCCAAAAATTCATTATAATAGACTCATATAACCCATACCTTCTCCTAAAAGTAGTTCAGGGTATATCAGAAGTTCTCACCCTCAGCTGATGATACCCTGATCAGAATTCAATTTTGGAGAACACTGAAGAACCGCTTCGGTAGTCAAAAAGATAATCGATTCGAGAAAGTGGGTATCATTTCTTAATTTTCATCTAATTCAACTACATGTAATCAACACATAGTTTCAAGGATCCATCCAACTTCATGGAAAACTAAACTAGGGATCCCCAAGGTGACTAATCGTATGAATAAACCCCCTATTCTCCAGTTACTTCAATATATTTTCATGTTCATATAGTTCTATCAATGCCATCCTATATGGTGGAATAGAAAATGGTTCTTATCTTGGAAGAAAATTTATCATGAATTAAAAATACTTCTAGGGTGGAATCCCCAAGAAGTTATTAGGAAAAAAATCCTAAAATTGATTTACCATTAGAAGAAATAGAAGCTACTCAACTCCCCCATTGTCAACTATTAGAAAATCCACCTGGGTTGTGAGTTCAATCAACTACCGACGGAATAGCGCAAGATTTTCATCCCAGATATCCCATTCCCCATGGTGAACATAAGAATTTCCTTCCAGGGATTTGAACATTACCCTGTGATTGTAACAATAAATATTATCCCGGTACAACACTATCATATCCATGCCCAAAATCAAGTCAAAACATGACATCTCGTGTATAAGAATGTTCCATAGAATACTGTACCCCCCATAAATAATTAAAAAAACCATACACCACTTAATATTTACTGATTTCACCCCTAATGGTGTACCAATTGATTTAACCAGGCTTAGATATTCCACCGATAGGCCAAACACTCTCATAAATATGGAAGATATAAAAGAATGTGAGGAATCTTTATTAAGAAATGAAATAAAAAGTATAGAATCTACAAGAATAATACCTAAAACTATTAATGGGTTCACCTCACCACAACTAGGTGTTGGATGAAATGCATGAAGGAGACCTTCCCATCTACTCTGGGCCCTACTTTGAGGTCTAGGTTTTTCAACACTAATATGATATCGACTCTCTCATTTTGGAGTTCTGTGTCCACCACCACAATAGGTATGGATAGTAGATCTTCAACTACCTACCTAATATGGAGTAACTGACCCAATTTCCTCACTCTATATAGGCATTTATCCTCCATCACTACCCTTCTATTGAGGGTTCTTATAACACCCCAAGCTTCCACGGTACATTTCCCTTTGAATAATGCAATAGCTTGCATTATACCCCACATCGAGATTCTAACAAACTATAACCAATCAAACTAAACGTTATGAATATTAATAACCACATTTTAAAATTTTATAAATTTTATTTTTCAAAAAGGACTTTATTTTTGAATTCGGAATATCCAAATCAGCTTACAGTAAATTTTGGGTAATTTTCTAAAAACATTCATTTTTTGATTAATAGTGAAAATTTGTGCGTTATTGGTTAAAACCAAATTTTTATTTAAATAATTATATATATTATTTAAATTTATTTTAGGTCAAAATAGATACATATTACCTATATAATTCTGATGTAATTCGTTGGAGTCATTTTATTAAAAGTTTAGATATATAAAATTTTATTGAACTTTTTACCGTCTTATACCCACATCCTATGAGCATTTTCAAATTCGCATAAAACATAATTTTACCGCTTCTGTGACTTGATTTTAAAAAATAAGAGATACATGGTTAATATCATTATGTAAAATTTGGTTCAATAAGATAAAAATAATTTTTGTTGAATAAAAACATTTGACTATTATTTACCACAGTTAAATGTAAATTGAGTAATTAAGGGTAAAAATGATATCATAGTTACCTGAACAAATGTCCTAATTTTATTGGATAAGTATAATTTGACAAAAAAACTTATAAATAAAATATTACCCCATTTGGTCCACTTGGATTAGATTAGGACATTTATTATTATTTTATTTAAAGAAGAGTTAAAAGAGTTAAATTCAATGTTTAGTAACTAAACCATTTTTAAGATAAGGTTACACACAATATATAGTCGACAATAAATATTAATTAGAAAGATAAAAATGTTTCCTAAATAATGGTATTTTATTTATAATTTTTAGAAATTAAATAATTTAATTTATTTATGACACAATGATGATTCAATAATTACCGTAATAATAAAATAGTAAAATAATTGATGTTATATATAACCAAAAAAATGTAAATTGAGACTTATGATGAATTAAAATAATTTTCTAGGTTAATATGACATTTTAGGGTTGGTTAATTAAATTTTATTTGAAGTGATAAAGTTTTAATTGCTTCCAAAAAAATGAAATACTAAATAGTGTCAAAATCGACATAATTGAGTTTTTTAAAAAAGTACTACATTATTAATTGATATAATATTAATAAAAATATAAGGTTCAGCCAAAAGACTTAGATAAGATTATATATATTAATAATGAACTACTTTAGGTTCTCTTGGTAGTTTATAGTATCTTTATTAACCATATAATATAATAATACAAAGAGTCATGGTAAATGTCAAACCATTTAACTAAGAGTTAATTATAAAAGATAATGTTAATATGGTGACATAAACCTGTCTAAAACCTGTTGGTTGAATGGTTTTAGACCCTTACCCACCATATCCTCTAAATAAATCATTTTGGAGCCATTATAATCCGAAAATGATTTTATTATAAAATAATATTTCAAGATTTTCCTAAAGTGACACTTATCTCTCTAATAAAAGGGCACTTCCACTTCTCTCAAAATCACACCACCAAATCCATTTTCTCAGAAAAAATCTCCCCATATATTCTGCCAACATTAATCCCTTCATCCTAGAGTTCTTCCTTTGGGCATAAATCCAACCTAAGGATCCCTTTTGATCAAATCAAATGGATGAACCCGAAGAAGAGGTAAATATTTCATCACCTTTTCAAGTTAATTTCTTCTTCCACTTCGTCTTTCTTTGTTGATTTCATACCAAAATAATAAATCTAGTACCTTATACAGACTTTGATGTTATTATAAATATGGTACAACCATATTCTTTATTCTATTCATCCTATAAATGACAAAATCACCATATGTGCGTACGTACGGCTTACCGTCTCCATATCGTGGTGTAGTTTGTTATTCAAACCTTTCATTTTTTAGATGGGTATAATAATGAGTACAAATAATGTAAGTAATAAGTATAACATGTTAATGATTCTGTGAATATGATATACCATAAAATTACATATGGTTTATCCATCAATAAAAGATATTGTCGCTCATGTGTATGTATGAATGAGCATCTCCCGAACGCGATGAGATACTTTTCCCCATCGTAACCATTCAAGAATAATTTTCATTTTATGACTAAAAATAAGTTTTATGAACATAATATAATTTTTTATATGTATCAAATACATCATATCCATAACAAATATTTCATACCTTACTAATTTTAAAAAGGAAAACGAATCGGTTAACACCCAAAATGATGATACTACTGAAATATTATTAACAAAGCAATATTAGAGGATCATATATGATATCATTTTTAGGGATATAGTTCTTGTATAATTTAATAACAGTTATTTAAGTATTATAAAGGAGGTTAACATACCCTTGACCAAGTAAAAGTACAATGTAATGGTTTATTTCACAATCTCTTTATTATCCGAGATTGTTTTTACGTAAGTATCTACTAGGACCTGTTTATCATCCACATCCATGTTTTCATAAAAATGTATTTCAAATAATTTTTAGTATTTACTAGACTATGGTTAAAATAAATTTATACCCTTATTTGACATTATATGTTTTTAAAGGAATCTTTCTTTTATTTTACAAACAATGTACTTTATGACCTTTTCGGCAAAATTAAGGTACATAAGTTTTTTTAACTTATACGGTGGGTGCGGCTATTTTACACTGTTATAACTTCATCGAATCTTCCCTTATAATATTATAAGAATATTTTAAAAATAAATTTTTTATTTTATATTGATGTGACTCTTAATTGGTTTCAAAATAGAAAAAGTTGTTTATTTAAAATATTTTTCATTTCATCAATGCCAACATCCTTTGAGGGATTTTAAAATTGTTTGAAGATGATTTATTATGATAAAAATCTTCCATAATGTATTGAAGGTTTTGTGATATGTTGGACTGTGTATGTGTTCTTTTTATAACATTCATATTTTATGGTTAATGTATTGACATAATGTATTCCAGTTTTAATACGAATGTTTATGTTATGCTTCCACCATTTCATATGACGAATGTATTGGGCTTAGTATGTGATGGGTGGAGCCCGCTATAGATCCTCAGTGCATTGGTTGGTCTCATGAGATAATTAGACATGGAATTGGATGAGGCCTTTCCCAATTTTATATATGGTTTTGGCCGAGGCCTAAATCATTTTTAGACGTCTTGGACGAGGCTTTGACAAGATGTTTCAGAATGTCCGAAATTATACATTCTCTCATTATGAAAATAATAATAATGGTTCATGTGGTTATTCAACAATAAGAATACCCATGACTATGTTTTATTATGGCATTATTTACCCATTTCATATTCCTTCCATAAAGTGTTCATGTTTATTATTTGTAAAGGCATGTGTTTTTAATTATTTTCCATGCCTAATGTTTATGATATCATACACTGTATTACTTACCCTTACTGAGCATTTGAGCTCTCCCCTTTATTATGTTTCATTTTCCAAAAATATGAAGAAGTTAGTTCTGAGTGAATTATAGGCATAATCTAGGAGGCTAGGATGTTTCTAATGGAATAAATTAGTGTTGTATTTATTTTCAAGCTGTAATGTTGAACTTATGTATGAATCTTGTTTCCAATAATACTAAACTGATCGGTCTTTCGGGACATGTTTCCTTTTATCATGACAATGTTATGTAATAAAGTACCGACTCTGGGTAACTGGGGTCGGGGCATTACAGCTGGTATCAGAGGAATTTTAGTATAATACTTTGAAACTAGAGTTATCAAAACTCTGATTGAATAACATTACCCTAAGATATAATTTGAGGACTAGTATTGGAGAACATCCTAGAATTTTGGTACTATAGAGATTTTGTGAGTTTTCAATGAAATGAAACCCTGTCTATATACGAGTAGGTAGAGGAAGCTCTGGCATAGATGTACCTAGGAGTAAAACCCAAAAACACCTCTTTGAGCTAGACTCAAACAGGAATTGGTGTACGACAATAGGCCTTGCTGCACTCTTGGTTACGACACTCCCAGGGGATATGCTAAGGATAATTATCATTTTATTTAAAAACTATTAAGAAGGATTTATGAGTATATACCTCCTCAAAGAAAACATTTTTATGATTATGGATTATATCCATAAACTGTTCAATTTATGTTAAGTTTTTTACGAGTTCAGAATTATGTAATGCGATTTATAAACTAATATATTGTATGCTAGTGTTTATAAATGGAGCCTAGTGGATGGAATAGAAACCGTATCAATGCACGTAAAAAATGTAGGGATTTCCATCCTCCTCAAAATAATTATAGTAGAGAAGGTGATGAAACTATTGTTGATCCGCTTATCAACATACTGGGACAACTCACTCATGTTATGAATAATAACCTTACCCGTATAGAGAACCCTGATCCACAATGTGGAGGATCAATGTTAGAACACTTCTTGAAGAAAAAACCACCAAAATTCAATGGGAGTACTAATCCTCTAGTAGCTTATAAATGGATAAGTTCCTTCGAGAAAATATTTCATGATTTGGGGAGTAGCGAAATGGAAAAAGTTGTCATGGGAGTTTATCGCCTCACGGGAGATGCAGATCAATGGTGGTCATTGATTCAAAATACAAAAAAAATATGAAGATGTATCAAATATAGAATGGGTGGAGTTTAAAGAGATTTTATTAGAAAAATACTTTCCTCGTGACCATTGAGCGGATATGGAAATTCAATTTCTGATTCTAAGGCCAATGGAGGATGAGAATGTCGCAAAGTATGAGGATATCAATAAAAGGATAGCAAGGTATTCTACAGATTATATACGTAACCCAATAAGTAAGATTGATCATTTCTTTGATGGGTTAAAACCATTTCACTATTGAGCATTAGTCTTACAATCCTTCTCACCGTATGAAGATATTGTCTCATGTACTATCAAGATAGAAAATGAATATTATAAGTCTTACAACTTTAATGCAATGAAAGAGAAGAAGAGATCTGCTAAACACTCTAGGAAATGAAATATGGAAACAGTGAATAAGGGAAGAGTTGAATTTCAACCCTATGATAACTATGGAAGGAAGCACCCTGGTGCATTTTTAAAAGGAAAAGGAGTATGCTAAAAAGGTAGACAGAAAATCCATATTTCTAGTGATTATAAGGGGAATAAAGAAGATACCAATGTTCAATGAAACAATTGCAGGGAGATGGGACATTATGCAAATGAATGTCCTAAGCGTTAGGGAAACTTACCTCAGAAAAGGACAAGGGATCAAGGCTAAGCTTATGCGATCACTACTACTAAGGTTGAAGTTCCGAAATACGTGGAAACATGTAATTTAGTGGTTTCCTTAAGTTTATCCAATGATTTTTTATTATAGATCATCACAATATTTCATATCTTCTCAGTTTGCTAAGAAAATTAGATACTTCAAATTTTATTTAACAAGGGAGTTGTCAATCAAAACTCCTAAGGGAAGTATCATTGCAACAATTTTTTGTGAATCAGTCCCCATTAATGCATATAAATGATATTTATAAGTTGATATAATCTTCATACACAAGATTGAATTTGATATAATCCTCGTTATGGATTGGATTTCAAGCCATAATGCGAAAATTTATTGTATGAAGAAAGAGGTTACAATTCTTGATGATGATAAAGAGTACCTTATCTTTTGAGTAGAAATGTCACCATCTAATCCTAAACTAGATACACCCCCAGTAGCACAACTAAATACAATTATTGGGAAGGATGATAACGAAAAAATAATGGGAGAGGGAAAGAATGTTCGAATAGAGGATGTACCTATTGTGCAAGAATATGTTGATGTGTTTTCAGAGGATTTAACTGGACATCCTCCAGAATGAGAAATTGTGTTTTACATTGATTTAATTCATGGTTCATGGCCCATATCGAAGGCCCCTTATAGAATGTCCACTATGGAATTAGTGGAACTAAAGAAACAACTAGAGGAATTTATTAATAAATGATTTATTCGCCCTAGTGTTTCTCTATGGGGAGCCCATGTCCTTTTTGTTAAGAAGAAAAATCGATCTATGAGGTTATGGATTGACTAAATGGATATCAATACTATTACAATAATGAACAAGTATCCCCTAACTCACATTGATGATTTATTCAACCAACTACATGGTGCTCAATATTTTTCAAAGATTGACCATCGATCTGGATATCATCACTTGTGTGTGAAGGATGAAATTTTGAAAATAGCATTTTGAACCAGGTACGGGCATTATGAGTTTATAGTAATACCTTTTGGATTGACTAATAAACCCTATGTCTTCATGGATATAATGAATATATTTTCCCTAGAATATCATGATGAATTTTTAGTGGTATTTATTGATGATATCTTGGTATACTCCAAAAGCTATGAAGATCATAAAGATCACATTCGCATTATTCTAAATACTCTTAGAAGAAATGAATTTTATGGGATGTTTAGCATGTGTGAATTCTGGCTTCAGGAGATTTCTTTTCTTGGCCATATTGTCTCAAATTATTTAATCTCTATTTATTAGTCAATGACCAAGGCAATCCCTGAATGGCCAACACTGATGAGTATAACTGAGGTACAAACTTTTATCGGTTTAGCAGGATATTATCGGTGTTTCGTCCAGAATTTTACCTTATTGGATAACCCATTAACCAAGCTCACACATAAAGGGGTCAAATTTGTTTGGACGAAAGAGTGTGAATAATTTTTTTAAGAACTGATGAAAATATTAGTTAATGCTTCTGTCTTGACACTATCATCGGGGAATGATGGGTTTGTTATTTATAGTGATTCATCAAATAAAGGACTTGGTTGTATCCTAATGCAGAATGATAGAGTTATTTCCTATGAATCACGACAGCTAAACATTAATGAGAAAAACTATCCTTCTAATGATCTTGACATAATATCTGTAATATTTTCTCTGAAGATATAGAGACACTATCTCTGTGGTGAAAAAATGTGAGATTTATATTGATCACAAGAGTTTGAAGTATATTTTCTCACAGAAAGAACTCAACATGAGGCAAAGATAATGGCTTCAACTACTCAAATATTATGATTTCACTATACACTACCACCCATGGAAGGAAAATAAGATGGAATATTCTTTGCATAGAAAGGATAATGGAGTTTTGAACAAGATGAGAGTTCGAAGGGATCCTATTATCATAGATCAAGTAATGATGGATATGGGAATAACCATGGATTTTGAAACATCAATACTTTATCAAATGGTTGGAAAACCATCATTAATAGAAAGGATAAAAAGTTCTTAGACTGATGATGAGGAGTTTCAAAAGAATATTAAAGCTGTGAATGATGGGAGACTAAGTGACTTCATATATGAATATAGAATTTCGAAATTTGGGAAGAGACTTTGTGTTCCTAACTTACCTGATCTAAAAATGGAATTGTTGGATGATTCTCATATCCCCAATTTCTCTATACACTCGGGGATAACCAAGATCTATAGAGATTTGATGGAACATTTTTGGTGTGACAACATGAAGAGGGAGATTACGGATTTTGTGTCAAGATGTATGGTTTGTCTGCAAGTGAATGTTGGAAGGAAATAGCCTGGAGGAGTCATGCAACCTCTTCCCATACCTAAGTGGAAATGGAATGATATTATGATGGAAATTGTCAAGGGGCTACCAAATAATCCTAGAAGGAATGATGCAATTTGGGTCATTGTTGATCATATTACAAAGTCAGCACATTTTATTACTATAAGAGAAGATTTACCACTTGAACGTTTAACAAGACTATATATTAATTAAGTTTTAAGACTTCATGGAGTACCTCTATCGATTGTTTTTTGTCATGATCTCCGTTTTAAATCAAGATTATAGAAAAGTCTTCAGAAATCCCTAGATACTAAACTTCTTTTGAGCACTACCTACCACCCTCAAACTGATGGATAATCAGAATGGACTATTCAAACCTTAGAGTACATGTTGAGATCTTTCTCACATGATATTCAAGTTATGTGGGATCAATTTTTACCTCTAGCATATTTTTCCTATAACAATAGCTTTCATTCAAGTATTCAGATGGTACCATATAAAGCATTATCTGGAAAGAGATGTCGCACACCAACTTGTTGGGATGATGTTGTTGAAAGAAAACTTGTAGGCCCAGAACTTGTTGAGGAAACAATGGAAAAAGTGAATAATATCCAAACCCACATCAAAGCAGCTCAAAGTAGGAAAAAGAGCTATGACGATAACCGAATGAAGGATTTGGAATTTCAAGTAGGAGATGATGTTTTCCTGAAGGTATCTTCATGGAAGGGTGTTATAAATTTCCATAATAAGGGTAAATTTCAGTCCCAGGTACATCTGACGTTTCGAAATTCTAGAACGAATTGATGTTGTAGCTTATTATTTGTTAATGCCTCTAAGTCTCTTCAAAGTTAATGATGTGTTCCATGTATCATTGTTGAAAAAATACATGCCTGACCCAACGCATGTACTCAACTATGAGGAAATTGAACAGGAACCTGATTGACCTTATTGTGAAGAGCCTATCAAAAATCTTGATACCTGGTAACAAGTGTTGAGAATCCTGATGACTCGATTGGTAAAAGTTCAATGGAGAAACCATAAGATGGAAGAGGCAATGCTGGAACCAAAGGAACTTATGATGAAGAACCACCTGAATCTTTTTGTGCTATAGTATTAGAGAAATTTAGAGGACAAAATTATTTTAAGGAGGGAAGAATATAACACTGCAAGCTTCAACGGTAAGTTTCCCTTTGAATAATGCAATATCTTCCATTATAGGCAACATCAAGATTCTAACACACCGCGACCAATCAAACTGGTTGTTATGAATAGTAATACCCACTTTTTGAAATTTTATAAATTTTATGTTTCAAAATGGACTTCATTTTTGAAGTCAGAATATCGAAATTAGCTTATTGTGAATTTTTGGTATTTTTCTAAAAATATTCAATTTTTTATAAATAGTGAAAAACACTGTATTGTTGGTTAAAATCAACATTTTATTTAAAAAAATATTCATTTTATTTAAATTTATTTTAGATCTAAATATATACATAATACCTACTAATGTTCAATATAATTCATTGGAGTCATTTTATAAAAAGTTTAGATATATAAAAAATTTATCGATCTATTTACCGTCTTTTACCCACCTCTTATGGGCATTTGAAAATTTTCATAAAACATAATTTTATCGATTTTGTGAGTTGAATTTCAAAAATATGAGAGACATAGTTAATATTAGTATGTAAATTTTGGTTCAATAAGATAAAAATAATTTTTGGTGAATCGTATCCTTTGACTTTTATTTACCACCGTTAAAAGTAAATATGGATAGTAAGGGTAAAAATGATATCATAATTACCCTAACACATGCCCTAATTCTATTGTATAAGTATTATTAGACCCAAAACAACCTTCATAATAAAATATTATACCCTTTGGTCCACTTGGATTAGATTAGGACATTTATTATTATTTTACTTAAAAGTAGAGTTAAAAGAGTTAAATTCAAAGTTTAATAACAAAACCATTTTTAATATAGAGTTACACACAATATGAATTTGAATATAAATATTAATTAAAAACCTAAAAATATTAATTAAATAATTTTATTTTATTTATAATTTTTAAACATTATATAATTTAATTTATTTATGATACAATGATGATGCAATAATTTCTGTATTAATGAAATATTTAAATAATTGATATCATAAATATTCAAATAAATGTAAATTGAGAATTATGATGAATGAAACTAATTCTATATGTTATTATGACAAGTTAGGGTTGGTTAAAAAAATTATTCTATTTTATAATGTTTTAATGGCTTTCTAAAAAATAAAATACTAAATAGTGTCAAAATTGACATAATTGTGGTTTTAAAACAAATACTATATTATTAATTGATATAATATTCATAAAAATATATGGTTTGGAAAAAAGACTTAGATAAGGTTATATATATTAATAAATAACCACTTGGTGTTCTCTTGGTAGTTTATAGTATGTTTATTGACCATATAATATAAAAATACAAAGGGGCATGGTAAATGTCAAACTATTTCATAAAGAGTTAAATCTAAAATATAATGTTTATATGTTGAACTAAACCTGCCAAAAACCTATTGGTTGAGGGTTTTTCGGCCCATACCAACCTTATCCTCCAAATAAATCATTTTTGGAGCCATTATTAACTGAAAATATTTTTATTATAAAATAATATTTCAAGCTTTTCCAAAAGTGACCCTCACCTCTCTTATAAAAAGGAACTTCCCCTTCACTAAAATCACACCTCCAAGTCCATTTTTCTTGGCCAAACTCTACCCACATATCCTCCCAACTTTCCTAGCTTCATTATAGATGCCTTCCTTTGGTCAAAAATCCTACCTAAGGATCCCTTTTGATTAAATCAAATGAAAGAACCCGAAGAAGAGGTAAATATTTCCTCACCCCTTTAAAGTTCTTTTCTTCTTCTACTTCTTCTTTAGTTGCCGTTTCCATACCAAAATAATAAATCCAGTACCTTATACATACTGAGATGTTATTATAAATATGGTACAACTATATTCGCTATTTTATCCATCCTATAAATGACAATGTCACCATACCTGCGTATGTATGTCTGTTTGTCTCCACATCATGGTGTAGTTTGTTATTCCAACACTCCATTATTTGGATGGGTATAATAATGAGTATAACTAATGTAAATAATAAATATAAACTTTTATTTATTCTTTATATATGATTTCACATCCAATTATAGATGATTTTTCCATCAATATATTGATATTGTCGCTTGTGTGTATGTACAGATTGCCATCTCCACGAACGCGATGAGATTCATTTCCCAATCCTAACCACTCAATAATAATTTTTATTTTATGAATAAAACCAATATTTATGAACAAAATATCTTTATATATATGAATCAGTTACATTCTATCCATTAAAATCATGGTTTACGTAACCATGTATATAAAGGAAAACAAATTAGTTAACACCCGAAACAATGATACGACTGAAATATTATTAACAAAAGAATTTTAGAGGATCATATATGATATCATATTTATGTATATAGTTTTTTTATAATTTAATAACAATTATTTAAGTATTATACCGGAGGTTAACGTACCCTCTACCTAGGAAAATCTCAAGATAAGGGTTAATTTCACAGTCTCTTTATTATCCGAGGTTGTTTTTACGTATCTATTAGGACCTCTTTATCATCCACATCCATGTTTTCTTAAAAATGTATTTTAAAATATTTTTAGTATTTACTAGAATATTGGTCAATGTCATTTATACCCTTATTTGACCTTATATGTTTTGAAAGGAATCTTTTCGTCGTTTTCCAAACAAGGTACTTTATAACCTTTTCGACAAAATTTAGGTAAGAATGTTTTTTTAACTAATACGGTGGGTGCGGCTATTTTATGCCATTATAAAATCATCAAAGTATCCATTACAAGATTATAAAAATATTTTAAAAGTAAATGTATTATTTTATAATTATGTGACTCTTAAATGGTTTCAAAATTGAAAGAGGTATTTTTTTCAAATATTTTCCATTTCATCTATGTCAACGTCCATTGTTGGATTTTATACTTGTTTGATGTTGATTTATTATGATACAAATCATACATATTGTATTAGAGGTTTTTTGATATTTTTTACTGTGGATGTGTTATTTTTATACCATTCATGGTTTATGGTTATTATAGTGACATTTCGTATTCTAGTTTTAATACGAATGTTTATATAATATTTAATCCTTTTCATATGAGAAATTTATTAGACTTAGTATGTGATCGGTGGAGCCCGCTATAGCTCTTCGGTGCATCCGTAGGTCTCATGAGACAATTAAGCATGGAATTGTCCAAGGCCTTTCCCAATTTTATATATGGTTTTGGCCGAGGCGTAAATCATTTTTAGACGTCTTGGCTAAGGCCTTGAAAAGATGTTTGAAAATGTCCGACATTATACATTCCCTCATTATGAAAATAATAATGATGGTTCATGTGGTTATTCGACTGGTATAATACCCATGACTGTGTTTTATTATGTCATTATTTACTCAACTCATATTTCTTCCATAAAGTGTTCATGTTTATTATTTGTAAAGGATTGCGTTTTTAATTATTCACCATGCCTAATGTTTATGTTATCTTAAACTGTATTGCATACCCTTATTGAAAATTTGATCTCACTCTTATGTTTCATTTTCCCAGGATATGAAGAAGTTAGTAATGAGTGACTTGCAGGTATAATCTAGGAGGATGGGATGTTTCTAATGTAATAAATTAGTGTTGTATTTCTTTTCAAGTTGTAATCTTTAACTTATGTATGTATCTTGTATCCAATAATACTAAACTGGTCAGTATTTCATGACATGATTCATTGTATCATGCTGATGTTATGTAATAATGCACCGACTCTGGGTAACTGGGGCATGGGTGTTATAGTTCCTACAACACCAATACCCATGCTCTATCCGGATGCACACTCGACACTCAACTATTGGTCCTGGGAATTGACCACACATGTGTCCCAACCATCCACACTAATATATAAAAACAATATCACTACCCTGAGAGGATGATCCTCTTCTTCAACTACTTCTCACAACACCTCCATGGTCCGGACAATCAAAATGAATCATCCTACCCTTGGAATATGCACCACCTGACCATCCAACTATAACCACATGGCCACTATCAGAAGCCGCTTTATGTTTCCTTCTAAAATAACTGCGTAATTCTCCACCTAGTTAAATGTAAATAAACCAAAGATATTCTTTTGGGACTTGATCTAATTTCTATTTCCATTATGGAAACATCTTTTTGTAGTTCTCTTTTCCCCTTCCAGCACCGGGACAATGCACTACATGTCTATGAATTGGCCATCATAATCCATTGCTGACATAGTCCCCTAGGTCCTTCCCATATACTCCAAAACATTCTCATATCTCAATATATCATTATAAAAACATTCCCAAAAATTTTCTGGGATGTCATTCCATAACATACCATTAACTGTCTATGTCTAAACCCAAATATCCCAATAGTGCTTCATTATTCCTCACAACATATACGCTTCAAACATGATTCTCTTATTAAGAGGAGTCTCCATGGGATCCAAAATAAGCGAGATGGACTCTATACAGAACTCTAATTCCTCAGGTCTACCCTCTCCAAAAATCATTATATGGTGCTATAATTGAAACAATCTAGTCAGATCAAACATAATTGGAACAACCCCCTGGGTCCCATTTCATCATGTACATAAAAAGAGCAATGTTCTCACATAATTTTTCATCCATTCATTTATCCTGGACCGATGGAGTTTTTTGATCTGATACTATTAGAGTGTTCTCAATGATATACAAATTTCTCCTAACTGGAACATGTCATCATGTTTTTATCTCTCTATAATTCCATACACACATCATCGAATACATTACAAAAAACATCAGCAGTTTCCACAAAATAAGGATATCTACTAAACATAAACAACTCGTTCTATATAAATTAACCCAAAAGATATTGTCACATCTCTATCACTACACATGGCCATCCCTACCATGAGTAATTTTCAATTAGGGGGTACGCCAACTCACAATATAACTTTCAGAATGTAAATTTGTCTCTTTCATGCACCTTCCCATCAATACAACTTATTACAAAAAAAACATTGAACCAATTTATGAAATTTAAATAGCCACTAATATTTTATCCTATCTTCTACATTTCTTCCATTTAACCAATTACACAACATCTAGTAGCTATAATTTATTTTAAATTTCAAGTTATGAGAAATACATTCTATCACTCACAACCTGTACATATTTCCTGTGTGTGCCTACAATGATGATTTCCCCTAATATCCTAATGTGCCTAAAATGATACATGAATGAAAAAACTACTATTAATTCAAACACAAAAAAAACTCCTAAAATAGTCGCATCACATAGAAAGTGCATTACCCAATGGGGACATATCATCCAACCCTAACAATACACATCACAAATAATAATACCACTATAGGTTACATGGTTTTTCCTCATACATGAGTAAGATTCTCCCATGAACTAGCCCTTTACATTGTCCTAACACATCCTAATAATCCATATACCATCCTAAAATTGTAAGATAACTAAAATTAAAACAACTATGATACCACCTTTTAACATCCCCAACCGAGTGGCCATTGTACGGTGCCCTGATTCAGGTCTCCACATTACCTCATGTGCACCTCTTCGTATGCTAGAGGATTTAGTCTAGTAGTGAGGGTATAATTTGTTGTGTAGATAGAATATAACCTCTTTATCAGAGTAAGGCACAATAGAAAACAAAAATAAATCAGGTAAATAGAATAAAAAATAAACAATCATTTCTAAACATTTACCAAAATTTGGTACAATCCCACATCCAACTAGTACATATGTCATTACATATCTAGTAGTTGAAAGTGGAAGGAATTCCCAAAAATAAAAACAAGATAAAAAATCCAAAAAATAGTTCCCAAAAACATGTATGAATCCCATTTCCATGCACCTACCAAGCCAAAATAAACCATATAAAATATGACCATGTCCATTTTATTGACCTACAAGCATAATGTCTACTCGGGTACCCAATGGCGGCCAGTGCTAGGTGTGTGTACAACTCCGTATGACACCACGAATGTTGTCTACAAAATATCCAATATAAATATATACTGTATTCAATTAATAATTATATAATGAGATAATAAAAAGGTAATCTGAGTTCCATTAACTAACTAAACCTACATAAAGAATTTTCAACATTTATTTATTAGGTTTGGAGTTTTCATCAATTTCACTTCGACCAATGCTGATCAAATATTATGAATAAAGGAAAAGTTAATTTTTGAGAATCATTAGGTGAAAACATATAAAAAACATTACTTAACACATTCATTAGAAACCTGGTCCAGGTAGTGTCATGAAATGCAATCGTTAGGGGCATAAAGCATCATTCTAGAAACCCTAACCCATTCACTAATGGTATGGGGTTTAGATCATCAATCTAACCAAATCCAGGGGCATATATCCTCAAATCCAATACCCCCCACATTCCATCAACCTTGGTAACCCCATTCATTAACCCTTTACCACATATATCAATCCCCAAAACATACTATTTAAACAAACATATCAATCAGAATGCTTAGTAAAATTTACACACAATCATTTTAATGCCCCAATTGGTTAAATCATATATAATTTACAATTCATGAGTCACAAAAATATTAAAATTATAATAAATTTTCCCTTATTCCTTATGATCAATTAATCAAAATTACATCAATTCAATTTAATAATTCATTATAATTAACATTAAAAAACACATAGATTTTACTTCATAAACACATGTTGACATGGTAAATATAACTCTGATAAGTTTCATCTCATAGACCATTCAAATACAAATAAACCAACCCAAATCCCATGTTCATCTATATTGAACACCACAAGGGTTTCCTTTTTCTTTATCTAGTCATACTCAATGAATCCAACAAAGATCATGAGGGGTTGAATTCATAATTTAACTAAAAAATTTATCATTTCTCACTATGGGAATCAAAATCACAACTTGAATAAACAAATTTAACAACCAAATACTAATTAAAAAATATATTTACTATGGGATATAAATTTTAGACCACCAACCTCACGTATGAAGTTTAATTATCACATAACCTTAGCCTTTGATTTGGATTTAAACACAACTCGAAGCCCCAAACTAATATCAGTGAAAAATCCGGCTTTTAAAGATTCAGAAGAATAATAATGGATACAAAATCACTTATCCCAAAACGAGAATATATATTAATTTTATACTCACATATCACATTTATTTGAAACCAACACACACGAAAATGCATAAAAATGAGGAAAATCAATCTTAGAGAGGTCTATAGTAATTTGGTTAATCACTAAGGATATTGGAAGAAGAATTGAATAAAAACATGAGTGAGAAAACTTATGGAATAAGAGGGAATTTGGTAAAATAAAATAATTAAAGTTGTCTATTTTTTTGCTGCATGGTTGGCCAAACCATTCACCAAAATTTTCCCACCCTCTCTCTATGATGGGGCTAGACTACACTGTTAGCTAGAGATCTTTAAAATTTTAGATAATCATGCACAGATCATGTGTGATGCCTCTATCCAAGTACACACTATTTTCCTTCCTAGTAGAATATTTTCTTCAAACCATGAACTCATCCTCCATGCATGCTTGTTTATAGTGACCTGTTACTACTTATCATGTGAAAAATATGAAACGTGAACTCGGCGGATACATTCTCCCCTCTATTATATCTCAAACCCCTGTCCCATTCGATTGAATCAAAATAACGAAGAAAAAAATTATTTTGACATAAAATAATAGGTTTAAAATATATCTTAACTGAGAAAGTAGCTCAATAAAAGACATAGATCTTACACTCTTTCTCTATTTTCCATCATAATTGTACAGTGCTGATAAATACTGAATAGGATGTGTATCTGCATGGAGAGTCCTATGTTCTAATATAAACACTACCCAATATAGGTTATGGATCATCCATTTATTTTTTTGAAATTTTAGTTTTAGTGGGTGACCATTAAGAAGAGAGGATTCTGACTCGTCTTGAGACGGATCCTCTTTAATGTTAATATTTAACTATGTGCTTCCATGTTTTCTAACCCTATCTTTTAAAATATTATAAAATATTTTTATTCAATGATTAAATTTGATAGCAAGAATTTACAAGTGATATTTCTACTACTTCAAAGAAGTAGATAAATATAAAAATATAATGGTAATTATAATAGTATTATAATTGATGTTTTAACAAACATTTGTTTTTCTATATTGAAACAATAAATTTGATTTACATGCTGTATTAATTAAATTTCTGAATTTGAAACTGGGGAATGTTTTTAGAAAATTTATTTAGTATAAATTTTTTTATTATCAATTCACCCACTATTGTGTACTCCACTCTGACCAATAGGACATTAAACATCAGAAGAAAAAGACAATGTTCAATTGATTTAATTTATTGGTAAAATAGTCATCAAAATTATTTTAGGATTAACATTTGTATTTCACCATGAATTTCATTAATGATGTTTGTTTGGTTGTGGACCATATTTTTAAATGAAGTTTTTCATTTTGATGATTCAACTGTAACACCCTGAGCTATCATCCCACACATCAATGATAATTGAGTTAGAACATATCAAAAAGAAATCAGGGATGAACCCCTCTAAGGATTCAGGTCTAGATGTCCAGTGAGCTACTATCACACCCCGACCTATCTTATTAATTTATTTTATTATTTGCATTGATTTTTAAAAAATTTGTCGAAGTTCTGGTTGAATCCCGAACAAAAGTTTTAGTCTTGTCAAAATGTGCACGTTTTTGAGATGACGTCGTTGGGCACATGGGAGGAGAGCATTTTGGTAACCCTATACGACTTTTCCTAGGAAACAGCACAATCCGCCTATCTTTGGAAAATTAAAATGTGTAATTTTTGTAATTTACTGTGTTATTTAAAATTTATTATTATTATTATTATTATTATTATTAATTTTGTTATTAATACTAAAATGATATGAATACTTGTATTATTTTTATTTTTATTATCATGTTATTATTGTTGATATTATTATATTATAGTGTTATTATTATCAAGATTGAAAAAATATGTCATTATCTTCATTATTAAAAAAAAAATTTGAGTCACGCGGGTTAACCATGAAGTTTACCAAGAACCTGAGCACCTACTTATGAACCAGATAGATGTTATGGCATGGTCCGTGTGATTTCAAAAGTCAAATGAATGAAATAATATAAAATAAAAATGTGATAAAATTTAAAGGAAAGAAGATCATAATATTATTTTGTTATTGTTATTATTATTGTTACTAAATATGTTATATATCCTGTTATTAGTTTTATCATTATATTATTAATATCATTTGAATTATTATCATTATATTTATTTCAATTTCTTTTTAATTTTAACTTTTATTCTTATCTCTATATATGTTTACTTTTTTTATTTTTTTAACCCTAGTGTGGCTCTCCCTTTTCTCTTCCTCTCCCCGCACACCACAACACTATTCCTTTCTTCTCCTTTGTGAACAACATACAACACCATATTCTCTTCTCCATGTCGTGTGACTGCTGCCCTCTCCATATCCCAGATAGATCCCCCTGTCTCGGCATCGTTCCTCCCTCGGCCCTCCGACATCATCCTCCCTCACCCCTGCCCTGCAGCAGACCGACCTCCCTTGCCCCTACCCTGGACCGATTGGCCTCCCAATCCCCCTAACCTACAGACGACTGAATTCTCGCACCCCTTCCCAGCACCGACCATGTCTCCCGTTTACCGCCTCCCCTTTGTCCAACTCCCTTCTGAGCACGCCCGACCAGTGCACCTAATGTCCTTGCTGACCACCTGGCCTCATCCTCCACCGTGGTCCACGCACTCCCATCACCCTCTGGCTACACACTTACCTCCTCCGGCAAGCAGCCTCTTGTGCACCTCCCTTTGCCTATGAGCAGGCCCTAGACATTCTCCCCTTCCCTTCTCCATCCAACCAGTAGTGGCATAGTGCGCAGATTATGTCCCCCTTCACTGCGCCGACAATGGGCTCCTTATACCGGCATCCACAAGGCATCTCGACTATGCATGACTCTAGCAGGACCTTCTTCAGGCCACCGAGCACCCGCCAAACCTCTTTCTGGCCACATGCCTCCCTGTCATCATAATCTGACATGTCGATGTGACTCCTGTCATTGCACTCCCTTCGCCGATGCCCTCTGGCCATATGCCCTCCAGTCGTGTGCCTTCCGACTCACCACGCACCGTCCGACTAACCCCATCCGAAACAACGTGCACATTTTTGTCCAATGTACCTCTTGTCCAGCCATCACGCACCCTCATCATTGGGTTTATCTCTTCACCGACATCCTTGATAGCCATTTTATCCTTCGTGTGATTCTATTGATAGTGCACACCCCCACACCGAACCATGTCTCCTTCACTCATAACATTTCTCCTACACTAGGTTTTAGGTGATTTTTGTGGTTTTTCCCTCTCCAATTATATTAAGTATGTGGTTTTTTGGTTTTTTTTTGTTTTTGGGATTTCTGTGGCATGTTGTCAGAGAAAACCCACATTACTGCGGTCAATAGTTTTTGTGCACTTGTGCGCAAGTGCGAGGTGTGTCACGTGGTTGTGTTCGATCTATGAGTCGAGGTGTTTCCCTAAATGCACATACAATTATATTTATAATTTATTAATTTCTTGTAATTTCAATGATTTTAAATAAATATTAAATAATATTAAGTAATTATTTTTATAAATAACGTTTGTTGTGGAAGATAGTGGTTCTCTCTTGTGCTTGATTTACCTAAAACTATTGTCTTTAAAATGTGCATAATTAGTGTTGATAAAATACATATTTGTACATTTTATGTAAATTTTGTTTCTTTTAAATAATGGCTTGAGTTGCTAATGTGTTTTGGTTTCTAAAATGGATTTTTGAAATAGGGTTTCAAATGGTTTTGAGATTGAAATTCATGTTTCTTTGATTCTTTGGATATGATTTGTTGTCTGTTGGTTCTTCTATAAATAGGTTGGTGTCGAATGGTTTGTTAAGGCCCATTTTGTAGTTTAATTAAATAAATTATTTTGAAAACTCTCTTTGGGTGACTCAGGGGTGATCCTGTTGTGTACGTGGATTGTGTGAATTATTGTTTATGGTGTTCATGCATTGTAATTTTTTAAGTGACTGACATTGTTGACTTACCCCACATTTTATTTGGTACACTACATGGGGACCTGGAATAGTAAGTAAATTTTCTATGAATGCTTGTTGCACTTGTTTGGATTATTCACTAGCTAGTGGCCCATAGTAGAGAAATATTTTTTGAATATTATTTTCATGAGATTGGGACCCTTGACCAGGACAGGTAGGGAAATGGTTGGGCATTAGGGCGTTATGACATCATCAAGAGTAGGAATGACTTCAGGATGAGTAACATGTATAATACATTATGGATGGTTCACGAGATCCTAGGTTTGACCAATTTTTCTTCAGTTCTTATTTATAGGTTGAAGACTATTGAGGTTCCTAGTTCGTTTGATGATCCCTGTTTGCTACATTTTTGTTTCCCTTATTGTGTGTTTTGTGTTGTGTGTTGTTTTCCTCTTGACTAGCATCTACATTTTTAGATTTTAAATTATTTGTGGAAATGTTTTAAAATGTAAATCCCCTTTTTCCTTCAAACATTATTCTAATTTTTAATTTAAAAGCGAATTGTACTGTTAGATGTTTTTGAAATGAATGTGTGTGTGGAAACCCATATTTTATATAATTAAGTTCAAACCTAGAATTATTAAATTCTTTATTTAAAGGCAGGGCTTTGGGAAAAAAATTTGGGAACACTTACTTAGTTTTAATACTCAAGCCTTCAGTGTTTTCTTGTTTTCCGCTTTTCCAACAGGTTCCAGCTCTGGTTTGGATTGCCTTGGGTGACATTTGGTTTGGGTGTTGGGAAGTGAATCTAAGCGTCACATGGTGTTTTTTCATCGTCATGTTAGTGTGTGTTGTTGTCCGGTCTTTTCAATTGTGTCGTTTATTTATTTTTTATTCTGTTATTTTATTTCATCTACATAGTTCATGTTTATTGGCCAAAATTGTTCCCCTGTTGTTCTCTATTGATACCCTATGACTTGTCGCATGCCTCGAAGGATCGAGAATACCTCTCAGACCTTGCTGCCGATCAGATCAGGTGACCTATCTAGGGTCGACTCATGTTGGTTTGTGAAAAAATGGTATCAGAGAAGGTCTACTCTTGAGGGGACCTTTTTTTTAGTGTTCTCATTGTTATTTGGGGTTTTCAATGTAGATATAGTAGGATTTTTAGGACTCGAGGCATAGGGATGAGAAGGACGTCATGAAGCCTTCCTGGATCCGAACCCCGGGTTACCATGGGATGTCTGGGAATGTTGGTTTCCATTGATTTTTGTGAATTGTTTTATGTTGGAAAATGAAAAAGGATTTAGGAAATTATCCCCGTGAACTCGCAGGGGCTGGAATGCCATGTTGAGATGGGGACATTACCCTAGAATTCTCTCTGTGATGATGGGGTGACTTGCATATGGATGCCAACCATATGTCCAAGCCACCCATTGGCACTAGTTTCCCTTAGTGAAAAGTTATGGTCTTCTTTAATTATTAAAAATATTTATAAATATTATTTTTGAAATTGTGAAAAATAGAATTCAAAATTTCAATGATCAGTTTTGATTAAGTTCTTTGTTACCTTGTTCATTAGTGTTCTCCCCCCATGATGTTTTGATAGATTCCAAAGGTGCAACGTGGGGTCATGTGACATTAGTAAATCTTCCACTTGATAAACCTATAGACTATGTTCTGGAATTATAGAAGTTGAACCCTCCCTTATTTTATGGTCAAGTAGATCCTCTTGAGGCAGAGTAGTGATTGCGGAAGATTGAGAGGAACTTTCATTTAATTGGGTTACCTGAGTCATTGATGGTGAAGTTTTATACCTTTATGCTTGAAGGTCCAACCTGGAAATGGTGCAAGTACATGTCTCAAATTAATCCTCAAGAAGATCTCATACAGGAGTTCTCTAAGTCATTGTTTATCCAGAAATATTTATTTGAGTTGACGAAGTTGAGGAAGAGGATGGGGATGTGTTGTGTTCAGTAAGGAATTGAATCGGTACTAGAATTCTATCAACTTTTTTTATACCTACTTTTGTATGACCAATGGTTTGTTTCAAATGATATCGAGATGGCTCGAAAATTTTAGTCTGGACTCAAACCTGAACTGTAGTCAAAAGTGACAGAGATCAACCTAACCACCTTCTCAGATGTTGTGAGGAAATCATTCCTTTATTAATCTAAGTTAGCAAGAGGACATGAGGTGGAAAATCTTTCATCCTTGCGGAGTAGGGAAGTGGATGATTATAGGAAGAATATGAAGCAGCCTGATGTTGGTGGTGTTGGTAGTGGAATCAAGAGGCTTTCATACCATCAATAAACTTCTTCACAGTGCCGTGTCGTGATCTGTCACCAGTGTGGAAAGTTGGATCACAAGATGCCGACGTGACCAAGTGCTTCAAGACCGTACCAGATTTATGGGCACTTGGGTCACATGCATTGGTTCTTCCAAGGTGTTTCTAAGAAGCGTGATGAAGCTAGACCCGGCTCATCGAAGGGAACCTCAACCCGTCAGCAAGAGTAGGGAGATGTTTGGGATGTTTTCTGGGTTTCCATTTGTTATGTTGTTTGGATGTAATAGTTATGTCTAGTGACATTTCGTGTTTCTTTTTCATCAGTTGCAAGAATTTTTCATGTTGACCCCCTTTGATCATGCATTTTAATGACTGTATGTTTTGTGAAATTTTGATCTATGATGTTTGTAAAGGTGTTTCTAAAGCCTGACTTCGATGCAGGATCAATAATCAGAGCATCGTTTATAGGTCCTAGAGTGAAGTTGGCGCGTATTCAAGAAATCCCCAACAATGAAAATGGGCCTTCGTTTAATCATTTTTCTTAGTGTGGCATGTTATGTGTTCTTTTAAGGGTGTGGAGTTGTTGATATGGCGTTGGAGGTTGTTTTGATGCTCTATTAGTTGGACCCTTCCCTTCTCCCCCCACGTGGGGGGGGGGTGTCCTTGTGGGAAGTTTTCAAGTTTGGTTAATCTTGTTAGTTCTTATGGTGGGGAGACCCTCAATCAGTCTCGTATAGTTACACCTGAAGTAATTTAGTGTTATCCCAATAAATATGGTGGGGAGTCTGTTAGGGAATATCTGTGTCAGTATCATAATTTCCTTTCCGGTATCGTTTGGTGGTTGGTGGTCTAGTGTGGAACCACCAAATCCTATGTTTTCTTCATGAAAGAAGGTTGGGATTGGGGTACACCCAATAGTTCTTTTGGACTATGATTATAGGAACAGATGTTGGAAGCGATTTCATTTCTCTTATTCCATGGTTGAATGGATTGTATGGGTTGTATTTGGTGGTGGATATGGTGTTTTTATTTTGTGGATGAGTTGTAACTCAAGGGATTTTGGAGTTTGTTTGGATCGATTAGTATGAGGTGCTTAAACATTTTGAGGTGGGTGACACTTAAGAAGTATTATCTTTAGGTCTAGATCTTGTTGTGCCTTTCTAGGGGTGGAAATCAATGTCTTGGGGAGAGTGGTCACACCCTGACCTATCTAATTAATTTATTTTATTATTTTCTTTGGTTTTTAATTTTTTTTCGAGGTTCGGGTTGAATCATGCACCAAACATTTGAGTCAGGTAAAAAGTGTGTGTTTTTTAGTAGACGTCTTTGGGCACACTAGTGGAGCGCATTTTGGAAATCTCGTGTGGCTTTTCCCAGGAACCAACATTATCACATTGTGTTTGGAAAATTAAAATGATTAAATTTTGTAATTTATTCTGTTATTTAAAATAAATTATTTTTGATAATAATTTTATTATTATTTTTAAAATGATATGAATACTTATATTATTTTTATTTTTACCATTGTATTATCCTTAATATAATTATTAAGAGTTATTATTATTATGAACGAAATAATTGCTGCTTTCATTATTATTAAAAAATTTATGAGCCGTGCAGGGTAACTGCGCAATTGCCTGGGCACCCGAGCACCTACTTTGGAATCAGATAGAAGTTACGGCATGGATCGTGTGATTGTAGTATTCAAATGATAGAAATAAGATATATGGAAAAGGAGATAATATTTAAAGGATAGGTGATCATAATATTATTTCATTTTTCAACTATAATTATTACTAAATTTGTTATAAATACTGTTATTAATTTTACCATTATATTATTAATATTTTTTCAATCATTTTCATTATTTTTTTGATTTCTTTTTATTTTTACCTTTTATTCTTACCACTATTTATTTTCACTTTTTTTTTCTAACCCTAGTGCGGCTCTCCCTTTTCGTTTCCTCTCCCCGCTCACCGCCATAGTATTCCTTTCTTCTACTTCTTGTTGAACCACCTGCACAACGCCCCCCTTCGATGCACTGGTCGCAGGTTCCTCCTTCTAGAACCCACCAGCCGTCTCACCCGTGTACAACTCTGGACAGACCAACTTCCTGTCGTCGCGCACCCGCCTGACCACCTTACGCCTGCACGCCTCCCTGCCAGCGTAGTCCTAAATGCTGGCATGACTTTGGTCACTACGCGCCCACCCGCTGATTCCCTCCAGTCGTTCGCCCTACTGTTCTGCACCTTCCGAATCGCCGCACGCCGTCTGAACAACCCCTGCCTGTACAACATGCACATTTCCAACCAACGTGCCTCCTGTAAAGCCATCGTACACCCTCCGAGTGGCTCTGCGGAATTTTTTTTCTTTTTACGTTTTTCTTAAAAAAAATTACTGAAAAACGGCCTAGGTCAATTTTTTTTTAAAAATACGCTACAAAGGCGGCATCTGCGATGCCGCCTTTGCCCCCCCGCACCGCCTTTGGCCCGGATCGATGACATGGCAAAGGCGGCCGGGAGGAGGCCGCCTTTCGCCTCAGGGTAAGGCGAAAGGCGGCATCGCGGAAGCCGCCTTTGGCCATACGCAGAGGCGAAAGGCGGCTTCCGCGATGCCGCCTTCGCCTGAACTCCTTATAAAAGGGCGGCCACCCCCCCCCACATCTCCTCACTTGTTCATTGCAACTTCATCTCTCCGATTTTCTCTCTCTCTCTAAAAAATTCCTTTGCTGTGCGAGCTTTTACAAAGCTTCATTTAGAGGTATGTTTCTTTATTTAATTTAATGTTTTTATTTAATTAATTTAATTTTGTTTAGTTTTAAATCTTTCATTTTTTAAGCAGTTTAGGTAGTTCTTAATATTTGGTTATTTAGTTTTTGTAATTAGTTATATATAGTTTTAAATAATTACTGTTAGGTAGTATAGATTAAGTATAGATTAACTTACGATTAAGTATTTAGAAATTTTGGTAGCTTAAAGATTATGTGGTTATCTACGCAATTAAATTCCTGTCTGGATACAAACAAGTGGATGTGGCTCTGGCACAGATGTACATAGGGGTAAAACCTGAAAACACCGCTTCGAGCTAGACTTGAACGGGAACTGGTGCACGATAACGGGCCTTGCTGCATCCTGGTTTGACACTCCCGGGGAATATGCTTAAGATGATTCATATTTTCATTATAAACTACTAAAATTTCTAAGAGAAGAAAAGGAAAATCAGTATATTTATC
Source organism: Viscum album (assembly GCA_963277665.1). Classification (NCBI taxonomy): domain Eukaryota; kingdom Viridiplantae; phylum Streptophyta; class Magnoliopsida; order Santalales; family Viscaceae; genus Viscum; species Viscum album. The sequence goes on along the minus strand of OY728129.1, from coordinate 687,481,552 downwards.
AATGATAAATGATAAATATAATTTTATAGAATGAAATAAGGACATAAGAATTAACGAATTAAAGTTATTATTAGTTAATTATAAAATAATAGAATAATTAATGATTAGTTGTTATTAGTTAATTTTAAAATAATTAATAATAACATAGGATTAAAACATGAATTCATATAATGATTAGCTAACGATACTAATGATCAGTATATTTATCAATGATAAATGATAAATATAATGTTATAGAATCAAATAAGGACATAAGAATTAACAAATTAAAGTTATTATTAGTTAATTATAGAATAATAGAATAATTAACGATTAGTTATTATTAGTTAATTTTAGAATAATTAATAAATAACATAGGATTAAAACATTAATTCATATAATGATTAGCTAACGATACTAATGAACATATAAAGTGAAATGAAGAAGAACAAACAAACTAAATAAAAAGGCGCTCTAAAATTACATTCTAATAAATATCATATGGTCAAACATCAGTAGCATAGTTTATGGTATAGAAAGGCGCAATAAAATTACATTATAATAAACATCATATCGTCAAACATAATTGTTAATATTTTGTTACACTATCATAATTTTGATGAAAGAAACATTTTTGACGTAGAGAGCCATGTTTGCCTGTGTGTACTATTATGGGGAGATTATTCAAACTGAGCAAGGAGCTTCTTACAGTACACAACCAATTACGGTGGTTAGTACAGTTGATTGTGTTACCATAAGTGACCTTCAAGAGAGAATTCATGTTTCCTTAAATCTGGGACCCGATCAAGAGATAATGTCTATGAGCTATAGACATTTGCAATTTCCAACAACACTGTGGCATATAGCTTGTCCATTGGTTGCTGATGCGCAGTGGGTCCAAGCAATTAATTTATTTTCTCAACGGTTAGATGGTACCATGATGGAGTTATACGTTGTTGTTGCTACTGTACAACTACAACGTCCACTTGTACAAAGACGTAGAAATACAAGAGTGGTTGAAGACAGTCTACCCCATGACATTGAGCCTATTCCAAATGATGCAGCAGAAGAGGACAACCTAGATGATCTTCCGGATATACATGTCAATCCGACTTCTGATGAGAAGTTTCGTAATGATGGGTCAGATGGCGACAACAGTGCTGATGAGGAGGGACCAACAGAAGATAGAGAGGAGGTTTTGAGAAATGCAATTGTTGTACATCAACCTCGGTCAATAAATCATCCACCATTATTTTCATCTTGGTCAGAAGCAATGACACGCGTGGCTGAATTCGATAATACTGTTCTCACACCGACAACTGAGTTCCCTGGAGTTGTACCAGATAGGTTTAGTGAGGTGGACAAAACCTTATATATTGGAAGGAATTTTCCCAGTAAAGATGCCTTAAAAAGCACGTTAAAGAGATTTCATATTGAGAGAAACTTCAACTATGTAGTTCACGAATCATGCCGTAGTAAATATGTTATACGGTGCGTGAAGTATGGGGATGATTGTAGATTTCGCTTAAGGGATATTCCAGACATTACATTTGGAGGTTGGAGAATCTCAAGGATTGAGGCGGCTCATACTTGCGTTCAGCCAAGTCTCACACAAGATCATACTTCATTGGATGCAGAATTTGTGTCATCTATTGTTGTTGAGATGATTAGGACATTCCAAGATGTTCCAATATCCCTTGTGCAAGAGAGGATTCTACAGACATTCGGTTATAAGATTTCCTATAATAAGGCATGGATGGCGAAACAGAAGGCAATTGTGAAGGTATATGGTGATTGGGATGACTCATATCGAGTATTGCCGCAATTGCTAGCTATACTGAGGCAACATAACCAAGTTGTCTTCCATCTGGATACAAACGAACATGTGTCTCCTGATAATCAACTTGATCCATCTCGTGTTCAATTTCATCAGTTGTTCTGGGCATTCCTTCCTTGTATCTCTGCATTTCGTTTTTGAAAACAATTTATTCAGATTGATGGAACATTTCTGTATGGAAAATACAAGGGCGTATTGTTGATTGCGGCAACCCAAGATGGAAACCATTCACCTCTTCCGCTTGCCTTTGCCATTGTAGAGAAAGAAAACTATGAATCATGGAGTTGGTTTATGGCATGTATCAGCAACCATTTCACCAACATTCAGGGAGTTTGTTTGATATCTGATCGTCATCGAGCAATTAATGAGGTAATCAATGCAGATCCTGATACATGGAGATACCCAAATGCACATCATCGGTTCTGCATTAGACACATTGCTAGCAATGTACATAAAAAATTCCACAACGAACCAATGAAGAAGGCAATCACGAGGCTTGGTACGTATTTTATTCATTCTGTTTTACTGTTTCAATATAAATATAAAATCAATTTATGTGAAATATCATCTACGTTTTGTAGCATATGAGTCGGACCAACGACGATTTGAAGAACGTTTTGAAAAAATTCGTCAGGCTAATCAAGAAGTTTATGATTATATGATGCGGATTCCAAAAGAGAAATGGACATTGGCATACGACGGGGGAAAGAGGTACGGACACATGACGACAAACATTGTGGGGTGCATCAATGGTATCTTCAAAGGACTTCGCAAGCTACCTATAACCGCATTAGTTCAGGAGACATTATATCGATGCGTGAAGTACTTTGTGGATATACAAAAACTAGCATCAGACAGAATACATCAAGGGATAAGATATGGAATACACTTTCAACGAGAGATTGAAAAAAATATTGAAGAAGCTTCTGGTTATCACGTATGTCTATTTCGAAGAGAAGACTCCCGATTTGAAGTTCAAGAGCGTTCAGACCCCATCACAAATCACGTCGGTGAAAAAATGGTGGTATTACTGGAAACAAGGCAATGCCAATGTGGAAAATTTCAGGCCTTACGGTTTCCATGCACACACGTCATCGCAGCATGTGCCTCTGTGAACATCTCATGGGAAGAATATGTTGATCCAGTGTACCAGATGGATATCATTGCCAACTGTTATGCAGCACCATGGACACCTATTGGGGAGTATCGTTATTTCCCAATGCCTGAAGGCCAGCCGATAGTGATACCTGACATGAATCGGTTACATCCTCGTGGGAGACCAAAGGCGAGTAGGATGCGTAATGAGATGGACTGGCCTCAAGAACAAGGGCAGAGTTTGCGATGCACAATATGTCATAAAGAAGGTCATAACCGGAAGCGATGCCCTAACGTTGTTGGGTCGACTTCACAGTCTCATTCATAATGATGTATTGTCTTCATTGTGACATTCCCATATTGTAAACTAAATGTTGTTATCTCTTTTTTATTCCTTGGTTTTCTAAACCCCAAACATCTGAGATAAGTTTTCATATTAATATTCATGCTTTCAAGAAATAACTTTAAATATGAAATAATAGAATTTATTTCAAAACTCTGAAAGCGGAACACTTAACCCATATTGAAAAGTGTATGTCAGTTAACCCATTAACATGTTTCCTGGACGTTAATATTAAAAATTTTAACCCTAAACCCTCCAACCTAAACCCCAATCTAAACATGCAGGATATTTTAGAAAACTGTTCTATAACAAATTTATAGTATCATAATAATTAGCATAAGATATTGAATACATACAATTAGATAAATTCTAAAAACATCATTACTAATTGACATGGTTTATCTTAATCCAATCTATAAGTAGTTAATCACAAAGCTCCCCCAAAATATGTGTAACCAAATTCAAGACTCAATATTTTAGATAACATAACTTATTTCATATTAATATTCATGCTTTCAAGAAATAACTTTGAATATGAAATAATAGAATTTATTTCAAAACTCTGAAAGCGGAACACTTAACCCATATTGAAAAGTGTATGTCAGTTAACCCATTAACATGTTTCCTGGACGTTAATATTAAAAATTTTAACCCTAAACCCTCCAACCTAAACCCCAATCTAAACATGCAGGATATTTTAGCAAACTGTTCTATAACAAATTTATAGTATCATAATAATTAGCATAAAATATTGAATACATACAATTAGATAAATTCTAAAAACATCATTACTAATTAACATGGTTTATCTTAATCCAATCCATAAGTAGTTAATCACAAAGCTCCCCCAAAATATGTGTAACCAAATTCAATACTCAATATTTTAGATAACATAACTTATTTCATATTAATATTCATGCTTTCAAGAAATAACTTTGAATATGAAATAATAGAATTTATTTCAAAACTCTGAAAGCGGAACACTTAACCCATATTGAAAAGTGTATGTCAGTTAACCCATTAACATGTTTCCTGGACGTTAATATTAAAAATTTTAACCCTAAACCCTCCAACCTAAACCCCAATCTAAACGTGCAGGATATTTTAGAAAACTGTTCTATAACAAATTTATAGTATCATAATAATTAGCATAAGATATTCAATACATACAATTAGATAAATTCTAAAAACATCATTACTAATTGACATGGTTTATCTTAATCCAATCCATAAGTAGTTAATCACAAAGCTCCCCCAAAATATGTGTAACCAAATTCAAGACTCAATATTTTAGATAACATAACTTATTTCATATTAATATTCATGCTTTCAAGAAATAACTTTGAATATGAAATAATAGAATTTATTTCAAAACTCTGAAAGTGGAACACTTAACCCATATTGAAATGTGTATGTCAGTTAACCCATTAACATGTTTCCTGGACGTTAATATTAAAAATTTTAACCCTAAACCCTCCAACCTAAACCCCAATCTAAACATGCAGGATATTTTAGAAAACTATTCTATAACAAATTTATAGTATCATAATAATTAGCATAAGATATTGAATACATACAATTAGATAAATTCTAAAAACATTATTACTAATTGACATGATTTATCTTAATCCAATCCTTAAGTAGTTAATCACAAAGCTCCCCCAAAATATGTGTAACCAAATTCAAGACTCAATATTTTAGATAACATAACTTATTTCATATTAATATTCATGCTTTCAAGAAATAACTTTAAATATGAAATAATAGAATTTATTTCAAAACTCTGAAAGCGGAACACTTAACCCATTTTGAAAAGTGTATGTCAGGTAACCCATTAATGTTATATTTACATTTTACACTTACGACTCATTTTCTTTGTTTATATGCAGATGGATGATACCATACTACTCACTCAGCAGCCTACCCATAATTCGCAGGCCGTGTTAGAGGGTCATCAAGATCGATTTGTGAAAGTGCGTCGAGCACACCATTTTCATCACATGGAGCCTCCACATGCCATTAGACCTTACTTGCGCCGTGCTGGCTTCTATGGTGTTTCCGTATCAGATTTCACATTTGTAGATCATTACCTACTTGCTGCCCTCGTTGAGAGATGGAGACCAGAGACACACACATTCCACTTGCCTGAGGGGGAGATGACCATCACCCTCGAGGATGTCGCAATTCTTCTCGGTCTTCCTATCCAGGGGAGACCCGTTATTGGACCCACTCGTGCAGCTTGGCCAGACCTTGCTCAATGCTTGTTAGGCGTTGATATTTTGTCCGACCGTAGGGCTACAGATGGATCGTCTATATCTATGCGTTGGTTGGAGTCGCAGATTCCACATTTACAGGATGATGATGATGAGCAGACCGTCATGCGTTACACCCGTGCATATATCTTACGACTCATTGGTGGGACCATGTGTACTGATCACTCGGGGATGCACGTGCATATAATGTATATACCCCTACTAGAGGACTTTGATCGGGCTGGGACGTACATTTGGGGATCAGCCTGCTTGGCATACACGTACAGATCATTATGCAGACTATCCCATAGGGACCGTACAGGTCTTGGAGGATGCGTCATCCTTATTCAGATGTGGGCATGGGAGCACATCCCATCATTCCGCCCTGACCTTGCTGGTCCACCGGTCGAGATGGAGGTGCTGCATGATGCTCCGCGTGGACGCTGGTATGATAAGTCATTTTTATTGGTTTTTTATTCTACTATGAGTTATTGAATATAATTTCTCATTATTTGTCATTATCGTTGTATTTTACAGGTGGTGTCAGCGACACAATTTTGACGTGGTTTCGAGACAGCATTTGGGCGTATATCGGCTACAGTTGGACTGTCTCTTACCTGATCAGGTATGTATATAAAATCTATCACTGTCTAACATTTTTAATAATAACATCAATTTTGGTTTTTAGTTGGGTGTTTTTTTGACAAAATCACTTGTCATTTTAGATTTCATGGCTTCCATACTGGAGTATTATGGACTAGTTGCCAGCATACTGCACTGTTGGTCTTGAGGATGCTATGGCTGTAGTGCCCCTCATTCACTTTCATATTATTGAGTGGCAGTAGCCTGACAGGGTCATGCGCCAATTTTTTCGTACTCATCCGATTCCATTACCATCTAGACAGACAGACAAGCTTCATGCGATGAAGCTGACAGGGAGGCAGGATGATGACTGGTCCCAAGTACATGCGAGTTTTATCGACTGCTGGCACAGACGTGCAGAGTTACGTATTCAAGGTGTTCCTACAAATCGATTCTCTCTTTCAGAGCAGGTTGACTATGCGCCCTGGTATAGACTAAAGTCTATACTGTATCTTACCCAAGCTGGCATAGAGATGCAGAGGATGGTAAGTTAATAAATTTCTATTACTTTGTTTATTGAATTATTTTCTAATTCCATTTGAATCTACTTACATGGAAGTCACACAGAGCAGCTTGTTCGCATGAGCGATGAAGAGGAGGAGGGGGTCTTTAGCCGGGCAGCCGTCCATGCTACAGCGCTGGAGGCGAGGGAATCTTTTCATGTGCTTTCCGAGAGCATCTTCACTCGTCTGGCTCGGAGACAGGAGGTTCCTGCCCCAGAGGAATATCCTGCAGCTACTGCTGGTGCTGAGGAGCCACGACCACGGCGACGTAGACAGCGTCGTGCTGCACGTGAGGCATCGCCTGTTCCACAGGCAGAGTTCGGGCCTCTAGTAGTCTAGGATCAGCCTATTCAGGATGTGCCTCAGGTGGCATGGGATCCGTCTTTCCTGACAGGATATCCGCGGTTCTCTCCATCTTGGGTTCCAGATCCTTCACAGCCTTGGATTCTAGAGCCGTCGTCGTCTTGGGGTATAGCTCCATCACAGGCTTCGTTCCCCTCTGCGATGGAGGCAGGTCCTTCTACCACCCTAGTGGGAGAAGGATCCGAATGGCAGTACGAGATGCAGTTGACAGCTCCTCCAACTGACACACAGATGGAGGATGCGACAGTCGACGTTTCAGTGCCCGAGGATCAGCCTTCTCCAGGTCATCAGACTCCACTGCGCACTCGACGCGGATGTCCTATTCGCAGACCACCATGTGGGACGGAATCTCCTCGCCACAGACATATGCATTACTGAAATCAAAATACTATTTTTACTTGTTGGTCAGAGTGGAATCTCAGGAGGGGGTAAATTAGGTTTTATTTATATATATTTATATAACCATACAAACATAATAATAAAACATTAATAATTACTAATTACCTAATTAAAAATTATATAATTAATAATTCTATTACTAATTAACTATTTAATTAGTATATAATTAATATTTATATTACGAAATAACTAATTAATTAGTATATAATTTGTAATTTGGTAATTAGTGTTTATTAATCATTAATTATATAATAACTAATTAGTTAATTAGTAATAAAATTATCAATTATATAATACTTAATTATTACATATATAATAAATACTTAGTTAATTAGAAATATAATTAATAATTATAACTAATTAATTAGTAATTGGTAATTATTAATTAGTTAATCAGTAATATAAATATTTATTATAATTATTCATTATAAGAGGGTTTGCCCTGAAAATCATTCTGCATTTTCGATGTGGGATTCAGGTTCTACCTTTACTGTGCAGTAGATTCTGCATTTCCGATGTGAGATTCTGTTTCAAGTACGTGACTTTGAAATACAATAAAAGATAAACTATAAGGCCAATATAAATGAAATTTTAAAAATTGATTAAACATATAATAAATAGTTGAAAACAAAAATAATTTCCTCAAAAATGTTGATGAAAAATAATCTATAACCTTTCAAAACCGCCTACTTGAAACTTAAAAATGTTTCAAGTACGTGAATTTGAAAGACTGTAAAATATAAACTATAAAACGAATATAATTGAAACTTTAAAAATTGATTAAACATATAATAAATAGTTGAAAACAAAAGAAATTTCCAAAAAAAAGTTGATGAAAAGTAATTTATAAGATTTCAAAACCGCATACTTGAAACTTAAAATTTTTCAAGTACGTGACTTTGAAAGACCATAAAACATAAAATAGAAGACCAATATAAATGAAACTTAAAACATGGATTAAACATATAAAAAATAGTTTAAAAAAAAAGCAATTTACAAAAAAATGTTAATGAAAAATAATTTATAAGCTTTCAAAACCGCCTACTTGAAACTTAAAAATGGTTCAAGTACGTGACTTTGAAAGATTATAATTATATTACTAATTAACTAATTAATTATTATATAATTAATAGTTATATTAATAATTAACTAATTATTTATTATATAAGTAATAATTATTGAGTAATAATTAATAATTAATAATTTAATGAATAGCTATAATTAATATTTATATTACTAATTAACTAATTAATAATTACTAATTACTTATTAATAATTATTAATTAATAATTACTAATTATAATGAATAATTATAATAAATATTTATATTACTAATTAGCTAATTAATAATTAATAATTACTAATTAATTAGTTATAATTATTAATTGTATTTCTAATTAACTAAATATTTATTATATATGTAATAATTATATTAATAATTAATTATTATATAATTAATGATAATATTACTAATTAACTAATTAATTATGACATATTTAATTATTAATAATTACTAATTAATAATTAAAAATTATAATGAATAAATGTAATTAAAAATTATATTACTAATTTACTAATTAATTGTTATATAATTAATAATTATATAACTAATGAACTAACTAACTATTATATAATTAATTATTAATAATTACTAATTAATAATTATAATGACTAATTATAATTAATATTTATATTACTAATTAACTAATTAATAATTACTAATTACTAATTACTAATTACTAATTACTAATTACTAATAATTAGTAAGTGAAACCGAAAGCTTATAAATTATTTTTTATCATCATTTTTTATGATTTTTTTTTGTTTTCAACTATTTTTTATATGTTTAATCCATGTTTTAAGTTTCATTTATATTGGCCTTATAGTTTATATTTTATAGTCTTTTAAAGTCACGTACTTGAAAAATTTTAAGTTTCAAGTATGCGGTTTTGAAAGCTTATAAATTACTTTTCATCAAAATTTTCTTGTAAATTTCTTCTGTTTTAAACTATTTATTATATGTTTAATCAATGTTTAAAGTTTCAATTATATTCGTTTTATAGTTTATATTTTACAGTCTTTCAAAGTCACGTACTTGAAACATTTTTAAGTTTCAAGTAGGCAGTTTTGAAAGCTTATAAATTATTTTTCATTAACATTTTTTTGTAAATTGCTTTTGTTTTAAAATATTTTTTATATGTTTAATCCATGTTTTAAGTTTCATTTATATTGGTCTTCTATTTTATGTTTTATGGTCTTTCAAAGTCACGTACTTGAAACATTTTTATGTTTCAAGTAGGCGGTTTTGAAAACTTATAAATTATTTTTCATTAACATTTTTTTGTAAATTGCTTTTGTTTTAAACTTTTTTTTATATGTTTAATCCATGTTTTAAGTTTCATTAATATTGGTCTTCTATTTTATGTTTTATGGTCTTTCAAAGTCACGTACTTGAAAAATTTTAAGTTTCAAGTATGCGATTTTGAAAGCTTATAAATTACTTTTCATCAACATTTTTTTGGAAATTTCATTTGTTTTCAACTATTTAGTATATGTTTAATCAATTTTTAAAGTTTTAATTATATTAGTTTTATAGTTTATATTTTACAGTCTTTCAAATTCACTTATTTGAAACATTTTTAAGTTTTAAGTAGGCGGTTTTGAAAGGTTATAGAATATTTTTCATCAACATTTTTGAGGAAATTCTTTTTGTTTTCAATTATTTATTATATGTTTAATCAATGTTTAAAATTTCATTTATATTGTCCTTATAGTTTATATTTTATTGTATTTCAAAGTCACGCACTTGTAACAGAATCCCACATCGGAAATGTAGAATCTACTGCACAGTAAAGGTAGAACCTGAATCCCACATCGAAAATGCAGAATGATTTTCAGGGCAAACCCTCTTATAAAAGGGAGGCCTGGGTAAGAGTTTCTGTCAGAATCCAGACTGTTGTAATGGCTGTAGCGCTGGATCTTTAATAGCAGAGAAATTCTGTTGAATTTTTTTTGTTTATATATATATATATATAAACAAAACAAAACAAAAAATAAAAATAAAAATTTTTTAAAAAAAATATTTTTTTAGGAGGAAGGCGACATCCGCGATGCCGCCTTGCCCCGAAATGCAAAGGCGGCATCCGGGATGCCGCCTTTGAGGTGCATTTTTAAATTTTTTTTTGCCGGAAGCGTTTTCTGGAATTTTTTTTTAAAACGTAAAAAAAAAATCCTCGCTCTGCACTTTTCACCGGTATCCTCTCTAGACTTTTTATCTTTCTTGTGATCCTATTGATCATGCTCACCCCCACACCGACCCCAGCCTCTTTCACTCACGCCATTTCTACTTCACTGGGGTTTATGTGAGTAATGTGATTTTTTTCTCTTGGATTATTGTAAGTCTGTAGTTCTGTGTTTTTAGATATTTTGTGATTTCAATGGCATGTTGGTAGAGAAAAGCCGCATTACCAAGGTCAAAAGGTGTCCTGCACTTATGTACATGTGTGAGGTGTGCCACATGGTTGTGTTCGAGCTGCGATTCGAGATCGGTCCCCCCAGTACACATACTATTATATTTAGAATTTATTAATTTGTTGGCATTTCATTTATTTTAAATAAATGATATATAATATTAATTAATTAGTTGTAGAAATAACATTTTTGTGAAAGATAGTGGTTCTCTCTTGTGATTGAATTACCTAAAAATGTATTCTTTCAAACGTGCATAATTAGTGTTTATAAAATGCTCAGTTGGCCTTTGTATGTAAATTTTATTTCTTTTGAAGTGTTTCTTGTGTTGCAAACATGATTGGGTTTCTAAAATCAATTTCTAAAATAAGGTTTGAAATGGTTTTTAGATTGAAATTAGTGTTACTTTGATTCTTTTAAAATGATTTTTCGTTTGTTGGTTCTTTTAAAAATAGGTTGGTGTCCAGTGGTTCGTTAAGGCCTGTTTGGAACTTTAATGAAATAAATTATTTCGAATACAATATTTGGAGTGACTCAGGGGTGATCCTACAATGTACGTTGATTGTGTGAGTTGTTTTGTGCGGTGTTTGTTCATTGTGATAGATTACCTGATTGACATGGCTGACATACCCCTCTATTCATTTGGTACTCTACATGGGAACCAAGACTACTAAGTGAATCGTATGTGAACGATTGATGAACTAGTTTAGATTACACACTAGCTAGTGGCCCATAATAGAGAGATGTTTTTTTTATTATGTGTATGGGATTGGGACCCTTGACCAAGCCAGGTAGGGCAACAGTCAGACATTAGGGAATTATGACATCATTGAGAGTAGGCATGCCTTCAGGTTGAGTCACATGTGTAGTACGTTATAGATTTTTCACAAGCACCTAGGTTAAACCCATGTTGTCTTTAGTGCTTATTTGTATGTGACAAATGATTGAGTCGACTAGTTTGGTTGCTAGTACCCATTTTCTACTTTTCCATTGCCTTTATTGTATGTTGTGTGTTGTGTGTGGTTTTCCTCTAGACTAAAAACTAAATATATAGATTCAAAATTGTTCATGGAAATGTTTTAAAATGTAATGCACATTTTCCCTTCAAGCATTAGACTTGTTTTTAAATTAAAAAGGGAAATTGACTGTTACTTGTTTTAGAAATGAATGTGTGTGTGGAAACCCATATTTTATATAATTTAGTTCAATCCTTGAATTATTAAATTCTTTATTTAAAGGTAGATCTTTGGTAATTGTTTTTGAGGGCACATCAACTGAGTTTTAATACTTATGCTTATAATTTTTTCTTATTTTTAGTTGCTCCTACAAGTTCCAGCTCTGGCATGGATCTCCTTGGGTGAAATTTGGGTTGGGAGTTAGAGAGTGACTCTTAGGGTCACATGGATTTTGGGTCATGGTCATGTAAGTATTTGTTATTTTCTATTCTTTCTCTTTCATGGAGTATATTTATTTTGCATTGTTCTATTTTATTTCTGCAACTTAGATCATTTTTATTAGGTGAAATTGTTCCCCTGATGTTCTCTGTTGATGCCCTAGTTCTTGTCACTTACCCAAGAGAATCATGAATGCCTCTCAGGCCTTATCATTGACCAACTCGGGCGACAGGTCCATGGTTTACCCAGGTTGCTTCACGACGTCTACCAATACTATAATAAGTGATAATTATGTGAAAGGATGTGGGTTATTGTATGCACATAGAATTTTGGAAGTTGTACTAGATCGAGTCAGATATGGGATCCCAAATGAGAATTATCCTAAGGGACCAACCTATATTTCAATGGAGAGCTCATTCTTACTGACAATGATTAATTTTCATATTTCTAGATTAGTCGTGAATGGTTTGTAGGACTGTATTTCTTTTGGTAATCCATTAAGGGATATGAACTAATAGGGGTTTTGGTTATCCATATGTTTTAATGGACAAATAATGAGGTTTCTACTTCCATTTAAGTCCATAATGTTCAAGATTAAGCTAAGAAAGGAAACATTGGAATATAATACAAGGATGTAAATGGCCATGAAAACTTGTCTGGGTTATAGATCATTTCCACCACTAAGATTTTTTCTGTGTAGTCCATGACTAGTTCAAAAATTATGGATCATAGTGGCACTTCATTTGTATTAAATATGTTTCAACTACAAATGTCTAATATTTTTTTTTTCTTCAGGGAGTTTAATATTGACAATAATTAAAAATTGAATGTTGTAGAGGAACCGCGGCATGTCCCTATTAAGTGTAGTGATGCAGAACCATTTATTGGGGAAGATGCACCAACTACATAGGAAAGGAATAAGGATTCCTTTTCTCTATATGTAGCTTATGGGGGTTATGGTAATAGCATATCCATGGAGTTCCTTTTGAGGTAGGAAACATGGAGGGGAATGTGGGAAATAAGATCGATCATTAGATGGAGGGGCATATTCTTGGGGATGTATCAAGTGATTTCTGTTTAATAGACACCACTAAAAAAATTCCAATGAACATAATTAGACTCTATAAAGAGAAAACATGTGGTAGCATGGTAGATATATATTTTTGGGGTCCCCTAAGGGAAAATTTTTGTGGGGTCCTAATTTAACCTATTCAGTGGAATTTGAATTTAGTGCTAATTTGAGTATTTTGATGATTTTGTATTTTGAAACAACATGGTATTGTGGTTGATGGTCATTCATCCACAATGAAACCTTCTCTCAGTTGTAGTTTTTTTATTTTATTAAATTTTATAGGTCTTCAATGCCCTATCCTAGACCTATTCTATTTGAAAATAAAGGAAGTATTTTTTTTAAAGTTAATTTTTATGCCCAATTTTTTTTTTACTTTTATAAATTAATCATATTAATTTTCAGGTGTTATTTTTATGAAATTTTTATATTATATATATTATCCAATGTTTAACATAATACTTATGTGTTTTCTATATATGATATAATAATAAATCTATTTTTTTTGATTAAACATTGTATTAAAAAACATTTTTTTCATATTTTGGGAGCTTATTTTAAAAGTATTAATATATCAATTTTAGATTATTTATATCCAATAATTAAACTAAATATTTGAATCATCATCTAAATATTAGATTAAAATTATTTTTTGATAAGTTTCTGATAAAATTAATTTCTCGATGAACAGTGAAATATTCTTATATTTATAAATAATTCACATTTAAAAAGGTCAAAAATATTATTTGGTGGTTCCTAAAATAAAATTAGTGAAATTATATTTCTGAGAACACAATTCAGATAATTGGTACCAATTTAATATTTAATTTTTATATAAAAACATTTTAATATTCAAATCATTTCTCTCTCTAAAAACTACTTTCTTGTCACGTCTTTGTGTTTAATTTTAAATTAACAATTTTAACTTTTATGAATTGAATATGGAAATATTGTTTTTATTTTTTTAATCAATATAATATAAATTTCTTAGTATTGTAAAAATAATTTTTTACCACTGTGAATTTTAATATAAGTAACAATTTGCTACCAATGTTATTGTAAAGATATGGTTTTGGGGGGGGGTAGGGGTTAAATTAAAAAGATAAGTGTCGAGAATGACTCAAAACATTTCCAAAAACTAAATTATGGACATATTTAAACCTAATATATTATTGTTACCAAAATTAAATATCTACTATCCTTTTCGAATTTGAAAATTGTGGGTACACATTTTTCTTTTTAAACACTACAAGTGTTCCACTCACCTCACATATAAAAAGTCACCCCCTATCCACTCCTCTTAACATTTCCAAAACCCCCAGACCATATAAAATCACATCTATTATTACCTGATCAGAGCCTTCAATTATTATTAGGGTCATAAATTAAACCAATGAATCCTTTTGGTGAAAACTAAAAGATGTTGTCTAAAGAAGAGCTAACGTCCCTAACTGAGTGTTTTGTTTTATATCTTCATCCAACAACATAAATTATTTTTAAACCATAATTATATAATAATATAAATAGATTCCACATATTGATTAGATATTATGTTAATGGAATATCCTAAACCTTTCTCAACATCAATATAATTGGATACGAAGTCATCATTTGTGTGTTTGTTGAACTACCGCCTTGCAAACTAGTGTTATTAATTTTCCATCACCACATCTCCCATATGGATATAATGTCATATTTAATTTTTATACATGATATGTATAATATTATAACACATATATATTTTTAATTCCATATATAACACCATACCTCCAAACCCTTTTGGAAAATAATAAGTTTACTTGTTTGTATTGCGGACTAAAGCCCCATGAACCGATGTGATGTTTTTTTAATTATGGATTTATTCGGTGCCAATAAGGCCATATTAAAAAAAGATATATGATATTTTTAATTTAATTATACTTATAAAATAATTATATCACATATAGATTCTTACTTTATATTCCATGGTGGATATCACAATGCCATCTATCTGTAGGACATACAACCTTCTTGTGAAGAGATTTGATTCAATTTTATGTACGCAAAACAAGGAAGGAAATAAGAATATTATTAAATAAGAATAAATGATATATAAGAAAAAAATTATTCATTAATGGAAATATATTATTTACCATTCTATCATTTATTCCTTCAAGAAAATGGAAACAATGGTCATGTGTATGTATGACCTACCATCTCCAGGAATGATGTATTTCATTTTCTATATTTACTATTTTGTATTACGCTAAATACATATATGATGAATATATAAGATATTAATATAATTTTAATCATTATAGATATGATGGAATCAAGATCAATGTTATTGGATTGAAAATAAAAAATTAAAACAGATGTGAAAAATGAAGTTATTATAAACCGAAAATTTATTTTATGATTGAATCATTAATTATAAGATAATAAAATTTCATAAGTAAATCATAAATGGTATAATATATATAATTACACTTCAATAATATATATAATAATATTATGTTAATTATAAATGAGGTTATAAAATTTATGAATTAGATTATGACTTAATGTATGGTATTTTAATCTAGCTTTTTTACTACTCTTAGATATATTCTATATTCACCACATATATATTTTTACGTGGTTGATATACTGAAACATTGAAATTTTCTATCATGAATATTCTTATATTCATTATATTTAAACATCAACTTGATTTTATGCTTTAGATACTCATAAGATTCCAATGTTACCAATGTCATAAGTGTTTGAAGTAATAATCTCTTTGTATATATGGGTTATTTATGACATTTAATTTGATCAAATAATATTATGATTTACTTCTCATTTAATTCATCAATTTTATTCAAATTTTGTTATTCATTTAGAATACATTGGTTCTATTAATTTTCCTCTCATAATGTACTCATGGTTTTGAAATAATGTTTTCATAAAAAACCGATGTTATTTCTCTCATTAGTCAAAAATCCCTTTTCCCTCCGAATCCATGTTTTTTTAGAAATGTTTTCAAAAATATTTTTATATTCCTCTTAGATTTTTTAATTTCATTTTAACCCTTTTTTTATGTATCTTTTTAAATAATTTTCTTGCAATTTCCAAAACATGTCCCATTTGAATTTTACCAAAAATGTAATAGAATCTTCATTATGACATGTATGACAAATTCTATCACCGGGACCACTCAATTTGTTATAAAATCATTTATAAGTGTCAATGTTAATTTTCAAATAATGTATTTAAAAATTATTTTATGAATTTATATGTTTAAAAAGTTATTTTTTAAATTGAAACGACATTTTCCTCAAATTTTTTTTAAATGATTTTAATGCATCTTTTATATATTTAAAATGTTAATTTTAAGGAAAGGTATTTAAAAAATGTTTTTTATTTCAAAAAGTGTTTTCCAATGTGGAAAGGATATTTCCTTATGAAATCATCAATGTGATCGTTCCAATTAATAATATACTTAATATAAAATCCTTAGACATTACTTATCCATTACTACAGACATGATCTATGGATATTGTATTACATTGAGATATTGTGAATTATTATTATTATTATAATTAATTTAACCTTACTTATATTTTTTATTTCGCAAAAAAACTATTTTTTTTATTTTATATTAAATCAAAATGCCTTCATTATGTTATATACAACATAATATTAATCATGTACTATGACCCACATAAATTTTAGCTTTCTCTATATGAAAACAATAGGTTATCTTGCATACAAGCAACAATGAATTTTCTTAATGGCTTGGGTAACATGGAAGACCGAGTTTTTTCCTACCAATATATATCATTAAAATTTTGTTATTTAAAACACTATGATATTACCTAGCTACAAAATTAGAAAATATGAATAGTATTAATAAATTTATTTAAAATTGTTTACGCAAATATAAGATGAATTCATAGTTTACCAATTAATTATAAATGAAAATTAATTCTGATTGAATATAAAAGGAATTATTTTTATTTTTATTATTACATCATTTTTTACCCTAATAAAAAATTAAATAAATTATATTGAGTGATATTATTTATATATATGTGTTAAATAATCAATAAAATATTTTTTATATCAATGAAAATGATTTTATGGATATAATATAATAAGAAACCCAATTTTATGTTGAAAATACTTATTTTTTATAAAGATAAATTTGCTTCCAATTAATGGGGAACAAATTTAAAATCCAGTTATGGTGAGTTTTATAGATTTAATAGGTCAAAATAAACATCATATATGAAATCAGACCATAATAATTCGATTAGAGTAATTTTTTTTATTTTTCTATGGAGTTTGATATTTGAAGAATTGTTAAAGATGCTGAATTATAGTTCAAAACATCTTTTTCGTCTAATTTTTTCTAAATGAAAATTAAAAAATAAAATAGATTTAATTATTAATTATATAATAATCAAATTTACATCAAATGATCAAATTTTATGTTGAAATTGGATATAAAAACATAGAAAAAGCTTGATCGTTTTTTCATTTAAACTCCATAGTGTCGTCCCATCAGCGGGATTCAATATTAAATTAGTTTTTCCACCTCTATGATAGTAATTTGGAAAAATAGATTACATATTTTGGATAATAATAATATAAAATCCTTAATAAGAAAAAAAATATTGTATTTTTTTAATCCAAGTAATTAAAATTAATTACAATGATTATGATAATATTAAGCTTAACTAAAGACTATACCATAAATTTAAGGCTCCAAAATAACTAGAAACTTGATCGAGATCCATTGGATGTCCATATTTTGACCCTATCCTACATTTTTATGAATTTATTTCATTATTGGATCCACGTGAAATGTGAAAAAGTTGTATGTAATTCCTCTGTGAAAATATTTCAAGAGTTTCACTCATCCCCCAATATAAAAGGACCTCCTCTTCCCCTATATAATCACACCTATAAAGCCCCTTGGCTCACCCACACTCTAATCAAATAAGATCACAACATCTATACCTTTATACAATAAGCCTCTTCTTGGGTATAAATAAATCCCAGTAATACTTTTGGAAGAAACCAAAAGTAGTTACCAAATTAAGAGGTAACATCTTCTCTCAAGCTCCATTCATTTATTTTATTTATCCACACACCACTCTATTTATTCCATTATTTTATAAAACAAAAATTATCTTTAATATATGAGTTTATTATGTCAATTTTTTGACCTAAACTTACCCACACCTTAATCTAATAGGTAACTAACATACTCTTTATGTGTTTGGAGAAATACAACTTCACTAAGTTATAATTGTTCATTTTCCCATACCACCTCTCATGGTGGAAATTATGATATAAATAATTTATTAAACATGTATTATATTAATTTAGCCCTTTATTTATTATTTTTAAGTTCATAAAGTGTTTGATTCATGTTTGTGAGAGTTTGGGGAACATTTATGGTGTTTTGGGGATTTTTTACGGGTGCACAAATAGTGAATAGTTTGTGGAAACCTTGAAACAATTGAAGCGTTGAGTCAATATGGTTTTCCTTATGAATTTTCCATTACATCATGAAAGGGGAAGATTGTTGAGTCATTAAGGATTCCTTATGACTTTACCATTCCTCTTGTTTTAAAAATCACAAACACCTTATCTTAAGGCAAATCTCATTTTACCCCTATTTTACTTATATAAGGAAAATTTCCTTCCCCAAGGAAATTTAACCTTACCTAGATTTCATTGTTCATATCATAAATTTTCTAAGTATAAAACTTGGATTAAAACTAAAACCTTAGAATCATATAAAACTTAGATATGAAGCATTCTGTTTAAGACTCCGAATTTTGGTTACGAACCCTCATGAAGTTCAACTCCGAATTCTGGTAACAAGCTCTCATGAAGTTCAACTTCGAATTATGGATATGAACTCTCATGAAGTTCAACTCCGAATTCTGGATACGAACTCTCATGAAGTTCAACTCTAAATTCTGGATATGAACTCTCATGAAGTTCAACTCTGAATTCTGGATACGAACTCTCATGAAGTTCGGCTCTGAATTCTGACTACGAACTTCTGTAGAGTTCGACTAAGAATTCTGATTACAGATTCTAGTTATGAAATTCTCTAAGCTTTGACTCCATGTTATCTGAATTCAGACTCTGAACTCTTATGAGTTCTAACTCCAAATTTTCATGAACTCTGACTCTGAACTTTGTAAGTTCTGGTTCAGAATTCTTATGAATCCAGAATCCAAATTTCCTTGAATTCAAACACTGGAATTCTATAGAATTCAGGTTCCGAATTCCTACAAAACAGAATCCGAATATCCTTGTTTTGTAGAATCTGAAATCTCATCTACTTACATTCTGAATTCTTTTTTTGGTTAGACTTCGAACTCTCATTCCGAATATTAGATTTTAGTTTTACTTACACTCATTTAGTTATAAAATGGTGTCATGATTTTAGTTATTAAGTAATAATTGTTTGAGTGACATGTGTATAGGTCCCTCCAAAATTCAAGTAAGAATATGACCGTTGGAGGAGGGAGCTGACCGTTGGAGCTGTGCCTATAAATAAGAGATCATTTGAAAAGAGCTCATGACTGAACTTTGACAACTGTGCCCACAGGCTGTTGAAGTGATTTCTAGAGAGAGAGGCTCTTATAAACTCTCAGGATTCGTGCATAAAGTTTTGAACTGCATGTTCAAACTTTTCTTCATGCATATTTGCTTCATGCATATTTTCGTGGTGTAGAGGTTCGATTTCCTTGAAATCAGAGACTTCGAGTTGTGAAGTCAGAGGTGTCGATTTCCTTACAAATCGAGGGCATGCGAGGATAGAAAGATAGATACCGATCTATGGATTGAGGGCTTACCTGGGTTTGGGTAAGATAGAATTTCATGACAGTATAAATCAATGTACCTTTTGTCCAGGGTTGTTGGATACCCTCCTCTTTGGGTTAAAATAGTTATTACTTGTTACTTGTAGTGTTACTACATTTTTTTTCCACTGTGTATTTTAGTTGTTGAGGAAAGTATAAATTTCTTATACTTCCATACACTTGCACTCTAATTTAGTTAGAATCTATAACCTTTAAGGTAGAATCTTAATTGGTGTAATCTTTTGTTAAGTTTCATTTCTTGAATCACTTTTTCAGAATCAAGCAAGATAATAGATCTTAAATGTGTTGTGAATTTTGGTTATACAAAATTCCCTTTGGAATTTTTTAAAGTATACAATTCACCCCCTCTTGTATTTGAGAATCTTATTACATATTTGATCCAACATTTGGTATTATAGAGTATATCATACTCAGACATACCATTCTAACAATTGGTATCAGAGCGTTGGTTCAATCTGAATCAATCTCACGATTAGATTGAGAAGTGAATTCTCCGAATTGAAATTCCGAATTCAAATTATTTTTTCAGAATCATATTTTTTCGGATTCATATATTCGGACTCATATAGTTCAGATTAACTTCTGCTTAGAGATACAATATCTAATGCCATGCTTAGGATATTTTCTCTTGTTTATAAACTTGTACTACTAACAAGTTTGTGTGCCAAATATTTTCTTAAGAATGGAATGTTTAAATGTTGGTTCTATTGATAACCTAAATTTTACCAGGCCTCCTATTTTTGAAGGAAATGATCATGAGTACTGGAGAGATAGGATGAAGACTTTCGTTGTCAATACTGGAGTTGATAAAAATCTTATGATGACTGAAGATTACAAAATTCTAGATAATGAATTTATAACCTTTACGAATCAGGAGAAATCGGAATATCAATCAAACTTCAGAGTCAGAAATACCTTGTTATGTTCCATGACTAGGAACATATATAGTCAAATATCATCATGTGAAGCTACAAATAGTATCTATAAGAAACTTGAAGTTACACATTTTGGTACATCCAAAGTCATAGAGACCAGAAGATCTATGTTGAGATCAGAATACCATGGCTATAATTTTCCTTATGGAGAACCCTTATGCAAAGTACAACAAAGGTTTATGACTATCGTGAATAACATAAAATCTAGGGGGAAAAGGTTTGTATTATTAATCTCTTTTTTGATAAGATCAAAGATATCATTCCAATTGAATGGGAGTCCAAAGGGATAGCTATTGATGAGAACATGAAAGTCTCTCAGATTTTCATAGATGAGTTGTTTGGAACTCTTCTTCAGCATGAAACCAGAATGAAGAGAGATGCTGAAAATGTTATGAAGAAGAATGTGAATGAATGTGTTGCATTTACAACCACTTCTAAAAATATAAAAGCCAAGACCCCAGAAAGAGTGACTAGATCTAAATCTAAGAAAGTCTTTATTCAGTAAGAATCTAGTGACACAGAAAAGTCTGAGAGTGAATTAGCTAATCTTGCTTGGAGAATGAAAAAGATTGTAGCTCAGAAGAACCATCAGAATAAATACAAGAAGAAAGACTACAGATATAAGAAAGATGGAGAAGTTATGTGTTATGAATGTAGAAGAATAGGACATATCAGACCTAATTGTCCCTTGTTGAAAAATATGGAAAATAAGGAAAGAAATTCAGAAAGGAACAAGAAGAAATTCTATAGATTAAAGCACAAAAAAATTCTTAATGATAATGATACTTGGAGTGCTATCTGTGGAGACTCTTCAGAGAGTGAATCTTCAGAATATGATTCATCAACATAGAAGAATATGGGATTCATTGCTACTACTTCTTTCCCTAATACATTTCTTATGGCCAAGGTACGCTTTGCAGAGGCTTTAACAAATTTATCTCTTGATAAGAATTACTGTTCCGAAAATAGTACTTCTAATGTAGATAATTCATCTTCAGAAAATGAAGAAATACCTTCATATGAATAAGTTTCAAGATTTTCCAAGTTACTTGAAGCAAGAAATTGTAAAATTTATAAGAAATTAGACAAGGAAAATACTAGGGAAGAAATTCTTAC
Source organism: Viscum album (assembly GCA_963277665.1). Taxonomy (NCBI): domain Eukaryota; kingdom Viridiplantae; phylum Streptophyta; class Magnoliopsida; order Santalales; family Viscaceae; genus Viscum; species Viscum album. Next base: position 687,459,285 of record OY728129.1, on the reverse strand, counting down.
AAAAGTGATTTCAGATCTTTCTAGAGATCTTGGAGATAAAGATGAGCATTTAGAAAAACTTTCTAATGAACTTGAGAAAGAAAATTCTGTTAAGGAAGAACTTTCTAAAGATCTTTAGAATGCTATTTTAAGGATAAATGTTTTTGAGGAAAAATCTAACACTAAGGAAATGATTCCTGAGGATAGGAATTTAGTCATCAGACTAAAATAAGAAATATTTTCTCTTAAGAAGCTTCTTGAAAATTTTACCTCTGGGAAGGAAAATTTTGACAAGAGGTATTCTCAAATTAAACCTCATGGAAACACTATTGGAGTAGGTTATACTCACCAAAAACTGGTTTTGAAAAACAACTATTTTGTTCCTTCTAGAGCCCTTTTTGCAATAAGTGTCAAAGTGGTGGGCATTGGAAGAAAAATTGCTCCTTGAATAGAGTTAAATATCTTGGATATCATACAACTTATTTTTCTAAACAAATGTGGGTAGCCAAAATTTTGTTGTCTAACAATTCCGGATCCAAGAAAGTTTGGATTCCGAAAGTCTAACTCTTTTGTTTTTAGGAAAATAGAGAAGGTACCAACAGAAATACATGGTACATGGATAATGGATGTTCGAGGCATATGACTGGTAACAAAAATTATTTTGAAAATATTATCAAGACGAAAGGAGGAAAATTAAATTTCAGAGATAATGCTCAGGGAGAAATTATTGGTATAGGTAACATCGTTCTTTTTGGAAAAACTTTGATTTCAAATGTTTTATTTGTTAAGGTTCTTAAGCATAACCTCATTAGCATAAGTCAGTTATGTGATGAAGGTTACCTCATAAATTTTAGGAATGATAAGTGCTTAGTACACAATTCCAAGGAAGAATTTATTCTTACTGCCAATAGGGAAGAGAATGTATACACACTGAATTTAGAAGACCTTAGGATCCAATATCTACCTTGCCTAAGTGTAATGGAAGATCATTCTTGGTTGTGGCATAGAAGGTTAGGACACTGTAACCTTAGGAACTTATGAAAACATTCTATGAAAGGACTAGTTAAGGATCTACCAGAGCTTAGATTTGATTTGTCAAAAGTTTGTGATCCTTATTAATATGGAAAGAAACATAAATCAAGTTTCAAATCAGTCAGTGAAGTCTCAACTAATGTTGTATTACAGTTAGTGCATATGGATCTTTTTGGTCCTACACAAACTGGAAGCATTGGGGGTAAATATTATGTATTTATCTTGGTTTATGATTATAACTAGATTTACGTGGGTCTATTTTCTAGCAAAAAGTCTGAAGCTTTTTCTTATTTAAAAAGTTTTAGGGCCCAAGTTAAAAATGAGAAAAACCTTCCATTGATAACTATTCATAGTGATCATGGAGGAGAATTACAAAATTATGATTTTGAATCTTTTTTTAGTAGAAAAGGTATTATTCACAACTTCTCAGCACATAGAACACCTCAACAGAATGGTGTTGTTGAAAGAAGAAATATAATTCTTCAAGAGATAACTAGAACCATGTTGAGTGAGTATTCTGTAGCCTGACATTTTTGGGCTGAAGCTGTAAGAACTGCTTGTTATACAATAAATCATGTTTTGATTAGACCTTTTCGTAACAAAACTCTTTATGAGTTATGGAATGGTAGAAAACCTGGACTTTCTTACTTTAAGGTTTTTGGTTGCAAGTTATTCATTCCTAATACTAAAGATAATCTTCATAAATTCGCCCCAAAATCTGATGATGGAATTTTTTTAGGATACTCCACAACTTCTAAGGAATATAGAGTTTTCAACAAAAACACTTGTAATGTTGAAGAAACAGTGCATGATAAATTTGATGAAAATGATCCTTTTGTTTTTAAACAACCCCAACCAACATCCTCGGATGTGTTTTCAAAAACTGATTATCAACCTATGTTAGAAGATCCTTCTGATAAGGAAAATTTCCAAGAAGATACTTCTGAAACATTTACCCCAAAATATTTCCTACCCTATGTTGATGAAAAGGTTTTAAAAAACCCAAATAAGTCATTTATAAAGAATAATCCTAGTGATAGCATCATTGGTGATGTAAATCAACCTGTAAGGACTAGATGTTCCTTAAGAAATGAAGTAGAAAATCTAGCATTCCTTTCCCAATTAGAACCAAAAAGCACTGATGAAGCTTTAGGTGATTATGATTGGCTAAAAGCCATGTAAGATGAGCTAAATGAATTCGAAATGAATAAATTCTGGACCTTCGTTGAAATACCTAAGGAAAATTCTGTTATTGGAGTAAAATGGGTCTTCAGAAATAAGTTTGATGAAAATGGAATCATTGTTAGAAATAAAGCTAGATTAGTTTCTATAGGCTATAATCAAAAATAAAGAATAGACCATGAAGAAACCTATGCTCCAGTATCTAGACTTGAATCTATTCGTATTTTACTTGCCTTTGCAGTATTCTTCAATTTCAAACTTTTTCAAATGGATGTGAAATGTGCTTTTCTTAATGGTTATGTTCAAGAGAAAGTTTTTTTTGAACAACCTCCTGGCTTTGAAGATGAAAAACATCCTGATCATGTTTTTAGACTTACCAATGCTCTTTATGGACTTAAACAAGCCCCTCGAGCCTGGTATGATAGACCTACATGATTTTTTCTTCAAAATAACTATGTTAAGGGAAATGCAGATCCAACCCATTTTTTAAAGAAAGTTAAGAAAAACATTTTGATTGTTCAAATTTATGATGATGAAATTATATTTGGTTCAACTCAACAATCTTTAACTAATTCATTTGTGGATCTAATGAAATCTGTGTTTGAAATGAGTATGATGGCTGAGTTAACATTTTTCCTTGGTTTTCAAATCTCTCAAAAACCAGAAGGAATCTATATATCCCAACATAAGTATATTAAATATCTTCTTAAAAAGTATGGATATGACAACAATAAAAGTATAAGTACTCACATTGGTAACTCAAACACATTTGATCTTGATGAACCTGGGAAACCAGTAGATCAAACAACTTTTAGAGGTATGATAGGAAGTCTAATTTACTTGACAGCTAATCGCCCAGACTTAATATTTTTAGTATGCTTATGTGCAAGATATCAATCTAATCCTAAGGAATCTCACTTAAAGGAAGTGAAGAGAATTTTTTGCTACCTAAAGGGAACTATGGATTTAGGACTCTTTTATACTTCTGGAAATGATTTTGTTTTAAAAATCTTTTCAGATGCTGACTTTGGTGGATGTTGAAGGGATAGAATTAGTACATCTGGTACTTTTCATTTATTAGGAGATTCATTAGTTTCTTAGTCTTGCAAGAAGCAACACTCAGTAGCACATTCCACTACTGAAGATGAATATATAGAATCAAGAAGTTGTTGTGCTCAAGTATTGTGGATTCAACACAAACTCATAGACTATGGCTTGAGTTTTACCAAAACACAACTTTTGTGTGATAATACAAGTTCCATTGCCCTTAGAAAAAACCCTGAACATCACTCTCGGGCAAAGCACATAGATATTACGCATCACTTTCTTAGGGATCACACACAAAAAAGAGATATCGTTCTTTAGTTTATCAGAATGTAAGATCAACTTGCTGACATTTTCACAAAATCATTACCTTCCAATAGATTTGAATACATTAAATAGAAATTAGGAATGATAACCATAAGGTAATCCTCCTTAATTAACTTCCTATTGAACCATTCTCCTTATAGTAATAAACTTATTTTTCATAGGGGTAGTACATTTGGTAATGATGTTTTCAAAAAATAAATTACAATGATGTTTTCAAAAAAAAATTCGTAATTATGTTTTCAAAAAAATTTCATAATTTAGTTTTCAAAATTTTCGTAGTTGGTTTTTCAAAATTTTCATAATAAATTTTTCTTAGTCAGTCTTTGAAGTTTTTGTAATAAAAATCTTCAGATTTGAAGTTTTCTTAATAAAAATCTTCAGACCTGATGTTTTCATAAAGGAAATCTTCAGACCTGATGTTTTGGTAACAGAAATCCTTAGACCAGAAATTTTCGTAATGAAAATCTTCAGACTTGAAATTTTCGTAATGGAAATTTTCAGGTATGAAATTTTCATAGTGATTTTTTTTCTTATTCAAGTTTTTTTAATCCAAATTTATTCAAGAAGAATATTTCTCAGTATGAATAATCTTCTTATAAATCCAAAAGGTATGGTTATTTCTTACTTTTTTTAATCACATTTACTTGCAATTAGTTTCTTTTTCTTTTAAAATTTCTCAGATTCAAGTTTCCTTAAATCTTAATGTTTTTCTTTTAAAACCTCAAAAGATCGGATTCAATCAAATTGTTTCCTTGTGACTATAATATCAACTATTAGATCAAATCATAAGGTTTCCAAACCATTAGATTGGATTTGGAAGATAAAAGGTCACCTTCATCGCCTATATAAAGGGGACCCCCAATAGTTGTCCCACATTGGTTCTCAAGCTTGTGCGTACTGAAGCCCTGCTCCTCTACAAAAGCCCATTACAAAATTTTTAGAAGTACTCCAGTATAAATGTCTGCAAAAGCTCCTTCTCAGGATATGTATACCATTAAGCTGATTCCAGAGAAGAAAATATATAGGGAAAGGTTGGTACACCCAAAATTTTTCAACAAGTATGATTCTATCATTTCCAAGAACATAAAGCTCAATGGGATGGAAAGTGTAGCTATTTCTAAGACATCAGCTCAAGATGTAGTCTATCCAGATCTTCTTATCGAATTCTATGAATCAGTTTTCTTCTTTAAGGAATAAGGTATGGAAAAATTCTCTTTCAAGAGTTATGGAAAGACATATGAACTCTCTTACAACAAGGATGCGAGCTTGGTAGGGATCTCATATGAAGGTGAAGCTGAATTCTGTTCACACAAGCTACTAGAGGTTCATGGAAGTTTTTTTAAGATAAAGGATATGGAATTACTTGGGCTCAAAGATGTCAATACAGCCAAAATTTCCCATTTATATACCAACAACCGGATTCTACAGTTATTGGTGCAAGGTCTCATCGTACCGAGGAAGGGTGATAAGGACACCCTGAAGAAAAGTGATATATATATCCTAGAATTTTTAGTAATCCTATGGAAGGTCAATCTCATGTGGTACATGCTCATTACGATTGAGAATATCAAAAATGGAAATTTAAGAGCTCAGATTATCATGTATCCGACCCTTCTCTCAAAGCTGATAGTTCAATGCCTAGAATCTTTCAAGATCCTCTATATTTCCATGACACGGAATTTCAAGGGGATGTTGATCTGTGATGACACCCTAAAAAGGATAAAGGTTGGTTTCTCCAAGGATTCAGAAGAATTTTATGATCTACCTGAGGAAGAGGCAGATCTATTCTGGAAAATGTTGAGAAAGCTAAACCCTCAAAGAAATCTAGGAAGAAAAGAATGTTGAAGGAAGTGGAAGTAGAAGAAAAAACCCCCAAAGATAAAGAACCTCAATCCACACCTCCTAAACCAATGAAGCAAAAAAGCCTTCCTAGATGATGTTGTAGCAAAATGGAGGGATTATAAGAAGAATAGAAAACTAGGGGAGCCATAGTTCTATTTGGATCGGGCTGAGGATAAGGCATTGAAAGAAAAGGCTGATGAGGAGCTTGAAAAGCAAGCTAAGGAAAAGAAGCTGAATAAGAAGATGTTTGAGGAAGGGATTGATCAATCTCTTTTGAAGGCCACTGAAGTTGCATCCGAACAAATATCCGTACTAAAAACATTACTTATAGAACAATTTTCTGAAACTCCGGGAAAGAAAATCAAGTCTCCAGATTAATCCAAAGAGAAGGAAATTGAGAAAAAAGTTGTAGAAGAAGTCTAAGAAGCTCAAATCTCTAAAAAGACAGCCGATTTGATAAAGCAAGTGGAAGACTATTAGGAAAGTGAAAGTGCTTCCGAGAAATTTTCACTACAAACTTCTCAAGACGGATCTTCTAAACGTGTTACACCTAGAGATGATGAGAATGGTGAAGAGTAAGTGAATAAGCCATCTGAGGAAGAGAGTCAAATCATGAGTTTATTCTTCTTGAGGATATTGAAGTTGGAGCTAAGAAGGAAAAAGATGATGAATATAAGATTGTACAATTATTAGGAAGTGAGCATGAATCACCTGATGAAGAGGCTAATCCGAAAATCAGTAAAGGGAAACAAGTGGTTGCTGATACCCCAATGAAAGAAATCTTGAGGAAGAAAGAAGCTGGAGGAACCTCTAAAAAGAAACTGGTAGGGCTAGAGGAATAACCATCTCAAAGAAAAATGTCTGATTCGGAGTCATCTACCTTAGGGCATGATTTTTTTGTTCAATCTCTGAAAAAGTTGATGGATACCATTACAATTTTTCCAAAAATTGATTCTAGATGCCAGATGCTTCAACACACCATGAATCAAAAATCAGAATCCGTATCTATGGTGATGGAAAAATGTGTTAAGATTGAGGTAGAACACAAAAATTTCCTTATCAATTATGAGGCCCACAGAAAATTCTGTATAAAAACGACTCTTTGGTCGAAGAAAATCAATGAAGATTTGGGAGAGTGTGATCAGTTTCAAGAATATTTCAAAGAGGCCTTTGACACCGAAGACATCAAGATCAAGGATCTTACAAACAGTTTTTAGGAAAAGCTAAGTCTAAAATAAAGTTCTTGGATTTTGGATATAAAAGATCTAAATGGGAAGCTGAGTTATATTGTTCAAAGCTTGAAAAAAAATAAGGATCTATGGAGTGAGATGCAAGAAAAGATTTTGAAACAAGAGGAATTACTGAAGGCACAGGAAGAGGCCATGAAGGCTCAGGAAGACAGGATCAAGGCATTAGAAAAGAAAGCATAGGAGGATCAAAAAGAGCTAAAAAAGCTAAAGACCATTGTAAAGATGCTAATTCCCAAGGAAAAAGGAGAAAAATAAATCCCACTCCATTCTTTTGTTGTATTTTTCCTTGTACAAATTCTTTTAATAATAATGAAATTATGGATTCTCATTTTTGTTTGCATGTCTATACTAATATTTCTAGTACTATATTTTTTTTCCATTCCCTCAAACTCTTTTTGAAAATCACAAAGGGGGATAAGGAAAACGAATTGTAAAGGGGAGAAGAAAAATTTCTATGTATAAGAAGATATATCCCTATGTAAGGGGGAGTCTATCTAAGGGGGAGTTCTCATTACAAATATTTCAACATCAAATGAAAATTCTCATTCTAGAAATCTAGAATACAATCTTTAGAGTTCCAAATCCTAATAGGGAGTTAGTCGTATTCACCATTGTTCATAAAAAAAGGGAGATAAGATTTAATTTCAAAGTCTAGAAATTTATTCCCAGTCCTTATATTCTTTTTCATAAGGATGTCTGTGCTTTCCAAAAAGGGGGAGATTGCTGAGTCAATAATGTTTTCCTCATGATTTTTCCATTCCTTCATGAAAGGGGAAGATTGCTAAGTCATTAATGTTTCCATATGACTTTAACATTCATCTTGTTTTGAAAATCACAAACACCTTATCTTAAAGAAAATCTCATTTTACCCTTGTTTTACTTCTAAAATGAAAACTTCCTTCCCCCAAAAAAATTACCCTTACCTAGATTTCATTGTTCATATCATAAATTTTCTATGTATAAAAGGTGGATTGAAAATAAAACCTCAGAATCATATAAAACATAGATATGAAGCATTATGTTTAAGACTCCAAATTCTGGTTATGAAATCTCATGAAGTTCAACTCCAAATTCTGGTTACGAACTCTCATGAAGTTCAACTCCCAATTTTGGATACGAACTCTCATGAAGTTCAACTCCCAATTTCGGATACGAACTCTCATGAAGTTTAACTCCGAATTCTGGATATGAACTCTCATGATTTTCAACTCCGAATTCTGGATACAAACTCTCATGAAGTTCAACTCCAAATTCTGGATATAAACTCTCATAAAGTTCGACTCCAAATTATGATTATAAACTTATGTAAAGTTCGACTACAAATTCTGATTACAAATTCCGGTTACGAACATCGATAAGTTCGGACTCCGAATTCTGATTACAAATTCCAGTTAGGAACTTCTCTATGTTCTGACTCTGAGTTCTCTGAATTCAGACTCTGAACTCTTATGAGTTCTGACTTCGAATTCTCATGAAGTCTGACTCAGAACTTTGTAAGTTCTTTTTCGGAATTATTATGAATCCAGAATCTGAATTTCCTTGAAATTCAGAATCCAGAATTATACATAATTGAGGTTCCGAATTCCAACAAAACCGAATCCAAATATCCTTGTTTTGTAGAATCCAAACTCTCATCTACTTACATTTCAAATTCTATTTTTGGTTAGTCTTTGAACTACCATTCTGAATATTGGATTTTAGTTTTACTTACACTCATTTCGTAATAAAATGGTGTCATGCTTTTAGTTATTAACTAACCACTGTTTGAGTGACACGTGTACATGTCCCTCCGAAATTCTAGGAAGAATATGACCGTTGGAGGAGGGAGCCGACCGTTGTAGCTGTGCCTATAAATAGGATCTCATTTGAAAAAAGATCATGACTGAACTTTGAAAACTGTGCCCACATGTGGTTGAAGTGATTTCAAGAGAGAGAGGCTCTTATAAACTCTCAGGATTCGTGCAGAAATTTTTGAACTTCTTTTTCAAACTTTTCATCGTGCATATTTTCTACGTGAATAGGTTTGATTTCCTTGATATCAAAGACATCAGGTTGTGAAGTTAGAGGTGTCAATTTCCTTACAAATCAAGGGCTTGTGGGGATATCAAGACAGATACCGATCTTTGGATTGAAGGATTACCTGATTTTGGATAAGACAGACTTTCTTGAATGTATAAATCAAAGGACCTTTTATCCAGGGTTGTTGGATACCCTCCTCTTTGGGTTAAAAGAGTTATTCCTTGTTACTTGTAGTGTTACTACATTTTTATCCTTTTTTTATTTTAGTTGTTGAGGAAAGTATAACTTTCTTATAATTCCTTACACTTGTACTCTGATTTATTTAGTTTCTATATGCTTTAAGGTAGAATCATAGTTGGTGTAAACTTTTGTTAAGTTTCATTTCTGGAATCACTTTTCCAGAATCAAGCAAGATAATAGATCTTAGTGGTGTTGTGACTTTTGGTTATGAAAAATTCCATTAGGAAAATTTTAAAGTATACAATTCACCCCCCCTCTTGTATTTGAGAATCTCATTACATATTCGATCCTACATTTGGTATTATAGAGTATATAATACTCAGACATACCATTCTAACAAGAAGGAAACCATGAACCATGTGGTAGGGGAAACAGAAAAGGAGTATGGTTGACACACGACTTGTCCAAGACATGAGACTACCTAGTAGAAACCATGTGCTCTTAAAGTGGTTTTTAGTCTTTTGGGGTAGTGGCTTTAGCATGATTGGCACATAGTTTGTAGACCATGTGAGGTGATCATGTGAGGTCCCCCTTTAGGTACAAGAAAGAGAATATTTAGAAATTGGTTTTTCTAAATATGTTACTAAACCATAAATAGGTTAAAGTAAGATACTTAAATTGTTGATATATTTCTTATTTCCTATAATTGTCTCATTCCCCCCCATAAAACATCACTAAATCAGGATTTTGGTCTCATAGTTGTTGGAGAACAAATTTCTAGATTATTTACATTAATCTGAAGTAATTAATTGGTGTGTCGAATATCAATTCATGAGGTATGTTATTAGTCTGGATCATTCTTGTTAGTTTTATTAGATCTACTTTTCCACCCATCTTTATTTCTTATATAAACACCCAATGCGTATAGATATAATGAAATGGATTCCAAATATTATTTTATTTGGTCATTTTTATTTTAGGGGAAGAGATCTAAGGTGGGGGTTTGTTGATTCAACACTATTTTTTTTGAATTTTTTTCCCTTTTATAATTTTCACCAAAACTCTCGAGGTAGGTGTCTTCGCTCTCGACTCCACTATTTGGATAATGAAGGATGAGTTTCAAATTGGTTTCATTACATTATTTTCATTGTAAAATTATGGTCAAAATATAGTCATAGATCTTCTTTAGTGACTATTTAATTATTTTTATTGAAACTGAAAAATTGTGGGAATTAGCTGTCCAAGGTGCGTTGGGTTCTTGATTTTGAAATGTATATTTTATAATATTTATTTGGTTGTTTTTTGTAATGGATTATTGGAAATGGATTCAATAAAAAATAGGATTTATTTAAATGGTTTGAAAAGGTTTGTTAAAATGGTTTTGGCATACATGAATTTTGCGTTAGTTCATGTTTGACATGCAAAGAATAAGGGATATCAACTAGTGGGGGAAAATGGTATGTGGATTTGAATTGGGAAAATGTTTCATTGGGAAACAAGTTGATTTTATGAGAGACCTCTTAAGAGTATGAAACTATCAAAAAAACATTAATGTGTGGGTGTATTGTGTAACATGGTATTGGTATGCCAAAATAGAATTTTAAATAGTTTAAATTTATGTTTATGAGCATTTCTTGGAAAATTGTTTAAAATAGATTCTATTAATTTTTTGATATAAAATGTTTTAGAAATTGTTTTATATAATTTTTTAAAAATTGTTTCTAACAAGGTATATCTTAGTGGCTTAAGTAGGGAAGTCCATGGGGAAAACCTATAGAGTTTTAGTAATCACCACCACTTTGGATCATTGGTGCATTTTCATATGTCATCTACCGGGACATGGGAAAATGTAAAGTATCAAAAACCTTTATCACTAATTCATGGTGCTTGGGTTGTGTGGTGAACATGGAGCATGAAGCTTATAGATCATGGATTAATATGGTTGTCTTGATGTATTATTAGATTGTCTTCCACTATTTACCTTGATATTGTAGTCTTCTAATGTGTAGATGGATCTAGTATGAATTATAAAAATGAAATGCAAGTTGTATTTCACTGTTATCATGCATCATATAGTGGGTTTTTTGGTTATGGTTTATTTAGTTAATTGTTTTTTTATTTAAGGGTAAATTATCCCCCACATGTATTGAAACCTTTGGAATTTATTTCCATCCTTTGGCACATTAGGGAAGTCATTTAAGGCCTATTATCATCTCATCACCCTCTCAATCCAAGGAGAAGGGGTAGGACATTACATGTTGTGTCTATTTTTTTTATTTGAAATATGTTTGAGACAAGTTTTCATCAGTTATATTGGTCTTGGAGTTGAATTCATTCTGGAATATTCCTTAAGACAGGTTGGAGTAAAGCATTATGACTTTTGGAACATGAAATATACAGACTAAAAGGACATAATTAACTATTTTTTGTTGAACATCATGTTAATAGGGTGTTTGTAACATAAGTTTTTTGAGGAAACTTGTGGGATATTGACATCTCATTTTCAATTGTTTAGCTAATGGGGTGAGAAAAGAATGTATTAGTGGAATGACTACCCATAAAGAGTGAATACATCATTGTGATTAATGATTTATATTTTGTGAAAAAATGATGATTTTTGAAAAATTGTGAATGTGTTTTCAAATGAATGGTTTTGAAAAGAGTATAATTGAGGAATTTTTAACATTATTATTTTGAAAAGAAAGTATAGATTTTTCAAAAAAAATTGAATTTGGGGAAGTTTTATTTTGGGAAGAAAGGTTGTTATAGTTTATTTGGTATAATTTGAAATTCTTAATTCCTCAGTTAATAGAGAGTGATACATATCTCATTTCTAATTCATATAAAGAATCACACACGGTTTTCATCGTACAAACCAACCAGAAAAAACTACAAATAATGTGGTTGCACCAGAAGAAATGGTGAACCTAGGGATTTTTCATAGTGTCATCCATTCTTTTTAGTCATTGGAAATAGAGAACTGGAGAGATGATCTATGGAATGTGGATCATTCCATCATATTCAAGAAGAAAAATCGACCCGTCTTTCAGGTTGATTCTAAACCAAAAAATGCAAAGGTTTGGATGAACAAGATAAATCGTATCACCAATTTCATCGACACACTAGCATTGTTGCATGTCAATATGGTGACATATATGGTATAGGTCCTCTCATTCTAGTTTTGGTATTTACCAAGGTAAGATAATGCATATCAACACCTTAGTTAGGAGGATTTTGAGGAAATGTTGAACCAAAAATTATATCCTCACACATTCAAGATTCAAATAATAATAGAAAAATTTAGCCGAAAGCAAGAAAATCTCTATATCCCCTAGAATGTGGCTAAATTCATGAATTTGGTACACTTTTGACTAGAGGTTGCAGCTAGTGTGTCCTTGAAGGGATACATCTTTCAATCGGGGAAAATTAAAGTGATTTTCTCAATGATAGTTGTTCTCTTTATTACTAATTAAACATAGATAGCGATTAGAGAATAGTGTCTAAATTGGAAATCTCAGGAACTATGGGAGGAGACGTATATTGATACCCATGGTTGTTATTGGGAACTCTAATGATGGGGGAAATTGGAAGAGGGACAACTACTTCCAAGGTGAGAGAATGAATCAGAATCAAAAGGTAGGATCAATGAACCTTCTTCCATAACCCAAGAGCAAAGAAGGTTGTATCAATTGTGGTTTACATGACCATAAAAACTGAGAGTGTATGAAACAACCTATGGCATTCCACAATGGTAAAGATATGAGGAATCTTTGGTGAAATTTTCACTATGCTATAAATCCAGGTTCTCAAGACACTTCATAGGTGTCTCAGGTGTCGTATTCATTGACGAGGAGAAGACAATAGAATCCATATCATCTGTAGAATAATTCTATCCTTGGTGATTCTAAGAATACCATGACTCCTCCATAAGGGAAATATTAGCAGGGAAACATTGAAAAAATTAAAACATAAAAGAAATTATATGGAACTAAGAAGGTGATTGTTTATGAGCTTGTTTTACCATATATGGTGAGAGGTATTATTCTTTTGAATTATACCATTATGAAAATACTTTTTTATACTGGTGCATCATATTCCCTTATTGATTATTGTTCTATTCATTTGATGAGTTTTGACCTTGAGATGATGCCATCAATGATAAAACATCAAACTCCTATTGGACAACTAGAAGGCCAATCCTTTGGGTGTAGAGCATGTTCTATAACTATTAAAGCAACTAGGATGAAATGGTATTTTTCTATGCTAGACATGGATGCCTATAATGTAACCCTGGGTAAGGATTGGTTGAAAAAAATTCAAGGCTCATATCAATTTTCATTAAAAATTATGTCAGTTTTATGACCATGGATGGGGGTGAACATCACATTAGTGGAGATCGATGTGTAAAGATAGGTGCAGTGGGAATTTTGTCACTATTAGTGTGAACATTCTCTTACTAGTTAGTGGCATTGACATTGGAATTGATGAAAGATATTGGGAATTGAATTTTTATAATAGTGGTGGTTCACATTATTGATGTGTTTCCCAAAAGATTATTTGGGCTACCACTGATAAGGGAAGTGATGTTTTTGATTTATCTATTTTTAGGGACTAGTCTTATACCACTTCCATCTTATCAAATGGAACCAATAAAATTAATTGAGACGAAAGTGATGTTGTAAGTGAAATAAAGAAAGGGTTTCATTCAATTTGGCACACTTTATGGGTAGTACCAGTCTTATCAGTGAAGAAAGAAGATGGAACTCTAAGGCTATGTGTGGATTATTATAAGATTTACTAAGTTATGATAATGAATAGTTATCAACATCAATTCATTTATGATCTCTTCAATCAATTGAGACGAGATTGGTGGTTCTCTAATATTGACTTGCGATCAGAATAACACTAATTGCGAGTTCATAAAAATCCAGATGAAAACATGAGCATTATGAATATGTTGACATTCTTTTTGGTCTTAAGAATGCACCAGCAATCATTATGAAATTGATCTATTCAATACCTCAGTAATATATGGATTCTATTATTGTGAATTTTTTGGATGACCTATTTTCTAACAAGGGAGGATTACGTTAAATACTTTGTGACAGTGACAGAAATCTTGAGAGACTAGCGTTTATATGCCAAATTATCAATGTGTGGTTTTTCGATCCAAAATGGTATACTTTCTTGGACATGTAATTTCTAAAAGTGGAATTTTAGTGGATCTAGAAAAGATTGAATATGTTATCACTTGGTGATGACAACATAATTTATTTTAGATATGACTCATCCTTGGTCTAGCTAGTTATTAAAGATGCTTCATACATGATTTTTCATAATTAGATTTACCTATGATAGCTTTGAAAAAGAAAAATTTCCTATTCCATTGGAATGTGGAATGCTATAAATCTTTTCAATATATAATGTTTTACATTATATCCACACAAATCATTATTTTTTTAGAATCAAGACTTGGGAATGTGCTGTATTATAATTTCTAGGATTGAAGTTGGTGTGTTTCCTTATACAATGATACCATGTTGTTTCTTATGGATTAAGGAATTTGAGCATTCATGAGAATAATTACCCAAAATAGTGTTGAAGTTAGCTACAATAATCCAAGATTTGATGAAATGACGTCATTATCTCTTTGGCATGAAATTCTATATGTTCACCGATCATAAGATATTGAAGCATATTTTCTCAATAATGGATTAGAATATGATGAAAATAATATGGATGGAGTATCTCAAAATGATCGACATTGACTTGATGTATACCCTAGGTGAATAAAGTTAGTGGTAGATACATTAAGAATAATGTTGCATGCTCAGTTGGTGAAAGAACCTTCAGATGAGTGTCACCTGATGTCGATCTTAGCAGACATGCATGTGGAATGGGAAGACTGATTTGGTGTTTCTATTTTATTTCCTGTTTTTCATATTCCTAATTTGATAAATATTGTAAAATAGGGAAAAACATATGTTTCATAGTTACTTGAAACATGTGTTCTAGTTTTAAGAATCCCTATTTCTAAGAAGTTTCCATTGGATTTATTTATGGAACCAGAATCTCTAAACAGTTCTATATCCAAATGGGATCTCCTTCCCAAAGGTAGGTGTTCATTAAGTTTAAACTTTACGATACATAAGAACATGCATTAGTCGAGAGGATGGGAGGTCAGACTCATCACACCCATTTTGGGGGAATTATTGTCTACTCCGGAAATCTCTTTGAAAATTTAAGATATTTTATTGAATCCTTATTAATTCACCAAGTATATTGTCACGACCCGTCCCAGTGGGGCTCGAGCCGCAACTCCTCATGCCCGCCTCCAATAGGCCAGGGGCTGGTGACTAGCACCGAGTAGGAATACTACAAACATGGGAGGAATTGCCTATAAACCTGTACACATGCACACACATCTCCAAACTCATAAATCTGAAAAATTAAAAACTACTAAAAATAGAAAAGATGCATGCATGCACTAAAACCCAACCACAGAGTATGGCAGGAATGTAAAGTGCAAGAAAGTAAACCCTAGGAAAAAAGTACAAGCCCACCAAAAAGAAAGTCTGTAACAAAGTCCAACCTCTAAGAAAGGTAATGGGAATGTAGTCTGTAGCCTTAGGAACACACCTCGGCCTGTCTGATCTCACTGAGTACCATCTGTTCCTAGTCCACCTAGAATCCTGTCAAAGGATCGCTCGTCTACACAAGACACGACACCTGTGGGAAAATCCCGTGTAGGGGGGAGTATAAAAATACCCAGTAGGACACCTCGAAACCACAAAGGAAATACAACAAGGAAAATACCACAGAGGAAAGATACAGTCATCTCCACACAATATATGTTTAAAAAACATACCATAAGAATATCCAGATATACTCATGAAAAATTGACTATCGCGAATACCACCACTAGGATCCAGCTCGAAGATTTACACTAAGCACATAACAAGGAGAACACACTCCTAGGTCTGAAGAGAGAGACACACGAAGTACTCACTCTGAGAGAACACACTCCACAAGTACTAAGGTAACATGATGCTCAGATGAGGATCATGGCCAAGTCATGGGGTGATTCCGAGAAATCAGTCTGAGCTAATCCGCTAAGAAGAGGATCGACGCCCTGGTAAAGTTGGTCATGTCGATACCAAGAACTCTACCTAGGGTTCCAGGAATGAATAGAGGATCTAGATCTAAGTCTCACAGAGGGGATTCCAACAACTCTATTCATAAAGTTATGCTGAAGGTATCATACTCTTGTGTAATGGAAATGATACCAGAACCTTCAGGGAAAGGACCAAGGGCACGAACCCTAAGAAAACTAGTCCAAGTCACAAAAGGAAAGTAGCTCAAGCCTTGAAGAAATTATTACACGACGTGTAGTATGATTACATGTCATGTGCCTTGACCCTGTGTACTGACGGTGTAAACGGCCCGTGTCGTCTATCCGGTTTGTGGAAAACTCGACTACACGGTGTGTAGAAAAGTACACGCCGTGTTCCTGACTTTGGGTACTACCCATGTAAATGGCCCGTGTCACTCGGATTGTCGGTTAGAAATCAACTAAATGGCATGTATAAAGATAACATTCCATGTCCGAGCACCTGGGGCTCGCTCCATGTACGCCGACCATGTGCTCGTACATGGTCTCTGCCCGTGTCCCTGTCGCCTGCCCATGTACCAGTACACGGGGTATCTAGTGTATCTTGCCGGGTCTGGCTGGGGCGAGGTATACACGGCGTGTCCTTGGCCGTGTACCATGCCGGTGTCCGTGTATCCTAGAGTACACTCCATGTGGTTCGCCGACGAACACACGCCGTGTATCCCATACTACACGGCGTGTAGTAGGGATTTTTCTCGAAACTCCATCTTCTTCCTCGCGCCGCGTCTGAACCTACGAATCTTATTTTCTTGTCTGTTCATCCCGATACTCTAGGGATTCGTTCGTTTCATCACATTAACATCAAAACGGGTGTTTTCGGCTCTTAAAACGGATCGTAAACGTCGAATGATCCATCTGAATAAAAATGCCCGAAAACTTGTATCACCCGATCCGCTCCGAATCGCTTGCCGAAACAATCATCACACCTCGGTGACACCGCTTTGGGGTTGGATCCACAATCTCGGATCATTGTGTCATAGAACGGCTGCACAAAGATCTGTTGTTCGTGGATTAGCCCGCGTTCGTCGTAGAAATCAAGAACGGGGAAGAAATCACAATTTAAACATCCTACCTGGATTTATCGCCGTTCGTCGGCGATGATCTGGTCGCTGCGTCGTTGTCGCCGCGTTGGGAGGTTTCCTCTAGAGCCTCCAGAGCCGCCAAGGGTTTTAGGGTTATGGAAATTGTAATCCCGATCCCCTGAAAAAGCTCCATTTAAAAAGATAAAGGATTTCGCTGTAACAAAGATTTAAATAAAATATTTTAATAAAATATTTTATTACGGTTGCATCCAAAACCCAGATTTTACTACCGACCTGCGTCGGCCAATGTTAGGACTCACCTAAGGTAAAAACGTTGTTCTGAACGCAATGGTTCCCTGAGATTTCTGATCCAAGAACCCATTTAGGAGTTATTACACTTTTTCAGGAAAACCGCACGCCCGCGTTTATTTAATCATTAAATTAAATTCAAACATTTGTTCCGGGCTCACCGGGCCTCGGAACCGCACGCCGCCTTAGATCTTGGTCTCGAATTAATTCCCATATAATGTAAAAATAATACATGGAAAAATCCGGGACATTAAATCACACCCACCTTAGGGATTTTACGTCCCTGAAAACCCAAAACAAAGGCTACTCAAAAAGATGTCGGTACTGCACACAAATCTGAGCCTCCCGCTCCCACGTGCTCTCCTAGAGATTCTCGTACTTCCACTAGACACACACCAAGGGAATACCTCACCCACAAAGGATCATCTCCTGTTGATCCTCGATATCCACTGGGTACTCAGCAAAGGTTGCTCCATCAGCGATGACCAGCTTTCCCCAGTCGATGACGTGCGATGGATCATGCACGTATCTCCATAGCTGTGACACATGGAAGATGTTGTGTACCCGGTCCATCTGAGGAGGTTGATCCAAGCGATACGCCACCTTGCCAACTCTACTCAGAATCTGGAAAGGGCCAACGAACCTCATAGATAGCTTTCCGCCTCAGTCAAATCTCTACAATCCCCGTCGATGTGAGACCCGAAGGAACACATGGTCTCCCTCCTCGAACTCCAAGGGCCTCCGCCTTCTATCGGCCTAAGACTTCTGCCGACTCTGTGCAGTCTTCATCCACTCCTGGATGAACTGCACCATCTCTGTAGTAGCTCTCACCATCTCTGGGCCCATGAGTGCTGAATCTCCTGGGTCAGTCCAACAAAGTGGCGACCTGGAGGGTCACCCGTACAAAGCCTCAAATGGTGTCATACCAATAGTGGAATGATAACTGTTGTTATAAGCGAATTCCACCAGTGGTAGGTGATCCTCCTAGCTACTATCGAAGTCAAGTATGCAAGCCCGAAGCATATCTTCCAGGACCTGAATGGTCTGCTCTGTCTAACCATCAGTCTGGGGATGGAACGCTGTGCTCAAGCGTAACTGAGTCCCAAAAGCTTCTTGCAATCCCTTCCACAACCAGGATGTGAAACACGCATCACGATCTGAGACGATCATGGATGGCACTCCATGAAGTCGAACTATCTCTTGCACGTAGAGGCATCCCAAGCTCTCTACTGAACTCTACTCCCGTATGGCTAGGAAGTGGGACGACTTGGTAAGTCGATCAATGATCACCCAGATGGCATCGTGCCCCCTGGATGTACATGGTAAACCCGTCACGAATTCCATGGATATCCCATCCCACTTCCACTCTGGAACCTCAAGGGGATGAGTCAAACCTACTGGCACCTGGTGCTCAGCCTTTACTTGCTAACAAGTAAGGGACCGAGAAACAAACTCTACCACACACTTCTTCATTCCTGGCCACCGGAACTGACGTCGGAGGTCCTGATACATCTTTTCCACGCCTGGATGCACTGCAATAGGGGATGTATGGAACTCCCTCAGAACCTCTTCCCGCAACATCACTAGTACTTCCGTGCACTCTCTAAAAAGAACAATGTGCTCCCCACCTTCTGAATATCCATCAACAGCATCACCTATGGATATCTGAGCACGTAGAGTCTCATAGCTAGCATCCTCACTCTGTACTTCCCTGACTCTCTATAAGAGTGGAGGGGTAACAACCATTGAATGAAGGTAAGCTCCCTCATCCCCATCCAGGAATGTTAATTGCAAGGAGGCCAACTGCCTAGTCGCCTCATCCAGCAACTGCGAACTGGATTTCTTGATAAGAGCATCTGCCACTACATTCCCCTTCCCAGGAGTATAAACGATATCAAAGTCGTAATCCTGGAGGAACTCAAGCCATCACCTCTATCTAAAATTCAAATCCTAATGAGAAAAGTTATATCTAGGACTCTTGTGATCATAATAGTAGGTAAACCACTCTCCCATTGGGTAGTTCCACCACATCATCAATGAGAAGACTACCACTGGCAACTCAAGATCATGGGTCACGTAGTTCTTCTCATGTGGCCTGAACTGACGTGAGCCATAGGCAGTAACCGTTTTCCTCTGCATCATGACACAACCAAGCCCGGTTCCTAATGGGTCGCAGAACACTACATACTCGACACCCTCCTCTGGTAACCTCATGATCAGGGGTCTCGTCAAACTCTATCTCAACTGCTGGAAAGCTTGCTCGCATCTCTCGGTCTACACGAATGGCTGCCCCTTTCAGGTCAAAGCTGTCATGGGTGCTGCAATCCTATAGAAATCAAGGATGAATCTCTGATAGTAGCCTGCCAACCCAAGGAAACTCCGCACCTCAGTCACGCTCCGGGGTGGCTCCCATGCTAGCACTACTTCCACCTTGGCTGGGTCCACTACTACACCATCTACTGAGATAATGTGTCCCAGAAAGTGGACCTCTTGTAACCATAACTGACACTTCGAGAGTTTCAAAAAGTAAAGGTATCACAACATCGACCTACTTATATATTGTAGTAGTTAACTATTTTTTTTGGAAATGGGATCATACAACCATGTATTTTGTTACAGTTCTACCAAGAATAGTCCTGAAGCTAGATACCACATGGGTTATTCAAGATCAGCTCATATTGTCGGCCAATTTCATACCTATTCCAAAAATGGATACGATGGTGGATGTGTCCAAAATATAAATCTATGAAGTGGTAAAGAGACATGGAATACTTATTTTTGTAGTATAAAAAATGTATCCAAAGTTGACATCTCATTTCTAGAAATCCTTATAGAAATAACTTGGGACTCATATGTCTTTGAGTATGGTGTATCATCCATAGTTGGAGGACCAAACTAAATGGATTATACAAATATTTTAGGATATTATACATTCTTTTTTATTTGATTTTAGTTGCTCATTGGAGGATCATGTGTCATTGGTGGAGTTCTCATGTAACAAAACTATCAGGACTCAATAAATATGACTCCTTTTAAATCATTTTATAGTTTTCTTTATAGTTTTTCACTTTGTTGGGAGGAAAGATGTGAGAGTTCACTAGTTGGGACATGCCTTGTAAATGAAATGGAGGAAAAGACTCTTTTTATTAAGATACATATAGTGACAAACCATATTTTTTAGAAATCATATGAAGACCATCGTTGTCGAGAGTTGTCCTTCACAACGATTGATCATATGTTCTTGAGGATATCTCCAAGGAATGGATGTCTATGTTTTGGGAATAATTTAATGTTATATCATTGTAAAATAAGTACTTTAGTTATACTATAATGGGTGGGAGAAGTGGAATATCATTTGGAATTTCCACCATGGTTTGGTGTGGTGTACAATGTGTTCCATGAATGTTAGTTGAAAATTTATCGGCTTGATCCAAATCATTGATTAGATGTGATCATGTTGACCTTGATATGGATTATTAGATGTTATATATACAATTTTTTTATGGATTGGAATGATAATGTCTTATGTCAAAAAAACATCAGACCAGTGAAGGTTTCGTGGAAACATGCCCATATTCAGGAAGATATTTGGGAACACAAGGAGATAAAAGAGTAATGGACAAAACTATTTCAGGGAAAAAGTGGTTTTCAAATTTATAGGGGAATAAAGGCCAAAGGTAGGGAGAATTTAATACCCCCAATAGTTGGTATGACATCCCTTTAATTATGTTTTTATTTGTATAATGTGGTTGGGTGATGTTTAGGAAACTTTTTGTGACTTTTAAGGTGTATTTGGGGATTTTCCATGGGTGAAAGTGTGGTGCACGGTTTCTGGACAATATTAAACACATGTAGAAAACCACGAATAGTGTGGTATGGGAAACGAAGAAGGCACAAAAGTGACACAAAACATCTCCAAACCTTGTGGCTGCCGAGTAGAAATCATGCACATTAAATGTTGGATTTGGAATTTTTGAGGTAGTGTCTTAAAGATGGTTGGTACACGGTATGTAGAACATGCAAGGCAGCCATGTGACATATCGATAAAGATATAAGAAATAAAATGGTTAGAGATTATTTTTCCTAACCGTGAGAGTAAATTGTGCATGGGTCAGAGTTAGATCATTAAATTGTGGATCTAATTCACTTTTTTCCTCTATGTATCTATATTTCCTTATATTGGCCCTTACATCATATTTTGGTCTCTAAAATGTGGGATAAACTTTCTCAAATTAATTGGAATCGATATAAATCCATTCCTTGGTGCATCGTAGCTCGATTCCTGTAGTATGCAGTCATTCTTGATCGTTCTAATTAGTTTTCATTAATAGAATACTCCCTCCATCACGTTTTCTTATATCTATTCCCATTGTGGGTAGATATAAGGGTATCAGTGAAAAATATTGTTAAATTTTGTTTTTTTGGAGTTAGGAGATGAGATATACATTGGGTTTTTTGAGATTCAACCCGATTTTGTTACATTTTTCATGTCGTTTATCATTTTTACCCAAACACTTGAGGCATGTGGATTCACTCTCAAATCTTATATTTTAATCATGAAGTCTCAGTTTCAAATTGGTTTCTTATCTAGATTCAGATTGTGGAATTATGGTAAAAATCATTTAATTTATCCATTTTAGTGATGAATTATGTGTTTTTGATGAAATTGTGTAATTGTTATAATTGGTTGTGAAAGTACTTTGGTTTCTTTATTCTCACATGTTTATTTAAAATATAGATTTTATAGATTCTTGACTTGGCTTTTTAGAATGGATTTCAATAAAAATGAGACTTTATTAAAATGATTTGAAATTTTTTTTAGAATGGTTTTCTTCAGACAGGGGTTTTGTTTGATTTCATGTTCTACAGGCCATGAATAAGGTACGTGTTCATGTGGGGTACATGGAAAGTGACCCTATAACATGAGAGTATGTTAGTGGGTCACAAGGTGATTGGATAAGATATCATAAATGAGTACGGAACTATCAAAAAAGTATGCATGTGTGGGCGTGTTGTGAAATAATGAATGGTTATGCCAAAATAGATTGCTAAATGGTTTATAGAATTTTTTGTGCACTTTCCTTGGAAAATTGTTCACAATAAATTTTGTTTAAATTTTTATGTAACCATATTTAGATTTTTTATATAATTTTTTTTATAAATGTTTATAAAATGCTCTATCCTAGTAGCATGATTAGGTATGTTATTTGGGAAAACTAGCTGAGATTTAGTATGCACCCCTGCTTGGGCATATTTGTGATTTTGCTGATGTTATCTTCCGGGACATGGGAAAAGATAAAGTATCACACATGGTTATCACTAATTCATTATGCTTGGTATATTTGGTGATCTTGGATAATGTATATTGTGGAGCTCAGAGTCTTCTGGTTGTTTTGATGTTTTATTATCTTGTCTTATACTGTTTAACTTGGCATTGTATTTTTCCACTGTGTACTTGGTTATAATATGATTTTTATAAATGAAATGTCAGTTTCCGTTAATTTTAATCATGAATCATATAATAAGTTTATTGGTTATGGGGTTTGTAATTAATTTTTATATTTAACTGTTAATATTCCCACACATATATTGAACCCCTTTGTAATTTATTTTCATCATTTGGCGCCTTGGGAATGTTGTTTAAGGCCTAGTAACATCTCCCCACCCTCTCAAGCCAATGATAAGGGGAGGGATGTTACACAATCAATTTATATATTTCATATATTATAATTATTACTACATTATTCTTATATATTTCTAATACAACACATGACTTTATTATTTTCTATTAGGTGTAAATATAATAATTTCATTTGAGGATGTGTGGACTAACCACCCCTAAAAAGACATGATTTGGTCAACCGCGTCATGGAATTTATTAAGGATGG
Organism: Viscum album; assembly: GCA_963277665.1. Taxonomy (NCBI): domain Eukaryota; kingdom Viridiplantae; phylum Streptophyta; class Magnoliopsida; order Santalales; family Viscaceae; genus Viscum; species Viscum album. The sequence goes on along the minus strand of OY728129.1, from coordinate 687,436,040 downwards.
GTTTTGTAAATATATTTTATATAATAAAGAAACTATAATAAGTATATACATACATACATACACACATATATATATATGTATATATTTTTTTACATTTACTTTATTTAAAAATGATAATTAAACAGAAATAGTTTTCATGCGTATTTAAGACTTATTGTCTCCATGAACGGTCTATTCGATTTCATACATCTATATTATATGGATTAATATAACACAGATATGATAATAAAATATATTTAAATCATGTTTTATATTCTAAAACTCGTGATATATGTATAATGACAAAAGATAAAAAAATCTAAGAAACATGCAAAAACAAAGTGAATATTACCCGAAGTGTATCATTAATCTTGAATTTTTATCAAGTAGGTAAAATAAAATCATAATCAAACAATATATTGGATTAGTTAAAAGAATTTTATTTTGTGATATATGTATAAATAATTTATATTTATTATACAGGATGTTTAAATGTGTAGGATGAGATTCAAGACACAAGGTAAGGGAATTTAATCTCTCTTTTCTTCTTGTGATATACGTGCTTTATTCACTGCACATTCTATTTATGTGGTGTGTATACTACCAATGGATATATTCTATGATTATTATAATTAAAATTATGGGTATTTACATCTCCATTTTATGATATTTCTATCAATTGACTTATGATTCAAAACTGAAAAAGTCAGTAATGTAATTTTGTCTCAATTTTCCTTCTTTGAGTCACAAGCCATGTTAGGCCCCTATATTTTTCCAAGATGTGTATATTGTAACAACCCATAACTCTATTAATAAATTTACCTTCCAATTTTTATTTCATATAAAATATATCACATAAAATAACATCTATACCACTATACAATCATTATATATTGCGAATTAATGAAATAAAAGGCATTCCTAGAAGTTAAGGAATCTATACCGATTAAATAATAACATTACCATAAGAAGAGTAATATGGCCATTATGAATTTTAAATTTTCCCAATGAATATTTACAAAACCCATGAATGTATGAATATAATTTGGACACCTTATAAAAGAAATTATGATATAATTAAATCATTGTATAAGTAAATTAATATTTTAAATATTATTGATTCAGTGTTAGTATTTATGTAAGTAATTAATATTTAAATACAAATTTATAATTAATAAAATGAAATAAAATAATATTTCATTTTATATAATATATTAAAAAATTAACATTTTGTTGTCCTATGATTTTAGGATAATTTTATGAGACCTTCATTAATTTTCCATATTATTATAAAATTTGTAATAAATTTAAAATATATATTCATGAGTAAATAATGGTTTTAATTAAAAATTAAATTTATCATATTTATATTTTTTTAGTTATACATGAATAAAAATGGTCTGTTTAAATTTTTGGTATTTTTCATAAATACTTGATTTTCTAAAAGAATAGTAAAATACTATAATTTGTGATTAATTACAAATACATGATTTATTATGTCATAGATGATGTATGGGTGATGTAAACCCATAATATAGAATATTACTTCATTAATTAAATATATTTTTATGAAAATTCTCAATCCATTCATAGTCTTAATCCAAATAATAATATAATGAATAACATTTCCATGGAAACCCCCTCTCCTCCACTATAAATATCACCCCTCACCCCATACTATTGTCACACCTCTATGCCTTGAAGATAGTTAAATTTCATCCAAAATAATATTACCTAGTATCCCCAAAAATCCAAGATCTTTTGGTGTTACTAATAGAACAAAACCCCTTTTATTAAAAATGATATCAAGGAGGATAATTCAATAGGTAAATCCTCTTCCTTTTTTAAATTAATTTCATTTATTTTTTTCTTATAATCTAGGCACCTCCTCTGTCCAAATGATTATGATAAATACACTATAATCTATATATTTGAATGATATTATGTTAATGGTGTATCTATTATCAATCTCTTTATTCTCACCATTTTATTTTAAAAAGTATAAAATCATCGTCCTGGAGGTACAGATTTGAAACCATCATGGATGACAAAAATTCGTTCTTCAATTTATCCTTCAAGGATTTTCCTAAAATATTTTTTTTATGAAAAAAATTATAAAATATGTAATATTTCTTATTTATATTTATAGAACATGCAAAAAACAAATTTAATATTACCAGAAGCATAACTATAAACATGGAATTATTAACAAAATGGTAATATAAAGACAAAATAAAACCATATAATGTATTTGATATTTGAATAAGGATCTTTGATATATATGTATAATAATTTTTGGTTTGTTATACCAGATGTTTGAATGAGTATGATTAGAGTCAAGACACTTGGTAAGGGAATTTCATCTCACTCTTTGTTTTATTGAGATATAGGTTTTATTCACCACCAAGTCCTTTTGTGTCGTGTGAATACAACCCATGGGTGTTTTCTAGGAATATTATTCATAACATTATGGGTATTTACATATGAATTTTATGATCATTATTTAATGGGTCTTATGTTTCAAAAGTTACAAAATTGGTAAACTAATTTTGTCTCATTTTTCAGTCTTTGAGACAGATGCAATGTTATGCACCTATATTTTCCCAGGAGGTTTAAATACTCCCTTTGAAATGTTAAACAAAAATTCTACTTATTTTAATGGTATTTTAATCTTTATTTCATCTCATTTTACTATAAGGTGATTTTTGTTCAAGGATACCATGTAAAAAGTGTTTATTGTAACAATTTCATCACTTATCGAGATTGTTTATGTTTATTGTCCTTTATTGAAATATTATAATGATTATCTCAAAAAATTAATTTTTTCTATATTATGGTTATTCAATATATATTATATTTTTATTACCATTTTCCTACTCTTTAGTACATAATCAAGTTAATAAAGTATATTTAACAATGCCAAATATTAACCTCTATTCAGAAGGAAATAGTTTTTCACTTTAAACCATGTTTTCTAAAAATAATTTCGAAGAATATTATATTATTATACTATAATTATAAAAAGAAATTTCCCCTATTTTTTTATTATAATTTTTTTAGTTGAATATTCTTAACACATTCTGAACAACATGATTTTTGACCATGTTTACCCTGAAAAGGGAATTTTTATTTTAACTTATACAACATGTATAGGTTTACTCGTCATATTTTTTCACAAGATTAATTTGAATTTTTAAAATGTTAATATTTAATAATGTTTTTTTAAAACCATTTTAAAAAAAATGTTATTAAAACATTTTCATTCTTTTTTCATATGTTTTTAAGTTAAAATGTATTCCAAATATTTTTATGATTTCATTATATGTTTTCTAAATGGTATTAATAATTATTTTAAATGTTTTAAACCATATTTATTAGTTATCAATGAAAATGGATTTTGAAATATTTTTTTGACTTTTATATGTTTTCATGGGAATGTTTTTTCAAAATTATTACATGCCTTATTTATATGGTTTGAAGGTAATTTATATGAAATTTATATTCAAATGGTATTATGAATTTAAAAAATTCAAATAATAAAAAATATTATTTTCAAAAATTTTTGTAAGGATTTTTCAAAAACAAATTCCATCTAAGATGACATGTTTTGATATTAATCATGAAAATCTAGGAAATGGTCTATTAGTATCGTTCATATTCATTATATGAATGTCTTATGATTAATGTCATAGTAATTATAAAACCCAATTTCTCTTTAATGTATTATATTTGTAATAAATGCACTGGAATTTCATGTGTTGTGCTTATGATAAAATTATTATGAAACATGTATATTTTTTCAATAGGCTATGATATTATTTCATGTTTGTGTGACCCGCTTGATTTCATAGGTTATGATAGGATTGTTTTTGATTTTTTGGCCCATGTATGTATGATTTCATTTTAATATGGGTGAGACCTATATCTCCCTCTAATTAATTGGGTATTGTTTTTTATCTCATGAGATAAACCAAGATTGTTTTGGGAGTACTCCTTCACTTCTATGATTGCCATGGGAGAGAAACATGACCACCAAGATGGTATGAGGAGTAAAATCATTACACTACTATGTCCATGGGATTGAACTATGAGTACCAAGATAGTATGGGGAGTAAACCTATGAAACTAATATGTTCTTTGATATGGAAGGTATGATCTTCTATTTTCCAGAACACATTTTCATACTCATATGCTCATGTTTAGGCTTACATGCCTCCATTGTTTACCTATATTGAGCTTCTGAGATCACCACTTTTTAGATTTTCCTCCCCATGTTATGATGATAAATGTTTTGTTTGATGTGTCTAAGAAGTGTTCTAGTCAAAAATATCCTAGTGGGAGATAATGTAGTTCACTTATGTACCAATATTCATGTTGGAATTTTTCCAAAGGCCCTAGACTAGTACATAATTTTGTAATCTATTTCTATAATTTTTTATGTATTCCATAAATGTAATGAAATATCTAGGCTTGTTAACACATGGTCTTTATATATATCAATCTTATACTTTCCTTAGATGGTTTATGTTTATGAAAAAATGATTTTAATGAAAACCCTTTAATTCAAAATATTATTAAATGATGACACCATCAATTTTTCACATGGGTTAGGATTTTCTGAAATAATGAAATTATTATGATACCTATTTCAATTACATAGGTTCTATTATAGTGAAATGATTATGAAACCCATTTCTTTAAATGGGTTCTGATATGATATATATTTTTTGATCTTGTGGAATATGAATTTGTTGATTAAAATATGGGTGGGACCAATATCGTCCTCCAAAGCATTGGTTAATGATTAATGTTATTTGATATCAGTACATGGGAGGTTATCTAAAGTCTGAAAGAGGGAACACGATTGGTTATCCAAAGCCTTAAATACAGTACATGAGAGGCTATCCCAATCCTAGAAGACAATACACAAGAGGATATCCTAAACCTAAAGTAGATACATTGGCTGTTATCCCAAGCATAACATGTTATGAATTTATTAGTTGGTATACATGGAATAAAATTTTCTATGATTATGTATATGCAACAATGATAGGTCATATACCAATGATATATTATCATTGATATTTTTCTATAATTCAATTTTTATTCATGACTTATAAGAGGACATGATTTACACAATGACTCATGTTTATGATATGTGATATGCAAGGTATTTTTTTGTATTTTGTTATCATGTTCTCATAACCATATCATTATTTTACCTTTATATCTCACTTTATTACACACACTAAAAACCTAAGATCATAGTTTATTATCTTTTCATTCTATAAGAGATGAAGAATGGTATTAAATATCATATATCTAAGATGGGTTTTAGTTATTAAGAGTATAGTGAGAGATGACATTGCTCATGTATGAACAATTTTTTATGTGTCAATTTTTCAAATGCCATGAGACCAAAATGATCATAGGTTGGATCATAATATTATGTAATGAATATTATTCTAGAATGATGTTAATATATGTATGATATTTATGAATTATTTTCATTTGGTACCATAGAAATGTTTAGATAACCATAAGAAGAAGTGTGAGAAAACATTAATGAGATCTGTATGGAAATTTATAAGTATATCACAAAGGATACATCTAAGTATAAGTATAAGGATGAGTCAAGTTATAGTAAAATAACAAGTAACTTTGGTAAAGGATAAAATTAGGTGTTTTCATGTAATTAATTCATTTTATGGATACTAAAAGTGGATGTTTCTCTATCGCGGGTGAACCTAGGGGTAATAATTCATAAAAGGGATCATTAAGATGTAATCAATAATCACTTGGTGCATGAAAATGGGCATTTCTACACAGATATTTTGATACTCTTAGGGGATGGGATTTGGAAATTAACACTCTTTATGAACAGTAATGATGAATATAAATAATGGCCATTAATGACCAAGGATATGATTAAGGTGTCATAGATTGTAAAAAATTGTATCATGATTTAGACATCCTATATGTGATTTTTCATGATCATGTGGATTCCTAATATCAATAATATTATAAACACATTCATCATTGGTTTTAAATAATGTTAGTAACTAGAAGGAACTAGATTAATAATAAATATGATAAAAAGTGTGTTGATAACCAACCAAATGAGATGATGACATATTTGAAGGGTATTTTAATTTTTCCTTTTTGTTTAAAAAAATATATGATTAACAAAATTCACCTTAGAAACTAATAGACCCACCAAAGAAGAGAAGGATAGATTTAATTGAGATTTTGGGTGGTGGAGAACATGGAGGAAAAATGGATCTGTTTTCTATATGTAGAGATTTTGGGAAGAATTTATATAGGGAATAACTCAATGGAATGAGAAAACGTTTTTTTTTGTATTGTAATGTATGGTATATATTAAGGGATTTCTTATAAAAAATTGTTCATTTAAAAAAATTTATGAGAATAATGGACCCCAATAATCATCAATGGTTGAATTTTATGAATATTCAAATTATGGGAAAAATTAAATCAATTTTCTAGGGGGAACGAAGATAAAAAGAATTGGAAAGGTTGTACGAGTAATGGTTATATCATTGATAATAAAGATAATATTAATGAAATATTAATGGAATGATGTATGTTGGAATATGATAATGAATTATTGTTAATATTGTATGATTAAAGTGGAATAATTGATGTTTTTTGTAGTGGGTTCAAAGAATTATATTTTTATTAATAATATTTTGGTTATGAGAATCATGAACAATAAATTATTGATCCACATTTTTGTCCATTAAGAATATTAATAAATATAATTAATGGTATTGATGGCCTAGAAAGGTTGTTTAATGGAAATGTATGATTTTGAATAAGGGAAAATAACCCTTAATTTGTTTCTAATATGGATAAAATTGTTTTTATTTCGGATAAATATATTATGGGTATGAATAAAGTAAATTGAATAGTATTGACAAACTTCACAATAATTAATGATTTATGAAAAAAGTATTTTATTTTCTCATTGATCAAGTTTAAAAAATTATTATATTTATGGAATATATTCAATAATATGTAATTTTTTTAAGTGTGAGGAATGAGTTATTTTTTATAAGAAGATATATTTAAATTATTATTTTAAGGTAATATAGGATATTACCATGTTTTAATAGAATATATAATAATTACATTCAAATATTTTATTTGATATAAAGAGAAGCTTCATGTTTTTTATGGATGAATGATAAGTTTATTTTTGGAATTTAGTGTCCTATTTTCTAATTTTTTGGAGTTTGAATTTTTTCACACATGGAGGAACCTTAATTTAAACCATTCATGGAATCGATTAAGTTTAAATTTGGATGTTATTGGATAAAATGTGACAACAATTCTATTTTTGATAATAACTAGAGAATGAAGTAATGAATTATCACCATTTTATGGATCTTATGATCCAGTATTGCTTTATGAATAAAAAGTTTATCTTCATTTTTTGGAGCAACAGACGAAGTAGAAATTGATCGAAGAAAAACCAATGGATGAAATTGTACTTATGATACAACGAAACGATAAGCCCTGGGTTAATTATTCAAATTGAAATTATTGATCATAGCATGATGGTTTGTTATCATTTAGTTCTTCCACTGAACCACTATCAACTCCATGACGTGTTCCATATATCTAATACAAGTAATTACATTCCTATTCATTCATATTTTCTGAACTCAGAGGTCATACCTCTAGAAAATTTACTATCTGGTTATGAAAAACTAATAGATATTCTAGATCGAATAGATAATTTTTTTATTAAATTAGACCAATCACCTAGTGAGGTTTTTGTGGTGAAACCGAAATCATGAGGAAGTTATATAAGAACATGAGAATGTTGTGATACAGAAGTATCCTCAACTGTTTTACCAAAGGGATGAAATTCATGGGTGAAATTCATTTCAAGGGTGGTATAACATGACACCGTGATATTTTGGGAATCATTATTTTAAAATTATATTTTTCATTATTTGCAACACTGAGTTTAACCTCAATTACATACAACACTACTTGTATCTTGTGTTAAATAAAACCCTGAGTTTAAATAAAATGAAACTCTTATTATAATATTATTATTTAATATGTTAGATATCACTATAAATTTGAAAAGAATGTATGAAAAAGATATTCAAGATACATGGTTTACACATTTATATAGTATAAATTCTTTTGTGACTACTTAACAAGAAATGAAAGCAAAATCTATTTTAAAATAAATGAAATATTTTTATGAAAACACTTTTTTATGCACACACATGTTTTACATTTAAAAATAAAAAAATTCACAAATATTGAATGATTTTAATAGAATTTATTTATTATATATTAAATCAAAATTTTAACATTATTCTTTTGTTTTTCTAAAAAATAGATTACAATAAATCAAATTTTATTCAAAAAAATATATTTTTTCTAAAATGGAGATTTTTCATAATCCATACATATTTTAAAATTAATATTTATAATTTTTATAAAATTTAAATTTGAAGATGAATTAAATTTTTGAATTCATCATGAAAAATTATAATAGGGTAATTTTTTTTATTTTATGAGATGATAAAATTTTCGATTAAAATTAAAAATAATGGTTCTTATTAAAAAAATTATTTTTTTAAAAAAATTTATAAAAATTAAAAAAATCTATATTGGGATTAACTGTAAAAATAGATCAACTATTAATTTATTAATCCAATTTATTTCATTATAATAAATTAAAAACGTAATCATTATATAAAAATATTTTAATATTTTGATCATTTTATCTTTGAAAAAATGATTTCTCATTGCATTTGTTGGATTAAATTTATATTAAAATGTTACATTTCTATGAATGGAATTTAGAAAAATTGATTCAATATTTGGACTCAAAATAATTTATATTTTCTCATAAGTTCAAAATAATATTTGACCATTGTGAATAATAAAATAATTAAAAATTAATTTACATGGTTACGGTAAAAATTGGTTTATCGGGGGTTAAACTAAAAAATTAAGGATTAAAATGAACCAAAACATTTTCAAGACCCATTGGATGTAAATATTTATGCCTTATATATTATATATTGTAAAATGGAAAATTTTAGAGTGTTGTGGCATGTGAATAACATGGGTACCCCTTTTTCTTTTTAAAAGTACATGTGTGGCTCTCAAGTCACATTAAAAGGCAAACCCTATAATATCCAATTCACACATCAATAAGCCATTATTTAGGCCAAAAAAATCCAAAATTAATTTCTTAATTCTATACACTCATACTGTAATCCTTATTTTTGTAATAAATCTAACATAATAGTATTTTTGTTGCAAACCTAAAGAGTTTGTTCAAAGAAGAGGTAATGTCCCTAATTGATAATTTTACATTACATTTATTCCACCTCCATAAATTATTATTATACAATGAAAATATAATAAACTAAACATCTAACATGTATTCATATGTTATTTTTTTAATTTAATTACCTGAAACTTGATCCTATTTCATAAATTTGGATATGAAATCATCATTGGTGTGTACAACAGTATACCTACTCATTAACCGATGTCTTTCCTTTTACATCACCACCAATCATACCTAGATATAAATGTGTATATAATTATTATAAAATATATTTGTGATATTTTTTAACACTAATTATAACAATAGATCTATATTACTACCTTCAAACATGTTGGGGAACAATAGTGTCAGTCCTGTGTATGGTTGATTAATGCCTCACAAAATTATATTATGTTTTATTAATTTCTTATTTAAAAGAATAAAAAATAGATATATCAAATGAATATATATATATATATATATTATATTTTAAAAATAATTATACTTATTGAATAATTATATCACATATACCTTCCTACATTCAATTTTTGTGGGATATGATAAGGTTGTTCCTACGTACAGCGGAGCATCATCTCGCGAAGTGATGTGATTTGTTTTTCACATAAGATATACATTGAAGTTAATAAATATAGGATCATATAAAAATATGTGTCATTTATGGAATAAAAATAATTATTTAATGGTAATATTTTATTTACCCTTCTTTCATTCATTCTATCGAGGAAAAGGAAAAAAATCATGTGTGCGTATAACCAACCAGATCCAAGAATAATGTATATCATTTTTTATATATAAAATTTATGGAATTTGATAAATAAAATTATTATGAATATATATTATATTTATGTCGTTGATAAAATTCTTTAGGAAATTGAACCATGTTCAAATTACATGATCTAAAATAAAAAAACATACAAGAAAACAAAGTTATTATTACCAATAACATGATTTTATGAAACAATCATTGATAAAAGGGTAATAGAAGGTCATAAGTAAATCATATATGGTATGATATATATTTTAATTTATTTTTAATAGATTTATCAAATAATTAGATTTATTATAAAGGGGGTTTGAATATTTATAAATGAATTTGAGACTTAAGGTATGTGATTTATATCTCACTTTTTACTTCTTTGAGACACATTCTATATCCACCATTTATTTCATTTATATTGTGTATATACTGTCAATTTGATATCTAATATATTGAACCAACTTCTATTAATTATATTTAATTCTTCATTTTTATTATTATTTAATGGGGATTATTATTAAAAAAATTCAAAATTTGTATGGACATGATGTAACAATCTCATTGTTTATTGGGATTATTTATGATTATACATTAGACAATGAAATATTATAATATATTTATCAAGAACATGATTAATTTTATTATCCCTCAGTTATTGCTTACTAATACAATTTTTCTATTAATATACATCTATTTATGAAATGAATGTTCAAAAATAACATTTTTAATAAAAATTGATGTTATTTGTCTAATCAGTGGAAAATAATTTTTAACTCCATATCCATGTTTTCAAAAATAAAATTTATTTTTTTATTCATTTTGGTCTATTTAAATTCATTTTACATATTTTTACATTTTTGGAAGTGTTTTTTAAAATTAATATTCATATAATTTTCAAAAAAAGGCCCTTTTGGCCTTATCAAAAATGAAAAAATATTCATCGTTTTGTGGTGTATAGAGTTTCTTCCCATCATGACTAATCAAGGATATAAATTATCCATTATATGTTTAGTTTTTTACTTTCTAATAAAATAACATCCCAAACATTTTTTGTATTATTATTTTTAAAATTTGATGTGCAAATAATAAATGATATATCCCTCATAAATTGTTTAAAATGATATATTAATTTTTTATAAGATTCCAATATTATAATAAGAGAAAATAAATTTGAAAAGTTTTTATTTTTTAAAAATTATTCTTTAAAGTGGAAATGCCATTTCCCTCAAGAAATATACCAAGTGATATTCTAAAATCAGTTTCAATCTAATATGACATCAGTTTATGTTACTTATCTGTTACTCGATATATGATACACTTCTTATTATTTCAATAGATGGTCTATGTTTATGATTTTATGTTGTTTTTTAAACCAATTTCTATTTCATGGATTATATCTTGAATGAATTCTTATAAAATATGCTTATTCTTTATAATATATTCTATTATAAAATAATGAAATGATTATGAAACCTATTTGTTTTCTAAAAGTTATGTTAGGTTGAAATGTTTATGAAATAAAATTTATTTAATTATTTTTGATTCAATGAATATTTTATGATCATTTTGAATATGAATGTATTGATCACGTGATGGGTTGAACCAATATCTCCATCAACTAAATTTGGTAATGAATAGTGTTATTCGAAGGGTACATCAGAGGTTTCCCCACACTCGAAAGAGGGTACATGAGAGGTTATCTCATGTTTGAGGGATGGTATAATGAATGTTATAAAAATATCAAAAGAGGGTACATGGAAGGTCATCTGAAGCCTGAATTAGGTACATGGGTGGTTATCCTAAGCATAACATGTTATGAATTTCTTGGAGGGTATCTAGGAAATAATATTTTCTATAATTAGGTATATTCCATAAATCTATGTCCTACACTAATTTTATTATCTCTTGGATAATGTTCTTTTATTCCATTATGCTTCATGTATTAAGAACAACCATGATTTATTCCATGACTCATTTTTATGATCTATGATATACATGGTATGGGTTTCATACATTATTATCTTGTTTTCATACCAATATTCACATGTATTATTCAAATATTTATTGTTTAACCTTATTATGAATCTAAGATCAATCATTTTATCTTTCCTTCCCCCAAGATATATATAATGGTATTTTTTATGATGTGTATAATAATGGTTCTAGTTATGAAGATCTCAGTGGTAGATGATGTAGCTCACTTATGGACAAATTGTTTATCAATCATTGTCTCCAAAATAAATTTCCTTAAATAATTCTAGTGTGGATAATTATTATATTTAATTAATATTAATATACAAATTACTAATATTTATGTTTGCGAGTTTGTGGTCATTAAATAAAGAACACATCAGATTGCATGTCAAGATCAAGGGGATGGGATGTCATATCATCCCCTGAGTATCCTATTATAAAATACAGAACTATCATATATATTTATGATATATTCATGAAAACCTTTCATGTGAAAACACTAATTACCTTGTTCAGGATATTGATCAATTATTACCATGAATTAATGTGGACATTTGTATGTGTGAGGGGACATTTATTTTTGCATTCATGATTGGTTATTATATGGTTTATAGATACAAAATTGGGATCATTGGATCATGTATCTATAGAGTATTGAAATATGTTTTTTAGAGTTGGCATCAAGTCTACAACATGAGCATTATACATATCAACATGAAATGAAAGATAACTCATATAGTTTTGATCCACATTGTTTAAATTTATTAACTTTTAAGTTCATGTATCATAGACCAATGTAGTTAATTTTATGGACATATAGTCATGACTAATTATGAACCTTTTAAGGGCATACATCTAGGCACAATGGTGGGACTTTTATGTTTAAGTTTTCAGGACATTCGTAGTGACTTTCATGGTCATGTACCTTCGATGAGAGAAGTTACTTTTAGGGTCATTTACATATTTCTATCATTCATTTTAGTCTACAGTTAAACAATGTGTACTAATTCAAGAATTTTAATATTATATATAATAAATATCTCATACAAATGGACATAAAAAATGAATTCTATTGGATATATTCATGAGAGAACCTTTCTAGTTTTCTTATTTTTATGTAATCTAGAAGGTGTATGGCAAGGGATATCAAATTGTATGGGTGAATTCAGGGTTATCACATGATTATATGTAACTAGATAAGAATGGTTGATTATAATCAAGGGTAAATTGACCTAATAATGATGAATTGGGATTTACAGTTTTCAAAAGAAAATTTGTGTTTTTGTATAACTAACATGGAAAAATGAAAACAAATAAAGGGATTATAAAAACCCTAAATAGTTCTGGAGATATATAAAAATGTGCAAAGGGAGTATATTTTAAATAAATCCTTAAAGAGTCACATCTAATGTCCATTAGAATATCACATGGAGGTTTACTAAATTCTATGTGGTTATTAGAGGTTATCTCAGAGTTTTCAGGATGAGTGTCTTGGTCCAAAAATAGTTTCAATGGCTTCCCAAGAGAAGGAATCCTTGTTATTATGGGAAAAACTATTTTAATTACCCAAATAACCATATTATTTGTAGAGGAAAACATGTGGGGACATCGTCATCAAAGGGAATAATTTATATTTTTAATGGTTTTCAAAATTTAACAAGAGTAGAAACATATTCAAAATGATCAATTCTTGAATGTAGAGGAACATTGGAGATGGCCATGACAGAATGGTCATTTTAGGGTTTTAATTTTTATAAAAGGTAAATAATGAGTTAATATTTATTTAATATCACTAATAGATAAAATGGGGGTAGGAGCATTCATTAAGGATTCTCATGTATCCAAAATAGTGTTCTTTAATGAATAAACTTTCTATTGGTCTGATAATTAATGGTGATGGATCACTAGAAAAGGATAATGTACAATATAAAAATATTAAATTTCAACAAGTATTTGAGTTCGATTAGAGTTTTTTGGTTCAATCAATGGTATATGTATTTAATGTTTGTAGTTTTATAAGAAATACAAGATAAACCATTCATGGAGAAGATAATCATAATTCCTTTTCCATGGGTCTTAAGTGGGGGAAACTGCATAGAATTTTTTTTCGGATTTGACTTACCATTAGGGTCTTATACAATTCCATTCCTCTCATATAAGTTATATATTTGTATGAAAACAGAAGAAATGAGTTGAAGGAAATCAAAAAATAGAGATATCTCAAATGGGGTGACTTCTTCTCGATGTTCATGTATTGATATTGATTATTTATCTCAATAGGTACCAAAGTGTGGTATTTATTGCCCACTACATTACCATATCATGATGTTTTGAACATTAATTCCATTTAATGTTTTTACTATCATAATTATTATAAATATATATTAAAAAAATAATTGTAATCTAACATAGACATATAAGATAATTAAAAAATATTCTATGAAAAAATGAAATACATGGCCCCAATATTCAAATTAGAAGGAAAAAATGTACACCACATTTATTTTAAAAACCCGTAAATGACATTTATAATAATAATTTTAATATTATACATCATCAAATCATTGATACCTCATCTCTGCAACGTGTCTCTGATAACAGAGAATTTTACATGGATCTGAAGGAATATTTATTCTTATACAAGAATGATCTAACTTGACTTATTTTTAACTCGATTTGTATAGTTTTTATATTTGACAATATATATTTATTAACTGTGAAATATATTATTCTTTTAGAAATATTAATTTTCATGTTTCTGGATTTAAATATTCAAAAAAATGTTTTAATTTTTAATTTTAAGAGTTAAAAAACTCATATAACATGAAGAATTTTTATCCCTATACAAATCATGGAATACATAAATCTCACAACCATAAATTCATATCGAACATTAAAAATGTATGTAGCCTCATTGTATTTTTTTGGTTATTTTCATTTTGATAATTTGACTTTTATTTTTCGATGGGGGTAGGGAATTGTTTTTATATGGAAATAATGATCATTCCCTTAATCATTGAGAAGTATTCATAGAGTAAAAACTTCAATGTTCCATGTTTTTAGTTCCTCGAAATGGCCATACAAAAAATTTATTAACCTGCCTTATATGATTCATCTTGAACCATCTAGAAAACTTTGACCCATCAATTTAAATTTTTCATTATAAAGATGCTCTAAAAAATTCATACATATAATGGACTTGGAGGATGAATATTTTATCATTAAAAATCATCCCATTATAGAAATGGTCTAAATTTCCTAAAAAGATCTTTCATTGTGTCGTAGATTCATCTATAGACATATTCCATTATATGGGTATATGACATAGTCCCTAAAGATACCACTTATGCTATATCGACATCATTCATATAGTTTATTTGGATAACTCTAATTGTGTTATGAATATTTCGTTCTAAAAAATATTTCTTGTGAAATTAAATTTTTTACATCTAACAATTCAAGATGTAATCCTTAATTCACCTCCATTACTTGCACAATATGTTTTTTTTTGTTTTTTTCGAATATAAAAAAGAAATAATTTAAATAAACACATTTTTTTTATTTCAATCCATTCACAAATAAATTTTACTTCCAAATATCCTTACCATCATCTTATTTATTCTAATTATATACCCATTAATTTTTTAGTGCTAGTTTCCCTAATGGATGTTAAATTAGATCCCATGTTCTACTAACATTCAAGGAGTGTATACACTACTTTGTTACTAATATATATAATTTGAAGTCATTGAGAATTTATTATTTTTATGTGTTCTTATGTTCTCTACTATCTATATAAATTATAAAATTAAAATATAATCTAAAAATTTTTATTTCTTTTACGACACTAGTATATCTCATTTACTCATAATGTTGTGCTCATTCATGTAGACCAGCTTCAAGAACTGTCACCTTAGATTCCGCTATTCATTATCTTTTGGGCACTTTTGGACATTTTTGAAACTCTATAATTTGATATATATTAGAAAATATACTTTTGTGACTACTAAGTTCATTAAGAACTAGAGTGATTCATGAACTAACATGTAATTTTAGTTTTAAATTTAGATAAAAATTAGTATTCTATGTTGATTTAGTTCACATAGTAGTATCTTTAACCAAATTTTTTATCATTTCATAAGATCTTATTATTGAATTGAATATTTAAAAATATAATGAACTGTCAGAGGAACTTATCCCATAGAGAACTTAAATTGTCTATAATATCATACCCTATAAATAACTATATTCATGAATTTTCTTATAATTTATCCCTAATCATGGAATCAACATTGAAAAATGAATTACAAGCATAAGCATTTTCAAGGGAAACAACAACCAAAATTATTGCCTATTGATCATCAATAAAAATTTACATCAGTGATATTAAAGGACTTTTATTCATGACGAACACTTCATAATTAATAGATTCCACAAAAAAATATTAAAGAAACAAAAATTTATACTTAGTTATTGGGGTCTCTAATTCAATATCTAGTTAATCTACTCAACCACAACATTTGTTCCGGGGTTATGAGAACCATTTACTCAAAATGAATTCATTTATCATAATAGAAAATCTGAAGCTACCTTCTTATATACTCCCACCCATTACTTGAATATTAGAATATAGTTATCAAAATAGAATAATTATCACAATTTATTTCTTTTTTTTGGATGGCTTAAAAAGAATAGAATTGATCATGAAATATATAATCCACCCCATCCATGTTTCCCCATATATGTAGTTAATAGAGTATGATAATCCATTATGATAATAAAAAACTACTAGACATTACACATATGTATTAGACAATTATAAAATCTAGTTATGAAATGTATTAACTTCTATACTGAAGGAAACCGTCTTGTAATTTCTATATATCCAATCCTTCCATGTTTTATAGTTTAAAAAATTTAGTTTCTCAATTTATTTTTTAGCTATGATTTTTCAACCTTTCTAACATTTGTGATCGAGAAGATCATTCCATTACATTGACATTCTGAATATTGTTGTAATAATAATTTTTCATCTTAAAACTCTATGTACCATACAATTATCATTTTTTCAAAAATTCTTCCACCATTAGGGATCCCCATTTGTTTTTTGATGAACTACTAAAATTAGTTTCTTATATTATCTTAACATGTTCCACACTCACTAGGACATTAGAAAGTATCTGCAATTTGGTCAAAAATTTACATAAGTCATTCTAACTATCTCAATATTTACATTATACATAATAAATAACGTTCAAAATCATTCATATATATATTTACACATTCTCATCCTCTTGAATATTGAAGGAAATGTATCCCCATAATCAGGGATCTACAATTCTTATAGAATATAACACTTATAAAAAATTTTATTTCATTAGGTTTGGTATTTGTGGGAAAATTTTATAAATAAAATATCTAGAATTACTTTTCCATTACCTATAATACTTATTGATGTTCCCTATATATCCACGATGCAAGAACATGGGTATCATATTTTATTATTTTAGTTGGTATTTCTCGTTTTTGTAAAAAAAATTACTCACATTTCAAATGGGTAGAAATCCTTATATATTATGTAGAAAATGCCATTTTACATTTATTTGGACTCATTAGACATAATATCATCATTAAAAGTTTGAAAAAAATATTCTAACTCTAATTATTTCTTACTAAGGGAATTAATAACTATGATAATAATTGTATCCCATGACTCTTGATGTGATTAATGGATAATCAAAGGCAACACTGGCCATTTAATATTCAATCATATTAATTATTATTGTATTTAAGGGTAGTTATAGTATTTTATATTTTTATCCAATAACTTACCTTCATCTATATTCAGGATATGGAGTCATTACATGAAAATAAACTTTTGTGGTGGGATTATCATAATTATTGACAATTGAGACACATTAAAAAGAAATAAGTAGTGGTGGAGAAAAAGGGAATATAATAATTCATGGATGATGTAAGTAATTGAGGACAAGGGAATTCAACTAAATGATGTTATTACAGTATACTGGTAGAGAGACTAAGCTCAACCACATGAAAGGTTACTCATCATGGTCACTTTTTGAAGTAAGGGTAGAGGCCAATGTATTAACCCGACCCCATGTATAATTAATTTCCACTTCCATTCACAGTATTCTATGAGAGTTACTTACTATTTTAAAAAATACCTAATGAGAAGATAAAGTTTCCAATAAATATTTTTCAAACATTGATGAATCAGATTCATCCAAATATAAATCGGCTATACTATATTTGTATAGATTGATACATGTGACCATAATAATGGATTCAACATGGAAGGAGGTTCAATATCTATATAGGTTTGAGAAATTTGGAATAACTAAGCCTTTAAAATATTTGAAAACTCATCCTTTATTCTTTCTACCTTGAAAACATGTCACATTAGTTTTGATTTTATTTTGTTAACATGGATTAGTCAAGCATAGCCAAGTTCACTTATTATATGAATTGAAAATGGTCTACTTTAATACATGAAGAATATTGGTTTTAATATTATTTTATATATCCACATTCCATCATATTTATTTGAAGGATAAATCAAGATAATGGTGTATGGAATTGAAATGTGAGTCATTTATAATCAATACATGGTTCTATATATTATGATGGGTATCCCATGTTCCTATGAAATGAATAGTGAAGAGAATACATTGAATATGAGAATTCACCTCACCACCTTCATGAATATTAAAACAAGAAAAATATTGACCAATAAAATCCCAAATATAATTTATTTCTATGAGAAATCCCCAAATTTAGAATGCCCAGTCTCCATCAATAAACAGATGATTATGTGATTAGGAATTATAAATCACTTGACATATGTATTTGAAAATAATCTAGATGAACTCATTAACACCAATATCATTGTTCATATCATAAATTTTCTAAGTATAAAACTCATATTGAAACTAAAACCTCAGAATAAAATAAAACTTTGATATGAAGCATTTTGTTTAAGACTCTGATTTCTGGTTATGAACTTTCATGAAGTTCAACTCCAAATTCTGGTTACGGACCCTCATGAAGTTCAACTTCGAATTATGGATACAAACTCTCATGAAGTTCAACTCCGAATTCTGGATACGAACTCTCATGAAGTTCAACTCTGAATTCTGGATACGAACTCTCATGAATTTCAACTCCAAATTCTGGATATGAACTCTCATGAAGTTTGACTCCGAATTCTGATTACGAACTTATATAGAGTTCGACTACGAATTCTGATTACAAATTCTAGTTATGAACTTCTCTATGTTATGACTCCGAATTCTGATTACAAATTCTAGTTACGGACTTCTCTATGTTTTGACTCCAAGTTCTCTGAATTCAAACTCCAAAATCTTATGAGTTCTGACTCCAAATTCTCATGAACTCTGACTCCGAACTTGTATGTTCTGGTTCCAAATTCTTATGAATCCAGAATCTAAATTTCCTTGAAATTCAGAATCTGGAATTCTATAGAATTCCGGTTTCGAATTCCTACAAAACAAAATCCGAATATACTTTTTTTTATAGAATCTGAAATCTCATTTACTTACATTCCGAATTCATTTTTTGGTTAGACTCCAAACTCTCATTCCAAATATTAGATTTTAGTTTTACTTACACTCATTTAGTTATAAAATGGTGCCGTGCTTTCAATTATTAAGTAATAATTGTTTGAGTGACATGTGTACACATCCCTCTGAAATTCAAGGAAGAATATGACCTTTGGAGGAGGGAGCCAACCATTGGAGTTGTGCGTATAAACACGAGCTCATTTGAAAAGAGCTAATGATTGAACTTTGACAACTGTTCCCACATGCTGTTAAAGTGATTTCTAGAGAGATAGGCTCTTATAAACTCTCAGGCTTCATGCAGAATGTTTTGGATTGCATGTTCAAACGTTGATTCATGCATATTTTCTTCATGCATATGTTCGATTTCCTTGAAATTAGAGACTTCGAGTTGTGAAGTTAGAGGTGCTGATTTCCTTACAAATCGAGGGCTTGCAGGGATAGCAAGATAGATACCAATCTATTTATTGAGGGCTTACCTGGGTTTGGGTAAGACAGAATTTCTTGAGAGTATAAATCAAGGGACCATTAATCCAGGGTTGTTGGATACCCTCCTCTTTGGGTTAAAAGAGTTATTACTTGTTACATGTAGTGTTACTACATTTGTTTTCAGTTTTATATTATAGTTATTGAGGAAAGTATAAATTTCATATACTTCCTTAAACTTGCACTCTGATTTAGTTAGATTCTATACACTTTAAGGTAGAATCTCAATTGGTGTAAACTTCTTTTAAGTTTCATTTCTGGAATCACTTTTTCAGAATCAAGCAAGATAATAGATCTTAGAGGTGTTGTGAATTTTGGTTATGCAAAATTCCCTTTGGAATTTTTTAAAGTATAAAATTCACCCCCTCTTGTATTTGAGAATCTTATTACATATTTGATCCAACATTTGGTATTATAGATTATATCATACTCAGACATACCATTCTAATAATTGGTATCAGAGCGTTGGTTCAATCTGAATCAATCTCACGATTATATTGAGAAGAGAATTCTCGGAATTGAACTTCTGAATTCAAATTATTTTTTCAGTATCATATTTTTTCAGATTCATATATTCGGACTCATATAGTTTGGATTCAATTCTTTTTAGAGATACAATATCTAGTTCCTGGCTTAGGATATTTTCTCTTATTTGCAAACTCGTACTACTAACAAGTTTGTGTTCCAAAGATTTTCTAAAGAATGGAAAGTTTAAATGTTGGTTCTATTGATAACCTAAATTTTACTAGACCTGCTGTTTTTGATGGAAGTGATCATGAGTACTGGAGAGATAAGATGAAGACTTTCGTTATCAATACTGGAGTTCATAACTATCTAATGCTGACTGGAGATTATAAAATTATAGATAAGGAATTGATAACCTTTACGAATCAGGAGAAATCAGAATATCAATTAAACTTCAGAGTCAGAAATACTTTGTTATGTTCCATGACTAGGAACATCTATTGTAAAATATCATCATGTGAAGCTACAAATAGTGTCTGGAAGAAACTTGAAGTTACACATTTTGGTACATCCAAAGTCATAGAGACCAGAAGATCTATGTTGAGATCAGAATACCATGGCTATAATTTTCCTTATGGAGAACCCATATCCAAAGTATAACAAAGTTTTATGACTATAATGAATAGCTTAAAATCTATGGGGGAAAAAGGTTTGGATGATAAGGCTCTTTTTGATAAGATCAAAGATATCATTCCAATTGAATGGGAGTCCAAAGGGATAGCTATTGATGAGAACAGGAAAGTCACTCAGATTTACTTAGATGAGTTGTTTGGAACTCTTCTTCAGCATGAAACCAGAATGAAGAGAGATGCTGAAAATGTTAAGAAGAATAATGGGAATGAAGGTGTTGCTTTTAAAACCACTTATAAACATATGAAAGCCAAGACCCTAGAAATAGTGTCTAGATCTAAATATAAGAAAGTCATTATTCAGTAAAAATCTAGTGACACAGAAAAGTCTGAGAATGAATTAGCTAATCTTTCTTGGAGAATGAACAAGATTGTAGCTCAAAAGAACCATCAGAATATATACAAGAAGAAATACTACAAAGATAAGAAAGATGGAGAAGTTATGTGTTATGAATGTAGAAGAATAGGTCATATCAGACCTAATTGTCCCTTGTTGAAAAATATGGAAAAGAAGGAAAGGAATTTAGAAAGGAAAAAGAAGAAATTCTATAGATCAAAGAACAAGAAAAGTATTAAAGATAATGATACTTGGAGTGCTAGTTGTGGATACTCTTCATATATCGAATCTTCTGAATATGATTCATCAGCATAGAAGAATATGGGATTCATTGCTACTACTTCTTTCCTTAATACATGTCTTATGGCCAAGGTACGCTCTGCTGAGGCTTTAACAAATTTATCTCTTGATAATAATTACTATTCCAAAAATAGTACTTCTAATATAGATACATCATCTTCAGAAAATGAATAAATACCTTCATATGAATAAGTTTCTAGATTTTCCAAGTTACTTGAAGTAATAAATTGTAAAATTTATAAGAAATTAGACAAGGAAAATAATAGGGAAGAAATTCTTACAAAAGTGATTTCAGATCTTTCTAGAGATCTTGGAGATAAAGATGAGCATTTAGAAAAACATTCTAATGACCTTGAGAAAGCAAATTCTGTTAAGGAAGAACATTCTATATATCTTTATAATTCTATTTTAAGGATAAAAGTTTTTGAGGAAAAATATAACAATAAGGAAATGATTCCTGAGGATAGGAATTTAGTCATCAGACTAAAATATGAAATATTTTCTCTTAAGAAGCTTCTTGATAATTTAACCTCTGGGAAGGAAAATTTTGACAAGATTTATTCTCAAATTAAACATTAGGGAAACATTATTGGGGTACGTTATACTCACCAAAAACCGGTTTACAAAAACAACTATTTTGTTCCTTCTAGAGCCCTTTTTGCACTTTGTGTCAAAGTGGTTGGAATTGGAAGAAGCATTAATCCTTGAATAGAGTTAAATCTCTTGGGTTTCATACAACTTATTTTTCTAAACAAATGTGGATAGAAAAAATTTTGTTGTCTAACAATTCTGGATCCAAGAATGTTTGGATTCCGAAAGTCTAACTCTTTTCTTTCCAGGAAAATAGATATGGTACCAACATCAATACGTGGTACATGGATAATGGATGTTCCATGCATATGAATGGTAACAAAAATTATTTTGAAAAGATTATCAAGACGAAAGGAGGAAAATTAACTTCCGGAGATAATGCTCAGGGAGAAATTATTAGTATAGGTAACATTGTTCTTCTTGGAAAAACGTTGATTTCAAATGTTTTATTTGTTAAGGGTCTTAAGAATAACCTCATTAGCATAAGTTAGTTATGTGATGAAGGTTACCTTGTGAATTTTAGGAATGATAAGTTATTAGTACACAATTCCAAGGAAGAATTTATTCTTTCATCCAATAGGAGAGAATGTTTACACACTAAATTTAGAAGACCTTAGGATCCATGATCTTCCTTGCCTAAGTGTAGTGGAAGATCATTCTTGGTTGTGGCATAGAAGGTTAGGACACTGTAACCTTTGGAACTTATGAAAACTTTCTATAAAAGGAATAGTTAAAGATCTACCAGAGCTTAGATTTGATTTGTCAAAAGTTTGTGATCCTTTTCAATATGGAAAGCAACATAAATCATGTTTTAAATCAGTCAGTGAAGTCTCAACTACTGTTGTATTACAGTTAGTGCATATGGATCTTTTTGGTCCTACACAAACTGGAAGCATCGGGGGAAAATATTATGTATTTATCTTGATTGATGATTACACTAGATTTGCGTGGGTCTATTTTCTAGCAAAAAGTCTGAAGGTTTTCTTATTTAAAAAGTTTTAGAGCCCAAGTTAAAAATGAGAAAAACCTTCCATTGATAACTATTCATAGTGATCATGGAGGAGAATTTCAAAATTTTGATTTTGAATCTTTTTGTATTAGAAAATGTATTATTCACAACTTCTCAGAACATAGAACACCTCAACATAATGGTGTTGTAGAAAGAAGAAATATAATTCTTCAAGAGATAACTAGAACAATGTTGAGTGAGTATTCTGTAGCCAAACATTTTTGGGCTGAAGTTGTAAAAACTGCTTGTTATACAATAAATCATGTTTTGATTAGACCTTTTCATAACAAAACTCTTTATAAGTTATGGAATGGTAGAAAAACTAGACTTTCTTAGTTTAAGGTTTTTGGTTGCAAGGTATTCATTCTGAATACTAAAGATAATCTTCATAAATTCACACCAAAATCTGATGAAGGAATATTTTTAGGCTACTCCACAACTTCTAAGGAATATAGAGTTTTCAACAAAAACACTTGTACTATTGAAGAAATAGTGCATCTTAAATTTGATGAAACTGATCTTTTAGTTTTTAAATAACCCCAACCTACATCCTCAGATGTGTTTTCAAAAACTGATTATCAACCTATGTTAGAAGATCCTTCTGATAAGGAAAATTTCCCATAAGATACTTCTTAAACATTTACCCCAAAATATTTCCTACCCTATATTGATGAGAAGGTTTTACAAAACCCAAATAAGTCATTTCTAAAGAATCATCCTAGTGATAGTATCATTGGTGATGTAAATCAAACTGTAAGGACTCGATGTTCCTTAAGAAATGAAGTAGAAAATCTAGCATTCCTTTCCCAATTAGAACTAAAAAGCACTGATGAAGCTTTAGGTGATTATGATTGGATAAAATCCATGCAAGATGAGCTAAATGAATTCGAAATGAATAAAGTCTGGACCTTTGTTGAAATACCTAAGGAAACTTCTGTTATTGGAGTAAAATGGGTCTTCATAAATAAGTGTGATGAAAATGAAATCATTTTTAGAAATAAAGCTAGATTATTTTCTAAAGGCTATAATCAACAATACGGAATAGACTATGAAGAAACCTATGCTCCAATATCTAGACTCGAATCTATTTGTATTTTACTTTCCTTTGTAGTATTCTTCAATTTCAAACTTTTTCAAATGGATGTGAAATGTGCTTTTCTTAATGGTTATGTTCAAGAGAATTTTTTTGTTGAACAACCTCCTGGCTTTGAAGATGCAAAACATCCTGATCATGTTTTTAGACTTACCAAAGCTCTGTATGGACTTAAACAAGCCCCTCAAGCCTGGTATGATAGACTTATATGATTTTTTCTTCAAAATAACTATGTTAAGGGAAATGCAGATCCAACCCATTTTTTAATGAAAGATAAGAAAAACGTTTTGAATGTTCAAATTTATTATGATGACATTATATTTGGTTCAACTCAGCAATCTTCAACTGATTCCTTTGTGGATATAATGAAATATGAGTTTGAAATGAGTATGATGGCTGAGTTAACATTTTTCCTTGGTTTTCAAATCTCTCAAAAACCAGAAGGAATCTATATATCCCAACAAAAGTATATTAAATATCTTCTTAAAAACTATGGATATGACAACACTAAAAGTATAAGTACTCACATTGGTAACTCAAACACACTTGATCTTGATGAAGCTGGGAAACCAGTAGATCAAACAACTTTTAGAGGTATGATAGGAAGTCCACTTTACTTAACATCTAGTCGCCCAGACTTAATATTTTCAGTATGCTTATGTGCAAGATATCAATATAATCCTAAGGAATTTCACTTAAAGGCATTGGAGAGAATTTTTTGCTACCTAAAGGGAACTATGGATTTAGGACTCTTTTATACTTATGGAAATGATTTTTTTTTTAAAATGCTTTTCGGATGCTGACTTTGGTGGATGTTGAATGGATAGAATTAGTACATCTGGTACTTTTCATTTCTTAGGAGATTCATTAGTTTCTTGGTCTTGCAAGAAGCAACACTCAGTAGAACTTTACACT
This sequence comes from Viscum album, assembly GCA_963277665.1. Lineage (NCBI taxonomy): Eukaryota > Viridiplantae > Streptophyta > Magnoliopsida > Santalales > Viscaceae > Viscum > Viscum album. Next base: position 687,410,498 of record OY728129.1, on the reverse strand, counting down.
ACTGAAGCTGAATATGTAGCAGCTAGAAGTTTTTGTGCTCAAGTGTTGTGGATTCAACACAAACTCATAGACTATGGCTTGAGTTTTACCAAAAAACAACTTTTGTTTGATAATACAAGTTCCATTGCCCTTAGAAAAAACCCTGAACATCACTCTTGGGCAAAGCACATAGATATTAGGCATCACTTTCTTAGGGATCACACATAAAAAATAGATATCGTGCTTCAGTTTATCAGAATGCAAGATCAACTTGCTGACATTTTCACAAAATCATTACCTTCCAATAGATTTGAATACATTAAACAGAAACTAGTAATGATAACCATAAGGTAATCCTCCTTAATTAACTTCCTATTGAACCATTCTCCTTACAATAATAAACTAATTTTTCATAGGGGGAGTACATTTGGTAATGAAGTTTTCAAAAAAAAATTGTAATGATGTTTTCAAAAAGAATTCATAATGATGTTTTCAAAAACATTTCAGAATTTAGTTTTCAAAATTTTCGTAGTTGGTTTTTCAAAATTTTCATAATAAATTTTTCATAGTCAGTCTTTGAAGTTTTTGTAATATAAATCTTCAGATTTGAAGTTTTCTTAATGAAAATATTCGGACCTGATGTTTTCATAAAGGAAATCTTCAGACCTAATGTTTTTGTTACAGAAATCTTTGGACCAGAAATTTTCGTAATGAAAATCTTCAGACCTGAAATTTTCGTAATGGAAATTTTCAGGTATGAAATTTTCATAGTGATTTTTTTTCTTATTCAAGTTTGTTTTAATCCAAATTTATTCAAGAAGAATATTTCTCAATATGAATAATCTTCCTAGAAATCCAAAAGGTATGGTTCTTTCTTACTTTTTTGTAATCACATTTACTTTCTATTAGTTTCTTTTGCTTTTAAAATTTCTCAGATTCAAGTTTCCTTAAATCCGAATGTTTTTCTTTTAAAACCTCAAAAGATCGGATTTAATCAAATTTTTTCCTTGCGACTATAATATCAACTATTAGATCAAATCAGAATGTTTCCCAACCATTAGATTGGAATTGGAAGATGAAAGGTCACCTTCATCGCCTATATAAAGGGGACCCCCAATAGTTGTCCCACATCCGTTCTCAAGGTTTTGCGTGCTGAAGCCCTACTCCTCTACAAAATGACATTCCAAATTTTTCAGAAGTACTCCAGTACGAATGTCTGCAGAAGCTCCTTCTCAGTATATGTCTACCATTAAGCTGATTCCAGAGGGGAAAGTATATAAGGAAAGGTTGGTACACCCAAAATGTTTCAACAAGTACGACTCTATCATTTCCAAGAACATAAAGCTCAATGGGAGGGAAAGTGTAGCTATTACTATGTCAGCAGCTCAAGATGTAGTCTATCTAGATCTTCTTATCGAATTCTATGAATCAGTTTTCTTATTTAAGGAATAAGGTAGGGAAAAATTATCTTTCAAGAGTAATGGAGAGACATATAAACTCTCTTACACCAAGGCTGAGAGCTTGGTAGGGATCTTATATGAAGGTGAAGCCGAATTCTGTTCACACAAGCTACCAGAGGTTCAAGGAAGTTTTGTTAAGACAAAGGCTATGGAATTCCTTAGGCTCAAAGATGTCAAGACATCCCAAATTGCCCATTTATCTACCAACAACCGGATTCTACAGTTATGGGAGAAAGGTCTCATCGTACCGAGGAAGGGTGATAAGGATACCCTGAAGAAAAGTGATATGTATATCCTAGAATTTTTATTAAACCTACGGAAGGTCAATATCATGAGGCACATAATCATAACGATTGAGAATATCAAAAAGGGAAATTTGAGAGCTCAGATTATCAGGTATCCGACCCTTCTCTTAAAGCTGATAGTTCGGTGCCTAGAATTTTCAAGATCCACTACATTTCCAAGATGAGGAATTTCAAGGTGATGTTGATCTGTGATGACACCCTAAAAAGGATAAAGGTTGGTTTCTCCAAGGAGTCAGGAAAATTTTATGATCTAACCGAGGAAGAGATAAAAGTTATTCCGGAAAATGTTGAGAAATCTAATCCCTCAAAGAAATCCAAGAAGAAAAGAATGTTGAATAATGCGGAAGCAGAAAAAAACCCCCAAAGCTAAAGAACCTCAATCCGCACCTCTTTAACCAAATAAGCAGAATGCCTACCCAGATGAATTTGTAGAAAAATGGATGGATTATAAGAAGAATAGAAAACCAGGGGAGCCACAGTTCGGTTTGGATCTGGGTGAGGCTAAGGATTTGAAAGAAAAGGCTGTTGAGGGGCTTGAAAAGGAAGCTAAGGAAAAGAAGCTGAATAAGAAGATGTCTGAGGCAGATACTGTTCAATCTCTTTTGAAGGCCACTGAAGTTTCATCTGAACACATCTATGTACTGAAAAACTTCCTTGTAGAACAATTTCCTGAAACTCCGGGAAAGAAATTCAAGTCTCCAGAAAAATCCAAAGAGAGGGAAATTGAGAAGGAAGCTGTGGAAGAAGTCTAGGAATCTCAAATCTCTGAAAAGACAGCTGATTTGCTAAATCAAGTAAGTGAATTTCAGGAAAGGGAAAGTGCTTCCTAGAAATTTTCACTACGAACTTCTCAAGACGGATCGTCTAAACTTGTTACACCTAGAGATGATGTGAAGGGTGAAGAAGAAGTCAATAATCCATCTGAAAAAGAGAGTCACAATCAGGAATTTATTCTTCCTGAGGATATTGAAGCTAGAGCTAAGAAGGAAAAAGTTGATGAAGATAAGATTGTACAGTTATCAGGATGAGCGCTTGAATAACCTAATGAAGAGGATAATCCGAAAATCTGTAAAGGGAAACAAGTGGTTTCTGATAGCCCAATGAAAGAAATATTGAGGAAGAAAGAAGCTGTAAGAACCTCTAAAAGAAAGCTGTTAGGGCAAGAGGAAGAACCATCTCAAAGAAAAATGTCTGATTCAGAGTCATCAGCCTTAGGGCATGATTTTTTTGTTCAATCTCTGAAAAAGTTGATGTATTCCATTACAAATTTTCCCACAATTGATTCTAGATGCCATATGCTTCAACACACCATGAATCAAAAATCAGAATCTATATCTATGGTGATGGAAAAATGTGTTAAGATTGAGGCAGAACACAAAAATTTCCTTATCAATTATGAGGCCCACAAAAAATTTTGTATAAAAATGACTCTTTGGTCAAAGAAAATCAACGAAGATTTGGGAGAGTGTGATCAGTTTCAAGAAGATGTAAAAGAGGCCTTTGAAACAAAAAACTTCAAGATCAAGGATCTTACAAACAGTTTTCTGGAAAATCTAAGTCTAGAACAATGTTATTGGATTCAGGATGTAAAAGATCTGAATGGGAAGCTGAGTTATATTATTCAAATCTTGAAAACAAAGAAGGATCTATGGAGCGAGATGAAAGAAAATCTTTTGAAACAAGAGGAATTACTGAAGGCTCAGGAAGAGGACATGAAGGCTCAGGAAGACAGGATCAAGGCATTAGAAAAGAAAGCATATGAGGATCACAAGGAGCTGAAAAGGCTAAAGACCATTGTGAAGATGCTAATGCCCAAAAAAAGCAAAATAAATCTCACTTCATTCTTTTTTTTGTATTTTTCCTTGTACAAATTCTTTAAATCGTAATGAAATTATGGATGCTCGTTTTTGTTTTCATTTATATACTAATATTTCTTGTACTATATTGTTTTTCCATTCCCTCAAACTCTTTTTGAAAATCACAAAGGGGGAGAAGGAAAAATAATTTTAATGGGGAGAAGAAAAATTTCTATATATATAAGAAGATATATCCCTATGTAAGGGGGAGTCTATCTAAGGGGGAGTTATCATTACGAATATTTCCACATTCAAATGAAAATTCTCATTCTGGAAATCTAGAATATAATCCTTAGAGTTCTAAAGCCTAAGAGGGAGTTAGTCGTATTCACCACTGTCCATAAAAAAAGGGAGATAAGCTTTAATTTCAAAGTCTAGAAATTTATTCCCAGTCCTTATATTATTTTTCATAAGGATGTTTGTGCTTTCCAAAAAGGGGGAGATTGTTGAGTCAATAAGGTTTTCCTTATGAATTTTCCATTCCTTCAAGAAAGGGGAATATTTCTAAGTCATTATGGTTTCCTTATGACTTTACCATTTCTCTTGTTTTGAAAATCCCAAACACCTTATTTTAAAGAAAATCTCATTTTACCCCTTTTTTACTTCTATAAGGAAAACTTCCTTCCCCAAAGAAATTTACCCTTACCTAGATTTCATTGTTCATATCGTAAATTTTCTATGTATAAAACTCGGATTGAAACTAAAACTTTAGAATCATATAAATCATAGATATGAAGAATTATGTTTAAGACTCCGAATTCTAGTTACAAACTCTCAGGAAGTTCAATTCCGAATTCTGGTTATGAACTCTCATGAAGTTAAACTCCTAATTTTGGATACGAACTCTCATGAAGTTCAACTCCGAATTTTGGATAAGAAATCTCATGATGTTCAACTCTGAATTCTGGATACAAACTCTCCTGAAGTTCAACTCCAAATTCTGGATATAAACTCTCATGAAGTTCCACTCTGAATTCTGATTATGAACTTATGTAAAGTTCGAATACGAATTATGATTACAAATTCCGGTTACGAACTTCGCTAAGTTCTAACTCTGAATTCTAAATACGAATTCTAGTTACGAACTTCTCTAATTTCGGACTCCGAGTTCTATAAATTCATACTCCGAACAGTTATGAGTTCTGACTTCGAATTCTCATGAACTCTGACTCGAAAATTTGTATGTTCTTGTTATGAATTATTATGAATCTAGAATCCTAATTTCCTTGAAATTCAGACTCCAGAATTCTACAGAATTTAGGTTCCGAATTCCTACAAAACAGAATCTGAACTCTTATCTACTTACATTTCGAATTATTTTTTTGGTTAGTCTACGAACTCTCATTCCGAATATTGGATTTTAGTTTTACTTACACTCATTTTGTAAAAAAATGGTGTCGTGCTTTCTGTTATTAACTAACCGTTGTTTGAGTGACATGTGTACAGGTCCCTCCGAAATTCAAGGATGAATATAACCGTTGAAGGAGGGAGCCGACCGTTGTAGCTGTGCCTGTAAATAGGAGCTCATTTGAAAAGAGCTCATGAATAAACATTGAAAACTGCTCCCACATGTGGTTGAAGTGATTTATAGAGAGATAGGCTCTTATAAACTCTCAAGATTCATGCAGAAAGTATTGAACTTCTTTTTCAAACTTTGCATCATGCAGATTTTCTACGTGCATAGGTTTGATTTCCTTGAAATCAGAGACTTCGGGTTGTGAAGTCAGAGGTGCCGATTTCCTTACAAATCGAGGGCTTCTGGGGGTAGCAAGATAGATACCGATCTTCAGATTGAATGATGACCTAGTTTTGGGTAAGACAGACTTTCTTGAATGTATAAATCAAGGGACCTTTTATTCAGGGTTGTTGGATACCCTCCTCTTTGGGTTAAAAGAGTTATTACTTGTTACTTGTAGTGTTAATACATTTGTTTTCTACTTTGTATTTTAGTTGTTGAGGAAAGTATAACTTTCTTATACTTCCTTACACTTTCACTCTGATTTAGTTAGATTCTATACGCTTTAAGGTAGAATATTAGTTGGTTGTAAAGTTTTGTTATGTTTCATTTCTGTAATCACTTTTCCAGAATCAAGCAAGATAATATATCTTAGTGGTGTTGTGAATTTTGGTTATGAAAAATTCCATTAGGAAATTTTTAAAGTATACAATTCACTCCCCTCTTGTATTTGAGAATCTTATTATATATTCGATCCTACATTTGGTATTATGGAGTATATCATACTCAGACATACCATTCTAACATGAAGGAAACCATGAACCATGTGGTAGGGGAAACAGAAAAGGATCATGGTTGACACACAACTTTTCCAAGACATGGGACTACCTAGTAGAAACCATGTGCTCTTAAAGTGGTTTTTATACTTTTTTGGTAGTGGCTCAAGCATGGTTGGAACATAGTTTGTAGACCATGTGAGGTGATCATGCGAGGTCCCCCTTTAGGTAGAAGAAAGAGAATATTTAGAAATTGGTTTTTATAAATATGTTACTAAACCATAAATAGGTTAAAGTAAGATCCTTAAATTGTTGATCTATTTCTTATTTCCTATAACTCTCTCATTACCCCCAAAAAACATCACTAACTCTGTATTTTGGTCTCTCAGTTGTTGGAGAAAAAATATCTAGATTATTTAAATTAATCTAAAGTAATTAATTGGTGTATCGAATATCGATTCATGCGGTATATGATTAGTCTAGATCATTCTTGTTAGTTTTATTAGATCTACTTTTCCACCCATCTTTCTTTCTTATATAAACACCCGATGCGTATATATATAAGGACTTGGATTCCAAATATGATTTTATTTGGACATTTTTATTTTAGGGGAAGAGATCTAAGGTGGGCGTTTGTAGATTCAACACTATTTTTTTTGAATTTTTTTCCCTTTTATAATTTTCGCCAAAAATTTCGATGTAGGTTTCTTCGCTACCGATTCTACTATTTGGAGAATGAAATATGAGTTTCAAATTGGTTTCATTAAATTATTTTCATTTTTGAAATTATGGTCAAAATATAGTAAGATATCTTCTTTAGTGACTATTTAATTATTTTTATTGAAACTAAAGAATTGTGGGAATTAGCTGTCCAAGGTGCATTGGGTTCTTTATTTTGAAATGAATATTTTATAATATTCATTTGATTGTTTTTTGAAATGGATTATTGGAAATGGATTCAATAAAAAATAGGATTTACTTAAATGGTTTGAAAAGGTTTGTTAAAATGGTTTTGGCATACATGAATTTTGCATCAGTTCATGTTTGACATGCAATGAATAAGGGACATGCACTAGTCGAGAAAATGATATGTGGCTTTGAATTAGGAAAATGTGTCATTAGGAAACAAGTTGATTTTATGAGAGACCTCCCAAGAGTATGAAACTATCAAAAAAACATTCATGTGTGGGTCTATTTTGTAACATGGTATTGGTATGCCAAAATAGAATTTTAAATAGTTTAAATTTATGTTTATGAACATTTCTTGGAAAACTGTTTAAAATAGATTCTATTAATTTTTTGATATAAAATGTTTTAGAAATTATTTTATATACGTTTTTAATAATTGTTTCTAACAAGGTATATCTTAGTGGCTTATGTAGGGAAGTCGATGGGGAAAACCTATAGAGTTTTAGTAATCACCACCACTTTGGATCATTGGTGCATTTGTAGATGTCATCTACCTGGACATGGGAAAAGGTAAAGTATCAAACACCTTTATCACTAATTCATGATTCTTGGGTTTTGTGGTGAACATGGATCATGAAGCTTAAGGATCATGGATTAATATTGTTGTCTTGAAGTATTATTAGATTGTCTTCCACTGTTTACCTTGATATTGTAGTCTTCTAATGTGTAGATGGATCTAGTATGATTTATAAAAATGAAATGCAAGTTGTATTTCATTGTTATCATGCATCATATAGTGGGTTTTTTGGTTATGGTTTATTTAGTTAATTGTCTTTTTATTTAAGGGTAAATTATCCGCCACATGTATTGAAACCTTTGGAATTTATTTCCATCATTTGGCACATTATGGAAGTCATTTAAGGCCTATTATCATCTCATCGCCCTCTCAATCCAAGGAGAAGGGGTAGGACATTATATGTGGTGTCTATTTTTTTTGATTTGAAATATGTTTGAGACAAGTTTTCATCAGTTATGTCGGTCTTGGAGTTGAATTCATTCAAGCATATTCCTTAAGACAGGTTGGAATAAAGCAGTATGACTTTTGGAACATGAAATATACTCACTAAAAGGACATAAGTGACCATTTTTTGTTGAACATCATGTTAATAGGGTGTTTGGTACATAAGTGTTTTTGAGGAAACTTGTGGGATATTGACATCTCAATGTCAATGGTTTAGCTAATGGGGAGAGAAAGGAAGGTATTAGTGGAATGACTACCCATAAAGAGTGAATACATCATTGTGATTAATGATTTATATTTTGTGAAAAAATGATGATTTTTGAAAAATTGTGACTGTGTTTTCAAATGAATTGTTTTGAAATGAGTATAGTTGAGGTATTTTTAACAGTCTTATTTTGAAAATAAAGTATAGATTTTTCAAAAAAATTGAATCCGGGGAAGTTTTATTTTGGGAGGAAAGGTTGTGATAGTTTATTTGGTATAATTTGAAATTCTTAATACCTCAGTTAATAGAGAGTGATACCTATCTCATTTCCAATTCATATAGCGAATCACACACGGTATGCATCGTACGAAACAACCAGAAGAAACTACTAAGAATGTGGCTTCACCTGAAGAAATGGTGAACCTAGAGATTTTTCATAGTGTCATCCATTCTTTTTAGTCATTGGAAATAGAGAACTGGAGAGATGATCCATGGAATGTGGATTATTCCATCATATTCAAGAATAAAAATCAACCCGTCTTTCAGGTTGATTCTAAACCAGAAAATTCAAAGGTTTGGATGAACAAGATAAATCATATCACCAATTTCATCGACACACTAGCATTGTTGCATGTCAATATGGTGACATATATGGTAGAGGTCCTCTCATTATAGTTTTGGTATTTACCAATGTAAGATAATGCATATTAACACCTTAGTTAGGAGAATTTTGAGGAAATGTTGAACCAAAAATTATATCCTCACACATTCAAGATTCAAAGAATAATAGAAACATTTATCTGAAAGCAAGAAAATCTCTATATCCCCTAGCATGTGGCTAAATTCATGAATTTGGTACAATTTTCACTTGAGGTTGCAGCTAGTGTGTCCTTGAAGGGATACATATTTCAATCGGGGAAAATTAAAGTGATTTTCTCAATGATAGTTGTTCTCTGTATTACTAATTAAACATAGATAGTGATTAGCGAATAGTGTCTAAATTGGAAATCTCAGGAACTATGGGAGGAGAAGTATATTGATACCCATGGTTGTTATTGGGAACTCTAATGATGGGGGAAATTGGAAGAGGGACAATTACTTCTAAGGTGAGAGAATGAATTAGAATCAAAATGTAGGATCAATGAACCTTCCTCCATAACCCAAGAGCAAAGAAGTTTGTATCAATTGTTGGTTACATGACCACAAAAATTGAGAGTGTATGAAACAACCTATGGAATTCCACCATGGTAATGATATGAGGAATCTTTGGTGCAATTTTCACTATGCTATAAATTCAGGTTCCCAAGACACTTCATAGGTGTCTCAGGTGTCGTATTCATTGACGGGGAGAAGATAGTAGAATCCATATCATCAGTAGAAGAAAGATAGCCTTGGTGATTCTAAGAATACCATGACTCCTCCATAAGGGAAATATTAGCAGGGAAACATTGAAAAAAGTAAAACAACAATGAAATTATATGGAACTAAGAAGGTGATTGTGTAAGAGCATGTTGTACCATATATGGTGAGAGGTATTATTTTTTTGAATTCTAACCTTACGAAAATACTTTTTATACTAGTGCATCATATTCTCTTATTGATTATTGTTCTATTCATTTGATGAGCTTAGACCTTGAGATGATGTCCTCAATGATAAAACATCAAACTCATATTGGACAACTAGAAGGCCAATCCTTTGGGTGTAGAGCATGTTCTATAACTATTAAAGCAACTGGGATGAAATGGTATTTTTCTATGCTAGAAATGGATGCCTATAATGTAACCTTGTGTAAGGATTTCTTTAAAAAATTCAAGTCTCATATCAATTTTCATTAAAAAAATATGAGTTTCATGACCATGGATGGGGGTGGACATCACTTTAGTGGAGATAGACATGTAAAAATAGGTGTAGTGGGAATTTTGTCACTAGCATTGTGAACGATCTCTTACTAGTTGGTGGCATTGTCATTGGAATTGATGAAAGATATTTGGAATTGAATTTTTATAATAGTGGTGGTTCACATTCTTGATGTGTTTCCCAAAAGATTATTTTGGTTACCACTGATAAGGGAAGTGATTTTTTGAGTTATCTCTTTTTAGGGACTAGTCTTATACCACTTCCATCTTATCAAATGGAACCAATAAAATTAATAGAGACTAAAGTAATGTTTTAAGTGAAATAAAGAAAGTGTTTCATTCAGTTGGGCACACTTTATGGGTAGTACCAGTCTTATTAGTGAAGAAAGAAGATGGAACTCTAAGGTTATGTGTGGAATATTATAAGCTTAACTAATTTATGATAATGAATAGGTATCCACATCAATTAATTTATGATCTCTTCAATCAATTTAGAATATATTAGTGGTTCTATAATATTGACTTTTGATCAGAATAACACCAATTACAAGTTCATAAACATCCAGATGAAAACATGAGCATTATGAATATGTTGAAATTCTATTTGGTCTTAAGAATTCACCTGCAGTCATTATGGAATTGATGAATTCAATACCTCAGCAATATCTAGATTCTATTATTGTAGATTTTGTGGATGACCTCTTTTCGCACATGGGAGGATTACGTTAAATACTTTGTGACAATGTTAGGAATCTAGAGAGACTAGTATTTGTATGCCAAATTTTCAATGTGTGGGTTTTCGATCCAAAATGGTATGCTTTCTTGGACATGTAATTTCTAAAAGTGGAATTTTAGTGGATCTATAAAATATTGAATATGTTATCACTTGGTGATCACAACATAATTTATTTGAGATATGATGCATCCTTGGTCTAGATTGTTATTAAAGATGCTTCATACATGATTTTTCATAACTAGATTTACCTATGATATCTTTGAAAAAGAAAAAGTTCCTATTACATTGGAATTTGGAATGATATAAATCTTTTCAATATATAATGTTTTACATTATATCCACACAAATCATTATTTTTTTTAGAATCAGGACATGGGAATGTGCTTTATTATAATTTTTAGGATTGCAGTTGGTGTGTTTCCTTATACAATGATACCATGTTGATTCTTATGGATTAAAGAATCTGAGCATTCATGAGAATAATTACCCAAAATAGTGTTGAAGTTAGCTACAATAATCCAAGATTTGATGAAATGGCATCATTATCTCTTTGGTATGAAATTCTATATGTTCACCGATCATAAGATATTGAAGCATATTTTCTCAAAAATGGATTAGAATATGATGAAAATAATATGGATGGAGTATCTCAAAATGATTGACATTGACTTGATGTATACCCTAGGTGAATAAAGTTAGTGGTAGATGCATTAAGTAGAATATTGCATGCTCAGTTGGTGAAAGAAGCTTCAGATGAGTGTCACCTAATGTCGATCTTAGCTGACATGCATGTGGAATGGGAATACTGATTTGATGTTTCTATTTTATTTCATGTTTTTCATATTCCAAATGTGATAAATATTTTAAAATAGGGAAAAACACATGTTTCATAGTTACTTGAAACATGTGTTCAAGTTTTAAGAATCACTATTTCTAAGAAGTTTCCACTGGATTTATTTATGGAACCGGAACCCCCCAACAATTCTATATCCAAAGGGGACCTCCTTCCCAAAAGTAGGTGTTTATTAAGTTTAAATTGTACGATACTTAAGAACACGCATTGGTTGAGAGGATGGGAGTTCAGACTCATCACACCCATTTTCGGGGGAATTATTGTCTACTCTGGGACTCTTTTTGAAAATTTGAGATATTTTCTTGAATCCTTATTAATTCACCAAGTATATTGTCATGACCCATCCTAGTGGGGCCCGAGCCGCAACTCCCCATGCCCGCCTCCAATAGGACAGGGGCTGGTGACTAGCACCGAGTAGGCATACTACTAACATGGGAGGCATTGCCTATAAACATGTACACACACACACACACATCTCCATGCTCACAAAGCTGAAAAGTAAAAACTACTAAAAATGTAAAAGATGCATGCATACATTAAAACCCAACCACAGAGTACGACAGGAAAGTAAAGTGCAAGAAATTAAACCCTGGCCCAAAAGTACAAGCCCACCAAAAAGAAAGTCTCTAACAAAGTCCAACCTATAAGAAAGGTACTGGGACTGTAGTCTGTAGCCGTAGGAACACACCTCGGCCTATATGATCTCACTGAGTACCGTCTGGTCCTAGTTCTCCTAGAATACTATCAAAGCCTCGCTCGTCCGCACAAGACATGACACGTGCGGGCAAAGCCTGTGCAGGGGTGAGTATAACAATACCCAGTAGGACACCCCGAAACCACAAAGGAAATACAACAAGGAAAATACCATAGAGGAAAGATACAATCATCTCCACACAATATATGTCTAATGAACATACCACAAGAATATCTAGATATACTCACGCAAAATTGACTATCGTGAATACCACCACTAGGATTCAGCTCAAAGATTTCCACTAAGCACATAACAGGGAGAACACACTCCTAGGTCTGAAGAGAGAGAGAGACGTGAAGTACTCGCTCTGGGAGAACACACTCCGCATGTACTAAGGGAATATGTTGCTCAGATGAGGATCATGGCCAAGTCATGGGGTGATTCCAACAACTCAGTCTGAGCTAATCCTCTAAGAAGAGGATCGATGCCCGGGTAAAGTTGGTCACGTCGATACCAAGAAGTCTACCTAGGGTTCTAGGAATGTATAGAGGATCCGACTCTTAAGTCTCACAGAGGGGATTCCAACACATCTATTCAGGAAGTTCTGCTGAAGGGATCATACTCTTGTGTAAAGGAAATGATACCAGAACCTTCAGGGAAAGGACCAAGGGCACGAACCCTAAGAAAACTAGTCCATGTCACAGAAGGCAAGTATCTCAAGCCTTGAAGAAATTATTACATGGCATGTAGTATGATTACATGGCGTGTTCCTTGACCCCAGGTACTTCCCATGTAAACTTCCTATGTCGCCTGTCCGGTCTATGGAAAACTCGACTACACGACGTGTAGAAAAGTACACATCGTGTTCCTGACTCTGGGTAGTTCTCGTGTAAACGGCCAGTGTCACTCGACTTGTCGGTTAGAAAGAAAATACACGGTGTGTAGAAAGATAACACGCCGTGTCCGATCACCTGGGTCTCGCTCCATGTATGCCGGCCATGTGCCCGTACACGGTCTCTGCACATGTCCGTGTTGCCTTCCCGTGTACCAGTACACGGGGTATCCATTGTATCTTGCTGGGTCTAGTCGAGGAGAGGTATACATGGCGTGTCCTTGGCTATGTACCCTGCCCAAGTCCGTGTACTCCTGGAGTACATGCCTTGTGGTCTGCCGATGAACACACGCAGTGTATCCCATACTACAAGGCGTGTAGTCGAGATTTTTCTAGAAACACTGTCTTCTTCCTCGCGTCGTGGCTGATCCTTCGGAACTCGGTTTTTTGTCCGTTCATCCCAATACTCCAGGGATTTGTTCGCTTCTTCACACAAACATCATAACAGGTGTTTTCGGCTCTTAAAACGGATCATAAAGGTCGAACGATTCATCTGAAGAAAAATGCCCGAAAACTCGTATCTCCCGATCAGCTCTGAATCGCTTGCCGAAACCATCGTCGTACCTCTGTGACACCACTTTGGGGTTGGATCCACAATCTCGGATCATTGCATCACAGAATAGATGCGCAAAAATCCGTTGTTCATCGCCCCATGAAGAACGTGAAGAACGCGAAGGAGAGAAAGGGGAGAAATACAGTGAAACAAAATTAAGGAACGGACCTTCGCCGTCGTTCGTCACGATGTTGATCTACTCCTGTTAATAGGATTAAACAAAGTAGAAAAGATCAACAATAGAAGAATCATCATGGATTGAATCTCCCAGAATCCATGCAAAAGCCCATCCTACAAGAACGATCGATCCGTGGACTAATCTGTTTGTGGATTAGCCCGCGTTTGTTGTAGAAATCTAGAACGGGGATGAAATCACAATTTAAACATCCTAGCTAGGTTTCGCGACATTCTTCGGTGATGATCTGGTCGCTGCGTCATCGTCGCCGCGTTGGGAGGTTTCCTCTAGAGCCTCCAAGCCCCCAAGGGTTTCAGGGTTATAAAAATTGTAACCTTGATCCCCTGAAAAATCTCCATTTAAAAAGATAAGGGATTTCTCTGTAACAAATATTTAAATAAAATATTTAAATAAAATATTTTATTACGGTTGCGTCCAAAACCTAGATTTTACTACCGACCTGCATCGGCCGATGTTAGGGCTCGCCTAAGGTAAAAACGATGTTCTGAACGCAATGGTTCCCTAATATTTATGATCCGAGCACCCGTTTAGGAGTTATTACACTTTTTCAGGAAAAATGCACGCGCGCGTTTATTTAATTATTACATTAAAATCAATCATTTCTTCCGGGATCACCGGGCCTCGGAACCGCACGTCGCCTCAGAGCCTGGTCTCAAATTAATTCCCATATAATTTTAAAATAAAACAAGGAAAAATCCTGGACATTACATCACACCCACATTAGGGCTTTTACATCCCTGAAAACCCAAAACAAAGGCTACTAAAAAAGATGTAGGTACTATACGCGAATCTGAGCCTCCCTCTCCCACATGATCTCCTGGAGATTCCCATACTGCCACTGGACACGCACCAAAGGAATAGCTCACCCACAAAGGATCTTCTCCTGTCGATCCTCAATCTCCATTGGGTACTCAGAAATGGTCGCTCCATCATCGATGTCCAGCTCGCCCCAGTCGATGATGTGCGATGGATCATGCACATATATCCGTAGCTGTGACACATGGAAGATGTTGTGTACCTGGTCCATCTGAGGAGGTAGATCCAAGTGATATGCCACCTCGCCAACTCTACTCAGAATCTGGAAAGGGCCAACGAACCTCAGAGATAGCTTGCAGCCTCGGCCAAATCTCCGCAATCCCCGTCGAGGTGAGACCCGAAGGAACACATGGTCTCCCTCCTCGAACACCAAGGGCCTCCTACTTATGTCTGCATAAGACTTCTTCCGACTCTGTATAGTCTTCATCCGCTCCTAGATGACCTTCACCTTCTCTGTAGTAGCTCTCACCATCTCTGGGCCCAAGAGTGCTGACTCTCCTGGGTCAGTCCAACAAAGTGGAGACCTACAGGGTCACCCGTACAGAGCCTCGAATGGTGACATACCAATAGTGGAATGATAATTGTTGTTATAAGATAATTCCACCAGTGGTAGGTGATCCTCCCAGCTACGACCGAAGTCAAGTATGTAATCCCGAAGCATATCTTCCAGGACCTGAATAGTCCGCTCTATCTGACCATCAGTCTGGGGATGGAACGTTGTGCTCAAGAATAACTGAGTCCCAAAAGCTTACTGCAATCCCTTCCACAACCGGGATGTGAAATGAGTGTCACAATCTAAGACGATCGTGGATGGCACTCCATGAAGTCGAACTATCTCCTGCATGTAGAGGCGTTCCAAGCTCTCCACTGAACTCTGCTCCCGTATGGCTATGAAGTGGGCCGACTTGGTGAGTCGATCAATGATCACCCAAATGGAATCATGTCCCCTTGACGTATGTGGTAAACCCGTCACGAAGTCCATGGATATCCCGTCCAACTTCCACTCTGGAACCTCGAGGGGCTGAGTCAAACCCACTGGCACCTGGTGCTCAGACTTTACTTGCTGACAAGTAAGGGACCGGGAAACAAACTCTGCCACACACTTCATCATTCCTGGCCACTAGAACTGATGTTGGAGGTCCTGATACATCTTTACCATGCATGGATAAACCACAAAAGGGGATGTATGGAACACCCTGAGAACCTCTTCCCACAACATCATTGGTACTACCATGCACCCTATAAAAAGAACAACATGCTCCCCACCTACTGTATATCCATCAGTAGCATCACATGTGGATATCTGAGCACGTAGAGTCTCACAGCTAGCATCCCCATGATGTACTTCCCTGACTCGCTGTAAGAGTGGAGGGGTAACAACCATCGAATGAAGGAAATCTCCCTCATCTCCATCCACGCAGGATAACTGTAAGGAGGCCAACTACCTAGTCATCTCATCCAGCAACTGCGAACTAGATTTCCTGCTGAGAGCATCCACCACTACATTCCCCTTCCCAGAAGTATAAATGATCTCAAAGTTGTAATCCTGGAGAAACTCAAGCCATCACCTCTGTCTCAAATTCAGATCCTTCTAAGAAAAGATATATCTGAGAATCTTGTGATCAGAGTAGATGGTAAAACACTCGCCCATTAGGTAGTGCCGACACATCTTCAATGTGAAGACTACCGCTGCCAACTCAAGATCATGGGTCGCATAGTTATTCTCATGTGGCCTCAACTGACATGAGCCATATGCAATCACTGCTTGCCTCTGCATTAGGACACAACCAATCCCAGTTCCTGATGCGTCGCAGAACACTACGTACTCGACACCCTCCTCCGGTAACCTCAAGATCGGGGTGCTCGTCAAACTCTGTCTCAACTGCTGGAAATATTGCTGGCATCTCTCGGTCTACACGAATGGATGACCCTTTCGGGTCAAAGCTATCATGGGTGATGAAATCCTGGAGAAATCATGGATGAATCTCCGATAGTAGCCTGCCAACCCAAGGAATCTCCTCACCTCCGTCACGCTCTGGGATGGCTCCCATGCTAGCACTGCTTCCACCTTGGCTGGGTCTACTACTACACCATCTGCTGATTTAACATGTCCCAGAAAGTGGACCTCTTGTAACCAGAACTAACACTTCGAGAGTTTCCCATACAACTGGTGCTCTCGGAGTGTGTCCAGAACCATTCTTAGGTGTCTTGTGTGCTCCTCTTCGGACGCAGAGTACACAAGAATATCATTGATGAAGACCACTAAAAAATGATCTAGATAGGGCAGAAAGATCTGGTTCATGAGCCCCATGAACACTGCCGGGGCATTTGTCATGCCGAAGGGAATCATCAAGTACTCATATTGACCGTAGCGACAACTGAAATCCGTCATCGGTATATCCTCCTCCCTTACTCACAACTGGTGATATCCTGATCGTAGATCAACCTTCGAGAACCATCGTGCCCCTATCAACTGGTCGAAGAAGTCATCGATCCTCGGTAGTGGATACCGGTTCTTTACGGTCACCTGATTCAAGCATCGGAAACCCACACATATCCTCAAGATCCCGTCTTCCTTCTTGGGAAACAACACTAGGGCTGCCCAGGGTGAAATGCTGGGTCTCACAAATCCCTTCTTCTGCAAGTCATCCATCTACACCCTCAGCTCATGAAGCTCTGCAGGAGCCATCCGATATGTTGATGCTGATATCGGTGTAGTCCCAGGTTGCAACTCAATGCAGAAATATATCTCCCGACGGGAAGGTAGCCCGGGGACATCCTCCGGAAATACATCCTCGTACTCATCCACTACTGCTGGAAACTAGAAACTCGTAGCATCTGCTGCACCAATGGCTAGGCTAGCCAACTAATGTGAAATCGGTTGTGCCCTCCTATGCATGAGTCCATCCTACTCTGCCTGGGTCTCTCTCTCACCGACAAAAGATAACCTCATTCCAGCACTGCGGACACACCGCACCCTTCGCCTAAAACAGTCGATCTGGGAATGAACTTTGGATAGCCAATCCATACCCAAAATGACATCGTAAGGCCTCGATGCTACCACCAAGTGGTTCCAACCGAAACTCTCGCCTCCAAGGTTCAAGTCACACTTTCTACAAAGGTGTGTGATCCTTGAATCTTCTCCAGTCGGTGTTTATAAGCGTAAGAGTCGAGTCAACATCGCAACTGGAATCTCAAGGTCTCGAAGAAGATAAGAAGCCAGAAAGGAATGACTAGAACCTGTGTCTATCAAAACGACAGCCATGGTAAAAAAGACACAGATAGTACCTCTAATCATTCCGGGAGTACCTGAGTCATAATCCTCTGCCGCCTGTATCTATCCCTACCTCTGTCCACCAGCTCCCTGAGCCTGAGGTGGAACTCCTGGGGGTATTGGTGGTAAATGATCGAAACACCAACCACCTCCAGCTGCTCTCCCAGCTCCCCTACCATGTCTTCCACCCTACGGATCTGCCTGCTCCACACGTTGTCTCTGCCTCGGTGGTCCATCCACTGCTCCTGTTTCAGTAGTATAGCGGGTCAGAAAATCTCAAGCGAGATGTCCCCTTCCATCACATGAGAAGCATCGCCTTTCTTGAGGCTGATTGGATGCACCCTGCGAACCCTGTACAGAAGATCCTCTGTCCTGGGATCTCCTATGAAAACGTCTCTCATGCCTGGGTCCCTGAAGTTGGCTCCCTACTGCCGAGGTCTCTGCTCCAGCTCGTCCACTACTAACATCTTCCTGCTGTCTCTACTCTGCCAAGTAGCTCTCAACCACCAAAGCCCGCTCGAGCACCCTAGAATAAGTATAAATGCTCATAGGGACGATGCTAGGTTAGATATCTCTATGCAAGCCCCACTTGAAAGTCCGATCTCTGAAGTATTGAACTCTGACCATATCGATTGAGTACCATGAGAGGTCGGTAAACCTCGACGAATAGCCAGCCACCGTCATGGTTCCCTACTGAAGATGAAGAAGCTCCTCTATGCATACTGCTCTCAGGGTAACTGGGGAAAAATCCTCTCTGAAGAGACGCTCAAACTCCAACCATGCGCATGTCTCCACGTTGTGAGTCTGTATAACAAAGCTCCACCATCGTCGTGCTGAGCCCTGCAGAAGGCTCGCTGCCAGGATCACCATCCAGTCTACTGGTGTCCTGACCAAACGGAAGACTCTGGCCACCGCCTCAAGCCAGTCCTCTGCCGCCTGAGGGTCAGGCTCGCCTCGAAACCTAAGGGGCCTCTGTATCTGAAACTCGTGGAGTGTGCTCAGCATGCGCTCCTCCTCCACTGGTACAACAAGCACTAAACACTGCTCCACAGGTAGCGGGATAACTGGCACACCACCTGGTGGTAAAACAGGGGGATCCGGTCCTTGTATCGAGGCTTAATCAATGAGGGGGTCATCCTCGTGATCAAGCTGCTGGATCCTAGCGGGTGTGCATCACGGAGGAATCTAGTAAAAAAACAAGATGTAACTCAGTCAGTGAGTATATATAGAGAGCTGACAAAAAAAGGACACGGAAACCACAACCCATTCTTATATGATGCATGTACCATTATTTTCCCTGCCACTAGTGTTCTCATGTTCCGAGTCGAAATAAAAGTAATCAGAGTCCTAGTGTATGGATACGTCGGCCGCTCGCACCAACACTGGGGTCCCTGGCCTGAAAATTGAACTCGAAACACTTAACACCATTTCCCCAAACCAACTCATAGACTCTCGGTCCTAATGTAGAACCGACCACCTCTGATACCACTCTGTCACGACCCGTCCCTGTGGGGCTCGAGCCGCAACTCCCCAAGCCCACCTCCAATAGGCATGGGGCTGGTGACTAGCACTGAGTAGTCATAATACTAACATGGGAGGCACTGCCTATAAACCTGTACACACACACACACACATCTCCAAGATCACAAAGCTGAAAAGTAAAAACTACTAAAAATGGAAAATGTGCATGCATACACTAAAACCCAACCACAGAGTACGACAGGAAAGTAAAGTGCAAGAAAGTAAACCCTAGTCCAAAAGTACAAGCCCACCAAAAACAAAGTCTGTAACAAAGTCCAACCTGTAAGAAAGGTGCTGGGACTGTAGTCTGTAGTCATAGGAAAACACCTCGGCCTGTCTAATCTCACTGAGTACCATCCGGTCCTGGTCCACCTAGAATCCTGTCAAAGGCTTGCTCGTCTGCACAAGACACGACACGTGCTGGCTTAGCCCGTGCAGGGGTGAGTATAAAAATACCCAGAAGGACACCCCAAAACCACAAAGGAAATACAACAAGGAAAATACCATAGAGGAAAGATACAGTCAGCTCCACACAGTATATGTCTAAAGAACATACCACAATAATATCCAGATATACTCATGCACAATCGACTATCGCGAATACCACCAATAGGATCCAGCTCGAAGATTTCCACTAAGCACATAACAGGGAGAACACACTCCTAGGTCTGAAGAGAGAGAGACGCGAAGTAATCACTCTGGGAGAACACACACCGCAAGTACTCAGGGAACATTATTCTCAGATGAGGATCACGACCAAGTCATGGGGTGATTCTGACAACTCAGTTGGAGCTAATCCGCTAAGAAGAGAACTGACGCTCCGGTAAAGTTGGTCACATCAATACCAAGAACTCTACCTAGGGTTCTAGGAACGAATAGAGGATCCGGATCTAAGTCTCATATAGGGGATTACAAAAAAACTATTCAGAAAGTTCTGCTGAAGGGATCATACTCCTGTGTAAAGGAAATGATACCAGAACCTTCAGGGAAAGGACCAAGGGCACAAACCCTAAGAAAACTAGTTCAAGTCACAGAAGGAATGTATCTCAAGCCTTGAATAAATTATTACACGGTGTGTAGTATGATTACACACCATGTGCCTTGACCTCGGGTACTGCCCGTGTAAACGGCCCGTGTCGTCTGTCCGGTCTATGGAAAACTAAACTACATGATGTGTAGAATAGTACACACCGTGTTCCTGACTCTGGGTACTTACCGTGTAAATGGCCAGTGTCACTCGGCTTGTTGGTTAGAAAGCAACTACATAATGTGTAGAAAGATAACACGCCGTGTCCGAGCACCTGGGGCTCGCTCCGTGTATGCTGGCCATGTGCCCATACACGGTCTCTGCCCGTGTCTGTGTTGCCTGCCCGTGTACCAGTACACGGGGTATCCCGTGTATCTTGCTGGGTCTGGCCGGGGAGAGGTATACACGGCCTGTCCTTGGCCGTGTACCCTGCCCGTGTCCGTGTACTCCCGGAGTACATGACATGTGGTCTGCCGACGAACACACGCCGTGTATCCCATACTACACGGCGTGTAGTCGAGATTTTTCTAGAAACACCGTCTTCTTCCTCGCACCGCGGCTGAACCTTAGAATCTCGGTTTCTTGTCCGTTCATCCCGATACTCCAGGGATTGGTTCATTTCGTCACACAAATATCATAAAGGTTGAAAGATCCATCCGAAGAAAAATGCCCGAAAACTCATATCTCCTGATCCGCTCCAAATTGCTTGCCGAAACCGTCGTCGCACCTCTGTGACATCGCTTCAGGGTTGGATCCACAATCTCGGATTGTTGCGTCACAAAAGGGATGCACAACGATCCGTTGTTCATAACCCCGTGAAGAATGTGAAGAACATGAATGAGGGAAAGGGGAGAAATCCAATGAAACAAAATTGAGGAACGGACCTCCACCGTCCTTCGTCACGGCGTTGATCCACTCCCGTTAATAGGATTAAACAGAGCAGAAAAGATCAACTACAGAAGAATCATCATGAATTTATTCTCCCAGAATCCCTGCAAAATCCCATCCCACAAGAACAATCAATCCACGGGCTAATCTATTCATAGATTAGCCCGCGTTCATTGTAGAAATCAAGAACGGGGAAGAAATCACAATTTAAACATCCTACCTAGATTTCTCGGTGTTCGTCGGTGATGATCTGGTCGCTGCATCATTGTCGCCGCATTGGGAGGTTTACTCCAGAGCCTCTAGAGCCGCCAAGGGTTTCAGGGTTATGGAAATTGTAACCCTGATCTCCTGTGAAATCTCCAGTTAAAAAGATAAGGGATTTCTCTATAACAAAGATTTAAATAAAATATTTTATTACGGTTGCGTCCAAAACCCAGATTTTACTACCGACCTGCGCCGGCCGATGTTAGGCCTCACCTAACGTAAAAACGTTGTTTTGAACGCAATGGTGCCCTCAGATTTCTGATCTGAGCACCCATTTAGGATTTATTCCACTTTTTCAAGAAAACCACACACGCGCGTTTATTTAATTATAAAATTAAATTCAAACATTTGTTCTAGGCTCACCGGGCCTCGGAACCGCACGCCGCCTCAGAGACTGGTCTCGAATTAATTCACATATAATGTTAAAATAATACATGAAAAAATCCAGGACATTACATATATAATAAGTATCCCTTGTAATTTACAATCACTTATTAACATGTATAAAATATAGAATCATTTGTATGCATTTACGGTTCTTCATCAATGGAATAATATTTATGTATTTGATGTTTTCCATCAATGGTATCCTCTAATATACTGATTAGAGATTGTTTTAATCATCATTGTGATGATACTGGTTATTAAGCCACTCAATGGGGCACTCTGGAATTTATTGTCATCTAGGGAGATGAAGGTTTGTTTTGATCTTTGGATCATGCCCGTAAAATGGGCTACCTTCGTATCCTTGTGAAAGGAATCAGAACCCTTGTAGTTTTGTGTCGCATAATAGGACACGTCATACCTTTTAATGTCATGTCATAAGGACCTCTAAGAGAAATGTGATAAGTCAAAACTTAATGTGGGACTTTTGCTGATATAGCCCAAAGAAATTTGGAAAGTATATTGGTTTCCAAGTAGGATCAGACCCTATTGGGAATATAGCCCAAGGAGAACTGGGTTGATTTGAAGTGTTGGGTTTGAACCTCAAGGATTCTTTCTACGTATCCCATATTAATAGGAATCAAAGCCCACATTGTTTGATAAATATCATAGGAGAGTACGCTCCTCTAATAAATATGAGTATGGGCTTACATTCTGAAAAATGATGCCTTGATGATTTGAAGATTGAATTTTTTGCTTATTTCCTAATGATGATTCCCTGTGAGCTCGGGCCTTGAGATGGCTTCCTACGTATCCTAAATTGAACAAGAATCAGAGTTCTCATAGTTCCTTTGGGGAAGTTTTTGTACACATGTTGTAGCTATCACATATCTCTAAGCCCACGTGATTCTTGCTCCATGTGAGAAACAAGAGGATGTGAAATATTCAACAATAACACTTCACAATTTTCCACCTTCACTAATTGAAGAGGTCTCGTCGACCGTGGAAAAGGGCGAGGCGACAAGCCTTCCCTATATTCTATTTACATTGGACAAGGGTTTATTATAAGGAGGAAGGGATAAATGTGAGGGGATTACACCAGGATGGTTTCCCTAAAAGAATGGTTGAGGCTTAATGCTGTGTAGGATTCCCATTAGAGGATTGGATGGGGCTTACTCTTAAGGAGGATGCCTATTTGAGATTGGTTGGGGCTTACTCTTATAGAGGATTCCCATTTGAGATTGGTTGTGGCTTACTCCTATGGATGATTCCCATTTTAGGTTTAACCTGGAATATAAGTTCAGTAATGATGTTTTAGGAGTGTCTGGGGGAGCCTATAAACTCAAGGTACTCGGGGAATTTATAAGAATAGTCCAAACATGTAACCTATTAAAGGAAAAAAGATGACTAAGTGGGTCGCGGAGGTGCTCTGCGTAGGTGCTCCACGTAGGTGGGTCGCACTGGTGCTCTGCAAAGGTGGGTCGCACAGGTGCTCCGTGCAGGTGCTCTGCGCAACTCCATGTGTTCTAGACCATGATGGGACTTTGAACAATGTTTCCCCATTTAATTATTTCTTATCACATGTTTCTTTATAGAGATACCTGAGAATAATTGGGGGATCTTGGTGAAGGAGCTACACAATGGGAGATTTGGGACGTCTTCCAACTTTTTTTGTCATGAAATGGGGAGCCCAATGGTAGTATTTATAGGCAAGTAGGGGACTTGGACAAAGGGAGGTTGTCCGTGTAGGTCATCCATGAAGGTCCATCATGTAGTTCATCCACTTTGGGGTGTAAAAATTTTATTTTCCACGTTGGTCCTCTGTGTAGGTCCTATGTGTAGGTCATCTGCGTAGGTTCCTTTGTAAAATTTAACCATCTTCTGAGTGGCATACCTTTTGATCTTTTTGTCTGTTTAGGTTCCACGACTAGTCAAATCGAAGGTCTTGAAGATATATACACTTCTTGTGATCATAAATACACCATGTATTCTTGAAAAAAAACTTCGAAATTGAATTTAATGTGTTGAAAACTTTTCATCATCGATCCTGGATAACCACTACATACTTCTAGAATGGGGAATCATTTCACTTATTCATTAGGTATGGGATAGTATTTTGGCACCTAAAAATCCATGCTGAATCTTCTTTCTTCATGGTGAAAACTTATTTACTCATACTTTAAAATTGCTGTCTAAGTGAGAATCATATCTTCACTCTACGGAAAAGTGGGTGGAACACAATTCATGGTGTCTACACTCTATGATACAAAATATGTTGCTATGAGGTCAAAACTAAATGGTGATGAGACCATTTAGGGAAATGGGATGGATGAGAGTTTAGTTTTTTGGTTTTAAGATTCGATGGTTGTATATATGAATTCTCAGGACAAAATTATTCATTATTTCCACCTTTAGAGATGGGTTGTCCATCCAAGAATACAAAATATGTATAAGTAATTGACGACATAGTTTTTTTATATCATCCTGAAAATGAACATGGATATGATTTTTAATAGATACATAAATTATCATAAAGTAAAGGTAGTACAACATCGACCTACTTATATATTGTAGTCGTTAACTATTTTAGTTTGGAAATGGGATCATATATCCATGAATTTTGTTACAGTTCTACCAAGAACAGTCCTAAAGTTGGATACCACATGGGTTATTCAAGATCAGCTCATATTGTCGTCCAATTTCATCCCTATTCCAAAAATGGATACGATGGTGGATGTATCCAAAATATAAATCTAAGAAGTGGTAAAGAGACATGGAATACTGATTTTTGTAGTATAAAAAATGTATCCAAAGTTGACATCTCATTTCTAGAAATCCTTACAGAAATATCTTGGGACTCATATGTCTTTGAGTATGGTGTATCATCCTCAGTTGGAAGACCAAACTAAATGGATTATAAAAATATTTGAAGAGATTCAACATGCTTTTGTAATTGATTTTAGTGGCTCATTGGAGGATCATGTGTCATTGGTGTAATTCTCATATAAAAAAACTATCAGGCCTCAATAAATATGACTCCTTTTAAATGATTTTATAGTTTTATTTATAGTTTTTAACTTTGTTGGGAGGAAATATGTTAGGGTTCACTAGTCAGGCCATGAATTTTAAATGAAATGGAGTATAAGATTCTTTTTATTAGGATACAGATAGTGACAAACCATATTTTTCAGAAATCATATGAAAACCATTGTTGCCGACAGTTGTCCTTCATAGTGATTGATCATATGTTCTTGAGGATATCTCCAAGGATTGGATGTCGATGTTTTGGGAATAATTTAATCTTATATAATTGTAAAATAGGTACTTTAGTTATACTATAATGGGTTGGAGAAGGGGAATATCATTTGGCATTTCCACCATGGTTTGGTGTGGTTTACAATGTGTTCCATGAATGTTAGTTGAAAATTTATCGTTTTGATCCAAATCATTGATTAGATTTGATCACATTGACCATGATCATGATTCTTGGATGTTATATATACAATTTTTTTTGGATTGGAATGATAATGTCTTATGTAAAAAAAACATCAGACCAGTGCAGGTTTCGTGGAAACATGCCCATATTTAGGAAGAGATTTGGGAACACAAGGAGATAAAAGAGTAACGGCCAAAACTATTTCAGGTAAAAAGTGGTTTTCAAATTTATAGGGGAATAAAGGCCAAAAGTAGAAAGAATTTAATACCCCCAATATTTGGTACGATATCCATTTAATTATGTTTTTATTTGTATAATGTGGTTGGGTGATGTTTATGAAAAGTTTTGTGAATTTTAAGGTGTATTTGGGGATTTTCCATGGGTGAAAGTGTGGTGCATAGTTTCTGGACAATATGAAACACATGTAGAAAACCACGAATAGTGTGGTATGGGAAACGGAGAAGCCACAAAAACGACACAAAACATCTCCAAACCATGTGGCTGCCGAGTAGAATTCATGCACATTGAATGTTGGATTTGGACTTTTTGAGGTAGTGTCTTAAAGATGGTTAGCACAAGGTTTGTAGAAAATGTGAGGAAACCATGTGATGTCTTGATAAAGATAGAAGAAATAAAACGGTTAGAGATTGTTTTTCCTAACAGTGAGAGTAAAATGTGTATGGGTCAGAGTTAGATCATTAAATTGTGGATCTAATTTGCTTTTTTCCTCTATGTACCTCATTTTCCTTATATTGACCCTTACTTCCTATTTTGGTCTCTAAAATGTTGGATAAACTTTCTCAAATTAATTGGAATCGATATAAATCCATTCCTTGGTGCATCGTAGCTCGATTCTTATAGTATGTGATCATTCTTGATCGTTCTAATTAGTTTTCATTAATAGAATACTCCCTCCATCAGGTTTTATTATATCTATTCCCATTGTGGGTAGCTATAAGGTTATGGATGAAAAATATTGATAAATTTGGTTTTTTTTGAGTTAGTAGAAGAGATATACGTTGGGTTTTTAGAGATTCAACCCGATTTTGTTACATTTTTCATGTCGTTTATCATTTTTACCCAAACACTTGAGGCAAGCAGATTCATTCTCAACTCTGATATTTTAATCATGAAGTCTTAGTTTCAAATTGGTTTCATATCTAGATTCATATTGTGGAATTATGGTGTAAATAATTTAATATATCCTTTTTAGTGATGAATTATGTGTTTTTGATGAAATTGTGTAATTGTTGAAATTCGTTGTGAAAAGTACTTTGGTTTCTTTATTCTCACATGTTTATTTAAAATATGGATTTTATATATTCTTGACATGTCTTTTTGGAATGTATTTCAATAAAAATGAGATTTTATTAAAATTATTTGAAATGTTTTTTTAGAATGGTTTTCTTCAGATAGGGGTTTTGTTTGATTTTATGTTCTACAGGCCCTGAATAAGGTACGTGTTCATGTGGGGTACATGGAAAGTGACCCTATAACATGGGTGTGTGTTAGTGGGTCACAAGGTGATTGGATAAGATATCATTAATGAGTACATGACTATCAAAAAAGTATGCATGTGTGGGTGTGTTGTGAAATAATGAATGGTTATGCCAAAATAGATTGTTAAATGGTTTAAATAAATTTTTGTGCACTTTCCTTAGAAAATTGTTCAGAATCAATTTTTTTATATTTTTATATAACCATATTTAGATTTTTTATATAATTTTTTTATAAATGTTTCTAAAATTTTCTATCATAGTAGCATGATTAGGTAAGTCATTTGGGAAAACCAGCTGAGATTTAGTACGCACCGCTGCTTGGGAACATTTGTGATTTTGCTGATGTTATCTTCCGGGACATGGGAAAAGATAAAGTATCACACATGGTTATCACTAATTATTTATGCTTGGTATGTTTGGTGATCATGGATAATGGATATTGTGGAGCTCAGAGTCTTCTGGTAGTTTTGATTTTTTATTATCTTGTCTTCTACTCTTTAACTTGGCATTGAATTTTTCCACTGTGTACTTGGTTATAATATGATTTTTAAAAATGAAATGCGAGTTTTTGTTAATTTTTATCATGCATCATATAATAAGTTTATTGGTTATGGGGTTTGTAGTTAATTTTTATATTTAAGTGTTAATATTCCCACTCATATATTGAATCCCTTTGTAATTTATTTCCAACATTTGGCACCTTGGGAATGTTGTTTAAGGCCTAGTAACATCTCCCCACCCTCTCAAGCTAATGAGAAGGGGAGGGATTTTACACACTCAGTTTATAAATTTCATATATTATATTTATTACTACATTATTCTTATATATTTCTAATACAACACATACATTTATTATTTTCTATTAGGTGTAAATATGATAATTTCTTTTGGGGATGTGTAGACTACCCACCCTAAAAAATTCATGATTTGGTCAAGTGCATCATGGAATTTATTAAGGATGGGTTTAGTAAATATATTTTATATAATAAAGAAACTATAATAAGTATATACATACATATATATATATATATATTTGTATATGTATATATTTTTTACATTTACTTTATTTAAATATGATAATTAAATAGAAATAGTTTTCATGCGTATTTAAGAATTATTGTCTCCATGAACGGTCTATTCGATTTCATACATATATATTATATGGATTAATTTAATACAGATATGGTAATAAAATATATTTAAATAATGTTTTAGATTATAAAACTCATTATATATGTATAATGACAAAAGATAAAAAAAATTAAGAAACATGCAAAAACAAAGCGAATATTGCCCGAAGTGTATCATTAACATTGAATTTCTATCAAGTTGGTAAAATAAAATCATAATCAAACAATATATTGGATTAGTTGCAAGAATTTTATTTTGTGATATATGTATAAAAAATTTATATTTATTATATAGGATTTTTAAATGAGTAGGATGAGATTCAAGACACAAGGTAAGGGAATTTAATCTCTCTTTTCTTCTTGTGATATACGTTCTTTATTCACTGCACATTCTATTTCTGTGGTGTTTATAATACCAATGGATGTATTCTATGATTATTATAATTAAAATTATGGGTATTTACATCTCCATTTTATGATATTTCTATCAATTCACTTATGATTCAAAACTAAAAAAGTTAGTAATGTAATTTTGTCTCAATTTTACTTCTTTGAGTCACAAGCCATGTTAGGCCCCTATATTTTTCGAAGATGTGTATATTGTAACAACCCATAACTCTATTAATAAATTTACCTTCCAATTTTTATTTCATATAAAATATATCACATAAAATAACATCTAGACCACTATACAATCATTATAAATGTAGAATTAATGAAATAAAAGGCATTACTAGAAGTTAAAGAATCTATACCGATTAAATAATAACATTACCATAAGAAGAGTAATATGGCCATTATGAATTTTAAATTTTCCCAATGAATATTAACCAAACCCATGAATGTATGAATATAATTTGGACACCTTATAAATGAAATTATGATATAATTAAATCATTGTTTAAGTAAATTAATATTTTAAATATTATTGATTCAATGTTAGTATTTATGTAAGTCATTAATATTTAAATACCACTTTATAATTAATAAAATTACATAAAATAATATTTCATTTTATAAAATATATTCAAAAATTAACATTTTGTTGTCCTATGATTTTAGGATAATTTTATGATACCTTCGTTAATTTTCCATAGTGTTATAAAATTTGTAATAAATTTAAAATCTATATTCATGAGTAAATTATGGTTTTAATTAAAATTAAAATTTCTCATATTTATATTTTTTTAGTTTTACATGAATAAAAATTGTCTGTTTAAATTTTTGGTATTTTTCATAAATACTTGATTGTTAAAATTATAGTAAAATACTATAATTTGTGATTAATTATAAATAGATGATTTATTATGTCATAGATGATATATGGGTGATGTAAACCCATAATATATAACATTAATTCATTAATTAAATATATTTTTATGAAAATTCTCAATCTATTCGTAGTCTTGATCCAAATAATAATATAATGAATAACAATTCCAAGAAAACCCCCTCTCCTCCACTATAAATATCACCCCTCACCCCATCCTATTCTCACACCTCTATGCCTTGAAGATAGTTAAATTTCTTCCAAAATCCTATTACCTAGTCTCCCCAAACATCCAAGATCTGTTGGTGTTACTAATAGAACAAAACCCCTTTTATTAAAAAGGATATCAAGGAGGATAATTCAATAGGTAAATCCACTTCCTTTTTTCAATTAATTTAATTTATTTTTTTCTTATTATCTAGTCACCTCCTCTATCCAAATGATTATGATAACTACAGTATAATCTATATATTTGAATGATATTATGTTAATGGTGTATCTATTATCAATCTCTTTATTCTCAACATTTTATTTTAAAAAATATAAAATCATCATCCAGGAGTTACCAATTTAAAACCATCATGGATGACAAACATTCGTTCATCAATTTATCCTTCAAGTATTGTCCTAAAATCAATTTTTTCTGAAAAAGATTATCAAATATGTAATATTTGTTATTTATGGTTATAGAACATGCAAAAAACAAATTGAATATTACCAAAAGAATAACTATAAACATTGAATTATTGACAAAATGGTAATATAAAGTCAAAATAAAACCATATACTGTATTTGATATTTGAATAAGGATATTTGATATATATATATGTATAATAATTTTAGGTTTGTTATACCAGTTGTTTTAATGAGTATGATTAGAGTCAAGACACTAGGTAAGGGAATTTCATCTCACTCTTTATTTTATTGAGATATAGGTTTTATTCACCACCAAGTCCTTTTGTGTTGTGTGAATACTACCCATGGGTGTTTTCTAGGAATATTATTCATAATATTATGGGTATTTACATATGAATTTTTTTATAATTATTTAATGGGTCTAATGTTTCAAAAGCTACAAAATTGGTAAACTGATGTTGTCTCATTTTTCAGTCTTTGAGACACATGCAATGTTATGCACCTATATTTTCCGAGGAGGTTTAAATACTCCCTTTGAAATGTTAAACAACAATTCCCCTTATGTTAATGACATTTTAATCTTTATTTCATCTCATTGTACTATATAGTGATTTTGGTTCAAGGATACCATGTTGAAAGTGTTTATTGTAACAATTTCATCACTTATCGAGATTTTTTATGTTTATTGTTACTTTGTTGAAATATTATAATGATTATCTCAAAAAATTAATTTTTTTATATCTTATGGTTATTAAATATATATTATATTTTTATTACCATTTTCCTACTCATTGGTACAAAATCAAGTTAATAAAGTGTATTTAACAATGCCAAAAATAAACCTCTATTCAGAAGGAAATATTTGTTCACTTTAAACCATGTTTTCTGAGAATAATTTCTAAGAATATTATACTATTCTAATATAATTATAAAAATTAATTTCCTATATTTTTTGGATTATAATTTTTTTAGTTGAATATTCTTATCACAATCTGAACAACACATTTTTTGACCATGTTTACCTAAAAAGGGAATTTGTATTTTACCTTGTACAACATGTACAGGTTTACCCATCATATTTTTTCACAAGATTAATTTGAATTTTTAAATGGTTAATGTTTAATAATGTTTTTAATACTATTTTCGAAACAAAATGTTATTAAAACATTTTCATTCTTTTTTCATATTTTTTTAAGTTAAAATGTATTCCAAATATTTTAATGATTTCATTATATGTTTTCTAAATGGTATTAATAATTCTTTTAAATGTTTTAAACCATATTTATTAGTTTTCAAAGAAAATGGATTTCGAAATATTTTTTATGACTTTTATATGTTTTCATGGGAATGTTTTTCCAAAATTATTACATGCCTTAATTATATGGTTTGAAGTTAATTTATATGAAAATTATATTCAAATGGTATTACGAATTAAAAAAATTCAAATAATAAAAAATATTTTATTCAATAATTTTGTTGAAGGACTTATCAAAATTATTTTCCATCTAAGATGAAATGTTTTTATTTTAATCATGAAAATATAGGAAATGGTCTATTGGTATCGTTCATATTCATTATATGAATGTCTTATGCTTAATTTCATGGTAATTATAAAACCTAGTTTCTCTTGAATGTATTATGTTTTTAATAAATGCACTAGAATTTCATGTGTTGTGCTTATGATAAAATTATTATGAAACATGTATATTTTTCAATAGGCTATGATATTATTTCATTTTTGTGAGACCCGTTTGATTTTATGGGTTATGATATAATTGTTTATGATTTTGTGGCCCATGTATGTATGATTTCATTTTGAGATGAGCGAGACCTATATCTCCGTCCAATTAATTGGGTAATGTTTTATATCTCATGAGATAAACAAATATTGTTTTGGGAGTACTCCTTCACTTCTAAGATTTCCATGGGAATGAACCATGACCACCAAGATGATATGAGCCGTAAACTCATGATACTACTATGGACATGGGATTGAACTATGAGTACCAAGATAGTATGGGGAGTGATCCTATGCTACTAATATGGTCTTTTATATAAAAGGTATGATCTTATATTTTCCAGAACACATTTTCATACCCATATGCTCATGTTTAGGGTTACATGCCTCCCTTTTTTACCTATATTGAGCTTTTGAGATCACCAATTTTTAGATTTCACTCCCCATGTTATGAAGATAAATGTTTTGTTTGATGTGTATAAGAAGTGTTCTAGTCAAAAATATCCCAGTGGGAGATAATTTAGTTCACTTATGTACCAATGTTCATGTTGGAATTTTTCCAAAGGCCCTAGACTAGTACAGACTTTTGTAATCTATTTCTATAATTTTTTATGTATTCCATACATGTAATGAAATATCTAGGGTTGTCAACACATGGTATATATAGATATCAATATTATACATTCCTTAGATGGTTTATGTATTTGAAAAAATGATTTTAATGAAAACCCTTTAATTCAAAATATTATAAAATGATGACACCATCAATTTTTCACATGGGTTAGGCTTTTCTGAAATAATGAAATTATTATGATACCTATTTCAGTTACATAGGTTATGTTATAGTGAAATTATTAGGAAACCCATTTCTTTAAATTGGTTCTGATATGATGTATATTTTTTAATCTTGTGGCATATGAATTTATTGATTACGATATGGGTGGGACCTATATCGTCCTCCAAATCATTGGTTAATGATTAATGTTATTTGATATCAGTACATGGGAGGTTATCTAAAGTATGTGAGAGGGTACACGATTGGTTATACAAAGCCTTAAATATGGTACATGAGAGGCTATCCCAATCCCAGAAGTGTATACACTAGAGGATACCCTAAACTTAAAGTAGGTACATTGGTTGTTATCCCAAGCATAACATGTTATGAATTTATTAGTTGGTATACATGGAATAAAATTTTCTATGATTATGTATATGCCACAATGATAAGTCATATACCAATTCTATATTATCATTGAAATTTTTCTATAATTCCATTTTGATTCATGACTTTTAAGAGGACATGATTTATACAATGACTCGTTTTTATGATCTGTGAAATGCATGGTATTTTTTTATATTTTGTTATCATGTTCTCATAACCATATAATTATTTTACCTTTATATCTCACTTTATTACCCACACTAAACACCTAAGATCATAGTTTATTATCTTTTCATTCTATAAGAGATGAATAATGGTATTAAATATCATATGTCTAAGATGGGTTTTAATTATTAAGAGTATAGTGAGAGATGACATGGCTCATGTATGAATAGTTTTTTATGTGTCAATTTTTCAAATGACACGAGAACAAAATGATCATGGGTTGGATCATAATATTATGTAATGAATATTATTCTACAATGATGTTAATATATGTATGATATTTCTGAAGTATTTTCATTTGGTACCATAGAAATGTTTAGATAACCATAGGAAGAAGTGTGAGAAAACATTAATCAGATCTATATGGATATTTATTAGTATATCACAAAGGATACATCTAAGTATAAGTATAAGGATGAGTCAAGTTATAGTAAAAATACTTGTAATTTTGGTAAAGGATAAAATGAGGTGTTTTCAAGTATTTAAATCATTGTATGGATACTAAAAGTGGATGTTTCTCTTTCAAGGGGGAACCTAATGGTAATAATTCAGAAAAGGGACCATTAATATGGAATCAATAATCACTTGGTGCATGAAAATGGGAATTTCTAAACAGATATTTTGATACTCTTAGGGGGGTGGGCTTTGGAAGTAAACACTCCTTATAAACAGTAATGATGGATATAAATAATGTCCATGAATGAACAAGGATATGATTATAGTGTCATAGATTGTAAAAAATTTTGTATCATGATTTAGACATTCTATACGTGATTTTTATTGATCATGTGGATTCATAATATCAATAATATTATAAACACATTCATCATTGGTTTTAGATAATGTTAGTAACCAGAAGGAACTAGATTAACAATGAATATGATAAAAAGTGTGTTGATAACCAACCAAATCGGATGATGACATATTTGAAGGGTATTTAATTTTTCATTTTTAGTTAAAAAATATATGATTAAAAAAATTCACCTTAGAAACAATTAGACCCACCAAAGAAGAGAAGGATAGATTTCATTGAGAGTTTGGGTGGTGGAGACCATGGAGGAAAAATGGCTCAGTTTCCTATATGTAGAGATTTTGGGAAGAATTTATATAGGGAATAAATAAATGGAATGAGCAAACGTTTTTTTTTGTATTGTTAGGTATGGTATATATTAAGGGATTTATTATAAAAAATTGTTCATTTAATAAAATTTAAGAGAATAATGGACCCCAATAATCATCGATGGTTGAATTTTATGAATATTCATATTATGGGAAAAATTTGAAACAATTTTCATGGGGGAACGAACATAAAAAGAATTGGAAAGGTTGTACAAGTAATGGTTATATCGTTGATAATAAAGATAATAATAATGAAATATTAATGGAATAATGTATGTTGGAATATAATAATGAATTCTTGTTAATATTGTATGAATAAAGTGGAATAATTGATGTTTTTTTGTAGTGGGTTCAAAGAATTATATTTTTATTAATAATATTTTGGTTATGAGAATCATGAACAATAAATTATTGATCCACATTTTTGTCCATTAAGGATATTAATGAATATAATTAATGGTATTGATGGCCTAGAAAGGTTTTTTAATGGAAATGTATGATTTTGAATAAGGGAAAATAACCCTTAATATGTTTCTAATATGGATAAAATTGTTTTTATTTTGGATAAATATATTATGGGTATGAATAAAGTAAATTCAATAGTATTGAAAAACTTCACAATAATTAATGATTTATGAATAAAGTATTTTATTTTCTCATTGATCAAGTTTAAATAATTATTAGATTTATGGAATATATTCAATAATATGTAATTTTTTTAAAGAGTGAAGAATGAGTTATTTTTTATAAGAAGATATATTTAAATTATTATTTTAAGGTAATATAGGATATTAACATTTTTTAATAGAATATATAATAATTACATTCACATATTTTATTTGATATAAAGAGAAAATTAATGTTTTTTATGGATGAATGATAAGTTGATTTTTGGAATTTAGTGTTCTATTTTCTAATTTTTTGGAGTTTGAATTTTTTCACACATGGAGAAACCTTAATTTAAACCATTCATGGAATCGATTAAGTTTAAATTTTGATGTTATTGGATAAAATGTGACAAAAATTCTATTTTTGATAATAACTAGAGAATGAAGTAATGAATTATCACTATTTTATGGATATTATGATCTAGTAGTGCTTTATGAATAAAAAGTTTATCTTCATTTTTTGGAGCATCATAAGAAGTAAAAATTGATCAAAGAAAAACCAATGGATGAAATTGTATTTATGATACAACGGAACGATAAGCCCTGGGTTAATTGTTCAAATTGAAATTATCGATCATAGCATGGTGGTATGTTATCATTTAGTTCTTCCACTGAACCACTATCAAATCCATGATGTGTTCCATGTATCTAATACAAGTAATTAAATTCCTATTCATTCATATTTTCTGAACTCAGAGGTCATACCTCTAGAAAATTTACTTTCTGGTCATGAACAACCAATAGTGATTCTAGATCGAATAGATAATTGTTTTATGGAATTAGACCAATCACCTAGTGAGTTTTTTGTGGTGAAACCAAAATCTTGAGGAAGTTATATAAGAACATGAGAATGTTGTGATGCAGAAGTATCCTCAACTGTTTTACCAAAGTGATGAAATTCATGGGTGAAATTCATTTCAAGGGTGGTATAACATGACACCGTGATATTTTGGGAATCATTATTTTAAAATTATATTTTTCATTATTTGCAACACTGAGTTTAACCTTAATTATATACAACACTACTTGTATCTTGTGTTAAATAAAACACTGAGTTTAAACAAAATAAAAGCTCTTATTATAATATTATTATTTAATATGTTAGATATCACTAGAAATTAGAATAGAATGTATGAAAAAGATATTCAAGATACATGGTTTACACATTTATATAATATATATTATTTTGTGACTACTTAACAAGAAATGAATGCAAAATCTATTTTAAAATAAATGAAATATTTTTATGAAAACAGTTTTTTATGCACACACACATGTTTTACATATAAAAATAAAAAAATTCACAAATGTTGAATGATTTTAATAAAATTTATTTATTATATATGTAATCAAAATTTTAACATTATTATTTTGTTTTTCTAAAAAATAGATAACAATAAATCTTATTTTATTCCAAAATGTATATTTTTTCTAAAATGGAGTTTTTTTCATAATCCATACATATTTTAAAATTAATATTTCCAATTTTTATAAAATTTAAATTTGAATATGAATAAATTTTTTGAATTCATCATGAATAATTATAATAGGGTAATTTTATTCGAATTTTATGAGAAGATAATTTTTTTGATTAAAATTAAAAATAATGGTTTTTATTAAAAAAATTTATTTTTTAAAAAACATTTATAAAAATTAAAAAAATTCATATTGGGTTTAACTGTAAAAATAGATCAAATATTTATTTATTAATCCAATTTATTTCATTAAAATAAATTTTAAAATTAATCATTATATAAAAATAATTTAATCTTCTGATCATTTTCTCTTTGAAAAAATGATTTCTCATTGCATTTGTTGGATTACATTTAAAATAAAAATTTTACATTTTTATGAATAGAATTTAGAAAAATTGATTCCATATTTGGACTCAAAATAATTTATATTTTCTCATAAGTTCAAATTAATATTTGACAATTGTGAATGGTAAAATAATTAAAAATTAATTAACATGGTTACGATAAAAATTGGTTTATCGGGGGGTTAAACTAAAAAAATAAATATTAAAATGAACCAAAACATTTTCAAGACCCATTAGATGTAAATATTTATACCTTATATATTATATATTGTAAAATGGAAAATTTTAGAGCGTTGTGGCATGTGAAATACATGGGTACCCCTTTTTCTTTTCAAAAGTACATGTGTGGCTCTCAAGTCACATTAAAAGGCCAACCCTATACTATCCAATTCACACATCTAGAAGCCATTATTTATGAAAAAAAATCCAAAATTAATTTCTTAATTCCATACACTCATACTATAATCCTTATTTTTGTAATAAATCCAACATAATAGTATTTTTGGTGCAAACCTAAAGAATTTGTTCAATTAAGAGGTAATGTCCATAACAGATAATTTTAAATTATATTTAATCCACCTCCATAAATTATTATTATACAATGAAAATATAATAAACTAAATATCTAACATGTATTCATGTGTTATTTTTTTAATTTAATTACCTGAAACTTGATCTTATTTCATAAATTTGGATATGAAATCATAATTTGTGTGTACAACAAAATACATACTCATTAACTGATGTCTTTCCTTTTACATCACCACCGATCATAGCTAGATATAAACTTGTATATAATTATTATAAAATATATTGTTGATATTGTTTTAACAATAATTATAACAACAAATCTATATTATTACCTTCAAACCTATTGGGGAACAATAGTGTCAGTCCTGTGTACAGTTGATTAATGCCTCACAAACTTATATTATGTTTTATTAATTTCTTATTTACAAGAATAAAAAATACCTATATTAAATTAATATATATATATATATATATTATATTTTAAAAATAATTATAATTATTGAATAATTATATCACATATACCTTCATACATTCAATTTTTGTGGGATACGATACGGTTGTTCCTATGTACAACAGAGCATCATCTCGCGAAGTGATTTGATTTGTTTTTCATATAAGATATACATTGAAGTTAATAAATATAGGCTCATATAAAAATATGTGTCATTTAAGGAATAAAAATAATTCTTTAACGATAATATTTTATTTACCCTTCTTTCATTCATTATATCGAGGAAAAGGAAAAAAAAATCATGTGTGCGTACAACCAACCATATCCAAGAATAATGTATATCATTTAATATATATAAAATTTATGGAATATGATAAATAAAATTATTATGAATATATATTATATTTATGTCGTTGATAAAATTCATTAGGAAATTGAACCATGTTCAAATTACATGATCTAAAATAAAAAAACATACTAGAAAACAAATTTTTTATTACCAATAACATGATTTTATGAAACAATCATTGATAAAAGGGTAATAGAAGGTCATAAGTAAATAATATATGGTATGGTATATATTTTAATTGATTTTTAGCAGATTTATCACAAAATTAGATTTATTATAAAGGAGGTTTAAACATTAATAAATGAATTTGAGACTTAAGGTATGTGATTTATATCTCACTTTTTTCTTCTTTTAGACACATTCCATATCCACAATTTACTTCATTTATATTGTGTATATACTGTCAATTTGATATCTAATATATTGAACCATCTTCTATTAATTATATTTAATTCTTCATTTTTTTTATTATTTAATGGGGATTATTATTAAAAAATTAAAAAATTTGTATGGACTGATGTAACAATCTCATTGTTTATTGGGACTATTTATGATTATACATTAGATGATGAAATATTATAATATATTTCTAAAGAACATGATTAATTTTATTATCCCTCAGTTATTCCTTACTAATACAATTTTTCTATTAAAATACATCTATTTATGAAATCGATGTTAAAAAATAATATTTTTAATAAAAATTGATATTATTTATCTAATCAGTGGAAAATAATTTTTAACTCCATATCCATGTTTAAAAAAATAAAATTTATTTTTTTATTCATTTTTGTCTATTTAAATTCATTTTACCAATTTTACATTTTTAGAAGTGTTTTTTAAAATTAATATTCATTTAATTTTCAAAACAAGGCCCTTTTGGCATTATCAAAAATGAAAAAAGATTCATCGTTTTATTGTGTATAGAGTTTCTTCCCATCATGTCTAATCAAGGATATAATTTATCCATTATATGTTTAGTTTTTTACTTTCTAATAAAATAACATCCCAAACATTTTTTGTATTTTTATTTTTAAAATTTGATGTACAAAAGATAAATGATATATCCATCATAAAATGTTTTAAAAGATATATTAATTTTTTTATAAGATTATAATATTGTAATAAGAGAAAATAAATTTGAAAAGCTTTTATTTTTTAAAAAGTATGATTTAAAGTGGAAATTCCATTTCCCTCAAGAAATATTCCTAGTGATATTCTAAAATCAGTTTCAATCTAATATGACATCAGTTTATGTTACTTGTCTGTTACTTGATATATGATACAATTCTTATTATTTCAATAGATGGTCTATGTTTATAATTCGATATTGTTTTTGAAACCAATTTCTATTTCATGGATTATATCTTGAATGAATTCTTATAAAATATGCTTCTTTTTTATAATATATTCTATTATGAAATAATGAAATGATTATGAAACCTGTTTGTTTTCTAAAAGTTATGTTATGTTTAAATGTTTATGAAATAAAATTTATTTAATTATTTTTGATTCAATGAATATTTTATGATCATTTTGAATATGAATGTATTGATCACGTGATGGGTTGAACGAATATATCCATCAACTAAATTTGGTAATGAATAGTGTTAGTAGAAGGTTACATCAGAGGTTTTCCTACACCCAAAAGATGGTACATGAGAGGTTTTCTCATGTTTTGAGGGATGGTATAATGAATGTTATCCAAATATCAAAAGAGGGTACATGGGAGGTCATCTGAAGCTTGAATTAAGCACATGGGTGGTTATCCTAAGCATAACATGTTATGAATGTCTTGGAGGGTATCCAGGAAAAAATATTTTCTATAATTAGGTATATTCCATAAATCTATGTCCTACACTAAGTTTATTCTCTCTTGGATAATGTTCTTTTATTCCATTATGCTTCATGTCTTAAGAACAACCATGATTTATTCGATGACTCATTTTTATGATCTATGATATACATGGTATGGGTTTCATACATTATTATCATGTTTTCATACCAATATTCACATGTAATATTCAAATATTTGTTGTTTACCCTTACTATGAATCTAAGATCAACCATTTTATCTTTCCTCCCCCCATGATATATATAATGGTATTTTTTATGATGTGCATAATACCGGTTCTAGTTATGAAGATCTCAGTGGGAGATGATGTAGCTCACTTATGGACTAATTGTTTATCAATCATTGTCTCCAAAATAACTTTCCATAGATAATTATAATGTGGATAATTATGATATTTAATTAATATTAATATAAAAATTAGTAATATTTATGTTTGTGAATTTGTGGTCATTAAATAAAGAACACATCAGATTGCATGTCAAGATCAAGGGGATGGGATGTCATATCACCCCCTGAGTATCCTATTAAAAAATACAGAACTATCATTAAGATTTATTATATATTCATGAAATCCTTTCATGTGAAAACACTTATTACCTTGTTCAGGATATTGATTAATTATTACCATGAATTAATGTGGACATTTGTATGTATGAGGGGATATTTATTTTTCCATTCGTGATTGGTTATTATATGGTTTATGGATACA
The DNA here is from genome assembly GCA_963277665.1 of Viscum album. Taxonomy (NCBI): domain Eukaryota; kingdom Viridiplantae; phylum Streptophyta; class Magnoliopsida; order Santalales; family Viscaceae; genus Viscum; species Viscum album. Next base: position 687,369,979 of record OY728129.1, on the reverse strand, counting down.
AAATTCGGAACATTGGATCATGTATCTATAGAGTATTGTAATATGTTTTTTAGAGTTGGTATCAGGTCTACAACATGAGAATTCTACATATCAACATGAAAAGAATGATAACTCATATAGTTTTGATCCACATTGTTTAAATTTATTTCCTTTTAAGTTCATGTATCATAGACAAATGTAGTTAATTTTATGGCCATATAGTCATGACTAATTATGAACCTTTTAAGGGCATACATCTAGGCCCAATGGTGGGACTTTTATGTTTATGTTTCCAGGATGTTCGTAGTGACTTTCATGGTCATGCACCTTCGATTAGAGAAGTTACTTTTAGGGTCATTTACCTATGTATATCATTCATTTTAGTCTACGGTGAAACAATGAGTACTAATTCAAGAATTTTAATATTATATAGAATAAATATCTCATACAAATGGACATAAAAATGAATTCTATTGGATTTATCCATGAGAGAACCTTTTTAGTTTTCTTATTTTTATGTAATCTAGAAGGTGTATGTCAAGGGATTTCAAATTGTATGGGTGAATTCAAGGTTATCACCCGATGATATGTAACTAGATAAAAAAGGTTGATTATAATCAAGGGTAAATTTACCTAATAATGATGAATTTGGATTTACAGTTGTTAGAAGAAAATTTGTGTTTTTGTATAACTAACATGGAAAAATGAAAACTAATAAAGTGATTATAAAAACCGTAAATAGTTTTGGAGATAGATAAAAATGTGTTAAGGGAGTATATTTTAAATAAATCCTTAAAGAGACAAATCTAATGTCCATTAGACTATCACATGGAGGTTTACTAAATTCTATGTGGTTATTAGAGGTTATCTCAAATTGTTCAGGATGAGTGTCTTGGTCCAAAAATAGTTTTAATGGTTTCCCAAGAGAAGGAATCCTTGTTATTAAGGGAAAAATTATTTTAAGTACCCAAATAACCATTTTATTTATAGATTAAAACATGTGGGGACATCGTCATCAAAGCGAATAATTTATATTTTTTAAGGTTTACAAAATTTAACAGGAGTAGAAACATATTCAAAATGATCAATTCTAGAATGTAGAGGAACATTGGAGATGACCATGACAGAATGGTCATTTCAGGGTTTAAATTTTAATAAAAGTAAAATAATGAGTTAATATTTATTTAATATCACTAATAGATAAAATGGGGGAAGGAGCAGTCATTAAGGATTCTCAGATATCCAAAATAGTGTTCTTTAATGAATAAAATTTCTATTGGTCTGATAATTAATGGTGATGGATCACTAGAAAAGGATAATGTACAATATAAAAATATTAAATTTCAACAAGTATTTGAGTTCTATTAGAGTTTTTCTATTCAACCAAAGGTATTTTTATTTAGTGTTTACAGTTGTATAAGAATTACAAGATAAACCATTCATGAGGAAGATAATCATAATTTCTTTTCCATGGGTCTTAAGTGGGGGAAACTGCAGAGAAAATTTTTGCGGATTTGACTTACCATTAGGGTCTTATACAATTCCATTCCTCTCATCTCAGTTATATATTTGTATGAAAATAGATGGAACGAGTTGAAGGAAATGAAAAAATAGAGATATCTCAAATGGGGTGACTTTTTCTCGATGTTCATGTATTGATATTGATTATTTATCTTAATAGGTACCAATGTGTCGTATTTATTTCTCACTACATTACCATATCATGATTTTTTGAACATTAATTCCATTTAATGTTTTTACTATCATAATTATTATAAATATATATTAAAAAATAATTGTAATCTAAAATAGACATATAAGATAATGAAAAAATATTCTATGTAAAAATAAAATACCTGGCCACAATTTTCAAATTAGAGGGAAAAAAAGTACACCACATTTATTTTAAAAACCCATAAATGACATTTATAATAATAATTTTAATATTATACATCATCAAATCATTGATACCTCATCTCTGCAACGTGACTCTGATAACAGATAATTTTACATGGATCTGAAGGAATATTTATTCTTATACAAGAATGATCTAACTCGACTTATTTTTAACTCGATTTGTATAGTTTCTATATTTTATAATATATATTTATAAACTTTGAAATATATTATTCTTTTAGAAATATTAAATTTCATGTTTATGGATTTAAATATTAAAAAAAATGTTTTAATTTTTAATTTTAAGAGTAAAAAAACTCATATAACATGAATAATTTTTATCCCTATACAAATCATGGAATACATAAATCTCACAACCATACATTCATATAGAAAATTTAAAATGTATGTAGTGTCATTGTATTTTTGTGGTTCTTTTCATTTTGATAATTTGAATTTTATTATTAGATGGGGGTAGGGAATTGTTTTATATGGAAATTATGATCATTCCCTTAATCATCTAGAAGTATTCATATAGTAAAAACATCAATGTTCCATGTTTTTAGTTCCTCAAAATGGCCATACAAAAAAATTTATTAACCTTCCTTATATCATTCATCTTGAACCGTCTAGAAAACTTTAACCCATCAATTTAAATTTTTCATTATAAATATTTTCTAAAACATTTCATACATATAATGGATGTGGAGGATGAAGATTTTATCATTAAAATTCATCCCATTATAGAAATGATCTAAATTTCCTAAAAAGATCTTTCATTGTGTCGTGGATTCATCTATAGACATATTCCATTGTATGGGTATATGACATAGTCCATAAAGATACCACTTTTGTTATATCACCATCATTCATATAGTTTATTTGGATAACTCTAATTGTGTTATGAATATTTCATTCTAAAAAATATTTATTGTGAAATTAATTTTTTTACATCTAACAATTCAAGATTTAATCCTTCATTCACATCCATTACTTGCACAATATTTTTTTTTTGTTTTTTTCGACTATAAAAGAGATATCATTTAAATGAACACAATTTTTTTATTTCAATCCATTCACAAATAAATTTTACTTCCAAATCTTCTTACCATAAAATTATTTATTCTAATTATAGACCCATTAATTTTTTAGTGCTAGTTTCCCAAATGGATGTTTAATTAGATCCAATGTTCTACTAACATTCAGGGAGTGTTTACCCTACTTTGTTACTAATATCAATAATTTGAAGTCATTGAGAATTTATTATATTTATGTGTTCTTATGTTCTCTACTATCTATATGAATTAGAAAAATAAAATATAATCTAATTATTTTCATTACTTTTACGACACTAGTATATCTCATTTACTCATAATGTTGTGCTCATTCATGTAGAGCATCTTCTAGAACTGTCACCTTAGATTCTGCTATTCATTATCTTTTGGGTACTTTTGGACATTTTTTAAACTCTATATTTTGATATATATTAGAAAAAATACTTTTGCGACTACTAAGTTCATTAATAAATAGAGTGATTCATGAACTATCAAGTAATTTTAGTTTTAAATTTAGATAAAAATTAGTATTCTATGTTGATTTAGTTCACATAGTAGTATCTTTAACCAAATTTTTTTATCATTCCATAAGATCTTATTATTGAATTGAATTTTTAAAAATATAATGAACTGTTAGAGGAACTCATCCCATAGAGAACTTATATTGTCTATAATATCATACCCTATAAATAACTATATTCCTGAATTTTCTTATAATTTATCCCTAATTATGGAATCAATATTGAAAAATTAATTACAAGCATAAGCATTTTCAAGGGAAAAAAATCATCTATAAAAATTTACAACAATGATATTAAAGGACTTTTATTCATGAGGAACACTTCATAATTAATAGATTCCACAAAAAAATATTAAACAAACAAAAATTTATACTTAGTTATTGGGGTATCTAATTCAATATATAGTTAATCTACTTAACCACAACATTTGTTCCAGGGTTATGGGAACCATTTACTCAAAATGAATTCATTTATCATAATAGAAAATCTTAAGCTACCTTCTTATATACTCCCACCCATTACTTGAATACTAGAATATAGTTATTAAACTAGAATAATTTTCACAATTTATTTCTTTTTTTGGGATGGGTTCAAAACAATAGAATTGATCATGAAATATTGAATCCACCCCATCCATGTTTCCCCATAGATTTAGTTAATAGAGTATGATAATATATTATGATAATGAACAACTACTAGACTTTACACATATGTATTAGCCTATTATAAAATCTATTTATGCAATGTCTTAACTTCTATACTAAGAGAAACCTTCTTGTAATTTCTATATATCAAATCCTTCCGTGTTTTATAGTCTAAAAAATTTAGTTTCTCAATTTATATTTTAGCTATGATTTTTCAACCTTTCTACTATTTGTGATCGAGAAGATCATTCCATTACATTGACATTCTGAATATTGTTGTAATAATAATTGTTTCATCTTATAAACTCTATGTAGAATACAATTTTCATTTTTTTCAAAAATTCTTCCACCATTAGGGATCCCCATGTGATTTTTGATGAACTACTAAAATTATTTTCTTATGTTATCTTAACTTGTTCCACACTCACTACGACATTAGAAAGTATCTGCAATTTGGTCAAAAATTTACATAAGTCATCCTAACTATCTCAATATTTACATTATACATAATAAATAAATTTCAAAATCATTCAGATATATAGTTCCACATTCTCATCCTCTTGAATATTGAGTGAAATGTATTCCCATAATCAGGGATCCACATTTCTTGAAGAATATAACACTTATAAACAAATTTATTTCATTAGGTTTGGTATTTGTGGGAAAATGTTATAAATAAAATTTATAGAATAAATTTTCCATTACCTATAATCCTTATTGATTTTCCCCATATATCCACGATTCAAGAACATGGTTATCATATTTTATGATTTTAGTTGGTATTTCTCCGTTTTTGTAAAAAACATTACTCACATTTCAAATTTGTATAAATCATTATATCTTCTGCAGAAAATGCCATTTTACATTTATTTGGACTCATTAGACATAATATCATCATTAAAAGTTTGAAAAAAATATTCTAACTCTAATTATTTCTTATTAAAGGAATTAATTACTATGATAATCATTGTATCCCATGACTCTTGATGTGATTAATGGATAATAAAAGGCAACACTAGCCATTTAATATTCAATCATATTAATTATTATTGTATTTAAGGGTAGTTATATTATTTTATATTTTTATCCAAAAACTTACCTTCATCTATATTTAGGATATTGAGTCATTACATAAAAATAAAAATTATTGGTGGGATTATCATAATTATTGACAATTGAGACACTTTAGAAAGAAATAAGTAGTGGTGGAGAAAAAGGGAATATAATAATTCAAGGATAATGAAAGTAATTGAGGCCAAGGGAATCCAACTAAATGATGTTATTATAGTATACTGGTAGAGAGACTAAGCTCAACCACATGAAAGGTTACTCATTATGGTCACTTTCTGAAGTAAGGGTAGATGCCAATATATTAACCAGACCCCATGTATAATTAATTTCCACTTCAATTTATAGTATTCTATGAGAGTTACTCACTATTTTAAAAACTACCTAATGAGAAGATAAAGTTTCCAATAAATATTTTTCTAACATTGATGAATCAGATTCATCCAAATATAAATCGGTTATATTGTATTTGTACAGATTGATACATGTTACCATACTAATGGATTCAACATGAAAGGAGGTTCAATATTTATATAGGTTTGAGAAATTTGGAATAACTAAGCCTTTAAAATATTTGAAAACTCATCATTTATTCTTTCTCCCTTAAAAACATGTCACATTAGTTTTGATTTTATTTCCTTAACATGGATTAGTCAAGCATAGCCAAGTTCCATTATTATACGAATTGAAAATGGTCTACTTTAATTAATGAAGAATATTGGTTTTAATATTATTATATATATCCACCTTCCATAATATTTATTTGAGGTATGAATCAAGATAATGGTGTATGTAATTGAAATTTGAGTCATTTATAATCAATACATGGTTCTATATATTACAATGGGTGTCCCATGTTACAATGAAATGAATAGTAAAGAGAATACATTGAATATGAGAATTCATCTCACCACCTTCATGAATATTAAAACAAGAAAAAAAATTGATCAATAAAATCCCAAATATAATTTATTTCTATAAGAAATCCCCAAATTTAGAATGCCGAGTCCCCATCAATAAACAGATGATGATGTGATTAGGAATTATAAATCACTTGACATACGTATTTGAAAATAATCTAGATGAACTCATTAACCCCAATATCAGTGAGAATTAATAGCAACCCAAGTTTATCATATATGGATATTATGTTAATTTTTATGAATATTTCATACTTTAAAAAAATACTTGTCTGAGTAGTGTAATAGTTAGTTTAATTGGAATCATAGAAACATAATCTTTTATCTTTGTGAAATATCTTCAACATATGCATTAATGATATTCCATTTTATTACCCCCACTAAAAAACATTTTTCATAACCTAGTGAATGTAAAAATAAGAATAGTGTGAGATCAAATTTACAGTAATGGTACACAATAGAGATATATAAGCATAACATGAGCATAATGGAATAAGAACATGATCATGTCATTAGAAGATCAGACCCAGTATTTGAAATATCATATGAAGTAGTCATGGAATAAATATTTCCAGTCCATAAGACGTGAATCATAAGATAATAGAGATCATAAGTTATAACAGGCATACCCAAAGAAAACTGGGCCACCCAATCATATATGTTGTAATAGGCATACCCAATTCTATTGAGGACACACAACAATATAATCTATTTCCATGAACCACAATATGAATAAATTAAAAATAAAATTTATATCATTATAAAAAAAATAAAAGGTAATTATTCTTTCATAATATGATTATCCCATGGAAATGAAAACAGATTCTGGTCAATCTCATTGAAATATAATTTTCCTGTTGAAAATAAAAGGGTTTCATAAAAAAATTCCATAAAAAATACACCATTTAAAGAAATAATATGAATGATATCGTGGGATCATATCTATATCAAATCATAAACTATATAAATGGGATTAATATTATATCAAGAATGATTTTAAAAGATCACTTGAAATATAAAAATCCTTGAAAAATAAAATTTTAAAACATATATCATTATAAAAAAACATTCTTTAAAACCCACATCAAAACATATAAATCAATCAATAAAATTAATTTAAAAAAATGAAGAAAATTTTCTTTTATCTTTTAAAAACTCATTTTAAAACATAAATTATTTTGAAAACCATTTCCATTGAAAATAACATTGAAGAACAATAAAAGAGCATTTACAAGAGAATTTATAGATTTTTTTTAAAAAAAACATTTTTTAAAAACATTTTCCATAAAAATTGGCATAAAAGTTCATTTAAAATAATTATAAAATATTTTTAGAAAACATTTTTTTGAATTAACGTAGATTTTTAATCGAAGTGATAGATATGGTTAGATGTTATGAAACACATATTTTTAATCATAATATGTAACAATGTATAAAAAATGTAAAAATTAATGGAATTGATAACGAATAATGATAGGATAAAAAAATCATGAGGGTTCATGAGAGATGGATCATAATATTTCAAAAATGGAAGAATGATCCTAAATAAACCCATTAAACATTCTGATTGTAACAATACACTATTACCACATTGGTGTCATGGAATCATAATCCCCTTGAAAGAATAAAATTAAATGAACTTGTAAATTTAACAAAAATAAAAAAAATCAGGATATAACATTTCATTGGTATGTATATACATTGTAGAAGAATATAAGTGCATAACATGGCATGTGTCTCAATGAACACACATTGAGACAAAATTATCTGACCATTTTTGTAAATTTTGAACCATAAACCACAGGAAATATAGATCATAAAATAGATATGTAAATTCCCATGAATTTATGGTTAGTAACCATATAATACATTAATGGGAAGTATATACACAACAGAATAGGAATAATTGTTGAATATTGTATATATCTCACAGAAATACAAGTTAGACGAGAAATCCCTTACCTTAAGACATGACTTTCTTTAGACATGTTAAAACCTCCTATAAAATAATATTAATTTTATTATAAATTAACCATATAAATACGTTCATGCATATCATACCATATTTTATTTTATTATGACTTTATATTATCTGTTTATTAACAACTTCATGTTGATGTTATGTTTTAGGTGATATCTGCTTCGTTTTTTCGTATATGATTTGACTTCCTATTCTTGATCCGCTTACATAGATAATTATTGAATTACTTATAGAATGTAAAACAATATTTAAATAAAATATATATTAATTATATAAATATTTATAATGATCAATGAAATATATAAATATTAAAGGGAATACACTATTCTTGGAGATGAAAGGTCGTATTTATGCATGAAAGCTATTTCTATTTTAATATAATATTGAAAGAAAGATATTAAATAAGATATATATATATATAATAATTAAATTATAGATAATATCTATATATATGTCATATATGTTTACTAAACCCATCCTCAATACATTTCATGTAAAGTGTGAACGGATCACATCACTATGATGAGGCGATAGTCTACACATCCATAAACGAAGCTATTGTATTAAAAAAATGGAAAGATTGAAGGTATGTTTTATATAATAATTATTAAATCATAAAGAAATCATAAATATCATATATTTCATTAAAAATATTATTCCAATAGTAATTCCCATCATTGAGAGATAGTTAATAAAAAATAAACGACAATGCTCTACGAGGTGGTAGTCTGCTGTAGACATGAATGGAAAGATCGTTAACTATATGATGGATGTGTGTAGGTGTAATTAAACCCTTTAGTGAAACAAAATATCAGTATATTTGGATATTTATCTTATTATTTAATCATACAATAATAATTATTTAGGAGGTGTAGAATGAAAATAAATGAAAAATTCTCATTGAAGGATGTCTACTCTTATTTGGGTATCTCCTTTTGGTTTGGAATAATTGGATTTCATGGATGTAATTAGGTCCAAAGTTATTCCTATAAGATTAAGGTATAAAATTTGTAATATTATATTTTTTGGTTTTGGATGATCTAATGTTTCTTAAAGGGTGTGAGGAATGGGGAGAGTGAAAGCCTTTTTATAAAGTAGGAGGTTTGGAATTCTTGGAAATACCAAATGATACATGTGATTGGGAGGCCTCCCTTACCTAATGTACCATTAAAAATGATAGATAATTTATTAAAGGGTATTTATGGATGATAGAAAAAACCCACATAAAAATATGTTCCCTTTTTATTATTTTTTTCCTTCTATGTTTCCCCACTTTCATCACATTGGGTGTTATTAAGGTAACTAGTTTTATAACCTAAGTAATTTAAACATTAAAGAAGGATTAAAGTTATATTTATTAAAAAATATATTATCAATTATTTATAAATATTATATCTTATATATGAAAAATATATCCCATGCATGTAGGAAATTAATTACAAAACAAGCGCTTGTAATATGCAAAAAACACTACTTTAACCTGAACCAAGAAATTTTATTACAATTTAAAGGTAAATATGTTAATTATAAAATCTTAAATGTTCAAAGGATAAAAATAAAATTATATTTAAAAAACATTACAAATACATTGGTGAAATATAATATTTTTTGTTTGTTTTAAATGTTTTAATAAAATATTAATTATTATAAAATAACAGTAATGAAAGTTTTGACAATATTTTGTAAATTTAAATTTGAAAATAACAAGTAAGTTATTAAATTTAAATATAATATATTAACACCTATGTAACATTATATAATCACCTAAAAATTAATTATAAAAATTAGATCAATTTACCTCACTTTTAATGATTTTAGTATCATTTTACAAGGCCCCAGCCTTAAACCTTACTTAATCTTGAGTTAATACAAGATTACACATTGAGGATCTTTTCAGGTTTAGAGTTTTAGAGAATTAGATCATAAAACTTGCATTACATTCCACATTTAGACAAAATGGTTACATAAAAGAGAGGATTCATTCTTCCCATCAACGGAAACATATTTAAAATAAAACATGGATTCTTTCTTGACACATCCTTGACACTATCATAACATCACGTACCTTTCCCTTGACCTATGAAAAACATTTCAAAAACATGGGATGAGCATAAAAAGCTCAGTAAGGGATATAAAAATATGGAAAGGAAACATGAGTTCATATATACATAAGAATGAAATCATACTTTACCCATAAAACATAGGCACTTTAACATACCTCATCAAATCATGAATAAATCATAGAAATCATAAGACATAAAAGGTAACTTGAGGCATTCATAACATTCTTACGTAGGGAGTAACCCTCTTGGTTACGTTTGGAATACCCATCACAGTATATTCCCTAAATCTCTTCGGAGAAACCTTAACGTTTCACTCCTTCGCATTACCAAATGCATTGGAGAGCTATATCGGGCTCACCCGCCCTTAGTTTATCACGGAACCACCCGTTCTTCATAATAATGCCCAATAACCATAACATAATCGTATCACATAAAACATGCATAAAGGAAACATAAAATTTCCACATTTCAATCACAAGATATCAATAAAACACATTGATATAAAAAACCTTATGAAAACCATTTTCAATACCAAAATAAAATAAAGGTAAAACATGGTATTTATTTTTCTATTAAAAAGAAGGTATGGCTTGTAGAGGAATCCGAAACTCAAATAATGGTCACGGCGGCAGAGATGTCATTGTCACCGCATACGTATGAAAAAAACATTACCTTTTGTCATTTTGTAAAACGCTTCGTATAAAAAGATTCCTTTTGGATAAATGTAAAAGTCAAAGGGGTTTATATACCATATAAAAAAAATTTGTGTATAAAACAAAATATGCCTCAATGAAAGGAGATTGAGACGAATTCCCTTACAAAGACGGTATCCTTGGTTTAAGGATAAATCAATTACATAATTATGTGTGACAAAAGAATACACCAAATATAAGTGGATATTATGTGTAAAAATATAAGAGGATATTCACACATTTTCATAGAACGACATATTCAAGGACTACATTTTTATCCCAAAGAATCAAATTTGGGATAAGAAGTTCCCCTGCAAAAAATTGACAGCCTAACGGCGTCACTACAAAATTCAGAAAATGAGTTGATGAGAGATAAAAAGGGTATCTCATCACATGGACATAAAATTTAAATCAATAAGGAATTATAAGGACATATCCCAACATAATAGTATGTGAATTAAAAGACATAACAAAAGAAGTCTTTTAAAAAGAGGAGGGTGAATGGTTCCCTTACCGACATGGGTATCTTTCGAAACATACGCCCCGTGAAAGAAGGACAATACAACATTGATGTAAATAATCATAAATGAAAGTATATTACACAATGAGTAAAATAATGGGCAGTATATACACCACTCAAAGGAAATTGTGGAAAATCTAGCATAAATCTCATGGGAATAAATGTGAGATGAAAAATCCCTTACGAAAACTCGGTAACCTAACACCGCCACTTAAAACTTCCAAAATGGATTGATGAGAGGAAATAGGGTCTCTCATCATATCAACATAAAGTTTTAAAAAATAGGAATATAAAAGAAAATCCCCCATCATAACAAATAGGAGCTTAAAATAAGTGACATAAAGGAGAGTACTTAAAAAGAAAGAGAGAGGTTAGATCTCTTACGAAAATTCGGCAGCCTAACAGCGCCACTCAAAACTTCCAAAATGGATTGATGAGAGGAAATAGGGTCTCTCATCATATGAAAATAATAAGTACAGTAGGAGTAATATAAAATAACATCCCAATCATAATAAATATGAGCTTAAAAAGAATGACATAAAAGAGTGTACTTAAAAAGAAAGATAGGTGTAGGATCCCTTACCTCAAGTCCAACTTGTCTTCTTCGTTTCTTTATATTCCTGAATAATAAACTTTGGTCAATTTATAATTGATTAAAGACCTACTATAAATATTATTATTCAGTTCATATCACATATTTTAATGTTATAATAATTGGTTACTAATTTGAGTTCATATCATACGTTTTTGTCGATGTTTGGTACATGAGTAAAAAATTGAACTTGTTGGAAAATAATTTTCCATGTAGTTATAGGTACATCATATCCAGAATAGTATTGATGTTTTAAATATCATATATATCCAGTATATATTTATTTTATACTATTCCATAGAATTTGGAGATAAAAATTAAAAGCACCGTTCATGGAGACGGTAGGCCGTACGTACGCATGGACGCTACTTTCATTTTTTTATCATATTAATGGAATTAAAACAAAATGAGATATATATATATATATATGTTATAATTCCAGAATTATATCCATAATTTAGATGTAATATATTACATATATATCCATTATATATATGTACTTATAATAGTACATAACATTTTGAGATAAGAAATGAAATGTACCCTTCATGGAGACGGTAAGCTGTACGTACGCATGAACGCTACTTCCATTTCTATTTCATATTTAATAGAATTAAAACATAATGATACATAATAGTATTTTAATTCCAGTATGGTATCATATATAATATCATTAAATATACCCTTTATACATATCAAATATGGTAATAACGAATCAAATCACTTTGAGGGGGTGGTAGTCCGCACTTCCTTAAATGAAGATATCGCGTTTACCAATAATGGAAACCATAAAGGTATGACATAAATTAAAAATAAAGAAGCTTATGTAAAACCTAAACATATTATATATCATATATAAATATAGTTTCATCTTAATGGCCACCTTTTAAGGTGTTAGAAGAATGTTGAACAATCATCATTTCGTGAGGCAGAAATTCGCCATCCACAGAAACAGTATGTTCTTTAACCATTAGATGTAGGTGTGTGTAAGTGTATCTCGAATACTTATTATAACAACATCATAGTGTATTAAAGATACTATATTTTTTACAAAATAAATGAATAAAAATAGTTTTGGGGGTTGGAGAAGAAAAATAAAACAAAAGGACACAAGTGAAGACATTACCTTAAAATCGGGTAACATTCTTTGGTTTGAGCTCAAAGGCTTCATTGGAAAGACTTCTGCCAAAAGTAAGGCTTCAAGGAGTAATATAGGGAAGTGGAGAGACAAAATGGGCAGGGTTTGGCTGATCCAAAGGCTTTGGGAGTGTGGGTAAGGAGGTAGAGGTGGGGGCCTTTTATAAGAGGAGAGGAGGGGCACTCTTGTAAAGTTACAAAATGTTACTTTATTTTCAAAAGAGATTCGGATTTTAAAGGTCCCAAATTGATTTATTTCGAGTATAAGGTGATAAGGGTTCTAAATACACTCATCCAATAGGTTTTGGACATGTTTAGGTCTCAAATATTACATTGTCTTTCCATTTTATTTAAATCGTTAAATAATGAGGTCATCGCTGCATCATCATGATGTCATAAATAATTTAATTTATATAATGTCTAAAAATTATAAAACAAATAATATGATGTAGAAAATAATTTTAGCTTTCCAATTACTATTTATCGTAAAAAATATTACTTGTATTACCCCATGTAAAAATTGTTTTAGTAAAACATTTCATGTTTGTGTCATTTTTACTTTAACATTAAATAAAAAGATATTTATGTCATTTCCCAACCAAATTGGCTCCATGGGGTCCCAAAGTTGACCCATGGATTATCTTGGTCGTCCATGACACATACAATGAGGGTAGGACATGTGTCTAGGTCATTTAATTTTATTAAAACATTAATCTTACCATAAACTACACTAATTACCTCTAATCACGATTAAAAACTTAATAAGTTTCTATTCACCAAAATTTTTTTTATCCCATTGAACCACATTTTACTTATTAATGACAACCATGTATTTTGGATTTTTGAAATTAAAAACACAAATATGGAAAATTTCATTTAAACGGGAAAATCAGTTTTTATAAGTACCACTTAGTGGTTTCACTATTCATCAAAAATTGAAGTTTTTCAGAAAAATCCCAAAAATTCACACTAAGATATATTTGATATTATGAATTCAAAAACTAAGTCTATTTTACAGAATTAAAAACATATAAGTCACATTAATTAATTTAATAATTAATTCCCGCTGTCAGAGAAAATAACGTGTTTTTATGAAACAATAAGTATCAAAAGATTGACACTAGTTTAAGTCTGATTTCAAAGTGAAATTAATTCCAATGACCACTATTGGATTTAATGGTAAAAATATATTTTAATTTCACTTTAAAACCAATTCAAAAGATAATCTAATCATATAAATGAATTAGATTAAAAATAGGTTTTGAATTGAAATACAACATTTTACACTATTCATTAAAAAATGAACTTTATCAGAAAGATACCAAAAATTTACACAAAGTAAATTTTGATGTACCAATTCTTAAGAAGAGTTTTATTTGGTCCAATATAATTTATAAGAGTGAACAAAACTATATTTAATGACGGTTCTCCATCAAAAGGCGATAAGTGAACCTTTAGTGAAAACTAGGGCATATACGCCTAAAATTGAATTCATTCTGTATTTTAAGCCTTTATCCTTTATTGGATAAATGTAAAAACATTTAAAAACAGATATAATCATATTTTAGTTATTTCTATCCATTCCTACCAATACAACGGCTACATGTTAACTACCATTTAAAATAATATTATTTTATTATTAGAGTGCAACGTAAGATTCCCAAGAAACTCGTTGTTGCGTGTTGGGTACGCCATCGAGCATAGAGTCCCCTTTAAAGTAATATTAATATTTTATTCACAAATATTGATAAATATGAAAATTTCATATTCTTTATTTACCTGGGGTGTTACATCCTTCCCCCCTTTTGGGAATTGCGTCCTCGCAATTTTTAAAATTGAGCTTGAAAACATCCTGGAAAGTCCCACATCGGAACAAGAGTCTGTAATACAATCACTTTAAAATAAAGAAAGATAAGTACAGAGGTCACCCGAGTTAACCCATACTAGGATTCCATGTAGAAAAACATGGACATGGAAGAAAAAGAAAAGGGTCATGTTCTTGAGGGAGAGTGATAGTAAACATGTCTAGGAGAAAGTTAACCATAAGAAAATCACAAACTTGTGATGGGTTAAATGGTATTTGATTCCCCAGTAGGAAAAGTTAATAGAAAAAATTTTTGTTTTAAGTTACTTTTTATTGAGGAATTTATTCATAAGGAAACATAATCACTTATCATGTTGACTTTCAACTTTTACTGTATTCCTTAATCAAACACATATTTTTTTCCAGAAGACGAGTATTTAGAGAGACTTGTTCGCATTAAGAGTACTATAATCAACTTCTAGAGAGTCATCTAATCCACAAAAGAGAATTATATACTTCCCATGTCTTTAGACTTTAACCAATACCAAAACCAAAAAGGTTAGTACAAGATCAGATAATCCAGAAAAGGATAACGCTTTATAAAAAGAGAATCTATTCTTAATCTCCAAAATTTGTCCAACAAAACCCAAAGTTCAACGAGGACCATTCTATAATCAATTTGTCCATAAAATTCTTCAAAGTAAACGAAACTAATATTGAAACCCAAATATTTGAAGGATTTAGTCACATAGTCTTCCAAGTTAAATTGTAACATTTATATCCAAACAACATCAGTTGCTCTTAAAGTCTCGTATTGAAAAGTAATTAACCTAATCACATATCCTCCATGATAAGTTAATCATTTTCATAAATAACCCAAAATCAAATTACTCTTAATTCATAAAATCATATAACTAAAAAAAATCAGTCAAACTAACCAGGGACTTCATGTAGTCCAGTGGTAGGCGATAAATACCAGTCGCACTTTGGTTGTGGGTTCTATTCCCGCAGCTTTGTCCGACGCAACAGGTAGTCACGCGGTCCGCGTGTTGTCCTTTTTCCAAAACTATATAATTCTCAAATCACTCCCCAAAAAGGGATAAAATCATCAAAAATAACCATAACATAATTTAACCTCAAATTTATCTCATGCCTTTCACTTCCATCATATCATATAGTAACCCATAATTATGTCAAAAGTAAGGATCATATAAACCCAAATGGTTCTTTATAACAATGTCCATAAAAGAACAGATAACTATTCCTTGAATAAAATTTTCATATATTAAACATCAGGGTTACACATACTATAAAAAGTCTTCTAATGTAACCTCATCATCAAAAGAGACTTAATACTCTTAAGAATTTCACCATAACTCTTGAAGCCCTTATATGTTGACTTCTTACTCATTAAACATTATTCATGATCCATTAACCATTCCTTTCAAACATATTCTGAAATACTTCTTTCCTACAAAAAAAATCATGAATCATATCCTACGATTCCAAAATAGGAAAACAATATTTATGAAATAATCCATACCTTTGATTGGTCTTTGTCAGTTTCTTCATCCTCAATCGGAATGGCATTAGGTATTGGTAAACGAATATTTTTACGATCTTGGTGATCCCATTCACGAACCTTCCTCATAGGACATGTGTTTTGATAATGACCATGCACACCACATTTAAAACATTCAATTGATCCCTCAGAAAGAACTTCTTTCCCTTTCCTCGAGTCAACTGGATGCTTCCTTTTTCCATGGAAGGTTCTTGCTTTATGACCTTCATTTCCACATCTATAGCATATTTCTGTCCCTTTGAAACATTTCCATAGGTGTTTCTTTCCACATCTTTGACACATAGGTTTTTTAACACACTTACCTTTATGATTATTACCTGTACTTCCGTAGGGATTTGTTTCTCGCATATATGATGCCTTAGAAAAATCACCAAGGTTTAGGTGTTCAATCATGACTCTAGATAGTTGGTTGAGGATAATCACAAGAGTTCTCATTGCAGCTCCCATATCATTCAGTTGCTTGCTCAAAAAACTGTCATAGTTTCCTTCACATCCACTGTTACTTTGGTGCCTGCTAGATCCAGCCATTTACTAAAACCAAAAATGTCAGTGTGAGTATATAAACAAAACCATCATGTACTAATGAGGAAGATAAACACTAAGATATACTTATTCATTCACTTTATCTAAAACTAGGACTCTTTCTGAAATATTAACCATTATGGTACTGTCAATTATGCTTAAAGAATACCCTAACCTCTAAAGTTATCTAAACCGACCTTTGATACCAACTATAAGGCCCCACCCTTAAACCTTACTTAATCTTGAGTTAATACAAGATTACACATTGAGGATCTTTTCAGGTTTAGAGTTTTATAGAATTAGATCATAAAACTTGCATTACATTCCACATTTAAACAAACTGGTGACATAAAATACAGGATTCATTCTTCCCATCAACGGAAACATATTTAAAATAAAACTTGGATTCTTTCTTGACACATCCTTGACACTATCATCACATCACGTACCTTTCCCTTGACCTGTGAAAAACATTTCAAAAACTTGGGATGAGCATAAAATCTCATTAAGGGATATAAAAATATGGAAAGGAAACATGAGTTCATATATACATAAGAATGAAATCATACTTTACCCATAAAACATAGGCACTTTAACATACCTCATCAAATCATGAATAAATCATAGAAATCATAAGACATAAAAGGTAACTTGAGGCATTCATAACATTCTTACATAGGGAGTAACCCTCTTGGTTACGTTTGGAATACCCATCACAGTATATTACCTTAATCTCTTCGGAGAAACCTTAACGTTTCACTCCTTCGTGTTACCAAATTCATTGGAGAGCTATATCGGGCTCACCCGCCCTTAGTTTATCATGGAACCACCCGTTCCTCATAACAATGCCCAAGAACCATAACATAATCGTATCACATAAAACATGCATAAAGGAAACATAACATTTCCACATTTCAATCACAAGATATCAATAAAACACATTGATATAAAAAACCTTATGAAAACCATTTTCAATACCAAAATAAAATAAAGGTAAAACATGGTATTTATTTTTCTTTTAAAAAGAAGGTATGGCTTGTAGAGGAAGCCGAAACTCAAATAATGGTCACGGCGGCGGAGAAGTCATTGTCGCCGCATACGTATGACAAAAACATTACATTTGTCGTTTTATAAAATGCTTCATATAAAAATATTTAATTTTGATAAACGTAAAAGTCAAAGGGGATTATACACCATATAAAATAAAGTTGTGTATAAAATAAAATATGCCTTAATGAAATGAGATTGATATGAATTCCCTTACAAAGACGGTATCCTTGCTTTAAGGATAAATCAATTACATAATTATGTGTGACAAATGAATACACCAAATATAAGTGGATATTAAGTGTAAAACAATGAGAGGATATTCACACATATTCATAGAACGACATATTCATGGTCTATATTTTTATCCCAAAGAATCAAATTTGGGATAAGAAGTTCCCCTGCCAAATTTTGACAGCCTAACAACGTCACTACAAAATTCAGAAAATGAGTTGATGAGAGATAAAAAGGGTATCTCTTCACATGGAGATAAAATTTAAATCAATAAGGATATATAAGGACATATCCCAACATAATAGTATGTGAATTAAAAGACATAACACAAGAAGTCTTTTAAAAAGAGGAGGGTGAAAGGTTTCCTTACCGACATGGGTATCTTTCGAAACGTACGCCCCGTGAAAGAAGGAAAATACAAAATTGATGTAAATACTCATAAATGAAATTATATTACACAATGAGTAAAATAATGGGTAGTACATACACGACTCAAAGGAAATTGTGGCAAATGTAGCATAAATCTCACGGGAATAAATGTGAGATGAAAAATCCCTTACGAAAACTCGGCAGCCTAACGACGCCACTTAAAACTTCCAAAATGGATTGATGAGAGGAAATAGGGTCTCTAATCATATCAAAATAAAGTTTAAAAAAAGAGGAATATAAAATAAAATCCCCCATCATAACAAATAGGAGCTTAAAATAAGTGACATAAAGGAGAGTACTTAAAAAGAATGAGAGAGGTTAGATCTCTTACGAAAATTCGGTAGCCTAACGGCGCCACTCAAAACTTCCAAAATGGATTGATGAGAGGAAATATGGTCTCTCATCATATGAACATAATAATTACATTAGGAGTAATATAAAAGAACATCCCAATCATAAGAAATATGAGCTTAAAAGGAATGACAAAAAAGAGTGTACTTAAAAAGAAAGAGAGGTATAGGATCCTTTACCTCAAGTCCAACTTGTCTTGTTCGTTTCTTTATATTCCTGAATAATAAACTTTGGTCAATTTATAATTGATTAAAGACCTACTATAAAGATTATTATTCAGTTCATATCAAATATTTTAATGTTATAATAATTGGTTAGTAATATGAGTTCATATCAGACGTTTTTGTCGATGTTTGGTACATGAGTCAAAAATTGAACTTGTTGGAAAATAATTTTCCATGTAGTTATAGGTACATCATATCCAGAATAGTATTGATGTTTTAAATATCATATATATCCAGTATATATTTATTTTATACTATTCCATAGAATTTGGAGATAAAAATTAAAAGCACCGTTCATGGAGACGGTAGGCCGTACGTACGCATAGACACTACTTTCATTTTTTTGTCATATTAATGGAATTAAAACAAAATGATATATATATATATATATATGTTATAATTACAGAATGATGTCAATAATTTAGATGTAATATATTACATATATATCCATTATATATATATACTTATAATAGTACATAACATTTTGAGATAAGAAATGAAATGTACCGTTCATGGAGACTGTAAGCCGTACGTACGCATGAATGCTACTTCCATTTCTATTTCATATTTAATAGAATTGAAACATAATGATAAATAATAGTATTTTAATTACATTATGGTATCATATATAATATCATTAAATATACCCTTTGTACCACATATGATAATAACGAATCAAATCACTTTGAGGGGGCGGCAGTCCGCACTTCCTTAAATGAAGATATCGCGTTTACCCATAATGGAAACCATAAAGGTATGAAATAAATGAAAAATACAGAAACTTAAGTAAAACATAAACATATTATATATCATATATAAATATAGTGTCATCTTAATGGCCAAATTTGAAGGTGTTAGAAGAATGTTGAACAATCATCGTTTCGTGAGGCAGAAATTCGCCATCCACAGAAACAGTATGTTCTTTAACCATTATATGTAGGTGTGTGTAAGTGTAGCTCGAATCCTTCTTATAAAAACATCCTAGTATATTGAATATACTGGATCTGTTACAAAATAAATGAATAAAAAGAGTTCAGGGGGTTGGAGAAGAAAAATAAAACAAAAGGACACAAGTGAAGACATTATCTTAAAATTGGGTAACTCCCTTTGGTTTGAGCTCAAAGGCTTCCTTGGGAAGACTTCTGCCCAAAGTGAGGCTTCAAGGAGTAATAGAGGGAAGTGTAGAGACAAAATGGGTAGGGTTTGGCCGATCCAAAGGCTTTGGGAGTGTGGGTAAGGTGGTATAGGTGGGGGCCTTTTATAAGAGGAGAGGAGGGGCACTCTTGTAAAGTTACAAAATGTTACTTTATTTTCAAAAGCGATTCGGATTTTAAAGGTCCCACATTAATTTATTTCGAGTATAAGGTGATAAGGGTTCGAAATACACTCATCAAATAGGGTTTGGACATGTTTAGGTCTTAGATATTACATTATCTTTCCATTTTATCTAAATCGTTAAATAATGAGGTCATCGCTGCATCATCATGATGTCATAAATAATTTAATTTTTTTAATGTCTAAAAATTATAAAAAAAATACTATGATGTAGGAAAGCTTTTTAGCTTTCTAATGACTATTTATTGTAAAAAATATGACTTTTATAACCCCATGTAAAAATTGTTTTAGTAAAACATCTCATGTTTGTGTCATTTCTACTTTAACATTAAATAAAAAGATATTTATGTCATTTCCCAACCAAAGTGGCTCCATGGGGTCCACAAGTTGACCCATGGATTTTATTTGTCGGCCATGACACATCCAATGAGGGTAGGACATGTGTCTAGGTCATTTCATTTTATTAAAACATTATTCTTACCATAAACTACACTAATTACCTCTAATCCCGATTAAAAACTTAATAAGTTACTATTCACCAAAAAATTATTTTTATCCCATTGAACCAAATTTTAATTCCTAATGACAACCATTTATGTCGGATTTTTGAAATTAAAAACACAAAGATGGAAAAATTTTCATTTAAACGGAAAAATCAGTTTTTATAAGTACCACTTAGTGGTTTCACTATTCATCAAAAATTGACGTTTTTCAGAAAAATCCCAAAAAATCACCCTAAGCTATATTTGATATTCCGAATTCAAAAATGAAGTCTATTTTACAAAATTAAAAACATATAAGTCACATTAATTAATTTTATAATTAATTCCCGTTGTCAGAGAAAATAGCGTGTTTTTATGAAACAATAAGTATCAAAAGATTGACACTAGTTTAAGTCTGATTTCAAAGTGAAATTAATTCCAACGACCACTATTGGATTTAATGGTAAAAATATATTCTGATTTCACTTTAAAACCAATTCAAAAGATAATCTAATCATATAAATAAATTAGATTAAAAAGAGGTTTTGAATTGAAATATAACATTTTACACTATTCATTAAAAAAATGAACTTTATCGGAAAGATACCAAAAATTTACACAAAGTAAATTTTGATGTCCCAATTCTTAAGAAGAGTTTTATTTGGTCCAATATAATGTATAAGAGTGAACAAAACTATATTTAAGGACGGTTCTCCATCAAAAGGCGATAAGTGAACCTTTAGTGAAAACTAGGGCATATAAGCCTAAAATTTAATTATTTCTGTATTTTAAGCCTTTATCCTTTATTGGATAAATGTAAAAACATTTAAAAATAGATATAATCATATTTTAGTTATTTCTATCCATTACCGCCAATACAACGGCTACATGTTAACTACCATTTAAAACAATATTATTTTATTATTAGAGTGCAACGTAAGATTCCCAAGAAACTCATTGTTGCGTGTTGGGTACGCCATCGAGCATAGCATCCCCTTTAAAGTCATATTAATATTTTATTAACAAATATGGATAAATATGAAAATTTAATATTCTTTATTTACCTAGGGTGTTACACATTTATTCAGTTAATTATTAACAGTATAATTATTGCATATGGCATTGCTAAATAATTTAATCAAAAAAATTATTCCCAATAAATAAAATATTTAATAATAAATATAAAGAAAATAATTTAGACTTTAAAATAATGTATAAAATTGAACAAATGTGGTTTTTTTCATATCTCATGGCTTTACAAATGTTAAAGTTAAGGAAGGTTCATTTTTTCTTTTTCCATACGAATATTATTATATAGAATTCATGAAATAGTCTCACTATAACTCATAAAATAATAACCAATAATGTATATTATATATATATAGGTATAAAATATATATTTTTCAAATATCTAGATCATTTTACCCTTAATATTAATGTTCAACCACTATCTAAACTCAATTTTTCCTGATTCGCTATAATTAATTTTAATAAATTTCACTAATAGTTTTGGTAAAAAACATTGTTCAACAAACTATAAATTATAAAATATTTTTATGAATAATATTAATCTAACTTTCCATATACTAAACATAGAATTGGCAGAATTGAAAATAAAAGTAATCCAGAAGATGTGTCACAAAAAAATATTTTAAAGCAAAAAAGTACAAAATTTTGAATTTTTTTTATCCAATTCCAATGTGAATTTTTTTCCAATTACATAAATTCGAATAATTAGTGAAAAAATTATCTAATTAATATTTAAAATAAAATAAATATATATGTAATTTATATAAATAAATGATATGAAAAGAGAGATTTAAATTTAAATTCATTGGTTTTCACTATTCATCAAAAAAATTAAAAATCTCAAAATATTACGAAAATTTTATCAAAAGTAAATTATGATTTGTGTATTTAGTAAATGAATGTAATTTTTTCAAATAGAAATTATATGATTATCAATAATTCGATTTAAAATACGTGGTCTATAAAAAGGTGGTAAAATTACCTTTAAAAATATATATATTTATTCATAAAATTGGTTTTATTGTTTTCTTATTCATATAAAATCATTTTTATGAGTGTCAAAAATAATTTATAAATTTATAATATGTATATTTTTTAATAACAGTTTTGAAAGGAGTCTTATTTAATTTATTTAAATAAAAGTGTGTTTGTATATAGAAATATTTATTTCATTGAAATAGAATTCTTTTATTTTCAAATGGATCTTAATTTAATTTATAATTAGTTGATAAAAATTTTATTAAGTTTTTTATACATTTTCAAATCATATTTTAGTATTTATATAATCTTATTTGTAACTTCAATTCCAATAGCATGGCGATAGCTATAATAATATTTTATTATTATTATAAATAGTACATTGATTTTTGGAAAAATTAGGTCATGTGTGTAACACATACTATCGAAGAAACTTGTAATTATATATAACAAAATCCAAAAAATTGTTTTTAGTATATCATAATATACTAATATTGTTTCATGTAGTGAAAACATGACTTTTTTACATATAAAAGAATAATAACATGGTGATTTCATATAACACAAACTATATACAATGTTGTGTTAAATTTAGAATATTGATAATATGAAATTAATTGGATAATAATTCCCAAAATATAGGGGTGTTACATTCTACCCCATTAAAATTAATTTCTCACTTGAAATTCATCTGGTTTATCAAATGTTCAAAATTAGATTGTTTTTTCACCGAAACTGACATAGTAAAAATGAACACTAAACCATTCCTTAAAAAAATAATGTTGGAACCCTAACAGAAACCCAATGTATCACATTTATAGGTTACCATAAAGTATAACATAGATTGGGATTAAATATTTAACATGGAAGAAAAGTGTAAATAAATACTGAGAGAGGTAAAGATCATTGATCACCCACAAGCAAATGACTAATGGAATTTTAAGAGCCTCAAAACCATAAATATGCGATGATTTATAAGGCCATAAATTCAACATAAATGAAGGAGTTAGGTTTAATATTTTTCGATATCCTTCTCATAGAGTAGATTAATTATTTTACTATTTATGTACGTAACGAAATATAATTACAAATTTTTATTTCATTTCATATACATAGTATCAAAATTTGTCTTTCCTTATCTACATCATCTTCACCTCAATGTCCATGAGATGATGTTTAAATTTTCATTCCTAAAGAATTAATGGATCATGAGATCTATAAATATAATTATAGGTCATTACATCTTTCATTATCATAAAAAATGTTTATCACAAGTTAACCAATATCCATAAATCCCTACATGGAGAGATAATACATTAATATCTAAAACCTCATCAGAAGGTTAACATAAACCATTCCATAAATTGTTAACCATATAAACCATCCAAAATATGAAAGTCCAAAATAGTAGAAGTAGGGTCACTATATTTATCCAATAATCGTGGCATTGATCCCTTGTATTTCATAATGGACCTCTTTTTTGTCACAAACCAAGAATGTGAATACCATCATCATGTATTCTCTTAAAACATGTAAATAATATAGATTACAACAATTTCTTATTTAAACCATTTTTGATTCCCTATTCCAAAGTTTATTTGTTTTATTTCATAAATCCAAAACATTTATAAACTCCATCCATGATATTATAAAACAAATTTTCAAAAAATACATAACCAATTCTATCACCATTAGCATTATCCCCTTTAATTTATCCATAATCACATCTCTATCAAATATAAACCCAATTTTCAAAACATCATGAACAAATTAAGGGTTAACTTCCCTTAATAAAAATATCACATTTCCATTAAATGAAATTTCTAGGTCATAAGAAACATTTAATTTATTATTTCTAATATTTAATGGAAAACATATAATTCATGATTCATATAATATAATACATGAATTACAATACATAAACACTTCAATAACCTGACTTTATTCTTAATACATTACTTAGACATCGTCATCTATTCCTTAATACCCATTTCATATAACATGAAATATGAATTATGTATTAATTTTTATCAACCAAAATTCAATCATGGTGCATATGTTTAATGAAGACAATACTGTTAGAACATCTCATAATTTTCACATTTCATTCATGGTCTCTTTATCTTTAGAAGTATAACGAATACTTGTTCCACCTTTCTGATTCTCTTTATGATCATTCAACTTAGGTCATTGATTTTCATAACTCTCATATATTCCAAATCTAAAACATTAATTTGTAATATAGTTCTTTCGAGTTACCCACATTAACTAAAACCATAAAAATAGTGTGATAAGCACTTATCGTAGAGGAAAACCACATAATCATGACAAATAAAATATAGGATATCTAAATGTTGACACCTTATTTTAAATATATGACACATTATTCTCATACTTACAGATATCCATGAACATATAATTAAAAATATCCTTTAGGGTCTCACTATAGTTTAATCATCCATATTTCCAAAGGATGAATAAACCTTATCTTTGATACCACCTGTAGTGACCCATGGTTAACACACATGAATATTACACCATTTTAAATGAATATTAATCATATTATGAAAATACATGGCCATGAACCATAATACTTTAGTTTCTTAGAAATGTGGAAAGATAATATTCTTTCTTGGTGGAATTTCATCAATATCTCCTTTAAGATTTTCCCTTTAGTTTTCCTTCCTTAAGCCATTATTTATATGTTGGATAAAAGAACCATATAAAAGTGGTGAGATCAGATGATCCTTAAAGATAAAAAAATAATATACATAAGAATAACAAGGGAAGTAGTGTATGAGAACACGATCATATCATTAAGATATTAGACCCTACATATCAAAGATCATAAACATTAATCCTTAAATAACTATTTTAACTAAATAAGACATGAATCATAATAAAATTGAGAGAATGATAAA
Organism: Viscum album; assembly: GCA_963277665.1. NCBI lineage: Eukaryota > Viridiplantae > Streptophyta > Magnoliopsida > Santalales > Viscaceae > Viscum > Viscum album. Next base: position 687,343,973 of record OY728129.1, on the reverse strand, counting down.
TTAATTCATAATATATAAATATGACATAGAATTTTATAAGACACAAAATAATTTAATATCATTGCTTATAAGTCACAGATCATTTCCAATATTTATGAGGGGACTTCATGGGGGATACACCTACTCGGTGGGAAACACTACCATCTATAGGCGCATCCCATTCCTTATTTTGAATTAGGTTATACCTTATTATCATAGTGGATCAAGCCTGTATACTTTCTCAAATCAATATCTAATAAGATATAAATCTTTTATCAATGCATTGGAGACCTCTAAGAGTCTCACCTGGCACAATCTTGGTTACCCCATCTTATAGGCTATAATGGGCTTACCTAAATCTATCTTGGACACCCAAAAATATATGATATAATGCTATTATCTATAGATATTTGGGTCTCCTCATTATATATTTTGTAATGGTCTTACATAGTACAATATAAAATACCCCATCATATATTCTATAATAGGCCAACCAGGTATTATCTGGGCCACCCCAGTGTATAATATATTTCCATAAACCACAATATTAATAATGTACAAATATATTTTGTATCATCATAAAACTCTTAAAAACAATTCTTCTTTTATAATATGATTAAGCCGTTAAAAATAAAATGATTTCAAGGAAATTTCTTTGAAATGTGATAAGTCAACTGAAAATATATGGGTTCTAAGAACATCATTCCATAAAAGCATAAAATATTCAGATAAATAACATGAATTTTATCCTTGGAACATATCTGTAGTAAAGCATAAATTATATCAAAGGGAATTACCATAGATGGGGAATGATTTTGAAAGATAATTTGAAACTGATCCTTTCATTGAAAAATAACTTTTTATAGCATATTACATTTTTAGGATATTTTTTTTTCAAAAATAAATGAAAAACATACAAATATAGAATTAAAAATAATTTAAAAAATTTCTTGATTAAAATATCATTTTATTCATTGAAAATGTTTTTTTAAACCATACAATATTTTAAAAACTTTTTCCATTGAAAATATCCTATAACAATTATAAAGGAATCTTTAAAAAATAGTTAAATCAATTTTTAAAAAATAAAATATTTTTTAAAATACATTTCCATGAAATATATCATATAAGATTATTTAAAACATTTTAAAACAAATTATAAAACATTTTGTTGAAAGTAAGAAAATTTCCGACTAGAGAGAGATAATGTCTAATTTTCATCCAAACAATTCATAATTATTTTAAGTACCAATGTGTGGAGAGTGGTAAAATTACCTGAAGATATCATGAATAACTATTGAAGCAAGAAATTTCTATATATTTCATGAGAAATTGATCATAATATTTCATTAGTAGAAGAACAATCATAAACAATCCAAATAAATAATGAGATTGTAAAAGTAAATTGATACCACTATAGTAATATTGAATCATAATATCTAGGAAAAAATAAAATTAAATGAAGATTTAAATCCAATAAAAATAAATATGTTCATGATATAACATTTCATCAGGTTTTATATTAAACTTGTAAAATAATATGGTTTCATAACATGGCATGTGTCTAAAAGAAGTCAAATTGGGACAAAATTACATTACCGATTTGGTAACTTTTGAACCACAAACCACATGAAATATATATCATAAAATGGATTTTTAAATACCTAATAAATTAATTTATAATAATAATTTAATATATTAATGGGTATTATACACACCACAAAACCATAATAAGGGGTGAATATAGCATATACCTCACAGAAATAAAAGAGATACAACAAAAACCATACCATAAGTCCTGACTTTATTCATACACATTCAAACCTCTTATATAATATCTATAAGATTACTATAAATCATTAAAATAACCATATTATCATATATCATAACACATATCATTTTATTACGAATCTATATGACCCTTTTATTAATAAATTAATGTTAATATTACGTTTCGGGTAATATCTGCTTTGTTTTTCATATATGTTATGAGTTGTTATTCCTGATCCTCCTATATATATATATATCATTATTTAATTATTTATATAACGTATAACATTATTTTATTATTATATATATTCATTATATACATTGTTATAATAATTTATAAATTATATAAATATGAAATGTAATACACCATTTATTGGGAAAATATGTCTTACCTATGCATGAACATTATTTTCATTTTATTATCGTATTGAAAAAAAGTAAGTAAATTAAATATATAAATGTATATTATAATTCTAGTATAATTATTATTTCATATATATCATATAAATTTAATAAACCCATCATTAATACTTTCTATGTTAATTGTGAACGAATCACTTCGCTTTGAGGAGGCAGTAGTCCACATGTCCAAAATCAAATTTATCATATTTACATAAAATTGAACGGCATAAGGAATGATTTATATAGTAATTATAGAATAATAAATATATTATAAATATCATATATATCATAAAAAATAGTATTTAATACATAATTACCAACCATGAGATGTGGGAAAGGAAAAAAATGACATCATTTCGAGAGGTGGTAGTCTGTCTAACACACAAACAGTAAAGAAGTACATGAATGAATCTATATAATCCTGAAGGTATGATTCCTATATCATGCTTCATGATCATTTAATTGATTAATTAACGAATTTCATGGATTAATCTACAAAAGACTTCAATGAATTTTTTTTTATATGGATGATTGGGTACTGTTTTGGAATGAATTCCAAATCAAAACATAAAATGATACAATGTGTGTAAATGAATTGAATGGAAAGATGAGGTATTCCAATGATTATATAAAGCTACTCCAAAATTTTAAAGAGGAATTATGTACCCGAAACATGATTTTCCCAAAATATTTCATATCTGAGAAAAAAAATATTTAGATGAAAGATGAAAATATTCTGACTCCGTAAGAAAATTTACATGACCTGGAAAATAAAAATCATTTTCAGGATGAGTTTATTCCAAAGCTAGATGAAGACAGTAAGTTGTTCAATAAATTTAAGACAATTGTGAGATCCATGAAAAAGAAATATAAAACCATTATCACTTTAAAATTGTGTGGTATTGTAAAAAAAATTCCATGACAATTTGAATAACATATTCATATCATTCAAATATATTTTTCTAAATGATATTCATATTCTGAGTAGTTGAATATTCATTCATAATTTTTTTAAATTATTAGATAGTTCATTATTTTGTTTTGAATAATTTTTTCTAGAAACATTTTCTAGTACTTCAAGCCATTTAACGTTTCCACTTTAAAAATTAAAAAATGGGATGAAAATTATAGTAAGGGGAAAAGTCAATAAAGAGGAGAATATTATCATTAGGGGCAGTTATTATCCTAAAGGGGAGATATTCATATTAATAATTATATTCATAAGAGTTATAAAAATATTGTGAGATAATTATTAATGTTTAATTTTAAATATGATGATCTTATAAAAAATAACGACTTAATATATGACAATTTTATTTACAATTTAAGCTTTGTGGTTTGTGTTTTCCAAAAGGGGGTTATTGTTGAATCAAAAAATCATTTTCACTTTTACATTACCTTTGTCTTATAAATCACAAACAATTTCTTATGTACTTAATTTCTATTTCATTCATGTCCAATGTGTTTTATGATTTTTTTTCATAGAACAAAAAACATTACCATATATTGAATTAGTTTTAATGTATTTTTGAATTTAAACCTAGTTTATTTTTTAAAATTATCATAATGGAAAATGATCCAAAAATAATGAGATTCACCATAATCAAATTGGATTTAAATACTTTCATCCTTTCCATTATAGTGAAAAAATTTATTATAATCAGGCTTTCCATCATAATTGATATCATTGGGATCGTACTCATAAAAAACAGAATAATGAAATTCTGTAAGGAAATCCATTGGATTTATTAATGTTGACATCTAAAAATGAAAAATAAATTATATCATAAGGGAATAAATTTTACAATATAATGGTGTAAAAATAATGATTTCATACATTCTGTTATGATATGACCATTCATGTTCCTAGTGTTCATGTCCTTTCAAAAATATCATATAAAATTTGACAGTTGGTGAATCAAGATGACCATTTGAATTATGCCTATAAATACCTGATCATTTGATTAGTTTGAGGTAGATATAGAGATATAATGATTGAAAAATATGTTGATCTAGTTGATATACAAGAGCTCTAAAAATTCTCAAAACCATGAACAAAAGTTTCATAGACTATTGTAATGGTTTACAACCAATTATTCTTAAGTAAACCATATCTGGGTTATCTCCTTTTGAAATTGTTTTCTAATTGCTTTGCATGTCCAATTTGTAATACTATTGAGGGATTCCAAGGATAGGAAGATAGAAATCCAATATCCTTTATCAAGGGATTGATGGGAGAGCATGATAGAATCTAATCTATCTGATCAAGGGCTGCTAAGGATAAGAAAATAGAGAATATTATCTAGGTATTGAGGGATTTAATTGAAAATAAAATACAATATTTAATATAAGTTTAAAACAAGGGATATTAAGAAATGTTTTCTGGATACATTACACATAAGGTTTAATGATATTGTTTCATTTGAAATGTTTTTCAATCGTATACTATTTTCTTATTTCTTACAAGATATTTCAATTTTACTATGTTGTATTTGTTTAGATATTTTGATAGTGATTCTCATTGCAATAAATAAAATCTCTAGTACATAATATGATCAAACATGAATCTGAATTATATATATCTAATCATATTTATCTTGACTAATATGTGTTTTCTTAGATTTCATTGAATAATTTTTTGTTACATTTCATTAACTAAATTCTAATCATATCTACTCTGAATATGATATATTTAATTTGATGGAATTTATTTACACTTATATTATTATAACCAAGTTGATTATGATACGAAGGTAAAATTGGATGGAGTTCCATGTTTGATTATGATCCTATTTCATGAGGTGTGTTTTTGGATAGTTTTAGTTTAATCTCCATTAAAAAAAAAATTTAGAAACCACAATTCAATCCCTCACTGGTAATTAATCCATCTAGAATAAATTCTTTGATCCTAATAAAATAGTAATTCATATTTTTATCCGTCAATATAATAAAAACAAGAATTTTCCTCTCATTTTTTTTGTGTAAAACTGAAATAATATGGTTCTTTCCATATATTAAAGCTTTATAATTGTTAAAGGTAAGGATGGTTACTTTTGGGTCTTTTCCTTAAATAACTTATTATATAAGTCATATTCATGGAACAATGTCCTAATAAAACATAAAATTAGAATCATGATGTAATAAAGTCTAAATATGCACATCAAATGTATTTTGAAGAAGTACCTATTACATTTTATCCTCAAGATTAATGTTCAACCACTAAGTAAACTAGTTTTTTTATTAAATGTCTTAATTAATTTAAATTAATTTCAATATTTTTCAAGTAAAAAAATAATTTACCTTACTAGATATTATATGTTTTAAAAACTCTATATATGGAATCCATTTTATAAATTATAAAAATAAAAGTGGCAGAAATTAATTTAAATGAATCTCATAGACATGTTGCAAAACCAGGTTTTAATGTGAAAAACTCCAAAATATTGTAATGTTTTTATATCCCTTTTCAATTTAAAAATGGTTCAAATGAAGTAAATATTATTAATTTATTAAAAACTAATATAATTATACTTTTAAAAAATTTAAATATCAATTAAATATCTCATTAAATTAGTTGAAAATATTATTTTCAATTAAAATTCACAGTCTTTCATTATTCATCAAAAAATGAAACTTATCTGAAAAATTACAAAAATCAATCTAAAGAAAATTTTGATATTACTCATTACAACAAATTATTATTTTTATATAATAATTATAAATGTATAAAAATAAAATTTAAAATTTTTGTGCTTTTAAAATGTGTTAAAATTAAAATATTGAAAACTACATATTTTTATTCAAGATTTTTTTCATTCATATCTTCTACATATTTAATCTATGAGATGAGCGTACAAAATATTATTTAATATGTAATATATAAATATTATTAATTTTTTTTTATTAAACGTGGTTTTTAAATTTATTGAGATAAAATTGTTTTTTACATTGAAAAATAGTTATCTTAGAAAGAGAATTCCATTATTTTCAATAGTTCTTACATTAATTCACATTAATTGATAAACAATTGGTTCATTTTAAGCCATTTCTAAATCATATTTTTACGATTTGGTTAATCTAATTCATAAATTCTATTCCAAATGACCAGTGATAGAAAAAAATTATAATAATAATATCAATAGTATGTTGTAGTTTAGAAAAACTAGGCCTTACATGTAATGGCAGATATCAAAATAACTAAGAATTTTGTATAACATAAGACAAAAATAATGTATTTTGTTCCCAAATATAATATAATTGTTTTTTGTAGAAAACAAATGACTTGGTATTTCATACAAAGAAAGACTAACATAGTTCCTTCATATAACACAACTTATATTCTATGTTATATGAAATGTAGAATATTTAGAAGATTAAATTAATAAAAATGTCTCACAAAATATTGAGGTGTAATAGAAGAGAAAGATTCTAGAGTAACTAAAATAGAAAACTAACATTAATTAGATGACAAATTCACCATTTTTTCTTAGGAAGTCATAAATATTTTTCTTATACAATAGATTTCTAATGGAATAGATTTTAATGGCTTTAGAAAGACATGGAGAGAAAATGAAATAATAATGATTATTAGTTAACAAGATACAACTAAGTAGATCTATCTTATCATCATTGATTACATTCTCCAACAAATAAGTTATGTAGAAGTGTACCTAAGGCACAAGACTATAATAGGGTATCTAAGGACATAGAGAGTATATCTAGCCAAATTGTTAGTATAGAATATAACTTTACATCTACCTTGGTTCAAATGAGACATGTAACTAATATTGATTGTGTTATAGTTATCGTTACTACATAGGTGTGAGCCAAAAGTTTTTTAGTCACGTTTATAGGATAATTACCTTATTTCCACTTTAAAATATCGTCCCAATGGGATTTATCAATGATATCCACCCACAATTTATGAACATTAATATAAATGACATTTTCATTTCCGATTCCACGTTTTATTCCCCATTCATCAATAGGAATGTTCATTATCATACATATATGGATTTTTAGACATATGTTCACCCATTACCTTATCCTTTTAGATGATTAAAGCCATGTTACATGAAAAAAATCATATGAAAAAAACCAATGTTTGTTTTGGTTGAGACATTCCCATTCTTCTTTGTCTATTCCTTCTAATTTGAATCCCATCAACAATGTTTAATATTCTCCCTAAAACATATTATCTTTCATCTTCATCTTCTAGTACCAATAATATTATTCATAAAAAAATTCAATCTAGAACATTATTTCTTCCAATGTATTTCCTCCCAAAATAGTTAACTCCTAATAAAATTTAAAATATAGAGGAAGATTAGCTCAATAGAAGTTGACTTCCAGGCCAATCTAAGATACCACTTATTATGTTGAGAACCTATGTTATAAAACAAAACTTCCTAAAAATCTCTCATCGAATTTGGTTCAATCCATCTATAATTGGAGACACCATATGTCAACACATAGATGATGGAACTATGCTAAAATTTCAATTAAAAATCATATAAAATAACCCATAAAAACTTCTTGAATGGAACATCTAATGAAAGAACATAGACTGACACTGACATTAAAGAACAATTGAATTTACATGGTTAGAGTATAGTCTTACTTTGTAAGGACCAATGTTTTTAACACACACAGACAAAGAGACATAGACAGATGCATGCAAATATATATATATATATATATATTATTTTATTTTTTACCAAATAATTAATATCTATATTATACAAAAAATATATTTAAAATTTTTATTTTTGAAACATTTTTAATTATTTTATTTGATAATGTACGATTAATTATGAACTTATAGGATGTAATTTATAAAATAAATTCTCACTGATTATTTTGTGATAAATAATAATAAATAATTATTTTCCAATAAGGAGAAATATAAATCTTACAGTATACTCTTTGGAAATAAATTTTTATAAGATAATTACAGTAAATAGAAGAACACCGTAGTGACAATTACCCAGAATAATTGTATAATAATATGTTTGATAATAAATGTTATAAATATATATTCATATAAATATAAAAAATCATATGTTATAAAAATATTCTGCATTATTTTGGAAAAATAATTTATATTGTTAAATTTTTTATTAATTAGTTAAAATTACATGATTATAAGTAATAACAAAAATAAATATTTATTTTAATATATGAAAAAACATTTATTAGTATTATATAAAATATAGTAGATAAAATATCATATCAACTTGAAGTAAAAAAAATTATTGATAAAAATATGATATTTATCATATAATGTTAATATTAAATGAATATGTATTTAAATAATGAAATGATATATATTATGAAAATAAAAATTTTGTATGTGTATTATTTTAATGTATAAAGTTTTTAATAAAATTTATTGAAAAAAATAATTACTCTAAAGGGGATATTACATTAAGATGAATATAAAAATATAATTATGATGAAAAAAATATGATTATAGATATATGATAATATATATACTAAAAAACACAATCTATGAAAATATATATATTTTTATAGAATATGATTTTATAGAATAGTAAATAATCAGTAATTCATATATTTTTACTATGGTGATGTATATATTTGTTTTTGTAAATATACATGTCATATATATTTAATTGAAATACATTTTTAAGCTAATAAAAATATGGGTAGAAAATATGTGTGGGCCACCATCCTACAAGACAACAGATGCCATCACACCACTGCTTCCACAACACTAACACTGCTACATAATCAAAACCATGTCAAGACCCTAGCTAACCCATACCACATGATCTCTAGAGGCCATCCTGTCACCGTCAATTTCATCACCCATAATTTTCATCACCCTCATGATTCAAGGATGTAGGTTATATACATATATATATATATATATATACATTGTAATTTAAGGAAGTGGGAGATTATGATATGTGTTTGAAAATTTCTAAATGCCAACATGGGGATGTCACCAACACATTCCCAATATGACATTGTATATTGGTCATAATTTGAATATATTTAAATTTGACACAATAATAATTGTAATGAATGTGCGGATAGAGACCATTGGTATAATTGAGGGTAAATTATTTTATAATTTATTAATGAGATACGACTGAAACATAGCCATAACGAATGAGGTGTGCATTATTTGAAGCTCTATATGCCTCTTTCACTCCCTTCAAATGGATTTTCATGTATGCAATTTTATTTCATAGTTAGAGGATATGAATATAAATGTAGTTAATTCTTACTAATTATTTACATGTCAACATCATGCTAAGGTTTTTAACATGGGTTGTAGAATAATGGGAGAGAGAGAGAGAGATGAGAAGGGGATTTATCATATATTATAGTTTTGGTGATCGAGTATTGAAAAAAGAAAATTTTGTTATGGTCTGATTATCAACAAAATTTAAATGAAGAATCATTTTTATTTGATGGTTTTTATTTTTTACATACATTTTAAGGAAAAATTATTATTAAATTATTTTCTTAAAATTAATACTATATTTTATGGGAATCATGTTTTAAAAATTAATTTTTTCTTTCATGTTGATTTTTAGGGTTATTATTTCATGTAAAAGGGAATCCCATAATTCAAAATTATCATTTTAAGAATAGAAAATTGTTCAAACTTATTGATTTAAGGAGTATATAATTAAAAATTTCCATAGAAGTGATAATTATCTATTAAAATTTTCATTTTATCCATAAATTCATTTAATTTCAAAACCCTATCCAATTTTTAAATATGAATGTGTTATTTTGAAATATATTTATTCTATAGAGCACATCTAATTTTAAATTATTATACGGTCATGCACTATTTACTTATTTTTGGAATTTAAAATATTTTTTAAACATATATCATTCTACGGATTTAAAATCTTGAATTTTATTTTTTTCAAATTATTTATAAAATATATTTTAAAATATATTTAAATATATCCTTCATTAAAGTTTCAATAATCTTATTACTATTAAAATATATCAAAAAATGGGGAGGTTTAAAAAATTTCTACTTAAAAAATTTGACATTTGGACTTTGTATATAGATGAATAATGGAGAGTGAACAAAAACCGACGTGGTCATTTTTTACCACATGGTGGGTATGTTATATATATACTTAAATGTTCCAAAAAACCTTATTTTTTTTTACTTTATTTTTGAAAAATGTTTTTTGATAATATTATTGTATTTATTCTTGGAGTGAATATACTAAAATTTTATTAAAAAGTATAAAAGGTTTAATTAATAATACATTCAATAATTTATTATAATCATAATGTTTTTCAATTTAAAAATTGTTTTATAGTATTTTTAATTATCCTAAAAATTATCATTTATTATTCATGATTGTAAAAACAATTCTACAAACTCTACGTCTTTTAATGGAAAAGTTGAAGATTATGATAAAAACTGTTTTATAAAATTTTTAATATTCTATATGGATAAAATATATTTTTAAAAATAGTTAATTTTTTTTAAAAGATGCTTGCTTTGAAAAAATAATTAATAATTTTTTTTCTCACCACATGTTTTAAATATATTTTCACAAGGCATAGGGATGAGTTAAAGCTTCATTGGAAGAAGGCCTCAATTATGAAGATTAATGTTAGTGGATCTATATATTCCAATAAGTAATTGTTTTAAGGCCCACTTATTGGATAAACATGTGTTATAATTTGTTTTTAAAATGTCATAATTATCTAATCCTATGTACTGATAAAGATTCTCCATGATTTATATGACAGGGTGATTTCATTTGAGTTTTTAATTTTATATTGTTAATTTTGAGTCACTTATTCTGAAGCATTTTTTTGATAAATAAATAAAAAAATTTGTTTTTTTAGCAACAGAACCAAGTGTGTGGGTGATCAGATTTATAGTTGGTATTGTTAGTATCATATTAGAAAGACCACACAATGATGGGGTTTGGGGTGTGATTTAGTGTGTGATGACTTTTTGTGAATTCAAAATGATTATCCACTTTTATATAAAATTAAATTTTTATATGAATGGTTCTCTTTTACCCTTACATGTTATTAGGAAGCATGTACATAAAATAGTTAACCACAAAAAAACCCAGATTTGGAAATGAGGTTTTCCCTTAATGGTGATGACTATGTCCTTCGTGCATGATGATTATTATCACAATCACACAAAACATCATTTTTATTATCAATTAAATCATGATAATGGGGATAACCTTGGACCTACTCTCCTTGTCATAACAATTTACAATGAATGATTTAACATTGATGTAAATGATAAAGGGATATCAACCTATCCCTCATGACGTGAACAATATTTCAGCACAAGCCTTCCTCAATGGACTTCAATATTTCTATTCATCTTCCCAAAAATGAAATAATCAAAACTATATATCAATTATAATGATCATTGGGATTACACTTCTTTTTCTTTGGTCAAAATAATATGAATATGAATTAGACAGGTAACCTCATAATTCTTCTAGAACTAATTGATAATTAATAAATAACAATGACACCACTGATTCTTCTTATACTATTTATCTTTGATGGATAATATTTGATATTTGAATACAGTTTCATAGTCTAAATCATCTATATTAAAAATTACATGTGAATATTGTATCAGTCTCTTCATAGTAAAATTGATTATTTACGAACAATAATTACATTACACTTAACATATCACATCATTTAAATCATTTATTTGAATTAGGAATACTATTTTAATCCCGACTCTATCTAAACACTATTTCACCATTTTATTATCAATAATTGTTTTCTTAAAAGGTAAGAATTATTTCTTATTTACTGAATCATCATGTTCTTCAATATATAAAATAAAATTGACGCCTCCCTCTCATTATAGTAACATAACATTCCAGATCACTTCCTTCATTTAACAAGTATGTATACATGGTATCTATCTATATTCATGAAATACATTTTGAGTCATAAAACTTTTCTCCTCATTCTTATTCAAGAATTTCACATAAGGATTAGGTGTCTCTTCTTTTTCATCAAGTAAACATGCCACTCATCTTCTCCATCTCTTTAATTTGACAATTTTAGTTTGATAGTTTCTTATTCATCTTCATGTAACCAAATAGGTTCACATAATCTTCTTTTTAGGAATGAATCATTTGACACTTATTCAAATTCACATAATAGAATATATAGACACTCACTACCTCTGTGTGAAGGGTTCATGTGGATCTACGTTTATTTTAAAATTAGTTATCTTTTGAAATATCGAATAACATCATATTCAGACCTCATATTTTCCCTTTTATATATAAGTGAGGTTCCACTGTCTCTAATATAATTTTATGGAGATTCAAATTAAATTATTTCCAGAGGACCTAAGAGTGTCTCGGGGATTTCAAAATTTCAAAACTCATGGATTCTTTTGACATGGATGATTCATCTTATTGAATTCATGATGGAGCTATCATGTGGATGTGGTCCATGTCCCTCCCTAAACCAGAAGACATTATTATATGTTGAGGTGGAAAGATGGTCAAAAAATGTAGATAAAACATGCACTAGAAGATGTTTATGATGAGAATTTCTTGTGATGGGTGTTATTATTTTTTCATGAAATGACACATAAATTGTGTTCATTTATTCTATTCATCACATTCTTCATTTGATCCCACATGATCATATAATCCCTTATTCATTACATGATTAATGATTTTTCTTTCAATATATTAGTGGGTAATTCCACTACAACATATATTTTTTGTATTCAGCCATATCTAATTCATCAAATTATATAATTCGTGAAATAAATAGATTGGATTGATGGTTTTGAGAATGTCTTATTCTTAACATATGATTCATTAGTGGAGATTGAAGAGATCATGGATATCATTTATCAATGAATATATTGATTCTGAACATAAATCCTTTTATTTCTAAAGGATGAAGATGAAGCCCGTATTTTATTAGTCGGTATGAATCAATCACGTCATACAACCCATGATATATTCATAAGTAATTGAATACATAAAGTTTGGGCTTTATGACTCCATCACACATCAATTTTCTACGTAGTTGGGATCCACTATATATGTAAAATTGTTCCCTCTACCTCTTAAGCTAAAAATAGGGTTGGCACCCCAATCACATTTCACTCACACACTCATGGGTTATGGCACACCCATGTGCAGTCCTCCAGGGAAACCCCTATGTGTGATTTGCGCAATCCATATTCACACCATTGTGTACTCCATGTGGCCACAATGATCTTCCCCTATTTTTCATATCACACACATTCCACCCATAGTTGGACTATTTGACCATATCCCATGTGTTCGACCTATATGTCCAAAATGTGGGGTAGAGGGGGTCCTTGATTAGCTAAGAAATGCTATGATTTTTTGATAAGAATCCATATATATACATAGTAATTAAAAATTATTGAATTTATAAGTAAAACCTTCATCAAAAAAATTCATCATGACTAAAAACATATGTATTTATATTTTATAGGGTTTTCTAAAATCATCCATAAAAATGTGTAATTATTCATGAAAATAATTAATTTCTTTTGTGTTTAATTTTTATTACATATTATTCATTTCATTAAGAATTATACAATCAATAAAAATCATTGGATGGATTATATTAATTCAACAATATACGTGATAAATTTCAAACTCCATAATCTATTTGCATATGTTCATGAGAATTAAGATTTTTTAAGAATAAACACACACAAATAAAATTAATCTAAAAATGTTACAAGAGACCCTTGATCATCCATTAATAGAACATCTTCAAAAAAAATGAATCATACTATTAATTTTCCTATATTATATTGATCATTGATTAATATCTTTAGATGAACCAACAAACACATTGATATTAATTAATTAACTATATTTTCTTAGAAAACTTCTCTTAAATCTTCGTTAAACATACATACAAACAATAATAAACTACCATGTTTTTCATAATGACTAATTTAATATTTACATTATCTAATATTTGTCTTATTATCTTATTGAAAAAAATAATACACAAACACAAAGTAGGATCATAGATATCCCATTTGGATTTTTATAAAAAAAACTATTGAAAATGGGATGTTAACATGTTCTCTTTAATTCAACTCTCTTAATTTTATTCCCTCCCACTTATTGATAATAAACTAATTGTACCCAAAATATGATTATATAATTTCATTCCTCAGAAATGTGCAATAAATTATTCCACTCAATGTATAATTTATCTATTATATACGTAGACACTATGTGGATCTGATTTATACATAAACAAATAAATTTTAGATTCATAATATGATACCAAATGATATAAATTTTTTTCCTCGGGGTTTGATCAACTATTTCCAAATTTATATTAATTGGGTGATACAAATTTATATAGTACAAGGTATTATTTTGTAATTCCAATTTTCAAAAACATCTCAAGATATATTCAACATCATATTCATACACTTATCTCAACACACCGATTAAAAAAATTCAATTATAATATGAACTTAAGGTTTATGTAATCATTCCATGAACCACATCAAGATTATTTTTTTAATTTAGATGATTCATTTGAGTTCTTCCCCATAAAATATGTCCTAATTTATTTTTGGGGATTAATGATAGGGTAGAGTTCCAACATACATCATCAAAGATTTCATAAACAACTACCTTCTAGAGGTATAAATTATGAATGAGATATAATACTGTGGAAACTCTTTTTGATACACCAATCAATGGATGATATCAAATTTCACTACATCCATTTATATATTTTCATTGGTTTTTAATCTTAATTTGTATTTATCAGAGTACCAGTTTTAGTGATCTCATCTGTGAAGGTGACCAAAAAATTATTTATATACTATTTTTTCCTGATCATATTCCTCAAGGATTATCTAGGATATTTTATAACAAATAATATTAAATATATTATTAGATAGATCAAATCAATATGGTTACTAACATAATAATTATTATTAATATTACAAATCATATTTATGAAAATATAATTTCATCAACATTTCTCACACATAATATGTGAATAGCATTCAATTCCCTTCATGTGATTAACAATAAAAAATAATGGGGAGATATGATGGATATAAATTGAATTTTATTTATAAAAACAAGGATAAAAATTATTTATAGACCATAAAATCCTATATTTTCTACTCCACATG
Organism: Viscum album; assembly: GCA_963277665.1. Classification (NCBI taxonomy): domain Eukaryota; kingdom Viridiplantae; phylum Streptophyta; class Magnoliopsida; order Santalales; family Viscaceae; genus Viscum; species Viscum album. Next base: position 687,328,639 of record OY728129.1, on the reverse strand, counting down.
AGGGTGAAATCTTCATACTAGCATTTATGAATTTTTTGGATGTTGTTGGTAACAAGGTTTCTTCACTTTCTTTTGTGGCAACTTTAAGTTGAATTTAAATTCTCAAACTATTCAAAGAGGAAAATTTATTTAATTGTCATTTTTATTCTTTATTAGTATTTTTATTGGACTTATTATATGAAAGAAAAAAATTAGAGTTATGAATACCAATTTTGATTCCATCTATACAGAACATCCATGACATTCTAGTCATCATTAGTTCAAAACCAACCATGAAATTTGTCTTCTTTACATAGAATATATTGTTTTACATTATTATAAAATTTTATTATTTCTTATTAATATTTTATTTCTCTTTCCCAATTAGTTTTTAAATTACCAATATGTAATTTATAATATGTTTGACATGCTTGGTAGTTTTACATGGATTCACAAGTGTGTCCTTTACCATTTTTGTCCTTTTTTCCCAATAGATTGTTTTCTTCTATTGTCTCTAAATATTAATTACATAAATTGTGATGTCCATGTACGTACTACAAAAATCCAGAGTGTGTCTCCTTTTTTCATAATGGAAATAGATTCTTCTATTTTGTGTCAAAATAATTTTTAACATCTTGTGTTTGTTGAGAATATCTATATTCTTTTATGTTTCACCCACTGTTGACCTATCAATGTTATCCCTCACTTGTGGACATCCATTTAGAATTTTTTTAGTGGAACTATTGAATGATTTATAATTTCATACCTCTTCACCATGAAAACATAAATTTAAAAAACCATTGAGCTTCATCATGGATTCCAATCTACTTATAACAGTTAGATTGTTTCCATTAATCTATGGACATTCCATCAAATCTTCTTTACTCTCCTTTTATATAAACATCCTTTAATTTTATGATACTATGATATTTTAATGAAAATCATATAATGTGTTCCAAATAATTAACAACACCAAAATATCCAAAAAAATATCAATCTTTTCATTTGAATTACAATATTGATAGATTAAAATGATTGTTAACATTGTAATTATTTTTCTTTAGTTGGGATTCTATAGAGGAATAAATTATTTTACCATTATCTGTAATTAATAATGATATTGTGGTATTAAATTTAACACTATTATTTTTTTAGTTTTTTGTAGGTTATGATTTTGAACCTACGTTATGCATAAAAATCGAATTACAACAAAAAGCATTTTTTAAATTAGATGGATCCATCTTCTTAGAGAATTAATGAGATTGATAATTAGGTTATATAAATATGTTCTTTCCACTATATATAATTATTTTAGGATAACCTTCCTCCTTAGATGTTTTTTTGGCTAAAACATTAGTAGTAATAACTCATCTTTCATCTTGTTGTGAAGAATCATCTTGAAATGGTTCAATATTTTAAACTTTGACAACAAGTTCAAGAAATTTCATATTTATGATTAACTTATCATTCTTTAATATATTTAGAATATAATTACAAATCTTCATTGACCATCAAAGCTTCTAAATCGCAGATTTTATGTTTCTCCTACAGCAAGGTGTCAACCTCCTCAATCTTGTTTTAATTGATCTTATGTTGATCAGTCTTAACATATATGATGGAATTTTGGTTTCCTTCTAATAAATTGAACATAAATACAATTATATCAATTAAATTATCTTTCTTTTGGATAAAACCAATCAAATCCATCCAAACATTGGAACATGATTATTTAAGCTTATTGATTATTTCAATTTTCAAATTAAATTAATTGGTGAGATCCACACATATCATAACCTTTGTTCTAGTTCTATCTCTCATTTCATAAAATATTATTTAAGATGAGTAATATTATATTATATGGTATTCCTAATATATATACCATCACTATAGTCTGTGGTATGATCATCAAAATTTATGTATTGTTAATTTTATTTAAAATCATAGAAAATCATATCTAATACTTCTTCAAAAACATATGATGTAGAAATTTTGTCTATTTCATTTGGATTAGACTATAAAACCATTTATTTTACTCCAGTGATTAACATATCTAGATTAGAAACAATTAATTGGGAAATCAATTTATTACAATATTTACACAATAGGTATGTATTCTTCCTCATTCACAATTCATTCAATACTATGTTCGTCAACATCTTTACTGAGACAGAGTTCTGCTGTGTAATAGATAACACTCAGCTACGTTTTCACACTATTATGGATTATGATGAAATAAAATACTCAATGAGATTTACATTAGAGAATATAATTATAGGTATAAAATGTACATATAATTCTAGTTATTAGGATCACTTTGTGTTGAAAACATTGATAGGGGTGAATCAGTGTGGGATGAATTTTTATCACATTAAAACTTGTATCCCCTTTTTATAAATCTATCACATATTATATGAATGGTTATATTTTCACATTACTTATAATTAGGAATAATTGACCTAAAAAAAATAAAATCCAAATAATTCCATGATTTATTAATGGGGTTCTTCTCTTATTTGGATCACTACAACCTCAGTGTATTGTGGTTTTTCTATAACTAGAATAGAGCTTCATTTTTTAATATCAATGAATGAACAAGAATTAATATGGGCTTGGAATAATTCTTCTGGAACCAATAACTGAACATAAAATCATAAACATTTATTTAAAAGATTATATGATACATTCCTATCCCTCCCTAACTGATCAATAGTGTACCGCTGGTCATCCCCAATGTACCTTAATATTTATAATAAACATACTTGAAATATAGAAATATAAAGGATGAATCAAATAAAAAAATAAATGTGTTGTATATTTTTCCTTCATTTAAAATAATATGAATATGTTTCAGACAGGTAATTTTATAATTCTTCCTGTTGAAGATGATAAAAAACAACAACTACATTAATGATTCCCCATCGTCATTTTATATTTAATAAAATATATAAGATATCAATATACATTATCATATTCTAAATCATTGACTGAAAAAAATAAATAGTGAATATACTATCAGTCTCTTATTACTATATAGGATTATTTATAAATATTAATTACATTTTAATAAACTTCTCACATAACCTCATGGAATTATTTGAATGATTCGAAGAATTCATTCCAAAACACATCATGAATAACATTTATCACTTTTATTATCAATATATTTTTATTCATAGATTGATATATTGTTATTCAAGAATTTATTATCGTGTTCTTTTAAATACGCATGAAAACCAATGCTGCTTTCTCTTTTGGAATAATGGAACCCTCAATATCACCATATTCACATAACATATATGTTTACACAGTGTCCATCATTTATCAATATAGTATTGTTGTTCATGAAAACTCTCTGATCCTTATTAGTTGAAAAAATAATATTAAGGATTGTGGGGTTCTACATTCTTATTCATGTAGATAATGAATGATGGTTTCACATATCCTTTATAGGACTAGGTCAGTATGCATGTTTTTTCAATACCTAAACCACTGGGGCTAGATTGGATGACCATAAGGCAGTGTGACACCCCAAACCCACTGCCAATATGCTAGGGGCTGGTGAACAATATCAAATATGTATAACATATACATGGAAGGACATAACATGATATACATATACATGTACACATCTCTAAATACTCAATCAATGATGCATGGTAAAATAGTGCCGATTCCATAATACATGAATAAGAACTACCCCACTTTTGAGTATGAAAAATAAACTCAAAATAATAAATGGTGAATAAAATCCACCCTAAAAAATAAAAAAAATATTTCAACCTACTAATGAAGAGTGGAATGTTATCTAATGACAAAAATAGAATGAAACATGATCTCCCTAGCTCACTCCACTATATAGCATATGGACCACATTGGGATCTTTTAAAAGGCATATCATCTTCATAATACATAAGATATATTAAAAGATACCATGAAAAAGTGAGTATCACAATACCCATTACAAAAATAAAAATCAAAAATAATAATCAATAAAGGGAGTATCCATATCATCATAATGAAATAATAAAAAGCAGAGTAAGAGAGAATACAAAAAGAATGAAAACCTAGATATTTTAATAACATACATCAATTTCAAAAGAGGTATCAACCTTACCACCATCTATAGGATTTTACTCTAGACATTTAGGTAACACACACATTGAGAGATTAATCCATGAACTGAATTATATGTAATAGATCTCATCTAATATATCTTAATCTTTTGGCCATGATGATTTAGTACTCACCAAATCTCTAAATATATTGATAAATATATAAGGAATTATACCCAGTGCTAATGGGGGACACCAAACACCCTACATGAAAAACATGATATGGTGGGGATTGTATTCATGTGTATCCTTATCATTATGATTCCTCAAACCCTTGATAAGGAAGCTGATGAAATGACATAAGGTCCCACCCCAGGTCACATAGTGGGAATCTAAGACTCTCTCTATGGAAAATCTCATGGAGGGAATAATATCCAATTCTAAAGACCTTATCCCTCACTATTGCCTCATGAGAAGGTTCAAAGTCAACACAGTCAACTAAAATAGGTCCATACTGAAGAAATATTGGGCCTTAAACTGCCATAGGGAATTTATATGGTGTGAACTAGGATAACACAACATGTAATGTCTACCCCTAGCATAACTATGTCTTTCAATCTGACAAGAAACATATTCCTCCATATGCACATAGTTCCCTTTTATGACAAAGGACATATATAGGTCAGAACAATACATACTATTCCACCTCCATAGTCTATTTACATCAGCCCATGCCCATGTACTTTTGATTGTGCCCATATATAAAATTTGTATCATTGAACCTATTTGTGTCCTAGTACTAGAGTCATCTTTTGTACGAGGTCATGTCTATGATCGTGTACCCCTAGGGTACATTCAAAGATACCATCACAAGTTCAAAAGGTGCCTGACATGTGTTAAATAGTGTGTGATATTTTTTCATCTTGTAAACCATAATCCCATGTGAGGGGACAACACAATGTGTGTTCTTTGGACTACACACCGACTAGTCATTATTTTTATGGAATCCCAAAAACATTCATATGTTTCAAATCGTGCCTCCCTCCTTAAATCCATCATAAAACCACTCATGTAGATCACATATTTAGTTTCACTTAAACCCTTCCATTTCTATTGGAAAGATTTCGGCCACATTATCCTCTTGAAAATTTTCACTGTTTCACCAGAACACAAAAACCCATGAACATTGTTTCAAATATGGCAGCATCTCCAATACTATCAGTATAAATTTTATCATGATTACAATATTAAAACAAACCCCTCTATTTAAATCTATTTCACTAGATAAAAATTACACAATGATAACATATAATATATTTATTGACTTATTGTCCAAAGAGAGTATCAATGAAGGTTATATGATGAACGAGGGATGGAATTAAAAAAATCCCAATATTGGGAATGAAAATTTTATTGTTTTTTATGATATCCATAATTCTTTGTTGATATAATGATGAGTGAAGAACCAAAATAAAATAATATCAATTATCCAAATCTCATGATGATAAGATACCCCCACAAAGCATGATCGACCATTAAATCATTTTTTAGTAGAGTTGATTCATGCATTTCATATGATAATCTAACTGGGAATAAATCGATGCGATAAATACTCCCTACTATGTGTATGGATCGATTAATAGTGATTAATTGTCATATGTAATAATCTTTGGAATGATCCAAAACATCATATTGGCATGAAAATTTCTAACCCATGATCAGACATTGATCATATGAGAATCCCCCCCATCTATGTCTCAATCATTAGTGTTATACAGATAAACCATTATTTATCCATAACCATATTTATATAGAATATTTTTGGATTGAAAAAAAAATAAAAAAAAAATAAAAAAAAAATAAAAAAATAAAAAACCTAATAAACCCATGATAAATTTTTAACCAGACACATAATGTCGATATATGTTATATTTCTCATAGTGTAAAACCTAAATTGATGATTTAAATGCAGTCACAATTTTCAGATTTGAGACTTCACTTAGGAGGTGTTTCATTATTTGATAACACTAACAATAAAATGATAAAATTTATTTAATATATCTATTATGTAAATATAAAACATAAATGAGCCTTAGAGTGTCATACCTACTCATCCCATATCCCATAAAATATTCTTTAAAACATTCCAAATCGTGATAAAAAAATAGAGTCGTTATGTTCTCCACATATCATGTATTTTCATCCCGAAAATCAAAAATTTTAATCAAAATATGAGTGTACTATGTTCACATATGTGTGTCCAACTCCCAGGTTATCTCCTAAGGATTCTCATGTTTCAATCGGATATTCCCCAAAGGAATCTATCATACAAGGAGGATCTTCTCCCATAAATCGTTGATCACTAATGAGTAATCTATAAAGGTATCTTCATCCTCAATGTACAAATCACCGCATTTAATAACATTTGATGGGTCTTACACTTAGGTCCATTGATACAACTCATGGAAGATGTCATGTACCTAATATAACTGATGTGGTGGGTCCAAATGGTGGTCCACCTCTCAAACCCTATGAAGAATCTACAATGTGACAATTAATCTCCATGAAAACATTACACCTTAGAAAAATCTATACAATACACATTGACGTGATACCTTCAAAAACACATGGCCTCCCTACTTGAAATCGAAAGGTCTCATTCATCCATCCTCATATATCTTCTGAAGTCTCTGAGAGGTCCTCAACCACTCCTAGTAGATATCAAATTATCTTCTATAACTCCGAAAAAATAAGGTACCATGAGTTCTCACTCACATAGATCATTCCAAAATAATGGAAACATGTTTGGTCTCCTATAAAAAGACATAAATAGTTCCATACTAATAGAGGAATGAATGCCATTTTGTATGAAAAATCCAGCAATGATATGAGATCCTCCAAAATAATTCAAATGTATATTATGACATAGATAAACATGTCTCATAGAAAATGAATGGTCTTATGTATCAAGCCAAGAAGTCTAAGTTTGAATAATTGGGATCAAACTCAACATTGTACAAATTGATTCATTAAATCTTCTCCATTGTCGTGATGTTAAGTGAACATCATGTTTTGAATCTATGGCTGAGAGAACAAAGTGGAGCCAGACTATCTCCAACATTTAATGGAATACCAATATCTCTAATAAAATATACTCAGTGATATCTATGAAGTGGGATGACCAGGTGTGTGGGTCAATGATCAACTATATTTCCTAAATTCTTCAAGAAAATCATTTAAGACCTATCACAAATTCTGTAGATAAACCATTAGACATCCACACTAGAGCATTAAGGGGTTGAGAAAAACCTATTAAAACACTACACTCAACCATAACCTAATGGTATGTGTTACATAGAGATAAAAACCATAATAAATGATTCTTCATCCATGAAAACCACAACTTGAATTAACAATGAATATACATCCTCACCACCCCTGGATGTATGGATAAGGGTGACGTATGAAACACCCTCAAAACCTCCTTAAATAACATCAGAAGTACCATCAAATGTTCTCATAAAAGAAAGATGTTCTCCCCACAATCAGAGTAAAAATAAGGGGAACAACCATTGGATATATATAAACCTAATAAATAAAATTACATATCTTCATGTTAAGGCTATATAACACAATGTATAAGAGGTGAACTAAAAACCAACAACAATAGGCATGATTCACCCCCCTCACCCAATAAGTACATCTTTAATGAGGATTAATGCTCTGTTCCCTTAGTCAAAAACTACACAATATATATATATCTATGAGTTTCTACCACTATGTTCCCATTCTCAGAAGTATAGACTATGTTGATTTCATAATCCTAGAGGAAATACAGTTATTACCAATGTTTCATGTTGACATCCTTTTATGCGAATATATAACTGATCATATTGTGTTTTCAATAGTTGATTAAATGATCACCCATAATATATTGTCAACACATATTCAAGGAAAATATTAGCACTAATTGCTCTAGAAAATGGGCCACATAGTTCTACTCATGAGGTTTTACAAGTCAAGACCCATATTATATCACTACCTAACTCTATATCACAATGTATCCAATCCCACCTCGAGAGGAATCAACGAACACTTATTCCCAATGCCCTCTTTTGATAGTATCATGATTTGATCAATCCTCACACTCTGTAGGAACTCATAGAATGAATCATGGAACCTCTCTATCTAAATTAATGTGTACCCCTTCAAGGTCAAAGTAGTAAAAGAACCTGATATTCTAAATAAATCAAGCAATGATATCCTATAATAGCCTACCAAATAATGGAATATATAAACCTACATCATACTCTTGAGTGGATCCAAAGATAAAAATGCATCAACCCACAATGAGTCCACTACTACACCCTCTACTGAGATTACCTTTCCAATAAAATTGACATCATAAATCCAAAAATTATACTTCAAGGGATTCCTATAAAGCGACTGATATAAATACGTTTTTAATAGAACCCTCATGTGTCTCACATGGCCCTCCATAAACACTGAGTACAATAGAATGTCATATCTTAAAACCAACACAAACTATTCTAATAAAGGTTTGGATATTTGGTTCCGGATTCCCATGGACACCAATGGGTAAATATTCTAACATCTCGTTACCTTACATTGGGAATTTGTTGACCCTTGTATTAATTTACTATAATTTATGTCTTATTTTGGGGTTATTCTCTGAGAATTTAGAAAATTATGGAATACTAAGGGGATTTTCATGGTTTGGGATATGATTGGGGAAAACCATAAGGTATGTACTAGACAACTGTTCAAACCATTATGAGCCACTGGACGGGGGAACATAGTTTATCCAAACTGTGCAACAAGCCCCTCCATACTCTAAAACCTGATATAGTGTATGTTTTCAATGTTGGTGAATGGTTTGAAAAAAAATTCACCCTCTTTATAGAAACCATACACCCAACCATCATGGAAGTATGGTTGGGATTTTAGAGCTTTTACTTGTTTATCACCATCCCACAAATCGTGATCCCGGGTTTTAATTCTGCAAATTTTTTAATTAAAAATCATAAACCCACTATTTAAGGTTTTAAATAACCCCATTTGACTGTAAAGAAAATTTATTGGTCATAATGTCTCTAAATATGTGTTTTAAATCTCGAACAAATTTTGTGGTAGGATCGATGCATCGTTTATCTCATTCAATCTCATTCAAGAATGTGGATATCCTCTCATGTGGATTTTTCTGATATATATTTCTATCCACCTTAGAGATTGATTGATCATCACAATTTTATTGGATATAAAATCCTTTCAATGGATCTTGATTCATGGTTGTTTTTCTTTATATCATTCACCTCATTATTTACTTCTGATCTTGTTGTGGGTGTTATCTTTGACTATGTGATTAGATTTAGGTGGTTCCATATTTTTGTTACTATATATTGAAATATAAATTTTCTTTATTGAATTGAAATTAATTAATAATTCATTTATAAAACAGGATATGAAGGGATATGAAGAGTGATTTTAAATGACATGGAATTTGATAAAAAAAATCACTTTTAATCAAATATAAACGTGGGGTGGATTTTGGGAAAATGATTTCAAGATTTTGTAACTGATTTGGCCTATTGATTTTACCTTGAACCATGAGAATATTTCATTAATGTGAAACATAATTAAAAAAGTAATGGATTATTGATGTCCACTTTTTGGATTTGAAATGATAAAGGCATGTTAAAAACTAAAAAACAATGAAATTTTTAATATAAATGATTTGGAATTTTTGTTTTCCCCATCTTTTATTGGTTAAATTTCATATGAACATGATATCCTAAGAAGTTAGTGGTTACTGGGACACACAGGCTATGACCTGGATTCCTTATTAGTGGATTCACAATGATAACTATTGTTAAAATTTGAAGCATGACATCCCATAATGGGTTACCCTATTGTGGTGTAGACTTCCAATAATGGGTTCCCCAATTGTTATGGGGATTGATTATGTGTACACATGCATGTTCAGCCGAGATAACCATTGAGCTGTGTGAGGATCCTATTACAAAAAAATAACATAATGTATGGATTTTGTACATGGTCCAATGATTTTGTTACTTAATTATACATTACATTGATTTTTAACTATTTTATTCATGCCAAAAATAATATATAAGTTGTATAACAAAAATTATTTTGGGAAATTTTTATATATCTAAAATACCTTTGATTGTGAATGCATATTTTGTGTAAAATATTTGAATGAAATACTGACTTTTTTAGACTCTTTTTAAATGAAAACCTAATTGATTTATTTTTATGGAATAAATTATGGAACACTTGTTGAGACCATATTTGGATTTATATATCACTACTTACCATTGAATTCAAGGGTTTATTGAATTTCTTATACACTTTCCATGAAAAGGGAATGTTCCACTTGAAGGTAGTTCTTGTTCTTGATCCATGTTGTTGTGGAGAATTATTAGTGGCCAATAGAGCTATCAAAAACATGTTACACCTAGTTTTTTGAGACATAATTTATTTATTTTCTATTGTTTTTATGTAAAATTCATCCCTTATTTGATCTTTTAAGATTCCATGTGTTAGTCACTAACCCATGGGGGTAAAGAATTCCCTTTTGAATATATGGGAACTTGAATAGAGACAACTGAAAATGGGTTCCCCTATTGTGGTGGTTATTGAGTATGTGTACAAACCTATATTGTTCCAAGACCAATATTGAGATGTGTTAAGATATTTTTACACAATGTAAACATAAAATGGGGATTTTGTACATGGTCATTTGTTTTGTTGACATGATTATACAAATAATTGATTATTGAACTATTTTATTCATGTCAAATATTTAATATTGGTGTTTTATGTTCAATTTTGATTTTATCCACCATTTATATATCTCCCTTTATTTGAATGTGAATGATTTTTTGTTTAAAATATTTAAATGAAATAATATTATTTTTAGTTACTTTTTAAATTAAATAATAATTGGTTTATATGTTAAATAATTGATTATGGAACACTTCGTGAGACCCAACTGGGATTTATAGCTCACTCTATACCTTTTCATTTAGGAATTTGTATACTTTTATATGAATGGTATGAGAAAAATGAATGTTCCACTTCAATATGGTTAATGATCTTGATCATTAGTGAGGTGTATTATTGATGGGGACCCATAAATCTATTTCACACATTTTAGATAGGATATATTGAGACTGTATCTTATATTTTACACGTTTTTTTTGAAATATTATTCCTTCATTGATCTTGTATGATTTTGGCTATAGAACCTCAATGTAATAAATCTATTGATTCTACTAAAGTGTTTCATTTCCATAATATAGCTTAATTCGAAGGCTCTAACTGTATTCTTGTGGATAAGTTCTAGTTTAGAATGATAGAGAATATTTTTGAGTTCCTAGATATTCTTAATGATATTAATCATAAATGTGATAAAATTAAACTGGAATGAACATAAAGGAAATATTGGGATTAAATGGTGATGGAGTAAAATCATGAGGTCTTGGAAGGGAAAGAATTTTGTGTTCTTATCAAAAATTAGTTCCATCCATAATATATTTTATTGGAGAAATCTATATAATTTTTCAAAGTCGATCAAGAGTATATGACTATGAGTCAGAATGAAGACCTCTTTACTATGATTATTCAATTTTCTCATTAGTATGTGACTAATGTGAAACTTAGTGCAAGATGATTTGAGATGGTTCTTTGATATGAAATTTGATATTAGTTTTTCCTACTGAAGATAGATTCTAAAACTCATGTACTAGACAAGGTCTTTATTAATGATCCTCACATATCTTTTATGTTAGTGTCGGTGTGATTTTCTTTAACACCAAATGTAAGATCTATTATATACATTAATAGAAAGCATAATTTTGTTGAGTCTCATGGTGTTTCTTGAGAAGAGGCATATTCTAGACCTCTTATAGATCTTGGGAGAGGACTATTTACATTCATTAAGTTTGAAAATTCTTGGTATGAGGAGCCAATAATATGAAGTTCCAGTTCTCACATACGACATTTAGAGTACTTATACTATTTGTTTTCTACTTTGAAAAGTGTAATGCGATCATCAACACCAAAAATCACTATAGTTCAATCAGATGCTTCCATATCGTAGGGGTTATAACAACAAGAATATAGAATATTGTTTCTTCATGAAATGAAAGTGTCTCTAGAGGAATCTAATGTAGTCCCATAAACAATGATATATAACAGAACTATAAATTCATCTCTAGTGACTCCTTTATTTGATATTGGGTTATCTCACTCATATATATCGTCTCATATTATTAAAATACTAAATATTTATACATAGATTTATCTTATGTTATTTATATTAATATACAACTTAGAATGAAGATAGACTAGGGTATCTATTATCCTTCATGTTCGTTCACTATATCTGAAATTGTTATTAGTTGGAATTTTATGGTTCTCAACATGAAAACATTAGATTTCTTCCCTAAGATGGATTTAATGATTTCCTATATGGCATGAATTTACTAATAACTTTGACGAGTGTCAATTAATACACTCAATGGTGTTTTTTGTATCATTTAGGGGGAATGGGTCCTGAGTTCAAGTAGAGATAGTTCATATTTTCCATATTTGTGAAGGGTTTTATCTGTGTATACTTTTGACATGGACTGAGTATATTTTAGTGACGATATCATTTAGTGATCATTGTGTTTCCCCATAGTGTTTCATTATAATTTATATCATCCTCCACTGTCAAGAGATGCAGAGTTATCTATTTATATAATACCTAGTACTCAACCTATATCAATTCATTCATACCATATAGATCTAGTATAGATGAAAGAGATAAAGAAATAATTAGATGATATTTTAGAGAAAACCTTCATATTACCGAGTATGTATCCTCGTGTCTCACCTATACTATTAAAAAAAATCTGAGATAAATCTATTTTTTTATTTATTATTGAAATATCAATAGAGTTATGGCAAATAAAATATATCTATTGCAATGGATTGATGATTTATTTGATCCGTTAAAATGGGAAAAGTGGTTATTAAAGATTGATCTTATTTATTGTTACCACTAGTTGAGAATAAATGAACATGAAATTCATATGACCTCCCATAAGAGTAAATATTTCCATTATGGGTATCTTTTCATTCCATTTGGTCTAATAATTTATTCTGTTGTTTTTATATATTAAATGAATAGAATATTCATTAAATACAATGACTAATTTTTAGTATACTTTATGGGTTAAATATTGGATTAATTAATGATTGAGTAAGATCACATGTGTCATTTTCCAGGAGTCATATAAATCTTGAGAGATCACACTCACCCTTTTCAATGTTTTCAACTTGTAATGTTTAGATAATGTAAGTGATGTTCTTGGGACATGTTGTCTCAAAACCTGGAACCTCAGTCAACCTTGATATGGAGATGAATATTATGACATGGGGAAACCATGTATCATTTTGGATATATGAAGCATCCTGTTCCTTGAGAGATATTACCACATGTTTTTCAAATATTTATAAAAGATGAATTGTCTAATTACAACCCTCACTCAGAAGGGAGTTGTGTTCTTATGGAATAAAAAATGGTATATTTCTATTGTCGAGAAGAAACATATTGTTTCTTCTAAACTTGTGTTGAATCATCCACTAGATTTATAAGGATATGCGGTCTTCTATGATGCATCAGGTTCAATTTTGGGATATGTTATTATGTTTAGTGATCATTTTGTAGCCTATTGATACTGAAAACTTAGAATACATGACAATAATTATAGAAACCATGATCTTGAAATAACATTTGTGATGAATCCACTAGAGTTGGTGACATAACCATTTTGTAGAATGTTATGCAATTTATTCTTGTCATTAAATAACGAGTTATATCATCTGGAAAACATATTTAAACCTTCATCAATGTAATTATGTATAGTACCTATAACAATTATATATAGAAATCTCTCACACCCTGGGGAAGGGAAATGTATTTTTTAATGCATTGAGCTTGAAATTTGTATCCCCTACCGTGAAAAAATCATCATAAGAGTGGAACATGACATCTATTATTTCTCTGTTGCATTTATGTGTTTGGGAAGAAGTGAATGAGGTTTTATGGAAAATTATATACATGACCACATATCTCCTCAAGATAATTCTCTTCGAGAAGTAGCCTGAGGATGAGTTTTGTAGCATTAAGGACTATCATTATGGTGGGGAGACCATAAAAAAGTGGCTCGCTGTTCTCTTCTATGGGAATTACCTTTTTTATAATTAGTTCGTTATTCATTTTTCTATATGGATGGATGTAATGGGTGACTGTCATAATTCCAAGTGGATGGTACACCCTATATCCATGAACATGTTTCATGAAATGCGACAATGATTCCAATGGCCTCATATGAAATTGAACATCCCTTACCTTTATTTGTCATTTTTACACATCTTAATAGGTAAATTATTGGAATTAGATACCATTAGGTTATCGTCAATCACATATAGTGATGACTTGGAAGAATGATGATATGCCTATGATCTTTTGGTTGGGTTTCCATGTACCCCTCATGGAATAAATGTGATAAGGTTTTGATAAATAAGTTAATGAAATAATCTCACTTATTATCCATTCTTAATACAACCAAATTTGAGGAATTATGACATATCTATCTGTAGGAGATTTTTATATTTCATATTGTTCATTCTATTATAGTCTTGGATAGTGATCCCAATTTTACATATCACATATTGGGTGGCCTCTGATATGCATTGGGATATTAGGTATGTTTGAGAACAACATTTCATCTGTAGTTGGATGTCCATGAAAAATAATCAATATAGATTAAATATAACAATATTTTTTATTGATTCTTGAATTTTGTGGATCTTTATACATCCATTTGGCACTGGTTGAGTTTTATTATAAAAATAATTACTATTATTTTATTCATATTTCTCATTTTGTGGCCTTGTATGGTCGACATTATAAATCACTATTGTGTTGGGTAGAGATTGGTAAATGTTATTTGTTTGAGTAGATTTTTTGTATATGATGTGACGGGGAAGATACATCTGATTCATTAAATATTGGTTATGAAATAGATCCAAAATAAATATTATGATTACCATCATAGGTGACCATTGGGGTTTTATATCGATGTCTAAATGTTTTTGGGATTCACACCACATTTGGGTCATTAAGGGATTACTGAGAAGGGGAATCTTGCACCATGGTTTGTGGGAATTTTTGAATTTGTTTAATGTGTGGGTAAAATGGAATATCATTTTTTACATACACCAATGCTGATATCAACACATTGTTTGTTCAATCTATTTATGATTACAGGTTTCCTTTCAACTTCATCCCATGTGTTTAGTTTAGAGAATAAGGATATTGAGAATGATTTATCTGTGACTAAGAATCTAGTAAAGATTATTGTTTTTGAGAAAATGGTACCTTTCGGGAGGATGGTACCTTTGATAATTGTGCTATGTCTTGATGGTTTCGATTCACAGGTGGCATTGAAACATGGGGCATTTATGAGAGAGTAGTGGCCTCATCTCGAAGATATGTAATCTTCCTAAGAGGTTTTCAAGGGATTTAAATTGTTTAAGATGGGAAGGTTGTAACAAAAAATTACCTTTTTAGGTATTCCTTTACCCTCATTTTGATCACATTTAGGTCGTGTCGTGTTTAGGGGTCATTTTGGGAGAATTGGTCAAATTTTAGTGTCTGATGGTGTTATGGATTGTTGTACCAAGTTTATGGGAAATAATTCAGTTTGGCCCAGAAAACCCTATTCTCTATTATGAGCCACTATATGGGACAAATTATTTTCTTAAACCATTTCGATATCCCCCAGAAACCATGAAACCTCATATAGTGAGAGTTTTCAAGGTTAGAACACGGTTTTAAAAACTAAATACCCTCTATGAATATGCTTTGAACGCAACAATCAGGTGTCCATAGTTAGAGAACATGGTATTTTTACCCATTTATCCATACCTATAAAATAGTTCATTTAGGTTTTAGTTCCCCTAAAATTTTAAATAAAAATCTCATGTCCACCTTTTAAGATGCCTAATCAGGCCATTCATTTTTAACATTAAATTCTAGGTAATTAAAGATACGAAGAGGTTATTTTTTCGAATTAAACCCCTTTTCTTGAATGATTGAAGTGTCATTGATCTTATTTGTTTATTTCATTCAATATCCACAGTATTTTTTTATCTCCAGCCATGTGGATTCTTTTAAACACTCTTTCTCTCCTCCTTATTGAGTGATGGATCATCATGTTTTTGATGGATCAAAAATTCCTTTTCATAAATCCGGATTCTAGGTTTGTCCCCTAATCTCATTCGCCTCATTATCGATTGGAAATCCTATTACTAGTGCTGTATATAACAATGTGATTAAAGGTAGATTGTTCCATTTTTATTATTCATAAAATGGAAACCAATTTATTTAATAGAAAAAAAATATGTTTTAAATTTATTTAAAATTATTCAATTGGAACAATTTTATTTTCAATTTAAAATGTCATGGAATTTTGTTAAAAAGGCTATTTGTAATGCAATAGAAATGTGGGTGGATTTTGGGACAATGACAGGATGAATTTGAATTTGATAAGATCAATTGATTTCATGTTGAACATTAAAAATGGATAAATGTGAAAAATGGATTGAATAATAATGAATTGATGTAAACCTATTTTGGGTTTTGAATTGTGAAAGGCATGCTAAAAACTGAAAACATGATATATGTAATTTAAAATTATTTGAAATTTATTAATTTTACCATTCTTGATTGATTAATTAGTTTTAGAACATGTTAGATTTGGTAGTCTCTTGTAACAGGTTAATCACATTAGGACATTTACTCCATAGCTCTAGACTGACAATTATAAATATTAGAAAACAATTACAACATTATTTTCCACAATGGGTTCCCTAATTTTGGTGTAGATATCCCATAATGGGTTCCCCTATTGAGTTGGATATTGATTATGAATACAAGCCAATATTGATAAAGGATGACTATTTATGTATGAGGATCCTATTACTATAATTTAATATACCACATGGATTATGTACATGATGTTATTATGTTTTTACTAGAATATATATTAAATTGATTATTGATCTATATTATTCATTCCAACTAGTTTATATAATAGTTATACATAAAATTATTATTTAATATAGTTTTGATATACCTTCTATATATTCAAATGTGAAAGCATGCTTTGATTAAAATATGTGAATGAAATATTATGATTTTTTTTAAATAAATGAATAATAGGTTAATATTGTTATGTAATTAATTATGGAACATTTGGTGAGAGCTTACTTGGATTTAAATCTCACATACTACCATTACATTAAGGTATTTATAGTCATTCATTTTCCAGGCCTGACAAAAGGGAAATCACAACATAGAGTAGGTGGATGTTCTTGATCCCATGGATGATGGAGTGTTGATTGTGATCAGTGGACATGATCTTCAGATTTTGAAAAGGTTATTTTGTGACTTATATTTTTTCTTATCCATAGTTTTTTGGAAAATATATTCCATCATTGATCATGTATGATTTCAAGTACTAGTCAAAAACCCATGGGAATCAGGATCACCCTTCAGGACATGTCGGAGTTGGCTCAGTTATTTGTGTACCAGTTAATCTATGTTTATTTGTGATTTTTTTTCACATTGAAAGAAATCACTATGTATTTATAATGATCCTAATGACACTGGAATGTTGTGTTTGGTTTATCAATGTCTCATACATGGAAATGGGAATATCTTACCATGTGGTTAGTCATTAAGAACATTCTATACCATATAAACTAATTGATGATGTATTAAATCCTTAGTATTGGATAATTATTATTTATGGACACATGATTTTTGGGATGGTATTCTACAAAAAACCTTA
Source organism: Viscum album (assembly GCA_963277665.1). Lineage (NCBI taxonomy): Eukaryota > Viridiplantae > Streptophyta > Magnoliopsida > Santalales > Viscaceae > Viscum > Viscum album. The sequence continues at coordinate 687,310,659 of OY728129.1, read as the reverse complement.
ATCTCCTAACCACCTTATTGAAAAAAACTCGAGCAGCCCTAAGTGAAACACTTGGTCTAAAAAAGGCCTTCCATTTTATGTTTTCCAACATTATATTTACATTATAAAGCTCAGTGGGAGACATATTATATAATCTAATAATTTTTAATGAAGTCCTTAGATTAATGTCATTACAGATGTCTATCTATTGACAGAAATGTAATCCCTACATGTCCTCCTAAAATACATTATCATACTCCTCCACCACAATTGGAATCTAAAAGTCCATGGAATCCACTACTCAAATAGAATTTCTATCTATATGATGAGTATACGACTGTATACTCCTTCTTATGAACCCATCCTACTCTGCCTTTGTATCCATCTCACCAAGGATGTAAAATCACATTACATCACCAGGGAAACACCACATCACCCACCTATAATTGTTAATATGTTAATAAAATGTAGATATCCAATGAATACCTTAGATTATATCACAAGGCATCATTTCAGCTACAAATATTTCCTACAATATTCCCTATCTAGCTAGAATCAATCAAACTATTGAAATAATTACATGATCTTTATTTCCACTCTGGTATGAGTTTCCAAATATAATTGTCAATCCAAAGGCTCAACTATAATCTATAATTCTAGAATAAGAGAAGTGGAATTAATTGAGTGGATCACACCAATTAAAATTAGTAATGATAATAATGTAAAGAATAAAAATATCATTCTTCTAATCATCACAGGATCCTCTAGGCCAAAATCCTCAACTACCTTCAGTTTTCCTCATTTTTACGCATTATCACCCTAAGTATAGTGTGAATGATAAGGTGGTTGTGGTGGAAAATGTGAACCATATTCTATCTCAAGAATGTATCCCCACTCATCTTCTGCATTTCCTTCCCTAATGAATTCTTTTTATAGCATCCCACTTTTTGTCACATAAACTTTCATTACATTATACAAAAATGAGGATCTTTAAGGTTTAGTATCTTGGAAACTAGGAACTTAATACATGAAACAAAAAGAAAATCTTCTTAAACACTTGAAAGGCTTCTCCTTATGTTCATCCTAGGCTTATTACTACATCTCATAACCTGGGGACATACATCAAAAGAAAGCGTGAGCCGAAGGCCCAGTAAGGGAAACAAGAGAAACATTTTACATGTGAACTTGAGATACTTCAATAAGGTCATGAAAAGAACTTTAAGGCATGAGAAAGAAATCATGAGATATAGCATAATAAAAATAATATTTTTCATAACTTGAAGATGTGGCTACAACATTTAATATTGACAATCATTTCATTTCACCAAGGTCCATCCCCAAGGTGTCATTAAAAATTACCAAGGTTATTCACCAAGGTATCAGTCTAAATGGTCATCTATAGAGATTAAGTCTTTACTCAATGCATTAGAGCGCTATCTAGGCGCACCCTTGACATGTATTTATTATCATGTGAGCCAAATATATCATCATCAACATTTCTTAAATAACCCATATAGCATAAAATAAATGGGTTTCATTTCATAATCATAACCTTTTAAAAACTGCTTTTAAGACATGATCTTTATGTCACTTTAAACCCACAGAAAAAGGAAAGCGGGTTTCATGTATGTAAATACCATAATTTAAAATAGAAAATTTTGATATATATGTGAATACACCTGTAGAATAAATATCTTTGAGTATTAACTTAATAACATAAAATAATTTTGATAAAAAGAGAGAGGCATTTTGAGACGAAAATTAGGCAGCATAACGGCTATGATACATGGTTTTAAGAAACATTGAAAAGAGAGGGGACATGGGTCACCCACTCAAAAATGATACATAAAACAGTAGGGGAACATAATATAAAGTATATAAGAACATGGTAATGAAATTTTAATGATATACCATATGAAACGAAGAACTTGAAAGGAAGACAAAAAAATAGATTTCTCTTATGAGAATTCTGCAGCCTAACGGTGTCACTTAAAACCTCCAAAAATGGATTGAAGAGATCAAATAGGGTCTCTCATAATATGAACATAAATGATAATTACTATAGATATAGAGATCATACCCCAAAATAATGAAAAGTAACTTTTGAAATACTTGACCAGAAAATATAACTTGAAAAAGAGAAGGGTGAACGAATCCCTTAAAAATTTGGCAGCCTAACGGCGCCACATAAAACTTCAAAATACTGAATTGAAGAGATCAAATGGGGTCTCTAATAATATTATCATAAATTATTAGTATGATATATATATAGATCATACCCCAAAATAATAAAAAGGAACTTGAAATACTTGACATGAAAGTAGAACTTTGAAAAATGAGAAAGGTGAATGAATCCCTTAAAAATTTGGCAGCCTAATGGCGCCACTTAAACTTCAACAAAAAATGAATTGATGAGATAAAAAAGGGTCTCTCATAATATGAACATAAATGATCAGTATGATAGATATAGAGATCATACCACAACATAAAGTAACTTTAATGACTTGACAAGAAAATAGAACTTGAAAATGAGAGGAGTGAAAGAATCCCTTAAACATTCGGCAGCCTAACGGCGCCACTTAAAAATTCTTAAAACGAAATGATGAGAGTAAGAGGGGTTATTTCATCATATGAACATAAAAAGGACAGGATAATAAATATAAAAGAACATCTTACAACATAATAACATGGAGCATAAAATAAATGAAATAAAAGAGATCACTTGAAAAGAAAGAGAGGGGTCAGATCCCTTACCTTAAACGTAACTCTTAAAACACAAAGGTTGGGACCTTGAGAGGCTTGAGGGCACCTTGGGAGGACTTATTGGGAGGTAAAAAGACTAGAACTTAGTTGAGAATGATTTTGGAGTCCAAAGGATGAGATAATGTCTTTGTATTTATAGGGAAAGTGAGGGGACAAGGCATTAATGGCCAAGGGACACCTCAAAAGTGGTTTTCTCAAAACCATGTGCTCTCCCATGATATTTCCCATTATGTTAGGACACATGCGGACCCCAATACAATAATTCATCACCTTTGGTTGGAAAACCCTTAAAATATATAATGACATCATCATGACACAGTAATGATGTCATTAACCATACTGAAACCCTAAAACGGTATTTTTACTATTCACCAAAAATTCAACTTTCTCAGAAAAATCCCAAAATTTCACCTTAACCAAATATCAATGCCCTTATTTCAAAATTAACTCCATTTTAAAAAAATTATTTTCTAAATATTTTTCATTTATTTTTTAAATACATACACTATTCACTGAAAATTCATTTTTTTCAGAAAAATCACCAAAAATTACCTTAACATAATATTGATGCTCTGAGTTCAAAAATGAAATCCATTTTATAAAAATAATTTTCTAAATATTTTTAATTTAATTTTTAATTAAAAAACACTATTCACCCGAAAAAACTAATACTTGAATAATAATTTATGAAACTGTTATTTAACCATTTTATTGAATCACATTACTTAATCAAGGTGTCTAGATTATATTAATACTTTATTTAAGTGAGATTACAAATCCATTTGGTCACATTACTAATCCTAAGCATAAAATCACTATTCATAATTTACTACTCATCAAAAATTTAGTTGATCTTATTAGACTCTAAATTTCGTACTGAACATAATTGAAGAAGACCATTTTTTGAAAATCATAACAAATTTTTAATTATTTAAGGTTTACATAAACATTTTTTAAAATATCCTTTCTCTAAAATTCACCAAAAATATGCATACTATATTTATCCGGAAATTTGAAAAGTCATAAACATCATCATAAGAAGAAATCCCAATTTTTATTTAAAATAAAGGATTACACAAGGCAGTTACGGTATCCTTACATAGACCCTTATCACACCAACATTGGACCTAAGTGTAAGGTGTGCTAAGGTGAGAGAATCTGAGGGATGCTCAGCCAAAATCGCACGAGTAATAATTTCTATCATTTTGATCTTCTCGCAAAGGCGATTTCGTTCTAGCTTCATACGATGAAGTTCGTCTTGGGTTTGGTCCAGAGCAAAGCTTAGTGGTGCTACCTCCTTCCCATGTTCTGTTAGATGGGCTTCGATCGGTCCAAGACTACTGGGTGAGGCCATCGAATCTTCTTTCTATATTAATTAACCAAGATTACTTGTATTAAGAGACAATAATCAAAACGTTTAGTTTCCAGCGATCATATTGACCAATGGTCATATAACAGTCAAAACCCAACGGTCCCATTTTAATTATACTCATGTTATCAAATGAAACATTTTTGTTGAGTATAAAAATAAAATAAAATAACACACAAAATTAGGAAACAAGATTTATTCAAAATTTCGGGTCGTTACAATCTTCCCCCCTTAAGAAATTTCGTCCTCGCAATATTTAAAATTTGGTTTTGAAATTTCATTGAAAGTACCACATCGGAAAAGGAGTCAGTAACACTATTTCTTTAAAAGAAAGAAATGGAAGTACAAAGGTCACCCGGGTTAACCCATACAATGATTCCATGGAGGAAAACATGGATATGGAAGAAAAAAAAGGGTCATGTTCTGGGGGAGAGTGATAGAAAACATGATTAGGAGAAAGTTGACCATGAGAAAATCCCAACCTTATGATGTGTGTAAACGGTCTTTAATTACCTAGTAGGAAAAATAAACGAAAAACATTTTTGTTTTACCTTTCTTTTCAAAATTTTGAGGAATTCATTTACTACATAGAACAAAAACATAAAGAAATATACCTACCCTTATGTAGAGTTTCATCCTTTAATAAGTTTCTACCAAAACTAATCATTTCTCCAAACGATGAGCATTCAAAACTACTTAGTCTCATCAAAAACACAAGAATCATCTTCTAGAGAATCACATAATACACAAAAGATTAACTATCTATTTCATCTATCTTTAAAAATTATCCCAAAAAAAGAAAGGGTAAGGTAAAACAACTCTTCAAAAAGAAAGAATCCTATAGGAAAGGAAACTACTTTTAAATCTTCAAAGTTCCATGGTACTACCCAATGTTCATCATAGACCATTCCATAAATAACAGTTCTTAAAATTCATCAAAATAAACCAAAATAAGATTGAAACCCAAATACAAGAAGGATTTGATAACATATTCTTCAAAAATAAACTTTATCGTTCATCTCCAAACAACATAAACCAATCCTAACATCTTATAACAAAATTAACTAACCTAAACATATTTTCCCCCAAGATAGGTTAATCATTTCCATAAGTAACCTATATTACCATAAGTTTACCTTAAATTCATCGATTCTCCAAAATATAAGTCAACCTTACTCCTCAATGAAAATACTGTAGTAATCTATTTACCTCGATCATATAGGGTCCCCAAAATAGTGAACGCCTTCCAAAATAATAATCATCTTTTAATCCCCTAATCATCTCTGTCATATTAATATGACAATCGTCACATTTACTATCACATTGGTTATTGGGACATGTTCTTCCATTTCCCACCATTAACTAAGAAGAGAAAGTATAATTAGGGGCTTAAATACTTAGCCAATAATCATGAAAAGTAACTTAAAGCAAATAAGAATAAATTGTAGAAGAAAGGTACACCCTAACTTGGGATCCCCTAGGTTCCCATCTAGGTTATCCATGATCATATATTCTTATGTGAATCTTTATTTTATTTTATCTTTGTTCCTTTAACAATGGTTCATACTAAGCTTATGAATTTACCAAAGCATATCCCCTGGGAGTGTCGTAATCAAGAGTGCAGCAAGGCCCATGGTCTTGTACCAGTTCCCGTTCGAGTCTAGCTCAAATTGGTGTTTTTGGGTTTTACCCCTATGTACATCTGTTCCAGAGCCACCTCTACCTGCTTATATCCAGACATGGATGTATTCTCTTGGCAACCCCTTACTCAATAATCACCAAAATACCATGAAGATTTCCCATATTTAAACTTTTATATAGGGTTCTTCCTAAAGTTTTCATATCCTAATTTCCAAAAATAACTAAACCATCCTTTGATACCAACTATAATATGCCACCTTTAAATAACATAAACTTTCATTACATTATACAAAACTGAGGATCTTTAAGGTTTAGTGTCTTGGAAACTAGGAACATAATACATGAACCAAAAAAAAATTCTTCTTAACCACTTGAAAGGCTTCTCCTTATGTTCATCCTAGGCTTATTACTGTATCTCATAACCTGGGGACATACATCAAAAGAAAGGGTGAGGAGAAGGTCGAGTAAGGGAAACAAGGGAAACATTTTACATGTGAACTTGAGATACTTCAATAAGGTCATGAAAAGAACTTTAAGGCATGAGAAAGAAATCATGAGATATATCATAATAAAAATAACATTTTTCATAACTTGAATATGTTGATACAACATTTAATATTGACAATCATTTCGTTTCACCAAGTTCCATCCCCAAGGTGTCATTAAAAATTACCAAGGTTATTCACCAAGGTATCAGTCTAAATGGTCATCTCTAGAGATTAAGTCTTTACCCAATGCATTGGAACGCTATCTGGGCGCACCCTTGAATTGTCTTTATTATCATGTGATCCACATATATCATCATCAACATTTCATAAATAACCCATATAGAATAAAATAAATGGGTTTCATTTAATAATCATAACCTTTTAAAATCTGCTTTTAAGACATGATATTTATGTCACTTTAAACCCACGGAAAAAGGAAAGCGGGTTTCATGTATGTAAATACCAGAATTTAAAATAGAAAATTTTGATATATATGTGAATACACCTGTAGAATAAATATCTTTGAGTATTCACTTAATAACATAAAATAATTTTGAGAAAAAGAGAGAGGCATTTTGAGACAAAAATTATGCAGCATAACAGCTATGATACATGGTTTTAGAAAACATTGAAAAGAGAGGGGACATGGGTCACCAACTAAAAAATGATACATAAAACAGTATGTAAACATAATATAATGTATTTAAGAACATGGTAATGAAATTTGAATGATATACCATATGAAACGAAGAACTTGAAAGGAAGACAAAAAAAAATAGATTTCTCTTATGAGAATTCGACAGCCTAACAGCGTCACTTAAAACCTCCAAAAATGGATTGACGAGATAAAATAGGGTCTCTCATCATATGAAAATAAATGATCAGTATGATAGATATAGAGATAATACCCCAACATAATTAAAAGTATCTTTAAAGGCTTGACCAGAAAATATAACTTGAAAAAGAGATGGGTGAACAAATCCCTTAAAAATTCGGCAGCCTAACGACGCCACTTAAAACATCAAAATACTGAATTGAAGAAATAAAATGGGGTATCTCATCATATGATCATAAAATATCAGTATGATAGTTATAGAGATCATACCCCAACATAATAAAAAGGAACTTGAAAGACTTGACATGAAAGTAGAACTTTGAAAAATGAGAAAGGTGATTGAATCCCTTAAAAATTCGGCAACCTAACGGCGCCACTTAAACTTCAAAAAAATGAATTGACGAGATAAAAAAGGGTATTTAATAATATGAACATAAATGATCAGTATGATAGATATAGAGATCATACCCCAACATAAAGTAACTTGAAAGACTTGACAAGAAAATAGAACTTGAAAATGAGAAGGGTGAAAGAATCCCTTAAAAATTCGGCAGCCTAACGGTGCCACTTAAACATTATTAAAATGAAATGACGAGAGTAAGAGGGGGTATATCATCATATGAACATAAAAAGGATATTATAATGAATATAAAAGAACCTCATCCAACATAAGAACATGGTGCATAAAATAAATGACATAAAAGAGATCACATGAAAAGAAAGAGAGGGGTCGGATCCCTTACCTTAAACGTAACTCTTAAAACTCAAAGGTTGGGACCTTGAGAGGCTTTAGGGCACCTTGGGAGGACTCCTTGGGAGGTAAGGAGACCATAACGTCGTTTATAATGATTTTGGAGTCCAAAGGATGAGAGAATGGCTTGGTATTTATAGGGAAAGTGAGGGGACATGGCATTAATGGCCAAGGGACACCTCAAAAGTGGTTTTCTCAAAACCATGTGCTCTCCCATGATATTTCTCATGCAGTTAGGCCAAATGGGGCCCCCAATACAATAATTCATCTCCTTTGGTCGGCCAACCTTTAAAATATCTCATGACATCATCATGACACAGTTATGATGTCATTGAACATACCGAAACCCTAAAACTGTATTTTTACTATTCACTGAAAATTCAACTTTCTCAGAAAAAGCCCAAAATTTCACCTTAACCAAATATCAATGCTCTGATTTCAAAAATTAACTCCATTTAATAAAAATAATTTTCTAAATAATTTTAATTTATTTTTTAAATAAATACAATATTCACCAAAAATTTATTTTTTTCAGAAAAATCACCAAAAATTACCTTAACATAATATTGATGCTCTGAGTTCAAAAATGAAATCCATTTTATAAAAATAATTTTTTAAATATTTTTAATTTAATTTTTAATTAAAAAACACTATTCACCCGAAAAAACTAATACTTCAATAATAATTTAAGAAACTGTTATTTAACCATTTTATTGAATCACATTAATTAATCAAGGTTCCTAGATTATATTAATACTTTGTTTAAGTGAGATTACTAATAAATTTGGTCACATCACTAATCCTAAGCATAAAATCACTATTCATAATTTACAATTCATCAAAAATTAAGTTGATCTGAGTAGACTCTAAATTTCGTACTGAACATAATTGTAAAAGACCATTTTTTGAAAATCATAACACATTTTTAATTATTTAAGGTTTACATAAACATTTTTTTAAAATATACTTTCTCTAAAATTCACAAAAAATATGCATACTATATTTATCCGGACATTTGAAAAGTCATAAACATTATTATAAGAAGAAATCCCTATTTTTATTTAAAACAAATGATTACACAAGGCAGTTACGGTCTCCTTACATAGCCCCTTATCACACCAGCATAGGACCTAAGTGTAAGGTGTTCTAAGGTGAGAGAATATGAGGGAGGCTCAGCCAACATCGCACGAGTAGTAATTTCTATCAGTTTGAACTTCTCGCAAAGGCGATTCTGTTCTAGCTTCACACGATGAAGTTCGGCTTGGGTTTGGTCCAGAGCAAAGACCAGTGGTGCTACCTCCTTCCCAAGGTCTATTAGATGGGCTTCGATCGGTCCAAGAATACTGGGTGAGGCCATCAAATCTTATTTCTATATTAGTTAACCAAGATTACTTGTATTTAGAGAAAATAATCAAAACGTTTAGTTTCCAGCAGTCATATTGACCAATGGTCATATAACAGTCAAAACCCAAGGGTCTCATTTTAATTATACTCATGTTATCAAATGAAACATTTTTGTTGAGTATAAAAATAAAATAAAATAACACACAAAATTAGTAAACAAGATTTATTCAAAATTTCGGGTCGTTACACTTTTCCCTTGAAATTTTCTCTTCCACGGTAGTCCATTAATAATATCTCTTTTAGTCAAAATAAAGGTTATACAATCTTGTTTGAGAGGACCTCAACCAACACAACTGAATAATTCCCTCTCTTCCAATAGATTTGATCAACCAGGAGACTTCAATACCATATATCTAGTTTCATTTTAATATCTCTAGAAGCATCTCACATCCCTAGATCCCTTTTGAAACATGTTCTACCCACTTATGAAGTATCAAATATTACCTACTCACTAACGACATCAAATGTGTAATCTAATCATCTGGTAAACTCTCATTCAATAAATCCCACCCTATCCCCCCATCGTATGTAGGAATAAAAATAGATACCACTCCATCCTTGATATCTTAATGAATTACCTACTAATTGTTATATTCTCAAAATAACATATCATAAAACATTTTTGGAGTGTGTCATGAGATGGTGGGGACCCTCAATGAATACTCCATAATCTTGTTTCTCTAATAATGTTTAAAAATATATATGATGAGAATGAATGAAAACATACCAATATAGAAATCCTCTTAGAAGAAAAAAAACTCTAGGAAAGATGGAGGCATCATATCATGTGGATGAGTCACCAGACAACACTATCACCCTATGGATCCCAAAATAAGGCTACCCTCTTGGACCACGTTCTCCCCTGATGATGTTCTCAAAAAGTAGAAAACATTGGATACCTCCTCTATCTAGATCTCAATACCCAAGATTTCTAGATCACCCCAAAATAGATGATGTAATTTCCTTTGAAACTCATGATATATGATCATCTTGTACACATCCTCAACCAAATATTCAAGTATAACATAGTGATCAATGGGTGGTGACAAGACTGGAAACCCCCAAATGGTACCATATAATATTCAAGACCCTTTACTAAAGCCTCTTCACTTCATAAATCATCATCAAAATATATTTGTGGAATCCTAATTTTGTTTCATAATTGAGGCATCATAAAAAGTGATGATGTAATATGGTAATAGATTATATATGAGGATATGAATGTATTAGTATATAGAAACCACCACCTATTCCAATATGGTGCATGTTCCAAAGTTATCAATGTAATAATTTACCACATTTACTAAGTCAATAATCATGTTTTGAATATCTGGGTTAATGGATACATCGTCTATTGCACCAACACTGGATTCTATGGACCAAGATCCAAATGTGAAATAATTTAACGCTATTGCCTTGTTTCAAAAAAACTCAATGAAATACAATATGTAACTCTAATACTAGGATGAAACTTCCTTGAATAAACTCTATGATTACCCATACCACCAGGAAATTGTGAATAGTGACAAGAGGATTGTGACACCCCAAGCCTACCGCAAGAAAGCAGTGGGATAAAGACCAGTACAGTGAAGGAGTATAACTCACACAGGTGGCCATAGTGCAAGATACCTATACATATAAACACTAATAACCAAATACCTGTAAAATTTCAAAAGGTAAAATAGAGATTATGTGATTATTCATCCATAATATAAACCCCATACCAGAGTATGAAAACTTTTCTTGGGAAGCATAAATGTCCAAATAGAAGACCACCACAGTAAAGTAAAAAAAAGTCTAAACCTTAAAGATGGAGGAGGCTTCTATCGAATATAACACTAGGCATGAAGCATTGTCTATATATATTTTTATGTTCTAGAAACTATTAGACCTATTAGGACTCTATCAAAAGATCAATGTTATGAATTAGACACGACATGTGTGGTAATATCCCATCCCGGTGTGAGTATAATAGTACCTAATAGGACACCTTGAAATCTCCAACAATAATGAATTAAGAGAGTAGTAATCTCACCATCATGTACAAATATCAATTAGAGAATGAGGTATAAAAATAAGAAAAATAACCCAGATATATTGATAGAATATTGAAATTCATGAAGAGGACACAAAAATGCTACCCACAACAGCATCTACTTGATGATTCAAGGTAACTCTAATTTGAGAGAGCCCCCTCTATGAGGAATGCTATCACGGATGTTCATAATATGATATGTCCAACTCATTGGTATTTTCTTAATATATAATCAATGGAACATTGATTATATTTTTAAAAATATAGGGTATCACACACAGTTCTCATGGGGGACATCTAAGACCCCACAGTAACAAACAACTATGTAGTTGATCGTATGCCAACACAAGTTGTTCCTAAAGATCCCTCAACCCCTACATATAGAAGGTAAAAAAAATAACAAAGGATCACAACCCTAGTAAAATGGATGATTTTTCAAACTCCATCAATAAAAAATTCATAGAGGGGATCACATCCTATTCTTATGATTACATTCCTCACTATACCTTCATGGGAATGAACCAAGGGAACACACTAAACAAAAATTATTCCATATTGCAGTAATGGTGGGCATCAACAAACAATAGAGAAAATACAAGATATGTACTTGTAATACATGACATGTGATTTCTTCCAAGGGTATGCCCATGTTTTTTCATCTCTCAAAAAATGTATTATTATATAAAAATAGCATGTATATTTAGGATACATGACGTGTAGTTATCCTACTGACACTCTGTGTATCTCCTACTCGAGTCTTTGAACACTAGACTAGTCTCATGAACAACAACTCATGCCCATATCCTTTGGCCATGCCTATGCACCTAGTGATGTATAAGTATCTTGTTGTACTAGTGTACTCTGGAAATTCATGTCTGCCTAGCCATTTTTGTGCCTATGTACCCATTGGGTACACACTAAGCCACTAACACTAGATTACATGAAATGAGACATGTGTCACATGGTGTGTGATATTTTTATTTTCTCATAAACCCCAGACCTATATGAGTGGACCATAAATGATGTATTTTAAGAGATATATCTTTTTTAGTTAGTATTTTTTTAGAATACTATAAACATTGATTCATTTAATCTTTCATCTTCCTCCTTTGATCTAGAAAACATCTTGCCTGAGGATCATGTAGTTGGGCTTTACTGATCCCATCAATTAGTAGTGGCCAGATTCCTGCCATCATCATCCACTCGAATGTCATCTTCATCACACAGTCTTACTGGCATACTGAAAACTTCGAATGATGTCTCTAATCTAGAAACATATCACCTTCTATCATCACACATCACAATAGTGTTGTAAATTTTAAAACTGAACTTGTGGTATAGATCTATTTTGCCATATATCGATAACACAACTATCTCCAACCTAGTACATTTCATATCGAAAAAATATCAACAATGAATACCAACAGAATAATGGGGGATGGAATGAAAATATCACAATATTGTGAACTAATCTCTATCTTTGTTCATGTTTGACGTAAATGGTTTCCATTATAAATATTATTAAAGATCAAAAATCAAATAATATCACTTCTCCAAATACTAGGACCATAAATCGTGACACCCAAAGCATGATCAACCCATGATTCATTCGATTTGTGGAGCCGATTAATGGTCATCATAAGATACTATAAAATGGATTAAAACAATAAAAAATGACTCCATAATTCATGTTTTGATTTATTCTTGGAAAATATTGATCTCACATTGGAGTTGTTAGATAAATCAACAATAAATCATTAACACACTAATTAAAAATCCATTAATTTTCACTGATCTTTTGAGAATCATCCTCCAAAGGCCCTCCCAAAAAAATACAGTAATGTGGATAACCCTATGTATTTTCCATAAATATTTTTATAAATATTATTATAGGTTGATAAAAATAAATAAAAAAATTAAATTTACTAATCAGCCCCTAACTACTTTTTATCCAAACATCTGATGATGACATAAGTTATGTCATGCATTGGGTAAAACCCATATTCCAAAGTCAATGTAGATCTTGGTTTACCCATATGAGATTTAATTTGAGAGTTATTCACGAATTTTAAATAAAAAATGTTCACATGATATAAAATATTTTTTATTTTTAGTGTATAAATTTCGATACTGCCAAGCCTCAGTATCTCTCGCTAACTCAGTGCCTACCGTCAAAAATATTATAAATCATAATAAAGAAAAACTAGAGACATTAAAATTCCATTATTCTTATTCTTAACATTACCATAGATGCATATAGAATATCCTTCACATGAATGAATCATGTGACTCTTCTTCAGCTCCAATAATAGAACACATTGATTCTCACTACTTTGACATTATGGGTCTAAGGAGATCTCTATTTCTCTAAAACTGGAACTATCTCAAAATATCGAATAACATTAACATCACACCATTTATTTTGACATATATATATATATATATATATATATATATTTATAGATGGAGAACCTCCACATCTTCTCCAATATTTATGGTCAGTTAAATTTCATTAATTATTGACAATATGAGAGTGTCTAATGGATTTTGAAATTATATAACTCTTAGCTTCTTGCAACATTGATGGTTTAAATAATTAACTTCACAATAGAGCTATAAAATACATATGGTTTCTATGTTTTTATAATCCTAGAGACTTCAAGAAACATAATTGTGGACATAATATTAAATTTTTTGGATAAATTCATTCATTAGAAGCCATTCGTGAGGGGATTTTCATATAATGGATTTAATGTTGATATTCTTATGATGAATGAGAGATTCTCACCAAGTATTTTCTATATCACAGAACTCATATGATTCAAAAAATTCATATAATTCATATAACAACACATGACCGAGGATTTATCTTACGATAACTTTTTGGATTGATTCTCTATAACTAGATTTTAAATTTTTATGGAGCATAATAATTAAATTTTATGATGACTGAAATAAGTTGATTTCAATCATGGTGTCAAGAACATCTAATTATTCACGTTGACTCGATCAGTAGAGGGGTCTAGGATTGTGTATATCACCGATCTTTATTGGTCTTGAGTGTCCACCAATATCACTCAATGGGTAAAGGTTGATGAAACATTTTATAGATGTTTGGGTATCCATGATCATTCTCATTATTTGGAACGTGTACAATGAATATTTTTTGAGCTCATGAATAGTGAACTGTTGGACTCCCCACCCACATAGTTATTCTTTATAGTTATCATCAACTATATAAACAAAACATTTCGTGTTACCTATAATGTTAGTATCAGGATTAACACCATGGATAACTTTCACACACTCTCCCATTGGCCATGAAACACCGTTGTGTGGTCCCTCTAGTATCCAATATGCTCTATATGTGCACGCCATGCACACACTCTTGAACACAACTTATGGGTGATATGTGATCTAGTTACATTCCTTCTCAGACACCTAACAACCGTTGTTTTCCATTTTTACATTTTCTGTAACGCCCCGACCCCAGTTACACAGAGTCAGTGCATTATTACAAAACATTGGCATGATCACAAGAAAGATCATGTTTCGAAAGACCGATTAGTTTAGTAGCCTTGGAATAACTAGATACATCCATAAAGTTTAACATTACATCATAAAAAACATCTTGTCTTCATATCCCCTCATACTATCCCTGCAGGTCATTCATAAATTACTTCTTCATAATCCTGGGAAAAATAAAACATTGAAAGGAGTGAGCTCATATGCTCAGTAAGGATAACATTATAGCAGAAGCTTTCATAGATAAGCATAAACACTTAAGGCAGTTTATAACTAAAACAAAAGCCTTTTAAACTTGAACTTCAGCATAAAATGGAAAAGATAAAATAAAATAATTCCATTTACTTACTCACATGGATATTCTACTAGTCGAACAATCCCATGAAATATCAATAACCACTTTTATAATGATGGAATGCATAATGCCAGAATATCATAACCACATAGCCAAGGCCTCGTGCCAAGACTACAAATAAGATTTTGCCAAGGCCTTGGGCCAAGACACTAGTTTGTCTCATGAGACCTACCGATGCATCGAGGAGCTATAGCGGGCTCCACCCATCACTTATTAAGTCAAATTCATTCCTCATATGAATAGGTTTAAACATAACATAAACATTCGTATTAAAACTAGAATACGAAATGTCAATACTTTAACCACAAACCATGAATGGTATAAAAATAGCACATCCACTGTTAAACATAACTCATTCGATACAATATGGAAGATTGTATTGTATCACATTAACCTCAATCAAGAATAATGAAGGATTTTGACATAGATGAAAATAATCATCAAAACTATTTGAGAGAAATATCTCCCTTTTTCTTGAAATCATTTAAAAGTCACACTATTTGTCAAGAAGCCATTTAAAAATAGATTTTTGAATCAAAGTGTCCCATACCACTTTGGAACTTTTTAAAAGGAGTTTTAATTTCTAAACTTTAATGTCCATATAAATAAATCCTTAAAACCATTTTTAAAACATGGACATTAATGAGAATGATTTAGATGAATAAGTCTTTAAAACATTTAAAAATGGTATTTTAGTTAGAGATTCTAACCAAAAGAGAGAAACTTGAATACAAATAATTGAGGTAATAAAAACTTTTTAATATCATGAGAATAAAGGGATTCATGATATACTATGTCAAAGTACATTATATACACCACATAAAAGTGATTTGGTGTATATCAACAAAGAAGTCTCAATGGAATGTAAGTTGAGATGAAATCTCTCATAAAGGCCGTATCCTTAGGTTAAGGATAAATCAACGACATAATTATGTGTGACAAATATAAATACACTAAATATGATTGGATATTAAGTGTAAAACAATCAAAGGATATTCACACATATTCTTGTAAAAACAACACCAACGAATTGGATGTTTAACTCAACAAATGGTGAATGAGTTAAAATTACTCTTATCAAATTCATATCAATGACTTGAGAATTATCAATGGAGTTATTATGTGTATCAAAAGTATATCCACAGGAAGGGGAGTGGAAATTATGACATAATCAAATGAATAGTTACTCCACACGTAATCTTGGGGTAATATAATCAATAAAGTATGCGTAAAGGCAAATGAGTGGAAATTGAAATCTAAAATTCCCTTATTGATTAGGTAACTTACAAAACATACACCCATGAAAGAAGTATCATACCATGATGATGTAAATACCCATAAATTAAACTATATTACACACTGAATACAATCATGGGCAGTACACATACACCACATGAAATAATTAAGTGGTGATCAATGGAATTCTCACGGAATTAAAAGTGAGATAAGAAACCCCTTACTTTGTACTTTTTCCTTGGTCGACTGTAAGTTTACCTCCTGTATAATGGTGAAATAATTGTTATTGAATTATACAAGAATCATTTACTTTAATATTATATCATATATGATCTTTTAACATTGAATTGTTAATAATATCTTTGAATTATCGTCATTTCGGGTGTTAACAGGTTCATTTTACTTTATATTCTTTGTTATGTGAGCCATATTTATTATTAATGGGATGTATATTATTAATATCCAAAATGATATCAAGTCCTTAGATACTATTTTTAAATCATCAAATTATAATTATACATGAATGGATATGATGGAGAATGAATCTCATCGCGTTCGTGGAGACGGTAGTCCGTACATACGCACGAGCGACAATATCATTCTTTTGATATTAAAATAATATATAATTGGATGTTATATCATATATACAGAATCATTACCATGTTATATTTATTATTAAATGAGTTACAGATCATTATTATACCCATCCAAATAATAATATATTGAATAACAATTACACCACGACGTGGAGACGGTAAGCCGTACGTACGCACGTATGGTGACATGTTATTCAAAGGGTGGATAGAATACTTAATATGGTTGTACCATAAATATAATAACATCACAGTATATATAATATTTTGGAGTTATTATTTTAGAATGATAATAAAAAAGAAAGAAGAAGTGGAAGAAGAAAGGAACTTGAAAAGGGGTGGTGAAAACATTACCTCTTCTTCGAGTTCTTTCTTTTGATTTGATCAAAAGGGATCCTTAGGTTGGCTTTCTGATCAAACTAAGGCCTCTAGGTTGTAGTGAGGGAAGTTGGGAGAGTATTTAGGCAGATTTTGGCCGAACCAAAAGGCTTTGAAGGTGTGAAGAAATGAGAAGGAGGAGTGCCCTTTTATAAGAGGGGTGAGGGGCACCTTTGGAAAAGCTAGAAATATTAATTTATAATAAATTCATATTCATTTTATAATGGCTCCAAAGTTGATTATTTAAATGTTAAGATGGGGATAGGTCGAAAACCACTCAGCCAATATAATTTAGACATGTTTGGGGCATTATATTAACCTTATCTTTAAGTATTAACTCTAAGTTAATTAGTTTCACTTTTACAATGTCTCTTTGTATTTTTATATTATATGGTTAATAAACTTACCATATACATCCAAGAGACCCCCAAGTGGTCCACTAATGATTAAACTATCATTATATAAGTCTCTTGGACGAAACTTAGATATTTAGGAATTTAATATCAATTAATAATATAATATTTGTTTTAAAAACTCTTTTATGCCAATTCTGACACTATTCAATAATTGATTTTTCTAAAAATCATAACCAAATTATTACTTCGAACAAAGTTAATTGAATCAATCCTAACATGTCATATTAACCTATAAAATTATTTTAATTCCTAAAAACGCTCAAATTATATTTATTTGTGTATTTATAATATCATTTATTTTAATTTTTAACTATTATGGAAATTACTATATCATCATTGTGTCATAAGTAAATTAAATTATTTAAAGCCTAAAAATTATAAATAAAATATCCTTATGTAGGAAATCTTGTTATATTTCTAATTAATATTTACAATCGAATTTATCTTATGTATAACCCTATATTAAAAATGACTTAGTAAATAAACATTGATTTAAATTCTTTTAACTCTTCTTTGAATTAAATAATAATAAATGTCCTAATCTAATCCAAGTGGACCTAAATGATAATATTTTATTCCTAAGGCTGTTTTGGTCGAGATACACTTGTACAATAGAATTAGGATATGTGTTATGATAATATTAATATCATTTTTACCCTTAATTGCCCTATTTACTTTTAACCGTGGTAAATAAAAGTAAAAAGTTACTATTCACCAAAAATTATTTTCATCTCATTGAACCAAATTTTACTTCATGATATTAACCGTGTCTCTCGGATTTTCGAAATTCCATTCAAAAAAGCGGTAAAATTAAGTTTTATGAAAAATTCAGTTTTTTTAACTACCACTTAGTAGTTTCACTATTCATCAAAAATTGAAGTTTTTCAGAACAATGCCAAAATTTCACCCTAAGATATAATTTATATTCTGAATTCAAAAATGATGTATATTTTACAAAATTCCAAACATATAAGTTTAATTAATTAATTTTATAATTAATTCCCGCTGTCACAACAAATAGTGTGTTTTTAAGAAACAATATATATCAAAAGATTGATAATTGTTTATGTTTAATTTCAAAGTAAAATTAATTCTAATGAACACCATCGGATAAAATGGTAAAAATATATTCTAATTATGCTTTAAAACCACTCAATAATATAATTTATCACTATAAATTATTTTGATTAAAAAAATTGTTTTTAAGTATTTTTCACAATTCATAAAAATTGGAAGTTCTCAGAAAAATACCAAAAATTCAACTTAGGATAATTTTGATATTCAGAATCCAAAAATGAAGTCCATTTTGAAATATGAAATATATATAATTTCAAAAAGTAGGTATTAATATTCATAACGACTAGTTTGATTAGTTGTGGTGTGTTAGAACTCGATGTTGCGTACAACACACGCTATCACATTATTCAAAGAGAAGCGTACCATAGAAGCTTGGGGTGTTACATGCTCCCCTCCTTCAATAAATTGCATCCTCGAAATTTTTAAAATTGTGCTTGGGAATATAATGGAAAATCCCACATCGGAAAAAGAGTCAATAAAACTATCACTTTAAAAGAAAGAAAGAGAGGTATAAAGGTCATCCAAGATAACCCATACTCGGATTCCATGTAGGAAAAAATGGATATAGATGATAAACTAAGTGTCAAGTTCTAATGGAGAGGGGTAGAAATCATGATCAGGAGAAAGTTTACAATAAGAAAACCAAAAACTTGTGTTGGGACAAACGGTCATTAGTCTCCTAGTAGGAAAGTAAATGGACAACATTTTTTTGTTTTAAGTTACATTACATAAGGACGAGGAATTCATTTATGATATTGACTAAGAGATTTACTTACTTTTTAAGTAGAGTTTGATTATTTAACTACTTTTTACCACTAACTTATTTTTTTTGAACAATGAGGATTCAAGAAGACTTGGTCACAATAAAAGAGCTAGAATAAACTTCTATAGAAATACATGACCATGTAGGATAAACTATATATTTAACTTGTCTTTAGAGATTAATCAAAACCAAAATGGTTAGTATAAGATCTGATGATCCCCCAAATGTATATTCCATTAGAGAAAAAAATACTAATCTTAATTTCTAAAATTAAACCAACAATACCCCAAAGATAAATAAATACCATTCAATAATAAATTGTCCTTAAAATCCTTCAATATAATCCAAACTAATATTGAAACCCAAAACTTATAAGAATGTAGTCTTCCACATTAAATTGTATCTCTAATTGACATCGTCTACTCTTAAAGTCACATACTTAACCTAATCACATATTCTTTATTATAGGTTAATCATTTCCATAAATAACCCAAATCACTATAAATCCACAATAAAAACATAGATAAAATCCACCATTACTCCTCTAATGAAATCAAATAGTATTCTATTTTCCTTGGGCATATAGTGTTCCCAACAAAGAAAACATCTTCCAAAATAACATTTATCACTTAATCACCAAATCATTTTCCTATACCAAGGGTATTCATTTTACAAGACATAAGAACCCAAATCAACATATTATTGATCAATAAAATCATTTAACTAAAAAAAATAGTCACACTATCCAGGGACTTCACGTTGTCTAGTGGTAGGCGATAAATCCCAATCGCACTTTGGTTGTGGGTTCGATTCCCACAGCTTTGTCCGACGCGACGGGTTGTCACACGGTCTACGTGTTGTCCTTTTTCAAAAACTATATTTTATAATATTACCAAAATGAGATAAATTCCTCAAAATAACATAATTTAACCACAAATGTTATATCATACCTTTCATTTTCATCCCAAATTATAATAACTTATAATTTTCTCAAACCCCAATGATCATATAAAACCAAATGGTTATTTATACCTATATCCACAAGAGAAGAGACAATTCTTCCTCAAATATCATTCTCACATGGCAAACTGCGGGGTTACAAATACAAGAGAAAATTATTCCAAAGTAAACCCATCAACAAGGAGCGCTAATACTTTTTAAACATTTCTCCAACCATTTATTTCCACATAGCTTCTTCTTTGACCAAGAAAATATCCTATAGAATAGGACATTCACTCGGGTAATGGACAGGTCCCCTACATTTATGGAAAATGACTGTAAATGGACTCTTGGGACCATTTTTATCATCTTCCATAGTTCTCTTCATTTTTCTTCAGCAATTCTTCACTTTATGTCCTTCCATCCCGCACGTAAAGCATTTCGTTGTCCCATTGAGACACTTTCCTGGGTGTCTCCTTCCACATTTCCTGCATGATGAAAATTGAGGGTTCTTTTCTCTATGGTCTCTATTGCTAGAGCTCTTATCATTTATCACCTTTCTCTTCCTTGTTGAGTCTGGGAGTTGGTTAATATATATGTTGCTGATCATACTTTTGGAAAAATGATTTGTCATAAAGACGATATCTTTTACGCCTATCAACATTCCATTTTGTTGCTCATTACCACCACTGTTCCCACCTTGCACATCATTCTCAAAGTCACTATGACTTCCTTGGAATCCAGCCATTGACTAAAACCAGAAAGCCTTATGTGAGTAACAGTAGTCGTAAAATCATTTAGAGATTAAAATGTCACCATATTCTCAATTTAAAACATATTAGGATTAACCAAGGTCATTTACTCTCATCTTATATATATATTTATTAAATCGGTTTGTAATGAAAATGTAAATTATCCTAAGCATATCCCCTGGGAGTGTCGTAACCAAGAGTGAAGCAAGGCCCGTTGTCGTGCACCAGTTCCCGTTCGAGTCTAGCTCGAAGCGGTGTTTTCCGGTTTTACCCCTAGGTACATCTGTGCTGGAGCCGCCTCTACCTACTTGTATCCAGACAGGGATGTATTGCTCGGAAAACTGACAAAATCTCTACAATACCAAAATTCTAAGAAGTTCTTCTATACTAATCCTCAAAGTTCATCTTAGGTCTACGTGCTCTAATCAGAGTTTATCTAAATCTAGCTTCCAAGGTTTGTACTAAACTTCCTCTGATACCAACTGTAAAGCCCTGACCCCAGTTACCCAGAGTCGGTGCATTATTACATAACATTGACATGATCACAAGAAAGATCAAGTTTCGATAGACCGATTAGTTTAGTGGCCTTGGAATAACTAGATACATCCAAAAAGTTTTACATTACATCATAAAAAAACATCTTGTCTTCATATCCCCTCATACTATCCCTATATGTCATTCATAAATTACTTCTTCATAATCCTGGGAAAAATAAAACATTGAAAGGGGTGAGCTCAGATGCTCAGTAAGGATAACATTATAGCAGAAGCTTTCATAGATAAGCATAAACACTTAAGGCAGTTTATAACTAAAACAAAAGCCTTTTAAACTTGAAATTCAGCATAAAATGGCAAAGATAAAATAAAATAATTCCATTTACTTACTCACATGGATATTCTACTAGTCTAACAATACCATGCAATATCAATAACCAATTTCATAATGATGGAATGCATAATGCCATACTATCATAACCACATAGCCAAGGCCTCGTTCCAAGACTACAAATAAGATTTTGCCAAGGCCTTGTGCCAAGACACTAGTTTGTCTCATGAGACCTACCGATGCATCGAGGAGCTATAGCAGGCTCCACCCGTCACTTATTAAGTCCAATGCATTCCTCATATGAACAGGTTTAAACATAACATAAACATTCGTATTAAAACTAGAATACGAAATGTCAATACTTTAACCACAAACCATGAATGGTATAAAAATAGCACATCCACAATCAAACATAACTCATTCAATACAATATGGAAGATTTTATTGTATCAAATTAACCTTAATCAAGAATTATGAAGGATGTTGACATAGATGAAAATAATCATCAAAACTATTTGAGAGAAATATCTCCCTTTTTCTTGAAATCATTTAAAAGTCACACTATTTGTCAAGAAGCCATTTAAAAATATATTTTTGAATCAAAGTGTCCCATACCACTTTGAAACTATTTAAAAGGAGTTTTAATTTCTAAACTTTAATGTCTATATAAATAAATCCTTAAAACCATTTTTAAAACATGGACATTAATGAGAATGATTTAGATGAATAAGTCTTTAAAACTTTTAAAAATGGTATTTTAGTTAGAGATTCTAACCAAAAGAGAGACACTTGAATACAATTAATTAAGGTAATAAAAACTTTTTAATATCATGAGAATAAAGGGATTCATGATGTACTATGTCAAAGTAAATTATATACACCACATAAAAGTGATTTGGTGTATATCAACAAAGAAGTCTCAAGGGAATGTAAGTTGAGATGAAATCTCTCATAAACGTTGTATCCTTAAGTTAAGGATAAATCAACGACATAATTATGTGTGACAAATATAAATACACTAAATATGATTGGATATTAAGTGTAAAACTATCAAAGGATATTAACACATATTCTTGTAAAAACAACACCAACAAATTGGATGTTTAACTCAAAAAATGGTGAATGAGTTAAAATTACTCTTATCAAATTCCTATCAATGACTTGAGAATTATGACATAATCAAATGAATAGTTACTCCACACATAATCATGGGGTAATATATTCAATGAAGTATGCGTAAAGCCAAATGAGTAGAAATTGAAATGTAAAATTCCATTATTGATTAGGTAACTTACAAAACATACAACCATGAAAGAAGTATCATACCATGATGATGTAAATACACATAAATTAAAGTATATTACACAATTAATACAATCATGGGCAGTACACATACACCACATGCAATAATTAAGTGGTGATCAATGGAATTCTCACGGAATTAAAAGTGAGATAAGAAACCCCTTACTTTGTACATTTTCCTTGGTCAACGGTAATTTTACCTCCTGTATAATGGTGAAATAATTTTTATTGAATTATAAAAGAATCATTTACATTAATATGATATCATATATGATCTTTTAACATTGATTTGTTAATAATATCTTAGAATTATCGTCATTTCGGGTGTTAACGGGTTCATTTTACTTTATATTCTTTGTTATGCGAGCCATATTCGTTATTAATGGGATGTATATTATTAATATCCAGAATGATATCAAGTCCTTAGATACTATTTTTAAATCATCAAATTATAATTATACTTGAATGGATATGATGGAGAATGAATCTCATCACGTTCGTGGAGACAGTAGTCTGTACGTACGCACGAGCGACAATATCATTCTTTTGATATTAAAATAATATATAATTGGATGGTATATAATATATACAGAATCATTATCATGTTATATTTATTATTTACATGAGTTACACATCATTATTATACCCATCCAAATAATAATATATTGAATAACAATTACACCATGACATGGAGACGGTAAGTCGTACGCACGCACGTATGGTGACATGTTATTCAACGGGTGGATAGAATACTGAATATGGTTGTACCATATTTATAATAAAATCACAGTATATATAAGATACTGGAGTTATTATTTTAGAATGGTAATAACAAAGAAAGAAGAAGTGGAAGAAGAAAGGAACATGAAAAGGGGTGGTGAAAACATTACCTCTTCTTCGAGTTCTTCCTTTTGATTTGATCAAAAGGGCCCCTTAGGTTGGCTTTCTGATCAAACTAAGGCCTCTAGGTTGTAGTGAGGAAAGTTAGGAGAGTATTTAGGTAGATTTTGTCCGAACCAAAAGGCTTTGAAGGTGTGAAGAAATGAAAAGGAGGAGTGCCCTTTTATAAGAGGGGTGAGGGGAACCTTTGGAAAAGCTAGAAATATTAATTTATAATAAATTCATATTTTGTTTATAGTGGCTCCAAAGTTGATTATTTAAATTTTAAGGTGGGGATAGGTAGAAAACCACTCAACCAATATAATTATACAGGCTTGGGTCATTATATTAACCTTATCTTTAAGTATTAACTCTAAGTTAATTAGTTTCACTTTTACAATGTCTCTTTGTATTTTTATATTATATGGTTAATAAACTTACCATATACATACAAGAGACCCCCAAGTGGTCCATTAATGATTAACCTATCATGATATAAGTATATTGGCTGAAACATAGATTTTTAATAATTTAATATCAATTAATAATATAATATTTGTTTTAAAAACTCTTTTATGTCAATTTTGACACTATTCAATAATTGATTTTTGTAAAAATCATAACAGAATTATTACTTAGAAAAAAGTTAATGGAATCAATCCTAACATGTCATATTAACCTAGAAAATTAGTTTAATTCCTAAAAAGTCTCAAATTATATTTATTTGTGTATTTATAATATCATTTATTTTAATTTCTCACTATTATGGTAATTACTGCATAATCATTGTGTCATATGTAAATTAAATTATTTAAAGTATAAAAATTATAAATAAAATATCCTTATTTAGGAAATCTTGTTATCTTTCTAATGAATATTTACAATATAATTTATCTTATATATAACCCTATATTAAAAATATTTTAGTAAATAAACTTTGATTTTAATTCTTTTAACTCTTCTTTGAATTAAATAATAATAAATGTCCTAATCTAATCCAAGTGAACCTAAATGATAATATTTGATTCCTAAGGCTGTTTTTGGTCGAGATACACTTTTCCAATAGAATTAGGACATGTGTTAGGGTAATATTAATATCATTTTTACCCTTAATTACCCTATTTACTTTTAACCGTGGTAAATAAAAGTAAAAAGTTACTATTCACCAAAAAATATTTTCAACTCATTAAACCACATTTTACTTCTTGATATTAACTGTGTCTCTTGGATTTTCGAAATTCCATTCACAAAAGCTGTAAAATTAAGTTTTATGAAAAATTCAGTTTTTTAACTACCACTGAGTAGTTTCACTATTCATCAAAAATTGATGTCTTTCAGAACAACGCCAAAATTTCACCCTAAGCAATAATTGATATTCTGAATTCAAAAATGATGTCTATTTTAAAAAATTCCAAACATATAAGTTGAATTAATTAATTTTATAATTAATTCCCGCTGTCACAACAAATAGCGTGTTTTTAAGAAACAATATATATCAAAAGATTGATAATTGTTTATGTCTAATTTCAATGTAAAATTAATTCTAATGAACACCATTGGATAAAATGGTAAAAATATATTCTAATTATTCTTTAAAACCACTCAATAATATAATTTATCAATATAAATTATTTTGATTAAAAAAGTTGTTTTTAAGTATTTTTCACTATTCATAAAAAATGGAAGTTCTCAGAAAAATACCAAAAATTCAACTTAGGATAATTTCGATATTCCGAATCCAAAAATGAAGTCCATTTTGAAATATAAAATATATATAATTTCAAAAAGTAGGTATTACTATTCATAACATCTAGTTTGATTGGTTGTGGTGTGTTAGAACTCGATGTTGCGTACAACACACGCTATCGCATTATTCAAGGAGAAGCGTACCGTAGAAGCTTGGGGTGTTACATTTTACCATTTGGATAACCACTAAGTCCTACATGTTTGGTTGAGGGGTTTATTCATTATCTATGTACAAGAATTTTTTTAATCACCCATATATATAATTTCTAATTAATAAGAAATAAATTTATATGATAAATAATCTTGAAAATGATTTATATTTACAAAACAAAATTTGTATTAATATTTTTTTGGGCCGTTAAGATTCTTCCAAAAGAAATATTTAATTTTTCATGAGAATAACAAATTAATTTTGAAAGGGCTCTATCTAACATCACCCCTAAATTTTTTAAGATTCATAAAATAGATAAAAAACAATGGATGGATCATCTCTATCCTACATTGCAGTAAGAAATGTGTGTACACTAAACACAATTATCACAAGCCCTTGAGAATTACCAATTATTTAATGATAAACACTCTTAAATGAACTTAATCAGAAAATCTAACATATGACCATTGAACATTAATGAATTCATCATATTCAAAACATCAAATATATCAAAACAATTATTCTCCATTTATACACTGCTCGCCTATGAATAATCTTTGGATGTACTGATTAATGCATCCCATATTTTTTATTCAACAACTGTTACATGGAAAACATCTCATATATCATCAAATATCATACTTAGGATCACCAATGAAGTTTAAATATTTTGTTCTTCAATAAATTAAAACATAAGTGAGGTAATTCATCACATAATGAATTATTTATAAAAAATTCAAAAAAAATTCGGAACATCAAGTCTGAAATGAAATATATGGAAAAATTTTAGTCATATGAAGGTTCAAATATTTAATGTTTGAATTAAAAATAAAGGATAATAATAAAAATATTATATTCTAATTTTAAATTCATCCCTAAAAATTTTAATTCATGAAAATACATATTTATAGGTGGAAATATACTATTTATAGTGTGAATGTAAAATTGTGGAAAATAAAATAAAATATGGAATGTCTGAAAATATACTAAAAATTAATCCATGTTTTTGTGATTCATGGTTATACCTTCAAAAAATAGAACTATTTGTTTCTAAAAATTATAGAAATATTTAGTTTTTAGTTTTTGATCATGTAAACAACATTCATATTAATTCAAGTTAGAATTAAAATGTTGTTGTGTCTGCATTTATGTGATTTTTAGATCATTGAATGAATTCCAAAAGTGAATATCAGAATAATTATTATCATGATAAATTATATTCCCACTCTTGGTCTTTAAATATAATTTGTATCGTAATGTTTTTATGATAATTTAAAAAAATAAGAAATTAATATTTAACACATATTATTTTTTGATAAAAATATGAAGGTTAATTGTATTGGAAAAATGTGAATTTTAGGTATATTCAAAATACATGCTCAAATATTAAATTCTAGTTAAATGATCACATTAAAATATGATTTTATCAACTAATATCTAATATAGAAAATAAATATTAATTATTTACAAATTTTTAGAAACCAATAAAAATTATTGCATTAATATTAATATATGAAACTAAACAGTAACATAATATTTTTTTGTTATTTAAATCATTAAATTAAAATGTGGGACATATTAAATTATTTACTTTAGATTCAATGAAAAGTCTACAGATATAGGAGAATATGTTGTAAATATAGATGATGAACCTTCTAATTCATATTCAAGGATTGATATTATGGGAATTTGGATTCAACATGGGTAATTTACATTGAAAAAATATGGCCATGTTGTGTAATGTTATTAACCTCAAAAAATAGTATTTTTTGTGTTATTGGTATGATGAAAGTACTTCTATGTTGATATAAAATCCTAGAATTTCATAGAAAAATAGTGAAATCCATTTCATGAAAAACCCCATAAATGTTTTTTCATAAATGATATCTCAAACCAATTTCAATAAGTAATGCTCCCAAGGGGCCTCAACTCACTTTTTTTTATTCCCAATGATTTTTAATTTGTGGGAAGACATTTGATGTTCTATATAGACCAAGAATAATAATATGTTTCAAATGAGTATTAAGTTATTTTTGAATTTGTATTCAACATTTTCTTAGTAAAAATATTCCATAAAGATATATATATATATATATATATACATATAATGGTTTGATGATACCTTGTGTGGAAGATTTTGAACATTGTTTCATAAAGGAAATAACCATGTGACATTCTGTAGATCCCATTTATGAATGAAATTTATTTATTTCAACCAGCTTAGTGTCTAAACACTAAGGGAATATGATATCCCCAATGAGGGCCTCAATGACTTATTTATGTAGATAATGGTAATATAGAATTAAGATTATGTATAGCATAATAGAGAGATTCATAAAATGTAATACTTTTTGACTAAGGATATATGTTTATTACATTACAACTAGTCCCCGGATTAATGATCAGTAGATGAAGATAACTATATCGGTAACTACATAAGTTTACTAAATATGGGGGTGTATTTTCTCTCTCTGTGTGTATGTCCCTGACCCATATTTCACTTTGTAATGGTTCTATTGTGGCTTTCCAATGGGCCTTAGGCACACCTCCCTATATGCCAAAGGCTCCCAACCATTTGTGAGGGTTGGATATGTGATATTTTAAAGACTATACCCTCATGTGGTGATAATAATAACTGTCCATTTAATAATATATACGTGAATGAAGAAAAATCTCGGTGAAAGAAAATTAAAATTAGTGGAATCATAATCATCAATTGGAGATAATATTAAAAAATACCCAATGAAACCATAATATTTGATGACAAAAATGTTATAATAGGCCATAAAAAGAATATAAATAAGCATGGTCACCCATGGTTATCCATTACTACAATCATATATTAATATAAAAAAAGAATACACAAGATGATTCAAGAATGACCGTGGTCCCTTTCCATCCATACCATTCTTTGAAGAACGACTCGATCAAAATGGTCCATCTCCAGAGCTCAGTTCCTTACCAAATTATATAGAATAATTTCTACACATATCCTGGGATGACCATTAAAGGTGTTAGAATTATCTCAGTGGACCCCCACCAACGTGTTTCTGATTGACATCCATTATTATAAAGGTGCATGGTAAATGAAATAAAATGGCAGAACATGGACATTTAATGAATAACCCACTTTTATTATACTCAACATTCATAAAGAAGTAATCAAATGATTTGGATATTATAGGAATAAGTATGAATACATTCTACCAATTACATATATGGAATAACCAACCTATTGTATATATATAATTGTTGAGTAATTGATCCATGGAATAACACCCAAGTCATACCTTAATGAGTATTATACCTTGTGAACCCTAAGGTTCAACCTAAAATCATGTCACTTGATACCTCATTCCATTAGTCATGTAAATTGTCATTAAAATGGAATTCCAAATCATGTACCTAGTCCCTTGGTCCTCACCTTATAAAATCCACATCAACTCAAAGCTCGTCATTTGGAGGAACATTGATATATTTCCTCAATAAAATAATCACTTTTATCAGAATAGATGAAGTTCCAAGGAACAATGATATATGACATCCCAATATCATAGACCAATGAACTGAAGTATAACAATCTGCCATAGCCACCAACTGATGGTCTCAATACCATCAACTGATGGAACAACACAATCTACAAGTATTTTTATAGTGAGAACCCCCAATCAATTTGATAGTCAACACCATCACCTAAGATGCATAATCATTAATGACCTCCACCTATAATGAGTGGTCAACATGACCTCGATATGTGTATTAACTATGTGATACTACTCCAATAGAATATCATCTAATAAATGACAATTAGAATTAACTAAACATATATTTCACATATAATTTTGATTTTCATCCTCCTATGACCATTTCACTCGTCCAGATGGTCATCACTATTTTATTATCACACATGTCATCCTCTCAACCTGACATCATTTTCACCTCAATCTGATGAACATGTCACCTCAACCTGGGGATCAACATCACCACCTATTCCTTTAACCCTATCCAACCTGATAACCACTTTTTCTCAATCCATGTGATTGACATCACATCAATCCTAAGGAGAAACCCATCACATTTCCATAGAAGAAAATAATTAATATTAAAAAATTTAAATAATATAAACACAATCCTAGACTAATATTCCAATGTGGTCCAGATATCATTCATAGGATTACCATAAATGGTATTGGGAATACCCAAATACGTCCCATGGAATCAATTTATCAATATAAATCAACAATTGAATTAATATTGGCCTATCTTGAACTACCCACAATGTGTATATAAAATTAGCTCCCAAATCACTCAAAAAATGAACAAGGAATATATTAACCACTATAATTTTGAATGTAGAAACACTCTAATATGATATAGACCTCTAACTCAAGCTGAATAGATTGGAATGGGTGTTTTAGATGATTTCTCAGAAAATATTAAAAAATAACTCGCATTGATGTATCATTTTGAAAGGACTGGTAAAGGAATAAAATAAATTATCGAATTGATGGTCTTATGATGAAGAACCCACACCCACCAATTGATTAATGATATAATTTTGGATGAATATGATGGCTCACAGACTAGGCAAGAGGGAAATGGTGGATCCCTATTTGTGAATTTGAGGTAATGGGATTAAAGGGAAGGACAAAATATAATATGTATGGTTATGAATTATTGTAACTTTTTCCAATTAATTTCTATTCATGATTTTTAGGCATGGTTTGTATAATCATGTTCCAGCCCTGTAGTCCCTATCCAAGCACTGCACACACAAGATCTAGGCGCATGATTTTCCATCCAATGCACAAACCCTGTGAAAGCCCTCTGTTAAAAACTGAAGAGGCCTCTCATGTCCAGGAAACCAATCCATTGTGGATTGAAAATCCGTATACAGTGCCACTAGTGTGGAATATATGGACTCATGGGAGGTGACATGTTTTTTCCCAAAAATGCACCTCTATCTTTGATTTCTTGAATCTCTCTCTTTAAGGTTTGACATACCCGTAACTCATCTGAAACCTCGAGGTACTTTTCAAGACCTAAAATATGTCTAAGAACAAAGATTTTATTTAAAAAAACAAAAATTACATTCCAATTATTAAAATTATAGTTAGTCTGACCCCCAAACACAAAAAAATTGAATAAGTTTTGGGAATGTTTTACGTAATAAAAAAAGTACTTTACAATCTCCCCAACAGAGCATAGCTCAACCATGAGAGATCTATATTTTCATGGATAGGGTTCTGAACATACCCATATCATTTATAATCAATCTGTTCTACCATATTCATTAGTCATAAGTCAACTCCCATCAAGTATGCCTCTCGCATAGGAGTAACCTACCTGATCACTTATCAATCCAAAAAATCTAATTATCCATAGATCATCCCCAGACTAAAAAGTCCTTAAATGATTCTTCACCAACCCTAAACCTCATCAAGTCCCCAAATCATTTATGTGTTTTATCTAACAACAATCAAGTCATGAATCTTAGAATATTCCCATAACTACCTTCATCTCAAGAGATTCCCATAAGAACATACACATCAATAGATACTAAAAAACTGAAATCATATAAACATATTCATGCACATAAAAATCCTAATTCTTACACACCTCTTTCTAAACCGAAATAAAATAATTTTCCATAATATATAAAAGTTCTAATGAAACTCATATATATATATATATATGTGTGTGTGTGTGTGTGTGTATCACATATCATAACTGATTCCCACTTATTAACCAGGGCCTTGTTAGTCCATAAACAATAACTGTGCACCTCACACACCAAAACTGGCCAAATCCATTACACAAGAATAACTATTCATTTCTTTAATCATGTAATCAATTTAATTATAGATAGATCCCGGACCAAATCTTCCCCAGGATGATCCACTACATTCACATGGACCCAAGCCCAACCACCGAATGTTTGGAACCCCTGCGGATATATACCAGTTACTAGGAACTGAAAGCAATACAGGGTCCAACTGTCATTACAATGACTTATATTTGTAGTTGAATCCAAAATACTATCAATAGGTACTTCCCCTAGCCCTGTATCAGAATCCATATTCATACCTTATCCCAGAATCCCAGCTATCCAAAAATTATTCATTCAAAGCCTCATAGGATTCTCCATCTATCCACATACAAGAAATTTATTTGGATCCTGATCACACAAGATATAGAAATGTATCGACTACATTCACTAGGAGTAAACTATAGTAGACCCACTCCTTGATGGTCCACCAAAGTATTTGGCCCCACAGCCCTGCTGAGTATCCTCACAGCCATGCATCCTTCTTCCCTAAGCATCACCACTCAAATCACCTGGTGAAGTCACCATACTCAAATATGACTAGTCCATTATTATTCCATTTTCTATTAGTTCATGGTTTATTTCGTATGAGATGGTGTTCATCCAAAAAAAATTCCCCTACACCTTGATGGCATGCGACATGAAATCCTCAAAACAACAAGCTCTGGGGATGTTTTTTCCCACCATAATAGGTCAAACTAGTGACAAATCCTTAAAATTTACAAAATATTTAATGAAAAAAGTGTCACCCTACCTTATATTCATTAACTATTGGGATAATTCAAAACAAAACATTTCTAAAAATGTGTTC
This sequence comes from Viscum album, assembly GCA_963277665.1. Lineage (NCBI taxonomy): Eukaryota > Viridiplantae > Streptophyta > Magnoliopsida > Santalales > Viscaceae > Viscum > Viscum album. The sequence continues at coordinate 687,277,819 of OY728129.1, read as the reverse complement.
TCAATGAACCTGGACTCGAAATCCTCCCAATCCATTCTTTTATGTCTTACTACATGAACTTGTTCATCCCACCATCTTGTTATTTTTCCTATGAGAATGTGCATAACTAGATTCACTTTCCAACCTAGGGGTGTCACAAGCTAATCAATGCTGGTCTAGACTGAATCAATCAAATTATATACCACCATCGATCCACCCTCACCCTAGGATAATGGTGGGTGTTGAAACAATAACTCTGGAGCTAGGTACACCATAGATTTATTGACTCCCTAAGCCCCCTGTCAATAACTTGTATGACCCAAACCAAGATCTCCCTGATATGATCATCATGAAATGGCCTATAATATTCCATATGCAGCTGACCTCTATGTACCAAACCATGTATATGTGGCTCATGGTATTCTTGATGCTTCAGGGACTTACCCTGATCCCCAGGGGCCTCATCCAGTGTATGCTCATGAGGAACCCTATCACTGCCCTCCAAACACTCCACTAGAAGACATCTACATGGAATAACACTAAATACCAATCATGATAGTGGAGAAGACATAACAATATACATATATTTCATAGATAGTCAATTTTGTAAAAGGAAACACATCTCACGAACATTATACTCCACTAAAACACTACATCCCATGACATCTGGACACATATACCCTTAGTTACCCATATTAAGATAAGGAAACAAAAGTATCATATGGCCTTGTGGACCCCTTCATATCCACATCAGAATCAGACATCACATATCATAGATCAATTTGGTTTATATGTGTAAAATTTCATCAATGCCGATACACACGAAATAAATATTTAGTTTATTTGTTGACACTTTAAAAGGATCACCCCATTCATAATTACTATCTACCATAATCATGTTTATTCCTATATTTCACATGCATATTGAATACATAACAATTCATTGGAGCCATATTCCTTCAACCAATAAATAAAATTCCACCAAAAGTGGATATGTGGAGAAGAAAATTTGTCATCGTTATTGAAAAATTAAACATCACAACCACTCTTGGTAGATTCCAGGTTCCAAATGAAATTCATAGTCAAAAAACATCATATGATCCTAAGTGCCTATTAGTATGCATAAACAAACCTCCATTTTTGTACTGGGCCAAGGGTTTAAATCCACATAAAAAGAACCATCACACAAAAGGGAACCACTCTTGGTAGAAATAAAATCAACATTCAGAATAATTAGAAATTCATTTTCACACCCCTATAATTGTTATTGATGCTCTATTCATCGAGATTCATGCCCCAAAACACAATTTCTTTACCAAGTTCCCACTACGTCTTAGTCTCTGGTCTTCTATAGCCCAACTAGTAAAACCCAGAAGGATTGAAATCATATGATATCATTTGTAAAACTTCAAACATAGTGACCTTTTAAATATCCAAGTTTGACGATGCATCAAGGAAACACAAAAAAGAACTCACTTTGGTACCACTTTTATCACCCCAAACCAAATTTGACATTAAAATGGAGCTCAAGGATAGTTTACCCTTAGAACTCAGTCATGCCTCACCGTAAGCCAAATCCTACCAACTAGAAGTAGGGTTTAATAGGTGATAGTTGGGAGACTATACCCTCATATGGTGACCATAATAATAGTACATGTAATAATTTCTTAGAATGATAAAAAACATCTCAACTAAAAAAAACAAATCCAGAAATTGAAAAATCATTAGTATAATATTACAATAAAACATCCCCAAAATAAAAATACCATTTGAGGAAAAAAAATTTATAATATGTCATAAAAATAAGATAACCAAGAATGGCCACACATGGATGACCACCAATAAACACATATATAAATCATTATGAAAAAAAATAAAATTACAATTGATGCATGAACCACCATGGACCCATTCCATCCATCGCATGAAAATAAGAACACCACAATCACTAAGGTAAATTACTAGATTTCGGTTCCTTACCAGATCCCTAATACATATTGTCTACATGTTTATCGATGTTCCGATATAGGGTGTGAGAATAATATCAGTAGTTCACAACAAATGTGTTGTTATCTTACCTCCATAATTATTTATGTGTTTGATAAATGTAAGAAAAACATATTAAATGAAAAGTTAAAAAATAATTGCTTCCCTTATTCTTATAAACCATAAGGAATTGACAACCTACTCTTTCTATTTCTAGAATATATCTTAACATATTCCCTCAAATTATATAAAATTCATACAACACATATTTAAATATATATAATTTTAGTGGTGAGGATCTATGTCTTAGTTCCCAAGGAATCCCATACTGAGTATTATAGATGGTGAACCCTTAGCTTCCACGTAAAACCTTATCACCTTAAACATCATTATATTAGTCATATAACTCTGCATTAAAACAATACACCCAATCAAGTCCTTGGTCCATCAGACCTATTCTTAGAAAAACACCATCTACATAAATCCCATCATCTTATGGCACATTAATATTTATCCTCCAAATAATAATATCCTTTTTCATAATAACTGACATCCTGAATATTGACAAAAATCTCCCTCCCATTATCCAGGACTAATTTTCTCAAATATAATGGTGATCCTCATGTCCCAACTGATGGTCTCATAACCATCAAATGATAGTCCATCACCGTTAATGTAGGTTTATTTGGTGAGAACCCCAAACATATCTAATGGTCAAAACTGTCAACTAAGCTACATAATCTATTGAGGAATCCACCCAAAATGATTGGTCAACACTACCGTGATCTGAGTACTAATTCTATAAACACAACTATAATTATTTGCCAACCAAAAATTGGCGAGTGACAGTCACCAAACACCCCTAAGACACATCATATCACACCTCATGCCTATGAAACCATGTCACTCGTCTTTATGGTAATGTCCATATTAATATCACAATATTTATTACCTCAACTTGATGACCTTTTCACCTTATCATGGAGATCAACATCACCCCATATTACTTGGCCCTCACCCCACTAGGCGAACCACGTCGCCCTGGTCCACATGATCATCCTCACCTCAATCCTCCAGTGAAGTCCATCATGTTCCCAATAGAACTAAAAATTAATATTGAATGAAAATAATTATTTTAAACACACACACTTAGTCTAATCTAAAAAATTGTTCCAAATCCCATTACCTGGATTTTCATAAAATGTCTAGGGCATACCCAATGGAATCTCATTGCTTCAATTCATTAACTTAACACATGAATTTAATTTTGAGGGGTCTCTCTCAGATGAACCACATGGAATATATAAAAATCACCCCAAAACACTATAAAACTAAAGTCTATTTCTAGGAACCACCTACCTTAGGCCAGTAGGTTCCCACTCATCTGATATTGACCTCAAATTCGAACTATATCAAGAGAAATCGTCATCTTAGATGAACACACTATAAATAAGGAAATAGATATAACAAGATTTAGAATTTTTTATGTTGAGATAAAGTAAGAAATGAAGTAATTAGATTGAATTAATTTCCATGACGAATCTATAGACAACAACAGATCCAGGATCAGTATCGAGGTGAAGAATTGGGCTCATAGCCCATGTACTTGAGAAATGGTGGAGCCCACTCTATACATGAGGTGTAAATAGATTAAAGTGGAGTAGAAAATATAATATGTCTTGTATTATTTTTAATTTTTCCCAAATAAATGATCCGACTTATTTTTTCACACTTTTGGGATAACTATGCGCTAACCATGTGGTCCTCACTATCCATGCACCACACACAGAGAGAAAAAAATGAATGGATTGAAAAAACATGTGAAAATTGTATGAAAGATGTCTATTAAAACTAAATAGGCCTCTCAAGGTCATTTTAACCCTCCAATATGGTTTGAAAAAAATCATATCCAGTTCCACTAAATGCCTGCAAGGCTACTTATAGGAGGCCATACATATTTTCTAATCATTATGCATCTGTCTGCGCTTTCCCATAACTATGTTTCTAGGGTCTAATGCGCAAAAAAATCTTCAAAACCCTCAAGTAACATTCTAATCCTTAAAACCCCTGTAAAAAATTATATTTTGTCGATAAATCCCATTTTTAAGCTACAAAGATCAAAAATAATATTCGACTTAACCCCAATCACAAAAAATTAAATAGGTTGGGTAATTCTCAACTCTCTCAAAAGAAAAAGATGTTATAGGGTTGATTGAATTGAATTCCTATCTCTAAGAATAAGATAAATGAAAATATATCTATAAAGAACTCCGCCAGTATGATATTATAAAAAATAATACTTAGAGGAATCAGGTTCAAAATGATATTTCCACTGAGCTCATAAAGATTATATCATTGGGAATTAATTGAATATATGGAGTTAGATGAAATAAAACTGGAGAATTGTTATCCATAGTGAAATATTATTCCCCAAACTATATTTCAACCCCCCATTAATTTTTGATTCAATCACGTTAATTTAATTCTCCCACATTTACAATGTACTTTGTCAGGTGAATTAAGTTGATTGATTTGTATTGTTATTCATTATCAGATGAAAATATCAGTTAGTATGTTGGTGCATGTAATATCAGTGTCATGGTTCACAATTACAAAAAGTATATTCTTGATTATGTTCCTAATGAAGATCCTCTTAATATGATTTATTCCACTAGTGATTATTGCCACAAATTCTTTATGATTGAAGAATAGATTTTAAAAAACCTTACACTATATAGGTATTTGGTGTCATGACTAGATGATTTATTCATTACCTTATAATTTAATTGAAATGGTTGACTAATATTATAGATAAACTGTAATTAAATATCTATTTATGCTTGTTAAAATCTTATTTGGACTCTTATTGTTATTCTAGAGAACTTGCAGTGACATAGGTAACGTATATTGTGATTTTAAACAACATTAGATACATGGTGTTAATAATATTCTAGATAATTTCCATGAATTTGAAATACTTATAGATATTATTCCCTAGTATATATATTAAATTTATTTATTTGGATTAACAATCAAAATAAATATATCAGGTTCTATAGTCTCTATAAATTTAACAATATTATTTTCTAGGGATATAATAAAGAAACATAGCACCTGATAAATTTTAATGAAATTGTAAATACCCTGACCCTAATATCCCAGAGTCATTGGTTACTTTATTAAATAGGATTATAATACATGTATAAGCATCCCAAAGACCGAATATTTTTGTAGTCTTGGTAAAAATGATACATAATTGATGTTAATATTTCCTATTAAAACCTATAATACACAAATACGTTTCATTCATAATTCAATTTTTCCCTTTTAGTATCACGACATATAAATTAAAAAACACTTTCTAATATCATGGGAAAAAATAATATATAATAATGGGGTAACCCAAGATTCTTAGTAAGGGTAATTTTATAGTATATTATATTAATAAATATGTAATTAACAATATGTAAATGTAGATAAATTAAAAACATTCCATTCAATCAATAACATGATAATAATACAGTATAAATAAAAGTTGATCAAATAATTCCACATAAATAATCACATGAGAATGAAACAAATCCATAGATATTATATAAGTCTTATAATCACATATAACACTAATAATTAGTCTCGTTGTGATGGAATTCATAATTTTAAAAATCTAAAACATACCATTATGTCCTTGTATAATATTTCTACATAAAAGGTGAAGACCTCGACCACAAACCAATCTATTTAGTGTCATGAGACCTACTGATGCATCAAGGGTCTATAGTGGGCCCTTACCTTCACTTACTAAGACCAATTCATTCCACATGTGAAAGGGTTGAAACATAATCAAAATGAAAAATCATATTGAATAACTAGGAAATGATGTGTCTTTAATTTCTATAAGTAATAACCAAGAACCATTGAGAGTAATATGATGAATTATATCAAAATAAAAAACACATATTCAAACTAATCACAAAAAAATCAAGAAAATATTTTTTACGGTATCGTAAGAGTTAAAAAACAACTAATAATTGGTTCCAATAATACTTCTTCATATATATGAAATTAATTGAATAAACTCATTGAAATATTCCTGAGATAAATACCCTTTTTTACTTTCAGAATAAATTTTAATAAAATACATTTTACAAAACAATTTGAAACTAATTTCTTTTTAAAATATCATTGGAAACATAAAAAATATGATTTAAGCCATATGAGTTTTCATAAAGGATGTAAATTTCATTCTTTTTATAAACAGTAAAATAAATATTCATTTAAATGTTTCAATAAAATTAAAATTGGTATAGTTTTGAAAATGACATGATGATTCCTTTCATAAAAAATTGTAAAAAGTTAGACATGGGTAAAAATGACATTAACCGATTTTTGGAAAATATGAAAAAACGTTTGAAAACATTTTCTAGAGACCTAATCATGGAAGATAGATTTTCCATATTGGAGACTTAAGCATAAACAGTCTCAAATAATGATTAGATTGTAAAATAAATGCTCACTTTAGGTGTAATTTCATCTGTGTGTGTTTGGACCTCCTATATAGTTGTTTTAAATATTTTATTAACTTCTTACAAAATCATATTAATATTTATGATGTCATATATGAACCCATTATATTAATTTACCACTAATTTCATAATAATATTTTATTCATTTCTCTATTTTTGCTGTTATTGACTTATTTTCTCACAATTTTTTGTCTTGAATGTCATTGTTATATTGAATAGGATATAAATAATACATATATAAAGTAATATTAATTTATTAAATTTCATAATAAATTATTGAAAAAATTCAGAACCATTATTGAATTTTGAACATTGAAAACGAATCGCATCACTTTGAGAAGACAATAAATCGTACACACGCACGAGTGACGATATCATTTATAAATTGTTGAGAGGGTAGGGAATTGGATGGTATATTATATTTCCATAATATTTATCATATAATTATAATCACATATATCAATTATATCCATTATTACTAATATCTATGTAACGTGGTGATGAAAAATAAATTACATCGCTACACGGGGATGGTATGTCGTAAGTATATAGGAGTGGTGATTTAGTTTTTCATAGGATATATAGAAGGTAAAATATGGTTATTTTATAATAATAATAACATCTCATTATATAGATTATACTGGATTAATTATTTTATTAAGGAAAATAAAATAATTGAAAAAATAAGAATAAATAAACATCAGTGCATTGGTAAAAACAATTATATGTTTATCAAAAAACTTCCTTTATATATATTTTATAGATATATAGGGTTAGTATTTTTGGAATAACAAGACCTTTGGAACATGAATAATGATGTTGGAAAGAGAAATGCTCCAGGATTGGTACACATAAAAGGCTAGTAATGTGATGTATTAGGGACGAGATGCAATTTTATAATTGAGGTGAGGGAATATTTTTGAATTTCTAAAAATAATAAATCATAATAAATTAATTTATCATAAAAACCATCCAAATGGAATATTTTAAAAATAAAAAATCATATAGTGTTGATATATCATAAAAAATAAATTTAAATGTGTTTTTATGTAATTTTAAACCATATCTTTTCAGTTGACCCCTTGGTTAGTAATTTTTTACCTTAATAGTGGTAACTAATATTTTAATCACAATGGGTTAATAATGTTACTATTAATTAAAAAAAATCATAGATGGAATACATATGATATTTTCAACTATATTACATTCACATGAATAGAATTAATTTTTTCATGAATTTTAGACAATTTTAAGAATATAGTATTTTGATAAATTATCATTAATATCAATTTTGAGTCTATTCATTTAATTTTAATTCAAATTGATCTATAAAAATGTAAAATTAGAATATAATTATTTATAACCATTATAATATTTCATATAGATATATTAAAATCATTAAACACATTAAATAGTTAAAATAAAACCAAAATTAATATTTCAAAAACATTTAATATTTTTTTTCTTAATTAAAGAATCACTTTATTATTATTGATGAAGAATTTCAAGTAAATAATTAATTTAAGAAAAATTAAAATAAATTTATATAATGATAATAATTTCATTATGATCAAAAGTAATATTTATTTTCATTCATATATCGAATTCGACCCTATTTGAGGAGATAAAATACATTAAATAAAAAGAGATTGAAATTCAACCACTATCATTGATTTAAATAATATACATGTAATTTTAATTAAAAAAATGCCTCTTAAAAAACTCCAATTAGAGACTATAGTGATAATAGACTAATATTATACATCAAGTACTTTTTTGACAAGTTTATTTCATGATTATAGCCTTGTTCATTTTGTTTTAACCCTAATTTATCATCTTTAACACTTACCTTGAAAACATTGATATTTACTCTTTAAGGGTTAACAAATGTAATATAAAATAAAAAACGACACATAAAGGGATCATTAATAACATTATAAATCTTATCAAAAATATTTGGCTGAATATAAATTTGTTTAATAATTTTAAATCCTGATATTAAAAATTATTTATTATAAAATATTGATAATGTAAATCTTAAGTAGTATTCATTACATTAAATTTATTAATATCATTATAATACTTATAATTATAAATATACATTTTATTATATCCCTAACATGTCACGATAATCATTAAAGTTAGTATATGTCCTAAATTATCACAAATTATATTTATTTTATCATTTTTAATTCCATTTATTTGATATTCCCACTAATTAAATAATTATTGCATTATCATTGTATAATTATTTAAGGAAATTATATCATCACTAAAATTTGAAATTAAATTACCATGATATTTATAATGATTTTATTATTAAATGGGATATATATAGTCTATGATATCTGCTGGATAATACCATATTAAAATGTTATAGTTTTTAAAAAATATGAGTATGCCAACTTTGACATTTATTTAAATAAATTATTAAAAATTCCATAATACAATCCATGTGGCTTCAAAAGGATATAATTTTTATTTTTAGATAATTATGGTCAAATATAACTCATCCAATAGGAATTAGAGAATATTTTAGGGTTGTTTTCTATTCCTTATCATTTTATTTTCAATATATATTTCTTAATTTAGCCTTTAACATAGTAACAAAAATTACCATGCTTACAATTAAGATTGAAAAAAATAAAAAGGTACTATTTAATAAATTTATACCTTATGAATAAAAAATTTCCATCCAATTTTCAAAATTCAAAACAAATAATATAAAGATTTAATTTAATATTAGTCTCCCAAAACACAACAAAATGAAACTTTTTTGAAAATCATTTTTAAGCACAAAAATGTATGTATTCCAAAATCAGGTACACAGATGATAAAATATAATTAATTACATTTTATCTAAATAATGTGTACTTAATTTTACATTTATCACATTCAAATCATAAAGGAGGTTTTTTAATATAACAAAAAATGCCTGTTTTTTTAAAAAAAATATTTTAATGGATTTATTCATTGGAAAGTCAATACTTTTATGAAATTACCTAAAATTTAGTAAAAAATAATTTTAATATTAAGGTTTCAAAAATGTTATTAGTTTTATTAAATAAAATTTAAAGAAGTTCCAGAAATTGGTCAAAATATTTTTTCGATGGATATAAATAAGGGCCAACACAAATGATAGGAAAATAATAATCTGATGGGAACTGGGAAGTCTATCCTTTTTATACCATGATGAAGATTATAATATTATATGATTTCACATCAGGTGAAACACTTATTACTTTAATTAAGGATGTAGTGGGCTTGACCAGGAGGTTTGTTTATTGGGGGTTCAATGATCATGTACAATAAATCAAGCTAGATTTAAAATTTTTATCTCTAACAGAAAATCCTAACAGATCCAACTTTCATAACTGAGTACATACCTACTTTATAAAGATAGGTCATCCTTAGGGATATTAGAACCAATTAATCTAATGATCCTTCAATGGTAAATATGATGGGAGGTCAGTCTCATCACATCCTTTTGGGGAGAATTTTTTCTTTCATTGTGATTGTATTATAAAGTTATGATATGTTTGAGAATTACTTCCTAATGGAGGCATAAAAATGGTTACACTAATGGGATATTGATTGGTTAAATCTTCATGAAAGGGAAATATATCAGGGAATCCATCTGTATGCATCTGAGGTTCTTCATCCATTTCCCATTAATGAGTAGCTACTTATATATTAAATCTGTATAACTGGGCACCTTGGAATTTTATGCCAGGTTGGGATCATATTAGTTTGGTGATGATATGATAGAGGCATTATGAGTCATTATATCTATCATGCTTTATAGCTTGAATCAAAACACAAACAGTTCAGTAAACATGTTTAGTTGAGTTTCATTCACATAGGATATGTGTTAGGGAACTTAGGTACCCAATATTTGATCTCAGACCAAGTAGAGGTGTATGATGTATCTTTATCTAGAGAAGGAATCAAAGTTCTTGTAGTTCATCTAGGTTGGGTCTCACACATTAAGGTCTCCCTATTATTGTATAAATTCTATCATATTATTTTGTTGATCAATTTTTACATGATAAGGATGCCTTGGAAGATAAAGTCTCATGTTGTAAATGATTTGATCATTGCAACCCTTTAAGCCCAAAAGAGCTATGTTCGATATGAGAAATAAGTGATAACAGGTACTCAGTCTCATTATATATGAATTCGGCCCATATGTGCTATAAAAAACCTTGGAATTGTTATTATGGATCTCAATAATTAGAAAGGCATCCAACATATCCTATTTATGAATGAAATCAATGTTATCATATTTTAGTTGATCTCCCATTCTACAGATTGGTATAGAGGAATGATTTTCCTATGAAAATGATTGGGTCCAGATGGTCGATGTTTCTGGGACTTGGGGGGACTTATAATATAGTATGTGTAAATTTTAGCTTGGTCCTTAGGAATGTGTCTAAGATGTCATTATTTATAGTAGTAATCAGATTTAACATAGTACAATTTCTTGAGTTTTACACACTAAGGTTTCCTTGTTATATAGAATTTATCATATTAACTTACTGATCAGGGCTTACACATTGTGTTTTCCCTTGATGGTGGAGATTTTTTATGAAAATTATTTATTTATTATAACTACTTAAGCTCACATGAGCTATGCCTAGATTGTGAAATAAGGTCTAAAAATAATTTGTATCCCTGCATGTGGATGCATGACTTATGTGGAAGGATATCCCTTTGAATGTTTAATATAGATTTGAAGCCTTGGAAATGCATCCTACATGTCCTAGTTATAAGATGAATCAGACATATCATAGTTCCATTGATTGATCATTACAAACCATGGATTCCCTTTGATCAAGGATTACACACATAAGCATCCCATTAAAGGGGTCTTAGAAACTAGGGAACCCCTTTTATCAGGTCATACACACTGAGGTTTCACTTTGATCATGAAATACACACTAAGGATTCCCGTTGATCTGTGATTACCCACTGAAGCATCCTATAGATTAGGGATTACTCATCAAGGCTACCCTCTGATCAGGGAATACACACCAAGGATTACATTTGATAAGGGATTACACTTTAAGGCTACTATATTATACACACTGAAGTAGATAATCATGTCTTATGAGGCTTTCTTGACCAGGTCTAGTTGTATGAATGGTTTGATTTATTGACTGGTTGACACACATTGATTTTCTGCCTGATATTCTTGAGGATATATGGACATGTCTTGATATACAATGGACATGTCAAAATTCAATAGCATGTTCTGGTTGGATTGTCTGGGTAACATCACATAATCTGAATGACATGTCTTAAGGCTATCCAATGATCAATGTTGACTTGGTGGTGGACATAATGAGACCCGACTATTGATGTATAAAGACAAGCGCATGATCTCAGATGATAAGTCAACATTTCATCATGATAGATTGTTGAATTTTTTTAAAATGATAGGATATCTTGATAACTTTTCCTAGAGGTCATTTTGAATGACAAATGAAATTCCTGGAGGGCATCATATGATCTGAAGACCTAGTTTAGAGGATGTCATGAAAGATAATTGGCATTCCCTAGATGCATTGTGTGACCTTGATGACACGTATTGGTGCCACCATATGACTTGGGAGAAATTTATAGAGTACATAACGAGGTATGTACCGAGAGATCGATGGGTTTCATGAGACATTAGTGAAATGTCTAGGGGGTGACATGTGACTTTATCTAACATGTGTTTGGGAGTTTCCATGATCAAAATAGTATACCAAGGGAACATCGCATGATCTGGGTAACATATCTTGGTGATGTTTCAAGTCATGGGTGTGTCATTAAAATCATATGAGTATCAAAAAATCTATATTAATTCAAGTATCTAGTCATTTGTATTTATTCAAATTTTTATTGCATATGTGCCTTATAATGGTTCAGTGTTCGGTTGTTTTAGGTCTCACATGATTCAACATATATGTGGGATGATCCTTTCAATGATATTCTAGAAGCATTTCACATGTTGTTATGTTATCACAAAAACTGTTTGTCCATCTATCATGATCCACTATGTCATTCCCCATATTTTTACATGTCATAAGACCTTGTGATCACGAGATTGGCCACTCTTAGATGCCTGCATCAATGGTTGATTGTGCAGTGTGTGGATCTGAAGGATGATTTTTTTCATGTTGGGGTGGGGTATTTATAGGCGTCTCCCCTCTGATTATAAACCTTTTTTCAGACACATATCACATAAATACCGGTTGTATTTGATGAAGGAATTTGGTTTAACATTTTTTTTAAGTTCATAATTTAGGTCAACCTAGGGGAATACTATCATTTTTAGTGACGATAAGACCCTCTCATAAATGCCCCATTTATTAGATTTTATTCAACCAAAGGATCTTTTGTAATCATGTGAACATTATACAGGACTTTTTCACTTTCATTTCGACATGTCTAGTGTCAATCACAACCACAAGATTCCTACTTTAATTATTTCGTGTGATTGGTGATTATTTGTTTTGGATACTTTCATTAATGAACGTTGTCTTTCACGGAGTCCTTTAACGAGGTAAAGATAACATTCCAAGGGGTCTTTTTAGACCATGATAGTTAGTTGAGGGGGATTTCTCATGATCAATGGTGATCACCCAAGATGTAGGACCCCATTCACATAAGATAAACTTATATTCCATTTATAAGTAGATGTAATTCAATTTTTTTTATTTTCATGTTTATTTTTCAAGGACTAAGGTTTTTTCAGGATTGCACTAGTATTTTAAAAGAAAACTACTCTCTTAAATGATGATCCATCATGTGACCATCAATGTGTCCTGTGGTGATTCATGATATTATTTGGAAAAAAAATATTTTTTTGTATAGAATTGGAGGGGTAGTGTAGAACCACCTGGACATGTCAAGGGCCCATTATGTGAAAAGGGTAACTTTTTATAAGGATTGTGCATGACGATTCAGACACATTGGTGGGTGATTGATGTGTCTCACTATATGCATGGTTCTGTTAAATCATTTTTAAACCAGAATATTCTACTTCCTTGTTTTATCATCCGTATTTTACAATGTGTTTTGGATTGTTTTTAACGCACCTACCAACCGATCTGTTGTGTGACTAGGGGGGATTATCTAGAATCCACCACATGATCAGAAATTTTCTTGGATTCATTCTCAAGAACAAAATATATTTTTAAAAGTGGATACATTGAAACTACTAGGAGGTTATGCATTGGGTATGATCATTTTAATGTCCTTCTAAAGGGAATGTGATCACATTCCTTCTGCATGTCTATGAAATCAATGAGATCTTCGTCATCTTCTTCTTACATTTGATTTTTGGGAAAAAATAATACCCTTAGTCTTGTAATTTATCCCTTATATATTTTTCAATTCTTTTTTAGGGGCATAAAAAATTCCCCCAACTTGGAGCGAAGTTCAATGGGATAAGTTTTGAGAAAAGTAAATGACTACATAATCCTTTGCGTTATCTTCAACTAGTGTCATGGGTGACCCTTGTTCTTATGGGTGACATTTGGTATTCCATTTATTGGACTATATATAGGGGAACATAGGGAGGATAATTATTCAGATACCTAAACATTAAAACTATTACCCCTACATTCTTTGAGTTTCATTGTTATAAGAGCTCTCTGAGAACTCCACACTAATAATAGTTTATAAGTTAATTTTGCCAGAACATCCAACACGATATATTTTTTGGTTGATTTATGGGAATCCTATTTTGTCATATATTTTCCACATAATTTTTTCAAATCAACCACCTGATGCATATTGGTAATCTCTACTGAGTTCTTAACCTAATTCATCGGTTGTATGGTTGGATTTTATGGGTTTTATATGATCTGGTGGCTCTATCACATGATGAGTTTTTCCCATTTTGTAAGTTGTGTGACCATGTCAAATTCATACAATGATGAATATTTTGAGGGGTCATTTCGTCACACAATGTTATTTAGAACTATGTAGTCTATGAGATATTCATTGTCCAGAAGATTTTTGAGTCCTCTATGTGACTGAGAATCCATTTTTTGATTCATTTTTTGTGCACAAGGCTAGTGAAATTTAATCTTTTAATTTGATAATTTTTTTTGTAATTTTAACATATTCTGAATACATTTGTTTAGATTGATTCTAGATATCATCATACATATTACCCCATGGCTATCCATTGGGACATGATTTCTAGGAATCGTAATTTCGACCCTCAATAAGTCATTCCATGAAAATATAATGTATAAACCTTGTATATGATACTGTGTATGACACACGAAACCAAGCATGTAAGGGAATAAAATATCCTAAGAAATTACAATATATATTATAATTTAAATAAATTCAAACTATAATTCAGTTTTTGACAAAATAGATAATGAGTTATCATGCAACATATGAAACAATGAGTTTCATCAATGGATTTTGTTACACATATGGTCATGTTTTACAGAATAATAATATATATTTAAAATATTATTATTTAATATAATAATACATAACATAAACATCAAATTAGAATCTATGAATAATAGTTACTAAATTATAAAAATATATGTTTTCACAAAAATAAAATGAATTAATATTTTACCAATTAATTAGAAATGAAAGTATAACCACATTTAATATTAAAGAAATTTTATTATTTTTATTTTCACAAGGGAATTTTTTCTTAATAAATTAAATTCATTAAAATTATTGAATGATATTAATGAAATATATATGTTATATATTCAATAAATTATTTTTGAGAATCATTCAATAGATTAGATTGACATAAGATTAGAATAAAATCAATATTACACATAAAAAACTATATTTTAATTAAAGAAATTTTAAAGACTTTTATTAGAGAACCTATTTTAAATATATTTTTTGACATATTACTATTTTAATATGTAAAAATAAAAATAATATTTTACATAGGAAAAAAATTAGTTTAGGGGAAATTTTTGGTATTTTTCTATGATGTTTCAATTTTTAATAAACAGTGAAAATAACAGAAATTTTATTCAAAACTAATATTTCATCTAATTGATTTATAAGGGTAAATTATAAATTTAATTAGTTTTAAAGTTTAGTTAGATAATAACTTTATCAATTAATCTAATTTTGTCCATTATAATAAATTCCACTATGAAATTGACTAAAAAAATAAAAAACATTTAGAAATTTTTTAATTTAAAACCCCACATTGTTATCCTATGTGTGGGATTAAATTTAAATTAATACCTTCCACTTATACGATTGAAATGTGGAATAGTGGGTTATATTTTTGGAATATGAATATTTCTTTTTTATTTCTAATAGTTAATTTTTTTTGAACAACATTATTAGTGAACATAGTTAAAATTAATTACGATGAAAATGGTGAAATTAAGTTTGACAATGGAAAAAACTATTATCATAGTGCCTAATATTACATAGAAACATTTCCAAAAGACATTTTATGGACTTATTTTGACCCAATACTCCATTTTATATAATTTTTACCATTATTGATCCACATTAAAAATAAATTTTGGTGGGGTTCCTTTATTTTAAAATATTACAAGAGTGTCACCCCTTAAACATTATAAAAGGAATCATTTCCTCCCACATCCTCACACCTCACATGAAACTTATGATAATACAAACTATAATATATTCACATCCTAACATCTCTCCCATCACCCTTGAAGCCTTTATTTTGGAATAAATTATTCCAAGGAAGTATTTTGGCTCAAAACAGATGGAGTTACCCTTTTAAGAGGTAACATCTTTCCTAAGGCTCTTTGATTTTATTTCCATTATCCACTCAATCAAATCTTCTTATTAGATGTTTCTATAACAAGTAAATTATTATAAATATACAATGATGTTGTTAGAACATATGTTTGAACTAAACATACTAATAAATCCTTTTAATGGGTAATGAACATTCTGTTTATATGTATATATGACTTCCGCCTCACGAAACGTTGATAATTGATTCATCTTTTAATTCATATCATGATTCCCATTATGATGGTAAATATATTTATATATTTTATATATAACATTTATTATTTATTTATTCATTTATAATTAATTTACAACACATATCATTATACTTTCCATTTTTTGTAACAATGATAACATGGTTTGTGGAAGTGCAGACAATCACCCCCTCAAAGCGATTTGATTCACTCACACTAAACATGGAACGTATTAAGGGAAATATCAATAAAAATATTTGAAATAATATAAATTAATAGGGTAATGTAATTTAAATATACATTTATATACATTTCATTTACATCTCATTATTTTAAAATACATCAGTAAAATGATGGTAGCTTTCATGCGTACGTATGAACAATCAAGTCCATGCCCTGTGCATTTAATTTTTCATCTACAAAAAGTATAGATTATTCTAGATTCATATATAATGGATATATATAATATTATCATAATGGATTAAATTTTTTAAATTATGAAACCAAGATATATTTAATAAGATTGAAAAATAACATGTTAAAACATACTAGGAAAACTAGGAAATTAACACAAAAAATAGTTAAAATAATGAATGGTTATTAAGAAACAGGTAATAAAATATTATAAGAGGATAAAATATGATATCATTAAATATTAATATGCATCATTAATAATTTATTAATACTTTTAATACCTTTATATATGAGGTTAAAGGATGTTCACCTGAAAAAAACATAAGGTAAGGTATTGTTGTCTCACTTTTCTTTCTATGATGCATATTTTATTGTTGTTCATATAATTTATTATATATGGTGTAAATAATGCCACATTGACATATATTATCATGGGTTTTATTATATAAATTGTATTATAATGTTTAATTATATTATTATAAACTTTGGGTTACCCAATTTATTTGTTACCACATAATTATGAATTATTCATCTCACTTTTTTTCTTTATGTGAGAAAAATGTAACATTCAAAATTTACATATTTTTATATTATATCAACCACTTATTTTGATATATTATTTCATGAATTGGTTTATATTCTTATATTTTATAAACATTCATTCACTGTTTTTCCTCCATGAGCCTTATGATTTAAAATCGTTTAATGTCGTATGTTACACTTTGGGATGTCTAAAAATTATTTTCCTCAAGACAAATAATAATGATATTTCAATGATATTTCCATTAAAGGAAATTATATAACTATTTTTAAATAAACCCTCTTAGTATCCTCTAGTTTTTCATGAACATTTTAATGTATGAGTTTCATTTTTACCACTCTTTGGTACTCAAAGTTTTTAAAAAATGATTTTAAGAAACCCCAAATTTATTTCTCTACACAGTCGGACAACAAGTTTTCTTCTAAAAAACATGTTTTATTAAAATTTCTTAAAAAATTTCATTGGTAAAGATATTTTTACCCTTTTTTCTTATACCAATGTTTTAAAAGTAATCTTATTATCTCTATCTAGACAAATAGTTTTTCAAGCTTCTTTACCCGAAAAAAGAGATGTTCATTTTCCTCAGACAGCTTGTACAGATTTACCCACCATCATTTCATTGAAACAACCACTTCTTGATTAAAAGGTTGTTTTTTGATGCTTTTTTTCACAAAACAATATTTTTAAATAAAAGGTTTTCAAATGGTTTTTAAAAAAATTGGACATTTTCCACAAGAATATTTTAAAATATCTTTTTTTGTATTTCTATTTATCAACAATAGAACCCCTTTATTTTTACTCCACATGGGATTTTTTGTATTAATATCATACTTATTCTTCCGCTATAGGCTTTATTACTGATTTCACCAAAGATATTATATACATTCACTTATTTAATTCATTTTTTAGTCCACATTAAATATTCAATCACCTATGATCATAGACCATTGAATTTCCCCTGATGATCCATTTAATTGTTTCTAGATATTACTATTTCCTAAACCATATAACATTTTTAATACAATGTCTTTTTGATATTATTCGATTATTTGGGGGAATATCGATAATATTGTATTCTTTATTCAATATAGATATTTTTTAACGAATGTTTCTTTTTAATTAATCAATTTATCAACCAGAAGAATGATTTAGAAATGAAATGATTGATGGAGCTCATAAATTATATAGATCCCTGATGCATTGATAGGTTCTCAGGGGACAAATAAGTTGGAAAAATTAAATAGGTCTATATCCATACTTTTAATATATCTTGTGAGATGTCTTGATTATATAGTTTTTCATGTTTCTTAGATATGACATCCGTTAAGAAAAAATAGACCTCACTTAGTTTCAGTTAATATTCATCCATGAGATCATATGTCATTTCATATATGGACACATTCCATTTTAGTTCATTGATTAAATGTGATTTTTTTAGTTTCGATTCCATTTCATATAGATTTTTCTATAGCTAGTAATTTTAATGGAATGTACATATAGTTATTAGATTTCCATAATGTCTATGAACTTCGATTAGTTTTATTGATTACATGGAATGTGTGTTCAATATTTAACTCTCTATATTGACTATTATCATTGATAAAACATTACTTCTGCATTTTTTCCCTGACTGAGAATTTGAGCTCACCCTTTCTATGTTTCATTCTCCATGAATCCCTGAAGCGTACTTGGAATGATATACAAGGATTTACAAGATGAATTAGAGTTATTATCAATGTTATTAATTTTGAAGTGAGAAAAAAAATTATGTTGTAATCAGTGTATTAATTTTTAATAATAGAAAAAATTATATATCTACTTTACCATGAATGATAAACTCTTGATAATTCAATATTTGATTCCTTATAACTATAAAAATGTAATTAATAGGATATAACAGCTCCAACATTTTTGTGGTTGGGTCACTATAGTCAGTATCAAATAAATATTAGTATTAACATTGAGAAGATGGTTTAAAAAAACATATATTATATAACATATACCTAAGGTAGAATTTTTGTATAATCATTGAAGATTATCGTATAATTTTGGTAAGGTAGATATTATGTGATAATTAAAAGAAATACATCCTCGTTTAGTTAGAAAAAGTGGATGTGGTTCTAGCATAGATGTACATAGTATTAACCACTCTAACAAGGTGTTTCAAACCAATCTCGAGGTATCCAGGTACATGAAAAATTATTTACTAGGCATTTTGATTGACAACGCTTTAGGATATCCTTAAGAAAATTCAAATTTTCTTTAAAAACCAATATGATGGATTTTGACAATGAATAAATTAGGTTAAACCTAAGATGTTTTAGATTGATGATAAGGAGTCATGATTCTAGAATCCTATAAATTATATTGTTATTAAAACATAGACTAAGGAATTTCCATTTTTTGATGAAGTGTTTTGGGGATTAAATATTTAAACTATAAATGTATTTTATTAGTGGTATTTTTTATAAAAGAATCATGAAATGTGTAATAACAATGCTTGATTTTAGAAACAAATGTTTTATAAGAAAATGGTTTTTTAAGAATAATGCCTTTTCATTTTATAGATATATGTTTAAAGGTATTGAGAAACTTTGGGGTTCATATAATCATTAATTTAATAATAATAATAGTCAAATAATATTTTGGCACATTGTAAAAATGGTTATATTTAAGACCAAAGTTAAGAGGTTATTTTGTGATTAAATTTCAAGGCTGTCCATTATATTTATTTTTGATATTATTTTAATATTTTTTAGAAGAGGACAACCTATATTCTAGGTTAATACTATCATGTCTGGTAAAGCCATATAGATTGAACCCACGACTGAAGGATGATAAGGGTTTTGAACCTACCACTGGCCTAGGGGATGTACTCGTTTATGTGCAACCATTTAAAAAATTTGATGAATAAATATGAATGATGAACAAATAGTATTATGTTTTATGTTTATATATTAATATATTAATGATATTGACTTTTGGGATGATTTATAGACATATAGTTTGACTTTTCTCACTTTTATGGCCCTTAATATCCTTTAGAAATGTATTTTAGTTCTTCAAGAATCAATGTTATATTTTGGACACCCATTTCTTGAGGTATGGGATGAGTTAGAATTTGATAAAAGCATAAAAATAATATGAAACTGTTATTATGAAATTTAAATTCATCATGAAATTATATTTACTTATATTATTAGGTAGTATAATAATTACACAACATTAACAAAATGAAAAAAATGTGTTTTTTAATGACTTAATTTTTATTGAACTGATCATATTCTAAATTAACAATGATTTATGCCTCTAAGGACTTCAAAATTCCATTGACCATTCACTTTTTGTTATTGAGGATGTAAATATTCATTATAAATATTTACAATTAACCACCATGTATGTAAATCTACATTCTACCAATTTTGTCTTACTTAGATAACTAGTTAGATGTCAGTCCCTGTGAAGTTTTCACTTCCCATTCTCTATTTTTTTGAGGATTTTTTATGAACACCTCTCATAGTGTGGGATTTAATCCTAGGAAATATCAAACAATATTTAATTAAGATTGAGTTTAATTTTTGGGGAATGAATTTAATTAAGGTGGGGAGATTCTAATTCCCTAAAAATCAAATATAGGAACCTTGTATTCGATATCTTGTATGAAACATGACACCAAGAGCTTTAGGGAATAAAGTATCCAAAAACATTACAATATAGTTACTAATTTAAATAAATTAAAATTATAATTTTTTGGTGATTCTCACGATAATGAGTAAGTACGTGACATACACAATAACGAGTTTCTTCAATGGATTTCTGTGCACGGAGGAATGATTTTTACAGAACAATAAAATATTTTTAAAATATTATTATTTAATATAATAATACATATCTTAGCTGTTAAATTTGTGGATATCAATATTATTTAATATCTTATGAAAATATATAGTTACAAAAATAAATAATTAAATAATAGGTCACCAATAAGTTAGAAATGAAAATATAAAGCAATTGAATATAAATGAATTATTATTATTATTATTTACAAAATTGGGTTTTTTCATAATAAATTAAATTAATTACAATTAGTGAATGACATTAATGAAATATATATGTAATATATTCAGTAAAATATTTTTTATAATAATTAAATATATTAGATATACGTAAGATAAGAATAATCTTAATATTTCACAAAAAAATTATATTTTTAGTAAAGCACTTTTACCGCCTTTTAATAGAGAACCTATTTTAAATCACATTTTTGACCCTTATTATGTTTAATATATCAAAATAAAAATAATATTTGTAATAAGAACATAAAAACTAGGATAGGTTAATTTTTTGGTGCAAATATATGAAGTTTCATTTTTAAATTAATAATGAAAAGTAGTGAAATTTAATTCAAAATTTCTTTTTCTTATAATTTATTTATGTGGATAAATTATAATTATAATTATTTTTAAATATTAATTACATAATATGTTTCTCAATTTATCCAATTTATGCCACTGGAATCAATTTGATGGTTAAATTGACTATAAAAATATAAAACCTTTTGGATGTTTTTATATTAAAAACCTACATTGTTTTCCCATCTACAGGATTAAATATAAATTAATTACTACTACTTTAATGATTGGAATTTTGAAAAATTTATTACCAATTTGGAATCATAATAATATAAATTTTATAATAATGTAATATTAGTTTTTTACCAACATTATTAGTTAAGGTAATTAAAATTAATTATAATGATTGAGATGATATTAAGCTTACAAGGAACTAAACCTTAAACTTGAGGCCTAATATGACCTTGAAACATGTGAAAAATACATTAGATGGTATATTTATAACTTATCCTATATTTAATTAATTTATATCATTATTTATCCACTTTAAATAATTGTTTTTTGGGGGGTCCATTCTTTTAAAATTTTACAAGACTGCCACCCCCATCCATTATAAAAGTCCAAATTTAATCAGACTTCCACAAACCTCTTTATCCACATATATTCTTCAAAAATATACCCAATTCAATCCCCAATATCATTAAATTAATCTTTAGGCCTCACCTTGTGCCAAAATAAATCCAAGAAAGTCATTTAGTGAAAACCAAAAGGAGTTACTTGATTAAAAGGTATCATCTTTCCAAAAGATCCATAATTTTCTTTCGATTATCCCCTTCATAAATTCTTAATATTAAATTTTTATATAAAAAATATATTATTATAAATATATAATGATGTTTTAATTAAAAGGTTTTTACCTACACTTACACACACATTTATCCAATGGGTAACAAACATATTATTTACATTTATAGCGGACTATCGCCTCACAAAATGATGGTTTTGTATTCTTCCATTACTCTCTATCATGGTGGAAATTATGATGGAAAATGTGTTTTTATATGTTATATATAATTTTTATTAATTATTTAATGTTATTTAATTATACTAAAAAATATATCTTTATACTTTCAGTTTTATGAAGAAATGATAACATCGTTTGTGGCAGTGTGGACTCCCACCCCATCAAAGTGATGTGATTCATTCACAGAAACCATGGAACATAATAAGGATAATATTACTAATAATATATGAAATGTATTGAATAAATATGGTAGTTGAATTATACTATATATTAACATAAATATAATTTAATTTTTATTCATTTAAAATACGATAATAAAATGAAGGTAGAATTCATATATACGCATAGACTACCATATCCATGAAATTGATTTTAATTTATTATCTCCAAACATTATATATTATTATAGAAACATATATACTGGATATATTTGATTTTAAAACAATGTTTTAAGTTTTATAGATGATGAAACCATGATGTATTTAATAATAAAAACATATGAAAACTTAAAAAATTATAGACAAAGTATGAAATTAACACCAAAAATAGTTATAACAACAACAGTTATTAAAAAATATATAATAAAATATTATAAAGGGATCACATATGATATAATAAATATTAATATGGTTATTTTATATGTTATTAACATGTTTATACCCCTTATATAGAAGTTCAAAGGATGTTCTCCCGAGTGGAAACCCAGGGTAATGGATACTGGTCTTACCTGTCTTTCAATGAGGCATAGTTTATTATTGTGCACCTAATTTATTATGTATAGTGTACATACATCAATAATGACATTTAATATCTTTGATTATATTTTCATCAGAGTATTTAAATTTTTTATTCAATAATTATTACATTTTTTGTTCCCAAATTCATTTTCTACTACATTGGTATGATTTTCCATCTCGGTCTTTTCTTCTGTGAAATAATTGTCATGTTCACTATTTACATCATTTTGTAGAAAAAATACATCCCATTTGGATATATTATATCATCAATTATATTATCTTTGTTGTATTTAAAAATATCCATTCAATATTATTACATCATGAGGTTTATGATTTAAAATGTTTTTTAGTGGTATGAGACACTTTAAGATGTTTAATGGTTATTTACCTCAAGACTAATACTCCTGAACATTCAATGGTATTTCCATTAGAGGGAATTATATGACCATTTTTTAATATAAACTCTCATTATAATCTTGTTATTAATTATCATTTTCAAGTATTAGTAACATTTTCCCACTATTTGGTACTCAAAATGCTTTTAAGAAACCATGAAATTATTTATCTATTTAGTCATAGAATCTATTTTCTTCTAAAAACAATGTTTTAAAATGTTTTCCACATATTATTTGGAAAAAAATTTCTACCCTTTTTTAGATTATGAATATTTTCAAAGGAATATTATTTTCTCTTTCCCAATAAGGAAATTTTTAAACATGTTACTGTTCCAACGTAATATAATTTTATATAGTATGACTTATATAGATTTAACATCCATCATTTCATTGAAAAATAATGTTCTTATTTAAAATGTACTTTTTGAAGAAATTGTTTTCAATTTTTTTTTTCAAATAAAGGGTCATTAAAATGGGTTCAGAAATTGTTGTATTCCTAAATAATTGTTATGAATGATCATTTATAGTCTTTATATTCATCAACAAAAAATCCCTTTATTCTTATTCAATATAGGATTTGTTGTATGGATATCATCCTAATTATTCCTTTGGATGGTTTGTTATTTATTTTACTAAGGATAGGATTCACATACAATTCATTCATTCATTTCTAGGCCTCTTGAAATATTCAGTCTCCTATGATTATCGATCCATGAATTTCTCCAAGTTTTCCTTTTCATTTTTATTTGATACTACTATTTCATAAATTTTATACCATTTTACATATAGTGTATACTTTTATAATATTCTATTATTTGGGGAATTATTGATAATTATGTATTATTAATTAAATATCAATATTTGATTAGGCATATTGGTTATTAATTAAATCAATTTCATGATATAAAGAATGCTTTTCAGATGAAATGATATGGGAGCCTCGACATTTAATATCCCACAAATGAATCAACAGGTTCTCATGAGGAAAATATGCTTAAAAAATTCAATGGGTTTCTATAAATAGTTTCAAACCATCTTGTGAATGGTTTTGACGGTATAGGTTTTCATGTGCCTTATACATGATATCCATTTAGAAAGCATTTCCCTCATGTAGTTTCTGTTATTATTTATCCATGAGATTTTTCATTGACATATATATGGATATATTTCATTTCTTATCATTCATTAAATGGAATGTGTTTAATTTTCATAACCTTCCATATTTAATATTACTTATCTAGTTATTTTAATGGAATGTATTTCAGGCAATTACCTTTTTGTATTGTTTACACACATCCATCCAATTTATTTATTACATGGAATGTGTGTTCTTTTATTTACCCAACCATGTTGACTATTATCATTGATTAAATTATTCATCACACTATATTTTTTCACCTATTGGGCATTTGAGCTCACCCTTAGTATGTTTCATTCACCAAGAATCCTAGAAGTATACTGTGAAAGATATACATGGATTTATTATATGGATTAAAGATATCCTCAAAGTTATTTATTTATAAAGGACAAAAAATTATGTTTAAATTTGTGTATTTATTTTTAACACAAGAATCATTTATGCATCTAGTTTACTGAGAATACTAAAATATTAGTCCTTCGGGATTTCATTCAATGTAATCTTGTTGATGTAATTAATTGAATACACCTTCTCTGGGCTATCTAGGGACAGGTTGCTATAGTTCATATCAAATAATGTTTTATAACATCCTTCTGACTTATATTTAAGAAATGAAAGTTTATATAACATATACCTACGGTAGAATTGAAGGATTAGTTTAGAATAACATACATGATTTTTGGTATGGTATAGATTTTGTTGGTATTTTATGAAATACATACGGGTTTGGATACTATATGTGAACGTAGTTCTGGAACAGTTGTACCCAAGAGTAACAACTCTAACAAGGTGTTTCGGGCCAGACTTGGGGTAACCTGGTACATGACAATGGGGCTTAATTCACACCTCGATTGACACTCTTAAGGAATATTCCTATGATAATTCACATTTTATTTATAAACCAACATATAATTTTTGGAATATGAATAACCTATATTGAACTTATGATCTTGTAGATTGATGATAAGAAGTCGTAATTCTGAAATCATTTAAATGGTATTTTGGTAAATCATATAAAAATGATGGACCAATTTTCATTATAAATTTTTGGGATTCATTATTAAAATATAGAATTATTTTACCAGTCATATTTTGGCTATTAGAATCATGAAACCTTCTAAGGAATATTATCTATTTTAGTAGAATACGTTTTGGTGGGGAATAATTAATTTGAGGAATAATGATTTTAAATTCTATATATATGTATGTTTAAACGTATTTATAACCATTAGGGTTCATATTATCAATGATTAAATCACACTAATAGTCAAATAATATTTTGAGATTTTTTTTCAAAAAAGATGTATTGAAAACCATAATTAAATGGTTATTTAATGACTAAATTTCAAGGATGTCCATTAGATTTATTTTTTCAGTTATATTAATATGGTTTTAGAAAAGGAAACAATTTATGATGGTTGAAAAAAATCTTGTTCGGTAAGGTTGTGGGGCATAAACCCCTGGATGAAAGGCGATAATAGTTTCTCACCTACCATTAGCCTACGCGATGTCTGAGTTTTGTGTAATAATTTAAAAAATTTGATGAATAAATATTAATTATGTACTAATTGTGTAACTTTATAGGATAATAGATTAATATATTAACCATATTTATTTGGATAATATTCACATATAAAAAGTTAGACTTTTCACTTCTTTATGGGCCTTAAGATCATTTAGAAATGTATTTTAGTGCTTTAGGGATCAAAGCTAATTTTGGATACCCATTTATTGAGGTAAAGGATAAATTATAATTTGATCCAATAACCAAAAAATTAGAAATTGGAATGTATTAGGAAATTCTATTTCCATGTATTCTTAGGATGTAATGTAATTACACAACATTTAGAAAATGATAAAAAATGTGTTATCCTAATAACATAATTCTTGATGAACCGATGGCCTACTAAATCATTATAGATTTCTGGATTCAAGGCCCTTATATTTTAATTGATCATTGAATTTTTTGATTTATGACCTCATTCCACCTATATATATTAATACATATCCTCCATGTATATATTTATGCATGCCACTAGATTTCTATTACTTAGATACCAAGTAATATGTTAGTCCATGTGTACAATTCAGATACCATTCCCTATTTTCAAAAAGATGTTATACGAATCCTTCTCGCAATATGGGATATCAAAATAAGAAAAAATATTATCTAGATCAGTTTTAAATTGTGAATAAGATATTTAATTAAGGCCGAAAGAATATAGCACCTCAAAATCAAATATAGGAACCTTGTATTTGATAACATGTATGAGACACAACATCAAGCATGTAAGGTATTAAAATATCCAAATACATTACAATATATTGACTATTTTTAATAAATTAAAACAAATAATTTAGTTTATGATACATCTGATATTGAGTTAGCATGAAACAAACAAAATAGTAAGTTTCATCAATGGATTTTGTTACATACAAGACCGAGTTTTGGCGAACAATAATATATTTTTAAAATAGTATTATTTACTATAATAATAATTAACCAATCTGTTAAATTATAGATTATATGTAGTATTAAATAATGTATGAAAATATATAGATATAAAAATATAAAATTAATTAATAGGATAACAATTAATTATAAACAAAAATATATAAAAAATGAATATAAAGAAAATATTATTATTCTTATGCACAAGAAGGAATTTTTTCATAATATATTAAATTAATTACAAATACTTATTGATAAAATGAACTATATATGAAATATATTCATCGAAATACTTTTTATAATCATCCAATATACTCTATAGACATAACATGATAATTAACTCAATATATTACACATAAAACCATTATTTTTAAGGCATTTTTACAGTCATTTAATAGACAACCTATTTTATATCAAATTTCCTTCCTTTTATAAATTTAATATGTAAAAATATTCAAAATATTTTAAATTGGTACATAAAATTTTCTTAAGGTAAATGTTTGGTATTATTCAATGAATTTTCAATTTTCAATGAATATTGAAAAATACTGAAATTTAAATCAAAACTTCTTTACATATAATATATTTGTAAGGTTAAATTATAAATTAAATTTATTTTCTTGATTAATTAGATAATATATTTGTCAATAAATATAATTTTGTTCATTGTAATCAATTTATATTTGAAATTTACTATAAAAACATATCAATCTTATTAATATTTTTATTTTAAAAACCCACAATGTCATCCCATATACATAACTAAATTTTACTTAATTTATTCCACTTCTATGATTAAAATTTTGAAACATGCATTGAATACATGAAATAATAATAATCTATAATGTCTAATAAATTCAACTTAGTTTTTTACATAAATAATTATAGAAAGTAATTATAATTGATTACAACGACTAAGGTGAAATTAAGTTTAACAAGGGGCTAAACAATATTCATAAGGCCTAATATGACCAAAAAACATGTCTAAAATCCAATTTATGGACATATTTAGACCCTATCCGCCCTTGTACTTACTGTGGACCATTATTTATCCACATTCATTAAAATAATTGTATGGATTCATTTTTTAAAAAAATTACTAGAGTACAACTCCACCTACATTAAAAAAGGCCACATTTCCTCCCACTTCTTCACACCACTCAAGCCACATAGGTTTGGAAAATATATTCAAAATTCACTCCATAGAATACCTACCTTACTACTTGAATCCACCCTTTGTTATGAATGTAATCCAAGAAATTATTTTGGTGAAAACCAAAAGGATTTACCCGATTAAGAGGTAACGTCTTTTTGAAAGTTGTTTAATTTTATCCATTTTACACACCCCAAAAATATTAAAAATCATTTTTTATATAAAAAAATATTATTACCACTATAATAGATTTTTTTATTCTAATGTTTCTTCAAAAAAATATACAGACTTCTATCTAATGCGTAACAAACATAATGTTTATGTGTTTTGCGCACTACCGCCTAATGAATTGATGATTGTTAATTCTTCCTTTATAGCATCTCTTTATTGAAATTATGATGGAAAATCTATTTATATTTTTTATATATAATTTTTATAATGTAATTAATCATTTTTTATTTTACATCACATATCATTATAATTTCCATTTTGTGTAAAAATTATAACATCATTTTTTGATGTGGGGATTACTGCCCCCTCAATGCTATGTGATTCATTTACAATAAACATGGATTTATTACGGATAATTATTATAATCATATATGAAATATATTACATATATATGGTAATATAATTTAAATATACATGTATATACATATCATTTTCTGTTCATTCTTTTAAAATATGACAATAAAATGAAGGTTGCTTTCATGCATACATACGTACTGCCATCTCTTTGAACAGTGCATTTAATTTCATATCTAATAACATTATATATTATAATTGATACATATATATTAGGTATATATGATATTAATATCATGGTTTACATTATGGAGTTTATGAAACCATCATGTATTTAATAATAACAACATGTACAAGTCTAAAAATACTAAAAAACTATACAATAAACAAGAAAAATAGTTAAAATAATGAAAGGTTATTATCTACTGAGTATTATGATATTATAAAAGGATAATATATTTTATCAAAAATGTTAATTTAGTTATGGTATAAGTTATTATCATTTTTAACTCCCTTATACAAATGTTCAAATGATGTTCACCTAAATTGAAACACAAGGTAAGAGATTGTTGTCTCTCTATTTTTTCTATGAGGAATATTTAAATATTGTGCACCAAATTTATTATTTATGGAGTAAATAATGCCACATTGACATTTAATATCATGAATTATATTATCTACATAGTATTTAAATTTTTATATTTAATGACGTTTCCTTTAGGTTTCCAAATTCATTTGTTACCACTTTGCTAAAGATTTTTCATTTGACTTTTTTACTTATGTGTGATAATTTAAATGTTCACCATTTACACTATTGGGTCATATATATACATCCCATTTTTATACATTATATAAATAATTATTTTTTATTCAAGTTATTTAAAAACATTTATTCAATATTATACCTTAATGTGTCTTAGGGTTTAAAATTTTTCAAAGCGCTATGGGAAACTACATGATGTTTAATGATTGATTTACTAAAGAATAATACTAATGATCATTCAATTCTATTTCCATTTGTGGAAATTATAAAAAAATTCTATTTACCCTCTCATTCTCATCTAGTTATTGATGAAAACTTCATTGTATTATTAACAATTTTCAACTCTTTGTCACTCAAAACGATTTAGATTTTTTTATGAAAACCCAACATAATTTCTCTCATTAGTCAGAGAACCTATTTTTTTTAAAAATTTTTTTATTAAAATGTATTAAAAAAGTGATTTGGTAAATAAATTTTGAACATTTTTACTTTTAACATTTTTTTCTATGGAATATTCTTTTCCCTTCCCCAAGAAGGCATTTTTCAAAGTCTTTTACCATGTTAAAGGAATGTTATTTTACCTCATACAACTGGTATAGATTGACCCACTACCATTTCATTGAAAAATACATTTCATGTTTAAAATTTGAATTTTAAGAGAAAATGTTTTCAAATGTTATTTTCATTGAAATGGTTTTTTGAAAATGTTTTTCAAAACAAAAATATTTTTTCCAAAAGAATGTTTTTAAAATATCCTTTTTTAGTATTTCTATTTATAGACATCAAAAAAACATTATTGTTTATCCACTTGGGTTTTTTATATTGCTTACATCCTTATTCGTCGTATTTGTGGTATATTGTTTATTTAGCTAAGGATAATATTCCCATTCACTTCAATGGTTCATTTTTTATTATTCGTGAAATATTTAGTCCCTAAAGATCATCGAACATTAAATTTCCCCTAATTACCCATTTCATTTTTAATGAATATTCCTATTTCCTAAACCATATACCAATTTATATATGAATTATAAATTAATAGTAATAAATTGTTTAGAGAAATATTGATAATTTCACATTCCTTCTTTAATATGGATATTTTATATGGAATATTTTTTTAAATTAAATTTATTTCTAGATATTAATAATGATTTGGACATGGAATGATGGGTGCAGTATGAAATTTATATATATCTTTGATGAAACAATAGGTTCTCATGGGAATATATGCTGCACAAATTTAATGATTTTTGATCCGTAGTTTTAAACATTCTTGTGAAAGGCCTTTACATTATATGTTTTCATGCACCTTAAAGAAGATGTCTACTATAAAAGCAATTACCTCATTTATTTTATTTATTATTCATCCCTGATATTTTTCATGGACATATCTATGGATACATTTTCTTTCATATAATTCATTAAACGAAATGTGTTTAGGTTTCTAACCTTTCAATATTGATTTTTCCTAATCTAGTGATTTGAATGGAATGTATTTCCAGTTGTTAACTTTGCATATTGTTTATAAACTTCCATTATTTTTATTAATTGAATAGCATATGTGTTTAGTTATTTACTATTCAATATTGACAATTCTCATTGATTAATTATTTATTCCACTATATTTTCCATTACTATATATTTTGGCTCACCCATATTATGTTTCCTTCCTTACAATGAAATATATCTAGGGATTTACTAGATGGATTAGATTTACCCTTGAAGTTATTTATTTATAATGGTGAACAAAATATGTTCAAATTAAATAATTATTTTTGTTGAAAATAATCATTTAGGTATTGGTTTACTAAGAATACTAAACTATTAATCCATCTAGATTTTATTCCTTGCAATCATGAAAATTCATTTAATAGATAATGATGGCTCTTGGATATCTGTGATTAGGTATCTACCTGATACCTCAGGCGATATTACAATGAGTTTTTTAAAATTTATTCCACCATATGAGCTCTAATATTATATTTTTCACAATGGCTATATCTATATGGGATTTCACTACTAGATTATGTTTTAATCCCTTCTCTAGACTTCAACCTAACATCATGTAGGGATTAAGATTCTCTTGCATTTATTCAGATGATGGTTTATGAGGACATTCAACTCATCGTAGAACTCATATTAGGGTTTTCTTATATATAATAAAACTCCTAACCAGGTTGAGTTTGAATATCATTCACCCACCATCCCACAAATCAATGCTAGTCATGTATATTTAAATCAACTTTGAACAACCTAGGTGTCATCTGGTGCTGAAAATGGGATATGTGACATCATAGAAAATGAATTGATTAATAGGCACGTCCAATCTTAATTATGAAGTGTTTATTAGAGTTTTCCCACTATTTATATGGTATCCAATTTTTTATGAAGTTGTATGGGTTTTATAGTTCTTCATTTATCAAAAGAACGATATTATTCGAGATATGGTACATTTTTGGTGTCCTAGAACAAACTAATTCAATTTATAACATTATGAGGTTGTAACCATCCTATATAATATCTATCAACTAGGTGGGATACCCCCTCTTGGAGAGATGTATGAAGAGTTCCTTCCTTCCAAATAAGTTTGGGATTACCCTTTTGAAAGATCAGTCAAGTAGAGTGAAATTCTCAAAATTGTGATGGAGAATTTATGAAAGGTGCAGACTATGTGATTTATCATTTCATTGAATAATTTGATCAACAATTTATTTTATCATAACAGAGCTAGGAAAAATATTATATACCCTATATTTTCAATTCTCAGTAGGTTAATGACCATATTGGTTCATATTAGCTTATTTTTGGAAGTTGGTGATCATACCTAACGGGGATACAGAGTGAATCTAGAGGTATCACCTAGACTTAGGCAATTTGGAATCATAGAAATGTTCCATAATATTTGGAATTATAAGGATGGGTACAAACACTTTGGAATATGGAAGAATATGTTGGTGATTGAAGCATGGATAATGGAGGGAAAATTCCCCAATCTAGAAGTACTTAATCTTGAGAATCTTTACCATATTCTAGTCCATATTCTTCCGGTTATAATACTTATAAGATAAGTGGCCCTTTGTAGTTTTTTTGGATTTATATTATAATATTTTCATTTCCACAGATAAAACAACACAACCAAGTTACCTGGTGGATTATTTTGTCAATGTTTGATGAAAATATCGGTGATTGAGTCAAGTTCATTAGGCCCTAATGAGGTTGTTAATGTGTTATTCTATCCCAATTTATTTTATTTTACCCCTTATCCCCCAAGGACCTGGCTAGTTATTGACAATGGTGGTGAAAATATTGATGGGAAGTCCTACAAGATCTCCATTCATGATGGGGTACTTGTAGTAAGTATAGAAGATCTGATCATCTATGATCCATATAATCCTTATAGGTTTCAATCCATTTTGGTGTTTTCCAAAGGTTTTCACATATCCCCTCAGCTGGTATATGGGTAGAACAATATCATAGAATCATCCATCAGTATTGGAGGATTTTGTTACCTGAATACCCAAATACTAAGATCATTATTCCTAATGTTGAAACTCCTACTATTCTGGATCAGTATTATGCCCATGATGGGGTAGAATCCTACCAAGGTGGTTTGCTAAGCTGACTAGTTCTACATGTTAAAATCCCATTTTCCTCACCAACCATTATGTATGTTTTAATGATGGAGTTCATTCAAGACTTAGGGGACTCATTGATTAAACACCCTAATCCTTATGAAAACCATCCAATGGGTGGGGTTGATTGTTACCAAGAAGCCACCCCTTTTTTACAAGAAACAGATGACACTCCTATGGAGGGAAGAATATATAGGGAATGTTCTATTTCATCCTCATCATCTCAGCTAGATATTTCCCCTTATGATTCACCCACTTGATCCACTATAGATGCTTAGTCACGACTGATGCTGATAAGGAAGCACATTCACACCCTAATTACTAAGACTCCTCTGGGAATGTTTCATGACCAATAGGAATATTTGCGGAAAATATTTCATTATTGGGTGGAAGAGGGGATTGAATATCACTCCTTATATTAAATAATGATGAAAATCATACGAACATGACAAGAGATGGATATATGTGAAAGGATATTTCATGACCACGTTGATGATACTTACTTGATCAAGTTGATGAAGGATCTTCAGAAAAAATGTAATAGAGTCATCAGTTCACATATAAGATACAAGACTGAATAAATTTCTTTAATATACAGATAAAGATACATGTGGAGATCTTGGCTCACACAATGTTTGATCATTCAACATCATCCTCTTAACAACTGAACTCATGGAAAAGTGTTGAGGAGCTATCTACTTTGATTAATACCCATTAGTCCTAGGATAGATGTAGAATAAGCGGGACGAATGGAACATTAGTGATTGATTGAAACTTCATTCTATACACTTAAAGAATTAAATTTCTTAGTTAATCAAATATTATTGTATTTATATTTATGATATTAATTTTTTATATTGATTCAATGGAGATTCTTTGAATTGTGGAGATCCCTCCACATTTCATGGTATCAATGAATAGATTTTCTGAACATTATATATTGTTGTAAAATTTTATTTAATTCACTATATGCATGAAAATTCACTAATATTATGCTATAATAAGTTAAAACAATACCCAGTATTTTGTAATTTAGAATAAAACTGAATTCCTAGATTTGAATGCTTAAATCCTAACATATTCTTCTCCAACAATGCTCTTCAATTCCCACAAACATGATACAAGTTACTCTCATATCTGATCAATCTATCTTCATATTGTCTAGTTCACAATAGTATGATTTTGGTTGAATATATGACACAGAGTGAGATTTTTCATGATTTTTCTGAATTTTATAGACTTAGTGAGTGTAACATGATATTTCCAAAGGCTATATGGTGGGAATCATTGGATTTTATGTTTTCCACTTTTTTCTGCCAAACAGCTGATGTAATTTAGATTATGATCTTCTATCTTATATATTATATCTATGTAGCGTAAGATATTTTAACTCATACCATCTTTTGACTCAGATAATGGCCTATTTTTCTCGGGCCTTTTTTCACTATTGTTTATGTTATGGTAGCTCATAAAATCATCCACAATAGTTTATGGTATTGTTTCTAGGATCATATATAACTGTACTTTAGGATCTTTTATCTCAAACCTTATATTTCTATTATTTAGGGTATTTTATCTCTGACCATCAATTAATATAGTATATGGTATTTTTGATTGGACCTTCTATATTTCATGTAGTTTAATGTATTGATTCCAAATCATTCTGTCATCTTACTTTTGGTTCTTTTAGTATACCCCTTATATCACTGTATTTTAATTTCTTTTAGTGCAAACCTTCTTGATTCCATGCAGATTAAAGTATTGATGTCAATACTATATAGGCGAATATGGAATATGGGACACATAGGCCATGGATGAACCAAGGCACCCTAATGTTCTGAGCTCAACTGTGGGTTTTAAATAGAGCTCATGAGGATTAGAGTTTATTTCAAGAAAGAATAATATTCCTATTCTTTTTTGGTCAAAAAGCATCACGTGTCAATAGAATTTTTAGATAGAGCAGTCTCTACTCTTTTCCAGTGGATATAAAATATTTTTGGTGGTATTAATTTTAGAAAAAGAAATACTAGGGAAGATATGAACACATAGATAGTTGGAATGTGTATGATGTAATTAACAACCCAAAAGGCTAAGTAGAGGAATATATAATAGGTTAGACATGATAGAGATGACCCATAACACCATGTGGTGCCCAGTTTGACCATTGTATTAATTGGGATCAAAATAATTATTGTTCCATTCTTATAAGGAGGTGACACCTCTGGTTGGTAGATCTAATCCCCTTATCTATCAATATAATAGTCAAATAAAGGCGTTTCCACCCTTTTCTTAGGGACATGAATAATTTTTGAAGACTCAAGTGTCCGAATGATAAAGCTGGGTATATAAGAAAAGTTATCCAGGTTGGTTTCTAGTACCCAAGTGTAATTTTTCTCTTAAATTGTGAAGATCGATCCCTACAACGTCAGTTTTTTAAATCACATGGTGTGCCCTATCAAAAGATTTTGGAATAGAGTGTTTGATTATTGATTTGATAGGGTATGAAAAAGTAGTACGTAACATTGAGGATGTCAAATCCTTACGAAAATATTTGTTTCGGGGACTTTATGTCAAGATTCAATGTTCCCTAGTCATGAGGATGATTTGAGGCAATCATGCTGGGAATGAACCAGAACACCCTTAGGTGCTTAGGTCTGCAATAATGATGTGAGGATGATGTGGAAAGAGAAGCCGTTTTATCAATGTGAAAAATTAGGTGGATGATTGCCTACACATATGCTGGAGACATATGCATTTATTCATAGTCAAAAAATGTACCCATGAATCCATGTATATTTCTCCATGGTTAATGGATGGTTTATAGTGATCCAATGAACTGGAATCAGGATGTGTGATTTATGAGAAACATAATATTCATATGGTATTAAAGCACCCTAAAAGTTGTCTCTCTTCTTAGGGAACATTTTACAACATGGGAGAAATTATATAAACCATTAATCAAACTTTTTTCTTAGAAAATGGTGTCTAGAGAGCATTTTGGGGATTTTATTAGATCTACCAAGTATTCCCCATGAGCTATATACCTTATTTACTTGTGCCAAAATAATTTCTTAATCACTGTAGATGAAAACATTAGTG
This sequence comes from Viscum album, assembly GCA_963277665.1. Taxonomy (NCBI): domain Eukaryota; kingdom Viridiplantae; phylum Streptophyta; class Magnoliopsida; order Santalales; family Viscaceae; genus Viscum; species Viscum album. Next base: position 687,241,144 of record OY728129.1, on the reverse strand, counting down.
GGGTAATACTTGAATTTTATTTATTATTCCATTTATGTATTTCCAACCTAATATGATTGGCGTCTCTTTCACTAGATGTTTGAGGTCTTGTGTTTTGGGCTATCATCGGATAATGTTTATAGTCAGAAAAAATTGGCCAAAGAAAATTATGTTTATTGTCTTTAGGAAAATGGACCTTATATGAGGGGAGTGTTGAAAAATATATAATTAGGATACCCATAGTCATAAGTATCCCAACATATTTATGAGTAGTGGATGAAAATATTGTAAATTAAGGATCGTGGTGCTCATGTCATGGGTAGTGATATAGGAAAATATAGTCAGGGATGGCCTATAAAACCCTTAGGTGTTGAGTTCATCCATGGTGACGTCAAACTCACAAGGATTAGAAATCCATTCTTATAGAGCCATGATGCCCTTAATTGGTAGGTCTTATCACTTATGTAATGATAAAATGGTCATATAGAGAGATGTTGTTTCCTTTACAGGTGATATAGATAGTTTGTGGAAACTTTTGGAGCTCAAGACATGAAGTGTGATTTATGAATCAATGTGATTGAAATATGTAAAACCATCTTGTACTATTATTTAATGGGGAAAAGATATTATATCCCATTGATATGGAATGAATATAGTTGATGGTTTTCACCTTATAACGTTAAGTAGTAGAGCCATAGTTATCATGAATCATTAGTGTCTTGTGAGTATGATATTTGGATTACAGTTCAACAACATGTGGTAAGGAAATATTTGTTGTCATATAGATAACATTATGTGGTAAGGGAGTATTTTTTTCATTTCATTTTAACTTCATGTGGTAAGGTCATGAAAATTAGTATGAAATTTTTTTCATGTTTTATTTCCCACATAATCATGTTGTAGGCTAATTTGACCTCTATGTAGAAAAAATGATCATTCATGAATCATATGTTATATAGTTCATGGGTAAATTTCTTCCATTGGTTGTTTTAGAGGGACCCATGATTGGAGATACATGAATCACTATAAATCATGCGATATAAGGAATCAAGCCACACATAATACATGAATGAGAAACTCTCTATCTAGATCTAACCCATATGTATAGGGTGAATTGTTCCAGGATATTATTTTAAATGAGAATAGTATTGATGTTCTGGCCATCAATATGTATTTTATAATGAATGAAATAAAGGAACAAATATTTCTTGATTATACATGTAGTTTATTCATCACGAGTTAAATACCTATGTTCCTGAATGTGAAGAGGTAATATTGTAGTTGAACCTGAGACATGAGATTTGGGTGTTACTATGTTTCCCATGATGAAATTAATCAAGCCCCATGTAGTTCCCTAATGAAATTTCCCTATATAGGCTTCAACAATACATAATGAGGGGATATATTTATGTTTATTTATTGTGACTAGACCCACGGTTGGTGATCCATGTGTCACCACATATCTACCAATGATATGAAACAAGTCACACGTAGTTCATGAATGGAGATTCTCCATTATATCAACACCAAAAATTGTGGTCCTATTAGGTGAGTTATAAATGAATGTGATGGTTTATGTCTTCCAAGAGACATAATCCATTCATTTTAATGTCATGCAGTGAGTAGTCAGGGTTTTTCTTTATGGTCTTTTATCCAGAAGCATGATAGCCCTCTCATTAGTTGTATACCTTGTTTGTGTGGGGAATCTAGTAGAAAAATTACTAATCTCATGTGAGATATACTCTATATGAGAGAAAAGGAATGTAAAAGGTTCCTCTCACTGTACATATGAGTTTAAGGAGAGGATAGTGGATTATTTTATCATGTGGTGGATGCACAAAGATATATTATCAAGGAATCCCTATGTATCTCATTAAAAATAGAATCAATCCATACATAGTTCTTAAATATCATGTAGATTAGTGTCATGTGGGAAGGACACAACAAATTGAGTGCATCATCATGTGGGGAGGAGCCATGATTTGCATTTTAGGGTCCTACATTCAAGATCATGATAGCACAATTGCAATTTGTATTCGTTTTTTGAAGGGAATCCCTTACCAAAACACCTATTCTCATGTGAGACATGCTCGGTGTGGGAAATAATGAATGGAAGGGGTTACTCACTCCATGAAGAGGTGGTTAAGGATATTAAATTGGAATTTTGAATCCAAATGTTTCTCGAAAAAATATATAGGATCAAGGAAACACTACATAACTCATTAAAAATTGAATAAAGCTATATGTAGTTAACAGCTGTTTAGTTTAATGTTATGCAGTGAGGAAACCGAATATGCATTTTATAATCATGTGGTAAGGACATTGGTAACACAACAAGAAAGAGGAGGAATATTTCAGGTCTATAGATATTACCATCATATGGTAGGTACATATTTTGTTAAAATAAACATCATCCAATAAGGATTATGGTCGTCTGATTGGAAGAAAAGAATGTTATAGTTCTATTCAGTTTAATGTCAGGTGGTGAGGACCTCTTCAGTGTCGTTTAAAATCATACAATAAAGATGATGCTCACCCAATATTAATATAGATGAACATTGGCAATCCATATAGTTTAACATCATACATAATGGTTAGATGATTCTATTCTATTAATCACATTGATTCTAGGACAATATCCCTACAATTTAGCATTATGTGGTCAAGAAGAATGATATCACATAGTTTGAAGTCAAAATATCTGAACCAGTAGTGTATTGATTAAAATCATGTTTTAGGAACATCATTCCCTGATTAATGTTATGTGACGATGAGTTTTTCCATACAGTTTTTTATTATGCTGTCACGACAAAATATGCAGTTCAATTTAAAGTATTTCTTCTAAGACTTTCACTATCCAGTTTAAAATCATGTGGTTAGAAAATGGGATCATTTTTTAACATCATGAGACTATGAATTCCCCCTTACAGTTTAACGTTATGTGGTTAGTAAGAAATAATGATTAATGGAATATATTGAAACTTTTTCTTATGAAACCAAACATTTTTGGGGGGTGTGACACATTCCCCATCCATTGTGTCAAGTGAGTAAGATCCATTTTTATAGACCGCATGTATGATGTAAGACCCCTCCCATTTGGGTTCCAGTATATGAGGCTTCTTTCTCAGTATCATTAGGGTTCTGGGAACCAATAACAATTTTCATTAGAAGAATGAAAAAATGAGTTTTTTTTTTGAAGGCTCATGTTATCTAATTATAATAGACTTCATGGTTTTTCAATGTATGCAATCATCTCTCATCGCACCACTACCACTAATTTAGTTGGTTTTTTGATCTCTCATATTCTATGATTTTTACTCAAATGGAAATTCAAAGTGATCAAACCTAGAATTATATGTGATATACTTCTTCGATCTTTCACACCAATGAAAATAGATTTTTTCATGTAGTAGTATGTGGGGTGGTACGGTAGGCGATAAATCATGGAAGATCTCTTCCAACCAAGAATTCTAATCATTATTTTACATTTTCAATATTTTGTTTTATATAGTCTTATGGATAGACTCTATCTATCCATTTAATGCTGAATGATCATGGTTTAGTGAATGGACTCGATGATGTACCCTTCGTACAGTTTCATCAACTCTGTAAAACACAATTTGGTGATATTGTCCATCAATATTGTCTGAGGTACACTGAACATGGTGATGATATGGGATATTAAGAAGTTGATGATATTCTTCATCCCATCATCCTTGAAGGGTATTGGCTCACCCCATTTTGAGAATAAGTCGGTAGTAGTAAGGATTTACTTAAACTTCTTATCTGTGGCTAGGGGTTATGGCTCCACAAAACCACTCCACATATGGAAAATGGAAAAGAATTATAAAATTTATGTAGAAATCATAAGGTTTGATACTGTGTGAATGGATCTAGAATGAATGAAATTTCCTAGAGAATTCCACACTATCATGTAACATGGTTTTCTAGTAGTAACCCAACTTCTTGATTTGGTGGGATAACATTGTCCCTACAGATGTTTATTGCTAGATCATGTGTGATATTATTCTATGATAGAGAGAGAGAAAAAATATACTATGAATCTAAGGATGATCCCATTAATTCCATGCATATAGAAGGAATTATATTCACTTAGATCATATCATAAGATAAATTTACCTCATCATCATCTAATATATTTCCTCCTAACTCAATCATTCAGTAGAGTCCGGTATTAGATATAACCAATCATGGGATCCATCCATTCGATGGTGGATACTCATTAATCATGCTATGGGGTGATGTTGAAAATATTTATTTCATCCATGTCATAAATGATGCGTAATGAGGCCATCCTCAAGGGAGGGATACAAATGGTCACTTTCTCATGATCAAGGTCTTCCAGGACTCTGGTTGTGTTAGCCATTGTATCAGGAAAAGAATTTTGTGACTTAGTAACATGATATATGTCACGAACCAGGCCGGGTAGAAATCCGACCCCACTCCCGACCGAGTCCACGAAATGGCCCGAAAGACATTCTCAATCCCCACAAGCTGGCACAAGTGCCTAGGTATCAAGAATATAACTTGGGAACGATTTACCTGAATAAATAAATATAAAATAAACAACAAGATGAATAAATTAAAACTAATGTTAGATGAACAAACTAACCCTTACACCATGATCAGTTGTAATGTTTACAACTTGGGCTAAAAACCCAACAGGAACGATAATAAAGGGGAAACAACTGAAAAACTAACTCAAACCTCCAAGCACCATGAGGTGCAACAACCTCAAGCTACATTCACCAAACCAACACGAGGACGCTGCTGACAACACAAACTACCAATGTTGTGTACGATGCCTCAACCTAGAATGCAGAATAAAGAGAATATAAATACACCTAAGAGTATATGTAGGGTGTGAGCTAAAATCCCAGAAGGGTGCCACTGAGAAAAGGTCCCACACATAATTATTAAATGAAAAATATATATGTAGTTTAATGGAATAAAAATAAATAAGTTCTTAATTAGTTTAAATGAAAACAGTTTTTAAGGGAAAACTACTCTAAATGGAAAAAAACTTAAACTAACACACATAGACACACACACACACACACTTTCTGGGTAACCCCAACGTCACACCGTGTGCCGACGGTGAGTACAAAGAAGAAGAGGAGCACAATACATGGAAGATGCCCTAAAGATACTAGAGAAAAGTGGGACCCTAGAACATCATGTCTCATTGAAAAATGGTACAGGGACAGAACAATATACGTTCTCGTGTATGAGCCACTAGTAGGGAAACACATCCATAACCTAGTGGTCTCCAAACATTATCCAAAAGTTTAGTTAGTGTTGTAGTCATCAATCCAGCTAAGTGAAACCGGTCTGATTCCACTTCTGAATCACTAGCGCACTAGTCCTAGTCCGCCCACCTAGTACCCAAGATTCCCATTTATGCTCAAGTAGTTAAGAGTTCATGTATTATGTCATAATAACATACTCAGACAAAAAAAGACACTATGCACACCAAAAACCACTATTTGAACATACAAAGACCATTTGAAATAATATGCGCACTAAGAATATTCCAAAGCTAAATCTTCATCATACACACAACCAAAATAAAGACTGAACCGTTAAAGAAATCACTTTTTTTTTATCAAAAACGACACTAACAGAATTTATTAAACAAATTTCACACACGTCGCATGACTTTAAGCACAAAAAAACATTCACTCAATTTAATCAAGACAGTTTTTCACCTTTAATAATTATTTAATAAATCAATTCAAATTTTCATAAATAACTTTTAAATAGCAAAACATCTCGTTAAATATTAGACCGACCTAAAACCCCTTACATGACCACACACAGACAATGCCACCTCAGAAACACAATCTACATCACACACGCAATTTATGAAACCACCCGCATAGTTAAAAATACCATTACTGTAATTAAGAGAACTACTAGAAAAATTTTCCAAATAATTTCAAAATATGCCGCACAACTTTAAACACCAAAGACTCATTAAAAAGTTAATTTTTGACTAAACACAACTAGAAGAAATATCAAAACACCAATTGCACCCTTTTTTGACATCCTAACAAATTAACTACCTAATAAAGAAAAACTAATCAACAGTACAACATGAGTTCTCACAAAAACAACATAATTATATCATGAGGCACCCAACTTGACACATCAAAACACACTAAAACTCAAGTAAAATCTAACTCACACCAAACTGATGAATTAATAAGCTAACCACACAACTAAAAAAATCACTAACAATTAACTAGAAATAAGACTTAAGCAGAAAGCGAACACATAATATAAACAGGATACAAAATAATTCAACTACAAATCAAACCTTAGAGAAGACCAATTTCACACGACACAAATTAATTAAATAAAATGATAATTAATTTAAACTTGAAAATTAATTAATCAAATAATAATTAAACATAGAACCACCTACCTAAGTGTAGACTTCCTTCACAAAATTGGTGTGCAATGTTCATTGAACTTCCACATCACCTCAAACAATACAAATAAAACCTAAAATTGATAAATCGAATTCATCACAATGTAAATGAACCAAATAAAGAACTGAAACCTCAAAAAAAATCCTAATCAAGGTTGGAAGAAATTACCAGAGGATGTCATGTGTGCTGGAGGAGGTCAGGATGCCAGTAAGGAGATTCGACAGGTGAAGGGAGGCACACAGTGGTCTCCAATCAGAATGATGGCATGTGTGCGGTGGTCCAGATGGTTCGAACGAGTGGGAGGTGATGGAGGTGCGGTGCAGCGCGGTTTTTCGGAGAAGGGGGGAGGGTTTTGATGGGGTCTAGGGAATGTGCGACAGTAGGCAGTGATGCGGTTCGTCGTGAGGAAGGTGGTGGCACGGGTCCAGCGCGAGTCAGTGGTCACCAGATCAAGGGTGGGGTACGACCAAGGATGAAAAGGTCGGAGAGGCGGAACGCGGCTGGTGAGGAATCCGGAGAGGGTGGTGTCAGACAGAAGCAAGGGGTAAGGGGCGCTGTTCTAGGGTTATAGGAGCTACTACACAAAAGAAAAAAAAACCAGGGGGCAGGGGCTTTTGCGTGGTGGAAGGAGAGTGAGGGAGGAGAGAAAGAAGGAAAAAAGAAAAAAAATAAAGTAAAACAAAATAAAATAAAACCTAAAATAAAAAAATATGCCATTTAAAATTTAATAGAAATAATAATTATAATAGAAACAACATGCTAAAAATTTTACAATTATTGTGAATATTTAATTTTTAACAACCTATTTAAAATATTATCTTAAGTAATGAGAATATGAATAATAAAATTAAAATAATAAGACCAACCAAAATAGTTATATCATTGTTATTATTGAGTTCAGGTGACGTGCACGGTTGTGCGAAAGGTTGCACACCTAAATAATAACATATTTAATAATAAAAAATTCACTAATTACGATTGGGTGCCACACATGGTCGCGCGTGCGGGCGCATACCCGTATAAGATCCCAAATCCATCTTAAAATAGAACAGATTCTAACCACAACTCAAAAGAAAGACCCAAGATAATTAGATTAAAATAAATCATGATCGAGGTGTATATCACTTTATATAAGTGATGAGGCTTCCACTGAGACATGCACGTGTGTCGACCACTGCTAAGACAAAAGTTCATTTATCAGCAAAACGAAAAAGCTCTCATCGTGCGTGACATACAACTCAATGAAACAAGTAAATCAAATATAATTATTAGATAAAGGTAAAAATTTAAATCATTAATGGTGTGCGATGTCATGGTGTGACAATATAATGTGGGATCTAAAGGGGATTAGGTTATATGTCCCATGACATAGCTAGTGATAGGGGACAGTTCTTTCATTTGGTTGAAATATTCTCTATTGATATGCTTTATTAGAAGCTATGAATCACCTAAAATATTTAGCTTGGTTATCTATAGTTGCAGGGATAGTTCCAAGCTAGTGATGAGGGATTTGTACACCACATCATTTTTCATATAGCCTTTAGATATTGAGAATGAGTACATAATAATTTCTTTGTCATGAGAGTCTAACACAATCTCTAGGAAAACCCTATTGAGTTTCATGTGTTCCATTATTTATTATATAAGACTCTTGGAGGAACCACTAAAATTTATCTCCCATGTATGAGGAGTGTAATGGGTATAGAAATCATCCTTGTATTGATGTTTGGTTTCCAATAATGTACTATTCATCATGTTATGTTCCATGAGAAAATCTGGTAGGGCATTCACTTTCCCAGACTTCTAGGATACGAACTGAATGATATATTATTGTATAATTACCAGCCATTGGGCTAAGCTTCATGTAAACATAGGACAAAAAAAAGATATACCTGAGTGTATCAATATGAGTGACCAAGTGGAAGTTATTATTCTATATATAGTGCCCTGTTTTTTCACTATAATGATGAGTGAATGGAATTTTTTCATAACATCAATGTATCGAGTCATGGTACCTAGCATCATTTTTCTGGCTTATTAGAGACTGTTCTTTTTTTCCAAATCATTCTTTAGTGTGTGGAGATCACCCTTTGATAATTCCATGGAATCCACATATAAGATGAGTGGATTTCCTTCATATAGAGGCTTCATGACTTGCAGATATATCATGTATAGCTTTTGAATCTCCAAGGATTCATGATAGTCATCATCATATTTATAGGTGATTACATTGTCCATTCTCTTAGTGATGAGGAGAGATTTTTATTTATAGGTTGGATATGAAATTCTAAATATGGTAGAGGTTCCCCTGGAGTCCCTTATGTTTTTTGAGATTTATTAGGGTGGAATTTCTTGAGTAGAACTTTTTGTTTCTATGTTTACATCGATGCCATAGTGGTGCACCAAAAATCCATGTAACTTCCATGATGTCACCTAGAAATAACATTTTAGTGGATTCAACTTCAGATTATATTGTTCTAGTTTGTCGAAGACTATTTGAAAATCCATGAATTGATCACATCACAACCATGAATTGGCCACCAGCTCATCGACATCACATTTGTAAACCCATCCCAAGATTGTATTAATGATATGATTCATAGTGCGTTGATATGACGATTCATCATTATTTAATCCAAAGGCAATGTCCTGATAGAAAAATACCATTAGGGGACTCCAAAGATAGTGGATTACTCATTTTAATGGGCCATGATTATTTGATTGTACATTGAATACACATCTATGAAGAAAATGGCCTAGAAGAGAGTAGTTGAGTTGATGAATAGTTATTTAATTGAAAACTAGAAATCATTCTTTTGAAAATGTTGATGAAGATATATGAAATCAATGAAGACCATAATATTCTCATTATTATTCATTACTGGGATGTTGCTGGAAATCCATATCATTTATATCACTTAAAGGTAAAAGTTGCATTTCATTAAATTTTCAACCTTCACCTCTTTTTTGGTCGCATGGGAGGGGTTCATACATCTGGATTCCCAAATACGGTTTCTATGTTCATCAGTTATGATAATATGCTCCATAAAAACTTCTAGATTAAGTTTTGTAATTTCTGTATTTCACTAGGTGAAAATTTATTGGTGATACATTAGAAATGAAATTAACATATCTTGCACTTTGAATGGAATTTATGAACAAATTAATGTATGATTTAGGTCTTTTAGGTTAGTTGATTTACCATATTGATATCATCAATGGTGGTGTAGAGTCCATCCTTAAATGTAGAAGGGGTGTTCCAAAGATCATCCTCATCCTATTCTATATATAATACTTGTGGAAGAATTTTTAGATGTTGTCATCAATACGGGGGCATATCTATCAATTTTTTGGTTGGAAGACCCGGAGAAGAGACATTATCATTCCCTACTATCTGAGTCATTGCATAGATATACTAGAATTAATTGTCTTCTACACTATCACTGGGGGCATGAGGTGCATGGAAATTTGGGATCAGGTCTATCCCTTTAAGTATATTTTTGGGGAGTACATAGTGGTTGTCGACCATACCCAAGGGATTCAATGTAGATATCCATAATAAATTGGCTCCGAAACATGAATATCATCATATACCAGTTGGTTATTACCTCCCCTTTTGTATAAGTAAGCCTCAACATATGTGGCTTTACTATATTAAATGTGCAACTATCACCTTGTAGTATAGTGGCCATTCCAAGGATGGTGTATTTCAGAAACTAATGAAATGTTTAAGGTAACACATTGTGTCTATGGAGCCAGGGAATTCCAATAACAAGATTGTATGCTGTTTCTTACTGAATAACTAAATCCCAACATCTTATTTGTGACCCCTAAATAGATATGTGATGTTGATCTTCTGGAGAGGTCCTTGCACATGCTTATGAAGACCTTGAAGGATCAGATTTTTTGGAGATAGATCCTCTTCACTATACTCAAAATGATAAATGGTTTCAATAAAGATGAGATTGATCCCAAAATTTTTAAAGTAATATACCTTTAGATGGTTATATTATCAATCCCACCCAATATATATAGTGGTCTGATGTGTCCTTGGATGACCTATTCCTGATCTTCCTTTTTGAATTAGTTGGTGAAATTAATTCTGATGGCATGGTCACTAGTTAATAATCTTTTTTTGTACCGAATTCTATCATGAACTCTAGTGGTATTAAGAGGTGATCATCGGGTCCCTCATTATGTTTATTTGAATTATGGAGCATATAAAATATTAAGATCTTGACTAGGACATCCACCAATTTTTTTAGAAAGTCTTAAATTTTTTCCAGAGGATGGAACTTCCCATGGTGGGGTTGTTTATTATTATGGGTCTCCAGAGTAAAAGAATTTGTGGTTGAAAAATGTTGTTCATCTAAAGTGGTTGAGGGAGATTCTTATTCCAACTACATTGGGCATTCTATCCTTCCCTGTTCTCTTGGAATATTAGGTGATCTCTCCCCTCTAGAAGTTCATACAGGACAACTATGTGATAATGACTGATGGAGGGTTCTGGGAAACATTTATATTTTTGTTGGGCCTACTAGAGTACATTCCCACGATTCTCAGCTGAATATGTGTCTCTTGTGGGGATGTGACCAAAGTATTGGGTCTGAATATTCCAATGATATCTTCTATATCCTCAGTTCCTATTCATGAAGCCTCCTATTTAGGATTAGATGTGGGTAAATAATACATGGAAGAATATTCATCATTGAAAATAGTTCATCCATATGTAATATATTAACATAACCATGGATGTTCTCTTCATTCGTTGAGGGTTCTATTTTTTGTGTGGGTTTCGGTGCTATGGATGTTGTATGGAAGAAACCCCCAATATTCAATGATTGCATCGGAGTAGAATATGTATCTTCCTCTTCCATTTATTCCTACATGTGATGTTCATTCCATATTTGGGTTATATCTATAACATATCCTCCACAGGTAGAATAACTATTGTTAGTCCATGAAGTGGTGCTCTCAGGTGGGCATGAGTTTGGTCAACTATCTTCAAAGTCATTATATTTTTAACTTCTATCCAAGCATAGAAGGAAAATACTTCCAATCACTCTCCTATAGTAACAAGGTGATAGTTATGTATGATACCTATTATGTCCAGTTATTCAATATAACCTATTCATAATTGACCACGCTTCAGAGGACGTATTTGAAGATGAAAAAATCCTAGATGTTAGGACCCAACAAGAAATAGAAGGGGAAATAGTCATGAGGATTGGTGATGTTGACCTCGTTGGGGTTCATAGGGTGTGGCATCATGAACATGTTATTTTCCATTTCCCCTTGTAAATAACCGGGGACCTATTCATTTTGTATAGAATATGCTTTATTCCTCTATTTCTCAAATATCAATAAACCATGATTTCTCAATGCTTCCTTCCATGGGAGATTTTGTGGTTTTTTCTTCTTAATAGGAGGCACCAGATGGTTTAGGACTTACATAGTACTTCAATGCACACTGGTACATGATTGATGGTAATTATTAAAACATCTTATTTTCCAATCCTCTTTACTTCTGATAAGGAATTATTCAAGGTTTATCTCTTGTTCTTTTAATGGTGGATTCCAAACATTATGCTATTCTTGAAATCTCATGGAACCCATCTAGACACTAAACATGGACTATATGTGTCTAAAACTCATCCCAATTTTTTTTTCATAGTGTTCCTGTATATTCTCATACGATTGAAGGATGCTAAGTGAAAAGGTTATATAATTCCATATGTCAATGAAGTCAAACACACCATCATTTTAATGTTTCATTCAATTAATTATTTCAATGATTTTGGTTTTCAATTTCATGTAGCCAATGTAGTGAAAAAACTAACGATGAATGTCTTTCCATCCTATAAATAATCTTTCAAGAAGGCTCCTATACCAAACATTGGTCGGCCCTGTTAGAGAGTGTATAAAACACATTATATTAGTCACCTACTTTTGATCATGGTAGTACATCATTTGACTACATTGGGAAATGAAGTGTGTGAGATGTTGTACTTGGCATCCCACAACGTGAAATGTGTAGATGTACGATTGCCAAAGTTTGATGGGGGAAAGTATCATCCACCAACTTGGGATGTGGGATCTTCTCAGGCTCTATAGGTGTGCATCAACCATTCCATGCTTCCATTCATGTTTTTGGGGTCTGAATAAAATTGAGAAAAATTGATGGTACTAATTTCTAAGCTTCCACCCATCTACATGATGTGGGATTTTCCTAATGATGTGACCCAATTTTATTATCACATTGATTCTACATTAATGAAAAGGCTGAATAATTTCCATCGTGAGGGAGATTATATCACCATAATGGTGGTAGGTAACCATCATTTTAAACATTCAAATTTATATAGATCGTATTCATGTATTTGGAGTTATCATGTTGCTTATATGCCGCTCGTGCGGATGGGTTGACTATTTCCAAATGTATGGAGGATGAATATTCTCTACATCCTGAATGTGATACCTAGTGGGAATATTTCCCCCAAGTAACTCCTTATTCTATTTTCAGAGAGTTTTCATCTATTTATCATATCATGAAAACTATTCCTCCATAGAATTATTTTCAATTCATCTAGGTGGGGATAGGGATGTTGCAACATCATTCCATTTGTCTTCTGTACTACTCATCCAAATAGGTTGCTTCTCAATATTATGTGGTGGTAGGTTTTTTATCCTTCTTTTGTTATGGGTGTGTATAGACTTAGTGGGTATGTCAAAACCCCATTCCTATATGGATAAAATTTATGTATTTTCCCATATACATCATCCTCTTGATCGATTTTTTATGGAGGCAATGTTTACAGAGGAGAATCTTGCAATCGTTATTGGCCTGTTTCTTTCAATGTAATAGAATGATTCCAAATTGCCTAAATTATGGTTGTTTCTCAAACCCTTGATCATATTAGGATATTTTGGCTACTGAACCTAGAGGGATTTGATTTCCTTGATAGTAAAATCATGCCATCTTGGCCTTAGATTAAATACCCCGAGGGAGTTTATAGTCATGATTTCCAAATGAGCCCCAAATATGAGAGGCTTGTATTGTGGAGGGAGGAATGGATGTGATTATGACCATAAATATTTAGCTACCAACATAGAGAATACCTTTTCAATCTATGGTTATGATTATTATAAAAATTACCCCGACCTTATAGGATGGGGACGATATGGCGCCACAGTTGGCATTGATTGATCCTATTGCATAAGATTCAATTGTTCCAGTCGAGGATGTGATGAATCATGGCATGAACATTGAGATATAAATTCCCCCATCCATGCAGGACAATGTTGATCTGGAATCATTGTTGATTTCCCCAAAGACCATATCGGTGTATTATAAACATGTTGATGGTGACTGGGAGTTATATCCCCCAACATAGTGGGATAGGATTTGTTCACAAGTGATGTAGATATTTCCTAAATACTATCAGGAATTGATGGTAAAAAAGGTGGAGGTAGTTGAAGATATTACCCTAGCCCAATGGTCTAGGTTTTCTCCAAGTTGGATTCCATGTTAGATGCTACTATGGATTTCAGTATGTAGTATTTTTCTCCTCATATGGGAGCTTATTGAAATTGAATCCCATGATGGCAGTCATTCATTATAGGATGTTGTCTAATTAATCGTAACATCAGCTTTCGTGTTTGAAATAAATTCCCATTACATAGAGGAGTCCATTTCCAAGATCCATTTCCATTCTTATCTCTCTATTCATGATGTTTTAGAATCATCGAAGTGTGGGAATTTAGATGTAGTGACATATTTTCCCAATAATTTCTATTCCAATGATTTCACCAGAGGCTATGACATAACAATATGCCTTTTCTGATTGGATATGATATTCCATCAGTGGGGTAAAGTGTATCACTCCCTGAATTCTATATCCTCAAATAATAATAAATTATGAGGTTTACATGATTATTTTTTGATGATTTTTGATAAATTGGAGGTAATCATGTTGTAGATTTACCCTATGAATTTTTTTTATCCTGATTCAGAGAGATAACTGCCATGTCTCATTGACCATAGATTATCTTGATTTCCGGAAAGTGACCCTCATATCCTTGATAAGGGAGGTATATAGACTTCAATATCTTCTATTTTTCCCACATATTTTTGCATAGAAAAGACATGAAATCATTTCATAACTCATCTAGGATCTCTTAGTCATATGTAGAAAATGTTCAGAACATGGTTGGAAGGTTGTTTCTAGATAACTCTCTCAATATTTCAATTTTGGATCCCTCATCATTTTACTCTACATCTAATCAAACCAATTATAGTGCTTCTTGGTGTTTCCTACTGACCAAAGTGGAGTGTTACTAGTTATTTATGTGGAACTATATATATTTGACCCTGATGTTATGAGAATCTCTATAGAAAATGGCATCAGAGTTATTTACCAATCTATAAATGATAATACCTTGGAAGGAGGATGATTTCATTATCTATGGGTTATATCTTCATTGGGAGGTTGACCATGGTGGATGTCAAGAGTATAGTCCTTGTCATCCATCTATACACTACCACAAGCAAGACTATCATGGTAATTATCACCTTCTTTTTTAGTTAAAGAGTTGAAGAACCCTTTAGGTGTTGATAATATCTCTCAAACCACATTAATGACTCTGGTATTGAGTATATTAGGGATATTTGTCATATTCTATGTCATGGAAAGAAAATGTAGACCTACTTTTTGGAATTATGTTGGGATATGATCCTACTACCTGATGGATACCAGAACATGTTGATAATTGTATGGTGATTGGTAGATATGATTCAACTACTTTGAATAATGTGAAGCATAATAAATTTTTATTCACTATTGGTAGTAATATGATCCTACCCTGAGGAACATGGTACTCCGACATGGTTATCCTCATCCAAAACATGGTTATTTTCTTGACAATTATCCTTTTGAATATTCCGCTATCCTTTCATGATAGTTTTATTAGCCTTTCATAAGAAATGTTATGCTATAACTTGTTAATCCCCGGATGGAGTGAGAATATGAGCTCAGTATAAATATGAATTCATATTAGGAATATGCTGAAGAACCTATAGAATTGGAGAATGGATATGAAACCACTCTCTATATAGCCTTAGAAGGTCAATAGTTCATTATTTCATTAACAGAGGTTGTATTATGTTCATGGATTTATAAATCTACTAGAAGATGATAGGATGATTCCCTAACATAAATTTTAGCCAATTCTGAGGCATGTTCTATTATTACATGGTGAGACCAATCTAGAACGAGAATATAACCCTGATATTTGGCCTTTAGAGTATTCCACCAGTCTTCTTTGTATGAATTTGAGCCTATCTCAGGTATGTGTCACTTCCACTTGTCAGACATAGCCATAAATGGGATATGATCCTAATATCAGGCCTTTGGAATGTCACACCAGGCATTTGGGATAAGGATATGATTCTATCCAATGGAATGATCCACTCTCACTTGGGGGCCCTGGTTGGAATGAGAATATAACCCTGATCTGACACCTCATCCTTTACTAAAACATGATGATATTCCTTTTGGATGGGAGGAAGAATAAGTGTATGATATGTAGTAACTAATTTTGATAATGAGTAGAGTGTTGAGATTCCTTGGATGCTGGGATGTGAATATGTACTATTCCCTATATATGCACATATTCCGGAATATGTTGGGGGAGTTCTTTAGCAGTTTATTATATGTAATAGAATTTTAGCAATTTGTATGCTAGAATATAATCCGACACATTTTTTGTCTCCACTATATGCTGAAATATAAATTCAATTGAATAAATGACACGATCCCACTATTTCCTCCTTGAAAAACAATAATATTTTGATGGTATTCATGATTGGGGGTAAGGATATGACCCTATGCATGTCTATTACAAAAATATCCATTCAGTCTTATTCCATGGGAGCAAGGATAATATCTCACACAATATATACTATCCAAATATTTTAGTAACCTTTATCAGGGGGACTGGGTAAATGAGTCCACTCATAATTATCCAGATCCTTCCTCACTAGAAGTGTATTCCTTGTTTCCCATGCATGGGAATCATATGTGGCAGTGTGTCGGGTGGTACCATTAGTAGGGGACTAATAGCTACAGGTTGGATGGTGCTGGTGATGGCGGTTGATAGGAACCCTATAAGATTTTTGCTATACTAGAAGGGAGATGTAGTTGAATCATTGGTCCACCTTTATCAGATACAAATTTTTGTGGTTGTAATGCTCTGTTGATAATCTCCCAAAGATGTTGGTTATGGAAACTAGGGTCCCTAACATTATTACAACTTTCATTGGTTGATATAGAATCGTCTGTTTTATAACATGGATAGACTAATTGATAGAGTAAATGGTTGGGATGATACCATGTTGATATTATTAATGAAAAACTAAATTATTCATCCTATGATGAATATTTGAGGTATGTGAGGTCATTATGTGACTTTCAAGGGATGTAGTTGTTGTACTTTTTCAATAACATCCACTGAATGAAGATATTTTATCAGATCAGGGTGTTGAGATGAGATCAGTATCTACAGTCACACATATAACAAGTAACAAGGTCACTGGTCAGTGTAATATAATAGGCATGATCTATGCTCAATAAAATATGCATGAAACACACAATCTACATTTTACTCTCGATCCAACCATTCATCTGAAATAGAATTTTCAAATCTAGGATGTACATTTTTCATGGGAACCACGATTATAGAGGGCCATCCAGCCATAAGAATCATGTTAGTTTTCCATTTTTGTAATATATTCCATAAAAAATGGGATGATACTTGATTAACTGTCCATTATATTATTTCATGGATTCATATATGGATCACCATTTTTCTTTAAATAGAATATGAAAATAAAAACATCCTACAACATGATTATCATATCATCTTGTTATTTTATAGATTCACATCAAATTCACCATTGTTGTTTCTATGGAAATAGATAAGGAACAACCTACGAGATATGAAAAAATGATCAAATTAAAATTGGGTTGTCTATACTTTTCATATTGAGAAATACATGTCACCGCTAGAAGATATCTCATTGGGTGCACCACATTTTCTATATCGAAATATTTTTCTAGCTAAACAAGTGGTTTTATTTTAGGGGTTCAATGTTATTATACAATCATTTAAGCCAGAATCACTATTTTTTCTCTAACATAAACTCCCAAAGACTCCAAAATCAATCAACATGAATGGAATTTCATAATAAAAGAAGGTGGTCCATTGGGATTTTATACCCAATGAATCTTACGAACTCACATTGGTTTAAGGGCTGGGAGGTCTAACTCTTCATACCCTTTTGGGTGGAATTTATTCCTACTTCAAGACTCCTTAATAGATTTAATATATATTCAAGAATCAATTCTGAATTGTTATAAAATACTTGTTACGCTAAAAAGTTAATCAAATGTAAAATCCATCTGTAAATGGAATATATTAATTAATCAATCTATATGTGTCGGTTTTTTGAATCCCATTTCCAATTAATGAGTATCTTATTATATGTTGAATCTATATAACTTGGGACATCAATATTTGTTACCATAAATGGGGCAGTTAGTATGTAAAGGATGGTATTGATCCTTTATGAGGCATCATATTTATCTTGATTTATAGGAGGAATCAAAACTCACATATTTCTTTAAACCCATGAAGTTTAAACACATGTGGAGAGATCACATACAAGGACTCTTAGGCAAAAGATATTTGATCCCATACCCATAAGAAGAATCATAAATATCTTACATTATTTTAGGAATCATATTTCTCAATGTTCAGTTAGGTTGGGGATTAGAGACTAATGTTTCCCTATTATTGGAGCAGTCAAATGAAATTATACTATTGACAAGGGATTTAACGATAAGGTTTCTCTAAAAGATAGAGTGTCGTGAGATGACTGATATTATAACTAATACTCCCTAGGATCACATGATCTATTCTCGGTGTGGGAAACTATGGATAGAAAATAAGTAGTCTCTTTGTATATGAATGTTGGCATTATGATCTTAGACAACCATTATAATTTTTATTATTTACCTCCATCCATATAAATGAATCATATGTATCCTAGTTATGGAATGAATTTGAGACATCAAAGTTCAGTTGATCTCTTAGTCTGATGAAGGATGGGGATGAATGTTTGACCCATGAGATTGATTGTTCCCTAATGGTTCAAGTGTTAGGAAATTGGGAGGACTTACACTGAGGTAAGTGTATATTTGAGATCTTTCCATAGGAATGAATCCCCTTATAATTATTTATTCATAGAATTAGTTTTATCAAAGTTTAATTGGTCAGTTTTTCTCACACAAAATATTCCTTAGTATCTAGAATAAATCATATTATATAGCTGATTGAGGCATACACAAAGATTATTCCATAGCTGGTGAAGATTTATGATGTAAATGAACCAATCATTATAACCCCCTAAGCACACATGAGCATTGATCACTATGAGAAACATAGGATATTAAGTAACCAATATCACTCTATGATAATGTTGGACTTATGAGATGGAAAATACCTTTGGATGCTTAATATTGTTCTATGGACTTGGAAAGGTAGTCTACATGTCCCGGTTATAGAATGAATCAGAGTTCTCATAGTTCTATTGATTGGTGCATATACATTGTTGATGATATTTGGACAGGGATTACACACTGAGGGTTCCCATTGATCGAAGATTACACATTGAGGATACCCTTTGATCCCGAATTATACACTAAGTCATTTCTTTGACCGAGGTATAGAAACTAAGGTTCCCTTTGAACGTATCCTACACATTAAATACATCCTATGATCTCGTCTTACACACTCATGATTCCCTTTGACAGGGGCTTAAAAAAAGAGGCTACTATTTGGCCAGGTATTAAAAACTATGGATTCCATTGTATACATTTTAGAAATGATTGTCATGTCATGGGAGGATTTCTTGACATAACCTGGTTGTATTCATGAACTACCTGATCATCTTCTTGAAATTACATTATTGGATACTTGACAAGGTAGAGGATATCTGGACATATATTTCCATATTGTGGACATGTAAAAATAAAATTGCATGTTCCATTTGGATTGTACATGGGAAATCACATAATCTGAATGGAATGTATAATAATCATCACATGATAAAGGATCACTTGGATTGAAGAAATCATGATACCCTATTTTTGATGTCTGAAGAAAATAACATGATCTCGGATGACATGTCCTGATGTTATCATGAAAACTGACTGACATGTGTGGATGATTTCATGATATTTGGATAACATGTCCTAGATGTCATAAAAAAAGCTAGATAACATAATTAGAGGGCATCAGATGATCTGGCTGACTTGTTCTGAGTAAATCTTAAAATCTTGTTGACATTCCATAGTTCTATCACAAGACCAAGTTGACATGTATTGGTTCCACCATATTATTTTGGAGACATGTATAGAAGATGTCATATGATTAGGATGGAGAGAACATAGGGTTTCCCAAGACTTGGGTTATATTCCTGGGGGTGGACCATGTGACTTTCTTTGACATATATATGGGACATCTCATGATCCAAATAGTATACCAAGGGAGAATTTCATGATCTCGGCGACGTATCCCAGTGTTATTTCATGGCCAGGGTGAGTATAGCAAAGCACGTGAGGATTGGTGAATCTGTCTTCATAAAGGTACCCTAACTCTAGTTATTATTCTTGTTTTTATTGAAAATGATTCATTGATTTTTTTAGTTTAAGCTTGTTTTATGTCTTACATGAATCAAAATATATGTGGGCTTTCCTTTTCTTGAACCTCTCAAATTCACTCACATGATCTTAAGTGATCGCATTTTGTTACTATGAATGTCGCATGATCCAATAGGTTGTTCCCTATTTTTTTACCTGGTAGAAGTACTTATTATCAGGATATTGGATTCTCCGATGCTTCAGTGGGTCGGTGCGTGTATCCAAAGGATATTTTTTCATTATTTTGTGGATGATTTATAGGCCATTCCACACCGATTATACAACCATTTTCCCGGTGCGTATTTTGAAAATCTAGGTTGGAGTCAGTGGAGGCCTTTAGTGTCTTTAATTTCGCATGTTCCAACAGTATGTCATTCTAAGGGAGTCACCTGAATTTTAGGTGTATAAAGTCCATCCCATCAATGCCTCATTTATTGAATTTTTTCCAACCCAAGGATTATTCCTAATCACATGGACACTTCAAAGGGTCTTTTTGAAGGTTATTATAACCTATATAGTGGACTTTTCGAGTTTATGATTCCTGTTGGAGGGATTTCTTATGATATATGATGTCATTATGAGTCTTTTCATGAGACAAGTGTGGCTTTCCAGGGGCATTTTATGAGATCAATATGACATGCCAAGAGGTCTTTCTGTATCGTGTTATCCTGTCGGGGGGGAGAGGGGGGTTATTGTGACTAATGGAGATCACCCAGGCTGTATGAACTTATTTTCATAAGATCAATGTATCTTCCCTTCAAAAGAAGAATCCATCATTTTCTTTTTATTTCCATGTTTATTTTAACAAGACTAGGGATCTATTGAGTTTTCATGAGTTTTTTCAAAGAAAACCCCTCTACCCATAAATGATTCATCATCAAAAAACAAAGTTTCATGTGGTGATGCATGATCATTCCATAGAAAAACGTTTATTTTTCTTTTGGAAATAGGGGGTGTAGGACCACCTGTACATGTCCAAGGCCCTTTGTGTGGCAAGGGTGACATGTGCGCAATATATCACATGGAGAGACATACATGTTTTCAAGGGCTTTTGGTATCACATTATCTTCATGGGTGTATCACATGGGTTTTATAAAAGAATTATACTCCCAAAATTTGGCTAATCTTCCTTAATTTAAATGTACATTTGGATGGTTTTTCAACAAACCATTGGTTGACAAATCACACGAATTGGGAGGTCATCTGACAACCACCATGTGATCAAAAATTGCATTGGATTCCTTTAAATGTATATGGAGGAATTAGCAATGTGGATTTATTTGATCCTATCGCATTTTATGCACTGTACTGGATCATTCTCATTACCATTCGAAGGATCTATGATCACATGTATATTAGTGGTTTACGAAATCTATTTGATCATGGACAAATATTTCCTACTTTATATTGCGGGAAACAATAATACCCATATTTAGTGATGTTATCTTGTTTGGATTCTCTGATGAACATTTAGAGGGCATCAAAATATATTTACTCATAATAATAAAGAAAACAATTTTTGAATAAAATTTATTGTGTTGACTAATAAAATGATCATAATAAAAATTAATCACATATTCAAAAATAATTAATTACTATATTAACAATGATTTGGAGAATTATATATTACTTAATGTTGCTAATACTATTCATTTCATCTAATTTAACACCTATTTTATTAAGATCACATGATAATATTTCATTTTTAATTTATGCTAGTTATTCTATTCCACATAAGATATCATATCGGTTAAATTTAAATAAATACTTAATGAAAACTATTGGTGTGTAACATTATCCACTCATTTAATAAATTTAATCCTTGAGATTTTGAAATTTCAATTTAGAAATAAATGTTTGATATTTTAAAAAGTCTTAGTGGGAATCACACATCATAAATATAGTTACTAAAAATTTCTATTAATGAGATAGAATGTGAAATATGGAGATCACCACAATACTATTCATTAGAATAGGAGAACATTAGTGGGATTAGAAATCCTGGAAATGGAAGTGAAATATATCTATCATGTTTTGATGGAGAGTTATATAGGACATAGTGATTAGAAATTTAATCTTCATAATACCATAAATTTGTGATGGGTTGAAAGACTATTGATCTCATATTAAAAAGTATAAATGGATAATATTTGTAATTTAATATCACTTTCTTATAGTTGATAGATTCTTTTACAAAATAGATAAGCACTTGAGAAAATAAATATACCAGGTTTATTTCCATGTCATATGAAAAACCCCATCATTTGTTTGTGTTTTGTTCCATATTCACTTAATCTCTAACACTTGGAAATGTATGTTCAAGAAGAATATTTAAGCCTAAATAAATTTAATGAATCATAATATACAAAATTAACTCTTATGGCCATTAAATGTTCACTAAAACCAAAATAGTTAATTTATCATATCAATAAACAAAAATATCTAAAGATTATCTTAATCCATTCAATATGTAGTTATTCCTAATACATGTCCAAAGTATTTATACCCAAATTCAAAAACCAACCTATTTAGATGTATGGTTCCTAAATATTCCAAATAAACTTATCATTAGATTCCATGAACAAACTAATGTCTCTATTATTGTAACATTCCAAATATATGATTTCTAGGATCACCTTTAAACCATAATGAAAAATTTCAGGCATCCAAATACTTTTAAAAGAATCACTAAAGTACAATCCTTATATATCTAATGATACTAATATTTTATATTTCAATTCATTAATTCAGAAACAAAAATAATTTTATTATTCAACATTGTATTTCATAACAACACAATCATGACAATGATACCATTGTTTCTTCTGAGCTACATTCCCTTAAGGAAGGATAAATTCGTTTTATACTATTTTATCTCCATAAAGTTGAAGCATTGGAGGACTTTTTTAATTCCCATGAAACCCCAAGACTGGTGTCTTTTCTCTCCACACATATTGAAATCTCGAAATCCCATAGAGAAAGTACCAAGCTGTTTCCATCCAAAATTATACCATGTGGGAAAAAATTTTATTCCATTATTCCCCTTTTTTATCTTTTTCTTGGATATCATCTTCGTCAATTGATTCCTTTCAAAGTAATAATACATAGACAATTATTTTTCGGTCTTGATAGAACATGATACTATATATCATATAATTTGATGGATTGGTTGACTAAACACAATCAAAGAGTAGGCCTAATACGATCAAACAATCGATCAATACTTCTCTTTAGATTATATATGTTGTCTGTAACATGCCATGTTATCCCTTTATTGTTGGATTCATACATTGAAATATTCTCATCATCATTTTTTCCTGGACTCATGAATTTTCTATCCATATCCTCTTATTGTTCTAGAGGAAAATATTTTTCCATGAAAAGTTCTATAAAAATCCTCCATTCAATGTTTTCAATTTTATATTTCTCATTATTGGTATGAATCAATGACCACCACTAATATATATATCTAATTAAATGGTAATCATATATACAAACCTTCTCAATTACATTACCTCCAAAATAGAGAGATATATTCTCTAAATAATACATCCATTTCTCACCTACAAATGGATTCGGGGTCTCATTGAATGTTGGATATTGCTGACACATAAAGAAGTATAAAATTTTACACTACATTCTAGATAAATAATATTATGCATTAGAGAAAGGTTATTTCTCAAAACCTGAGAAAAATTTCTAATTATAGATACAATTTTTCTAACTATAGATACCATTCCATCTCCAACGTCGTTGTTATTCCTTGGAAGAAAATTCCTATATAAAGTTATATGGTTCTCATTCCTTCTAATAGGATCCATTTATGAAAAATGGCATACACTATATTATATCATAACATTTAAAAACATAATTTATTTTCTCAAAACTAGAGAAACACAAAATGTAAATTTAAAATGTACATATTAATAATATCTAGATCATAATCATAGTTTATTTTGATATGTTTCAAAATTATGTCATAAGGATTCATTCTCAAATATAAGTTTCCCTAAATCTGGTCCCCATGATTTCCACATAACTTCCTTGGATACCTACATTAAATACCTCAACCCCAATAACCCATAGTCAGTGGCTACATTATTAATTTGGAATATGAATCCAATCTTGAAGGACCTAATAGTTTAGTAGTATTAGCAGACTATATAAATAATTAATTTTCACTTTACATTTAAAAAAATTAAATACACAATGAGTTTTTTTGGTAATTATATTTATCCACATAGTATGTCCCTAAATATCAATCAGGAAATAATTACTTGTAGTTAGGGAAAATATAAAACATAAGAAATGTAAGAGCTCAAATTCTAAGTAAGGTAAATCATACATCAAAAGATATTACTAAATATGTCATAAATAATAAAGAATGATAAATAATTGAAACACATGCCATTTAATCAATAACATGATAATTATATGGTAGGAATAAACGAATATAAAAAAATTCTATTTAAATAATCGCCTTACAATGAATATTTTTCATGGATAATAAAATAGTCTAATAATCACTTGTAATAAAAAAAATCTCATCATAATGGAATTTATAATGACAAATATCTAAAACAAACTCCATAGCCTAAAAAATGAACTCTAAAAAAAGTATAAGTCCTCACCCAAAACCCAGTCAAGTTTGTATTATTGGAAAAACCAATACATCAATGGGATATAGAAGGGCCCACCCATCCCTTAATAAATCAAATTCATTCTCCATATGAAATGGGTGAAACATAATCAAAATAAAAAATCATATTGAATTACTAACATATAAGATCTAATACATTCCCGAGTTAATAACCATAAACCATACAGATTAATATAATGAATGGAATCAAAATTTAACATCCATAGACTATATAATCATACACCATTCAATAAAATATGGTTGATGGTATCATAAGAGATTAGCTTATGTTAAGCATAATATTCAATAAACAATGTTCATATAGATGAAAATAATCTAATAAAATCATTGAAATATATTTGATAGAAATACCTTCTATACATTGATATTCAATTTTATAAACAAAATGATTACAAAACATTTTAAAAAATCAGTTTTTATAAAAATTATATTTTAAAATTTAAAAAATTATTCTTTAAAACATTTTAGTTTTCCTAATGGATAGAAATTATTTAAATTATACACATGTTAGAATAATGATTCCTTTCGCTTTTTAAATGAATTCCAAACATGGATTTTTTTAAAACCAAAGTTTGATTCATTTCCAAAAAATTGGAAGAAGTCAAAAATGAGTAAAACATACACTATCCATTTATAGGAAAATATATAAAATGATTTTATTTTTTTTGGAAAACCAAATCAGGGAAGTAACTATTCCCTTGTGGAGACTAAATCATAAAAAATTATGAATAATCATGAGATTGTGAAATAAACCATTAAATTATGTAAAATTTACTCCGTATGTATAAGAAGAACCATTATAGTGGTTTTAAATAAATTTTTAACTTATAATCGAATCATATTAATATTTTTTGTAACATATATGACTCCCTTATAAAATTTTACCCCTCATTTATTAATAATATTTTATTCGTTTATCTATTTTTTGTTAGTTGCATTATTTTCTCATGCTTGTTTTGTATTTAGAGTCTCAGTTCACATGAATATTATATAGATAAAACGTATCTAGAATAATATTAATGTAATTAATATCATATTTAATCATTAAGTACATTTTAGAAAAATAATATAATGATGTGAGTATAATAAAAATGAGACTGTTTGGTTTTGACTCTTATATGACCATTGGTCAATATGACCATTGGAAATAACACTCTTAACGTTATGATTATGATTTATAAATAAAAATTATCATGGTAAAATAATATATAATGATGAGTTGATGGGATCCTCCAGTAGACCAGGGCCAAACGAAGCCCATTTTTTGGAGCTTCAGAATAAGGTGGTGTCGCTGGGCTTCACTCTGGACCATGCCCAAGATGAACTCAAACAAGTTAAGCTTGAACAAAATCACATATGGGAGAAGTTCAAGCTTATATAAATCTCCACTTGGGAAATGTTTTCTAAGAGGCCCCAAGATTCTATAACCATTTCACACATTACTCTTAGCTCATATGCATGTGTTATAAGTGGCTATATAACGAGGCCTTATCTACATTGTATAATATTTTCGTATAAATAAAAGTGTTGTTCCTTCTTTTCGTAAAATCTTAATTTTTAAATTTCAAGATAAATATAGGATGAATTTATAGAAGTTCCATTTTATAGATGAATATTTGAAAAAGGGTATTTTAAAATAATTTTTTATACTTTAAATAATTAATAATGTGAAATGATTTCCAAAAATGGTCTTCTACAGTTGGGATCAGTAAGAAATTTAGATTTTAATGAGATAAACATATTTTTTGTTAATAGTAAATTATGAATAGTAATATTACCCTTGTGATTAGTAATGTGACCAATGAAATAGAAACCTCACTTAAAAATGTGTAAATATAATTTAGGAACCTTGAATGGTAATGTGATACAATTGCATTAGTAAATAACTATTTCAGAATTACTAGTTAAGTATTTGTTTTTTTGGTTAAATAGGGTTTTAAATTAATAATTAAATATCTCAAAATAATAAAATTATTTTCATAAAATAGAGTTCATTTTTAATTTATAGAATTAATATTAGGTTAGGGTGATTTTATGACATTTTTATAAAATGTTTTGTTTTTTGATTAATAGTAAAAATACAGTTTTGAGTTTCGGTGTGTTTATTGTCATCATTATTGATGTAATAATTATTTAATAATTATAGTAGACATTTGTAGAGTAATATATGTTATTATTTTTCCTAATTGGCCAATACCATGGGACAATACCATGGGTAATCCCATGGTTTGGCATCTACCACTAATGAGGTGTTCCATGGAAATTAAAAAAATATTCCCTCACTTTTGCTGAACAAACAAACTCGTTCATCCATTCCATTAATTCCAAATTCATCTTCTAAAACTATCTGTTCTATTGCCTTCCAATTAGTTCTTAAATGGTTCCCTCAATCCCCACCCATGGTCCCAACCATCGTGCTTTTGAAGTTACTTATCAATGTAAGGGAACCTTTCACCCTCCTCTTTTAGTCATGAATTCATTTATGTTATGTCTTATAGTTTCGATATTATTATGTGGGCATATGTAATCATATATCCTTATTAATTTAAATTTCCTGTGAGAATTATTAGATACTCTTTCCTCTTTCATAAATTGGTTTTCTTACTTTTTAAGTGATGAGGTTATGTTGCTGAATTTTCATAAAAGAAATCACATTTTAACTTTTCTTTCATGTTTCCATTTCAAGTGGTATGTCATTGAAATATAATTACCATGATATTATTTCTATTTTATTATATACCTATAATTAATTATGAGTTATTTATGATCGGGTGACCCTTTTATTGTAT
The DNA here is from genome assembly GCA_963277665.1 of Viscum album. Taxonomy (NCBI): domain Eukaryota; kingdom Viridiplantae; phylum Streptophyta; class Magnoliopsida; order Santalales; family Viscaceae; genus Viscum; species Viscum album. Next base: position 687,213,501 of record OY728129.1, on the reverse strand, counting down.
CTTTATAATGTTTTCAAAAACCATATTGTATAGCCATTATGCTGTAGAATTTTCATCTCAAAATCTCCCTATTTTTCTAAAAAATTATATTATTTTAATTATGTGAATACTCAAAATAATTTAATTTTTAAGGGTATACTCCAAGGAATAAAACTAATATATTTTATTCTGTAATTTACATATATATAACCCTCTCACCCTTTCAATGTGTTAGAAATGACCTAATGATCTTATTTTTAAGTCCTTTTTAAACATCACGATTTTGACATGAAACCCATTTCTTTTATTCCCATTGGGTTATTTAGGAAATTTATGTTTATGATATATGTGTATAAAATTAAAATAAATACATATTAAGGGTGTTTCTATATATCACTCCAATTCATTGGGTAAAGAAATTAATCTCTAGAGATGACAGCTTTTACGATACCTTCATGAATAACTATGGTAATTGTTTTGATACCATGGGGTTGGAAAATGGTGATATGTTAATGAATGTCTAAATTAAATGTTGTATCCAAATTTTAATGTAATGTTTAATTTTATTATTATTATGATATACATCTTTAACTACATGTTGTTTAAATTTATTATTTTTATGATATACATCTTTACCTACATGTTCTTTTTGATATCGATCAAGTTCACAAATAAACTATTTGACTTGCTTTCTTTAATGTGCCTTATGCTTACCCTTTCCCTTGATGTATGTCTCCAGGTTATGAGATGCAGTAACTATTCATAGGATAAACCTATGATGAAGCCTTACATGTTTATTAGAAGAATTGTTTATATTTTCATGTATTATGTTTCTGATTTCCAAGACATTATACTTTAAATATCCTCTACTTGTAAAATGTAATGAAAAGTTATGTATATAAAAGGATGGATTACATAGTTTGTATCGATGGATAGTTTAGTTATTTATGGAAATTAAAAAATGAATGTATTATGATAAAACCTATAGAAAATTATAAATATAGAAAAATCTCCATGTACTTTTTGTGATATATTATGTAAGGGGTTTCTGAACAAATAAATCACATTCTAGATACGACCAAGTGGATGTGGCTCTAGAAAAATGTACCTATGAGTTAAAAATTTGAAAGGATGTTTCGAGTTTGACCAGGGGTATCCTGGAACATAAAAATGGGCCTTATTATACTTCTAATTTGACACTCTTGGGGGATATGTCTGGTTAATCACAAGATTTTTATGAATGATTATAAGGTGTTTACAGGGAAATGAAATTGTTGTTATAGAATACTATGTTAAAGGATAATGTTCAAGAATAACCATTGTAATTTTTATCATACCTTGGGGTTGGAATTTGGTGATATTTTCAAGAATTTATAAATTAAATGTTGTAGATAAATTTTTATGTTATGTTTCAAGGTGTTATTTTAATGATATTCCTCTTTTTCTACATGTACATATTGAGATTTCTCATGTTCACATGTAAACTGTTTCACATGCATTCCTCACTGGGCCTTTTGCTCACCCATTCCTTTGATGTATGTCTCCATGTTATGAGATGTAGTAATTGTAATTAGGATGAACATTTTTTGATGCCTTAGAGTTGGAGTAGAATACTATTTTTTATTTTCATGTATTATGTTCCTGATTTCTAATATACTAGACTTTAATGATCATATTTTTCTAAAATGTAATGAAAAGTTTTGTAAATAAAATGAGGGTTGTCATAATTTTATTTTAACGATCTCTGACCATGGAATCAATGTGTACATAATAAAAACATTTTTAGGCATTTTATTATCATACACCGACCAATATTATAGTCCATTGTGCTTTAAAGATCTCATTATTCAATGATATTTAGGGACTTTGATTCATGAGGAATGCCTCCTAATTAATTATGTCCACCCAAAATTCATTAAGAAATTTAAATGTAGCCTCATTATTTGGGACCTATCATTCATTAAATGGTTCATTTGAAACACCAAACAATTATTTATAGTTTTCTAGGATGCATTATTATAAAATTAATTACTTTTTTCAAATTAAACATTTGAAACACTCTACCTGTATATTCTCCACCATTATATTAACTGAATTACTTAAGATTTAAACTGCACTCCTTTTCCAGAAAGGATATATATTGAATAAAGTGATGGATTTAAAATATGAGTTATATTTGTATTTTGATCGAATAAATATATTTTATATGGATATATTACAAGAGGGTGGGGAAGGGGTGAATTTTATTTTGAAAAAATTTCATTTAATGTTTTTTTAACTAAAATATCACAAAATTCATTATGTAAAAAGAACAGATTTGGTTGTATCCCTCCGTCCAATTAACAGAGTATTTTTTAAAATATGATTTTGATATATCATAGATAATAAATCATAAAAACATATGATTCTCTTTAGAAATGTAGAAAATCCTAATCCAGAAAGTTTCAATTATATATGATTTATCAGATTCATATAAGATCAGATTAATTGTTTTTTATCCTATTTATAAATTTTACTATAAAAATAATACAATAATAAATAAAAATAAAAGACTTTTATGAAAGAATAAAAATAGTATAAATAATATAAGAATGAATATTAAGTATTTATAAATAATAGTTCTATTTTAATCGTAAGAGTAAGGTATCCATTATCCATGGAATAAGGTATCTGATAGTTTATAATTACAAATATGTATGTATTTCCTCAGAAAGGAATGACCTCATTATGATGATAGGATTTAATATTTCTACCTATCCTCAATATACCTCAATCCAAATAATCATATCTTTTGTGTTATCCTTAAAATCCCTCTATTAGATGATCTGATTCTATATCTTACCTTCACAATAATCCATCGATCATAATCACAAATATGAGGCGCAGTTTCAATGAAAAATTATTCATAAGGTGAAAACATGACAAGGTTTATTTAATAAGAGAATTCTCTAAAACAATTACAAAAAACAATGAACAATCCATTCACAATTTGTATTGTTTATATATGTCACACAATAGGAATTTGAAAATGAAACGAACAATCAGTTGTCTACACAAAACACATCGAATGACCTAGTATTTATATTTGATACTTTAATGGCCATCTTCATATTCCAATGGTCATATTTCTCTGAGTTTGTTTCAATGACATGGAAATATTTCCCCTCAATGGCTATATATTAACAAATTGTTGACCATTATAATAATCTTACACCATCAAAATATAATAGATATTACACTATAATAGAAATAATTTTTCCATAATTGGAATTAAAACATATTCAATCTGATGGAAATAGTTACAAATACATTATGATAATCTTTATTAGTAAGAATCAGATGTTTATCTATTTAAATAATAGTCCGATTATAAATAATTATTCAGTACAAATAAAATACAGAATTACTGAAATCTAAACTCATGAAGGTGAATATAATGTTTATTGGTTCCAAAATCATTAAAATAATAAAAATAATGAATATAGGCTTCTATTCATCAATATAATAGAACAAATTCTAAGTATGGTAAAATATAAGTTTTTTTATAGAAACATTCTAAAATAAATTGGACATAAAAATTTAGTAATCAAGTATTTAGGAAAGAGTTTGTGATTTCCAAAACTTAAGGAATGGAAAAGTAATACGTAAAACATTTGACTCAAATATCTCCCCCTTTTTAGAAATCAAAAACCAAAAAACATAAATAAATAAAACATTAGACAAAATAACAATCCATTATCTTTTAGTAACATCGTATTCTGAATTAAATATAATTTCTTATGTCACTATGAGTTTATAACTCTTCTGAATATCATGTTGAATACAACTAACTTCCCCTTAGGATAGAAAATCCCCCTATGGATAATATTATCCCATTGATAATAATTCTACACCTTTTTAAATTAAAAAAATAATTGGGAAATGACATTTCTTTCTTTAAAATGGTTAGAAAAAAATATACAAAATAAAACAATGAACTAACTATTAATCCACAAGAAATATGAAATAAAATTCAACCAATTCTAATTGGAAAAAATTCTTCCGAATTTTAATGGGATGAATATTTTAATAATTTATAAAAATGAATTTATAATTATAATGAATAATAAAAAATGATCTCAAAAGAAATAATATTTTAATATTTCTTCATCAATGATCTCTCAACTATTTTTATCTTCTGGATCTCTTTTCATTTTTCCTGAAGAATATCTATTATTTTATATTGGGACTAAATTATCTCTACATGAACATAAATTATTTTAGAAAATACATATTAATTATTATTTACATAATGGATCTAATATTTTTAATTTATCATTCCTAACAACTCAATCAACATATAATTTATTTTCCTTTGTAACTCTATCACTTACAAGGTTCGGTTGTTATTAGAATCATTGAACTGTTCAATATTTTTTACCATGTTTACTATATATATAGATAACTTATTAAAGCCTTTAGAGGATTCATTTATAAGCCACTTCGTGTATTAAAAACTCTTATCAATAATTTGACATCATAATCAATATTATGAGATCATTTTACAACATTATTTTATGCCATTTTGTGAGCATAAGATGTTTCCTGTAAATCAATGAGATCATATTAATTATGAATCTCCCTTTCTATTAAAACATGGATTAATTCCCATTATTCCATTTTATTTTCATGAATATATTCCACATTGTCTTCATTTCTTATAAATAATGTGATTTCTCCATCAAGTATCTATAATGATTGAATTATATCATCAACACCATGAACTATAATCTTGTTCACCGAAGCTAATAGTATTTTAGTAAGTTGAAGATAGTTGCATAATTTTCCACTAATTTTCTCTTAAATTATATATATTTTAAATTATTTTCTCATATTTATCATCAAAATCCTTTCCATTAGATATTTCAATGATATCCTCATCATCATTGTCAGTTTTCTTACCTTTAAGATTTGAATTACGATCTTTGTAATCTCTCTTAGATAGAATTTTATTCTTTCTCCTATTATTTTTTATTCACTGAACATCCATATTTTTATTTTTTTCATTCATAGATGAAAAATATGATGATAATGACTATGATTTTATTAATGAAAACATATCATATTGGATATCCTCTTCATTTCCATTTTTTTCATCCTCATCATTTTCATCTTCATCATTTCCTTATTCTATAAAAGCATTTCCAACCTCTTAATAATTTTTTTAATATTCATCATTAATCATTTCTTCATGAATGATTTCTTCTTCATATTCACTTATTTCTTTATGTACTCTTTCTTTGGATAGAATATCAATTCCATAATAATTTTTTCTATTGATTTAATAATCACTTCATAGAGTTGTTCTTCTATTCATAAATCAACCTTAACTGCTAGTATCGATTCTGATAGTTTTTATTCTACTCGAGTTGGTACTGATTCATCAATATCATTTTTCCCTTGTCTATGACCAATGGAATATCGACATGAACAATATTTATCGCTTTAAAAGACAATTTACTGTTCATATTTACTTAAACGATATAGAATTAAGTTAAGTAAAACTTCTAAGAAAAATTCTGAACATAAATTTAATTATTTCCTTAAATATGGGTTTCTGATAAATTTTTCTTCTACTAATTCTTCTTTGAATATACTTCAAGAGTATCAGCACCACATATTCTCATGTCTAAGGCCTCTACTAGGTCATGTTGGAATTAAGGATCACCTTTTCCCTCCTAGTATTCTTCCTCATCTACTCATCCATTATCACACCCTATAATTTCATTAGATTCTTCACTTTCGTGTAAGAGGATGTTTAAAATGTAATTTTCTTCTACTATGAATATTTCTTTGATGGTTCTTCTTTTATAGAAGCACTACCAAATACATCAATAAACATCTTTGATTTTTCATCAAAACCAAATATCATTCAATTTAGTGTATTGTCACTTATGTAAGAAGTGTTAAATGTATTAAAAGTTTATTTAATTATAATTTCACACATATTCATATATTGAACAATTAATATTCTTAAAAAACTATGAAACTGATGAGTTTTTATTTGATGGATCTAGACATCCCATTTTTTATAGTAAGAAAAATGAATCTGATAAGATTTTTTTCCATCATAGTCACTAAATAGTATAATATGAAATCACTTTAAACATTTATTGTGTCTCGATCTCCTTTTATTGATATAAGATATCCTTTCATCCAAATTGCTGTTACACATTTATTTGGATCTAGATGAGTGACCGTCATATTTTTTTATCATTACTAAACAATTTATATTATTCTTTCTTTTTATTCAATATATCATGATCATCTGGATGTTTCTGAGAGGGATAAAAGGAATCATCTTTAAATCTACTCCCATTTTGATTTAATTTTTATATAAGATAGTCTAAATTATGAATAGTTACTTTTCTTATTTCATCAACTATTGTCCTCCTATAATCCCATTTATTGGGAAAGATATATATGATATTAATAACAATGATATCATCTTATAGTCCTTTCTCACCAATGGCTTGTAGACTATTTATAATTGTAAAAAATAATTGATGAATTTTAGAAATAGATTTACCTAATAAGAAATCGAATGTTCTGTAGTAAGTACATAACATTTATATTCTAGTTTAAAAAACGTTTGATGTTCCAAAATGTGTAACCTAGAACCTTACCTAATGCTGTTAGAAACTTCAAAAGACAATATTGAACTATAAATTACATTGGTCATGGAACCAAAAAAAAGTGTTCTTTTCTCTACATTTTAGTTGACAATATTTTATTTCCTAATTAGTAAAGGCTGAAACTTCCTCATCAAGGATCTTATAATTTCTAGTAATCATCAAATTTATATAAACTCTGGTGTTGATTAAAAAGTCTCCATTCTCATTTTATAATATTTATTATAATCAAAAAAATATATTTTTGGTCTATTGTGATTCATATTATCAATAGACGTGGTATTCAAACAATTCATCATAATAGAAAAGATTTATTTACAAAAAAAAATTATAGTGTAATAATGTTTTATAAACAAAGATATTTTGAGAAAATTTAACAGACTTTACAAAGTAGAAGAGATAAGAATATAGAAAGTGTTTGAGTCGTTGAATCCATATATAATAGTAAATATTGGATAACAATATGATAATTTTGATATTAGGATCATTTTAATGGATTCTATATGGATCTATTACAATATGAGAGGGGTGAATTGTAGTTATAAAAAAAATAGTGTGAAAAAATTTAAACTAAACCCATTCACAAACCTCTTCATGTAAAAAGGATTGAATTATGACTTGACCCTCAGTATGATTACAAGTGTGTCTTTGTTATTATGATTTTGTTATATCATATTTAATGAATAATAATAACATATTATTCTATTAAAATAATGTAAAATTTTGTAATCATAATTTATACATTTATATATGAGAGTATCAGATGCATAAAACATCTCATTACTTTTTTGTGTTTTATCATATTTAGAAATGTTATGATAAAAGTAATACCATAATAGTAGAAAAATAAAACACTTTTAATAAACAAGTAAAATAACTAAATCTATATAATAATGATTTATGTCTTTTTAAAAGGAATAGATATCTTTTAACCTTATGATTAAGGAAGATAGAAACATTGGCCGAATCAATTCCTTGTTTTATACTTACAAAAAAGTATGTATTTCTATGGAATGGAAATTCCTTGATATGGTGATCAATATTAATCTATCATCTTATCTTTTTTATCCCTCGATCTGATGGAAAAGCTATGTCTTTCTATCCCTACATGTCCTCGATCAAAAGATCAGATTCCCTATCTTGCAATCCCTATAATCCCTTGATCATTCTCCTAGGACAAAAAAATAATTACAACACAAATGATTATGAAGGGGAAAAGCTAACATGGATCCCTTATGAAGACAAAAATATAAAACAATTAAAAAATAGTAAGAATAATCCATTCACACTTTTTAATCCAAAGATATATCGCACAATGAGAATTTGAATATGAAATTAAATATCAGCTATCAACACAAATGACTTTGACTGACCCGATATTTATAGGTGAACCTCACATGATCATCTTGATCATTAAATGGTCATATTTATCCGTTTTTTTCAAATGACATGGATAGATGGAACTTCAATGACTATATTTCATCATATTTTCTAACTTCGTACTGGTATGACACTGTCATAGTGTAAAATATGTTCCATTACAATAGAAATCAATTTTGCATTTCATGAATTTAAACTTGGTGAGTTTGATTGAGTTCCTTGAAAATTTAATTACCGTAATAATTATGAGTTTGAATTAAATGTTTATCAGTTCTGATATCAGTCCAATTATAAAGAATTTTTTAGTATGAAGACAATAAAAAAATCTTAAATAAAATTTCATAATAGTGAATCATATGTTTATGAGATTTAAAATCATTACAATAAACATAATAAATAATGTAGGATTATATTTATCAATAATATATAAATAAATATAATTGGGGTTAATGTGATTCTTTTCTAAGAAACATTCTAAAACACTTTGGGGATATAAAGTTAGTAATCAGTATTTAAGAATGAATTTTTAATTTCAAAAAATTGGAGGAATGGAAATGTTATAAGTATTTTTTTTACTCAAAATAATGTTCCTGAAATAAAACATGGGTGTTCTTAATAAATATAACCCACACTATAAATATTTCATTATTGTTGAATTTAACATGGTATAATGATCCTATATGAGAATAAACAATTGTTGATCTTTATGCATATGTATACCCCAATTTGAGTCTACAATTCTAAGTTTTCCCACCTTCCATATTAATTTAATCCTTATAGTAGTTCCTAAAGATGCACACATTTCATATTTCTATGTTAAAATAATTGAGTTTCTAAATTCCTTATATGTTTTGGATTTTCATTCATTTTCTAAAATATGTGACTGAGTCTTTCATGAAACATATTATACATTCCATAAGTTTTTTTGATGAAAAATGTTAATCCTTATGAACTCCTAGTAAGATGCAGCATTAAATTTTTCACTCATGTTTCCACCACCATGTATCCCCCTATGATTTTATGCATATATTATGAAAAAATTTATAAAAACCAGCATCAAGAAGCAAACCTATAGAAATTATATTCTTCTGTAATTCTGATATGTGACATAGTCGTCCCAACTTCATAACATATCTTCTATTAGTTGAAATATTAACATCACCAATTAAAACCGTCCTGAGAGGTTAATCATCCTCGAGATATACTATTTGAATCCTTTTTTGAGATATGGATCAATATACCCCTATTGAATGTTGTATGAAATGATGCCCCAAAATCAATGATTCATGAATCTACTATACCAATTTCTCCAAGATAAAAAATATATTCCCTGTTGGTATTATTTAAAGAACATTTGTATGTAAAATTTCAATAAATAGAGCTCTTTTACTTGATTTACTTAGTCACCGGCCCAATAATTCAAGAATGTCAGCATATAGTTCTAGCTATTTTTTATGTCACTTATTTTTTTAATTCTTTTACTGACCATTCTAAGGGGTGGATTTCCGAATACATTTTTTTTACATATGTCCACATTGGTAGTTTATTTCACCTCCTTTGACCTAATATATTTATTCAAAATGAGTACATGGTTATATGAAAAATATATTTTTGTATTACCACATGAATTTAATACCATCCTGACTATTATATCTCATGATATTATAAGTGTTTAAAGAAGAATAAATGGTCACACTAGGACTCTAAAATTTACAGCTATGATTTTGAAATATATTAAAGTGTATATAAATACATTGAAATGATTTTCCACTAACATACATTCCACCAAATTCAATATTCATAGAAAAAACATAAGATAAACATTATTGTTCTAGGATTCTAATACAGTTCAAAAAATGAAATTTTTTATTCCGAAAAAAGGATTTTGGGATAAAAAATGAAATACATTAATTTATGGTAGAAAAAGGCAATATAGTCTAATTAAATCTGCCTAAACAATGTTTTTTTATAGTATATAGGGAGGGAAACTAAGATCATATAAATGAATACTTACTAATCGTTCTCACATTTTGATACCGGAAGATTGCCCACTATATTCATCTATCACCATGTATGATTAATTTCGACATATAGGTAGAGTATTATCCCAGAGTTTTTGACTAAATCAACAATTCTCTAATTAAATGGAAGTGTATTCTTTAAATATTTTACAAATAAGGAAGAATTAAATTCAATGTAATATTAAGATATGTTTAATTTCCAATGATTGATAATGGTAACCACTAAAATGGATTCATCTTGGAAAGAGGATTCCTCTATATAGTTTGTTTAGAAATCAAGGATATTGAGGCTTCAAAGTCATGGAAAAGTCCTCCGCAACATATATTCTCTTCAAAACCTATACAATATGTATATTAATATTAATCCCATAACTTGGTGTGATCTAGAAAACCCAAGTCTCATAATTCATTAAATTGATCATGGACTCATTTAATGCAAGAGTAACCCAAGTCTAAAGAAAAATAAACAGAGCCTCATTTATGAATATTGAGCTAAGGTTAGAAACCCGATAAAATATTATTAATTTTAAGTAAGACTATTTTGTAATCAATCCTTTGTTACATATATAATTTCAACTGTCTCATTTTTTTAGTAAACCTATAGTGATTCTAATACACCATCCAAGGGAATTCACCTAATAACATGCTTGAATACCAAAAATTGATACAAGGAATTGATCTATAAAATTGTCGTGAAATACATTGTACTAAGAAGGAACTAAATGATTCATGTTAAGTTCCCATCAATAAATAGACTATTTGTTCATTCATAATTCTCAATGAAACAACATTAGTATTTATATACATTATAGATGAACATATTTTGATCCTATACATCCATTAGAAGATCTGAGATCTATAGTCAATAAACAATGATTCTATGATTAAAAAGAATATCATAACACAAATGATTATTATCTAGGGAGTCATAATGTTGTTTAATGAGAAACTTATCCTTAAATGAAGTGATGGTGAATGAGTTATAATGATAAGGGGATAATAAAATAAGGAATAAAATTCAACTAGATACATCAAACAAATTTTTTTGACCATAATTAATAAAAATCGTCATGAACCGAGGGAAGGAAGATGTTTCCAAAATATATGGTCAATAGTAGGCTGCCTAGGGAATTAGAGGAAATATAGCTCAATTTTCAATATATAAATCTATATTAAATTTACCAATGATCCAACTAGACTTCTCATTAATCATAAATTGGGAAATTTTAAAGTCAATATATGGGTGGGATCATGAGGAATTGTTTTGATTTGATATGATAATTACCATATTTCATCCATAAAATCCCCACCCAAAAGGATTAATCAATGATATAATTCACTAAAGGTTTTATTTTTATACAAATTATTGTTTAATTAATGGTTATAATACTGATTATCCCTTCATCAATCGCTCAACCCATTATCATACATGTGTAGAAGTTCGTGATATGTTCGAAAACAATCTTCTTCTATTAGATTTTGAAATACATGTTATAGGGAAAATGTCATATGAAAAACTGCATGTTTTATCTCATTATCCCATTCCCATTCTTCTTTTTCTATTTATTATATTTTAATATGCTTATTTAATCTTCCATAACTCACTAGAACAGATGATCTTTAATCACCATCTTCCGAAATCAAAAATATGATCCATAATTTTTTTAATCCATATCATAGTTTCCTACAACACAATTATATAAAAAATAGTTAACTCAATATAATATGGGAAATTCATAGGTAAATGACCTTTCCTAGATGTTTTCTTCCAAACTAATTTATGCAACGAATTGTTCTGTTGAGAACTTATATTCCAAAATTCACTGTCCTGGACAACTCTTTTGGAACATTGTCTCTTTATTCTAAAATTATAGATTCTCTCTATCACTACTAGAATTTTGAGTATCTGCGCCCCTGCACACGGGCGACCGCCATTGGCGGCCGCTATTAAAACTATTAGCGACCGCCAATGGCGGTCGCTAATCCCGTCTAAAAAACGCGGGATTTTTCCCGCCCTGTCATTCCCAATTGTTTCATCACCCGCCGCTGCAACTTCAGGCCATCTCCCCACCGCGCGCCGCCATATTCGGTCACCCCTTCCAACACCTATGTCGGCCCTCGCTTCCCCCTTCCCCCTTGTAGGTTAATCCCCGTCATCCCCCACATCAACAACCACCGTCCACATGCGCCATCAACATACCTCACATACCTCCGGCCACCATAGATCCGCCATGACCGGCGGGTGAAGCTTCATCATCCCCCATCGCCACTGCTGTGTCCACTGGTTCCATACAGCGCAAAAAAATGCTGTATTTCGATAGAGACTTTAGCGACCGCCATTGGCGGTCGCTATTGCTCTTTACCGACGAAGCAACAGCGACCGCCAAAAGCGGTCGCTAGGCGGTCTCAATAGGCCTTTAGCGACCGCTTTTTGCGGTCGCTAATGGCCATTAGTGTAGTAGTGTATATACAATTAGATGAGTTAAATACACAATAATGTATCTTTCTAATTTATTTAAACCATCGAATAAAAACATTTGGAACAGAACAAAAAATGGGTGAACAAAGCGTCCCACTATTATAAAACAACAATATAAATTACGTTTTTTGGAGTAGATATAACTCTATAATGACCCATATTTATAAATATATATAGATATATTATGTGTTTTATACAAGGATTAACATGTGGATTATCCGAAAGAATATTGAAAATTTAAAATTTTCAAATATTGGTAATTATTTTATTAGATAATATGTAAATAATTTAAAATTTTATGTAATATAATAATAAATATATGTTTATTGAATATTTGATGATAATTGATTATAAATAGTGATTTTAATAATAAGAATCAATATAAATAGTATAGTATATTGTTTTTACATAAATGTATATATGATAATTGTAAAAAATAGATGAATATTGTAATGATAACATAACAAATAACAATAAAAAATATTGTTAAAATAAATTGGATACATTTATTATTATATAAATATAAAAATATTAAGAAATAAAATATGTGCGTATGATTTTAGAAATCTAATTAATACAAATTTATAATTAATTATTAATTTCAAGGGATTATATGATTTTATGTAAGAGAAATAGTTAAATATAGATTTTAATATGTGAAATAATTAGATACTATTGAAATTTACAATATAGTAGATAAAGTTACATATTAATTTGAATAAAATATATTTAATTATTTATTTAAATGTTATATTTATCTTATTAAGTTAATATGAAATGAATATATATTTAAATACTGAAATGATATCTATTATAGAATATAAATTGTTTTTATGTGGTTGGTGTAAAATAATATATATGATAATAAATTTTCTTTGTAATATAATAATTATAGAGATGAAGATATTACATTTAGATTATTGAAAATTTAATTATAATAAAATTGTATGGATATGATATATACGAAATGTTATATACTAAATATAAGAATTCATGTAGAAATATCAATACTTTTTAAAAGAAAATATTTTTTGTAAATATTATGTCATAAATTTTTAATAGATATTAAGAATCATAATGTATATACAAGTATATATATATATACATATTCAATTCATTTTTATTGTTTAAACCTATAAGATAAAAGGGGAAATAATCCAATATGGCCATTTTCTTCCAGGGCCACTGATGTTTTCATACTATTTTTCACCACTAAACCAATATTGTCATGCCATTGAAATAATAATGATCCCCATCTAGAATATTCCCCACAATCGTTAGTGAGTAGCCAATCACCGTCTTACTCCTCCCCAATCATTGTTCTCTACCTCATGAATCAATGTTGTAGTTTATATATATATACAATATTTAAATGAAGTGAAAGTTCACAGGATGAGTTTGATAAATACTAGACACCAACTGAGGGATATTTTCACCTCCTTCCTAATATGGATCTATATATTGTTCATTATTTAAATATATATATATATATTGAACATAATATTGATTATAATTCTTCTTGTGTTAGAATACAGTAGTATAGGTGTGGGTAAATTAATTTCTAAATTATTAATGATCTATGATGAACCCATAGTAATATTAGAGGAAGAAAGTGTTGTTTGAAGGTCTCCACAAATATTTCATTCCCATCAAACAACTTTTTATATAAACTGTTTGATTTCACAGTAGGAGGATTGGCTTATAATGTGGGGATATTTCTTATCTACTATTTATGAATCAGGAGCACACCATGATCCTACAAATGAGTTTCTATAGTGGAAAGTGAATTATATAGAAAGAGTGGTTGATTGAAGAATATAGTGTGGGTGATGGAGTTCAGAAAATAGAAAATCATATGGGGTCTAGTTAGAAATAATGATAAATGTACAATTGTTTTTATTTAAATATATTTATTTTTATTAAAATCTTAGGATGTATAATTATTTCTGATTTATTTTTAAAAACAAATAAATATCCATTTAAGGGAATAATGTTTCAAAAATTAATTTCATTTTATGTTTGTTTCAATGATTTTTTTTCTAAATTTATTATTTCTTATTTAAAGGGAATCCTTATTTCAAAATTAACATTTTATGAAAAAATTATTTTTTAAAAATAATTTTGTTTTGAATAGTTTAAATATATTATTTTCTCTGTAAGAGGTGATTCTAATTTAATTTATCATTTTATGTAAATATGTCTTTAATTTCAAAACCCCACTACATATGTTTTAATAAGAATTATTTTTTTGAAATAATTTTAGTTTATTGATTCTATCTATGATTAAATGATATTATGTTCATGCACTATTTAGTTATTATTAGCGTTTCAAGTATTTTTTAAAAATATTATATGAACATAAATATTTATTTTCATGAATTTTAATTTGTTATAAATATATATTTGATTTTAAATATAAGTATATTATTTTTTAATATATCTAAAATAATGTTTAGATCAAAATGAATTGAAAAAGAGGCCAAGGGGAAGTAATTTAATGCCTTTTTCAAAATGCCATTTTTTACATAGTAAATAAGTGAGGAAAGGGTAGTGAACTAAAACCTCTAGTGACATTATCAATTACTGACAGTTAATCCTTATATATCCATCAAGGTTATTAGTTTCCTATGGGTTTTTTCTCTATGATTGAAAAATAAAATTTTGAAAAATTAATGGTTTTATTCCATAAGGTACTATTTTTCAAATTATATTAAAAAAATTAAGAATTAAATATAAATTATATATTATATAATAATAATAATGGTTATACATTTATAAAATGGATTTATAGTTTTTTGGAAATAATCCTAAAAAGTCTATTTACATATTCAAGATTAACAAAAAAATATCTATAAATTCAATCATTCTTAAATAAATTTATTAACATTATAATAATGAATTAATTTTTATATTTAATGTATTCAATGTAGATAAAACATATTTTCTGTTGTATTTCAAATATTTTAAAATATATATTTTTGAAAAACTATTAATGTGAAATTTTTCACTCACCCCCATGTTGGAATGTATTTTCTATGGGATTATTAATGAGTTAAAAGATATTTGTTGTAAGGCCTAAATTATGATGTTTAACATTGTTAGATTTGTGTTATTTATTAAGGGATTGCATTAATAAATAATAAATAGTTATAAATTTATTTGTAATTTTGAAGACAATATTTTAAGGTGATTCTTAATATAGGGGTAATGTAGATGTTAGTGAAACCTTTTGAACTAAGGGAATACTCTATAGGATTTCCATGGGTCCCAAACATCTCATTTTCAAATTCATAGGGTTTATTGCTATTTTTTTCTAGAGGGATTCTTAATAATTCATACATTAAAAATTTATCTAATTCTATTTAATCCTAAAAAAAATAATAAATTAATTATTTAAAGTTTAATTATGATGTAAATTTACTATAGAAAAATAAAAATTGAGAGGAAAAAATTTATATAAGGGGGGATAATACAACTAACCATATTATATATATATATATATATATTATTTTTTACGTATTACCTAGGAATTATTCAATGGACTATACATAACTTTTTATTAAACAAAAATTCTATTTTGGATTTATAGGTAATTAATTAATCAGAGATTATATAATTAATTAGTTATTTATGAGTAGCATATTAACTAAATTTAATCATTGTGATTATTTGATAATAAATGATAATAAATATAATTTTTATTAATATTATGATCAATATATATTATAATAAATTTTTAAATAAATTTATATATTCCAATAATAGTAATTAAAAGTAGAATGTAATGGTAATGAACCCAAAATAGTAATAATGTAACATCTGGACCCAAACCAAAGGGTATTGACTAGATGTTGAATTCAAATCAGGAACACATCTCCTTACACTAGAGGAAAACAAATAGCAGCGAGGGTCTGAGTCCATTAGTGGGGAGATTATACCCTCAATATCAATTCTTAGGATGAAAAATAAATCATAAACCATTTAAAAAATAACAATATTGATGATATAAGAACTAATGAATTTTATATATTTCAAACAATAAAAAAAAGATCCCAAACTTAAATGCTATCCACATTTATAAGGAAGTAGATAAATAAATAAATAATTATCAGGACCCTCTATAGTCAATCTAGATCTGATACAGTCATCAGGATCCATTGTTCAACCATCCACCATATGGCCCTTTCCAATCCATTGATCTCTAGTCATTAAATATACATGGGAACTGAAATTCTTGAGTAGGGTGTAAGTACTACACTGAATAGGACACCCCCAATGCATAATCATATATTTTTTTCACCTGTAATATATGTATTTAATGAATATAATAAACTAATAAATAGTAGGACATCATGTTATCCAAAACTAAGCACTCATGCCCTACCCAAGAAGCAAAAAACATCAGTTCATTCATGCTTTCGCTATATACCAGATAAATGATCATAAACTAGGGACAAGGCTATCAGCATACCACTCAAAATTCAAAACGAATTTTGTTTATTTCTACTCATAATCCACATGGAATCATGTCTTGGAGCTACTCAAGATCTACTAGGTATTTTTTTATCTGCACATTTCCTCATAATCCTCAATGATTCAAGTACTATTCATAAGATAAGGAAATTATGATCCACCCTTTTTGTCATCACACATCATGCACACTCCCACTCCATGTGTTAACCATACGAGGATGATCACCTATCATGTATGCAAAGAAAAAAACATCCATGGTAAGATAATAAATAAAAAGTAATAAAATGGCCACAAACATAACATTACAACATGATAAATATAGTAGTGTTATATAATGAAAAGTTAATCCACATCAGGCATCATAAATGATAATCTATAAATATAAATTAAATCCATATCATAATAGGTCACACGGGCCACACACACCATCATGTGAACAAAAGACATGCATGGTTATCAATGATGACAATACATTAATTATAACAAGGAAACATTTGTAAAAAGTCAACAAGATGTAAGGAACACAATACCTAAATAAAATTTGACATCGACAATTATAATAAACCACATTATTTAGTTTTACATTTGTATGGAAAACCTTAATATTCAATAAAACCTCCTCTCATTTCTTATAATTATACTTACTGACACATCAACGCTGGAGGTTATTCATGGGTTCCCAACCCACAAGCGGTTATTTTATTAAAAATAATAACAAATTATCAAATGTGTTGATTGTTTCTCTATCATGTGTAATTTCAATGTTTTTAGTTCAGTCCTACACAAGATGTATTGGTTTTATTCTCAATTATAATCAAAAAATAACATTTGATAATATCATGCTTGATTGTTTTGAGAAAAATTGTTCTTTGTACATTATAATTATTCATTGTTAAAAAATATAATTATTCTTGATAATTTTTTGAATTATCATTTGTTAACATTTCATAAATTATCCTTTGATAATTTTTGTGAATTATCATTTGATAATTCAATATCATTATCACATAATAATTCCATGTAGTTATATTTAGATATTTTTGTAATAATATTTTGATAAATTCTGTAAAAAATTCTCCTTTCATAATTTAAAAAAAAACTAGATTTTTTTGAAATTATCTTTTATAATTGAATTTACATATCTGTTTATAATTATACTTGGATAATTAGATGAAATAATAATTTCATAATTCACAATGTTATGTTCTCAAATTTTCTGAAAAATTTTCTTGTGATTATTTTTATATATTATCATATAAATTATTGAGAGAGTTATCTCTTCATAATTATAGGTTTTATTGTCTTATATCAAAATTAATTTAATTTATTTTCCGAAAATTTGGGAATAAGGAGAAAAGGGAAAAATAAAATAATTAAAAAAATAATATACAAGATGGTTAATAGTTAATACACATAGGATAAATAGAATGGGGGTCATGGGCCTATAACTGGAACAAGAACACTAAACATCATGGGAGGATTTTCCTATCACACACAAAGGATTTATAGGTTCTATTACACTCGATGGGATCAAAAAAATAAAAATATGAATGGTTAAAATATATAAAACTCTAACAATTAATCTTAATACCCCAATAAAATTACATTTTAATTTTCATTTCCACACAAGCTTCAATGTGGATTACATAATTTCATCACATTAAAGAATTTCCTATATGAATAGTTAAAAACGAGCGATCCCATAGATTTTAGTGTAGAGATGTGAAACACAAATATTAATAGGAATTAATAATATGGAGTAATAATGAAAATAATGTAGAAAATAATAAAATAATAAAACAATTATAAAATAAAAGTGAAAAAACCAGTAAGGGTGAGATCATGTAAGACACTCGATGTACCAAAAAATTATGAAATACAAAGGGTGAAACCAACATTAATAATTTAATAGTGGTGTAAAATTTCTCCTCTACATCATCATTTTGGATAACATCTATTTTTTCATTAAAATTATTCCTTACGTGACATTATACATTTATGTTTTTTATATAAAAAACATGGCTCTATAGGTCCTAAAATCCCTTAAAGAAATAGTTCATACCTCAAAAAACATTACTTTAGATATTCAATTGTGTTTCAAATAAATAACATATTTATTATTATAATAGGGCTTGTAACCTTACATAAATCATTAAATACATTTATATAGTTATTTTTATTTAGAATATACAATTTCACATAAAAATAATCCAGATTTACAAACAAAATTGAATTTTATTGACATTTATAAATTGATAACATTACAATTCATACTCTATAATGACTTTTTTTCACAAAGAAGTATCTCTAATAATAATTCTCGAATATCTTAGCCCACTAATATTGAAAATCAGACTGCTTCTCCCACCACTCCTTTGTGATTCATCAATGATACCACCGAATCCATACATGTGGTATCATTTTCATTAGAATGACTATCACACTCAGGTATATAATCAAAAATAGACGATCCTCATATAAGGAATCTGTTACCAACTATTCATCCTCATAGACAATGACATGCATAGAATTTTCCTTTTACCTATAGATCTAAACCATATAAAACTCATTGTGTTTGAATTATTGGTGATAAAGAAGATAAATATGATATTCCTCTATCCCAACCAATTTGTAATCATGAAGGGTTTTGTAAATAATTTTGTTAGCATTCTTTTCATTCACATAGGTTACTAACCTAAATGAGATGACACTCTCTATAAAACCTAATATCCCTCAATTAACTCTAGTGGTCTCCTCCTACATTTTGAATATGATATCTTATTATGATGTATGGTGTTCAATATTTTTTGAAATCGATATATTTTCTTGGAGGAATCATAAACCAAAGTGGTCCTCAAAACTTCTACATCACTTTCCTCATGCCTATAATGTAGTGACAAGATGGTTTCCCATAAAGAGCCTAATAAAGTACTATTTTAATCAATTCTTCATATAACTTTTTATACAGAAACTAAACCATTGAAAAATTACTATCCCATACTATAGAAAATTATATAATGAATTCATAAATCATATCATTTACTATGAATATCATCCACTTTGACTACCTTTATATCTATGGATGGAATGTTGTATTTTATATCAATTGATTCCCTTGAGATTCATTTAAGTCTTACCAAATACAAAATGTGAAATGTGTGTCTATGTTCCATAAAATTTTCAAGGTAACTCTATGTAACTATACAACCCCTCAAACAAAAACCATTTGAATATCAATCACTTAATGAGTCTCCAAGAAATGTAAAATGTGCGAAAAACTCATAAGTTCATCAATAATCATCTAGAATGTATAATGAATAGTTAGGTTCCAAGGTATTCTTTTCATAATGTGCATCATGATATCCCCCAATTTTCTCATGGGTATATTATGGTGATGGAACAAACCACCAGGATGTTGTGCTCATTCGTTACCCGATAATAGGTATGAAATTAGGAAACAAACCATACACCATCCCTTTTCATCCACAAACACTATAATTACTCCCTAAACACATGGTACCTAATCAGTACATTAGGATGTACCACCCATTATGAGGTATCAAAGTGTCTCATTAGATCCTCTCTTATTGATGTATGGAATACAACTCTCACATGTTCAATGATTACATTATCATTGCATAATGTCGAGATTGGTATCATTTCATCTCCACATTCTGATTCCCATATCAAAAAAATCACTGAGTTAGAATATTTTCCAGCCTTCACCCATTTGATATGAAAATATATTAACACCAA
This sequence comes from Viscum album, assembly GCA_963277665.1. Classification (NCBI taxonomy): domain Eukaryota; kingdom Viridiplantae; phylum Streptophyta; class Magnoliopsida; order Santalales; family Viscaceae; genus Viscum; species Viscum album. The sequence continues at coordinate 687,192,742 of OY728129.1, read as the reverse complement.
GGGAGTACAAGTAATATATCCCTAATCTTTATAAGAATGAATCCTCTATTCATCCAAAAATCTCTCTAAACATCACTGCTTTTCTGAAGGCCTCTCATAAATATCATGCTTCACCTATATTTCTGGATTAGATATTCAATGATGATTTCAAATTTCAATAATGAATAATTCATCTTGAATTTAAACAACTATAGATAATTAATTGAGGGCATATATCTCGTATTTAGGTCCCACTACATAAAGATATAGTGAATCCTCTTATGGTAATCGTAGACCACAAATTAGCTAGAGAAATGAGTATCAACAAAACTACATAGTGTAGACCACATATTTCATCTTAAGTTAATGATTAGGGTAGTTAAATTCATGGGGTCAAAGTTTACATGACCCATAAGGTACTATCAGCTCCCGCTACATTAGTGTTTCTCCTATACTGACACTTTATGCATCATAGTATATGATATATGGTTAGTACTAGCATAGAATCTATATTGAACCTATACATTGGAGCAATAAATATTTCATCAAAAAGATCCATATTGTGGAAAAACTGATTTCTTTTTAAATGTTTTCATCAGTACTAATAGTTGGGAGATGCCGGGGATATTTAATTGGTAATAACCTACTAATCCCAAAATGATCCTGATCTCAAACACATTTTAGAGATGTTTCAGGGACATTACTACCTCAACATTATTTTTTGTATGGATATACCCATATCAAACACCACTTTTCCTTAGAAATTAAACTCTAAAATATAGAATTCTTATTAAAAAATCATGGCGTAAAGCATATGTGCTCAAATCATACATAAAAATATGCCGAGGTTGATAGAATTCTTCTTTGTTGTTGATGAGTAAATGAGGATGAAATCGATGAACACAACAATGATGGACTCTAGGTATAGGTAGAAGATATTTTTCATGATATCCATGAACACTTAAAGAATGTATTTCAATGAAAATGTTGTTAAAAAGTAATCATATAGTCCATAATTCCTCAAACCACCATCTTTAAATTTTCCTCCTCTCTAACATGCACCTACGAAAATCCTGATCGAAAATATATCTTATTGATCCACTAGACTCCCTATTTTTGATTGAAAATATCATCAATTAAGAGAAATGGAAAAATAATCTTCCCCATCAACTATCTCAACTTTTAATAATCAATTCTGAATCGAATACTACCATCTTCATTCTTGTTGAACAACATGGGTTAACCACATAGTGTGGTACTCGGCCTAATAAATCACATCAACTCTAATTAATTAGGTTTTACCTTGACGTCCTTCATTATTTTTAAAACTATGTGATATACATGTATCAATATGGGTTGTTCAATTGATATGAGCTAGACTTCATCTTTACTTTCTGATCCTTAAGACTCTCTACTTGGTCAATGATTTTAACGAAGATATCAACCCATTCATCAGTATCTCGAGGGCCTTGGGTTCTATGTATGGATAAAAATGAATTATTTGAATATAGATTATATTTGAACATATTTCATAACACGTATGACTATTCCATGAACCATGTGAAAGACTGATGGTTGTAGTGTTCCTACTTTCAAAACCACAGAGCAGGTTCATGGGCATTCTCAACTGCATTCTCCAACATGTCATGTAAAAAAGAAAAAGCATCATCCATTTTATGAGTATTCTATAATAACTCCCATATATAACAATAATACTATTTAAATGTGATATAATCTGTATCTCAAAGATTTCTTTTAAAAAAATGAATTATGATAAACTATAATCGAAATATGTGATAACATGTTGTTCTCCTAGGAGTCTACCCTTCACCCAAGGTATAAACACACTAGAAGAAGCTGTAGCCATTTTCCTTACATGTTAGTCATAGTCATAATTTTTATAATATCAACACAACATGCTCAATTAAATTAATTAATAAAATAATGATATATCATAAAAACATAGAGGGAAAAAAATATCATATGAGAGAAACTATCCTGAATAGATAGAACATGTTAAGGAATATAATTAATAAATTAATACGTTAAATAAAAATGGTACATATATGGGATCTAAGAATTTTTTCCTAGTCATTAATAATGAATTCAACCTAATTCTCATAAATAAAATATCTACATCATGTGAATCACCAAAGTTGATCTTAATAAATGGTAATAACTTATATAATTTCCCACACATTTTGGAAACTAGAATATCCATGATAAAATGTAGGTTTAGTACTATAATATTTTCCTTTCCCAAGTCCAATCTATCCTATCTAATATCCAACATATCCAAAATCATGGAAAATAAAAGCATAATTTAGGGAATAATATACATTATATACCATTTTTAAACTTCCTCACCGCAACCACATGTATGGTGAGCTCGATTTTTTCACATAAAAATATTACATATTTTTTTTGATGACTATCCATTAAAACCTCCATTATAATAAATTTAATATTATTATAAAACTATTATGGAAATATAATAATATATATATATTACCACATATGATTCACTTATTTATTTTTGTTACTTATGTATTAACATTTCCTTAATTATGTCACATTTCAGGTAATTACGATTTCATTTATTGTATATGTATTAAATTTTAATTTTTATTCCTATTACTTTTATCATGGTTAAATAATCTATATAAATTTGTTTATGAAATTATTATAATATATAGTCACCTTATACATTTTTAGATCCATCCATAATATTTTGATTTAAAAAAAGAAATGCTCCATTCATGGAGATGGTAGGTTGTACGTATGCATGAGTGTTGTTTCCATTTTCTTGTTAGAATTATGAAAATAAAATAAATGATTTATTTTCTTTCCATATAAATTTTATTTTATATATATTACATATTCTCTTTAGATACATCCTTTTTAGATTCCACATCAAGCGTGAACAAATCGCACTGCTTCCTAGGGATGTTGGTCACCATAAACACAAGGGACAATAGTGTATTACAAATAAATAGAGAGTTCAAAGGCATATGTGATATAATATTTCAACAAATATAAAAAGATCATAAATATTATATTTATAAATAATATTTATTTCATTATGATCAACAATGAGATGTGGTAATGAAAAAATAGATGACATCAGTTCGTGAAGTTATAGTCCTTGGTACTCACAGATAATGATTTTCAATCATATTAAATTGAAATGTATATGGTTGTAAGTCATTACATTATAATTAAAAAAAATTATGATACTGATTTTATTTTAAAATATCTTTATAATAATAATTTGATGAGGTGGAGGATTAAATATAATAAAAAGGCTTGGTCAAGAACATTACCACTTCTCGGGAGAGGTTCCTTGGGTGGCTAGGGTTTTCCGCCGCCGCTTTGTCCCGCCTCCCCCCTTTTCACTGTTGGTTCATCCATCCGTGCCATCTTGATTGGGTGACCTGTCAACGATGCTTCTTCGTTGCCCATCCTCCTCGGACGACATCCACGACCACTGTCTTCTCTCCTCTATGATTCACGCTTCGACGGAAGGCATCGGAGAGTCGGTGCCCTCTGGAATACATAGGATTGTCGCCTGGATGTTTGTGGGTAGCCGAGATGCGGAACACTCCCTGGTGCTTACACAGACGACGTCGGTTCGTCCTAAGCTGTGTTCGTGGCACCGGCTCGCCCTGCTCCTCTCTGGTTTTCTTGTGGCTTGTTGCAGTACCGACATTTGGGTTACGTGTGAGTCAGAACGTGGTAGGGTCGTCTTCGACTATTAGGCCAGTACGCAGACGCAGACGCAGATGGCGGATGCAGGAATGCTCAGTGTCGGTGGTGCTTCTCAATGCTAGTTGGCTTTTCCTTCCCTTCTGGTTTGTTCTGTGGTTCTGCCTTTTGTTGTGCCCAGATGGCCATGCTTCTCCTTGGTTTTTGTATTCCATTTCCTCATCCTCCTTCACGCACAACCCCATATTGGTTGGCTGTGATGGATTTCATGACGTTTTGGATCATGTTGGTGGCTTCTGTGAAGTTGGATCTATTGGGGTGTTTTTTGGCATGGTGGCATGGTTTTCAAAGGATCGACGATTCTGTGGTGCAACTCAGCGGGTATGGTCCTGAGTGCTACCTCAATGGAAGTTTGGTGGGTCGGTCTGGCCAGCTGCTTGTTCCCACATTGCCTCAAAGTGATGATTTTGGTTGTCGTTGTTTGGTTTCTTTGTTGGGAAGGTCTAGACTTGGGCGTGGTTCTAAGCCCGGACCTCTTATGGTTATCTTTGCATGTTTTCACTTTTCTTGTTCGGTTCTCACTCACCCAAAAAGTGACTTATTTGAAAAAAAAACTAGTTTCAGTCAGACGCACTAAAAATTTGGGTTTCTAAAGAGAAACTGTTCAAACGGTTATAATGCCTTTACATAAAAATAAAATAAGAGATTGATTAAAATTAACTAAATTGGTTTAATGGATTTATAAGGAAACTAATACACTTATAAATAAATTTAATATATAACTTAACTTTATTAATAAATTAACTAAAATGATGTTTTCAATTTAAATTCTGTATTTTTCACTACTCCTAATAAAAATTAATCTTCTTAAAAAATTTTAAGCAATTCATCTTAACATATCTATTCAATTTAGTTTTAACAAATAAATTTATTTATTTTCAAATTTTTTGTCTAGAATTGGAAAAAACAAAATTTTACACATAGCTTGTACACATGAAAAAAAGGTTTTTTGAGATGTGTTTTTTAAGCACAATATGATTTATAAAAACAATATGTCTAATAATAATAATTTTATGCATATAAATTAAAATTTATTTATATACAATCTGTACCTTCAAACAAATACATTCCTCATAAAAGATTAATTTAATAATTTAAAATGGAGAAACATTACACACTTTAAAAAGTTTTTAATAAATACTCATTTTTAAACCAAAAAGTATGCATGTACTGAAAAAATATTAAAAATGATAAAAAATCACTAAGTTGAATAAACATTATTAAAGGATAATTATGTTAAATTAAAAAATAAATGGGATTTAAATTATTTATTTTATAGGAATGATAATATATTTTTTAAAAATCATTATTATTCACTATTTAGAGAAAAAGCAGTGTTTTCAAAAATTTGTAAACAAATCAAAAAAAGAATATTTTAATATGATTATTCAGTAAATAAATTCAATTTTATCAAATAATTTTTATAAAATCTATATTAAATAATTATAATAACTTGTATCATCACACTAATCCTCACTAGCTTGAGTTTAGATGGAATTACTACATTTTCCTTCGGCGGCATCCCCAAGCTGCAAAAGGTAAGAAATAAATACGAAGGGATTCATTAACAGAAGGGGTACTATTTTACAATTTAATATAAGACAATCGAACCAACAATTTCTTAAAAAATGTCCACTACATAATGCATTATAACAATTTAAAACAACTTATTAATAAAATTTTATCAAAACCAGAATACTAACAATTTCCATAGAGGAAGAATAAAAAAATAAGAGTACATAGTGGAAGAAAAAAATAAAACAATTAAAGGACTAAAAGACATAAATCCACATCTCCAACCATGATCCATTCTCTAACTCCACAATATAACCAATTATCACTATGCACCACTATAGAAGTTTGATACTTTACCTTTCCATGTGTCCTGATAAACGATATCTTCAAATTCACCATTGCTCTAAAGAATGAGTGAGTAATGAAACTCATTTGGACTTACCCAGATGAAATCCCTACTCACACCAGTAGTATATAATAAGGTATCACATTTATTTAAAATATATATATATAACCATTTAAAATGGTTCAACAATCTAAAATGAAGCCAAACAATTCCATACATAAGTAGTTTTTCACAAATAAAAATGTTCCCAAATAAATTAACCAAACAAGTCATTCCAAATATTTCATGAATTTGATTGGAATTAACCATTCTATTTATCATATCCATACTCACCCATACACTCATGTTTAGTGTTACCATTAGTGGTTGAACTTCACATCCACAATCCATCCCCTTGAGGGTGGTACTTCACGACCATTATCCATCTCTTTCCATACATGCTTAATCATGAATGCCAACAAAATTCCAATCCTATTTTGTAAAATCATCTAAATAAAACCACATTTTATTGAAATACCATATTCATGCATCAAAACCAAAACACGGTATTTAAATCATTATTTTATAATCATGTTACCATTTTCACTATCAACCCAAACACCCAATTTTCCAAAATTCCACAAACTATCAAAAAATATGGTTCCAATAGTCATTTCAAAATAATATCAAGATAAATATCAATAAATAATTATTTTGAAATAAATCATTCTTGTTCTCAATATAGGATTCAGGAATGAATCCACCTACCACTAGAAATATAAAAAATTAAAAACTACATGAACACTCAAATAAAATCAAGCTGAATCTCAAATCCTAGCCTTATTTATCTTTCACTATAATCAACTATAATGACTTAGTCCTTTCATACATATACATTTGATCAATTTTTAAAAATCCAAAACATATTACATAAACTCAAAACAAAATACATTTTTTTGTTCCATTGTAATCTTGGAACATAAACTTATACTCTAGATAAATTTATTCAATGTTTTCCCGATTGATCTCCACTTTTAATAACAATAATTAAAAACATTCTTTAGGACCTAGGGACATGAAAAATATGAAAATGGGTGATCTCAAGTTATGAGAATGATTAAATAATGGACACATGTAAACCCAATCATCAGTATAATGACATGAGAACATGATTATGAAACTAATAGGTCATACCCTACATATCAATGGCCATAAACACGAATCATGGAATAATGATTGGGATTTTATAAGAAATATATCATAATATCATAAATAAAATAATCAATGAAATAAGAAATTAGAATAAAACATGGAATTACAGTAGGTATATAATCATATAAATTTATTTCTATAGTAGTCAAGGCAATGCTACGAAGGCCATCATGGTAGTATGTGTCCACTTTTCAAACCATTTTTTAGTCATGATTTACATACATGGCCGTACTATTCATGTAATTACGTTCCTCATACCATATTAGTAGTCATGGTTCACTCCCATTTCTATCTAAGAATGCAAGGATCACTCCTAATATTATATTAGTTTATCTCATGAGACATAAATCCTTACCCAATGCATTGGATGGAGATATTGGTCCCACCCAATGTATAATTAAATCATACCCGTGTGTTCCAAATTTATATATATCATTTATCATTTTAGAACCCGTTGAATGAAAGATGTTTCATAAACATCATGCACTCATATGTTAACCAACAAGAAAGAAGTGGGTTTCATAAATATCATTCCATCATAAAAATGATCATTTATTAAAAGAATATTAAGGTAGTCATTGAAGCATATACCTAGTAAAATAGAAGTAAAATCAAACAATGATTTATTATATGGAAAATAATTTTGACAAAACTATTGAAATTAATTCATTGGGATAATAAAAATTATGAAAAATGTTCTCTTTACCAGAAATTCATCACAATTTTGAAAGAAAACATTTTCTTACAAAATAACCTTATATTTTTGTTAGGTAAAAATCAAGGAATTAATCTGTCATAACATCATAAAACAAATTCATGTTATATAAGATAAAAAACATTTTTATCATACTTTTTATGAAAAATTAAAAATACCTCATTAGGAAAATGAAATTATAATTATTTCTAAACATTTAATAAAAAGTCATACAATTCATAAAAATATGTTTAAACAATTGTAGAATAATTGTAAATTTTTTATGTAAATCAATTTTAAGAAACATAGATATGGATGATAAATGTACCATAGTAAATATTTAAGTATAAAAAATCTCGGAAAGTAAGGAAATTGTGAAATTAAAACCTTTTATATGATAATATCATTGAAAAGTTACAATGGTAGATTCAAAAAACACTTAAAAAATTATTATAATTTTTTTCCTTGAAAATGAGCATAATAGATATTTTATGTACATTTCTTGAGAAAAATTATCTTCCATAATTTCAAAGTGACACATACAACATTCAGACATCAGTATCATAATACCAATTAAATAATAACATTAAAAAATAATAACATATCATGAAAATAATTATGATCATTATATAGTATTTCAAATTTAAGTGTATAAAACTTGTAAAAAATTATAGGTGCATAACAAAACATATGTATCAAAGAAGGAAAATTGAGACAAGCTACCTTACTCATAGGGTAACTTTTGAACCAAAAACCTGATTAAATAAATCTCATTAAATTTATTTTTAAATGAAAAAAATTAAATTACAAAATTAATATAATAAATTCATGGTTATTTTTTACATCACAAGCAATAAATTAGTGGTGAAAAAGGCATGTATCTTATGAAAATAAAATGGCAGATGAAATTCCCATACCTCACGCTGAACTTCCTTAATATATGTTAAGACCTCATGTATAATGGTTTAAATAAGGTTATAGAAAAATTCTGGAACCAAATTAATAATTATAGTACCTTATAGGAAGATTAAATAACATATTATTACACATTAATTAATAATATTCTGTTATTTTCATGGTTTTAGGTCTGTTTGTTTTATAGATTCATGATCGATTAATTTATGTAAAATTATGGTTTCTATTGTAAGATGTGATTAAAACTGTAAAAGTGAAATGAAATATTATTAATGTACATCCATAAGTATCAATGGGTCCATATATCATTTTAATTTCTCACATGAGGATAATTCCTTAGATAAAACATTAATGATGAATGTTTATTTTATTTTTTCAGGTTTTCCAAACTCCACGAACTCAATAAATTTTATTTACTCTTTTGAATTAATATTTTTTATATAATATTAGATATGATATAATATAAATGTTAAAATATTATTTAACCAAAAAAAATATTCTAGAAATATCCATCAATGGGATATTGAAAAAAAAAAGAATGAAAAAATTACTCATGAAATAAATTAATCATCCTAACTTGGAATATAATTTAGAGTCATGAATAATAGGTGATGAGAAATTAAATAGAGATGAGATATTTCATTAGAAACAAAAAATTATAGTATATTTTTTATTGAGTATTTATAATAAATTTATGGTAAATAATGTGAGGAAAATGTAGAGAAAGAAATGAAATAAATAGAGGTACTTTGGGAATAATTCCCTCTTGAATACCACCTCATCAAGAGACCCCTGATGAACATGGTTCTAGAAATTTGGTGAGGGAAGAAGAACTTGGAGGTGGTGAGAGTGAGTATGAGAGTATTAGTTTCAGATTTTAGGAGATTCAAAGATTTTGGGTCGAAATGGGATGGGGAAGGGTTGTATTTATACATGAGAAGAGGTGGGCATAAGTGATTAAATAATTAATATTTTATATTTATAGCCAATTTTTTTTTGGTGGCATTAAATTGAATAAATTTAGTTAGAAATTAATATTTTTAAGGATTTATAAGTTCTATAAACACCTCCAAAAATCTTTAAATGTTTTATTTTGGAGTTATTTTATGACTTTACTCTTTTAACATTAACATGTCTCATTTTTCACCTATATCGTGGTAAGTAATATTTTTACATTGGAAAAAACTTTATACCTAAAAATAAAATTCTCATTTAAATATAATCTGGAACATTTGAATCGAAAAATGGAATCCATTTTTCCTAAATCAATACAATGAATTGTAAAATATATATATAAAAACATCCTCCTAGAAATAATGAAAAAGATGGGTTTTATAGTGAAACCTTCAAAAGTTTAAAATGTTTTTATATCTAATTTAAAGATCAAATTAATTAAATATACTTAGATTGGGTTTATTGATGAAAATTTAATTAATTATAAATTGAGTCCAATTTAAAATATAATATAACATTATATATGATGTAGCCAAAAATCCAGTTTTGAACTAAAATGCCCCATTTTTCAGAATTAATCTAAAAATGATGCTACTTAGAAAAATATCAAACCGTTATCCAAATAAAAATTTTCAATCCCAATTTTATATAATATTTTATTTTATAATATAAAAATTCTGAAGGTTTCAAAATTTATATTTAAAATGTGTTCTCCATTAAAAGGCTATAAAATTACCCTTTTGAAAAAATATAGGTTTTCATGTCTAAGATTTACTTGTTTCTTATCTTATTCCTATAAAATATACTTGATAAATTTCAAAATTATTTGATAGAACATTTCTTTATAAATTTCATTAATATATTTAATTAAATTTATTTAATTTAATTTATTAAGAAAAAACACCTTTAGAATAATTAAAATTCAAATATTTCCTTTATAAAAAATTGGCTTATATTTTCATTCCAAATGAAAAACTAACCAGTGAATTTATATTATAAAACATATATTATAATAAAATATTTAATAAAATTAATAATTTCTAATTTAATATATAGGTTATATAATGTTATTTAAATAATAATAATTTAATAATATACTCTTGTTCGGTAAAGTAGAGTCTTGTTAGTAATGTAAGTTATGCAAAGAACATGAAATTGTCTATAAATCTAGCCAATAATAATGCTTTTTATACCATAAGATAATATAAATATTTCATCTAGTCAATCGTGACTTGGTTTTTCATATAATTCAATCTAAACATAGTTTTTTACATAAAAAAATTTATATTTAGAATTGTGAGTAATGTAGAATATCAAAATGATTAAATTAATTTGAATAAAATTAGTTCATAAAATCTAGGAGGTGTTATATCAATTATTCAAAAACTAAAAATATTTAGCATAAAAAACATTAGATATATCCATATATGATGTACATAAGTGAAACAGAGAAAAGGAGGGAAGTACATTTAACAAAAATAAGAAAACAAACAAAAATGATGACTTACCATGGGAATCCGTCTTCAAAGCACCATGAACCACCTCTAGAGCACTTCTAATTAGACGTGTAAGGGTTACACATCCCCAGAGAGGGAGAAATATTGATTAATGGTCAATTTGGAGAAAAACATAAGGGATGGAATGTGACAATAAGATAGATCCACAATTTTAGGATCACACCTTTAAATTGTCCACAATTACTAATACAGTTAGGGAAACCGTTTGTTCAACATGAAAAAAAAATTTCCTTAAGGGTCACCATGTATGGTTGTATCAAATAATAATAGACACCATGAAACAACCATGAAAAACTCCATTCTCCCACTTTTCACATTTCTCTTGGATGAGCTCAAGGTTTAGAAAATACATGCACATAACAATTCACTTATCATAAAAGCCCTTGTTTAAACTTGAATGATTTCCTCTAGGATTTACATGGTTTTCCCTAAATATAAACCATTAGTGAACCCACAAAAGGCCCCTTATCACTCCAAAAAGTATTACATACAATCCAAAACATTACTCGTATACATTACACAGTTCAAAATCATAAAGAAGTGGTTTCCTACATTAAGCCAGGATTGCTAAATTCTCTTCAAAATTTGTACTTCCATCTATATAATGTAGAAAAACACTATTATTATGAAAGTTTTTGGGCCATTTCTCAACTATTTACTGCTCAAATTATCATGTATCTTCTTAAATCTCACAATGTATCCACAAAACCTGTAATAGAATGATGCTTTAACTAAATGATCTGGGCACAACGGAAGTGCAACATTTGGTAGGGTCAAACATTGAATTTGTAGTAATCAATGACCAATCTGGGCTCAATAAGATGATGAACGCTGGTATCCACATATTAAAATAATATAGTTGGACAAAAGAAGAAATATTATAGATCTAAGAGAGAAAGGATATTTCATATCAGGTTGATAATTATTTAAATTATTTTTATAAAGAAAAGAATACGTGGATATGTGGCATTTTATTCATTGATGATGTTGATCATCTGAAATGAACCTTCTGGATTATCTCATTGCACTTCTAGGGATCCAAACCAGAACCCCTCTTGTGGTGATCCACACATGCTATGATGGGCTCCGATCGACACCACACATTCTACATGTACTAGAAATGTAAAGCGAGTGTCTTATGTCAGTCTATATTGATCTCTTGATCTTTGTTATTTAAAAATATCTCTCATTCTTGAGTGGAGGGGTAAGAGGATTTCAGAGAGAAATTTTTTGTCTCTACAATTCTCAATTTAACTAGTGTGCAGTTCGGTACATTACATAGTAGACTTAAATTTCTATTTATCGACATGGGTCTTCAAATACAATTTTTAATTGCACAATAGAAATTAAAAACATTCATAACCCTTGAGAAAACCCATGCTATTAATAATAATTATAAGTCATTGTTTATGGGTTACCAACTTGAGAAAAATATAATTACAAATAAAATTCAGTATCACAATATAGAAGTAACATTATTTTTATTTTAACTTGTGTATAATAGTAAAATAATTATTCACCATATTAAAAATAATTATATTATTACCAGACCAACCATGGTCTCCTAGAACTCAAATTCAATTTATTGAACACCTGAATAAATAAACAAATAATTTATTCTCTTAAATATATATTTCATTTACAGACTAGTAAATAAATATTTATTTAATTTTAAATAAAATAAATATATATATTACTCAAAATCCAGTGAATAATGATTTATTTAATTTACGAAATCATTCTAATTTGAATAAATTTATTCCATGTTATTGAGAAAAATATGTATTTCCTTAATTTAATAAAAATAGATTTTATCTGTGACCACAAAAACCCTAACTATTCAAACCTCTTGGATTTTTTCCCATTGGCATTAGGCGTGCTTTCCCAAATTCCCAGAGTACCATCTAGAAATGGGTCAAGTCACATGTGAGAAAGAACATAAAGTTTATTCAATGAAATCCACATATGAATTCTCACTTTACAATATTATCATTTTTTCTCAATATCTCATCATGTAAGTTTCATGATAGTGTCAACAACTTTTGTTATTGATATGTCATTAATTGAATACCTTAAATAAACTCATCGTTACACCATGGAAATGGAATTTTGTGAGAGATTTATATTTTAATCAAATGTATGAGATATCATATTCCAAAATTGGAAGGGACAAATCCTTCCTTGACTTATCCATTAATAACATACTACTCATGACACACCCAAGTACCATACTACTCACCAACATATGGTGTGATGTTTTTCATCAGTAAATCAAATTGAAAAGGTCCTGAAACGCATTAATGATAATCTCAATGTCTAATTACCATTAAACATGATTTTAGATACTAATATTTTATGACACCAAAACATGCGGAATTCCTTCCAGTGGGTCTATTCTCAGAATCTCTCTTCTTATAGAAAACCAAGTGCGAACATCATTAGAGGAAGTCTCATATACCAATGATTACTCACACTTGAAAGTACATATACTATATGTCTCTTAATAGTATGTCATCCAAAAATAGAACTATATTTAAGAGTATTGTTATATCATTTCAATGTTCTCATCATTGCAGAAAACTACCATGACCTTATCAATGAAAAAATACTCTAAAACATGATTACATCACAGTCATGTAGAGCAATGAAAAATATTTAATAATATGTTTAATATTAAAATTCATTAAATATCCATGTAATCAAAGTAAAAACAGTTGGTTCTTGGATACTAACTCTAAAACTCTACGACTTAGACTAGAGACAACTACCTATGACATTTATTCTACTAGACCTCACATGATGATAATTTTTCTACTGAGTTGAGTATTTAGTCATGGGGTCCATCAAATTGTATTCCATGGAAATGATACTCAATCCAACTTCACCTCTCTAAGAAAAATCCCTCAAGATATGATACTTCATATTTATTTTCCTCATTCGATAATGTGACCTTCACTCTTCTTCAAGACTCACAATTATAGTTTTATCACAATAGAGTGTGATGGGATCATTAATTCTAGGTACCACATATAGATCCTAGACGAGGATTTGCATCCAAACTGCTACTTTAGCTACCTCAGAAGCTGTGATATACTCATACTCCACTATAGAATCATTGAAAACACTCTGCTTTGATCTCTCCCATCTCACATAACCTCCATTCAATGTGAATGTGTATCTTGTTTACAACTTCATGTCATCATGATTAGTTTGAAAACTAGATACTTAATATCCTATGATAACTAGTTTCACATCTCCCCAATAAACTAGGAACATATCTTTAGTACAATTCAGATACTCATGGATAGTCTTGAATACCATCTAATGGTGGTTAGATGGGTCGGCTTGATACCTTCCAACCGCAATGAATGTGTAGGAAACATCTAGCCTAGTATATAACATGCCATACATGACTAACCAAATCATTGATTCATATAGAGTCCCCTCCATTCTCTCTATTTCATCATGTGTTTAAAGACACATTTTATTATAAATATTAATGCCATGTGACGTAGGTAACAATCCAATTCTGTATTGTTCCATCCTGAATCCCTTGATTATATTTTAAAGGAATTTATATTGACATAGTCCCAAAAATATCTTAGATCTGTCACGATGGATCTTGATACAAAGAATATATGATCCCTCAACCATGTACTTTATGGAGAATCATTGATTCAACTATGCTTTAACAGACTGTATGACTAGTAACTCGTTTCCAATATTTAATATGTCATCAACAAATACTATTAGGAAAATACTTCACTCCAACTAAACTATTTGTCGATATAAGGCTCACATTCATTCTTAATAAAAAAATTTCTTTTATGGCTTAGTCAAAACGAATTTTGCAGGACCTAGATGATTTATTTAATCTATATATGGATTTATGCAACTTAAATTCCATATTGGCATCCTTTAGAGTTACAAAACATTTAGGTTGTGTTATATAGACATCTTCGTAAAGGTTCCCATCAAGGAAGGATATTTTTACCTCCATTAAAAAAATATCATTGTCAATATATAAAGAAATTGCCTATATAATTCGGTTTTATTTCAACATCACAACTGTTGAAAAGTTTCATCATAGTTAATTCCATGAAGTTTTTTAAACCCTTTTACAACCATTGGTGCCTTATAGGTACTGACATGTTCTACTATGGCCAGTTTATTCTTCAATGCCCATTTGAAAACAACATGATATAATTTAACATGAGGATCTACCAAAATATAGAAATTGTTTTGGTGTGTGGAATCTATTTAAGAAGTCATGGCTTTTTTCCACTTAGAAATGTCTATGACACATACTGTTTCATTGTAGGCTTGAGGGTAATTATTATCAACCAATATTTACTCACCATCCTTGGAAACTGGAAAACCATGTTATTCTGGTTCTCTAACCTCTCTTGTACTCCTATGTAGTACGCGTGTCTCTAGAATGTATTCTTATTTTACTGGGATTTGTGGAATCTATTCCTATACCAACTCTTGTGTACCTTGATCATCGACATCACTGATTTCTATCTCACTCCCACTATATATTTTGGAGATGTGTTCACTCTCAAGAAATAAATCATGTCTTTCCACTATAACCTTTTTCTCGGGGGGACTATATAGGTAATATCCCGTTGTTTATTTTTGGTATTCTATAAATGTGCCCCATGTGCCTCCGGGTGTCATTTTGTTATTTTAAGAGGCCTTAACAAACACTACATAACCCCACACATATAAATTTGAGAACATGTAATTTTTTCCTCTCCAAAGATCATATAGGATACCATTTATCTATTTTTTGGTACTTGGTTTAGTATGTTTGACTCTATTTGAAACATATAACCCCTAAAGGATAATGGAAGACATGGAGGACTCATCATTGATCTCACCATTTTCAACAATGTGTGTTCCTCCATTCACTTAAACCACTCTATAAAGCTGTGTAAGGATGAGTGAGTTGGGATAAGATCCCAAAATCTTACATGCAATCAAGGAATTCTTTATTAAGATACTCTCCATAGTGGTCTAAGTAGATTTTCATAATCTTTTTACCAAGATAGTTCTCAACTTCATTCTTGTATTCTTTGAACTTATAAAAATAATTTTACTTATACCTCACTAAGTTGATATATCCATATATATCTACTAAAATAATCAGAAAAGGTTATGAAGTACGAGTACCCACTCCTTTCATCAATTGTAAATTCTCCACAAACATCTTTATGAAAAAATTCAAGAAGGTCATTTCCCTTTCACCTTTCGCAATAAATGGGGCTTTGGTCATTGGGCCTTGTAAACACGCATGACATACACCAAGTGGTTTTAGTTCCAAAGAATCTAAATATCCATCAAGATGTAATTTTTCAAGAATTTATTGTTAAATGACCATGCTAGTGATTCCACTATTTGGTGTTATATGGGTCATATGTAGTATCTTTCAGATCAATTTCCATTACTTGGTTTATGTAATCGAACACGTAAAGGACATCATATAAATATGCCCTAACAAAAAAATGTTATCATTGTAAAAGTAGAAAAATTCATTTCCAACAAGAAAAAAATCCATATGTATGTAGTCTGGATACATAAATAATGTTTTAGGTAATAGAAGGAATATAAAAGAGAACCCTTTACACCAAGAACATCCCAAATAAGAATGTGAGGTGGTAGTCCGTGACAGCTATAATAGTAAGTCTGTCTCAATTGGATTCTCAAATATCTTTTTCTCCATGGTCAATTTTCTTGAATCTATATGGTTCATTTTGAAAAAATATGTGATCACCATAAGCGATATAAAATACCCAATTTGTAGAAACATATAAATTCTAATCAATAAAAAATACACCTAAATATTTCCCTTTCTTCATTGGATATGTGTAGTTTTTCTTCCAATGTCCCATCTTTCCACATTTGAAACAAACAAACTCTTGTTCTCTAACATCCCCATTGATATTTTTTTTCATGGAACAATGTGAAGATGTTTTGGTATTAAAGATATTTTCCATCCCTTTCCTCTAATTCACCATAATAAAATCTGGGATATCAAGATTCGTATATTCTTCCACTTGGGGAATGGGGAAAAGTAGATCAAGTAAATACTTATCAATTTTTTTCATATTGAAAATTAAAAAAACACTATAGAATCTATGAGGGAGTGATGTGATAATGAGATCGATGCCCATTTAATTGGGAAGTTTAAACCCGAGATACTCTAGGCTCTGAATGTAGATAATAAGCATGGCTATATGAGGCCCTACTAGGGAACCCTCTACATGCATACCCTAAAATAATTCCTTGGATATATCAAACTGTTTATGCCTTTCTCCCTCATGGTAAGGACCACATAGGTTTTGAAAGATGCTATATTCATCCATGCTTTCATGAAACATCATGAGCTCATTAAATTTTTTTGATAGAATCTAGCTTTTAATGTCAAGCATGTAATTCATATATTGATATTAAAAAAAGAAATCTTGATTACTCACCACTTGGGATGGAGGATCAGGTAATGTTGACTCCAGCATGCAAGAATTCCATTCATGGAATCGGATAACTCAAAGGCATCAAAACCATTCATGGAAGTTAATGCGGATGAGGATGTTGTCTCTATCTAGAATTTATTGTAGGTATAATGTGGGTGATGAGCATGTTATTTTATTCTACAATTAAATGATAAGATTATTATCAATTTATTGATTACATTTTATGAGAAATATTAAATTAATTTTATTATGTCTCCCACTATTTTATCAAGTCCCAAGGGACCTTACCCATGAACTCAGAATGTCCAGTTTCAGTGAAATTCATTTGGAAAGGATTAATATTCTTCTTCTAATATCCTCAACAAGGGTTGTTCAAGATACTTGAAGGTATTTATGAAGGCTAGTCTTTGCGAACTATGGGATTGCAGCTCCCTGATCTATTTAGTGGACTCCCCAATCCTGAAATCTAGACATGGGTTTCTTCAACCCTTGCATCCAATATTACACCATGTATAGCAAGGGATGATCATTTTAATGAAATATGTTTAAGTCAACCCCAAACCTTACATTGTGTCTTCCTATATAAAATAATGTTTCCCAAAAAGGGTTGGTCAAACACATATTTTTATTGAGTCATACCCTTAATTGTGTAACAGAAGTCTTAGTATGACATAATATTTTATTGAGGGATTATAATCTTTTATGTGTAAATTTATTATTATATTTATTAAATGGTTGTTAATATTATTTGTGACTTACATAAGTATGTAACGATGCATTTTTTATATTTACACATATTCCTAGTTTATTTTAGTTCCACCTTTTATTCATTTTATTTCATTAATTATGTGATCACGACAACACATCCACAATGAAAAACCCATGCAACTGAAAGAAATAAAATTAACTAAATAGAATGATCATGAGATTTTATAATGGTTATTTTAACTAGAGGTTGATAAACTAACCCTAACCTTGATAAAAACACCTTAATCCTTTTGGGATTATGTTGATAGATTTACACTTATGCACCTCTATATCTCCTTAGATTTGTTTCATCTCAACTCATTCTTGAACCGCCTCCACTATCTTGGGATCTCCATACATTACATATGCATTTTAACTTACACACCTGTGAGGGGTAAAAATGGGTTTACGTAATAGAATGTAAGGGAATTTAGGCCCTACATATTAATGAGGAGAGATGGCATGCATGCCATCAATTACTTTAACAAATAAATTAAAATGGAAACAAATAACATAAAAGGTCTTGTCTAGATCATGATTATCCACAAACAAGAAACTAGTTAAATATTCAATAAAACCATATTTAAATTCATTAATCATTAATATTAAGATTAATTATACTCAAATCAATTAATTATTCTCTATAATTAATTAATACTTTAATCTTCATCCTTTTTGAATTTTCTTGACATTAGAATCCTTATAGATAAATTCCCCTTGGATGTAACCTGGTGAATACCTATTCGAATCAACCTAACATGTTTTATATTCGTATAATATATAAATCTTCTGAAATATGGAATACACAATTCTTCCCTGAATAGAGTAACAACATGTAGTACATTTTATACACGATAAGTAGTTCTGAACATTACAAAAACATTAATGTTCAAACGTTGTGTAATTTGTTAAAGTACACGACATGTAGTTCTGACTACATGGTGTGTACTACCTTCATAGGTTTTCTTGATGTACATGCCTAGGGAATCAATGTGTGAGGTGTACATCAGAATCTTCAGAGTACACAGTGTTTACAATGGGATATATGTCGTGTTGTGTTTGTGTTACATGGTTACTAGTCGGCTCAATCTGTGTATGAGATACACGACTTTTCCCCTGACCCGAAGAGATTACATGTTGTGTGCAGTGGGCCACATGATGTGTAATCTGGTAAGTGTATAGCTATCTGTCTCGATCATCATGTAGTGTAAAATTAATTACACCGCATGTAATAAATGCACAAGGATTAAGTAATTTCAGAATTACACCAAATGTGTGGGACACAACCAACCAAAGTGTATTTTGGATTACACGAAATATATGGTAGAGAACAGGAAATGTTGGTCCGAACACATAGCGTGTACTTTCGTGTCACCAAGGTAGAATAGTCGGCACCTCCCAATGAGTTACTCCTTTTATTTTTAATACAAAAATTATTCGGTTATGTGAAATCATTGAGAAACAAAAAAATGAATAACATATCTCGAAATATTAGACAACAAGAATGATTAATCCTTGAATTGAAAAAATAAATTATTTAAGAATAAATAATTATCAATAATTAGATAATTATAAACGATGATGAGATTTTATTGATACCACATGAAGGATTTGGGCATAGTGGATGCATAGCATTGGTTGGGGCCCAAAATTTCCTTTGACATAATCAATGACCTATCGAGGATCAATATGACCTTGAACGCCATTATCCATGTATTAAAATAAATGATTTAAACAATAGAAGAATGGTTTTATATCAAAGAGAGAAATGATCATTCACATCATGTTTATAATTAATTTAATTAATTTCATAAAGAAAATAATACATGGATCTTTAGTACTTTCATAGCTGATGATGTTAATCATCCAGAATTACACTTTCGGATTGTCTCATCGTGCTTTCTAGGATCAAAACTAGAATCACTCTAGAGATGATCCACACATGCTATAATGGCCTCCAATTGACACCACCAGTAATTCATATGCTAGTGTGGTGAAGAGAGTGTCGTGTGTCAGTCGTTCTTGATGACCTTTTCTTTGGTCTTGGAGAACGTCTCTCGTCCTGAGAGGGAAGGGAAGAGGATTCAAGAGAGAATTTGTTAGTCTATTAAAATTCTCAATTCACTTGGTGTGTATTTCGGTAAATGGAATAATATACCAACTTGTCTATTTATCAACATGTGCCTTTGATTAAACCAGTTTATTTCATTACAGAAATTAAATACATTCATAAGCATAGATAAACTCCATGCTCATGATAATAATACCACGTCATTATTTATAGTGCACCAACTTGCACAAAAAATGACTATAAATAAAATTTCACGTCACAAAATAATAGAAGCATTATTATTATTTTATCATCTTCCAACTAGTTAAATAATTATTTACCATCTTGCAACCAATTAATTTACTACTGGACCGGACATGGTTTTCCTCAACTCGACATACATTTATTGAAGACACAAATAAATAAATAAATAATCTATTGTCCTAAATAAATATTTTATTTACAATCTATTAAATAGATATTTATTAAATGTTGAGTAAAATTGATAAATCTATTTTACTGAAAATATGGTAAATAATTTTTTTTAATTTATACGGTCATTTTAAATTGAATAAATGTATTCCATAGTCATGAGAATAATATTTATTTCATTAATTAAATTCAAATAGAATTTAACCAAGACAACCAAAAAAACTTATTGTGTGACCCTATAGGAGTCTTACTCATTAGAATTAGGTAGACTAGCCTAATGTCTAAGAGTAATGTCAAGCTACCAGTCAAGGAACCCAAAAGAAAGAACATAATGTTGAAACAATGAAATCAAAATACAAAGAGTCACTATGTAATATAATAAATTTGTTTTAATATCTCATAATGTAGGTTTCATGATTGTGTCATTATACTTTGTGCTAGATATATTATTCATTTACTACCTGAAATAAACTCGTCATTACACCATGGCCATGGAATTTTGTGTGACAGTTCTATTTCAATCAAAGGGCTGAGATATAAACTTCTATAAAGGGAAGGGATAAATAATTCCTTAACTTATCCATAATAACAAACTACTCATGATGCACCCAATGTACCCTACTTCCCGCTAATATATGTTGTGTTGGTATTCGTCACTAAATCAAAATGTGGGAGTTGTGACACATAATAGTGATAATCTTAATGTCTGAGGACCATTACACATGCTCCCAGATATGAATATCCGATGACACCAAAACATGCAAAATTATGACTGGTGGGTCTATTATCGTAATCATTTTTTTGAAGATTACGAAGTGCGAATATCATGAAAGGAAGTCTCATATTTTTAGGAGTACTCACACATTATGGTCTATATACCATGTGACCCATAATATTATGTCATCCAACTGCAAAACTATATTTAAGAATATTGTTATAGAATTACAAGTCTCTCATCATAGTGGGAGACAACCCTGACCTTATCAATGTAGTAAGTACACTAAGAAATTGTTGCATCATATTCATGAATAATAGTGTTCAATATGTAATAAGATGTTTAATATTTAAATACATTAATTATACATGTAATCAAAGTACAAAGAGTTGGTTCTTGGACACCAACTCTATCATTTACAAAACAATACATTAACTTTCCTATCCCCAATATGAATTAGCACATATACCAATGAATCATCTGACTCTAGTTCAACATGATCCAAAAAAATCACATGTTCAGGATTAGGTTGATGCTTTTTCAATTGAGATATATAAAATACATTATACAATACATTGAGCCACGATGGTAATGACAACCGATATTCCACCTCGGTAACCCATTCATGAATCTCAAAAGGGATTATGTATCAAGGAGATAACTTTACCAGATTCACAAAACGATGATGTCCAAGTTTTTTAGAGATCTTTAAGAACTCATTATCACTAACTGTGAATGAAAACTATTGTGGATGATGATCTGCATAAATTTTTTGATGAAATTGTTCCATATCTATCTATTTCACGATAAAATTAATATTCATTATTATTTCTTTCCCATGGATAATCACTACATGTAAAGTATCACATGTTTCCACCGAACAAATTGGATAAAGAAAAGAACCTCCATACAATGCTTCAAAAGAATCCATATGTATCATGGCTTGATAACTATTTTTATATGAGAACTCCACTAGTGGCATGTGATTTTCCGATAAGGTTCCAAAATCCACTACACAAACACAAAACATATATTACAATATTTTTATCATTAATTTCAGATTTCCCACCTACCTATGGATGAATGACCATACTCATAGTCAACTGAGTCCCGATGGATTTTAATTTTCTAGAAATGAGACATAGACCACATATCTCTATCTGATACTATCAAACTAGTACTCCCTGACAATTTACTAATTATTGGATATAAATTTTTGAAAAGTCTTCCATTTTATGAGATTCACAAATATGGATGAAATGATCTGACTATGTGAGACGATCCACTATCAACCATATGGAATCATAATTATGAACTATTCTAGGAAGACCAGTTACAAAATCTAAATATATTTGTTCCCATTTCCAAACAGGAATATGTAATGACTTCCCTATACCAAATAATTGCTGATTCCCTTCCTTAACCTATTGAAAAGTTAATCATATTGAAACAAACATAGATACATTATTTTTCATACCAACCAACCTAAATTGCGCCTTAAATGTATTATATAAATTCTATATTCTAATTTAATAACCCATCATGAATGTTGGTAATCCTGAAGGTAATTTTCCTGATAATCCAAATGTATGACCATCTAATCTCAAAACCATAAGACAAAACTCCCATGAAGATTCAATCTCTCTATGGACTCCCCACCATTATGTTTTTCCCTTATTTCCACACAATAATAATCAGATGTCTATTCTTCTTTAAATATCATCATAAAATCATTAACAAATGAAACACAAATGAAGGATGCATATTCACCGCATTCTTCAAATTACAAGTGCATATCAGCTAGAACTGACACCAACTTCCACACATCTAAATATTATTTTCCCAATTGAGCATATGAGATAATGATTAATTCATTTCCCACCGTATTGGATTTACCAAGTGAATAAATTTTGTCAAAGTTGAACATTTGTAGATACTTCATCATTCTTATTTGTCTCAAAATCAAGTCCCTTGGTGAAAAATATGTTTTTATATCTTATGATATAAGGCCCCAGCCATAAACATTACTTAACCTTGAGATATTTCAAGAATACACCTTGAGGATCTTTTCAGGTTTATAGTTTTAGAGAATTAGATCATAAAACTTGCATTACATCCCACATTTAAACAAAGTGGTTACAATAAAATATAGTATTCATTTTTTTTCCATCAACGAAAACATATTTAAAATAAAACATGGATTCTTTCTTGAAACATCCTTGACACTATCATCGTATCATCTACCTTTCCCTTGACTTGTGAAAAGCATTTCAAAAACATGGGATGATCATAAAAAGCTCAGTAAGGGATATAAAAATATGGAAAGGAAACATGAGTACATGTATAGATAAGAATCAATGAAATCATAATCTACTCATAAAACATAAGCAATTTAACATAACTCATCAAATCATGAATAAAAATCATAGAAATCATAAGACATAAAGGTAACTTGAGGCATTCATAACATTCTTATGTAGGGAGTAACCCTCTTGGTTACGTTTGGAATATCTATCATAGTATATTCCCTAAATCTCTTCGGAGAAACCTCAACGTTTAACCCCTTCACGTTACCCAATGCATTGGAGAGCTATATCAGGCTCACCAGCGCTTAGTTTATCACAGAACCACCTATCTTCATAACAATTCCCAAGAACCATAACATAATCATACCACATAATACATGCATAAAGGAAACCTAACATTTCCACATTTCTATCACAAGATATCAATAAAACACATTGATATAAAAAAACATTATGAAAAAAAATTTCAATACCAAAATAAAAGAAAAGTAAAACATGGTATTTATTTTTCTTTTTAAAAAAATGGTATGGCTTGTAGAGGAAGCTGAAACTCAAATAATGGTCACGGCGACGGAGATGTTGTTGTCACCGCATACGTACGACAAAAACATTCCCTTTTGTCGTTTAGTAAACGCTTCGTATAAAAAAGATTCCTTTTGAATAAATGTAAAATTTAAAGGGGTTTTTACACAGTATAAATGAAGATTGTGTATAAAACAAAATATGCCTCAATGAAAGGAGATTGAGACGAAGTCCTATACCTCGGGTCAGACTTGACTCGATCATTCTTTAACCTCCTGAATAATAAACATGAGTTAATTTATACTTCCTTAAGAACCTTTTTCAAGTTCATTATTACTTTTATATCAATTATTACCATGTCATGAACACTATGTAATTATTTAAGTTAATAACAACCATTTTATCAATAATTTGTACTTGAGTCAAAAATAAACTCTTTATAATTACAAGTTATTCAAGTATCCATTATATCCAGAGTTATACTCATGATGTAGATATCATATATATTATATATATATATATTATATACATGCATTTATAATATTACATAACGTTTAGAGGTAAGAAATGAAATGCACCGTTCATGGAGATGGTAAACCGTACGTATGCATGAACGTTACTTTCATTCCTATTTCTTACTTAATGGAGTGAAATCATTATTATATAAGGGTATATTATAATTCCAGTATAATATCATATATAATATCATTAAATTTATCCTTTATACGTACCACATATGGTATTAACGAATCAAATCACTTTGAAGGGGCGGTAGTCCGCACTTCCTAAAATGAAGATATCGCGTTTACCCATAATGGAAACCATAAAGGTATGCCATAAATGAAAAATACATAAGCTTAAGTAAAAAATAAACATATTATATATCATATATAAATATAGTGACATCATAATGTCCACCTTTGAAGGTGTTATATGAGTGTTGAACAATCATCGTTTCGTGAGGCAGAAATTCGCCATCCAAAGAAACAGTATGTTCTTTAACCATTAGATGTAGGTGTGTGTAAGTTTTGTTCGAATCCTTATTATAAAAACATCCTAGTATATTCAAGATATTGGTGTTGTTACAAAATAAAAGAATAAAAAGATTTTACGGGGTTGGAGAAGCAAAATAAAACATAAGAACACAAGAGAAAACACTACCTTTAAATCGGGTAACTATTTTTGAGTTGAGCTCAAAGGCTTCCTTGGGAGAACTTCTGCCCAAAGTGAGGCTTCTAATAGTTAGATAGGGATGTGGAGAGAAAAAATGATCAGGGGTTGGCCGAGTCAAATGATTTGGAAGTGTGGGTAAGGAGGTAGAGGTGGGGGCCTTTTATAAGAGGAGAGGAGGGGCACTCTTGGAAAGTAAAGAAATGTTACTTTATTTTAAAATGAGTTTCAGATTTAAAAGGTCCCACATTGATATAATTCGAGGATAAGGTGATAAGGGTTAGATATACACACATACAATAGGCATTTGACAAGTGTAAGTCTTATATTTTACATTATCTTTTCATTTTATTTAAATCGTTTATTAATGAGGTAATCGCTGCATCATCATGATGTCATAAATAATTTAATTTATTTACTGTCTAAAAATTATAAAAAAAATTTCATGATGTAGGAAATAATTTCAGATTTCTAATGACTATTTATTGTCTAACATATCATTTATGTAGACAGAATTAAAAATGTTTTACTCATGTGATACATTCTTTGTTATATTTACATTCTTTAAAAATAAAAAGATAAAAAGTAACTTTCACACAAAAGTGATTCCATGGGGTCCCCAAGTTTGGAACAACGCATCCCATGGTCGACCATGAGACAACTAGTATCATTAGGTTACATTTTGGTGTCATTTTTTATTATTATGGTATTATTTTATTATCTTTAACTACCCGATTACTCATTAATCAAGATAATTAAAGATAACTACCGTTGTTACTATTCATAATGTCCAAAAAAAAAAGAGTCTTGATCACATAATTTGGACCTTCTGATTCCAAATATTTAATCCATTTTACCAAATTCCAAACACAGAAATTGCAATAATTAATTTAAAAATAATTCCCGTTGTCAAAACAAATAGCGGGTTTTTTGAAACAGTATCTATGAAAAGCTTGGCATTAGTTTATGACCAATTCCAATGTGAAATTAATCCTAATGACCACCATTGGATTAAATGGTAGAAATATATTCAAAGTACACTTTAACACAAATTAAAAAGATAATCTAAACATATAATTAAATTAGATGAAAAAGCAGTTTTGATGTAAAATGGAGTATTTTTTCACTATTCATTAAAAAATGAACATTGTGAGAAAAATACCAAAACTATATCCAATGTAAATTTAAATGTCCCAATCATAAATAATATGTTTATTTTCAAAAATTGAGATTATAAAATTGTCAAAATTTTGATTTAAAAATGGTTTTCCATCAAAAGGGAGTAAAACAATCTTTTAAAAATATTAGTGTATTCCATGCTTAAGATTGGATTTATTCTCATTTTAAGCCTCTAAAAAACTATCTAATTTATAAATAGACATAGATAACTATATCTATTATTCATTACTTACTTGGGATGTTACATCCTTTCCCCTTTAGAAAATTGCATCCCCGCAATTTATTTACTTATCGAATAAGTGGGGGTATTTAGCCCTCATTGCATTTTCAGATTCCCATGTCGCCTCTTCAATCATGTGGTTTTTCCACAAAACCTTTACTTGATGAATCACCTTATTCCGCAACACTTGCTCCCTGTGATCATGAATCAGTATCAGTTTTTCCACATAAGATAGTTTCTCTTCCAGCTGAACTACCTCTGGACTCAAAACATGAGATAGATCTGGCATATACTTTCTCAACATCGAAATCTGAAAAAAATTATATACCTGAGATAAACTCAGAGGTAAAGCCACTCGGTAAGCAACTGATCCAACTCTCTCCAGAATTTCATATGGTTTAATGAACCTTGGACTCAACATTCCTTTCTTACCAAATCGCATCACACTTTTACATGGTGATACTTTGAGAAAAACATGATCGCCTACCTCAAAAGATAGATCCTTCCTTCGGTTATCCGCCTAACTCTTCTGCCTACTCTGAGCTGTTCTCATGTGTTTCTATATCAGCTGAACTTTTTCTGCCAACTCTTCTACCAATTGTGGTCCCATCAGCTTCCTTTCAACCACTTCATCCCAGAAAGCTGGAGTTCGACACCACTTTCCATATAACGCCTCAAATGGTGCCATCTCTATACTGGAATAAAAACTATTATTATATGAAAACTCAACCAAAGAAAGATGTTGGTCCCAACTTGCCTGATAATACATCGAACAAGCACGTAGCATATCTTCAACAATCTAAATTGTTCGTTCTGATTGCCCATCTGATTGAGGATGAAAAGCTGTACTAAAATTTAATTCAGTACCCAACAACTTTTGAAGGCCTTTCCAAAAGTTAGAAGTGAACCTGAGATCACGGTCAGATACAATGGAGAGAGGAACTCCATGTAACCTGACTATCTCTTTAAGATACAAATGGGAAAGTCGATCTAGGGAAAAAGTATCTTGTATAGAAAGGAAATGAGCAGATTTAGTCAAGCGATCAACAGTAACCCAGATTGCATTATTACCTCGAGATGTCTTCGGTAATCCCACAACAAAGTGCATGGATATATTCTCTCATTTCCACTCTGACACGGGTAAATAATGAAGCATCCCTTTCGGTAACTGCCACTCTGCTTTAACCTATTGACATGTCAATCACTTCACAGTAAAATCAACAATATCTCTTTTCATTCCATCCCACCAGTAATACTCCCGCAGATCTCTGTACATCTTAGTACTGCCAGGATGAACTAAAAACGGTGAACTATGAGCTTCACATAACAATTCTCTCTTCAAATGTGAATCATAAGGCACACACAATCTCTTCCCAAATCTCAAAACACAATCATTATCAATGTTGAATTCAGGTAACTTACTTTTCTGAACCAGATCTACCTTTTTCTACAACTCACTGTCTTGCTTCTGTGCTTGCTTGATTCTGTCTGATAGAGAAGATTCCACTGATACCTGAAACAAAACAGAATAACATCCTGCACCAAAAACTTCTATGCCAAATTTCATCAAATCCTTAACCAAATGATCATGTTCCAAACACAACATTGTTAATGAAGCATTAATTTTTCGAATCAAAGCATCAGCCACTTTATTTTCTTTTCCCGGATGGTAATGAATTGTACAATAATAATCCTTGATTAATTATAGCCATCTACACTGTCTCATGTTCAATTCTTTCTAAGTGAATATATACTTTAAACATTTGTGATCGATATATATTTCACACTTTACTCCATACAAATGATGCCTCCAAATTTTTAAAGCGAAAACAACAGCAGCTAATTCCAAATCATGTGTAGGGTAAATTAGCTCATGAGTTTTCAACTATCGTGAAGCATAAGCAATAACCTGATCATTCTGCATTAGGACACAACCAATTCCTTTTAATGAAGCATCACTGTAGATAACAAACTCCCCATTCCAGGAAGGTAGTGCCAAAACTGGAGCATTCACCAATCTTCTTTTTAGTTCCTAAAAACAATCATCACATTCCTTTGTCCAGATAAACTTAACACCCTTCCAAGTCAGCTTAGTCATTGGACTAGATAACCATGAAAAATTTCTAACAAACCTTCGGTAATAGCCTGCCAAACTAAGGAATATACGAATCTCAGTTACATTTTTGGGTCTTGGCCATTCTTTAAAAAACTTTGTTTTTGCAGGATCAATAGTTATCCCATCTTTAGAAACAATATGACCAAGGAAAGAAATTTGTTGCAACCAAAACTCACACTTTCTAAATTTACCATACAATTTCTTTTCTTTTAAGGTTTGAAAAATAAGCCTTAAATGTCTTTCATTCCCCTCTTTACTTTTAGAAAATGCCAAAATATCATCAATGAAAACCACCACAAACTTATCCAAGAACTCATGGAAAATTCTATTCATTAAGTCCATGAATACAGCAGGTGCATTGGTTAGCCCAAAAGGAATTACTACAAATTCATAATGGCCATATCTTGTAGGAAACACGGTCTTCCGAATATATTCTTCCTTTACCTTCAACTGATGGTACCTCGATCTCAGGTCAATCTTTGAAAAAAACTGAGCTCCCTGGAGCTGATCGAACAAATCATTGATATGAGGCAAAGGATATTTGTTCTTAACAGTGATGTTATTCAGGGCACTATAATCAATGCAAAGTATCATTGAACCATCTTTCTTTTTAACAAATAAAATAGGAGGACCCCATGGTGATGTGCTAGGTCGAATGAAACCCTTCTCTAATAAATCTTGCAATTTTTCCTTCAACTCTAAAAGTTCAATTTGATCCATTCGACAAGGGGGTTTTGAAATGGGATTAGCATCAGGAACTAAGCCAACATTAAATTGAACTTCTTGATCTGGTATTATTCCAGGCAACTCATCAGGAAAAACATCAGGATACTCATTTACCACTGACACATCATTAATCTGAATAGTTCCCTTGTTTTCAACAATGTGTGCAAGGTAACATTCATTTCCATATTTTACAAGTTTCTCAGCCTCTTGATAAGTTATCAACAGTAAGGGTTCATTCTTGTACACAAACTGAAAGTCTTTCTGAAAAGAAACTACTTTAGCTCTACAGTCAATCTTAACATGGTAAATAGAGAGCCAATCCATACCCAGGATAACATCAAACTCTACTATAGGTAAAACAATAAGGTTCACAAGTAGGTTCTTTCCACGGATAAGGATAGGAAGATTATTATAAATTCTTTTTGCCTCAACATTTCCACCAAGTGTTTTAACCAAAAGTTCAGGAGGCATTTATTGATATGGTATTCCCATTTTACTAGACAAGGTTTCAGAGATGAAAGAATGTGTAGACCCCGAATAAAATAACACACTGGCATAATCTTAAAAAACAAACAACGTACCTGATACAACTTCATTTGATGGCCCAACATCTACTGAAGTAGTTGTAAAGGATTTCACCACCCCTTTCTACTTGTAGTCTAACAACTTCCCATCACTAATGCTCTTTGTCGGACACTCATTTGCATAGTGACCCATCTCATTGCAATTAAAACATTTCACTAACTGTAAATCAAATTTGGACTTACCATCACCTTGATCTTTTTCAGTGCAATCACGAGCCTTATGTCCCATCTTACCACATCGGTAGCACTTTCCAGAATTCAGAAGACATTCCCCAGCATGCCTTTTCTCACATTTATCACAAACTGGAAACATAAATTTCATACAATCAGACTTTTTTGAATAATTCTTCCCTTTCTTCTGCCACCTCGGTCTCTTATTTTGTTAGTTGTTATAAAACACTTGATCATCGGAAAACTCCATTTCCACCTTCTCAGCACATCAAACAAGCTTTTCATAACTTTTGAACTCACTAGAAGCTAATTCCCTATGATATTTTGGCTTTAATCCTTAGTAAAAATGATTGATTTTACTATCAAGGTCTCGGATAAAATTTGGAGCATACCTTGCCAATCGAGTGAACCTTTCTTCATAGGCATCCACTGAGTCTTCCTCTTGCCTCAATTCCTAGAATTCTTTTTTCCATCCTAAGTAGAACTGCCTTAGGAAAATATTTCTCAAGAAACATACCTTTGAATTCATCCCAGTCGTGAGCATCAATCTCATCAGCGTCCTTGATATTTTTAACCATCGACCACCACTGATCTGCCTCATCCTCCAAATGGTAAATAGAAAGACTAAACTTTTGATTATATGAACACCCCATGACATCGAAAATCTTCTCCAGTGCTTTAATCCACCCTTCAAATAGCATAGGGTCAGTTGATCCTCTGAATGATGGGGGATGTTGCCTCATGAAATGTTCCACCACTGACATGTTCCTCTGCGGTTGATCTGGCTGATCTCGTGCATGGATACCACCACCATTTATCGCTTGAGTCAACTGCACCATTACTGCAAAAAACTGTTCAGTTCCAATTCCTGTCATCTCAGGATGCTGATTCGGAAGGTTATTTCCTTCTATATGCCTTCCAAGCACTTCTTCCCTGTTTCCTCTATGGAAAACCATTCTGAACAAACATGTCTTAGATGAAGCAACATGGTAATCTTCAAATGCTACATCATTTCAATTTGACCATAAAAAATATTTTTGGATAATCATTTAATACAATTATAACTCCTAAAGTTATCTCAATTGACCTCTGATACCAACTATAAGGCCCCAACCTTAAACATTTCTTAATCTTGAGATATTTCAAGAATACACCTTGAGGATCTTTTCGGGTTTAGTTTTTTAGAGAATTAGATAAAAAAACTTGCATTACATCCCACATTTAAAAAAAGTGGTTACAATAAAAGATAGTATTCATTTTTTTCCATCAACGAAAACATATTTAAAATAAAACATGGATTCTTTCTTGACACTTCCATGACAATATCATCATATCATGTACCTTTCCCTTAACCTGTGAAAAACATTTCAAAAACATGGGATGAGCATAAAAATTTCAGCAAGGGATATAAAAATATGGAAAGGAAACATGAGTACATGTATAAATAAGAATCAATGAAATCATACTCTACTCATAAAACATAAGCAGTTTAACATACCTCATCAAATCATGAATAAATCATAGAAATCATAAGACATAAAGGTAACTTGAGGCATTCATAACATTCTTATGTAGGGAGTAACCCTCTTGGTTACATTTGGAATATCCATCATAGTATATTCCCTAAATCTCTTTTGAGAAACCTCAACATTTAACCCATTCGCATTACCCAATTCATTGGAGAGATATATCGGGCTCACCCGCACTTAGTTTATCACGGAACCACCCGTCTACACAACAATGCCCAAGAACCATAACATAATTGTACCACATAATACATGCATAAAGGAAACATAACACTTCCACATTTCAATCAAAAGATATCAATAAAACACATTGATATAAAAAAAATTATGAAAACCATTTTCAATACCAAAATAAAAGGAAAGTAAAATATGGTATTTATTTTTATTTTAAAAATACGGTATGGCTTGTAGAGGAAGCCAAAACTCGAATAATGGTCACGGCGGCGGAGAAGTCGTTGTCGCCGCTTACGTACAACAAAAACATTCCCTTTTTTGTTTAGTAAATGCTTCATATAAAAAAGATTCCTTTTGAATAATCATAAAAGTCAAATGGGTTTATACACCGTATAAAAGAAGGTTGTGTATAAAACAAAATATGCCTCAATGAAAGGAGATTGAGACGAAGTCCCATACCTCGGGTCCGACTTGACTCGATCATTCTTTAACCTCCTGAATAATAAACTTGAGTTAATCTCTACTTTCTTAAGAACCTTTTTCATGTTCATTATTCCTTTTATATCACTTATTACCATGTCATGAACACTATGTAATTATTTAAGTTAATAACAGTCATTTTATCGATCATTGGTAGTTGAGTCAAAAATAAACTCTTTATAATTACATGTTGTTCATGTATCCATTATATCCAGAGTTATACTCATGATTTAGATATCATATATATCATATATATCCATTATATACATGCATTTATAATATTACATAACGTTTAGAGGTAAGAAATGAAATCCACCGTTCATGGAGACGGTAAGCCGTACGTACGCGTGAACGCTACTTTCATTACCATTTCTTACTTAATGGAGTGAAGTCATAATGATATAAGGGTATATTATAATTCCAGTATAATATCATATATAATATCATTAAATTCATCCTTTATACGTACCACATATGGTATTAACAAATCAAGTCACTTTGAGGGGGCGATAGTCCGCACTACCTAAAATGAAGATATCGCGTTTACCCATAATGGAAACCATAAAGGTATGACATAAATGAAAAATACATAAGCTTAAGTAAAACATAAACATATTATATATCATATATAAATATAGTGACATCTTAATGGACACGTTTGAAGGTGTTATATGAGTGTTGAACAATCATCGTTTCGTGAGGCAGAAATTCTCCATCCACAGAAACAGTATGTTCTTTAACCATTATATGTAGGTGTGTGTAAGTGTAGCTCGAATCCTTCTTATAAAAACATACTAGTATATTGAAGATACTGTTGTTGTTACAAAAGAAAAGAATCAAAAGTGTTTAGGGGGTTGGAGAAGCAAAATAAAACATAAGAACACAATAGAAAACACTACCTTTAAATCGGGTAACTCTTTTTGATTTGAGCTCAAAGGCTTCCTTGGGAAGAATTATGCCCAATGTGAGGCTTCTAAGAGTTATAGAGGGATGCGGAGAGACAAAATTAGCAGGTTTTGGCCGAGCCAAAGGCGTTTGAAGTGTGGGTAAGGAGGTAGAGGTGGGGGCCTTTTATAAGACGAGAGGAGGGGCAGTCTTGGAAAGTAAAGAAATGTTACTTTATTTTAAAATGAGTTTCAGATTTAAAAGGTACCACATTGATATAATTCTTGGATAAGGTGATAAGGGTTATAAATACACTCATCCAATAGGTATTTGAAAATTTTAAGTCTTATATTTTACATTATCGTTTCAATTTACTTAAATCGTTTATTAATGAGGTAATCGTTGCATCATCATGATGTCATAAATAATTTAATTTATTTAATGTCCAAAAATTATAAAAAAAATATCATGATGTAGGAAATCTTGTCAGAATTATAATGACTATTTATAGTCTAACAGATCATTTATGTAGACAAATTTAAAAATGTTTTACTTAGGTGATACATTCTTTGTTATATTTACTTTCTTTAAAAATAAAAAGATAAAAAGTCACTTTCAAACAAAAGTGATTCCATGGGGTCCCCAAGTTTGGAACAAGGCATCCCATGGTCGGCCATGAGACAACCAGTAGCATTAGGACACATGTTGGTGTCATTTTTTATTATTATGGTATTATTTTATTATCCTTAACTACCCGATTACTCATTAATCAGGATAATTAAAGATAATTACCGTCGTTACTATTCGTAATGTCCAAAAACAAAAGAGTCTTGATTACATAATTTGAACCTTCTGATTCCAAATATGTACTCCATTTTACCAAATTCCAATAACAGAAATTCCAATAATTAATTTAAAAATAATTCCCGTTGTTAAAACAAATAGTGGGTTTTGTGAAACAATATCTATGAAAAGTTTGGCATTAGTTTATACCCGATTACAAAGTGAAATTAATCCTAATGACCACAATTGGATTAAATGGTAACAATATATTCAAATTACACTTTAATACCAATTAAATAGATAATCTAAACATATAATTAAATTAGATGAAAAAGCAGTTTTGATGAAAAATGCATTATTTTTTCACTATTCATTAAAAAATGAACATTGTCAGAAAAATAACAAAACTTTATCCAATGTAAATTTCAATGTCCCAATCATAAAAATATGTTTAATTTAAAAAATAGATATTATAAAATTATCAAAATTTTTATTTAAAAATGGTTTGTCATTAAAAGGCAGTAAAACAATCTTTTAAAAATATTAGTGTATTCCATGCTTAAGATTGGATTTATTCTCATTTTAAGACTCTAAAACACTATCTAATTCATAAATAGAAATAGATAACTATATATATTATTCATTACTTACTTGTGATGTTACATATGATCTGTAAATATAGTAAATTTCTCACCATAAATATAATGGTGTGAATTCTTCAAATAATAGACTATAGTGAAAAACTCTAAATCATTTGTTGGGTAATTATTCTCATAAAATTATAACTGTATTGAGACATAAACAACAACATGATCACTGCATATAAGAACACATCCCATCCTTTTTCTTTAAACATCACAATACACTGGGTACCCCAATCATGATTCCTGAAAAATCAAGATTGGTAGATATGTAAGGCTAATATTATCATATTTTGAAGACTTATAAAATTATTCATTTTCTTGGAAAGGAACATTCTCTCATGTAAAATATTTCATTTATGAAGTTATTAATGAGATATTATGAAAAAAATTTATAATAACTAGACAATCCAATGAAATTTCATATGTCGAAGGCATTCTTTGGTGGATTCAATGAAATAACCACTTCTATCTTTTCTAGAACCACAATAAAACCATTTTTGAGAGATTACATACACCTTAAAATGTAAATATTATATCCAGAGATCACATTTTTATTATAATGAATAAATATAAAGATCACACAATATTGAAAAAATTTTCACCAACTGTTTCTCATGATCAACCCATTTTCTTGAGTAGACAAATATGTGATCCCCCAAAACCACCAAAAAAGAATATTGATACCTCTACAATATCTTATTAATCAATTCTATAAATTACTCTAGTGAATTAGTTAGATCTAATAGAATTAAAACTTATTCATAATGTCCATATATATTCTTTTAAGCTATTATAATTAAATCCCCCTTTGAAACATGTAATTAGTGATATATTGCTTGAAAGAAAATATTATAAGAAAAACCGATATCCCCAAAATTGATCAAACAGATCAACAATGCATGGATGTCGATACCATTTCTTTATCAAAACATAGGAAAGAATTCGATAATCAATACCCATGGAATGTGTTCCATAAGCCTTTTATGAAAACAAGATATGTTCTTCCCACATAGACATGGGGGGCTGAATGAACACTTTGTATTCTGGATCTTCCAACTATGCATTCAATTCCATTAAATAATTTGGTGCCATCATATAAGAAGGAAGGGAAATATGGTTGATCGCCGAATAAACATGAATCATATAACACACTTCTCTTGTGGGTGGAAACCCTAAAAATTTATTTGGAAACACTTATAGAAATAAATCAAAACCATATAGGAAACTAATATTTTCGATCTCTTACATCGATTCCAAATTCACCGCTGCTAAATAGTACCAGATTGTTCACACAACATGTTCCAAAAATCGCATTTCACTTTTTTTTACATTCTTCTATCCTATAAATAGATGATTTATTGTGTCCTCAGTCATAAAACTGAGCCTTTAGGTATAACAGTTGAAATGAGCCTTAAATAGTGTCATGAAATCCATGTATAAATTTATATTATACAAATCCATCTCTATCATAGAGAAATCACATGTAAAAATATCTACTTCTATAGTTAAAGAACATGATATACACACAAAGGCCCGTCATTCTCTTTGATTAAGAAGAGTTTGATGTTTTAACAGGTAATTCATCATCTCAACACTAAAACCAAACAAATCATCATTATGAGAATCAATAACAGAATGGGATCCACCTATATCCAAAAAAAAATTCAAGAGGATAGAATTAAAAAGAATCTTACCTCAAATTGTTGATGGTCCAGACTGATCTTCCATACTAAACTACCCAACTCCATAATTTTTTTTCTCTGGAAGCATTGTTCTTTATTTCCTTATTGAGATTTCACTACAGGAGGAGTCATGGTATTACATGAATCAACATGGCCAGCTATGCTCTGTTATGTGTGGTATTTTGTTACCCTCAACCCGTTGAAGCATATGATGCCTGCAACACCTGAGATGTTTCTAGAACACTCGACTATGGATCACTTTGACAATAGAACTAGAGATTCCCAATATGATTGAAATTATAGAACGATCTAAGTGGTTCCAAACATTCTCATTTAATGTGACTATGAGAGCCATATTAGAAACAACCTCACATGTTCTTGGGTCTTGTAAGATGATTTTATGATCCAGTCATTTGATTATCAACAATAATCCTATAGTGGAAATACATATCCCTCTTTCACATGTTCCTAGAATAAGAGTTACCACCAGTTCCCATAAGTAGAAACATACTACATGCACATATAGCTCTATAGATGTACCTTCCCACCACTATATCTATATTAACCATCTATATATAATCCATTATACCTTACACATAAATCCTTCATCAAATATCCTCCCTTAGTCCTGATTCATAAAATGTGTGCCTTCAAGGATTCAATTGAAGGAAATTTAAGTGAAAAGTGGTATATCGTCAACGATTCAATTTTTATTAAAAGAGATAAATAAACAAAAAAGGAAGAAAAAAAAGAGACAAAAAAATATGAGCGACATGATCTAGGGGGCCTAAAGTAATGCAAGCCGAGGTCATCCACTATTTTAAAAGATAGGCCCTCAGGTTTAAAGAAAGAAATTCTAAATGAGTTGGTGACTTCCAGGATTTAGACAGCTTGAGTGGCTAAATGGTCTGTTATTTTATTACCTTCACGGAAAGTATGATAAACTTTAATATCATTGGTAAGGAGTTCCTTGAATTTCCACATGATATAAGATATCGACCATGGGGTTCAGTCTTCACCTTGAAGGGAGTTGTAAATTATCTTGGAATCGATCTGCACGTGAGATAACCTGACATTGTTCTGTATGCTCTACATGATTCCAGATAGTAATTCTTTGGCCACATCCTTAATGCTAGTGCCATACCCGTAGTGGGCTTTAAAACCCAAGACCACACTCCCCCTCTGGTCACATACAACCCCTCCCACAAATCCTTTCATGCAAGGATATGGTCAATTTTATCTTGAACTAGTAAATCACACCATTGGTATAAAAGATCTTCGAGCATATATGTCTCCATCTTGACTTTTAGCTCTACTGGTGTCCCATAGAAATTGAATATATGATTAATCAAATCCTGTTACACTTATTCCTTCTCTGGTTCTGAATGACCTCAAAAGATGGGTGGATTCTGCTTCATAAATTGGAAGGAATGATCCAAAATCATTTGTTTATATCTCATGTTCCCTATATCCACAACATAAAAATATTTTACTATACTCTAAACTAGTTGTTGGTTCTCCTATGGGTCAGATGAAACCACATTCTTAATAGCTTCCTATAGTAGGTTTCTATGATGCCTATCAGGTACTATTTTTTAGAAACACATCAAAGGCCATTAGTCTCACACTCTAAGAACTCAATTTTTAATAATATAATATTATTCCATAAAATACTATAAAAACATTTTTCTAAAATTCAAAATTTCCCTGATCAATGATTTTTAATTTTCAACTTTCCTTTGTAAATCTAGAATTTTTCAAAACACCACTACCATTATATTTGGAAAATCATACATTTGAAAAAATATTCAACTTTTTCCAAAAATAATTACATTTTTACTAACTCATTATACATTACTCAAAATGAAATTTTCACTCCAAGTAGGAAGTCATTTCTACAATTCATGTCATGCCCATCTCATTAGCTAAACCCATGACAATGAGATTAAAATTCTTATATGTGTTTCCAATAAACATATTTAAGAAACTCCCTGGTAACATTATGTTCATCATAAAAAGATTAGATATATCATTTTAAGATTTAAATTTCATGTCTTGATGACTCTATTCCATTATACCAACCAAATACAAGATATATACAAGATTGAATTTCATCTCTAAAACTAACAGATCTAGAGACCACTTGTTAGTCATGGACTGAAAAAGATGAGACAACTTGTCTCAAACAGATTTTTTACTATCCAGAACAGATACCATTTGTATGATCCTGCCCTTCTTCATTTTCATGAGTCGAGGAAGAATTGATTCTTGTCCATAAAATACATCCCCATGGTACCGAATGATAGGAATAAATTCCAAGGCATTCATTAATATTTGGGGCCTATTTTCCATTGAATATAAAACAACCTAATAAAAAATATCATAAATAAATAAAAATGCTTGATGCGTGATAAAAATTTTAAAAAATCAGTAATAATATTTTTTAAGGAAAACTTCAGACGAGTACCATAACAGAAGACTAAAGAACATAGGTGTACACACTAGAAGTAAAACTAAAAGAATCAGAAGACTCTAAGATATTACTATATAGGTCCAACCATGCTTCAATATCCAACTTTATAATACAAAAAAGTATTATTATGCCTCATAAGATATTTTTGATACTTTACATTTTTTACGTCCTGATAAATGATATCTTCAAAATAACTAAAGTTCCAAAGCATGGGTAAGTAATAAAAACTCAGTAGGATTTCCCCAAATGAATTCCCTAGTCATGATAGTAGGAAAGAAAAAGTTATCAAATTTATATCAAAAAATTATTAAAATCACTTAAAAGAGTTCAATAATCTATAAAAAAGCAAAAAAATTCCATACCAAAGTAGTGTTTCCTAAACAAACAAATTCTCAAGGAGGAAAACCAAATGAGTTATTCCAAATATTTCAAGGATTCAATTAGAATAACCAATTATATTTCGCATAGCGACACACACCCATGCATACAAGCTTGGTGTTACCATTTGTGGTTGAACATCACGTCCATAACTTGTTTCATTGATGGTGGTACTTCACAAACAATACCTATCCCATTCCACTCATGATTAAGCATTTAATCCAACTACATGCCAATCAAAATTTTATATATCATTATAACAAAATTATATTTTAATTTAAATACCATTTCTTTCACCAAAACCAAATATCTATTTTAAAATAAAAAATTTAAAATATAGTTACCATTTTAATTTTTCTACAAAACATCATATCTTCACAATCCCACTAGTCATCACTAAAGATGTTTATGAAAATCATATCAAAAAATTTCATAATCACTATTAATTAAATAAATAACAATTTCAAATCAGACCATTATATTCTAAAAAGAGTATTCGAGTGTGAATCCAACTACATCAGGAAATATGGTGAAATTTAAGGATGACATGTAAACTCTAATGAAACTAGGTTGAATATCTAAAAACCCACCATAGATCCCTTCCCCTATCATAGAAAATTAAATCATAACCATAATTGGAATAAAAATAATTTGATATATCTATATCAGAACACAATCAAAGAAACCAAGAAAAGTAATTTAGATCTATAATATGGGGGTCTAGAATTTGAAAATGAATGAGATTCCAAATTTTTGGATCTCACCATTAAACCATGAACAATTAGTCACATTGTTAGAAAAGTCATATGGTAACTACACACCAGCCTCTTCTTCAAGGGGCACCTCACACGATTGGCTCAAACGGTTTGAAAAACCATGTTCAAACCATGTGCCTAGAATTAGGGCCCATGTTTTACATATTAGAGTTTCTCGGCTTTATCTAACCATGCACCGACCATGCACTCACTGATCATCCCCAAAAAAATCCAAATAGTCTTACCAACCCACTAAAAAATTACCCATATTATTCACATATATCAAAATCATAAATAAAGGGTTATGTACTTGAAAATAGGGTTGATACATTGTTTTACATAAAAGAAAACAAAAATAATTTTTGAAGAAACGAAAATTTTTATGAATATAATTAATTTGATAAAAAATTATTAATTATTTACAGAAAATTTATAAATAAATTTCTTTTCAGTTTGAAGTTAATATTCAAATTTTAAAATGCAGTTAAAATAATTCATCTCCATTTACTTCAAATCTAGTTTATAATGGTCATATTTAATGTAATATTATTTGATGGTTCACTGAATCATAATGCCATCTATTGTTTGTAATTTTTAATAAACTCGTTATTGTGTGCATGCAAGATAAACTCAATTTGGAATATAATTCATGATAAAAAAAAATTTTTAGATGATATAAAATATTAAAAATTTAATTCATTAGAAAAAAATATTTCACAAAATCCTTGGGTTTTACATTGTACAACCTTTAATAAGATTTTCTTCAAAAAAAAATTTCTCGGTCATAAGAGTTTTATGATTTGAAAATTCATTCATTGAAAGTGAAATCGTAATAATGGTTAATAAATCATCATCCTGAAAATGAGAAATTTATGTGTGAAAGTCATCAAGAATAACACATACTAGGTTTCCAAATACGATATCATAGGGGTAACCGAAGACATGAACATTGAAGATAAATTTAACACCCAAATACTAATAAAGAGTGATGGTGAACATTGATCAAAATAAATTAAGTGATCTTTATAAGGTTAATTAAAAAAATCAACAAACCAAAGAGGAATTAAAAAGGGCATTTATATCTTAAAAATAATGATAATATGAAAAATATTTATTTCAATATAATTTTCCTAATACATGGGAATTCCTTTCCAATATAGAATAGAAAAATGTGAAAATGTAAAAAAAGATATAATTGTAAC
The DNA here is from genome assembly GCA_963277665.1 of Viscum album. Classification (NCBI taxonomy): domain Eukaryota; kingdom Viridiplantae; phylum Streptophyta; class Magnoliopsida; order Santalales; family Viscaceae; genus Viscum; species Viscum album. The sequence goes on along the minus strand of OY728129.1, from coordinate 687,151,470 downwards.
ACCCCTTGTTTCTATAGTAAGTTATTATCTTTAAATTAATTCAATAGCTTGCACCACATGTAACACCGAGTTCGAGCGCACCACGACACACCAAACTAGCCATTGAAAAATTATTTATTAATATTAATAATTTAATTTTTAATTTTATATATTCTATATAATTTTGACATCCATATTATGTCTTTATTAGAGTTAATATATAAACAAAATCAATTTTTCCGATAAATGAAGTATTTTTCAAAAAATGAAATTCTACTGCATTTTAATGGAAAAAACTTTTTAAATCCTATATATGACACTTTTATATATTTAATTAGAAAAAATAAACTTCTTATACATTATAGGGACATAAAAATTTAGTTTGGGTAAATTTCAGTGCTTTTCAGATAAATTTCATATTTTAATGAATAGAGAAAATTAATAAATTTTAAATGAAAATAACTTTTTTTATCAAAATAATTAATAGTGTTAAATTATAAATTTAAATGGGTTTTAAGTTTAATTAGATTATATTTATATAATTTAATCCAATATTGATCATTTTATGTAATTTTATATTAAATTGGACATAAACATATATAAATCTTTTTATAGTTTTTACTTCTGAAAAACTTGCTTTCTAATTTGACAAGGGGAATTATTCTTAAATTAATTATTACATCATAGATGATTTTAATTTGGTAAAATAGACATCATTTTTGAATTTATAGTATCAATATTATCTTTGGGTGAATGTTTTGTATTTTTCAGAAAATATTCAATTTTTGATGAATATTGAAAAACCAGTTCGTTATTGTTTAGAACCAACTTTTTTTAAATATTTATTTTGTTATTTAAATTAATTATAATGTAAGAATAGAAACATAATACCTATATTATTAAAATGTAATTCATTGAAGTCATTTTATAATAAGATATGATATATAATATTTTATTGAACTTTTATGTTTTTTTACCCACCTACTAGGCATATTTGTAAATTTTCATAAAATGTTATTTTAATACATCTGTGAATTGAATTTAAAAAATATAAGAGACAAAGTTGAAATCAGTAGGTAAAATTTGGTTCAATAGGATGAAATTAATTTTTGGAAAATAGTAACATTTTTATTTTCTTACAATGGTTAAAAGTAAATCGGGTGATTAAAGGTAAAAATGATATTTTAATTACCCCAGCACATGTCCAAATTCTCTTGGAGAAGTGTATTTAGACCAAAATAAACCCTAAAACAAAAATATGAATCATTTTTATCCACTTATATTAGATTAGTTAATTTATTATATTTCATTTATAAAAGAGTTACAAGTGTTAAATTTAAATTTTAATTATAAAACCATTTTTAATATAGGGTTATGTAAAATATAAACTCGACTCTAAATATTCATTTGAAATAAAAAAATATTTCCTACAGCATGGTATTTTATTTATAAATTTTAGACATGAAATAAGTAAATTTAATTATGACACAATGATGAGGAAGTAAGTAACTTATTAATGAAAGGTTACAATAATTGATATTATAAATACTAAAATAAATGTAAATTGAGATTTTTGATACTTTCCATGAATTATATAGTCCAATTTGAAATGTTAGGTTGGATTCAATGATTTATTTTTAAGTAATCACATTTTTATGGATTAAAAAAAACCAAAAACTAAATAGTGTCAGAATTGACAAAAATGAGTTTTTAAAACAAATACTATTCTATCAAATGATATAATAGTCCTAAAAATAAAATGATTAGCCAAAATAATTAACTAATGTTAGATATTTCACTAATTAAACACATGATGTTCCCTTTAATTTTAGAGTGTTTTGAATAACCATATAATTTAATAATACAAGAAGACATGGTAAATGTTATACTATACAACTAAGAGTTAAATCTAAATGATAAGGTTTTTAAGGTGACATAATCATTTATAAAACCTATTGGTTGAGATATTTTTGACCCATATCTACCTTAGACTATAAATAAATACATTTTTAGCCTTTATAAACCAAAAATGATTTTATAATAAAATAATATTTCATGCGTTTCCAAAAGTGCCCCTCACCTCTCATATAAAAGTGTGCTTCCCCTTCTCTCAAATTCACACCTCCAAAGACATTAGGTTCATACCAAACCTGCTCAAATCTCAGAAAAATACCCTCAATTCAACCTAGAGTCCTTAAATTAATTATAAATCCAACTAAAGGATCTATTTTGTTCAAATAAAATTGAAATATCCGAAGAAGAGGTATTTACATCATCACCACTTTCAAAGTTATTTTCTTCTTCCACTTAATCTTCCTTTGTTGTTTAAATACTAAAATAATAACTGAAATAGAATATACATAATTAAAGGTTTTTATAAATATTTTACACCAATATAATTTATTCTATCCATCCTATGAAAGACAAATTCCCCATACGTGTGTACATATAGCTTACCGTCTACTTGATGCGGTGTTTTTTTATTAAACACTTCATTATTTGGATGAGTATAATAATGAGTATAATTGATATAAATAATAAATAGAGCATGTTAATGATTATTTTTGTATAATATACCATCCAAATACATATGATTTTTTAACTAATAGTTTGATATTGTCGCTCGTGCGTACGTACGACTTACCCCCTATATGATGCGATGAGATTTCAGTCCCCATCACAACCTTTCAAGAATAATTTTCATTTCATTATTAGAAATAATGTTTGAGAAATTAATATCATTGTTTATATGAATCAAATAAATCCTATCGATAAATAATATTATTTAGGTATCAATGCATATAAAGGAAAATGATTCAGTTAACACTCAAAATAATGATACTACAAAATTATTATTAATAATGAAATATTAAATCATCATATATGATATCATATTTATGTATGTGGTTCATGTATTATTTAATAAAATTGAATAAATCATTATACATGATGTTAAAGTACCCTAAATGAAGGAAATGTACAAGGGAAGGGGTTTTCATCTCACTTTTCATTCCCGTTGGATTCCAGCTATATTTGGCACTATTTCCTTTTGTGTAGTGTATGTAATTACCATGATTATATTCTTTGTGTAATAAAAATTAATTTATGGGTATTTAAATATTCATTGTATGACCCTTATTTCATGGGGTGTATGTTTCATAAGTTACCAAATTGGTAAGGGGATTTCTAATCTCAATTTCCACTCATTGAGTTTTACACATATTTCATTGATTATTTTTCTCCAAGATTAAGCATGGAATAACTATTTTTTTATTTATGTATAAATTTCTAATCCCATTTGTGTGGATAATATTTTCATACATATAATCACTACATTTTTAAATTCTCAAGTCATTGATATAAAATTGATAAGAGTAATCTTAACTCAATTTCCATTCATTGAGTTAAACATCCGAGTCATAAGTGCTGTTTTTACAAGAATATGTGTGAATGTACTCTGATTTATTTATAATTAATATCCATTCATATTGAGTGTTTTTATATTTTTCACATTAAATTATGTCATTTACTTATCATTAATAGATCAATACAGTCTTTAGAAGGGATTTTATATCAATTTACATTTCATTGTGAATCCTTTGTTGTTATGCGCCAATTCAATTTTATATGATGTATATAATATCATTTTACAAATTATATCATGAATACCATTAATATCATGATATTATAATGTTTTGATTATTTTTATTCCTCTATTATTTGTATTCAAGCATCTCTCATTTGGTTAGGAACTCTAACTAAAATATCATTTTAAATGTTTTAAATGTTTATTCTTCTAAATCTTTCTCATTAATGTGCATGTTTTAAACAAGATTTTAAGGATTTATTTATATGTATATGAATGTTTGAAATTAAAATTACATATAAATGATGTAATGTGGTATGTGACACTTTGATTGAAAAATCTCTTTGAAACGGAATCTTGATAAATAGTGCGACTTTTAAATGTTTTCAATAAAAAGGTGTTATTTCTCTCGAATAGTTTTAGTAATTATTTTAAACTATGTAAAAATAATTCATTATTCTTCATTGATGTTGAATTATTATTATAAAATATTACTTATTTTATTGAATGATTTATTTTTGATTTTGGATGTGATATTTTTATACCATCAACGGATTGTAATTAAAGTATTGACATTTCATATGCTAGTTTTAATATGAATGTTTAGATTATGTTTCAAACTTTTCATATGAGGATTGAATTGGACTTAGTATGTGACAGGCATGGCCCATTATAGCCCCTAAATGCAACAATAGGTCTCATGAGATAGACTAGTGTCTTGGTACAAGGCCTTGACAAAATTTATATTTGAAGTCTTAGCACGAGGCATTGACTATGTGATTATCATGTTCGGAATTATAAATTCCATCATTATGAAATTAGCTATTGATATTTCATGTGATTATTAAACTAGTACAATAACCATGTGAATATTTAAATGGAATTATTTGATTTATCTGTGCCATATTATGTTGTTGTTTTTTTAAAAGGCTTGTGTTTAATCCTATACATTGTCTTATTTGTTTATGTTTCCTTATTATAGATTCTACTATATTTTTATCCTTAATAAGAATCTAAGCTCACCCCTTTATTATGTTTTATTTTTTCAAAAAAATTTAGAAGTATATTTCGATTGTCCTATAAGAATAGGATATGGGTTATGCGTGTTTTCAAAGGAGACACAATGTTTTTTTACTTCATAATGTAATTTATAACTTTTGTATGTAACTTCTACTTCAAAGGATACTAAACTGATTTGTCTTTTAGGAATTGATCCCTTATGATCATTCTAGTGTTAGGTAATAATGCACTGACAATAGGTAACTGGGGTCGGGGCATTACAGTTGGTATCAAAGGATGTTTAGTACAAACCTTGGGAACCGGATTTAGAAAAACTCTGATTAGAGAACATCACTCTAAGAAAGACTTTGATGATTAGTATAAAATAACATCCAAAATTTTTGGTAATGTAAATATTATGATGGTTTTCAAAGAAATGCATACCTTTATGGATACTACAAGTGGAAGTGGTTCTGGAACATATGTACCATGGAAGAAAACTCTGAAAAGAGTTTAAGGCTTGACCTGGGGTATCCAGGCATAGGAAAATGGGCCTTACTACGCACCTGGTCTGATACTCCCAAGGTATATGCTAAGGATAATTCACATTTTCTTTACAAAATAATTTTAAGGATTTTAATATAAAATTAGAATAAATAACCTTGACAATCCTAAGGTGACCAAGATTTAAAATAAGGTTTCATGATATTCTATAAATTATTTTATAACTATTGTTACTCACACAATGTTGAACGCTGTTTTTTACCTCCCAACCTGGAGAGGACCAATTTTATCTATGGTGATAATGATTATGAAAATACCCCTTACCCAATGGGATTGGGGTTATTCTGGGCCACAATTGGAACATATAGATCATGTTGTTGAGGATCCTATGATACTATTTATGGAATTTGGGATTATCACGATAGAGATTGAGATATATATGCCATCATACTAGCAGGGTGGGATTAATAATGAATCACCATTCATTTACCCTTAACCCTATCAGGTGATGATGAACCTGATGTTTTTTACATTGAATTAAATTCCCCCAACCAAGTGGGATGGGGTTTGTTTTAAGATGCTCTTGATATGTACTGAATACTCTTGGAAATGAAGATAAGATAGGTGGAGGTGGTGGTATAGATTCCCCAATGATAGATAGATGGTTCCAATACAAGATAAATTTAATGATATTTGCTATTGTGACCTCTTTGATAAAACGTAGTTGTGCTCGTTTAAGAGTTGGGTGCGACAGATTCCCATGATGGGATTCATTCTACACAAGAAGTTTTCTGGTTGATCATGACATCAATTTTTTTGTTTGAAATTCATTCTTATATCTCTGAGGGGCCTAGTATAAAGGTCCAAAAAATTTCAAATCCCCCAGTTTGGGTTGTCTTAGAATAATTTAAGTGGTTTAATTCTATTATAGTGGCCAATTGGCCGGAAAATTACACGGTCCACTGATTTCATAAGAGGGCATGACATTACATGATGTTGTATCTGAATGGTCTTGGTGTTCCCGGGGTGTGGTGAAGTGTAACACTCCATAAATTCCATACCCTCAAATAAAGATCCACAACTTCACATCAGATATCATCTTTCAAAGATAAGTAATGTAATTATGGAATTCATGTTGTAGATTTTCATTTTTCTTCTATAGTTTTGGATCCAATGCCATACAGATAGTAGTCTAGTCCAGCCGGCAACAAAGTATCATATTAGACTGATGGTGCCCCTTGTATACAATATATGGGAGGTGTCTAGTGTTCAGTATATGACAAATATTCCATATATTATTGTGTATATATGTTATGTACTCATTTTATATCCCATATGACATATCATAATTAGATGTTTAGAGGGGCCTGATCATGATGGGGAGATTGTTTCCTGGAAAATATCTCCAAATTTCAAAGTTGACGTCATCTTAATTAGAATTACATGACTCCATCTAGTCAAACCATATTAGGTGACTCTAAATGTCTCATATTGACTAGGGAGGAGTGCTTCTAGAAATTTATGGGGAACTATATTTGGTTGAACCTGATATTTCAATCACCTCTCCATATGAAGGTGTATGCATTTTGGACACCTCTCATTATTTTCATGTCTTTATAAGGGTAGAATATCTTTTTCCAGGGGATATAATTCCAAATAGAGGTTTACAAGAATGGATTTTAGGAGTTGAGTCCTTCTGATCCATCTCTACACTACCATGAGGAGAACTACCTAGGTAATGATCGTATTCTTCTTTGTTCAATAAGTTGATGGAACCATAGTGTATTGAGAATGTGTATTGAATGATGTAAAGTATATTGGCATTGATAATATTATCAATATGGGTCACATTCTTTGTTTTAGTCCTAAAAATTCAACCTAGATTTTGGAATTATGTCGGGATATGAGCCTATCATATGATGGTTTCCAAAGATTGCTTATAACCATATGGTGATGCGGTAATATGTGACCACTCTTGTGAAGCTTTTGGAATACTAAAATTAGTTGTCCCATTATTGACTAGAGCATGTGGTTTTCCTAAGGCATGATTCATTCTTACATGGCGATCCTCGGTCAATATAGAAGAATGAACCCCATCCCAAGCCATTAGAATATGATGATGATCATTATTATTTAGAGTATGAGACTTCTCGAAGACATGATTCATCCTCACATGGTCATACTGGTTATAGTAGCAATATAACCATGTATTGAATATGTATACCCCTAAATAATATTATGGTAAACCTTTGAAATGGGTGAATAGAAATGAGACTCTTACTCTATTTCCTCAAAATTATGCTAGTGCAGTCATACATCATTGGAAGTAAGAATATACACCTATCATTTGTGATTTGCTGGAATATTCCCGGAAGATACACTAACTTGAATATGTTCATATTTAGAGGCATGTTGCATTCTTATGTTGATAATCCTAGATAAAACAAGGATTTATGACCGATCCTATGATGTTGGAATATGCTGCTGGTCTTCTTCAACATGAATATGATCCTATATGAAGGCATGTTCCCCTATCACATCGTGATCCCCAGCCAGAACAGGGGAATGATTCCAATCCTGGGCCTTTGGAAGATTCCACCAGTGTTTTTTTACAGGCATGTTCCATTTTAACGAGGTATGTGTCTCTATTACATGATAATCCCCTGTTTGTATGAGAATATGAGCCCAACCCAAACTCTCACACTTTTCTGGAATATGCCAATAATCCTCCAAAACTTTAGGATGAATGAAATCTATCTACAAATCCACCACATTGTCATAACAATGAGATTGTTAAGCTATCCTAGTTATAGGGATTGTAATATAGTCTTTTCCATATATCTATACTAGTGATGGAATACGATTGATGATTTATTCAGCTGTTACTGAGATGTATTGGAAATTTATAAAAGTGTGTGGATGGATAGAAGCATGTATAATTTCCATCTCCACTATCTACTAGTAGATATTTTCAATTGAAGTAAGGATATGATCCCACATTTATCCTTCTACTTAACAGGAATATAGAAATGAAATTCCTTTATAGGGGTCAGGATATGTGACTTCCCCATGAATGTTATTGTAACATTCCCACATACATGTTCTGAATGAGTAGGGATTTGATGCTGCTCGCTAGATTTAGTTAGAATATGTTGATAGAAATTGTCAGCGGAAGTGGGTATATGAGGCCACTCATGGTTATCTGGATCCTTCCTCACTTGATGTGTATTCCATGATGCTCATTCATTGGAATCAAAGGTAGAAGTGTGTTTATTGGTACTCTTAGCAGTCGAATACTGGGTATCGACTAGACGATGATTGAGAATATGGTTTATAGGATCCGTCCTCTATGGAACCTAAATGGGATGATATCTGTATTTGACTCCCTGGTCTACCATCATTATATATTGAATTATGTGATTGTCTCACACAAGAGATATGATCCTAAATGAGTTGGTTGTGGTAATAGGGGATATTGGATTATCTTTTTATTCTCCTATATGATGTGGGATCATTCGTTGTAGTGGGTAGAGACCCTCACAATTTGTTTTGATGGTTAGGATTTCACCACATCAATGGTACTCTCATACCATCATGTTCACCACCTGATTTTGAATCAATCATGTTGGTGAGATCATTCTGTGACCCACGAGGGTCACTTCCATAGTTTACTTGATGGATCAGTTAGAGAATTCTGACATTATCTCCAATTGGGATTCTATTGATGAGAGTTGTATCTTATTCCATGCATAAAAAATGGAATAAGTTCATTTATTGTTATAATATCATAGGAAGTAAATGCTCAATTATTGTTTCATTGTTAAAACAATTGTTATTTTATCCATGATCTAGCAATTCTTCTCACTGAGAGTTTTTAATTCTTGGATGAATATATCTCATGAGGACCCGAGTTCAAAGGATTATGGGTATGATTTGTTCTAGGATTATTAGTTTTTTTGTATGATATAAAACAAAATTTTCTTCAAAAATGATTAACGGATTAATATGTTATTAGAGAGATTCACGTTTGGTTCACAATTTTTTTCATATACTGTGAAAAAATGGAGCAATGTATGATACCCCAATCATTTTTTATGTTTGATAATCACATAAGGTCCAACATTATTTTGGCATGTAGTGTGCAAACAAAATGGTCTGATGGATGATAATCCAATAATTTCATATTTTAGATATTCATGTAGAGTTCCCCAAATTTGTTTCTATAGAAAAGTAATAAATGAGAAACCCTTATGGATTGGGTTTTAGTTTGGTCCAATTGTTGGTTATGATGGGTAAATTTATATTGCAATCATTAACGTTGGGTCCTCAATGTTTTTCTTAATTTAAAATCCACACGGTTCCCCCCTCTATAACTGGGTGAAGACCTTCCTTCCCAATGAAGGTTGTTACTTAGGGATTCAGACCCAATGATTCTTAAGGGATTTCATTAGTCAAGATGATGGGAGGTTAGGCTCACCCCATCCTTTTAGGGGGAATTGGAACCTACATTATGTCACTATTATAGATTTAAGATATGTTCAAGAATCTCTGCCTAATACTAATACAAGATCCATTAAACTGAAAAAAAACATTTATAGGTATGGTCTATAATTAAATAGAGGAAATTGGGTCATGTTATTTATTCCATCTATATGTATCTAGGGTTTCTTGTCTATTTACTAGTAATTAATATATTGTTATATGCTAAAGCTGTATAAAAAGGAATATTAAAATTTATTTTCATGCAGGGAGGTAGTTAATATTCTGAGGATGGGATTGATCCATTATGGGGTGTCCTATGTATTATGCTTATTTTAGGACTCAAAACCGATGTAGTTTGTTATGCCCTTGCAGTTTAATGTTGGGAAGAGAGGATATATGTGTGGAAATTGAGGCACCATATTTTTTATCCTTTTTTTCATGGTGATTTCATGTGTATCGTAGTTATATAAGGAATTAGAGTTACACTATTTTGGTGATGCCCATCATACTCTTCCAAAGGAATATTCCCTTATATGGGGGGTCTCATATCATGCCACTAATCGAGGCTTATATAAGGATATTTCCATGGCTGGTGGACATTTCTGATGCAAAGGACAGGACCATCGCAACTCAATTATCCCTTATAAGCTATTCACGATGTGAGAAATATGAGATGTTAAGTAATCTATCACATTACATATGAATCTGGGTCCTATACAATAGGACATGCCTTGGGATGTTTTCATATGGGGCTCTGACCCCAAAGATGTGTCCTAAATATCCTAGTTATGGAAGGGATTGTAGAACTCTATTTTTAATTCATTTCATTACCCATTTATTGATAATGTAGAATCACTATCCCATGTGAATGATTCTATCTTGATTGTTGAAGTGTCAGAGACATGTAAGGATGTACACTAACATGGATTCCCATTTGAGTTTGGGATCTTGCATTAGGAAGAAATCCTACAATTCTTGGTTATGTAAGGCATCAGAGTCCCCATAGTTAAATTGATTTTTCCTTACATAGTGAGGTTCCTTTTATATGATAGGATTACACATTGAGGAAGAAAAAGGGTTTCAATTCTGAGTATTTTCTATTAACCTAACCTACTTATCTTGCATACATATTTTTATTTTTTCCTTAATATGATGGGATTTTCTATTTTTCGTATTAGAGGATGTCTACTAGAAAAATCCAATGTTGTTAGTTTTATCTAGTTTTCTTGTCCAAGGGACATTAGATAATCTATACGACATGACTGGTAGTTGTCTTGTGACCAAGGATGACTCTTTTAGAGGAAATCACAATGCATAACTTGCTTGTCCAGTAAACCATCGCATGACCCTAGCCGGCCTGACCAGAGGGAATAACATGACTCAACTAACATTCCCTTAGTTTCATCTTAGGATCTAGGTAAAATTCCATGATGGAATCATAAAATACATTTGAAATTTATTTAAAGGAGTTGCATATCACAACCAACTTGTCTGGAAGTCATCATGAGATCTAGGGTAGAGTGACTGGAAAGTGTTATGAGAGACATTTGACATACCCAGGTTCTATCATGATACTCTGAAGACATGTAATGATGCTACCATATGAGCCTGACATCATTTCTGAAGGAAGATATGAGGTCTTGATAGAGATACCAGAGGGATTCATGATGCTATTTTAGCATGCACAGGTGGTTCCATGTGACATTATTTGACATACCTAGTAGAATTATCTTAATAAATATTGTATACCCAAGGAGCATTATGAGATCAGGGTGACATTTCTTGGAGGTGATGCATGACCATCATGGTTTATGTAAAGCACATAAGGACAACATATATGTTCTTTCCATAAGTCACCAATTTTTAGTCATTCTCCCATCCTTTTATTGAATATTCCTTATATTGTTTCAGTGTTATATTGTTCTAAATATCTAATATCTTAGAACCAATATGAGATATCATTTTTTTGTCACACTGGATATCCTATGCATAGTCTATCAATGATAATGTGATGTTCTACCACTTGTTTCTTGGACTCTATGGTTTTTCCCTAGATCTTACTTGATGGGAATCATTTCTATTCATGAGATTAGCCACTCCAAATAATCCATTATAGTTCTATGGTGCACTGGTGTATTTGGATGTAAAAAAATTCAATCCCTTCTTTGAGGCTAGTGTTGGGGTTTTATAGGTATCTCCACCATGTTTGTTCACTACATTGAATACACATATCATGAGAATCAAGGATGTAGTTAGTGGAGGGTCATAGGGTCATTCATATTCATGACATCCTTCTCTAAATTAAATTGGGGGTGTCACATGTAATTTAGTTACCACAAGACTATTCCATCAATTCCCCAATTATTGGATTATATCTAATTAATTATTTATAGTTTAATAATGTAAAAATGATGATGGAATTTAATATGGTCATGAGGAAATGTTAAAGGACTTTCAAGTGATCAAGGTACATTATAAAAAGGTTTTGTTTAATCTCTGGTGATGTGTCCTGGTTTTCCTGCGAGACCAGGATGACATTACCATGGGACTTCACGAAATGAGACTAATATTTTTAAGTGGTATTGCGAGATATTACTACAGAAATATGGGGTTCATATCATGAGTTTTATGACTGTTAGAGTCTCCAGTATCTTCCATCTTTTTAATTTCATTTTTTTTTGAATTTTAATGTTTTTAATTTGGTCGTAAGAGTTTGTTTAAGACAATAACTTTATCTACTGGTGATGGGCCACATGAACAATAAAAGGTACTATTGAGATGATAGATCATTTCATGGGAAATTCCATTTTTTATCTCCTAGAGCCTATAGGTAATCCATAGGTCTCCTAGATAGACAAATTCTCATTCCCTTGATGAGGATTACATGCTACCAGGCTTTCGTGAGTTATGGAAGACGTGTTGTTGGGATCTAAGGGTGTCTTGAAGATTTTTAGGGGTTTATCACATGATTTTTTTGACTGAAAGAGTCTCCCAACTCCTCCACATTATATTTACTTTTTTATTTTACTAAATATGTGGATCTCATAATTTTTCATAAATGTTGTCGACGAAAGACATTCTTGGCATCAGTGATGTTTCACATGAGTATTATAGCATTGAGAGGCTTATATCTTTTGGATATTGTTTTCATATATTTATTTTAATTTTGGATGTTCTTTTAGGAATATGCTAATTGAAAAAATGTGTGTCCTAGGATTCTTTCCTAGAAGTTTCTATGAGATTTCTAGTTGTCTGAGGTTCCCTAGTAAGAGTAGAATGACTAAAAATGAGGCTTTAAGGGATCTACAACATGATATGTGTTGCGCTTGAATGTCAGCATGAACCTCTAGTGGTCATGAAATTGTCTTTCTATTGGGGGTTTATGTGATCAGTATGATCATGGTCACATTCCTATTACTTTTCATTTTAGGGGAAAATGATGCCCATGTTCACGAATTTCTTATTTTTTTAATATTCTGATGCCCATTTGGTGGGACCAATATCTACACACATGTATTTTTTGAATGAAATAATTCTACCCTTGATTTTTATTATCACCAAATTTAAAAAATGCAGCATTATAATGAAAATATTTTATATTTTCAAAATATGCACATATAATGGGTGTTGAATGTTTTCGATTATTATTAACACTTGTATTTTTAGTATAACCCCCAGTAATCCTGTTTCTACCTTAAACACATTAAATAGTTTTTTTTCTATTTTTACAATTAATTTTGGAAACAAATTAATTTAACATTATTATATATTAAAAATTATATTGATTCAAAATATTGAATTCATTTTTCCAAATTATTTTCATTGATGTCAAAAATTATAATTTAAAATTAATCCTATAAACCGGATGAAAGTTCAGGCTTTACAAGTGAAAATGTTTTTACCTTTATAAAGATTTATATAATATTTTAATATTAAATTTATTCTAAATACCTATATTGTATTTATGGATGTATATTTTAAATAATTTTAATATAAAACCTTTTTAAAAAAATCAATTATCATTATAATTAAATTAAATTAAAGGATAGTTATCAAATAATATTTTGTATGTTTCAAAACTCCCAAAAAATTATTCTTTTCAGAAAATTATAAAAAAATAATCATTGTATAATTGTGTATTTTTTAAAAAATTTATTTAAATTCAGTAAATAAATTTTTAAAAACTTAAAAAATATTAATATTAAAATAAATACCCTAAAATTGAAGAAAAACTTGATTTTTGGTAAGTGTGTTTTTTCATGAACAAAATGAATTATAATAACTCTATGTCCAATTATTATAATTTTACGAAAATCCATTAAAATTTATTGGTATATAATTTATAAATATAATTTAATAAATACCACATTATTTATTATCTCAGTTAATTAAAATGAAGAAACATGATGCACTCTAAAACAGTTTTCAGAAAAAGCACACTTTCAAAATAATAATTAAAATATACTAAAATCTTATATAAATTTGATTCAAAAGTAATAAAGTTGATTAAATATTACTAAATAATATTTATTCCACTTTAAATTATAATTGGTAATTTATATTATGTTATTTAGTGAAAAGAAATTATAATTGTACAATATTAAACATAATTTATTATTTATTTCAAAGTAAACTTTTTATAATAAAATCTAAAAATATCAACATATGTAAATTTATATAATCATATTTAAAAAATAATTTTAATTTTGTTTGAAAAAATATATATATATATATTAAATAATTAAACTATTTTTTCATAAAGAACAATGATTTTTTAAAGAAAACATGTTGTTTTTGTATATAATTACATTACCAAACAATTATTAACAATTAATTAGGTATTTATAAATAAATATTTATTTAAAAGGAACTTAATATATATATTTAGTAATGTAGTTAATACTATTCATACCCACCTATTTAACCACTGGGTTATAATGGTAATATTTAATGTAAAATTATTTCATTGTTCATTGAAGCTCAGTGTTGCATGTCATGGATGATTTTGAAGAGACACGTTATTGCGTATAACACAAGTCAAAATCAGTGTTGTGTGTAATGAAAGATATTCGTAGTTTTTTTTTTCTTACCAAAAATATAGAAAATTTTAAATTCATTTTAAAAATATATATTTCACAATATCTTAGTGTGTTACAACTATGTTTGATCGGGATGGTCAGTTGAACTAATGCACGCCTCCATATAGGCACGAGGATATTAAAGATCATTATGGGTCTGAGTCCATTAGTGGGGGGACTATACCATCAGTATCATATCAATGGATCAATAATAAATCATAAAATATGTAATAAATAAGAATTGTGAACGTAAAAAAGCTACAGTATAATATACATGGAATACAATAATAAGTATCTCCCTAGGTGAAAATATTTTCTAAAAAATAAAGTTGAAGATAAATAAATAAATTAATAATGGGGTCCTATGAAGTCCATCCCAGTCCACAACCAAAACCAAGATCGTATTCAACTGTTCAACATAAGGAACTATCCCTTCACCAGATCTCTTGTCCATAAATCAATAAGTGCTCCAAAATTCCCAAGTAGGGTGTGAGAACAAGACTCAGTATGACACCAAAATTGTACCCTAAACCAAGTGTCACCTTGTATAAAAGGCGTCTTCCATAAATATAATAAATTCATAACCATCGTAACATTACATTATCCTAAACTAGATGGTTGTGTACTGACCAAGATGAAAAACCCCAATTGTACCTATGTTGGATCCATTCTAGATTGATGACCACAGATCGTTATAAAATCATAGTGATCTAGAAATAAAGATTTTAAATTACACATACAATACACAAGGAATAATATGGGAATGCTAGTTGGAATTGAAAATACATTTAGGTGACATTTCATATAGAATCTACAAGTTATCAATTCCATAGTCTAATAAGAATCTTAAAGGCATCGAGTCTTGACATATTTCCTATGATTCATTAATGCATCGAGTCACATATGTCCCACAAGGCTATAATTCTCCACCATGATCATCATCTCACATCAAGCGCACTCCCCTGCTAAGGGATAGCTATACAATAGTAGTCACCTATCACGTGTTCCAAGTAAAAATCCTGTAAAGTTAAGATGATCGAGAACATTTTATAATATGGTAACAAAAATTCAATGTTATCATGAGAAATATAGTAGAGTCATATAATGAAATATTAATATACATAAAATATGGTAAAAGCTAACATTGTTATTATCAATGATGAAATATTAAAATAGATCTCATGGGCTAAACATATAGCATCATTCGATCACAAGTAATCAATGATTAACAATTATGCCAACACATAAATTATAATAAGGAAACATGGGTAGAAAAATTCTAATGACTTAAGGAACTTCCTATATCAAAATTCCTCAACATCAATGATAATGATAAACCACCCTGTGTGGTTTCATATTTTAAGTCGAAACCATAATAATCAAGAACACAACCTCAAGGAAATTATTATCACAGTTGTTTACATGTCAACACTCAATGTTCTACAAATACACATAGAACCAAATCATATTTTTTAATTTAAAAATATAAAAAATATATAACAAAATATGATAATTTCTTTATCATGGATAATTTTGGAATTATTATTTTAGTACAACTCATGCGCTAGTAAAATTTTCCTCATGAATAATTATAAAACAATATTTTATAATGCCTCTATAGATTAATCTGAGATCATTTGTGCTAGTCCCTTATAATTACATGATAAAACAATATAATTAATCATTATAATTTGTATAATTAGACATTTATAATTACATATCATTATAACTTGATAATTAAAATTAACTATCCTTGGATGATTTTTATAATTATATGTCGATAATTTTTAATAAAAAAAATTATACTATAGTAATTTTTCAAAAAATTATATTTTTATATTTTTAATAAATTATCTTTGATAATATTATGTAATTTTTATTTTATTTGTATATTTGGATAATTTGATGACCTTATAATTTTATAATTCATAAAAATATTTTTTTGATAATTTTACAATAAGTATCTATTTAATTTTCATATATTGTTCTAAGGAAATGTGATGGAATTAAACCTTGATTATTATTGGTTTTATTGATATATATGAAAATAAATTTCATGTTCACATGATTTTGACAGTAATAGGAAAATTAATGAAAAATAAATTGAAAAAATACACATTTCCCCTCATGAACTCTTTCAGACTTTTCATAAATCATACTGGATAAAAACAATTTCTAATAAAAATAAATCTACGTAATAATGGGATTGGCAGTCTATATATATATATGAAAATTTATCAACAAAATAATCTAATCCGTTTTACTCGGATCATTGATGTAGTGTATCCTTCACAAGGTAATGTACTACTCCGCCAAACCATTTTCCAACCATGGTCCACGTAACACCTTTCTTTCCTCATGGTGGCCCATTCCATCCAAAAATGAACCATGACCTCTAACCCGTGAAATAATAGGCCTCGTGTGAAAAGTTTTCCTTTCAAGAACAATAATCCATAATCAAACCATTTTTCCAACATAGTCTACATACTATACATTATGTCCCATGTAACACGTTTCACAGTCCACATAGCACTACTATATAGAAACACTTATTTTTTTGATTTACATCAACATTCTATATACCTTCATTATAGTCCATGAAAAAGTCTACATGGTCCAGGTATTTTTACTCCATTTTGGAAATCATTTTTATACAAAAAACAATCTCTCAATTTTGAGGGAAAATTTCTAGAAAACACTAGGAAACTATACCACCATAACCACCTACTTCGGAAAACACCAACCACACTCATTCATGGTAATCAGGATTTGTCAACAAACAAAATCATAGCCAAAACAATAAGTTGTTTCCTTGAAGGATTATTTCCCAATAGATATTCTAAAATATTTTTAGTGGAAATATGTTTCATTTAATCGATGATAATTTTAATTTTATTTAAATCATGTAAACCATTTTTATAGATATACTTAGGAAAAACATTTTCAAAAAAATAAATTCATTATTTATAAATAATAATATTTTATTATAATAAAAAAATTTAGGATTTTAAAAATATAATAAATTAAATTAATAATAAATTTAATGAATTTAAATTTTAATAAATATAAAAACATAATGAGTAATATAAAATTAATATTTGTTTATAGGAAAATATTTTATATTCGTAAGTATGTTTTTAAAACGAATTTTCAATTACATGATTATAAGATACAAGGATCGGTACATGCAAATTTTAACATGTGAAATAACATTTATTAATGGTATAAAATTCCTAGTAGATTATATATCATTTTAAATGGAAATAATTATATTTAATTTTTAATAATAATATAATACTGATCATAATTTTTTAATCTGAATGAGTATATAATTAGATAATTAGATGATATCTATTATGGTATAAAAAATTGTATACAGATTATATTAATGGAAACATTTGATAATAACATTCATTTAAAATATAATAAATAAAGAAAAAAATAGTTTACATTAACATGAATAAAAAATAAATATAATGAAAAAATATATGGTTGTGGTATTTATGAAATTATTTATACTATAATATGAATCATGTAAAAATATTAATATAATTTTTAATAAAGAAAATATTAGTAAATAGTAAACCATTAATAATAAATAGACTATATGTATTATCATATATAAATAAATATGGATATATATATATATATAAATGATTATATAAATTAATCATATAAAAAATAAAAAAATCATCACCTATCGTTGACTACTTGGACCCTTATGGACGCCCACCAAACAAACATTGTCTAGTTTATAGGTAAAGAAGAAGCGGTATATGGTGTATTCCAAACTTATCTATTTATTACAACCGATGATTAATCTGATATTTATATAATGATAATGGCCATAATCAAAGGATATAAACAGTATAATATAGATAGAAAAAAACATTGTATCCAAATAGAATCATTATAATAAATTAGTTATAAATAATTTAAGAAATTAAATATTCACCTTGAAAGGAATTGTTTTTTCATTGATGGATATCACAATATATCTACGTCATACTAATTTTTCATTGTAGGAATCAAGAACAGATTCCCTCCTGTAGTAAAAGACATGTGTTCCATGAATCTCTGAATGTTGTCGTAGGAATCACATGGTGTTTCCTGGAATATCTTAAATATTCAATCCTTTCCCTTCAATCGCCCTAAGAATTAAATTTCGAAAGGGTTACCTTTGATCACTTCAGTCCTAAGATTGATGGTGGAGGATGCTCCTTCTTTGATCATGGGATTGTTATTAGAGAAGTATATCTCTAGGGATTTGAAATATCAATCTTTGGATCAAATTGTAAAATATAAATGGATTGAATCTCTTATGAAAAAAATATAATATGGTTTATATATCTATTGTATTATAAAATAATAATATCAAATATGCCACTATTATTTTTATAATCCCTATAGAACCCCATGTCTATAATTATAATACTACAAATATTTTTTCTTGACATGCACTAATGTCACGACTAAAATTATATATATTTTTTTAAAAATTATTTCAAATATATATTATTTCATAATTTTTCATTAAACATGGTATGAAATCCTTCCAAAAATATTTATCCAGCCATGAATAATGAATATTTAAGTAATAAATAAATAACATTATACTATTTAATAAAAGATAAATAAACATTATATTCCCAAAGTTAAAAATATTCATTTATTAAATTTTCTATTATTATAATATTGTCTCAAATATATTGTGATGGAATATATGTGATCAAGAAAACCTAAAAATTTATTAATCCAAAAGGGGGAATATTATATATTCAACAAGTTAAATGATAAAAATTAGTATTATTTAATTATTTTTTCGGATAAACATTTTAGGTTTCCCTTTAGGCCAATTTTTAGTGAAATTAGAAGAAGTATTCTAATGTCTAAGGATAACATCATGAAAATGAAAAATATGCCATAGATAAAGAAGTTAATTACCCAATTATGTAAACCCTCTTGTGGACACTTACTATGTAATATAATCCCTTTATCGCAATACATATAATCAAGCAGGTTTTCATGCCGGTGTCGTCAACCTATGTGCTCGATGTCTCTATATTTAAATTACAATAAATCAATCATTACTAAAAAACAACAAGTCTATTAATATATTTAGGCTATATAATTTCCATCATTGGGACTAAGATAACAACATCCATTATTTTAAATAAGGGAAAAAATATTTCTCTCATTATTCATTAATGAAATATTACTCGTGACGCACTCAATATATTCTACCTCACTGCGAACATATTTCATAATAGTTTTCATAAATACATCAACATATACGATTTATAATAATTATTAAAAATAATCATAATGTCTAACGATCAATACACATGTATGTATATAAGAGCATCCCATGAAACATATTCATGATTATTTCATAATACTGGGTCTATTATCATAATATCCTAAATTGGATATTACTAAAGGTTTACACCAAGATATGGTAACTCAATATAATTTCATTCTACACCCCTTATAGCCAATAATATTTGTGTCCCTAAAAATAGTTCACTGTGGTATAAAACATATATATAAAAATATTTTCATGGAACTTCTAGGTTCTCATCATCTCTTTAAACTAATATGTTCATTCCCTGCAACAAATATTGTTAAGAAATTATTACATACTATGATACATATAATAACAATCATGATGTGATAAAGAGATTATTAATTTTTAAAAAAGTAATATAATATATATTAAACAAGATAGATACTTGTTCTAGGTAACTGTCTCCAATAGAAACCCACTTTCACTTGATCCAACTTCTAACATCGTAAAGTATGTTATCTCTCACATGATAGTCATGTTTTTTGACCAGTGTGCCTTTAGTCAAGGGTCCCACCATGTTTTATTATGTGGGAATTTTTCTTATAAAAACATCATCACTCTAGTAAAAATCCTTCAATAATAGATAATTTAATGTTTTTTCCATTTCCTGTTGGTTCTACCATTTTTCTAATGCAATATTTTACATTATAGTAATATCACAACACAATGTGACTCCATCATTAATTATAGGTATGACATAATTGTCCTAAAAAATTATATATCCATACAACATCCTTAGATGTCTCATAAGACACTATTTACTTGGAGTATGCTATAGAATCAACGACAACATGAATCTTTGAACTCATTGAGATCAGACCTCCTCCATTATGTGAAAATACACACCTAACTACAACATAATATCATTATAGTCTATTTTAAAACTATCGTCATTCTAATCCCTAATGAACATTTTTATGTCTCCAACATATACTAGGTATATAGGATTAATTATTCTCATATACTAATGGATTTCTTTAATAGTAGACTAATGATGTTCTCCAAGATAATTATGATATCTTCTTACAATGATCAATGTGTTAAAAAAGTCATTTCAATTACAAAACTTAGAATATATGTTTAATCATATCCCTATGATGTATGGTA
The DNA here is from genome assembly GCA_963277665.1 of Viscum album. Lineage (NCBI taxonomy): Eukaryota > Viridiplantae > Streptophyta > Magnoliopsida > Santalales > Viscaceae > Viscum > Viscum album. The sequence continues at coordinate 687,130,388 of OY728129.1, read as the reverse complement.
TCATACTCATTATCCATTTCACCTGTTGTGTCTAAGGACTCATTTTCTTAGAAAGGTTTCTACCATTGACACTGAAACCAATTCCCTTCTTGATTTTTTCAATAATAACTTCATTTAGTCTCTAGTAAAGTTATATACATTGAATTAGTCCATGTATCGCCTTTGATTAATCCCAAATAATCTTGATTCTAAGAATATATACCACCTCACCAATGTACTTCATTGAGAAAAGAATGGTTAAATAATATTTAAAATACTACAAGACTACTATGTATTTTAAAATAAGTAATATTTCATCAAAATATAATTTTATTATCATGACCACATTTCCACTAATATACTTGTAAACACATCACTTTGATTCAATATTAATCGAACCAGATACTTTTTATGATGCGTTGAACAAACATTTCTATAACATGGCTGCTTGATTCAATCCATAAATGAATCTATACAATATAAAAATTATTTTCACTACCATATAAAAAATATCATATTCATGGATGCAACTAAAGAATATAGAATTCAGATGGATTTAAACATGGAACATGGTGAGAAGATTTCATCATATTCAATTCCTTTATTATATTAAACCATTATCTCTACTATAATTTCATTGTATGTATTTATTTCACATTCCATGTTCATTTTTCTCATGAATAATCATTTTCACACTACGTGAATTACATCAACTAACATATAAAACAAAAACCAACCTGATTTATGTTATATAGAATCAATTTCATACATCATGGATATATTCCATTTGTATCATCCATGCTCTCTACTACCTCTTTATATGTGAGGGGTTTATCATTTTCTACCAATAATAAATAAACATCATTAGTGATTGAAAATTTGTATCTCTCTGGTTCTCTTACCTCTCTAGTGCTCTTAAATAGTACTTGTGTATAAAGAACTAATTTTTGTACAATGACTTATGGAATATGTTCATGTATAAAATCTTTTGTATCTTGATCATTAACATCATAAAATTAAATATAACCCCCACTATCCATTTTTAGTATTTCTTCCATATCAGGAAAGGCATATTTTATTTTAACCATCAATTTCATATATGAGTGTTTTTATAGGTAATACACATTTTTTTTATTTAGATACACAGAAAAGATACAGTTTTCTAAATGAGGATATAATTTATTTCCTGTGAATTCCATAACAAATTCTTCTCATCCTCATACAAATTTATATGATAGAACATGGTTTATCCAACTAAATGACTCGAAAAAAAAATCAATTTTAAAATTTATTTTGTAAAATTTTTAATAGATATTGCATAATTTGTAATTTATTTCCTTAAAATGATAATGGAAGATATAAATGAATCATCCTCAAACATATACTACATATAAAGGTATGGGTCATCTTTTAGGTAACACCATTCTACTATGGTGTGTAAGGAAAATATTTATTAAAATGAAACCCAAAACCTCATAAAATATTGAATTTTTTTTGTTAAGATATTCAGCACCTTGATCGGATCAAATATTATTTATCTTCTTTCCATATTGATTCTCTAATTAATTATTGAATTTTTATAATGTCTCGAAGAACATGGGATTATACCTCCTCAAGTAGGCATAACATTGCCTTATAAAGTCATCAATAAATTATTTGAAATATGAATACCAACCTCAAGACTCTACTATAAATGGTTAGCCCACATCAGTGTGTACCTATCCTAGAATTTTTGTGGTCATGTCACCATTACCACAAAATAATTTTATGTTCATTTTTCCTTGTAAACAAGCATGAAATCATTTATGAGGATTTAACTATAGAGAGTCTAAATAACCATCCTCAAATAGTATTTTAACATGCATCAAGTTTGGGAAACCAAGATGGTGATTCCATAGATGGGTGTTAAATGAGTTCTGTGAACGTTGTTTATTTTCTATTTACAATGCTTGTTTTTCATAATTTAATACATAAATACCATTTTTTAATTCATCCATACTATAATATATGTTTTCTTTATAAATGAAACATCTTTTATTACCAAACATGAATATAAAACCATCTATATCTTGATAGTATACATGAATTATATTCTTGGTAAAAGTTGGAACATAATAAATATATCATAAAACTAGTATCATTCTTATTGGAAATAAAATCTTGTAGTCACTAAGGGTTGGATCATCTATCATCTCACTATTAGTAGCTCAAATATCCACCTCTCTTATAGAAATCATTAAAAATCTACATGGTTACTTCATTTGGATGCCTATATGAAAACCACAAGCTGTATCTAATAAAAAATGTATATATATTGAAATATTTAACAGGATAATGAAGTCACCTTTAAATTTACTTTTCTTCAAGGTGTATTTCATATTCTAGTGGCCATTATTGACACATTCAAAACATATTGATTTTTGTTCATTTCCCTAATTCTGGATATTACTCTTCTTTTTTGAATGTTTCTTAAGAGATTTAGACTTTTTATGTATCCTGGTCCCCTACTCCATGATATTTTTTTATCACCATAATTACCATTTTTTATTAGACAACAAGTATATGTCCTCTTTTGAAATTAGAGTAAGAATTTTTAAAATTCTATTCTCATTATTTATCATGTTTTAATTATCAATAAAACTAGAGAAGTACTTCGGTAGTGAGGAATGTATGTTATTTTTACACAAATAATATGTGAATTTAATCACAATTATTTCTAAGTGTTTAGTGTATCAAATATTCTTGACTACATGAGGCCCAATTTATGCTGACTATCCATGAATTATTGAGCATTTGATATCTTTTATCTCTATTGTCTTACCTTATATTGATATAGATATTAAAATTGAGACATCATTAAATACATACCTATTTCCTAATGTAACTTAATAATTTAATTGGTAATGAAAGGTTACATGAAATAGGAAACATTCAAGGAATGATTCAAATTTTTCTCCTAAATAGATAACTATCTCTCACCAGAACCATTTCTTGGTGGTCCACAAATAGGTTCTTCCAAAACATATAATTTCATTTCATTATTTATGATTATATGAAATTTCCTTTTCCACACATAAAAAAATTCAATGAGAAGGTTATCCTTCTAAATTAATGATTTTAGTAATATTTTTTAATTCATTTTATTTCCATTTCTACAAATATATTGACCATTTTTTACTTTATTTGATAAAATTGAGACAATTAATTATTATATTTATTATTCTCCCAATATTTTACGAAAAAACCAATAGCCCACACTATTAGATTCAAAATACCCTGTTGAAGGGACATTATAGTGGAATTTATCTATATTATTCATCTCTTCATGTAAAAATTGGTTGGTCATGTAATTTAAATGTTTTTAGGTAGGCATACTAAATTATTTCAATATTAACTCATAGTTCCTTGATCTCTTGGGTGGAATCCCTAATCCTAAAATCCATAAAATAGATTTCTTCAACATTTTCCTATTATTTATACCACAACATTCATTTGTAGACAACCATTGATGTGAACTATTTTATTTCAGCCCAAAACATCTTGTTATAATTCCCCGATACTTAAAAGCGTGAAAAATTTTCATGGTCAACCACTCTTAACTGTGGTCTAATTTTATCATAAGTAGTTTAAGGCTATACAAACTTCATATATTTAATTAATGAATTTCATATTCATTCAAAAATTATCTATTAATATCTTTATTAAATTATGGTAAAAATTAAGTGTATTTCTAAAGGTCATTGACCATATATAATATAGTGTTTAAACATGATCCATTTTATTCTATTTTTATCTTCAATTCATCAAAATTAATTAATTTTTGTGATCACGAAAAAACAATAGTTAAATAAGAATGAATCTTTAAATAACTAAGATAATTTTTTGGAATGATAATGTGCTTTTATTAAAGGTTAGTTTACCTAGAGAATGATAATATGACCATTGATCTATTAAAAAAACTCCTTGAATAATGTATGGGTTTTTTAAAGTAATTAACATGTCCACCTCTGTATCTATTTGGGATTAGTTTCACTATGTATCCAAACATGAACTACTTCCACTAGATTTAGAGATTTATCCATTATAATCATTTTACTCACACAGATATGAGGGGAACAAAAGGCTTGGTCAAACGTTTTACAAAAAAACCATGGGAAAACATTCCCTTTCATAATAAGAGTTGGGATGACACATAGAAAAAACAATTAATGTAATAATAAATTAAAATAAACCAATCACATACAACATTTTGGTCTATTATCATTATCATGCACATACATGGAGTGAATAGATCATTTTATAATGTATTATTCAATGCTAACCATCATAGTATAAGAGAAATTGTGATCAAATAAATTAATTATATATTTTAATTAATCAATAATTTTAACATAATTGTCATTAGAATTTTTTTGCGAATATCATCCCAATGAAATATACAAAACAAAATAAAATTACTTAAGCTAAACTGTGTAAAAAAATTTCCTTGGAGGAAACATGGTGAGTACTCTCCCAAAAAACCAAATGTGTATTGTATTCAAATATTATTTACTCTTGAATCATAGAATATACAAGGCATATCACATAATGTCATGGTGTGTACTATCAACTTAATGTCCCTAGAGATTATAGGGTATTTACACAGTGTGTAATATTTTGATGTTATGAACATAGTAAATGTATTATCACTCATATATATTTTTTAGTTTCAATCAATATTCGGAAAATTTAGTATACATTTAATAATTAAAAACCCTATCACAAAACATGAATAATAAAATTAATTAAAACATATAACACTTCTTGATTTGGTCTCAGTAGTATAATAAATAACACTTTAACACATTTTCATTTAGTAAAAATAAACAACGATCATGTACCCAAGGGGTAGAAGCTCATGCATGGCCTCCAAAAGATGAAGGATGAAATCTGGGTGGGGGATAAATTTCAGTTACTATAGTAGTTATTGTATTAGGTGCCGTAAGATACTTTATCAGCTTGAAATTTTTATTGATCAGGGTCTTCGAACCACCAGTTTGGGACCTATGGGTCACAGGGCCTTCGGGCCACTAAGGCCTGGAGTCCATAATGCCTTCATCCTACCGGAGGCCTTTGGGACACAAGGACTTTGGGACACCATATTCCATTGGGCCACCGAGTCTCTAGGACACAAAATAACCAAGAAGTATCCCAGACAAACCACACATGAGAATCCCCCAGAATAGGATTTGGAGAAACTAGCACCCCCTCGATCAGAGCTAACTGAATTAGAAGAATGAGAGGGTATTTAAATTTTCATAAGTACCATGCACCGTGATGATTTTAAAGAGGAAATTCTAGCTGGTAATTTATGTGATATGGGGAACCATGATCCTTAAAAGATTCATATGACTTGGAGGGGTATTTCTAAAGTGTGGTTAGGTCTTAGGATTTTAAAAGTTCATGTATTATGACTTATGCTCTAATACATCAATTCATGTATGTGACATGTTACACTGGTCCTACGGGTAATGTAAGGGTTTCCCCACAACCCATAAAATTGGGATTACCAAAAATAAATAAAAAATGTAAAGCCTATTGTGTTTCAGATTAATTTCGTAAAAATAAACAACATGTAAATTACATCTACATATTGTATATTTTTTTCTCCACATATCCTGGAAACTCATAAAGAGTATAATCATGTTTTCATTCCACTAATCATATAAGATTATATTTCATGTAAATGGGCTACACAGTATTTGATCTCAGAGTTACATGGTAACAAGTCTTGTATGTTTTCTAAGAAGACAAATGACCCATATACGACTAAAGGAATACATATTGTGTTGGGAACATGCATGATATGTAAACTGGATGAACTTGTTCATAGATATCCAAATCATAACATATTTTAAAATTAAATTTCCAACAAGGAATAAATTGAAATTGGTTGAGTTAATAATGATGTAACATAGAGTGAATTAAATAATGGAAAATGATGTGTACCTATAAGATTCATGTCTTGTACTCTGGTTTTCTATAAAAAGACTTTCCAACACCTCCGAATTTTATCATTAATTTAATTTTATTTATTACATTAATTTACTTTATTATTTCTAAATGAATGTAGATAAATAAAGAAAGATTTCTCAAATCGGATTAAATAATGATTAAAATAGAATTGAAAACTAGGAATAAACATATAAATAAACAAAAAATACTTAAATAAATATAAATAATTATGAGACCCACTCTGATATCAGTTTTAGGGTATCATAATAGTAGAACCACATAATGGGGTTTTCCGAACTCATCATTTTTTCATGATCGATGACTAATCTTTTGATTTACATGATGATAAATGCCATGATAAAAAAAATGAATCAATGAATATATAAAATAGAAAATCATCATAACCAATGTGTTGGATCATCAATTTTTTTATAATTAATTAGTGTATTTAAATTATTACCTTTTGAGAAATTATTTCATCCTTATTGGATTTAAAAACTGCAATACATGAATCCATTGTAGCATTATAGGAATCATGAATATATTTCCTACAGTAGGGATCCACATGTCTACCATTAATCTCAAAATGTTTTCATAGGAATATAAGAGTGAAATCATAAAAAATTATAATGTTTATGGAGTTGTCCTTTAATTTCTCATAAAATTGTTTCATAGAAGGGTTCTATATAAACTCTATAGAATTGAGAGTTTTGTTATAGGATGATCTCTCACCTTTCTTGAGAAGGTTCCTGGATAGGGAAAACTCTAGGGATTTGAGAGGATTCACTCTGGATCTCATTGTGATCAATAAACTAATTTTATCTCATATGAAAATAATATAATTGGGTTTACATATGTCAAGTGTTTTAAAAAAATAATTGAACATGAAAACATATTTTATCAAAATCTATGCAGAGGCCCATGGCTTTAATACAAATAAAAACATTATTAATTTTTAACATTTTCTGAACACATGAATTAAATTAAATATTATTTATTGAAGTAATTTCTAAGATATATTATTTTAATCAAAACCTTAAATTTGGTCCACCATTCCTCTATAATATGTATTAATCCTTGAATAATTACATTTTATTAAATAAATAAATATTACTAAATTACTCTCCAATAAATAAATATATGTTATATTCATTTAATAAAAAGAAAATATTTATTAAATATTATTCTCACATAATATTCTCTCAAAGAACTAGTGACAAAATATATGATATTAATAAAATATGAATAAATATTAAATAGTGTGTGGAAATAATATTTCGTCAACTTGTAAAATAATATATAATATTATTTCGTAATTTCTATTGTTTATAATCTTAGTGGGTGATCCTATTGGCATTTTTCTCATTGAAATTTTGGGAAGTTACCTGATGTTTATGGATATCATCTAGAAACATACAATGATTCCAATAGTGAATAAAGTTAATCCTATAATGACATAATACCTCATGCAGATTATTACTATTTAATATAATCTCATTATCATGATATCACTATTTATGATTGTTTTATGTTGGTGAATTCAACATTTGTGTTAGATGTATCTTTTATTTACATTATAAAAGACCAAAATTTATACAAAAAACCATGGACATTGATTTATTTTGGTTATGTAATTTCCATGAAATGGATTGATATATGAACATCCATTAATGATCAAATGGGACAAATAAATTCTCTCATTAATCATTTATAAAATACTACTCATAATGATTCTAATGTATCCTAGATCTTCAAAAACATATTTCCTTGGTATTTTCATCTATACATAACATAATGTGACTTATATTATAGAATAATAATTATATTAAAGTCTAATGATCAATACACATGTCAACATATATGATCATGCAATGAAACCTATTAATATGGATTTCCTACTAGCAGGTCTCATTCACATAATATCCTACAATTGATATTACCAAGGGTGTATACCATGATAATGTCCTAAATGTTTTTTATGTTTCTATCCCATATATCCTATATCGTTTTTTCTTGAAATTAATTCATTTGGATACACATCTTATACATAAGAATACCTTTGTGTGACTTCTAGGTTCTGATCTTAGTAGGGAAATTATATAACCTTTCACTGCTATATCTACTCTTATGACATCATCACATAGTATGTTACAAAGAATAACAAAAATTATCTAATAACTAGTTCATTAATTTTAAAAACAATGAATTAAGTTATTCAATAAGTATACATAGGATGGTTTTATGGAACTAACTCAAACACATAAACAATTTTATAACCAGAGGGTTACCTGAAGTATAAATATTATTTTATCCATAATGGATAGAAATGGGAAGTAGGGATACATGAGGATTAGGAAATTCAATCATAAAATTTAAATTTACATTTGGAAATGACTTGAATGTGTCATTAACTTCCTATGATATGTTCATAATCACATTATACCCTTCTGAGTTGCCTTTCTGTTCTAGAAAATTCTTCTCAAAAGGCATTGATGACCATGTTAAGATTCAAATGAATTCCTCTAATCATGGGACTTGTCAACTAAAAGACACATTTAAATAACCCAAATAAAATTATAGAATAAAATATAAATGGTAAAAAACATCACGCAAAAGGGAGTTATGCTCATTTCCATGCAAAGTTCTTGTGTGTTATATGTGCCCACTCTAATGATCATACAAAATCCGCATTGATAAGATGGCCTCATCAAATGAATGCAGATGGACATGTCACCTCCATAATTCAAGTAATTTTGGAAATATATATTTGATCACAAAATTAACTAATAATGAATAAAGGTTCAACCACCATATGTTTTATAAAATAAAATCTGGAAATAGTGTATGCTTGGCATGAAGGAAGTTTCATTAATTTTCATGTGAAGGGATTATGATACTCATGTGATCAATACATGCATCATTAAAAATTCCTTGGTATATGTTATCCTCATCATGTGAAGGAAACTAGACCTGTCATAATGATCATTTGAGGTATTTCACAAATTTATGCTTGATCATACGACATCTAGATAAACAAATGATGAGAGAATTCCAAAATATTTATAAAATAAAATCTTAAAATGGTGAAACCTTATAAGAAAAAGTGTTCTGTTTTTATTAAATTTAATGTGTTATGTGATTCATCTTAACATTTATATACCATGAGAATGCACATAAACATTCCAATTTGATCTCATGAAGATCCCCAGATTTTCCTTCCTCGATCATGTAAAATCCTCTTCGACCAAGGTCATGATCATGTGAAAACAATCAAAATTTCCGTAGAATATTGTGAAGTTCCACTAAATTTTTTGATTTGATTATATAAAATTCCTTTGATAGGACCGTTGTTATTTAATTATTGTAATGACTGAGTTATCTTGTGGTTATATTATATCATGTTACATGATGATGATGTCAAGTATGTCCCTTGGGAGGTTAATGTGAAATGTTTAATGTGACATTCCATCAAACTAATCAAACCCATATATGTGATTTTAGAACCATGTAAAGTGGTGTTGATTATGGGTAGAGAGGCATATAAATTACCAACCTTGACACAAAAAACAACACACACCCATGGAGGTGTAGTGGTGAGATATAACATCTTGGTGTGAAGAGATATACAATCACAAGAGACTTCCACTAGGAAAACATGGGGAATTAATTAAAGGACAGTATGGTATGTCTATATGCATCACATAAACATTAAATTTATCATTAAAAGGACTTCATACAAGCCTTCTAGATCACAATTTGTAGTTTACTTGTATTTACATGGTTAAGAGAGTCCTCAATAGGCCGTCTCTTGATGATCATTGGGGAATTTATGCAATAAAAGGAAGAAAATGATGACATTATTCCACAAAGATAAATACACTATTTTTTTTGGAAAATGAGATTAGTGACCTTGTGTAACACATTCATTAGTAATGAGATGGTTCCTAAAAATGTTAGATGAATCATGTGATGGCCTCTAGACATGTCAAAAATGTCTTGTTACACCATTTGGTCTTGTCAAGAAGATCACTCTATGTTTAGTAGACATGTCATCCATGTCACCCGACGTTCTTTAAACATGTTAAGAATATCATGCAATGTCCCATTGATATTTCATCCAATTGACATAGAATTTTTTGGATATTTAATCTATATCATGCAACGAACTTGTTTACTTATCATCCAGATCATGATAATTAATCTAGACATGTAAACATGATATCATTATAGTCTATAAATTTCGGATGGTCCATTTGAATATATATAGACATTTTTGAAAGAAACATTTGGATATTTCAACTACAAAGTCCATAAATATCTGGCATACAGCCAAGAAAAATTGGGCGAACACCTAGGGAATTTTAGGATGAAATATTAGACATGTTAGGTAGTCATTGTTAATATATTAGAGAGACACACATGACATGTTAGAAAGATATCCTTGGACATGTCAACTTTGTTTATAAGACACACTTGGACTTACACCATGTATACCCCCATCCGTTAACCTTCATTTGTGAACAACCATTACAAATGGAGTTCCTATAATGGGTTAGGTTTAATTTATGTGACTATATTTGTGTCATACTCTCAGATGATCTACTTTTTCATACCAAACATATTTGGTTGACCATTATCAATCATTATCTCACCTTATCCATCAAAACGGTAAATAATTAATGTCTAACATGGGATTCCATCCAAGTATATGTCCCTAAAATTACCAAACCTTAGGGGTAAGAATAATCAATTCATGTGTAATCACCAATCCCAACTCATCGAAAGGTAAGAAAAAAATTGAACTGTTAGAAATATCATTCATATCAAAAAAGTATATGTAGGACACATTCCTTTATCCTATGATCCTAATCGAATACACATTTTGGGGCACCTCTATGAATAAATCTTGAATTCATATCAAGAGAGTATTATAACTTTTTAATCCTTAGTTTTAACACTATGTATGACTCACATGGGATTAAGTATTTTGAATTATCAAATCACTACCATCATAAAATTCCCACAATCATATAAAACATAGTGTATAAGCACTATTCAATACCATGATGAAAATAGATCCATACATGGATTTATATCTTGTAATATGTCCCAAATGAATTCCTATATTGGTAAAAATTGGGGAAATAAACCTTCACATGGATATATTATATTTCAATACCCATTGGTAGGTTTAGGGGAGAATGAAAAAATAAAATTCTAATTCATTTTATAGTTTGGATTTACAGTACAACATCCTAAGTCTCAATCTCCAAACGAGAAGACTAAATGCCATCATATTCATTCATTACAAATGTCATTAAACTAAAATTTTATAGCTAAATAAACTATATTTGTTTTGATTACTACTCTCATAGGAAACATATGACACCTCTTGAGGTTTCTACCCTTTAATCTAAATAAAAATCACCTCCATGAAAGGCAGTAACATCCAGAGTGCATGGTTATATGGATTTAAAATTTGAGAAGCCAAAATTTTTTATGAAATAATGGGAAATGGACTAAGAACCTCAAATACATTATTTTATTCTCATTAATTGAACCCCATTTACAAGTAAAAGTATTTAACAAATGATAATTTTATTTTGTTAACCAATATCACATCGAGATTTTGAATTGATGCATGAAAATGAATTAAATCAATAATAGAATATTAGAGCAGCCAATAATTCCACAAAAAAGGTGTGATGTTCCCAAAATCCCATCCCTCGACTAATGGGACTTCCTAAGAATCATTAGGTATAAAACTCCGAATGAATGTATTCAATTGGAAAGCTGATATGTGTCTTATTGTTGATATGCGAGCCCATATGAATTTCCATGAGAGATGAAAGTGGTAAAACAAACCTAAAATACAGTGAATCTATATATAAACCTCAAAAATATAATAGTTGATCCCGATTATATTCATAAGTAAAAAGGGAGAACTCGATGTGAATCTAGAAATCATAACCCTATATGAACCTTTCGTGAGAATAATTTAATTATTTTTATATTTCACACTCTATTGTAATGATACATGGATATAAAACTATAGTTTAAAAATTTATAACACCCCTATATGAAAAATATAATTTTAAATATAATTTATATTTTGTGTTGGTTTATAATATTTTATAATGATATTATATCATTTTTAGGGTGAACACATATTTAATAATTATCACATTAAGACCAAAATAATTTTTTATAAAAATTATTATTTATGGTGTTTGTATTTAACATATTATATGTAATGGGTAGTTATCATATTAAAGTAACATTATATTTATAATTTTACTTTTGACTTAAACTCTCAATTTTATTTTCATAAGTGTTCATTATTTTTAAATAAATAACTTTTATTGACCTTGTATTTGTATTAATTATTTTATAGCCATGACATATTGAATTCTTACCAGTGTTTGATGTTTATATTGAAAATAATATTTCAAAGTAATGATTTATTGTTCTGAATATTAGTTTCAAAAAATTCATAAAAAAATATTTATTTAATATATATAAATATTTACTTTTATGGTTTTAAAGATAATGCTATAATAAAAATTTCACATGAATAATTGGGGGAAAGTATCATGTGTTTTCTTAAAAATACACTATTTTGAAAATAGAAATAGATGATGAATTTTCTGTGAAAATAAAACTCCTGGGAAATTACTCAAAAAATGATGAGTGGGACCTATAAATCCATCAATGTTCAATGCATCTTTATGAGAATGTTATTCAGGCTTATAAAATGGGTTTTTATAAAAATTTCTACTATTATTATATAATTTTTGATTTCAAAATTAAATTAAAAAATAAAATTTCAGAATAAAAAATAATTTTCTAGAATTTATAAAAATAATAATGTTTTTCAGTTTAAAATTTTTATAGTATTTTATAAAAAAATTACCTGAAAGATAATGTTTTATTCATGTTTGTAAAAATCTTAAAAGAAAAATGTTTGGATTTTGAAGTAAAACATTAAATTTTTGGATATTTTTTATAAAATCAATGTAGTCAAAATTGATAAATTTTATTTCATAATGTTAACAAATAATTTAAAATAAATATGTTTTCAAAACATATACTGATTAATGATTTTATCATAGGATGTTTTATAATAATTTTATAGGGAATAATGTTGAGTTGATTCTTATTTAGTGTAATTACAAAATTTTGAATTTCATCATGTTTGAAGACATAATAACAATAAAATGATTATATTAATGCCCAATTAAGGGATAAAAATGAATTTTAATTTGTTTTCAGGTATTTCTAATTATAAAAAAAATTATAAATTAGAATATTATCAAAGATGTCAGTGAATCGATAACCGGATTTAATTTTTATAATATAATATTGTTAATATTACAGCCACATAATAAAAATACATTTTAAAATAGATAAAAGGAAAAGTGTTGTTTCTAACAGGAGAACCAGGAGTGTGGGTATGATGATTTTTTTTACTCAATGTGAAAAACATCATACAACAATTAGTAAACATAGAAATAGAATAGAAATTACAATATATTATATAAAATTATTCTTAATGAACATGTTACCCACCCAACAATAAATATACAAGAACATATATATGATCTAAATCCACTATGTAATGATGTTTGAAGAGAAAGAATCATTGAGAAACATTTATTTTATATTTCATAGTATGTGTATCACCTCAACATGTTATCCTTACTGATCAGTGAAATAAATATAAATTATTCTTAAATAACCATATGATGATTCTTATGTATCCTTTGATGATTCTCAGTTATTATAATGTATCATTAGAGTTAATACTATTCAATTTAATTTCTGCTTTCTCACTTATAACATCTGAAAACATGGTAATCAACTAGAATAGTCATTCACCTACATATATGGATAACCTTAATTTTATTTTATGGATTATATCTTGTTCTTTTATGGTACATCATAAATAATTTTAATAATTTGTTTTTCATATTCTATAAAACATTATCATAGAAAACACAATACATAACATCATAGTTAATGAATTATTGGATTTTTAATTTAACTATTTTCTAATAAGTTTATATTAAAATAAAAAATATATTCCTTAATGAAACCAAAAAAATGATATGAATGTAAATAAATACTGAATAAGGAAAAAAATATAGTGAGACATGATTGAGTGAGATAGTCTACCATAAAAATGTAATGTAATGACATAATAACCAAATTGAAAGAGGGAAATTATTTTGTATATAAATGATTTTAATTTATTTATTATATTTTAGCATATATTTTTGATAAATTTGGAGGTTTTTGTATCCAAAATATTATTTAGTTGATAAATAAATTATTTGGAAGATTTTGAGCATAAAATTTTATTCTTCCAATAATTATATAGAAATGAGATTTTTTAAATTAATTTATCAAATGTTAATTGATTTATTTTATTATATATATATGAATAGATGTTTTGTATTTTTGTATAAATTCATTTAATATTATTTGAATAATTCATAAAAATTATTACAACATAATTTCATTCTTATTTTGAAATTGGAATTGATTTGTTAATCAACTATAATATTAAGCTTCATATAAGGAATTATTTAACTACACAAGTTTCTGAATAATATATTGGGATGACACATATGATTTGCAATTGGAAATAAATTATTTGTTTGATTTCTAAACTAATAAATTCCTCACATGTGATAAATTTTATATGAATGTTCATATATAATTTTTTAGTTTTATAAAAAATAACTAGTTCATTATAAATAATATATTTTTAGGAAGGAATCGTATAAAAAAATTTGAAAAGGGAGATGTGTCAGCTATTATTGTTTTTCAAATTTTTGAAATCACGATACATAAGTTTTTCTATGGTTTAAAAGTAATAATTCATATATTTTCTAAGGTAAATGCTGATATAAAATATTGAGGGTGGTACAAAATATTTTTTAAATGGGGTTAACAATACATAATTTTCCCACATTGTGAAATTTCTATTTCTTTATATGTAATAAAAAAGTTTCAATAGTAAAAATGATATGTAATATCATAGATATTTATAGTAAAATTAATATAATAGATGTATGATTTTATTTCATAGTGAATAAATTCATAATTTTTTTTCCATCAAGATAGTATTTGAAATGGATTAACATTGAAGATATAATGTCACTTAAATTACTCATGGTTTTCTGGGTTTTTAAAAGAAAATAGAAGAAAATGGAGATCAGAGCATAATGCGGTGTGCTAGGGAAGGTATTGGGATGACACAAATGGTTATCTTGAAAAGAAACATGAAGAATAAATTACTTTGGAGACACATGTAAATACAAAATGCATGGATTTATAGATTATAAAAATTGTAATAGTGACATTAATGAGGGATGTTGTTCTCGAATCACCTCGTGAATATGATAAATAATTATGGGTGTTGTGTAGGGAGATCATTAGTGTGAATTTGAAGAAATGATCCATATGTAATTATAAGTATTATTCCTTTAATCTTGAAAATATGATTTCATATATGGTAGTTCATAAATAAAGAGAGGTGGATGATTTTGATACAAACCAACTATGAGTAAGAGTTTGAATAACCCCCTGAGTTGTGGGGCTAATGAAACATCAAATCACAAGATTGAGATTCATAAATAAAGAAAGGTGACGTCTAATGGGAAATATTTCTTTATTTCACAAAAGAGAAAATCAAATTATCCTTATTTTTTCAACCATATATTTAATTAAATTTTCTTTTTCTCATATTTATGTGAAAATATGGGTTTTATTTATGATCAATTTAGGGGAAATAGTTGTTCTAATTTTATAATATATATTTTTTTACTCATTTGGGATTTCTATTAAGTTTTCTTGAGTTTGATATAATTATATTAAATTATATTTTTTATTAATGAATAAATATATGAATATAAATTCTATAGAATGTTTTTTATTATTTTATCCAATGAAATATATAGATAGATTGTATAATGGGACTTATGGAATAAACATTCACATCTAAATGATAGTTAATCTATGAATTAATTCTCATTTATTATGTCTTATTGAATACATATTCAGTAGAATTATATAAATGCTTATAAATTTAATTAGTCCTCACTGTGAAATGTTTCTTTCATGTTTCATACTATATAACATCCATCTAACAGTTGTGAATTTCTTCCATAAATTTTACAACCTCCATTAAATCCTTTTACACACAACCATTTCTTTATAAGGAATAATTTATTTCCCCATTTTATTATATTACTGATCAATATGATCAGATAGTACTCACCTTCTTTCCCATGGGATCAAACCTCAATAATATTATTGTGTAAGATATATATATGGAATTTCAGTGATTGGAAAGACCTACAAACCATTTCATAAATTACCATTAATAAAATAAGGTAGAAATTATTAAATTTTACTTCTAAAATGTTTTAAAATAATACAAATAAATATTAGATATAGGGAGTCGCATACAAAATTGGTAATCGGGAGATAAAATAACCATAACATCCAACGCACTTAAACACTCTCAAACAACAAGTTTAATCAACACTGGTAAATTAGTAATCAATTTAATAATCCAATTTAAATATTTTTCACAAATTATGAATCAATAAAATTAAATTGTTTCTTGCTTATTATATTTACATTTTCTATTTAAATAACTGAATGTTAGGTGTTGTAAATGTTAGATTCCTGATTTAGAATGGTAATTTTGATGATTTTTAAATGTGTTTGTGTTCATAAAAAAAATTCATGATTCTAAAATAAAAATTTTATAAATAACTATATGATTACATGTTAATTCTAGTGAATCATTGAATATGATTTTTAAAGAAAAAATTAATAAATGATTTGTTCGAAAAATGTTACCAATTATAAAAAGTTATATAATAATTGAACATAAATTTTGGATTACCATTAAAAAAACAAGAAAATAATCTAAATTAATATTCAATACTATAAAATAAATATTTTTATTAATCCTCTGTAACTATACATTTTAATTTATACATTCATCATTCTTGTTTGTGGTTGAGGTGACCCAAACATGAAGATGATAACACAAATGAATGATAATTCATCAACTAATAATATCATTATAATTTAATTATTATATAATTAATTTAATTTTAGTTTTTTTATTAATTTTATTAACAAGTATTAAGAATATGTATAAACAAGTTATAAAATAAAATTTTAATGAAGATGACATTACATACTTTTAAGAGATAAATTCTCACATTGCTATCTACATTGTTTCAAAATTTTGGGTGACATTTTCTTATGAAAAATGATAAAAAACATGAGTAAGGTGTCATGACCCACTTTCACCAAAAGGAGGTAAGGGTCAGCAGATGCCTGGCCCTTCCTTCTTTAAGTTGAAGGAGTGATAATAACCCCCAAAAACCACCTTCAATAAGTCCGAGAGTGGCAAACAACGCCAAGGGTATAGAATCCAACACAAAATGGACGGTATTAGCTTTTTTTATTTTTATAGGATCGAGAGATAAGATAGGAACCCCCAAAATACCAAATCTGAAAGTAAATGTAAAGCCAAAAGTAAACCATTCCCATATGCATGTTCAAAAGTAAAAGATACAAGGCACAAAACTCCAAAGGTAAGGTACCAAGAAAAATGAAAACTACAACAGCAACTACCCCAAGGTCCGAGCTAGTATGGTCCCACACAATCCTTAAAGTCCTCCTGGAAACCTGAAAATAGTTTTATATATGCAGGGTGAGCATACAAGTACATTCAATAGGGAAAACCAAAGACTCTCATGCACAAGTGGAGAGGCATTCTAATGCCCTGTGAGAAAAGAAAAACCACGGCACCTTGTAAGGAAAAACTATACTCCCATGTCTCATCAAGTCACACTCCCCAAATAACGCAAGGCAAGTAAAGTATATTAATAGTACATTGATATTTGGGTTCCCCGCACCACTTTCCCACTAGTTATTGCATACATCCTACACATCGAACCAATCCTTCCATTCTCACCGGAGTCCCACTACCAAACCCCACCTGCACACACCTGTTCCACAAGCTCACTGCATAACCACGACTGGAAACACCAGGGTCAGTACAACTACAACCACCTCCGAGGACACCTAGGAAACAACCTGCCCGCAGACACCTGGGCCAACCACCACAACTACCCTGCCCGAAGATTCTTGGGCTAATAATGGACCTTAGGCCATGACATCCTACCCGAAGAGTCTTGGGCTATTCGGGAAAGGGATTAAAAATGAGCTAATAACCAGCCACTCATAGGAGTGGTGGGAAAACACCCTCCCCATGAAATGGGGTTTTCGGAAATAAGTGATCAACTTGGGAGGGGAGTGAATAAGAAACATAAGAAATACAATATATGTATAGGTAACATTCACTCATCCTATCTTAGGGGCTCCAAAACCTAAGCACAAACAGCCTTGTTGCTATTCATTCAAAAACACGCCACGACACTCACGGCCAAGTCAAAACACACTCCCAACTAAATCCCCATTCAACCATTCTTGTTTTCATGTTCACGTGATCCCATTAGGGTGAATTCTACACTACCATGCAACTAACAGGCATAAAAACAAGGTAGAAAAAAAAGAAATAGCCAAACATCAATTTAAGCATTCACACCCGGTTCTCTTGTAAGGTCACAACAACAAGGGATAATTGAGATCCCTGAAAGTACGAAAACCAAAGAAAACCTCAAAAAAGGGATAAGTGAGATCCCTTAAAGTATTGGAGACAAAGAAAAACCTGAGGCACAGTCCCATGTCCGCAAAACCAGGAACCAATGATTTCTCAATGACAGAGGATTCCACCTGAGTTCGTGTCACAGCAGAGCAACCACGCAGCTTCAAATTCACAGACAACAACCATGCCACAATAGAGGATCCCATCCCCACTCACATATTCCCATAAGCACCAGGAAGAACAACACACCCACCACCAAATAGAGTGGAAAACTTCCAGGTTCAAGCACATCATTCATTATGTTCTTCTTTCTTTTGTTAACTGGGGTGGTCACACATAGATTCTTGTTTGACTGAACATCCATTTAGACCAAATGAGATTATGCGATTAACAAATTTATATGTTGTAGCCATTTAATCATCATAAGATACAAGAGTTTATCAGTTCACAAAGACAGACCACCAACGACCATGATTTTCAGTAGGCATAAATTCATACAGTTCACAACATATAACAATTAAAAATAGTACAGCAGAACATCGATCACACCCCCCTTCATTATTTAAAGGTTCGTTCATTATCTTTATTAATTTTGGTTTCTTCAATTCCCATAGAGACAAATAATACCCACCCCGAATGATACACAGAAAGGAAAGGTGAAGGAAAACCCTACTTGATTGATCAAAGATCGAAGTTCTTCCCCACGTTCCAAGAGTCCGGGAAAAGCACGACTCGCAGGGGAAGGATGTCAGGAACTCTAGACTTACTAAGAAGAAAGGAAACAAGCCAAGAGGAAGAATAAGGAAGAAGAAATTACTATGCGATATATAGATAATATCCCGTTGTTACAGGATATGGGGAACGCCTTTAAATTTGGATTGTGGATCCCCACACGGTTGGGTGGTTACACATGACGGAATTAATTGTTATTTAATTCTCCATTGAGGAGGTCCCTCACGATTTATTGGGTTTTAATTATGGTATTTTAAATGGCTTTGAAAAACTTGAAAAAAAAGTTGAAAATCTCAAAAGTGGCATTACGGGAAAAACTGTATAAGAGAAACCCGACAAGGCTGGGTGACACCGATCGGTCGCGCCGAAATTACGTCCTACCACCGATACGTCACCCCTAGGATCTGGAATTTGAAAAAGGGGTAGACTACGAGGGTCTGAGTCATCATATCAAATACCTTTCAAATTATTCCCACCCTCGAGAATTTAAAACCAGACCTGAAGAAAAGAGGGGGAGGGTCCGAATAACCGCCTCGGAAGATACCTCTCAAGAGTGAACCCGAACAATTACAATCACCGTAAAACAAAGGATTAAACCATCTGGTCATGTGGTGAGGGGTTTCCCTTCCACCATGTTAAGAAACTATCCTCTTTGGGTGGCTTTGACTCACCCACACGGGTTTAGGCGCATCCACTCTAATGTGTCTTAACTAGGGATTAGGTCCTCCCCTCCCCAAATATCAAGATACTTCACACACATCCACAGAAAAAGGAAAACCACACATTCCATAGGTAAAAAGATAAAGTGTTCCATAACAACAAGTACAAAATAGAACAACACAAAACTCAAAACTCAAAACAACTCTGGGTATTGGGCACACATTTTTGCTTAACATTCCCAGGTACTTTCCTCAAGCCCACCATGACTCCACAACACACGAACCAAAGCAATGGTTCATCCATGAAGCACCTTGTCCTCACAATCCTCGATCATCACTGGTCTCTCCACGAACGTTGCTTTGTCTTTGATATCTAGATTTCCCCAGTCAAGGACGTGTGAGTCATCATGCAGATACCGATGGAGCTACGAAACATGGAAGACGTCATGTATCCTCAGTAGCGGTGGTGGTAAGGCTAGCTAATAAGTCACTTCTCCAACCTGCCGCAACACTTCTAAGGTTCCGATGAATTTGGGAGAGAGCTTGCTCCCCCTACCAAACCTCCGTTGTCTACGCCGAGGGGATACCTTCAAGAACATGTGGTCCCCAACCCCGAACTACAAGTGCCTCCTCCTATTATTAGCATATGACTTCTGTCTGTCCTGTGCTACATTCATCTTTTCCTGTATAAGTCAAACTTTCTCTATCATGCTCTGCACTTCTTTCGGGCCAAGAACACTCGCTTCCCCAACCTCAGTCTAGCACACAGGTGAGCGACATGGCCTCCCGTACAAGTCTTCTAATAGATCCATACCAATGGTAGAGTGATAGATATTATTGTAGGAAAACTCTACCAGAGGCATGTGTCGCACCCACGATCCCCCAAAATCCGGAATACATGCCCGTAGTATATCTTCCAGCATTTGGATGGTGCGCTCTATCTGTCCATCTTTCTGGGGATGGAAAGTAGTGCTAAGATGTAGCTGGGTTCCAAAAGTATGTTGCAATCCCCTCCAGACTCATGAGATAAACCGTGCAACCTCACCACCTCATCCACGTACCTTCATGAAAAAGCATCCACTGCACCCGACTCCTTGATTTCCAGAAAGTGGTCCGATTTCGTCAACCTATCCACCACTACCCAGATCATGTTGCAGTCTCTGCAAACCTTGGGTATCCTTGTGATGAAATCCATCGAAATGTCATCCCACTTCCACTTGGGAACATCTAAAGGTTACAACAAGCCGATTGGAACATGATGTTCAGCCTTCACCTGCTGACACACTAGGCACTTTGCTATGAACTTTTCTACTTCCCATTTCACCTCGGGCCACCAAAACTGTCTCCTCAGGCCCTGGTACATCTTGGAAACTCTCAGGTGCACTACTAGGGATGGGTTATGGAACTCACTAAGAACGTTTTCACTCATTTCCTCTGGAACAAACAACTTTCCTTGGAAAATCATCCGGTTCTTACCATCCTTCGTCCACCCTTCTGGAGAATTGCCCTGGTCAACTCGGTCACACATCACTTAGCTTTCTGAGTCTCCCCATTGGGACTCCTCTACCTGCCACAACAGAAAAGATTGCACTGCCATCTGATATAGGAAACCTCTTCCACCTTCCATCCTAGCATCCAGGTGCAGGGCAACCAACTCCTCCATCGCCTTCCAAGTATCTACTGACTCTCGGACTGCATCCATCTACGACTTCATGCTCAAAGAATCATCCAACACATTCCCCATTCCCGAGGTGTAGGAAATTTGGAAGTTATAGTCTTGAAGGAATTTAATCCACCTTTGTTTCCGTATGTTCAGTTCCCATTGGGAGAAGATGTACTTCAAGCTTTTGTGATCCGTGAAGACCACGAAGTGCTCCCCAATGAGGTAGTGCCACCACAACTTTAGTGCGAACATGACTGCCACGAGCTCTAGATCACGGGTGGCATAGTTATGCTCCTGGGGATGTAACTGCCTAGACCCATAGAAGATCACCCATTGCTGCTGCATCAACACACATCTGAGGCCTTACCCTGAAGCATCACAGAACACCTCATATGCTGCCCCTTCTTCTGGAAACCTCAGCACTGGGGCACTAACCAACTTCTCCTTTAGATAGCTGAAGGATTCCTTGCACTGCACGTCCCATACGAAAGCCTGGCCTTTCTTGGTCAAGGTTGTCAAGGGTGCCGCAACTCGAGAGAATTTGGGAACAAACCTCCAGTAGTAACCTGCCAGCCTGAGGAAACTATGAACCTCTACCACGTTCTTGGGTGCTGCCCAAGACAAACCCACCTCGACCTTCGATGGGTCCACTACTATCCCCTGCTCGGACACCACATGCCCAAGGAAATGTACTTCTCATGTCTAGAACTTTCACTTGGTCAACTTCCCATAGAGCTGGTGCGGTCAGAGGACCTCTAAAACTGTTCTCAAGTGCTCAGCGTGATCCTCCTCTGATCTTGAGTAGATCAAGATGTCGTCAATAAACATGACTATAAACCGGTCCAGATATTCCCAAAATATGGAGTTCATGAGCCCCATGAACACAGCTGGTGCATTCATAATGCCGAACAACATGACTACAAACTCAAAGTACCCATATCTGCACCTGAAGTCGGTCTTTGAGATGTCTCCCTCCTTCACCGTCACTTGGTGATAACCAGACCGTGGATCGATCTTTCAGAACCAACCTCCTACCCTCACCTGATCAAAGAGAGAGTCTAACAAAAGGGAGAGGGTAGCGATTATTAACCGCCACATGATTCATCCTCCTATAGACTATGCACAACCTTCGACCACCATCCGCCTTCTTCGCAAACAAAATGGGAGCACCCCACGGTGACACGCTTGGCCGAACAAAACCCTTCTTCATCAGATCATTTATCTGGATCCACAACTCCCACAACTCCAAGGTGCCATCTGATAGGGGGCCATCTAAATCGGATGAGTAACATGTTTCAAGTCTATCCCGAACTCAACATCATGCTGAGAGGGAAGAGTTTACACCTCTTCAGGGAAGACGTCCATAAATTCATAGACGATTCCTGGGACTTCCACCATTTCTTCATACACCGACTCCACTGGTAGCTCATCCAACAAGGTGAGGAGGGGTTCCCCTCACTTGCTTCTTCCATGGAAACTCTGCTCGTCGATGAAAGTCACCCGTCGACCACCCAATTATTAAAACAAAACCCTTTCTCGGAAGCAGTCAATGATGGCACATATAGAGAACAACCAATAAATTACTAGGATGACATCGTATGGATGTATCTGCAATAGTAGAATATTTTTGACTGACTGATGTGGCCCTATCATTAGTATGCATCCTCGATAAACATAAAACAAGTCTGTCTGTACTCCGACTGGTGTGCTCAGCACCAGGGGCACTGGAAGTCTCTCAGCGTCTAAACCCAGAGCATGGGCCAGCCTGAGTGAAACAACGGAGTGCGAAGCTCCTATATCGAACAAGTCACATGCAAGGGTAATAAACAAGATGATCGTACCTTGAACGACCTCTGGTCCTACTGGAATTGCTGACTCCGCGGCGTGCAACTACCCACGCCCAGCTTCTCTAACTCTTAGCTATTGGCTGCCTCCCTGACCATGCCCTGGTTGAGGTCCCTGAGGAGTGCCCTGAGGTCGACCTTCTCCTTCAATGTCAGCCCTCGGCGGAGCGGGAGCCCGCTACCCCTGCTGCTGCTGCGGAAGGGGTCTAGCCGGGAACTGCTGCTGCTAAGGTGGGTGCTGGACCTGCCCACCCCTACCATACTGCACTCTTTCCAGGCATTGGTTTCGAAGGTTCCCATGGCTGTTAAGGACGAAGCACCTTGGTCCCGGGCCTAAAGGGAAAGGGCGAGGACCGGGAGACCAGAACTAGAACTGTTGTGGCCTGGTCCCTATTGGTCGGAACCTAGAGGGCCCTAATGCTGGAGGCATGCTGCTGACAACCTTCCCCTTTGACGAGCCCAACTCGATCCCCTCTCGTGACACACCTCCCAGCGTGTGCATCCTCTCCACCACTTCATCCTTCTTCTGCACCTCTAAGTATGTCGGTAGGGTGAGGGGGGTAACAACATACTGAAGAGAAGGTCGAAGTTCCTCCTCTACATGTCTCGCCCAAGACTCCTCATCCGGAAAGTGGTCTGGAGAAAAGTGAAGTAGATCCTTGAACTTGATCCCCAACTCTCTCACTGTCATACTCCCCTGCTGGAGGGAGAGTAGCTCCTGCCTCTTCTCAGCCTTCATCGTGGAAGATAGGAATTCCACTCTGAACTCCTTCTCGAAGTCAGCCCACACAACCTCAGCTTCCCTCTTCTCTCCAAGATAAAGCATCCACCACTGACGCGCTACTCCACGCATCTGTTTGATGGCCAGAGGAACCCAGTACATCATCGAATCCTGAATCAGGCCAAAAGAGATCACTAATTCCTCGATCCAGCTATCCATCCCCATATCTGAGGTGCTTCCCTCGTACTTCCCAAGGGTCTATCGCTGAAAGGATCAAAGCGTCTTATGCCACTGATCATCTTCCTCCCCTCGGTTGGTCCTCTTACGATCGGCCAAGTCAACCCCCTGAGCCTCGATCGCCCACACTACTCGTGGTCTTCTCCCAGGTTCCATAGATGCAAGGTAAACAAGGAATGCCTAAGCCCGAGTAGTTTCGAATATTGTTCTTAAATTTTATTATACTCTATTATTTATTTTGAATCCCCAAGACACCCAGGAAACATAAGAAAAAAAGTCATTATGATGCATGTACCTTTCCTAGGGTCTCTATCCTGCAATCAGTGTAGCCTCACATGGTCGTTCAGTATGTCTGAAGTTTTTGCATCGGATTACGGGGGGCCCTAAAATCCCATGTCCTAGCCTGTCTTCCCTGGCCTACTACATGCACCAAGGTCACCCAACACTGTTTCCCTACCACCCCATGCAATCCTCACTATGCCTAACTCCAGAATCTATCCTATCTCTCAACCTCTCGTTGATACCATTTTGTTAAGACACGCCTTCACCAAAAGGAGTAAATGGTCAGCAGATTCTTGGACCTTCCTTCTTTAAGTTGAAGGAGATATAATGACCCCCGATACCCACCTTCAATAGGCCCCGGAGTGGTGACCAGTGCAAAGGGTATATAATCCCACACAAAATTAAAGTGATTAACCTCTTTTTTTATTTTTATAGAATCTAGGGATAAGATAGCAACCCCAACAATAACAAAGCTGAAAGTAAAGGTAAAGACAAAAATAATCCATTCCTATATGCATGTTCAAAAGTAAAAGATACTTGCCAAAAAACACCAAAGGTAAAGTACCAAGAAAAAGGAAAACGACAACAGCAACTTCTCAAAGGTCTGGGCTAGTACGGTCTCACACAATCCCTGAAGTCTTCTTGGAAACCTAAAAAAAGTTTTATATGCGTAGGGTGAGCATACAAGTACACACAGTATGGAAAACCAAAGTCTCTCGTGCACAAGTGGAGAGGAATTATAATGCCCCATGAGAAAAGAAAAACCAATTCACCTAGAATGGAAAAACAATCCACCCAAGTCTCACCAAGGAACACTCCCCAAATAACTCTAGTCATGTAATGTATAGTAATAGAACATTGATATTTGGGTACCCCGCGCCACTTTCCCACTGGTTATTGAAGACATCCTACGCATTGAACCAATCCTTCCATTTTCACAACAATCCCATTGCCAAACCTTGCCTGTACACACCTGAGCGATAACCTCACCGCATAACCACTCTTGCAAACACCTGGGTCAGAACAACTACCACCACACCTGAAGACACCTGTGCCCCATCCCAAAGACACTTGGGAAACAACCTGCCCGCAAACACCTGGGTCAACCACCACAACTACCCCACCCAAAGATTCTTGGGTTAATAATGGACCTCAGGCCATCACATCCTGCCCGAAGAGCCTTGGGGTACTCGGGAAAGGGATCAGAAAAGTATCTAATAAGTAGCCACTCATAGGAGTGGTGGGGAAAACACACTCCCCATGAAATGGGGTGTTCAACACTAAGTGCTCAACATGGGTGGGGCGCGAATAAGAAACATTAGAAATAAAGTATATGTTTAGGTAACATGCACTCATCCCAACTTAGGGGCTCCAAAACCTAAGAAAAAACACCCTTGTTATTATTCATTCAAAAAGACGTCACGACACTCACGACCAAGTCAAAACTGACTCCCAATGAAATCCCCATTCAACCATTCTTTTTTTCATGTTCATGTGATCCCATTAGGGTGAATTCTGCACTACTGGGTACCTAACAGGCATAAACATAAGCCAGAAAAAAAAGAAACAGACAAACAACAATTTAAGCATTCACACCCGGTTCTCTTGTAAGGTCACAATGACAAGGGATAAGTGAGATCCCTCAAAGTACTGGAACCAAAGAAAACATCACAAAAGGGATAAGTGAGATCCCCTGAAGTAGTGGAGATAATTAAAACCACGAGACATAGCCCAATTTCGCCAAAACCAAGAACCAACGATTTCTCAACGATAGAGGATTCCACCCGAGTTCGTGTCACAACAGGGAAACTACACAACTTCAAATTCACAACCAACAACCGTGCCACAACACAGGATCATATCCCCATTCACATCTTTCCATAAGCACTAGGCATAATAACAAACCCACCACCAAACAGAGTGTAAAACATTCAGGTTCAAGCACATCATTCATTTGGTTCTTCTTTCTATTGTTAACCGGGGTGGTCATACAATGATTCTTATTTTACTGAACATCCACTTAAACCAACTGATTTTACATGATTAACAAATTTCTATATTGCATCCATTTAATCACCACAGAAGATATGATTTTATCAGTGCACGGAGAAAGACCACCAATGACCATGATTTCAATAGGCAAAAATTCATATAGTTCACAACATATATAAATTAAAAAGAGTATAACAGAACATCAATCACACCCCCCTTCATTCTTTAAAGGTTCATTCATTATCTTCATTAAGATTGGTTTTGTCAATTCCCACAGAGACAAAGGGTACCAACCCCGCATGATACACAGAAAGGAGAGGCGATGGAAAACCCTACTTAATTGATCAAATATCAATGTTCTTCTCCATGCGCCAAGATTCAGGGAAAAGTGCGACTCGCAGGGGAGGGATGTCGGGAACTACAAATTTACTAAGAATAAAATAAGGCATCGAATAAGAAGAAGAAGGAAGAAGAAATTAATGTGTGATATATAGATAAGATTCTGTTTTTATGAGATATGGGGTTTTGAACGCCGTTAAATTCAGATCGTGGTTCCCCATGTGGTTGGGTGGTTACACACGACAAAATTAAATGTTATTTAATTATCCATTGAAGAGGTCCCTCGATATTTATTGGGTATTAATTATGGTATTTTAAATGGCTTTGAAAAACTTGAAAAAAAGTTGAAAATCCCAAAATAGGTGTTGCAGGAAAAACTGTAGAAGAGGAACCTGACAAGGCGGGGTGACACCGATCGGTCGCACCGATTGGTCGCCCTGATCGGTCGCCCAGATCGGTCGTGTTCATTGGTCACCCCAATCAGTCGTGCCGATCAGTCGCGCCAAAATGACATCCTACCACCGAGACATCACCCCTAGGATCCGGAATTTGGAAAATGGATGGACGACGAGGGTTCGGGTCATCACATAAGGATTCTAGGAGAGGGAATTGTGATTTATTAATGATTTAAAAATAAATAATATTTGTGTTCAGAAAAGGGTGTCGGTGACACCTATTATGTGTGAAAATGATGGAAATTTCTTTGGAATCATAAGGTAGGTTAGGAGTGACCATGGAATCACAAGGTAGATTGGTGGGTATGGTGAAGAAATATATATTGAAATCATAAAATTGTATATAAAATCTAATGAAGACAATCTATAATATATAAATATGCATTTTTTATTTAAAATTTATTTAAAATCACATTTATCTTATTTTAAAATCTTTAATTACCTAAATAATTAATTATTTTTTTAATAAAAAATATTATACATTCAATTTTTCAAATAATTTATGACATGAATAGAAACATGCATTATATTTTTTCAAATTGAAAAGTCAAAAAATTATGAAATTACCTTTCAGATAAATAAATATATAATATATAGTATAAAATTAAATTTTATAAAAATCTGTTTCTTTTGCATGTGGGGATTATATTATTAAATATTATTAGTTTTTTAATTGTTCTATGGATGATAATTATTTATTTACACTGGTAAAATATATTATTGTGAATATATTTTTCACATCTATTTAATTCTTATAAGAAAACTATAACAACATTGACACTCTCACAGGTAATATGTGTACCCAATAGATCTATATACCAAATGATTGTATAATAGTTATATGATTTTTTTCATTTCAATATGTAACATTACATATGTATATAGAAATAATTAAACATATTCACAAAATATTATACTATATTTATAACATTCTATATTCATTTACACATATTATTAGCAGTATGATATTCATGATAGACCATGAAAAGAATATTTTTGGCTTATGTTATTTGTATTAACATTTATTTTTTTGTTATTTTATCTTTTACTAAATATTATTGTATATATGTTTCTATAAATTTTTTATTTCACCTTATATTGTAATAACTTTCCTTAATATAGTAATTCATTATTCATTTTGATCAATATATCTTACGATTTACTCAATAAAAAATTATATTGAAAAAAATATATTTATTTTGAAAAAAAGATAATTTTTAGAATAAGAATGCTTAATAAAACAAAGGATATTATAAACATAATCATATGTACTTAATAATAACTAAATGATTATATATCACAATTGATATTTTTTTGAAGATTCACTTTATAGTTCACTTGTGTGGTGGTAGTGTATTCATGAGTTGGTTTTATAAAACGAAATTATTTTACCATTGAAATTAGAATTCAAAGTGAACATGATTTAAAGTTAATGATTTAAAGCGATGGGTTTTAACAAAAGTTGAGTAATAGGGATTGGGGGTATAAAATGATATTATAAACCTTTTTAATTATATTTTGAAATAGGTATTTAGATATATTTAATTTGTGTTTAAAATAAACGTTTAGAGTGAATGTTTTTAGATAAAAAATTATGATTTAAATTGTGCGAGTGGAAATTTTTTAAAAATCATGTCCTCCTAAGAACTCTTATAATTTTATAGTTAACTTTTATAACATATCTAGTTTCCTTTTTTGTATGATATTCAATTTTTTTTATATAAAAACATAACTCTATATAAGGGTTATTTCATATTGGAATGTATATCGAGTCACTTGTTGAACGTGTGCTTGTCAATACCATGAAAGACATTCCTCATTATATTGTGATATATTTGAGAAATAACCAATTTCATGAGATGAATAATGAAGTTTTATTGTTACATAAAGGGGTGATAACACATAGGTTGTTAACAAGTTATGTGTGGATCCATATGATGGTGAAAGAAATCACACATTGACCATGTGATGTGTAAGGAAGTACACCATCAACCATGTTAGTTATCATTGACATATTATTGGATAAATACTATCACATTAAAATCCCCATTGTTATAACCAAAATCCAGGTCTAAAAGGTTGAATTATTTATTTTAATTTTATTAAATATAAATGATTCCTAAATAACTATATCTAACCTAATTACTATTTTCATCATAGCTACATATTGAATCAATATGTAGAAAGATTATAGTTAAAAATCAGCAATATAAATTGAAGAAAACTAGTCATACTCTATCGGAAACATTAATAAAACACTGAAGTGAAGAAAAATATAATCTACTAACAGAGTTACATGTTTCCATTAATAAACACAACTAATGATAAAAAAATAGATGTTGAAGTTATTCTAAAACAAAATAAAAAAATCCAACTTGAAATACATTACCATATTCATATATATGAACTCCTTAACATTCTGTCTGATTCAGTTAGGTCTAGAACATTATGATATTTGTAGTCTTCCATCACATGATCAAGGAAACTACAACCAAACCAATAATGAACAGTGTCTACGAAATCCTCCTAGGAACAATAAAATATCCATAACTCATCCATATACCCTCTCTAAACTCTATCAGAAAATAGTAGTGACACTTAATTTTCTACTTCTAGACCACTGATTATATTTCAGCTATCTACATTTTATCCTTATCATGATTACAAATTCTCTCATTTTAAAATGTGAACATACTCTTGCTTGAAGAACGTTTTCAGGGTTTATATAAATTCCATGGTCACATTTAAAAAATAACAATGATCTCTTTATTTTTTCTACCTCCATGATATTTGGATCAATATTCATCCCAGTCCAAATAAGACACAGAATCACAATACTCATTTTAAAACCCCAAGCTTTCACGACACACTTCTCTTTGATTAATACAATAGCATGTGTTGTACACAACTTCAAGTTCTAAAACACCACATCCAATCGAACTAGCCATTATGAATAGTAATACCCACTTTTGAAATTTAAAAAATTTGATATTTCAAAATGGACTTCATTTATTGATTCGGAGTATCAAAATTAGCTTAGGGTGAATTTTTGATATTTTTTGAAAACCTACAATTTTTTATGACTAGTGAAAAACACTGACTTATAGTTTAAAACTGAATTTTTATTTAAATAATTATTTATTTTTTTTAATTTGTTTTAGGTAAAAATAGATTCATAATACCTATATAAGTTCAATGTTATTAATTGGAGTCAGTTTATAATAATTTTAGATATATAAAAATTTTATTGAACATTTTACCGTCTTTTACCCACCTCCTTGGAGTATTTTCACATTTAAGTAAAACATAATTTTACCACTTCTTTGAGTTGAATTTCAAAAATCTGAGAGACACGGTTGATATCAGTAAGTAAAATTCGGTTCAATAAGATGAAAATAATTTTTGGTGAATAATAACTTTTTACTTTTATTTACCACGATTAAAAGTAAATAGGGTAATTATGGGTAAAAATGGTATTATTATTAATCTAACACATGTCCTAATTCTATTGGATAAGAGAAAGTTGACAAAAAACATCCTTAGGAATAAAATATGATCCTTTATATCCACTTGGATTAGATTAGGACATTTATTATTATTTAATTCAAAGAACAGTTAAAAGTGTTAAATTCAATGTTTAATAACTAAACCATATTTAATATAGGGTTACACATAAGATACATTTGACTACAAATATTCATTAGAAATATAAAAATATTTCTTACATAATGATAGTTTATTTATAATTTTTAGACATTAAATAATGTAATCTATTTCTGCCACAATGATGATGTAGTAATTACCTAATTAAAGAAATATAAAAATAATTGATATTGTAAATATAAAAATAAATGTAATTTGAGACTTTTTATGAATTCCACTAATTTTCATGGTTAATATGACATGTTATGGTTGGTTAGATGAATTTAGTTCTAAGTAATAATGATGTTATGAATTTAGCAAAAACAAAATACCAAATAGTGTCAAAATTGACATAAAATTGTTTTTAAAACAAATATTATATTATTAATTGATATTTTATTCCTAAAAATTTAAGGTTCGGCCAAAGGTCTTAAATAATATTTTATATGTCATTAATGAACCACTTGAGGTTCACGTTGATGTTTATAGTATGTTTAT
Source organism: Viscum album (assembly GCA_963277665.1). Classification (NCBI taxonomy): domain Eukaryota; kingdom Viridiplantae; phylum Streptophyta; class Magnoliopsida; order Santalales; family Viscaceae; genus Viscum; species Viscum album. The sequence goes on along the minus strand of OY728129.1, from coordinate 687,098,651 downwards.
TAACCATATAATATAAAAATTCAAAGAGACATGGTAAATGTTAAACTATTTAACTAAGAGTTAAATATACAAGAAAAAGTTTATATAGAGACACAAACCTATATAAAACCTATTGGATGAGTTATTTTCGACCCCTCCCCACTTTATCCTTTAAATAATTAATTTTGGATCCATTAAAAGATTTTATTATAAAATAATATTTCTAGATTTTCCTAAGGTTCCCCTTACCCTTCTTATAAAAGGGAACCCCCTCCTTCTATATAATTCACACCTTCAATGCAATTTGGATAAGAAAAACCTAACCAAATACCCTATCATCTGTACTCCCTTCATCCTAGTGGCCTTCAATTAGTCATAAATCCATCCTATGGAGCCCTTTTGATCAAATCAAAAGGAAGAACCCAAAGAAGGCATAAATATTTCGTCACCTCTTTCAAGATCTTTTCTTCTTACACTTCCTCTTTCTTTGTGGTTTACATTATAAAATAATAGCTCCAATATCTTATATATATTGTGATGTTATTAAAAATATTCTACAACCATATTTATTATTCTATCCATCCTTTGAATGACATGTCACCATACGTGTGTACGTACGACTTACCATCTCTACGTCGTGGTGTAATTGTTATTCAATACATTATTATTTGGATGGGTATAACAATTACATGTAATTGATGCATATAATAAATATAACATGATAATGGTTCTGTATATATGATATACCATTAAAATTATATATTATTTTAATATAAAAGAATGATATTGTCACTCGTTCGTACGTACAGATTACCGTCTCCACAAACGCGATGAGATTAATTCCCCATCATATCCATTCAAGAATAATTATCATTAGACGATTAAAAATAATGTTTAAGGACTTAATATCATTCTGAATATGAATAAGATACATCCTATCCATAAAAATCATTACTTAAATAGCAAAGTATATAAAGGAAAACAAATCAGTTAACACCTGAATCGATGATATTACTAAAAAATTATTAACAAAGCAATATTAAAATATCATATATGACATCATATAACGTTATATTATTCTTGTATAATTTAATAACAATTATTTCACCATTATACATGAGGTTAACCTACCCTCGACCAAGGAAAATTACAAGGTATGGTTAAATTTCACAATCTATTTATTATCTGAGGTTGTTTTTACATAAGTATCTACTAGGACCTCTTTATCACCCACATCCATGCTTCTTCAAAATGTATTCCGAACCTGTTTTACTATTTACTAGAAAATGGGTTAAAGTAATTGATACCCTTATTTGACCTTATATGTTCTGAAAGTTATCTTTCCGTTCTTTTCCAAACAAGCTACTTTCTGACCTTTTCGACCAAATTTAGGTATGAATGTTTTTAAACTTATACGGCAGGTGTGGCTCTTTTACACCATTATAAAATCATAATAGCATACCTTAAAAGATTATAAGAATATGTTTAAAATAAATTTTATCTTTAAAATTATTTGACTCAAAAATGATTTCAAAATATAATGAGATATTTCTCTAAAAATGGTTTTGATTTCATCTATATCAACATCCTTTGATGGAATTTAAGCTTATTTGAAGTTGATTTATTATGATTAAAAACTACTATATTGTATTGAAGGTTTTTTGATATGTTTGACTGTGGATGTGTTATTTTTACACCATTCATGGTTTATGGATAATGTATTGACATTTCATATGCTGTTTTTAATACGAATGTTTATGTTATGTTTAAACCTTTTCATATGAGGAATGCATTGGACTTAGTAAGTGATAGGTGGATCCCGCTATAGCTCCTCTATGGATCGGTTGGTCTCATGAGACAAAATACTATCTTGGTACAAGGCCTTGATAAAATCTTATATGTAGTCTTGGCATAAGGCCTTGACTATGTGGTTATGAAGTCTAGCACTATGCATTCCATAATTATGAAAGTGGCTATTGATATTGTATGTGATTATTAAACAAGTAGAAAATCCATTTTAATAAGTAAATTGAATTATTTAATTTCTCTTTTCCATATTATGCTGAAGTTATAGTTTAAAAGGCTGTTGTTTTAGTCTTATACATTTTCATAAATGGTTATTCTTATTTATGAAAGTTTCCGCTATATTTTTATCCTTATTGAGCATATGAGCTCACCCCTTTCTATGTTTTTTTTTTCAGGATGCGAAGAAGTATATTATGACTGATCTACAAGGTTAGTTTCTAGGATCTCAGTGTTGTCTATGGAGACAATGTTGTTATAGGATTCCATTTTATGATATATTGTAAAACTTATGAATGTATCTAGTACTTCCAAGGCTACTAATATAATCGGTATTTCAATACATGATGTTTTGTTATCATCCAATGATACGTAATAATGCACTGACTGTGGGTATGTAACACCCCACCCCTACATCATTATCTTGACGAGGCATTGATGGCTAGTTGGCCTTAAACGACATTCCCAAGATGCCAAAGGCTGGAAAGTAATGTCGAGGGCTTCAAGATCAAGTTGGGGAATGATTTTCCCTTAATACAAAACCAACCAAACCAACAACTAATGATGCATGCACTTTCAAACCCAAACATGTATTCCCAAAAGACAACCAAGTTAATCCACAATACAACCCAAACCAATACAACCAACCATATCAGAGTTCAAGCGGAAACTAAACAACAAACACTATGAGCCATGACACCACCATAGCTCCACACCAAGTTCCACGCTCCAAGATCCACCGAGACATCACAATGCACCACTAATGGAGGAAGATGACTTACCTTTGCCCACGTCACGATATACAACATCTGTAAAGACACCAATATGCCAATTCAAGGGGGTGAGTACTAAAACTTAGTAGGATTTCCCCAAATGACTTCCCTACACATGCCACTAGGATAAAACCATTAACACATTTATATAAAATAAATCACAAGTGAAACCATTTTCATAAGCCAAGCATGCCCTTACTAAGCCATCACATCCACCCCATGAAACAATGGGAAAACAAACCAAACATGCAACAATCCATCTCCTCATTTACACATTATCACAAAAATTCCTTCTTGCAAAGAAATGCCCAACAAACAACCAAAACAACGAAATGGTGAAGCTTCCATCCAACCCATTCACCCATTCACAACTACTGGCTCTTCGCGTCCACTTATCCTTTGATGGTGGCCCTTCCATCTACTATCCATACCCATTTTATAGTGGTACTTCTCATAACTTCCACACAACATTCATAATAAGCCAACGCCAAGCATATAACCCACAAAGGTCACAACCACATACAATCAACCAATTCCGTTTCATATTAATTCACTTCAATAAATCACCCATTTATTGAAAACAATTTTCCATGCCAAACAACATTTCAATAAAACAAACCTTTTATTGAAAACCATTTCCATAAATAATTTTCACAAATCAACCATAGAATCCCATTTTAAAATCCACAAGAATAGTATTTCACAATAAAACACCATTTTTCCAAAAAACCCCCAAAACATTACCCAAGGGATTTCCAACCCATTTCGCACATCAAAAAAACATTAATTTCGAACAAAAAAATTTTATTGTATCCAAAACCATTAGATCTAACCAATTGGAGTCAAGAGAGAAGCCACCTATCTTTAGGGTTCCTGAGAAATCGACCCACGAACAACCACGCCTCAAATCCGGCAAATGCACCCCTGAAACCTCTCTAGATCTCTTTCCCTAGCATCCATAAGCCTTAAAAACATCATCCAAGGAAACCAAAACCCTAGATATAAAAAACAATGTGTAGATCAAAAAAACCAAGGAAGATAAGGATGTATATCTAGAGGAAAACACAAAGAAACCATGAGGAGAGATTTACCTGAGAGAAACCACCTTAAATCCGCCAAGAAACCTCTCCAAAACGCTTCCAAATCGAGTTGGAGAGCCCCTCTAACACATGAGAACCCAAAATTCCGAGTGAAACATGATTGGGAGGATGGTTAGAGTGAAATAGGTTAAGCCCGAGGGAGCTTGGAACTTATACCCCTATTTTTAAGTGGTCGCACAGTTAGTCCGCACAGTTTGGAAAAATGTGTGCTAACTGTGCCCACGCTTCTACATTGGGATCAAGGGTCCGCATGATTTCATTGCATAGTTTAGAAAACCATGCATAGTCCGTGTGAAGCCTACTATCTCCCTTTCATGGTTTCCTAAAGAATCCACACGGTTTCCATTAAGTGTACTCAAATCGTGCACCCCTTTAAAAGCCTCCAAACTCATCCAAAACCATTCCAAAATCTACCAACCTCTTCCCAAGTCATATAATGCACTTTAGACACATAAAAATGCATAAAAAATGCCACATAAATCAAACCGGGGGTACTACATTCTCCCCACCATTAGAATTTCCATCCTCGAAATGTAGTGAACCCGCCCTTTGCCAAAAGAGCTCAGGCCACTTCTCGACCATTTCTTTCTCCTACTCCCATGTCTCCTCTTGAATCTGACCATGTTGACACAAAACATGAACTAAACTGATGTTTTTACCATGCAATAATTTCTCTTGCCTATCCACAACCCGCACTGGAACGTGCACCAACGAAGCATCCTGTTCTAGCTTAACATGATCCCATCAAATCACATGGTCATGATCCAGCTGATACTTTTTCAACTGTGACACATGAAACACATTGTGCACCACACTGAACCTAGGTGGAAAAGACAAACGATAATCCACCTCACCAACCCGCTCAAGAATCTCAAAAGGTCCAATATACCTCAGAGATAACCCTCCTTGCTTCCAAAACTGACGATGTCCCAACCTAGGAGAGATCCTCAAGAAAACATGATCACTCACCTCGAACAACAATGACTGTCGATGATGATCCACATATGATTTCTGATGACTCTGATCCATCTCCATTTTCTTCCTAATCAACCTGATCTTCTCCGTAGTCTCCTGGAAAATGCTCAGTCCAACCATCGAGGACTCACCTGTTTCCACCCAACATAGTGGAGAATGACATGGCTGCCCATACAATGCTTCAAACGGAGCCATCTGTATGGATGACTGATAACTATTATTGTACGATAACTCAACCAATGAAAAGTGATCCTCCCACAAGCCACCAAAATCTATGACACAAGCCCACAACATATCTTCCAGAGTTTTTATCATCCTCTCACATCGATCATCCATCTGAGGATGATATGCCATGCTCATAGTCAACTGTATCCCAAGGGCTTGCTGTAAGGATTTCTAGAAACGATATGTAAACCTCAGATCTCTATCATATATGATCAAAAATGGAACACCATGCCTCTTTACCACCTCACGGATATAGATTTTGGACAGATCCTCCACCGTATGAGATTTACGAATCGGGATGAAATGGGCCGACCTCGTTAGATGATCCACTATCACCCAAATGGCATCATGCATTCTGACCATTCTTGGGAGACCTATAACAAAATCCATCGCTATTTTCTCCCACTTACAAACAGGGATTGGTAATGACTATAACAATCGCGAAAGAAACTCATCCACTCTCCTTTTCATACCAGCCCTCCAAAACTGCGATTTCAACACTTTATAAATTTTCTAAATTCCATGATGAATAGGCCACCTGGAATGATGATACACCCTGAGAAGATCCTCCTAACAAACAACTCGTACAACCATCCAATTCTAAAAACACAAAACTGAATCCCCATTCAGTTTCCAACCCTCAATGTTCTCCCCACCATTGAGTCTCGATCCCATGGTCACACACTCAGAATCAGATATCTGTGCCTCTTTAACCATGAAAACCAAGTTAGGGATCAACAAAACCAGAAAGAAGACAGCTCTATCACCATGTTCCTCACATTCAAACCGCATATCAGCTATAATAGACATCAACTGCCATTGGTCTGATGCATGTTTTACCACCTGAGCATATGAATTTCTACATAATCCATCCGCCACTGAATTTCCCTTACCCGGTGTGTACATCATGTCAAAATAAAACATCTGGAGATATTACATCCATATCCTTTGCCTCATGTTCAAATCCCTTTGTGAGAAAATGTTCTTCAAGTTCTTATGATCTATATATACAGTGAATTTCTCATCGAAGAGATAATGACGCCACACTTTAAAATCATGAATGGCTGCTTCAAACTCCAAATAATGAGTTGGGTAGTTCTTCTCATGCACCCTCATCTTTCGTGAGCCATATGCAACAACATGATTACCTTGCATTAGAACGCACCACAACCTTGATCCCGATGCATCACAAGACACCACGTACCCTATTCCCAGTTCTGTAAAAACCAAGATTGGTGATAATGTAAGGTGATCCTTTAGCTCTTAGAAACACTACTAACATGGCTCATTCCACTAGAATGGAACATTATTCCCTATCAAAGATATCATCGGTGAAGCCAAACTTGAAAAATCACGACTGATAATACCTAGCTAGACCAAGAAAACTCCATATCTGAAACACATTCTTTGGAGGTTGCCATGAGATAACAACCTCTATATTTTCTAGATCCACTGAAACACCTCCTTCAGAAATCACATAGCCAAGAAAACTAACTTCATGTATCCAAAAGTCACACTTTGACAATTTAGCATACAACCAATGATCCCTCAAGATCCCCAGCACTTTCGCGAAGTACTGCTCACGCTCCATCCTTGACTCTGAATACACCATAATATCTTCTAAAAACACCACCACAAATGAATCTAGATATCTATAAAATATCAGATTCATCAATTCCACGAACACCACTGGCGCATTTGTTAGACCAATGGGCGTAACCACATATTCATGATGGCCATATATTCTTCTAAAATCTGTTTTAGGAATACCTTCCTTCCTCATCCACAATTGATGATACCCCGAACCACAGGTCGATCTTGGAGAAACACTAGGATCACCTCAACTGATAAAAAAAATCATCAATTCATGGGAGTGGATATCTATTATTTATCGTAACTTAGTGAAGTCTATGATAATCAACATAGATCCTGAAAGTTCTATCCTCCTTTTTCACAAACAACACCGGCACTGCACACAAAGATGTGCTAGGCCAGATAAAACCGTTGTTTTCTAACTCTTCCAACTAGATTTTCAATTCCCGCAATTCAACAGGTTCTATTCGATAAGACAGAAGTGAGATCAGACTAGTCCCTAGAAAGAGGTCAATCGTAAACTCCACTTATCTTACGGGAGGTAACCTAGAGAATTATTCTGGAGAAACATCCATGAAATGATCTACCACTGTCGAAATAACAATCTGCTCAAAACCCTCTACCAATTCCAATGACAACACCACCAACTGATACGATAACGTACCCACTATTGGTGCCAATAAACCCATTGCACCCTGACTTTCATGCTTCTCTCCTCTAAAGAAATGTCTAATGCCATTGTGTGTTGTAAAAGCCCATGTCCACACATTACAGTCTATGTTGGCCTTAAAAGCCGCCGACCAATCCATTCCCGGGATTACATCATACCCATCCATCTCAAGCATTGAGAAATTCCATTGTAGCTCATCTTCGCCCACAACGATACAACTTGATCTACACAAGAAGGCTCAACACTCTCTTCAACCCAGAGACGTTTGATGTTTCAAAATGGAGGGAATCATTTCTACCCTTAAACCCAACAAATCAACCACATGAGAAGCAATAAAAGAGTGTGAAGCACCTGTATCATACATTACTTACATCAAGGAAGAATTTAAAAGAATATTACCTCGCACCATGGATGGTCCCGACTGATCATCCATCACATCCTTCTTACCTCCAAACACATGTTTTCTTTCCACACTCTTCTCTTTATTGCCCTACTGAGGCGTCATGGTATTTTGAGAATCACCATGACCCACTTTACTCTGCTGATGAGGGGTGTGCTGCTGTCCCCGTCCCGTCAAAGCATACACCATCTATGATCCTTGAGGAGTGTCACACGCACCTGACCTTGGAGAATTCTGAAAATAAAGCTGTAGATTCTCCATCCTCTTACAATTATGACATGCTCTAGTTTGCGTCGTACAATACCACTTGATGTGACTCGTATAACCACACTAAAAACATCCCGGTTTGCTCTGGGGCATTAGAGGTAGATTTACCGATCCTGCCGTCGGATTATATTTTATATTCCGACCCTAGGAATGAGTTTCCCTCCTTCGCTTGAACCCAGCAATAGAGATCCCACTATTCCCCATGGGTACCACCATGCTTCCTCCACCCTAAGCACCCAAAAATTCCCGCTCAACCACTGAGAATCTATTCACCATCTCTGTGTAATCGTCTATACACAACACTACTATGTTTGAACAGATTTATTTCCTTAATCCCACTACAAAGATCCTTGCCTTCAAGGATTTTCTACCCACCACCTCAGGTGAAAACCTCACTACGATCATAAACATAGCTGCATACTCTGTCACAGACCTAAGCTCCTACTTCAAAATGAAGAAATCAGTCATATGCTGAATTCTGAATGTATGTGGGTAGAATTTTTTGTTAAAATTTTTCTCAAAGCCTTCCCACATCATACCATGGTCCATCCTCTCTTGGACTACCAACTCCCACCACTGAAGGGAAAGATATTCCAATATATACATGGAAAACTTCACTTTTAACTCTACCAGTGTTCCCAAGAACTCAAAGATCGTGTTCATTCTATTCAACCATGCTTCTTCCCACTACAACTCTAAATCACCCCTGAAGATTTGTGTATTCTTCTTTTAAAACTGAACCGCATGATCCACATGCCTTGGTTCATTAACATTATTTCCACTTTCCACAGCTTGGAAAGCTTCCTCTATGCTTTGCACTAGCTGCTGGTTCACCTGAGGATCAGGTGCTACCACAATCTCATCATCCTCCTCAGGTTGGTCTCTACGATGCCTACCCTATGCCATTTCTATAAACAGAAAACAAATAACCATGAGTCTCACTTTTGTAGACATCATGAAATCCAATTTCAAATCACATTACACAACACTATAACAATATGTCTTTCTACCTTTTCCACATGTTCCATGTTTCACCATTTTGAAAACCAAACCATTTTCAAAATACCAATTTATTCATATTACAATTTCACGCATTCATATGACATCCTAAAGCATTATACCTCAATGATATATGCATCCAAGTGGGAAATCATTTCTACCATGCATTCCATGATCCTCTCATTGGCTACACCCACGACAATGAGATATCCAATGCCTATAAGTGTCTCCAAAACACTTATGTACCCAAATCCATGGTAACATGAATTTTCGTATAAAAGGGTTAGCTACGTCCTTTTATACTATACATTCCATGTTCTGAAAAGCCTATGCCTTTCTACCATCCCGACTCAAGGAATTCACCACAACGAATGCCAACACCAAATCTGAGAATCAACTCCAAAGGACCGAACAAACTGATACCACTTATAACACCCTGCCCCTAACTCATTGGATTGAGGAGGCGGTGAGGGCTACTTGGCCATAAGTGACGTTCCCAAGACGCCAAAATATAGAAATAAATGCCGAGGGCTTCAACATCAAGTTTTCAAATGATTTTCCCTTAAGACAAAACCAACCAAACCAACAACTAATGATGAATTCACTTTCAAACCCAAACATGTATTCCCAAAAGACGACCTAGTTGTTCCACAATACAACCCAAACCAATACTACCAACCATATCAGAGTACAAGTTGAAACTAAAAAACAAACACTATGATCCATGAAACCACCACATATCCTCACCAATCTCTAGGCTCCAAGCTCAACTGAGACATCCCAATGCACCACTAAAGGAGGGAGATGCCTTACCTTTTCCCACATCACGACATACAACATCTGCAAAGACACCAACGTGCCAATCCAATGGCTGAGTACTAAAACTCAGTAGGATTTCCCCAAATGGCTTCCCTACACACTCCACTAGGATAAAACCGTTAGATCATTTATATAAAATAGTTTATATAAAATAAATCACAAGTGCAAAAATTTTCATAAGACAAACATGCCCTTAACAAGCCATCACATCCAACCCAAGAAACCAAGGTAAATCCAACAAAACATGCCACAAGACATCTCATCATTTACACATTAGCACAAAAATTCCATCTTTCAAAGAAATGCACAATAAAAAATAAAAACAACTAAACAGTGGAGCTTCCGTCCAACCCGTTCACCCATTCAAAACTAGTGGTTCCTCTCGTCCTCTTATCCTTTTATGGTGGACCTTCCATCCACTATCCATCCCCTTTTTATAGTGGTACTTCTCGCCACTTCTATACAACATTCAAAATAAGCCAATGCCAAGCATATAACCCACCAAGGTCACAACCACATGCAATCAACCAATTCCATTGCATATCAATTCACATCAATAAATCACCCATTTATTGAAACCCATTTTCCATGCCAAACAACATTTCAATAAAACAACCCATTTATTGAAAACCATTTCCATCAATAATTTTCACAAATCAACCAAAGAATTCCATTTTAAAATCTCCATTTTAAAATCCACAAGAATGGCATTTCACCATAAAGCACCCTTTTTCCAAAAAATTCCCCAAAACATCACCCAAGGGATTTACAACCCATTTAGTACATCAAAAAACCATTAATTTCAACAAAAAATTAATTGTATAAAAAACCATTAGCTATAACCAAGTGGAGTCGAGAGAGAAGCCACCTACCTTTAGGGTTCCCGAGAAATTGTCCCACGAACAACCGCGCCTCAAATATGGAGAATGCACCACCGAAACCTCTCTATCCCCCTTTCCCTAGAATCCATAAGCCTTAAAAACATCATCCAAGGCTAACAAAACACTAGATCTACACAAAATAATTGTAGATCTAGAAAACCAAGAAATATTGGGATGTAGATCTAGAGGAAAACACAAAGAAACCATGAGGAGAGACTTACATGGGAGAAACCACCTTTAATCCGCCAAGAAAAATCTTTAAAACGCTTCCAAATTGAGTGGGAGAGTCCCTCTAACACCTGAGAACCCAAAATCCCAACTAAACCATGAGTGGGAGGAATTTTGGAGTGAAATAGGTTAAGCCCAAGGGATCCTGGAACTTACAACTCTATTTTTATGTGGCTGCATGGTTAGTCCGCACGGTTTGGAAAACTGTATGCTAAACATGTGCACACTACTGCCTCAGGAGCATGGATCCGCACGGTGTCCTTGCATGGTTTGAAAACCATGCGCAGGTCGTGAGAAGCCTACTGTCTCCCTTGCACGGTTTTCTGAAAAATCCACACGGTTTCCATTAACCGTGCTCAAAACGTGCACCTATTTAAAAGTCTCCAAACTCATCCAAAACCATTCCAAACTCTCCCAACCTCTTCCCAACTCATCTCATGCACTTTAAACACATAAAAATGCATAAAAAAGGCCACATACCTCAAAATAGGGGTACTACAGGGTAATTGGGGGTGGGGAATTACATTTGATATTAGAGGAAGTTTAGTACAAACCTTGGAATTTAGATTTAGAAAAACTCTGATTAGAGAACATTATCCTAAGATAGACTTTGAGGATTAGTATAGGAGAACTTCCTAGAATTTTGGTATTTTATAGATTTTGTGAGTTTGCCAAGAAATAAATCTCTGTCTGGATACAAGCAGGTAGAGGTGGCTCAAGCACAGATGTACCTCAGGGTAAAACCCGAAAACTCTGCTTTGAGCTAGACTCAAATGGGAACTGGTGCACGACAATGGGCCTTGCTTCACTCTTGGTTACGACACTCCCTAGGGATATGATTAGTATAATTATAATTTTTTTAAAAACATTTATGAATGGTTTATGATAATATTCTTCCTCAATGAAAACATTTTTATGATTATGAATTATATCCATAAACTGTTCAATTTATGTTAAGTGTTTTACAAGTTTCGATTTATGTATTACGATTCATAAACTAATCTAGTTCATTCCATTTTTTAGAAATGGAACCTAGTGGAAGGAATGGAAACTATATCATTTCACACACTCCATGTAAGGATTTCCCTCCTACTCCATATAATTATAGTGGAGCTGGTGAAGTAACTGGTGCTGATCAGCTAATCACCATACTGGGATAACTCACTCAGGTTATGAATAATATCCTTACACGTATGGAGCACCCTGATCCGCAGAATGGAGGATCAATGTTAGATCTCTTCATAAAGAAATAACCACCAATGCTAAATGGGGGTGAAAATCCAATAGTATTCAAGCAATGGATAAATTCCTTAGAGAAAATATTCCATGCCTTGGAGAGTAGCGAAAGGGAAAAAGTTGTCATGGCAGTTTACCGCCTCACTGGAGATGCAGATCAATGGTGGTCATTCATTCATAACACAAAGGAAGATGATGAAGTATAAAATATGTAATGGAGGGAGTTTATAGAAATTTTCATAGAAAAATACATTCCTCATGACCATGCAGCAGATATGGAATGATAATTTCAGATTCTGAGGAAAAAGGACAATGGGAATGTCACAAAGTATGAAGCTAACATTACAAGGTTAGCGAGGAATGCTAAAGATTATATACATAACCTAGGAAGTATGATTGATCATTTCATTTATGGGTTAAAACTATTTCTCCATTGAGAATTAGTCACACAATCCTTCTCTTTATACAATGATATTGTCTCATGTTATATCATGACAGAAAAATAATTATCTAAGTCTTATGACTTTAAAGAAAAGCAAGTGAAGAAGAGATCTGATGAAAACTCTAGAAATGGAAATAAGGACAAGAAGGGAAAAGTTGAATATCCATCTGTTTGTAAATGTGGGATGAAACACCTTGGTACTTGCCTGAAGGGAATGAAAGTTTTTTGCAAGTGTGGTGAAAAAGGACACCAAGCTTGTGATTACAATGGGAAGAAAGAGGCTATCAATTTTGAATGATACAATTGTATAGAAAGGGGGAATTATGTGAATGAATGTCCTAAGAGTCAGGGGAAATTATCTTAGATAAGTCCAAGGGATCCAGGCTAAGCTTATGCTATCACTACTGCTGAGGTTGAAGCTCCGAAAGACATGTTCGCATGTAATCTAATGGTTTCCTCAATTTTAGAAAATGATTTTTTTGATTCTACATCATCACATTGTTTCATATCTTCCCAGTTTTCTAAGAAAATTAGATATTTCCAATTTGATTTAAAAAGGGAGCTTTCATCCAAAACTCATAAGGGGAGTATCTTTGAAACAAAATTTTGTGAATCATTCCCCATTAGGGAATATAAATGTTCTTTATCTGGTAATCCCATCGTTATACCCATGATTGAAATTGATATAATCCTTTGTATATATTGGATTTCAGAACATGATGTGAAACTTTATTGTATGAAGAAGGAGGATACAATTTTTGATGATGATAAAGAGTACCTTATATTTAGAGCAGAAACGTCACCACCTAATTATTATCTAGATCCACCCACAATAGCTCAACCAAATTCAATTATTGGGGAGTAAGAGAATGAAATAACTATGGGTGAGGAAAGGAATGTTCAAATAGAGGATGTACCTATTGTGCAAGAATATGTTGATGTGTTTTCTAAGGAGTTACTTGGATATCCTCAAGAACGAAAAATTTATATTTCCATTGATATAATTCTTGGTTAAAAGCCCATATCAAAGACCCTATATATAATGGACACTATGGAATTAGTGGAACTAAAGAAACCACTAGATGAATTGAGTAATAAGGGATTTATTCTCCCTAGTGTTCCTCCATGGGGATCTGCTGTCCTTTTTGTTATGAAGAAAGATGGATCTATGAGGTTGTGCATTGACTATTGGGAGATAAATTATATAACAATAAAGAATAAGTATCCCCTACCTCATATTGATGATTTATTTGACCAAATTCATGGAGCTCAATGCTTTTCAAAGGTTGAACTTCCATCTGGATATCATCAGTTGTGTGTGAAGAAGGAAGTCATTTCGAAAACAAAATTTCAAACCAGGTATGGGCATTATGAGTTTACAATAATTTATTTTGGATTAACTAATGCACCCTCTATCTTCATGGATCTAATGAATAATGTTTTCAAGGAATATCTTGATGACTTTGTAGTGGTATTTATTGATGATATCTTGGAATACTCAAAAATCTTTGAAGATCATGAAAATCACTTGCAAATTATTTTGAAGACTCTTAGAAGGGATGAATTATATGGGATGTTTAGAAGATGTGAATTTTGGCTTCAGTAGATTTTATTTATTGTACATATTGTCTATAAGAATGGAATTTATATTGATACTTCTAAGACCATGGCAATCCAAGAATGGCCAGCACCAATGAGTATAACTGAGGTACGCAGTTTTATTGGTTTAGCAGGTTATTATCGACGTTTCATCAAGAATTTTGCCCAGTTGGCTAACTCATTAACAGATCTCACACAAAAAGGGGTTAAATTTGTTGGGATAGAAGAGTATGAATAGTGTTTTGAATAAATGAAGAAAAGATTAGTGAATGATCCAATATTGACTCTACCATCGGGGAATGATGAGTTTGTTATTTATAATGATGTTTCAAAGAAAGGACTTGGTTCTATCCTTATACAGAATGATAGAGTTATTGCCTATGCATCATGACAACCAAAAATTCATGAGAAATACTATCATACTCATGATCTTGAGTTAGCAGCTGTAATCTTTGCTTGGATTATTTGGAGACACTATATCTATGCGGAAAAATGTGAGATATATACCGATCACAAAAGTTTAAAGTATATTTTCTCACAAAAATAACTAAACATTAGGCAAAGGAGATGGATTTAACTACTCAAGGATTATGATTTCACTATACACTACCACCCGGGGAAGGAAAATAAGGTGGAAGATGATTTGAGTAGAAAGTATAATGGAGTTTTGAACTAGATGAGGGTTTAAAAGGATCCTATATAAATGTATCTAGTAAAGATAGATATGGGAATCACCATAAAGGGTAAAACATCAATATTTTTTCAAATATTTGCCAAAAAATATTTACTAGAAAGGATAAAAAGTTCTCAGACTAATGATTGAAGAGTTTCAAAAGAAGATTAAAGCTTTGAATGATGGGAGATTGAGTGACTTTGTATATAAAGATGGAATTTTGAAATTTGGGAAGAGAATTTGTGTTCCTGATATACCTGATCTAAAAAGGGAATTTCGGGATGATGCTCAAATTTCAAAATTTTCTATACACCATGGTAGCAATAAGATGTATAGTGATTTTATGGAACATTTTTGGTGGGACAACATGAAGAGGGAGATTTTTAATTTTGTGTCAAGATGTCTGGTTTGTCAACAAGTGAAAGCTGGATGACAACAAAAAAGAGGAGTCTTTCAACCTCTTCCCATAACTATGTTAAATGGGATAATATTACAATGGAATTTGTCATAGGACTACAAAAGACTCCTAGAATGAATGATGCAATATGGGTCATTATTGATCATCTTTCCAAGTCGTCAATTTTTTTTCTATAAGTGAAGATTTACCACTTGAATGTCTACCAGAACTATATATTAATGAAGTCGTGAGACATCATGGAGTTACCCTATCCATTGTTTCTAATCGTGATCCCCATTTTACATCAAGATAGTAGAAAAGTCTTCAGAGAGCCCTAGATACTTAACTTTTTTTGAGCAATGCCAACCACCCTCAAACTGATGGACAATAAAAACGAACTATTAAAACCTTAGAAGACATGTTGAGATCTTTCTCACTTGACATTCCTGGTAGGTTGGATCAATATTTACCTCTAGTTGAATTTTACTATAACAATAGATTCCATTCAAGTATTCAGATGGCACTATATGAAGAATTATAAATAAAGAGATGTTGCACACCAACCTGTTGGGATGATGTTGGTGAAAGAAAACTCGTATGCCCAAAACTTGTTGAGGAAAAGATGGAAAAGGTGAAGGTAATCCAAAACCACATCAAGGTAAATCAATGTAGACTGAAGAGATATGCTGATAACCGAAGAAGGGATTGGAAATTTCAGGTAGGAGATCATGTTTTACTGATGTTATCTCCATTGAAGGGTATTATACATTTCGTTAAGAAGGGAAAATTAAGCCCCAAGTACATTGGACCTTTCGAAATTATAGAACAAATGGGGGCTATAGCTTACCATTTGACAATGCCACCAAGTCTCTCCAAAGATCATGATGTGTTCCACATATCACTGTTAAGAAAATACATGCCTTACCCAACACATGTACTCACCTATGAGGAATTAAAATTGGAACCCGATCTGTCTTATTGCGAAGATGCTGTTAAGGTTCTTGATACAAGAACACAAGTTCTGAGAAACCGGACGACTCATCTGGTAAATGTTCTATGGAGAAACAATAAGATGGAAGAGGATATGTGGGAACCCTAGGAACATATGAAGAAGAACCACCCAAGTCTTTTGTTGCTGTAATATTGTAGAAATTTTGAGGATGAAATTATTTGAAGGAGGGTAGAATGTAACACCCCAATATTCCACGATACGCTTCTCTTTGAATAATACAATAGCATGTATTGTACGCAACTTCGAGCTCTAACACACCCAAACCAATTAAACAAGCCATTATGAATAGTAATAAACACATTTTGAAATTTTATAATTTTTATCTGTCAAAATGGACTTCATTTTTGGATTTGGAGTATAGAAATTATCTTAGGGTGAATTTTCTGTATTTTTATGAAAACTTTCAATTTTTTATGAATAGTGAAAAGCACTGAGTTATAGTTCAAAACTGAATTTTTATTTAAATAATTATTTATTTTATTTAAATTTGTTTTAAGTCAAAATAGATACATAAATACCTATATATGTTCAATTTAATTCATTGCATTCAATTTATATTAATTTTAGATATATAAAACTGTTATTGAACTTTTTACAGTCTTTTAACCACCTCATAGGAGAATTTGAAAATTTACATTAAACTTAATTTTACTACTTATGTGAGTTGAATTTTAAAAATCTGAGAGAAACATTTGATATCAGTAAGTAAAATGTGGATCAATAAGATGAAAATAATTTTTGGTGAATAGTATCTTTTTTACTTTTATTTACCATGGTTAAATGTAAATAGAGTAATTAAGGGTAAAAATGATATTATTATTACCCTAACACATCTCTTAATTATATTTTATAAGTGTAATTCGGCCAAAAATAACCTTATGAATAATATATGATCCTTTAGGTCAACATGGATTAGATTAAGACATTTATTATTATTTAATTCAAGGAAGAGATAAAAGTGTTAAATTCAATGTTTAATAACTAAACCATTTTTAATATAGGGTTATACATAAGATAAATTCAACTATAAATATTCATTATAAAGTTAAACATATTTCATACATAGTGATATTTTATTTATAATTTCTAGAAATTATATCATTTAATTTATTTATGACACAATAATGATGCAGTAATTACCTAATTAATGAAATATTAAAATAATTTATATTATAAAGATGAATATAAATGTAATATGAGACTTTTTATGAATTACACTAATTTTATAGGTTACTATGACATGTTAGGGTTTTTAGATTACTTTTTTTAAGTAATAATGATATTATGAATTTAGTAAAAAAAATACCAAATAGTGTAAAAATTGACATAAAAGAGTTTTTAAAACAAATATTATATTACTAATTGATATTCTATTGATAAAAATATAAGGTTTGGCCAAAAGTTTAAATAATATTATATATGTCATTAATTAACCACATGAGGTTTGCATGAAACTTTATATTATGTTTATTAACCAAATAATATAAAAATACAAAGAGACATGGTAAATGTCAAACTATTTAACTAACAGTTAAATCTAAAAGATAAAGATAATATAGAGACCCAAACCTGTCTAAAACCTATTGGTTGTGTGGTTTTGGACCCATGACCACCTTATCCTTTAAATAATTTATTTTTGAGCCATTATAAAACGAAAATTATTTTATTATAAAATAATATTTCTAGATTTTTCTAAGGTGCCCCTCACCCCTCTTATAAAAGGGAACTCCCCCTTCTCTCTAATTCACACATTCAAAGAAATTTTGTTTGGCCAAAAGCTACTAAAATACCCTCTAAAATATCCTACCTTAATCTTAGAGGCCTTCATTTAGTCATAAATCCAACCTATGGAGCCCTTTTGATCAAATCAAAAGGAAGAACATGAAGAAGAGGTAATTATTTCATCACCTCTTTAAAGTTCCTTTCTTCTTCCACATCCACCTTCTTTGTTGTTTCAATTATAAAATAATAACTACAGTATCTTATATATACTTTGATGTTATTATAAATATGTTAAGACCATATTCATTATTCTATCCATCCTTTGAAGGACATGTCACCATACGTGCGTACATACGGCTTACTGTCTCCACGTCGTGGTGTAATTGTTATTTGATACATTATTATTTGGATGGGTATAATAATGATGTGTAATGGATATAAATAATAAATATAACATGATAATTATTCTTTATATATGATATAACATCCAATTATATATTATTTTAATATCAAAAGAATGATATTTTTGCTCGTGCGTACGTACGAATTACCATCTCCACGAATGCGATGAGATTCATTCCCCATCGAATCCATTCAAATCTAATTTTCATTAGATGATTAAAAATAATATTTAAAGACTTAATATAATTATGAATATGAATCATATACATCCAATCCATAACAAATATTACTTACGTATCAAAGAATATAAAGGAAAATGAATTAGTTAACACCTGAAATGATGATAATAGTAAAATATTATTAACAAAGAAATATTAAAGGATCATATATTATATCATATTAATGTATATGATTATTGTATAATATAATAAAAATTATTTCACCATTATAAAATAGGTTAAACTACCCTCAACCAACGAAAATTACAAGGTAAGTGTTAATTTGACAATCTCTTTATTATCCTAGTTTGTTTTTAAGTAAGTTTCTAATGGGACCTCTTTATCATCCACATCCATGATTTTTAAAAATTTAAATCAATTTTTTTTACTATTTACATGAAAATGGGTTAAATTAATTTATACCCTTATTTTACATTATATTATCAGAAATTAATCTTTCCGGTGTTTTCCAATCAAGGTAATTTATGACCTTTTCGCCAAAATTAAGTTAAGAATGTTTTTTTAACTTATATGGCGGGTGCGGCTATTTTCCACCATCATAACATCGTCGAAGATTCCCTTACAATCTTATAAGAATATTTTCAAAATAAATGTCTTCTTTATAATTATGTGACTCGTAAATTATTTCAAAATATAAAGAGATATTTCTCTAAAAAAGTTTTGATTTCATCTATGTCAACATCCTTTGATGGATTTTAAGCTTATTTGAAGTTGATTTTTTTATGATACAAAAATAACATATTGTATTGAAGGTTTTTGTGATCTTTTTGACTATGGATGTTATATATTTACCACATTCAGGGTTTATGGATAATGTATTGACATTTTGTATACTACTTTTAATACGAATGTTTATGTTTTGTTTAAACGTTTTCATATGAGGAATGTATCAGACATACTTAGTGATGGGTGGAGCCCGCTATATCTCCTTGATGCATAGGTAGGTCTCATGAGATAGACTAGTCTCTTGGCACAAGGCCTTGACAAAATCTTATTTGTATTCTTGGCACAAGGCCTTGACTATGTGGTTATGAAGTCTGGCATTATGCATACCATCATTATGAAAGTGGCTGTTGATATTGGATGTGATTATTCAACTAGTATAATATCCATGTGAATATGTAAATGAAATTATTTGATTTTATATTTCCAATTTAGATTGAAGTTCAAGTTTAAAAGGATATTGTTTTAGTCTTATACATTTCCATTAATGTTTATGTTTATTTATGAATGTTTCCGCTATATTGTTATCCTTACTGAGTATCTGAGCTCACCCTTTTCTATGTTTTATTTTTCCCAGGATGCAAATATGTATATTATGACTGAACTTCCTAGATAGTCTATGGGATATCACTATTGTCTATGGAAACAATTTGGTTGTAGTTTTCCATTTTATGATGTATTGTAAGCCTTATGAATGTATCTAGTACTTCCAAGGCTACTAAACTAATCAGTTTTTTGAGAATTGATCTTTTGTTATTATGCCAATGATACGTAATAATGCACTAACTATAGGTAACTGGGGTCAGGGCGTTACATTCAATCCTTGATAATGAAATTATTTAACATGGTTATAAGCATCCTATAACTTCTTTCATTGAAAAGAAATAATATTCCATCCAATAAAATATTTTAGATAACATGACAATTTGTGGGAATGTGTTTCATCTAGAAGTGAAATACCATATTCATCGCAAGATGAATTCTCTATGAATATCATATAATAATGTTTAGTTTTCCCAATATCTTCTGATTTTATAAAAAAATATTACTGGAAAATGAAATCCTTGCATACTTCTGTTAATTAAATGTAGTCAATTTTGGTTCTTAAAATTGAAACTATATGTTATATCCTATACATCTAGATCCTAAGAATCCATTAAAAATAATCACAAATCCACTGACACTCTTCCATGATTATATTTGTATTATAATGTCCACATTTTCAAAAAATTGTGCTGGTTCATATTTACCCTAATAAAGTGATAGGTTTTCTAAACATTAGAGTTATCATAGAATCAACATCATAATATCATAGTGTTCCTTACCCAAAATTATTATTAATTTTATAAGTACCCCCACGTCATGTGAAATTTTATTCCTCTTATAAAAAATGGGACAAAAAACGTTCCCACTATAAATTAATATATAATCCTCCCCATTTATGTTGCATTATCTTATATTCTAGGATCATCCACCTTGGAATAATTTTTTTTCTAGAGGGGTCTTCATAATATTTGACTTTATCAATCTAAATCTCTATATGATTATTTACATATTCTCTAAATTAAATATAAATTAGTATCCAATCTTCAGGAACATTACTTATCAAAACATGAAAATGTTCTTTGTGGTACTGAGTTCAATCATAATTAACCTTTTTTAAGAAATAACCACTAAATATTTAATCCATGTATTCTCTAAAAAATCAAAGATATTATATTCTATATAGAGATGATCAATAATAAAATTCCATTTTGAAGAATGTTTCTCTAGTGGATAATGATCTATATTTTACTAGAAAACTTATTTATTTTATATTAATGTATCAAATATTGAGTTTCATTGTCTTAGTGTTTTATTCAACCAATTATATCTTAATTTCAGGTTACACACCAAAAAAACCATGCCATTTATAATGAAACATTTTTATTTCTCAAGGTATCTATCCTTACCTATATCACCATGGAGGAACGAAATCTTGACATAAAATATAAAAATATAAATATCATATGAATCAACATGGATAAGAATTACCCAAATAATGGAAATCGTTATAACTATATACAATATATCCTAAATTTAGAATCATTTTATTTATTTAAATCCATACAACACACACCTCAGTTTATATCATTTCTTACCATCCACTTCTTCTTTCATACTATATAAACATCTATTAAAAATAATCATTTCCTAAGTGGAAATTTTATTAGCTCCAATGTTATAAAATATATAAAGGAGTCTATATACTCGTTCAATAATAATATGACTATTTTTAGTAACTCAAAATTCTCACCACCTCCAGGAACGTTGTTTCCAAATAATATATAAGAATATTATAGTGCATATAATATTCAATTATATGAATTTATGACATAACCATGAAAAAATTCCTTAAATATAGAGTTTCAAATCCTTTTGGAAACTAAAATTTATATACTATATACCATGAACCTATAATCCAAGAGAAATACATTATATGTTACCTTGGAACCATTGAAACCTTATCATTGTCTCTAATTTCGAAACACCTATGTTCCACTAGAATGCCAGTGCTCTATGAAAAATAATTAATGGGTGTACTTCCATTTAGATCAATATATACCTTGTTGAGTGTTTTCTTCAAAATGAACTATATCCCATTTTATAATCATTCCATATGATCTCATTATTAATAATGAAAATTATCTGGATATATTTATTTTGAATATTATCCTACTGTAGAAATTTAATATTGGAATAATCGTACCCAATAAAGAATAACACCTATGATTTAGCTTCCAACTATTCCATTTAATTAATTATAAAAAGGATATAAATAATATTTCTAAAAAAAATTTAAGATGCATAAACCATCTATATTATCATTATTTATTCTAGAAATTCCTTTTATATCTATTCATAATTACACTAACAGATGAGATATGATGTATAGAAAGTTTCATTTTCAAAAAAAATTATAAAGAACCTTGAATTTAAAACTATTATATTTGATTTATCATTAATTGTACCATTCATATATTCTGGGAAATTATTTTTCTATAGTGTCACTAATATAGTCATACCCTTCTCGATGTCTTCATTATTATAGGACATCTGTAACATTTTTACTTTGTACACACATTATTGTCTGACTGTATTAATTTCATCTTAATTATACTCTAATTCCATAAAATGAATCTCTTCATGATAATAACTCCAAAAATATTAGAATTTTTATTTTTCAAAAACTAAAAATAAATTCAAATGATATTCTCAATAAAGGTAAAGGTGTTCATTGGCAATAAATGAGATAAAACTATCAATGATCCCCATTCATTCATTTTAAACAACATGTTCTTCTAATTATTTAGTGCCATAACTTTGGTTGGAAAGGAGTCATTTTTTCAAATATTAAGGATACACACATTAATAATTTTATACCCCACATGATTGAGTTAAAGTATTCCTCTCATAGTAAGGATCCTTATACCATTCTTACTAATGTATTTAAGTTAGTCCTGATAAATATTGGAAGTTCTTTTTTTATTCTAACATGAAATAATCATTTTCATTTTAAAACCTACTTAGTCATTTACTTTTATTTTATGTAAATTTTTATTATGGTCTAGAAATTTTAGAGCTTCTATTAAATAAGTGTAAGACTCATAAATTTTAAGTGCAAATAGCCCAAACACTTGGTTAGCATACTATCAGTAACAAGAGTGTTCCAACCCATAAAATTTCGGTGATATATTTTAGATATATTTTTCATATTCATTTAAATAGAATATAAACGTTCAGATGTGTCAATTTCACCTTGTATAAGGGTTATTCTTTTGAGTATATCTACAATGTTATTGAACAGTTTGGAAAGTAGTTTCGCCAAACCGTATTACATATCCTATTTCATTATAAATGAATGTTTACACTTATACCCCCATAAAATTACAAGCCTTATACCCTATATTTATCCCCCATTATTTAAAATATTTCATTTCCTAACTGTATGACCCCATTAATGTTTTTTGTTAATTCACTTTTGTTTTTGTGCGTTACTTCAAGGATAGTATATTTTCTCAATTATTTATTACTTATCATACATCATCACCCATGTTGATCATCATATATCATCTACTCCAAACCCTATTGTACATGGATGCACAAAATATGGTTAACATTTAGGGTTTCTAAATTTATGTGATTTTGTTGTTTGGGAGTGCCACTTCTGTAATGCACTAAAATTTAAATTCCTAATTTTCTATAAATAATATAATATCTGAATAATTTTATCATATGAATCAAAAAAATAAAATGATCCATGACAAAATATATGACCATTAATAAAAAATAATAATAATAGAAATAAATCAACTATTAAAAAAATTAATTTAGTCAATGAAAAATACTTACATGTAAAGGATAAATAAATAATTTTTAAAAGGATTATTTTCCCTAAATATTTTATAAATTATTACATATTTTATTAAATTTATAACATTTAAAAGTTGATTATTATAATAGTTAATAATTCGATGTATAAACAAATATATTGACTTTTTTATGATTGCATATAATATGAAATAATGTTAAAGACACTTTATGTTTCAAAATGTCATTTGTCTGTTAAATCAATTTATTAATAGTTTTATACTTTCTCTATAAATATAAATTTTCAAATTTTCATCTTTTAAATTATCTGAAATTGATTTCACATTTTTGCTTGATATGTCATAATTATATAATGGTGAATCTTTGGATTTTTTATGAAATGATTGATTTTTGAGTGAGAATCAAAAAATTTTGACATTACAAATATTTCCATTTTTATGATATTATCATTTTTAGTAATATACATAATTTTTGTGAATACTTTTTTATAGTAAAAATATGTCCTGAATTTAAAATATAAATCATTTGAAAATATAATATTTATCCAATAAATATTTGTTTCAAATTTTGGAAATTAACGAAATGTTTTTATTCAATGAAAAACTTATTTTGTTTCTTCACTTTTGATCAAGTATTCAAAACATTATTTTTAGTTTTTTATATTTAAAGTTAAATTTTAATTATTTTTTAATTTAATCTTATTAATTTAATTTGAATGAAAATTATAAAATATTTTGGTATAATATCATATTTATACAAAAAAATACATTTTTTCTGAAAATGATTTTCATTTCATTTTTCTAAAATATATTAAATGTATATTTAACCAGTTTTGGGAATTTAATCATTGAAAAATGATTCTATAGTAGGATTTATACTTTTTAAATTAGTTGATATGGTAATTTTTATGTTTTAGTCCTAATTAATCATATCTATGGAATAATATAATCACCACAAAAAAGTTATGATGAGTTTTATGAGGTTAATGAATTGTGATATGTTCATAAAATCTATAATAAAGTTCATTTATCTAACTATAAAAATGAATTTAGATATTATTCTTCCTATATTTAATTATATGGATAGAATTTGACACACTCTAAGGATTTGGACATTTATATAATTTTGGGTAAAGAATAATTGAAAAATGAAATTGCTTTTATTTTAATATATCTATTATAATATAAATTGGAAAATAATTCGTTATAAATTGTTTGAATTAGATTTTTTATATGGCTAAATTATATTTTTGAAATGGATTTCTAATTTTTATAGTGGTTATAATTATATTAAAAGTATCAAAATGCTAATGCAGTGCTTGTAAAATTACTAGATAAATAACATAAATACTTTTACAAACATTTTAATTAATATAGCTTTATTGAGTTATATTTGTAAATACCATTATGTATAATTATAAATTATTAGTAATTTATAGATTTTTAAATTTTTATTCCATTGATATCTTGATTATATTGAATAAAAAAATTGGTGAATAGTCTAAAAAAAGTCCATATAGAAAATTTATTTTTAAGAATATTTTATTAACTGATTTATAAATAAAAAAATTATTATACTTTATCAAATTGGAAGTAAATTTTCTAGAAATCCTTAATGGGTCTATTTATGATATTATTATATTGTTTAATATTACATTTTAACCCCTAAGAGACAAAATATTTTCTAAATTCTTTTAATTTTTTCCTATTAAAATGGGTGTAAAATTACCTTTCCCAAGAAAATTGTGAGTTCAAATCGTTCTCAAAACAATTCTTAAATCACTATTAAATAATCCATTAAAAAACCCCAATATATAAGAGTGGTAAAGTTTGTCTTCCCAATATGCCTTAAGTTCAATTGAGATGATGAATCTTAAATATCAAGGTGATGGTTTCTATGCCTCTCTGAGTGTTATTAATTAATAATATTTATATTAATGTCATATTAAAAATTTTCTTAAATTGCTAAAATTATTTAATTTATATGATTCTATAATCTATCTCATAAAATTATTATGAGGGATCACTTATCACTTATTTAAAAACTATTATCAGTTTGAATTTTTATGTCAATCTGCAGGGTTTTGAAAGATAATATTTTAATCTAAATTTATCCTCTTCATATTTAAATAATTAAACTAAAAAAATCATTAAATAAATGTATCATATATTGTATAATATCATTTGGAAAACATATATATTTATTATATTTAACCTTATATTAAATAGTTTTGAAAAACAAATTTCACCATAGTTGGCTTATGAAACTTAAATGAGTGGTGATGTTTTAATATATTTAATTCCCCAGTTTTATTCTTTAAAATTATTTTAATTCATGAATTATATTCAATTGATTTATGATTGTTATTATATAATTTTTTATTATCCAATATATAAATAAAACATAATGTAAACAGACGTGGTAAATGATGATTATAAAAATACAGGGACAAAATGGATGGTTTTCGGGATTGTAATAATTCGATGGGCCATTGAAAATCAAGGATTTTATAATGATACAAACCATATGAAATTACACTTTTATATTTTAGGTAACTATAAAATAATTCCTTTGACCTTATTGTAACACCATGGGATATTAATATATGATTACCTTTAAATAATATATTGTGTTCAATAACATTTTCTACATGAAATTTTGATGTAAAACAGAACTGAGATATATTAAATATGACCATTAAAACCTATATGTTTAATTAAAGTGATTGAGTAGGATTAATGTTTTTTTTAAAATATTTCTAGAAGGAATATAACGGCTATTTTTAATATGAATTAAATTCTATTAGTATATATAAAACAACTTTAAAAATTATTTTATGCTTCAAAATAAATGTTTCTAAAAGAGATATATTATATCATGAAACTAAATATTTTAAGGTTATATAATAATAAAATATATTGAAATTATTCTAAAATTTAATTAACTCGTAATTTATAAGAACAAATATATAAATAATAAAAAATGTATTGAAATATAACATTCCACTTTGAAAAGTATTTCACTACATTTGGGATTTTATTCAAATATTGTAACATAAATTTTATAATTTTATTTTGAAAATATATACATAATTCATATCCTAATAATTATAATAATAATATAATAATAATATTATTTGGTGGGATTGTTCTAAAATATTTGTGTCTTAAAAGAATATAAAAATACAGGTTTTACAAATAACATTACTTTTATGAAATTATTACAATATAATTAAGAATTTTAATTGAATGAAAACATTATAAGAGATTATATATTGATTTTATATGTGACTATATAATTTTTTTATTTGAAAAAACAAATTTGAAATTTTATAATTGAATAAATATTTTCTCAAAATTACATTTTAATACCATATATATTTAAATTTTGAAATTAATTATTACCTATGGAATGAAAAGAACAAAACAAAAAGGATTAAAATTAAGAATCATTATGTTCAAATTATTTAAAAATTGACAGTATATTTTTATGCATAATGACCATGATACATTCAGTAAAAAGTAGTTACCACGAAAAAAGATAAAAGTGTAAAAGCAATAATTAAAGGGATAAAACCCTAGAAATTTTATAAAATAAATTATATAATTGAGTAGATGATGTTTTAATCAATATTATATCTTCCCCTCTAAAATATAACTTAAAATCAGTAGTCACATTATGTGACTAACTTGTTCTCTCATTATATTAATCAAAAATATTTACAAAAAATCAATTCTCACCACTTATATAATGGCCTCTCTACCCCCCTTCCTAGAAAACCTAAAAAATATGTTTTCCCTAAAACTATACCCTTATAAAAAAACTATAATATATATATATATCCCTATTTAATATGTTCTTAGGATATTATTATTTTCTATTCTTTTGATGATATCTTCCATGGAAATCATTAATTTTTCAATGTGGCTGATATTTTTTAATTTAAAACATTAATTTCTATATTTATTTTACAATTTTATAGTTCAAATACCTAAAAAATTTCATATGTGTTGGTTGTATACTGAATTATATCCTTATGAGGTAGTAATAATTATTCACATTTTCTGATTTCTATTATTGAAAAAGAATACACAATTTGTGTCTTATGTGGACTGCTATCTGAACAATGAAATATCGTCAATTTTCCTGCACCCCATATAGGGAAGGTATAAAAGGATAATTCAATAAATAAATATTATGTTTTTATCATTATTATTATTATAAAATAATAAACCATACTCCTCTATTATCCTAGTCTATATAAAATAAAATCATAAACCTTTCACATGTGTGAAGTACTGCCTCCATGTAATGCTTGATCTTCATTTTTATTTTAGTAAATTCCATACATGGATGGTCATGATGACAAAATTAATTGATAAATATTATTTTGTGATATCATTAATGTTATGGTATCAAAAATTAGGATAACGTATTAATCATATTATTACTAAATAATTATCAGTAATTCAATTATTTCAAACATGCGAACTAAGAGGAAAATGATCTATTAATTATAAGTTATTATTTTATATAAATTATAATTTCATCATAACTGTTCGAAATTAGGAAATATGAAAATAATAATGACCACATAAAATCAATATTCATAAGGTATAAATATACAACAACTAATCCACCATATAACTGTCCATTAAACATGGTCAGTACAAATTTAGGTTGGTTAGATCACATATTTCGAAAATAATGAATGAATATCATAAAATATTTAATGGTATAATATTATTTTATATTTAAATATTTTTAATATATTTAATGGTTATATCAATATTAATGTTGTTAATTAAGAGAAAACCTTTTTCATTACGTATCCGTGAAACATGATAGTACATGATTTCACCTTCATGGTTTGTAACCAAAACTACCATGAATGGAAATTATAGCACTATAAATTATCAAAGATCATCTAATATATTTAATTTAATTATATTTATTTATTAAATATGTAACAAAAATTAATAACTACTACATTTTTATGAAACTTTTTCAAAATGTTAAGGATTATATACACACTTGGTTAAAAAAAGAAAAATACTAACTAATATTTATATATATTTAATGAATTTAAATTTGGAGTATAAATAGTTAATTTTATTAATATTTAATTTTATTATTTATTAATCATTAATTAATTATTTATGCTGTTTTGGTACCACTATAAAATGAATTTAGACTGTGGTAAGGGCCCTCATCTCATATTCCTCTATTTGATACATTTTTTTATTTTATGAACCAAGTATCATTTATGTTGTGTATAAAAAACTTAATTTAGTTATCATATATTTTATTATCATTTAATATTGTTTTTTGTTTTTTGTTGTTTAATTACATTCCCACACTTCCAAGAAATTTTGATTCATGTTTTTCTGAAACCACTAATGTTTTCATGGTAATCATTCAATAAATCGAAACATTCTACATATTATAAAATATTTGTCTTTTGTATGGTTTTTTATTAATTTTATATCACATTAATTTTATATAATGTTTTCCCTTGTAATTAATTGGATAATCAGATCCAAATAATGTCATTTTATACTATTTTTGGACTCAACTGTTGCCCCAATCATATGTGCATTTGGTAACTATATTTTCACTTGTTAAGTTGTGATTTTTCCATTAAAATTATTTAATATATGTTGGATACATTTTTCTCCTTGATATTATAATGTTCAATTCTATGTTTTTTAAAATTTATACCTTAAAAATACATTTTAGAAATCTTAATGTGTCAAGGAGTATATTTTTCATAAGAGATATTGATAACTCAAGTATCCATTCATTGAGGTATATTTCTTCAATATGAACATATTCCATTAAGGATTAGGTTATCCAATCATAATATTTCATTATATTTTATTCTATAGTCCAAAATGGAAAAAGTATTTATAATAGAAATAAATATTTTTAATCTTATTACAATGTGAGTTTTATAAAATTATACTTTTAAATTAATAAAAATGGGAATTCCATTCATTTTCAATTGTTTTTAATTTCTCTCCTAATTTCTCCCAGATAAAATTTCTCTTATTTTATGGACCCATTATCATATAATCATTTTCAAATAATAGGATTTCAATTTTTCCCAAAAATTTTTCAAAAGTTATCATAAAATTGACAGGTAATTTTTTATTAAATAGGAATATCAAATGCATTATCAAAAATATCATTATTGTTCTCACATAAATTATCCTTATCAATTTCAAAAGTATTTCCATAATGGAGTTTATTTTCCTTGATTTATTCTATAATATATATATATATATATTGATTATCATTTGGGGGATTTAAATCATGCAATTAAAAAATTTGATTGTTGTAATACCATTCAAAGCATTTTCTATGGGTGTGTTTATCATTCATGTCAGCACGTTATTATGTTTCCCTGTTGCACTATGTTTTTATTGAAATAATCCACATTCTTTATCTAGATGTATTATGATCATTATTATTGTTTTATTTAATTATCCATACTCTCCTTTATTTGTACGATGTAAACATCACATGCTACATAATTTTAATTAGATAGTGTTCACCTAAATGGAATGTTACTTTATTTATAGGGGGATAAGTATTGACATTATGAATGTATTTTTTATAATAAATAATATTTTTAAAATGTTGACTATAAATTTTGTGACCATAAATCTTTTTCTTATGTATGGGTCATGATCATGTTATCGAATTTATGATAGGGGTAAAAGTATTAGAATTTTATATGTTTTTTTCAAATTATGGATGATTATTAGAAATTTTACTATTATTGTTTTTAATATTTTATAATCATTATTTGAATGTATTATGATCATGTAATTCCTTTTTTAAATGGGTAAAATAATTAACATTTTTTGTGGCTATTTAAAACTAACACATGTTGATTATATATTGACTTTAATATTTCTCAATATATAGATACCTATATTTAATTAATTAAGAGTTTAATTATGGAATTTTATGAAAGGACATGATGAATCATATGGTGAATACAATGTTATTTTTCAAGTGATATGTTGTTCCTGGATTATATAGGCCCATGATACATTGATTGGGTTTGTGTAGGGTTCTGAAAACCTCGCAAAGGGAAGTTAATACTTCCACAATCACTTGTAAGATGGTAGTAATCATTACCATTGGTCTAGAAATGAAAATTGACACAAATTTTATTGTAAATTTGAGAATAAAACTGAATAAATATGTTTTTTGGGAGTTTTAATTGAACTACATACCAGCATTGGAAAATGTTCACAGGGGGCATAAATCGTGAACCACCGGTATACGGAAAGACTCGTGAGGCGCTAGACCATGGGATGATATCCAGCCAAACCATGATGATTCAAATCATAACTTTAGAAAAATAGAGTGTGAAAATTAATTCTGCATACTGTCCCACAAAATCAGTAGTTCGCGGAAGAATAAAGATGACATGGTTTCACGAATCACGAATCACGATCCCCAACATCTACTATCCCCAATTGACTGAGCCTTCTATGTGTTGAGATATATTTTCATGGGATTCCTCAAATGGTGTTTCATTCCAAAATATATGATTCCCATAGTGATCAATTAAAGGGGATCAAGAGGAATTGAAAGTGGATTGATGATGAAAACATGGATAAGACCATTGAGATTGGAAGAAAGAATTCAGAGTGGATTTCGACTTCGGTTTCGAATCATAAAAGAAGTACATACCTCAAATCATGATTTTACATGTATAACTAGCCATAAAACATAAAATGAACTTAATAATAATCAATGAAACAAAAACCTACTTGGTTCCATCGTGAAAAATAAATTCCTCACTGAAGAACTCCCAACGATCCTTTGGTTCCAGAAACCTTCTTCAGTATGGTGTTCCACATAGTGCATCACTATATGGATTGAACCCTGCATTGTGTACTACATCAGTATGTGGTGGAAGCCAAAATTGTGTGGAAATCCATGTCCATGACCTCATACCACTTTGGTAATTGGTGGTAAATACCTATGTCCATCTACTACTTTAGTACAAGGTGGACACCTCTACCAACATTGAAATATGGTATGTGGGTCTCCCCCATCATGCATGAGAAAATAATACGTGAAACGGGTCATCTATGGGTGTAATTACCTATGGCTCCAATCCCGACCCTCCATTATTGTCCAGTCCTCCATTTCTACTCTATGAACTAGTCCATCGGTATCAGGACAAATCCTCTGAAAAAGAAAACATACCCGTATGATCAGACCTCCAGGCGCATCAGTGTGCCACTCTATGTCTACTTCCCAAAGGTAAGAAGAATCACAAAGGTTTTTTTCCATAACAGTTTGGACCCATATATTTTCCCTAATTCTATATTCCAATGGTAACCCGAA
This sequence comes from Viscum album, assembly GCA_963277665.1. Classification (NCBI taxonomy): domain Eukaryota; kingdom Viridiplantae; phylum Streptophyta; class Magnoliopsida; order Santalales; family Viscaceae; genus Viscum; species Viscum album. Next base: position 687,066,531 of record OY728129.1, on the reverse strand, counting down.
GTCCAACCGTGGGTTACTGATGTGAACCTCCTCATTATGGGGATCAACGATGATCACTTGAGTTTCCATTCAATGATGAAAGGTGATTAGTCAAAAGGACCAAGTTTGCTTTTCCTTTATATGAGAAGAGACATACCTCCCCTTACCCATAACACATTACGGAGAACTCCTACTGAGTGAAGTCCCTAACCGTCTGAGAACTGAACCACGTTTCATCCAATGTCATCTCACATTGAAGGGTTCATCTCTCTGCACACTCTCCAACCATTGCCTCAACTTCTCCCATGTTAGGCCCATCCTATTCCTTAAATTGGAGAGATGGTGTGTGGTTTTTTAATCTCTCACATCCTCTTGTTTCTAAAACTGACAGTGATTCATGCAGTCTTACATATTTGTAATGATCACTACATCCAAAAAATCAACCTTTCTCTAGAATTATGTGAAATGTAATTCATGATCAAAACAGGATACATATGATGCCTGCTTGATTGCCTGAGATCAATGTAGTGGCATTCTGAAAGGGTACACTAAATCATGCCCCCCAAACAAGAAGCCTACATGCCTAATCCCCACAAAAAAATGAACTATGTGAACTCTGATTCCTATTCAAACCAGGATACGTAGGACTCATGCTTGAATGCCCGATCATAAATGGGTTCCCTTACAAAAGGGTTAACCCAATTATGCCCCGAACAAATGGTCCTCCTCATAAGTCCAAGCCCCAAGAAAGCCGAGCTACATGGTATCTAATTCCTCTCACAAGGATACATAAGAAGCCCATATTGTTGGTCAAAACCCAACATCAAACCATCTTCCATATCTCCAGGATGACGAAAAACTCCAGAGTTCCTTATTACATAGCTTAAGTCTGCATTGCCTCCATAGCATCAAATTTATGTATATCCATGATGACCCTATAACCTATGGGTAGCTTATAGATACATTCTTCATGAATTAAATGAGGATTCACAAAAACATCATCATGACTTAAATCTATAAGAGAGACCTAGAATAAGAAATAATTCCCCACAAAAGGGTGTGATGTTCCTGACCTTCCATCCTCTCAACCAATTGTTTCCTTAAGTGTCGTTGGCCAAATAATCATCCTAAGAGTGACAGACATTAGAAAGTAGGTCCATGAATCATGGATACCAGGTTTTTTGGGTATTTATGACTCCACGAATAAACTTGTTGGAGACTATTTGTGGATGTCATATCCTAGGAGGGACGATTTCACAAATACATAACCATGTGAAATCACCCACTGGAACCACTTTACTGCAGAAACTCCTTCATAATGAGAAAGATAAAAACATACATTTCCCCACTAGGTTGATCCATTTTCCCGTAATGGATAATGACGTGATTCCGGCCAAAATAAAGATCGTAACATGAAAGTCTCTACCATAAAATATGAGGGATGATTCTCATAGGAATATTCTTTTCTCCTATACACATGTCACCTTGAGGAAAAAAATGGTGAAACCAATGTGAATACTTAACTAAAGAGGAGGTTTATTGCATTAAATCCCCTTCACCTACCAAAAAAAGAATGAAGGGGGATAAGAAGAATAGTCAAATATGCATATGATCTAGAGATGTTACGTTGATGTGGTGTCTTTTGTCTGTATATGTCATATATATATATATATTTCATGATTCCATAGAGGATCTTTTGATAAAAATGGTTCCTAAAAACCAATACAAACATGCACCTCAGTGATCCCATAGGTTGTCAAGCCCCGAAGAAGAGCATAAACCCCTCACCAACCCAGCATCTTGAAAACTGGATATCCAAGACACTGATTAAAGAGTACAATTTAAATAGTACTCTCCCTATATTGGAGGACGCAATATGAACCCTACAATATGAAAAACCTGACCAGTTTCCTCCTCAGTCGTGGATAGAACCCCAACACAAGGTGGCCCTAGTGGTCATCTTAAATAGTTTCGGGAGCCTTTACCCAAAACATAACAACATGTACCTCCCATATATTAGGGAGGCAGATGAAGACCATGCTAATTCCTTCATCCCAGCTACACATGGGTCCCACACATGGGCCCCTTCCATAGAGCATCACCCCCATCACCGTGAGACCAAATGTACTCCTTAAGAAAAGGATATTATTTTGAGGGCACCTGCTGAAGTCCAAAAGACATGGGCCCCTCGAGATGCCCGATGAGGGTAGCATACATACAATCACGAACATGTTGTCACCCTGATTCCAAAAAAAGAACTCTTCCATAAAAAGGCAGTGGAATTCAACGGGATGACATACAACTCTACCCCTCCACTCAAGCCCACCACAGAAATAGGGTGGAACAATATGATCATGAGCACATCCATTCAAATGCCCACCAGTCTCACTATGCAAATAGAGTAGATAATTACATGCAGATGAAAATATATGCTGATGCACAAGAATAATGTCACCTTAATAGGATGACAACCATCTATAGACAAGCACAAATACATACTGATGAATATTAATCCCGCCATCCAAATAGGGTGGAAAATAAATATGATTAGAGTAAAATTACTATAGATGAATAAAAATTTAGTTAGGAAAATACAATGAAAAGAGAGCTGATGAAAAATAATGATCTTAAATATAATGTCCACCAGTCAAATATAGTAGAAATTGGAGAATAAAACTAGTGGAAGGCGCGTTCCTCTATCCTATCACATGATAGCTGTTAGTATCTTATGGAAAACTTTGGAGGGCTGGAGCAATCACAAACTCTGGATCCGAATTCATAATGGGCCTTCAAACCTGTTCCTACAAATGATGAATATCATAACATCCAGGAAATTATAGAAGATCATAAATTGATTCCATACAATATCCTCCAGAACTATCAAGATATCATTACATCCGCGGTAAATGTGAGAAACCAGGACCATGACATGGTTTCCGTGAACATGATAACCTACCAGGAAAAGGGGTCAGTCTCTCATAATCATTTATGCATCCCTGATCCAATCCAAGAAGGACGATGATAATATCCCGCGATACACAGAAAACCGAATCAGGGACAAATACTCATTCTAATTTGGTGACTCTAGTCCAATATGGTGGCCACTCTAGGGTAGACATATATCACTTCCATAACTCAAGATGTATGTCAGCGTATCCTAGAATCATCATAGGAACCAACCAAACAGGGACCCGTATATGACAGTTTTTGCCAATAGCAGATGACCCTGGTTACCCACAAGAGAGCTCTCAAAAATCAAATGTTCCAAAAGGAACCAGAAAATGAAGAGAATGTACTATATCCCACTCTAATAGAACCTAGAGTTCATGAGTCACCTAATTATATTTCAATAGGGTCCCATGATCCTTTTTATCCATTACCAAATTATGGATGTGGTAATAGAAATTGTGAAGTCCCTCCTCACAATATTACTACCAGCAACTTTAAAGGTCCTCCCTAGAGCACCCATGGGGGATTTGTCTATGGGATAAGAATGATTGATCACAAGAGCCTAGCTCCTAATGTGTATCTGAAAAACCTTCCCCATGACCATAATATAAGACATCATGATGTTACTCCGCTTACTGGGGTCCACCTAGATGATCCTCCCTAGGGTATATGCTTCAAATATGCTTCTCCTTACAATCAGATGTCATGTCATAATGGTAATCTTTTCCATGATGGAAGCCATTGTAGAGCCCTCCCCACAATGGTAGTTATAGTGAAGGCCCTCTCCACATCACCATCAAGCAACAAGATGGTCCTCCCCTCATTGTAGTACATCCTGAAGGCCCTCCTTAGGATGTACATGATAGAAATTATCCTTGCAGATAGATATCAAGCTATGATAGTAGTCTTCTCCACCATACCAGTCATTGAGGATGACCTCCCCTCAATTAAATCCAGAAACAAGAAGGTCCTCCCCTCGTTATAACCCACTCTAAATGTAATCCCTATGGTATACGCCCTATGTACACTCTTCAAAATCGGGCATCAATTTGCAGTGGTAGCCCTCTCCATTATAACACTAATTTCAAAAGTCCTACCATCAATAATAATTCATGTTATCAATAATGTCTTCCAATTTTCAGGAAAAATTTTACAAATCCCTCATACACATTGGGACTCGGAAAGATAGGGTCAGAAATGCCAGAGACTCATTCTATGATTTGTAATATCCTTTCTCATCCATAGGATGACCTGGGTCCATGCTCATCTTCCAAGAAACCCCTGCACCTCTCACGTATCAAAGAGGCTCATTCCATTGCTTCTCCATGAAATGAAATCATTATGAAGTAGTCAATATGGGAATTTAATGTAGACGAGTCATCGAAAGGGAAACAATATGACATGTTTCTTTTGAGAAGAAAACTAGCTAAGGATAATATACTGGTGATGTATTGGCACAAAGTCGCTACTCAATTAATCATACTAAGGAAATTTTTTTGAGGAATTTTTGCATAAAATTTGCCTCAATATTTGGATGACTCTTTTCCAACTAAAATAGAAGTTATTTACAAATGAAGGGTTTTCAGACCATATAAACATATTTTGAGAGCTTTGTCACCTAGTTGGCCTGGAAGCCATCCCATTTGTATAGTTCCCACTATCAAAAAAGGAAAAAAAGAGAAAACATGATCTGGTCTACCTCCACATGCTTCACATGTTTTTTTGCCTCATCAGTGATGCCTTGTCTTGAGTTTATATTCAGGGATGGGGTGAACATGGATTTATATACTTCACCCCACCCCCAATTGAGCAAACCTCTTGGGAAATGAAATCTTATAATGTCATTACTAAAAGGTAGACATCAAATGAAATACCAATTCAGAAAGGTGGAATTATCAACAAGAACTGGACTTGAGTAAGTCTCAAAAGTGTGAGGCCTGATAAGTTCAATCCATCTAGTATCTCCTGATATAGTCAACCGATAACATCTAGCAGGATTACTACATTAGGGAAACCAAAAATCAAGAACTAATCATGTATTAAATACCAATTAAATCTCTTTCAAATGAAGTTTCACACCTGACTCACACCCATGAGAATGTATATGAAATCAAGAAGGTGGAGATAGTGGCAACTAGCACTGCAATATGGGAATAACCATAGTCATTGAGGTTTGTGGCATTTTTAACTCAAAATTCCCCCATAGGACTAACAAATGTCAGTTATATCATTTCAATGAGAGAATGGGACCAACCCCAAACAACACAGTAAGTGGAAATATTCCCTGAAATTCCTGCATAGTAAATTTTCATGTTCTATAATATAGGATAGATGATGAAGATAGTTTTCATCCATTCAACCGTGTCTCATGGTTCATACACTCTAGGATTATGGCATATTATGAGGTCAGATCAGGCCTCCCTTCGAGTCAATCATCTCCATGAAACTAGAAGAATACCATATAAGGTAATGAAAAAAGCCAAAAAAGGATGCATAAAGTTATCCTACCATTTGGCACATGGTACACCGCAATCAATGTAGTATGCATCAGTGGTAATGCTGAAAATATGTCCCATAGATCTCATAGGAAATGATACAAATGGATAGCATGAAAGATAATATGGTTCCCTTCTAGAGGCGGCCTATACCAAGCCATATTGTGTGCATACCCGGAACCAGAGAACTGCCATAAAATTGGGCATACCCTCCACAAACCTAATACTACCTACATAGAAAATCCCTAGAAGGAAAAGAATAAATTCTAGGTCATATATGACCCATCTCTTCATCCGCTTGAGAATGTGTCCCTCATGCTCGAAGAATGATTCACCGAAATGGATGATGAAATGAAAGAGCTTAGGAAAATCAATGCTGATCTTTGCCAAGGGAGCATTCTATCCATATGCATTCCTAAGTCAAAACATCCACATGTGATACAAGAAGAGGAACCCCTACCACATGCAATCATCTTGGTAAATGGAATTAATCTCAAATGCTTGTGCAATACAACACCTGGACCATCAAACTACATGAATCCAGCCTTGGAATGACATCAGGACTTCCATCCACTGGGAAGGAAGCTAGAGTATATTGAGGAGAACCGACAATGCATAGCCCTAGCTAGGTATCCACCCCAAATTCCACCAGTGTCGGCAACATCTATTTTTTCCCAAGTTGAATCAGCTCAAGCTCATGTCTGGAATGATATGCATCAATGGATCTTAAATACCATCGAGCAACTAGAAGCTCCAGTAGAATCCATGGATGGGAATCATTATTCAATATAATCAGAATGTAATATTTCCCCAGATTGGGTGCGAAACATTAATCCACTACCAAAATGTTGGAAACCTCGTATTTTTGGGGTTCAATGGTTCGAGAGACCCGGAACACCATCTAATGTACTACATGTCTTACTTTGATCCCATGATGGGAACCTCGAAGCAACAAGAAGTAGTAAAACTATGGTGCTTCATGCAAAATATGAATGTTACAACCATTGTGTGGTATACTAGCTTTCCATATAAATCAATCACAAACTTGGTGGACCGTCGATGATAGTTTCTCTTCCAATTCAATTCGACATTAGATCAGAAATTAGTCGTTAATCTTAGGAATTGTAAACAGTGAGGGAAAAAATATTTTTGGACTTCATTTCTAGATTGAAGGTCCAGACCTACTCCCTGAACTGAACACTCCACAGGATGAAATTATTGCTATGTGCATCGATAATCTCCGTGATGAATTTCATACACTACACATCCTGTTGAAGTGCACATGTAGGATCAAATATTTCTCCTCTATTGACCAATGTATAGAATACACTTTTCAATAGACCAATCTCATGTCTCGGGGAGCCCCATCCATAAAAGGTAAATGAATGTGAAAAATTAAAGTATATTTTATGAGGATTAAGCCATCCCCAACGCCAGATCCTGTTGTCATGACTCCACCAAACCGTGAAGGACCCCATAGATTCCAACAACCTCCATCACCTCGGAAAGATGTGAAGAGAGGTGTGAAAATTAATCAGTTAAATGAAAGAAATAAGGTCTACAGATTCTGATATTACCATTTTTGTGACTACATCATAGCCTCCATGAATTGAAACTTTCTCTAGCTACTAGAGCCTAAGTGGGCCAATGATGTTGGTCTCGACGATCATCGAAATAATTTTCCTCATCACCAGATACTAGGGTAGAACATCTAAGAGTGATTCGTCTTCAAGGACCTCCTACAAAAGATTGTGGATTTTGGACAAGTCATGTTAGGTCTGCCACTATTAAAAGTCATGTATATCTAAACCAAAGACCCAGTAGTGGAATAAGAATAGAAAATAATCACCAACAAATAGGGGAAATAATTTGACTAATACATGACTCAGAAAATAGACAACCCACCCCATGGAATCTTATAGTCACTGTGAAGAAACCAACCGTGCCACAAATATCACTTGATGCAAAAAACCATCATCCTCATCCCCCTAATCCTTTGAGGGACAAAAGGGAATAAATCCAGAGCAATAAGATGAGACTATGCCAAATCTAAATCCAATATTTACCCTTTCAGACTTCATGCCATAATGTTTTAAAATACAAGAGCCACCCTCCCAAATGGAATAATAGGAACATCCCCACCAAATGGAACAACAAGTATCGACAATCGAAATGGAACAACAGGCACTACCATACCAAATGGAACAAAGGGAACCTCCACGTAAATTAATCCCATCCGAGGAAGACAGGTAGACCGATTCATTTTCGGATCAAGAACTTATTTTCAATGCCAATAATGTCCTTCACTTGATGGAACCATTCTCTGATGGAGACTACGACTAATAAACCAAATTCCTCGTGTTTTATCGGAGATCCAAAGGAAGAGGCCGCAAATGCTATGTGTTTCTATGAATACATGATCATAGAAAGAGAAATATCCATGACCACACCTTAACTGAAAATTTTAACATTGAAGAAACTCACAGAAGGACCCTCCGGAAGACATAACAAGAACTGGATTGTTCCCCTACCATTCCCAGAAGAAATCAAATCCTTGTCATCCAAGAGTATCCTTATAGGGAAGAGAAAATTACTAATCTCACATGGCACGAAGCCAAACTAGTTCTGCCATACTCAGAAATCATAACACCACCATCAACCCCAGTCATAGAGAAAAGAAAATCAATATCCAAATATTAAGCCCCATTTGCACCCACAAAAGTGCATCCCCAAGTCAGGAATCACCAATCATTAGAGAATATTAGTATATTCTGAATCAACTAGCTTTAGTATCGGCAAAGCTATCGATCATGGATGCCTTGAGTCTATCAACAGATCATATGAAGGTACTCATTAAATCCTTACTAATTCCAAAATAATTCAGGGCTGAAGAAGCAACTGCAAAATTCTATATGACCAAGACCAATCTCGAAGAATTTCATTTTTTCATCTAATTCAACGATTAGGATTAAGATTGCATCATGAAAGGAAACATAAAATCCTTATATTTTCTTAAAAGATAAAAATCATTGATGTTCAGAAAATTTTCAACAAAAATGGTTTGGATTCAACCTCTTCCCTATGTAAGCACTACATAGGTGAGGCGATGATGTGGAAATTCTGACAACATGTAGTAAAACTCTTGTGAGAAATGAAAAAATAAATTAGAAGATTTTGGGATGAATAGTGCTTAAAACATGGCTTGGTGACCTCATATTTGATTTGAGGTTTCGGGTAGTGCGTCAATGTAAGACCTTCGTCATCATGTTGGTGAGGCCCTATATCCATCACCACAATTTGATTCTTCATTATACCATCAGTGCGTCAAATATTTAACTAATGGAAAAATAGGGGATTGTACGCTGATAATTCCCCATTCAAATCCTATAAGTCGCAATACATCGAAGCAGGGTTCTATGAACCAAAAGAGAAGCAGTCTTTGGCCAATGACTTTGATTGGGTCACCGTGGGAAATGGATTGGAAATGGATCTCATTGATCCCCTCAAACAACTTGGGGAAGATTTTGTATTACAAATTAAATAGGTTGAGTGCATAAGTTCAAGAAAAAATACAGACTCATCTGTCTGCATGATTTTTGTTATGGCCACCAAGTCCCATGACACTAAAAATTAGAATAACCCCTATGATGATGGGGCAAGATGAAATAAATATTCTTTCGACAAGTCCTTATAATTCCAGAAAATTCAATCCTTACTCACTAAGATAAAATATTATATCTTGTCACAAAAATAAATAAATGAAATTACACCCACTTTAGAGAATTCTTTATAGTCAACCAGGGAAAAAGGTGCTATTTCAGTATCCATAAATTAGAGTTTATATTCCTCTCTTAATGTTCGAGATTTCATTTTGATAATCCTTTATCCATTAGAAGTGGAAGAAAATAAAGAAGAGGGTGATGAAGAAAAAGAAGAAAAACAATAATAAAAAGAAGAATACCTTAAAGATTCCCCTAAATTCGATGAGGGGGTCTCCACTATAACCGATGAGCATATAGAGATTAAACTAGGCACCAAAGACAACCCGCGACCCACTTTAATTATTGTGGATATGCACGTTGATGAGAAAGAAGCATATAAATCCATCCTAAAGGTGAATCAATATGTTTTCCTCGAATTACGAAAAGATGATAGGCCTTGATCTTGAGGTCACGACTCATCACCTGGGCTTTCTAGAAGGCCATCATGGCTATAAGTAGGCTACTTTAAGATCCAAACATACACATGATACAAACATAGAGGATAAAGATGATAAAATAATCAAATCTAACTTCATCTATAAAGACCAATATACAATCTAGATATTAATAATTCTTCCTTTCAAAAATAACAATGGGTAGATTAGAGTCTTTATTTACTTCAGGTACCTCTATTGGAAATACCCAAAAGATGACTTCAATGTCCTAATCAGAGAATTTTTGATCAATGCCTCCACTAGATATGTTGCCCTATCATTCATAGATGGCTATTCTGGATACAAAAAGAACCGAATGGCCCTAGAAGATGAAGAATATACTACTTTAAAGTCCCATATGGAGTGTTCTTCAATAAGATGATGCATTTTTATTTGAAAAATTCTAGTGTTACATATCATTGCATCATGCATTGCATTTTCCAGCCCTTCATGAAAAGGTTCATCAAGTTCTACATCAAAGACTTGTTGGTTAAATCATTAAAGCGCTCAAACCACATGATAGATCTTGAAACTATCTTCAATAAATAGTGAAAACATAGTCTAAAGATGAATCCCCTAATGTATGCCTTTATAAACACCTCTGGAAAATTCTATAGCTTCTTCGTACTCCATCGAAGCAACAAAATCAACTCAAAGAAGAAAAAATACATCCTTATCATGCGTCCTCCTCACAACCTCACTAAGCTGAGGGATCTCCTGGGTCACCTGGTCTACATTCGGTGCTTCATAGCCAACCCTGTGGGTAAATGTTTTCCCTTCAACAGGTTGAGGAAGAAAGGAGTTGCATATGAGTTCGATATTAATTTTCCTGAAACATTTGACATTATCAAAAGATATATCCTAAGCATACCAATGTTTATGTTTCCAGTTTAGGGTAGACCACTCATTTTGTACGAAATTGCCTTGGTACTGTCATTAGGCATCATCCTCACATAGAAGAATGATTCCAGTGACAAAAAATATATATATTACCTCGGTCGAAAAATGATCGTTGCTGAAACATGATTTTCACGAATCCAAAAGAACTACCTTTCCCTAATCATTGTAGTTCAAATATTCTGGAATTACTTATAGTACCACAAGGTCAATCTGGTCTCCTGCAGTAACCAAATCAAGTATATCCTTAGCTATCCTATGCTAACTAAATTCCTATAATAGTGGTAAGCCATCCAACAACAATTTTACATATGGAATGTTCCCTAGACATCCATAAAAGTCTAGGAATTAGCAAACATCCTGGAGGATCACCCCTTAGAAGAAAAGACCCAATTATATACCTAACCTCCAGATGAAGAGGTATTGTCCACCCAAGATGGCCCCTAGGCCTGAGAAATTTATTTTGACGATGCCCATAGAAGCCCGAAATGGAAAAGGATGTAAGATACCAAGAACAACAATGTAGTACTTGGTGTTATAATCATATCCCCAAAAAATTCTTTCCTTCCTTACTCCTTCATACTCTTATAGGGGTGCACAAATAATGAAGTAGAATGCTAGTTCATCATTATAGGCATAGAGTTTTCACTTCATGCACGAGCTAAACTCCTTGAGATAAAAGGTTATTTAGAGTTAGTCATCAAGTAGGTAAATGTTGACTATGCTATTAAGAAATAAGTACATGCACCTTTGATGAACCATTTCCAAGATATGATTGTCGAATTCCCATTAGAACCCACACTTAATTATGTACCCCAATCACAAAATTCTCAAGCCGATTTATTGGAAAATAAAGCCACAACACTGGTTGATCCATATCAGGATGAAACTGTCATCATCATTTCCCACCTTCAGATTGTCTTATCATTCATTCAGACCAATATGGGGGATATTGATAGGATTATCCCCATTTCTGAACATTATAATAACACCAATAACCAGATTAATCCCATTTAAAATTACCTATATATAGGAGAACACCCACTATATAGGGTTTTAAGAGAATAGGTCTTGAAGCCTGTAATAAATATTGTTTTGTACTATAGAAAAATCCAAGGAAAAGTCCTCTACAAATGATTCCTTGACAGAGTCCTTATCCGACGAACCGATGGCGATGTGACTACTACTTTCATGAAATATGTGTACACCTGATCGTGTGGACCACACCAATGAATGACCAATATCTCCCTTGAAATTCTTAGGCTTGGATACTATTGAACCACTACGATACAAGATTTTACCATATTCACCCAGATGTTTCATTCCTTCCAAGTCCATGCTAATTTTATTAACCAACCCCACAAGTTAATTCACACAACTTAGTACTCATTACCATTTTCTATATGGGGGATGGGTGTTGTGGGACCATATACTCCCACCACATTTAGAAAATTCTAGTTAGTTATCAAAACAATTGACTTCTTATCCAAATGGTTTGATGTAATACCCCTTAAATAGGTCAGGGAAAAATAATTGTTAGCTATTTGAAATAAAACATCATTAATAGATTTAGTGTCTATCAAACAATACTGATGGATAATGGGACCAAATTCTACTCTTCTGAGTTGGAAATGTTATACAAGGAGTATGGAGTCAAAGCTATCCATTTATCCCACTACCATGCATCGACCAACTGGTAGATATATGCTTTCAACAAGCCTCTATCCATTATACTCCAGTAGATGGGGGACAAGGATTAGAAATCATGACCAGACAAGATCCTTCATTATTTATGGGAATACCAGACCTTGAATCACACTACCACATGGGACACCCCTTATTCATTAGTGTATAGGATATGGGAGGTCCTTTCCAACGTAGTTCATGTTCCATCCCTATGAGTTTCAGTTTGTGATAAATTGTCCTCAGTTGAGCAATCCGAGAAACGGTTTGATTAGTTTGAGTGATTGGATGAGAAAATTATGCATTTTTTCACAATTCAGAAGCATACCGAAATTGGATCCCATGGGCCTTCCAAAAAATGGTTCTCCTTTGAACTTTTGTTGAAGGAGAGATGGTGTTGGTCTTCATAACCCCAATGATACTGAGGGAGAAACCTACAAATCATGACCCAAAATGGGGGGAGGGCATATTTCATACATAAGGTCTACTCTAGTGTAGTTTATTCCTTGATTTCATAGGATTGGGAGCACAACATAGTTCCCATGAATGAAAGGTTTCTGAAGAAATACTTCGCATAATAGATAAACAAGCATCCTAGCAGCAAGATGTTAAACCGCATAGCATAAATCATCCTAATCACACGATGAGAAACTACATAGTAAATTTTTTCCAAACAACATGAAATTATAAAATATAGAGACTTCCATAACTACAATATATTAAACTAAAATGATTCCAAATAACTTTGTATAGATTGATCCCCATTCATCCATGGGATACGTAGCAATGCTTTGACCATCGATTTAGGCCCAACCATTACAAGACACAAAATACCTCTAGGGTATTCTATATCTCCCCATAAAATGTGTAAACTCATCATCACTCATTGTTTCTCACATTGAGTATGGCTCACGTGGTCTTTGGATTTTGGGTAAGGATTCATGTATGTAAAAAACCATAGTGGAATATGATAGACCTTTCACTTATAGAGGATGAAACCAAAATGACCCTACTCCTAGGCCCGAGTCATATATGTATAGGGAACATTTAAAACTACGCATGGCTTGACTAATTCTCTTACTGAATATGTACTGATGCACATATTTGACATCCAGGTTAATCTGCCAAAAAATGCCCCTTTATCTTTGTATTTGTTGGAATTGCATGTAGAAATACATGAATGATCCTAACAGAATAACATTAAACTGTAAGGTCCCTCAAGAGTCATGTGTGGACCATTTCATAGTGTTACGAGATCCCGAACATGCCCCCAATTTCATGGAAAACCAATTAAAAGTGAAAATAGAAATCCCAAGTCTGATTTCTTTCACATAGAAGGTATCAAAAAGATAGTTATTCCCACTACATATGGGTCAGATCTATGTGGAAGCTTCGGTGGTTCACAGAAAATAATGGTATAAATATTTCATTAGTTCCCAGACACATCATTCCAATTTTTTAAACTACATACTCTGGGAAATCATGGGTCCCCTTAAATTTACATGGCCATAGGGGATGCAAGTACAGTGTTCTGTAGACACCTTTGTTTGACTATGAATATCATGTCTTCATGGCTAGCATATGATTCCATCGGAATGATCATCAATCAAAGGAAAATTCTCCCTAGGAGAGTCATTTACTATTTTTGTATGCCCAATGGCTTCTATGCCCCATGTCATGGCACCTCATCCAAGGACCCCTAGGAATATAGTTTACACCATTTATCACCATTCATGTATAAATAATTCTAGAATACCCCAACCCCAACTGACAACGAGATATTTATGGTCATTGTGAAATGTTGCCTCCACAAAAAGATTTTCAACTGTGTTGTTGATTTCCTTACCACACAACGCTAAACCGCAATTCTAGAAGGGTCCCTGTTACACAAAATTAAACAAAACCACTCAATGAAAATTCTTAGGTTTTTATCTTAGCTCATCCGCCTCAAAAAAAATGCCCATCTTTAAAGATTATGGAAATGAATGCTGCAAGGAATGTTCATTGGAAATCTTGAGTAACTTGTTTATCCCCTGAGAAGATTTGGGGTGTACTGAAAATCTATGATCTTGACTCATCCACAAAAGGTATTGAAATGTCCCCTTTTATGCACAAGAATTAAATAAAAGAAGATAATTCCTTGATAATTCATATCTATAGGGATTCTTAACAGTAATCATATCTCCCTTCTTTCACATCAGGATTACCCTACATCAACCCCACATGATGATGAATGGTGTGTAATTTCTTTCTTGCTCCATGACATTAAATTGCATAGTATTGGTATTTGAATAAAATTCTCCCTTCCATTGATTATTTTATTCTTAAGAGGTGACCCTAAAACCTCAAAATCCCTTGTTTCTCACACCAATCATAGCTCATGTGATCTTAGGGACATCAACAGGATATCCACTATGACATTATGGAAAATCGATAAAAGAGATTTATCCTAGCATCATGAAGCTAAAATGCATGTTATGGTTCCCTTCCCCATAAGGAATCCTACACCCTAGCCATAAGATGTTAAACTACAGGGTACACAAAATATGGGAATGATGCCTTACCCAACGTATGAGCCATATCTATATAGGTGATTACATGATCCCATGGGTGAATCATAGCCCAAACATTTCTAATGTATACAGATAGATTTCTTCTATGCATAAAACTTCATTCTTTGAGTTCTACTAGATCCCCATAAACTTCAATGGCCATCATAAATTGAAGGGTACTGTCCTTCAGACACCATTATTTGACTATTCATATCAGGCCCCGGTGGCTTGTCATACATTTCCAACAAAATTGATTTTAATAAAAGGAAAATTCATCCCCATGAGAGTCTTATCCTACCTCAGTATGCCAAACGGCTCCCTGGCCATGTGAAATCCTTCTCGATTTAAGAAAACTCAATTTTATGGTCTACATTGTGTTTCCAACCCACACCATAGATATATTAGAACATAAATGCCTGATTCACCTATGGTCTCATTTGAGGCTTATATAAAATAACGATTCCCCATCCCTATGCACGATGTTGATCCACAGACAAAAAAACAAGAAAATTCCCCACCTATTTTAGTTTTCCCTAGAAATTTTTATCCAATGAAAATCTACCTTTCATGATTAGTGGAACACCCATTCATATGCCATACATCATATCCAAAAATGTCCCAATCTCAATAAACATTCATGGACATTAAGGACGGAAGTCCAGTGTCATAAGGACACAATTTATTGAATACTCATATCATTCCCCAATGGTTCTACATATGTCACCTACTAAATGACCATTAATAAAAAAAATTCATCCCTGGGAGAATATTATCCATTTTCCATACACCCTCATGAAATTTATGTTCTATCTCACTCCCAGGATTTGGAATCCCCTGGAATATAGATTACTTGTCTTTCCCTTTTCAAATTATAATAGATGAAAAGAATTTGTAATTAAATTGAGGAATCATTTACTCTCACTTTGTTAGTGAAAAATGATCTACCATAATAGGTTTCAGGTGTTTTGGTTTTATGATGATAAAATATACCATTCACTGACTCTCACTTATAGAAGAAAAATTCAGGTAGGAATGGTTTCCCATTCAATGCCGACACTAATGCTCCTAAAACATTCAATCGTCCTCCCTCATATAGGCCACCCACTATGGTCCCCAACATCAAAACAAATCAAAATCATTATAAATCCACCCAGACAATCAGAAATGGATTGATAGTGTCCAAGAGACACAATTGTTTGACTATGCACATCATTCCCCTATGTCACCGCATATGTCTCATACAAAATGAATGTAAATCAATTAAAATTTCATATTCAACACAACCGTTTCCTACCTCCGTACACCTAAAATATCTCCAAATCCCTATATATGTCTCAAACTCAAAATGTTAGTTTCAATAAAAATACCTCATTCATGTCTGAGAGTTATTAGGTCATTTTCCATCAGACGAATCCCAAATTGGGGCCCCTTACCCATCATTTTTGGTCAAAGATATTGACCTAAAACATCATCATTTTGTCAAATTGGAATGAATATAATCTAATAATGAAAGAAAACATCCAATACTTGACAGAGTCAAAACCTGGAAATGGAACCCACTGATAAAATTCATGTACCATTTTGTTGAACCTATAATATGTATGGTTTATACAAAAAGGTTTAGTTGTGAAATACTCAAAAGAAAAATAAATCTGGATAATTCAAAATCGTGAAAAGGGATGCCTAAAAAGACATGTTATACCCTCTAAGATTGCACCAAACAGGCTTAGGAAAAAATTAGGTAAATAATATAAATGGAATGAATGTTCATGAGGACTTCTATATGACCACATCAAGAGTTGAACTATGCTCACTATGTCTCACAGATCGGCCATAAATTAGAGCCTCATTTGAGGATTTTAGTTCACTTATTCTGAATCATAGTTTAAAATTAATACCTGATGGAAATTATGCTTATATGGTCGATTGTGATTGATTAACAATGTAATGAAAAACAAAAAAAATAATGAGAATCAGAACCATTGGAGTGAAATATTGTTCCAATAGTCCTAAAATGATGAGAAATGGGGGGAAATCCCCATATTAGAGCCTCTACATAATTTCAGAAGTAAATGATTACATAATTATTTGAGTAAGTTACAATGAGGAATAGCTCTCCATTTCATTAAAAATGGCATGAGAGTGTCATGGGATATCAAGGGTATACTCCATAACATATCTCTCTTATGCCTCATCATCTACCATAAGACATATGTGTTCCACAACAGCATTAATGTCCCTCCCTTTCTTTGTAATGGAATCATAATTGGCACCCATGGAGTCCAGTTGATCCATCAACTTTTCCATGCAAACCTCGCATTCCTATAGATCTTATGTTTGGGTAACCACAGAATCATGAAGATTCTCCCCCTAAGTCGTCAGATTATCAAACACCATAGAAACATATCAAAATGATATTTCTTGTTGATGTGAATAATTGGATCTGGAAATTGTTTCCTCATAAGAAGAAAGATATTCCCAGGATATGAAAATCTGGTAAATAAGAATGTGTATTTATCGGTATTTAAGGCCACCCAAAACCAATTTGGTAAATAATCACCATATGTTTCTTATTTCATTGGTGACATTATCTAGAGGGGTTTCTATATCATGGGCGCATAACAAGTGCCATGCCTATTTTCACACCACTTGATTCCTCCTCACGACATTGTGGCCTTGTTCCTCCCATGATGAAATTTGTCTAAATGAAGGAAGCATCAATATAGCTATGGTAAGGGACCTAAAATAGGTTATCTAGGTATGGTGGATCTCCATCCCAACTGATCGTTTAACCCCTAGATCCAAACACGTGGATACTAGTCACGAATTCCAGGATATCTGGTGAAACTATGCTAGGGACAACAACATTAGGGTCATGAATGGTATCCACATGAGGGGAGTTATCTGAATCACTCCCTACCAATATAGGTCACCCACGTGAATCCCCTTATAAAAACATCAGATGGAATATTGGGTGTTTTCTCACCACATAGACATGAATAGATAGTGTATGCATCTCGATCACTATAGAAATAGGTATAGATGGCATGAATGTAGGGCTTAAGGCAGGGTGAAGGGATGTTAATGGCTTTTGCACCAGTCGAATTTTCCTCCCAAGCTCCTCGTTGGGGTAACAATCCACCCATAGTTGGGCATATTCTAGTGATTGCTAACTGGATTCAACCCTAATAGTGATGATAACTTCCATGGTAGCATCTTCTCAAATCATTATAAGTAATAAATGGAAAATAACTGTGGGATGGGATTATCCCGTTAACTAAATGGTAGGATGAAGCATAGTCTTTGGAAGGCAGCCAAATTATCCAGAAAACCTTTTGGTGAGGTATAGCTCATAGATATCCACTCGATCAATGCAGATAGTTAGCATCTCATCTTGAAGTGTGATTACATAAGAGTGCTCCTTTGATGAAAATCATCTGTAACCACTTATTAACCCATGAGAGGTAGGGTATGACACAAAAGAAAAGAGGGAAGTATCACTCAACAGCTCGATAGTATCACTAACACATAAATCCATAATATGAACAACAACAATGTTATGGAGAGTGGGGTTAAAGATAGAATGAAGATCCCTTGCAGTTTGTTGATATTCATAGAAGTTAAAATGTTCTTTTATCTAACCATAATAAAATTGAAATGGTCTCTTGAGAATATGCAAGGGATTAACTTATTGAATCTTCCCAAACAGCTCATAAAGATGGGAAAGAGTAAAAGTATAAAGATTAATTGGTCGACCCTCTAATAGTGTATCTACCATCATCACTGTACAAACTCTAACCACGGTATATAGATCATTTTATGAGAAGGGATATCCACTTAGTAACATGGTAATGAAATATGGTAATCTAATATTAAGTGACACGTCTGGTTGAATCTCATATCCCCATGTAGTATATCATCCCATTTCAAGGGCATCACAGTATGACATGGGAATTTGTTGAGACTGATAGACTGGATAAGTTCGACTGTGGAGGGCTCTCGGACTTGGCCACATCACCTACAGAAATGACCTTTTTCCAATAATCAAACAGGCTTAAGAGTGTGAGCCTATAGGGGGTGATCAAGAATTCCCTTTGATATGACCAGTAGGCTCCTTATCAACGGGGTCACATGGTTGGTATTGTCCTAAGTAGTTGATTCCAGAAGAAATTGGTCAAACATGTTTCCAAGAATGTGGAGTCCTCCGAGCTGGTGGATGTCCCAAAATCTAATCCCCACCTTTCATTGCAGCAAATGTAAATTATTTGTATTTGAGCCCCAAAAGATTAGAAGTTAAGGTTGGATTTCTCCTAGATGGAAAACTACGACTAGTAGAACAAAGCTATCTAATACAAGTTCACACCATCCAACTGATCAGGGAACTAAAAACAGATTTAATTTAACCACTATTCCCATGCTCATTCATTAGAAAATCATCCCTCAGCTCACTAGTCTGATTGGGTGCTCCACCCACCATTAGGGTTTTCTCGGGAAAGTGTGATAGTGGAAGGGTACTCCTGGGAAACTAATCTCAAGGAAGTGTTTTGACAACATCAATTGCTCTGAGTACATAGTAAGACGTCTAATATGAAAACATTATCTTGAATGGGAGTTTCTATGATTTCCCATATTGAGAAGATATTTTATAGATTTTGCCCTTGGGGTGCTTCTAGGAGAATAAAGGAAGTATTATGGTCACCTAATAGAAAAGGGACATCATGAGAGAGACCAAATCCATATAGTGGAAACTGAACATATAATAGGTATTCTAGAAGCTTTGGCGTAAGAAAATATTTTAAGAAACTATCCTAAGAGCCAATTTAATACTAAAGATGGTCCTCAGTATCCTCAATCATGGATTCCCTCATCCGGGTTGATTCCATCAAGGTATTTAGAAGAGCCATTAGATTATACATAGAAAGACCGTAATGGAAAAAAAGTCAGTCCAATGAGGAAGTTGTTGGTTAAGGGACAAAAAATGGACAAGGGATATAAAAAGATGTTATTTGTGGTGCTCTATGTACTTTTCCCAATGAAGGAAAATGGAATATATTTACCGAGTATTGATAGTACGTGTGAAGTATTTCTGCATTCTCAATTAGTATGTAGAAGATTTACCACCAGTACGACCATGATATGTGAATGGTTCGTGAGGCGCTAGACTACGGAGTATTGGCCTAAAAACAAAGGGGTTCACATAAAGAATAAACCACAAATATAATACTTACAATGATTATATTCAATGTTCGATGATTTAGATTTTTAAGTTGAGTTTAATACAGTTTAATGTTCAGTATTCTAGTTTAAATTTCATAGCGTTCTTCTAGGAAGATGTTCAGAATTATGTTATAAATTCCTTGTTTTATTTCACAAAACCGAAAATATGGTTCACAAGTAGAATAAATTGTGAAGAGTTCGGTTTGTGGAACGTACAAAGTGGTTTATGAATAGATATTTCGCAAAAGAGGTGGTATATGGACATAAAGGAAGCCGGGGGAGGTTGAGAACAATTTTCTCCAAGATATTGGTAAGAAAAAAATGATATGAGCCCTTATAAATTATTGTGGTACCCTCCCACAACACCTATTTCTTCTACCGCATTCCATTTCAGTTCAATACCGCTTCTATATCAGAATAGTCTCCTGTTTATTCTGAACGGACCCCATTCTGATTGGGGATATTTGTAGGGCCCTGAAAACATCAAAAGGATTGTAAATACACCCATAATCACTTTTCCGAAGGGAGTAATCATTCCCACAAGTCCATAAAGAAAAAATAAATGATAATTGAATTGAAAATTAAAAAAAACTTGATGAAATCAAAATTTTATACAGTTTAATGTGAAAAACATACCATCACATGGAAATGATCATGGGGTTCATGAACCATGAACCACTATTACACAGAAGGCATCATGGGGTGCTAGCCCACGAGGTGATGTACAAATAACCTAGGATACTGCAAACCATGTCATTAGGGAAAATGAGTGCAGTAATTTCATCCACATACCAACCCACGAACATGGTCATTCACAGAAAAAGAAAGCTTATATGGTTCCGTGAACCACAAACCACGAACCAAAACCTTCATAGCCCACGGTTGACCAAGTCTTCTATGGGTCGAGATATATCTTCAAGGGCTTTCGAAAATGGTGATTCATACCTATATATATTATTTCCACTGCTCCTTATAAAAGTAGAATAGGAGGAATTGAAAAAGAATAGATAAAGAAAGCACAGAGGAGACCCTTGAGACCAGACGAAATAATTTAGTGGGAATTCTTACTTTGGTTTTGAATCATCGAGGAATTGAAAATAAGGAATTATGTTCCCGTACGTATAACTAGCCATTAACCCGAAAAATAAGGAACTTTATAATAATTGGTGAACTGTGATCCAAACTGGCACCATCGTGAACAATAAATTCCCCGCGGATGAAGTCCCTGAAAACCACAAGATCCAGAACCCTTCCTCAATAAGGTGTTACTCATAGTGAATCCCTATTTGGATTGAACAATGCACCACATACTAGATCACTGCGTAGGTGGAACCTGAAGTGGAGTGGAAAACAACGTCCAAGACCGTGCACCACTTCGTTACGTTGTGTTCTACACCTATGTCCATGTATTTCTTCAGTACGTGGATGACCCATCATTCCAGATAACACCATGGTATGCGAGGTTCCTATCATCTTTCATGAGAAGTCAATACATTAAATGAGGAATCAATGTTTGTCCTTCCCTCATGCTCTATTCTATCCCCTTCATTACCACCCAGTCCCCCATAGCTCCTCTATGAACCAGTCCATCTGCATTAGGACAATTCCTCCTCCAAAGCCACATGATCCGTATGATCAGACCACTAGGCACATCAGCACACCTATATAATTCTACAAAAAAAAATGTAAGTAGAGACATAAAAGTTTTCCCCATAACATCTCAGACCTACATAATGTCCTTAAGTATACATTCTAATGGAAACACAGATTCATACCATGGAATACTGGTTTGAACCTCCACATTATAGTGATCAAGGACGATCACTTTCTTTTCCATTCAATGAGGAATGGTGATTAGTCAAAGGGTTCAGTTCTTTTTTCCTTTAAATAAGAAGGAAAATTCGTCCACTTTCCTGGAATTCATTCTAGTAAACTCCAACCGATGTAAGTCCCTAACCATCCAATAGCCGAGACACAAGACCTCCAATTTCATCCCACATTGAAGGGTTCATCTCTCAGGGCCCTCTACCATAATCACCACAGCTACTTCAAAGGTTGGACCAGCCTCTCCCATCAGTGGGGAAGAGGGTTTGTGGTTTTATGAATCTACCATATACTCTTTCTTATCAAAACGAGTTTGAATCACATGGGTACAGAGATTTGTGATGATCGCAACATCCATATAAGAAACTTTTCTATTGAACTACCAGAACTCTGATTTCTATTTAAACTAGGATATGTAGGATTCCTACTTGAAGGACCAAGCCCAAATGGGTGCCCTTTCAAAAGGGTCCACCAAATCATGTCCTCCCCAAACATGCAACTTCCATTCATAAGCCCCACAAAAAATGAACTATGTGATCTCTGATTCCTATTCAAACTAGGATACATAGGATGCCTTCTTGAAGGCCCGAGCTAAAAGGGGTTCCCTTTCAAAAGGGTCCACCCTATTATGACCCCAAAAAATTGGCCTCCTGTCAGTTCTAAGCCATGGGATAACTGCACTATGTGGGATCTAATTCCTCTCAAGAGGATACGTAGAAATCCCATCTTATGGGTTTGAAACCAACATCAAACAATCTTCCATCACTCCTGAATGTTGATAAACATCAGACTTCCTTATGACAGGGCATAAGTCAACATTGCCTCTAGCATCAAATCTATGTATATCCATGATAACCCTAAAACTTAGGGGTCACCCATGGATACACTCATTGGGAATGAACAATTTATTCAAGAACATAGGAACCCATAATAAATCTATAAGAGATTCCAAGAGTAGGAAATAATTCCCCCAAAGAGGGTGGGATGAGACCAAACTATAATCCTCTTGACCAATGGATTCCATAAGTATCATTGGACAAATATCCATCCAACGAGTGTCTGAATTTAAAAACCAGGTCCTTGAATCATGGATATAAGGGTCATTGGGTGTTTCTGGATATATAAAAAACTCATTGGAGACTACACAAGGAAATCATATACTAGGAGGATAGATATCACAAATACATAACCCCATGAAATCACCAGATGGTACCATTTGGTTGTGACACCTTATTCATAATGTTGAATGGATAAATACCAACTCCCCATGGGGTCGATCCAATTCCCCAAAAATGTTAATGACGTGAATCGCACTGAAAAAATATAATGACATAGAACACTCTACCATAATAGATGAGTTAAGATTCTATAATGACCAATTTCCACCCATAAATGTGTTACCCAAGGGTGAATTTTTTTTTCAAGAAAAATATGTTCCATTCATGTGTATTCTTTTTCCCCAAAATAGGATAATATGTTGGAATAAGGCTGAGAAAATAGGTTTTTTATCTCCATAATTATGTATTCTATAAAAATTAGATTGATATTGTTAATATACAATATTTTATTTATTTTTATTGTTATATTATACTCCCAATTATAATTTGGCTGACTTTTTATGTTGTTTATCAGTAATTTATTTAATATTTATTTCATGTTTGTTCCATGGTTTCTTAGTTGAATGTTTTCCCCAACAATGACTTTGAGCTTAATTTTTCAAATATTTATAATTAACATTGTCATGAAGAAATGTTATACATGTGAAATTTCTATACAGATAAAAAATGTGGACTAATTTATAGGATATGTTGAATAGTTATCATGAATTATATTTTTTCTTAAAGATAATTGAAAAAAATTGTCCATTATTTTAGAAATACTTGGGATTTTCATGTTTATGATGTGTCTTGATTCTCTAAATATAAAAAATAAAATATACATTAGTTGTTCCTTATTGATTAATAATTGTTGATTTTTTTATTATAGAAGGTTATATATAGGATTATAAAAAATGGTATCAACTTTGTTTATAATGTTTTTGTTTATGAAATAAGATATAGGAACATGGGTCTATGGTGTCATGATTCACATCAATGTAATAGTTTGGAATAATTCTGAGATTATGATATTTATTTGGATAATTTGAAATAACATAGGTTAGGTTTTATCATATGATCAAAGGCATGTAGAACCCATAGGGATAATTATATGATTTAACGTTAAGGTAATGATGAAATTTTTATTTTGGGATTCAGATAATTGAACTTTAGTTAAAATAATATAAATAAATTAATGTATAGTATGGAATATTAATATTTTAG
This sequence comes from Viscum album, assembly GCA_963277665.1. NCBI lineage: Eukaryota > Viridiplantae > Streptophyta > Magnoliopsida > Santalales > Viscaceae > Viscum > Viscum album. The sequence continues at coordinate 687,042,419 of OY728129.1, read as the reverse complement.
TAATGCTTTTAGTATGTGGCTTTAAATTAAATTAAATCCCTATCAATAAAATACATGTGCATCCTAGATTTTATATAGATGAACCTAAGGGTAATAACCCTTAAAAAGCGACATCAATATAAACTCAATTTTCTTCTAGTGGATGAAAAAGAGGCCAAACTACACACATTTATTGACACTACTAGGGGATATTATTAGGATAATCAAATTATCTATAAAATATACTATGAAGGATTGATTTTCTAGTAACAGTAAAGGATTAAGTTAATATGGTTGAGAGAACCCAACTCAAAGTAACATATTTTGTGCCTGAAATGATATAGGAAATTCTATGAATTACATGTGTTGTTATATGAATGATATGGTTTAATATAAATTTACTATATTCTAACAAGGACTATAATAATCTAAACCATCTATGAAAACTTAAATAATGTAAAGTAACTATTTCTCCATCTTCTAGTAGTTGGTTATGAAAATGTATGGATGAAGGTTCACTTCTCATCCTCTCAATTGATATTGATTCCTTATTAATACATGTAACGCCCCGACCCTAGTTACCCATAGTCGGTTCATTATTACATAACATTGGCATGATCACAAGAAAGATCAAATCTTGAAAGACCGATTGGTTTAGTAGCCTTGGAAACACTAGATATATTCATAATGTTTTACATTACATTATAAAGTGAAAAACTACTACAACAACATAGTCTCCATATTCCACACTCATATCCCCACATAAAATCCCTACAGGTCATTCATAACTTACTTCTTCACATTTTGGGAAAAATAAAACATAGAAAAGGGGTGAGCTCAAATGCCCAGTAAGGATAACAATATAGCAGAACTTTCAAAAATAAGCATAAACACTTAAGGAAATGCATTACTAAAACAAAAGCCTTTTAAACTTGAACTTCAACATATTATGGAAAAAGTAAAATGAAATAATTCCATTTACTTATTCACATGGTTATTCTACTAATCGAATAATCACATGCAATATCAATAACCAATTTCATAATGATGGAATGCATAATTCCAGACTATCATAACCACATAGCGAAGGCATTGTGCCAAGACTACAAATAATATTTTTCCAAGGCCTTGTGCCAAGACACTAGTTTGTCTCATGAGACCTACCGATGAATCGAGGAGCTATAGTGGGCTCCACCCGTCACATATTAAGTCCAATGCATTCCCATATGAAAAGGTTTAAACATAACATAAACATTCGTATTAAAACTAGCATACGAAATGTCAATACTTTCACCATAAACCATGAATGGTATAAAAATAGCACATCCATAGTCAAACATATCACAGAACCTTCAATACAACATAAATCAACTTCACATAAGCGTAAAATCCAACAAAGGATGTTGACATAGATGAAATAAAAACTCTTTTTAGAGAAATATCACTTTTTATTTTGAAATAATTTAAGAGCCATATAAAATAAAACGTTTTCTTTGAAAATATTCTTATAAGATTGTAAGGGAAGCTTTGAAGATTTTATAACAGCAGAAAATAGCCACACCTGCCATATAAGTTAAAAAAACATTCTTACCTTAATTCTATCGAAAAGGTTAAAAAGGACCTTGTTATGAAAATGACAGAAAGATTCCTTTATAAACCACTTATAAAAGTCAAAAAGGGTATAAATGACTTTAACTCATATTCTAGTAAATGGTAAAAATGTTTTGAAATACATTTTTAAGAAACATGGATGTGGATGATAAAGAGATCCCAGTAGATTATTACGTATAAACAACCTCGGATAATGAAGAGATTGTGAAATAACCCTTACCTTGTACTTTTCCTTGGTTGGGGTAGGTTAACCTCCTGTATAATAGTGAAATAATTTTTATTAAATTATACAAGAATCATATATATTAATATGATATCATATATGATCTTTTAACTTTTCTTTGTTAATAATATCTTAGTATTATCGTTGTTTCAGGTGTTAACTTACTCATTTTCTTTTATAAGTTTTATTACGTAAGCCATGTTTGTAATGGATAGGTTGTATATTATTAATATCCAGAATGATATCAAGTCCTTAAACATAATTTTTTAATCATCAAATGATAATTATACTAGAATGGATACGATGGAGAATGAATCTCATCGCATTCGTGGAGACGGTAGTCCGTACGTACGCACGAGCGATAATATCATTCTTTTGATATTAAAATAATATATAAATGGATGGTATATCATATATAAAGAATCATTAACATGCTATATTTATTATTTACATGAGTTACACATCATTATTATACTCATCCAAATAATAATATATTGAATAACAATTACACTATGACGTGGAGACGGTAAGCCGTACGTACGCACGCATGGTGACATGTTATTCAAAGGGTGGATATAATACTGAATATGATTGTACCATATTTATAATAACATCACAGTATATATATGATATTGTAGTTATTATTTTATAATGGTAACAACAAAGGAAGAAGAAGTGCAAGAAGAAGGAACTTGGAAAAGGGTGGTGAAATCATTACCTCTTCTTTGGTTTCTTCCTTTTGATTTGACCAAAACGGCTCCATAGGTTGTCTTTCTGATCAAAATAAGGCCTCTAGGTTGTATTGAGGGAAGTTGGGAGAGTATTTGGGCAGTGTTTGGCCGAACCAAAAGGCTTTGAAGGTGTGATTAAAAGAGAAGGAGGAGTTCCCTTTTATAAGAGGGGTGAGGGGCACCTTTGAAAAAGCTAGAAATATTAGCTTATAATAAATTCATATTCGGTTTATAATGGCTCCAAAGTTTATTATTTAAATGTTAAGGTGGGTAGGGGTATAAAACAACTCAACCAATAGAATTTAGATAGGTTTGGGTACTTATATTAACCTTATCGTTAAGTATTAACTCTAAGTTAATTAGTTTCACTTTTACAATGTGTCTTTGTATTTTTATATAATATGGTTAATAAAGTTACTATATACATCCAAGCGACCCCCAAGTGGTCCATTAATGAGACACCTATCATGATATATGTCTCTTGGCAGAGCCTTAGATTTTTAGGAATTTAATACCAATTAATAATATAATATTTGTTTTAAAAACTCTTTTATGTCAATTTTGACACTATTCAATAGTTGATTTTTTTGAAACTCATAACAGATTGATTAATTAGAAAAAAGTCAATTTAATCAATCATAATATATCATATTATCCTAGAAAATTAGTTTAATTCATGAAAAGTTTCATATTATATTTATTTGGGTATTTATAATATCAATTATTTTGATTTTTCACTATTATAGTAATTACCGCATCATCATTGTGTCATAAATAAATTAAATTATTTAATGTCTAAAAATTATAAATAAAATATCATTATGTAGGAAATATTTTTATCTTTCTAATGAATATTTATAATTTAAATTCCAACATATATAACCCTAGGTAAAAATTGTTTTACTAAAAGATATATGCTTGTGTCATTTTTGTATTCATTTTAACGTAATTAAAACAAAGTGTCCCTATCAACTACAAGTGGAACCATGGGGTCCCAAAATCGACCCAAAGATGCCTATGGTCGAAAATGTATCAAACAATAAGGCTAGGACACGTTTTAGGGTAATTTAGTATTATTATAATATAATTTTTTTAACCCTTATTTACCGGATTTACCCTTAACCATGGTAAATAAAATATTTACCGCAGTAATTATTCAAAATGTCTAAAAATAAAAGGTACCTATTTACACAATTTGAACATCCTGATTCCAAATATGGAATCCATTTTTCTAAATTCAAAACAAAAAAGTGGAAGAAATTAATTTAAAATTAATTCCCGTTGTCAAAACAAAAAGCGTGTTTTTAAGAGATAATAACTATCAAAAGATTGACACTTGTTTATGTTCGGTTTAATTGTAAAATTATGTCCTATGACCAAAATTATATTAAATGGTAAATATATATTCTAAATATACTTTAAAACCACTCAAATTCATAATTTATCACTATTAATTATTTTGATTAAAAAAGTTGTTTTTAATTAAAATTTAGTAATTTTCACTATTCATCAAAATATTAAAGTTATCCGAAAAGTACCAAAATTTCACCTTAGGCTAAATTCGATATTCTGAATCCAAAAATGAAGTCCATTTTAAAATATAAAATATATATAATTTCAAAAAGTAGGTATTACTATTCATAACGGCTAGTTTGATTGGTTATGGTGTGTTAGAACTCGGTGTTGCGTACAACACACGCTATCACATTATTCAAAGAGAATCATACCGTAGAAGCTTGGGGTGTTACATTCTCCCCTAATTCAAATAATTTCGTCCTCGAAATTTCTAGAATACTTATCACATGAAAATACTCGAGTGGTTCTTCATCATAAGTTCCTCGGGTTCCCACGTTGCCTCTACCATCTTATGGTTTCTCCACAAAACATTTACCAAACGCGTCGTCCGGTTTCTCAGTATTTGTTCTCTCGTATCAAGAATCCTGACGGGCTCTTAGCAATAAGACAGATCGGGTTCCAGTTCTAATTCTTCATAGGTGAGTACATGCGTTGGCTCAGGCATGTATTTCCTCAATAGAGATACGTGGAACACATCGTGAACTTTGGAGAGACTTGGTGGCATTGCCAATCAGTAAGCTACAGCCCCAATTCGTTCTAGAATTTCAAAAGGTCCGATGTACCTGGGACTCAATTTACCTTTCTTACAAAAATGTATGACTCCCTTCAATGGAGATACCTTCAGAAAAACATGATCACCGACTTGAAATTCCAAATCCTTCCTTCGATTATCGGCATAGCTCTTTTGCCTACTTTGAGCTGCTTTGATGTGATTTTGGATTACCTTCACCTTTTCCATCATTTCTTCCACTAGTTCTAGGCCTATATGTTTTCTTTCACCAACGTCATCACAACAGGTTGGTGTACGACATCTCTTTCCATATAACTCTTCATATGGTTCCATCTGAATACTTGAATGGAAGCTGTTGTTATAGGAAAATTCTACAAGAGGTAAATATTGATCCCACATACCCTGAAAGTCAAGTGAGCAAGATCTCAACATGTCTTCTAAGGTTTGAATAGTCCGTTCTGATTGTCCATCTATCTGAGGGTGGTAAGCAGTGCTCAAATGAGGTTTAGTATCCAGGGATTTCTGAAGAATTTTCCAAAATCTTGAAGTAAAACAGGGATCAATATCAGAAACAATCGATAAGGGTACTCCATGAAGTCTCATAAAATCATTAATATATAGTCTTGCTAGATGTTCCAGGGGTAGATCTTCTCTTATAGCAAGAAAATGTGCTGACTTGGTAAGATGATCAACAATAACCCATATTGCATCATTTCTTCTAGGAGTCTTTGGTAGCCCCATGACAAAGTCCATCGTAATATTGTCCCATTTCCACTCTGGTATGGGAAGATGTTGCATGACTCCTCCAGGTTGTTGCCTTCCATATTTCACTTGCTGACAAACCGTACATCTTGACACAAAATCAGCAATCTCCCTCTTCATGTTGTCCCACAAAAAATGTTCCTTCAAATCTCTATAAATTTTGGTGCTCCCAGGGTGTATAGAGAAATTGGATCTATGAGCATCATCTAGTAATTCCCTTTTTAGATCAGGTATATCGGGAACACAATGTATCTTCCCAAATTTCAAAATTCCATATTCATACACAAAGTCTCTCAATCTCCAATCATTCACAGCTTTAATATTCCTTTGAAATTATTCATCATCGGTCTGAGAACTCTTAATCTTTTCTTGTAAAGATGGTTTGGAAACCATTTGAAAAAGCATTGATGTTTCACCTTCCCTGGTTATTCCCATGTCCATCTTCACTAGATCTATGAAAATTGTATCCCTTTCAATTCTCATATTGTTCAAAACTCCATGGTCTTTTCTACTCAAAGCATCTGCCACCTTGTTTGTTTTCCCCGGGTGGTAGTGTATCGTGCAATCATAATCCTTGAGTAATTCAAGCCATCTCCTTTGCCTCATGTTGAGTTCTTTTTGTGAGAAAATATACTTCAAACTCTTTTGATCAGTATAAATCTCACATTTTTCACCATAGAGGTAGTGCCACCATATCTTCAAAGAAAAGATCACAGCTGCTAACTCAAGATCATGAGTAGGATAGTTTTGTTCATGAATTTTCAACTGTCGTGATGCCTAGGAAATAACTCTATCATTCTTCATAAGGACACAACCATGTCTTTTCTTTGATGCATCACCATAAATAACGAACCCATCATTCCCCGATGGTAGAGTCAATATAGGAGCATTGACTAATCTTATCTTCAGTTCTTCGAAACATTCTTCACACTCTTTTGTCCAAACAAATTTAACCCCTTTACGTGTGAGCTTCGTTAATGGGTTATCCAATCGGGCAAAATTCTGGATGAAACGTCGATAATAACCTGCCAAACCAATAAAATTGCGTACCTCAGTTATACTCGTAGGTGCTGACCATTCTTAGATTGCCTTGGTCTTAAACGGATCAACATAGATTCCATCTTTAGAGACAATATGGAAAAGAAAAGAAATATCCTGAAGCCAGAATTCAAACTTGCTAAAATTCCCATATGATTCATGCCTCCTTAGAGTCTTCAAGATAATGCGCAAGTGATTTTCATGATCTTCATAGGTTTTGGAGTATACAAAGATATCATCAATAAATACCACCATAAATTCATCGAGATACTAGTTGAAAACTCTATTCATCAGATCCATGAATACAGAGGGTGCATTAGTCAATCCAAAAGGCATTACAGTAAACTCGTAATGCCCGTACCTGGTTCAAAATGTTATCTTCGGAATGTTTTCCTTCTTTACACACAACTGATGGTATCTAGATCGAAGTTCAATCTTTGAAAAGTATTGAGCTCCATGCATTTGGTCAAATAAATCATCAATACGAGGTAGGGGATACTTGTTTTTTTGTTATAGCATTGATCTCCCTGTAGTCGATACATAACCTCATAGATCCGTCTTTATTTTTAACAAAAAGAACAGGGGCACCACATGGAGAAACACTATGGAGAATAAATCCTTTATTACTCAATTTGTATAGTTGTTTATTTAGTTCGACTAACTCTATAGTGACCATTCTATAAGGGGTCTTCGATATAGGCCTTGATCCAGGAATTAAATCAATGGAAAACTCAACTTCTCATTCTGGAGGATGTCCAGGTAAATCTTCCGGAAATACATCTAAAAATTCTTTCACAACAGGTAAATAATCTATTCGAACATTCCTTTCCTCACCCATAGTCATTTCATTCTCTTTCTCCCCAATAATTGAATTTAGTAGAGCTACTGGGGGTGGATCTAAATAAGAATTAGGTGGTGACGATTCTTCTCTAAAGATAAGGTGTTCCTTATCATTATCATCAAGAATCGTAACCTCTTTCTTCTTAAAATAAATCTTCGCATCATAGTCCAAAAGCCAGTCCATACCGAGGATTATATCAAACTAATTCATAGGTATGACGATGAGATCAGTAGATAAAGAACATTTATGTGCTCTAATGGGGACAGATTCACAAAACTTTATTGCAATGATACTTCCCTTAGGAGTTTTAACAGATAACTCCCTTGTTAAATCAAACTAGAAATATCTAATTTTCTTAGCAAACTAGGATGATATGAAACAATGAGATTATCCAGAATCAAAGAATGCATTTTCTAAACTTGAGGAAACCATTAAATTACCTACCACCACGTCTTTCGGAGCTTCTACCTCAGCAGTGGTGATAGTATAAGCTTGGCCTTGATCCCTTGGCCTTTTCTGAGGTAAGTTCTCATGAAGTTTAGGAAATTCATTTGCATAATGTCCCATCTCCCTGCAATTGTAGCACTGAACATTTGTAGCTTCCTTCTTCGCCTAACAATCACGAGCTTGGTGGCCTTTTTCACCACACTTGTAACAGACTCCCATTCCCTTCAAGAAAGTACCAGGGTGTTTCTTCCCGCATTTACCACAGGATGGATATTCAACCTTTCCCTTCTTCCCCTTATTTCCATTCCCAGATTGATCAGCAGGTCTCTTCTTCTCTTGCTTTGCTTTAAAGTCATAAGACTTAGAAAAATTCCTTTTCGGTCTTGATAGCACATGAGACAATGTCTTCGTATGACGAAAAGGATTGAGAGACTAATGCTCGACGAAGAAATGGTTTTAACCCATCAAATAAATGATCAATATTACTTCTTGGGTTATTTATATAATCTCCATCATACCTTGCTAACCTTGTAATGTTAGCTTCATAATTTGCGACATTCTCATCCTCCTTCTTTCTCAGACTCAGAAATTTCCTTTCCATATCTGCTCAATGGTCGCGAGGAAAGTATTTTTCTAAAAACAGATCTTTGAACTCCCTCCATTCCATATTTGATACTTCATCATCTTCCTTCGTGTTTTGAATCAATGATGACATTGATCAGCATCTCCAGTGAGGCGGTAAACTGCCATGATAAATTTTTACCTTTCACTGCTCCCCAAAGCCTGAAATATTTTCTCTAGGGAATTTATCCATTTCTTAGCTACTAAGGGATTTTTACTCCCATTGAACGTTGGTGGTTGTTGCCTCATGAAGCGAGCTAACATTGATCCTCCACGCTGTGGATCAGGGTGCTCCATACGGGTATGGTTATTATTCATAACATGAGTAAGTTGTCCCAGTATGGTGATTAGCTGATCGGCACCAGTTGCATCACTAGCTCCACTATAATTATCTTGAGCAGGAGGGAAATCCCTACATGGAGTGCGTGCATTGATACGGTTTCCATTTCTTCCACTAGGCGCCATTTCTAAACAATGGCATAAACGAGATCAGTTTATGAATCAAAATACATAATCGCATACTTATAAAACACTTAACATAAATTGAACTATTTATGGATATAATCCATAATCAGAAGAATGTTTTCTTTGAAGAATTATATACTCATAAACCCTTCATAATAATTTGTAACGAAAATTAGAGTTATCCTAAGCATATCCCCCGGGAGTGTCGTAACCAAGATTGCAGCAAGGCCTGTTGTCGTGCACCAGTTCCCGTTCGAGTCTAGCTCAAAGCAGTGTTTTCGGGTTTTACCCCTAGGTACATCTGTGCCAGAGCCGCCTCTACCTGCTCGTATCCAGACAGGGATGTATTTCTCGGAAAACTCACAAAATCTCTACAATACCAAAATTCTAGGAAGTTCTTCTATACAAATCCTAAATGTTCATCTTAGGTCTATGTGATCTAATCAGAGTTTATCTAAATCTAGTTTCCAAGGTTTTTACTAAACTTCCTCTGATACCAACTGTAACGCCCCGAACCTAGTTACCCAGAGTCGGTGCATTATTACATAACATTGGCATGATCGCAAAAAAGATCAAATCTCGAAAGACCGATTGGTTTAGTAGCCTTGGAAACACTAGATATATTCATAATGTTTTACATTACATCATAAAGTGAAAAACTACTACAACAACATAGTCTCCATATTCCACACTCATATCCCTACATAAAATCCCTGCAGGTCATTCATAACTTACTTCTTCACATCCTGGGAAAAATAAAACATAGAAAAAGGGTGAGCACAAATGCCCAGTAAGGATAACAATATAGCAGAACTTTCAAAAATAAGCATAAAAACTTAAGGCAATGCATTAATAAAACAAAATCCTTTTAAACTTGACCTTCAACATAGTATGGCAAAAGTAAAATGAAATAATTCCATTTACTTATTCACATGGATATTCTACTAATCGAATAATCACATGCAATATCAATAACCACTTTCATAATGATGGAATGCATAATGACAGACTATCATAACCACATAGCCAAGGCCTTGTGCCAAGACTACAAATAAGATTTTGCCAAGGCCCTGTGCCAAGACACTAGTTTGTCTCATGAGACCTACCGATGCATCGAGGAGTATAGCGGGCTCCACCCGTCACATATTAAGTCCAATGCATTCCCATATGAAAAGGTTTAAACATAACATAAAAATTCGTATTAAAACTAGCATAATAAATGTCAATAATTTCACCATAAACCATGAATGGTATAAAAATAGCACATCCACAGTCAAACATATCACAAAACCTTCAATACAATATAAATCAACTTCACATAAGCGTAAAATACAACTAAGGATGTTGACATAGATGAAATCAAAACTCTTTTTAGAGAAATATCTCTTTTTATTTTGAAATCATTTAAGAGCCATATAAAATAAAAAATATTCTTTGAAAATATTCTTATAAGCTTGTAAGGGAAGCTTTGAAGATTTTATAACAGCAGAAAATAGCTGCACCCGCCGTATAAGTTAAAAAATCATTCTTACCTTAATTCTGTCGAAAAGGTTAAAAAGGACCTTGTTTTGAAAACGACAGAAAGATTCCTTTATAAACCACTTATAAAAGTCAAAAAGGGTATAAATGACTTTAACTCATATTCTAGTAAATAGTAAAAATGTTTTGAAATACATTTTTAAGAAACATGGATGTGGATGATAAAGAGATCCCAGTAGATTATTACGTATAAACAACCTCAGATAATGGAGAGATTGTGAAATAACCCTTACCTTGTACTTTTCCTTGGTTGGGGTAGTTTAACCTCCTGTATAATAGTGAAATAAGTTTTATTAAATTATACAAGAATCATATATATTAATATGATATTATATATGATCTTTTAACTTTTCTTTGTTAATAATATCTTAGTATTATCGTTGTTTCGGGTGTTAACTTACTTGTTTTCATTTTTATATTTTGTTGTGTAAGCCATGTTTTTAATGGATAGGTTGTATATTATTAATATCCATAATGATATCAAGTCCTTAAACATCATTTTTAAATCATCAAATGATAATTATACTTGAATGGATATGATGGAGAATGAATCTCATCGCATTCGTGGAGACGGTAGTCCGTATGTACGCACGAGCGCCAATATCATTATTTTGATATTAAAATAATATATAAATGGATGGTATATCATATATACAGAATCATTAAAATGTTATATTTATTATTAACATGAGTTACACATCATTATTATACCCATCCAAATAATAATATATTGAATAACAATTACACCACGACGTGGAGACGGTAAGTCGTACGTACGCACGTATGGTGACATGTTTTTCAAAGGGTGGATAGAATACTGAATATGGTTTTACCATATTTATAATAACATCATAGTATATATATGATACTGGAGTTATTATTTTAGAATGGTAACAAAAAAGGAAGAAGAAGTGGAAGAAGAAGGAACTTGGAAAAGGGTGGTGAAATCATTACCTCTTCTTCGGTTTCTTCCTTTTGATTTGATCAAAAGGGCTCCTTAGGTTGGCTTTCTGATAAAAATAATGCCTCTAGGTTGTATTGAGGGAAGTTGGGAGGGTATTTGGGCAGAGTTTGGCCGTACCAAAAGGCTTTGAAGGTGTGAAGAAAAGAGAAGGAGGAGTGCCCTTTTATAAGAGGGGTGAGGGGCACCTTTGGAAAAGCTAGAAATATTAGTTTATAATAAATTCATATTAGGTTTATAATGGCTCCAAAGTTGATTATTTAAATTTTAAGGTGGGGAGGGGTCTAAAAAAACTCAACCAATAGAATTTAGACAGGTTTTGGTACTTATATTAACCTTATCTTTAAGTATTAACTCTAAGTTAATTAGTTTCACTTTTACAATGTCTCTTTGTATTTTTATATAATATGGTTAATACACTTACTATATACATCCAAGAGACCCCCAAGTGGTCCATTAATGAGACACCTATCATGATATAAGTCTCTTGTCCGAGCCTTAGATATTTAGGAATTTAATACCAATTAATAATATAATATTTGTTTTAAAAAGTCTTTTATGTCAATTTTGACACTATTCAATATTTGAATTTTGTGAAACTCATAACAGATTGATTACTTCGAACAAAGTCAATTGAATCAATCATAATATATCATATTATCCTTAAAAATTAGTTTAATTCATGAAAAGTTTCATATTATATTTATTTGGGTATTTATAATATCAATTATTTTTATTTTTTACTATTATAGTAATTACTGCATCATCATTGTGTCATAAGTAAATTAAATTATTTACTGTCTAAAATTTATAAATAAAATATAATTATGTATGAAATCGTTTTATATTTCTAATGAATATTTATAATCTAAAATCCAACATATATACCCCTATGTAAAAATTGTTTTTCTAAAAGATATATGCTTGTGTCATTTTTGTATTAATTTTAACTTAATTAAAATAAAGTGTCCCTATCACCTACAAGTGGCACCATGGGGTGCCAAAATCGACCCAAACATGCCTATGGTCGAACATGTATCAACCAATAAGGCTAGGACACGATTTAGGGTAATTTAGTATTATTATAATATTATTCTTTTAACCCTTATTAACCAGATTTACCCTTAACCATGGTAAATAAAATATTTACCGTAGTAATTATTCAAAATGTCTAAAAATAAAAGTTACCTATTTACACAATTTGAACATCCTAATTCCCAATATAGAATCCATTTTTCTAAATTCAAAACACAGAAGTGGTAGAAATTAATTTAAAATTAATTTCTGTTGTCAAAACAAAAAGCGTGTTTTTAAGAGATAATAACTATCAAAAGATTGACACTTGTTTATGTTCGGTTTAATTGTAAAATTATGTCCAATGACCAAAATTATATTAAATGGTAAAAATATATTCTAAATATACTTTAAAACCACGAAAATTCATAATTTATCACTATTAATTATTTTGATTAAAAAAGTTATTTTTAATTAAAATTTAGTAATTTTCACTATTCATCAAAATATTAAAGTTATCTGAAAAGTACCAAAATTTTACCTTAGGCTAAATTTGATATTCCAAATCCAAAAATGAAGTCCATTTTGAAATATAAAATATATATAATTTCAAAAAGTAGGTATTACTATTCATAATGGCTAGTTTGATTGGTTATGGTGTGTTAGAACTCAGTGTTGCGTACAACACACGCTATCACATTATTCAAAGAGAAGCGTACCGTAGAAGCTTGGGGTGTTACAATACATACTAAGACAACTAATGTATATTATGAATAATTAAATGAATATTAATTCACTGCACTGATGATTTTATTATCGAAGTAATATTCTATTAGAATGACAAATTTTTTCCAAGTTTATGTTTAGGGAAATGAGAATCTTTTTTTCCATTAAATGGAAATGATGCGATTCAGGTAATGGAGTAATTATTCTTACATAGAATAAATATTAATTTAATCATGGTCAGATTAAAAATAATATTTAAATTGTATAAAAATAGTAGAGGGTGGATAAAACAACCAACGATCACTATAGAGAGATCATAACATCATTTCAATGGAAAAAGTCAGCAATCTATCATCTTCATCATCAACCATAAGTTCACCATAATCACTTTCAAAGCTCAATAAATATATAGAAGTAAAACACAATATCAAAATGGATTATGTAAAATACAAACCCCATACATCACTTCTTGTTAAATAGGGTATGTTAATGATTCTTAAAATGGGGTTGGTCACTGAATGAACCTGATTATAGAAGTAGATTGAGATGCATGTTTGATATTCCAAAACACATGAGCCCAAGAAACATGTGCGTGAAATATTTTGGGTTTTGGAAGGACATTTATGGGAATAAGAATATTCAACTAGAGTGGAAATGGTATGGAATCCATCCCCCATCGAACACTATCCTAGAATTCATCAACAATATGGTAGCACAATGACTAGTGTAAGAAGAAGGAATAGATATTTGTGGTTATTTGTTATGGTTGGAGGAACATGTAATGGATATTTTTGTAAGGGTGAAGGCTAGTGTGGTGGATTCAGATACTCCTAGAATTCAGGATTTTAGTATAAATGTGGAACATGTTGAGTCTTATGAAGGTGATAATAATTATTTATTGACTTCATAATTTGACCTGAACCTACTACTGTCACTGCCATGTAAAATAAGTATGGGGGATGCAATACTGATGTGTGTGTTATATCAAATTATGTATTTTTATATGCATATAAATTTACCAAATAAGTAATCATATTTGATTAAAAAAATTAGTAATTAATCACTACATGTTTGATTATGTATTAAAGGGTAAATAAATTAGGCATTAACAGCAAACAATGAAATCAGTGTTTCTCATACATTATGGAAGAAGCTCAATATATAGATATAACTATTGTTGAATTTTATATCCTTCCATTGGTTATTAATTTTGTCACATTGAGATATTTATTCATAATAGATATATTAGATATTAGTTATGTAATAATTAAAATTTGTATGTTGTAATTTTTTAAGGAGGTAGAATGTGACACAATATTCTATTAATATATTATTATCTTTAAATAAGCCAACTGCATTATATAGAATTATCTATAGAAAAAAACTATCTAAAAAGAACCATATTATGATAATTATGACCATTAAAACCAATCCACTGAATTTTATAGAATGAATTGGAGTAACTTATTTTGAAATATTATAGAATGAAAATACTATCTAATATTAATGTGAATAAAAATTCAACCATATAGCTAAACCGACCTATAATGTCATATTTTTCATGAAAATATATTATTATAAAATATATTTTTTATTTAAAGAATTTTTTGTTAATAATATAATAAATTTTTTAATAATATATTAACTACTAATTATACATTAATTTATAGAAAATAGGAATAAATAATATATACCATTTTGAAATGTTATTTTCCAACATGAAAGGCTTTTCATTATATTTTTTTAATTATTGAGTTGTTAATTCATTGAGAATTATTTTTAAATAATTAACATCATCATTATATTAATAATAATAATATAATCATAGGATTAATTTATAATATTATTCTAAAATATTCTATTTTTCATAGAATAGTGGAAACATAAGTTTTTATAAATAAATAGAATTTTATGAAATTACTAGTTCATAAATATGAATTAAAAATTCAAAAAACCTATTTATTATAGATAATATGTTTATTATATGTGAAATTATATTTTTTAATATTTAGGTTTTAATAAAAAATGAAATACTCCATATATTAGAACATAACTAATATTTTATAAAAAAATTGTTTTTTATAAATTATACTTTTTATTTTAATGTTATTTTTATGACATTTAAAATTAAAATAAATTAAATAGATTTAAAATTTAGAATAATTATGTTAGTATTATCTATGATGTAAAACATTATTTATAGTCATTTAGATTAAGATACATAAGTTTAAATCTAGTCACCACGATAAAAACTAAAAGGGAACGATTAATGTTATAATAAGAAAATGAAATAAAAATGATTAAAAAGGAAAATAATATAGTGCATGAGGTTGGGATTATCCTTACCTATTTTGAAAAAACTTATTCCCAAATTTGGTATCCACTAGACAAGTTTTAAATTTCCATTATTAATAAAATGTTGAAATATTTTAAAAAATTCCTTTCTGAGAAAATATAAAAGTATCCCCTCCCCACTCATGGAAGAAACTCATAAAAATTATGTTTCCTTAAAAAATATCAACCTTATTACTTCACCTATTTAGTAATTGACTCTCTATGTCTATTTTGTATAACATTTTATCCTTTTTTATTCATTTCCAGGTGATAATCTAATGAATTCTCAAAGTTATCAATGTTAGTAATCAATTTTACTCAACCTCTCCATTTTCTATAATTATGTTCCAATTATAATGTTAAAATTACTATTTAATGATATTTTTATTGTTCATATAATTAATTTTATTATCTTATGGTAGGAATCATTTATTACATATTATATATTATATTAAGAATAAAACAATAATTTTTCTATTGTGTGGATTATAGCCTCCATGAGAAAACACCTTTTTTTTGCATCACCACAATAAAATGATTCTTTAATAATTTAATTTATTAATTATGAATTTTATTTATCTTGGGTTTATTATTCTAAAGAAATAAATCATACTAACCCTTTCTCCCATTATATACAATTTGAAATAGTCAATATGATTCGTTTGTGTGGATTACCGCCTCCATGGAATAATTTTTTTTATTCAGTTTCATCAAAGTAATAAATGGATGGCCATGAGGATGGGATTAATGTATAGTTATGAGGTTAAGGATATAATTAATCTTATGTTATGATAATATTTTGGAACCTTATAATTATATGATCACTAAATTATTATCATTCATTTAGTCATTTAAAATGAAAAAACTATTGCGAAAATGATATATTATTTCTATGTAATGACTTGATATAAATATTATTACCATTATCGTTATATTAAACATTTAAAAATAAAAATAATATAATCAAAATAATACCATTATACTTCTAGTATATAAATAATTCTTTTGAGCCACCTCATAACAGTCTAGTAACTATGATGGGATTATTCTTACGTTGGTTTAACAAGTTATTTGAACAAGAATATGATTTTATATCATCAATTACTTTGAGAATATATTTGAAAAAAATGTTATAAATATATACCTAATAATATTTTCCTATTAATGATACAAATAAATTTAACTAATTAATTAATAAATCATATTCCATTCGTTAAAAATCATCTCAACATGATCATCATTGATTTTCTCATGATGGATGGTAACAAAAATATCCCTGGAATAAAATTATAATTTATTAAAGACCTAGAAAAATATATTTTAGTACATTTTATTATCTCAATATGATGACATTTGAAACAATAATGACTACCAACAACATTTTCATTAATGGTTTTCAAAACAATAATGATTCCTTACAACTAGTATTGAAAATATGGGGAAAATATCTAATACTTCTATGTATAAAATGATTATAAATAAGGAGTATAAATGGTTATAGTTATGAATTTTGTTAATAAGTATTAATTGAATAAAATTATATTAATTATTCATGATGTTTTATTGATTATGAGTTTTTTCAACAATTTTGTTAATTTCATTCTAATTTTGATTCTCAGAAACACATACATTTTTGTTTTTGAAGAATTTACTTTAATTGAATTTAAGGAAAATAATTATTGTAATAAATATTTTTATTTTATAGTTATATTTAGAATATAAACCATGGGAGGTTATTTTATTTATAAAATAATAAGATATCATCATGCATTTTAAAAGTATTCTGCAAAAATTGTCTATACCATACATTTAAAGAGGAATGTATAATTTATATACCTAATATTTGGAATAAAATTATGGATCTGAAACCCAAATTATTTAACCAACTTTATTTATTATGAATAAACATATATCTCTTCATACTTAATTAATTAATCAACCATATGTTATGAATCATAATTCTGGAGTTTATTGCTATGTAGAAGAACCTTTTATTTTACTTAGACAAATAAAAATGGGTTGAATTATTGATTATTTCTATGTTTTATATAACATTCTCATTATAATTAAATATATATTTACGTTTGTGTGAAAATATATTAAAATACTTTACTTAAAAAAAATAAAATCATTATTATTTCTAAGAGAATTTATGAATTTATTTGAACATTCTGATTTCAAATATTTTTGATTTATCATGCCATTTTTTTGTATTTATTTGACCTATTTTTTTTAAAATCCTGATAAATAATGAGATGTTCAGCTTCAGAAGATACATATAATCTTTTTATGAAGAAACAATTGGACATTAAAAAATAATAATGTTCTGTTGCTTCTAGAGAAACCCTTTGGTGACATATATGATTTTATCCTTATATGTTTTCTTAACTATTGTTGTTTTTTCTATATAAAAATGTTAATATTTTTATGAAGTTAGACAAAGTAATTATTTGATATTCACTTTTGATAGATATATGTTTGATCAATAGCCTGGTGTTTTCAATACAATTGTGTAATGAGAGCTTCTTTAATGTTGATAAATATTTTGTTACGGGTTTTTTTATTGAATATCATATACAATGGTAAATTTATTTTGAAATATTGTGTTGAAAATATTTAAAAATACACATCCTAATCTATTATCTATATAAGATTATTTTATACTCATACTCAGTCATTGGTTGATTGTCATCTTATCATACTGAGATGTTGATACTTTTGTTCCTTATGAAATTAATAGAAGTTCCTATAAAATTTGTGAATGTAGGTGTAAACACACCGCACATAGTTATAGAGGTTCCTAGAAATGGATTTTTTTTGTGAAAATTACTAATCATATAGATAAATCATTGGTTGAGTGGAGTGTGGGATCATTGTTCCACTGACCAATATACATCATTTTGTTATTTCATTTATTAATTTACAATTTCTTACTTATATTTACGATATATAGAATGAATAAATTAAATCTAAGAGAGAATTTTAGTCTCTATCATGTTTTTAGAGGAAACAAATTCTCCCCAATCGCGTGTCTTCATCTTTTACAGTCAATAAAAACAATTGTTACCAATGGTTGGGCTCTGGTAGATATTTTCTTTTTTGGGAATCCCTGATTATTAAACTATTTCTATACAATAAAAAATTATATCAAAATATTGGATAAAGTTTTTTTATTTATTATGTCTCTAAAGAGTCAGAGTAAAAGATCTAGATTAGGTAAATTACAAATGTATGATCACTCATAATTCATGGTGATGGTCAATGCACCATATTTTAATGGTGATCTTTATGGATGATGGAAAAGTAGATGTGATTATATATTTTTTGAAATAAGGAATAAGAGTATATTTGAAGGAATTCAAGACATATGAAATTCCAGAAGATGATTTAAAAAAATGGAATGTTTATCTATTGAAAGAATATAGTCTTAATTTAAGAGAAATGAATTCTATTACCTCTAGATTTAGAACATATGAATTTTTTTGTTTCTCTCTATGTTATACTACATGTGAAATTATGCATAAAATTTCTATCAATAATATTGGAATAGATATAATTTGATAACTATGGTGAAATATTTAAAAATTGATATTTTATACATTTAAGATTCATGAATATGAGATTATCACTCTGATGAATGGAAGGTTGTCCAATGTTTTCAAAGATATTACTACCATGGTATAATCATGTAAAAAATTTGATTGATGTTTAATTATTCTCATAGTTTTATCCTCCATGCAGAATAAAATATTTGTATATATTCATCAATACAAAACAGTTAATGAATTGATAATGAATGAACTGATTGGTACCTCAAGGACTTATCTAGATGAGTTGAAATATGATGCTAAAAATCATATTTCAATCAAATGGGAAGATGATGTTCTTAGAACTACTACTGAAGAATCACCTTATTCCTGTTATCTAAATTCGGAAAAAGTATTATTAATTATTTTAAATGAATTTCAAAATTGTATAAAAATGAGATGAAAAGGAATACCTAAGATATATTCAACTAATGTATGGATAAAGTTCACATAGAGTATAATTTTAATTTGATTAAATATTAAGATAAATGTAATAATAAAAGGAATGGAAAAAATATAATGATATATAATTACAGTGCTACTTCAGATTCAAGTGATGAATCTACTACAATCATTATAGATGAGAGTGAAAATAAAATTTTAAATATATTTCCTATGGATCTTATGGATGAGGTACACAAAACTATATCTTAAAAGGGAAATTTAGAATGTTTTTCATATGATGAACTTGATAAATATTGTTTTATTCGTCAATAAAAATTTGAATCATTTAAAAAAAGATAATTTTAAACATATAAAATATGATGATACTATTTCTAAATATAAATATTGTTTATGAAAATATATTTTAGATTCAATATCTAAATATTCTTGTATTCAATATTAAAATAAAATGATAAAGCTATTAGAAGATGATAATAATTTTGAAGAAGTATCAAGAATTTTTATTAAAGAATAAATCTATTAAAATATTTTTTTTAACAAATTATTTAATAATAAAGGAAATCCCAGTATTAGTAGTAATAGATAAAAATAAAAATTATATAAAAATTATTTTGTTTCTAGTTCAAAGAGAAATATAATATCTTCTATTAGTTGTTTTCACTGTGGAATAAATGGAAATTATTCAAATGAAAACTATTTTAGAAAAAAATAATTTTTTTGGTATTATTAATGATAATTATTTGAATGTTTTTTCTCTATTTAATCAGAGAGTATCTACTGAAAACAAATAGATTTTCTTACCTAAGACATTAGTTTCTCGTATTGATGGGCCTAAAATCACGTTCTTTCCAAAGAAAAATTTAATTAGATATATTGAGGGTTTTCACCATAGAACATCATTTTTATATATTTTATTAGATTCATGATAATTATTTAAATTTCATTTTGAATGAAAAATTTATAATGATGGAACTATTAAACCATGTTGTATATCATTTCTATAATTATATTCTATTTAAATCAATTAACTGTTTTTATAGGGTAGAGAGTTATTATTATCTTTATTTGTAAAATATTAAAACTCTTATCACTCAAATATTTTATGTGATGTGTCAAAACATTAGATTTTTTATTACATTACACATGATCCATAAATATTATTTAATTGAAAATTATGATGTGTAACAAAATATGTAAATTATTCAAACCTATGAAAAATTTACTATATATATATTTCACATAAATACTTTAATTGGGTGATATATAATTTAGAATGATAAAATAGTACATTCTTATATTAATATAAAGTTATCTAAAGATAGATCATTTATCTTAATTAGGTACTATTATCTAAACTTAGTCATTTGTTTTCTAAAAAATTGAAAATGTTTCTCTAATTTTTTTAATTTTTGCAACATTTTTTAAGAATATTATCATTTAATAATGAAATCTATTCAAAATTAAAATTTGAAATAAATAATATTTTTTCAACTTGATAATTTGAAGCTTTGTATGCAATATGTTAGAATGAAATGATTCATCTTACTATTTAAATCCCTAGAATCTTCTCCTTGACCCCTATAAACCATTTGTATTCATTCAATTGAAATTTTATTATCAAATTGAAATTGGGAAGCTATACTAAGTGGAGTAAATATACCTATTACTTCCTGATTAGAGAAATATGTTTCAAAAAATAGAGTATGGAAATTCTTCCTATGATCTATTTGGAGGACATTCAGTTTAATTTTTAAGGATTGCTCTGAAAATGATTTTAGAAAATATATAATAATTATTGAACATGATGATGAATAAGACCGATATTCTATAAAATATTTAATGATATAAATATTTCTAGGGAGTTTGTGTCCAAATTTAATCTTTTAAATGAATAATTAGTAATGTTTCATGAAGATTTAACTGTTCCTGATAATTTTATGAAGATATTTAATTTTTTTTCAAAATAATACTTTTATATTCTTGAATGGAAGTATCATGATTTGTTGGGAAGATCTATTTATAAATAATAATTTGATTAATTTAATATGGAGATGATAACTCAAATAGAGACACACATAGTAGAAGATGTTACTCAGTATGATCTTGTAGATCTAAAAGTGTTTTTAATTAAATTATTATCATCCTCTTTGATGGATTCATGTTATGAAGATTTGAAAAGGAGAATAAAATATCTTTCATGAGTTATAGCTGTTGTAAATAAATGACTTCAAATTTTGGAGTGTGTAGATGAACTGTTTAACTATTCCTAAAATTTGGATTCTTTCCCTCCATTGTATCTTGTCCAAAGACAAAGATATTTTTTTGAACCTGAAGGTTATTCCTACTTATCTTAGTTTATGTATTTTTTAACTAATTTTCATCAACGTTAAACATGAATTTAATTGTTTCATATTTTATTTGAAATTCCTCAAAGGGGGGATATTTTTGATAACTTTTTTTAAAAATTTATTGGAATGTGATTTTTAAAGAGTTTTTTTGGAAATAAAAAACAAAAATGTATACAATTTACTATGTCAAAAATTTTAATATATATATTGAAGGAAATAATTTATAATGTTATTTTTCATTTTAAGAATAAATTTTTATAAAATATTTTTATTCTATTATTTATAAAATTCTATTTCATATTTGTTTAAATATTTTTCATTTCTAATGGGGTTATTTTTAAGGCCCCAACCAAAGTTACCCATAGTTGGTGAATTAGTACATAACATCGACATGATCATAAGGAAATCATGTCCCAGAAGACCGATTAGTTTAGTATTATTGGAAACAAGATTCATACAAAAGTTCAACATTACAACCTGAAAAGAAATACAACACTAATTTACTCCATTAGAAACATATAATCCTCCTAGATTGTTCTGGAAATTCACTCATAAATAACTCTTTCATATCTTGGGAAAATGAAACATAGGAAAGGGGTGAGCTCAAATGCTCAGTAAGGGTAAGCAATACAGTAGAAGATAACATAAATATAAAGCATGGTGACTAATTGAAAACACATGCCTTTAAAAATAATAAACATGAAAACTTTTATGGAAGGAATATGAGTTGAGTAAATAATGCCATAATAAAACATAATCATGGGTATTCTACTAGTTGAATGACCACATTAACCATCAATATTATACTAATAATGAGGGAATGTATGATGCCGGACATTCTGAAACATTTTTTCAAGGCCTAGGCCAAGACGTCTAAAAATGATTTATGCCTCGGCCAAAACCATATTTCAAATTTGGGAAGGGCCTCAGCCAATTCTGTGTGTAGTTGTCTCATGAGACCTACCGATGCATCGAGGAGCTATAGCAGGCTCCAACTGTCACTTACTTTGTCTAATACATTTCTCATATGAAATTGTTTAAACATAACATAAATATTTGTATTAAAACTGGCATATGAAATTTCAATAATTTATCCATAAACCATTAAGGGTTTAAAAATAACACATCCATAGTCAAATATATCACAAAACATTCAATACAATATGGATGTTTTGTATCATAATAAATCAACTTCAAACAAATATATAATCCATCAAATGATGTTGACATAGATGAAATCAAAACTATTTGAGAGAAATATCTCTTTCCTTTTTTAGAAATCATTTAAAGTTACATAATTATAAATGAAAACATTTATTTTGAAAATATTCTTATAATATTTTAAGTGAAGCTTTGACTATCTTATAACGGCGGAGAATAACTGCACCCACCGTATAAGTTAAAAAAAGACATTCTTACCCTAATTTTGTCGAAAAGGTTGTAAAGTAACTTCTATGGAAAATGACTGAAAGATTCCATTCAAAACATATAAGTTCAAATAAGGGTATATATTACATTAACCCATTGTCTAGTAAATGTTAAAAATGTTTTGTAATACATTTTTAAGAAACATGGATGTGGATGATAAAGACATCCCAGTATATACTTACGTATAAACAACCTCGGATAACAAAGTGATTTAACAATTAACCCTTAAATTTTACTTTTAATTGGTCTTGGGTAGGTTAACCACCTATATAATGGGTAAATAATCGTTATTATGTTATAAAAGAACCATATAAACTAATATGATATCATAGATGATCTTTTAATATTTCCTTATTAATAATATTTTAGTATTATCGTCGTTTCGGGTGTTAACTGATTCGTTTTCCTTTATATGAGTTGTTACATAAGTAATTATTTTTATAGATATGATGTATATTATTCATATTAAGAATGATATTAATTATTTAAGCCTTATTTTTAATCATAAAATGAAAATTAGTCTTGAATAATTACAATGGGGAAGTGAATCTCATCACGTTCGTGGAGATGGTAATCCGTACGTAGACACGAGTGAAGATATCATTATTTTGATTTTAAATATTATGTAAATAGATGGTATATCATATATAAATAATCATTAACATATTATATTTATTATTGACATCAATTATACATCATTATTATACCCATCCAAATAATAACGTATTGAATAACAACTACTCCATGACGTGGAGACGGTAAGCCGTGCGTACGCACATATGGAGATATGTCATTCATAGGATGGGTAAAATAATTAATATGGTTGTAAAATATTTATAATAACATCACATTATATAGAAGATACTGGATTTATTATTTTAGAATGTAAACAACAAAGAAAGAAGAAGTGGAATATGAAAAGAACTTGGAAGAGGTTATGAAATATTTATATTTTCTTCGGGTTCTCCCTCTTGATTTGACCAAAATAACTCTATAGGTTGGCTTTCTTACAAAAGGATGACCTCTAGGATTAATGGAGGAGAGTTGGGATGATATTTGGGCAGGGGTTGCTTGAGCCAAATGGCTTTGATGGTGTGAATTTTAGAGAAGGAAAAGTTCCCTTTTATAAGAGGGGTGAGGGAAACCTTTAGAAAAGATTGAAATATTATTTCCTAGTAAAATCATTTCAGGTTTCTAATGGCTCCAAAACAATTATTTAAAGGATAAGGTGGGTATGGGTCTCAAACCATTCAACCAATATGTTTTAGAAATGTTTGGGTTACTATATTAACCTTATGTTTTAGATTTAACTCTTAGCTAAATAGTTTGACATTTACCATGACTCTTTGTTTTTTATATTATATGGTTAATAAACATACTATAAACATCAAGATAATTTCATGTGGTTAATTAATGATACACCTATCATTATATAAGTATTTTTACAGAACCATATATTTTTACAATTATTATATCAACCAATAATATTGTATTGGTTTTAAAAACTCATTTATGTCAATTTTGACATGATTTAATAATTGATTTTTGATAAAGTCCGAAAAAAATTATTATTTATAAATAAATATAGTTAATAGACTCTAACATGTCATATTAACCTATAAAATTATTTTAATTCATTAAAAGTTTCATATTAGTTTTATTTGGATATTTATTATATCATTAGTTAAATATTTTATTATTAAGGTAATTACTGTGTCATCATTGTGTCATAAATAAATTAAATTATTTAATGTCAAAAAATTATAAATAAAATATGAATATGTAGGAAATATTTTTTTATTTCTAATGAATATTCATAGTCGAATTTATATTTTTTATAACCCTATATTTAAAATGGTTTAGTTATTAAACATTGAATTTAACTCTTTAACTCTTCTTTAAATAAAATAATAATAAATGTCTTAATCTAATACAAGTGGACCAAAGAGAAAAATATTTCTTCCCTAAGGTTTTTTTGGTCGAATTATACTTATCCAATAAAATTATGGCATGATTTACAGTAATAATAATACCATTTTTACCCTCAATTACCCTATTTACTTTTAACCGTGGTAAATAAAAGTAAAAAGTTTCTATTCATAAAAAATTATTTTCATCTTATTGAACCCCATTATACAAACTGATATCAACTGTGTCTATATTATTTTTGAAATTCAACTCATAGAAGTGGTAAAACTATGTTTTATTTAATTTTGAAAATGCTCCTAGGAGGTGGGTAAAAGGTAGTAAAATGTTCAATAAAATTTATATATATATAAACACATTATAATATGACTCCAATAAATTACATTGAACTTCTATAGGTATTATGTATCTATTTTGACCTAAAATAAATTTAAATAAAATAAATTTTTATTGAAATAAAAAGTTGGGTTTAAACAATAAATAAGTTTTTTTTTCAGTATTCATAAAAAATTGTCAGTTTTCAGAAAAATACCAAAAATTCACCTTAAGATAATTTTGACATTACGAATCAAAAAATGAAGTCCATTTTGAAAGATAAAATTTATAAAATTTAAAAAAGTGGTCATTACTATTCATAACGGCTAGTTTGATTGGTCGCGGTGTGTTAGAATCTCGAAGTTGCATACAATGCAAACTATTACATTATTCAACAAGAAACATACAGTAAAAGCTTGGGGTGTTACATTATCCCCTCCTTCAAATAATTCTATCCTCAAAATTTCTAGAATATTAATGCATAAAAAGATTCGGTTAGTTCTACATCATAAGTTCCTCGGGTTCTCATGATGCCTCTTCCATTTTATGGTTTCTCCATAGAAAGTTTACTAGACGAGTCATCCGGTTTCTCAACACATTTTCTCTTGTATCAAAATCTTGACAGGCTCTTCGTAATAAGACAGATCGTGTTCTACTTCTAATTCTTCATAGGTGAGCACATTTGTTGGGTGAGGCATGAATTTTCTCAACAGTCATACGTGGAACACACCTTGAACTTTGAAGAGACTTGGAAACATTGCCAAACGATATGCTACAACCCCATTTTGTTCTAGAATTTTAAAATGTCTGTTGTACCTTGGACTTAGTTTACACTTTTATCCAAATCGTATAACTTCCTTCAATGGAGATACCTTCAAGAAAACATGATCTCCGACCTGAAATTCCAAATCCTTCCTTCAGTTATCGGCATAGCACTCCTGCCTACTTTGTGCTATTTTAATGTCGGTTTGGATAACCTTCCCATTTTCCATCATTTACTCAACATGTTCTGGGCCTACATGTTTTCTTTCCCCAAAATCATCTCAACAAGTTAGTGCATGACATCTCTTTCAATATAACGCTTCATATGGTGCCATCTGAATTCTTGAATGGAATTTATTGTTATAGGAAAATTTTACCAGAGGTAAAAATTTATCCCACATACCTTGAAAGTCAAGTAAGAAAGATCTCAACATGTCTTTTAATGTTTGAATATTCCGTTCTAATTGTCCATCAGTTTGAGGGTGGTAGGAAGTGCTCAAATGAAGTTCAGTATCACGGGCTTTCTGAATAATTTTCAAGAATCTTGATGTTAAAACATGGATCATGATCACTTCTTTACAAACCATACATCTTGACACAAAATCCACAATCTCCCTCTTCATTTGTCCCACCAAAAATTTTCCTTCTAATCTCTATACATTTTAGTGCTTTCAGGGTGTATAAGGAAATCATAGCTATTAGCATCATCTAAAAATTCACTTTTCAGATCAGGTATATTGGGAACACAAAGTCACTTCCTAAATTTTAAAATCCCATCTTCACATATGAAGTCACTCAATCTCATGTCATTCACAACATTAATCTTCTTTTGAAACTCCTCATCATCGGTCTGAGAAGTCTTTATCCTTTCTAGTAAATATGGTTTGGCAACAAATTGAAAAAGCATTGATGTT
This sequence comes from Viscum album, assembly GCA_963277665.1. Lineage (NCBI taxonomy): Eukaryota > Viridiplantae > Streptophyta > Magnoliopsida > Santalales > Viscaceae > Viscum > Viscum album. Next base: position 687,015,356 of record OY728129.1, on the reverse strand, counting down.
TCACCTTCCATGGTTATTCCAATATCCATCTTTACTAGATCCATGAAAATAGGATCCCTTTCAACTCTCATCTTGTCTGAAACTCCACGATCCTTTCTACTCAAAGCATCTTCCACCTTATATTCCTTCCCATGATGGTAGTTTATCGTGTAATCATAATCCTAGAGTAGTTCAAGCCATCTCCTTTTCCTCACATTGAGTTATTTTTGAGAGAAAATATACATCAAACTCTTGTGATCAGTATAAATCTCACATTTTTTCACCATAGAGATAGTGTCTCCAAATCTTCAATGCAAATATTATAGATGCTATCTGAATATCACGAGTAGGATAGTTTTGCTCATGGATTTTAAGCTATCATGATGCATAGGAAATAAATCTATCATTCTGCATAAGGGCGCAACAAAGTCCTTTCTTTGAGTCATCACTATAAATAACAAACCCAATATTACCTGATGGTAGAGTAAAGATAAGATCATTGTCTAATCTTCTCTTCAGTTCTTCAAAACATTCTTCACACTCTTTTTTTCAAACAAATTTAAACCCTTTATGTGTGTGCTTCGTTAATGGGTTATCCAATCAGGAAAAAGTATGGAAAACACGTCGATAATAACCTAAAAAACCAATAAAACTACATACCTTAGTAATACTTGTTAGTGATGGCCATTCGTGGATTGATTTTTTCATAGAAGGGTCAAAAGAGATTCCATCCTAATAGACAATATGGCCAAGAAAAGAAATCTCTTGAAGCCAAAATTTTCACTTGCTAAACTTCCTGTATAATTCATTTCTTCTGATTCTTTTTAGAATGGTGCCCAAGTGTTTTTCATGATCTTCATAGCTTTTGGATTATACTAATATATCATCAATAAATAACACTAAAAATTAATCAAGATATTCCTTGAAAACTCTGTTAGTTATATCCAGAAAAATAGAGGGTTCATTAGTTATCCCAAAAGGCATTATTGTAAACTCGTAATGCCCATACCTAGTTCGAAATGTTGTTTTCGGAATGTTTTCCTTCTTCACACAAAACCGATGATATCTAGATCGAAGGTCAATATTTGAAAAATATTGAGTTCCATGAAGTTGGTTGAATAAATCATCAATGCGAGGTAGGGGATACTTTTCTTTATTGTTATAGCATTGAACTCCCTGTAGTCAACGCACAACTTCATAGATCCATCTTTCTATTTAACAAAATGAACAGTGGATCCCCATGGAGAAACACTATATAGAATAAATCCCTTATTAATCAATTCTTCTAGTTGTTTCTCTAGTTATACTAATTCCACAGTGTCCATTCTACAAGGGGTCTTCTATAGGGGCCTTGAACGAGGAATTAAATCAATAGAAAACTCAATTTCTCATTCTAGAGGATGTCTAGTTAAATCCTATAGAAAAAAATCAAAATATTCTTTCACAATAGGTATGTACTCTATTTGAACATTCCTTTCCTCACACACAGTTATTTCATTCTCTGCCTCCTCAATAATTGAATTTATTTGAGCAACTGTGGATAGATCTAGATAAGAATCTGTTTGTGACGTTTTTGCTCCAAATATATGGTACTTATTATCATCATCAAAAATTTTAACCTCCTTATTCTTGCAATAAATTTTTGCATCATGGTCCAAAGGCCAATACATTCCGAGGATTATATCAAATTCAATCATGGGTATGACGATGAGATAATAGATAAAGAACATTTATATGCCTTAATGGGAACTGATTCACAAAACATTGTAGTAATGATACTTCCCTTAAGTGTTTTGACTGACAAATCCCTTATTAAATCAAATTGGAAATATATAATTTTCTTAGAAAACTGAGAACAAATGAAACAATGGGATGATTCAGAATCAAATAATTCAGTATCTAAACTTGAGGAAACCATTAAATTACCTTCCACCACGTCTTTCGGAGCTTCAACCTCAGCAGTAGTGATCACATAAGCTTAGCTTTGATCCCTTGGCCTTTTCTAAGTTATTATTCCCTGAAGATTAGGAAATTAATTTTTATTATGTCCAATCTCGCTGCAATTGTAGCATTGAACGTTGGTAGCATCTTTATTTCCCTTTACAATCACCAACAATATGTCCTTTCTGTCCACATTTGTAGCATACTCCTTTTCCATTTAAATAGACACTAGGGTTCTTTCTTCCACTATTATCACCTGGTGGAAATTCAATTCTTCCTTTCTTCCCTGTTTCCTTATTTCATTTCCTAGAATGTTCAGCATATCTCGTCATCTCTTTCTTTGATTTAAAGTCTAAATACTTAGAGAATTCCTTTTTTTCCATTATAGCACATGAGACAATATGTTCGTACTATGAGAAGGATTATGATACTAATTATCAATGTAGAAATTGTTTTAAACCATAAAAGAAATGGTTAATATTAATTCTTGGGTTATATATATAATCTGCAGCATGCCTTGCTAACCTTGTAAAGTTAGCTTCATACTTTGCAACATTTTCATCCTCCTTTTGCCTCAGACTCAGAAATTTAATTTCTATATCCGTTTGATGGTCAAAAGGAAAGTATTTTTCTAAGAAAATTCTTCAAACTACATCCATTCAATACTGGGCACTTCTTCTTCTTTATTTGTGTTTTGAATCAATGACCACCATTGATCATCATCTCTAGTGAGGCAATAAACTACCATGACAACTTTTTCCCTTTCGCTACACCCCAATGCGTGATATATTTTCTCTATAGAATTTATCAATTTCTCATCCACTAATGGATTTGTACTCCAATTTAATGTTGGTGGTTTTGCCTCATGAAGCGGTCTAACATTGATCCTTCAAGTTGTAGATCAGGGTGCTCCATACGGTTAATGTTATTATTTATAACCTGAGTGAGTTGTACCAGTATAGTGATAGGTTGATCAGAACCAGTTGCTTCACCAACTCTACTATAATTATCTGGAGTAGGATGGAAATCCCTAAATTGATTACGTGTATTGATACAGTTTCTATTCATTCCACTGGGAACCATTTCTAAATGATGGCATGAACTAGATTAGTTTCGGAATCAAAATACATAATTCCATACTTGTAAAACACTTCACAAAAAATGAACAGTATATGTATATAATCCACAATCATAAACTCTTTTCCTTGAAAAATGAATATACTCATAAACCCTTCATAATGATTTGTAAAAAAATCAAAATTATCCTATGCATATTCCCCGAGAGTGTCGTAACCAAGAGTCCAGCAAGGGCCGTTGTTGTGCACCAGTTCCTGTTCGAGTCTAGCTTAAAGTGGTATTTTTTGGTTTTACCCCTAGGTAAAACTGTGCCAAAGCTGCCTCTACCTACTCATATCCAGACAGGGATGTATTTCTTCGAAAACTAACAAAATCTCTACAATAGCAAAATTCTAGGAAGTTCTTTTATACTAATCCTCAACGTCTATCATAGGATAATTTTCTCTGACTAGAGTTTTTCTATATTTTGTTTCCAAGGTTTATACTAAACTTCCTCTAATACTGACGGTAACTCCCCGACCCCAATTACCGAGAGTCGGTGCATTATTACAAACATTTTCATGATCACAAGGAAATCATGTCTCAAAAGACTGATTAGTTTAGTATTATTCGAAACGAGATTCACACAAAAGTTTAACTTTACAACTTGAAAAGAAATAAAACACTAATTTATTCCATTAGAAACATCCAAGACTCCAAGTTTATGCCTTCAAGTCACTCATAACTAACTCCTTCATATCCTGGTAAAATAAAAAATAAGAAAGGGGTGAGTTCAAACGCTCAGTAAGGGTGTGTAATACCATGGAAGATAACATAAATATAAAAGCATGGTGAATAATTGAAAACACATGCAATTACAAATAATAAAAATGAACACTTTTATGGAAAGAATATGAGCTGCGTAAATAATTCCATAATAAAACATAATCAAGGGTATTCAACTAGTCAGATGACCACATGAACCATCAATATTGGTTTCATAATGATGGAATTTATAATGTCGGGCATTCTGAAACATTTTGTCAAGGCCTCAGCCAAGACGTCTGAAAATTATTTAGGCCTCGGCAAAACCATGTATCAAATTTGGGAATGGATTTGGCCAATTCCATGCCTATTTGTCTCATGCGTCCTACTAATAAATCGAGGATCTATAGTGGGCTTCACCCATCACTTACTAAGTCCAATGCATTCCTCATATGAAAAGATTTAAACATAACATAAACATTTGTATTAAAACAACATATGAAAAGTCAATACTTTATCTATAAAACCTTAATGGTATAAAAATAACACATCCAACATCAAACATATCACAAAACCTTCAATACAATATGGATGTTTTTTATCATAATAAATCAACTTCAAAAAAGTATAAAATCCATCAAAAGATGCTGACATAGATGAAATCAAAACTATTTGAGAGAAATATCTCTTTATTTTTTTGAAATATTTACAGTCATATAATTATAAAAGAAAAAATTTATTTAGAAAATATTCTTATAATCATGTATGGGAAACTTTAACAATCTTATAATGGCGTATAAAAACAACACCTTTCGTATAATTTTAAAAAGGACATTCTTACCTTAATTTTGTTGAAAAGGTCGTCAAGTTTCTTGTTTGAAAAATGACTGAAAGATTCCATTCAAAAAATATAAGTTCAAATAAGGGTATAAATGACTTTAACCCACTGTCTATTAAATAGTAAAAAAATTTTGAAATAAATTTTTAATAAACATGGATATGGATAATAAAGAGGTCTAGTAGATACTTACGTAAAAACAACCTTGGATTATAAAGAGATTGTGGAATTAACCCTTACCTTGTAATTTTACTTGGTAGATGGTAGGTTAACCTCATATATAATAGTAAAATAATTGTTATTAAATTATACCGGGACCATATACATTAATATGATATCATATATGATCTTCTAATATTGTCATGTTAATAAAATTTTAGTATTATCATCGTTTCAGGTGTTAACTGATTCGTTTTCCATTATATAATTTGTTATGTAAGTATTTTTTGTTATGGATAAGATATATATTATTCATATTTATAATGATATTATGTCATTAATAATTATTTTTAATCATCAAATGAAAATTATTCATCAATTATTACGATGGGGAAATGAATCGGATCGTGTTGGTGGAGACGATAATTCGTACGCACGCACAAGTGACAATATCATTCTTTTGATTTCAAATCGTATGTAAATATATGTTATATCATATATAGAGAATCATTAACACGTTATATTTATTATTTATTTCAATTATACATCATTATTATACCCATCCAAATAATAATGTATTGAATAACAACTACACCACGATGTAAAGACGGTAAGCCATGCGTATGCACGTATGGTGATATGTCATTCATAGAATGGATAAAATAATGAATAAGGTTGTATTATTTTTATAATAACATAATAGTATATATAAGATAATGGAGTTATTATTTTATAATGGAAACAACAATGAAAAAGAAGTGGAAGAAGAAAAGAACATGGAAGAGGTGATGAAATATTTACCTCTTCTTTGGGTTCTTCATTTCGATTTGATCAAAAGTGCTCCATAAGTTGGCTTTTGAACTAAAGGAAGGCCTCAAGGATGAAGGGAGGACTTTTGGGAGGATATTTGGGCAGAGGTTGGCCGAGCCAAATGGATTTGATGGTGTGAAGTTTAGAGAAGAGGAAGTGCCCTTTTATAATAGGGGTGAGGGGAACCTTAGGAAAATATTAAAATATTATTTTATAATAAACAAAATTTGGTTTATAATGGCCCCAAAATGAATCATTTAAAGGCTAAGGTGGGGATGGGTTGAAATCCTCTCAACCAATATGTTTTAGATAGGTTTGTGTCACTATAATAACGTTATATTTTAGATTTATCTCTTAGTAAAATAGTTTGACATTTACCATGTCTCTCCGTAGTTTTATATTATATGGTTAATAAACTTACAATAAACTTTCAAGATAACCCAAAGTGGTTAATTAATTATACACATAAAATTATATAATTCTTTTTGCCAAACTATATATTTTTAGGATTATTATATCAACCAATAATATTGTATTTACTTTAAAAATTAATTTATATCAATTATGACATTATTTAAATTTTTTTAAAGTCTTAACAACATTATTACATAGAAAAAAATACATTTAATCAACCCTAACATGTCATATTAACATAAAAAATTATTTTAATTCATTAAAAGTATCAAAATATATTTATTTGGATATTTATAGTATCAATTATTTTAATATTTCATTATTAAGGTAATTACTGAGTCATCAATGTGTCATAAATAAATTAAATTATTTATTGTATAAAAATTGTAATCAGAATATCATTATGCAGGAAATATTTTTATCCTTCTAATTAATATTTATAGTCGATTTTATATTATGTATAACCCTATATTAAAAATGGTTTAGTTATTAAACATTGAATTTAACTCTTTTAACTCTTCTTTAAAAAAAATAACAATAAATGTCTTAATCTTATCCATGTGGACCAAAGAAAAACATATTTTATTCCTAAGGTTGTTTTTGGTCGAATTAGAATTATCCGATATAATTTGGACATGTGTACGGTAATAATAATACCATTTTTATCCTTAATTACCCTATTTACTTTTAACTGTGGTAATAATAGAAAAACTTTACTGTTCACATAAAATTATTTTCATCTTATTGAACCAAATTTTACTTACTCATATCAACCGTGTCTCTTGGATTTTTGAAATTCAACTCAAACAAGTGGTAAAATTATGTTTTATACAATTATGGAAATTCTCCTAGGAGGTGGGTAAAAGACGGTAAAAAGTTCGATAAAATTTTTATATATCTAAACTCATTATTAAATCACTCAAATTTTCACAAACTAGGCCGGTCGCAATCCGACCCGGCACCCGACCTAGTCCGCGACATGGCCCGAAGGGCGTTCCCGATCCCGACGGGCTGGAACAAGTGCCTGTGTATAAAAAATAACACATGGGAAGGATTTTACTTGAAATAGTAAACACAAAACAACTGATAAGGTGAAGAAACTGAAACTGAAAGTAGACAACCCAACATGGCCCTAAACTGAAAACAAAATCAGGGGTTTACAACATGATCCCACAACCAAAATAACTGATAACAAAAGAAACTCAGACTCAAACCTCCAAGAAACCAGAGAGATGTAGCATCCACACGCCACAACACCAACCGACACGAGAAGACCATCAACAACCAGAACCACCATCGCTGAGCACGATGTCAAAACCTGGAATGCACAAGAAACAAAGTCTACATACACCAAAAGGTGTATGTAGGGTGTGAGCCAAAAGCCCAATAGGACGTCACCCAACAAAAAGGTTCCACGTATAAACATTAAATGACAAATACATTTTCACGCTAAATACATGAAAGGACACCAAAGCTTAAGCAACATTAAAAAAAATTCTATAAGGAAATCACTTTTAAAGAAAAAAACTTAAATGAAATAAAAAAACCTTGCATAAAAAAATCTCAAACCTTCACAAAAATCCAAAAGCTGCACTGTATGCCGATGGTGGGTGTATAGTTGTCCCGGAGCACTAAAACTGGGAGAGGCCCTGAAGGTACTTGAAAAAGGAATGGGACACTAGAACCTTGCGTCTTGGTGAACAGTATAGGAATCACAAAAAATACGTTCTCGTGCACGAGCCACTAGACAGGGCAACACATCCACAACCTAGTTGTCTCCAATCATCATCCAATATTTATTTAGTGTTGTAACCATCAATCCAGCTAACTGAAACTGGTTCGGGGCCACTCCCAAATCACTAGCACGCTAGTCTAGTCCACCCACCTAGTACCCAGGCTTCCCCTTTTGTGCTCAAGATGTTCCAAAATCACATTTCATGTTAAACTCAAAAAAATAAAACAAATAAGGTGTAACATAAATCCAACGCCACACTTCCACAGACACCAAAAATTATTTGACAAAGTACACATAACAAAATACTTTAACCAACTCAATTAAAACAATTTCTGCATTGCTAATAATTGTTTATTAAAAACACATTAATTTTTTTGCTAATAATTTTAATAAATCATATTAAATTATTGGTGAAAAAATTCATTAAAAAGAACCATAATAAGGATTTACACACAAAACAATTCATATCTCTTTCATGACTAGACACACTCAATGCCACATTAAGAACACAAATTTCACCACTTTCATCAATTAATAACCCAACCGCCCTATTAAGAACACATTTTACTGATTAAACAGAACAATATAAATTTAATTAAGCAAACTAGAAGATAAAACATGACTCTAAACACCAAATATGCACTCAAATTCCCTTTTTTCAACAAACGTATATGAACAATACGCCAGAACATAAACTGCGCACTTTGGGAATTTTCACAAAAACAAATGAAAATTTTATAAAAACTCTACAACACAAACATTTAACTTTGCACATATGAAAAGGCTTACTAAAAAAGCTATAAAACACTAAAAATCGACTAAAAATAAGATTTCAGTCAATAAACGCACCCGCCCATATAAACATACTACCATACAAATATTAACTCATGAAAAACTTCATGAAAACCAAATTCGCACCCAAAATAATAAATCAAAGAACATCGCAAATTAACTAAGCTAGAAAATTAATTCATTAAGTAATGTTTAAACACCGAACCAACTACCTCTATGTCAAACCTCAAAAATTTGTGAGAGAACTTCAAATTCTAGCGTGAAACCTTAGTCGCGTGCCGTTTTCACCGCAAGTAACCTAGCGCAAACTCAAAAACATAAATTCAAACCCAAAAACTCTATATTAAAACCCCAAAATTTGAACATATACCTACAGAAAAAATAGCAAGGAGAAATACTTAACTGGGGGATGTTCGCCGGACAGAGCAGGAGGTGGCGATTCAGATTTTCGTCAGATGAAACAGGAGGGCAACAGTTCTGAGTGGGAGTCAGCGCGCGACGCAAGAGCCTGGCCGGGGTTCGGGTGTGCTGGAAATTTCCGGACCAAGCAGGGGTGCTGGGGACAAGGTAGGGGGCTGCTAGCATGGGAGGCATCAAAGACTAATTTTTTTATTTGGGTTTTTAAAAAATCAAAATTTGAAAGAAGGGTATAGGGTTCGAATAATTTTAAAAATGGGTCCGGGATGCGTGAACGCCGTTCACGCATCCTTCCGCGGCGTGGGATGCGTGAACGGCGTTCACGCATCCCGGACCCCGACGGTAATGCGTGAACGGCGTTCACGCCTCCTTTGCTGACCAGCTAAAGGAAGCGTGAACGCCGTTCATGCATCCTTGCGCGGGAAAAGATGCGTGAACGGCGTTCACGCTTCTCTCCGCGGCGAAGGATGCGTGAACGCCGTTCACGCATCCGTCGCGGACGAGCTGAAGGATGCGTGAACGCCGTTCACGCATCCGGCCGAGAGAAGTTATAAAAGGAGGGGTCCCCCCCCCCCAATACCCATTGTTCTCCTCTGATTTTCGTTGCGAAGCCCTGCAGAAATTCTTTCTCAACAAATATTTGCTGCTTTTATTGAGGTAAAATTTCTATTTAATAATTTGTATGTTTAATTGTATTTATTTATTTCATTTGTATGTTTAATTGTATTTATTTATTTCATTTGTATGTGTAATTGTGTGTATGATTTATTTATTTCATATGTTATGCATGAAATGTTTTGTATGATTTAATTTTCTTGATGTTGAATGTTCGTATGATTTAATTTTTTGAATGTCTGTTGTCTAAATATTGAATGTTTTATGTTATGTCTAAACTTTTTAATGTTTAGAAAAAGTAATTTATGTTGGAGAAATTTATTTAAATGGATGGTTTTGATGTAAGTGTAAATAAAATTACTTTTATTTACTAGTAATAATATTTTTAATCAATAAAGTATAAAATATATTTACTTATATTTTGAAAAGTAGAAGAATGGCCAAAAAACATTACAATTTCATAAAATTTAAAATAACAAAAGTGTTTATTATGTAAATCTCAATTAGATCAGTTATAATAAAATTTATTTAATGTTTTTAATATATATATATATATATATATATACACATGAAGTTAAATTTTTGTAAAATAGGTGTAGTATTTAATATAGATTTTATATAATACGGATAATATAATAAATATACCAAAAAACACGGTATGAGTGATGACTGATCTTGAGATGACCGACCATGCATAATTGAAATTGCATGTTTTATTTTGTGTATGTTGTTATTCAATTTGTAATAATTGCATTTTTTCGGTATTGATGACCTGCGAGTCATCTCTCAGTAAGTGTAAGGACCTTCGTGTCCGTTTAAATTAATTTATGTATTTCATACCCCTAGACCCTCTCACATGCATGTGAGTAAATTTGTAAATAAAAGACTGACGCCCCAAAGAGGTGTCGACGAAGAGGCATCCCCGAAGAGGTGTCGACGAAGAGGAATTTGAGAACTCGTTCGAGAGGTGGCGTTGCTATTTGACAGGAGATTGGCAGTTGCTGCAATATTTGATAATAGAGATAGTAGTTTACTCATATAAATTGTGGTTAGTTTATCTGATAATGATAAACTAATCGCAAGTCTCAAGATCAAGTCATGATTATATATTCATAAGTAATCAAACTTTATGAAACATTATATTAAATTTGCTTTTGTGCTAAAATCACAATCACTATACCTTAACAGTGATAAATCAATACATAAAAAAGTCTCAAGATAATCAATTATTCAAAACCAAATTAAATAATTTAAAATTTTACTGTAGTGTATAATATTTTTAAAATTTTTTTTAATAGGTAATTATGTCTGCTCAAATATATTGCAACGGTGAGGTAATTTGTACCGAGCAGGGTTTTAGCTACAGTGTGCCACCTGTCAAAGTGGTAAATCTCCATGGTTGTATGACATTGGATGCAGTTCGTAATAAGATTCATAGTCGGTTAAAATTGAGTGCAGGACAAGAAATCACTTCAATTAGATACCGACATCTTCAATATCCTGAGCGTATGTGGCACATCGACTACCCTATAGTCGATGATGAGGATTGGATGGAGGCTTCTCAGTTATTCAGGCAACAGTGTATTAATGGTTTGATGGAATTATTTATTGTCATTTCTGATATTGATGTGGTGCAATCGATTACTACAGAACCATGCTTTGTGACCTCTATAGAAGTCGGTCCTTCACAACAGTCTTCTGCATTGCCTCCTTCTCATACGACTTTTGTGGAAGAATGTAATGAGGAATATCATCAAAATTTGGAAGGAAATGTAGATGACATCCCTTTCTGTGCTGATATAGTGCAAGAAAGTTTATCTGAGGAAGAAGAATCTGGGGAGTCAGAAGGAGATGATGTGGTTGGAAATGAACCTTCTGAGGTTCCTTTGAGAGACAGACATCCACTACATCCACCAGTTAGTGGTAATCAGCCATCAGTTTTGAGTTCCTTAGTTGGAGGAATGTCTCGTGAACAACTTTTTGATTGGGATGTCATTACACCAGCTTCTGAATTCTCTGGCATTATAGGGAATATGCCTGCATCAAATGATAATGCCATATATGTTGGGCAGGAGTTCGAAACTAAACAGGTCATGAAAAATGTGATAAAGCAATACCACATTGAGCGACATTTCACATTTGTGGTTTATGAGTCAAAGAAGACCAAATATCTCATTCGTTGTGAAAAATATGGGTCAGAATGTAAATTTCGATTAAGAGCAGTATTTGATAAATGTTATGGATGTTGGAAGATAACCAAATTAGAAGGCCCACACACTTGTCTGCATCCCAGCTTGGCACAAGATCACTCTTCTCTTGATGCAGAGTTTATATGTACTGTTATTTGTGAGATGATACGAACAAGTCAGGATGTTCCTGTTGCCCTTATTCAGGAAAGAATTCAACAGTTGTATAACTATAAGGTATCATACAACAAAGCTTGGAATGCAAAACAGAAAGCCATTGTAAAAGTGTATGGTGATTGGGATGAGTCTTATGCGTTGTTGCCACAGCTTATGGAATTGTTGTCTCTCAATAATCAGATTGTTTATCAGTTGGACACTGTTGAGTATGTATCCCAAAATCATCTAGTTGATCGGTCAAAGGTGAAGTTCAAGAGGATTTTTTGGGCATTCAGACCGTGCATTGCTGCATTTCCCTTTTGTAAACAATTTATTCAGGTAGATGGCACATTCCTTTATAGAAAGTATACAGGTGTTCTACTCATTGCTGCCACACAGGATGGTAATCGCGCTCCTCTGCCACTTGCTTTTGCTGTTGTTGAAAAAGAAAATTTTGAATGCTGGAGCTGGTTCTTGGCATGTGTACGTGTTCATGTCACGCAGAAACAGGGCGTGTGTCTGATATCTGATCGTCATCGAGCGATTATAGAGGCCGTGAGTAGTGATGGGGTTTCTTGGACTGAGCCGAATGCTTATCACCGTTATTGCATTAGACATATTGCAAGTAATGTGCATAAGCAGTTTAGAGATGAGGCCATAAAGAAGGCGATCCTCAAATTGGGTATGGTTTTCTAAAATTTCTTTTTTTAACAAAATTTACTATCCATTTTAATACATTATTATGTTATGCTTTCAGCATATGAACCCCAACAAGAAAGGTTTGATCGGCGTCTTGAAGAGATCCGAACAGTTAATGAGGAGGTATATGAATATATGGTACAAATTTCAAAGGAAAAATGGTCATTAGCATACGATGGTGGCATGAGATATGGGCATATGACCACTAATATAGTGGAGTGCGTAAATGGGGTCCTCAAGGGTGTGCGTAAACTCCCAATCACAGGGTTAGTGCAAGAGACATTTTTTAGATGTGTTCACTACTTTGTTGACCGGTCCCAAAAGGCCTACCAGAGGATGGAAAATGGAATGCTTTTTACTCAGCATTTTCAAACTGATATTGACCGGATACGGAATGAGGCTTCACGATGGAATGTTATAGCCTTTGACAGGGAAAAGAGGAGTTTTCGGGTAAGAAAGTGCTACAACCAGGGTGCATGCACTAATGGTGGAGTGTTTGTCGTGATGTTGGATAACAGGTACTGTGATTGTGGCAGCTTTTAGGCATTGAGATATCCATGTGTACATGTTATTACAGCTTGCGCTTCGGTAAATATATCGTGGGAGCCATATGTTGACCCGGTGTATCACATGAGCACTTTGGTTAACTGTTATAGTGCTGCTTGGATGCCTGTTGGTGACTTCCATTCTATCACATTGCCTACTGATCAACCGACCATAGTCCCTGATATTTCCAGGTTTTCATAAGTCGGTTTTGGTATCATTTATAATTTTTTCAATGTGTGTCATTTTTAAAATTATTGGCTTCATGCTTCTAGGTTACGGCCTCGAGGAAGACCGAAGTCAACTCGCATCAGAAATGAGATGGATTGGCCTCGGCAACGAGGAGGGAGAATACGATGCAGTATCTGCCACGCAGAAGGACATACTCGTAAGAGATGTCCCCAAGTGGCAGGACAGAGTTCCAAATCTCATCATCCATGATCGAGTCTGTGTACCTGCTCTAAGAGGAAGAGGTTGTGGTTGGTGTCGATGATGAAGAAGAAGAATAAGAAATAGAGGATGAGGATGAGAAGAAGTAGAAGACTAAGAGGAAGAGGTTGTGGTTGAATAACCTATTGTGGAAGTTTCTATAGTTACTTAGGAACTTGATCTATTTGGAATAATGTTAATGGTTATCTAATGGATAATGGATAAATTAACAAACGTAATTTCACAAATAAGAAGAAATAATTAATTTTTCACTTTTTCCTCTTAATTTTTAATGTGGAATAATGTTAATGGTTATTTAATGGATAATGGATAAATTAACAAACGTAATTTCACAAATAAGAAGAAATAATTAATTTTTCACTTTTTCCTGTTAATTTTTAATGTGGAATAATGTTGATGGTTATTTAATGGATAATGGATGAATTAACAAACCTAATTTCACATATAAGAAGAAATTATTAATTTTTCACTTTTTCTTGTTAATTTTTAATGTGGAATAATGTTGATGGTTATTTAATGGATAATTGATAAATTAACAAACGTAATTTCACAAATAAGAAGAAATAATTAATTTTTCACTTTTAAATTATGGTTTTCTTATAAGATGTCTAGTTTTAGTAATGGCATCTGAGTGTCTGAGCATCCTTAACTAATGTTGATTGTGAGACTAGGCTAATCTTGATTGTGACACCAAATAAAAATGAATATATCATGATTCCACTGTTAATAAGTAACGATGATATCATGTGTGCAGATGACAGGTTTTCCATTGCTTACATCTCAGGCTACTCATGTATCACGACTGCTTTTAGAGGGACGTCCTGTGGCTCCCTTGAGTGTACGTAGATCTCACCATTTCCATCATACTGCACCACCTCCCGCTATCGTCCCACATCTTCGTCGAGCTGGATTTTATGGCGTAGCGATGTGCGACTTCACGTTTCTTGATCATCAGCTCATTGCCGCACTTGTCGAGAGATGGAGACCAGAGTCGCATACTTTCCATTTCAGTGAGGGAGAGATGACTATTACATTGCAGGATGTGGCTATTATGTTGGGCCTCCCTATCGACGGACATGCTTTGACAGGCCGAGTTCCATCAGATTTGCCTGAGCTTGTTCATAGACTTCTCGGCATAGAGGTCCAGGATGATGGCAGGACCATCGTCGGTGGTAGATTGCGGATGCCTTGGTTAGACCAGCACTTCACACATTTACCAGATGATGCTGATGACGTCACCGTGCTGCGCTTTGCACGGGCATATATTTTGAGGCTGATCGGTGGCACGCTTTTTGTTGACCACTCTACTACTTTTGTGCACCTGATGTATCTATCTTTTTTAGAGGATTTGGACCAGGCAGGTCGATATAGTTGGGGGTCTGCCTGCCTAGCATATACATACAGAGCCCTATGCAGTGCATGTCGCATCGAGAAGATGCAGATCACAGGATGCATGGTTCTTCTACAGATGTGGGTATGGGGGCACATACCTCGTTTAGCTCCACATGCTCGTGCGCCATTACCCGTAGATATTGTAGCAGAGGCTCCACGTGGACGTTGGTATGTTATTAATTCTTTCTAATATCTAACTTACTTGTATAAAATTCTTTTATGAAATGTAAAAAAAATGTTATCTACAGGTGGAGTCAGGCGCATCGACATTCAGATTCTCCCAGACATGATGTTCACGCCTACAGACTTATGCTAGACAGCATTCGACCAGACGATGTAAGTGATTATTATTTATATTGTTAAATCTTTACTCTTTACTGTAAATCTATTCATTTATTAATTGATTATTCATTTTTTCTTTCAGATTACATGGATGCCATATACAGATGCTATCCTTCAGAGTCTGCCCCCATACTGTACAGTGATGCCTGATATCGGCTCCTGCATGGTTCCACTGATTCATTTTCATATAGTCGAGTGGCATCAGACGGATAGGGTTATGAGACAGTTTGGATTCCTTCAGCCAGTTCCTGACCCGCCCAGTCAGTTGGATTCATTGCATTCCCTGAAGATGTAAGGGAAGAGAGATTTTGATTGGAGGAGCTACCATGCGAGATATGTTGCGTTATGGGACAGACGACGAGAGTCCCAGTTGCGAGGGGCAGGGACAGTATGTTTTCATTTGATGGATCAGATGGATTATGCAGGCTGGTACATCAGGTCTCCCGTCAGATTTCTGACACGGCACGGACGGGGCTTCCATGACTTGGTATGCATTATTTCTTTCACAGTTCAACATATTTTTTATTCAAATTAGTTAATAACAGAATTTGTTTTCGCAGGATGCTCGTATTTGTCATCTACTGCATATGTCTGATCCAGTGGAGAGAGCTGCCTTTGACCCAGCATATTTTCACAGCCTTGTACGACAGATGCTACCGTCGATGGACGAGATTTATCATGGCATTTTCTTTGATCCACCACCTGCTGCGGAGGCTGCGGAGCCTGCTGCGGAGGCCGCGGAGCCTGCTGCGGAGGCCGCGGAGCCTGCTGCGGAGGCCGCGGAGCCTGCTGTTGTTCCACAGGATGAGGCTGCTCAGCTTGCTCAGCCACATGATATTATTCCACTGGAGGAGGGTGTTCAGCATGACCAGTCATATGCTCCTCCAGCTTCTCAGGCACAGCCACAGGTACTTACAGACGCTGACTGGATTGAGTTCGATGTTTTATTGCAGTCATCCACAGCAGAGCAGCCATCTACTTCCTATATTGGTGAGAGTTCCAGCCAGCTTCCACTATCCTTAGATGCAGGCCAGGGTACAGGCGGTGAGACTGTACATCCACCGTCTATCACACAGGAGGATGTGGAGGTGGCTGTCGATGAGGATGCGCAGCGTACGCCAGAGCACAGACGTAGACAGACACGGCGTGGACGCATCCAGTATACGCCTGACTGTGGGACAGAGGAGCATCCACACCGGAGGCGTAGATTAGGTTGACATTTGATTTATGATACGTTTTGTATGTGTATTACTGTTATCTAGACTTCTATTATACCTTTAATAAGTGTCTTACTGTTATCAAATTATCTACCAATGTATATATATATATATATGTGTATAATAAATAATATGATTAGAAATTCCATAATACTCATATAAATTCAATAAGTTCAACATAAAGGTTAAATAATAATCCAAGGCTATTTATTTTATGAATAACATATTAAAAGACCAAGTAAAATGTATTGAAGAACTTTAGGAGGATTTTGTTGGCCTACAATTAAATATAGGATCAAGAGAAACTCTTGACTCCTAATATGATATTAGGAAATTAGGTCACACAAGTGATGGAAAAAAGGAAAATTATGGTTCATAGGTCCAAAAAATAGTTAAAAAATGTTTAGGGAAGAAAATGATACATCGTAATGCCACAAATGGTATGGTTATTGTTCATAAACAGAAAGCAGTAATGATTGGTGTCAGAACACAAGAGCCTGTTATGTGGATAAAGATTTATTTTGGAATGAATTAGAATCAGAATATTTAGTGATCTTAAGGAATAATGAGTGGTGTATTAGTGATGCACATGAATAAACCATTTATCAAATATTATTTTTGTGGAAATATGGGGAATTCTTAGAATGCTCATTCCATAGCCTTGAGGGTCACTATGTGACTTGGGACACACTATAATATTTACAAATAAGGTGTGTATTATCAAGGTAAAATATAGTGGAGTTGTTTTGTAAGGAAAACACACAAAGGGGAATCTATATCTTGTGAGTGGACAAGAAGATATGTATTTTATATCCAAGGAAGAAGAAAATAGGTTGTGGTATAAATTTATTGTTTATATGAGCCAATCATACATGGAAGATCTGTTGAAATGTGACACTGCTCAAGATCTCTCTAATTTATCATGTGATCATACTCAAACATGCGATTCTTTCTAACAAGGGAAGATTATTTGAAATATATAAAAGGTTAAAGATCAATGGTCAATAAGAGTGATTGAACTAATGCAAATTGATGTGTGTAAACCTATTTCACCAAGATCTATTGATACGAAGAGATATTTTTAGTGGCCAAGGATCAATTAGGTGGTAATGAGAGGGAGGTGAATCAGTGGTAGCCTTATTTTACTAATTCTTTTTTTAAATTCAACCTATTGAAATTTGTTTAGGTTTTTGATCCACTCAATATAAACTCTCAATCATTCCTCAAGTGTAGTTGTAATGAAATAGGGAGAATCACATGTTATTTACAGGGTTATTTTGAAAATACTACTCATTTCTATATTGGTTATACCCCCCAACATGTATTATTCACTATCTCCACAAGTTAATACAATGACATATAATCCATTTTTCCTCTCTATAACAAAAAATAATCCACTATACACTCTCTTTCTCCATAATACATTGGAGATTCATTCTACTCTATAATCCAAAAGATACATCTACTTCCAAATTTAGGAAGAAGTTCTTCTTCAAATAGACTTACTCTATAAGAAATCTAGTCACTCCTACCTTGTGTACTTTATCAATAATTTTAGAAATTATTATATTAAGACTCTTTTCAGATTTTGTGCACTCTAGATTCTCCTCAATATTCAAATAATCAAGAACTCATCAATTCATCTTTCTGTATTTACCTGATACATTATTGTATCGAGTTATCAGAAATAATATTTCAATTCAACACAGAGTCTTCATCACCTTCATACACACTTTATTCACAAAACAAACAATAATTGTTCATGGGTAATATATCATTATTACATGATTTAAAATCAATCATTTAAATCCTTATTTAAATTTGTTTCGTAATAACACATTTAATTACACATTTATATATGAATACTCATCAGTAGTGGTATCATATTTTCCTCATATTGAATGCCCCATTAGTTTCTGTGGGTATTTTGTTTCATGCAACTCATAAAGAATACTAGAAGGATTAAGGTTCCCCTCTTTCTTCTTAATGTGTGGTGTCTATCTCTATGAATCATTATCTATATTCATACATGTAACTCATATTTAATTACATAATAAAATACAAAAACTCATCAAAAATACCCAATGCTCGGGTCTTCTCCATTCTTCACATAAATGTTACAACTCATGTAAGAATCTGATTCACGTGGATTCATCAAAATATGATCTTCTAATCACCCGAATACTTATGTTTCACATTTCATCACATAGGATATTCATTTTAGAATAAATTTTTACTCTCATCACATGAACTATTCATTTTATTATTTAAATTATATTAATGAAATTGTAACTTCATGAATATATTATCATGATTGTACCTTGGCATTAAATCTAGATCTTACTTCATTTGAAGACTCTATTTCATCAAAAGTCTTGGGATCCTTCAGTTCATGCACGACAATGCATGAATATTGAACATGACTTGTTCTTGGATCATGCTTGGATATTATAAGTTCATCATGGACTTCTTAATATGGAAGGGTCCTTGGTTTTATCCAAGGATTCCCAACCATGATCTTTGTGACTCATCAATGGTAGATAACCAATGCTCTATAAAACCCTTGAGAAAGGGAAGAAGGTTCTCACTAATTAGACAACTTGAAAAAGTTAGATCAAACTGTTGTGTAAATGTCTGCATGTTTTTAGTGGAGAGACAATGATTGTGTAACCATTTTCCCATATAATAATATCACTCGGTTGAGTGCTTCCTTATTTATTTTATCATTCCTTCAGCTTGGTAGAAGTGATTACTGGGGTACGGTCTCAAATCCTCACTGGCATCGACCCATGTTGTCTTCTCTAACACCATTCCACTGCACATGATTGAACCACCACTCTAATACCATGTGCCTCATGTGAATTCATGCTCGCCTACCATTTCTTCCCATACAATAGTCAACTCCAGTTCCCACCTCAAAAGTGGCTGCACCTAATTCCCTTATGTAGCTAGTTGGATGGATTCCTTTTTAAATAAAGTTAAAAATATGTGTTAGATAAAATATTCCACCAAATTCCATATTCACTCCAAATACCAATCCTTATTCTTCATGAAAAATATAAATAATATATTTATACTTTTTTCATATATCTCTTCATTTATGTAATTTAATTTCATATTTGGATAATTATCCATGTTTTAAAAGTGAGAATTATTTAAGATTATCTTAAATAGAAAAAAATGTGCAAAGGAGTTTTCAAAAATGTTCACTAGGTATTCTGTGAGATGCGTGAACGCCGTTCACGCATCCCTTCTCTCGGGAAGATGCGTGAACGGCGTTCACGCATCACGCCCGGGTCCGGGATGCGTGAACGCCGTTCACGCATCCCCGACCCCTTTTTAAAAATATTCGAACCCTATACCCTTTTATCAAAATTTAATTTTTTAAAAACCCAGATCAAAAAATTACCCGGCATCAAAGGTTGTGGCAAGGGCAGCGGCTGGACAAGGGTAGCAGATCACTATGGGGGTGGCGTGAGGTGGTCCGTCGGGATCCGGTGTGGCGCGATGCTGGAAGGAGGATAAGGAGGGGTGGCACCGACTTGAAGAGTCTCCGGGAAGGAGGTCCGGTTGCCCGGACGTGGGAGCAGTGCTGATAGTCGGCTGGCTAGGCTGGGGGGTCAAGGAGTAGGCCAGCCGGGAAGGGGCGACAACACGGAGGGCGGCCGAGAGGGGCGATGGCGCGAGCGGGGGGGGGGGGGGGGGGTTAATGGCCCGATGGCCTGGGTAGGAGGGCGCTGCAAACAAGAAGAAAAAAAATAAGGGTGAAACCCTAATCAATGGAAAAAGAGAAAAACAAGATTAAATAAAAAAACAAAACTAATAATAACATTAAAATTAGTAATAGTATTATTATTAAACTAAAACCGTAAAGAAAATAATTATAAAAATAAGAATAACAATAACAACAATAGCATAATAAAAGTTATTTCCTTAAAATGATAACGTTAATTAAAATTCTAACAAATTTAATGAGAATAACTAAGAATGATGATAACAATAATTTATGGTGATAGTAATAATAATGACAAGTTTATTAAAAATATGTTATTAACAATAATAATGAGATTAATAATATTAGTAATTATATTAATATCCTAACGTAAGTAATAATAATAATAATAATAATAATATCCTCAAATATTAAAATTATCATCATCGTTAAAATACTTCGTTCAATTTTACCACACTTTTTTTGCTTTATCTACTTTTTATTATTCATTTCATTGAATTTATCTGCCTTAAACACCAGGCAGGGCACGCAGTGAACTGGGCGAGGTCATGCGATGACCAATTCGAGGCTGTATTACTTCAACCGTGGTGCGAAGGAAGTGATCAAGGGAAAACACACATTTTTAAATAAGAAATAAAACATTTTATGTCGGACCTCGATCCGAACTACCCGCTGTCCAGATAGTTTATTAAAATAAACAAATTAGAAAAGACGGGTGTGACAATTCTCCCCACCATAAAGCTTTCCATCCCCGGAAAGCCACAACTAAGGCTCAGACCCAAAGTAAGAACGACACCCTCTTATGGTTTAAAGGGTGTCCACACAAACATAAAGCAAAAAGAGGCAAAAGTATCGTGCTCAGAGAAAGTGACTCAAATGACGACATAAAGGATGAATAAAAAGACTTTATGATAACTGTCACCCACCCCAAAGAGCTAAAACACCTATAGTTCACTAATCAAGGAAGGAACCCCTAAAACCCACTAAATCCAACTTCACTAGATGGAACATCCCAAGCACCATTGAATGAAAACCACGTCGTTAGTCTAGAATGATAAATGAGAGCTACCACGGCCTAGAAGCACCCTTATCACATATAATCAACTCATCTTTAGAACCAGAACCAAATGGTCAAAGTGGGGAAGACCGAGAGGCTCCCCACCATTAAAAACCTACTAACGCCCAAGACGAGACTGGAAAACCGACACGGGGAGGTTCGAGCAGACTCCCTACCATTAAAGAAGAGTCCAACACCGATTCATTCCAGAGACATTCCTGCAAGACCCAGTTCAGATCTCTCCACCATTATAACTGAAAGAAGGTATATAACATTGAAAATTTCACGATGGTGATCAAACACCCCACCACAAGGGGCGGGGAGGGAGGGACCCGACTACCGGGGGCGTTAAAAGCATGACCCAAGACAAACCAGCATTTCCACATCCCTGGATGAGCATCGTTCAAATTTGAGACTGATTTACCCGACAACCACATAAGGACCACTATAGTGATTACATCCAGTGGGAAGAAACCACCAGGACTTAAAGGTAACAAGACAAACACACCTCCACATAGTCACAGGAACCTTATGCAGCTAGACGGTTCGTTCAGAATGGAACAACCACAAAAAACAATTTAAACTGCCTTTACATTTAGCACTGATGACAGAAATAAATTCGGGGTCTCATACACTCCAGGGGTTCCAGACCACGTGCCAGCTTCACCCCGAGGCCTATGGATGTAGCCTTGATTTTTGAAGCATCTCATGCCTCGCAGTCAGGTGTCAAAGACTCCTAAACAGATCTTCTCCTTTTGGTGTCACACGCTACCACACTGCAACCGAGGCATCACCATAAAACACAATACATTACGACATCCAACTGATCATACACAGAATATTCAACAACACAAGAGTTGAAATGGTGCATACACATCACCCTTGGTCACACTGAATGAGAACACAACACCACAAATCGTCACCTGAACATGACCACTGCTGTAGAGAGGAACATTGTATGGATATGGACTTCATACTGAGTCTTAAACGACACAGTATTCCTGTAATTGACCATAGCATCCCCATGTGACTGGATCTGCCACAATAGTGGCCTAACGTAGACCCTTTCTTCTTAAAAGAAACCAACGAAGGACCAAAGGTCATTTAGAATAGTGGTCAGTACCGACCACTCCAGGCTACTTCCACCTTTTCCCCTTGGAGAGAACTCACACTGCAAAAGGTCACCAAACATGACCCTTGTAGCCGAGGAAAACACTACAAACCATTCAATACATCGGTAAGCACTGATAACATTGAATCGCTATCACCCCTCCCCGCTGGAATTTCGTTCACCACTTCTAGGGGAAACCATCAGATGCAGGATGTCAAATTTTACACCCGATGACTCAGCCAACTCAAAATACCATAAATCCCTTCATCTCCCGTCGCATCTTTCATCCCTCTGTGAGAGGGTCCACTTAGTTATAAAAAGGAGAGGTGGGTTCAATTCCAGAATCCAAGAAGAGATTCCTCTGATCAAATGGAGGGTCAGCCAACAACGATTTTCCTGTGGCCGCACTTCAATCACATTTCAACACTTTATGGGGGGGAATACACTAGTCATGAAAGAAAACCATTGACCCAACCAAACTGGTCCAATGGTCAAGAAATATCGCAAGAGAATGCTAAATATGCATGGGAAACCACTACAAGGGCTTCCCGAAGCACTTTTCAAAAGACACTATTAACCACATGTTTTCGCACCAACTGACCAACAAGAATTAAAAATCAGGACACAAATCAGTCAAAAAAGGATTCTCGGCTCGAAATGCCTCACATCCAACCTTTCAAAAAATTACAAGGACACACCACACACTTACCGGTTATGTAAAAACACAAAATTTTTCATTTAACAAAACATTTTGAAAATAAGCAAAGACAGTGAGTTTCACAAACACCAATGGTGTCCCATGGGCCTCACACATGCATGTTCTCGTGCCACACCAGCACCCACCTCATATCCATCAATACACTCATCTACTCATTCCATTAACCCTTTCTCTTTACATATACACTCATGCATGTGGTTGCTCATGAGAACACCAAGGATAAAAACCAAACCTTTCCATTTTTCAAACCCAAAAAAAATCCAACCCACACTTTTCAAACCTCACATGGAATTTCATTTTTAAAGCGCTTTATTTGAAAACATTTTCCCAGACCAAAACATTATTACTTAAAAAGCAAATTTCAAGAATTTAAAAAGAAAGAAACAAGGAACGATGCAAGAGAAAACTAGTGTCAGTGGGTGACTGGAACATATGGTTGGCGGTTATACGCCAATCACGCCACTGACACGGAGGGTATTCTAGGACAACGTCCCCAGTTCCACAAGGCTTTCCAGACCCTACGAGCTCACTAAGACCACTGACACTACTCCTTTTTCATTTCCCTTATACAATATTAACCGCAAGGACCCAAAACTCAGACAAACCACAAAATACTTTGGTAACTTGAGTCCCTCCACGAGGTGTGCTGGCCAGGCACCTTACTCGCAGCCAGGACGTTGAGTCCCGACAACCTTGAATTTGGTCTACACCGACTATATCTCAAAAGAACACGACCCAAGAGAGGAAACCTACCCTCTGATACCATTTTTTCATGATCCAGGCCGGGTCGCCATCTGACCCGGCGCCCGACCCGATCCGCGACATGGCCCGAAGGGCGTTCCCGAACCCCACGGGCTGGCACAAGGGCCTGGGTATCAAAACGAACACATTGGAACAATTTTACCCGAAATGGTAAGCACAAAACAACTGATAAGATGAAGAAACTGAAACTGAAAGTAGACAACCCAACATGGCCTTAAACTGAAAACAAAATCATGTGTTTACAACATGAATCCACAACAAAAATAAGCGACAACAAAAGAAACTCAAACTCAATCCTCCAAGCAACCAGAGAGACACATCATCCACACGCCACAACACCAACCTACACGAGAAGAACATCAATGACCAGAACCACCATCGTTGAGCACGATGTCACAACCTGGAATACACAAGAAACAAAGTCTACATGCACCCAAAGGTGTATGTAGGGTGTGAGCCAAAATACCAATAGGACGTCACCCAATAAAAAGGTTCCACGTATAAACATTAAATGACAAATACATTTGCAGGATAAATAAATAAAAGGACACAAAAGCTTAAAAATCTTTAAATAAACAGTTTCTATAAAGAAATCACTTTTAAAGAAAACAACTTAATTGAAATAAAACACCCTTGCATAAAAGAAAACTCAAACCTTCACAAAAACCGAAAAGATGCACCATATGCCGATGATGGGTGTATAGTAGTCTAGGAGCACCAAAAGTGGGAGAGGCCCTAAAGGTACTAGAATATGGAATGAGACCCTAAAACCTCGCGTCTCGGTGAAAAATATAGAAATCACAACAAAATATGTTCTCGTGCATGAGCCACTAGACAGGGCAACACATCCAAAACCTAGTGGTCTCCGATCATCATCTAATATTTAGTTAGTGTTGTAAGCATCAATATAGATATGTGAAACTGGACTGAGGCCACTCCCAAATCACTAGCACGCTAGTCTAGTCCGCCCACCTATTAACCAGGCTTCCCCTTTTGTGCTCAAGATGTTCCAACTTCACATTTCATGTCAAAATAAACAAATAAAACAAATAAGGTGTAACATAAACCCAACGTCACACTTCCACACACACCGAAAACCATTTGAAAAAGTACGTATAGAAAAAGACTTTACCGAACTCAATTAAAACAATTTCTGTACAACTAATAATTTTTTATTAAAAACACATTAAATTTTTATCGTTAATAATTTTATTAAATCATATTAAATAATTGGTGAACAAATTCTTTAAAAAGAAACATAACATGGCTTAACACACAAAACAATTAAACCCTCTTTCATGAAAAGACACACTCAATGCCACATCAAGATCACAAATTGCACGACTTTCATTAATTAAAAACCCAACAGCCCTATTGAAAACATATTTTACCGATTAAAAAAAACACTATAAATTTTATTAAGCAAACCAGAAGATAAAACATGACTCTAAAAACCAAAGACGAACTCAAATTCCCTTTTTTGAACAAATGAATATGAACACTATGCCAGAACATAAACTGCGCACTTTGCGTATTTTCACAAAAACAAACACAAACTTTATAAATACTCTAGAACACAAACATTTCACTTTGCACATATGAAACGGCTAACTGCACAAGCTGTAAAACCCTAACAATTGACTAAAAATAAGATTTCAGTCAATGAACGCACCCACCCATCTAAAAATACCACCAGACAAATATTAACACATGAAAAACATCATTAATACCAAATTCGCTACCAAATTAATTAATCAAAGAACATCAAAAATTAACTAAGCTAGCAAATTAATTCATTAAGTAATGTTTAAATGTGGAACCACCTAACTCGACGTCAAACCTCAAAAATTTGTGAGAGAACTTCAAATTCTAGTGCGAAACCTTAATCGTGCGCCGTTTGCACCGCAAGGAACCTAGAGCAAACAAATACACATAAATTCAAACCCAAAAACTCTAAATTAAAACTGAAAAATTAGAACATATACCTGCTGAAAAAAAACACCAAGGAGAAATACTTAACCGGGGGATGTTCGCTGGACGGAGCCGGGGGTGGCGATTTAGCTCTTCGCCGGATGAAGCAGGAGGGAAACAGTTCCGAGTGGGAGTTAGCGCGTGGCGCAAGAGCATGGCCGGGGTTCGGGCGCACTGGAAATTGCCGGACCAAGCAGGGGCGCTAGGGACAAGGCAGGGGGATGCTCGCGTGGGAGGCGCCGGAGGTTGCGATAAGGGAAGCGGCTGGACAAGGGTAGCAGAGCACTATGGGGGTGGCGTGAGGTGGTCGGTCAAGATTCAGTGCGGTGTGACAATGGCAGGAGGAGAATGAGGGGTGGCGTTGGCTTGGAGAGTCACCGGGAAGGAAGTCTGGTTGGCTGGACGTGGGAGCGGCGTGGATAGATGGCTGGCTAGGCTGGGGGGGGGGGGGTCAAGGAGCAGGCCAGTTGGGAAGGGGCGACAACATGGAGGGAGACTGAGAGGGGTGATGGTGCCAGTGGGGGGGGGGGGGGGGAGAAGTCCGGCAGCCATGGGAGAGGGGTGTGGTGGTGGAAATGGGAGGGGAAGGTGACAAGCTAGGCAATCGAGAGGGGTTGTGAGCAACGTGAGGAGGAGGTAAACAGGAGGGGGGGGGGGGTGCGGCGGTTCTGTTGAAATAGAAGAAGGGGGGTAAGGGCCTGACGACCTGGGTAGGAGGGCGCCGCAGACAAGAAGAAAAAAAGGGTGAAACCCTAAATAAAGGAAAAAGATAAAAAAAGATAAAAAAAACAAAACTAATAATAACATTAACATTAGTAATAATATTATTCTCAAACTAAAACATTAAAGAAAATTATTACAAAAATAAGAATAACAACTAAAACAATAGCATAATAAAAGTTATTTCCTTAAAATGATAACATTAATTAGAATGAAATCAAATTTAATGAGAATAACTAAGAATGATGATAACAATAATTTATAGTGATCGTAATAATAATGACAAGTTTTAAAAAAAATGTTCTTAATAATAATAATGAGATTAATAATATTAGTAATTATATTAATATACTAACGTAAGTAATAGTAATAATAATAATTATAATAATATCCTCAAATAATGAAATTATTATCATCGTTAAAATACTTCGTTAAATTTTACCACACTTTCTTTTTCTTTATCTACTTTTTATTATTCATTGCATTGCATTTATCTGCCTTAAACACCGAGCAGGGCACGCAGTGAACCGGGCGAGGTCGCGCGGTGACCCATGCATGGCTGCATGACTTCAATTGTGGTACGGAGGATGTGGTCAAGGCCAAAACATGCATTTTTAAATAATAAATCAAAAATTTTATGTCGGACCTCGACCTGAACTACCCAGTGTCCAGAATGTTTATTAAAATAAACATATTAGAAAAGACGGGTGTGACACAAATGAATTAAATTGAACACATATATTTATTAGATATCTATTTTTACATAAAATAAATTTAAAGAAATAAAATAAATATTTAAATAAAAAGTCTGTTTTAAACAATAACTATGTGTTTATCACTATTCATCAAAAATTGATAGTTTTTTGAAAAATACCAATATTTACCCTAAGAAATTTTTGATATTATGAATCCAAAAATGAAGTCCATTTTGAATGATAAAATTTATAAAATTTCAAAAAGTGGGTATTACTATTCTTGATGGCTAGTTTGATTGGTCTCGGTGTGTTAGAATCTCGAAGTTACGTACAATGAAATCTATTGAATTATTCAAAGGGAAACGTACCGTAAATGCTGGGGTGTTACATTATTGAACACTAAAAGAAAGATATTGTTGATCATTTGTTGATACAACGATTTTGTTAATTTAATTTTAAATTTTTTTCTAAAAACCACCAACATATAAGTTGATAATGAAGTTACATTAATTTTATTTCTGGATAATAAATACGACAATAATTACTTTCATTCTAGAATCATATTGAGTCCTTTAAATATGGGATTTTATTTCATTTATTAAAGAATTAGTTTTTTTTGAAGTTTTTTATATGTTTACGGGAAATACATTTGAAACCCAATTCATTATAAAGAATTTATGGTTTGTATACCCAACATTTGGAATAAAATATTGATTAGAAACCCTAATATTATAATAAATATTACATTTTGGGGGGAAAATGTATGGTTCATCATTACTAATTTTGTAATCAATCATATTCTATCTAGTATACTTTTTGATTTTATAGCTACATAGACAAAACATATGTTTGACTTGGTCAACTATGGAGGTGTGAATTATGGTTTATTCCCAGGATTTTGGCAAAGGTTTCATCAAAATTAATAAACTCTTTAAATTTTTTTAAATACCTACTCAGAGGCTCATGTTAAAAATATAAAATCATTTTTATTTCTTTGGAATTTTATGATATTCTTGGAACATTATAAAAAAAATTGATTTAACATGTGAGATTTTTAGATCTGTTTGACCAAATGAAATTTTACTTTCATGTTAAATACAAATATGTTCATCTTATAATGATTCATATGTTCTTATTATGAACACACATATGTGTATTCGAAAATAAGAATGATTTTTTATCTATAGACATACTCATTGGAGATATACCTGTTTGGATCATTTTAATTTTCATCGAACACTATTAACTTATAAATATATATTTTTAATCATTTTCTATAGTTCAAAAATTTCCATACCCATGATACACTTTGGATACATACACATTTGATCATCTACCTAGTGTTTTCTGTAATTTTTTCTTTGAAATTCATGTTTGATGATGAATAATATTGTATTTATACTTTGTTTTATTGAAGATTGTATAATACTATCAATTGATTTTTTAACTACGAGACAATGATATTTCAATATGAGTATTCTAATATATTGTATGTTTAAGAGCATTAGTTTCTCATACTCAGTCCATGGTAGAGATTCATCTTCTCATACTATGATCTATATATTTTGATTCATTATAAAATAACCAGAAGTCTCTATAAAAGCCTATAATATATGTTTGCAATCACCTAAACTCGGTTTTAGATGTTCCTACAAGAATGAAGTACTAGTGAACATAACTAACCTCATAGATAGATCATTATTGGATTAGACTATGGGATCACAATTCCCTAAACCACTAAAAATCCCACTTTTTCATTTTTGTTATTTATTTAATGACTCTTAACTATCTTTGGGAGAGGATAAAATAATATATTTTATATCAATATGAAATTTTTGTTTCTATAATATTTCTAAAAGAACGCAATTCACCCCCTCCTCTTGTTTCTTTATTTTTTGGTTCTGACCTAATAGTATGGTTCTAGTTCAGAATAAATTAGCACTGCCATGTCACGACCCTCCTTCTTCAAGATGGGGGAAGGGATGAAAATGTGCCATGAACTTCATTTTTCAAGATGAAAAAAGGGATAATGACCTCCGAGTCCCACCTACAATAGGACCTAGTGTGGCGACCAACACCATTGGTATCCAATCACATGAAATGGGATGAATTACAATTTTTATAGTGACCATTATTGGGAGATAAGATTTATGAACCTAAAAAAACTCCAAGACACACACACACACACACATATATATATATAAGAATAAAAAATCCATCCCACATTCATGTATCATGTAAAAATGGTAGAAATAAAAAGAAAATATATAAAGTATATACCAAAATAAAACAAAGCAGAAACACAACAACTCCCAGGTGTCCAAGCTAGTAAGTTTCATCACGGTCCACATAATCTCCATATAAACCTGAAAATAGTTTTATATATATAGTGTGAGAATAAAGTAAACATAATAGGAAAATCCAAATTCACTCATGTAAAAGAGGGAGAAGTACAGTAATGCCCATGTGAGAAGATAGTAGAAAATCAAAAGATCCTATCATGGTATATTATCCGCCTTCCATCAAAGACGTATGCTCAAAAAAAAGACAGGTAAATAATGTAAAGTATTAATCCCATTGATATTTGGGTACCCCGCACCAGTTACCACTGTTTAACTACTCATCCATAAATGATAATTTCTGAATGCTACCACGCTCATCTACAAACCCCACTGTCACAACCTCCCCACACACAACTGGAAAACAAACCACTCCACATTCATTCCCACCTACACTTGGGCATCTTACAAGACCACAATCATGTTCATAGTCTCCTGGCCCTCATGCTGAGGATATCTGGGAAAGATTACCATTCATGCATGAACATGGGCCTCACAATATCACTAAAACTGGTCTAAAGAGTATTGTGATACCAATGCCTAGAATAGGGATTCATGAAGAGAAAATAATATCAATCCATCCTACCACATGGATGTTGGGAAAGGACGCATTACCCCATAATAATAGGGGTGTTCAACATGTAGTTCTCAGAATGGGTGGGGTGCACATAGAAATAAAATGTTACTACCAGTATATATATAAATAGGAATCAAACAATCATCCCAACCTTTGGGTTTTCAAAACAAACATTTATCCCACACCAAACATCCCTTTTTTGAAAACCTACATTTACACATCACCATAAATGATGGTCACTTCCATAATGATAAAAACAAAACCAACATAAATTTAATAACTTGATCATATGAAGTGTTTACTAGTAATTCCATCTCAACATGGGATACTATCAAAATACACCACCCTACATGTAATATCCTAACAAACAATCAATCTAGAAAAGACACTAGAAACTTAGGGTGAAAGGCCTGTGCAAGGCAACACCATACTTCTTTAAAAATATCACTCCTAAAAAAGAATTGAAAGCCCCAATACATTAAAAAGCACCATATCCAACCTTACAAAAAAACCATATTTTAGTCCCACTACACACTCCACTTTCCCAAACACCCATTTAATCACTTCCTTCATCAATAATCAAAATAATGACTCTATGTCCTTCCTCTCAGTATGTAATCCCCCAAAACACCTCATCAAAACCACACTCATTATCCCCAGTATATAACAAAACACACCCACTATAGCATAAAAAGACATTCCTTGAAACTGAAGACTTATTTTCCAACCACTAAAAAGATGCAATCCCACTTCATAACAAGTTTATCCATTACATAATCTATTAATCTCTCAGTACTAGATACTATCACATCACCCTTACCACTCCGTACTCATAGCCACACTCCCAGCTACAAAACCACCTGACCAAACAAACCAAAGGATGAACAGATCCATATACAACTCATAACCTCACTAATCGACAAGGTGTATATATATTTTTATGTACTATTCTTTAATTCCACTTTCATTATTTATTTGTGATCACAAAACATGTTTGATCCTAGGAAATCCATTTATTTTTCTAAACATATGTGATTAATAAAATTTTCATATTTTATCCATTCAATAAGGGGAAAAAAATTCTCAAGTCATGCATGTGTGAAAAAAGCGTCCACCAATGTCCATGAATATCTGAAGGAATAAAACCCTAAAAAACATGACATGGATCAAGGATAATATATTAAACAGAGAAATAATCATCAACATCCTCTAACACCCTTAGTTATTACTTCCTATTATCATCATTAAATTTGTTTCAACGGTAACCACAAGAAGACATCATGACACCAAACCCACATGATACACAAATAAAATAGAGATGAAGGGGTCCCGAATAGGAACAACATACGATCAACAATCCCTCCATCTACCATGAAAAATGGGGGATCATGCCTGTAATAGGAGAATCCAAACAAGGATGAATCTGATCACCACAGTACAACACATGACTCCATGGGAAAGAAAGGCTCTCAACATACCAAGAGAAAAAGAAAACACACTGGAAATATATTATCTCATCTTAAAAGAGAGAGATATTATATCAACGGAAGGGAAATGGTTCCAAAAGCCATTACAACTAGATCATGGTCAGGACCATACAGTTTGACTATTTCAATGCCCTTGCAGTGTTAGGATTGTAAATATATAATTAATATCCTTTGAGACACATTTAGAAATGGTCATACTAGGTTTCATACTTGATTTACATCAAACAAAATGTGAGAGGGATGAAATTGGAAAAACCTAAAATTGATGGAAATGAATCACTGATGGGTGAGTCCCTAACATGATATATCAACAGTGATTCACTGACATAACCCATCAAAATTGAGTCACCAATGTGACCCAATGACACCTGACTCACTAACCCTAGTCACCAACACCTGACCAACCACCGCTCGACCAATTGATGCCCAACCTATCAACTCCCGACCTACCGATACCCATGCTATAAATTCTGAGTAAATGATGATGATCTACCCACACAAGCAACCGATTTGAGCTAGAAACATGATCTATCGACATGAGATACCAATGGAAGCTAGCGATACCACCTGCTAATGAAACCTACATACCCTGAGCCACCAATGGAAAAACTATAATTCTGGAAATATCTTTAAAAGAGATTGCTTTATCTCCCACAAAACCCCAAACAATAGATATTATAAATTTAATAAACCATGGAGGTCCAAACCATTATATTAGATACTTCTCATACTATTATTTCCCTTGAGAATTCAAAACCAAACATAGATGAAAATGGGGTCTGATCAACCACCCCACCAGATACCTCTCCATGATAAACGAAACGCGGTGTTATAAATATATATTGAAACATCAATATCAAATAACACATCATCCCACATATTCTAACCCAAACATCCACAAGATAACCCACCCAGGTGAAAGCTATCTAGACACATGGATTAGTGAGTTCCTTTCTCTATGTTAAGTAACTATTTGCTATGGGTGACACTGACTCGCCCACAAAGGATTTATCACATCTCAATTAATGAATTTGAATTAAGAATATGGTCTCACCATTTCATCATGTTAAGAATTAATCACACTCAATAGAACAAGGAAGAAACCCATCTCATAATAAACATGTTCAAAGAACTAAATCATAAGAAAACCACAATAGTAAAGCTCAAAACAACTCTAGGTATTGGGAAAGCATCTGTACCTCCCTTCCCATTTACACTCCCGTAGGCCACCATGCCTCTACAACCCATGAACAAAATGAAATGTCTATCCATGCAACACCTTCCCTTGAAGACCCTGGATCCGCACTGGTCACTCTACATATGTTATTTCATCTTAGATATCCTACTCTCCCTAGTCAATGATGTCAGAGTCATAATGTAGATAATGATGATGTTTAGAGACATGGAATATGTTGTGGATCCTATTCAACTATGGTGTCTACCCCAAATGGTATGCCACCTTGCCAACTGGACCTAGCACCTCAAATAGTCTGATGAACCCATGATAATGTTCTCTCCCTTTAATGAACTACTATGGACCATGATGAGGATAAAAATTCAAGAAAACCTGGCCTCAGACCTCAAACAAAAAATGCCTACTCCTATGATTTCCATACGACTTCTGTTGGCACTGTGCTACCTTCATCATCTCATGAACAAGATTCACCTTCTCAGTCATAGTCTGAACCACATCCATACCAATAACAACTCCCTCCCAAACCTATGTCTAGAAAAACTATGAACAACATGGTCTCTCGTACAAGTATTCTAAAATAGCCATATCAATGAATGAGTGATATATGTTGTTGTAAGAAAACCCCAAAAAAAGTAAAATGTCATACCCATGACCCACTTATGTCAAAATGCATTCTCATTGAAGGTCTCCAATGTCTGGATGGTCATATCTATTTTACCATCTACTTGAGGGTGAAAAGCAATGTTGAGGTGTAATTGAGTGTCAAAAGAATGTTTCAATCCCCTCCAGACTCATGAGGTAAAACACATATCACAATCTGAGACATCCAATATCAGATCCCCATGTAGTCGCACCACATCATCCACGTACCTCTGTGCTAAGGAATCCATATCCCTCGACTCCTTGACTGCTAAGAAGTAATCTGATTTTCGCAATATATCAACTACTACCCACATTTAATTTCATCTTCTGTCAGGCCTGGGTAGTCCTATGAATAAATATATTGAGATGTCATTTTACTTAAACTCAAGGTATTCTAAGGTCTGTAACAAACCACATGGAACACGATGCTCATCCAACACCCACTAGTACCCCATGCACTTCACCACAAACATCACCACAACCCACTTCATTATAGGCCACAAAAAATACTCATTAAATACATGGTACATCAAAAAAACAAATATCTTTACCGCTATGGTTGAGATATGAAAATCACAGAGAACTCCCTCATGTATTTCCACTTGGGAAAAAAACATTAAAAGGCTCAACAACTGATTCTGAACATCCTCTGACCATCCCTCCGATGAATTTTCATGTTCAATGTGATCACACATCACCTATACCTCTATGTATCCCCAATGACACTCCTCAACTTTCTGCCTCAGATATATATATACCATCATATAAAAAATAGATCCTCTACCTCCATCCATTCGTGCATCTATGTGAAAGGCATCCAACTCCTACATCCCCTTCAAAGCATTGGTAGATTCCTGATCTACATATCTCTATTACATCCTGCTCAATGCATATTCTACAACATTTCACTATCCTGAGGTGTAAGAGCTCTCAAAATCATATCCACAATGAAACTACATCCACCTATACTGCTTCATGATTAGATCTAACTTAGAAAAGATATACCTCAATCTCTTGTGATCCTTGAAGACCACAAATCACTCCCAAAGAGGTAATGTTTCCACAAATTTAGCGCAAACATGACCACTACTAGATCTAGATCATGGGTGAAATTTTTAAGTTCATGGGGGAGTAACATACTAGGACCTTAAAAATAACACTCTCCATTTCTATGTCATCACAATACCCAATCCCCAATATGAACCATCACAAAACACTTTGATCATCACCCTTCCCTATGGAATCCTGAGGACTCGATCACCGAGAAACATCCACCTCAAATAGCCGAATGAAACCTTGCATTGCTCACTCCACACAAACAATTATCCTTTTCTATTCATAAGAATCAATAGAGCTTCTACTTGAGATAAATCATGTAAAATCTCTTGTAATATCTTTCTAGTCTAAGAGAAATGCAAACTCCTACCACATTCTTATGTGCCTCCCAAGAAACAACTACCTCAACCTTTGACATATCCAATGTTTCACCCAATTGGGACACCACTTGTCTAAGGAATTGGACCAACAGTGTCCACAAACTTCACATGGACAACTTTCTATTGATCTAGTGGCATCAAATGTCTTCTAAGATAGTCTAAAGATGCTTAGTAAACCCCAATTTTACATCGAGTAGATGAGTATTTCATTGAACAATATGATGACAAACCAACCCAGGAACTCACAAAATATGGAGTTCATAAGTCCCTTGAACACACTTGTGTATTCATAATACCGAACGACATATCCGTGAACTCTATGTGGCCAATCATGTACCTGAAATTTGTCATCATGATTTCACCATCCTTCACCCACAACTGGTGATATCTAGACCACAAATCGATCTTATTGATCCATCTTTATCCATTTATTTGGTCTAAATTTTCATCTACCATCGGGAGAGGGTAACAGTTCTCGACCATTACATGGTTCAAAATCTGGTATCCTACACACATCATCATAAAACCATATGCCAAATTCTCAATCATGAATGGTGAACCCCATGGAGACACACAGGTCTGGATAAATTCCTTCTCTGTGAGATCCTGAATTTGAAATCTTAGCTCCTATAGATCAGAAGGTTCCATCTGATAAGGATCCATCGAAATTAATGAAGTACCAGATTGTAATTATATCATAATCTCAATATCAAATATAAGGGGTATATTCACATAATCCTCAATAAAAATAACCAAGAAGTTTTAGACAACTATTGGAATCCCCACAATCCTATAATACACTGGTTACATATATAGTTAGGCCAACAAGAAAATAAGAGGATCCACCCATCAATTACCCATCAAAAAACAAATCTCACCAAAAAATCTACATATTGTCTATCGACGTATGAGAACATGAATCTTCACCAAAAGCAGTTGATAACAATTTTCATATAGTATAGAGTCGTCTGCAAGTATAACATAATATGGGTGAATCTATAATAGAAAGAGGTACCCACTTGACTTATGTGGCCCCTACATCAGTTTACATCCTAGAAAAACATCAAGAATGATGGTCTGACCATCGACAATTGTACTCAAACCCAAGGGCACAAGAATTTTCTCTATTTATTGCTCTAGAGAATGAGCTAGATTGGGTGAAACTAAGGAGTGCGGAGATCCTGAATCAAAAAAGATGCAAGTGTTTGGAACACACTGATCATACCTAAAACAATATCTAGCCCTAGTAGAAATGTTTCCTATGTGACATATAAATGACCAGACACAACTCTTCCAACCTTATACTATAGGCCTTCTCCATGACCACACTTGGGTTAAGGTCTCTAAGGAATTCTTTGAGGTAAGCATTCACCTATTCATTCATATGTTGGTGGAGTAAGGGATTGTTCTCCCTGGTGTGGAAATAGCATGGCCAACAACAACTATAGAGGCGGGCATTAAACCTTCCCACCTCCACCATACTGATGTTGAATTGGGTACTAACACTAATGGTGTCTGTGGCCTCCACAAGTGAAACACCTAAGGACCAAGCCTATGGGGAAGGCATGAGGGCCAGATGGTCGAAACAGAAACATATGAGGTCGGCTCCCCACTTGAATAAACCAAGAAGGACTTGAAACCGTAGTCCTACAGCTGATAGTATTTGCCTTTGAAGAACTCATATAGATCCCCTCTCATGGTAAACCTTCTTATGAGTCGATCCTCTCAACTACCTCATCCTTCTTCCGGACCTCTATGTATGTCAGCATGGTGGAGGGAGTAACTGTGTACAAGAGTGAAGAATGGAGTCCCTACACTAACTGTCTTATCTGAGACTCCTCATTTGGAATGAGATATTAAAAAAAAGAAATCTATAAACATGATCCCCAACTCACGTACTGAAATACTCCCCTACTGAAGGAGAGTATCTCCTATCGCTTCTCAACCTTCATGGTTGAAGAACGGAATTCCACCAAAAACTCATTCTAAAAATTGACCCACTGAACATCATTCTCCTTTATATCTCCTAGGTATATCATCCACCATTGAAATGAAACTCTCCTCATATGAATAACAAAAAACATAACCTAGGAATCTGTCAGAGCCTGAATCAAGCTGAAAGTGATCACACGCTCCTCAATCAAACTCTCTATCTCTATATTTGAAATTCTACATTCACAATTTCCCAGAATCTGTTGATGGAAAAAATGAAGCATCATATACTATTGGTGGTTATCATACTCTGGATATATCCTCCACCGATCATCCAGATCGGTCTACTGAGAATTCACTAATTGTACTACACGTGGATGACGACTGAGTGCCATAGCTAAAAAGTTAACAAGGAACTCATAATCCTGAGTAGTATGTAATTTTATTTAGGAATAATTCTAAACCATGTTTTATTTTAATTTACCAGAAATAAAAAAAATGAACAATAACACAAGTATTTTTGATTCATGTACCATCCGTAGGGTCACTACATTGAAACTAGTGTAGCCTCACTTGGTTGTTTGGTGAGCTCAGAGTCCTTACATCGGATCACGAGGCCCCTAAAATCCCATGTCCTAGAATATAGATACTTGCCTATGTCATATACTAAGATTGCCTAAAACTACTGCACTACCATCCCATTCAATCCTCATTGTACCTAACTCCAAAATATATCATATCTCTCAAGCATCAGACCTCTGATACCATTATATCATGACCATCTTTATTCTATAAGAATGAAGGGATGGAAAAGTGTCGTGATCTTAATTTTTCAATATGAAAAATAGATAATGACCCCCATGTTCCACCTCCAACATGCCATGGGGTTGAGACAAACATCATGGGTATTCAATCTCATGAAATGGGAGGAAATACTATTTTTATAGTAACAATGATCCGGAGATTAGAAATATCAACCTCAAAACAACTCCAAGACACACACACACACAGAGATATATATATGAATCCAAAATCCATCTAATTTGAATGTATAAAGTAAAAATTCAATAAATACATCTAAAACCTTCAATGTAAATTGCAATATAAAACTAAACAGTGACATAACAACTCCCCAAAGTCTGATCTTATAAGGTCCAGCATGGTCTGCATAATCTCCCTGAAAAAATAAAAATAGTTTTATATACCTAGGGTGAGGGTACAATTATACTCATTTAAAAAATCCAAGGTCACTCTTGCATAAGTGGGAGAAGTATACTAATTACCTTTTAAGAAGAAAAGAGAATCTCGAAAGAAACTAACAAAGTATACTATCCCCCCAACCTTTTCATGGTATGATCACCAAATAAAATATTTCAATTAAAATAAAGTAGCATGCATGTCAATATATGTGATCCCTGAATCAATTCCCACTGGATTAATTATCATCTCTAATGGAGAATGTCCTTATTCTAATATGCTCTTCTAAAAGCCCCCCTCTCACAACCTTCCCACACACACCTCTGACTCAAACCACACCACATTCTTGACCGTACATATCTGTTCCAAAAACCACACCACATCATTCTTTCATATAGAGGGGCTTCAACCTAAAGGCAACTAGGAAAGAACACCTCGATCACACAAATGTGGGCCAGGAAACCACACCACAACCTGATAGAAATGTCGTGGTCTACCAATGCCTAGATGAGGGAGATGAGAATAACCAATAACCATTCATCCATCCTCTCACTGGGATGTTGGTAAAGGACACCATACCCTGTAAAAATGCGGGTGGTCAGCATGTAGTGCTCATCATGGGTGTGGATTTCAAAGAAATCATAAGGAATTAATGTATATATATATGTATCAAACACACATCCCAATATATGGGTTTTCAAAACAACAAACCAGCCCATAAGAAACTACCTTTGCTGCCAAACCTACACGAACGGATCACCATGAAAGATGATCACATCCATAATGATAAAAAGGAATCCTCTAAACATTTAATAACTTGAAACTATTATGTATTTACTAGTTATTCTAGCCCTACCTAAGAAAACATTGAACACACCCCTCCATAAGTGAAATCATAACCGACACTAACTTCACAAAAGTCTTTGGAAAGTCCAAGCAGAATGCCAATGCAAGGTAACACCATATATATTGAAAATTAACCCTCCTAAACCATCTTTGGTAGAACCTCTACATGACAAAGCACCGCATCTAGCAAAAATCACAAAACTCAACTGGCTTGCATTCCCTCTGCACACTCCCCTTTCCTAAACATCTATTCAACCACAACCACCACAATTCCTTAATATAATGCCACCTTATCCTTCTAAAAACAAGTTAACCCCAAAAAACTCTTCACTACCACACTCGTTATCCCTTCAACATAAAAACACCACAACAAGCAACATAAACATAATGCAACCTGAAAATGCAGCCCCACCTGCCAAACCTATGCCCAGATGTCATCCCACTACATAACAAGTTCATCCATTCAACAATCAACTACTCTATCAATATGAGGTACCATCACACCACCCAAAGGACCCCCTAATCACATCAACATCACCAAAAAACCAGAATAAACACATGTTTGAACATAGCCATATACAACACACAACCACACCAAACAACAAGGTGTATTCAGATTTTGTAGCAATCATTATTTAATTCCACTCTCATTATACAAGAGTTATCACATAACAATTTAGATCTTGGGGTATCCATATATTTAACCGAATATATTTTATTATTGAATTTTCTATATTTTAGCCTTTCAAAATGTAAACAATGACAAATATTTACAATTTATGAATTTTCAAAAACAGAGGCCACCAACGACAATGATTTTCAAAAGTCATAAAGCCATTAAAAAACATGACATGGATCAATGATAACAAATAAAACAAAGTGATCATCATCGTTGTATTACCATCCACTCATTTATCACTTCTTATTATCTTTGATAACTTGGACTCAACCATAACCATAAGAATTCATCAGCACACCCACCCCACATGATACAAAAATAAAATAGAGATGAATGTATCCCTACATGGAAGAAAGACGATCAACAATCCCTCCTTGTTCTAAGATATTTGGGGGGGTCACACAAGGAGAAGGAGTCTCTAAGAAAGGATACATATTAATTCCACAACACAACCCATGGCCACATTGGGGGGAATGGCTTTAGCACCATGAAAAAACAAAAAACAATGGAAAGAGAAAATTTCATCTTTGAAGAGGCAGATCCTATATCAACGGAAGGGAAATGGTTTCATGGGCCATTAAAGTCAGATCGTGGTCAAGACCACCTGGTTTGACTATTTCAATGCCCCATGAGAATTTGGATATTTAATATATAATTAATATCCATTGAAAATACATTAGAAACTTTAAATCTAGTTTTTATAATTGATTTATGTCAAATAAAACACGAGAGGGGCGAAACTAGAAAAACAGGAAAAAGCTAGAAATGGCATACCGATGGGTGAGTCACTGACCTGAGTCATTGATAGCAAGTCCCTGACCTGATCCTCTAATAGTAAGTCACTTACAAGGCCCACCAATTCCTCATATACTAATACGAGCCATCGACGCCCGACCCACCAACACCTATGCGAGTGACAGTCGACCTACCGATGCCCAACCTACTAATGCACGTCCAACCAATGGTGAGACACCAATGATGGGATACCTTCGTGTGCTACCGGTGTGAGCTACCTATGTGAGCTATTGATACCACCAACCGATGTGACCTACCAACATTGATCCACTGATGGAAAACAATAATTTTGGAAAACTCTTGAAATAAGAAACTCTTACCTCCCAAAACACCCCAAAACACCCCAAAACACCTTATTTTGACAATGTAATTGACCAAGGAGGTCCGAGCCATTTCAAGTCGTAAGGGATTTATTCTAAAATTCCTCTCTTTAAGATATTTTTTTTATTTTTCTATTAATTTCATTTTTGTGGTTTATATACTGAATTTTTATGTTTTCATATTAGGAATTATAATTTAATCATGGAATTTTCTATTCAATTACATTCCTAATATTCCATGGGTGTTTTATTAATGTGTTATGCAACATGGAAGAGTTTTTCGAGTTTGAATTCTATTCCTTTAGAAAATTTACATATTATAAACCATCTTTTTATCTATGGTGATATATTTATTTAATATCACATTATTTTTTATTCATTTTTACTTTTTAATACATGGCATAAACTATTCAAAATAAATTTCATTTCATCTAATGTGTTTTGAGTAAAGTGTCTAACCATTAATAAGAGTTTTTAATAACTGAACTATCTTTCATTAAGATACGATTGTTCACTTGAACATATTTCTTATAGTTTGGATTAATTATTAAATTTTAATGTATTATGTTTTATTCAGTGAATGTTAAAATTTATACCACATTAAAAAAATTCAAATTTATCATGATTCATGGAGTATGTTTCCTGTTATATATATTGAAAATTAAATTGTCATATACTTATGTTATAATGCTTCATTGTGAACTTCCTCTTTAAATTATTAGGTTCTCATATGCCAAAATTTCAATAGATGGTATTTTATAATCCGATTATTGAAAATTTGGATTTAATAACGATGAATATTTTGTTACTATTTGTACACTATGACATTGAGACAATTGTATTTTGAAAATAATAAAAAGGAATAATTAATTTCTCTTTCATATGTTTTAACTTCTAACCCTATTTTCTCCAAGATAAAAATTATTTATTTTCAAGGATCCATTGTTGGATATTCATTTTAAAATTATATGATTTAAGATCCTTTCACAATCAATTTCTCAAAATTTACCATCGAAAGAAAAATGTTTATATTTATTTTATATCAATGATGAAAACATTTTCCAAATGATATTTTATGTTTTTACATCTATTTTTGTTATAATTATAAAAATAATTATTCATAATTGGTTTTATAGTTTTGGATTTATCATATAATATATATATCAAATCATTTGGGGTATTGAACTCGTAGTATCAGTGAATTAAATTCTTGGGATATCACTCAAAATTTCTTTAAAATGGTGTTTTAAAATTTTGTGAACACCCATTTATGTTGCATAGTTTCACTAAGGTTATGTTATTTTAAAACCATCAACTTTATTTTTCAAGATGGTTTCTGATAATAAATATTATATTATTTAACTAATCATATACTCATTTACATATACTTTGTGTGAATAATGTATTATTTAATTCATATTGTATGATGTTCTCATAAAATATTGTTATTCTATTTACATGGGGAATATTATTTCCATTAATATTTCCTATATTCCAATATGGTATAAATATGGATTATGTATTTTTTTCAACATTTAAATTACTCCTCTATATGGGTTATCATCATTTTATATATTTTTTACATGGAAAAATATATTATCATTTTCTTTATTGTTATTCCAATATAAATTATTGTTGTAAAGAGAAAAAGTTATTTTATAACCATCTGTTCTATTTATTTGAATGGGTTATGATCTTGTTATCCCTTTTGTAGATATGGGGAAATTTACTAAAATTATTGAGAATTACTGACTAATATTTCATTTTTATCATGTATTTATTTCCAATTTTTCATTATATGGATAAACATGTTTTAATTAGTAAGAGGATCCTCATAGAATGATATGAATGGTATTGGTAACTATTATTGGGAATAAATTATACTTAATTAGGTGACGATTAAAGCTTGAATTTATATATCCATTTAATGCAATGAAATGTATCATGATAAAAAATAGGTCGGGATGTTGTGTATACCTCTTTCCATAGCAGTATAGTTTCTTGGCATAAGGCATTGTCAACATGTTTCTGATATATAAAATTATTCGTTACATTAGAAAATGATTAGTATTTTTATATACATATTTTCATTTATTATCATTGATATAGAATGCACCCAATTTCATGTTGATTTTGACCTCATATTATTTACATACTATATTAATATATTTATTGACATGTTTATTCCATGATTAAATTAGTTTCATGCTTTCCCTTACCAAGGGTTTGAGTTATCCAATTCTTATTTTTCTATTTACCATATAGTTGATGAAAACAAATACACCTGAAATGATTGGTAAGATAATACATATTGATGTATTTTTTGGTTGTGTTGAATAATTGTTATTAATTGAATAGTCTATTATATATATAGAGTAAATAATTCATATTAAATTATAAATACATGGTATTTATAATATTATGATATATAAAAATTCTCTAATGTGGTAAACCTAAAAGAATCCTATAGATTTACAAGGTTAAATGATCATTATATTAATTCTTATTTTTTTATGTTTATATAAATGGATCTATAGTTTTTATCAATACAATTTTATAATGTCACCATTTATGGGAACATATTTGGGAGTATAGGTCTCGATAGACACAATAAGGAATATATTGATCATGTATGGATGGATTGAGATGATAATTAAACAAAAATCATGAAATTTATTTATTTTACATTTTGTAACCATTTTATTAAAGTATTTAATGTTCTATCAATATATTTTATGATGAAATTCATTCTTGTAGAAAAAAAGATTATATTAGGTACCACTGGGGGGATGGTGAATTAACAGTAAAAAGTTTTTTATAAAATATTTCTTTTTAAATTAACATATGTGTATAATTAAATTATTGATCCATCATCATTAAGTAA
Organism: Viscum album; assembly: GCA_963277665.1. Classification (NCBI taxonomy): domain Eukaryota; kingdom Viridiplantae; phylum Streptophyta; class Magnoliopsida; order Santalales; family Viscaceae; genus Viscum; species Viscum album. Next base: position 686,971,754 of record OY728129.1, on the reverse strand, counting down.
CATAGATACCCAATAATCATTGGTAATAAATTTAGAACAACATATGAGGATTTACATGATTTTTTTGAAATATATAACCCAATCTAGAACCAATTATCCCCCATGATAAAAATTATTCACTATGTATGAGTGGTAACAACATAAGTGTGTCTAATTCTCATAAATATAGAGTTTAAAAAAGTTTCCAATCCTAATACCTAGTAGAGTTAACAACATACCATGAAAAAAAGGATCACCCCATCAAAGTTGATTGGTTATACACCCAAATCCCAAACTCCTTCATCTTCATTCCAATGATAGAAATACCTCCTTCTTCATCTGGGATACGTTTCAACCTCATTTTTATTATCATCCTATACGAGCCTACATTATCAATTATTATCATTTATTACATAATCATAATCATTAATATCCACATAAAGAGATTCTATTATCTTGGAACTCTCTATGTTATGATATTCCAATCATTTGGAAAATATCTACACATTGAAACTCCGGTTTTGATGTTATCTTCTTCATTGATATAATTACCATTTCAATATACAATAATAATTACAAATTATTTATTATGAATGTTATTTTCTAAATTACACATTCTCATTTATACTTTTTATTAACCATTCTTCACACACATGTTATATAATTCATTTTTTAAAAACATTCTTGTTATTTAGGAACTCAATAACTATAACATATATTGAGGCTCATCACGGATTATCCCCATGAGTTTTTTATATGAAGAAAACTAATTAAATTCTCTATATAATCATCACAACTTTACATATCCCCAAAAATTAAAGCCTTTTCTATTTGTGGATTCACTGGATTTCTCACTCACACAGTTATGTGTATGTGAAAGTATTGTCTGATGTTTTCTGTACATTAAACATTTCATCCTCATTTCAAAAATTATATATGGGGCTTTAGTATACATTATTATACTATAAAAATCAAACCACAAACAAATATTTGAGTTTATTTTTACACAATATAATTCCCATGGTCCATTTCTTATTAGAAAAAATTAAAGATTAATGACTTCTTATCTATTCACGATTGAAACAATGATATTTGATGCCTTTATCATAATCTACATCATGAACTCTCTCTCAATTTACTTAAAATCCCTATTCTCATTTAAAAAATCTTTAAAATGTGTTGACAAGGTTAATTTATAGATGATCTCCACTTCTTCATATCCAATTAAGACGAATTCAATCCAATAATTTTGTTAAACTATTCAGTGTACACACACCCCCACACTTCTCATTGACTCTTATGTACATAACTACATTATTGTACATGGTTAAAAATATATTTCTATCATCATTTAGATAAATATAACTACTTCACAATATCACAAGATCTTATAACACAATTTTGTTTAATACATGTAAACATTACTATCACTTCAGTTTGAACTCCTTTTCTCTATAAAAATAGTTTAAAACTAATTTTATTACATTCTCACAATATCATATGATATATTTCATCATTGTCATAGGTGTAATAGGAATTTTTTAAAACTATTCCAATGAAAACAACATGAAAAACACCCTTAGGCTGTCATAAATAGAAGAATAAACAACCATTGATCGTATATAAAATGATTATTGTTTTGAAGGAATTGTACTTTGAATATTTATATTTATATATGTAGTTTATCCTCAAATTCCTCATGTTGATTAGGATTCTTGTGACCTCTAAAATTATATTTCAAAAATATTAATATATTTTTTCACCTATGTCTATCATTTAAGTTATTATGGATTACTTATTTTTGGGTACCTTTGATGAAAAATCTCATACAATAGTTGACTAAAAAATGTGTGTTTTAGCGTTGGCATGACCTAATACTTGTCAGTGTTGGGTATCTAGGTGAGACAGTCATTGAAAAGTGAATTCAAATATATAAGTTATTTATTTATTTATATTTTATATTAAATGAACTAAACCTAATTCAACCTATAAATATTCCATTATAACATTTTAATAGGGTTCTCCACATAACACTTGGAGGATTAAATGAGATTGTTATTCATAGATGGATCAACAATGAATAATTCCATTTGTTTGATTGAGTTGTATCAAGGGGTATATAATGTAGTGAGTCTTCTGTAATGTTTTCAAACAAATTATCCACCAATTATCTATCATTAATATTGGAAGGATTAATTATTTTTGTATTGCATCCCTTTTAAAATTTTTGAAAACAGATTGATTATTATTGACTTTATTGATCTAAAAATTATGATTCTTTCCATGAGCCCTACAAATTTTCATTGATATTTTTGATCCAATTAATAATTATTTCACCATGATATCACATTTTGATACCTTATTTTTTTTATTAGAAAATATGGCTTTGATGATTATGGATTCAATTTCATCATGTGTTTACTCCTAGACCCTTATTCTAAATTTCCAATTTTTTTTCCTGGGGTCCTGATTCGACATTTCCATGATGTGTTCTAGTGAGATAGGACCTCGGAATTCATGGTGGATTCACAAATTATTACTGAATTGAAAATGTTATAATAAATCATTATTGATTGTTGGTTGGTGTTATGGATTTAAAGATTTGTGATCTAGAGAATCTAAGGGAGTTTTGTCGTGCGACGGTTGGATTTGAGCATGTTTCGGGTGGTTGAAATATGGCCACATGTAATGGATCAAGAATGGATGACCCATGAACTATAATACCTAGTGTTAATAAAGGTAGAAGAAATTGTGATGGTAGTGTGATAAGGCATATAATATTTCCAAGGATTCTATGAAAAACTAGACTACACACCGTGTTGTAAAGGTTCACATGCCTTATAGTCCCATTGATGTTGTGTCTTGGGTTTCAAGGATGATAAGGATCACAAACCATGTGGATCCCACTAAAAACCAAGTGGCCCAATTTTGGTGGATTGAAATGTACATAGAGATCACACATTAGAATGAATGGTTAGGAACATGGTTATGACTAGGTACACAGGTATGGCATTAACTACATGTGCACCGCTTGATGTACATGTTCATGGGATTATAGAAATGGGATAAAAAAGGATAGTATGAATAGGTATTTTGAATCTCAGTAACTCAATCTTATTCCCATATAAAATGTGTAACAAAAAATGTCTATCCATTTAATGTGTAGGAGAGGACATGATTATGTCTTTTTGTGGGGTCAAACGCTGCGTGACCACAGGTGCATATCACAAACTTCTCCCATGGACTTCGACCATCCATATCACCTTCTTTATAAAATTAATATTGGTTCTTGAGTACCATATCCTAAGTATTTTTCCACAAGGAACTTGTTGGTGTAATTTATTGAGGATTATGAGATATGATTCAATGTGATGAAAATCAGGAATATTGTTTAGGAGAAGTATCATGGGTATCTGTGATCAGGAAGGATCATGATAGAGATATTTGGGGTAAGAAACCCCCTATGATATCAATTACTTGTTAACTTGTACTATTTAACAAGGTACATTATAACCCCAGTAGAAAAATATGGATGTGGTTCATCGATCATCCTACTGAGTGGAAACAACTTGATTCACTAATGAACAAGTCTTATTTCTATCTATTGAGTGTCACCCTACTGACGCACAAGGGTGTGGGTACTCTATCAACCCTATGAGTGGAACAAACCTAAAAACAAGGCAGTGGGTCCTCTATATACCTATAAAATTGGAATACCAAAATTCAATTGATCATGGCTTCTCTATTAACCTACTGATCAGAACCCTCCTGAAGCCCAAGGGTGTGAGTACTCTGTCTACATATTGAGTGGCACCCCAATGATACTCTTGGGTGTCCAAAATATATTTACCACCAGAGTGGTACCCCCTGATATACTGTAATGTTGGTCTGATAACAACCTACTCAATGGAACAAACAGAAATGAGTAGGGATAAATTTCTCCCTCTACCTACTAAGTGGCATCACTTGAATCATCTGTGTGCGAGCCCCCTATCTATGTATTGTGTGAAAACCTTTGATTCATGAGAGAATGAGTAATCTATAGAATTAGTGGAAAACAACTATTACACTAGGTAATGAGTCCCCTGTTAGCGATTGTTCCCCTATAGATGTGAATTAATGGAAAGGGGAGGTTCCCCAACATGGATTTCTTAGATAGGCACACAAGATACTGGGATTAAAAGATGGAGTATTAAAGTTATATATAGGCTTATCAACCATGGAATTTTTATATAAATATATATATACTTTCTCTATAATATGGGTTTCCTTATTATCATATATATTTATATAAGTTGGGTTATTTTTCCTTCTTTTATGGAGCCGATATATATAGTATCTCTCTATTGCTCACTTTGTGGGTTTCTGGGTGTCCTAATGGGTATGTATATACCCGCCCATGCTTGGGAGTTTCTTGAACATGTCATCTATTATGTATATGATTTATATAATGACATTAAATTTTTTGAATCACAGTGATTATTGGGAAATAACCCATGTGTGGTGGTTGGATTGGGATTTCTAGATCTAGGCTCTCTCTATTTTCCATTATTCAGGTTGTTTTCTAGTTGGGACTTCATTTATGATTGGGTGTGTACTATTTCCATTAAGATTTTGATTACATTATAATGCTCCAAGTTATTCTCTAATGTTTATTTCATTTATAGTTATAATATAGATTATACAACCATTTTATTAGTCCCTAATACTTTTACATTGAGATGTCTGTGGGTGTGCATACAGGTACCTTACATAAATGCTTCTAATTTAATTTATTCTTTATTTTATGTTTTTATTTATATAAAAGCCTATTGTAGGTTTTCTTGGGATAGTCCAAACCATCCCTCTTATAGCATGGAAGGACCCGGGGGGTCTGTTCATGATAGACTGCTATTAGATAACTTCATTCATTAGGATGTTGTTTGGAGTTATACTCATCATGAGGATGTGTTGGGACAAAGTGAAATAGTTTCATTGTGTCCATTGTGTGCATGTTTTTCTAGGGAACCCAATGTTGGTGTGGAGGATGGAATATCTGTACACAAGGACTTTGAATACCTACTTGTCAAGTCAAAATACTGAGATAGCAGTTGCGGGGAACCTTTGTAATTACATTATATAGGTTCATGTCTTTTGACTATCCTTCTTGATTCATATCATCATATATATATATTATTGTGAAATTGCGTTATGCCCTGATAACCTTTAAGTTAACTACATGAATAAATCTAGCCAGGTTAACAATATAGGATCATACTTATGGTCTATTTATTGATGAGTCCCCAGTTTAGAGGCCACATCATTTGGTATTTCCTCTATCTGGGTTTGTGGAAATATTCAGTCATATCGAGCATAAGATAATACCACGAGGGAAGACTGAGGATGTGAACAGTTTTAGTTCCATACATTATTATATAATTAGATACCACATAGGTTCTATAGTGAGAAAGACCATAATGAATTAGAGTATTGGATTGAATTAGTTATCTAAATCCCCTTGCATTGGTATACCCTGACTAATGAGATGATTTTTTCTGGATTGTAGTTCATTCCATGGAGTATTTGAGTGCTAGTGAATAATATTAATTGAAACTTATGATGATTGATTAACTCATGCACTATATTATAGTTTTTTGGTTTCTATAGAGTATCTCACACCATATTTGCCTTTAGTTTGGACATTGAATATTTTTTAGCAACAGAGTTATAGTATTACGATTTCTTAAAATATCGCATCATTACCTTACCATATCCTACACTCCCTCGACTTGGGATGAGATGGATTTTTCTGGGTGAAAATATTTGAGATGTGTCTCCATAGAGATATTCATCCTAATGTGGTCTCCCAAGTAATTCCCACTTATATAGGAGGGATAGATTGATATTAGCTTATAAATAGACTTCTATTGGTGGGACACTGAGAAGATCTTTCCAAAAAATTTCATCATGAGGTTGATTCATCTACAACAGGTGGAAGGAAACATTTTTTGTGTTCATATCACATGATATCATACCACAAGATATCTCAGGAGTAATGATATGAAGCTTAAAGTTTGGGATGATGACCTGTTCAACATGTAGAGGGGTGTTGAAACCCTTGTGAAGGGTGTGTTCAAATGTCATGTGATTCCCCAACCTCACATGTCATGGAGGGATGGAAGGATTTAGATGCACCGCCACAGAGAGGTCAGTTCCATGATCTAGGTTCTCCAATTCGTGGCCCAGTCAAATGATGTGATAAGATAGAAGGTGGATCTCCATGTGCAGGATCCCTAGATTTAGGGAGAAGATATGAGATATTAACACCACCACAACAAGGTGGCCTATTCTAGGTTTAGTGATATTAAGGTCAGGGTAGATATTAGAATCAACCAATATAGGGATATGAGATGGCATCTCAAGAGATGATATGAGGTATCATATGGGTATTTTATACACTTACTTCAATTTTTATAGATAGAGGAACAATTAACTTATTTGTTTCATAATCCCTTCTGTGAGAACTTGATATCCCCATTAACACCATATCCCAATTTCTTTTTATAGATCTTCTCACTATGTTCACTTACTCGGTATCTATTATCTACTGGAAGAATGAGATCATGCTCAGAGGACATTTTATCACGTGATCTACTAGTTTTAACCAATAAATATTACAATTTCAAATTTTGTGTGGATTGGTTTTATATGGTTCATTCCCATATTAGTTATCATCAATGATATGTTAGATTCATAGGGATATTTTGGATGATATTCTCCTTTACGAGTGGGATAGTTCATAGGGAAGAGTGTGTGGGTCTTTTAAGTATGCATCTAGAACTCATCACCAATAATTTGGTATATTTATCCCCTCTTGCAGTGGTATACTTAAGAAACTAGTCCCATTAGTATTATAGGAATACATTGATATATTTCCCAAGGATGTTTTGGGAAAACCCCAGCGGTGAAAAAATGGACATCTATATTGACTTACTCCCCAAGAACACACTATTATATTTTTTATAAAATTATATGGATCCCATAGAGATTCAAGATATGATTTTGTATATAGATGCCCTTTGAGAAAAGTGTTTTATTAAATCTAGAGTGACCCCCTAGAAAGATCATATTTTTCATGAAAAGTTTGATGGGATCATGATGGATAATCATAGCCTAAATCATGTTGTGGTAAATAACTTGCAGCACTTTCCAAGTATTAAAGACCATTTATTCTATTTGAGTGGTGTGCCATGCTCGCAATGATCAATCTATGGCAGGGCAACCACCAGTTCATGGTTATTGGGGATGATATTCTGAATACAGAATTATAATGTCATTACTGACAATATGAGTTCTTAGTGATTCAATCTAGTGTGATAAATTATCCTATAGTGGTTATGTCTATGATGAACATGATCCACCATCCATGGTTAAACCAATTTCTGTTAGTCTTCTTTGATGACATACTCATTTACTCTACCAATTTAGTGGGGCATGTAGAGAAACTGAGAATGATTCTATAATTACTCTTAGACCACTATATTTATGATAAGATCTCAATGTTATAGGTTTTGATATAAGAGGTTCAAATTTCCAAAAATATATTCTTTGAGTATTAATTATCCATTTAACACATGAAAATTGACGTAGTTAATTCTTGGGAAACATCCAAGAGTGTCCCATAAATGTATAGTATTCTTTACATGGTGAGGTACAATAAGAGGATTGTTCTTAACATTTATAGTGTCATAGCCCCGTTGAATAACTTTACAGGGAATGTGAATCTATTTATCTGAACCAAGAATTGTTAGGGATCCTTCGAGTAGTTGAGGTTGAGGTTTGATAGTTTTATTATGTTGATTATTCCAAATGGGACATGTATTTTAATGTTATATTGTGATTCCTCTAGATCTAGGATTATATTTTCATCGATGAAAAGGCATGAAATGGTCTCGTACATGATGATGTAGTTGGGACCCCATGAGAAGAACTATATGACTATTGACCTAGGGTTTCTCTTGGTGGGGTTTTATATGAAGATTTATAGATAGTATCTTATGGATGAGTGTTGGTTTTTTACATTTTCCACTATAGTATGAGGTTTATCATCACTCATATAGATATGAACCTAACATATGGGTTTTGGTATGTGTTTATATAGAACTATGATGTTCTAATATTATATACTCCCCTAGAGGGTAACACAGTGGAAATTCATTTATCTAGAAGTCTCATTCCAGCCTATTGGAGTAGGAATATGAGGAATTATATTCATCACTGATTACCTTCATTAAATAGAGGGGTTTAGTTTATCATGAACTAATAGTGGGGATCTTTTAGTTTCTGTAGTGTGTGAGAGAGGATCAATCGGGAGACATAGATGTTTAGGTTCTATGTGACCATATATCCTCCTGAGATATTGTATATGAATTTAATAAATGATAGGATAAGATCATACATTCCTAGGGATGTACAATGGTCTCGATCATATTGTGAGTTAAGGTGAAGGGGGAGTTTCCCATTCCTATGTTGAGTTTATCTCTCAATGTTGAAATGATATAAAAATACCATTAGTGATCATTTTGGTGGTCTAGTATGAGGTTGAGTGTAGTATATTTCATATCTTAGTGTATCATATTTAAGTAGGTAAATGATGAGAACCATATTATAGAAGGTTTTCCTATTTATTAATGAGTAACATGGATACAATTTAAAAAATCCACAAGGAATCTATTTCCCTACATTGATCATTTGATTAGTAGGATTATTTTATTTTTTTGTGACCTAAATTAAATATATAAGTCTACTCTATGGATATCTAAATATAATATAGGATAAATTGAGACCGATATATAAGAGTTTTTTTAGATATATAAGTTTTAACAAAAAAATACAATTGGTTTCAGATCATATGACTTATCAATATGTTGTTGAAATCAAAACATTATTATATTTGAATGGGATGGATGGTATAAAATTGTAAATTCATACCTATAATCATAAGGGATAAATACCTTGTAGAAAATCTCTTTTAAGTTTAATATTTAATTTTATTTGAGAGTTATTAGAGATTTATCTCATAAATCATAAAGGAAAATGATCTTAATATTAAATTCTATGACACCATTCAAAATGTGGAATGTGAGATTCAAGGGAACATCCACATTAACTGAGTGATGACTATGTTCCCATTGTATTTAATTTGTAATATGTGGGAGTAGTAATTTATGAAAATATGTGTTGGATATTGTAAAAAATAAAAATAAAGGGATTTTTATAAACCCAAAAATATTATATTGTATTTTTTGAAAATTAGGATTTTCTGTTGTATTCATTTTCCATAAAGAGAATAGAATCTAGAGTCAGTCTGGGAATACAATGTAATTCTAAAAGGAACCTCAATTATCAAGATACATGAATACAATATTATGAAGCTATATGTGATAATTTCATGATGATGTTTCCCTAAATGGGAAACACAACTCCATGATCTGTGTCCATAGTGAATATAAAGAAGTAGGAAGGTGTGATAATGTCATGGTGTATTTCCATAGAAGAGAAGGAGATTACCCAACACTTTAAAACTGTTATAGGACACACCATAGAGGTCATTGTGGTCAATTTCCTTGATAAACATGTATAATAAAGTTCCAAATATTTGTAGCTATTAGGAAATTCATAATAAACCTTGTTGTTAACCATATTCAAATAAATACTGACTATGTTGTCAGAAAAACTTTGATAAGTGACACAATGTGAATTTTTTTTTCCATTTAATGGAAGAGTTTCTATGGTTGGTAGTTTATATATCATTGATGAAATAATATCCAAGGTTTTTAATAGGGATATTAGTGAAAAAATACACTATAATGATCTGAATGGTTTCAGGAGAGTTGACATTTGATCCTTGAGAAAGACAGTAATTATTGTGGCGATATTAGTGGTGAATGTGTTTTCTCAAATAATAGAAGTGGTGGTTCATATTAAAAAAGATGAAGGAAAATGGTAAAAATTACATATATATAATCATGTTTAATGTTATAAAATCCTAGAAATACAAATACCATTACATTGTTTTCGAACACAAGTTTTTCTTGTGGGTATATTAGCTGAAGATGAACTGAAGGTAATGGATTTGATTATGACTAGGATTGAATGGATTATCCATAAATTATACATAATGTGTCTCATTTTTAGGTCATGAATCACTCTATATTTTATTTTTATTTTAAAATTAATAATATGGAATTAAAAAAATTAATTTAATTCAATAGTGAAAAGTGAGGAAATTTTACTACTAAGTTATTTTTTGGAGAACCGTGGTAACGAAAATCATGGTGTAAAATCTGGAGATCTTACGGGAAATTTATGAGGCCCATAACGACACAGAGAACTGCCTAATTTTTACGTTCATGATTTCACTTGGTCAAGAGGGGAGATCCAATATAATTAGGTAACATTGTGAGAGAGAATCAAATTACATATTCAAATTAAAATAGGAAGAGATGTGTTCTATGTGAGGGTAGGAATATATAAGACGATGTAATTAGCATCATTTAAAGGCTCTGCCAATGGAATATTGAAGACATAACTATTTTGTAGTGAAATAGGAATTATATACCTCATTATATAATGAAGTATAAATATAATTGACATTATATCACAACACTTCATAGAAGAATAATAAGAAGTCTTCAATTACACTAACACACACTCATTGAATCCATAAAAGTAATTCTAATGGGGGAATGAATGTTCATTAACTATGTGACGATCAAACCATGATATAATGTGAAAATAAGGTTTTAGAAGGTAGTGTATCATTATAGATCCTTGGAAAATAGTGATTTGACTATAAAATTTTTAATGCATTGAGACTTTTCAATGAGTGAACACACCTGAACCCCATTTGAGGAGAATGAAAGTTTATATTGATTTGATGTATGTAACATGAATGATGGTTTCTCATTGGAATTATCCCAATGAGGGTGAACCAATTAAATTATCATGATATTATTTACATTCTAAACTAACACTTAAAATTGGGTTAAAATTAATATTAATTTTTATCTTATAATGGTATGATCTGGTGAATTGAATCAAATTAACATATAAGAAAAATAGCACAACAAGTGACCTAAAAGGTTTAGAGGTCATATTCAATATTTGTAACCACCTGAAAACATATAAGAGTTAAATATAGTGAGATAGAATATATAAAATTAAATAATGATAATATATGATAATGTAACACCTCATTATTTTAATATATATTACTTTTTCAAAAAATCAATCTCTTCAACAGATTGTGGAACATGCAAAATCGAGTTGGATTGAATCATAATATAGAATATCGTTATTAAACACCATTTGTTTTAGAAGGATTTAATTGTAAAAAATAAATTAAAAAAATAATATGATTAGAACATGTATAAAATCAAAATAATTTCCATATATTTTATGAAAAAACAATAAAAACCATTTTAAAAAAGAAGTTTTTTCGGAAAAACTGAATTTTCTAAACAGTTCTTTTGTCATGCTTTGGGAACAGAAATTAAATTTAAATTTAAAAAAATTTAGAAAAGTTATTTTTTGAAATTAGTTTCATCTTATCAATCATTTTATCAAAATTTAGTTATGGTTATTATTGGGAATTTTCAAAAAATATAGATTTTTTCAGTAAATAGTGTAAAATACTAATTTTTGTAAAACAAACATTTTAATAAAAAAAGTATGTTATTTAAATAGACCGTTATTATTATATTTTTATTTAAAGTAACATAAATATTAATTATTTATATATATTCCTATAAATTTCATAATAATACCCTTTATAGTTGATTATATTATACTTTTATTATTTTGTTTAAAACACATTTTTTTAAAAAATGTTTTATAGTACAAAATGTTTATCCATTTTATGTAATAAAAATTACACCTAATGATGAATTATTTTAATTAAATGTATATATTATACATCTATATTTTTATTTTAAAATTCATATGAAGAATATTTATAATCACATATTTAATATAAGATTATATTTTCCCAAAGAAACACATTTCTAGAAAAAATATTTTCGTTACGCCTACATGATTAATTTTAAAATAAATTATTGAAATTGTGAAAGTTTAATTTTAAAAATAGATTAAGTATTTGTAATTAGTATATTTAATATTATATAATATTTTCAACATAATTTTGGACCATATTAAATATTAATATAATTAATTACAATTATTAAGGGAAAAAAGGGTTTACTAAGTGTTAATGTAAGAAGAAAATGGTCAAAATGATATAGAAACATGTAAAAACAACTCTTTTGGAAATATATTGACCATATATCATCTATTTTTTGTTAATGATTCATTATGGGTCCCTAGGTATCAAAGAAACATTGTTATAACTATTTATTTTCAAAAATCACACATGTGTCTTCTACCACACATATAATAGGATAATCCTATAATATCATATTCAAATATACATAACCATTTGGATCAACAATTAATAAAAAATATTTATTCATTAATTCCCTCCCCATATCCACGAATTAGTAGCTTGATTAGGTATCCCACCAATGATTCCTTTGGAAATGATCTTATAGAGGCTCTCTAAAGAGGAGGTAAATTCTTAAACATGCATTTTTGTTTCATAGGATCTCCTTCCTTTTTCAGATAAAATTAAAATATGAAAATATAATAACACAATTAAACTACATATATTAAAATGATATTATTTTAATGTAATAATATATATCCACATTCAAATCCATCAAATGGGAAATAATACCACCAATCATGCGTGTGAAAGACTATCTCCTTGCAAACTGATTTAATTCATTTTCAATCTACATCGTTAAAGGTTTTATATAATGATTTATATTTTTTGATATTTATGAAATTATTATAATTATATAACTATTATATCACATATCACTTTTTTTACTTTCCATTACATGGGGGATACAATAATGTCTTTTATGTCTATGGCGGATAACCACCTCGTGGAGTGATGTGATTCGTTTTTCACATACGCTTTACATGGAAGGTATTATATATATTTTTAATGAATATATTGGATATTTGTGAAATAAATATACATATGAACATATAATATCTAATATTACATCTTAACTTCCTATATATTGAAAAATAATAACATCATTGTGCATACGTTTGGACCACCGCCTCCACATAACGATTTTAAATGATTTTCAATTTATTTTTACATAGATAATAATAAGGAAGAATTTAACAATTATAAATTATACATAATATATATTAATTACCCTGGAATGGTGAATTAGTATTTATTTTCCATTTATTCCATTCACAGATAAAAATAGAAATAAGATTCAAGCGTGCATATGGAATATCATCTCAGTGAATAGTGTAATCCATTTTATATCTCTAATGTTTCTAGATTTATATAAGACCACATATATTGAATATATATATTGTATTTATCATGATTATAATACAGTATATTATTAATCATGGTGAATAAAAATTTACCAAAATCATTGAAAAAAACATACATGAAAAAAATGCAATTATAACACCGAATATTACTTTTGACAATGAATTGTCAATAATTGGGTAATAAAATACTATAAGTAAATTAAATATGGTATTTAATATATTATTATAGTTACTTAAAAGATTTATAAAACACATAAATTTATTATACAAGATCTTTTTACACATACAAATGATATCAAACTAGAGGTAACTGTTTTTGGTTCCACTATTATTTCCATGAGACATATACCATATTTAACATTTTTTTGTGGTTTATATAATTCTCTTTAATATATGTTATATCATTAATATATTTATACTAATTATATTTAATATTTAATTTTATGTTATTTATTTCATGTGGATTATTATTCAAACATTAAAAAATTTATAAGGGTGCTTTTCACAATGTCATCGTTATTAAAGATAGTTCCTGTTTATGTCTCCCATAGGGGAATTATGTGATATATATTGAAATCAATATATTTTTTTTATAATATGGCATGTCTTGATGTTTTTAATATAATATTACTATTTTATAGAATGTAGTACTTAAAATCATAAATAAAATCTAATTATCAAAATTGATATTTTTTATCTCTTTGGTCAAAAATTATTTTTTGACCCAAATCCATGTTTTATGAAAATGTTTAAAAAGGCATTTTTAGCATTCTCCAAATTATTTTTGATTGTAAATTTTACCCAGTTTATTTTTGATATCATATTTATGAAATTAATATTCATGTTATTTTCCAAACAAGGATTATTTACATTTTTTCCATCTATATTAAATTAATCTTGGTTTTAATGTGTATGACCTGAATAAAATTTCTCTCCATCATGAACACTAAAAATATAAAATATTCCTTTCTAATTTTCCAAATTTTTTTCAATAATTATATATATATATATATTTTGACCATTATTTTTTGAAAGGATATTTTCAATGTACAATGTTTAATATCATAAAAAATGCTTTAAAGGATCCATTAATAGATTTTAAATTCATAAACAAGAAAAAACCTTAACATAATTACTCTCCATTTGGGTATATGTTTTATTGAATCAATATTTATTAATTATTAAGATGGTTTATGATCAGCTTGAATAGGGATTTAATATATTATTACCATTCACCAGATTACTAATGACAGGTAATGATTATGTTTATTGATTGGGGTTAGTATTAACATTTTGTATGTTTTTTAAATAAAAATGTTGATATTGATTTTATTTCACTAAATTCATATAAAGAATGAAATATAGTTATTATGTTGTGAGTGTGGCTTTAAATTACATATCCCCTCTACTCCTTAGTAGATCTAATGACACAAATTAGATGGAGTAATTAAATCGGTTTTACCATTATATTTAAATTGTTATGTGAAATGTATTGATATTAGGTTTTAAATTTATATAATTATGATTTCCCCCAGTATGTGATTAGTAATTAATACCCATGTGATAATTCAATCGGTAATAATACACATGGATCGGTGTTTTGAATTTATTATTTTATTTATGGATTTATTTTATCATCATTTATTTGAGTAATAAATTTAACTGTTAATTGTTTAAATGGAATTTGTTTTAGTTATTTTCCATTAAATATTAAGTAATTTTATTTATTAAAGATATATTCTTTGGTATATGGATACAATTACTCAACATTTAATATTTCACCATTCATATTATTTATTTTTACTATGAAAAAGAAAGTTTTTTATGATTGATATATATGGATATGCTATGGGGGATAATGAAGATCTTAAAGAAAAAATATTTTGTATTTTTCATTTTTAAAATGTAATGTGAATTTGATGTTGGAATATTGTTTAACCAAAATACTAAACCATTCATTCAATTAGTATGTGATTCCTTGTATCTAGTGCCAATGTACTAATGTAACCAATGATTCGGGGCAACTATTGTCCAGTTATTTATATTTTATTTTGATGGAATTTTAGTAGAAACTGTGGAAAATAGATTTAGGAAAATATATATGACATAATATAATAATAAAAATAACATAAATGGTATGTATATAAGATTATACTAACCTTTTGTAATGTAGTTAATTATATTTTCTATCATATAGATACATCTCTATATGGAGATTACATGTGGAAGCGGTTCTAGAACAGATGTACTCTGGTGTAATAACTTAAAGAAATATGCATTAAGCCTGAGTTGAGTTTCACCAGTTACTAGAAAATGGGCCTTAATATTCTCCAAGATTTACAATAGAAGGTTATATTAATTATTTATTTCAAATTTTCTATACAAACCATTATTATGGATTTAAAAGTATTTTTATGATTTAAAAATGACCACACTATTTTATGAATATGATATTAGGTATGCATACATATTAATATTTAGGTTAATTTTTTGACAAGTTTTTGGATTATAAATTATGTTTAATTATTTTGTGATCTCATATAGTGAATTTCTTTATATAATAATATATCATATTAGAAGTAATGGGAAGATTATCAATGCACATACTCCATTAAGGGATTTCTATCTGAGGAGCGAAAATATTGTTGAGTTAAACCTAAAAAATGAAATGATAAAATTATATTCATATTGGGAAAGCTGACTCTAGTTATGAGAAGGATCCTTGCTTTTATGGAGTATCCTAGAGATCAACTACATGGATAAACAAATCTTGACCACATCATGCATCAAAATATTTCAAAATTCAATAAAACTACGAATCCATTTGTAGTAGATAAATGGTTCAGTTCCATAGGGAAGATATTTCTCTAACTTAGAAAGAAATTAATCGGAGAAAATTTTAATGGATATTTATTATCTATTAGGGGATGTTAAATAATAGTTGTCATTGATTGAAAAATAGTATTTATGTCGAATAAAAAAACATTGATTGGAAGGATTTCAATGGTCTCTTCCAGGTAATGTATTTTGTTGTTGAATTATAAGCTGACATAGAGAGGATAATTTTGAGTCTGATATAATAAAAAGAGGAAAATGTTTCAATGTATGAGGAAAACCATTCAATGTTATCAAGGGATGGTTTATAATAGATAAATATTCTAATAGAAATATTTACCATTTTATTTATAGGTCGAATAAAATTATTCAATAGTAAATATTCCTCCAAACCATCTCATCGTATGAGGATATAATATCACATTCATTCAATATAGAGACATAATTCTCTAATACCATTGGATTTTAAGAGAAAGAAGAGAAGAATAGTGCTTCCTAGAAACACATTTATAAGGGTTATAAGGGAACAAAATATTTATCCACATGTTATAATTATTGATGCAATCACCCTTGTATATGTTTAATGGGGATTGGAGTTTCCAAAATTATAGGGAGAAAAGCCAACATACTCTTGGTTGTATGAGAATTAAATAGAGTAAAAATTATTACTTATTCAACTATAATAAGAGGGAGAACTACACAGATGAATTCCCCAAGAATTAAGGGAATATACTGTAGAATAATATTAGGCTTTATGGTCAAGGTTATCATATTACTAATTAAAACTAGAATGGTTAAAGTAATTTTGTTTCGATTCACAAATTATGTTGTAAGAGATTTTATAATTGATATTATGGGTATAATAATCGTTCTTATATGTTGAATGTAATGAGGTAGTATTTTGTTGTGGACTTTTTGGAATATGTAAACACGTACAAATGACTATATGTGGCGATTCAAAGGCAATTCGATCATATTGTAAGAAGAATTATTTAGGGATGATAACCCTTAGTACATGACTTTTATTCAAAAAACAATGATAATGAAATGTTTATTGGACTGTATAGGTGACACTGAAATTGGTTATTAATTGGATGATTTATCTTGCCTATCCTACAGTATTCAGCATTATTAGAAATTTGGAATAAATTTAATAATTTCAGTATTTATTTAATTAATAAAGAGAAAAATATTTTTTAGAAGCATTAATTTTTTAATTAAGGTTTGATGGTGATCACTGTATTCACATATTTGGAATGTGAAATTAATTTATGCTTTATGTTGTTTTGGGAATATAATTTTATGTTTATTAATGAACTCCTTTCTATATTTTTTAACATTTAATTAAGTTGGCCATATTTTGGAAAGGTCTTGTGGTTAACTATTTATGGAATGTATGTTGTTTAAATATTGTTTTTTTGGATAACTCTTGAACATAATTTTGGTTCTAGGAAATATCATAGGATGTAATTTACATTATATAATTGATATTATGACATAAAGTGGATTTTTGTTCACTAGGAATGAAAAATTAAACTCAACATCTCAATATTTGGAGTGAAATATGTGAGTGTGTATATCATTAAACATTTCATGAAAGTGTATATTGTTATATTCATTGTTCAAAATGTAAAATATTTCCTCAACTATATGAAAAAGATATAGAAACAAAAATATTTCCCATGTACATTTATTTATGATGAACCAATGTTATTTTAACTCCTTATAGATTTATGGTGTTTTGGTTTTTGACCTTCTCTAAATCAAACCCATCATTATGATCTATGATGCCTATCACTCTCTATATTTACATATGATTTTATTTCATTTAAATATCTTCACTTCCCACCAATTTTATCTTATTTAGATTCCTAGTTATGTTTTCTTCTAGATCAGCTTGGTATTTCCCTTTTTATCTTATCAAGAGAATGTTTTATTAACCCTTTTTGGATATTGGTTTTTCAATAGTGGGTTTTTATGTGTTACCCAGTATTATTGATATCATGTTTATAGTACAATGAAAAAATTAATTCATGGTTAGGAGAATGTGACAACATGATATTTTAAAAGGGTATCCTAATGTTTGTTCAAATGTATGATAGAAAAAACATAAATTATATGATAATGTACCATCCTGAAATTTTTAAAAAAATTATTAAATAAATTCAATTTCATCGAGACTATGTAGAACACACAACCTAGATGTTGAATGAACCATAAAATAGAATACCATTATAAAATAGCAATAAAATTAATATATTTTAAAGTAACTAACTAAACTATAATAAAATATAAGTTATAAACAATTATTAAATAAATTAAATTACAATATATTTATTTGAAATAAAATAAAAACCATTTGAATATCAATCACAAATTTCATTTTTATTATTATTCAAAAAGGGAACTGCACTCTTCCTTAAAGGAATCAAGGTGGTCTAAATTAATGAAGCCCTATTGAATCCCCTTGAAAAAAATTCTTACTTACCCGGGGTAGAGACCCCACATTCGAGAACACCCTTCGGGGTTCCTTTGGGATACACTATATAGGAAGAGAATTATCCAAAATTTTAGGTTCTATTGGGATATGATAGATAGATAAATCATTTGGGACTATAGTGGCACATCTACGAACAATGGCTGTTAAGGCCCATGACACCTTCACTTTTCCTTGTAAATCATAAAATAGTATCTCGAAGTCTGATTCCACTTCTATACACACCAAGGAGAACTTGTTACAAAGATCAATGCCCATGTGTAACGCATGGACATCATCACCCAGTGAATTTGCCAATCCATGAAAGCTTCTAAAGGTAATGATTACCAAACAGTTCCCATCATGTACCAAGACACCACCCCAGATCAGCCTGTCCATGAACGAACCATCAACATTAAGAATGAATCCCATTTCCAGAGGATGCACCCTTACCTAGTACCCCTGAACCCAATTACATTCCATTGGTTTGTTCAAGATATTATATAGGGTTGAAGACCACTGTACTCCTTTGAGTAGAGACCCTAATTCATGCACCAACCCTTTCATTTTCACAACTAGTATACAGGTAGAACACCATGCATCAAACCGAGCTTTATTTTCCACCTCCCAGAATGTCCAAAAACCCACTAAAAGCACTAAGTTATATATTTTGAACTCCATCTCATTCTGAACTGAGCCTGAGAACCAGCTGATGAGGAACCTCTTCATGGAGGAGCAAGCATCCTTGAATCTACCCAATAAATCCATACTAGACCAGTGACGAACAACCAAATCACTCTTAAGAACTATGTAAAATGCCGAATCAGCCCACATATTATAACAACAAATACATCTTGAAGCCAGTTGAATTATATTATTCTAAATATTTTCATCTGTTAGTTGGGCTTGGTTTCTCTCTCCCCACACGAGAAAGAACATCTTTGTGGGAACTTCTCTGCATCCTAACCGTGATCCCCACTCATTGCGGATGCCAGATTAACGAATCATATGATGATAATCCTTTTTATTGAAGATCCCAGAATGTTCCCCCATATAATAGAGTCTTTCGACCTCCTCTGAGAATATCACTTCTTTAAAAAACATCCATCTTCTCCGAGTTGATAATTGCTTCAAGCTACCCAGTATATTGGTAGGCCTCATAGACAATGAATCCCAGAACATGGAAGTGAGGAAGGAAGAGCTTCTTCCCAGCCCATTTTCCTCTCCACATATTGATATCACCTTTCCCCAAAACCTAATAAGATGTATCCTGAAGGATTCCTAGGTGGCCTCTCACTGTCTTCCCAAGACTGGATAAAAAACAATTGTTTTGTGAAATTAGTATATTTTCTAAATTCTGTCTAATTGTGATTTGGACACATAATTAAAATATTAATTCCTACCAGTCATAGAAATTTTATTGTAAAAATATTAACATCATTTTTTAAATTATTACATGAAAATTTACGTAGGGCGAAATTTTTTGACTTTTTAGAAAATATTGATTTTTCATTAAATAGTTAAAATACATATTATTTTGTAAAATATCACATTTATTAAAATAAATTAAGTAATTTTAAAGGATAATTATTATTTTAATTTAATTAAAACTAAAATAATAATATATTTTTCTATTTAATGGAAATAATATCATATGAATCTTATTTATAATATATTTCATTATAATTATAATTTTGGGTTAACAAATACATTTTTTAGAAAACAGTTCTAAACTGATTAGTGCTTCCCCATTTTAATTAATCAAAATGACATCTAATTGGTAATTATTGAAATTAAATTTAAATTTTATAAATATAAATGTTTTTGTTAAAATTCATACAATTATAGTTTCTATTCAAATATTTAATGTTATATCTTCACTTCCTTAAAAATATATTTCTTGAAAACTGATTCTTCATCACTCCCGCAATATTAATTTGGAAAACTAATTATCTAAATTATATGAATTGAATTTAAAAAAATATCTAAATATTTTTATTATTCATAAATATTATTTTATAATATTTTCAAATTAATTTTTAACCATAATTAGTTGTAATAAAGGTAATTTTTTTTACCAAATTAAGGTAAAAACACATTTACCAGGGCTTAAACTAACAATAATAGATTTAAAATGATATAAAAACTTATCCATAACCCATTGGATAGAATTTTTTTAAACTTATATAATTTATTGTTTTATATTGGCATATTTTGGATACATTTTCTCTGAGGGAAATGAGGGTAATAATTTTAATTTTTTAAAAATATCATGTGTGTCCTCTCCCCACTTATAAAATGCCACCCTCCTTCCTCTCATATTCAAAATATATAAAACTATATGGTTTAGTGAATCCCCAAAAAGATAAATTAATTACTTACAACTAGACAATCTAGAGGACTTATGTTTATTAAAAATTCCTCTTTTGAGGGGTTGAGTTACAAAACTAATAAGGCTCTTTGAAGAAGTGGTTAAATTATGAAACATTCATATTTGTGTTATTTGTCTTTAAAAATCCTTTATATATTTTTGAATTATTATTATAATATAAAATAAATATCCCATATATACTGGGATTTTATTATGTTAATATTATAACCCATGTTCATCTCCGTTTCCATCAAATATGAAACAATACAGTAATTATGTGTACGAGAGATTACTACTCTATGAACTGATGTAATTCATTTTCCATCACCCCCTTCCAAGGTTTGATATAATGATGAATATAAAAAATTTATTTTATATTTGTGGCATTTTTATACATCTATGGTTTTTATAAACCAAATAAAATATTATTTTCCATTCCATTGGGGATACAATAACATTGATCATGTGTATGGAGGACTACCACCTCCACATAGTGATGTAAAATATTTACCATTATATTTTTTACCTGGATTGTAATAAGGATGAATTTGAGTAATATATATTATATAAATGATATAAAAATTCTTTTAGATTCTTTAATAAATATTTATTTTCCTCTAATTCCATCCATAGAGAAGAATTGAAACATCATTCATCTATATGTATGCCATCCCATCTCTATAAATAATGTAATCCATTTTCTTTATCTATGATTTATAAGTTAAAATATATTCAAATATAATAAATATACATGATATTTATATCATGTTTTAAATTACCTGGATTATTTTACCCTGATCAATATAAAAGTACCAAAATAACTGAGCTAAAACATCCCTGAAAACGAAGCAATTAGCACCCAAAACAATGATTATAAAAATGAATTCTTAATTAATAGATCATGAAAGAGTAAAATTTATAAATATATCGTATAAAATATAGTATTATACATAATTAATATATTTATAATAAACCAATAATAATTATATAGGATGTTAAGATGCATACAAAGGATGTTGAACCTAATATAAGGGTTTCTCATCTCACTTATAATCTCCAGACACAAGTTCTATATTCATAACTTCTTCCTTTTTGTGGTGTATATACTTACCATTTTAATATGTTGTATCATGAACTTATGTTCCATCATGGTATTTATAGTTTCATTTGATTTTATTTATTTAATAGGGATTATGATTCAAACATTAACAATGTGTTAATGTTGTATTTTACAATCTCATCATTATTAATGAATGTTTATATATATATATATCATATGGGGGAATTATTTGATATTTAATAAAATAAATCTATTTTATTTTCCACTTTTCATTCATGAACTTTTTAATGTAATTTTACCTTATTTCCTCTCCATGGTATTGAAATTAATTGATAAAATGTTTTATTGAAAATTCCAAATTTTTTCTCTATTCTAATGAAAACCATTTTTCACTCAACTCCATGTTTCAAAAAAAAAATTTAAAAATTGTAAGTATAATTTATTAAAATCAATTTTATCCATTTTTGAGTTTTTTTTTAAAATTAAATAAATTAATCATCAATACATTTTTCAAAAAAGGATCATTTGTATGTTACCAGAAATTTAAAATTAATCTTCATTTTAATGTGTACGACATGAAATTTTTTTCCCACTCTCATAGCCAATCAACCTTTTAAATAATATATTATCTGTTTTATATATTTTTTCAAATATATTTAGTTTCAAAATGTTTAGTCAAATTTTAGTTTTATAATGTGATTTTCAGAGTGAAATGATTATTTTTTAATGAATATTTTAAAGTATACTTTCATTGAATTTCCATTTATCGATGAAAACAACATTGTTTTTTAATTTTATCCATTGGGTATATGTTGTATTAGAAAAATGCTTACTATTTAATTGGTTATGTTATAGTAATAGTACAGAACCAACCCAATTTATCAGAGTTGGCACCTTATATTATTGAATTGGCATATAAACAAAGAAATTGGAACATGAAGGTATGAGTATTTTATATGACTTGGAAACAATACACATGCATATGTTCAACATTTAAACATAGAAATAAGTAAAACATAAAAACTCATTTTTAAACATCCTTAATGCCTAAGTTAATTCTAGACGCCATTCATAATATTGCTCTTCATGTCCTGGTAAAATTAAAAATAAGAAAGGGGTGAGCTCAAATTCTCAGTAAGGGCATGTAATATAGTAGAAGATATCATAAACATAAACATTAGGCATGGTAAATAATTAAAAACACATGCCATAAAAAAACATGAAGACACTATGGAATAAATAAGAGATGGATAAATAATGACATATAAAACATAATAATGGGTTTTCTACTAGTTCAATAGCCACATGAAATGTCAATACTATTTTCATAATGAGGGAATTCATAATGACAGACATCATAACACTACCGTTAAAAGCCTCATTCCAAGACTATAAATATAAATTTTGTCAAGCCCTCATACAAAGACCATAGTTTGTCTCATGAGACCTACTAATGAATAGATAGGCAATAGTGGGGCCTATAAAACCCTTAAAAATTTCAATTCACTCATCGTATAAATGGAGATAAACATAAACAACATATACATTCATATTGAAACTAATATATTAAATGTAAACAACTTTCCCTGGATATTAATCATAAACACTAACCATTTAGGGTAAATAGTTTAATAGTTTTAAGATTGCGCATCCACATTCAAAATAATAATAAACCATTCAATTATATGTGGTATATGATAACATAAAAATATTAATTCCAATAATACATAATAATCTACAAGAATGTTGAAATATATTAAGATGCTCTTATGAAATCATTATGTAATTCTTGAGATTTACATTATTTTACTTTGAAATGATGAGTTATTTTGGAAAAATATTTTTATAAAACTAGAAGTTATATAAGATAGTATTTTCATAATAAAAATATATATTTTATAAATATAATGTTTTCAACATACAAACCATATAGTTCCCTTGAAAATTGGTAAGATTTCGTGAAATTACATTGAATATGTCTCACATTTCAAGAAGAATTTTTGAAAGATCCTTTTATAACATAAAACTCCCCATAAATGAAGGTTGGACCCTGGTTGGTAAAAATATAAATAACATTCACATATAATTTATGATAATTACATATGAATTAATAATAATTTAATTGAGGTAAGTAGAGATCAATTGTGACCTGAATGAAAATGGATGTTTGGGTAGAAAACCCTTACGTTATGTCTGTTGGTGTTCCTCACATGATCTTAATTACCATAATAAACAAATTTAGGCTCATACTATTGAGTCAATAATATTTTCCTTATGAATTTCCCATTCCTTCTTGTTTTGAAATTCAAAAACACCTTATACATAAGCAAATCTATATTTTACTTCTATAATGAAAAATTTCCTTTCTTAAGGAAATTTACCCTAACCAAGTTTGTCTTATACATATCATTATTTTTCTTAAGTATAAAAGTCAGATTCATACCTAAAACCTTGAAATCATATAATTCTTAGATATGGAGCATTCTGTTTTAGGATACGAATTTTGGGTATGAACTGTAATGAAGTTCCATTCCGAATTATGGATATGAAATCTCCTAAAGTTTCATTCCAAATTGTGGATAGGAACTCTCATAAAGTTCCATTAAAAATTATGGATACGAACTCTGATAAAGTTCCATTCTTAATTTAGATACGAACTCTAATAAAGTTCAATTCCGAATTCGGGATACGAACTCTAACAAAGATCAACTCTGAACTTTTACTATTTAGACTCCGAACCTTTATAAGTTCGACTCCGAAATTTTATGAGTTCGACTCTGAAGTTTTATCAGTTCGACTCCGAACTTTATATGTTCCGATTCTAAATTCTAGTGAAACTAGACTCCGAATTTTCCTAGAAATTCAGACTCCGAATTCCCATAGAATTCAGGTTTCGAATACCTATAAAATTGAATCTGAATATCCTTTTTATTATAGACTCTGAATTCCATTTTGGTTAGACTCCGATCTTTAAGTTTCATACACTCAGAACATTATTTTTTCTTATGAATTAATTATAAAATGATGTCATGCATTCAGTTACACATGTTTTTTTATAAAACGATGTCGTGCATTCTGTTTCTAACTAACCATTTGTTGAGTTACACTTGTATAGATCCCTCTGAAATTTTAGGAAAATATGACTGTTGGAGGAGGGAACCGACCGTTCCAACCAATACTATAAATAGGAGCTCATTTGAAAGAGCTCATAAGAAGTTGATCACTCTGGAGACCACACGCAGTTAAGGTGATTTCTAGAGAGAGAAGCTTTTCATGCTTTGTTCATACTGAACTGCTCGTTCAGATTTCTTCATGCGACTCCGAATGTTGGTGATTACATTCAAGGGCTTCCGGGGATATTAAGATAGAGGTGCCGACTTCCTTGAAGTTCTAGGGCTTCCTTGATAAGGAAGACAGAGGTTCCAACTACCTTGAAGTTGAGGGATTGTGGGGATAGTAGGACAGAAACTCCAATCTTCGTATCGAGGGATTACCCTGGTGTTTGTAAGACATGCTTGAAAGTATAAATCAAGGGAATTTTATCCATGGTTTTTGGATACCCTTCTCTTTGGGTTAAAAGACTTATATCTTATTTCTAGTAGTTTTACTACTTGTTTTCCGCTGCATTTTGTATTGTAAGGAAAGTATAACATTCTTGTATTTCCTTACACTTGTACTTTGATTCATTTAGATTCTATAGGCTATAAGGTAGAATCTCATATTGTAAACTTTGGTTATGTTTCAATTTCCAAATCCATATTTCCGGAAGCTGTTTTCGGAATCACTTTCCAGATTTAAGAAAGTGCATAGAACTAGAAGTGTGTATCTTCATACATTGTCCCAATCTTTCATTAGTGATTAGAGGTGTTGTGAATTTTCTTAGTTTAACTTTGTTAAACTTAGATATTTCTTTGTCTAAAGAAATTTTTTAAAGTATACAATTCACCCCCCTCTTGTATATTGATCATCTACATAATTATTTTGATCCTACAATTGGTATCAGAGTTTGGAAACCTCATACTCTATACCAATCTTACATTTGGTATTGGATCTAAGGCTCTGAAATACTTATACTCACATATAAGTTTTCCTTCCTCAGTTTTTCCTTTTTCTATATTTTTCTTTCTTCCAAAATATTTTCCCTTGAATCCGAACTTTTTTTATTCACAAGTTTTTTTGTAGAAAGATTTTCTTAATGATGACAGGAATGAACGTTGGTTCTATCGACAACCTAAATCCTAAAAGACCACCAATTTTTGATGGAAATGATTATGAGTACTCGAGAGATCAAATGAAGACTTTTTTTATGAATACTAGGGTAGATAACATTATTATGCTTCCTGGAGGTTATAAAATTCTTGGTAAGGAAGTTAGTTCTTTCCCCAACCAAGAGAATCATGATTATCAATTAAACTATAAGGTACAAAATACTCTACTGTGTTCAATGACTAGGAACATATATAACCAAATATCTTCTTGTGAAATGGCTAATTTTATATGGAAGAAACTTGAAGTTTCTCATTTTGGTACATCTAAAGTGATTGAGAATACAAGAGATATGTTGAGAGCTTAGTATCATGGTTTCAGTTTTCCTTATGGAGAACCCATTTGTAAAGTACAAAAAAGGTTTATAACTATAGTGAACAGTTTGATATCTATGGGAGAGAAAGGTCTAGATGATTAAGTTCTTGTGGATAATATTATAGATATTATGCCCAATGAGTGGGAATCAACGATAAAAACTATTTATGAGAATAGGAAGGTTACTCAAATTTTGTTAGATGAGCTGTTTGGAACACTTCTTCAACATGAAACTAGGATGAAGATAGATTCCAACAACATCAAAAAGAAGAATGGGAATGGTACCATTGCTTTTACTACAACATCAAATCACATGAAAGCAGAGACTCCTGAGAGAGTAACTAGATCCAAGTCTAAGAAGGTTGTTATCTAATCCGAATCTAGTGAGTGTGAAGTCTCAGAGAATGAGTTAGCTAATCTTGGTCGAAGGATGAATAAGGTAGCTTGTCAGAGAAATTTCCAATCGAAGTATACGAAGAAGGAAAGGAAAGATAAGAAAGATGGAGAAGTCACATGCTATGAATGAAAGAGAAGTGGAAACATTAGACCTGATTGCCCTTTTCTCAAAAAGAAATAAAGAAAAGAGAGGAATTCTGAAAGGAACAGGAAGAAGTATTACAAGTCCAAAGCTAAGAATGTTCTAAAATCTAATGACACCTGGTGTGCCAGTGGTGGTGACTCTTTAGATGAATCTTCTGATTATGAATCTTCTGGACAAAAGAATCTTGGTCTTATATCCAACCTACCTATTAATGATCATTGTTTTATGGATAAGGTACACAGTGCTGAATTGTTGACCAATGTTTCTTTAAATTTTAATTATAGTAAATATTATAACTCTTCAGATGAATAATCCTCTTCTGATTAAGGAAATAATTTACCTACCTATGAAGAAGTTTCTAGGTTTGCTGAACTTCTTGAGATTGAGAATTCAAAACTCAATAAAAAACATGATAAGGAAAACTCTAGGAATATTATTATTACTAAAGAGATATCATATCTTTCTAAAGATCATGATAAAAAAAATGCCGATTTTGAAAGTATTTCATAAAATCATGAGGAAGAAACTTCAGAGAAGAATAAACTTTCTAAAGATCTAAAAAAAGTAACTTCTATGAAAAGTGTTTTCGTGCCTACCTCTAGTTCCAAATATAACGATTTTGAAGATAAAAACATGGTTATAAAACTCAAGTCTAAAATATTTTACTTAAAGAAGTGTCTGTCAAACATTACCTTAGGTAATGAAAATTTTGATAAGATGTATTCACAGATATGAACTTTAAGAAACAAATCTGGATTTGGTTATACCCATGAAAAACCAACTTTTTGTAACAATTATTTTGTTCCTCAACGTGCCCCATTTTGTAACAAGTGTCAATGTGGTGGTCACTGAGCAAATAATTTTACTTTAAACAAAACCCGATCTTTCGGTTTTCATAAGGCTTATTTATCTATGAAGATGTCGGTGCCTCAAATTCTGTTATCTGGAAATCTCGGATCCAAACAAGTTTGGATTCCAAAAGTCTAATTCTTTTCATATTTTTAGGAAAACATGGAGTGTGCCGACAATAATACTTGGTACGTGGATAGTGGATGTTCTCGACACATGACTAGTAACAAAAGCTATTTTGAAAAGATTATCAAGATGAAAGGAGGAAAAGAAACTTTCAGAGATAATGATTAGGGAGAAATTGTTAGTATAGTAAATATTGTTCTTCTTGGTAAAGCTTTGATTTCAAATGATTTGATTGTTAAGGGTCTTAAGCACAACCTCATTAGCATAAGTCAATTATGTGATGAATGATAACTTGTGAACTTTAGGAAGGATAAATGTTTAGCACACAATTCCAAGGAAGTGTTTATTCTTTCTGCCCATAGGCAAGATAATGTCTACACATTGAACATAAAAGACCATAGGATCCAAGAAATACCTTGCCTAAGTGCAATGGAAGATAATTCTTTGTTGTGGCATAGAAGACTAGGTCACTATAACCTTTGTAACTTATGTACACTCTCTAAGAGGAAACTAGTTAAGGATCTACCAGAGCTTAGATTCGATTCTTCTAAATTTTGTAATCCTTGTCAATATAGAAAGCAACATAAATCTATTTTTATTTCAATTGGTGAAGTCTCAACAACTGATGCATTAGAGTTGGTGAACATGTATCTTTTTGGTCCAACACAAACTGGAAGCATTGGAGGAAAATACTATGTGTTTATTCTAGTTGATGATTACACTAGATTTACATGGGACTATTTTCTAAAAAAGATGTTTAAGCTTTTTCTTACTTCAAAAGTTTTAGAGCCCATGTTAAAAATGAGAAAAATCTTCCATTGAAAACTATTCATAGTGATCATGGGGAAGAATTTCAAAATTCTGATTTTGATACTTTTTGTAGTAGAAAAGGTATTACTCACAACTTTTCATCACCTAGAACTCCTCAAAAAAATGGTGTAGTTGAATGAAGAAATATAATTCTTCAAGAGATAACTAGAACCATGTTGAGTGAATATTCTAGAGCTAGACATTTTTGGTCTGAAGCTGTATGTACTGCTTTTTATACTATAAATTGAGTTTTTTTAGACCTTTTCTTAATAAAAATCTTTATGAGTTATGTAATGGTAGAAAAACAATACTTTCCTACTTAAAGGTTTTTGGTTGCAAGGTATTCATCCTGAATCCTAATGAAATATACATAAATTCGCACCAAAATATGATGAAGGAATTTTCTTAGGCTACTCCACAACTTCTAAGGCTTATAGAGTTTTCAATAAAAACACTTGTACTGTTGAGGAAATAGTGCATGTAAAATTTGATGAAACTGATCCTTTTGTTTTTAAACCATCTCAACCTACATCCTCAGATGTGTTTTCAAAAACTGATTATCAACCTTTGATAGAAGATTCTTCTGATAAGGAAAATTTTCAAGAAGATACTTCTGAAACATTTACCCCAGAAGACATTCTATCCTATGTTTATGAACAGGTTTTACAAAACCTAAACTAGTTGTTTCTAAAGAATCAACCCACTGATAGTATAATTGGTGATGTCAATCAACCTATAAGGACTAGAAGTTCCTTAAGAAATAAATTAGAACATCTAGCATTCCTTCTTCAATTGGAACCAAAAAGCACTGATGAAGCTTTAGGTGATGATGATTGGATCAAAGCCATTTAAGATGAGCTAAATGAATTCGAAAGGAATAAAGTCTGGACCTTGGTCGAAAGACCTAAGGAAACTTATCTTATTAGAGTAAAATGGGTCTTCAGAAATAAGTGTGATGACAATGGAGTCATTGTAAGAAATAAAGCTAGACTAGTTGATAAAAGCTATAATCTGCAAGAAGGAATAGACTACGAAGAAACATATGCTTCAGTAGCTAGACATGAATATATTCTTATCTTACATTCCTTTGCAGCATTCTTTAATTTTAAACATTTTCAAATGGATGTAAAATGTTCTTTTATGAATGGTTATGTTCAAGAGGAAGTTATTGTTGAACAAACTCATGGATTTGAAGATAAAAAACATCCTGATCATGTTTTTAGACTTACCAAAGCTTTGTATGGCCTAAAACAAGCCCCATGAGCTTGGTATGATAGACTTATATGATTTTTGCTTCAAAATAACTATGTTAAGGGAAATGCAGATCTAACCCTTTTTATAAAGAAATATATGAAATTTTTTTTTATTGTTTAAATATATGTCGATGACATCATATTTAGTTCAACTTATCAATCTTTAACTGATTTGTTTGCAAGTCTAAGAAATATGAGTTTGAAATGAGTATGATGGGTGAGTAAACATTTTTCCTTGGTTTTCAAATTTCTCAAAAACTAGAAGGAATCTGCATATCCCAACATAAGTATATTAAAGATCATTTTAAAAAGTATGGTTATGACAACACTAAGAGTATAAGTACTCCAATTGGTAACTCAAACACACTTTATGTTGATGAAGCTGGGAAACCAGTGGATCAAACATCTTTTAGGGGTATGATAGGAAGTCTACTTTACTGAGCAGCTAGTCGACCAGACTTGATATTCTCAGTATGCTTACGTGTAATATATCAATCCAATCCTATGGAATCTCATTTAAAGGCATTGAAAAGAACTTTTATCTACCTAAAGGGAACCATAGATCTAGGAATATTTTATACTTCTAAAAATGACTTTGTTTTAAAAGTATTTTTAGATGCTAACTTTGGTGGATGTAGAATTGCTAGAAAGAGTACATCCGGAACATGTCATTTCTTAGGAGATTCATTAGTTTCTTGTTCTTGCATGAAGCAACATTCTGTAGCACTCTCCACTGCAGAATCTGAATATGTAGCAGCTGGATGTTGTTGTGCTCAAGTATTGTGGATGCAACATACTCTCACAGACTATGGCTTGAGTTTTACTAAGACTCAAATTTTGTGTGATAACACAAGTTCCATTTCCCTAAGTAAAAACCATGCACATCACTCGCGTGAAAAGCACACAGATATTAGGCATCACTTTCTTAGAGATCACACACTTAAAAGAGATATCATTCTTCAGCTTATCGGAACGCAAGATAAACTTGCTGACATTTTCACAAAATATTTACCCTCCAATAGATTTTAATACATTAAACAGAAGTTAGGAATGATAACCATGAGGTAATCACTCTTAATTAACTTCTTGTTGAACAATTCTCAATATAGTAGAAACACATTTTCATAGGGGGAGTACATTTTCTTGATAGCATAATCAAATTTTCTTGTTGTCATTTTTAAGGCTTTTGTAATCAAAATTTTCATTGTCAGTCTCTCAAACTTTTGTAACAAAATTTTTCGTAAAGAAATTTTTTGGAACTGAGATTTTCATAATGAAAATTTTGGGAACATAAATTTTTGGAATGGAAATTCTCGGAATAGAAATTTTTGTAATGAAAATTTTGGAACAGACTTTTTTGGAATGGAAATTTTCGTTCTGAGAATTTTCGTAATGATATTTTTGTACTCAGAATTTTTGTAATGATATTTTCATAATGAGAATTTTCGTAATGAGATTTTTGTACTGAAAATTTTTGTAATGATAATTTTGTACTGAGAATTTTCGTAATGAAGTTTTTGTAATGAGAATTTTCGTAATAAAATTTTCGTTCTGAGAATTTTCATAATGAGATTTGCGTACTGAGAATTTTCGTAATGAGATTTTCGTACTAATATTTTTTTAATGAAATTTTTCGTACTCATGTTTTTCATACTTGGTTTTTCGTAGAAATCTTTTTTATTTCAAATTTTCATCAAGAAGAAAGCCACTTATTACGAAATATTCTTCTAGAAAATCCGAAAGGTATGATTTTCTTTCTTAAGTTTTTATAGTCATATTTTTCTTAATGGAAGTTTCATTACTTTTAAATTTTTTTGGATTCTAGTTTTATTAAATCTGAACTTTTTTTTAAAACCTCAAAAGTTCAGAGTCAAGTTTTCCTTGCAGTTTGTATCTCAACCGTCAGATCAAATCTCAATGTATCTCAACAGTTTGATCAACCGTGGAATCTGAACCTTCATCTCAACACCTATATAAAGGGGACCACTGAGGGTCATCCCACATCGGGTTTTCAACGCTTTCGCATCTCGAAGCCCTGACTCTCTTCTAAAGGACCGTTCTGATTTTTGAACAAAGCCCGTTCTGAATCTTCTAGTACTCTACATTCCCAATGTCTGTTGAAGCTACATCTCAAGATATGTCTACCTCAAAGCCAATATCAAAATGGATATTTTATAGGTAAAGGTTATTGCATCCAAGTTCATTCAAGTATGATTCTCTTATAACTAAGAATATCAAATAGAATAGCTGGGATGATATTTGCCTATCGAAACTAGAGAAATAGGATGTGGTTTATACAGATCTTCTTGTTGAGTTCTACGAGTCTGTTTCCTTCCACGAGGAAGATGGAAGAGATTTCTTTTCTTTTAAGTCTTATGGGAAAACTTACAAATTATCTTACACAAAGGCTGTAAGGTTAATGGGTTTAAAGTATGAAGGTGAGGTAGAGTTCTATTCACATAAGCTTCCTGATGAGGAAGGATGTTTCAATAATGTGAAGGCATTGAAATTCCTTGGACTGAAAGATGCCAAGACCGCTAAGATTTCTCATCTCACTCCGAATAATTGGATTCTACATCTATGGGTACAAGGTTTTCTCGTACCAAGAAAGGGTGACATGGATAATTTGAAGAAGAGTGACATCTATGTCCTAGATTTCTTGGTAAATCTAAGGAAGATAAATCTGATGAGGCATATTTTGATTACAGTTAAGAATATCAAAGAAGGGAATCAGGAAGCTCAGATAATTATGTATCTGGCCCTGCTTTCTAAACTTATCATCAGATGTCTTGATTCTTTCAAATTTTCTTACATCTCCAGGAAAATAAATTGCAATGTAATGCTAGTTAGTGATGATACACTAAAAATGATGAAGATAGGTTTTTCTGATAAATCTGGGGAATTATACCCTTTACCAGAAGAAGAGGCTGAGATCATTCTGGAAAATGTAGAGAAGGCTAAAATAGTGAATAAAGTCACTAAGAAGAGGAAGCTTAAGGAAGTGGTTGCTGAGGAAAAAACCCCCAAGTTTAAGGAAACCCAATCCGAACCTCCCAAGCTGAAAATACAGAAAGCATATCCAGATGAAGTGGCAACTAAGTGGAGGGAAGACAAAGAGAAGAGAATATAAGGGGATCCACAGTTCGTATTGGACCCTACTGAGGACAAGGCCTTAAAAGAGAGAGCTACAGATGAATTAGAGAAACAAGAAAAAGAGAAGAAGCTGAAGATGAAAATTTCTGAAGCTGAGGTTGTTCAATCTCTTGTGAATGAAACTGAAATAGCATCTAAGCAGATTCTGGTTCCGGAAACCTTTAATGTCCAATCTTTAACTGAAACCTTGGTAAGAAATTCTCCTCTCCGGAAACATCCAAAGGGAAAGAAGTTGTTTTAAGAGAGGAATAGGTTGTTGAAGAAGAAGAATAAGAAGAAGGAATTGCTGATCTTGATGATTTGATCAAGCAAGTAAAATAATATCAAGAAAAGGCTGAATCCACAAAATTGGTCACTCCGGGAAATAGAGTTGAGAAAGAAGGTCAGAGAGATGAAGCTGAGGAAGAGAAATAAAATGTTTTGTATGATGAGGAAGAATTATATGAGAAGAAGTTCCTTGAAGAAGGAACATAGAAGGAGAAAATAGAAGAAGATCAGATTGTTCAACTTTTAGAGAGTGAGGAAGAATCTCTTAATGAGAAAACAATTCTAAAAACTGATAATGGAAAAGAAGTTCTCATGGATACACCAATAAAAGATGTCATCAGGAAGAAAGAGGTTGGTGGTACTTCTAAAAGAAAGCAATTGTAGGTTGAGGAAGAGAAATCTCTATGAAAGTTATCAGATTCGGAGTCATCTACTCATGTTCATGATTTTGTGGTTGAATCTCTGAAGAAGTTGGTGGACAACATTCCGATATTTCCTACTATAGACTCCAGATGCCAGATGCTGCAACATAGCTTGAATCAGAAGTCGTAATCCTTATCTATGGTGATGGATAAGTGTATAATGATTGAGGCCGACCATACAAATTTTCATATCAATTATGATGTGCATAGGAAATCATGTAGTAAAATTACTTTGTGGTCTAAGAAAATTGAATAAGACATTGATCTGTTTGAAAATTTTCAGAATGAGGTAAGATATGCCTTTGACACCGTGGATTCCAAGATTTAGAATCTTTAGGATGAGATGATTATTAAACAAAGATCTACGAGTCAATAAGTGAAGAAACTAAATGATAAGTCAAATTATCTTGCTCAAAATTTTATGAGGGATAGAGATCTTCGGATTGAGCTTGAGAAATGACTTGTAAAGCATGATGAGTTAGTGAAGATACAGGAAGAGGTCATGAAGGCTCAAGCAGAATCTTTGAAAGCTAAAGATGAAAGGATGAAAGCCTTGGAGAGGCAAGCTGAGGAGGATCAAAGAGATTTGAAGAAACTGTAAACATTTTTGAAAAAGGTGATCCTGAAGGAAAAGGAAGAAAAATAAACCCACTCCAATCTTTTGTTGTATTTGTCTTTCCTTGTAAAAAATTTCTCAACTCTAATAAAATCTTCGCTTGGTGCTATCTTGTCTTGTTACGTACTAATGTTTCAGGTACTTTATTTTATTTCCCATTCCCTTCAATTATTTTTGAAAATCACAAAGGGGGAGAAGGAAAAAGAACTACTCAAAAGGGGAGAAAGAAAAATTTTGAAATGGAGAAGGAAAAATTTCTAAGTGAAATATCCTTAAAGTAAGGTGGAGTTCCTCAATACAAAGTTTTTTTTCATTCCCATGATAATTAAAACACTTCTCTAGAAATTCAGAATACAATCCTTAGTGTTTCAATTCCTAAGGGGGAGTTAGTTATATTCACTATCATCCATGAACAAAGGGAGATATGTTTTAATTTCAAAGACTAGTAAAAATTTTCAAAGTCCTAATACTCTTTTTCGTAAGGATGTTTGTGCTTTCCAAAAAGGGGGATATTGTTGATTCAATAATTTTTTAGTTATGATTTTTCCATTCCTTCTTGTTTTGAAAATCACAAACACCTAATACTTAAGAAAATCTATATTTTACTTTTATAAGGAAAATTTTCTTTCTTAAGTAAATTTACCCAAAACTAGTTTTTTTTATACATAACAATATTTTTCTTAAGTATAAAAATCGGATTAATACCTAAAACCTCAGAATCATATAAAACTTAGATATGAAGCATTCTATTTTAGGATCAGAATTCTGGATATGAACTGTCATTAAGTTCCATTATGAATTATAGATATGAACTCTCATAAAGATCCATTCCGAATTATGGATACGAACTCATACCGTTCCATTCCGAATTATGGATAAGAACTCTCATAAAGTTCCATTCCTAATTATGGATACGAACTCTAATAAAGTTCCATTCCGAATTCTAGATATGACCTCTAACAAAGTCCAACTCCGAACTTTTACTAGTTCGACTCCGAACCTTTATAAGTTTGCCTCCGAACTTTTATTATTTCGACTCCGAACTATTATCAGTTCGGCTCTAAACTTTATAAGTTCAGATTCTGAATTCTAATCAAACCAGACTCTGAATTTTGTTAAAAATTCAGACTCCAGATTCTGACAGAATTCAGGTTCTGAATTCCTATAAAATAGAATCCGAATATCCTTTTTATTAAAGACTCTGAATTCCATTTTGGTTAGACTCCGATCTTTTATTTTCTTACACTGTGAACTTTATTTTTGGTTATGATTTCATTATAAAAATATGTCGTGCATTCAGTTAGACATGTTTTGTTATAAAACAATGTCATCCATTCTATTTGTAACTAACCATTGGTTGAGTTACATGTGTACAGGTCCCTCCAAAAGTTTAGGAAAGTATGACCGTTGGAGGATGGAGCCGACCGTTCCAACCGAGCCTATAAATAAGAGCTCATTTGAAAGATCTCATAAGAAGTTGATCACTATAGAGACCACACACTGTTAAGGTGATTTATAGAGAGAGAATATTTTCATGCTTTGTGCATACTGAACTGCTCGTTCAGAATGATTTGTTAGACTCAAAATGTTGGTGATTACATTCATGGGATTTTGGTGATAGGAAGACAGAGGTTCCAACTACCTTGAAGTTGAGGGCTTGGGAGGATAGCAGACAGAAACTCCAATCTTCGTATCGAGGGCTTACCCTAGTGTGGGTAAGACAGAATTTCTTGAAAGTATAAATCAAAAGACCTTTATCCAAGGTTGTTGGATACCAATCTCTTTGGGTTAGAAGACTTATATCTTGTTACTAGTAGTTTTACTACTTTTTTTCCGCTGCATTTCATATTGTAAGGAAAGTATAACATTCTTCAATTTCCTTACACTTGTAATATAATTCATTTAGATTCTATATATTATAAGGTAGAATATCATATTGTAAACTTTGGTTAAGTTTCAGTTTACAGATCCATATTTCCGGAACCTATTTTCGGAATCACTTTCCAGATTTAAAGCAAGTGCATAGAACTAGAAGTTTGCACCTTCATACTTTTTCCCAATATTTCATTGGTGATTAGAGGTGTTGTGAATTTTTTTAGTTTAACTTTGTTAAATTTAGATCTTTCCTTGTTTAAGGGGATTTTTTAAAGTATACAATTCACCCCCCCTCTTGTATATTGAGAATCTACATCATTATTTCGATCCTACACATACATTAATGATTCCAGATACTCCTATACATGTAATATATTTATTGCAAACTTATTATGTTGATTTATTGACTTTTTATGTGTTAAGTCATTAAATTTCATTATTTGGGAGTGTCTTTTTCCTTGGTTTTGTGATCAGTTTACTTATATTCAATTATGGATAAACCTGTAGAATGATAATTGTTATCCAGATTATAAGTTTCATGTTATTATTTAAAAAAATATTACATGGTAATAATTTTTTTTGTTATTGGGAGTGAATATGAATTAGTATATAAATCTATAATAACAATTTTTTCGATTAATTGGTAGATCATGATCAAAATGAACTCATTTTGTTTTATTAATTAATATCATTTGTAAAAAAGTATTACAGAACACAAAATAAGTAATACTACATATAATATAGTCTGGTTCAACAATCAAAAAGGGTAAATTACCAAAATTGTAGATGGTAATAGAAATTGAAAACCTATCATCCTTGAGTGTTATAAATTAACACATATGGGATCATGTTTTAATTTATAGAATAAATGATTTAGAAATGAGATATGTTGAAGAATTATTCATTTATCAGAAGAATATTCTATTAGATTTAAGGTACTATAGTCATCAAAACATTTTGATTAATGGAGTTTATGGAAAAAATAAAAGAAAAGAACTTTAAATAAATGATAAGAAAAGATGAATTTATCTCTTGAATTATTCTCCTTTGAGAGACTCTATTGGGGTGAGATTTTGGTCTTTTTATGAGACAAAGGCCTGATGTACGTGAGGGGGGTTCTTGGGAGGATCTTTTTGAAGAATTTAAACTAGGAACAAGGATTTATAGGATTGAATAGCATAGGAAATGTGGGGGGGTTATAGTGGAGGATAAGAGGGTTTCCCATTATGTTAATCATTATTTTATTATTTTTCCAAATACAACCTATAATGTTGATTATTGTGAGAAAATGGTAACATGTGCATGTGATTTATAACCAATGGCCATTTATATCATCAATTACTAAATCATGATACATAAATTCCCTTATTTATTATATTTTGAAAATTATCGAATATTACAATACACCAAAAAATCATGTATTTTAGAAAAATCCAAAAATTCACCAGAACCATTTTTCGACTTGTAGAATTCATACATTAACTACATTTTTTAAAATATCTTTCTAAATATAGATAATTTAGTTTCTAAATAAAATAATAATTTATTCAATGAATTACAATTTTAAAACAGTAATTAGTTTAATATCAAATCAAAAATTTGATCAAGATATGATTATCTTATAAACCATTGAAAATTAAACAATAATATGATTTAATATTCATAAGGGTAATATTACTAATCATATTACTATTTATAAGGGTATGTTATTTTTCACAAAAAATTATGTTTGCCTTATCATGCTCTTGTATACTACTAAAAACTACTGGGTATGTCAGTTATTTTAAATTCAAATCGCAAAGGTGGAATTTTTTTTACCGGCTTGGTTAAAACAAAGTAGTGTTTTTAGATATTCAGTGTTTATTGAATTCATTATTAAATTTATTTGAAAATTCTTTGGGTGTTACATTATCCCATCCTTACAAAATTTCTTTCTCAAAATTACTAGAATGTTACCTCACGAAAAGCATTGGGTAGTTCTTCATCAAAATCTTCCTAGACTCCCATGATGCATTTTCAATTTTATGATTTTTCCAAATTATATTTTCTAGTCAGGAAATCAGATTCATCAACAGTTGTTCATTAGTGTCCAGAATATTGGTAGTCTCTTCACTATAAGATATGGCAGGTTCCAATTCTATACCTTCTAAAGTAATGAAAAATGTTGGGTCTGGAATGTAATTTCTCATCAATGAGACATGAAACAAATTATGTACTTTAGATAGGCTAGGTGGCATAGCCAAAACATTTGAAAAATCTCTAATTCTCTCAAGAACTTCAAAATAGCATATGTACATTTGTTTTAGTTTCCCTTTCATCCCAAATCTTATAACACCCATCCATGGAGATACATTTAAGAAAAAAATATATCCCACTTGATATTCCAAATCCTACATTTATTTGTAAGAATAGATTTTTTCCTGCTTTGAGATGCTTTGAGATGGCACTGTATAGTCTTTAACATCTCTGTTATTTCCTCTACAAGGTCTAGGCCTGCTAACTTCCTTTCACCGACTTCATCCCAAAAAGATGGTGTATGACATTACATTCCATAAAATGATTTTATATGGTTCCATGTGAATACTTGAATGCATCTATTATTGTTGTAAAACTCCACTAAAAGTAAATATTGATCCCACAAACCATGAATGTCAAGTGTACATGATCTCAGCTTTTGCATTAAGGATTGGATCATCTTTTCTGATTTCCCATCAGTTTGAGGACAATAAGAAGTACACAAATAAAGATCACTATCCAATTCTTTCTGAATACATTTCCAAAATATCAATGTAAATTGAGGATTGCGTTCAGAAACTATTAAAAGTGGTGCTCTCTAAAGTATTACAAATTCATTCATATAGAGTCGTACAAGACTCTCTAGTGGGAAAACTTACCTTATTGAGAGGAAATGTTCTGAATTGGTATGGTGGTCCATGATTACCCATATTACATTATTTTCTCTTAAAGTTTTGGATAATCGAGTGAGAAAATCCATGGTGATGTCGTCCCATTTCCATGTAATAATTGGTATAGGTTTCCTGAATCATTAAGGATGCTGAAAATTGGACATCACTTGTTGACATAATAGACATATTGATACATAGTCAGCAATTTACAGATTCATGTTGTCCCATGAGAAATGTTCCTTCAAGTCTCTATACATTGTAGTGCTAACAAAATTTATAGAGAAATTTGAACTATGTGATTCATCCAATAACATCCTTTTCAACACCGGTATAGAGGGAACACATAGCTTCTTACCAAATTTGAGAATTCCAGCTTCACATACAATGTCAGCCAACATACCATCTTTCAAATCATTATCATTTTTTTGAATGTTTTTATAATATAGCTGAGAGATTTTAATCTTTTATAATAAAGATTTTTGGGAAACCAAATGAATAATTAATGATTTTTCACCTTCTTTCATAATTTCAAGGTCCGTCCTTATAAAATTCATGATCAAAAAATGTATTTAAATATACATTTTTTTAAAACTCTTTAATCTTTCCTTCTCAATTCATCAACTACCTTATTTTTCATTCTTGGGTGGTAATTCATGGATCAATCATAATCCTTGATTAGTTAGTGCCATCACTATTGCCTCATGTAGATTTCTTTCTATGAGAAGTTATAATTCAGGATCTTTTGATCCACATATATCTCACATCATTCAACATAGAGATCATTTCATCATATCTTTAGAGAAAGTATTACAGCTGAAAACTCAAGATTCGGAGTGTGATTATCTTTTTCATGAATGTTTAGCTTCCATTACCCATATGCAGTAACTCTATCATTATGAATATGGACACAACCAAGTCATTTCATGGATGAATCACTGTAGATCTCAAACCTATAATTCCCTAAAGGTAGAGTTAGGATCAGAGCATTCACTAATATCCTCTTTATGTCCATAAATCATTCCTTATATTATTTTTTCCATATGAATGTAACCCCTTTACGTGTAATATTGGTATTTTTGTTGGCTAAATGGGATAATCTCTAAACAAAACACTGATAATAACATGCTAAATGAATAAAAATACGTATCTCTGTTATGATAGATAGAGTAAGTAATTCTTGCACAAACATTTTCATTACTAGATCAAGAGATATTCCATTATTATAGACAATGTGCTCAATAATGTAAACTAATTGATGCCAAAATCCACACTTTCATAACTTCCCATATAATTAATTACTTATAAGAGTCTTCAGAATAGGGTGAAAGTTATTTTCATCATCTTAAATGTTTTTGGAGTATATGGAGATATCATCAGTAAATACCACTAAAATGTCATAATGATATTCCTTGAAAATTATTTTCATTAGATCCAGGAAAATTGATGGTTCATTATTCATCCCAAATGGAATTAATATAAACTCATAATGCCCATATGTTGTTCAAAACACTATTTTGGGTATGTATTACTTCCTTACTAGAAAATGATGATATCCAGATCGAAGTTCATCCTTCGACAATTATTAAGCTCAATGAAGTTGATCAAATAAACCATCAATGTGAGGTTGGGGATAATTGTTTTTTATTGTCATAACAATCATCTCCCAGTAGTAAATGAAAAAAACTCAACGATCCACCATTCTTCTTGACAAAAATAACTGAGGCTCTCTATGGGGAAACACTACGATGAATAAATCCATTACCACACAATTATGCTTTTTTTTTCTTCACTTCTACTAATTCCATAGTGGTTATTCTATAAGGAGTCTTTGATATATTCCTTGAACCATGAAATAAATATATAGAGAACTCAAATTCACATTATGGAGGATGTCAAGGTAAATCCTCTTGAAACACATCAATATATTATTCAATAATTGGTACGTCCACTATTTGAACATTCTTTTCCTCAACAATAGATATTTTATTCCCTTCCTCCCCAATAATTGAATTTAGTGGAGCTACAGGGGGAAGATCTTGATGAGAATTATGTGGTGACGTTTCTACCCTTAAGATAATGGATTACACATCATCCTCAAAAATTGTAACCTACTTCTTCTTACAATAAATATTTGCATCATGGTTCAAAGACAATCCATACCAAGAATTATATCAAAGTCCATCATGGGTATTATAATAAAATCAACAGATAAAGCACATTTATATACCATAACGGGGACTTCCAGACACAAATTTATTGCAATGTTACTTCCCTGAGAAGTTTTTATAGAAAATTTCCTTGTTAAATAAAATTATAAATATCTAATTTTCTTGGAAATATGGGAAGATATAAAAGAATTATGATAATCTATAATCAAATAAATAATTGGCTATGTTTGACGATATTATAAATGTACCTTCCCCCAGATCGTTATAAAATTAAACCTTAGTAGTTGTGACCATATATTCTTGGACATTCTCCCTTTTCCTTCTTTGGGGAATTATTCCAAGAAACTTTTGATATTCATGTGCATAATTTCCCAAACCATTAAAACATTATCATATAAAATTGGTTGTTTCTTTCTTCCCCTTACAATATTGAGGTTCGTTGTCAATTTCTCCACACTTATAATAGAATCACATTCTCTTAAAGAATGTGTGAGGGTTATCTTCCCAGAATTACTACAGGATGGAAGGTCAACTCTTCCCTTCTTCCCCATTTTTTCATTTCATTTTCTATAGTTTTTGGAAAACCACTTCTTCACTTGATTTACTCTAATGTTATAAAACATAGAAAATTTGGTTCCAATATTGATAGAACTTGATTCAATATATTTATATGATAATAATCATTGGGAGACTACACCCCTTTAAAGGAATGATTTGAAGCCATCAATGAATATATAAATATATCTCCTTGGTTTACATATGTAGCTCACAACATGTCTTTTCAGCCATTTAAAGTTGTCTTTATACAGGTTAACCTTTTCATCATCCTTCTGCATCAGATTCAAGAATTTCTTTTCCACATCAGCCCATTGTTCACAGGGAAAATATTTTTCTTGGAATACTTCCTTACAATCCCTCCATTCCGACTCTTATATTACTTCCTCCTCCTTTTTGTTTTGTATTAGTGACCACCATTGATCTATTTATTGCAATAAAAGATAATAATCCATGAGAACATTATCTCTTTTGTTACACCCCAAAGTGAGAAATATCTTCTCTAAGGAACATATCCACTGTTCAGCTAAAAATAGGTTTGTAGTATCATTGAATTATAGATTTCATTGTCGCATAAAGCATTCCAACATACCTCCTCCACATTGGGGATCAATATGCACCATACGTGTAAGTTTTTTATTCATAACCTGAGTCAGTAGTCCCTATTTAGTTAGAAGTTTCACTACACTAGTTATAGATCCAGAGCCAAAATCATTATCTTGCACTGATGGTCAATCTCTGCATGGGATATGCAAGTTCATGCAGTTTCTATTTCTTCCACTAGGTGCCATTTCTAGATAATTTCATACACTATATTAGGTTATGAATCATAATGTATAATCTCAATTTAGAAAAATACCTAGAATAAATTGATGTCCTATGCATGGCTAATCCTACAATCCCAAACATGATTTCATTAAGGAAAATTTTACATTTAAATCCATCTTAATGTATTGTAATGAATATTAGAATTATCCTAAAAATATCCCTCAGGAGTGTTATACTAGGTGCATAGTAAGGCCCGTTGTCATGTACTAGGATACCCCAAGTCAAGGCTGAAAGTCATTATTGGATTATTCAATACTAGGTACATCAATTCCCAAACCACATCCTCTTTTAGTATCCATATAAATATGTAGCCACTCAGGGTGTTCCCTATCATACTTTTAGAATATTTTCACTAATAATTTCATAGCATGGTGCGAAGACAGCATGCGATTCCGAGGTATGGTGTGCCCAGAATTAATTTTATAAAAATATTAAGTATTATTATACAATGAATATGAGGAAATGGTTTATCTCTTAAATAGTAGCTTAGATTAGAAATATAAGGGCAAAATTGCATCCTCAGAATGTTTTTTACCTTAGCAGGGTGTAAGTTTTACTGGTGTGGGGTTATTGTGAGAAACGTTACAGAGGGCATTTTTATAAATAAATAAATATAATTATTATTGGATGTCATCTTGAATAACTCTTGAAAATAGTTTCTGATTGAAATTATAAGACCAATTTTTAGTACAGAATGTCATGTTTACCCAAGGTGAGATATAATGTAGTTTGCGACAAGTGTTTTTGACAGAGGCGATTTGGCAGGAAGATTTTTGGTGGGATAATTATTTAAATAAGATTTTAATTAATTAAATTATACCCCTCATGTAGGTGCACAAAAAAGTAACCTATAAATCCCCCTATGCATCCTCTTCACCAAAGAACACCGAATCAAGAAAAGGACATGCTGACGATATCCGATCTTGAGGGAGGATGCTCCCGGATTGTGCAATAGTGGTGTCAGAGCGTTGATTTATGCTTGAAGCATCGGCATGATGCCCACGATGTAGGTGGTTTGAGTTTTAAAATACCATATTATATTTATGCATTTTATTTCATTGATTATTTATTATGGGTGTGTAGATCAGGTACTGAGATTTCTGAAGCATGTTTCAGATCTGAATTTTGAGCACCGGGGTGCTCTTGGTAGTGAGTGGAAGTTTTTCGGTAGTGTTTCCAAATTATAGAAGTGGCAATGGTGGAATCTGGTGTTGGCACAATAGAGTGCAGAAGAGTCCATAATGGAGTGAGGAATCATAGAGGCTCCGACAGGGGTGGCATGGTGGTGCTGTTAGAGGGTAGTGGGGGTTTCCAGTGAGGCAACAGTGGTCCTACCATAATTTTCTAGGGGTTCTTTAAGCCTCATAAAATTAAAACTGGTTGTCCAAACAATGAGATGTTTGCGGCGACATGATACATGTCTCAAGGTGGACCCATTGAACTTGTTTAGGGAATTTTATGAGTTGGTTTCATGGCCTGGGGCACTAAATG
Source organism: Viscum album (assembly GCA_963277665.1). Lineage (NCBI taxonomy): Eukaryota > Viridiplantae > Streptophyta > Magnoliopsida > Santalales > Viscaceae > Viscum > Viscum album. The sequence goes on along the minus strand of OY728129.1, from coordinate 686,927,188 downwards.
TTTTAATAAAAATAATATTTTTTAATTATTCAACTTCAACTGGGCATAAAATCTGCACGAAGCTTCCAATTTATGCTCCATCAATGGACATGTGATGTTGAAGTTAAAGTACATATTTGAAGGTATATTTCAGGTTCTTGGAGCAAAATTTGGGTGTGGGATGGACGAGGTCTGGTTTTTTCATCTACAGAGAATCATGAATTATTCTTCACATGTCCGTTTTGGATGAATGAAAAGATAATTTCATTTTATTTTCTCAGAGTATCACATTGGCTTTATCTATTTTATGTGTTCTAGGATCGAGGAGTTGAACCCACTCAGGCTTCTTATCGTGAGTCGATCCTTTTTCACTGTTTATCCAATTCAAGTCAGAAAATATCTTATCCTGGTTTTTTTTCTGCCAATAAAGTCATGTTGGACTCCGTATGGGCCTAGGAGGTGTTCCGAGTGGCGATGTTACGGAACACCTAGGTTGAAAACATTTAGACCAACATCGGTTTATTGAGAACCCTTTTTTTGTTCCAATGAGGGTTCGTGTGAAATTACAACTGAAGTACCAGTTTTTGATCTCCTGGACAGGATGAGTTCAGAGAGAGTTGTGGAATCCCTTCTAGGAGGCTTTGGTAGGGTCCAATAGCCTTGCATCCCAAGATCGGGTCCTCAATGTCATCATGTCCAACACTACATGGGATATGATCCCATATCGAGTAGGATAACCCTATAGGGCTTGTGGAATCATCAGTAATATGATCCACTATGTAGTGGGTCATATTAGAAGGGTTGCGGTATTGTCGAGTATATGATACCCTACATAGCATGTGATTTTTTGTAGGGTTCTCGTATCGTCAGTAATGTTATCCCTTACTCAGTGTAGGGTTTTGGTAGGTTTTTTTGTATCTTTGGTTCGATCCCCTACATCTCAATTCATTCCAGATGGGGTTTTCGGCCTCGTCGTGACCACCTTTATGCGGGTAAGAATCCTCTATCTACGTGATGTGATCTGTGGGATGTTTGATCGGGCTTGGTATCCCATTACGGATCATGAGAGTGATCCCCAATCTGTGAGGTCTTTGTTTTATTGGGGTGGGTTTGGGTATCCCTTAGTAGACCCTAGTAGTGATACCCTATCTGAGGAGTTTTGTGTTACGTTCTTTCGGCATGAAATTCTTAGTAACGATATTTGATGAGATGTTCTCTATGATGTCCCATCGAGGATTGAGATGTAAACCGATGGAGATTATCTCTCAGGCACGTTTCATTTAGGATGATAGAGCTCATGGAGTTTGTTCTATGGTTTTGCTTATTCCTTAGAGCATCGAGTTGAACCTATTTCTAGTGATGAGGTCAGAACCTCGGGAGGCTTGATTTCTGAGTTGAGTATATCATGTGTGTTTCCTAGGTTTCCTTTGGGGTTTTTTCATGTCTCTGATGACATACCATATGGTTTGAGTTGACTGGTTGAGTTTATCCAAGGATGGTCTCGAGATGGAGTTTCTCTCTTGTTCAGGTTACCTTTTTCTGGGATGAGCAGACTGACACCTTTCAGTTCCTCCGTTTACTTTTGGAATTTTTGGGGCGCCTATAGAGTAATTTTATACTCACAGCTACAAGGTATGTTCATGAAAATATTTTCTATGTTGTAAAAACCACAATCCTTTTGTAGGAGTCCCCAGAGAACCCAGAGCAGGAAGAGCGTAGGGAGCTAGACCGACCAGGGTGTTATCAGCGGTGAGCCAAGGAGCATTCTGGTGGTAGTTTGATAGTGATCCCCTCTTTATGATCATTTTGGACGATTTTTTAGTTTTCTTTTGGCAGGCCCAATTTTCTTCCCTTTTGTACAATTGTTGTACATTGGTTGTGGGATAGATGTATGAATTCCTTTCTTTATAGTTTTTATATATCTCTACACTATTTTATGGAGGATTATATGGGTGTGTGTGTATAGGTACCTTAGAATAAGGCCACCAATGGGTTTGATAGCCTACTCGACACTAGTCTCCAACCCCTAGACAATCGGAGGTGGGCTTTGGGAGTCGCAGCTCGAGCCTCGTTATGTCTGGTCATAACAAAGAGGTATTAAAAGAGGTTACAACTTTTATATCTCAGAGTGTAGTTTTTCTAGTTATGAGTTTTGTTTGGTTTTCATAGTGATAGTGTTACGATGTTTCGATTTGGAATTTTAGGCCAGGGATTCCAATTTTGGTGCATTGGCTGATGTATCAATTAACTAGGACTCTGATAACCATTCTTTTGACTCAGAAATTTGGACACTGGTCGTAGGGAAATAATGGTTCAGGCATTATATAGATCTGGTTTTTGGGTTTTTCTAGTCATTTTTTGAGTCAGATCCCCACATACACTCTTTGACTGTGGTGCATCTTGATATATTTCTGGAAGCTTCCACGATGACAGATAGTGAGGGTTCTGTAGTAGGATTGTGGTGATTATCTGCCCCATGATGAAGATATAGAGTAGGACATATGTTCTGAGGATGGAACCTAGGTTGTCCACTAGTTTAGAGACCACCTGTCGAGAAGCTGGTTGTGCCGGAAGTGTAGGACGAGGATGCATGTATGATGAGTGCACTGCACGAGTTGTAGATGTAGTGGCCACTAATGTACTAGGGTGATCCAGACCCTAGGAAGCTTATTACTAGATTGAAGCAGTGACCTGAGTTTTCTTCCTAGTGAGAAGACCTCTAGATCATTTGATGGCCTTTTTGGTGATCCTTATGTATAGTTTGTTTAGGCGATGGTAGAGTCTGGTGACGCAGTCCCACAACATGAAGATTCTCACATTGCATATTTTGATTTGCTCTTCTAGGAAACTTTATTTCGGTCACACTGAGATCAGTGCGAATCTAGAAGGTTATGTAGCTTCGGCATGAGATATTTCCCATTTTGGAGTACTCATCATGGTTTAAAGTACCGTCACGCTACTCCCTGTATATGGTTAAGGAACTGTCCATTTAGGCTCGGGCCCTAAAGCAGGGCATACGCAAAGACATCTAGGTAAGGGTGGTTTCCTTATGACTTCCCTATTATACGGGAGTGATGAATTTGGCCTTGGTGATGGAGAGCTTTCTGGATGTTTAGACTCAGACCACCAGTGCTAGGAACATGGGAGATGAGACCTCGATAACTACTTCGGTAGATGTTAGACAACTGTATGCTCATGGGTCTAGATGTGCAGGATGTTTTAGGAGGCTAACCCAGGATGGAGGATCTGAGGATCCAGGATCTCAGGCCTCACAGACCAATTTTGTCCAATCGCATAAGAAGTGGTGTTACGACTGTGACAGTTGGGGACATCATGATAGGGATTTTCCGACTCGTCAAGCTACTAAGAGGGAGCCGGTCGATTGGAAACCATGGAAGAGGAAGAATCATGAGTATAGAGGTCTGTAGGGTGGAAGACACGGTAACAGAGCTGTTATAACAATAAGAGTTGGCATGTGGAATGATTTTCCACCCCTACCCCCAGGTGGTCTAGCTGAGACCAGGAAGCTAGAGGATGAGGGCGGGGAAAACTACATGCTTTAGAGGTTGTTTACACCGAGGTTCCCCATATGGATAGATGTATTATTTATGTCCTTTATACATTCGGTAGTAGTTTTTTGAGACACTATTAAGAGGTAATATTTCCTTTCTATTTCTTACTTGAGGTTTTCTCGGGAAATCGATAGATCATGTGCCGGTGTTGTCCGACATGCTTCGAATGCACGAGGAAGACATATTTGTCCCCCTCTGATACATGTTTTTTTTGTGACATGATTAAAACTATTCTGGTGAGTCAGTGCCACCCAAAAAGTATAAGTGTCGAGGTGTGGTGGATTAGACCCTCTGAATTATGTTTTCGGGAAGGTTTGTTTGTTATATATGTTTGAGGCCTTGGGTTCCCCAACGTGTGTTATAGATAGCATCCTGGGAACCCTTGGTGGATATGTTATGGTTTTTGGTGAACTCAGGGGTGTGGGAGACCCAATCCAGATTTCAGTTTATTTCTCTCATTATAATTGACTTTAAGGAACAAAAATTCATATGGTGGGGAGGATTTAGATACTCGGGTTTTGACATGTCATCCTTTTGAGTATTCCTAATAATAATTTTATTGGTAGGCATGAAGATGGCATGTGATTCTGAGTTCTGGTGTGCTCAGAATTAATTTTATAAAAATATTAATTATTTTTATACTGTGAACGTGGTGGAAATGAGTCATCTCTTAAATCATAGCTCAACTTAGAAATCTAAGGACACAGTTTCATACAGTCTTTATCGTTTACCCTATGCAGGTTTTATGTTTTGTAGGTGTAGTCCTACACTAGAAAAATATACCAAGGGTGTCTTCGTAAATAAATTAATTCACTTATTTATCAACGTTGGCTGAGAGAAATCTGAAATGAAGTCTCTGATCGAAATTCTTAGACCGTTTTTGAGAATGAATCACAGTGTTTACCCAATACTAGAATTGTTTTTGACTATGTTGGGTGTTTTGGATAGAGGTGAGTTTGCTGGCAGATTTGTGGTGGGATAATTAAGTAAATGAATATTTAATTTATTAAATCATACTGTCTCATGTTAGTGCAGTGTTAGAGGAAACACAGAATCCCCCTGTTCTTCCTCTATGCCAATGAATGCCGAATCAAGGAAATGAAGCACCGATGAGCTCCAATCTTGACGGTGGGTGCTCCTGGATAGTGTAGCAGTAGCACCGAAGCACGAATCTTGGGTTGAAGCGTCAGATTCCACCCATCAAGTTAGGAATCATGAGTTTTTAAATAACCAATCTTGTTTATGCCTTTTTTTCATCGAATCTACACCAAGGCTGTGAATATTGGTTCTTGAGATTTCTGAAATATGTTTCATATCTGTATTTGGAGGATTGGGGTGCTCCCGGTGGTCCGCACAAGTTTTCTGGCAATGTGGACAGATTCTGGTGGTGGAAATGGTAAACTCCAGAGGTGGCATGGTAGATAGAGGGGGATTTTGGTGGGGATAATGTTGGAATGGTAGCTCTGGAAGTGGCGGCACGTCAGTTCGGTCATGCGGTAGTAGTAGTTTCCGGTGAGGCAGTGGTGGTTCGACTAGAATTTTCTGGGGTTTGTTTAGACCCTATAAAATTCATTCCAAGAGTCAAAATCATGATATATTTGTGTAGACACGATCCTTGGGTCTAGATGTAACCTTTGAGTATATTTAGGGAATTTTATGAGCTGCTCTGGTGTCCCAGGGGCATGAAATGATGAAATAATAATAATATTTTATTATTGTTCAACTTCAACACACCATAACATATGCACAGAGTGTCTTAATGATGCCCAGTCAGTGTCTTTGTGATTCTGATGGCAAATAAAAAGTTTCAAGGTATATTTTGGGTGCTGGGACCGAGATTAGGGTGTGGTCACCAAGTGGCCTACTTTGGGAATTTACAGAGAAACGTGACATATTCTTCCAGTGTCCATTTTTGGCGAACGATTAGTTGATCCCATGTATTTTTCCAAGAGTATTGAATTATCTTGATCAACTCGATTAGTTTTGGGATTGAGGCTTGGGAACCACTTGGGATTGTTCTGATGAATACCTCCTTTTCACCCGTTATTAGATTCGGGTTAGTAAATATCCTATCCTACGTGTTTTTGTATGTAGAACATGGGGGTGGGCTCAGTTTAGTCCTAATATGTGTGTAGTGTGATGATGTTTCATGAAAAATGGGTTGAAAACTATTAGATAATCAATGGTGGAGGCAAATCCCTCGGTTCATTCCTATGAGAGTTCATGTGGAATTACAACCCTAGTATAGGTTGGTGATCCCCTCGATTGTATGAGTTCAGATAGAGTTGTGGTATCCCTCTAAGGAGGCCATGGTAGGATCCTCTAACTTCACTTCCCCAGATCTGGTTTTTGGTATCTTCGTGGCCAACAGTACATAAGGTATGATCCCCTATCTAGAAGGAAAAACCATTTGGGTTTGTGGCATAATTGATATGATCCCCTATGCAGTGGGCCGTATTAGTAGGGTTGTGGTATCATCGGGTATATGATCTCCTACTCAAAGTGTGGTTTTCTGTAGGGTTATAGAATCATGGGTTATGTGATACCCTATTTAGTCTGTGGTTTCGATAGGGATTGTGGTATCGTCGGTTTGATACCATACTTCACAAGTTATACCAGATGGGATTTTCGGCATCTTCATGACCACCCTTACATAGGCGACGATCCTATATCTAAGTGATGTTATCATTGAATATTATATTAGGTTATGGTATCCCCTAGTGGATACTATGAGTGATCCATTGTCTTTGAGATATTTGTTTTACCGGGGCGGGGTTTCGTGTCACCTAGCAGACCCTAGGATTAATCCCCTATCTGAGGAGTTTGGTGTTCCACTGTTTCAGTGTGACATTCTTAGTTATTATATCTGATGGGCGTGTTCTCAAAGATTGTCTATCAGGGATGCAGATGTAACTCTATGGAATTTATCTCTCGGGCGAGTATCATTTTGGATTACAAGGCTCGTGGAGTGTGTTCTCTGGTTTTGTGTATGACTTAGAGCTTTGACTTGAACCTATCTTTGGCGAAGAGGTCAGAACCTCCTGTGGATTTGTGCCTCAGATGAGTACATTTGGTTTTCTTTATGGGATTCACATGCTGTGTTGTCACATCTTCAATGACATAACCTGTTGTTTGAGTTGACTGGTGGATTTTAGTAAAGGACGTTCTTGAGATGAAGTTTCTCTCTCATTCAGGTTCCCTCTGAATGGGATTAGAAAACTGATGCCTTTCAGTTTGTCCCATTTCATTCAGGTATTTTGGATGTGCCTACTGATAACTTTTATACTCAACCCTTTATGGGATTTTCCTGCACATGTTTTGTGTCTTGTGTGGATCACATTGCTTTCAAAAGAGTCCCAGGAGGACCCAGACCAGAAAGAGCATAGTGAGCTTGACCGACCGGGGTGTTACCAAAGTTGATCCATGGAGATTCTTAGTAGGGTCTTGACAGGGATCCCCTCTTTTAGAGTAGGTTGGATATTTTTTATGTTTTGTTTTGGTGGGCCCTATATTTTCCCCTTTTGTATTTCATTTTTACTTTGGTTGTGAGATAGATGTATACATGAATTTCTTTCATGTTTTTATATATCTCTAAATTTTTTATTGGTGGTGTATTTTTGTTCTTGTGTACATCTACCTTAGGATAAGGCCTCCCATATGTGTGATATCCTACTCAGTGCTAGTGTCCAACCCTTGTCCGATTGAAGGAATGTTTGGGGAGTTGCGGCTCGAGCCCCGTCGGGTCGGGTTGTGATAGTTTAGTATCATAGGAGGTTCCAAATTTTGGATCTTAGAGTGTAGTTGGTCTAGCTGTGTGCTTGGTTCGGGGTTCATAGTGATATTGATAGGAATTTTTGAGATCATATTTCATGCCAATGACTCCAGTGTTGGGGCTGTGACTGACGTTTCTATTCCCCCAGACTCTGATAACCATCCTTTCGACTCGGGACATTAGGAAACTAGTCATAGGGAAATAATATTACAAGAATCAAATAAGACATGGTTTAGCAGTTCCTTTCCCTTTTGATTCATCTCCCAAGATATACTCTCTGACCATAGGGTGTCTCGATTTTATTTCAAGATGCCTCTAAAACTCTATATAGTGAGGGTTCTATAGAAGGATTGTGGGGATTATCCACCCTGAGTTGAGGCTTTATAGTAAGGCACATGTTTTTAGGATGGACCCCCAGGTGGTCATCCAATTGAGTCACCAACTGTCAAGAATCTGGTTGTTTCAGAAGTGTTGGAAGAGGATGCACACATGCTAATTACACTGCATGAGTTACAAAGGCAGTAGCCTCTATGGTACTAGGGTGATGCAGACCACAGTTAGCTGATGACCGGCTCGAAGCAGTCACCCATATTTTTCGCCTGGTGAGGACACATCCATATCAAATGGTGGTCCTAGTGATGAGCCTTCTGCATAGTTTGGTCAAAAAATGATGGAGTCTGGTGACATATCCCATAATGAGGAGACACTCACATATGAAATGTTTGAGCGTCTCTTCAGGGAAGGGTTATACCCTCTTATGCTGAGACCAGTGCGAATCTAGGAGCATCTGTAGCTTTGGCTCGGAGGAATGACCATGTAGGTGTACAATATGAGGATTATAGACCTGTCTCTCTACTCCATAGATATGGTTCGTGATCAATTATTTAGTGATCGGACCTTCAAGAAGGGACTACATAGTGACACATAAGATGGTGTGGTTTCCTTATTCTTATCAACCTATGTGGGAGTGTTGGAGGGGTCCTTGGTGGTGGATATATTTCGGGATGAGAAGAGTCATACCATCAGTGCTAGGCATGTAGAAACTAAGACCTCAATATTTGGATCGATAGCTTTTTTCTGACGACGGGATCAAAGGTCTGGAAGTGCATGAAATTTTAGTAGGCAAACCTAGGATGTAGGATCTGAGGCCTAGGGCTCTCAGACCTCGCATGATAGTTTTGGTCAGCCATAGGAGAGGCGATGTTATGCTTGAAATGGTCGGGGAAATCTTTCTAGAGATTGTATGTCTCTCTGTGCTGCTAATAGTGAGCCGGTCGACATGCCACCTTGGAAGATACAACATCTCGAGTATGGATGTCTGTAGGGTGGCCGAAGTGGAGACGGATCTGGTATAATAATAGGAGGTTGAAGGAAATACAATTTTCCACCACCACCCCTAGGTGGTCCACATTGAGATGATGGTTCTAGAGGACGAGGTACATGCCAACTATAGTCCTTAGTGGTTGTTGACCCAGAGGCTCTGTAGATGGATAGAGGTACGCTATGTGTCCTTTCCACATTTGGATGTAGTTTCGTCAGATACTATTATTTTGTACTCTTTCATATCCATTTCATTCTCGATGTTTGTTTATGGAATTGGTAAGACCATGTGTTGGTGATTTTCGTCATCTATAGAATGCATGAGTAATATGGATTCTTCCCCCTCTGAGATGTTTTTTTTGTGAAATGATTAAAATTGTGTGGGTGACTCAGTGCTACCCAAAGTAGATAAGTTTTGTGGTGTAGTGGATGAGTCCCTCCAGCTTATGTATTCGCGCAAGGTTTTCTGTGAGAGAGGCATTGGGGAAAAAAGTCCTATGGTGGGGAGGATGTAGTGACTCGTGTTTTCCCCCGTCAAAATTTGGAGTATTCCTAAGAATAAATCGAGAGCTAGGCGCAAAGCCAACATGCGATTCCAAGGCCCAGTGTGACCTGAATTTTTTTATAAATATATTAATTATTTTTAAACTATTCACTTTTTATAAATAATTTATCTCTTAATAGGTAGCTTAGAATAGCAATTAGATGGCACAATTGCATCTTTAGATTGTCTTTTTCCGTAGGTGGGGTGTTTGGTTTTCAAGGACGGGCCTGATGTGGAAAATGTTACTAAGGGCATTTTCATAAATGAATAAATTTAATTATTTATGGATGTCTGCTCAAATAAATAATTAATGGAGTCTTCGATAAATATTCTAAGGCCTCATTTGGGACTAGTACTCCATGTTAATCCTATGTGCGACATAAATTTGACTACTCTAGGTGTTTTGGATGGAGTTGAGTTTGCAGGAAGATTTGTGGGGGAGATAATAAATTAAAATAAATTTTAATTAATTCAATCACCCCCTCACATTGGTGAATAGTAGGGGGAACTGTAGAAGCCCCATCCTTTTCCTCTTCACCAACAACTATTTATTCTGGTAAACTAGGAGATGATGAGCTAAAATCTTGACGGCAGATGCTCTCAGATTGTGTAGCAGCAGTGTCGTAGCACAGATCTATGATTAAAGTATCAAAATTATTCCCACAAGGTAGGTGGTTGGAATTTTAAAATACCTGATCTTGTTAATGATTTTTTTTCTTGAAATATTCATCATGTCTGTGAAGATCGCGTCCCATGCTTTCCAAAATATGTTTCATATAAGAATTTGGAGCACCAAGGTGCTCCCGGTGGTCCGTGGTTGTTTTCAAGCAGGGTGGCTTGATTCTAGTGGAGGAAATGGAAGAATTTGCCAATATCATGGAAGTGTGTGGCAGGGTCCTATGGGAATTGATGTGGTGGGGCAGTTCCACTAGGGGTGGTGCGGTGGTTATGTCAAGAGGCAATAGTTGTTTCTAGCGAGGCAGCGGTGGTCCACCCAAATTTTTCTATGGGTTCTGTAAACCACGTAAAATTCAAATCAGAAGTCCAAATCATGGTCCGTTAGCGGAGACATGATACATGGGTCAATAAATACCCATTGATAATGTTTATGCAATTTTATGAGTTAGGGTCTTGTTCGGAGAACATGAAAAGTAGAAATAATAATAAATTTTTTTTATTCAACATAAACCTTCCATAACATCTGCTAGGAGTGTCTAATTGACGCACTGTCAAGGGAAATGTGATCCTAATGTTAAAGATGATTTTTCAAGGTAAATTTAGGGTTATAGGACTGAGATCAGGGTGTGGGCCCCATGGGGCATGATTTTGGCATTTATAGAGAAAAATGACTTATTATTCAAGTGTCCATTTTGGACGAATGAGTAGTCAATTATATGTATTTTTATATGAGAATCACATTTTAGTGATCCGTTCGATGTGTTCCAAGATCGAGAAATGGATCCCACTCTAGCTTTTTATGGTGTATAGTAACTTTTTAATCGATTATCCATTATAGGAAATTTAATAGTCTATCCTATGTGTTTTTCTGTGTAGAACACTATGGTGGCCATGGTTTGGGCCAAAGAGGTGTGCAGTGTGGTGATGTTGAAGGAAACATTGGTTTGAAAAATTTAGGCCAGCAGCGGTTGAGTGAAATCCCTTGGTTTGTTCTTATTAGGGTTCATGTGGCATTACAACCCTATTACAGGTTTTTCATCCCCTCAATAATATGAGTTCAGATATAGTTATAGCATCCCTCTGGTGAGTCTGTGGCAGGACCGTCAAACTTTGAAAACCTAGATTGGGTATCAGTATCACCATGGCCAACCCCACACAGGCAGCAATCTTCTATCTAGAAGGATAACCCTTTAAGGTTTTTGGAATCCTTGGGAATATGATCCTCTACGTAGTGGTTCGGATTAGTAGTGTTATGGTATCACCAGGTATATGATCCCCTACTTAGCATGTGGTTTTCTATAGGGTTTCAATATTATTGGTTATGTGATCCCATAGTTAGTGAGTTGTTTTAGTTGGTTTTTTGGAATCATTTTTTTGATACCCTATGCCATAAGTTATACTTAATGGGGTTTTCTGCATAATCATGACCACCTTTATGCTAGTGTTGATCCTCTATCTATGTGATGTGATTTGTGGAATGTCATATTGGGTTGTGGTATCCCATAATAAGATCTTGGGAGTGATTCCATATCTAAGAAATCTTCGTTTTATTGTGGTGGGTTATGGTGTCCCTTAGAAGACCTTTTGAGTGATCCTATATCCGAGGAGTTTGGTGTTCCACTGTTTCTACGTGACATTCTTAATGATGATATATGAAGAGAGTGTTCTCTCAGATGGGCTATCTAGGATAGTGATGTAACCAGATGGAGTGTATCTCTTGAGAAAGTTCCATATAGGATAAAAGAGTTAGTCAAGTTGTTTTCTTCGGTTTTGTTTATTCCATAGAGCCTTGAGTCAAACCAATCTCTAGTGATGTGGTCAGAACCTACGGAGGCTTGGTTCCTAAGACAAGTATTTTTGGTGTGTTTTCTGGCTTTCCCTCTGTGCTATTGTCACATCTTCGATGACATACCGAGTAGTTTGATTTTAGTGGTTAAGTTTAGCTGAGGATGGTCTCGAGATGGATTTTATCTCTAATTTGAGTTTTCTCTAGTGTGGATTAGCAGACAGATTCCTTTCAGTTGCTCCCTTTTCTTTTTGGGGTTTTTAGGGTTTCTACCGAGTATTATTACACTCACCCTTACATGGGAATTGCCTAAACATGATTTGTGTCTTATGCCGACCACATGCCTTTCGAAGGAGTCCCAGGAGGACCTAGAGCCGACAGAGCTCTATGAGCAAGACCAAACAGGGTGTTACCCAAGATGAACCGAGTAGCCTTCCAGTGGGAGTTTGATAGCGATCTCCTCCTTCTGAGAAGGTTGAACATTTTTTTCGGTTTTATTTTTGTGGGCCCAGTATTTTCCCCTTTTGTATTGTTTTCATACTATGGTTGTCTGATAAATGAATGCATGAATTTCTTTTCAGTTTTTATATATCATTGAACTATTGAACAGATTTTTATGTGGGTGAATGTGTACAGGTATGTTAGGCTTAGGCTTCCCATGTTTTTGATAGCCTACTCGGCGTTAGTCGCCAACCCCTGTCATATCGGAGGCGGGCATGGTGATTCATGGCTCGCATCACATTAGGTCAGGCTGTGAAAAAGGGAATTATTTTTTAGAAATATCGAAAAAACTTCTTCCTTAAAAATATTCTTGGATATTTTTGTATTTTTATCCCCAAATACACTCTTAGGGTTTGGTTCCCTAATCTATGCTTTCTAAATATAGTTTCCATGTTTTCTACTGATCTTCCTCTAATACAAAATGTAAGGACCCAACCCTAATTACCATGATTTGGTTCCATATTTGATTACATTGCAATATAAATAAGTAATATGCATCTAGAATGTCTGAAGAATTTTGATATTTTGGAAACAAGATACATGCATCAGTTCATCATTACAACATGGAATGAAATACAACAAAGAAACTACTTTGAAAACATCCAAAACTCTAAAGTTATTTTTTGCATGTTTTTCATAATATACCTCTTTATGTTCATGTAAAATGAAACATAAGAAATGGGTGATCTCAAAAACATAGTAAGGCTAAGGAATATAGAGGAAGATATCCGAAACATAAACATTAGTCGTGGGGAATAACTAAAAGCACATGCCTTTTAAAAAAACATGAACACTTTATAGTAAGAATAAGAACAGAATAAATAACACCATAATAAAACCTAATCATGGGTATTCTAATAGTATAATAACAACATGAACAATCAATATTGTTTTCATAATTATTTAATTCATAATAATGGATATAATGACCTACCATCAAGGCCTCATTCATAGACAATAAATATCCATTTTTTCAAGGCCTTGTACCAAGACCATTATTTGTCCCATGAGACCTACCAATGCAGCAAGGAGATATAAAGGGCACCAACAGACTCTTAATAAGTCCAATTAATTCTTCATATGAACAGAGATAAACATAAACACCAAAAACATTCATATTGAAAATAATATACGAAATGAAAACAACATTTCCAGAACATTAATCATAAACACTAATGATTCAGAAAAAATTGGTGGATAATTTTAAGATTGAAATTCCATGGTAAAAATAATCATCAAACAGTAAAATAAATATGTTATATGATATCATACAATATTAGCCACAATAATACATAATAATCCACAAGAATGTTGAAATACATGAAGATACTTTTATACAATCTTCAGGTAATTCTTGAGACAAATAATCTTTTACTTTGAAATGAAGAGTTATTTTTGAAATATCATTGTATAAAAATATATGTTAAGTAAGATATTATTTTAATAATAAAATGTTATTTTTTATAAACATAATTCTTTTTAAAAATTGACTATATTGTGCCCTTTAAAATAAGTAATAATTTGATAAATTCATTTGAATCTGGCTTGCATTTCGTGATGAATTTTTGAAAGATCCTTTTAAAATATATAACTACCCATAAATAAAGTTATGAATCTAGTTGGTAAAAAAATAATGAACATTAAAAATGAATTTATGTGGATGAAATATTAATAAATAAGAATTTACTTGGGGAAATTACAGAACAAGAGTAACCTGAATGAAATTGGATGTTTTGGTAGAAAACCTTTACTTTATGTCTGTTGATGTTCCTCAGTTGATCTTAATGAGCTGAATAATCATATTTAGCTTCATAAATTAATTATTAAAAAACATCCTTTACATATAATTGATTTATTAAAACCTTTTTAGGTTCATTCATAACCTATTGAATTGTTAAGATATTCAATTTCATTGATTGGGAGTGTTTTCTTCATTGGTTTTCATTATTGGTTTACATATATTCATTAATGGATAAAAATTTAGAATAAGAATTGTTTTCTAGAATAAAATTTTTGTGTTATTAGTGAACCACCATAATATTACATTTTCATAAAATTCATTTGGTTATTGGGAGTTAATATAAATCATTATATAAAACTTTAATGACAATTGTTTGTGTTAATTGGTGATTCTGGGTCACAATGAACTCATTTTGATTTATAAATTAATATCATGTGTAATAAAGGATTGAAAACCCTTAAAGAAGTTATAATACATATATAATTTTTTATTTCAACCATAAAAATTGTTTCATTACTATAATGGAATATGGAAATAAAAATTGAAAACCCGTCATCCTTGAATGTGATAAATTAACACATCTCTGATTGTGTTTTCATTTCTAGTGTAAAAGAAGGGGAAATGTGAAATGATAAATAATTATTCAATTATCACACCAAAATTATAGTATATTTATGTTAATGGAGTCATCATAACATTTGGATGAAATTATGTGAGGAAATAAAATGAATAAAATGTAACATAAAATAAATGTTATGAAAAGAGGGATTTTCCTATTGAAGTAATCTTCTTTGAGGGACACTTTAGGGGAGAGATTTCTGTATTTTTATGATAACAATGGATTATGTACATGGAGGAGGATATTGGGAGGTTAATTGTGAATAATTTTAGACTAGTCATATGGCATGAGAGGAGTGAATAGAAGAGGGGGTGAAGGGGGTTCTATAGTTGATGAGAGTAGGGGTTTCCCTCTATTTTAATATTTTATTTTTTATTTTTCCAAAGACAACCAATATTTTTATTTCATGTTACCAATAACTATAATAATTTCATGGGATTTTGAAAAAATGGTCTTTTACATCATCCATGACTCATGCATGTTTCAAAAATTCAATTATTTAGCAAATTTTGTAAATTCTAAAATTTCACTATTCACAAAATTTAAATATTTTCCAAAAATCCAAAAAATTCACCCTATCCATTTTTTGACATGTATAAATAAAATATTAATTCCATTTTTTTAGAATAATTTTCTAAATATTATTAATTTAATTTTTTAATAAAATCATGAATCAATTGAAGAATAACAATTTTAAAACTATAATAAGTTTTACATCACATTGAAAAATTACTCAATATCTCATTATCTTATAAACCTAAAAAAATAACATAATAGATTGACTTACTATTCATAATGGTAATATTACTATTCATAAGAGTATGTGGCTATTAACGAAAAATTATGTTTGTCTTATCATGATCTAAATATCCTACTGAACAAAATTGTGTTTGTCAGTTTTTTGAAATTAAAATCACATAGGTTGAAAAATTATGTTTACTAGCTAGTTTATAACAAAGTGGTGTTATTTAGAAACTCAATATTTCATTCATTCCATATAAAATTTATTTGAAAAATTTTGGGCTGTAACAATTATTTTGTTTTAGGCTGTATAATTTTATTTCAATTCAGTAAATCACTCTACATAGGTTATCATTATGTCTATTAATTGTGGGTATGCATTATTATTTCATATGTTATTTTTCAATACAAATGTTTATGTTGATTATGTCTCACCAATTTCATTGGATTATTACAATGTAATTATTTTTTTTTAGGGAACAAAATTATATACCAGCTTGATGCATTGATATATCTCGCGAGTTAAATTAGTTGGACAAATTAAATGGATTTTAACAATAGATCTAAAATATCTTGTGAATGGACATTGAAATATGGCTCAGATGTCAGAAATTATGCATTATCTCATTATTATATCAATTATTAACATCCATGTGATTATAATATTAGTTATAATATACATGGACATGTTTAAAAATAATTTTATTACGTATATTTCTTTTTTTAACATCCTGTATTCCTACCATACTATTCTCAATTATGCATTATATTGCATGCTTTTCTATTATTTTTCTTAACAAATTGATTTTTATTAGTTATTCTCAATTACATAATAAATATGAATAACCTTAATGATCATGTAATATTACCCATTTTTTTATTTTTTATTTTCATCAGGATATGAGGAAGTGTTTTATGATTAATATATAGGTGTATGATAAGGGGAATAATGGAGTTCTAAAAATCACCTTGTATATTAAATATTTTTAAAGTGTTATGTGTATTTCAAGAAAATATATAGTTTACCAAAAAAAGTAAATTATTTGGAACTTTTAGATGAAATATCTTATATCTTATCAAATTTAACAAATTAACCACTGGATATGGGATTCTAGGGTTGTAGTCTTTAATGTTTTTGAAGGTTAGAGTTAAAGGTAAATGTTTTATATTTTTTAAATATTTCGTACCATGATCCACCACAATTTTAGGGTATTTAAACACTAAGAACATATTAAGGGACTAAAAGTATCCTTTGAATGTGATACTATATTCAGGGTTCATTCATGTCCAATAAATCACAATATTTTCCATCATTTATCAATTCCCGATGAATTTATTCTTCAACATTGATCAATACCCAACATGGGTTCATTGAAACCTCCCTCTGAAAAGGCCTTTTTATTATGTAGAGAACATATTGGTATTATAATAATCATATATAGTTCAAAAATACAATATATGGAACATGGTGTGTGACACCATGATCTTACTTACCTGGACACATGTGTGGTATTAGTCAACTCACACCATCAGGGATGCTAAGACCATGTTACTATCCATTTAGAAGGAATTTTTATAATAATTAAAAAACAATATTGATCTTTTATTTAAATTAAATTCATATCATATCATTAATGTATGAAGCCATAGGATCAAATATGTCATAGAAATAAATCATAAAATTATTCATAATTATTTAATATCTCAACTTGTCACAAATTCTTCGGATAATAATTACTATATTATATACTCTAATGATATCATGTTCTATATTTCAACCATATTCCATTTTAATATCCTCAAAAAAAATTTAGTATTTTCATATTAGCTTTAATATCATTATGATTTCCTTTCTAGTTTTAGTACAGTTTATCCTCATTCTCCATGGTAGTCTAAAGACACGATTCCTTTATTTTTACATTTTTTGATAATAGATAAACATTTAATTCGTTGACTGTCCATAAAAAATTCAATTATCATCTAGAGTCATATTGGCATACTATATAATTGATGGTAATACCACTATTTTTTCATCTCTCTCTAATAGGACATGAGATATGATATAATGAAGAATTATATCCCACCAACTATGATAATTCATTCAATAAAAAGTAGTAAGATATTACTTGTTCATGAAATTCATGTTATCCTTTTCATATAAATTTCTATGATCCTCATAGGGGATACTATCTATGATACCAACTTTACTACCCTATTACCAATTAAGTAACACTAGGGTAAGAGTCTGAATCAATAGTATAATATTTTTGAACAATTTTTTATTTCTAAATTAACACATGATAAAGATTAATGTCTTTATCCATTTTCTATAATTATGAGTGTAACCTCATATGAGATAGAAATAAAAGTTAAAAAAACACATGAAATTAATAATCTTGGATAATATGACCCACTTGTTGATGAAACATGGTATTCAACCATTTATATATTTTTCACTATAAGCATGTGGTCACACCAATGATGATCTCATTCCTATCAAAAATATTCCTAGTGTCTTCCCACTCCAGAGTACCACATTAGTTTAAAATTTTATTCTAAAATATTGATCCACATCCTTTTTATTGATTAGTTTTATTCCTTAGTATGAACTCCCTAAGCTTTGATCGAGTTATAGAAAACCCTCCTTATTTTCTAAGGTTTTATATGTGACTCCTTAAGATGATCTTCTAGTGGAAATGAATATGATCAGGTATTATCAAGTACTATTTCATCATGGTATCTGATAAATAATCTAATAAATTATTTTGGCATTCAATCTCACTATCAATTAATCTTCAAATTATTTAGATCTTTTGAAAGCCCTTAAAATAAGTATAAATTTTCTATTATTCTTCTTCAAAAAAACCCCCAAACCAAGTTTTAATTATTCTCTAATAAAAAACATTATAAAAATAATATTTACATTAATAAAAGTCATTTATGCATGAATGGTGAAAATATATCATGAACATATTGTATGATGCATGTTTTACAAATCAAGCATGCACCTCATGAACTCCATCACTCTAACTCAGTGTGAATATTCTCATATACAGCCCTCATATAGGGTTTCTTTGGAGAAAGAATCCTAAAATTCCAGTTGACATCTTAAACACATAGTTTATAACCAAAACTAAAACCTTTTTTTTATAGCTTTAATGGAACACAAATTCACTCCAATGTGTTTAGATATATGTATTGATCAGTTTTTAACGTATGTGAAATAGTTCCTTATTATTACTCACCCTATACAATGATCTTCAATCCACAACACACATTTATAATGATACTAACTAATCTAATTATAATAATAGATTTATAAATATTAATGTTCATGAGTTATTATTATTGGAATAACATAAAAAAATTAGTTATTCATATCTATTTATGTGAGAAACAAAGAGTTTATTTTCCATTCTCAAAATCTGTTTCATGAACTATCCCACTCTCCCCATACTAGAGATTATGATTCAGAACAAACTCAAATAAAAAGAATTATGGGTATTTGTAAATGATATCTACCACCTCTATACATATGAAACTCACCGTTAAAACCCATTTTATTAATCAACTCAAAGTACGTGCTTCGCCGAACATTTCATGGCCTCTTATTTGTTCTGACTCAAAATTGAACACGGTGAAAATACCTTTTCAACATTTTTTTAACAAATAAATATCTTCAGAATATTTTATTATATAACCATGAAACAAATTTCATAATTGAACCAAAATTTTAATGCATGTAAAATTTTATGTCACTTTGGTTTGATCTCATTTTCCAAGGTAATACACTTCAATAATATTGGTTTCAAATTATCAAGCTCCTTAAAATATCATATAACAAATATTTTTTTTTTCATTTGCTCAAAATTAGGATGGTTGATAATCACACCAAGAAAATCACATACAGAACATCCTAACATGAAAAAATATAGAATATGGTCATTTACAATGATCAATAAACACCTATGAATCAGACTGTATGGATAATATTCAACACATATATTTTTACGTTGGGGAATACTTCTCATATTACCTGAATCCCAAAATATTTCATTTTTCAACTACATACTTATTTATAAAGTGGTCAATTATTCACACCACTCATCATTGGAAACATGATAAACTCTAGGATCGACGTACTAAAACAGATGTTATAATGTCACCCACAACATTCCCCCTTTCTCTTTTTTTACCATTTAGTGCTGTCGTATATTCCATGTATTCACTCGGTGTTCACACAACATCCTATATTGATATATCAGCTGCTATAGATGAATTTGGTTGGCTATTGATTTATATTTTCTGAACATTTCACCCAAAAAATACAAAGACCTAAAAATTAGACATTATGTGATTACTCAAAAAACAATTCTCAATTTTTTTGTATTCTTGAAATTTACATATATAAATTATAAGTATCCCCAAAATAAATTCAAAACATATATGACATCATCCAAATGATATTAAAAACAATTACAAGTTATTAATAAACATATATTCATTTATATTAAACAAAGTCCAATCCATCAACACCATTGACACATGTTTGAGAAGTTAGGAAGAGTTCTAAAATCTTCATAAATTTGTTGAAAATGTTTTAAAAACATTTATATAAGAATCGTTACTAACCTCAACACATATTTAAATATTATCATAACTACGTCAATAAATCTTACTAATAATATAAATAATTACATAAAATGAACTTGAATAAAATAGTTAATTTATACAATTTATGGATCTTGGAATGTTTTGATTATGTTGAGTGAGACAGATACAAGACATGATTATGGGTGAGCATGATATAGAGCATCAATGAATTATTAAATTATGATATAGTTAATTAGTTACAAGATACCCATTAGATATTTAATATAACCATTTTGGTTGGTCATATGTGAACTAATTGTTATAATTTTATCTGACACTAGATAATCATGAGTGAACTAACATGATATTGATAATGATCAATGATACATACACAATTTTTCAATGTTTTCTTTGACATCTAATAGTTATTTTAAAAAATGAATGAATTAACATGGATATTGTTTTTTTATTCAAAATAATCCTATCTTATGTTAATGATTTATGACACAACTCGTGATTTATGATCCATGTTTTGATGAATATGAACAGTCTTTTTTTATTGTCATCGACATCTGCTTTGCAGTCACATCCTTATGATCATTTTAGTTTCACTGATGATATTCAATTGTAAATTCCTATGATTTACCTTACCATGTTCTTCATCTCACCCTTCATATGTTTCCATTTCCATTTTTATAAATAATGGGGTTATATGAGTTATGTATAGGATGGTTTCCATGTGTGGATTATTTTATGTGAGATGTTGAATATTTATTATAATAATATTTATTTGTAAATAGATAAATTCCCATTTTAATCAGAAGAAATAGTTTTTGTGAGATAATGAGATTTTAAATCTCTAAATATATAAACTAAAATCATATTAGGAGAGTATGTGGGTTAATATTTTCATTTTATATTGAGTTTATTCATGGTTCAGATTGAGTCACATTTGTTTATAAAGAATCCAAAATTGTAATAAGTATGATTTTTGTAACAGATTTAGGTGTATAGGTTTAAAATGTTATCCTTGGACTCTTTTCAGGGTATTAAATAAATTTATATTATAAGATGATATGATATACATATATTTTTTGGTTTATGGATACAAATATGTGTTATAGAGTCTATGTTCAATCCTAAAATTCATGGAATATAAACCCATTGAGGATCAATTTCATGGGTATTTAGTTTGAGTAATGTTATTTTGGGAGATGTTTTATTGGGTAGTAATAAATGAATAAAAAATATATAAACATCAATATTAACAAATATTTTATCATTAATGTTATTTGAGAATTATTATAGTATTTTTTTGAGATATATGATTTAAGGAATAAGATATCATTTGGGGTTAATATGTACTTCAATTTTGAGGTAATTATAGATAATTAGGATACATATTTAGTTTTTTATGTGTTGAATTACATTAAAAATTTTGTATTATTATTTATATTTTGGAGATTAATGAATTATTATTTCATATGAAGGTATATTAAATTGGGTATTATCAAAAATTGTGATAACGATATTGGTTTAAAAAAATATAGTTAAAATGAAGATTTCTCTTATAATGGATCAAATGATCTATTAAAAGTTTATTTTTAAACATCTAGAAAAATAAATATCAATCATAGACACTCGTAATTTTGAAAATGGGATGAAATAATTATTGAAATTAATTGAATCACATAATAAAACAATGGTATTTAGTTTATATTTATAAATAAATAATGTAAGTATATTTTAACAGTTTCTCTATTTTAATGGTGAAACGGTCCCACAAAATATATAAAAATGACATTTAAATGAAAATTTTATCAGTTTACAATCATTTATGATGAATTAATGTTATCTTATCTATTTGGAGAAAATGAAATTTTAATTCAAAACTTTTTTCTTGATGATTTTTTTCTTCCAAAAATAATAATATTTTTAGGAATAATCTCTATTAACTTTATTTATGATTAATATTTCATGTACATATTCCCACTTATTTATAGTGTTCTCCTTATTTAGATACAATATTTGGAAATATTTTAGGGAAATTTGTATTTCCATTTTCTTATTTTCAAAACAATGTTTTATGGTGAATTTCTACACTATGGAGGTTTAAAAAATGTATTTTGTAAAATTGAAATATATTTCCCTTTAATGATTTTATGTTCTATCTTCCGCTCATCATTTTGAATAATTTTTTTCCATTTATAATGTTCCATTATTTGGGTTTCTTTTAACAGTTATAATATTGAAATACCCCTTTCAATTAAGATTTTTTTTTAAAAAAAAATTAGTAAATTTTTTCCATTCATATTAAATTTATTACAATATAAGAGATAAAATTCCAATGATGTTATTTATTAATGGGTGGTATATAATAACTGAATATTTAAATATTTATTTCTAATTAATTAAATTATTTATAAATATCTTGTATCACATGATACACTGAAGTAAAATAAACCCTGCAATATCAGATAAACATTATTAGAAAACTAATTATAAGAATAAAGCTCTAGTAAAAAAACAATTTTCAATTAAAAAATTAAAAATTTAATGCATTAATGAATGACACTACAAATGAATATTTTTATATTATTATTTACAATGAATTGTTTATTTTATTATATTTATATATTTTAAATGATGATTCTTAAAATAAGAAATATTCTATTTTTATAACTAAAATATTAAATTTCATCCAGATGATATATGATTTAAAATAAGGTTTAGAATACATTTAGATTAAAATGGTCATTCTAATATAAATTTTATTTCTCTTTAAATTATACATTTTCATTTTAATGATAGATTTATGAATTTGATAATTCCATTTTTTTATAAAAAGAGAACTTTATTTTTTATTTATTTATGACAAAATTACCTTTGGGTGAAATATATATATTTTTATGAAATGATTGATTTGGGGGTGAATAGTGATATTATGTATATTAAAAATATATTCATATTTATGATGTCATTTTGATATGATAATAAATATAATTTCAAAGAAAAATTATTTATAAGAAAAGTATATATGTGATATTCAATTTAATTATTTAAAAATAATATTTTGAGCATAGAAATCTATGATTGACATATTTGTAATATATGTGACAATATTATTCAAATGAATAAAAATTAATTCTTATATTATATTAATGTATTTACATGGTTCCATTCAGTTTCGTTTTTTTTATAAATTAAAAATTAAAATTTTATTAAATTAATTCAGAAAATTCCATGGTATATATCATTTTACATGATTTGGGTATAATATCATTATTTCATAAAGAAGGAAATTTTATAGAAACTTATTTCCCTTCAATTTCAAAACATATATTTAGACAAATTATTACAAAATATGGAACATGAATCATAGAAAATAGATTTTATATTTGGTAAAAAATTCAAATTATGTAATATTCTAAAATACATTTTTAGTAACAATGAACCATGATCATTGTAATAGTTTATCACATCGGTAAAGGGTAACATGGATTAAACTGGGTGAAAAATTTGGGTTAAAGAATCAAAATATTCAAAACACTTTAATTTATTTAATTTTATACATATATTTTTTACTATAATAATCTAATATTTTATATATTGGAAACATCGATCCATGTTCCATTGATTACAACCTCTATATTCATTCTAGTAAATAAAAACTAAGTTATCACATTTTATTATTTTAATATATCTAATATGATTCCATTGAAGAAGAAATATTTTTTAAAGTTATATATGGTTATTTTAAATATCAAATAATTATTTTTACTATATTAATTTCATTCAAATTTTTGTAGATGTTAGTATTACCTTGAAGGCCGACTCAACGCTGATGTAACGTTTTTTTAAAAAGTAGACCAATAATGGATATGATTTTAGAAATAGTAAAAATGAAATTTTTTGGATTAATTATGGCATTCCAGGAATTTCATAAATATATATAATGTATTAATGATGTAACATATATTTATTTTGGAATTATTTTGTTATCATGATTTTATTGATGTAAAAATAAGTTAATATTTTTTAAATGAATTTATGCATATTTTATACCTTACAAAATTCAATTATTTTAATTACAAATAAAAGATTGAATATTTTATGAACTTTATGTTAAATGATATTAGACCATAATTGTTCAATTTATAAAAATTTTTATGTTTTTTAAAATTACTTTTTAACCCTTACAGGTGTGTTTTTTAAACTGTCATTGATTTTTACCTATTAATGGGAGTTAAAATAACCTATCATAAGAAAATAATTTGTTCTATTTTTATTGAAAAATGTTTCAAATTAAACTAAAACAACCAAAAACAATTCCTTAATCCCATGTAGTGTTCAGTTTTATCTTCAAAAAGGCCTCAAGCTTTATCCAAAGTTGTTGTCTCCATCATCGATGTAAGTGTTTCCAAGAATCCTTCATATTTTCAAATTACAACTATTTTAATTAATTTCATATTGAACCTTACAATTCATTGTGAAACCCCATGATTTTCTTAAATAGTTATTTTTGTAGAAATTTATAATTTTTGATATCTTATTCTGCACACAACACCAATTTTTAACAAACCACAATTTATAATTTATATTTCTATTTAAAATTACACTTATGACATATCCATTAAACATGGAGTTAGGAAATGGAATAAAAAAATACTAATTATTAATTATTACTATTTTGTGTAATGAAAAAATATTAATAAAAATAGTACTTGATTTTTTTTAAACATTAATATGTTTCCAAAAATTATTTTCTGAAAAAATATTTTTATTGATTTTTTTGAACATGTAATAAAAGTAATTTATGAAAATTTTAGATAATTTATTTTGAAAATAAAAATTAATTTTTTAAGTCTTGATGTAAAAATTATTTCATGGTTAATTTTTGAATATTTTTTTAAAACAATTTGTGATGATTAGTGACAGTACTAATTTATATTAAAAAACTACCTATTCATTTAATGTTTTTGCTAAGTCCCATTATATTTAAATATGTTTTAAATGTTTAATTAGATCAATTCAATTATAAATTATCCAATTTAGTTCATTTTAATCAATTTAATGTTGAATTTTGATAGAATTTTTTATAGCATTTGAACACTATCCCTTGGGAAAACCTCATTATCATCAAGTTTTAGTGATTAATTTGAAAATAAATTGCCCCGATTATGTGAATTTAATTAGGAAAAATAAATTAAATATTTTTAATAGAAATAATTAATATTATATAATATTTTCAAAATATGTCTTTTTAAAAATGGTTGTTAAAATCAATAAAAAAATCAATTACAACATTAAATGTTATAGTATATTTATCGATGGTTAAACTAAATATATGAGCAGTAAAATGAACAATAAAAATCTAATAACTCATTTAATGGCCAAAAATCGACCTAATCACATTTAATTTATAGAATTTCCCATTTTGAGCCATTATTCTTTTGAAAAAATTTGAATAGTTTATTCTTTTTAAAATAATCATTATGTGTCTTCCCCCACACATATAAATGGTGACCCTTATCTCATCCTCCTCAAACATCAAAAACCCATCAGTTAAGAAAAAAACTGAAAAACAATATTCCCAAATTCTCTTATCATTTATTATAGGACTTATTTTCAATATATATCCCTCTTATGATCGCTTTAGGTATAATCATAATGAGGTTTTCAAAAGAAGATAAAAATTTATTAAACATTCATTTTGTTTTATTTATTTTTCTTCCTAATTGAAATAATCTTAAACTATCATGAAATAATAAAAAAAATATTTAAAAACAATTATATTTTATTAAGTTAATTTCATAACCTATATTAATCTCATGTTCAATCATTTTGGAAATGATATTGTCGATCTTGTGTACGACATGTTATTGCCATGCGAAGCGATACAACACAATTTTCAAAAATGCTATGCATTGAACATGTTAGGGGTAAATTGAATGAATATATTAAATATAGTTGAAATATAAATTATTGTATAATTTTAATATATTATTTAAATTTTTCATTTATTCTTTCTTTATAAATGTTAACAACGTTTATGTATTCGTAAGATCTATACTCTCCATGAAATGTTTATCTTATTTTCTATACCTCAATTTATGGGATTAAAATAATTGAATATATATTGAATATATATTTTATTTATATCATCATTAAAATGATGGATATTATAGAACCATAAAAAATTTATGATGACTGAAAATACCAAATGAAATCAGATATTCAAATACAATGAATCTGTTACCTGAAATGTGGATTTAATAAAGAATTATAAATTAAAGGGTAATAATATGTAGTAATTAAATAATATATAATATAATAAATATTATTATAGATCATTATTTATTTTAAAATGAACCTATATTTACTATTTAATATGTTCAAATTCATATGATGGATGGAAAGACTTATTGTAAGTTATTTTTTCTCAACTTTCTTTATTTTAGACATGTGTTATGTTATGAACCTATCTTCATTTGTGTAGTGTATATTGAAACCATTCATAAATTAATATCATGAATTTATTTATTATCATTATATTTTTTGTTTCAAATAATTTTATTACTTCACAGGGCTTTAAATTCAGTGTTACTATTGTGGAAGGTGTTTAATGAAAAAATATCAGCATTTATCGGGATTGTTTATGTTTATGCTTCTAATGTTGAAATATTATGATCCATCTCCCAAGAATTTTTTATTATTATAAAATGGTTATTTTATGAGAACACATTTTTTACATTCATTTTATTTTCATTAGATAATCGGTAGTTCAAAAAGAATAGTTTTAAGAAAATGCTTCTTTAATTTCTCTCTCCGGTTGAAAACCCAGTTTCTTCCATAGTCATGTTATCAATGAAAATGAGTCCAAATTTTTTTTAACCAACCCAAAAAGATTTATTAACATAATTTTAAAAATGTTTGAAATTTTATAATGTTTTTAAAAGTAATTTTAATGTCATATTCCAAACAAGGCCAGTTTGGATTTTACCAAAAACATTATTTCAATATTTGTTTTAACATCTATAACATGAACAAAATTTCCCATAGTCAGAAAATTTATTTTTTTATGTATTACTTCACAATTATTCAATTTAATTATAAAAAAAATATGATTTCCCAATTTCTTCATGAATATATAAATTTAAAATCTTTATTTTCAATGAATTATTATTTTTCCCTATAAATGTGCCAAGTGATTTTTTGTTAAAAATAATTTTCCATCTAAGATAAAATACTACGATGTGAATTAACCGTTATTATGGATTTGATGGAATGATACCATCCTTATTATTTCTCTGGATGGTTTATTTTATGATGAAAGCATTCTTAAGAAACCCATTTCCAATTCAATAGGTTTTTCTATGATGAAATAATTAATGCCACAAATTTATTTTTAGTGGTCGTAATAAGAATAATATTCTATGTGAATATATCATAGAATGGGTACTGATATTTTGATTATAATATGATCTTGTTAACCACCCATGTATTATTTTCCTTGTGTGATGTACATGACCAATATCTACCTATAGTGAATTGGATGAATTATTATATCTTTTTACCTTTATTGATGACTAGTTTGATCAAATTCTTAGAAATAAAGATATTCTATGATTGATCTTAATTTTTGATATCATAAACTCAAGGTAAAAAAGGTGAATATAACCAATATATCATTCCACACATTCTATGGATACTATGAATATATATTGATTCAATTTTTCTTACAAATTACCCTGATATCATCATGGATTTAATGAATAGTTTCTCTAGAGATTATCATGATCAGTTTGTAATAGTCATTATAGATGATATTCTTATCAATTCATAGAGAAATGATGTGCATTAAGAGAAGTTTATAATTTTAATTAGATATAGAAAAAGGATAAGTTATATGGGAAATTTAAAATGTGTTAATTTTGGCTACAATGGAATTCAATTATTAGGGAATATAATCTAAAGAGAGGGTATATATATGGATCCATCAATGACCGATGATGTTGAATGTTGTCTGAGACCAACCATAGTGAATGCAATTTGATGTTTAATTGGTTCTTCTTGAAATTATCGATAGATTATGGAGAATTTGTTACATATATACAATTGAATACTAATGATAAATTGGAAGGGATTACTTTTTTTTAAATAGATGAATACAATGAAAATTTCCAGGAAATAAAGGAATTATGAGTATGTACAACATGTTTTACATTACTCTATAGTAAATAAGGGTTTAGAGTCTATAATGATGTTTCCAAGAAATTATTTGGATGTGTTATCATGTATAATTACATGGTTATAGCTTATTCCTCATGAAAATATATGGTTCATGAAGAAAATAATACAAATCATGATTTGGAGTTAGTTGTAATAATATTTGAATTAACTATACAGAGGCATTAACATTATTTAAAAAAATTTGATTTATATATATATAATAAAAATATTTTAATGTATATATTCACATAGAAAATGTTGATCATGAACAAGAGAAAATAGTTAGAGTTGATTAAGGACTGTTAATTATTAATAAATTACTACAATGGGAATGTGAACAAGGTGTATGATGGATTGAGTCAAAAGGATCATGCTCTATTTTCCATGATGATTATCACAAAATATTAAAAATTGTATGAGTTCCACCCATAGTGGATGTGTAGAAGGAGTTGTTGTTGTGGTGTCCTAGTTATATATTCTCTATTCATCAAGGAAGTATTAAGTTGCATAGAGATTTGAAAGAGTATTTCTAGTGGGATAACATGAAGTGTTTTATGGTAGAGTTTTTATAAGGACCCGACCTTAGTACAACACATATTCTTGAATTTAATGAATAATTCACATTGAGGATCTTTTCAGGTTTAGAGTTTTAGAGAATTAGGACATAACTATTACATCTCAAAGATCACAAGGTAGAAACATATACTCAGTTTCCAATTTTTTACAAAATATAAACTCTTCAACAAAAGAGTCATGTCTATTTCCATGTTGTAGACATCATGACATTTCCTTGATCCCATCCTTGACCGTATTCCACTTTAAGTTCCGTGGAAATCCTTTCAAAAACTTAGGATGAGCATAAAAATTTCAGTAAGGGATATAACAATACAGAAAGAAAACATTAGTCCATGTATACATATGAATAAATGAAACCATACTTTTCTCATAAAACATAAGCACTTTGACATACCTCATTAAATCATATAATTTATGAATAACTCATAGAAATCATAAGACATAAAGGTATCTTGAGGCATTCATAACATTATTACCTAGGGAGTAACACTCGTGGTTACGTTTGGAATACCCATCACAGTATATTCCCTAAATCTCTTTGGAGAAACCTAAGAATTCAACTCCTTCGCGTTACCCAAAGCATTGGAGAGCTTTATCGGGCTCACCCGCCCTTAGTTTATCACGGAACCACCCGATTGCATAAACATTGCCCAAGAACCATAACATAATCATAACAGTTAAAACATGCATAATATAAACATAAAATTTCCATATTTCAATCACAAGAGTTCAAATCATGATATTATCATAAATAAAAACATCTAATAAAATCATTAAAACTCTATGATAGAAAAATCCCTTTGTACTTTGAAAATATTAAAAGAAGACATTTAAAAGAGATTTTAGAATCAAAGTGTCCCATACCACTTCCAATCTTTTGAAAGGGTTTTAAAATATTCATGTCCCTATAAATAAATCCTTAAAACCATTTTTAAAACATGGACATGGATTATAAATTTTTAAAAGAATTAATCTTTAAAACCATTTAAAACAATGTTTTAATAAAAGAGTTCTTTTCAATTTTAAACATTTAAATTATAATCTACAAGAAAGTAGACAATTTTCAAAACATTTGAATGAATTTAGTATAGACATAATATGGATATGTAATGTAAAAGGGGCTGTATATACACTTTATAATAGAATAAAAGTTCATACCATTAAGAAATGTCTCAATGAGAAGAAATTGAGATTTAATCCCTATCAAGGATCATGCCATTAGAGAAAGGATAAAGAAATGACATAATTATGTGTAAAAAAAATAAATACACCAAATATAAGTGGATACTCAGTGTAAAGCAATCATATTTCATCCACCCATATTCATAGCACGACATAATCAAGAAGTATAGGTTTAACCCAAAGAATTGAAATTGGGTTAAGAAGTCCCCTTACAAAAATTCGACAGCCTAACGACATCACTTTAAAATTCAGAAAATTAGTTGATGAGAGAGAAAATGGTATCTCATCACTTGGACATATAATTTACATCAATAAGGATATAGAATAACATATCCCAACATAATAAGATGTAATTTAAAAGGCATAAACAAAAAGAATACTTTTAAAAAGAGGAGGGTGAAAGGTTCCCTTAAAGATTTTGGTAACTTTTGAAATGTTCACCCCATGAAAGAATGACTATAAAACATTGATGTAAATACCCATAAACGAAATTATATTACACAAAGAGTTGAATAATGGGCAGTACATACACCACTAAAATCAAATGGTGGCAAATGTATCATAAATCTCACGGGAATAAAAGTGAGATGAAAAATCCCTTATGAAAACTCGGCTGCCTAACAGCACCACATTAAACTTCCAAAAATGGATTTATGAGATCAAATAGTGTCTTTAATAATATGAACATAAAAATTACAGAATGAGGAATATAAAATAACATCCCCAAACATAATAATGATGAGCTTAAAAGAAATGACATAAAAGAGAGTACTTAAAAAAATAGAGAGGTAGGATCCCTTCCATCATGTCCGACTTGTCTTGTTCATTTATTTATATTCCTGAATAATAAACTTTGGTCAATTTATAATTTCTTAAGGAAATCCTTTAACTATTATTATCCAGTTAATATCACATATTATAATTTTATAATAATTGGTTAATAATGTGTGTTCATATCAGACATTTTTGTCGATGTTCGGTACATGAGTTAAAAATAAATTTCTTATAATTACAAGTTGTTCATGTGGTAAAATATCCATTATATCCATAATTATATTCATTATGTATATATAAAATATATCATAAATATTCAGTATATAAATGTATTTATAATATTACATAAAATTTATGGGTAAGAAATGAAATGCACCGTTCTTGGAGACGGTAAGCCGTACGTACGTATGAATGCTACTTTCATTTATATTTCATACTAAATGGAATGAAATCATAATGATATAAAGGTATATTATAATTCCAGTATAATATAATATTTATAATATCATTAAATCCATCCTTTACACATCCCACATATGGCATTAAGAATCAAATCACATTGAGGGGGCGGTAGTCCGCACTTCCTAAAATGAAGATATCGCGTTTACCCATAATGGAAACCATAAAGGTATTCCATAAATGAAAAATACATAAGAATAAAGAAAACATAAACATATTAAATATCACATATATATATAATTACATCTTAATGGAAACCTTTAAAGGTGTTAAAAGAATATTGAACAATCATCATTTCGTGAGGCAGTAATTCGCCATCCACAGAAATTGTATCTTCTTTAACCATTAGACGGATATGTGTGTAAGTGTATCTCGAATCCTTGTTATAAAAAAATCATATTATATATAAGATACTATTTTTTTACAAAATAAAAGAAAAAAAAGAGTTTAGGGTTTTGGAGAAGCAAAATAAAACAAAATAACATTACAGAAAACATTACCTTTAAATCGGGTAACTCTTTTTAATTTGATCTCAAAGGATTCCTTGGAAAGACTTCTGCCCAAAGTGAGGATTCTAGGAGTAAGAGTGGTATGTGGAGAGACAATATGATCTGAGGTTGTATGATCCAAGTTCTTGAGAGGTGTGGGTCAGAAGGTAGTGGTGGGGGCCTTTTATAAGAGGGAGGAGGGGCACTCTTGGAAAGTCTTGAAAAGTTACTTTATTATAAAATAATTTTCAGATATCAAAGGTCCCACAATTATATACTTTGAGGATAATGTGATAAGGGTTGTAAATACACCCATATAATAGGTTTATGACAAGCGTAAGTCTTATATTTTACCTTAACATTTCATTTTATTTAAATCATTCATTAATTAGGGAATCACTGCATCATCACGGTGTCATAAATAAATTTATTTATTTAATGTTAAAAAAATTATAAAAAAATTCCATGATGTAGGAAATATTATTATATTTCCAATGAATATTTTTAGTCAAAAATATTAATTGCATAATGCCATGTAAAAATTGTTTTAGTAATACAATACATGTTTGTGACATTTTTATTTTAACTTTAAATAAAAAGTTATTAATGTCATTTTCTTACCTATGTGGCTCCATGGGGTCCCCAAGTTGAACAATGGATTTTAATGGTCAGCCATGACTCATCCATTAATGGTAGGACATGTGTCAATGTCATTTCATATTATTATAACATTATCTTTACCTTAAATTACACTAATTCCCTTTAATCGCGATTAATAAAACTTAAAAGTTACTATTCACCAAAAAATTATTTTAATCTCATTGGACAAAATTTTACATCCCAATTACAACCATGTATGTCGTATTTTTTATATTCAAATCACAGATGTGGTAACATTTCATTTAAACGAAAAATCAGTTTTTTAACTACCACTTAGTGGTTTCACTATTCATCAAAAATTAAAGTTTTTCAGTAAAATACCCAAAATTCACCCAAAGATATATTTGATATTATGAATTCATAATTTATGTCTATTTTACAAAATTCCAAATATATAATTTTCATTAATTAATTTAACAATTTATTCCCGTTGTCAAAACAAATAGCGTGTTTTTATGAAACAATATATATCAAAAGATTGACACTAGTTTAAGTCCAATTTCAAAGTGAAATTAATTCCAATGACCACCATTGGATTAAATGGTAAAAATATATTCTAATTTCACTTTAAAACAAATTCAAAAGATAATATAATCATATAAATAAATTAGATTAAAAAAATGTTTTTAATTAAAATACAACATTTTTCACTATTCATTAAAAAATGAACTTTATCGGAAAAATACCAAAAATTTACACAAAGTAAATTTTGATCTCCTGATTCTAAATAATAAAATTTTCGGTCCAATATAACATATAAAATTGTCAAAAAGTGTATTTAAAAAGGGTTATCCATCAAAAGGCGGTTAATCAACATTGTAAAGAATATTAGAATATTTACGCTTAAAATTGTATTCATTCTCATTTTAAGCCTCAAACATTTATTGGATAAAAGTAAAAATATTTGAAAAACATATATAATCATTTTGTAGTTAGTTTTGTTCATTCCTGCCATTACAACGGCTAGGCGTTAACTACAATTTAAAATAATATTATTTTATTATTAGAGTGCAACGTAAAATTTCAAAGAAACTCGTTGTTGTGTATTGAGTACGCCATCGAACATAGAGTTACCTTTAAAGTAATATTAATATTTTATTCAAAAATATTAATAAATATAAAAAATTAATATTATTTATTTACCTGGGATGTTACATCCTTCCCCCCTTTTGGGAATTGCATCCTCGCAATTTTAAAATTGGTCTTGGAAACTTCGTTGAAAGCCCCACATCGGAAAATGAGTCAATTAAAATGACACTTTAAAAGAAAGAAAGGGAAGTAAAAAGGTCACCTGAGTTAACCCATACTAGGATTCTATGTAAGAAAACATTGAAATGGAAGAGAAAACAAAGGGTCATGTTCTGATGGAGAGTGATAGAAAAAATGTTTAGGAGAAAGTTAGCCTCCAAAAAATCACAAACTGGTGATGGGTTAAACGGTATGTGATTCCCCAGTAGGAAAAGTTGACAGACAACATTTTTGCTTTAAGTTAATTTTCAAAGAGGAATTTATTTATGAGCATAACTATATCATAAGGAAACATACTTACTTTTTGTGTAGACATTCATCTTTTACTAGATTTCTAACACAAACTCATACTTTCTCCAAATGATGAGTATTTAGGATGACTTGTTCACATTAAGAGTGGTATAATCAACATCTAGAGAATCACCTAATCCACAAAAGAGAACTACATATTTCCCATGTCATTAGACAAAAACCAAAATCAAATTTTTTAGTACGAGATCAGATAATACCCAAAAAGGATAATCCTTTTTAAAAAGAAAATATATTCTTAATCTCCAAAATTTGTCCAACAAAACCCAAAGTTCAACAAAGACCATTCGATAAAAAATTGTCCATAAAATTCTTCAAAGTAAAACGAACTATGATTAAAACCCAATTCTTTTAAGGATTTAATCACATTGTATTCCAAGGAAAATATTAACATTTATCTCCAAATAACATCCGTTTCTCTTAAAGTCTCATATTGAAATGTAATTAACCTAATCATATATCCTCCATGATAGGTCAATAATTTCCTAGATAACCCAAAATCAATTTATTCTTGATTCATAATGTAATATAACTAAATGGAATATGTCATACTAACCAGGGAATTCACGTAGTCCAGTGGTAGGTGATAAATACCAGTCGCACTTTGGTTGTGGGTTCGATTCCCATAGCTTTGTCTGACGTGACGGGTTGTCACACGGTCTATGTGTTGTCCTTTTTCCAAAACTATATAATTCTTAAAATATTCCCCCAAAAGAGATAAAATCCTCAAAAATAACCATAACCCAATTTAACCTCAAGTTTATCTCATGCCTTTCATTTTCCATCATAACATATAGTAACCCATAATTACCATAGAAGTAAGGATCATATAAACCCCAATGGTTACCTTTATAATTATTACCTGAACATCCACATCGAGTTGGTCATCTTGTACATGATGCATTAGAGAAATCACCAAGGTTCAAGTGATTTATCATGAATTCTTGATAGTTGGTTTAGAATAACCCTAAGATTCATCATTGAATCCCCCATTTAATATAGTCTCTTAATCAGAGAACCACCACAGTTTCCTTCAAACCCATTATCACTTTTGTGCCTTCTAGATCAATCCATTTACTAAAACCAAAAATGTCAGTGTGAGTATATCAACAAAATCATCATGTACTAGAGAGGAAGATAAACACTAAGATATACTTATCCAAGTTATCTCAAACTCATTCAAACCTTCAAAAATAGCAATGACTCCATCCAAAATACTAACCATTATGGTTATCTACAACTTGTCACTTATGATTAGAGAATACCCTAACCTCTAAATTTATTTAAACTGACCTTTGATACCAACTATAAGGACCCTACCTTATTACATTACATATTCTTGAATTAAATGAATAATTCACATTGATTATCTTTTCAGGTTTAGAGTTTTAGAGAATTAGGACATAACAATTACATCTCAAAGACTACAAGGTAGACACATCTACTCAGTTTCCATTTTTTATTCACAAAATATAAACTCTTGAACAAAAGAGTCGTGTCTACTTCCATGTTTTAGAAATCATGACATTTCCTCGAGCCCATCCTTGACCGAATTCCACTTTAGGTCCTATGGAAAACATTTCAAAAACTTGGGATGAGAATAAAAATCTTAGTAATGGTTATAACAATACGGAAAGAAAACATTAGTCCATGTATAAATTCGAATCAATGAAATCAAACATTACTCATAAAACATAAGCACTTTAACATACCTCATTAAATCATACAATTTAGGAATAACTCATACAGTTTAGGAATAACTCATAGAAATCATAAGACATAAAGGTAACTTGAGGCATTCATAACATTCTTACGTAGGCAGTAACCCTCATGGTTACATTTGGAATACACATAATAGTATATTCCTTAAATCTCTTTGGGGGATCCTTAGCGTTTAACTCGTTGCGTTACCCAATGCATTGGAGAGCTATATTGGGCTCACCTGCCCTTAGTTTATCATGGAACCACCCAAGTGCATAAACATTTCCCAAAAACCATAACATAATCATAACACTTAAAACATTCATAAAAGAAACATAAATTTTCCACATTTCAATCACAAGAGATCACATCATGATATTATCATAAATAAAAACATCTAATAAAATCATTAAAACTCTATGAGAGAAAAATCCCTTTGTACTTTGAAAATATTAAAAGAAGACATTTAAAAGAGATTTTAGAATCAATGTGTCCCATACCACTTCGAAATTTTTTAAAGGGTTTTAAAACATTCATGTCTCCATAAATAAATACTTTAAACCATTTTTAAAACATGGACATGGATGATAAATGTTTAAAAGAATATATCTTTAAACCCATTTAAAACAATGTTTTAATAAAAAAGTCCTTTTCCATTTTGAACATTTAAATTATAATCCACAAGAAAGTATACCATTTTCAAAACATTTAAATGACTTTAGTATAGACATAATATGGATATGGAATGTCAAAGGGGCTGTATATACACTTTATAAAAGAATAAAAGTGCATATAATTAAGAAATGTCTCAATGAGAAGAAATTGAGATGTAATCCCAATCAAGGATCATGCCATTAGAGTAAGGATAAAGAAATGACATAATTATCTGTGAAAAATATAAATACACCGAATATAAGTGGATAATTTGTGTAAAACAATCATATATCATCCACACATATTCATATCATGGCATAATCAAGAATTAGAGGTTTAACCCAAAGAATTGAAAATGAGTTAAGAAGTTCCCTTACAAAAATTCGACAGCCTAACGATGTCACTTTAAAATTCAGAAAATGAGTTGATGAGAGAGAAAATGGTATATCATCACTTGGACATAAAGTTTACATCAATAATGATATAGAAGAACATATCCCAATATAATAATATGAAAATTAAAAGGCATAACAAAAGAAGTCTTTTAAAAATAGGAGGGTGAAAGGTTCCCTTACCGATTTTTTTAACTTTTAAAATGTTAACCCCATGAAAGAAGGACTATACGAAATTGATGTAAATACCCATAAACTAAATTATATTACACAATGAGTTGTATAATGGGCAGTACATACACAACTCAAATCAAATGGTGGAAAATGTAGCATAAATCTAATGGGAATAAAAGTTAGATAAAAAACCCCTTACGAAAACACATCAGCCAAACAGCGCCACTTAAAACTTCCAAAAATGGATTTATGAGATCAAATAGGGTCTTTCATAATATGAACATAAAATTTACAGAATTAGAAATATAAAATAACATCCCAAACATAATAATGATGAGATTAAAAGAAATGACATAAAAGAGAGTAATTAAAAAGAAAGAGAGAGGTAGTATCCCTTACCACAAGTCCGACTTGTCTTGTTCATTTCTTTATATTCAGGAATAATAAAAATTGGTCAATTTATAATTTCTTAATAAACTCCTTTAAAGATTATTATTCAGTTCATATCACATATTATAATGTTATAATGATTTCTTAATAATGTGAGTTCATATCAGACGTTTTTGTCAATGTTCGGTATATGAGTCAAAAATAAACTTCTTATAATTACAAGTTGGTCATGTTGTAAAATATGCATTATATCCAAAATTATATTCATTATGTAGAGATAATATATATCATAAATATTAAGTATATAAATGCATTTATAATATTACAAAACATTTAGAGGTAAGAAATGAAATGCACCGTTCTTGGAGACGGTAAGCCGTACGTACACATGAACGCTACTTTCATTTCTATTTCATATTAAATGGAATGAAATCATAATTATATAAAGGTATATTATAATTATATTATAATATATTATATATAATATCATTAAATCCATCTTTCACACATCCCACATTTGGAATTAACGAATCAAATCACTTTGAGGGGGCGGTAGTCCGCACTTCCTAAAATGAAGATATTGTGTTTACCCATAATGGAAACCTTAAAGGTATTCCATAAATGAAAAATACTTAATCATAAGGAAAAAATAAACATATTAAATATCATATATAAATATAGTGACATCTTAATGGCCACCTTTAAAGGTGTTAAAATAATATTGAACAATCATCGTTTCGTGAGGCAGTAATTCACCATCTACAGAAACAGTATGTTCTTTAACCATTAGACGGAGGTGTGTGTAAGTTTAGCCCAAATAATTCTTATAAAAAAATCCTAGTATATTTAAGATACAGGTGTTGTTACAAAATAAAGGAATAAAAAGATTTTATGGTGCTGGAGAAGCAAAATAAAACAAAAGAACATTAGAGAAGACTTTACCTTTAAATCGGGTAACTCTTTTTGATTTTAGCTCAAAGGATTCCTTGGAAAGAATTATGCCCAATATGAGGCTTCAAGAAATAATATAGGGATTTGTAGAGACAATATGAGTTGAGTTTTGATGAGACAAAAGCATAAGAGGTGTGGGTAAGGAGGTAGAGGTGGGGGAAATTTATAAGAGGAAGGAGGGGCACTCTTGGAATGTCTTGAAAAGTTACATTATTATAAAATGATTTTCAGATATCAAAGGTCCCACAATTGTATACATCGAGGATAAGGTGATAATGGTTCTAAATACACCCATCCAATAGATTTTAGACAAGTTTAAGTATTATATTTTACCTTATCATTTAATTTTATTTAAATCGTTCATTAATTAGGTAATCACTGCATCATCACAGTGTCATAAATAAATTTATTTATTTAATGTCAAAAAAAAATTATAAAAAAATTACCATGAATTAGGAAACATTTCTAGATTTACAATGAATATTTATAGTAAAAAATATGACTTGTATAACCCCATGTAAAAATTGTTTTAGTAAAACAATACATGTTTGTTACATTTTTATTTTGACTTTAAATAAAATGCTATTAATGTCATTTTCTTACCCAAGTGGCTCCATGGGGTCCCCAAGTTGACCCATCGATTTTCTTGGTCGGCCATGACTCATCCAACAAGGGTAGGACATGTGTCAAGGTCATTTTATATTATTAAAACATTATGTTTACGTAAAATTACACTAATTACCTTTAATCACGATCAATAAAACCTAAAAGTTACTATTCACCAAAAAATTATTTTAATCCCATTCAACCACATTTTAAATCCTAATGACAACCATGTATGTCAGATTTTTGAAATTCAAATCACAGAAGTGGTAACGTTTCATTTAAACAAAAAATCAGTTTTTTAACTACCACTTAGTGGTTTCACAATTCATCAAAAATTGAAGTTTATCAGAAAAATAACGAAAATTCACCCTAAGATATATTTGATATTCAAAAATCAAAAATGATTTCTATTTGACAAAATTCATATAAGTTGCATTAATTAATTTAATAATTAATTCCCACTATCAAAACAAATAGCGTGTTTTTATGAAACAATATATTTCAAAAGATTGACACAAGTTTAAGTCCAATTTCAATGTGAAATTAATTCCAATGACCACCATTGGATTAAATCATAAAAATATATTCTAATTTCACTTTAAAACAAATTCAAAAGATAATTTAATCATATAAATAAATTAGACTAAAAAGAGTTTTTGAATTAAAATAATACATTTTCACTCTTCATTAAGAAATGAACTTTATCGGAAAAATACCTAAAATTTACAAAAAGTAAATATTGATGCCCTGATTCTAAATAAGAATTTTATTTTGTCCAATATAACATAAAAAATTGTCAAAAAGTGTATTTAAAAAGGGTTAGCCATCAAAAGGCGGTTAATCAACCATTTAAAGAATATTAGAATATTTACGCTTAAAATTGGATTCATTCGCATTTTAAGCCTCTAACATTTATTGGATAAAACTAAAAATATTTGAAAAACATATATAATCATTTTTTAGTTAGTTCTGTTCATTCTAGCCATTACAATGGCTAGGCATTAAATACCATTTAAAATAATGTTATTTTATTATTAGAGTGCAACGTAAGATTTCAAAGAAACTCATTGTTGTGTATTCGGTACGCCATCAAGCATAGAGTTCCCTTTAAAGTAATACTAATATTTTATTCACAAATATTAATAAATATTAATAAATATGAAAAAGTAATATTCTTTATTTACCTGGGATGTTACAATTTTAATCTTGGTATATTGTATGTCAGGAAGTTATGCTTGAGAGACAATATTATACGCGGAATATAACCATTACATATACTAGAATGGTAATGGGAAAATATCACCATTGTATTTTATCCCTAGACACCTAAAACGTCTAAAGGGTACAATGCTATATGAGTTGTCGTTGATCACCATACATTTTCAACAAAAATACTATCTATATATTACTTTTTCTCTATAGAATATATTTTCAGGATATACATTAATAAATTTTTAATGATTCATGGAGTACCAAATTTTATTATATGTGATTGAAATATGAGGTTTACCTCTATGTTCCTATGATGCGTTTAATATTCTATTAATATAGAGTTGTGTTTCAACATTATGTATCATCATTTTATAGATATTTAGTCTTAGGAAAAAAATTAAAACCTATAGTAAATATTTGGATATTTATCCTTATATTTTATTGGTGGATGGGATCAATAATTTCCTCTTCTTGAGTTTTCATAGTACTATAGCTTTCAATCGAGTAATCATAAGACTGCTTATGAAGACCTCTATGAAAAAAAACATAGAGCTCCAACATGATGGAATTAAATTGGGAAAAAAATCTATCGGGAGCTAAGATATATAATTAAATGGTATATGATGATAAATATATTCAAAAAACATTCGGTAATCACAAAGGAATCAAAAATTTTACCATCATAATCATAAATATGATATGGAATTGGAAGTAGATGATAAAGTGTTTTTACTAATTTCAATATGGAATATTTCAATTAAATTTTGAAATATGAGTAAAATAGTCCTATGTTTTATCATCTGATTTAAAATTCTTGACCATATCAATAAATTTTGATATTAATTGGTGCTTAAACCAAAACACTCTCAAGTTCATGATGTGTTGTTTATATCTCTCATAAATAATTCATACCAAGTCATAAAATGTTCTAATGATGGAGGTCATTAATTTGGAGTATAATATGTCTTACGAAGAATAATATGTTGATATTTTGGATCATTTAGATAATTTTTTATTAAAAAATACCACTCTCTCCATCAATGTAGTTGCAGTGAAGACACCAATTTGAAGAAGGTATGTTCGAACATTAGGCTGTAAGGAGCAAGAAGAATCCTAATTATTTTATACCAATGTTATGTAATTCAATTTGGGAATTTTCTTTAAGGTGTTATAATGTAACATCTAACTATTTTAGTAAATAAATTTGAAGAATAAACTTAACTCCTTCGATAACATGCTCTATGCACAACACTATGTTTTAATGAAACACTGCATTCTATTTATATTACAATTTAACATGGTCGTTATGACCATTTCTCTAAAATATATCGTATGAATAGGAATATACATATATTAAATATTATTTTAAATGGTTATAAAAAAATAAAACATTTAGAAAAAATAATTACGTTTTGGTAAATTCATTATATGTAAACACTCGTAAATTTCAAATAAATTTATTTCTTAATTTTCTTTGGAATTTTACAAGAACGTAGTTTCTGATGGCACCTAATTCCGAGGCCCGGTGTGCCCGGAATCATGTTCCGAAGTTTGGATCGGGTACGTTTAGTGAACGAACGAGCGGGTTTTTCTAACTTTTGAACCGGTACTCAGAATCGAATTCTGAGGGCACCGATGGAATCACAGTGCCAGTATTTTCTTAGAAACGCCTCTTCCGGAGTTGCGTTTGCTCAAATGTGGTTTTTAATTTTCGGGCTTTAAGTTATGAAATAAAATAATGTGGTACGGAAAACATTATTTTATTTCACTTAATGCCGCTTAAAGCCACTTAAAGCTGCTTGAGATGGATTGAAGTGGATAGGGTGAAATTCAAAATATCCTACCCTCTTGGTAGGATATTTATGAGGTGGGGCCCATACGAGCCCCACCGTTTCTTTTCCGCTAAGTAACGCACCCGCGAAAACCCCTACTAAACAAAAGTCAACAGACACATTTTCTAATTTCTTAACTCCCCTATTAATTGGGCGGTTAGTTCGTTGCAATTAATTCTATGAATTAATTGTTCGTTACTTACCTTTGTTTTTCCAATTCTTTAGTTGATAATAAAAATAAGATGGGGACTTATTTTATTATCTGGTTGTTGTGTTAATCCTTTGGAGAACCTCTAAAGTTCTTCATCCTCCTTCATGAAGAATGCGAAGAACAAGAAGAACGCGAAGAACGCGAAGAACGCCGGCCTCCGACAAAAGGCGACGAAGAACGCCCGACCCCCGGAGATCGACGACGTGACGCCGACGATTCTCCCTCCGCGGCGCTTCTTCCCCGATGATCCATCCCCATGACAATCTTCGATCGGATTCTTGAGGTAGGGGATTACTATCCTTTTAATTATTTGTGGATTATAACATCACATGGATTTAATTGTTATAATTAAATCTGTACGTCTTTGATCCTCGGAGTTCGTCGATGCGATGCTGTATACCGCGACGATGTGACGCCCTTCTGCGACGCGACGATCATCTTCTACCGTGATGGTCAATTCCTCGAAGAACTCGTCTGACGACTATGATGAGGTAGGGGTCATTTTGAAATGATTTTTACCTATGCTTGTTTTACTCCAAGGCAAGAATATTATTGCGGGTCAAGGTTTATCAATTGCTGGAAATTATGTTGTTGTTTCAAACCAATAACACGGTGGGTGAAGACCAAAGAACAAGTCCGAACCCACCGCCATTTTTTTCTTGGTGTGCGGAATGGCGGATGATGACAAAACGTGCAGCAGAGACGATTTGTTGATTCCGCAGTGAAGAACGAGACTCGGGATGGACTACGACGCAGACAGAAATGGAATCGGACCACCGGAGCAACTCCGGTGGCCAGCGGACTCCACCTGCAGTGCGGGTCGCCGACGCGGTGGCGGGATGCGGTTCTCTGGCCGCGCGGAACCGAAGGCAGGGACGCAGCAGCCCGACCGCGTCCGGTGACACCGAGCGGCCCCACGCGGGGCCACGGCTTCGCTTCACGCGGCGGCAGCACGCCCCTCGCGGCTTCCTTTGCTCGGCCGCTCGGCCGAGCGAAGCCGAGCCGACCCGCCGGCCGGGTCGCGCCCTGGCCGGGCCGAGTCACGGTCAACCGGGTCCGACCCGGACCCGGGTCGGGTCGACCCGGTTTGGGCCGACACAGGGGAGGTTGGGCCTGGTCGGTCCGGGCCCAGACCCCCCATTTCCGGACCTTTTGGGTCTTTTTCTCATAACTTGAGCTACGAGCCTTCGAACGACGCGCCATCAGTGGTGATGCGATCCTTGGATCGAGGTGGTCGTTTTGGTATATCACACTCAAGGTTTTGGAATACTTTGGGTTCAGCCGAGTTGTTTCGTACACGAAACCAACCAGGCCCTCGGAGCGGAAACACTCATATCTTGAGCTTCGGACGTCCGATTGATGTGCCGTCAACTTTGTTGATTTCCTCTAAGTGAGATGGATCTTTTGGATTACTCTACCTAAGGTTTGGATGTAGGTGGAGTACGTTCAGGTTGGTTTTTCCTTAAAACCCAACCGGGCCCCTAGGACAAAAAAGCCAATAACTCTCAGACCGGGCGTCCGATTGACGCGCCGTCTGCGATGTTGACTTCCTGTTGCCGATACAGAACTTTTGGATAAATCAACTCTGGAATATGTGTCAGTTGATGTATCAGCCTCTCGGATCGTGGAGCGGACCCTCCCGAACGAGCTTGCTGTGTGCGGGACCCCTAGAGCTGGCTGCGACTGCTACTCTGACGGCGATGACTGTGCAGAGATCCTCAGTGGATTCGACGGCGACGACTACAGCACTCAACGATCCTTTGTGGGTCAGTGCTACCGATCCTGTGTGGGTCCGATCCTGTGTGGGTCAGCGCTCAGCAGTCCTATGTGGGCCAGCGCCTACAGATCCTGTGTGGGTCCGATCCTGTGTGGGTCTTTGCGGGGGTTAGTTACCTATCGATCCTTTGTGGGTCAGATCCTTTGTGGGTCATTGTGGGGGTTAGTACCTATCGATCCTTTATGGCTCCGACGACTTAGATGGATCAGTGATCATCTCTATCGTCATTCGAAGAAGTATACCTGTGTGAGCTGAAATCCTGTTTTGCTTTCCATTGTGGATTGTGTTGTGCTATCCTGTGTGGATTTAAGTTTTTCTTTCCTGTGTGGATTGGGTTGTACTTGGGCTCGGATGTTAGAGCCGAACGTCAATTGATGACTTAGGTATATGTATGGGCATATACCTATGCAGTGTCGGATGTTACTTCGTGATTGTACATTTCGTTTGTGCTTTATCCTTTGTGGATTTTGGGAGACCTTCGGGGGTCTCGGGGTCCCTACAGAGTAGCTTATACTCACCCCTGCACGGGCTATGCCCGCACTACATTGTGTTGGTTGCAGATGACGGACAACGCTGATCGTGGTGGAGGCTTGCGGAGCAGGACGGTACCTGGAGGTGGACCACTGGGTGGGACGTACTCGGAGCGGTCGGCTGGACCCGAGGAGCAGTGGAGGCTATCTATACCCACCCTTCAGGTGGGACTTCAAGAGGATGGCTGGACGTTGCGGCTTTACTTTTCAGTTTCTGTATTTCTTTTCAAGTTTTACATTACTTTTAGTTTGGGTTTGTATTATGGCCCACTTACTTCCGCACTTACTGTTGTACCAGTTTTTACTTAGTGTTTACTTCTTCCGCTTGTTTACTCTGTGGTGCTTGTTTACTTTGCAAAGGCAATGCCTTCCTTTTTTTACCGGGATTTATGCCTTGGTGCTAGTCGCCAGCTCCTGGCCTATGGAAGAC
Source organism: Viscum album (assembly GCA_963277665.1). Classification (NCBI taxonomy): domain Eukaryota; kingdom Viridiplantae; phylum Streptophyta; class Magnoliopsida; order Santalales; family Viscaceae; genus Viscum; species Viscum album. Next base: position 686,882,554 of record OY728129.1, on the reverse strand, counting down.
AGGCTTGGGGTAGTCACTGCACGGGCCCCGAGGACGGGTCGTGACATTATATCATTCAAAAATATTATTTTGAGAAAAAAAATTTTATATATTTTTTTAAAAAAATATTATTATAAATTAGGGAAACATTTAGAAAAATTATTTCGAAAAATTGATATTTGTTTTTGAATATACATGTCAAAATTATTTTATGGTAAATTTTAGAGAATTTTCAAAAAAATTTACTTTTTAGATGTAGTGAAAAGTATAATTTTTTTTTAAAAAAAAATTTGATTAAAAATTTAAAATTTACCATATTGTTTAAAAATGTTTTAAAAGTAAAATTAGTTCAATTTTTTAATGATTAATCTAATCATGTTAATTTTATTAAAATTAATATTTATTTATGGTATAAAGAGTTTGTAATATATTGTATACTTTCTATTAGAAAAAAGACTTTCTCGTCGCCACTAGAGGTAAGATTTTAAACTAATATTTTCCACTTCTTTGAATCAAATTTTAGAAAATATGATCAATATTTTGATTCATGATAATTAATATGATATAATAAGTTAAAATTTATTTGTCATAAAAAATAATAATAAATACATTAAAAAATTAATTACCCCTGTTAAGGTTAAAACAAGTTTACCATACATTAAATTAAAAAAAATATGTTGTTAAATTAAATAGAAACATCTCAAAAACACATTTTCAGGAAATATTTAGACCTTATTACCCCTAAGGTTTGATAATGGCCCATTTTGGGACTTTTGTGTTTGTCAGTGTAAATTAATCGGGGGGGGGGGGGGGTAATTGAGTATCTAAAACAATTTCTGTTAAAATGTTCACTTAAAAATATTCCCCAATAAAAATTAATAGAGGTCAATTAATCAAGGTAATATAATTATAATAGATTGACTATTCAAATAAATTCTCAAAAGATTGATTATTTCTCATTAATATCTATTCGAGTTATTGATATAACATTTTAAGCTACTCCAATAAGGAAAAAAGTTATAACATCAATCAAAGAATAAGTATCAAAGTAAAATCTAGTTTTATGAAATATAAAGCAATGTATAGAAAATCCAAATTACCTGACACATTTGATAATCCAAGTGGTTCAGTCTCATGATCAGAGATAATCCACTCTACTTGGTGATCACTATCCACCATGAAGTTTATAAAGATAAGATATTGATCCACACCCTTGGTGGAGGTAAAATAATAGTACATAGACTATCCAGGACACACAAACTCTACCATAGCTCTACATGGGAAAAATGAACAACCAGGTCATGCACAACATCTTCCATAGTTATGCGTTGTTGAAGTAATGAGTGGAACAATATTGGATAGAGGATATATTGTATCCTCTAGTTTAATGCAAGAGATACTATGTCTTTTAATATAGATACACACACTACTCGAAAAAGTTTTAAATTCAGTACACAATAGATAAAATATGATGAGAAAGGGATAGAAGTTCTCTGAGTGTTATTCTAGGCATCCCTAGAATTGTAGGATGTTTCAAATTTGTTTCTTATGAATTCTTGTGAAAATAGAGTATTACAGGTCCGGTGCTATGGTTTCCAGTTCGATGGAGTGAGTTGTGTAGCTCATGTTCGTCTTTGAGAAGGTACTACAAAGATTTTTCAGGCTCTGATCTATAGTAGTTCATCAATCATTAATCAAGAGTTTTTAGTGTGTATTTCAGTTGTATATTGTTGCATGCATGATTTAACTTTTCAAACTCGCACTTATCTAAACTTTTTGAGTCATGCTTACCTTCTTTTTCATTAACGGTTCACATGTGGGATCCATCTTGATGCATGTATTACGCACCTTGTACCTCATACTATCATATGACGTGTCTACAAAGAAATTAAACGGAAAAAAGATTAATGAATATTTTCATAGTTTTTCTTGAAATGGTATTTCCTGGAAACAGTGTCTTCTCCTTTTCCATTGATCGACGAGACAGTCACGGGCCCACATCTACCTTGACATCTGAAACTAGTAGCAAATATGTGGTGTTAGGATCACAATGTCTCTAGTAGCGATGTCTAGTCATTTGTTAATAATTTTAACAATGATTAATTAAAAGTATCAGGGTTATAGTATCAGGGGCACAGTATCATCATTATAGTCTTAGTGTTACAATATCAGGGACACAATATCAACATTATGGTGCCAGGGTAATGGTGTCAATGACGTTGTCAAAATACAAAACTGGATGCAGAAATATTGTCTCACAGACTTAGCCAAAAATTTGTAAATAGTCTTAAGAATTTATATTCACAGAATTGATTAAAATTAATTATTTTTATAATAAAAAATTATCAAATAACATTAATCATAATTTGTGAGTTTATGAATTAGAACTAGTAAGCATGGAATCATAAGGAGACCAACAAACTGCAAACATATTATAAACATGATTAACATAATGTTAATGATTTTCATGATTTTTGAGCATTAAAATATGATCAAACTAGAGGTATCCAACAATCTCCCCCTTTTGAGGATCTGAAATCATGGCATGTAAGAACTATTTAAAAACTGAAAAAAAACCTTGCTTATTTCTCCCCTTATTTTGATTATAAAAAAGAAATTAAAAGTCAAAAAATAAAAAATGAATAAGTGTAAGTCCAAACACAAACAACAATAAGGAACATTCCAATGAAAAATAAGATGGAATCCATTGCTGACATAAGGCAAAATAGAGAACATTACTATCAAACAGACATCCTTAAATTGTGATCAGAGGCATTATACTTCTCTTTTACCAGGTAAGAATCATCAGGAGGAGGAACAAGAGCAGAAGAGGATGTGGTAGTTGAGAGTGATCCAATGGTGATTGAAGTATGAGGGAAAACATAAAAAACAGAAGGTGAATCAGTGGGTTCGGTCAATGACTGAAGAAATGATTTCTATAGAATGATAGGTCTGATCTAGCTAAGATACTGATATATAGAAATGGCAGCATAAGCAATGGAGGATGATGAAGAAGAGTTGGAACCAGGCATCAAGGGAGTAGCTACAAGAGGCACAATTGTAGTTCTCTGAACATGGATATAGGGTTCATCAAATTGATAAAATTAGTAATTTATTTACCTATATATTACATAGACTTTTCAAAATTATTTTTATTCTAAATATACTCCTCTAATGTTGGTGTTAACTCTTTGATTCTATACCCTTGGTCCTTAAAATCTCATTTCACAGGAGGAATTCTAAAATTTTCTAAAAGCTACTTGAAATTACTTGACAAATCATGCTTTGAATAAATAATTTTGAAACATAAATCCACCTTCATTGTAATCTTATCATAGGATGTAGAAGCATCCTTAGAGTACTATCGATCCATGTCATGGAAATGATCTCTCTTTTGAACAATTTTAGTGAGGCTTTCGGGATCATATGTAGTTTTCAATGATTTATGATCTTCTTGAATAACAGTTATTAGAACTACTCTTTCTGACAACTGAGATAATTGACCAGGCTTGGACAAGGAGGAAGTTGTCGAGATGGTTGTAGAGGGTGCAAGAAGAATCATGACAACATTCTCAATAAAGTACTTGAAAATACAATGAAACACATTAATGGAGGATTTCAATTTTCAAATATCCTCTTCCAACATGTCATAGTATGGAATTATTTTCTCAATAATAGAGACCCAATTTGGTTGGATTAGTGAAAAAACCTTTTTAGATATCTTATAAGCATATTCTATGCTGAATTGAGCAATAGGGGGTTATATAGTTTCAAACTCTTTATTCAGTTCTTCAACCAAATACCTTAATGATTTTACATCCTCACATAGATGGAGATTTTCAATTTTTACTTCTTGAATTTTATGAAAAATATGATGATGGGTTTTTTATATAATTTTCACCAAAATCATACTAGCATCATCTTCACAGAGATAAGTTATAGGAAGACTTTGAGCTTTCAAATGCTTCTTGTAAAATATCAGTTTCAGAAATCATAATAGCTTTGGGATCTTTCGTAGGTATCACTCCTAGAAGAGAAAAATATTTCCATTGAAAATATATTGTGAGATCGATTCATCTCATTGAATCCAATTAAGAGTCTAAGAAATTATTATAGTTATAGATTTTATACACACTGTCCATGGGAAATGTCTCAACAGAACATTGTGCTTGAGTAATTTTTAAAATGGGGTTCGATCCCTCTCAATTAGTTCATCAGTTCTAAGAGTTAGAGAGTCAATTTTTTTCTCAATTCACAAACTGGCATCAATGTTAGGATCACCCTTATCTATTCTTGATTACCTAAAGGTTTTTTCCATTATTTCTTCAACTGGTAGGATTAATTTTGGCTCAAATTGTTCTTCAAAACTTTCAACTACTGTAAGACCTTTCTCAATAACAGGTTCTTCAAGAAGTTCCTCATGAACATCTAAATGTTCCATATTAGGAGCATTACCTTCTTTATCAACAATGTCTTCATCAATTATTTGTTCGCCAACTTTTTAGTTCATCAACTTGTTGTTTAGGTAAGAAACTGTCTACTTCTTCTAAGGTATTTTTGTCTATAGATTCAACTTCTACATCCTTTTCTTCTTGACTTGGGTATTCCACAAACTCATCAAATTCTAGGACTGGGTCTTTCTTATCCTTTGGCATTGATGGATTTTTGATGGGATTGAAAATTTAATATGACCCTTAAATGTCTTCCACCCAAGACTATATCCAAGGATTCTAATTGATTTTAATTATTATGAGTTTATATTTAGAGATAATGAACTCATATTCCTCAACGACATCCTCATTTGGCCCAACTACTCTTTTGGAAAGCATCGTAGTTGAAATAAATCTTGCATAAAACAGTGAGGTTGATTTTGATGTAGTATTGGTAATATGGATAATTTGAAGAATGATGCAATTAACTTTGTTAATTTTGTGTAAATTTTTCATGAGATGTATTATAAAAACAAATTAATTATTCTCTTTTGAAAAATCTCACTTCCTATGGCAGATAAGATTCTGAATGAATTCGAACAACGGCCTTGTTTCTCTATCAATCTCAATTTCAATTGGCCTTCTTCTCATATTATTACCAGTTATACTTCAAAAATCATCTTCATCTTGATAAAATCCATGGATGGAGGAGGTCCTCACTGATGATACTCCAATATTCCAACATGTGGTATTCAGAGACATGCATCCCACAGTCTATATGAAGAAGTGCACCATTATCCATTTATCCAAGCTATCACAACCAAATTATCATCTGAATAATTGGAGAACTAATGATACTAATAAAAATGAGAGACAATATGTGGATATATGGGTCGCTTTGCCTTAGTAAACCAATGCATCCAGCATATTTTAGTCAAAACATTCAAGGGCAGTGACTTACCTAGCGGTATACACTTCATGAAAACATTCTTTTGAGGGCTGAATATTCTATCAACAAGACAAGGATTCAATGGTCTTTTGCTACTATTCGTGGAACCTTTATTTAATTCATGTGACACCTTCCTTATTAAGATTTTATGATGAGTTTCACTTCGTTATGGGCTTCAAACAATGGGTTCGATAAGGGGAAAGAGTTGAAGGAGAGAAAGATATTTAGAAGGAAATGGCTTCGGTTTTTAGAGCGGAAAGAATGAGTAAAGAGAGATGTTAAAATTATCATGTTTTTTATCATTTAAGAAGACCAAATTTCATAACCAAAAAGTGTGGTAAAGTAAAATATTGGATACAGTGATTCGAGAAATAAAAAAAAACATATAGGTTAATACTGTGAGATCAGAAAATTTCATCATGGCGTCAATATTTCATTGTGATAGAAAATGGTGTCACTATAATATTGAGACAACCAGTGTAATACAGTGCATATGAGACTATAATAGCGAAAAAATTTTGTGAGATAGTAACTTCTGAAACTATAAATCATGCAACAGTAGGTTCAATATTGTAATCCTTTCACATAAGACATATCCTCCCTAATTCATGTATGATGTAATTTAACCTTTCATAAATTAATGGTATAGTGAATATATTAGCAACCCGATGTTCAGTTCTAATGAATTCCAAAGTGATATCACCTTTTTGACAATGGTCTCTCAAAAAGTGATGTCTTACATCAATATGTTTTGTCCTGGAGTGTGAAATAGTATTCATTTAAATATTAATAGCACATGTATTGTCACAACTTATAGGTATATGTCTGAATTGATAACCATAGTCTAGTAATGTGTGTTTCATCCACAAAATTTGTGCAAAACATCTACTTATAGCTATTTATTCATATTTGGTAGTAGATTATAAAACATGGTTTTGTTTATTTTGACACCATAACACTAGAGAATTTATTAAAATGTGAAATGTTCCAAAGGGGTTTTTTCTATCTAACATACATCCACCAAAATCAGCATCAAAATAGATATCCAACTCAAATTATTTTCTTCTAGGATAGCAAAATCTTATATTGGGTGTATGTTATAGGTGTTTGAAAATTCTTTTAACATATTTTAAATGTGGATCTTTAGGGTTTTCTTGAACGTGATAACACATTCATACACTAAACATAATATTAGGTCAGCTAGTAATTAAGTGGAGTAAGCTTCCAATCATTCTTCTATAATTTGTTTAACCAATGGATTTTCCATCATCATCATGTTCCAACTTACATGTACTATATATTGGAGTATCACTACTTTTTTTTGTCCACACCAAAACATTTTAAATGATTTTTAGTATATTTTAATTGATTTAAAACAATAAAATCTTTATTTTGAATGATTTGAAATCCAAGAAAGAATTTTAGTTCACCCATTAAACTAATTTCAAATTCATTTTTCATTATTTTGAAAAACTCAATACATAATTTTTCTTGATGATCCAAAAATAATATTATCAATATTAATTTGAACTACTAAAACATCATTGGAAATAAATTTATAAATATAGTAGGATCAACTATAACTTTTGTAAAACCTCTATAAATAAGAAATGTACATAATCTATCATACAAAGCTCTTGGAGCTTGTATTAACCCATATAATGCTTTTGAAAATTTTAAAAACATGATTCGGAATGTGAGGATTTTGGAATCCAGAGGCCATTCAGCAAAAACATCCACATCAATAAAACTGTTAGGAAATGCACTCTTGACATCTATTTGATATAGTTTGAAATTCAGATGTGCAACATATGCAAGAAAGATTTTAATGGATTCATGTCCTGGTACTGGTGAAAATGTCTCCATATAGTAATTTCATTCTTCAAGTATATTGACTTATTCCACAAATATATATTTGTTTCTAACTATGTTTCCAGCTTTATCAACTTTATTTATAAACACCCACTCATTGTGAATAGTAAAAATGAAGAGATAGTGATTTTAGGCTCTTCAACAGGTTAGGGTTCATTATGGATTGAATTTGTAGAATATAAAGAATTTGATGTTTTAACATATTCCATCATAAGATGATTAGAATATTTAGCATCGATGTATATATTTGACATATAATCTTTAAGATTTTCTAGAGAGGTCTTAGGATCATTTGGATATGTATTATCACACTTGTTGTGGAAATATTCCTATAAAAATTATTTCTTTTGTTAAAAATGATATTGGATTTACTAGATATTTAATATCCTAGAATGAATCCTTTATTACTGTTAGATGAAAATTTGAAAAGATTTTCCTTTGTGTTAAAGATATAGACATTGTGATGAAAGTATTCGAAGCCGTTCAATTTGGGTTTTCCATTGATCCAAAACTCATATGGATTAATTTTAAGAATAGGTATAATCAACATGATATTTAATAATATAGCTTGTTGTATTTAGAAAATCAGCCCAAAAATAAATAGAGAGGTCATATTCTCTTAGCAAGGTTCGATTAATTTCTTCCAAGGTCCTATTTCTTCTTTCTATAACTCCATTTTATTGAGGTGTTCAAGGGGAAGAGAAATAATTACTATAGAAATTTTGAGATAAAAAGGGTTCAAACTCATGATTTTCAAACTCACATTCATGGTCACTTTTAACATATTTAATTCTATTTCAACTAATATTTTATACTGATTTAGCTAACATTGTGAAATGAGACTAGGCTTCGATTTTTCGTTACAATAAGAAGATCCAAGTATTCCTAGAATATTAATCTACAAGAATATAATCATAGTGATTCCCATAGAAACTAGATATTCTAGATGGTCCAAAAAATCATTTTGATTCAAATTGAGAGGTTGAAAAGTTTAGAATTCATTGTTTGGTGTGAAGGAAATTTTTTGTTGCTTTCCCTTTTGACAATGATTACACACTTTATCATTTTAAAACTCAATGTAGTGAAGGTTTTTAACTGAAACATATCTAGTTATCATTCTAAAGGAGTGAATATTGAAGTGTCCTGGACTTCTATTCCATAAAAAATACTCTTTGTGAAGTACACTTAAAATTGAATCATTTTGAGAAACTAACGAATCTATTTTAATATATTATACATTATCATTTCTTAATGCAAAAAATACTAAATGATTTTTTTGAATTAAAAAAATTGTATGAATCATTTTCAAATTTGACATGAAATCTGTCATCACGTTGTTGTGAAACACAAGTCAGATTATATATCATTCCAACAGTAAAAAGTATTTAAAAATTAAAACTCAGATAGTGTTACCAATTTGGCCTTGTAAAATGATTTTTCTTTTAGCATTGTCACTAAATGTACCATGAACACCATAAATCAATATAATGTTGATGAATAATGAATTGTATCATGTCATGTGTCTTGAATACCCACTGTCCATGTACTATTATTCTTTATAGGAGCTCTTCAAAAAAAATTCCTACAAAAAAGTTAAATAAAAACCAAATTTTAGACCCATATTTTTTTGGTCCTGTAATATTAGTAACTAGGGCATTTGGAACTGATATCTTCCTCATAGATTTCATATAAAATACATAAATTATTTTAGAATTAAACATTATTTGGTCTATAAAAACTTGAAACAGAAGAGGATGTATCCTTGATTGAACTAACATAATGTTTTATTAAACTATGAATAAAGGTGTATGTTCTATATTTAGAAGAAAAATTAGTTTTCCCAAAATTTCTTTAACCAAGATGATATCCAATACTAGTAGTGTATATGGGGGAAATTTGTTTCCTATAATTTGTACCAAGATATCATTACCATTAGTAAACCATTCATGGTCATTTTTCAATTGCACATTGGATAACATTAATTCATTGTTTTCATTGAGTAATTGAACATTTTTCACACTTTATATAGAATGTTCAGATTTAATAGTTGTGGTAGAAGTATACTGTATATTTAATTATGTTGATTTATCTTCTAGTTCATTACATGTCTATTAAATCATATTTCAATATGCAAACATTTTTTCCTTGGACATATTTTCAAAATCACTTTCAGATCTAGAATAATAGGAAATTTTTTACAAGATATTTTAGGATTACATAGATGTATTTTTCATGAAACTCATATTGTCTTTGTTATCCTATTCATCATGTGAAGAATATGATTCACTTGAACTATACTATGATGCACTACCATTTTATTTCATTTCCTTTCTATACGTTCTATATTTATCCTCATATTTCTTATTATAATTGTTCTTGAGACCATCATCATTTACATGTCCCTTTCTCTTACATTCCTAACATAATATCTTATCAGACTTGTCATTTCTTTTTCAAACATTCTTCCAGCTTCCCTTTGTAACATATATTAATTCAAAGTTAGGATTTCTGAAAAATTTATTCCTTTTTTAAAATTTATTAAACCTTCTGGATAATTGTTCCTTCTCCTCATCACTGTCGAGTGATGATTTTTCACTACTAGAACATTCAATATAGGATTGTAGTTTCTTCTTTTCATTGTGTTTAGATATAGAGGCTTAAATGCCACATATTTTTGTGTGGGTTCATCCTCCTCATCCTTATTGAATTTCTGTTCATCTACATAGATCATTAGATTCCCAATGAGTTAATTGATAGGTAGTTGGATGATTTCACATGGTTCTCTAATCGAGACAGATGGTTCTCTCCATGTCTCTGGTAAACATCGTAAAAACCTCATGGTTTCCTCTTTGGTTGTAACTTCTCTTCCAAGAGATACCATTGTGTTTAAAATTTTGTTAAACCTAATATATATATCCTAAATATGCTCATCATGATTCATTTTAAATTTATCACACTTAACAATATACCTATTACATCTCATTTCATTCACATTTGTGGTTCACTCATGTGAAATATAGAGTGTCCAATATTTCATAGGCAGTTTTACATGCTGAATTTCTATTAAATTCTTCATCTATTAAGGCATAGTATAGGGAATTCATCAATTTATAGGTAATTTTATATGAATCCTTCGTTTGGTCATCCATGTGGTTCTAGTAGTAGAATGAATATTATAGACATCTATAATCAAAGACTAAATCTCAAAACTCATACTTTCTAAGTGAATTTTCATTTTAATATTTCATTGTGCATAATTAGATCCATTGAAAAATTTAGGTCTGTTTATATCAAAACCTTCTAGATTATTATCCATAATAAAGAAATAAATTTAAAGAGATAACAATTTAAAACTAATAATAATTTTACAGATCTAAAATGTACAACTAAAAGCATAGGTGAAGAGACTTTTAAACAGATCGTTAACAAAAATAAAGTCCTCTTATACCAATTATGGTAAGAGTATAGTACTCAATGGGGGGTGAATTGAGTATATAAAAAAATTTCTATTAAAAATTTCCCTGAAAATGATTCCCCAATTAAAATGAATACATGCTAGTTAATGAAGGTAATACATTTATTACAGTTGTATTGTTCATATAAATTCTCCAAATATAGGTTAATTCATATTAGTATCAATGTGAGTTACTGATATATCTTTTTAAGATACTCTAATAGGGCCAAACAGATATAACTTCTATCCAAGACTAATTATCAATGTATAATCTGGTTTTTGGATATATAAAGTAAAGCAAATAAAAACAAAATTCAAATACATAGAAGATAAAACAAGTGGTTCAGTCTCAAGAAGAGACTTAATCCACTCCAAATGGTGATCATAAGACAGTAAGTACTCTATATAGTTATGATATTAATCCACACCCTAGATTATGGTAAAAAACATTACAAATATTGTCCAGCTCATACATCCTCTACCACAGTTCTACATGAGAAAAACGAACAACATGGTCACACATGACATGTTCTATAGGTATGCGTGGGTGAATCAAAGAGTATAAAAATATTGGAGAGATAATATCTTGTATCCTCTAGTTTAATGTAGGATAAATCATGTGTTTTAATATAGATACACATCCATCTCAAATTGTATTAAATGAAATACACAACAGATAAAATATGCTGAGAAAGGGTTAGAAGTTCTCTGAGTGTTATTTAATGCTTATATGGACTTGTAGGATATTGCATATGTGATTCCAAAGTTCTATTATGAAAATATAGTATCACATGTATGGGGATCTGGTTTCCAGTTCTATTATGTGAGATATGTAGTTCAGGTTATTATTTGAGGCAGTACTATGAAGTTGTTTGAGCCTATAATCTATTGATGTTGGACCTTCAATGATCGAGAGTGATTCAGGTGTTCTTAGTTAGTATATTGTTTCATGATTGAGTTAACTTTTCAAATGATCTCTTATCAATATTTTTTGAGCCTCACTTATATTATTTTTAATTAATGGTGCACATGTTGGAGCCAAAAGGATGCTTGTATTCTAAACCTCGTACCTCATACTGTCAGGTGACATGTCTACAAATAATCATTAATAATGTCAGTTACTTTAAATAACTTTAATATGACGATTATAAATTAAATTCAAAATGATCAAAAAGATTAAATAATTGTGACACTGTTTTTCTTGAAGTGATACCACATAGAAATGTTGTCTTCTCCTTTGCCTTTGGTCAGTGGGGATGTCATGGTGCCCCAACTGCATTGACATCTAGAACTAGTAACACAGATAGGGTGTTAGGATCACACTGTCTCTGATAGCAGTGTCTAGTCCTTTGTTAAAACATTGAACGGTGTTTGAGTCACAGTATCAGGGTTATAGTTTTAGGGTGACGATTTCAACATTATAGGGTTAGGGTTACTATATTAGGGTCACAGTAACAACATTATGGGGTCAGGGTGACCATGTCGATGACTTTTCCAAAATCTGAAACCAGAAGCAGACTTACTGTCTTGTAGACTTATCCAAATTATTGTAAATAGTCTTAAGAAATAATTTTCAAAAAATCGATTAAGATTAATTATTTGTATAATAAAACACAATTGAACTAGATTAATCATAATTTTTGAGATTCTGAATTAGAAATATAAGTATGGAATCATAAATAGACCAAGGAACTCCAAACCTGATTTAAAATTTATTAGAATAATTTCAATGATTTGTGAGCAATAAAATATGATCAAATAGTAGGAGTCCAACAATTGGAAGATAAATAACATTGGTACACATTATTTTTCTAAAACATTTCATGCGTGTCATCTCTGTCACTTGTTAAAGTCCACCAACTATTCTCCCCTATTAAAACTATATTAAACAATTTATTTAGAAAATAACTATTAAGATATATTTATTACATACATAAAAAATTTCAATAAGTTTTCTTTATTTTGAATCCATCCAATGAAGGATTTGGATATCATCCTGAAGAGGCTCTCAGAGTAAGATATAAAATTTGTAAATTTTATATTGTTTTATTTCTTCTTCCAACTCCAAAAATTATACTCCAAATATGATAATATAATCAAAAATATTTCTCCCAAATACTAATATATTATTATATTAATGAAATAACTTATATCAATCTCCACTTCCCTCAAATAAGAAATGATATAGTTGATCTTCTATATGGGGGTCTACCACCCTGTGAAGCGATGTAGATTGTTTTTCACTAAAGATTTGAATGGAAGTTAATATGGTAAAATTTGATGAATATATGTGATATATATAAAAAATGATTATTGATAGTTAATATGGTCTTTATATTTCATTAATTTCATCCATCGAGATAAATAGGAACAACATTCATGTACATGTATGGTATACCATCTCCATGAATGTTGTAACTCATTTTCCATCTATAAATTCATTGGAATACAATAAATAAATATATAATGGAAATATATATATATATATACTTGTATATCATGGATAATATTATGGATATAATAGAATATAGATCAATTAAAGATAATTAAAAATAACAAATCAATGCATTAAAAGCAATGTAGTCATTACATGAAACAAGATTTAAATAAGTTATTGTTAATAAAAATGTAATTAATAAATAATATAATGTATGATACATTTGATTATGTTTTTATAATATATATATAGTAAAATTATATTTAATATACATGATGTCATAACTTGTTTTAAGGAATTTAGAACATAACGTACTAGGTGTGTGTCCCTGTTTCCCTTCAATGTGAAATATTTTATGTTCTGTAGGTATATTCATTCATGATGTATATATACAGACCCATTTAAATGTAATATCATGAATTTAATTATTATAAGGATATTTTATTTTTCATTTAATGTTATTATTTTTGGGTATTATGAATTAATTTTACGAAAGTTGTAAGGTTTTAATGATACAATCTCCTCATTTATTAGGACTATTTATGTTGTTCATTCCAACGGTAAAATATTATGATCCTAATCACAAGAAAAAAAGGAATATTATTCTAATATTTTAATTTAATGATAAATTTTATACATAATATTTTCTATTAATTATGTACTCAATGTTTCAAAATAATAGTTTTACAAAAAATTATCACTATTCTTCATTTTATATGAGAAAATATTTTCTTCATATCTATATTTAATAATAAGGGGTTTAAAAAATGTTTCATATTTAAAAAAGGATGTCATAATTTTTTTTACCCTTTATTTAATTTTAAAATAGTTTTTAAAGAAATCTTCAAGTCATTTTCAGACAAAGACCATTTGGCTTTTATAGAAAATGTGGAAGGAATAATTATTTTAACATGTATGATATGAATGGAATATTCCACCATCATGAATTGTATTATGTTAAATTATTATTATTGGATCCCATGAATATTTTAAAGGAATCATATTACCAAATTATTTAATGAATTTTTATGTTTAAAATGGTGATATTTAAATAAAGTTAATTTTCCTCAAAAAATGAGAAATTGATTTTATTTATAAATATTTTCTTTTCTAAGACTACATCAGTTGATATTACATAATTATTACTATGGATATGATCCAATAATACAATAATTATTATTTCTATAGATGGTTGATGTTTATGGTGATAATATACATATGAAACCTTTTTCTATGATGAACTATTTTATGAAACCCATTTCATTTTAATGGTTCTTATATGATGGATGTTTTATGAATGACATTTACATTCATGGGGTTTTATTTTATTAATGTATATCAACATTATAAAAAAATTATAATTTTCAATATGCGAGGGGTGGGTACTATATCACCACCCAATTAAATGGGTATATATTTATATCTAATGAGTTAAACATAAATAGAGTGAAGATTGATCCAAATCCAATAATAGAATTTTTCAACTATGATAATATATGGAGTGAACCATGACTACTATGAGTGTTTTGGGGGAAATCCAAATCCACTATGTTACAGTTTGGATTGAACCATGAAAAATAATTATATGATTTTATATTTGTATGTTTATGCCAAAATTCCATGACTTGTGCTAATGATATGCTCTCAGGGATCTTGTTCTTTAATTAGTTTTTGATCTATGTCATATGAACTGCCGACATTTGTTACAAAACTCAATAATATGTTATTATTTTTTGAATGGTATGGTTTTAAAATGTTAATATCATGTTCTCATACCCTTAAACTCATCTTATGATTATATGGTCATTGATATCTCCCTTTTTTCCCCTACTAAGCATCTGATATCACCCTTTATATTATTTCCATTCATCATGTTATGAAGAAATGTATTATTTATTATAGGCCTAATAAAGATTACAGTTATAAAGAATAAAGTGGGATAAGTTGAACTTTTCTTATAAATCAATTTTTTATGTTTCCACATTTCTTAAGGCACAAGTCCTAAATGATTTCGACATGTATTGCAATTTTATGAAATCAATATTTATATATTGTGATTTAATATTTCAATCCGAGAATTTTGGCACATTAAATATATTTTATCTACTATTACATTCGTATATAAGTGTTATATTATTGAACAATTTATGATGGGTTATCAATTTTTACCTCTCAAGGAATATTTCTCTATTCATCGTTATTATTTAAAAAATGTGGATTTTTAAAATATAACATTTTCACTTTAAATTATCCTCTTAAATTGTCAATAATGAATGTAATAAATTAAATGTTATTTTCATCCAATTTTATATATTTTTTAATCTTATTTAATAAAAATAAAATATTATTGGTTTTTTCATTATTTTCAACACACATGAAAAAAATTCTTCCATGCAATGGAATTACATAAAAAACTTGAACGATGATGTTTTCATGGGTCTATGTCAGTCTTTGGTAATGATAGAAAAAAATCTTGTGATTGAATAAAAAAATATTAATAAATTTAGAATTTTCACAGCTGTGATTTTAAAATCAGGTATTTTTATATTTATTACTGATCCTATGTTTGTCTAATAATTTTCCCTACTATTTTAGAGAAAATTGATTTTTTGGGTCAAAATTTGGTGGTACACGATTGGTGTATAATTTATAAAATTGTGTATCCTCTCCCTAGAAACACTGTCTCTATGTTCCATTTTCAACAGTGGAAAACAACAATGCTTTAACATGGTTTGGAGATCGTGTAAGAAAACCATGCAACAATTCCCTATTGGAAAGCTAGGGGTGCATGTTTTTGACACAATTTGGGAAACCATGTGGGAAACTGCGCACTATATAAAGGTTATGAAAAATTTAAAAATGATGGTTTAATACTCCTAGGATTTAACCCCGAATCCATCATTTTCTTCCCCATTGTGGATTTCTAGCACCTGGCGCCTCCAGCCCTCATCCTTTCACCATTGGACCTCCATTTTAAATGTGATTTTGTGGGTGATTATTCATATAGCCTTCAAGTAAGAGGATTTCCTCCTTGATTTATCCCCATTCTAGGTTTTCTCCTTTTCCTTCGTGGGTTTTCATATCACTAGTAGGTTTTTTGACCTACTTGGGTTTGATATTGATTATTAAATTTCAATATTGGAATTTATGGTTTCATTTTGAGTTTATTAGGTCCCATGGTGGTACAATTATGGTTTTTCATAAGATTACAAAAGTTTCTATGAATGAGGAAGGGGATTCCATATTTTATCATTATTAATAAAAATTTATATGGCAGCATAAGAATTTTAATACGTTCAATTAAATATTTTTGAGTTACAAATGGTGTTTTAAAAAATATTTGAGGTTCCTATGTGTTGATAAATAGATTTCCAAAGGAAATGTGTTGTATTTCATATGTTATCTCATGTTGTGATTCCTAATTGATTTTTATATATTTTTCAAATTGTTTAATAATTTGTGAAAGTGGTACTAATAATGTTTAAAAGTGGGTTTGGTGTGTTTATTAATTGTAAAGTGGTTTTATTATGGGAAATGATGGTTTTATATCTATATTCTCCTTGAATTGGTGTGTATGTGAATGTGTAAATTTATGTGACACGTGAAATGAAAATTGAGAACGAAGGGAAGCATATTTATCTAGGTGAGAATACTATGAATAGTATACTAGTTGACACAAAAGTGGCTCAACCTTGATTCATCTAGTTGGATTGTATACTACAACACAAACTATATTATGATGCTGATTGGATAACACAAGTCCTTGGAATGTGCTCCCCTTTAGTGGAATGATCAATAGAACATTGTGGGATATATTTTCTATACCATCATTCATCGAGATACGAGTTCCCTAGTGTCCCATATTATCTAGTGCATGTATGGTTTCTCATGTGTTAGTGTTCTTTGTGATATCATATCTACTATTGGAATATTGTTCACATTATTTGTTATTTAAAATGAAAATAATATTTTTCTATAAAATTATTTATATAAAAATGTATCTATCTCTTATTTTTTATAAAACATTCATACTAATTTTTCTAATAATGATTTGGTATGGAATCTCTCTTATTTTTTAGCATCCTATTGGGATTTGGATCACACCATACATACACAATTCATTGTATATAGAATTGTTTATGTTTGACTCAGGTAAAGGAAATATGTATCATGATTGTGGTAAGGGTTTCTAGTGGTATGATCATATTGGTGCTTGTGGTGGCAGCTTGAGAATGATGATCCTTATGTTTGATGAATCATTTTGGGATAGATTCATTGTTACATTATTATTTTTGTCATTTGAAATTTGTTTGGGGTTGTAAAACCTTGAATTTGAAAAATGTTATGTCTTGATTGGATTTGGAAATTTGTTATTATGATGTCTATTTCTATTTATTTTTTATTCTAATAAAAATTGGTGATATTATTACAAATAAATGTTTTTGATACCCAGGAACTGGTTTCCGGTGCATGGGGATCAAGATTTCCTATTGGCTCATGCCATGAATTAGTTAAGGTGTCGAGTTATAAAGAATCCTAGATTAGTTTGGGACAAAATGGTATTAGAGTATGTCACACTCTATGTGGGTCAAGTAAGTTGGGAATGTTCTTGGATAGATGAGAGATTATATTTTTAGGGATTCATGTTATAGTTGTGATTATGATTCCTATACAGAAAACCTCCTGATAGTACTTCAATATCAATGTGATGTTGATATTTGTTTTTACTTATCCTACAGGAGAGACGTATAGTCTATAGACTATATGTGGAAATTACATTGGGATGGAGTGTTTTTGTAACACCCTGAGATTTTATGAAAAATATTCTTTTAATTTCATTAATGTCTTGTGTTGTATGCTACACCAAGATTACCTTGCGCTATACGCAACACTGTATTAGCTTGCAGTATATGCAACACTTTTCTTGGCTCTTGTTACACACAATTTCAAGTTCGTTTGATAGAAGTTATTCTACGCAACATTGAGTGTGTATATATATATATATATTAAATGTATAAATAAAACATGGTTGGATTCTGTTATATGCAACAACAAAGGAGTTGTGCACTACACGCAACCCTGACTTGGCTTGCATTACACGCAATCGCGACCTTCCTCGATGGCATGTGTTGTACGCAATACCGGATTTTACTAAACAACGATATATTATTATAATATTGTTATGAACTAGCCGTTATGAATAGTTTTAACTAAATTTTTAATTTTATAACATTATTATTCATCTTACACATTTCTAGAACATGGTATAAGAAGAAAATAAATTTTTCGGGTAAAATATGTATTTTAAAAAAAATGCAGTTTGGCCGCCTTTTGATGGCACACCCACTTTAAATCTAGTTTTTGACATGTTTATAAGTTCAATTTGACAAAATAAAATTCTTCTTTTGAATCAGGATATAAAAATTTACATTAGATAAAGTTTTGATATTTTTCCGATAACTTTCATATTTTAATGAATAGTAAAAACACGCTATATTTTAATTAAAAACAACATTTTTCATCGTAATATATTATGTGGTTAAATTATAATATTGAATGGTTTTAAAGTATAAATAGAATATATTTTTACCATTTAATATAATGTATGTCATTAGCATTGATTTTACCTTGAATTCGTAGGTTAAATCAATTCAATCTTTTGCAATGTTTTAAAGAAAAACCTTTTTTCTTTCGACAATGGGATTAATTTTAATTTAATTTCTGCATCTTTTGTGTATTGAATTTGGAAAAATGGATTCCATATTTGGAATCAGTGGGTCCAAATTATGTTAATAAGATACTTTTTATTTTTGGGCATTGTGAATAGTAACTACGGTATATTTTATTTACTATAGTTAAAGGTAAATCGGGTAATTATGGGTAAATATAAGATTATAAAATCACACTAACACTTGGAAAAATCCTATTGTATGGCTAAAGGTATACCCATATAACATAAATGTCAGATTAGATTCATTTTATGGACTTTTGTCCATGAAAATAATTTAATTATTATTAAAACAAAAGAATTGGACAACATGTCACTTTCTTAAAGCTTATAAGTATAATAATTTTAATTTAGTGATAAAATTCATGAAACTTCGAACCTGAATAGTCTCCATTAAGATAATACAATTCTCTACATCATAGGAATTTATTTAGAATTTTTAGGTATTAAATAATTATCATTTATTATGACACAAAGATGATGCAGTAATTGTCTTATTAATGAAATATTGACATAATTGATGTTATAAATGCCCAAATAAATGTAATTTGAGACTTTTTATGACTTAAATTAATTTTATAGGTTAATATGACATGTTATTGTTGATATAACTAACTTGGTTCTAACTTATCATTCTATTATGAATTTCATAAAAATCATGTACCAAATAGTGTCAAAATTGACATAAATTAGTTTTTAAAACAAAGATTATATTATTAATTGTTATTTAATTCCTAAAAATCTAAGGATCGGCCAAATGACTTAGATAAGGATAGATATATTAATAATAAATAACTTGGGGTTCTTTTGGCTTTTTATGGTAAGTTTATTAACCATATAGTGTAAGAAAACAAAAAGACACGGTAAAAGTTAAATTATTTAACTTAGAGTTAAATATAACTGATAAGGTTAAAATAATAACCTAAACATGTCTAAATCCTATTGGATGAGAGTATTTCGACCCATCACCACTTTATCTTCGAAATAAGACCCTTTGGAACCATTATAAACCTAATTTGACCTTAATATAAAATAATATTTTGAGATTTTCCTAAGGTGCCCCTCTCCTCCCTTATAAAAGGGAACCTCCTCCCCCTCTTCCTCACACCACTTAGAGCCTTCATGCTCGGCCGAACCCTGCCAATTCCTCCTATAAACTTCCCTAGAGACATCCTAGATGTCCTGGTCTTCTTCAAAGACCAATTTTAGTGCCCTAAAAGAAGGTCTCAAAGAAGCAGTTCAAAGAAGAGATAATGTCCGTTACCGATTCATTCATCTTTATTTATTCTTCCACTTCTTATTCTTTATTTATTTCATTATGAGGTAATAACATCAGTATCAATAATATACTGATATTTTATTATAAGTATGAAACAACCCTATTTCACCATATATCCATCCTACGGAAAAAGAAATCACCACGCGTGCGTACGTACGGAATACCGTCTCCACGCCGTGGTGTAATCTATTTTCCTCCACCACCTTACTTGGATGGGTATAATGATGTAAATAATGACTATATATGACTATTATAAAGTGATACTAATTCTGAAATAGTATACATACACTCCAATACAATTCCACGATCATAGGAACTATATCATCACTCGTGCGTACGTACGGAATACCGTCTCTACGATTTGATTCGACTCGTTCTACATGATCTTCATTTCATAAGGATTATATAAATGAATTAAATTAATTAATATGATATATATTACACTAATACCATTATGGAAATTAGGTATCTATAACCTAAAGATAAGAATAAGAATTTATTCGACAAAACACGCATAAGAACAAAAAGTTATAAACACCCGAATAACAAGTAGCAATGAAATATTACTACTAAGAAGCTAAGAAAATGACCGTATATGATATCATAAAAATAAGTATGATTCTGGAATAAGTCAATAACATTATTTAAATCATTATACAGGAGTTTCGGACACTTACGAAGCAAAACAGACCTACGGTAAGGGAAATATCACAATCTCATTTTTATCCGAGATTGTTTATACTTTAGTATTTACTGGGGTGTATTTTATCATCCACATCCATGTTTCCTCAATATGTAATATTATATCCATTCACCTATAATTTTTTAAATCCTATTTTACCCTTCGGTGAGTTTTTAGTAAAAGATATGAAAGGAATCTTTTGTCATTTTTCGTACGAGGTACTTTTTTGACTTTTCCGACAAAAGTACGAGAAGAATGTTTTTTAACTTATACGGCATGAATGGATTTTTAAAACATTATTTCCAAGAAGTTTCCTTTACAAGTTTTCAAGTTTATTTTTAATAAACTTCTTTTAGTTTAAAATTGTAAGACCTGTTAAGAAAGGAAAATGTTTTTGAAGTAGAAAGGATATTTTCCTCAAGAATGGAGTTCAAGTGTTTTATCAAAATTATTTTCCATCTAAGATAATAAAGGGTTCTATTTCTATCCCTATTATTACATGGATTTGGTTATGTTGTGATGGAAATATTTTTATGAATTCCTTTATCTTATATGATTTTTTTATGATTTCATGTTGTTTAAGAATCCCATTTTTATTACATGGGTTATGCTATGATGTATGGTTTATGATTTTGTGGCACACATAAGAATGGTATCATTATGAGATGGGTGGGACCTATATCTCCCTCCAATGCATTGGGTAAAGATTTTATATCTCATGAGATAGACATGGCTAGAATGGTAGGTTATACCGGTTCAGTGAAACAGGACTGAAACAAGGAGTGAACTCGGTTTAAAAGGGGAATTTTTCCACTAAGATAGTCTTGGAAATGAGTCTTGACTAATAAGAAATGATTATATATGATTATGTGGGTATGCCACAATGTTTCATGTTTTATGTTATGATTATTGGGATTACATTTCACTACTATGATTTATCCCATGTTATGAAATTAGGATCTCTTTTGCAGGTTATGATTTCCAAAAGATATGTTCTTATGAATATGACGTGATTGATATTTCTTTTGTTTACCCTTAATAAGCATTTGAGCTCACCCTTTTATGTTTTCATTTCCCCAAGACATAAAGAAAGGATTTAGGATTAAAAGAAAGAAGATCTTTATGGGAGATGTTGAAGATCTTTCACCACGATTAGAAGATTATATTCCGAGTTTCCAAAGACACTAAACTATTACGGTCCTTGTGTGTGTGTTTTTGTTATGTACTAAGTATTCCAAAAAAGTAATGTAATGTCCATGTACGTCCAGCTTATGGTCTTTATAGTTGGTATCAGAGGAAAGGTTTAGTCAACCTTTGGAAACTAGGATGTGAGAACGTTAGTGAGATCCATAGAGATATTTCTAAGGTATGTCTAGGGATGTCCCTAAGGATAAGTATACATATAGGATATAGTCCTAGAACAACAGTAACGATATTAGAATTTAACCTAAGATGTTTGATATTAAGGGTACTCCCCCTTTACTATGTTGTTTTCCCTATCAATATTTTTGCCTCTCACACTATTCTTTTTGGGTTTTAGACGATGGCTGGAACCCGAAGGAGACGTGTTGATCACTGTAATGGACAATGCAATGATTGTCCTCCAGAACAAACAAATGTTATGGGAGATGGAGTGAAAAATCTTATTCCTATACTTACACAAGCTATGAACCATTCTAGACTTCCAAATGAGAAGAGAAGGGAACAATATTCTATTGAGTCCTTCATGAGGCAACGTCCACCTTCTTTCAGTGGGTCTTCCGATCCACTTGTTGCTGAACAATGGATCAGTACCACTGAAAAGATATTTTCAGTTCTTCAATGTTCTGAACATGATAATGTCATCTTAGCAGTATATCGTTTGGAAGGTGAAGCTGATCAATGGTGGAATCATATCAAGAATACGAGGCCAAGTGATGAAATTGAGTCCATGGAATGGGACGAGTTCAAGAACATGTTTTTCAGTAAGTACTTCCCTCGTATTCTTCGAACAAATATGGAAAAGGAGTTTCTTGAGCTGAAGTAGAAGGATGATGAATCTATTGGTATATAAGAAGCGAATTTTACAAGATTTGCAAGGAATGCATCTGGCATTATCATCCAACCTGAAAGTAAAGTTGATCGATTTTTCAGTGGCTTAAAACCAAGTCTTCGAAGGGCATTAGCTATAAGAGACTTCAGTAGCTATGAAGAAATTGTGCATTGTGCTATCAAGGTAGAAATGGAAGTTGGTGTTACATATCCATCTCATGGTTTTGACAAGAAATGAAAGATGGAGTTTAAGGAGAAATCTCAGGATAATGGTGAAAAGAAGATGAATGATTCCTTATGCTCAATGTTTGGAAAGAAGCATGGTGGATATTGTCTTAAAGGGACAAGTAAATGTTTCAAATGTGGAAAGGAAGGTCATCGGGCATTTGAATGCCACAATGATGGGAAGAAGATTCCTAATGATGCAAACAAAGGAAGGGATACACAAAATGAACCTACTACACTTCAATGCTTCAAGTGCAAGGAAATGGGGCATTATGCTAATAAATGCCCAAATCCAATTGTTAGTGATGATCGACATGAGCAACCACATAAGCCAAAGGACAAAGGGAAGTCACATGCGATCACCATTGGCGATGTTGAATATGATAACGATGTGGTGGAATGATTAAGTGTATATGTAATGGGATTACAAAATAATGTTGTATATAGTATCGTGGAATATTGGAATATTTATGTATTGGTATACTATGGTTTTCAATAATTTTATGGTACCCGTAACCATGGAAAGTGATTGAGATATTTTTGGAAAAAAGATGATATGCGCATAATGAAGGGAAAACGAGAAAATGAACTATTTGACAGTATTCATGAGCTCATGATTGATATAAGGACTAAGTGATATCATGGTTTGAGTATATAGAATTTTGAGGATTTTGGTATGTGGAAAGTGTTAACTTTTAACTGCATTCATGTTTTCAATATGGTTCAATGGGTATTCATTTTTTCAAGAGAATACATGATTAAGGTATTCACATGATTGGAATGTGACCAAAAATATATATATATGGGGGATAAATGATGGTATTCACATGCTTGGTTGATGACATTTCAAGTAATCATTTTCTTTATACTATGAGCTTGGACCGAAGTATTTTAGATAAGCCTAAATATTGGAATGGATTATGTTGGGCATATGCTAAGTATTGTTTAAGGATAGAAATTTTTTTGATATTACTGATGGGATTTTATAGTAATGTAGTTTTAGAAAAATGACAACATGCAGGATGGGCGACAACCCATCGCGTCGGACAAGGCTGTGGGAAACGAACCCACAACCGAAGTGCGACTAGCCTTTTTCGCCTACCACTGGCCTACATGAAGTCCCTGTTTAGTAGAAACTAGTTTTATTATATTAATCAGTATGATATACGAAGTATAAGTCTATTTTAGGAACCATATATGATTAATCTCACTATAGATGGACTTATGTATTTTTTGATAACTTTTCTAACCTTTTGTTTGAAACAGATGGAATGAACCATCATTCTATCACATGATCTGCTAACACATCACGAATGAAAAATTCAACTTCATTTCTTTAAGATATTAAGTGGAAATTGTCCAAAGAACAACAAACGGTGATACTATACCAAAATCACGAAAGTATTTCTTCTAATTACAATTTCATCAACTTTAGGGAAATGATCCTGAAAACCAAAAATTTTGTCCAAGTGCTCTTATATCTGATGAATTAGATGGTACCTTAGATCGTCACAAATTTATGGCTTTGTGATTGCTGTCTTTTCCATAGCCATGTTCTCTACCACTCTCCATCAGAACATGATGGTTAGATTTCTCTTCCATATCCATATTTTCACCAATGTGGAAACCCAGTGATTAGATTATTTGGGTAACCGTTACATTTCATACTTTTGTTTTTAAAGATTGGTTTTGGTATTCCTTTTTACGATGTGGGTTTCTATTAAATAAACTTTCGAATAGTAAACAATTTATAACCCCGACGAATTTCGAGGGCGAAATTCCTTTTAAGGGGGGTAGAATGTAACACCCCGAGATTTTATGAAAAATATTCTTTTAATTTCATTAATGTCTTGTGTTGTATGATACACCAAGATTACCTTGCGCTATACGCAACACCGTATTAGCTTGCAGTATACGCAACACTTTTCTTGGCTCTTGTTACACACAATTTCAAGTTCGTTTGATAGAAGTTATTCTACGCAACATTGAGTGTATATATATATATATATTCAAGGTATAAAAAAATATGATTGGATTATGTTATACGCAACAACAAAGGAGTTATGCACTACACGCAACCCTGACTTTGCTTGCATTACACTCAATCGCGACCTTCCTCGATAGCGTGTGTTGTACGCAATAACGGGTTTTACTAAAAAATGATATATTATTATAATATTGTTATGAACTAGACGTTATGAATAGTGTTAACTAAATTTTGAAATTTATAAATTATTATTCATCTTACACATTTCTAGAACATGGTATAAGAACAAAATAAATTTTTCGGGTAAAATAAGTATTTTTCAAAAAATGTAGTTTTGCCGCCTTTTGATGGCGCACCCACTTTAAATATAGTTTTTGACATGTTTATAAGTTCAATTTGACAAAATAAAATTCTTATTTTGAATCAGGATATAAAAATTTACATTAGATAAAGTCTTGATATTTTTCTGATAACTTTCATATTTTCATGAATAGTAAAAACACGCTATATTTTAATTAAAAACAACTCTTTTCATCATAATATCTTATGTGGTTAAATTATAATATTTAATGGTTTTAAATTATAAATATAATATATTTTTACCATTTAATATAATGTATGTCATTAGAATTGATTTTACCTTGAATTCGTAGGTTAAATCAATTCAATCTTTTGCAATGTTTTAAAGAAAAACCCGTTTTCTTTCAACAACGGGATTAATTTTAATTTAATTTCTGAAACTTTTGTGTATTGAATTTGGAAAAATGGATTCCATATTTGGAATCAGTGGGTCAAAATTATGTTAATAATCTACTTTTTATTTTTGGGCATTGTGAATAGTAACTACGGTAAATTTTATTTACTATAGTTAAAGGTAAATCGGGTAATTAAGGGTAAATATAAGATTATAAAATTACCCTAAAACTTGGAAAAATCCTATTGGATGGCTAAAAGTAGATCCATATAACCTAAAGGTCGGATTAGATTCATTTTATGGACTTTTTTCCATGAAAATAATTTAATTATTATTAAAACCAATGAATGTGACAACAAGTCACTTTCTTAAATCTTATAAGTATAATAATTTTAATTTAGTAATAAACTTCATGAAACTTCAAACATTAATAGTCTCCAGAAATATAATACAATTATCTACATCATAGGAATTTAATTAAAATTTTTAGGGATTAAATAATTATAATTTATTATGACACAAAGATGATGCAGTAATTGTCTTATTAATGAAATATTGACATAATTGATGTTATAAATGCCCAAATAAATGTAATTTGAGACTTTTTATGACTTAAATTAATTTTCTAGGTTAATATGACATGTTATTGTTGATATAAGTAACTTGGTTCGAACTTATCATTCTGTTATGAATTTCATAAAAATCATGTACCAAATAGTGTCAAAATTGACATAAATTAGTTTTTAAAACAAATATTATATTATTAATTGTTATTTAATTCTTAAAAATATAAGTTTCGGCCAAATGACTTAGATAAAGATATATATATTAATAATAAATAACTTGGGGTTCGTTTGGCTTGTTATGGTATGTTTATTACCCATATAGTATAAGAAAACAAAAAGACACGGTAAAAGTTAAATTATTTAACATAGAGTTAAATCTAATTGATAAGGTTAAAATAAAAATCTAAACTTGTCTAAATCCTATTGTATGAGAGGATTTCGACCCATCCCCACTTTATCTTCGAAATAATACCCTTTTTAACCATTATATATTGAATTTGACCTTAATATAAAATAATATTTTGAGATTTTCTTAAGGTGCCCCTCTCCACCTTTATAAAAAGGCACCTCCTCCCCCTCTTCCTCACACCACTTAGAGCCTTCAAGCTCGGCCAAAACCTGCCAATTCCTCCTCTCCACTTCCCTAGAGACATCCTAGAGGTCCTGGTCTTCTTCAGAGACCAATTTTAGTGCCCTAAAAGAAGGTCTCAAAGAAGCACTTCAAAGAAGAGGTAATGTCCGTTACCGATTCTTTCATCTTTATTTCTTCTTCCACTTCTTCTTCTTTAGTTGTTTAATTATGAAGTAGTAACATCAGTATCACTAATATACTGATATGTTATTATAAGTATGAAACAACCCTATTTTACCATCTATCCATCCTACGGAAAAATAAATCACCACGCGTGCGTACGTACGGAATACCGTCTCCACGCCGTGGTGTAATCTATTTTCCACCACCACCTTACTTGGATGGGTATAATGGTGTAAATAATGACTATATATGACTATTATAAAGTGATAATGATTCTGAAATATTATGCATACACTCCAATACAATTCCATGATCATAGTAACGATATCATCACTCGTGCGTACGTACGAAATACCGTCTCCACGATGTGATGTGACTCGTTCTACATGATCTTCATTTCATAATGATTATATAAATGAATTGAATGAATGAATATGATATATATTACAATAATACCATTATTTAAATGAGGTATCTATAAACTAAAGATAAGAATAAGAATTTATTCGACAAAACACGCATAAGAACAAAAAGTTATAAACACTCGAATAACAAGTAGCAATGAAATATTACTACTAAGAAGCTAAGAGAATGACCATATATGATATCATAAAAATATGTATGATTCTGGAATAAGTCAATAACATTATTTAAATCATTATACAGGAGGTTCGGACACTTACGAAGCAAAACAGACCTAAGGTAAGGGAAATATCACCATCACATTTTTATCCGAGATTGTTTATACTTTAGTATTTACTGGGGTGTATTTATCATCCACATCCATGTTTCCTCAATATGTAATATTATTTCCATTCACATAAAATTTTTTAAATCCTATTTTACCCATCGGTGAGTTTTTAGTAAAACATATGAAAGGAATCTTTTGTCATTTTTCGTACGAGGTACTTTTTTTGACTTTTACGACAAAAGTACGAGAAGAATGTTTTTTTAACTTATACGGCATGAATGGATTTTTAAAACATTATTTCCAAGAAGCTTACTTTACTAGTTTTCAAGTTTATTTTTAATAAACTTATTTTAGTTTAAAATTGTAAGACATGTTAAGAAAGGAAAATGTTTTTGAATTAGAAAGGATATTTTCCTCAAGAATGGAGTTCAAGTGTTTTATCAAAATTATTTTCCATCTAAGATAATAAAGGGTTCTATTTCTATCCCTATTATTACATGGACTTGATTATGTTGTGATGGAAATATTTTTATGAATTCCTTTATCTTATATGAATTTTTTTATGATGTCATGTTGTTTAAGAATCCCATTTTTATTACATGGGATATGCTATGATATATGGTTTATGATTTTGTGGCACACATAAGAATGGTATCATTATGAGATGGGTGGGACATATATCTCCCTCCAATACATTGGGTAATGATTTTATATCTCATGAGATAGACATGGCTGGAATGGTAGGTTATACCAGTTCAGTGAAACAGGACTGAAATGAGGAGTGAACTCGGTTCAGAAAGGGACTTTGTCCACGAAGATAGTCTTGGCAATGAGTCTTGACTAATAAGAAATGATTCTCTATGATTATGTTTGTATGCCAAAATGTTTCATGTTTTAAGTTATGATTATTAGGATTACATTTCACTACTATGATTTATCCCATGTTATGAAATTAGGATCTCTTTTGCAGGTTAAGATTTCCAAAAGATATGTTCTTATAAATATGACGTGATTGATATTTGTTTTGTTTACCCTTACTGAGCATTTGAGCTCAACCTTTTATGTTTTCTATTCATGAGGACATAAAGAAAGGATTTAGGTTTAAAATAAAGAAGATAATTATGGGAGATGTTGAAGATCTTTCACCATGATTAGAAGATTATATTCCGAGTTTACAAAGACACTAAACTATTACGGTCCTTGTGTGTGTGTTTTTGTTATGTACTAAGTATTCCAAAAACGTAATGTAATGTCCATGTACGTCAAGCTTAGGGTCTTTACAGTTTTGGTCTAGTTTTTATTGTAATTATGATGAATTTTGTTATGTTTTGATTTATGGATGATTTTGAGATCAATTTTTATTTATGAAAATTTTCTGAATGATTGTATTGATAGAATTTCATTGTGATTTTTTCTTATGGTAGGAAAACCCCTTCACAAAGAATTCATGTGAAACCATGGGAAGATGTTAGAGAGAGTTATATATAACCAAATAATTATATATTAGTGAATTTTAATTTTTAGGAAAAATTTATTCAGGAAAAGGATATGGCGCTAGTCTTACTCAGATTAGAGAAGAAAAACCTTTTGTTATGAGGGAAAATGACCAGGAGTACCTTAAGAAAAAGAGTCTATCTTTTAAAGGTTAAAT
This sequence comes from Viscum album, assembly GCA_963277665.1. Taxonomy (NCBI): domain Eukaryota; kingdom Viridiplantae; phylum Streptophyta; class Magnoliopsida; order Santalales; family Viscaceae; genus Viscum; species Viscum album. The sequence continues at coordinate 686,853,145 of OY728129.1, read as the reverse complement.
TAAAACTCAATATGAAGATTTTTGGATTGAGAAAGTAGGTGTGATGTTTTTATTTCATTATACTCTTGAACCTATTAGGGATTAGTGTGATTTTTTCAAGTTTGATGTTCCCAGTTAAAATAGGTGGGACTTAGTGGTGGTAGCTGGAAAGCCTAAGAAGATGGGTTGGAAAGACATCTAAGTTGATTTCAATGTGCAGTATTTTCATATAGTATTTTTGCTACTCTAGACCCAATGAGTTTATAGATTTTATCTAGTATATTGATATGTGATTGAATATGTTATTATATTTGCATATCAATATTGGAACACACTGAAGCTCATTTCCAAGGAGAAAATGGGGTCTCAGAGGCTTGAAAGGGGGATGCTATTGGAGATATGATATCGACTATGTTTGTTCAACCTATAGACATATGATAAGGTGTTCAATAATTTTAAAATTGTACAAACTAATCGTAGTGAACAACATGGTTGATAGGGATCAGTGGCAGCTATAGGAAGTGGTTGGTCATCAATAAAGAAGCGGATGTGGGGAGATAAGTGGAATAATTGGGTGTTAGTTCAGTCCATTCTTCCCATATGTATTCTTAGGTGGATTATAAAGCTTGGTCAATCATGTTCCATCCGTATTGGAAGGTAGCGAACAAATGACCTACGTTCAAATATCCCCCCAATACCTTATCTATAATGTAAATTTATTGGACACTTGTGTAATTTTTCATTGTGATGTTCCCATATTAAAGTGTAGTTGGATCAATGACAATTAGGGGGATTTCATACAAGTTAGAACAATCTAGGTCAACAGTTTCCCTATTTGGTGGTCATGGAAGAAGGGATGGATCTTCTTCTAGGATGAGTCAGTTCAAGGATGAACCACATGATATGGGTCTTCCTTGATCTCAGGAGGAGATGAAACATAATCATGATATGAACCAGGAACCAATAGGATCAGATGAAGTACCTATGAAAATTCAATATACCATTATTGTTGCATCTTCTTTATCTATTACTCCCTTTGATACAGGTTCTTCAGTTTTTTTATTTCTACCCATCTTGTTGATGTGTTAATGTTATCAAATGATCTATTATTGTGTGTGATTTAATTGGTAATGATGATAGGTAAGATTCAATATTCGGGTTTTAGGTGTCCCTTTTGTGAACTCACTATGTCAGGGGTTATGTTAAGATGTGATTTTCTTGTTTTAGAGAAGGCACTATTTAATTTATTCCTCAGTATGGATTGGATGGTTTTCTATTAGGCACATATCTATTGTTATAAGTGAAGAGTGAGTTTTTTTGCATTAGAAGGAAGTTCCCATTTTCTCCTGGTGAATGAGATTCACATTAGGGATGTGTTGGACACCCACATTCGGAATTGGGCAATATCAGTTTTCTGTTTCCATGACTCACATCAGAGGATGGTGGTGGTGGTCTTGATGGTTTATTTACTCCAATGGTGGATGAGATTTTATAAGATATTCCATAGTAATTTGTAGGCCTACAAATGAAGTGAGATGTTGATTTCTCAATTTATTTGGCATCAGGAGCACAACTGATATATATTAACTCATATTGTATTCCCCCACAATGTTGGTGAAATTAAATGTACAATTGGATGATTTGGAATCCAAAGGATTCATTGGGACAAGTATATCAACTTGGGCCTCCCCAGTTGTATTTTTAAAAAGGCCAATTTATCTATCTGATTGTGTATTGATTACTAGAAGTAGAATAAGATGACCATAATGAACAAGTACCCTTTTCCCCATATCTATGACCATTTTTATGAGATTAAGGGGGAAAGGCGGGTTTTATAAGCTGACAATCATTATTGTTATCTCTAATTTATAGTTAGAGAAAAAAATGTGCTTAAAACCACGTTTTAAAGTATGTACAATAATTTCAAGTACTTGTTCATGCCTTTCTAGTGGAGGAATTTCCTATGGTTCTTTATAGCATTTATGAATAGGGTGTTCCACCAAAATGACGATTTCATTGTGGTGGAATTTGTGGATGAAATCATGGTATATTTTGTGAACTAGGAGGATCATGAGAAGAATTTGATTATTATCATAGGAACCTATTTTGTTCCATCATCTCTTTAAAATGATTTCCAAGTTCACTTTAAGATTCTGGAGGAGACAATTCTAGGTCATGTGATCATGGATCAAGGGATTAGGTGGGCCCTAAGAGGATTAGTGAGGTAATTTCATGGCAACAATCGAAGAATTGGTTTGTGAACAAGATATTTCTAGGATAAGTAGGGTATTTCACATAGTTTATTTGAGACTTCTCTTAGAATGATTTTCAATGATAACACTCAACTAGGAAGGGGTAAGGTTTGAATGTAACCCGGTGTGTTAGGAGTATTCTAAAGAGATAAGCAATGGTTGACCAGAACACAGGTTTTGTTTTTTTTCAAAATATTAAAAGGTTTATGTCGTCTAATTCAATGCCTCAGGTTTGGTTCTAGGTTGTATAATAATATATAATGATCATGTGGTGGCATATGGTACTCACTAGCTCCAACCACATGAAAATAATTACCCGACCCTTGCCTCATAATTAGCAGTTCTGATGCATTCTTTAAAGACGTCCGATTGTTATTTTTTATGAGATTTTGTTGTTTATTATGATCATATGATCATGGCCCAAATTATCTCCATGAATTATTTAAATATGATAAACTCTATTGAGTTAATTTGCTTCTGGGGTTTGATTAGGATATAGTCTATACCCTAAGAAATGGTAATATTGTGGGAGATTCCATTAGAATAAAATTTCCAGTGTAGGTGTTGAAAGAGTCCAATAATCTGTGGACCTTGATGGAGATCATTTCTTTGTTTCACGTAAAGACCAAGGAGCATTGTGGAGGTGCATTCCTTGAAAACATTCACTGAATTCCTTGTATTCTTGAATTTATTTAGTTGTAGCATCCTAGTGATGAATTGTGATTGAAATATATATAGGTTCTTAATGGTGGGGAGAGACCTTATGATTGGTCATTGTCTACCTATGGATTTTTATGCTTCACATTTTGGTCAGTGGTGCTGTTATATATGAGGAAGATGGTGATGCATGATAGCCATCTTTCAAAATGGTCCATTCATGATGGTGCTACGAAGATGTATTATGATGAGTGTTGGTTGTTATAGTGTCTAGGTATGATGTAGGATATAGATGACTTCAAATTGTTGTGTTATTCTTATCATCAGGTTAAAGAAGAGAACCAAATGCCCTCCATTTTTCTCCAGCATATACCCATTCTTTTATGGATGTGGGATGTGATGGCCATGTTATTTATCAACTTCATTACTCATATCCCATAGGGTTTAGGGATATTTGGTTAGTGATTGATCATTTGACCAGGTCATCTCATTTCACTCAAATTAGGGACAATGCCATGGAGGGTGAGTTGGGACAGTTCTATGTTCGATAGATAGTGAGGTTTCATGGTGTTCCATTTGTAATTATTTCTGAAAAATATCCCCATTCTACTTCATCATTTTGGGAAGGCCTTTAGAAGTTGATGGTGTAATTTTTCAAGTTTAGCACTACATTAAATCCTTAGTAATATGATCAGACAGAGCGTCCGAATTAGATATTAGAATACATGATTAGGTCATGTGTGTGGGATTTTAGTGGGTCAGGGGATAAACATCTTGGATAGGTTGAGTATTCATATAACAATAACTACCTATAATTGATCTGAATGGATTCATTTGAGGTTCTCTATGGTCATCAGTGTCGGCCTCCTTTGTGTTGGGATGAGGTGGGTGATACATTATTGTTGGGATACAACCATGTGAAAGATACTTCCTATAATGTCAATTTGACCAAGGATAATTCATTGATGTCTCAAAGTTGAAAATTTCTCGTGAATATTAGTGGCAACGAGATCTAGTGTTTTCAGTGGGTGAGTATATGTTCTCGATGGTGTCACCTTACTAGGGCCATTGATGATTGGGTAAGAAAGGAAAGCTAACAATGAGGTATGTCAGTACTTTTGAGATTACCGAGTGAATTGTTATAGTGGAATACATGTTACCCTTTCCATAAAATTTTACATTAATTCATAAAATGTTCCATGATTCTCAATTGAATAATTATAAACCCGATCTTTCTCAAGTGTATAATTAGGAAGAGTTAAAATTAGGATGCAATTAATCTATGTTTGAAAAACCAATACTAATTGTGGATTCCCATGATATATTCATTTGTGGGATGTATTTTCCATTTGTTTGAGTTATTTTGAAACATGGTAATGATGTGAATGAGATGTGGGAGAGAAAGACTTCAATTGATTAAGAGTATCCATTTTTACTATCTGATCAGAATTCGCGATGATTATTAGGCGGAATAATGGTTTCACAGAGGGTATAATTTTCACATATGTGATTTAATTATGAATTATTATTATATTTATTATTGATAATATTTTCATCCTTGAGTTTTTTCTGGACATTTAGTAAATTTTTGAGTATTTTGGTTAATAGCAGGTTGTGCACAGTTCGTTAAACCATGCACCTTTGCACAAGAAACCATGTGGCCAAGTTACATTTTTGGAAAGAGGTGAACTGAATTGTAGCCCCACAGTTTAGAGACCATGTGGGGAAACCTTGGGAAATATACCTCTTGTGTAGTGATGGGTGCACATTTTCTACACAGTTTGGAAAACCTTGCTAGAATCCCATGTTCCACATCCAAGTTATTAAAAAAATTAAAAATCATGGATTTTTCCTATCAGGATTAAACCCAAAATTCCATATTTTTTTCCCACAATGGATTTCTTGCATTAGTTACCTCATCAGATCCTTGTTTATAAACATTAAATCCTCTTTTTTGGCGATTTTAGTGGGGATTCCTAAAGAAAACTTCGATTAGGTTGTTTCCCTTCTTCACAGCTCCTCATTATAGGGTTTATATTTTTTTCTTGGGGTTTTATATATGCATCAGAATTGGTGACCTATTTTTCATTTGATATTAATTTTTAGGGTTCAATACTAATGTTTATGGTTCTATATTTCCTTTTATAGGGTACCTTGGTGTCACAGTTATGGTTTCCATGAGATTCTAAAGGCTTCAAGCTTGTGTTAGGTGTTTCCTTATATTCACACTATTAGATAATTTTGATATGTTTCATGAGTGTTTAAATATGTTTTATGGAATATTTTTGTGTTGTGAAAGATATTTTGAACATACTATGGGATGAATATGTGTCAAAAAAATTCCATTCGAAATGGGTTGCATTTCATGTGTGAACAACTATTTTCTCTAAATTTTGTTATATGAAATTTTCATGTTGTTTAATACACTCTTAAAGTAGTGTAAATCATATTTTAATGTTGGTTTCTTTAGTATGATTTCTATATATGTTCTATTATGACAAATCATTGTTTTATATGTGTATCCCACTTTCTTGTGTGTGTTTGTGAATGTGGAGATATATGTGACTTGAGAAATAAAAATTAATAAATATGGGAAACCAATGTGTCTAGGTGGGTAGAGTATGACTAGTATGCTAGTTGACTCAGAAGTGGATTTATGCAGATTCATCTATTATGATTTATGACTATAATTCTAATTAAAATTTGATGATATTTTGATACCATTAGGAAATGAGATGTGTTCCCCTCTAGTGGATCATTAATGAGAACGTTGTGGTTTATTATTGTCATACCATGTTTCAACATGATATGAGGTTACTAGTGTACCATTTTAGATAATATTTACAGGGATTTCCCATGACATAGTGCACTTTGTGATATCATACCTACTATCATCATATAGTTCACATAGTTGGTTATTTAAAAATTAAAACATATTTTTTAAAAAAATCATTAAAAGTGTATCTAATTTTTATTTTTATAAAGCAGAATCATAATTGTTCTTATAATGTATTGGAATTGAATCTGTTTTATTTGGTGGAATACTACATGGATTGGGACACACACTGTATACACTTTAGGGTGTTTGTAGACTCAGTTTTCTTTGTCTCTAGTAAAGGAAAGATGTTTTGTGATTGAGCTTCATTTTTCTAGGGGTATTTTGTAGTAAGAGTAAGTGGAGGTGGCGTAAGGATGATGATCCTATTGAATAATGAAGCATTTTGGGATAGTGTCATTGTCCACATTATGTTGTGTTAATTTTGAGTTTTGTTTAGTGTTTTAGAGCATTGAATCTAAATGATGTCATTCCCCTTTTGGAATTGGTTATTTTTTATTGTGATATTTATTTCATATTTATTATTTATCCTTCAAAAAATTGGCGAAATAGTTCCTAAAGCATGTTGTTGATACCCAGACACTTGGGGACATCCCGTAGGGTATGGAAACGCCCTTTGGGTATGTAATGCCCCGACCCTATTTACCTAGAGTTAGTGAATAATTACATAAAATTAGAATGATCACAATAGATCATATCTCTAAAGAATGATTTATTTAGTAGCTTTGGATATAATAGATACATACATAAGTTTTACATTACATTATCAAAGGAAAAACATCAATATTTTGTCTCTTTTGAACATTCATATATTCCTTATCCTATTTCTGAAGGTCAATCATAATATACTTCTCTTCATACTATAAATAATAAAATATAAGAAAAGGGTGAGATCTAATGCTAAGTAATGATAACAATGTAAAGGAAACTATCATAAATAATCATAAACGATTATGGGAATGTATAAGACTAAAACAAAAGCTTTTTAAAATTAAACATCAGCATAATATGGAAAATATAAATCATATAATTTCATTTACATATTAACATGTATATTCTACTAGTAGAATAATCACATGTAATATCAATAGCTAATTTCATAAAAATGGAATGCATAATTCCGGATATCATAACCACATAGTCAAGGCCTCATGCCAAGAATACATATAAAATTCTGTCATGACCTTGTCCCAAGACACTAGTCTATCTCACAAGACCTATCGATGCATCGAGGTGCTATAGCGGGCTCCACCTATCACTTACTATGTCCAATGCATTCCTTATTTGAAAGGGTTAAAACATAATCTAAACATTCATATTAAAACTAGCATATGAAATGTCAATATTTTAACCACAAACCATGAATGGTATAGAAATAGAACATCCATAGTCAAAAATAACTCATTCAATAAAATATGGAAGAGTGTATTATAATAAATGAACCTCAATAGATAATAATGAAGGATATTGACATAGATTATAATAATCATTAATACTATTTGAAAGAAATATCCCCCTTTTTCTTGAAAAAAATAAAAATTCTCACTATTTATCAAGAAGACGTTTAATGTTGATTTTTTAATCAATGTGTCCCAGAAAATTTTGAAACATTTTAAAATAATTAATTTTAAAACATTAATTTATATATAAATAAATCCTCAAAACCATTTTTAGAACATGGACATTAATGACAAAGATTTAGAAGTCTAAATCATTAAAACATTTAAAAGGATATTTTAGTTAGATATTTTAACCAAATTGAGAGACACTTGAATACAAATACTTGAGGTAATAAAAACATTATAATAAAATGAAAATAAAGATATTGATTATATATTATGTCAAAGTACAACATATACACCATATAAAATTGAATTTGTGCATAACAAAAAAGAAGTATCAATGGAATGTAAATTAAGATAAAATCCCTTATAAAGACCACATCCTTAGGATAAGGATAAATCAACGACATAATTATGTGTGAAAAATATAAATACATTCAATATAATTTAGTATTATTTGTGAATCAATCAGAGGAAATTCACACATATTCTTATAAAAACCACACCAAAGACTTGGATGTTAAACTGAATGAATAGAAATTGAGCTAAAATTACTCTTATCAAGTTCATATCGATGACTGGAGAATATTTTAATGGAGTGATTTTGTGTATAAAAAGTATATCAACACAAATGGATGTGTAAATTACTACACAAGTTAATAAATAGTTATCTAACACATAATCTTGGAGTAAAATAATCAATGAATTTTGCATAAAACCCAATGAGTGTAAAATGAAATTTGAAATTCCCTTGCCGATTTGGTAACATACAAAACACAAACTCTATAAAAAAAGATCATTCAATGATGATTTAAATACCCATAAATTAAAGTATATTACCTAGATAATAAATCCTATGAAGTACATAAACTACACTAAAGGTAAGAGTGGAAAATATTGCCATAATCTCACAGGAATGTAAGTGAGATAAAAACCCCTTACCTTGTACGTTTACTTAGTCGAGGGTATGCTAAACTCATTTATAATAGATAAATAATTTTTATTAAATTATACATGAACCACATACGTAAATATGATATCATATATGATTATATAATATTTATTTGTTAATAATATGTTAATAGTATCATTGTTTAGGGTGTTAGCTGATTCGTTTTACATTATATATTTTGTTACATAAGTCATGTTTTTTATGGATAGGATCTATTGGATTCATATACATAATTATATTAAGTTCATAAACATTATAAAATTAAAATTATTCTTGAATGGTTACGATGGGGAATGAATCTCATCTAGTTCGTGGAGACGGCAATATGTACAAACGCACGAGTAAAAATATCTTTCAATTGAAGGTGGAATAATATATAATTGGATGTTATATAATATATAAAGAATAATTAACATGTTATATTTATTATTTACATCAATTATACATCATTATTATACCCATATATATAATTATGTTTTGAATAAAAACTACACCACGATATGGAGACGGTAAGCCGTACGTACACACATATGGAGACTTTGTCATTCATAGGATGGATATAATTATTAATATGGTTGTAACATATTTATAATAACATCACAGTATGTAGAAGGTAGTAGAGTAATTATTTTGGTATGAAAACAACAAATAAAGTGGAAATGGAATAATAAGATAACATTGAATGGGGTGATGACATTATTTACTATTCTTCGGGTGCTTCTTTTTGATTTGAACAAAAGCACTACCAAGGATAGCTTTATGATCAAATGAAGGCCTCTAGGATGTAGTGACAGTAGATGGGAGGATATTTCGGTAGGGTTTGGCTAAGATAAATGGATTTGGAGGTGTGAAATTAAGATAAAGGGAAGTTCCCTTTTATAAGAGAGGTGAGGGTCACTTTAGCAAACGCTTGAAATATTATATTATTATAAATTCATTTTCGATTTCTATTGTCTCCAAATGGATTTATTTAGAAGATATAGAGAATATGGGTGAAAAACCTCTCATCTAATAGGTTTTATAGAGGTTTAGGTCACCATATTAACCTTAACATTTAGATTTGACTCTTAGTTAAATAATTTGATATTTACCACGTCTCCTTGTATTTTTATATTATATGGTTAATAAACTTACTATAAAATACCAGGAGAACCCCAAGTGGTTAATTAATAACATATATATCATTTTATAAGGCCTTTGGATGAACCATAGATATTATGGAATATTATATAATTTAATAAAATAGTATTTTTTTAGAAACTCAATTATGTCAATTTTGACACTATTTAGTAATTTGTTTTTTTTACTATCATATAAAATCGATTGACTAAAAAAATAAATAAATCAACCCTAACATGTCATTTTAACCTTGTAAATTCTTTTAATTCAACAAGATGATCAATTTTAATTTTTTTTAATATTTATAATATCAATTAGTATAATCATTCATTAATTAGGTAATTATTGTAACATCATTGTGTCATAAAGAAATTTAATTATTAATTGTCTAAAAATTATAAATAAAATATCATGATATATTAAATCATTTTATCTTTCTAATGAAAATATATTGACGAATTTAAATTATGTATAACCCTATATTAAAAATTATATAATTATTAGACGTTGAATTTAACACTTTTTACTCCTCTTTAAATAAATTAATAATAAATGTCCTAATATAATACATGTGAATAAAAAGGATAATATATTATTTATAAGGTTTATTTTGGTCAAAATACACTAATCCCAAATAATTTGGGCATATGTTTGGGTAATTATAATGTCATTTTTAGCATTAATTACCCTATTTACTTTTAATCGTGGTAAATAAAATTCTAAAGTTACTATTCACCAAAATTATTTTCATCTTATTGAACCGTATTTTAATTAATAATGTCAATCATGTCTCTGATATTTTCAAAATTCAATTCACCAAAGCTGTAGAATTACGTTTTATGCAAATTTACAAATTTGCATTAACGGTGGGTAAAAGACGGTAAAAAGTACAATAAATATTTATACATCTAATATTATTATAAAATGACTCAAATGAATTACAATAAATTTATATTTGTATTATTTATATATTTTTACACAATATAAATTTAAATATAATAAATAATTATTTAAATAAAAAGTCAGTTTTAATCAATAACACCTTGTTTTTCACTATTCACCCAAAATCGTATGTTTTCAGAAAAATATCAAAACTTCAATCTAATATAATTTTGATATTTCAAATTCAAAAACTATTTCTATTTCACTGAATTAAAAAAATACATGTTGTATTAATTAATTAAAAAATTATTCCCATTGTCAAAATCAAAAAGCGGGTTTTTGAGAAGTAAAACCGATCAAAAGACTGATATGTTTTTATGTCCAATTTAAATTTAAAATTATATCCAATGAACAAAATTTGATTAAATGATAAAAATAAAGTCTAATAATACCTCAAAACCATTCTAATGTATAAATTAACACTATATATTATTTTTATTTAAAAAGTTGTTTTTTGTTAAAATTCTATATTTTTCAGTATTCATCAAAATAATAAAGTTATCATAAAAGCATAAAAAATTTATCCAAACTAATTTTTTTGTCCTTATAAAGAAGATTTTTTTATCAAATTAAATATATAAAAGTGTCAAATATTAGATTTAAAAATGGATCACCAATAAAAGGTGGAAAAATTACATGTTTAGAAAAATACATCTTTCATCTAAAGAAATGAATTATTTCTTATATAATGTCTAAGAAACACATAATATGGATGTTAAAATTATATGGAGTATATAAAATTAATTATTAATTAAATATTATTCATAGCCTCTTTTTGAAAGGATAATTTGGTAAGGTGTGGTGCACTCGAACTCGGTGTTGTGTTTATTGCAGGATTTTGAATTACATTAATGAAAATAACTTACTATGAAATATTGCGGTGTTACATTCATCCCCCCATTTAGAAATTTCACCCTTGAAATTATAATATTGATCTTGGGTACTTCATTGAATGTCCCACATCAGAGAAAGAGTCAATAAAACTATCACTATAAAAGAAAGAAAGAGAAGAAAAAAGGTCACCCGAGATAACCCATACTAGGATTCCATGTAAGAAAACATGGATATGGAAGAGAAACTAACTATAAAGTTCTGATGTGGTGTGATAGAAAACATGATCAGGAAAAATTCAACAACAAGAAAACAACATACTCATGATGGGTTAAATAGTCATTGGTTTCCATGTAGGAAAAGTAAAGGGACAATTTTTTTAGTTTTATGTTCCATTTAATAAAGTTGAGGAATTCATTTATGAGATTGAACAAGAACATAAAGAGATATACTTTATTTTTATGTAGATTTTTGTCCTTTAATAAATTTCTACCACTAACTCATATTTTCTCCAAACTATGAGTATTCAAGATAACTTGGTCACACGTAAAGCAGTAGAATTATCTTCTAGATAATCACATAACCCAAAAAGGATGAACTATATATTTCCCTAATCTTAAGAGATTAACCAATATAAAATGGTTAGTGAAAGATCAGATGATCCCCATAGTGGATAATCCTTTATAGAATGAAATACTAATCTTAATTTCCAAAATTGAACAAACAATACACAAAGTTCAATAAAGACCATTCAAACAAAATTGTCCTTAAAATCCTTCAATATAATACAAACTAATATTGAAACCCAAAACCCTAAAGAATTTAATCACACAGTCTTTCATAGTAAATTTTAACATTTATCTCCAAATAACATCCACTACTCTTAAAGTCTGATACATAAGTGCAATTGACCAAATCACATATTCTATATGATAGGTTAATCATTTCAATTAATAACCTGAATATCTATAAAAATGTAGATTCTTCTAAAAAATACTTCATTACACCTGAAATTAAATTCCATAGCAATCTATTTTCCTTAGGCATATTGTGTTCCCAATAGAGAATACGTCATATAGAATAAAATTTATAACTTAATCACCAAATCATTTTCCTATACTAAGGATATGCATTTGATATAACATAAGATTTCAAATTAGCTTATTATTGATCTATGAAATAATTTAACTAAAAATAATTAGTCACACTAACTAGGGAAAACATGTAGTCCAGTGGTAGGTGATAAATCTTAATCACACTCTGGTTGTGGGCTAGATTCCAAAATCTTTGTCTGACGTGACGGGTTGTCATACAGTCTTCCCGTTGTCCTTTTTCAAAAACTATATTTTATAACATTACCATTTGTGATAAATTTCTCAAAATAAACAAAACATAATTTAACCACAAATGTTATCAGATACCATGAATTTTCATCCCAAATATTAATAACCTATAATTGGCTCAAAATAAAGGATCATATTAACCCAAATGGTTCTTTATAACTCTATCCAGAAAATAAAAGATAATTCATTATCAAATAGAATTTTCACATAACAAACTTCAAGGTTACACAAACAAGAGAATAGTCTCCCAATGTAATCCCATAAACAAGGATCATTAATACTTTTAAACATTTCTCCATCCATTTATTTCCACAAAGGTTCTTCCATGACATTGAGATTATCCTATAGAATGGGTCATTGACTCAAGTAATTCCAAGGTCCCATTCATTTATTGTTAATGATTGTAATTGGATTCAGAGGATATTTTTTTGTTCCATAGAACTCTTCATTTTTCCTCAGTAATTCTTTACTTTATGTCCTTCTTTCCCACATGTAATGAATTTCTTAATTTTATTGAGACACATTCCTAGGTGTCACCTTCCACATTTCTGGCATGATGGAAATTGAGATTTCATTTCTCTACAATTTCCACAGTTTGAGCTCATATCATTTCATTATTGAGTTTGGGAGTTTGTTAATGTATATATTTTTTATCATATTTTTGGAAACTTGCTTCATCATGAACACGATATCTTTTATGCCTATCTAAATTCCATTTAGTTTCTCATTTCCATCATCGTTCACACCATCTACGTCATGTTAAATGATACTATGACTTCCTTGGAATCCAACCATTGATTAACACAGGAAAGCATAATGTGAGTCCAAAAATCACATACATAATATCATGACACATTTTTTTCAATCAAAAAAACCATTGTATTAACCAAGGATATTCATTATCATCATATATTAAAATTCATTAAACCGGTTTCTAAAGAAAATATGATTTTTCCTAAGAATATCCCCCAAGAGTGTCATAGCCGAGAGTGTAGCAAGGCACATTTCCATGTACCATGTTAACCTAGGTCATGCCCAAAACACCTTGTTAGAGGTTTCACTCCTAGGTATATCTGTGCCAAAGCCACCTCTACCTGCTTGTATCCAGACAGGGTTGTATTGGTTGTAAATCCTACAAAATATTTATTTTACGATTTTTTTGGACGTTCTTATATATTAATCCTCAAAGTATATAATTGTGTAGTGTTTTCTAATATGTGTTTTTCTAAACATATTTTACATGAATTGTACTGAAAGTTCTCTAATATATAATATAACCCCTCGATCCTAGTTACCCAGAGTCAGTGCATTATTACATAACATTGGGATGATCACAATAGATCACATCTTCAAAATCCGATTAGTTTAGTATCCTTGTATGTACGAGATACATAAATAAGTTTTACATTACATTATCAAATCAAAAACAAAAATATTGTGTCTCTATTGAACACTCTTTTATCCCTTACCCTATTCCTAAAGGTCATTCATAATATACTATTTCAAATCATTGGAAAAAACATAAGAAAGGGGTGAGCTCAATTTCTTAGTAAGGATAAAAAATAGCGAAAACTATCATAAATAATCATAAACATTTAAGGGAATGTATAAGACTAAAACACAAGACTTTTAATATTAAAATTCAGCATAATATGGAAAATACAAATCAAATAATTCCATTTACATATTCACATGGATATTCTACTAGTCGAATAATTACATGTAATATAAATATATAATATTTTAATTATGGAATGCATAATTCCATACATCATAAACACATAGTCAAGGCCTCGTTCCAAGACTACTAATAAACTTTTGTCAAGGCTATATGCTGAGACACTAGTTTGTCTAATGAGATCTATAGATGAATCAAGTAACTATAGCAGGCTCCACTTGTCACTTACTATATCCAATGAATTACTCATATTAAAAAAATTGAAACATAATCTTAAAATGTGTATTAAAACTAGCATATGAAATTTCAACATTTAAAAAAAACCATGAATGGTATAGAAATAGCACATCCATAGTCAAACATTTCTATTTAAACACAATATGTATGATTGTATTATTATAAATTAACCTCAACTAAGAATATGGAATGATATTGACATAGATGAAAATAATAATCAATAGTATTTAGGAGAAATATCATATTTTTTCTTGAAAACATTTAAAAGTCTCACTATTTATCAAGAATCTATTTAAAATATATTTTTCAATATATGTGTCCCATAACAATTTGAATATTTTAAAATTAATTATAATTTTAAAATAATAATTCCCATATAAATAAATTCCTACAACTATTTTTAATACATGGACATTAATGTGAAAGATTTATAAGAATAAATATTTAAACATTTAAATTTATATTTTAGTCAGAGTTCCTATCTAAATGAGAGACAGTTGAATAAAAATAATTGAGGTATTGAAAAATTTTATTATATCATGAGAATAAATGGATTCATGATATGTTATGTCAATGTATAGTATATACACCATATAAAAGTGAATTGGCACATAACAACAATGAAGTCTCAGTGGAAGGTAAATAGAGATGAAATCCCTTGTAAAGACCGCATCCATATATTAAGGATAAATCAATGACATAATTATGTGTGAAAAATATAAATACACTCAATATGATTGGAAATTAAGTGTAATTAAATCCTTGGATATTCACACATATTCTTGTAAAAACAACACCAATGAATTGGATGTTTAACTAAATGAATAGAAATTGAGTTAAAATAACACTTATCATGTTCATATCGATGACATGAAAATTTATTAATGGAGTGATAATGTGTATCAAACATATATCCACAAAAAGGGGAGAAGAAATTACTACCGAAGTAATTATATAGTGATTTCACACATAATCTTGGAGTAAAAAAATCAATGAGGTTTGTGTAAAACCCAATGTGTGGAAATTGAAATTTTAAATTCCCATCCCGATTTGGTAATATATGAAACATAAAATCCATGAAAGAAGGATGATACAATGATGATGTAAATACCCATAAATTAAACTATAATACACAAAGAATACAATCATGGGAAGTATATACCCCACAAAAAAGGTAATAGTGGAAAATATAGCATGAATTATCTAGGAATAAAAGTGAGATGAAAACCCCTTACCTTGTAAATTTCCTTAGTCAAGGGTATTTTAACCTCCAGTTTAATAGTTAAATAATAATTATTAAATTATTCAAGAACCATATGAAAAAATATGATATAAAATATGATCTTATAAAATTGTTTTATTAATAATATTTTAGTAGTATCATTGTTTCGGGTGTTTACTGATTTGTTTTCCTTTCTATGTTTTGTTACATAATTCATGTTTTTTATGGATAATAGGTATTTTATTTGTATCTAGAATTATATTATATCCTTAAAAATTATAAAATTAAAATTATTCTTCAATGGTTATGATGGGGAATGAATCTCATCACCTTTGTGGAGACAGTAATCTGTATGTACACATGAGCAACAATATCATTCAATTGAAGGTGAAATCGTATATAATTGGATGTTATATCATATATACAGAATAAATAACATGTTATATTTATTATTTTCATCAATTATACATCATTATTATACCCATCCAAATAATAAAGTGTTGGATAACAACTACACCATAACGTGGAGACAGTAAGCCGTAAGTTCACTCGTATGGTGACTTTTTTCATTCATATGATGGATAGAAAAATGAGTATGGTTGTACCATATTTATAATATCATCACAGAATGTAGAAGGTACTAGATTTATTATTTTGTTATGGTAACAACAAATAAAGAGGAACTGGAAGAAGAAGATAACTTTGAAAGAGGTGATGAAATTATTACCTCTTCTTTGGGTGCTTCCTTTTGATTTAATCAATGGGATACATAAGATATCTTTATGATCAAATGAAGGCCTCTAGGATGTGGGGGCCTCTGAGCAGAATCTCCTCTCCCCTTTTTTCACGACTAGGGTTTCTTTCAATCTCTCGATACTTCCCCATCTGACCTCTTCCTCCTAAGTTTCCTTCTATGGATCATCTCAGCGGATCGTCTCGGAGGCTGGGTCGGATTAGGTGTTGTTTCGACTCGCTCAACAGGCAGACGAGATTCGTTTCCTTCAAAGGATGATGATGGATCTGGAGTGGCATGGGGAGTGGAGGTCTTTGTCTTCTATTTCCTTGTGATGTTTTTCAGTGGTGAAGGCTGTCTCTTGGGGTTTTCATTTGTGATTGATGGACCTTTGGGCTTGAGTTCATTCTTTCTTTTTCCCCTACCTGTGGTGGATTTTATTCAGAGGCCTCTGGTTCCCTCCGCAGCGGTGTTGCGATTCTCCCAGTGGCGATGCACTACAGGCTTCTATGGCACTCCTGGTTCGGACCTACGGGTGTAAGACCGTTTTCTTTGGCCTACTATCCGGAGCGTTCTAGGACCCTTCTCGGTATCGCGGGGAAGTCCTGTGGTGTGTCCCATGGGGGTTGTTTCCTGTTGCGAGTGTGTTCCATGGATTGTCTTGAAGCATTCTGCGAATCTTTGAACATGTGATGGTGAACTCTGAGGAGTTCTTGCCGGCAATGAAAAACATGGTTTTCTGATGGTCCGACTATTTGATTTGGTGTTTGATGGTGTTTTTGGAGATAAAGATGACAGACGATCCTATCTTCGATGAAGGGTGGTGTGTGACGGTGGTCATCGACGGTGAAGATGAAGATGGACGCCGGTGAAGTTCTCTGGCGGGCCAGTGGATGCAAGTTTGTCTGATTGATGTGATGTGTCTACTAAGGTAGTGCGTGGATCGAGGCGGCGTAGGATAGGCATGCGTGGTTCAATGCTCGAGGTGTGATGCGGGGTGTGCGGCTCTAGGCGTGACTTGTGGGTTGGATTGTGGCTTTGGTTTTTTTAAAATTTAAAATTATATGGTGTTTGGCTGTTTGGTTGCGAGGTAATGGGTATGGAGTTGTTCTGTAATGGGTCTAGGAAACCCTAAAACCTGCTTTCTGAAAATATAAAAAAAAATAATTTTCGTCAAGTCCTCTAGGATGTAGCTACAATAGTTGAAAGGATATTTGAGCAGGGTTTGTCTGAAAAAATGGCTTTGGATGTGTGAAATTAGGAGAATGTTATGTTCTCTTTTATAAGAGAGGTGATGGTCACTTTAGGAAAAGCTTGAAATATTGTTTTATTATAAATTAAATTTCGGTTTCTAATGTATAAAAATGAATTTAGTTCGAGGATGTGGTGTGGATGAGTCAAAATCCTCTACAAAAATAGGTTTTAGATAGGTTTAGGTCACCATATTAACCATAAATTTTAGATTTATCTCTTAGTTAAGTTGCTTTACATTTACCTTGTGTCCTTGGTTTTATATATTATATTGTTAATAAACATACTATAAACATCCAAGAGATCCCCAATTGGTTCATTAATAACATATCTATCATTATATAAGTCTTTTGGATGATTCATAGATTTTTAATACTATTATATAATTTAATAAATTAGTATTTGTTTTAAAAACTCAATTAGTCCAATTTTGACACTATTTAGTATTCGGTTTTTTTGAAGACATATCATCATCAATAATATGAATAAAATTCATTAAATAATCCTTAACATGTCATATTAACCTTTAATATTCTTAGAATGCATAAAAATACACAATTCACATTTATTTTAATATATATAATATCAATTATTTTAATCGTTCATTAATTATGTAATTATGGCCTCACCATTGTGTCATAACTAAATTTACATATATATTGTCTTAAAATTATAAATAAAATATCACATTATACGAAATATTTTTATATTTCTAATGAATATTTTTAGTTGAATTTATCTTACATATAACCCTATATTAAAATTTTTTAGTTATTAATCATCAAATCTTACACTTTTAACTCTCCTTTAAATAAAATAATAATAAATGTGCTAATATAATCCAACTGGATCAAAGTGATAATATATTAATTCTAAGGTTTATTTTCTAATAAATACACATATCCAAAGAATTATGACATTTGTTAAAGTTATTATAATATCAATATTCCCATTAATTAACTTATTTTTTTAACCAATGTTAATAAAATTCAAAAGTTACTATTAACCAAAAATTATTTTCATCTCATTGAACCAAATATTACATAATGATGTCAACCGTGTCTATATTATTTTTGAAATTAAATCCACAGAAGTGGTAAAATTATGTTTTAGGTAAATTTTCAAATGTGCCTAGAAGGTGGGCAAAAGACGTTAAAAAATTCAATAAAACTTTATACATATAATCTTATTAAAAAATGACTCCAATGAATTACATTTAATTTATATTGGTATTATGTATCTATTTTGAATAAAAATAAATAAAAATAAATTAAAACAATTATTTAGAAAAATCAGTTTTAAACAATAACGCATTGTTTTTTTCATTATTCATCCTAAATAGAAAGTTATCTGAAAAATACCAAAAATTCAATCTAAGATAATTTATATATTTCAAATTAAAAAAAATATTTCAACTAATCAAAAACATATAAGTATTTTTAATTAATTTAAATAATATTCTTTTTGTCCAAACTGGAAACTGGGTTTTGGAGAAGTAAGAACTATCTAAAGATTGATATGTGTTTCTGCCCAATTTAAATGTAATATTATGTCCAATGACCTACATTGTGTTAAATGATAAAAATATAGTCTAATTATACCTCAAAACTGTTGAAATTTATAATTTAATACTACAAATTATTTTTATTTAAAATGTTGTTTTTTATTAATATTTAGTATTTTCATTATTCATCAAAATATGAATGTTATTAGAAATGCACTGAAAATTTCCCTAAAATAAATTCTTATGTCCTTCTTATAAAGAAGAGGTTTATTTCATCAAATGGAATATACAAAAGTGTCAAATATTGGATGTAAATATAGTTCTCCATTATTTCGAGAACCAAACTGCACCCTTAATTGGATAAAATAAAAACATTAATATGTAGAAGGGGATAAAAGTTATTCACTATATGTTTTTTCATGCGTTGATAACCGATACACAGCCACAAACTGCCATTAGCCTTATTCAAAAACAAAATTGGTGCACCCCAAGGTGACTCATTGAGATGATAAAAAACACTAAAATAAATCACTGAGTTTTATATGCAATTCTCAAAACTCAGAAGTTTGCATCCAATATGAAGAAGTAGAGATGGGATACACAACTAGTTGTAGTTCAATGCTGAGCTTGATCTCTTGTCATGGGGGTAAAGCTACATCCTACAATGGAAATACATCATTCTAATTTTATTTGCCCAAGGTAAATAATGATTGATGAACCTCTGATGAAATAAAAATATGCTCAGCCATCAAGGATTACAAGGATGGAATATACCTCTAAACCAATCAGGGGGTGAAATTCTACCATAAACACTGCACACTCTCCAACAACATAAAAGAACACAAACATCATCCTGAAGAAATCGATGATATCCTGTACTGAATACTACCAATCCATGTTGAGGATGATGTTATATGGTTGTATCCATAATCATAGTAAATCAACCCAAGAGTGGGGCTTCCCCAGAACTAGCTAACAATCTCTATATACATCAAACTTGTCAGCTCAGCCTACAACTAGCTAGTCATCGCCAAGGGAACCAGAATCCTCCCTATGTAAATTCCCAAATCATCAACAAGGGTAGAAGATATGAAGGAGAGTTCCCATCCTAGATAAAACATGTCATACACCCATGTAGAATACAAGAATAGGGTACCTTGAACGATGTCTATCACACCTACAGTTGTCAGCGCTAAACAATGATGTGGGCCACAAGATTCCCTACAGGCTTTCATACCCCATTAAAGAGAACCTCATTGACCATGCTCTTATATCTAATAGTTGGGAGAATATCAAGGTTTTCCTCTACCTTCCCTATATATTCTATGTTAATACCGAACTTGAGAAATATGGTATTACTACCTTTTCTAGAACTAATTCATTAGAGGAATTTGATGTAAAACAATTGGGACCCACTGACTGCTCAGAGAGGTTAGACACACTCTCCACTCATGAAATCAGCCTCGTCATGCAAAAAATTGGATAGATACTTTGGCATAGGCTTCAGATCTACCACCCAAGTTGAAACGAGATATTGAGTGATTGGACCTACACCCGAATGATAGGAAACTTTTATGTACTAGAAACTAGAAAGCCTAGACCACAACTATGATTCCTAATGAATACCAATGAATCCCCTCTTATAATTGTCTTGTTCTAATTAATATACTCACAAGGAACTCTTCATTTTCCCGCACCTCGAGATACATCATCCATATAAAAAGATTTACCTGATGCTAATCTCTGGATAAAAAGCCTCCTCTATATGCCTATCACAATCCACCTCTTCTAGAAATTAGTTCAAATCATAATGCCTAAGGATGATAAAATAGATCACAAACAATTTCAAAATAGAACTCCCTTATTGAAGGTTAATAATATCCTTGTGGCTGGCCACCGTATTGTTCGAAGAAGAAAACATTGATCTGAATTAATTTTGAAACATCTAGCATGTGACTATTTAGGAAATTAAACCACCACTACCTCACTTCCCCACAAATAATATTCACAACCAATGATATTTAGTGTTCTTTCCATGCACTGATCTATCTGAAGGATATCTAAAATACTTCCACTAGTATTTTGTGACTACATCTGAAATGGATTGTTTATTCATATGTACTCTCTAGTGATGAAACTCATGGAGTGTCCTCCTCATTGTTTCTTCTTCTTTAATCCATATAATGCAGTGATCTTCTATCATAACATTCTGAACATATTCTGGGTGAACCAAATTTTGACGTCGACTTGGATCCATGACTATAAGCGAATGAAAAATTAAATTTCCTAAACATAGATTATGAGTATCTTAATAAATAATTATTTTTTAAATTTTAATCATTTTATATCTACCTATCCCATGGTCTTTCCATTCAGGAACAAGCATAACGAAGGGTGATGAAAAATTATTACCTATGTATCAACCCTAAAACAACTATCACCACGTTTAGTATCCATTGTATGCATAATGGTCTATGCATCAGATCAATGGGGGCCCTAAATAACATTGTCTTTAATAGTCTCATGTGTTTAATTTTTTTCTAAATAGATATGACTTTGTTTCCCTACCAACCAATGCATCCCCACGTCCACATAAAACCAAACTAAATCCAATCCCTCCACTATAGCATTGATACAACTTTGTCATGGCGCACTACCATCATTGTGTACCACTCGTGGACTGTAAATGGGATAAGAGAGAGAGTTAATCCTGAGTCCCACCTCTAGTAGGCCCTGAGCTGGAAACTTGGATTGAGGGTATATTAAACACACATATGGAGGAATTACCAGCTAAGTGAACACACATTTAAGGGATAGATAATACATACAAAAACCAAACCCTTCTCATACTTCAATATAAATTAAAATAAGATTTTAATAATTAATTTCATGCAATAACTAATACATCTAAATTTGAAACTGAAAGTACCAAAAGAAAAGTAAAGATGTTAATGACCAAGAATCCCAAACCACTCCTACAAAACCCCATGCTAGTGGTAACAAGCCTGAACTCCCAACAACTCTATCTAACCTAATTTTTTTATATAAATGTAGGGTGATAAAAGTAGTATACATATTAGGATCCTCCTCGAATACTCTCATGCAAATTTAATTAAATCATGCTAAAGTACAATGAAAAGTAATTGAAACTAATCCATCACCTAAAAATGTATCATAATATATTTACCTCACCATGGATACTATAACCAAGTACAAAATATAATATAATACAATAAATAATATCAAGGGTACCATACTACCACTTAAGCACTGGTTTTCTAGTTTTCCCCAATGACACATGTACTGAACATTTCTCTGCATGAAGGCTAGCTCGCATACTCCTATGAGAAGCACCAAAACATGACTATAATCCCACACACTACCACATAAATATAAATAAATTAACCATGTATTTTTTGGGAGACAACACATTATGTATAACATATATCATACATCCAGTATTATACCCCAATCCATTACAGCCAATACACCAAGTAAGGCTCCTCAAGCCATCACAACCAATGCACTTTATTCTTGTAGCAATCCATAGAAAAATATATTAAGTATATATTTCAATTAAATAACCAAAATACATTTACACTATTTACACACATATATTTGGAATGATAAAAAATGTGCACACCATCACATGTAACTACCAGGAGATGAGAGCGAGGAAAAATGGGATAGTCAGCCAACCAACCTCCCACTGGAATGTTTGGGAAAACACCCCATGGATCATAATCCTCAAAGAGTTAGTTTCCAATTTGATATAGTTGAGTAATGTATAGAAACAAAAAAGATATATGATAGAATATAGATCAGAACAACACTATGGGCATAACCTAGTCTAAGACTCATCGTCAATTGGCATCTCTCAGAATCCAGGACACCATTATTTTGACCATATATATTATAATCACACAACCATATAAAGATTTACATTAAATTATATTATCACTGTTTATCAGTTTAATGGTATGTTATTAAAATATTTAATAATTAATTAAAAATTATAATTTTACAAACATCATTACATTATCATTTAAAAAATATACATACCCTCTATACATAAGCAAACCGAATCCATTGCCTCTAAAAATTATGACATCATTATTGCACCCGAGCAAGCTCCGACACCATGGGTTAAACATTTATTAATTTGTTAAGAAAATTATCACTTAACATAATTATATGTATTACAGGAAAACATTTTATGCTACCAAACACCAAGGGATCATTATGGAGAGTATATGAAATACTTATCATGTCTTCCCTACCAATAATAGGATCATAGACTCAACCAACAATGAGATGCTAAACACAAAAATCTTGTGGCATACTCTTCATAACATTGGATCTCATGGATTAAGAGTAATCAGAACCATCCACCTAAAGAAGTGGGAAAAGGAAATAACATAAACAAAAATCATGCTAGCTAACCAAACAAATGATTCCAATGAGCACCCAACATTCATTTTAGTGTGTAACCCCAGCTTCAACTCATTCTACCAACTTCGGCATCCTACCCGACACCAGATTTATATCCTAATTCTTATTTCTACCCCAGTCATCAAATGCTACCACAACAACCGAGCATTCCCATACCACAAACCATAACATCCCTTTAGGTTAATCCTACAAAGGCTCAAATCACATCTAGGCCTCCCCACCCCACATACCACAATAGTCATCTAGGATCGTCCATACCAGGTTCACTCAACATCACAAGATGTATGAAACAAACAAATCAATCGGGTTCATGGCCATAAAATTATCCATTCATTAATCACACACAATGATCTCTCACAGATAAAAAGAACTAAGCACATGGACATTACAAGAGAGTAGGAAACTCAGGCCCTACAGTGGAATTATATTTTTTTAGACAACTAGTTTTATTCCATCTTATGAAATCCTATTCATTTTAAAAGGCCTTAACCATGGGAAACCTAAGAAACAAGGTACAAAAGCAGTGAAAAAATTATTTTAACTTTAATTTAACATGATCTAAATTATATTATCAACAATAATCAACATTCTTCAAGTTCATTAACCAATTCTACTAAACATGTATATTTTCATCAATTTCGTTATCATAAAATGACATCAAAACCAGGATTCATTAAACATGTCTACTTAGACCATTATATAAATAATTATTAAATAATTTAGTCTTTATGTTATTTACAAATTTACACAAAGAAAAACATGATAAACCATGAAATTTAAAGCTATCACACTATCTATAAAATCAAGATGAAAGCTGTTATCATGGTACAAATATGAAACATCACAATGTTACCATTACCAATTCATTAAAATGGTTCAATTAATTAGTAGATTAATTTAATTGTGATCAAAGGGGATAAATCATGCTATCCCTATGATTTCATGTAAATTGATAGGGAAGAAATTAATCGACTACCAGAAAAGGTCATCAATGTTTTTTGCACGAGAATGAACCACACAAGGGATATCTGATCACCCCAACAAAAAAAAAATGCATCCAATTGAGGACTCCATAGAAAATCCATACCAACCAACAACTAAAAAAACATGGTCAATAGTATGGAGATAAATCACCATCAAATGGAAAAAAATAACAAGTGGAAAAAGATTGATGAAACCATAATAATAGAGGTAGAACATACATTGGATTGAATATCAGTCATATAAGGGAAGATAGGGATTGATCCTTGATGAAGGAATCCTCAAACAACTAAAGAGGTGGCAGATCGGGTTCATGGAACGAGAGAGAGGGGTGTTGAAGCTGTAGGGTTTGACATGTTGAAATGTTGGAATCATTTGAAACATAAAACATCACTAAATTACACGATGTGTAATACCACTTCAAATCATGTAATCCTAATGGTTCTGTTTCTACCAAAATGTGCATCACCTCTTTATTTTTATTATTTTTACTCCCTGATTAATTTACAAACCATGAAACACACTTTCACTTCATGTTAAACCTTTACATGAATTGAAAACTCCCTACTTCCATATTATTGCAACCGAAATCTTCTATAATTACTTAGATCCACCTCTGAGCACCCCGAACATTGAAAACATACAATGGTTTGATCTACACAGATCTGGACCCAGACATCATTTGACCCGAATCATAAGTTAATCAAAGAACATAATACATAAGAGCATAATTTTGATAAAATAAAATGATTTATGGATTACACATAAGTATATATAGATCACTTTATGAGTAGTAATGTCTCATTTCCTAGTCTATAATAGTGAAATTTTTTCACACAGAAAACCACTATATTATTCAGGGTTCACTCCCAAAATTATCATAGTATACAATGATCTTTCTTTAATGGGGTTCACTACCCTTTATAGTCCGGTTTAGCTATATAGATATCAATGTTTACTGAATTAAATGAAGAGAGATCTATGTCCCACCCATAAAACAAAAATAAAATAATACATGTGTGTCCTAAAAGATCATAAAATATTAATCATATCTGAATTCATGAAAAGAAATGGGTTTCATAATCATTTCATCAAAACATAACTTATGGAAACGATATAGGTTTCATAATAATTACATCATTAAATAAAAGCATAAATCATGTAAAAAATATGTGTTTTAGAAGCATTTTATCATAATATAATTCATATTATATAAATAGGTTTCATAAACACATTTTCATCAAAAAAATCCAGATAATGAATAAAATGTCAAACTTGGATCATATCTTGAGTACAACATAAGTAACATCAAAGTATTTCATATCACATAGAATAATATTTGGAATGATGACATGGAAAATTTCTTGAGACAAAAACATCTCATTGAAAATAAATTTCTATAATAATAAAATCATAAAATATTTAGAAATAATTTTCATTGAAAATAATCATGAAAAAATAAACTAAAATATTTCAAACTATGGGTTGTCAAGATGGATGGAATTACTGAGTTGTTTTACATGATAAAACAAAGATTCATTTTACATTTTTTTGAAAATTATAAACATGTATTGTTTTGAAAAAAATTATAGAATAATTTTAAAAAAATGTTATAAATTTAAAAATGGGTAACAAATGACATTAATAATTTTTTTTGGAGAATTTTACAATATTTATATTTTTTTTAAAACATATTTTTGGATGAAAAAGGGTTTTCGACTCAAAACATAAATAAAGATGGTTTTTCTTTATAAAATTATATTGAACTCTTGCATACATAATGGGAGGGAAATTAAGAGAAAATATGTATTTTCATTACATAAACCATTGAGAAGAAAGTCATGTGTTTTCTAAGAGATAAATACTATAATTTTAAAATTGTAAACATAATCCTAAACAATACCAATAAATGATGAAATTGTTTTTTATAACCCTTTCCATATTTGTAATATTGAATAATAATACAAAAAGAAATAATAAGATTAAATGAAACATAAAATATTATGAGAATAAATAAATTCATGGTTACACTTGTCCATGGTTCTGTATATACATATAAGTATATAAGATATGTTCATAATATAACATTTCTCTCAAAGAATGATAATTGAGGCCAAAATACATTATCACTTTAGAATAATTCAAATCATAAACATAAGTAAAGTATTGAATAAATAGAACATAAAATATATTTTTAATATGTATATTTATGAAATAGAATATTATAGGTGATTTTTATACACAATGAAGAAAAAAACGAGTGCTGAAAATTGCATATGTCTCCTATAAATAAAAGAGGGACTTGATATCCCTTAAATTAATTCTTAACAGCATTTGTACAATATCAAACCTACTGTAAAATAAATATAATTTTATTATACATGTAATTTATAACCAATCTTAAAAATATTACTCTATGTAATTTAATTATGTCTTTTTATTACCCATTTATTAATAATTCTAAGTTAAATTGATGTTTTGGGTAATAACTACTTTGATTTTTCAAAATACTTTTTTTTGGTTTTGGACCTTTTACATTAATCATGGATAAATAATATGAAATATTTTAAAAATTATATAAATATAATATGTATCAAGTATATATGTATTTATGTTAATCCATAAATGATTAATATTAAAAATAAAATACATTGTTCATTATGAAGATAACATGTATGTACACATAGTTGATGTTTCCATTTTCTCGAATGATTAAATAATAGAAAGGTATATAATTTATTACTAATAAATAATAATTTATATTTAATATATATATCTAATATTTTCATTAAAAAATTATTTCCTTCTAGGTAATGCATGAACGAATCACAATGCTTCACGAAGTGGTAGTCCTCCATGAACATGTGTGATGTCATCATACTCCCATGTAATGGAACGTAAGAAGATATTTGTGATATAATAATTCCATAATTATATAAATAACTTAAATATTAAATTTAATCATTTTATCATCCACTATATCCCCATGTGAGATTTGGTGATGAATATGGAATAACAATAGTTCACAATGTTGTAGTCTTCCGTACACAAGATCAATAGTTTTTTTTTTCAAATTTGTTGCAGTTGGCGATGGATAACGGTTATAAAATAAAAATAAAAATATATAAGAATTTTTTAGACTTTTCTGTTATTATATCAACATAATTTATCAATATTTTAGGTATTTAGAAGAATATGTATAACAAAAATGCATTGTTAAAAATGATACCTCTTCTTAAGACAATACCATTTATTTTATCCTAAATATTTTTTAGATTGGATTTATGATCAAAGAAAGTAATATAGTACATGGGTTGAGATTTAAGGAAGATATTTGTGCTGAAATTTTAAAACCCAAAGAGTTTTCGATATTTGAAGAGGAGAGGATAATGTGCGTCTTTTAATTAGTAGGGGTGAGAACACAGTGTGTATTTAGAAAAACCTATAGCTATCTTTTTTCAAATGAAAATGAAAAAAGTAATATTTTCAAAAAAATAGGTTGTAAGATATGAATATGTTTATTCAGTTGGTTTTGTAAAATTTCATATGTGATTTTATCTCTATCATTTCATTTTAACCTATAGTAACCTATTTTATCCTTGACCACTATAATTAAATTTTTTATTAAACAATTAATTTTGCAAAAAAGTAATTTGACCATATTATATTATATAAATAATTTTGACTCAAAATTTGGAATCCATTTTTATTAATTCCATTAACATAAGAATAAAATTAATTTAATTTTGAACACATATAAATATTGATAAAATGGTTTTCCAAAGAAATTTTTTTAAATTTTTTACAAGTTTTTAAATAATAATTAAATATTAAAATGATTAATTTAACAACCCCCGATTTCATAGTATGTTATTTTCTTTAAAGTAATTCAATAACTTGCGCAACACGCAACATTGAGTTCAAGCGCACCATAACTTACCGAACAAGCCATTCAACAAGTGGTTATGAATATTTTTAACTACATTATGAATTTTATATAGTACATATATTTTTAGAATCCATATTTTGTGTTTCTTAGACATAATATAAGAACAAATTCATTATTTCAAATAAAAAAGTATTTTTTTAAAAATGAAATTTTAAAATTTTTTAATGGAAAACCATTTTTGAAGCCAATATATGACTCTTTTATATAATCAATTTAATTAAATTAAATTATTCTTTAGAATCATGAAATAAAAAAATTAGATAAATTTTTGGTAATTTTCTAATAACTTTTATATTTTGATGAATACTGAAAAATACTAAATTTTAGTTGAATAAATAATTTAATCGAAATAATTTGTAGTGTTTAATTTTTGATTTTAATGGTTTTGAAAAATAATTAGGTTATATTTTTATCATTTATTAAAATTTAGGACATTATAAGTAATTTCACATTTAAATTTGACATAAACACATGTCAATCGTTTGATAGTTTCTACATTTTGAAAACCTGCTTTTCGGTTTTTGAAAATGGAAATTTATTTTAAATTAATTAATGAATCTTCCATGTTTTTAAATTTGGTAAAATATAATTCATTTTTGAATTCATAATATCAAAATTAGCTTAGTGTATGAATTTTTTTATTTTTCTAAAAACATTCAATTTTAGATAAACAGTGAAAAACACTGTGTTATAGTTTAAAACAAAATTTTTATTTATATATTTATTTTTTTAAATTAAATTTAAGTCAAAATAGATATAAAATAACTATATTAGTTCAATGTAATTCATTGGAGTAATTTTATAATAAAATTAGATGTATAAAATGTTATTGAACTTTTTGTCGTCTTTTACCCACCTTCTAGTGGCATTTGTCAGTTTGCATAAAACATACATAAAACGCTTCTATGAATTGAATTTTTAAAATCCAAGACACATGGTTAATATCAGTAAGTAAAATGTGGTTCAATAAAATGAAAATAAAATTTGGTGAATAGTAGCTTTTGAATTTTATTTACCAATGTTAAAAGTAAGTAAGGCAATTAAAGTTAAAAATGATATTATAATTACCCTAAATTATTTCCCAATTCTATTGGATAAGAGTAATTCGACTAAAAAAACCCTTAGGAATAAAATATGATCCATTAGGTCCACATGGATTAGATTATGACATTTATTATTGTTTTATTTAAAGAATAGTTAAAAGTGTTAAATTAAATGAATATTAACTAAATTTTTTTATAGGGATATACATAAGATAAATATGACTATAAATATTCATTAGAATGATAAAGTGATTTAATACATAAGGGTATCTTATTTATAAATTTTTAAGATTAAATAATTAAATTTATTTATGACACAATGATGATGAAGTAATTACCATCTTAATGAAGTATTAAAATAGATTATATTATAAATATTAATATAAATATAGTTTAAGTGATTTGATGCCATCCACAAATTTTCTAGTTTACTATATCATGTTAGGGTTGATTGGATGAAGTGTATTTGAATTTATAAGGTTGTAATGACTTTCTAAAAAAAAATACCAAATAGTGTCAAATTTGACACAAATTAGTTTTTAAAACAAATACTATATTATAAGTTGATATAATATTCCTAAAAATATAAGGTTTAGCCAAAGGGTTAAATAATATTATATATTTCATTAATGAACCACTTTAGGTTCTCTTGTAATTTTTGATTATGTTTATTAACCATATATTTTATGAATACAAGAAGACATGGTAAAAGTTAAACTATTTAACTAAGAGTTAAATCTATGAGATAAGGTTTAAATGGTAACCTAAACATTCTATAACCTTTTGGTTCAGAGTATTGCGACCCATACCCACCTTATCATTGAAATAAATGATTTCTAGGCCATTAGAAACCGCTAATGATTTAATTATGGAAAAATATTTCAATCTTTTCTTAAAGTGACCCTCATCTCTCTTTTAAAAGGGTGCATCCCATTCTCTTAATTTCACACCTCCAAAGCCATCGGATCATCCAAAACCTACCAAAATATCTTCACTACTTCTCTAACATCATCCTAGAGGCCTTACATTGATTATAAATCCATCATATGGAGCCATTTTGATCAACACAAAAGGAAACACCTAAATAAGAGGTAATAATTTCACCACCCTCTTTCAAGTTTTTCTAATCTTCCACTTCCTCTTTATTTTTTGTTTCCATACCAAATTAATAAAACCATTACCTTATACATACTCTGATGTTATTATAAATATAGTATGACCATATTCTTTATTCTATTAATCCTATAAATGGCACAGTCAGCATACGTGCGTACGTGCAGCTTACCAATTCCACGTCATGGTGTATTTTATTATTCAAACACTTCATTATTTGGATGGGTATAATAATGTGTATAACTTATTTAAATAACAAATATAATATGTTTATTAATCTATATATATTATATACCATCCAATTACATACAATTTCCCCATCAATATAATGATATTGTCGCTCGTGCGTACATACAACTTACCATGTCCACGAACGCGATAAGATTCATTCCCCTCATAATCATTTATGAATAATTTTAATTTTGTGATTATAAATAATATTTATGAAATTAATATCATTATCGAAATGAATCATGTACATCCTATACATAAACATCATGACTTATGTAACAAATCATATTATGGAAAATGAATCAGTTAACCACCAAAACAATGATACTACTGAAATATCATTAATAAAGAATTATTATAAGAGAATATATGATATAATATTTATGTATTTGGTTATTTTATAATTTCATAACAATGACTTAACCATTATACATGACTTTAATACACCCTATACAAAGTTAAAGTACAAGTTAAGGTGTTTTCATATCACATTTATTCCTCTGAGTTTCATGCTATATTTGTCCGTATTAACTTTTGTGTGGTGTATGTACTTCACATGATTTTATTATTTTCGTAATATACTATAATATATTGGTATTTAAATCATCATTGGATGATCCTTCATTCATGGACTGTATGTTTCATAAGTTACCAAATCAATAAGGGAATTTCAAATTTCATTTTCAACTCATTCGGTTTTACTAAAACATTATTGATTACATTACTCCATGATTATGTGTGAAATAACTATTTATTTACTTATGTAGTAATATCCACTCCTCTTTCTATGGAAATACTTTTGATACACATAATCACTCCATTTATAAATTCATAGGTCATCGATATAAACTTCATATGAATAATTTTACCTCAAATTCTATTCTTTTAATTAAACATCCAAGTCATTGGTGTTGTTTTTACAAGAATATGTGTGAATGTCCTTTGAATGATTTACTTGAAATATAAAATCATATTTAGTGTATTTATATTTTTCCCACATAATTTTTTCATTTAGTTATCCTTAACCTACGGATACAATATTTATAAATGAATTCCTCTTAACTTACATTACATTGATACTTCTTTGTTGTATTGCACCAATTCAATTTTACTTGATGTATATACTGTAAATTGACATATTATATCATGAATCAATTTATTTTCATAATATTATAATGTTTTGATTAACTCAATTATTTTTATTCAAGC
The DNA here is from genome assembly GCA_963277665.1 of Viscum album. Lineage (NCBI taxonomy): Eukaryota > Viridiplantae > Streptophyta > Magnoliopsida > Santalales > Viscaceae > Viscum > Viscum album. The sequence continues at coordinate 686,821,069 of OY728129.1, read as the reverse complement.
ATCTCTCATTTGGTTACTAACTCTAACTAAAATATCATTTTAAATGTTTTAAAAATTATTCTTATTAATCTTTCTCATTAATGTCCATGTTTTAAAAATGTTTTTAAGGTTTTATTTATATGGAAATTAATATTTTAAAATTGAAATTCCATTTAAAAGTTTCAAATTGGTATGGGTCACTTTGATTCAAAAATACATTTTAAAGAGTTTCTCGATAAATAGAGATACATTTAAATGTTTTCATGAAAAAGGGATATTTCTCTCCAAGATTTTTTTACTGATCATTTCCAACTATGACAACATCATTTATGGGGTATTATTCTTGATCGAGGTTGATTTATTATGATACAATTATTCTATATTGTATTGATGGGTTTTTTATAAATTTTACTATGGATGTGTTATTTTTATACCATTCATGGTTTATGGATAATGTATTGACATTTATTACGCTAGTTTTAATACGAATGTTTATGTTATATTTAAATTTTTTAATATGAGGAATGCATTAGACTAAGTAAGTCATATTTGGAGCCCACTATAACTCCTCGATCCATCCGTAGGTCTAATGAGACAAACTTGTTTCTTACTACAAGGCCTTGACTATGTCTTATTTGTAGTCCCAACACAAGGGCTTAACAATGTGGTTATGAAGTCTAGAATTATGCATTCCATCAATATGAAATTGTCTATTGATATTAAATGTGGTTATTATACTATTAGAATATCCATTTGAATAAGTAAATGGAATTATTTGATTTATCTTTTCCATATTATATTGAAGTTAATGTTTAAAGGCTTGTGTTCTAGTTTTGTACATCACTATAAATGTTTATTATTATTTTTGATAGTTTCTGTTATATTTTTGTCCTTTATGTGCATCTGAGCTCACCACTTTCTTATGTTTTATTTTTCAGAGGATGCAAATAATTATATTATGATTAACCTGCAGGAATATTCTAGGGATATAAGAGTGTTTAAAGGGGACACAATGTTTTTTTAATTTCATGATGCAATGTAAGATATATATATATGTATTTGGTACTTCTATGGCTACTAAATTGATGGGTCTTATGGGACATGAATCCTTGTATCATGCCAATGTTATGTAATAATTCACCGATTCTGAGTAACTGGGGTCAGGGCGTTACAGTTGGTATTAGAGGAAGTTTAGTTCAAACCATGGATCCTAGATTTAGAAAAAACACTGATTAGGAAACACTACCCTAAGATAGACATTGAGGATTAGTATAGAAGAACATCCAAAAAAATTTATAATGTAAATATTTTATGGGGTTTGCAAGAAATACAACCCTGTATGGATACATGCAGGTAGAGGTAGCTCTGGCACAAATATACCTATGAGCGAAAACTCGCACAAGGAGTTTCAGGAATGATCCACGGTATATTGGTACATGACAACAGGCCTTGTTTCACTCTTGGATATGACACCCCCGAGGGATTTTCTTAGGATAATTCACATTTTCATTACAAACCGATTTGAAGGATTGTAATATAATATGTGAATAAATAACATTGGTTAATTCTAAGGTGTTTTAGATTGAAAATAAGGTGTTATGAAAATATCAAAATTATTTTATGACTCACAATATGATTTCTTGTGTTAGTCAATCACTGGATTCCAATGAAGTCACAGTAACACTGAAGATGATGTACAAGGTGAGAATGGTGGTGGAAATGAGAAAAAAATGGATTGTCTATAGGTGTAAAAGATATCATGTTTATGTAGAATCAGTTTTCCAAAAATATGATCAACAACATATATATTAACCAACTCCCAGACTCAATAAAAGAAGAAAAATTCAGTGAATGATAAGTGCTCCAGCAGTGGATACCATAGAGAAAAGAAAGCTGAATATCCATCATATAGGAAATTTGGAAGGATACACCTTGGAATGTGTCTCAATGGAACAATGAAATGATTTATGCGTGGGAAATAAATACATAAACTAAAGAATTGGAAATGAAAAATGATTATTAATATTGAAGAAAATAAAAATGGTCCCAAGAATCCATTTAAAGTCATTTTTAGTAAATGTAGGGGACCTGGCTATTCCATTAGTAAATAACCTATTCTATAGGATAACCTATAGGTCAAGGAAGAACCTATGTGGAAATAAATGGATGGTGAAATGTTTAAAAGTATTAGTTCTCTTTGTTGATGGGATTACTTTGGAGGACTTTTCTCTTGTATGTGTAACCCTACAGTTTGTTATGTGAAAATTCTTTTTTTGGAAGAATTATATTTTATATTGTTGATATACTTAAAATAACTATTTGGGTTTATATGGTCCTTGAATTTGTTGCAATTACAAGTTATTAAATTTTGTGATGAAAATGAAAGGTATGAGATAATATTTGTGGTGAAATTATGTGATGGTTATTTTGAGGAATTTATATCATTTTTGGAATTTTATAAAATATAGGTTTTAAAAAAGGACAACATGTAGAACTTGTCACAACCTACCACATCCCTCAAATCTGCGGGAATCAACCCCACAACCAGAGTGATATTGGGATTTATCACCTACAACTAGACTATGTGAAGTCCCTGGTTATTATGAATAATTATTTTTATTTTAAATGATTTTATTGATCAATAATAATTTTATTTGGGATCTTATGTCTTTTCAAATAGATATCATTATTATAAGAAAATGATTTGGTGATTAATTAATAAATGTAATTTTGGAAGATGTTTGCTCTGTTTGGAACATTATATGCCTAAAAAAATAGAACAATATAGGATTTCATTTGAAGAGTAATGGTATATTCTTATCTATGTTTTTATTTTGGATTTATAACGATTTGGGTTTTTTATGGAAATGATTAACCTATCATAGAGAATATGTGATTGGGTTAATTACTTTTAAGTTTGTGACATTAAAAGTAGTCGTTGTTTTTTGGAGATACAATTTAACGTGGAAGACTATGTAATACAATTATTCTTATTTTTTGGGTTTCAATATTAGTTTGGTTTATATTAACAGTTTTTAAGGACAACTATTTATTTAATTGTATTTATTGAACTTTGGGTGTTGTGGGTTTAATTTTAGAAATTAAGAAACATATTTATTTCTCTAATGGATTGTACTTTTTGGAGATCATCTAATCTTGTACTAACTATTTTGATTTTTCATACTATTTAAAGACAAGGTAAATATATATTTTATCCTTAGTTGATTATGTGATTCTCTAGAAGTTCATTCTAGCACTTCTTCTGTGACCATGTCATCTGGAATACTAATCGTTTGATAAAAAAATATGAGTCAGTTGTAGAAATTTATTAAACGATGAAACTCTACTTAAAAAGTAAGTATTTGTCTTTATGTTCTTACTCAATCTCATAAATATATTCCTCAACTTTATGAAATGAAACTTAAAACAACAAATATTGTCCATTTACATTTTTTATTGGGAAACTAATGACCATTTATCCCATCATAAGATTTTTTTTCTTCTTATTATTAACATTCTCCTAATCATGTATTTTATCACTCTCCATCAAGAACTTGACACATTGTTTATCTTCCATATCCATGTTTTACTTCATGGAATCCTAGTATGGGTTATCTCGGGTGACCTTTGTACTTCTTTTTCTTTCTTTTAATTTGATAGTTTTATTGACTCTTTTTCCGATGTGGGACATTCAATGAAGTTCCCAAGCTCAATTTAAAAATTGAGAGGATGAAATTTTCAAAAGGGGGAAGAATTTAACAACCAAATATTTTATAGTAAGTTATTTTCTTTAAATGTAATTCAATATTTTTCACGACACACAACACTGAGTTCAAGTTCACCATTACTTACCAAACAAGCCATTCAAAAAGAGGTTTTGAATGGTATTAATTAAATTTTGAATTTTATATAATACATATAATTTTATAATATATATAATGTGTTTTTATATACAATATAAGAACAAATTAATTTTTTTAGATAAAAGACGTATTTTCCAAAAAATTAAATTTTACCACCTGTTAATGGAAAAATATTTTTAAAACCAATATTTGCCACACTTATATATTCAAATTAATTAAATTAAATTATTATTTATAATAAGTACATAAAAATTTATTTTGGATAAATTGTTGTTACATTTATGATAACCTTTATATTTTGATGAATACAGAAAAATAACAAATTTTAATTGAATTTTTTTAATCAATAGAATTTAGAGTGTAAAATTATGAATTTGAATGGTTTGAAAGTATAATTAGACTATATTTTTGTCATATAAAAAAATTTAAGTCATTATATGTAATTTAAAATTTAAATTTGACATAAACATATGTCAATCTATCGATAGTTTCTACTTTTTAAAAACATGTTTTTGGTTTTGACAACGAGAATAAATTTTAAATTAATTAATGAAACTAATATTTTTTGAATTTGGTAAAATAGAATTAATTTTTGAATTCGGAATATCAAAATTAGCTTATGGTAAATTTTTGGTATTTTTCTGAAGACATTCAATTTTAGATGGACAGTGAAGACACTGTGTTATAGTTTAAAATCGACATTTTATTTAAATAATTATTTATTTTATTTTAATTAATTTAATTGAAAATTGTTATAAATTTCCTATATTATTTCAATATAATTAATTTGAGTCATTTTATTATAAAATTAGGTGTATAAAATTTTATTGAACTTTTTATCGTCTTTTAACCACATTATAGAAGTATTTGCACATTTGCATAAAACATAATTTTACCGCTTCTATGAATTGAATTTCAAAAATATGAGAGACACAGTTAATATCAATAATTAAATTTTGTCCAATAAGATGAAAATTCTTTTTGGTTAATAGTAACTCTTTACTTTTATTTACCACGATTAAATGTAAATAGGTTAATTAAAGGTAAAAATGATATTATAAATACCCTAACACATGTACTAATTCTATTAGATAAATGTAATTTGACCAAAAACAACCTTATGAATAAAATACGATCCTTTAGGTCCACTTGGATTATATTAGGACATTTACAATTATTTTATTTAAACAAGATTTAAAAGTATTAAATTAAAAGATTATTAACTAAACCATTTAAATATAGGGTTATACATAATATATATTTGACTATAAATATTCATTATAAAGATAAAAATATTTACTAAATAATTGTATTTTATTTATAATTTTAAAATATTAAATAATTAAATTTATTTATACCACAATGATGATGCAGTATTTACCTTTTAAATGAAATATTAAAATAGTTTATAATATAAATATTAAAATAGAATTAATTTAATAGTTTTAATGCCATCAACGATTCTTCTAGGTTAATATATCATGTTAGGGTTGATTAGATAATTTTTTTCAAAGTGACAATGTTTTTATGAGTTTCACAATAACAAAATACCAAATAGTGTCAAAATTGACATAAATTAGTTTTTAAAACAAATAATATATTATTGGTTGATATAATATTTCTAAAAATATAAGGTTCGTAAAAAGAGCTTAAATAATATTCTATATGTCATTCATGGACCACTTTAGGTTCTCTTGGAATTTTATAGTATGTTTATTAACCATATAGGGTAAAAATACAAGAAGACATGGTAAGAGTTAAACTATTTAACTAAGAGTTAAATATAAAAGATAAGATACAATGGTAAACTAAAATTGTCTATGAAAATTGGTGATATTATTTCAATCCATACCCACCATATATTCTAAATAAATCATTTTTGAGCCATTATAATTTTGAAATGAATTTATTATAAAATAATATTTAAAGATTTTCCAAAAGTGACCCTCAACTATCTAATAAAAGGGTACTTCCCCTTAACTTAATTTCACACTTACAAAGCCATTTGGCTCATCCAACCCATGACCAAATATCTTTCTAACTTCTCTCACTTCAACCAAGAGGCCTTAAATTGATCATAATGCCTACCAAGGGAGCCCTTTTGATCAAATCAAAAGGAAACACCTGAAGAAGAGGTAAAAATTCCCCCACCCACTTTCAAGTTCATTTATTCTTCCACTTCATCTTTTATTTTTTTTATATACTAAAATAATAAATACAATACCTTCATAAATACTGTGATGTTATTATAAACATGGTACTACCATATTCATTATTCTATTCATCCTATAAATGAAAAAGTCACCAAACGTGTGTGCGCCTGGCTTACCGTCTCCCCGTCATGGTGTAGTTTTATATTCAAACACTTAATTATTTGGATGACTATAATAATGAGTATGAATGATGTAAATAATAATTATAACTGTTAATTATTCTTTATATATGACATACCATCCAATTACATATGATTTCACCATCAATATAATGATATTTTCGCTCATGCGTACGTACGACATAAAAGTACCACGAATGTTATAAGATTCATTCCCCATCATAATCATTCAAAAATAATTTTTATTGTATGATTAAAAATAATGTTTCATAAATTAGTTTCATTTTGGATATGAATCAAGTATATTCGATCCACAACAAACATGACTTACATAACAAAACATATAAAGGAAAACAAAATCACTTAACGACCAAATCAATTACACTACTGAAATATCATTAACAAAGAAATATTAGAAGATCATATAGGATATCATATTTTTTTTTGTTTTTGGTACTTTTATAATTTAACAAAAATGATTTCACCATTATACAGGTGCTTAATCTACCCAGTAATAAGGAGTTGTACAAGGTAAGGGGGTTTCATCTCACTTGTATTCTTGTGATATTAATAGTATATTTGTTGCTATTACAGTTTGTGTGGTGTATGTACTACCCATGATTGTATTTTTAGAATAATATAATATAATTTATGTATATTTACATCATCATTGGATGATCCTTCTTTCATGGGGTGTATGTTTCCTAAGTTACCAAATCTGTAGGGGAATTTCCATTTTCAATTTCAACTCATTCAGTTTGATGCAAACTTCATTGATTACATCAATAAAATATTATGTGTGAAATCACTATTTATTTACTGATGTAGTAATTTCCACTCCTCTTTGTGGGTATGTAATTTTTATAGACATAATCACTCCATTTATAATTTCTCAAGTCATTGATATAAACTTGATAAGAGTAATTTTAACTCAATTTATATTCATTGATTTAATCTTCCAAGTCATTAGTGTTGTTTTTAAAAGAATAAGTGTGAATGTTATCTGATTGATTTACACTAAATATCCTATAATATTGAGGGAATTTATATTTTTCACACATAATTATGTCATGGATTTATCAGAAATTTAAGGATATATTCTTTATAAATAAATTCCTCTCAACTTGAATTCCATTGAGACTTATTTGTTATTATGCGCCAATTCACTTTTATTTGGTGTGTATAATGTATTTGGAATAGTATATCATGAATAACTTTTTTGTCATAATATTATAATGTTTTGATTACATCAATTATTTGTATTATAGGGTCTCTTATTTCATTAGGAACTCTAACTAAAATATTATTTTTAATTTTTTGAATATTTATTCTTTTAAATCATTCTCATTAATGTCCATGTTTTAAAAATGGTTTTAATGCTTTATTTATATGGTCATTAATGTTTTAAAATTTTAATTACTTTTAAAAGTTTAAAAGTGGTATGGGAAAAATTGATTAAAAAATCTATTTTAAATATCTTCTTGATAAATAGTGATACTTTTAAATGTTTTCATGAAAAAGCGTTATTTCTCTCAATAGATTTTGACTGATCATTTCCAACTATTTCAACATCATTTATGGGATATTATTATTTATTGAGATGGATTTATTATGATTCAATTCTTCCATACTATATTTAAGGTTTTGTAATATGTTTGAATGTGGATGTACTATTTTTATACCATTCATGGTTTATGGATAATGTATAGACATTTAGTATTCTAGTTTTAGTATAAATGTTTATCTTATGTTCAAAACTATTCATATGAGGAATTAATTGGACTTAATATGTGATAGGTGGAGCCCGCTATTTATCCTAGATGCATTAGTAGGTCTCATGGGACAAACAAGTGTCCATGCACATGGCCTTAACAAAATCTTTTTTTAGTCTTGACATAAGGCCTTGACTATGTGGTTTTGAAGTCTGGAATTATGCCTTCCATAATTATGAAATTTTCTATTGATAATATATGTGATTATTTTACAAGTAGAATATACATGTGAATAAGTTAATGGAATAATTTGATTTATCTTTTCCTTATAATGCTGAAGTTTGTGTTTAAAAGGCATGTGTTTTAGTATTATAAATTGATTTAAATGATTGTGATTATTTATGATTATTTATGCTATATTGTTATCCTTACTAAGCATATGATATCACCCCTTTCTAATGTTTTATTTTTCCCAGGTTGAAATGATGTGTATTTTTATTAACCTTCAAGAATAGGCTAAGGGATATAAGAGTGTTCAAAGGGGACACAATGTTGTTTTTTTATTCTATGATGTATGGAAAAACTTATGTATGTTTCTAGTACTTCTAAGGATACAAAACAAATCAGTCTTTTTTAACATGAATCCTTGTATCAAATGAATGTTATTTAATAGTGCATCGATTTTGGGTAACTGGGGTCATGGAGTTATAATTAAAAGGACATAAATAAGATTATGAAATTTATTATTTAAATAATATTACAAATAAAACCATCTAAATAAAAAAATTATCTTATAAACTCACTAAATTTAAAGGTAGTTTAAAATAAGAACGAGAATTATTTACTATATATGGAGAGAATAATATTTTCAGAAAAATATAAAAAGGTCACCATAAGATACTTTTGACATGAGGATTTAAAAAAAATATTTTTATTCTGTAAAATTTATTTTTAAATAGAATTTTTTTACATTTCACATAATTAAAATACATTTCATTCTTGAAAATTGCATTTTCAAAAGAGACAAAGAAATTACCAAAAATTAATAATTTTTTTTCAATATGTTTTCTATATAAAATTATTATACATAATATTTACAAATTTTTTATTCCTATTCATGACACTATTTTTAAAATAATGTTAATATTGTTCATGTTTAAATTGCAATATTTATACTTTATCTTGGTCATTAAAAATATATATTCTGTAAAATGCAATATATCAATGAAATTTAAATAATTAAAAAAATATTTCATAAAATCATAGGGTATTAAACTTTAGCTATTTTTAAATGAATTTATCCATAAAAATTATTTCAATTAGATACAAAAAGATGAGAATAATTATACCTCACCATATATTCATGTTCCCATATTACTTCCCAAAAACCGATGGTTTAACTACAAAGCATTGACAAGGAGATTCATTTTATTTTCATAAAACATTCTCAATTATATCAATAATATCCACCAATATATACACATAAAGAATATATTACTCCATATGGATTTCCTTTGAGTTTAGTACATGTTAAAGTTTGAGTATGTATTTAATAAGGAGATATACATGAATCACATCATGAACATGAAAGATCGTTTTTGGAAGTTCCAACTGATACGATGTAGTATTGTTATGATCATTAATTTCAAAGGGACCAGTATATCTACCCCATAGTTATCCCTTCATCTTAAATATCATTACATAATTCAATTAAAAAACACATAAAACAACAGATCACCAACATAAAATACCAAATTTCACTGGTGACTATTAGAATGTCTTTTTAATCGACTTTGTGCCACCTTTATGTGTTTCCGAATGGCTATAACTTTATCTTAAATTTCTTTTTCCATCTCATGTACCAATATCATTTTTTATATAGATTCTTTCCAACACATTTATTATCTGCTCTATGTTCAATGTAGGTGTTTATAAGGAGTCGTCCTAATGCTTGAGTGATTGATACTAATGTTTGAAAACTCAACAATAGGAAGGCGTTGATCCCAACAACCATTAAGATATAGAGTACCAGTAGTCAACATATACTATTGGATTTGAATTATTCTATTGGAATGAAAATCTTCCTGAGGATGATACATAGTAGTGAAACACTAATCCATATCAAGTCCATATAGAATAATTCTCCTAAATGTTAAGTTAAACCTCTAATATCTATTTGATATAATTGAGATTGGTCCTCCATAAAAACATATCTATTATTTAATGTATATCATGGAAAAAAGTTCTAGAAATTAATCATCTATAATTGTGAATAATTGTGATGAAATTTTTATAAGATACACTACTACACATATAAAAACATCCCCTTTATATATATTGGGGATTCTGAAGTCAAAATCTGTTATGGTGTTTTTTCATTCCCATTATACTATGTGTAATGGGTGTAATTTCGCATTATAATTCTATCTCATATCCACAACATGTTGGAAAACCATGAACCAAGAAAAAACTATATGATATTTCTCTTCATTGCATCCTACTATAATTACTCTTTCAAATCTATATACAACTTCACACATCAAGGATTAATAGGCAATGAAGAACAATGGGCATCCTCTAATAATACATTCATTAAATTTGTTATGGATAGAACACATAAAATGTTCTAAAACCTTAATATTTGATCAATATTAAGGTTAAACCTCAATATCATTTCTAACCTTTATTTTATGCTTTATATCTTCCATTTATTCCTCATTAATCTTCACTTAGATATATGGTTGAACATTCAATTGGGAAAGATTATATTTCAACCATTTATTTAGGATTATTAAAACAATAATTTTAAAATACATAAATATTGTACATTTCTTAATCATAATTAGGGTTAGTCTATTATGAGCCCTTTGACTCAAAGAATCATCCACCTTGTTCTCTTTCATAGGGTCCAAATTTGTTAAACATTGATAATCTTTATTTAGATCATACCATATTCTATGGCCCATAAACAAGTAATTATATTTTAATATATAATTTAAACTATTGTGATCATAATATTTAGAATACTTTTCAGTCTATGTATAATTAATCTATATCATTAATGAAAAAATCTCATCGTCTAACAATAAATCATGAGATGGATATTCTTTCTCTTGAACCATCAATTATTGTGAGGAATATTCCATAAACATGTCATTCCACATATGAATTCATCATAGTACCTTCTATGATGCATAAATATATATTAAAACCTCTTATCCATTTAATTGTAGTGTAATCATATGTTTCCAAAATAATCTTGTCTTTAGTTCCATGAAATTTTAATCACATTCATCTGTCAGGAGGAACATGGATCCTTTCTAACATAACTTGGGGGGTGGATTAAATAGTCATGAGAAAATATACAAAATATGATGATAATATGCATATAAACCATGAAATTTACGGACGTCAATCACAATGGTTAGTCTTCAACAATATTCAATAGCCTCTCTATTTGATGGATATTAAAATATACACTTTCACGAGATTATATGACCCAAAATGAATCAATTTTCATCTATATTCACAATTTTTTTAGTTTTAAATATATTTTCTATTTCTATATGGTATTAGTACAATTATCAAGTGACTTTAGTTCTCTTATTTTCTATTTTATCATATAATAATATTTTGTTTAATGACTACTACAAAATAATCAAGGTAATCAATGAAACATATATTCGGGAATTTGATTAATATTGAGGTAGAATTGGAATGACTGAATTAAATCACAATATATTAATTGTGTTAAACCATGTATGAAATTATTCATTGGGTATATACATCTTTCATGACCATTAGTGGATGATACATAGATTGAAGTTCATTTTTGTAAAAATACTGAGATCTGCATAATTGATCAAATAGGTCATTAATACATGGTAGATGATACAATTTATTTCTTTTGATAATGTTGATCTCCTAATAATAAATATAGAGAATCATTGATCTATTATTATTTTTAAAAAAAATCTATAGGTTCACCCCATGGTTACAAACATGGATGAATTATTCCATTTTCAACATTATTCTATAATTTCTTCTTCAATTCCTACACTTAGTCTATTTTATTCTCAATGTATTTGTTAAAATATATGTGTAACTAGGTATGAGTTCTATTGAAAACTAAAAATTAAAATTTTGTGGAATACTATGACACTCTTCTAGAAAGACATAAAAACCCTAACACAATAATCATATCAACAATGCTGAGTTTCTCACCAACCATCTGATATAAACTATATTCTAGATTGAAATTGGTTCCCATAAATGGATGTAATTTCCATTAGAAGATAATATTTAAAATAATATTGATGTATTATCATAATTTTGTTTGGAATATCAAACATGAATTTCTTCCTCAAAAATTATAATCGTAAATACGTAGAGAAGGCCAATCCATTTATAATATAACATCAAATTCCATGAGAGGATAATTGAAAATATTTCCTAGAATAACATTCAAAAAAATACATCTGGATAAGAATAATATACATGGGTTGAGAAGATAATTATATTCATGGATTTCAATGATAATTATAAAAATAATTTTGGGGGAGGGGATCTTAATAATCTTTTAAGTACATTAGATATAAAATAATGGGTTAATCTTAATTAAAATAAAACATTTAAATTTCATGAGTGGATATTCAGTATACAAATCACCACATAATTATCTCACCCCTCATCAAAAAAAATAATCACATGATTTGTTCCATTTTCTCTTAGCTTATGATGCTACTAACATTAGTCATTGTCATTAAAATTCATATTTGATCACTGGTCAATATTATGATCAAACTCATTTTATTAAAAACACTAGAGTGTGTGGTGTATTATATAGATCATTGTTTATATTAAAATCATTAAATAACATTTTTCCATCATATAGATATTTGAATTCATATTTTCCTTTCATTCCACACATTAATTTTTTAACAACCCCCTTATGATAATTCCAGCCATGATTCATTCTATATATTCGGAATAAATAAAATATCAAATTATTCCTTCAATGGTTTTTATTGTTATATTTTTACTTCATATTATTGAAATAAAAAAAATTAGATTGATTGGTAACACCAATTACTATTTCAACCATGAGATCACATTGAAATATTTCATTATAGCCAATGATGTCCCATAGGAATAAAACCCTTTCGATATTTTGTTTAAACCAACTGAATAATTGATCAACCATTCTTTCAGGTTAGATGATAACAAAAAATTCATGTATCACATGTCTTGTAAAATTTCCCCCATAAGTAGAAATAGATTAATAATTCTTTTAAATTATCATAAATAATTACTTATATATTATTGTACAAGGAATACTATGGAAGTACTTAATAAAAAATAAGATATAAAATAAATTACACTTCATGAAATCTATTTTATAATATTTCAGTGTATTAATGACGAGATTCCTCCATTTATCTACTTATTCACCCAAATGATATAATGTAAAAATAGATTTTCTATGTTGTAAACATCAGATAATGTAAAATATATTTTTAGTGGTATTGATCTATTTCTGAGTGATTATAAATTGAGTAGAATCACTAATATAACGATAGTGTTTCATCATGAATGATTTAAAATAATGTTTTCCCTCTTTTTATCAATTGAATGGGTAGCATGATTCCTGGTATGATTATGTTGTGTGAGCATAAAAATAATATTTTTCATTCTAAACCCATAATATTTGGATAATCAAGAGGGAAATATTTTCATTTTTTATCACACTCAGCATTTACATGGTTCTTTTGGGTTCCATCCATTAACTAAAAACAGAATTCATTGTCTAATAAAAATTAATCAATGTAGCAAACCACATAATCATGAAATATAACATACATGATTTCTAAATATTTAAAATTATTTTTTAATCTATGCCTCCTTTCTTTTATCATATGTCAGTCAAAGTCATCATTTATTAAAATCATTGTCAATGGTTTGTTAAGTGTATCTAAATTTCCAATATGTATCCATAGGTAGTGTCAAACATTTTGTCCAATAAAGCCCATTATCATCAACTATGTGATGTCTTAGTCTAAATCATTGTTCTATTTTATAGTTATTACACCTATGAAAATATTTGAAAAATACACATCACCTTATTGTTTCTAGACATGGATGTAATCTGAAGTAAGTAACAATCTCTATCCATTAGAAAAATTACAAGACATATCCATATACATTTAATCATCCATATAATTATCCATATCCTTATATATATAAATAATATTTTCTCATCATAGTTCTTATATGTAACTATACCTTAATCTGATTACAACAATAATGAAAAACACATACATACAAAAACATTACTTCTTCATTGATGAATAATAGTTATATAAAATAATGATCTATGCTATAATCATTTATACCTTGTGCCTTTCGAGACATGGACACAAAAACAACTATTCTATAAGTGATCTAGGTCATATCCCATTTTTTTATTCACAAGAAATCACTTTATAGACATTCCATACATAATAAATTTCATCATATCTAGGGGAATAAATAAATAAGAATGGGTGATCACAAATTCTTAGTAAGGGTAAACAAGGAAGATTACAAGACATAATTAAAATGAGTGTATTAAAACATGAGAATTATATTTGAGAACCATAATATGTATATCACATATTATAAAGTTTAGTAAAGGAATAAATGTTTGTATTTCACAAGACAAGATACATAATTAAATCAAAAAACATGAGACATGAGAGTTTAACATTGACTCTAGACATTAAATTTTTTCATACACAAAAGAATAAAAATATTTCTTTCATAGTCAATGATAAATTTCAGGGAAATCATTCCTGAATGGGTTCACTTCCCAAACCACAATAATTTTATATGTTATATCCGAAGACTATATTGGTGAAATAATTTCCCTAACAAACTGGTTTAACTCTATATTCCAAACCATTTTATGACCTTATATATCAATGATTATCAATTTTATTTGAAGGAGATATATATAAATGTAGTAAAATGATTAAAATAATATATATGTGTGTTCCATAATATCATAGAAAATTCATCATATTATAACCCACGAAAAGATATGAGTTTCATAAGAATTTCCTAAAAAGATAACCTGTAGAAAAGAAATATGATTCATAATCATTTCATCCCATCATCAATGCATACCCTAAGGAAAAAGCAGTCGGTCTCATAAGAATTTTGTCATTATATACCCTATTTAATAGAAATGGGTTACATAAAAACCATTTCATCGTAATCCAACCATCCAGATTAAGAATAAAAATAGTATCCATGGATTATATCTCCAATAATTTATAAGTAACATCAATGGATGTCATCTTAGATATATAATGATTTAAAATGGTCACATGGTATATATAATGAAGATTATAAACTTTCATTGAAAAATATTATTTAAAAAAATACAAAATCATTAAAAAAAATTGAATTAAATTTCATTTAAAATAATCATGATAATTTATAAAGAAACCCATATATCATTTTTTGATTATGATGATGGTAAATTCTATACATGTCACACAAATTATAATAATGATTTCATTTAATTATATGTTTAAATAAAAACATGCATTGTTTGGAAAATGACATCAACATTCCTTCCAATAAATTTTTTAAAAATTATAAAAGGGACAAATTTGATTAATATATTTTTTAGATATAGAAAAATATTTTTTAAAGAAATTATAGGAAACATTTTTTTGTAAGAAAATGTCATTTTAAATAAAAAGAGACATAATGGTGACTATTCATAAAAAATTCATTTTGAATTATTCATTTCATAAAGATAAGAAAATTATGGGAAACATTTTTCTCATTAAATAACTAATTTTTATGAAAATTCATTTATTTCTTAACATATGTATCACATTATTTATTTATTATATATATAATAATAATCAACCTTGATAAATGTCGAGATTGTATCATCAAACCATTAAAAATCTGGTAACATTGAATCATAAGACCCAATGAAAGAATAAAATGAAATTAAAAATAAAATATCATATAAATAAATTAGTTCATGATATTAAACGTTAATGGGGCTATATATAAATCTAAAAATATATGATAGGTGTATAACATTACAAATGTCTCAAGGAATGAAAATTGGACTAACTTCCATAACCACAGTATATTTATTCAAAATATAATTCCTACTAATGGATAAAGTTAAATGAAACATTAAATATCATAAAAATAATTTTATTGATGATATAACATGTAAAAGAGGAAGTATATACACCACAAAAAGGGAATGAGTGGTGAATATTGAATATATCTCTTAGAAATAAAAGTGAGACTATAAATCCAGTACCTCAAATTTCGAATCACTATGTATACCTTTATACCTACCATATAATAAATATATTTTCATTATAAGTAAATTAAAAAACCATAATTATATATATCAAACAATATATGTTTTACCTATAACATTTTATTACCCATTAAATAACAATTCTTAATTGAAGTCACATTTTGGGCAATAAAAAAATTGTGTGTGTTTTGATTGTTTATTTTTTTTATATTAATTTTATCATGAATATTCAATATAAATAATTTTAAAAAATTTATAAATATCATATATATATATATATTCCAAATATAAATTATCTAGAATAATCGATGAATGTTAGTGATATAAAATGAAATACACCGTTTATTGGGACGGTTGGTCGTACATATGTGAGAACACTATCTCCATTATATCCATGGATCAAAAAAATTATTTTAAATAGTATATTACCATTATAGAATTATTTTCTTATCTAAAATCTCATATGTTATTTAAATTATTCATTATTAAATTCAATGTATAGTTTGAGTGAATCGCATTGTTTCATGAGGTGGTAGTATGTCATGCACATGAGCGAAGTTATCATAATACCATAGAATATAATGTAAGAAGGTATATGGGATATAGTAATTTAAAAAGTAAAATAATATCAGAAATATCATATATAAACATTTTAACTGTTATTTTATATAGCAGTGAGTGGTGGTTATAGAAAATGAAAAACATCAGTTCGCGAGGGAGTAGTCTTCCGTACACACGATAAATGATTTCATTTCCAGTTTTATAGAGGTGGTGATGGATATAAATTATTAATTATTAATAATAAAATATATGTATTTGAAAAATACTGGAGATACTGTATTGAAATTGCTGATTTATTTTTGACGGATTTAGAATACGACATAAAAAATTCATAATAAAAGATAATACCTATTCTTTGGATTATGTTTATCATAAAGCCTCCCAGAAGTAATTTATAATATCAAAATGTCACGACCCCCTCCCACCAATGATTCCCCTCCTAAGATTGAAATGGTGAAAGGGAGATAATGACCCCTGAGCCCCACCTCTAGTAGGCCCCATAGTGGCGACTAGCACCAAGGGTATGATTTTTCACAAATAGGGGAGGCATTACCCTTTTTATTAATTAAGATCGAGAAATAGGATGAGTCGAAAAACAAAATAAAAAGGAACAGGTAAATGAAAATAAACCCAAAACCAAACCCATATGAATGTTTTATAAAATACTGAAACAAAAGTACAAGTACAAGAAAAGCTCCAAAGTATGATACCAAAAAAAGAAAGCAAAAACTACAACAAAAAAACACCAATTCCCAACTAGAAAGGTCCTGCACGGTCCCTGAAGTCCTCCTAAAAACCTGAAAGTTAACATAGGGTGAGCATACAAGTATACTCAGTAGGAAAACCTAAAGCTCTCATGCATAGGTGGGGAGACATCCTAATGCCCCGTGAGAAAATAGGAGGAACCAAAGCCTATCAAGGAATCTATCCACCCAACCTTACAAGCCACACTCACTAAATATCGCAAGCCAATAGAGTAGTATAGTAATATTATCAAATTAGGGGTACCCCACACCACCTTCCCACTGAATACTGGTCAAGCCCTCATGGCTAACACTCTGATGCCTCCCACTCTTCTTGAGCTAGTGCCACAACCCAGCCATACGAAGCTCGAGCTAGTGCCGTAACCTGGCCATACGAAGCTCATGGTATCCCGCCGAAACTCAATCCTCAGCCATAACTGCATATCATCCCAAAAACACCTAGGAACCACCTTATATCTCATCTCGAAGACACCTAAGAACATATCACATCCTCATCCTGAAAACTCTTGGGAAACATCTGTTGTATCCTACCCAAAGGATCTTTGGCTATAGAACCTGGAAGAGGGAGCAAAGTGAAGAACAACCACCATCCATCCTTTAGATGTTTGAGAATCTCACCCCCCATCCCATGGGTGTTCAACGCATAGTTCTCAACATGGGTGGGGTGTGTAAAGAAACATAAAACATACAGATTTATATAATTATATCAACCACTAAGCCCATCCTAAGGATTCTACACAAAAGATTTGAGCACATGCCTCGACACAGCTTCCTCAAAAGTATGCACACAATAATCATCCCCAAACCCCATTATGCTTTTCCTATTTCAATAGTTTTATTTTATCAGTTCCTTAAAAACTGAGCAACTAACAACAACCAAACCATATCATTCATTCTTAAAACATATCCCTACCAACCACAAATAAAGTGATGGAAAACCCTAGCAACACAATATCATTTTCTTTTACCATCCAATCAATTCGATCGATTTTCCATATTTAATCAACTACCGTGCCCCATAATTCATTAGTTAACTCTCCCACTTTTATTCATATGCACAAACCATCCCTGCAGCCCTGCTACCAACCACCATAACCACAAACACCTTGGAAACAATACTCGTACCATATCATCATCCCTTTGAAACCATTTACCACAACTCCTATGCCCATAAAAACCATATCATACACGGCAACCCACAACAAAGCCAACCGCAGCCCTGCTGCTCACCCATTCCATAGCAACACATGAAATACCCCTTCACATAATTAAACCCCAACCAGCACCCCCAAATTCAATATTTTATTTAGTTAACCATGGTGATCATAGAAGGGTTTTAGGTATTCATCTAATCACCCAACTTTACATGATTTACCAATTTTAACATTCTATGAAATTCCATCCAGAAAACAATCCAGAAAAATAGGGAAACATTTAATTTCCCAAGCAAAGGCCCCCAACAACTGTGATTTTCAGTAGGAATAAGCCTATTCAATTCAAAACACAATTAAAGGTTACTAATTGATGAAAATAAAACAACAATAACAACAAAATTTCCCCAAACCCATTCCTTAACTATTTATTATCTTTATTTACTGGTTCAACCGTATCTCATGAAAACAAAAGGATACCCACCCCGCATGATGCAAAAAAGAGATGATGGTAAGATCCCTACTTGAAAAGTTTTTGATGACCTTCTGCAAGAACAACCACCACGAGGATTTCGATCACTCCTCCCTACGACTACATCCTCCCGTGGATGCTGCAGCACAACTGCACTGACAACCAAGAGAGACTCCATTAAGGTTTAAGGTGTCACTTGTCATATCATGGCAAGAAGGAACAGAAAGAGGAGATCGAGGAAGGAATAAGAACAAGTTAGAACGTTCCATTAAGATGACGTTCGTCGAAGAGCGTTGTTCCCGTCAAATATCATCAATCTCCTCATTTGGAAACTACTAAAGGAATTCAAAGAATATTTAAAGGAATGAGTTACATGATGTTCTCCTCGTCGACACGATCCCGCAGCCATTGAAAGATCGACGATCGTAGTTCGGATGAGGAAGATAAGAGGAAGTCTTCTGGGTTATCCGGGAGCGTCGCCATGCAGGGAAGAAGAGGGGTCCATAAATAACATGTCACCCTCTCTTATATAGGCAATGAAACGGTAAAACAATATGAAGCATGTATTAATGAATACATGATGTGACTATACAACTGTTACATTGTTTGACTGGTCAACACACAACACGTCACACAGTTTCCATGCGTTTGATGATAATAATAACTTCAATTAATAAAAGGTGTTTTACTGACCCGAGACATGAGTCATAAAAAGGTACTCATAATTGGTCTTAAAATGACCTTTATAATATCAGGGTTATGCTACCACTTATGTATCGTAAAACTGAGGTCACACGAAGAAGTTATAGTGAAAACAATGTTTTATCATCAAAATTAATATTAAGAATATTTTATTAGTATTATTAATTACTTATTTATTTATTTTTTATAACTCCAAAATCAATCACTATTTGGACTACCTTTTAACTCTAGAATTCTTCACCAAATCTCCCATTTATCATTTATTTATCATTTAATTTTATTCCCACTATTACCTTATAATTCTTCCCTCTCTCCAATCTCATTTTTTCTCTTCCACAATTCCCTCACTCCACCAAAAGTGGCGCCTTTCCTATAATCCATGCCCAACACGACCCATCTTTTCTTTCTCAATTCAATTTTATTATTAATAAAATTAATAATAACAACACCCATCATGAATGTTCTAATTTAATCCCAATAAATTATTTTACCATGGTTATTATCATATTAAATTAAGACAATTACATTTATTTAAATTCAAATCATTTAATTTATTAACAAAAAATAAACCCATTTAATTTCATTTACCAATAATACACATATTTGTGTCACTATTAACATTATTATATAATACAATAGTAATAAACCCTTTTTCAATTTCATCAATGGGTCGCCATCATTATTAATAATAATAATTATTATTATTGATGCCCAATTATTATCTTATAATTACACCCTATCTCCCATCTCATGATATTCACGCACTGGTTAGGAACCCCTTCCATTCTTAATTATCATTTTATTTAAAAAATTCATAATATATTATATAAATATTATTATAATTATTTTAATATTCCAAAATAAAGATGGATTTACCCATAAGTAGTTCCCCCACCTCCCTGTGCCTCCCATTATATGCCAATTACACACATATTTTATTATTTATTAAAATTTAAATAAATAAAAAAAACATGCACCTCCCCTATTTGAATTAAATACATTCAATTTTATTTCTTTTATTTCAAAATTATTAAATTAAAACCATTTAATCTAATTAGAACCAAATATTTTCACGCCACCCTTATCAAATATTTTTATCAAAAATTATTATTATAACACGCGTCATGTTTGACCACATCAAATTTTTTACAAAGTAATAGACCAGAGAGGTCCGGGACATTACATAAGATGCATCTCAAAACATTCTCGTCCTCGAGAATTAAAAACCAACCCATAAAAATGAGAAAGGTCCGAAGAACCAACCTGTAAGATACCTCTCAGGGCTCTCATCGTAACAGGAATCCAACCACTATCCTAATTAAATGAGTCAGAGAATTCCTTCCCCCCGGGTCGAGATATTATCAACTTTAGGTTGCACTGACTCACCTGCACGGGCTTAATCGAATCAACATTAATACGTCTCGATTAGGGATTAGGTCCTCCCACCCCTATAATTTAGGATTTCTCATACACACATTGCCCCCAACACCATACAAAATAAGAAAAACACTTCCCCAACACATGGATTGGGGAATTCCTTCTCCCATGTCATTATACTATCCTCTTTGGGCGGGACCAATATGCCCGGACGGGTTTAATCTCATCCTCATAAATGAGTCTTGATTAGGGATCAGTTCCTCCTCTCCCCACATGTTAGGACTCTTAACACACATTTAAAGAAAAGAGGGAAACAACTTAGAATTATAGAATCATGAAAAACAAGGTCCCGACCCAAAGCATGGGCGAGAATGAGTTTTCAACAAAGGAGTGTAATGCTGTTGAATTTAAACAAAACATAAACGAGAGAATTTAAGAAAAACTGAAAATATCTCTCTCGATCTCTGGCCTTGCTAGGGTTGCCGCTTCTGTTTAATGCAACTATCCGTGTCCCACTCCTCTGCCTTTCTGTTGATGTCTAGGTGACATATTTGTTTGGTAATAAGAAACACCTAAGCCCAAGTAGCAAGGAAATTTTCTCAAGGATTCATTTTATCATTTTATTTTCATTTCTTTCCAAGAACACCCAAATCAAGTAAAACACAAATCATGATGATGCATGTACCTTTCCAAGGGTCTCTTCCCTGCAATCAATTTAGTCATACTTTGTCTTCTGATAAGCTCAGAGTCCTTGAATCGGATCACGATAGGCCCTAAAATCCCGTGTCCTAGCTATTCTTCCCAAGCGTATATCATGCATCAAGATCAGCCAACACTGTTTCCCTACTATCCCATGAAATCCTCACTGTTCCTAACTCCAGACTCCATCCTATCTCTCATTAATCATCCTCTGATACCATTCTATCATGACCCCCTCCCACCAAAGATGCCCCTATTAAGCTGGAAATGGTGAAAGGGAGATAATGACCCCCCCGAGTCCCTCTTCCAGTAAGCCCCGGAGTGGTGACTAGCACCAAGGGTATTAGTTTTCATAAATATGGGAGGCATTACCCTTTTATTATTTAATATTGGGAAATAGGATGAGTGAAACACCAAAAGAAAAAGGAACAAGTAAATGAAAATAAACCCAAAACCAAACCCTTACGCATGTTTTATACAATACTAAAACAAAAGTACAAGTACAATAAAATCTCCAAAGTACAATAACAATAAAAAATGCAAAAACAACAACTAGAAAAACTCTAACACCCAACTAGAAAGGTCCTGCACGGTCCCTGAAGTCCTCCTAAAAACCTGAAAGTAAACGTAGGGTGACCATACAAGTATAATCAGTAGGAAATCCTAAAGCTCTCGTGCACAGGTGGGGACACATCCTAATGCCCCATGAGAAAACAGAAGGAACCAAAGCCTAGAAATGAATCTCTCCACACAAACTTACAAGCCACATTCGCCAAATATCGCATGTCCATAGAGTAGTATAGTAATATTATCAATGTATGGTTACCCCGCACCACCTTCCCACTGAATACTGCTCAAGACATCATGCCTAACTCTCTGATACTTCACACTCTTCCTGAGCTAGTGTTGTAACCTAGCCATATGAATCTCGAGCTAGTGCTGCAACCTAGCCATATGAATCTCATAGTATCCCACCGACACTCATTCCTCGTCCATAACCACATCTCATCCCAAAGACACCTAGTAACCACATCACATCTCATTCCGAAGACACCAGGGAACATATCACATCCTCATCCCGATGAAACTTGGGAAACATCTATCGTAACCTGCCCGAAGGATCTTGGGCTATAGAACCTGGAAGAGGGAGCACAGGGAAGAACTGTAATCGACCATCCATTAGATGTTTGAGAATCTCACCCCTATCCCACAGGTGCTCGGCACATAGTACTCAACATGGGTGGGGTGTGTAAAGAAACATAAAACGTACATATTTATATAATTATATCAACCACTCAGCCCATCCTAATGCTTCTACCAAAAATATCTGAGAACATTCCTCAGCACTGCTGCCTCGAATGTATGCACACAATAAATAGCCCCAAACCCCATTAAGCTTTTCAAGTTTCAATAGATTTAGTTTATCAGTTCATTACCTACTGAGAAAATAAAAAAAACAAAACCAGATCAATCATTCGTAAAACATATCCCTGTCAATCACAAATATAGTTATGGAAAACAAAAGCAACACAAACCATTTTCATTTATCATTCAATAAATTCCATTGATTTTCCATATTTAATCAACTACCATGCCCCACACTTTATTAGTTAAATCTTACACTTTTATTCATATGAACAACCCGTCCCTGTAGCCCTACAGCCAACCACCATAACCACAAACACATCGGAAACAATACCCGTACCACATAATTATCTCTTTGATACCATTTAATGCAAATCTGCTGCCCATCACAACCATATCATACTCGCCAACCCACAACCAATCCAACTACAGCCCTGCTGCTCACCCGTTCCACTACAACCCACAAAACAACCCTTCACATAATTAAACATTATCCAACACCCACAAATTCATAATATCATTTAGTTTAACTAGGGTGATCATACAAGGTTTCCAGGTATTCATTTAATCATCCAACATTACATGATTAACCAAATTCCACATTCTATGAAATTACATCCACAAAACAATCCATAAAAATAGGGAAACATTTAATTGCACAAGAAATGGCCCCCAACGACCGCGATTTTCAGTAGGCATAAGCCTATTCAATTCACAACACAATCATAGGGTAAGCATTAATTGAAATAAAACAACAATAACAACAAAATTTCCCCAAACCCATTATTTAACCAGTTATTATCTTTATTTTCTCATTCAACCATATCTCATGAAAACAAGAAGATACCCAACCTGCATGATGAAAAAAAGAGAGAGAGATGAAGTTAAGATCCCCACCTGAACATGTTTTGATGTTCTTCTGCGAGAACAACCACCACGAGGATTTTGATCACTCCTCCCAATGACTAAGTCCTCTCGTGGTCGCTGCAACACAACCTCACTAACAACTAATAGAGACTCCATTAAAGTTTAAGGTGTCACTTGTCTTATCATGGCAAGGAGGAACATAAAGAGGAGATTGAGGAAGGAATAAGAACGAGGTAGAATGTACCATTAAGATGACGTTCGTCGAAGAGAATCATTCCCGTCAAATATCAGCAATATCCTTAGTAGGAAACTATGAAGAAGATGTCGAAGAAGAGGGAAAGGAATGAGGTTCAAGATGTTCTCCTTGTCAACACAATCCCATAGCCACTGACAGATCGACGATCGGAGTCTGGATGAAGAAGATAAGAGGAGGGATTTTGGGTCATCTGGGAGCGTCGTCGTGCGGTGAAGAAGAGGGGTTTGTAAATAACACGTGACCCTCTCTTATATAGGAAATGAAAAGTTAAAACCATACCCAACATGTATTAATAAATACACGACGTGATCGTACAACTGTTATGTTGTTTGACTGGTCAACACATGACATGTCATGCGGTTTCCATGCGTTTAATGATAATAATAACTTCAATTAATAATAGGATTTTTATTGACCCGAGACATGAGTCATAAAAAGGTATCCATCATTGGTCTTAAAATGAACATCATAATTTCAAGGTTGCGCTGCTGCTGACGGTTCGTAAAACCGAGGTCGCACGAAGAAGTTATAGTGAAAACAGTGTTTTATCCTCAAAATTAATATTTACAATATTTTATTACTATTATTAATTACTTATTTATTAATTTTTTCTAACTCCAAAATCAATCACGATTTGGACTCCGTTTCACGCTAGAATTCTTCAACAAATCTACCATTTATCATTTATTTCTCATTTAATTTTATTCCCACTATTACCTTATAATTCTTCCCTCTCTCCAATCTCATTTATTCTCTTCCACAATTCCCTCACTCTGCAAAAAGTGGCACCTTGCCTATACTCCATGCCCAACACACCCCATATTTTCTTACTAAATTCAATGATATTATTAATAAAATTAATAATAAAAATACCCATCATTAATGATCTAATTTAATCCCATTAAATTAGTTTACCATGTTTATTCTCATATTAAATTAAGTCCATTCCATTTAATTAAATTCAAATCATATAATTTACTAACCAAAAATTAAACCCACTTATTTTCATTTACCAATCACATGCGTATTTGTGTCACCATTATCATTATTATTTAATATAATAGTAATAAATCCTCTTTCAATTTCATCAACAGGTCGCCATCATTATCATTAATAATAATTGTTATTATTGACGCCCGATTATTATCTTATAATTCCTCCCTCTCTCCCATCACATGATATTCACGCAAGTGTTGGGATCCCCTTTCATTCTTCATTATCAATTTATTATTTTTTGTAATCTATTAAATGAATATTATTATAATTATTTTAATATTCCAAAATACAAGTTGGATTTACCCATAAGGGGTTTCCACCCCTCCATGCGCCTCCCATTATATACCCATTACACACATAATTTATTATTTATTAAAATTTAAATAAATTCAAAAGAAACCATGAACCTCACCTCATTGAATTAAATACATTCAAATTTATTTAATTTATTTCACAATGATTAAATTAAAACCATTTAATATAATTAACACCAAATATTTTCACGACACCCTTTTCCATTTTAATTATCAAAAATTATTATTATAACACGCGTCGTGTTTGACCACGTCAAATTTTTTACAATGTAATGGACCAGATAGGTCTAGTACATTACACAAAAAGTTTTACATTATGTGGGGAGGGATTAAATAAGGATTTTGTTTTTTCATATAGTGCCTAAACCAATGTCTTTTTCAAGTGTGGATAGGATAGAAGAATGGTGTCATTTATTAGTAGGGGAGGGGAATAATTTATATTTTTGGAATGTTATAACATGAAACCATATTTTTTACATCCCAAAAGGCTTAAAAATGGATCATTATAGAACCTTATAGGTTATAAGGTCAATATAAGTGGAAAAATATTATTTATAATTAAACCCAATAACCTGATGAGATATCAATTTTCAGAATTGAAAATGTTAGATCGTTTAATTTTATTTTATCAAAATTCAATAAGAAAATGACTTAAATTTCATAAATTAGATTAAAAAATACATCGCTTTACTAACTTTACTATTAAATCTATTTTATAAAAAAGGATCCTTATAATTTTTCTAAAATAAATTTCAATTTTTAATGAATACATGTAATTTTCACTATTTATTGAAACATTAATCTTTTCAGTTCAAATCTAAAAAAACCATAATTTATTTTTAAAAATATATTTTAAAAATATAATTTTAATTTTTCAAAATAGTTTTTTACAATTTTAAATTGTTATTGTTGTTATGTTTCAAATACTAAATGAAAATAATTTTTAATTGAAATATTATTTTCCAAACATATAAAGAAATTACTGAAAGGAAAGTATTTTTTATCAATATTATTTATTTATATAATCCAACAATACATAATATTTAATACTTTATTATTCCTATTGATACAAATATTTTTAACAACTATGTGATAAAGGGATTGTTTTAATATTAATAATAATAGTTTTATGAGGTTCATTAATACTCGGTGTTCCATGTATTTCAAGATATTAAAAAATTAATTTTTTAAAAAAATAATTCAAAAACTCATTGGGTGTTTAAACTTTTGTCCACATAAGTGAATAAACGTAGATTAATCCATCAAATTGATTTACGCAAGGAAATTAATGTATCCAAATTCTTGTATGTGATTTTACATATTTGATTTTATGTATAAGATTTCTGGAAGTGGATATAACATAAGAGATTCATGAATTATATAGACCTCTTCATTCACCAATTTTATGAATTAGATTTGAACTTATAAATAATAATCAAACATTAGTTTATTTTATTTATATTTTTTAAATTTATTTATCATTCACAATAATCTATATTCCCTTTAATCATACATCAATAGCTCATGTTATCAACAAAATAGATTAGTAAAAGTGTTCTAAAAATCATTAGAATTCATACTTAAAACAAGAAGTGACTTAAAAGTAATTTTTGTACAATTTTGAAATTGATTATAAACATTATTTATTCTGTATAAATGCAGATGATATTCATAAATTTCAAAAGATACAAGAATAATTGAAATCAAGGGTATTTAACATTGGTTATTCTTGAAATGAAAAAGTTAACTGAATCTAGAAAATCTTCTCTAAGGTTTGGATATGTTGGAAAATTGGATACATGAATTGGATTATAACTAAATTGGTTACAAGAATTAGATTCGAAGAATAGTTATTTATCTTGTAAAAATTGTTATTTTAAGTCCAATAATGATATATTTAAATTATCAACTCAATATTAATCTTATATAACATGTTACAACAATTCAAGACATTAAATAAAATGATATTTTATTGAAAAAATAATATGATAAACTCAATTATAACATTATTTTAATCAGTACACAACATAATAATTAATGATAAAATGTGATAAATACATGAGAAATAATAATTTCAATATGTATTATGACTTATGAAAAATGGTATAAAACTTGTATATTTTATAATAATATGAACGAGAAGTGCTTCAATGTGCCACTCAATGTTCACCCATTTAAAATAAAAAAACCATGTATAATTTTAAAATAACTTCCCCATTTTTTAATTATAAAACCATTTTGATTCCATATAAAAATTATATCATAAAAATTAAAATGCTTCTAATAGTGTTAAATATATATAGTATTTCATAAAATCAAATGTAAAAAGCTTATTCATGGTATTTCAAAACATTATTAAATATATATAATTCAAAACATATGAGAATGAGTAGTATTAATACATTTTTTCTATCACAAACTATTTACTAATGAAATCTAAATGATTGATCTATTTGTTAATATCAAATATTACGAATCTGAGATCTTAAATTTGTGATATAGTAGTAAAATATGACCATAAATAAAGAAATAATAATCGGAAAAATAGATTTATGATTTCATGGGATTAATTTAAATATAATAATTTTATCATATAACCCCCCCCCCCCAAATCCCACTATAATCATGATAGAAAAATTAAAGTTAAATATATATCAATATGTGTTCAAAAAGTATTTTCCAAATCTTATTAATGTATAGGGGTTATTAGTGATTATGGGAAGATGATTTTCATAAAAATGAATTCAATATTTATATAACAATTTTGAACATGATCTCTAAGAAAATAAAATTTGAAATCAATGTGTTTAGTCATGAGTGTTGTAATAGATCTCTTGAAATATAAATATTGTAATTATTTTCCAATACAATAGAAATATTACACAAATTAGAAAATGATAAAGTATTTATTATTCCATAATTATGAAGGATAATAAGATGTAGTACCTACATGTTCATATTCATAGGTCGAAATAGATTTTTGTTTTCAATTTTAGTAAATAAAACTAAATATTATAAAAATAAATAAAATCTACATTTTGTGACTTTGTTGTCTATCTTGTATCGTTTGGAATATGAATAAACATTTCTCGTAAAAACAAATTAGTTCTAGAATGAGAAAATAATAAAATTTGAAAATATTCATTAAAATATCTAATATTCCTTTTTAAAGATTTAATGTGACTTTCCCTTTGGTCACATTGATAATTATAACACACGTAAATTGAAAAACTAAATCATGCATAGAAGAGGTTAAATTTTACAAATTTTTAATCATGAATCTATAGGTTTCAACATCAATGGATTTTATAGACACATCTAAATATAATTTTAAATTAGTACTCATGAGATAATTTTAACAGTTATAATAATCTGAACAAAATTTAATAAATATGTCTATTCATATATGGATTGATTTATAAAAATACCATCATTTATTTGAATTACTTTCATACTATGGAACAATTTGAATTCCCCCATCATAACCAAATAAAAAAAATTAATTAAATATAATAATTCAATACAGATATTTTCCAATAGAGGTCCAAATATAATTTTATGAAAAAACAATTTAGAATTATTACAACACAAATTTGTTTTTAATAAAAAATATTGGATGGAATTTTGTGTTTTTGATTTTTTTTCTAAATAAATTTTTGTAAACTAAAATACCTATCTTAGGAATCTTGACCAAAATCTTATAAATCATTATCGTTTAAAAACATGAGCTATATGATATTAGTATTTAGTACTAGAGGTGTGTCTATCATATATCTCTTCAGAAATATATTTTTTACTAAAATATATTATAAAGTCTTTTGAAATATTTTTTATCCTCAAAATGTAGTATTAGTTAAAAAATAAAAATATATTATAATTTAGAAACATGTGAAAATGATTCTAAAAAATAGATAGCATCATATTGATAATATCCTTCAACAAATAATATAGTTTCATTTTTTCCTATATATTAAAATTCATTAGGTTTATTACAAAAAATTATTTTTTACCAATAACATAATAACCATTTGGTGAAACAACTAATGAATGCACATTATTTATAGTAAACTAATTAAACTCATAATATTTTTTTAAAATATCTACGCAAAAAAATATAAAGATTCATGAATGTTATTAGGAAACATTATATGAAATAAAATCATGATAAGAACATGTATTCATAATAGTTTATTTTGGTTAGAAACATTTAACTGAACATGATTAATAAAATTTAATACATGATGATTTAAATGGTTTCTATATAATATTTAAGGAATATGATAAAATTTGGAATAAATATTATCCCACCAAACATGTAAATTTGTTTCTTGATGTATATTTTATGTAAAATTAAAATCTCTATATTCATCCTCATGTTTTTCAATATCAATATCCTTTTTATCTAAATATTTCTCTTAAAACATAACATTAAATAATTCTTCAACCACTATGGGTTGTTTGTTACTTACTATATTTGCATTAATATTATTTGAATATCATATGAAGATTCCTTCCTCAGATGTTAAATAAAAATTATCTAATGTTCACTTTATTTTGAGAATAAAGACATTATAACAAAATACCATAAAATAACTAATTTTTTGATTTGTACCCTTCGAAAGAATATAATGTTTCATTTTTATATATGGTGCTAAAAGAATTCTACTGGTAACATAACAAGAAATATACATAGATTATATCCAGAAATGTTATGGTAGATTAAACACATTTAACATGGTTCAATACATTTTTTATGGGTTTTATTTTACCACTCAACTACACCATTTTGATGTGGTGTTTGAGGGGAAAAAAATTAATTAAATACCCATTTTATTCTCAAAAAAAGATTACTTAATGATTATTCACATTAAAAAAAATATAACATCTATTTTATGTAATTATGAATCCTTTTATCACATTGAACCAATTTTTAAAATTTAATAATCATATGTAATGTTTCATATTGTTTATGAAAATAAACCCATGTGATTCTAGTAAAAACCTGAAAAAAAATATCTCTTAAAACTAAAACAAGATGATTTCATATGGCTATATAAATCAAATTTTATATGATATTGAGGCACTATAATTTTAACTTATTTAAATATCTTGATGCTATTTCAGTGTTTTCTACATTTCAATAATGATTTCCAAACATTGGTGTAGTCCAATTTTTGTTTGTGAAGTTATTGAAATGTTTTGTTCTGGTATATAATTTTCATTAACCACAAATTAATATCTCCAAAATTCATTTAAAAAAAACAGTTCTCATATTGTACATCATTTAACAATTTAACAACTTTTTTAGTTAATTAATACATATTAATTAAATAATTTTAGTATTACATATTTTCATAAAGTGAAATAGATTTATTATTAAATAAAATGAATGTATCTTTTTGGAATTTTACAAAATTTCCATTATCACATATTTTTTAAATTAATACCAAATATTGTTTCAATCCTTAAACATACAAAAATTCTATGATAATAATAGATTTATAATTTCAAACATCACTGAAATGTTTTTCCTTTACATTAATAAATTAAAATAAAAGTAACATTACCTTCATCACACATATTGAATGGTATTTTATTTAATATATAACTAGTCATGTGTTCAGTATACCAACTATCCATGTACCAAAAATCTCTTTTCAAGATCCCATGATACTTTTCCAATAAATTTGTTTATTTTAAAATCTATTTATCAATGAAAATTAGGTTATAGTGGTTTTAGAATATGAATTCCTTGAAATCCAATGTGACTTAAAAAACGTGTTTTTTGAAAATTTTGAAGATAAATCCTATTAAATTAATGCCTTTAAATGTAATATAGATTGTAAAAATATGAATAATTATTAATTTTTATAATGAAAAATCATTAGACCACTAAAACATGTAGTAGTAGATGTATGACCAATTTTTTCTTTTTAAAATTTGTCTATTAAGTTTTATATGAATTATTATCATAATAATGATTGATTGTAATTTTTTACATTTTATTAAAACTAATCATTTTAAAAATGTGTTCTATACCTAGAACAAAAAATGGTTAGATTTGAATTTAATGTTTCATTTTTATATTTGAGATGTTCATTAACATTATAATAACATCAACATTAATTATTTTTTCATCATGGAAATTATTCATGAAATCAACTTACCCTTCTAATTATTCATTTTTATAAAGGGTATTTTTAATTTTTCATGACAATTTTACAAATCTGGTTGATAATAATTTTAATCATCATTGAATGATTTCTTTTGATTTTTATTTTCCGTAAAAAATAACATTATATTGTCTCTTATAACTCTTGTATAATCTACTGATCCTTTCAAAATTATATTCATTTTGATCCATATATTTATGAAATTTTTGAATAGCAGGGTTTTCATATTATAAAAAATAAGATGAAATATAATATGTATAGTAACGTGAATGACTTGATGAATCCATAAAAAAAACATTTTACACATACATTTTAGAACCATATACTTTTTTAGTAATTTAAACTTTATTACAACACCATTTGGTCAATTATTTTCGGTTTCCAATACTGGAAATTTATAGAAAACAAGAGTAATCAAATTTGTGAGCTATATAATAAATTAAAAATGAAAGAATTAGATATTTTAATTTTGTGTTATATTTTGATAATTTCATTACTTTTATGAATAATCATCTATCCCCTCTACCAGATCACTATTTCTAAAGTTGTCCTTAAAATAGAATATAAATATATTTTTAGGAAACAAACAATTATGTCTAAAAACATATAAAGATTTGTATCCAAACATAAGAAATCATATATATCTTTTTTAATTTTATTTTTTACTATTAAATGTATATGGTATTCTATTATTTCCTTTATAGTAGGAATCAATCAATTTGGACTTTTTTATCACAAGTAATTGTCAGAATTAAAAAGGTAGAAAAATCTGGGAACTCCCCTATGTGGTTTGGAATCATGGCAAAACAAAATATGTAAACATTATAATGGTACAATTGTATACTTGTATTGGTTAAGAGGGAATAGTGAAATAAAATGTAAAGATATATTACATAGTCTGAAATGATATATTGATCCTTGAAACTCAATATGAAAATAGTAGAATATATTATAACGATAAAAAACATGAAATATAAAGATATATTTAGAAAATAAATAATATGACATACACATGGTTATGAATAATTTAATAAAAACATAAGATAATAATTTGATATAATAATTTAAAAATCTTCGATAAATTAGAATTACATAATGTGTTTTGTCTTAGGTAAAAGAAAATGAATAAATGAATTTTCTAATTTATATAACATGAAGTGGTTCAAGGAACATATAATTATTAGACATATTTTATAATAATACAATCTACCTCTTTTATTTTGATATATTTGGATGTGGTTTTAATGAAAAAATTCATTATTCCAATTTCTTTTCTATGAGTTATTCATGTTTTTAAGGGAGTGATTTTAATTTTAATGATTTTTTCTAAAATGAATTATATATGTAATTTATTCATGTTATAGATATTTTTCATTATTTATGATAATGAGTGAGACTAATATAGGTCTTTTTAATGGTTTATTCTTATAATGTTCTCCATAGTATTTGGAAATGCTGTCAGGGTGATTTGAATATATATTTATCTTAATATGCTACAGATATCCAACCATGTTTCTTTAATTGGGAAAAATAGTTATAAATTATCCCAATATGGGTTAAAAATGAGTTAAAATATGTGATAAAATAATTTTATAGGAATCCAAAA
This sequence comes from Viscum album, assembly GCA_963277665.1. Taxonomy (NCBI): domain Eukaryota; kingdom Viridiplantae; phylum Streptophyta; class Magnoliopsida; order Santalales; family Viscaceae; genus Viscum; species Viscum album. Next base: position 686,787,542 of record OY728129.1, on the reverse strand, counting down.
AAATCTATTGTTTCTGGGACATTAAAATTTTTATTTGGAAAAACATTTATTTCAAATTTTTCATGCAGGTTGATTCATCAGAATCATATCTTATGCTAATGATTTAGAAAATAAATAATTATTTATTATCCAATTTTGGATGTGTATGAATTATATTATGTTTTTCTCATAAACATTTTATGTGTTATTATAACCTTATTGAAATCTTATTCTCAATCATGATATTTTATTGTTAATTCCAATGTTAACTCTTACTGAGAATTTCTGCTCACCCTTATTATGTTTTAGACTTTCTAGTTTTTTAATATTTATTTTAAATATGATATTTCATAATGGGTTTTAATCTATTCATAATTTTATGGGATATTTTAAAGACTTGTTATAATAATATAATTATATAATGGTAAGAATTACATTTTTATTGAAAGGGTAGGGGTAGGAATTATAACGCGTTAAACCTAACACTATAAAAGTCAAAACCTAAAAGGTATTGGGTATGTAAGTAACTCAATAGATCCTTTTAAAGGTATAATTATATATTTAAACAACTAATTGAAATATTTTCCTATCTTATATATATTTATCTAAATTATGTTTTAATCAGTGGATCAAGGAGTATAGGTTAAGGAAATTATAGATTCTTTTTATAAATTGTATTCAATTTTTTAAAATGATAATGTTTTACCACTCTTGATGTTGGTGTCCAAATATATATTGTGACTTCTCCATTGGAAATTTTTTTAATGAGTTTCCCCTTTTATAATTATAATGATTTGTGTCGAATAATAATTTTTTTTATTTTTAGGAGTGGATTTATTTTGAACCTAGATTCAATTCGAACAAATATAACATTTTCCATGTATTTAATTTTGAAAAATATCTTGTATGTGTTGACTGTGTTTGATAAAATTTCTCTAATGGATACCTGTTTCCAAAAAATTTCAAAATGATATTTTGAATGAGGATTTTTTTAAAAAATTTACCCATTGCCTATCGTAAATATTGATTTTTTGGATGATATAATGGGTAACACATGGGAGAGATTTTATATATATTTTGGGATGGGTATGTTACTATTCTTATTCATAAGATGTATAGAGTTCAATTCTATGGATTCAAGGAGATTCTCTATGATATGTTACTTATTTAAGTTTACATTGTTTAAAAAGTGTACTAAGATAATGTATTATACTACATGACCCCATAGGTTGGACCACCAATTATTAAACAAATATATTTATATAGTTTTGACATTCCATGGTTTTTTACCAATATATTATTTTATTATGATATGTTTGTTTATATATTAAAACATTTAATTATAATGTTTGATTTAATTATCTATTTTATTCATATTTTTGGTTTCTTTGACAAAAAAAATCATAAATTATGAAAATTCATTATTTATTATCTTCTTAATATGTATAACTATTATTATTCAATATGTAATGTGTTCTATATTAATGCTAGTATGTTTCGAGGATTTTTTACACAACCTATATATACCATTGGAAGTATGTGTAAGTGTTTTTTAAATAATTTAACTATAATGATGTTGATTTCTATATTACATATCATTTAAAATTATTTCATCTTCTATAGTATGAGTTTAGTAAAAACCAAAGTTCACATGAATATTTCTTAATATGGAAAATTTTGACACCCATAATTTTTTATTTGAATATTTTAGTTATATAAGATCCATTTCATAAAAATATATATCTATAATATCATTTTTATGTATGTTTTGCTGAAATTACCTATATTAGATACATTTGGATAACAGTTTTGGCCTATTAATATACCATTGTTTCTTATTCTCTATTTGGAATGATCAATATTATTTTCACTATTATTTATTGGTGTACCCACCAATCCAATGTATATGTCATCAAAGATTATCAGATGTAAAACATGTTATGTTTTATCAGATTAAGAGATGGAAATAATCCCATCTATGTTATAACTAATACCATATAACTAGTCCACATAATGGGGTGACTAGGAACATGCCTCATTTATTTTTTTGGAATTACCCTAATGATGGGGAAGTTTGAACTAGGGTAGTTCCTTAAAATGGTATCAGAGCCCTCTATTATTTTCTAGAAAATATGGAAATATGGAGTAAGACTATAGATACTCGAGTTTGTGTATAGGGGAGTTCCTGGATATCTATATTTGTTTCATATCTTGATTTACCAATATGGTCATAGATGCTGTTAGGAATTTATTTTTGTTATTTTTTATTTGATGGATTATTTAAGTTTCATGTTTAGGATGATTACCTAAATTTTTTTGTTGGTTTATTTTTTAAATGTATTATTCAATGACATTATTCATGCACTTTATGTATATAGTCAATGAATCTCATAAGGACCTATAATAAGAGATGTTAATATTCCACAAAAATATCCCTACCAACAAATCAACCTATAGATTCCAACATCATTGAATCAATGATAAGATACCTATAGTACCATAGTTAATTTTATGAACTAAGGCTAGCCTGGTTATTAGATAGTTCACAAGAGTCCATATTTTTGGTTTCTCCTACAATATGATGAGATTGGAGGTAATAATATCTAAAATAATTATTGGAAAATTTTTAATGCATATTCATTTTTTACTACAACCATAATATACCAAAGTTATTCTTTACTACCAATGTGATAGAATGTTGGAGATAGAGTTGGAAGGACATTGTTGTATTAGATTAGTTTATTAGGGATATTACATGGACATGGATCCTGATAATTAATAAAAAACTATTTTACTATGAGAAATTAATAGTAGCGAGGGACAAGGAATTTTTGTCCCTTGAGTAAGGGGACCATTTAGTAATGGAGTACACGACATAGTACTCATAAATGATCTACCAATTACCCATTCTCATTGAAAATAAATAATTAATGTTATATAATTTCAAAATTGTATTAAAACTAGAAATTAGGTCCATGTTCATTATAATATTATTTCCATCCAATATTGATGTGATTGATAGGGAGATTATTGATGCGGAAGATATAGATTGGATAGAATGTATGAGTGGTGATCATACTCTCATATATGGGTGTTAGAGATCCTTTGTAGGTAAAAAGAAAATTTAGGGGTAGTAAAAATGAGGTATTAGTATAAGAAAATGACATACCTCATTTTATATTCTTGTGAATTCCATAAGACGAAGGCCATTTGTGTGTCATTAGTATGGTGGAAAGGGATTAACATAAACACATTCCAATAATCCATAATAAATTTCTACTTGTGTGGGATCATGATTCATCATAAAAATATTTTAGGTATACTCCCATGTGTTGGAATGTGGTTTCCACTCTTTCCAATAGTTTCCTACTATATTCAGTTTCATCAAAATTGGAGATATCTGATTCATAGGTGAAAAGGGAATCTCGTTCATCTATATATCCTCAATGTGGGAATGAATTATGGTTCTTGTTTGTTATAGTGAATTATCCATAAAAGTAATATTTTTTGATAGATACTACAATATTTATGAGGTCTAAATTTTCATCTAGATTGTTATCTTAATTTAACTCATTTTTCTCCCGTTTCATTATCTCACACAAGGTAAATGATTAATTGGGATTTTGATTGGAGTTAATTCATTGTATAATTTATCTCTCCACTCAATTAAGAAATAAGTGAAATTAAGGCTATTATGTTCTTTGAGTTCCATGTGATATTTATGTATTATTAGGTTTCTTGTGATATGTTAGAACTTGATTATGAAATATTCATCCTAACCTAAAACATGAATTGAGGGATGGACAAAAGTCTCAAATTAAATTAAACCACCAGAAAGAGATTTTTGCCATCAATTATGGGTGAACACAAATATTTTCGGTGAGTGATATCCAATTTCATGTTTCCAAGGACTGATTTTTCTTCTAGTATGATCCCTTTCAAGTTGATTTTCTATGATTTTTCTTGATGTAGTTGGATAGGCTTTAGGATTCAATATTCCACTACTGGTGTCTATTTTCCCAATAATTTCAAAAATGATTTCTCTGGGTCATTAACCCAATGGGTGGTACAACATAAAAGAAACCTATTCCAAGGTAGGGCATCATTTATACGAAACCATACCAAAAATTCATTGTTTAGTAAAGGGATTTAATGGTTTAGTTATAATAGCATTAGATTAAAGTGTTATTTATTCCCAGAATACAACTAGGGGAATAAATGGTGCTCTTCTTAAAAATATATTATAGAAGGATTTTCCTTTTTGTTAAACTACTATAATCTCAATGTGATAATGATAATAAATTATATTTTGTTTCCATATATTAATATTTTTTATTTTTATCAGGGTTTCCATATATTTTTCAATGATAGATATGAGAATGGGGTACCACCAGTTAATATGGAGGGAGGAATACATTCCCATAACTATAATCTAAATTAGATATTACAATTTTTAGTATCTAATTAAGCTATTATGTTTCAATAATATCCCAGATTTCATTATAGATTTATGAATAGAGTTTTTCAATAGCATATTGACTATTTTTTTTTTGTGGTATTCTCTACTGAATTCATAGTTTAATCCACGATGATGGAGGGAAATGGGGGAACATTGGACATTTATTTAGGATCATTGAAAGACAAATATCAATATAAGAAGTATCAAAAAGTGATTTTCGGATCCATGAGTTGTACATTATGAGTAATTGTTGATAAGACAAGGAATTACTATAAAATTAAAGAAGATCCATGTTGTGATGTCTTGGGAGAGATCCAAGAATATATTTGAGATAATGAGTTTCTTGGGAAATATCAGGTATTGAATTTTAATTTTCTAGAACTTAATTAGGATGAAATATCCCATGATATTTCTTACAAGAGTGGGAGTGAAAATTTAATATGTTATTGATTGAAAGAAATCCTTCAATTATTTATAATATATTTTTAATTCAAATCGTTATTTTATCCTCGTTGATTCATGAACATGTTATCCTTTATATTGTGATATATCTAGTATGTGGTTGGTTTTCATTTTGATGGATGATTAACATGATTTATCCTATGACTAACATTAATGTCTCTCTCATGAGATTAAAAACACCACTTGTGATATTTAATTTAATTTGGTGATTTATTATTTAAATACAAGAACCCTATCTTATTATAAAAAATTTAAATGTGGACCCAGATAAATAAAATTGTAAAATATATCTTCACCTAGATGAATCCAAATCTTAATCACCAATAGTGGGTACATTTCCACCATTATTTCAATTTTCTTTCACAATGGGTATAGGGAAAGTGGATATATATTTATTGAGAGGGGAAATAAATTCCCATACATTGAAGGGGTCTAATAAAGAATGGGAGTTGATGAGAATATTTTTTGATCTTCATTTTTAAGAGGAAGAGGAGGATAAATTTGTGTTACTAACTATAGTGTTGTTATCCCCATCTCATAATTGATATATTTTATTTTTGTTGGTAGATGGACACAAATTTTATTTGATTATACGGTTCATAAATTTTTTGGAGACATTATGTGATTTTTTTTAGTTTCATAAACTCACCATCAACTATTTAGAAGAAAATGAGACTTGCTTAGATTTTAGGATATAATTAATGCATAATTTTCACCAAAGTAGCTGTGTTATTCACTAAAGAAATTAAAAAATGTTCAATGATATGAAATACTAAATTTTATAGTCCAAGGTTAATTATTACTATTTAGATTTTGTATCACAGTGCCTCACTTGTCAGAGAATAAAAAATTTGTACTAGAAGATGTATTGGCTATTGGAACTTCCCATATCATGGTGATGATATAGTTTTATACCACCAAGGATTTCATAAATTTATTTATATAACCTCTTTGGGGGTTCAATTTTATATGGGTGTATATCCATCAATAGAAAAATCATCCCATTTTATTCCAATTAAGGAGTTGATAATAATGGAAGTCTATGGAAACCATTTAGTACAATATATTTGTTTAATTCAAGGTGTAATTTATGTTTTTGATTTAGAAAAAAAATCGTGAATTGCATTAATTTATATAAGGTTATTCAGGTGTCATTCAGTTTTAATTTTAAATTGATCATGACCTACTATCCCCAAACTGAAGCTCAAATAGAGTGGGATATCTATATTATTATGGATATAATATGATATTTTTTCCATGATATTGATAGATAAAAGGAGATGTATTATCATTTTATATTGTCTTATATAATAATATATACCTTGAAATAATATAGTTGACCCCATTTATATCTTTGTACAGATGTTCATGCCAACCCCATATATATATTTCTGAGATTTGTGAGCATTCAACGTTGGGTGTGGTTTTTTTAGGAGATGATGAAAATGATTTAAATTATAACTAAATATAAAAATTATACATAGAAATTATATCATAATAGATGAATATTCATTACATAACATATTGGTCCACACTATAATCCCCTAGTTTTCATGCCTTTAAAATCTTAGATACATAAAAACTTATTTATATATGAAATGCATCTTCTCTATCTAATCTTTTCAAAACTAGAACCCTTTATAGACATATAATACCTAATAACTATCTTCCTAACTTGGGGATGTGAGTAATGGGAAATTTTGACCTCATATTCGTCTCAAGGACAAAGAATGGAGAAACAAACACAATATTAGATAAGGATATAGAAACATTGAAATAATAATGGAATACCATACCCTATATTCCAAAGATCATAGACCTGAGTAATGGGTAAAATCAAGGTAGTTCATAAGAATTTTTTCATAAATTAATCAAAGAAAATGATCTATGAATGCATAAAATTATAATTATACATAGAATTATGGAATACCAATAAACATAGAAACTCATTTATTTAGTAATCAAGGATTTATTGTGAGGGCTATGATAGAGGATTGGGTTTGGTCCCCTAATCATTATATGTGTCAAGGTTCACATCTGAAATTTTCATAGTGGATTGATTTTACCCTCTAAACAATCTTAGAGGCCACGAATTACTCCCATTACTATCCTAGTGGATATATTCTCTTACTAAACAGGGTTTACACTCTATTAATGTAATATTTTACTCATGAGATTCAATATTTACCCATTGTATTAGAAGTATATATATGTCTCGGTCATCATATAATTAAAATCATACATATGTGTGATGCAATTTAATATAAAATCATAATATAAAAGCCCATGAACACAAATTGATTTCGTAAACAATTCTTCATTATATAAACCATAGAAAATAAACATGGTTCATAAACTTCTCATCATTTCATCCTAATATATCATGTGGAATATGAATGAGAATTAGAAGCACCTTCTCATAATAGACAACAAACAATAATATAAAAAATATTAATTATATCCTTATTTGAAATCCTTAGTAAATACAGAGTAACATCAATGGATGCCTTCTTATATAGAATTTATTTAAGGATCAGTTGGGAAATTTATTAAGGATAATAATCTTACAAATAGAAAATCCACCTTTTTAAAACTAAATGATCACAAACCATTTTGAAAATACTTTTCCATGAAAATAAAATTAGAAATTTATGATGTAATATCTAAAAAAATTATTATTAATAAATTAAAAAAAATTATTGTCATACTTTTAAAAATAAGGATTCCTTTATAATTTTCAATATAAAGTTTAAATATCATTAGTCAGAAATTAGTGAGATGATTCATTTAAAATAATTTTGTAAAAAGTAAAACACGTGTAAAAATTTATTTAATAAGTCATCGTAGAATAGTAAAATCACTATTCAAATCATTTTTAGAAAACATAGTGATGGAAGAAAATTTTTTTTATTCAACTGAGAAATAATGTCTATTTTTCTTTAAAAATTTCAGCAGGAGTCTTTAGTATAAAAGTTGTCATAATTAATGGAAAACTAGTATTTCCATGATATAACCATGGGAAAATAAAATAAATTAAATCCTTAAGAGGCATGACATATGAATTTATCATTTGACACTTAATCATAAAAAAATTGCTAAACAATGATATTGTAACATAAAATTAGTACCCCTTATATATCTTCTAAATGAAAAGGTCCATGAAAGAATAACATAAAATTAAACATCAAATATTAGAAGGAAAAATAATTTCATGAAAAAATAATTAATATGGGATGCTTATACATATCATTGAGGAATATAGTTGTGTAACCTATCATATGTTACAAACAATTTAATTTGGGTTGAAATTCCCATACCATAAGAATTGACTTCCTTCTTACTCATTCACACATTATTTTATTAGAAAATCCTCCCTTTAATCTCTTATTACATACAATAGGTTTATTATTTTGGGATGAAAAGAAGCTCTATAATGTGGATACTAACTTTGTTGATGGATTTCACAATGGAGTTATCAATCTAATGGTCTTAAGAGTTTTGAAGAAGTTTATGGAGGAAGAATACTTTTATAAATAACAAAGAGTGCAATTTTTGTGAGTAGTAATAAATTTTTCATAATGGGATGTCACTATGATTACATGAGTCTCAAAATTTGATAATCAAGGGATTTGAAGGATTCTATGATTGAGGAACAAATTCACCACAAATAGGTATATCTTTTAACAATTTTGTTCTTTAATCTCTAGGTTTACTCACTTTTACACTTTTATTTATCACCATAGTAAGTATGTTCTAATTATATAGCTAGGTAAATTATAATTTAACAATAAAATTAAAACAAGCCTTACCAAATAATTTGGCCAAATGATTCTAAATATAAAATCCAATTTAATTAATAATTATACAATGTTCATTGAAAATTAAATTTTACACATGGGTTTGTAATTAGAAAAAACATTGTTTAACTTTAATCATTGTAGTTTAAGTTTTACTATTTTATTTATTATTTATGAAAGAAAATAATTTTAACTTATAAAATAAAATTTATTTTTATTATTAATAAAAAGTAAAATATTACATCAAATTAAATTCAAATATGTTAAAAAGCTGAATTGAAAGTAGAATATTTAGACATGATTAAAATGCAGATATTGAATGAAATTTACAAAAATGTATAGAAAGTTTTAATATCATTATTTAATAAGAAACTAATTAAAATAAAATAAATATTATTATTAAATATATATTTGAACTAATGATACTATCAAAACAATATTATAATAAAATGGATGTTGTAAATACATTAAATGAAAAAGGATGTTTTAATAAAACATAGTATTTTTATTATATTCATAGAAAAAATAAACACTTTAGAAAATTCTAAAACAATCCTTCAAATATAATTTATACATGTATACTTTAAAAATGATGTTTATTTGGAATATATTTGTAATAAAAGTGGATAAAGTATTCTTATTATTTTGTGAAATATGTAAAAAATCAATTTTATGAGAAAAAAGTATTTTCATAACATATAAGGAATTTAGGAATTATATACTTTTTTTCCAATATGATATATTTATATAAGAAAATTATGAATGATTTTTAAAATGAAGTAATACCTATTAATTAATCTATTTTTAATGATTATGTTTTAAGTATCATTTTTATTATTAGTATTAATAATATATTGCAATTTGTTAAACTCGGTGTTGCATGAAACAGAAGATATCCAAGATATTTATTTTAATAAAAAATATAATTCATAATAACATAGGGGGTCACATTATACCCTCTTAAAATTAATTTCACCATTTAAAATCAACACCATGATAAAAATAATTAGGATACTTATATCTCATCATATTCCTAGGACCCTCTATTGCTTCTTCAAAATGGTTGGGTTTTTCAAAAAAACATTTATCAAGAGAGAGGACTTGTTTTATAGGACCTTATATCTATTATCCAGAATCCTAACTAGTCATTCATCCAAAGAAATATATTTTTCCAATGGTATGACTTCTATGTTAAATATTTGTGAAGGGTTAGGTATTTTCTTCATTAAGAGAGATACATGGAACACATCATGGACTCAAGAGTGTTTTGGTGAAAGAACCAATTGATAAGGTAATGTCTTAAAACTATGAATTATTCTAGAGGATTGATATATATTGGGAATAATTTTTCATTCAAACCATTTCTAATTATCTTCTTTTATGGAAATAGTATTTGAAACACCATGTCATCAATATAAAATTACTGATCACGCACTCGATTATATGTATAACATTTTTTCTGAATTCATGAAGGCCATAACTATTATTAAATAACTCCAACATTCTCTACAATTTAATTCACTATCTTTGGTATGAATAGCTTATTTCCTTTGAATTTATCCCAACACGTTGATGTTATACACTTATTTCCCTATAGGATTATACAAGTATCCATCTGATAACTATAATGAATGATATTATTTTATGAAAACTCAACAAGAATAATTATTTTTATCCCAACCTGTAACGCCCTGACCCTAGTTACCCAGAGTTGGTGCATTATTACATAACATTGGCATGATCACAAAAGATCAAGTCTCAAAAGACCAATTAGTTTAGTAGCCTTGGAATCACTAGATATATTCATAAAGTTTACATTGCATCATAAAATGAAAACTAAAACAACATAGTCTCCATAGCCTACACTCATATCCCCTCATACTATCCCTACAAGTCATTCATAAAATATATATTCACATCCTGGGAAAAATAAAACCTAGAAAGGGGTGAGCTCAGATGCCCAGTAAGGATAACAATATAGCGGAAAATTTCATAAATAAGTATAAACATTTAAGGCAATGTATAACTAAAACAAAAGCCTTTTAAACTTGAACTTTAGCATAATATGTTAGAAATAAATTGAAATAATGCCATTTTCTTATTCAAATGTATATTATACTAGTCGAATAATCACATGCAATATCAATAACCGCTTTCAGAATGATAGAATGCATAATTTCATACTATCATAACCATGTAGCCAAGGCCTCATGCCAAGACTACAAATATGATTTTTCCAAGGCCTCGTGCCAAGACACAAGTTTGTCTCATGAGACTTACCGATGCATCAAGGAGCTATAGAAGGCTCCACCCATCACTTATTATGTCCAATGCATTCCATATATGAACTGGTTTAAACGTAACAAAATATATCGTATTAAAACTAGTATACAGAAAGTCAATACTTTCTCCATAAATAATGAATGGTATAAAAACAACACATCCACAGTCAAACATATCACCAAACCTTCAATACAATATGGATGTTTTGTATCATAATAAATAAACTTCAAATAAGCTTAAAATCCATGAAAGGATGTTGAAGTAGATGAAATCAAAACTATTTGAGAGAAATATCTCTTTTTTGAAATCATTTAAAAGTAACATAATTATAAAAGAAAACATTTAATTTGAAAATAATCTTTTAAGATTGTAAGGGAAGTTTTGATGATTTTATAATGGCAGAAAATATCCACACCCACCGTATAATTTTAAAAAGACATTCTTACCTTAATTCTGTCGAAAAGGTTAAAAAAGACCTTGTTTGGAAAAAGACAGAATGATTCCTTTATAAGGTTTTATAAAAATTCAATGAGGGTATAAATGACTTTAACCCATATTCTTTCAAATATTAATAATGAATTAAAACACATTTTTAAGAAACATGGATGTCGATGATAAAGAGGTCCCAATAGATAATTACGTATAAACAACCTCAGATAATGAAGAGATTGTGAAATAAAACCTTACCTTGTACTTTTCCTTGGTCGAGTGTAGGTTAACATCCTGTGTAATGGTGAAATAATTGTTATTAAATTATTCAAGAATCATATACATTAATATGATATAATATAAGATATTTTAACATTTCTTTGTTAGTAATATCTTTATATTACCGTTGTTTCGGGTGTTAACAGATTCGTTTTCCTTTATGTACATTATTATCTAAGATGTGTTTGTTATGGATAGGTTGTATCTTATTCATATCCATAATGATATTAAGTCTTTAAACATTATTTTTAACCATAAAATGGTAATTATTCTTGAATGTATACGATGAGGAATGAATCTAATCGTGTTCATGGAGATGGTAGTCCGTACGTACGCACGTGCGTCAATATCATTCTTTTGATATTAAAATATTATATAATTGGGTGGTGTATCATGTATATAGAATAATTATCATGGTATATTTATTATTTACATGAATTACACATCATTATTATACCTATCCATATAATAATGTATTGAATGACAATTACACCACGACGTGGATACGGTAAGCCGTACGTACGCAAGTATAGTGACATGTCATTCAAGGGATGGATAGAATAATGAATATGGGTGTACCATATTTATAATAACATCATAGTATATAGGAGATACTGGAGTTATTATTTTAGAATGGAAATAACAAATAATGAAGATGTTGAAGAAGAAAGGAGCTTGAACGAGGGTGGGGAAATCATTAACTCTTCTTCGGGGTCTTCCTTTTGATTTGATCAAAAGGGCTCCTTAGGATGGATTTTTGATCCAACTAGGGAATCTAGGATTAATTGAGGAATGTTTATAGAATATTTGGGTAGGTTTTGGCTGAGCTAAAAGGCATTGAAGGTATGAATTAGTGAGAAGGGGGAGTGCCCTTTTAAAACATGGGTGAGGGGCACCTTTGGAAAAGCTAGAAATATTATTTTATAATAAATACATATTCGGTTTCTAATGGATAAAAAGTGGATTATTTAAAGGTTAAGGTGGGTATAGTTCTAAAAAAACTCAAAAAATAGATTTTAAATATGTTTGGGTCACTTTATTAACCTTATCTTTTAGTTTTAACTCTTATTTAATTAGTTTGACACTTACCATGTCTCTTTGTATTTTTATATTATATAGTCAATAAACATACTATAAAATTTCAAGAGACACCCAAGGGGTCCATTAATGATACACCTGTCATTATATAAGTATATTGGCCAAACATTATATTTTTAAGAATAGAATATAAATTAATAAAATAATATTTGTTTTAAAAACACTTTTATGTCATTTTTGACACTATTGGGTATTTTGTTTTTGATAATTTCATAACAGCATTATTACTTCGAATAAAATTCATATACTCAGTCCTAATATTTCATATTAACCTATAAAATTAGTGGAATGCATAAAAAGTCTCAAATTACATTAATTTTTATATTTATAATATCAATTATTTTAATATTTCATTAATAATATAATTACTGCATCGCCATTTTGTCATAAATAAATTAAATTATTTAGTGTCTAAAAATTATAAATAAAATACCATTATGTATGAATTTTTTTTAGTTTTCTAATGAATATTTATAATAGAATTTATCTTATGTAAAACCCTATATTAAAAATGTTTTAGTTAATAAACTTTGATTTTAACTCTTTTAACTCTTCTTTGAATTAAATAATAATAAATGTACTAATATAATCCCAGTGGACCTAAATGATCATATTTTATTCCTAAGGTTTTATGGTCGATATACACTTTTCCAATAGAATTAGTTCATGTGTTAGGGCAATATTAATATCATTTTTACCCTTAATTACCCAATTTACTTTTAACCGTGGTAAATAAAAGTAAAAAGTTACTATTCACCAAAAAATATTTTTATATTATTGAACCACATTTTACTCCTTGATATTAACTGCGTCTCTTGGATTTTTGAAACTCCACTCACAAAAGCTGTAAAATTATGTTTTATGGAAATTTCCAAATTTTTCTAGGAGGTGGGTAAAAGACGATGAAAACATCAATAAATTTTTTATATATCTAAAATTATTCTCAACTAACTCCAATGAATTACATTGAACTTATATAGGTATTATGTATCTATTTTTACCTTAATTAAATTTAAATAAAATAAATAATTATTTAAATAAAAATTTGGTTTTAAACTATAACTCAGTGTTTTTCTCACTATTTGTCAACAATTGAATGTTTTTAGAAAAATACCAAAAATTCACCCTAAGCTAATTTTGATATTCTGAATCCAAAAATGAAGTCCATTTTTAAAGATAAACTTTATGAAATTTTAAAAAGTGGGTATTACAGTTCAGAACTACTAGTTTTATTGGTTGTTGTGTGTGTTAGAACTCGAACTTGCGTACAACAAATGCTACTGTATTATTCAAAGTGAAGTATACTGTGGAAGCTTGGGGTGTAACATTATCCCCTCCTTCAAATAATTTCTTCCTCGAAATTTCTAGAATATTACTGCATAAAAAGACTTGGGTTATTCTTCATCATAAGTTCCTCGAGTTCAAACTTTTCCTCTTCCATTTTATGATTTCTCCATAGAAAATTTACCAGACGATTCGTACGGTTTCTCAACATTTATTCTCTAGTTTCAAGAATCCTGACAGGATCTTCCCAATAAGATAGATTGGGTTCGAGTTTTAATTCCTCATAGTTGAGTACATGTTTTGGGTCAGGCATGTGTTTTATAAATAGTGATACGTGGAACACCTCATGAACTTTGGAGAGATTTGGTGGCATTGCTAAACGGTAAGTTACAACACCAATTCATTCTAGAATTTTGAAAGGTCCGATGTACCTGGGAATCAATTTAACTTTCTTACCGAAATCTATGACTCCCTTCTATGGATATACCTTCAAGAAAACATGATCTCCTACCTGAAATTCTAAATCCTTCCTTCGGTTATGGGCATATCTCTTATGCATACTTTGAGCATGCTTTGATGTGGTATTGGATTACCTTCACCTTTTTCATTGTTTTCTCCACCAGTTCTAGGCCTATGTGTTTTCTTTCTCCGACGTCATCCCAACAGGTTGCAGTGCGACATCTCCTTCCGTATAATGCTTCATATGGTTCCATCTGAATACTTGAATGAAAGCTATTATTATAGGGAAATTCTACTAGAGGTGAATATTTCTCCAACATACCCTGAATGTCAAGTGAGAAAGATCTCAAAATGTCTTATAAGGTTTGAATAGTCCGTTCTGATTGTCCATCTGATTGATGGTGGAAGGCAGTGCTCAAACGAAGTTCATTATCCAAGGCCTTCTGAAGACTCTTCCAGAATCTTGAAATAAATGGGGATCATGATTAGAAACAATCGATAGGGGTACTCCATGAAGTCTCACAACTTCATTGATGTATAGTCTTGCTATACGTTCAAGTGGTAAATCATTCCTTATAGCAAGAAAATGTGCTAACATGGTAAGATGATCAATAATGACCCATATTGCATCGTTTTTTCTATGAGTCTTTGGTAGTCCCATGAAAAAGTCCATTATGATGTTATCCCATTTCCAATAAGGTATGGGAATATGTTTTATGACCCCTCAAGGATGTTACCTTCCAGCTTTCACTTGTTGACAAACCATACATCTTGACACAAAATCAGAAATATGCCTCTTCATGTTATCCCACCAAAAATGTTCCTACAAATCCCTATACATCATGGTTCTCCCAGGGTGTATAGAGAAATTGGAACTATGATCATCATCCAACAATTCCCTTTTTATATCAGGTATATTGGGAACACAAAGTCTCTTCCCAAATTTCAAAATTCCATCTTCATACACAAAGTCACTCAATCTCCCATAATTCCCAACTTTAATCTTCTTTTGAAATTCTTCATCATCAGTCTGAGAACTCTTAATCCTTTCTAGTAAAGATAGTTTTGCAGCCATTTGAAAAAGCATTGATGTTTCACCTTCCATGGTGATTCCCATAGCCATATTTACTATATCCATGTATATAGGATCCTTTTAAACTATCATCTGGTACAAAACTCCATGATTCTTTCTGTTCAAAGCATCTGACACCTTATTTTACTTCCCCTAGTGGTAGTTTATCATGCAATCATAAAACTTCAGTAGTTCAATCCATATCTGTTGCCTCATGTTGAGGTCTTTCTGTGAGAAGATATACTTCAAACCCTTGTGATCAGTATAAATCTCACATTTCTCACCATAGAGATAGTGTCTCTAAATCTTCAAAGAAAATATTATAGTCGCTAACTCAAGATCAAGAGTAGGATAGTTCTGCTCATGAATTTTTAGTTTCCATGATGCATAGGCAATAACCCTATCATTCTGCATAAGGACACAACCAAGTCCTTTCTTTGAATCATCACTATAAATAACAAACCCCTCATTTCCCAATGGTAGAGTCAATATAAGAGCATTGACTAATCTTCTCTTAATTTCTACAAAACATAATTTACACTCTTTTTTCCAAAAAAATTTAACCCCTTTATGTGTGAGCTTCGTTAATGGGTTATCCAATCGAGAAATGTTCTGGACAAAACACCGATAATAACCTACTAAGCCAATAAAACTACGTACCTCAGTTACACTCATTGGTGTTGGCCATTCTGGGATTGCTCTTGTCTTTGAAGGATTAACATAGATTCCATCCTTAGAGAGAATATGGCCAAGAAAAGAAATCTCCTGAAGCTAGAATTCACACTTGCAAAACATCCCATATAATTCATGTCTTCTAAGAGTCTTCAGGATAATGCGGAAGTGATTATCATGATCCTTGTAGCTTTTGAGTATACCATGATATCATCAATAAATACCAACACAAAATAATTTCCTATTCATTAGATCCATGAATACGGAGGGTGCGTTATTCAATCCAAAAGGCATTATTGTAAACTCATAATGCCCGTACCTTGTTTGAAATGCTGTCTTCGGAATGTCTTCCTTCTCCACAAACAACTGATGGTATCCAGATCGAAGGTCAGTCTTTGAAAAGTATTTAGCTCCATGTATTTGGTCGAATAAATCATCAATGCGAGGTACGTGATACTTGTTCATTATTGTTATAGCATTGACTTCCCCGTAGTGGATACATAACCTCATGGATCCATATTTATTCTTAACAAAAAGGACAGGGGCTCCCATGGAGTAACAATAGGGAGAATAAATCCCTTATTACTCAATTCCACTAGTTTTTTCTTTATTTCCACTAATTCCACAGTTTCCATTCAATAAGGGGTCTTTGATATGGGCCTTGATCCTGGAATTAAATCAATGGAAAGCTCACTTCTTATTCTGGAGGATTTCCAGGTAAATCCTGTAGAAAAACATCAATATATTCCTTCACAATAGGTAAATACTCTATTTGGACATTCCTTTCCCCACCCACAGTTATTTCATTCTCTTCCTCCCTAATAATTGAATTTAGTTAAGCTAATGGGGGTGGATCTAGATAAGAATTAGGTGGTGATGATTCTGCTCTAAAGATAAGGTGTTCCTTGTCATCATCATCAAAAATCGTAACCTCCTTCTTCTTATAATAAATCTTTGCATCATAGTCCGAAAGACAATCCATACCAAGGATTATGTCAAACTCAATCATAGGTATGACGATGAGATCAGCAGATAAAGAACATTTATGTGCTCTAATGGGAACTGATTCACAGAACATTCTAGCAATGATACTTCCCTTAGGAGTTTTAACTAACAACTCCCTTGTTAAATAAAATTGTAAATAACTTATTTTCTTAGAAAACTGGGAAGATATGAAACAATGCGATGATCCAGAATCAAATAAAGCATTTTCTAAACTTGAGGAAACCATTAAATTACCTTCCACCACGTCTTTTGGAGATTCTACATTAGTAGTAGTGATAACATACGCTTGTCCTTGATCCCTTGGCCTTTCCAGAGGTAAGTTCCCCTAATTCTTAGGAAATTAATTTGCATAATTTCTCATCTCTGTACAATTATAGCATTCCACATTCACACCAACTCTCTTTCCCCTACAATCATGAGCTTAGTGGCCTTTTTGACCACACTTATAAAAGACTCCCATTCCCTTCAAGAAAATACCAAGGTGTTTCTTCCCACATTTACTGCAGGATGGATATTCAACATTTCCCTTCTTCCCCTTATTTCCATTCCCATAGTGATCAATAGATCTCTTCTTCTCTTACTTTGCTTTAATGTCGTAATAATTAGAGAATTCTTTTTCTATCTTGATAGCACATGAGACAATATCTTTGTACGACAAGAAAGATTGTGAGACTAATGGTCGATGGAAAAATGGTTTTAACCCATCAAAGAAACTGTCAGTCTTACTTCTTGAGTTACTTATATAATCTACTGCATGCCTCTCTAACCTTGTATAGTTAGCCTCATACTTTACAACACTCTCATTCTCCTTTTGCCTTAGACTCAGAAATTTCCTTTCCATATCTGCTCGATGGTCATGAGAAAAGTATTTTTCTAAGAAAATCTCTTTGAACTCCTTCCATTCCATATTTGATATTTCATCATCTTCTTTCATGTTTTATATCAATGACCACCTTTGATCAGCATCTCCAGTGAGGCGATAAAATCCCATGATAACTTTTTCCCTTTCACTACTTCCCAAATCCAGAAATATTTTCTCTGGGGAACTTATCCATTGCCCAGCTAATAATGGATTTTCACTCCAATTGAACATTGGTGGTTGCTGCCTCATGAAGCGATTTAACATTTATCCTCCACGCTGCGGATCAGGGTGCTCTATATGGGTAAGGTTATAATTCATAACCTGAGTTAGTTGTCCCAGTATGATGATTAGCTGATCAGCACCAGTTGCATCACCAGATCCACTTTAATTATCTTGAGCAGGAGGTAAATCCCTACATGGAGTGCGTGCATTGATACGGTTTCCATTTCGTCCACTAGGCGCCATTTCTAAACAATTTCATACACTAGACTAGTTTAGGAAAGGAGAAACATAAATCCAAACTTGTAAAACACTTAACATAAATTGAACAGTTTATGGATATAATCGACAATCATAAAAATGTTTTCCTTTAAAAAGTATATCCTCATAAACCCTTCATAATTATTTGTAATGAAAATGAGAATTATACTAAGCATATCCCCTGGGAGTGTTGTAACCAAGAGGGCAGCAAGGCCTGTTGTCGTGCACCAGTTCCTGTTTAAGTCTAGCTCAAATTGGTGTTTTTTTAGGTTTTACCCCTAGGTACATCTATGCCAGAGCCGCCTCTACCTGCCCGTATCCAGACAGAGATGTATTGCTCAGAAAACTCACAAAATCTCTACAATACCAAAATACTAGGATGTTCTTCTATACTAATCCTCAAAGACTATCTTAGGGTTATGTGCTTTAATCAGAGTTTAACTAAATCTAGTTTCCAAGGTTTTTTCTAAACTTTCTCTGATACCAACTGTAACGCCCTGACCTGAGTTACCAGAGTGGGTGCATTATTATATAACATTGGCATGATCACAAAATATCACGTCTAGAAAGACCGATTAGTTTAGTAGCCTTGGAATCACTAGATACATTCATAAAGTTTACATTACATCATAAAATAAAAACTACAACAACATAGTCCTCATAGTCCACACTAATATCCCCTCATATTATCCTTATAGGTCATTCATAAAATACTTCTTCACATCATGGGAAAAATAAAACATAGAATGGGGTGAGCTCAGATTCTCAATAAGGATAACAATATAGCGGAAACTTTCATAAATGAGAATAAACATTTAAGGCAATGTATAACTAAAACAAAAGCCTTTAAAACATGAACTTCATCATAATATGGAAGAAATAAAATGAAATAATTACATTTAATTATTCAAATGGATATTCTAATAGTCAAATAATCATATGCAATATCAATAACCAATTTCATAATGTTGGAATGCATAATGCCAGACTATCATAACCACATAGTAAAGGCCTCGTGCCAAGACTGCAAATAGGATTTTGTCAAGGCCTCGTCCCAAGAAACTATTTTTTCAAATGAGACCTACCAAAGCATTGAGGAACTATAGTGGGCTCCTCCCATTACTTATTAAATCTAATTCATTCCTCATATGGATAGTTTTAAACATAACATAAACATTCGCATTAAAAATAGTAGACGGAATCTCAATACATTCTCCATAAACCATGAATGGTATAAAAATAACACATCCACAGTCAAACATATCACAAAACCTTTAATACTATATGGAAGTTTTGTATCATAATAAATTAACTTCATATAAGCATAAAATCCATCAAAAGATGTTGACATAGATGAAATCAAAACTATTTGAGAGAAATATCTCTTTTTTGAAATCATTTAAAAGTCACATAATTATAAATGAAAAAATTTACTTTGAAAATATTCTTATAAGCTTATAAGGGAAGCTTCGATGATTTTCTAACGGTAGAAAATAGCTGCACCCACCGCATAAGTTAAAAAAGACATTCTTACCTTATTTATGTTGAAAAGGTTAAAAGGACCTTGTTTGGAAAACGACAGAAAGATTCCTTTATAAACTTCTTATAAAAATTCAAAGAGGGTATAAATGACTTTAACCCATATTCTGTAAAATAGTGAGAATGATTTGAAATACATTTTTATGAAACATGGATGGGGATGATAAAGAGGTCCCAGTAGATAATTACATATAAACAACCTCCGATAATGAAGAGATTGGGATATAAACCCTTACCTTGTACTTTTCCTTAGTCAAGGGTAGGTTAACCTCCTGTATAATGGTGAAATTATTTTTATTAAATTTTTCAATAACCATATACATTAATTGGATATCATATATGATCTTTTAACATTGCTTTGTTAGTAATATCTTTGTATTATCATTGTTTCGGGTGTTAACTGATTCATCTTACTTTATATACATTGTTATGTATATTGTGTTTGTTATGGATAGGTTGTATCTTATTAATATATAGAATTATATTATGTCTTTAAAAATTATTTTTAACCATCAAATGAAAATTATTCTTGAATGGATACGATGGGGAATGAATCTGATCACGTTCGTGGAGACGGTAGTCCGTACGTAAGCATGAGCGACAATATCATTATTTTGTATTTAAATAATATATAATTGGGTGTTGTATCATATATAAAGAATAACTATCATGTTATATTTATTATTTAAATGAATTACACATAATTATTTTACCCATCTAAATAATAATGTATTGAATAACAATTACACCACGATGTGGAGACATTAAGCCGTATGTACGCATGCATGGGGACATGTCATTCAAGGGATGGATAGAATAATTAATATAGTTGTAAAATATTTATAATAACATCACAGTATATAGGAGATACTAAAATTATTATTTTAGAATGGAAATAAAAAATAATGATGAAGTTGAAGAACAAAGGAACTTGAAAGAGGGTGGTGAAAATATTACCTCTTTTCGGATTCTTCTTTTTGATTTGATCAAAAGGGCTCCATAGGTTGGCTTTCTGATCATACTAAGGCCTCTATATGGAATTGAGGGATGTTGATAGAATATTTGGGCAGGGGTCGACTGATCCAAAAGGCTTCAAAAGTATAAATTACTGAGAAGGGGGAGTTCCCTTTTATAAGAGGGGTGAGGGGCCCCTTTGGAAAAGCTAGATATATTATTTTATAATAAACTAATATTCAGTTTCTAATGGATCAAAGTATATTATTTAAAGGTTAAGGTGTGAATAGGTCGAAACAAACCCAACCAATAGGTTTTAGATAGGTCTGGGTCACTTTATTAACCTTATCTTTTAGTTTTAACTCTTTGTTAATTAGTTTGACACTTACCATGTCTCTTTTTATTTTTATATTATATAGTCAATAAACATACTATAAACTTCCAAGAGACCCCCAAGTGTTCCATTAATGATAAAAATTTCATTATATAAGTATATTGGCCAAACTGTATATTATTATGCATAGAATATAAATTAATAATATAATATTTGTTTTAAAAACTATTTTATGTCAATTTTGACAACATTGGGTATTTTGTTTTTGATAATTTCATAACAGTGTTATTACATCGAATAAAATTCATAAAACTAGTCCTAATATGTCATATTAACCTATAAAATTAGTGGAATTCATAAAAAGTCTCAAATTACATTTATTTTGATATTTATAATATCAATTATTTTAATATTTCATTAATTAGGTAATTATTGCATCACCATTCTGTCATAAATAAAATACATTATTTAGTGTCCATAAATTATAAATAAAATACCACTATATAGAAAAACATTTTATATTTCTAATGAATATTTATAACAGAATTTATCTTATGTATAACCCTATATTAAAAAAAATTAGTTATTAAACTTTGATTTAAACTCTTTAAACTCTTCTTTGAATTAAATAATAATAAATGTCCTAATCTAATCCAAGTGGAACTAAATGATAATATTTTTTTCCTAAAGTTGTTTTTGGTCGAGATACACTTGTCCAATAGAATTAGGACATGTGATAGGGTAATATTAATATCATTTTTACCCTTAATTGCCCTATTTACTTTTAACTGTGTTAAATAAAAGTAAAAAGTCACTATTCACCAAAAATTATTTTTATCTTATTGAACCACATTTTACTCCTTGATATTAACTACATCTCTCGGATTTTCAAAATTATGCTCACAAAAGCGGTAAAATTATGTTTTATGTGAATTTTTAAATTCTTCTAGGTGGTGGGTAAAAGGCGGTGAAAAGTTCAGTAAAATATTTATATATCTAAAATTATTCTAAACTAATGCTAATGAATTACATTGAACTTATATAAGTATTATGTGTCTATTTTGTAGTTAATTAAATTTAAATAAAATAAATAATTATTTAAATAAATATTTGGTTTTAAACTATAATTTAGTTTTTTCTCTATTCATCAAAAATTGAAAGTTTTCAAAAAAATAACAAAAATTCACCCCAAGCTAATTTCGATCTTCCGAATCCAAAAAAGAAGTCCATTTTGAAAGATTAAATTTATAAAATTTCAAAAAGTGGGTATGACTATTCATAAAGTCTAGTTTGATTTGTTGTGGTGTGTGTTAGAACTCGAAGTTGCATACAACACATGATACTGTATTATTCAAAGAGAAGCGTACCATGGATGATTGGGGTGTTACACAACCACCATTGAAATACATAAAACAAGACCTAAAAATATTCTATAGGTTTTGAGTTGTTCTAAGAGAAATTTCATCTATGTAAGGATGATATTCAATACTGAAACCCAATTATGTTTCATGGTATTACCAAATAAATTTACAAAACATCATAGTAAACATCTAATCCCAATCAGATACTATAGAATACAATACTCCCTGAAACATTACAAATCTATAAGTTTTAAAATGGAATTCCAAACCCGAGAGAAAACATAACTGATAGAGATTAATTGTGATGAATTTTTACAATAATGGCTTATCACATATATATAATTGATCCTCATAGATGTTTTGGGGAGTCCAAACACAAAATATATCGTAACATTTTTTTCATTTACATCTTACTATGGGTAATCATTATAACAGCCGCCAAGAATTTTTTCTTCATCTTTAACATAAAAATATACCATAAACCAATATATAAATATTTTAATATCACTATTCACGTCATCCAATGAAAAATACTCTTCAGAACCCCTATACATTTGTGTACTTACATGGTAAATATATAATAAAGAACTATGAGCCTCTTTTAATAGTCTCTTCTTCAAATCGAGTATAGAAAGAGAACTTACATGGTTCATGAACCTTATATGTACATCATATACATGGTTAATGTCATGAACAATTCTTATCTTCTTATATAATTCTACATCTTACTTCTACAACTCTAAAATACTCACTTGAATTGACGGTTGAATACTTATTTGACAATTATAAGATCTCCCCCTTCATTCACAATTTCTATAACTATCTTTGAAAATCCATATCTATTTGATATTTATAGATCCCCATCATATATAATATGACATTATCTTCACTACTCAAATCTGTGACAACCTTGTTTACATTCCAAGGGTTGAAATGTATTTAGAATACAGAATATTTAATCATATCTAATCGTCTTCCATAGTGCATGTTTTACAAATTCTATGTGAATATATAATAAAATCATTTATGAATGTAATATATATCACACCTTTCTCCATAAAGATAACTCTTCCATATCATTAATGAAAAATTTAATAAAGCTAACTCTAAATAATATGTTTTTTAATTTTGATCATAGACACTTAATTTTCCATTTTAATATGATATAACCATGTTATTACACATTTGAACTCTTTTTAATATCTTCTTGTATTCATAATAATTAATTACAAATAATTCCCTACTATAGCGTAATGTAAGCATAGTTGTGGTGACTAATATTTTCAATAGTTACCGAACATTTTCCTGGCATTCATCCATCAAAATGATCTTGGATCTCTTCTGAGTGATCATAGTTATAAGATCATATAGTTATGATAACTTCATGATAAAACACACAAGTATTCCTCCAAAACAAGAAAAACATCATATCTATAACATAATGGTTTTCTAGGATAATGTTTAATAACCTCAATCATTAATGGATCCATCGATATCCAATTTATTGATATATTATTACATCAAAATCAAACATTATGAATGCAATATTCACCCTTTGTAAATTTTTTATATAATTTATACATCCTTAGGGTCTTTAGTAAAATTATCAAGCGAGATTTATGCTCTTCCTTTCCCTATTAATATATTAGAATATCATATATAAATACCACCAAAATATGATCAAGGTAATCTCTAAAGAAAATACTCATTAGATCCGTGAAGATAATGGGGGAATTAGTAATTGTGAATAAAATAATTATTCACTCATAGTGTCCATAACTTGTATTGAATTCTATATACTGTATATCATAATTATTGACCATTAATTAATTATTTATAATATGATGTTCAATCTTGGACAATTATTGATCACCTTTTAGTTTATTAAAATTGTCATTAGAGTGTGATATAGGATACTTTTTCAGGATTGTGAATATGTTCGGCTCAAGATAATTAATGTAAAGTCACATCGACCCATCCTTTTTTTAAAAGAGGAAAATTCCACCATAACATGACACACATGGCTGAATGTATTCCTTTTCAACATTGTCCTAGTGTTTCTTCTTCAATTATAGAAAATAAATCAATGAAATTCTATAAAATTCATTGAAATAGGTGTTGATGTTGGTATGTGTATTATTTAGAACTCAACATCATGTTGCAGTGGTTGAATTGGAAAATATACATCAAGGTATTTGAATTTTCACTGAATGTGATCTTATATAACAATAAATACCATGATATGATAAAGATGAACCCATTTATATCTTTTTATGTATGTTCATGCTGACACCATATACATTTTTTTGAGATGGGTGAGCATTCAATGTTGGGTGTGTATATTGTTTAGGAGATGTTGAGAATCATTTCACTTTTAAATAACTATAAAAATTATACAAAAACATTATAACATTATAGATTAATATTCATTAAACAACATAATTATCCATTCTATAATAATTTTGTTATAGTGCCTTTGGAATATTGGATACATAAAAAACTAGTTTATAAATGCAATGCATCCTCTATATCTAATGTTTTCATAACTATCACCCTTTATAGACATATAATACATAATACCAATCTTCATATCATGGAGAAGGGAACCATAATATATTTTGATCTCATATTCCTATAAAGGGTAAATAATGGAGACACCAAAATAATATCCTCATAATGGTACAAAAACATTATAATAATAATGGAATAACATACCCTCTATACCATAGATCATAGACACAAGTAATGGCATAAATCAAGGTAGTTCATAAGAAATTAATCATAAATGAAAAAATAACCTGATCAATTGATTCATAAAATAAGAACTAGGCATAGAATAATAACATTCACATAAAAAGAGAAAATTATTTATCTAGTATTCAAGGGTTCATTGTGAGGTCTATGATAATGGATTGGGTTTAGTCCCATAATCATCGTACATGACACAGTTTAATTAAAAACTATCAAAGTAGATAAATTTTACACTATAAAATCATATAAGTTCTGGTTTACACCCTTCACTATCATAGTGTGTGTATTCCCCTACTAAATTTTCTTTAACATAAGTTAATGTCCTCTTTTACTCATGAAATAGTAATATTTAACCAATGAATTATAGGGATATATAAATCTTTCTCGTCATATGATGAAAATAATACATATATATGAAAAAATATAATATAAAAATTATCTTATTAAAAACTATGAAAAGGAATGGTTTTCAAAAATAATTCATCATTTTATACACTATGGAAAATAAATAGGTTTCATAAATATTTCAACATTTCATCACAACAAACATGTGGAAAATGAATGGTTATTAGAAACACCTCGTCATCAAAAAAATAAAACCTTAATATAAACCATAATAATTTTATCCTTGTTTCAAATCCCTAGTAGATCATGAGTAACATCAATGTAAGTCATCTTATATGGAAAAATGATTTTTAATGATCTCATGGATTATTTGTTGAGGATAATAAGCTTTAAAATTTTAAAATAACATTTTTAAAACTAAATGTTCAACAACAATTTTTAAAATCTTTTTAAAAGAAAAAAAATTAGAAAATTATAATATATTATTTAAACCATTGAATATTCTTGAATTCTAAAAATATTTTTCTTCTCTTACCTGTAAAACAAGTATTCCATTGGAATTTTCTATATAAATTCAAATGAGTGTAATTTAGAAATTACTGAGATGGTTCTTATAAAATCATTTTATAAAATCTAAAACATGGGTAAAAATTTATTTAGTAACTCCTTAGATTCTAGAAAAATATATCTTTAAACCATTTTTATTAACCATGAACATAGATAAAATTAGATTTTCGACAGAAAAGAGAATTAATGTCATTTTCCCTTAAAATAATTCTTTATGACCCTGGAGTATATAAAGGGGTGATAATTATAGGAGAAGTTTTATATTCAAGATATAGAAAAGGAAAAGAAATTCATTCATTTTAATGTGTGGTTTGACATATTATTTTTTAATTTTACACAAAATCCTAAAAAATCATGATATACAATTAGATTATAACATAAAATTATTACCACTTGTGTATCTTCTGAATTTCAAGTACAATGAAAGAATAACAGAAAATAAAACATTAAATATCATCATAAATATGAATTTCATTACAAAACAATTAATATAGTATTTTTATACACCTCATTAATGAATATAGTTTTGTGTCCTTACAAATGTCACAAAAAGAAAATTTGGGATGAAATTCGAATACCATAAGACTCAACTTCATTATTACTCATTAAAACATCCTTTAATTAGAAAACCTCCCTTCAATCTCTTATAACGTACTATATAGTTATTATTTTGGGATGAAAACAAACTCCATAATGTAGATAATAACTTTGGGGAAGACTTTTTGAAGGGGGTTGTTGATCTTATAGTCTAAAGAGGTGTGATGATGTGTGGGGAAGACTTTCCTTTTATAAATAAGGAGGAGTGACATTTATTTAAAAAAACGGAACTGTTTCACAATAGGATATCATTATTATTAATTGAGGGAAAAAATTGATAGTCAATGGTAATAAGGGATTCTATTATTGAGTCAAAGATCCACCGCAAATAGGTAAATATTTTAACAATTTTCGTCTTTAATATATATGTTTACATACTTTTACCCTTTTATTTTTCACCACGATAAATATTCTATTATTATTTAGCTAGGTAATTTATCATTTTAGACTAAAATTAAAACAATCCTTAATAAACAATATTCACCAAATGATTCAAAATATTAAAAGCGATTTAATTAATAATGATCATACATGTATTAAAAATTCAATTTTACACATGTGTAAGTAATGCGAAAAAACTATGATTGAAACTAAACTGGAGTAATTAAATTTTATTTATTTTCACTATTATTTATGAAAAATGTTATTTTAACCCTATTATATAAAATATATTATTGTTATTACTAATAAGGAATATATTTCGTCAAATTAAATTCAAATAAGTGGAAAAATAAAATTTAAAATTGAACATTTAGATATAATGAAAATGTAGTTTTAAATGAATTGTTTTACTAAGTATAGAATTTTTTAATATGATAATTTATTATAAAACCGATTTCAATGAACTGAATTGTATTATTACATATAAAATTTAAATAATGACAATTTTTAAATCTCATAATAAAAAAGAGGATATAAATTCTTTAAATGATAAAGGTAATGTTAAGATAAGTTTTTATTTTTTAGTATTAATCAAAAAATTAATCTCTGCAGAATATTATAAAACAATCAGTCAAATATAATTTTCACATTAATATTTTAAAGAAGAATTTTCATTGGAATTTTTTTATTAAGGTGGAATAATTAATTTTCTTATTTAATTAAAATAAAAATAAATAACATTTTGTGACACAAAATAGTATTTAGAACATATAATGACTTTAATAACAATTATGTAATTATTTTCCAATTTACTTCTTTATATAAAACCATTATAAATAATTTTTAAATTGTATTTATACCTATTCATTCATCCATGATTAACAGTTATGTTTTAACTAACCTATTTTATAAATATTATTAATAGTATATTGCGATTTGTTAAATCTCTATGTTTCCTAAAACACAAGATATCCAAAAAATACTTTAATAAACAAATATGATTCATAATTACCCATGGTGTTAAATTATACCACATTAAAATGAATTTTCCCATTTAAAATCATGAATATCGTATAATAAATGAATATACTTCTATCTCACCAAATCTATGTGATTTTATGTATCTTCTTCATATTTTTTATTTTCAAAAAAATCATTGACTAGGTGAGTGGTCTTGGTTTATAGAACTATCTCTTTATACTCCAGAATATCCACCTTTCATTCCACATATAAAATATATTTATGTAATGTTATGACCACTCAGTTTATTACATGTGAAAAGTTAGGTATGTACTTTCTCTAGAGATATACATCGAACACATTGTTAACTTGTGTGTGGTTTGGTGGAAGATCTAATTGATAAGGTATTATACTAATAATATCAATATTTCTTAAAGGATCTATATATGAATGGAATGATTTTTTTCCTCGCGTTTAAAATAATCTAATTTCGTGGAAAAATTATTTGAAAACTCATTCAATAAACATAAAATTATTGATCATGCCATCAAATATCCATATAACTAGTTATGGATTTTGTGATGGCCTTAAAATTTATTAATAAACTCTAATTTTCTCTAACATTTCATAAACTATATTATCTAAAAATATCATTTTTTCTCAAAATTCACCACAACACGTTTATTTTATACACTTCTTTACCCAGATGGTAGAACAAGGATCGATCTGATTACATTAATGAATTATATTGTTGTGTGAAAACTCAATGTGAAGAATATGTTGATCCTAACCACCTTTAAAATCAATAAAAAAGGACCTAGTAGATCATATAGGTTTTTAATTGTTCTGTCATAATTATAATCTATATAAGGATGATATTCAATGCATAATCAGAATTCTTTATCAAGGAATCACTAAATAAATTTCCAGAACATTAATTTAAACATAAAATCCCAATAGGATACAATAGAATACAATAATCAATGCAAACTTATAAAACTATAAGTTATATAATGGAATTCTGAACCAGAGAAAAATATTATATGATTGAGATGATGTTTGAGGAATTTCTAAGATTATCATTTATAAAAAATATTGCATTGATCCTTTTGGATGTTTTGCGGAGTCCAACAACAAAATATATGGTGTTGTTTTCCTTTTTCATTTATAGTAAGGGTAATTGATGTAACATACACCTGGGATTTTTTCTTCATCATTATCTTAATGGAATATCATACACCAATATATAAACTATGTAATATATCATTTCATTCCATCCCACTTAAAATACTTTTCAAATCCCTATACATCAGTGTACTAACATAGTAAATATATAATGATGAACTATGAGCCTCTTTTAAAACGTACTTCATTAAATCGTGTATAAAAGGAACACATAATGTTTAATGATTTATATATGTAAATCATAGTCATAGTTAAACTCATGAATTCTTTAACTTATTATATAACTTACATATTCCTTATAAACCATTATAATCCTCACTTAGATAGACAGTTGAATTCTAATTTCTGAAATATATGATTTACCCCTTTCAATGACAATTTACATATCTATATTTGAAAATCAATATGTATTTTATCTTTTTAGATCATCATGATAACATTATATTATTGAATCCAGGTATTGAATACCTTGTTTACTTTCCTAGTTTTGTAATGTATTTAGAGGACATAATATTTAATAATCACTAATCATATTCCATAGAACATGTTCTACTATTTATCTGTGAATATAAAATTTAATTATTTATGACTAAAATATATATTAAACTATTATCTATAAATATAATTCATCAATATCATTAATGAATCATTTACTACAGCAATCTGAAAATAATATGTTTTGTAATTTTGATCCTGGACCATTAATTCTCATTAGCAATAAGATGTTACCATGTTATTGTACATGGTAACTCATCATAATACCTTTTTGTATTCATAATTATTCATTAAAAACCCATATATATTTTAGGGTAATGTAAGGATAAAATTGATGACTAATCATCTCTACAATTCCATAAAATTTTCCTTACATTCATCCATCAATATGAACTTGTATATCTTATGAGTCATCATGGTGATTGGTTTATATAATAATGATAAATCTTCAACAAAAAATAAATAGTATTCATTCAAACCATGAAAACATCATATCATGGACATAGTGGTTGTTATGGTCCAATGTTTACTAACCTCTATCTATGATGATATATCAATATCCCATTTATTGATATTATATGACCTAAAAATTAAACACATTAAAATCAAAATAACAATTGGTAAAAATTTTATATATTTTTTCCTTCCAAAGGGTCTTCAGTAAAATTATCTTGTAAACATCATGTTATTCATTTCTCTATTAATATATTATAATTTCATAAATAAAGACTACCAAAATATGATCAAGGTAATATCTAAACACTCTACTCATTAAATCCATGAATATAATGGGGGAATTAGTAATAGTGAATGGTATCAAAATATACTCATATTGTTTATAACATGTACAAAATTCTATATTTGCTATATAATAATTCAAAAAACCTTAATTTTTTATTTCTAGTATGTTATTCAATATTGGAAAAGTATTGATCTCTTCACAGTATATCTAACAAGTCATCTGTATGGGCTATAAGATACTTGATCTTGATTGTCAACTTGTTCAGGTCATGATAATCAATGTAGAGTAACATCTATCCATCCTTATTATTACCAAAAGGAAAATTCCACCCTAGTGTGACCCACATGGCCAAATTTATATATTTTATACATTATATTAGAGATTATTATTCAATTCTGGCAACTCAATCCATGATATTCTATAAAAATTCATTAACATATGTGTAGATGTAGGAATGAGTAATATTTAGAACTAAAATACATGTTTCTGTGGGTGACTATGGAAATAGTCATAAAAACTCCCATAAAGTAGGAATATCATCGATGTTGAGTTTATGACCAACCATATGTGATGACTAGTGATTTTTAAAAGGAACTAAGACCCATAAAATTGATTCAAATTTCATAGGAAATTTTTATCTACTATCACATTGATAGATGAGAATTGGTTGGTTTGGAATATGAAACACGACTACCAAACAAAAAAATTGAGTTGGGATTTAATTAGTGAAATATAATCCATTATTAATATAAAATCCAATTTAACTATATTGATATTAATAATATTTGTAGGAAGAAATATCTCACAAACATTAATGGGAGAAGAATCATTTATTTGAGTTATAATGATCATAACCTTAAGTAATTTCTCTTCTAATTAAAAATTTTATCATTGATAGTAATATTTAACACTCATAACAACTTTTCTTGATTTATGAGAGATTTTATAAGTAATTTAAAATTAGATAATTCAATAGGTGTGATTACATGTAACTAACCCAACATCATTAATCTATCTTCAATCCTGTAGAAAAACTAGAATGGCCATCATGATCATCAGACATCTTCAAATGGAGTGATCAATCATACATGGGATGTCTAAATCATGACATGTTATTTTATATCAATGTCACCTTATGTTTAATATTGTACATTCATTGATTTTATTCAAATAAATTATGATGGTTTGTAATGATTTATTTAATTTCCAAATAATTTCCCACGAGTGTTTCAAAGTAGGCATGTGGCCATTTATCATACACTACGTGACAATAAAGCCTGACATAAAATACCATTTCCAATGTTATTTTACCAAGGTAAAACTATTCCCAAACCACATCATCTTATATAATCTAGAAAGGGTTGTAATTATTTTAATACAAAATCACTATCCTTTTCCAATTTTAATGTATATTTTATTATACCGAGACATATACATATAGTTTTCACTAATGTTTTCTTATCGTCATTCAGAAAGGTTTATCTAAACCATTATATGATATAAAATATAAGGAAATAAACATATCATAAATAAATATTAAATATTAATAGATGAAAATTAATTATATAAAATAATTACCCACCCCAGAATCATTTATGGGTACTGACTTTGGAAACATGGATACATAGATAACCAGTTCGTATGTGAACTAAATCATCTCCCACTATGTTATTCATAAAAATCAGAGTCACTAGACATATCATAAATAATAATTTAATTCATAATATGGGGAATGGATTCATTAGAAAAAATGGTATTAGATGCTTTTTAAGGGTGAACGGTGAGATATCAACATTAAATATGCATAATGGTATAAAAATAATAGAAAAACATCTGAAAAACACATCCTTAATAAAATAGATCATTATAATTAATCATAGAATAAATTATGGATGTCCATAAGACATGTATAATATATTAATAAATGATCATGATGCACAAAAGCAAAATATTGGCATAAAACATGGAATTATTCCTGAAAATAATCATTGTAAATCATTTTCCTTATAGTGAAGGCTTCAATTCTTGGACTATATCATTTTATTGGGTTGAATCCAAAAACCATTGAAGTAGTCAAGGTTTACTCTAAATATTGTCATAATATATCTATTTGACTCCCCCAAACCATTTTAAAAACTTTGGTTCACTCCTAGGATTATCATAAGGGATGAAGTCCCTTATTAAACATGATTCACTCTATATTCTAATCATATTTTTATTAGGAGATTTAAATATTTACCAAATTAATTAAAGTATTTATAGGTTCTGATGATCATATAATGAAACTAATACATATGTGTGCTATAAGATCATAAAAAAATAATCACATAATAAACATTTAAAATAAATGGGTTTCATAAAAATCTGCCCATAGTATACATTGTGGAAAAGAAACAGGTTTCATAATCATTTAATAATTTTATCAAAACATAACCTATAAAAAAAGAACATGTTCCCTAAAAATATATCCACCATAAAAAATATTAATTTAGAGAATTATTATTAACTTTACCATTAATTAAAATGTTTAAAAAAATTTGTACGTTAGAGAATGTATTCTTAGATGCAAAAATATTTAGAATGATCACTTGAAACATTCCACGAAGAAAACTACTTTTCCAATTTGAAAATCCCAATTAATAAATAAATTATAATAAATAAATTTTAAAATAGTTTTATTTGGAAATAAAATTTTAATCTTATAACAGTTTATATATAACAACGAGCAGTCATTATTTTTTAAAATAACATTTAAGTCATTCTCATTAAAACAGTGGTTCCATTATAATTTCTGGTAAAAAGTAACAAGTTCATACTCCGAGGAAGGATAAGAGGATTACATTTAAACAATTCTGAAAAAATTAAATCATTGTTAATAAATTTATTTTATAAATAAATGGATATTAGTAAAAAGTGATTTCAAATATTTTTTTCTAAAATATGATAATGAAGAAAAGTTATATGTTAACTAACGAGTGAAATAATGTCAAATTTAAGAAAAACATTTTTTAGACTCTTGATAATATAATGGGGGATGGCATGAAAAATTTATTTTCATAAAATAACTAGAAGAGAGGAAAATAAAATATTTTATTTAGAGTTAGATCTTATTATTTCACCAAAAGAACATAATCATAAATAATAATGATAAACAACAATATTGGAACTTATAACTTTTACCACTTAGGTATCTTCAAAATCATATGACCTATAAAGGAATAACTTTAAATTCAAAATTAAATATCATGAGAATAAATTATTTCATGATATAACATATAATATGGGCTATATATACACCTCATTAAAGTATATATGTGCATAAAATAACATATATCCAAAATAGGACATTTTTATTATGAAATTTCCTTATAATAAACCACGACCACATTCGTACTCATTTAAACAACCTACGATTAGAAAAAATTCCTTTGGATCTCATTTTATGTAACCATGTGTTTTTATTTTATGATTAAAAATTTCACTAGAACATGTAAAATGATGGTAAGGAAGGATTTTGGTTGGGGTTGGTTGACAGAAATGGCATAATAGGGGTGATGAGTTGAGGGAATGAGGTGTCCTTGTATAATTGAGTAAGAGTAGCCATTTTTTATATAACAAACCTATTAAATAAGGGAAAGAAAATATCATATAAAGTCCCTCCAAATTAGATACATAATTATAGGGGGGATTTTATTTTCAACCATCACTTACACAACAAAAAAAGACACTTTTTTAAAGATGTTGTTCAAGAATCTATTTGATTACTATTTTAAACCCTTTTATTTTTCAACACACTGACTAGTATATCTATTTACATATTTAATATAACCTTTATAAATAAAATTAAAAAGACAAATATTTAATAATTTGGTCCAACTAATTAGAAATATGAAATCAAATTTATTAAAAAATGACCCTATATGCGCTGAAAATTCATTTTTCACATTTGTTTGGAACACAAAAAAAATCTATTTTAACCATAATTTTTTTAAATAAAATTTCACTCCTTTTAATAATATTTAATATTAAATATTAATTTTACAATATTATATAATATAAATTATTATTATTCAAAATATTTAATCCATTTAATTAAATTCAATACACATAAGTGGCATAATTTAATTTTAAATGAAACATGTAGACGCGATGAAAAGGAGGTCTTCCAACATAATATATTAAAAAAGTATAAAAAGTATTAATATTAATATTTAGTATTATATTTATTACATTAAAATAAATGTTATTAATATATTTATTATTTAATAAATGTTACAATTGGAACCATAGGAAATGAAAATCTATCATGTGAATTCTTTAAAAGAAATGGATGTTCTGAATAAAAACAAGTATTTTTTTTATATTACACAAAAACATTATCATTGATGACAATTATAAAAAATCATGGAATGATATTTATTACCTGTAGATATAACAAATGAATTTTTCTTTTCAAATAAAAATAAAAAAAATTATAAAAAATCAAATTTATTATGTATTTACTAAATTAATTTCTTCTGATAAATGTACTTTCAAAACATTTAATGACATTACTAATAAATGAATAATAATTTTATCAATTTGATTTAGTTATATAAAAAAATTATACATAATTTTTAAAATTTTATTATTCCTATTCATTCTTAAAATTTTCATTGTTTGATTATCTATGCCATTTTTAAAAAATAATATTAATAGTACATTGTAGATCATTAAATTATTTTTTTAGCTTGTATTGAAAGGTATATAGGATATTAAATTCAATAAAGAAACTAATATTTCATTAAAACATGGGGTTTTACAAAAATTATTGAAAATTGGATCAATAGACTTAATAGATTCTACAAATAAATGATTGAGAATTATCACTACCCACTATAGTTGATTTAAGGGATGAAGTTTTTCATAGAGTATACCCTCGACTAGAGAACTGTCATTAGGGGATACAAGGTAAGTTATTTTTTTAATCCATACATTTTGAGCTTCTGGATTTTCTCTGGGTGGCCGACTATTGGTTATGTTTTGTTTCTAATATGTACACTGTTCATAACATATTCCATATTTTTAAGAAAAAAATTGTAATCAATACCAATATCATGTGGTGGAATGGGAGATTTTGGGATTTTAACTAGAAACCTCTATATACGAGTACCCTATTCATATTCTATATAACCATGTACAGATTCATCATACTAATTTGGGTCTATTTGTTCATTTTCTATATAATCTTGTTTAAGATAACCATGAGACATTAGAATGAGAGGAAATAGTGGGAGGGTGGTAGCCTCATCATTTTAGCGAACAATATCCATGAAAATTTTTTGAAGGTAAAAATTGTTATTGAGAAAAATATTATGACAGCAATAGGTTCAGTAGAATTTAACCTATAAAATTTTTTAATCATTTCAATTCTTCTTTGTAGTATCTAGGAGATAGAGATTAAAAATTGTTTCCGGGATAAAATATTTCACTACCACAGTTTGTACAAAATTTATAGTAACCATTCACCAATCCATTAAAATATAAATTAGGGATTGTAAATCTATCAAACATCCTCTACATATTGTATTTTAAACATTGTGGTATAATCCACGTAACCATGTGTAAGGTTTGTGTGTAAGGGTATACCATTATGTTTAGTGGATGGTTTTCCGAACTGTAAGACTTACCTTATTTTGTTAGTAATTATAATTTCCATTATATCCTTATAAAATTTGAGCCCTTACCCCACTCATATATCCCATTGGGTTGAAAAGGTTATACTACATATCATAATATCCCTACACTACTTTTATGTTATTCCTCATGGGTTTTGAGTGGTTTATTTCTTTAATAGTCTAGTTTGTCTATGATTTATCCCTTCTCCTCCTTCCTTTTCTAGGTTCTTCCTCTTCCTTATTTTCCCACAATCCATATTTTCCATATAGCACTGATCATATATTCTAGGATGGTGGTTCGATGAGTTTCATTATAATTTATAATTATGAGGTCCCATTTGTTTTATCATTACTGTGCTTTTATGAAGACTGTAATGTTTAATGACTCGTAGAGTATGTGTCATTATATATTCGAACATTTAATTTGGTACACCATTGTTCATGGGATTTTACTTTGTTTTTGTTTATGATTTATGTTTTAAAATAATTTTTTGGCTATTATGGAATGATTTATTTTGAGCATGGATTTAATTTCAAAAAATGATGTCTCTATGGATTTCCAAAAATAATATATCTCTTATGAATTTTACATGTTACATAAAATGGATCAATGGAAATATTTTTTGAAAATGTAATGTTAAAAGTGATTTTAAGAGTAATTTTGATTAACTTTTATTCATTTCCTCTGATATATATTTATTGTAATGTGTGTTATTATGTTTTTCACACTAGAGACCATAGGTACGTGGTTTTGGTATGGTTGAGTCTATATACTTATGCATGAACTAACTAATTGTTATTTCAAGTGAGTCCATAAGAGGACCAAATGCATATTTCTTTTTTAGGATTATATAGGCCATCCACTATATCATGACAGAGTCTTTGATTCATAGAAACCATAAGATAGAATAACCACATTTTTCACATATGCTTTTAGATTTTTATAACAATCCATTTTTTCTTGAACATTTTTTTATCTAAGATCTCATTATTTCTTATTTACTTCCTTCAGTTGTATTTTGTGATTTTATTCATAATGTTACACATCTTAAATTATTTTTTATGAAAACCCAATGTATTTAGAAAATAATTTCAATGATATTATTTGTAATATATTTTTTAATCTTGAAATAATGTTCTATACAATAAAATGAGATATTTTGATATATGTTCGTATTGTGAAATGATTTTCAATGATCCTCAAATATTGCATTACGAATATGAAAAATTTGATTTTTTTTAAGAAGTTATGTTCAATGAGACACTTCCTATAATAGGGATTAGTTATTATTAGGAATTATTCTATGATATATGTTTTTTGGTTGACAAGGGTCACATGATGATATCCTGACCAATCGTTTTTGAGATCCCATAGTTTTGTTATATTTCGATTATTTTATGTTTCATTGAAGTTGGACTATGATATATTTTTAATTTAAAATTTATTACTATTAATTTTTTATTTCTAGGTTCATTTAGTGTTGGATATATATTATGGGGTATTTTTAGGGTACATGTGCTTATACACCAGTTGTAATGATTTATATTATTGTAACTATTTTTTATTTTAATGTAAATTTTACCCATTGATGGGTGATACTTCCTTATAGATTAGAATCCTTAGTATAATTAATTTTATTACATGGGTGAGATAAATCTCATTAATTTACCATTGACACATATTCACTTCTTATTCTTCCAAGGCAGTCAGGAATTCATTTCAGGCCTTACAGAATGCTTACCCATAAGAGGTCGCACTTGACCAATTTTTATTTAGGTACACTCATTAAAAATTAGATTTAATTTCCATCTTTATCACTATAGTCCACAACATAGAGTGTAGTTTTTTTAATAACCATATATACAAGTATAATAAAATCCAAAGCATATGTCTGACCTAATATAAAAAACCTTGTTTCTCATTATTAAATAAAAACTAAATATGATAACATATTTAAAAATAAAAACATAATCAAAAAATAAATATAACATTTTGAGGTAGTTAACGAATTATCATTCCAAAATAGTGGGGATGAAATTATTATATATATATATAAAGAAATATAAAAAATTATTGTTCGCAAAAAGTATCTAATAAATTAGTACAATAGGAAAACTAATACAATATTCTCCTAAAACATAATTTAACATCATTATAATATTTTTTTAAATAGATAACTAACAGTTGATCAACTAATAATTTATAAGGAATGGAATAAGTGATATAACAAATTTCAATTTCATATAAATGTGTTTTTTACTATATTTTAAATGTTTAATTAAAAAAATATTTATTATTCATAGAATGTGAATATGAAAAAAATCATTTTTGGATTCATCATTTTGATAATTAGATTAAGATTATTTTTTAAAATTTTTCTAAAAATATTTTTTTAAGAGAATATTGAAAAATAAAATTTTTAAAAATAACATGAAATATATGTTATTATTTGTGAATATGTTTGAATAGGAAATATATGATACCACCATAATTATAAAAAAATATTTTTTATAATAGAATTCATAAATTTAAAAAAAAATAGTTTAATAAATAAATTCATATTTTGAATTTTATATTTATATACTATATTTTTCAAATTAAAGATTATATAAAATATACAATTAGTATTGTAAAATTATTTTTAATTACTATTATAAATTTTATAACAAATTGGAATAAATTTTTTGAACCATTTGATACTAATTTTATAATAATTAATATTCTATTATTAAATTTAACCGAAAAATTACCTATGTAAAATATTATTAGAGTAATGGAATTGAAAATGGTAAATACGGGTTTCCTATGATGTAAGGGGAACAATATGAAAAATAATGTTTTAATTGAATTTTTGAATTATAGATCCATCTTATGAATTATTAACTATATTATTTCTCATTTTGGGGCCATTTTATTTGATAGTGAAATTCACTTATAGAATTATTTTAGGCATATCTACATTAAATCCAACCATTTTCAATTATAATATTTTGGCTTTTCTATAAAAGTAATGACATCCCTCAAAAGAACCTATAACATTGAATGGGGCTTCCTAGGGAATTCCACTCCATGTCTCATGTCACTTTTATACTGTGTGTGGTCAGCCCCCTTGTGGTCCCATCCATTAACCAGTCTAACATCATCAGGATAAGGTCATATTCAGCATGATCACAATTATTGACACCTAATATTGAAATGTGATTAGAAAAATCTAATAACTGACAAAAAGTTTTATTAATTAATTACATAATGGTAAGTTATATGAATATTGTAAAGAAATATATATTCAATTTTCTTAACATAAGGATATATGAGTTAAAATATCTTTTTTTTTTGAAATCAAGGGTTTATTATGATATGTGGTAACTTATACTTATTAATTTGAGTTATATTCTTTCTTCATGATTTCAAATCCCCAATGTATACTAAATTATCTATTTTAAATTACTATTTATTTTTATTTGTTGATGAATATAATTTTTTAATAGAATCCACTTCCATGATATTTTTTTCTTCATTTTTTTATAAAATAATAGTGGATTCTGTCACGACCCGCCCTCGGGGTCCGTGCCGTGACTACCCCAAGCCCGCCTTCCATAGGCCAGGGGCTGGCGACTAGCACCAAGGCGTAAATCCCGGTAGAAAGGGAAGGCATTGCCTTTGAAAAGTAAACAAACACCACAGAGTAAGCAAGCGGAAAGTAAACACTAAACAAAAGCAGAGTACAACTGAAAGTGCGGAAAAGTAAATGGGCCAGAATACAAACCCAAACTGAAAGTAAAGTACAACTCGAAAGGGAAAACAGCAACTGAAAAGTAAATGCCGCTACACCGAGCTGTCCACTGGAAATCCCACCTGAAGGGTGGGTACAGATAGCTCCTCTGCTCCACAGGTCCCGTCGTCTGCTCCGTGCACGTCCCGCTCAGAGATCCACCTCCGGGTACCGTCCCGCTCTGCAAGCCTCAGCTAAGGTCAACGCTGTCCGTCGTCTGCAACCAACACAACGTAGTGCGGGCAAAGCCCGTGCAGGGGTGAGTATAAGCTACTCAGTAGGGACCCCGAGACCCCTGAAGGTCTCTCAAATCCACAAAGGATAAACCACGAAGAAAAGTACAATCATGAAATAACAACCGATACTGCTTAGGTATATGCCCATACATATACCTAAGTCATCAATTTCAATTACGCACCAACCTCCGAGCCCAAGTACAACTCAGTCCACACAGGAAAGTAAACGTATTCCACACAGGAAAGCAAAACGTAATCCACACAGGATTGCACAACACAATCCACACAGGAAAGCAAAAGGATTCAGCTCACACAGGTATACTTCTTCAGAGGACGATAAAGATGATCACTGATCCATCTAAGTCGTCGGACCCACGAAGGATCGATAGGTAACTAACCCCCGCAGAAGACCCACACAGGATCGGGCTCACACAGAACCTGTAGGCGCTGGCTCACACAGAACCGCTGAGCGCAAGGACCCACACAGGATCGGGCCCACACAGGACCTGTAGCACTGATCCACGTAGGATCGCTGAGTGCTGAAGTCGTCGTCGTCGAATCCACACAGGATCTCTGTACTGTCGTCGTCGCAGTCACAGTAGCAGTCGTAGCAGTAGTAGTCACAGTAACAGTCGCAGCCAGCACTAGGGTTCCCGCACATAGCAAGCTCGTTCGGAGGGTCCGCTCCACGAGCCGAGAGGCTGATACATCAACTGTCACGAAGACTAGAGTTGATGTATCCAAAAGTTCCGTATCGACAACAGGAACTCAACGCAACAGACGGCGCGTCGATCGGACGCCCGGTCTGAGAGTTATTGGCATTTTCGTCTCCGGGCCCCGGTTGGTTTTTTTAAGGCAAAACCAACCCGACCGTACTCCACCTGCTTCCAAACCTCGGGCGGAGTATGCCAAAAGATCCGTCTCACTAAGAGGAACACAACGCGACTGACGGCGCGTCAATCGGACGTTTGTAGTTCAAGATATGAGCGTTTCCGCTCCGAAGGCCCGGTTGGTTTCGTGAACGAACCAACCCAGCCGAACTCAAAGTAAACCGAAACCTTGAGTGCGATATACCGAAACGACCGTCTCGATCCAAGGATCGCGTTGCCACTGACGGTTCATCGATCGGAGGTCCGAGGCTCAAGTTATGGGCTAAAAACCAATTCTGGTTCGAAACAGGGGGGTCCGGGTCCGGGCCGACCCGGCCCGACCCCCCCCCCCCTGGGCAGTGCGGCGGCCGGCGGCGGCGCGGCGGCCTGGCGGCGCGGCGGCGCGGCGGCGCGGCGGCGCGGGGTGCCGCGGCGGTTGTCGCCGCGAGGAGGCTGCGCGCGGGGGATTTTTCCCCCGCTTTTCAAGTGGCGGCGCGGCATAGCCGCGCCGTTTTGTTTTAAGAAGCGCCCCCCCCACGTGGGGGGCCTGCTGGTGCGGAACCGAGGGGGCCGGCTGCCCCCCTCCTTCAAAGAACCGCCCCCCCCCCCCCTTAAAGAGGGGGGTTTTATTATGACGGCCGGGGGATTAATTCCCCCGGTTTTAAAGACTTCCGGCCGGCCAGCTGGCCGACCGGTTTTCTCCAACGGGACCGGAAATTTCCGGTCCCCCCTTCGGCTTCCGACGCCGGCGGCCCGGCCGCCGGTCTTCTCTTCCGCCGCGGCCCGGAACCGGCCGCGGTCTCCTCGTCCCGCCGCGGCCCGGAACCGGCCGCGGTGTTCGTCGTCCGGCGCGGTGCGACGGCACCGCGCCCCTTCGCCGTGTCTTGATTCCTTTCAACGCGGCGCGACGGCGTCGCGTTCTTGAAGATTCTTCCTCGGCGTGGCGCGACGGCGTCATGTAAGATTAACGTACAATTATCCGCGTGGTGCGACGGCACCACGCCACCTTGCTTCCGCCCGCAGATAAACAACATGAACGATGGAGGGGGTTCGGCCGTGTTCATGCGGTCCGGCCCCCCTCACGTTAAATAATAACACAACTTTAAATAATCAACATCCTCACGTTAGTCATACGAACCACGAGCAAGAATGAAATAATTAAATATTAAATCAACAACCCCTACCTCGGGTATAAGGTTCGAGGATTGTCAAGGTTCCGCGGAAGACGACGTCGCGGAGGTCGGGCGTCGCGGAAGCCGTTCGTCAAATCCGATGACGAAGGGATGCGTTCGAAGAGACACGTCGTTGGCGAAACTTGTACGCCGACGAAGATTGTCCGAGGAAGAAGTGGCGTCCCCTTTCGTTGACACGGTAAACGAAGAAGAGCGGAGCGGCGTTCTCGATAGTCGCACGTTGACGTAGTCGTGGAAAATCGGTGTCGATTCCTTTGACGTCGGAGGAAGAGTCGTTGTCGATGGCGTTCGTCGCGGAAAACCGTCGCGGAAGAGATGACGCGGAAGAAATACGTCGCGTCGCGGATACGGCGTCGCGGATGGACCGTGTTCTTCGGCGGAGAAGTTCTTCGTTGAAGAACGACATTCTTCACGTTCTTCATTGAGTTTGAAGAAGAAGAAGAGGAACTCTCCACCTCTCAAGAAGACAAACAAAACAACCCCAAAATAAAATAAGCTACACCTTATTTTATTTTCACTTTGCCAACCTTTCAAAATTCAAAAGTTGAATTCAATACAATAATTAAATCTAGAGTTGACAAAATTAAGTGAAGAGATAGGTTGGCAAGAATTAAAGTAGGGGAGAGTTACAAAATTAAGAGGGGGTTTAGAGGGGTTAGGGAATTTGAAAAGAATTAGGGGTTCGTGTGGGCCCCACCACACTTAATCCTCCCAAGGGAGGTTAAGTGGGTGTGGGTCCCACTTCCAACCTCCTTTGATAGGTTTTAAGAAGTTATAATAAAATTTGTTCTACACAAATTTTATTTAACTCAACTAAAAACCCCAAAATTAACTTTCAACCCGCAACAAACGCAACTCCCGAAAAGGTCTCTTTAAGCGAATATCGGCGCTGCGAGTTCATCGGTGCCCTCGGATTTCAATTCCGAGCACCGGATCAAAAGTTAGGAATTCCCGCTCGTTCGTTCACTGAACGTACCCGAGCCAAACTTCGGAAATTAATTCCGGGCACTCCGGGCCTCGGAATCAGGTGCCGTCTGAAACCGCGCTCTTGTAAAATTCTAAAGAAAATTAAGAAAAAATTTCCCTTGAATTTTACGGGTCTTTACATTACTCCCACCTCAGGGCTTTACGTCCCCGTAAAGATACAACAAAAACTAGGGAAACAAATGAGGGTACTGAGCACGCATCTGAGCCTCCCGCTCCCATGTGCTCTCCTGGAGATTCCTGTTCTGCCATCTGATGCGCACAAGAGGAATCGATCGCTCACGCAGGACCCGCTCTTGTCGATCCTCTATCTCCACCGGGACCTCCGTAAAAGTCGCCCCATCGTCAACGTCAAGCTCCCCATGATCAATGATGTGCGTCGGGTCGTGCACGTATCTCCTCAGCTGAGATACGTGGAAGACGTCGTGCACCCGGTGCAACTGAGGTGGTAGAGCCAGGCGATAAGCCACCTCACCAATCCTGCTGAGAATCTGGAAGGGTCCGATGAAGCGCGGAGATAACTTGCCGCCTCGGCCAAATCTCCGAATACCACGTCGAGGTGAGACCCGCAAGAAGACGTGGTCGCCATCCTCGAACTCTAGTGGCCTCCGCCTCCTGTCAGCATAAGACTTCTGCCGGCTCTGAGCTGTCCTCATCCGCTCCTGGATGACCTGGACCTTCTCTGTCGTAGCCTGGACCATCTCCGGTCCCACCAGTGCTGACTCTCCGGGGTCTGTCCAGCACAAAGGAGATCTACAAGGTCGGCCGTACAACGCCTCGTACGGTGCCATCCCGATGGTGGAGTGGTAGCTGTTGTTGTACGCGAACTCCACCAAGGGTAGGTGGTCCTCCCAGCTACGACCAAAGTCGATGACACATGCGCGGAGCATGTCCTCGAGAGTCTGAATGGTCCTCTCCGTCTGACCATCCGTCTGAGGGTGAAAGGCTGTGCTAAGACGTAGCTGCGTCCCGAACGCCTCCTGTA
The DNA here is from genome assembly GCA_963277665.1 of Viscum album. Taxonomy (NCBI): domain Eukaryota; kingdom Viridiplantae; phylum Streptophyta; class Magnoliopsida; order Santalales; family Viscaceae; genus Viscum; species Viscum album. The sequence continues at coordinate 686,743,014 of OY728129.1, read as the reverse complement.
TCCCCTTCCAAAGCCGGGAAGTAAAGCGGGCATCTCGATCGGAAACGATAGATGATGGCACGCCGTGGAGCCGCACAATCTCCTGAACGTAGAGACGTCCCAAGCTCTCCACTGAGCCCTGCTCTCTGATGGGTAAGAAGTGTGCCGACTTGGTGAGTCGGTCAACAATCACCCAGATGGAGTCGTGACCTCTGGAAGTGCGTGGAAGTCCAGTCACGAAGTCCATAGATATGCCGTCCCACTTCCACTCCGGAACCTCCAAGGGCTGTACCAAGCCTGCTGGTACCTGATGCTCTGCCTTCACCTGCTGACAGGTGAGGCATCGAGAAACGAACTCTGCTACAGCCTTCTTCATACCCGGCCACCAATGCTGTCGTCTGAGGTCCCGGTACATCTTCGCCACTCCAGGATATACCGCTAAAGGAGAAGTGTGAAACTCCCTCAGCACTTCCTCTCGCAATGCGACTGGTACCATGGTACGTCCTCTGAAAAGGATGCCATGCTCTGCTCCAAGGGAGAAACCATCAGGTGCCTGTCCCGAGGATATCTGTGCACGCCGCGTCTCACAGTCAACGTCCCCGCGCTGTGCCTCCCTGACTCGCTGCAGTAGTGGAGGAGTGACTGTGAGAGACTGAAGAAAGGCTGCTCCATCACTATCCACGAAGGATATCTGCAAAGAGGCTAGCTGCTCCGTCGCCTCCTCAAGTAGATGAATTCCCGTCCTCCTGCTGAGGGCATCCGCTACTACATTCCCCTTCCCAGGAGTATAGACTATCTCAAAGTCATAGTCCTGGAGGAACTCGAGCCATCGTCGCTGTCTCAGGTTCAGGTCCTTCTGCGAGAAGATATACCTGAGACTCTGATGATCGGAAAAGACTGTAAAGCGCTCGCCCATCAGATAGTGTCGCCATGTCTTCAGAGCGAAGACCACTGCTGCTAACTCCAGGTCATGGGTAGCGTAGTTCTGCTCATGCGGCCTCAACTGTCGTGATCCATAGGCGATCACTGCCCGCTCCTGCATCAGAACACATCCGAGTCCGGTCCCTGATGCATCGCAGTAGACTACGTACCCTACTCCCTCCTCAGGAAACCTCAAGATAGGTGCGCTAGTCAATCTCTGTCTCAGCTCCTGGAAGCTCTGCTGACATCTGTCTGACCACACGAAGGGTTTCCCCTTCTTCGTCAAAGCTGTGAGTGATGCTGCAACTCTAGAGAAGTCTGGAACGAATCTCCGATAGTATCCAGCTAGTCCCAAGAAACTCCGAACCTCAGTCACGCTCCTGGGTGGCTCCCATGCTAACACAGCCTCAATCTTCGCGGAATCCACTGCAACTCCCGCCTCAGAGATAACGTGTCCCAAAAAGTGGACCTCACGTATCCAGAACTGGCACTTCGAGAGCTTACCATAAAGCTGGTGCTCTCGGAGTGTGTCAAGAACAACTCGCAAGTGATAGGCGTGCTCCTCCTCTGTCGTAGAGTAAATCAGGATGTCGTCAATGAAGACCACGACAAACCGATCGAGGTATGGCTGAAAGATCCTGTTCATGAGAGCCATGAACACTGCTGGAGCATTGGTTACACCGAAAGGCATAACCAAGAACTCATAGTGGCCATACCGACATCTGAAGGCTGTCTTCTGCACATCCTCGTCTCTGACTCTGAGCTGATGATAGCCTGACCTGAGGTCTATCTTCGAGAACCACCGTGCTCCCTTGAGCTGATCAAAGAGGTCATCAATCCTCGGTAGCGGATACTTGTTCCTCACTGTCACCTGGTTCAGGCGACGATAGTCAACACAAAGTCGCAAGCTCCCGTTCGCCTTCTTGGCGAACAATATCGGGGAAGCCCAGGGTGAAACACTGGGTCGGATGAACCCCTTGCCCTGCAAGTCCTCTAACTGTACCCGTAGCTCTCGAAGCTCGGCGGGGGCCATCCGATATGCTGGAGTGGATATCGGGGCTGTCCCAGGGTACAAGTCAATATAAAAGTCTACCTCTCTGCGAGGAGGTAGCCCTGGAACGTCGTCGGGAAAAACGTCCGCAAACTGATCCACCACTGCAGGAAAACCAGGACTCCGCACGTCAACTGATCCAAGGATAAGGCTAGCCAACTGATGAGTGATGGGCTGCCCTCTCCTCCGCGGAAGTCCATCCTGTGCTGCTAAGGCTCCCTTCTCGCCGGTGAAGGTGAACCTGCTCCCGTCGGTGCGTACACATCGCACCTTGCGCCTAAAACAGTCAATCTGTGCATGGACCGTAGATAGCCAATCCATGCCCAAGATGACGTCGTAAGGCCTCGACGCTGCTACAAGAAGATCCCAGCCGAAGCTCTCGCCTCCTAGAGTAAGCTCACACTGCCGGCACCAGTGCGTAATCGTCGAGTCTGCTCCCGTAGGAGTCTCTAGCCGTAAGGATCGAGCTAACGGCTCAGTCGGAATCTCCAAGCTCCCAACAAGGGCAGCGACTATGAAAGAATGACTCGCTCCTGTGTCTATAAGAACTGCAGCAAGGGTGGAATAGACACAGATAGTACCTCGAATCATCTCGGGTGCGCCGTGGTCGTAGGCCTCTGCTGCCTGGAGCTGTGCCTGTCGCTGCCCGCCAGCTCCCTGTGGTCGGGGTGGACCTCCTGGTGGTGGTGGTGGTAGAGCCTCAAAGCGTCGGCCACCACCGGCTGCTCGTCCAGCTCCTCTACCTCGTCCGCCTCCTCCCTGCGGACCGCCACGGTCGACCCTCTGCCTCTGCCTCGGTGGTCCCTCAACTGTCTGCTGCTCCTCGGCACGACGGGTCGGGCAGTCACGAGCCATGTGGCCCTGCCCGCCGCACGAGTAGCACTGTCTGCCTCTCGTAAGACTGGCTCCGTGCTGTGTGCCCCGCACTGCTGAGCCAGTGCCCTGAGATCGTCTGCCCGAAGGTCTGGTCTGTCTGGACCCCTGAGTCATCCGTCGACTGCCTGCTGCAGATGACTCTGCCACGTGCCGCCCTGCGGTGGGTCGCTGTGCTGGTGAAGACTCAGCAAGGAAGCTCTTGATCAGAAGGGCCCGCTCCAGTACTCCTGTCTGAGTTGGTATGCTGAGGGAGATCAGCGATGCCTTGATCTCGTGTCTCAAACCCTGCTCGAAGGTCCGGGCCCGGAAGAATGGGTCCCGTACCATGTCGGTCGAGTAGCACGAGAGATCGGTGAACCTCGCCGCGTACTGAGCGACCGTCATGCTGCCCTGGCGCAGCTGGACAAGCTCCTGGATGCGCACCGCTCGGAGGGTGGCTGGGACGAACTCAGAGCGGAAGAGGCTCTCAAAGTCCGTCCAGAGCAAGGATGCCTCATCGTGAACCTGGAGCATCAAGCTCCACCATCGTCCTGCTGCTGCGTGTAGTAGGCTCGCAGCGAGGATCACCATGAGGTCTGCTGGTGTCCTCACTAGCCTAAACACTTGAACTACTGCCTCCAGCCAGTCCTCTGCTGCCTGGGGATCCGTCTCCCCGCAGAACCTGGGCGGTCGCTGGTGCTGAAACTCATGCAGTGCGCTGAGGCGACGTGCATCGTCAGCGGCTGCTGCTGGAAGCATCGGGGAATCGGCGGATAGAGCCACTGCCGGTGCCACTACTGGCAAAGGGCCATGTACCGAGGCCTCGTCGCTCGGTGGGCTGTCGTCTCGCTCGACTCTCGGAACCCTAGCTAGCTGCCGTCGTGGGGCCATCCTGAAAAGGAAACAGGTGCGCCACGGTCAGAACAGTATACCTGGTGAGCTGATATAAGTAATCACAAAGAAAACTTTGAAACACACACGCAATCAATATTTTCATGCATTAAGTCGGAAATCAGAAGTCAGGGTCCTGGTGTACGAATACGTCGGCCGCCGCACCAACACTGGACTCCCTGGACTGATAACCACACTCAATACACTAAACATTATTGCTTCACATAGAAAAGATCTGAGTTCGCGGTAGAACCGAACTCCTCTGATACCAATTTGTCACGACCCGCCCTCGGGGTCCGTGCCGTGACTACCCCAAGCCCGCCTTCCATAGGCCAGGGGCTGGCGACTAGCACCAAGGCGTAAATCCCGGTAGAAAGGGAAGGCATTGCCTTTGTAAAGTAAACAAACACCACAGAGTAAGCAAGCGGAAAGTAAACACTAAACAAAAGCAGAGTACAACTGAAAGTGCGGAAAAGTAAATGGGCCAGAATACAAACCCAAACTGAAAGTAAAGTACAACTCGAAAGGGAAAATAGCAACTGAAAAGTAAATGCCGCTACACCGAGCTGTCCACTGGAAATCCCACCTGAAGGGTGGGTACAGATAGCTCCTCTGCTCCACAGGTCCCGTCGTCTGCTCCGTGCACGTCCCGCTCAGAGATCCACCTCCGGGTACCGTCCCGCTCTGCAAGCCTCAGCTAAGGTCAACGTTGTCCGTCGTCTGCAACCAACACAACGTAGTGCGGGCAAAGCCCGTGCAGGGGTGAGTATAAGCTACTCAGTAGGGACCCCGAGACCCCTGAAGGTCTCTCAAATCCACAAAGGATAAACCACGAAGAAAAGTACAATCATGAAATAAAAACCGATACTGCTTAGGTATATGCCCATACATATACCTAAGTCATCAATTTCAATTACGCACCAACCTCCGAGCCCAAGTACAACTCAGTCCACACAGGAAAGTAAACGTATTCCACACAGGAAAGCAAAACGTAATCCACACAGGATTGCACAACACAATCCACACAGGAAAGCAAAAGGATTCAGCTCACACAGGTATACTTCTTCAGAGGACGATAAAGATGATCACTGATCCATCTAAGTCGTCGGACCCACGAAGGATCGATAGGTAACTAACCCCCGCAGAAGACCCACACAGGATCGGGCTCACACAGAACCTGTAGGCGCTGGCTCACACAGAACCGCTGAGCGCAAGGACCCACACAGGATCGGGCCCACACAGGACCTGTAGCACTGATCCACGTAGGATCGCTGAGTGCTGAAGTCGTCGTCGTCGAATCCACACAGGATCTCTGTACTGTCGTCGTCGCAGTCACAGTAGCAGTCGTAGCAGTAGTAGTCACAGTAACAGTCGCAGCCAGCACTAGGGTTCCCGCACATAGCAAACCTGTTCGGAGGGTCCGCTCCACGAGCCGAGAGGCTGATACATCAACTGTCACGAAGACTAGAGTTGATGCATCCAAAAGTTCCGTATCGACAACAGGAACTCAACGCAACAGACGGCGCGTCGATCGGACGCCCGGTCTGAGAGTTATTGGCATTTTCGTCTCCGGGGCCCGGTTGGTTTTTTTAAGGCAAAACCAACCCGACCGTACTCCACCTGCGTCCAAACCTCGGGCGGAGTATGCCAAAAGATCCATCTCACTAAGAGGAACACAACGCGACTGACGGCGCGTCAATCGGACGTTCATAGTTCAAGATATGAGCGTTTCCGCTCCGAAGGCCCGGTTGGTTTCGTGAACGAACCAACCCGGCCGAACTCAAAGTAAACCGAAACCTTGAGTGCGATATACCGAAATGACCGTCTCGATCCAAGGATCGTGTTTCCGCTGACGGTTCGTCGATCGGAGGTCCGAGGCTCAAGTTATGGGCTAAAAACCAATTCTGGTTCGAAACAGGGGGGTCCGGGTCCGGGCCGACCCGGCCCGACCCCCCCCCCCCCCCCCTGGGCGGTGCGGCGGCCGGCGGCGGCGGGCGGCGGCGGCTCGGCGGCGCGGCGGCGCGGCGGCGCGGGGTGCCGCGGCGGTTGTCGCCGCGAGGAGGCTGCGCGCGGGGGATTTTTCCCCCGCTTTTCAAGTGGCGGCGCGGCATAGCCGCGCCGTTTTGTTTTAAGAAGCCCCCCCCCCCCCCCCCCCCACGTGGGGGGCCTGCTGGTGCGGAACCGAGGGGGCCGGCTGCCCCCCTCCTTCAAAGAACCCCCCCCCCCCCTTAAAGAGGGGGGTTTTATTATGACGGCCGGGGGATTAATTCCCCCGGTTTTAAAGACTTCCGGCCGGCGAGCTGGCCGGCCGGTTTTCTCCAACGGGACCGGAAATTTCCGGTCCCCCCTTCGGCTTCCGACGCCGGCGGCCCGGCCGCCAGTCTTCTCTTCCGCCGCGGCCCGGAACCGGCCGCGGTCTCCTCGTCCCGCCGCGGCCCGGAACCGGCCGCGGTCTCCTCGTCCCGCCGCGGCCCGGAACCGGCCGCGGTGTTCGTCGTCCGGCACGGTGCGACGGCACCGTGCCCCTTCGCCGTGTCTTGATTCCTTTCAACGCGGCGCGACGGCGTCGCGTTCTTGAAGATTCTTCCTCGGCGTGGCGCGACGGCGTCATGTAAGATTAACGTACAATTATCCGCGTGGTGCGACGGCACCACGCCACCTTGCTTCTGCCCGCAGATAAACAACATGAACGATGGAGGGGGTTCGGCCGTGTTCATGCGGTCCGGCCCCCCTCACGTTAAATAATAACACAACTTTAAATAATCAACATCCTCACGTTAGTCATACGAACCACGAGCAAGAATGAAATAATTAAATATTAAATCAACAACCCCTACCTCGGGTATAAGGTTCGAGGATTGTCAAGGTTCCGCGGAAGACGACGTCGCGGAGGTCGGGCGTCGCGGAAGCCGTTCATCAAATCCGATGACGAAGGGATGCGTTTGAAGAGACACGTCGTTGGAGAAACTTGTACGCCGACGAAGATTGTCCGAGGAAGAAGTGGCGTCCCCTTTCGTTGACACGGTAAACGAAGAAGAGCGGAGCGGCGTTCTCGATAGTCGCACGTTGACGTAGTCGTGGAAAATCGGTGTCGATTCCTTTGACGTCGGAGGAAGAGTCGTTGTCGATGGCGTTCGTCGCGGAAAACCATCGCGGAAGAGATGACGCGGAAGAAATACGTCGCGTCGCGGATTCGGCGTCGCGGATGGACCGTGTTCTTCGGCGGAGAAGTTCTTCGTTGAAGAACGACGTTCTTCGCGTTCTTCGTTGAGTTTGAAGAAGAAGAAGAGGAACTCTCCACCTCTCAAGAAGACAAACAAAACAACCCCAAAATAAAATAAGCTACACCTTATTTTATTTTCACTTTTCCAACCTTTCAAAATTCAAAAGTTGAATTCAATACAATAATTAAATCTAGAGTTGACAAAATTAAGTGAAGAGATAGGTTGGCAAGAATTAAAGTAGGGGAGAGTTACAAAATTAAGAGGGGGTTTAGAGGGGTTAGGGAATTTGAAAAGAATTAGGGGTTCGTGTAGGCCCCACCACACTTAATCCTCCCAAGGGAGGTTAAGTGGGTGTGGGTCCCACTTCCAACCTCCTTTGATAGGTTTTAAGAAGTTATAATAAAATTTGTTCTACACAAATTTTATTTAACTCAACTAAAAACCCCAAAATTAACTTTCAACCCGCAACAAACGCAACTCCCGAAAAGGTCTCTTTAAGCGAATATCGGCGCTGCAAGTTCATCGGTGCCCTCGAATTTCAATTCCGAGCACCGGATCAAAAGTTAGGAATTCCCGCTCGTTCGTTCACTGAACGTACCCGAGCCAAACTTCAGAAATTAATTCCGGGCACTCCGGTCCTCGGAATCAGGTGCCGTCTGAAACCGCGCTCTTGTAAAATTCTAAAGAAAATTAAGAAAAAATTTCCCTTGAATTTTACGGGTCTTTACAGATTCTTTTTTCAAAAATAGTATTTTTAATGATTTGGGTTTCATTATATTTGAATTATATATCTATTATGGTGTTATTATTCAGGTTTCAGACGTTAATTTCTTTAATCATTCGATTATTTTGGGAGATCATTTTTTTGTATCTACTGATTTAATTTGTGATTTTATTTAAGAACATTTGAAATCAGACACTTTCCAAATCACTGGTATGTATTCATTTGGGCATTATTTATATTTGAGTTCATTCTTGTAATTATTGTGTGTTGGGGGTAATAATGGATTTTTTGGCAGGACAGAACATGGAAAATGGTTATCACACAATTTTTATAAAGTGTGAGGTAACCATGTGAGGGGTGTTATAGTTTTTAAAGTGGAATTTCACAATGTTTGGGCATGTATTTTCAAACCCAGTGACACCTAAAAGGAAATTATGTGGCTTATTGTTGGTGGATAGTGTCACAAAAAACATTATTGTATAGATTTTATAAATTTGAATCCAATCCATCTGATCCTATCCATCTCATTAAAAATCTAAAATTAATATAATTCCATTTTTAGGGTGTTTCCTTTTTCCCCCATTTCTCATAATCCATCATGTGTTACCCTCTTCCTTTGGTGGTGGAGATCTCCCCCTCATTTATTGGTGGGATTCTATATGATTGGTCGATCTTTTCCTTGAGAAAAGTTTATTTCATCAATATTGCGTATTATTTTTACATCCTCATGGATTATACTTCCAATTTTTGTGAATGTGTGGAATTATAAGGAAAGATTTGGCCAAATATAATGTTTTTAAAGGGGGTTTTGTGTTCTTCTTATGTTTTAATTGTGCGTGTTTTGTTTCTAATACATCTGAGTAGTCCTTATCAATGGTGATGAGTTTTGGACCAAATATGAGGTTAGTGTGTCTATTTATGGGAGTTTTCCATATAATATCATTAAATTTTATTAACCATTATGTTTTTTCGTATTTCCATTAAAATTATTTATAATATTTCTCAATTCCATGTTTTATGTGTTTTGTGGATTTGCCTTCCTATTTGGGTCCTTATAGTCATTTTTTCCAAACAATAAACAATTTTTTCACACTATGTGTTTACTAAAATGGGCCAAAGGTTATTATATGTTCAATAGATTTCAAATTTTGTTTTAAAAATTATTTTACCTTTGAATGTTTGTTTTGATAAAAATGAAATTTTTTGTTTTATTGAATAGATTATTTAATATCATTACTCATATGGGAACTTGATTATGGATGTGTTTCTATGGTGGAACACATGGGTTTTCTAGTGTGTGAGATAGTCATTTTTCAAGGGACTATGTGATTCTATAGTAGGAAGACCATGCAAACATCTATATTGGTTTATCTAAATTGTCTTATGTTAAATCATATAGATAACCATGTGAGCCTCTAATTTATTTTCATAGGGACTATTAGGGCCATTAGGTAGGATGAAAGAGATAGTTTACATTGAATAGCTAACTAGAATGTTTGTTTAATCAATCATTTTTTTCCTGATTCATAGAGGCATAGGTGCACATAACTCATGACGTATTAGTTTTATACTTGAAGCACATGATTATAATTATTTTGATGTTATGATATATATTATGTCCACTTTTTTATTTCTTAATTATATTTTATGCGATGGTGATGTTTAAGCTCACATTTATTATGTGTTATTGGTTATTTTGTGAATGTATATTTCTTTTGGACATGATTAATCAATTGATCCAAATTTTGAATTTGATTTGGAAAACCATTCTTGTTTTCAAAATGAAAACCAAAATTTATATTTGATGTTTTATTGAAAATTTTATATTTTCAAAGTGGATTTTTTCAAAATGTTTTCAAACTTGTTTATTCATTTTAATTTGTAAAGTCCATAAGTATTTATGGTGTTATCCTAATGGGCTTTGTGCCTGACACCATGATTGGGCCCCTTGGGGAATTTTTAGATTCATTTTATCAGACACATATGAGGGAATACAGACAATGTTCTAGGGTATATCTTCATCCTTAACACCTTTCAGCATTTGTTGGATAAGATTTAGTGTCACAAGGACTAGATCTAATGGAGTCATTTTCATGATTTTTACCATTTCTTTTGGGTTTGGTAATATATTATGAGACACCATGTATATGTATTTCTTATTATGTAATTTTCTATTCTATGATGAATAGTTTGGTTTATGTTATATAGTTATCCTATACTATTGACCATGATGATTTTGGTAGGGATTTCACCTTTTATGGATTGATCATTTCAATATACTATTGGTGAAATAATTCCCAAGAGAAAGTTACGTATGACCAGTGCTTATTGCCAGCTTGTAAAGATTGGTAAAACACTTCAGGCCTATTATTGGGCTAGATTATGTGAATATTTGTGTCAAACTAGGTAGTTCATTTCAAAAAGGCATCATATGATGTTTTTTTTCTTTTTGAACAATTGAATGATTGGATATTGGACCATTGAGACTCAAGATTTACGAATTGGGGAGTGTATCTCCAACTCTTATTCATGTCAAGAAACAAGTTTCCTTGGGTGGTATGAGATTGTGGGTATGTTTTGATAATGGTTATGAATTGATTAGATGATATTTAATGGTATTTCCTGATCAATGGAAATTTCTAGGGTATGATATGGGGGTGTATTTAGTATTGGGGGAAAACCAGAGAGGTCTGGGGGTACGAATGGTTAGTGCACAAAGTTGGTAGTAACTATATATAACCAGTGTGACCCTACTTCCAAATCTAATGACACCCACATAGTAGGTGAATGGTTAACAAAACCATGTATTAAAACTCTTGAATGAGATAAATACATGGGGGTTTGATGTATTGAATCATTTATATTTTTAGAGTTTCTTTTGATACAGATTCTTCTTATAGAAACCAATTTTGGGGTTTATTTTGTTATTTATTTTTTTGTAGATTAATGTTTTAATATACATGATGAAGAATGTATTTTAGTTTATTGTAGACAACTACAATAAAAAATACTACATACATGAGCAAAAATAGTTCAGTGGAATGTATTCTATAGGAAAACCATCATTTTGATCTGAATTTTGTGGATATAATGGATCATATGATAAGTACCTTGGGTCAGGTGGTTGGTCATGAGTAGAAACATACATTAGGCCATGATTAAGGGTTATCATGGTTGAATCCACTAGTGTTACATGATGAAAATGGAACCAAAGACAATGATGAGTGGTTAGATAATATTGATTGGATCTTAGAGTTCTTAATGGTTGTGCAGACCTTAAAAATTATCTTTTCAAGATATCTTCTAGAAGGACCATATAGGAAGGGTTGATAATCAATTTTTATTTTCAAGAAACATGAGGAACTCACCTGGATTTCATTTATGTGGATTTCAATATTTTTTCTACATAGAGACCTTGAGGGTAGTAATGTCCCATGAGTTTATAAAGCATCAAGAGGTTGATCGACCATTAATTTATTATGCCACCAGATTTTCTGAGTTAATTCATGTATCTCCATATCTCATCGTTAAATAATATATCATGTATCAACATATTGATTTGGGATTGAGTATAACGATAATATCTATGACAATTATTCTATGTATATCAACAAATTTAGGGGTTTTTGAAAAAGATGTGATGGAAGAGGCATATTTGTCAAGAAAGGCTAACCTATGTGGTGTTTCTTCTATTAGTGGGAGTCATAATTCTTCTTTATGATAGAATTTATTTTCATATGATTTAAAGATATACTATGTCATGGGTTTCCGGTGGCCTTTGAGATATTCCTCTATGGATCCTAGAAGGAATATAATACTTTTCTATTTTAATGTGGGAATGAAAGTTGTACTTCGAAGAAGTGCCTAGAGACTCAGAGGACATGCCACTAGTGTATGAATTCATGGAATATATAATACTATAGTTAATTGAATTAATTTAATGGAGGTATATGATCCACCTTTCCATGGTATCTTAGGTTCCATCCGAGGGTTCTAAGGGTTGACGAACTCATTATCGAGCAAAGTGGGATTCTCACTATGGGAAGATGACATACAGAGTGTGTGATCTAGACTGACTCCATGCATTGAAGTACATTATATAGGACATATATTCTATGCATAAACCACTTAGAATTATGATATTTATTGTCTTTTACATGGAATTATTTATATTTGACCCTAGTAAATCAAATTTTTTTATTTCAATAAATCTAGTTGATGCAACAGATATGCTATCTAAGTTCATGCCATATGATATTGATTTTCTAAATTTCTGTGTAGGAAGAAAGAGAAATCTTCTATGTGATTCGAGTCTCCTGTTATGGTAGCTAGTGTAGAGGTGGTTTGGGTTTTCCTTATTTTGAGCGTGGACATTTTTTTAGATCATTATCAATAAGGATTTTTTGATAATGTTTGAAGGAGATTTTCATATTATATTTCCCTAGATTCTAGATCCATACACTTAATGTGTGAATTTATATCTTATAGGGTGAGTTAGATTCGTGATCAAGGAGGATAGTAATGATTTCATCTATTTTTTTGATCTCATGCTGGTTTTCCATATATGTTCATGATGATTTCATGAAGTGTTCATAGGATAAATTTCTTGTTGTCCTAGAAGATAACCCAAACATGTTTCAAGATAATTTATAAAAGATTATTTTCTATTGAGAGGTTGATTTTACCTTTTCTCTTCTCCCTCTTTCAATCCTAATTTCCTTTCCATCATATAGGATAGCTCTCTCCAAGATAAAAGAGAATGAAATTTACAGAGAGAGTATTGAGGAAAAGGGTTTTTTCCACCCTAGTGTGTCACCCTGGGATTCAATAATGTAAATAGAAAAGGAGGTGTATGGGATCCTTTGAATTTTCCAAGTGTATTATATTCATAACCACGTGATAGTACATTAGAAATACCCATTTCCCAATATTTATTATCTAATTTTTCACCATAGAAGAGCCTGTTTGATTTCTATGATTAACATTAGATTGATGTACTTCATAATTAGGGTCTATAAGGATGATATTCCAAAGACAACATACTGAATCTAGTATGGACATTTCTAGTGTTTTTTATGTCATTAGGGATTACAAATTCTCTCTCAGCGTTGATGGAATTGATGAACCAGAACATTCATCTCTTTTTATAATCATTTATAGTTGTGTTCACAGATTAAATATTTGTATATTAGAGGATGGGGGGAGAGCATACATACCATCTAGAGGATGTTTTTTGTGTTTTTATATAGCATCATATATATTCTTTGTTTGTTAAGTGATAGTTTTGGATTTACAAAGGGATATGTATAGGCCACTTGTTTTCTATGGTATGAGTTCTTGTGGATCCATAGAAGCTTTGAGTAGTCATTTTGTGGGATTATCCCAATAACATGTATAAGATATATACTGTTCTTGATTTTTATGGGTATTATAGAATTTTTTTGGAGACTACTTCAAGATAGCATCTCTTTGGTGTATTTTTTCTATGAAAGGTGTGATGTTTCAGTGGGATTAGAAGGGAAAGGGTGATTATTAGTAGTTTTAGTCCCATTTGACAACAACACTTATTTTTTATTCTACAGAAAGGGGAGCTTATGAATTTTATTTTGAGGATTTTAATGTGGGATTGGTACGTGTTATTTTTCAAGAAGAATATGTTTGGGTATATAGCTTGAGGAAACTATGTCCACGTGCAGGGAATTACTCCACCAACCACATGTAATTGGAATCTGTTAAGCATGCATTGAAGATAACAATACATTATCCATTCAAGCTTCATCTTAGAGTTTATTTGAAACATACGATCTGGAGTAAAACGTTTAATAAAACTGATTTGTACCTCAAGAATATACACATAGTTGATTAACTTATAACTATTGATTTTGATATTGCATATATGATCAGGTAAGGAAACATGGTCACCAATGCATTGATAGGAATATTTCAATATAGCTATTTCCAGAATCAACTGAACAATGTTGTATAGTGAGTTTGTTTTATGATCTAAAACATTTTGTGAATGATTATTTAAGTAATGAATTCGTATCTAGTGTGTATATTTCACCCTCCCTCATCAATTGAGTGAGGATTGTGTAGGAATCGGACCCAGAGTTCTAGTAGATTTTTAGTTCATTAAATAATAGGGAAACATTAGGTGATTGGTCTAAGTCTACTTATGGTTCTCTTTTCTTCCCAGTAGGTTTCATTGTTCCTTTAATTTTGATGTAAGAGGTGATTCATGTGGTGAATAATTCCAATGGGGTCGTTTAGCCATGGGTTACCAAGATCTTCTATACCCTAAGGGGTTAGTATTGGTGGCCCAAAATTATAGGTATAGTATATGACATTTTTTCTAGGTTATTAACATAATAGAGGATCATAGATGAAAATAAAGGGTTAGGAGGTTTATTCAAGAAACAACTCATGAATGTATGGTTATAGTAAAAGATCTTCATCGATTTTATGATTGGACTGACTTGTACTCTATGATGGAAATATGACATATTAGTGATTATCAATCATCTTCTGAAATAAAAGAAATTTTAACCAATTTAAGTGTCGACAAAGGTAGAATACCATGGAAACTAGTTTGTTCATGAGGTTTTTTGGATTTATAGAGAACCCTTGGTGGTATTTTCATGTAAGGGGGAGATTTTTACAAATTACCTTTTGGAACGGAGTCTCGTAATATTTGGAAACCGAGTTGAAGTTGAGAATAGTGTATCACAAGTAGATGGATGACTAATCACAGTGGACCATCCAAAATCTAATTGATTTGTTGTAGGTGTGTGTTCTTGATTTCCATCTCTAATGGGAGAGGCACATACCACTATCCAAGTCTAAATAAAATAATTTCTACCATTACATGATTAAAATGGGCCTTCTTGAAGAATTATATGACTAACCCTTCCAAACAACATTGTTCTTGGCTGAGGTGGGTGATTATTCCCAAGTCAGATTGAGCCTGATCATAGAGATGATCGAGATAGTACATTTAATTACGAAATGAATTGGGAATTCTTATAATCATAATAATTCATGTACTAGTCATCATTACCAACCACTAGAGTTTCATGGTGGTGATAAAAATGTTCATATTGATGCTTGTTGAGTTGGGCTTCCATTATTTGGGATTGTGGTGGATGTTGGCACTATATTTTCGGGAGTTTTTTAAGTTCATAGAGCATATTGTTAAGTTAGAATGTCAGTTGAATTATCCATCATGGCTAAACATGATCCATGAAATTTTGCATGTTTCCCACATGAAGAGATTCCATCTAAAACTATCTCATGTGTTTGAGTGGGAGGATCTAGAGTTATAGCATGATGCCACTATTATGGATATCTTTGTTCATATCATGGATGGTTAGAACAATTTTCACTAAGGGAATGTGATCTCGTTGATTCATTTGGACTATTATCATGGTTGAAATTCCCATGATACATTGAAGTAGGATTTTTGGGGGAGGGAGTAGTGGCCTCATATATTTTCAAATAGTGAATCGTGTTTAATTAATATGTAGGAATGTGGGATGGTGATGTGTTTCTGACACCCTATGGGTCATTGTTATGTATTATTTTTGGGTTTATTTATATTTCATTTAAATATGGTAATTATTGGGTGTCAGGGTTGAAACTGAGTCTTTTTGGGGAGATATATTGGGGCACATGATCAGTGCATTGTTTTTATGAATCGGGTTGTAACATTGTGAGGGGTTCTATGGTTTATATAGTGTTGTTTCAAATAGATTTTGAATTGTCTTCCAAACTATTTTACACCACATAGAAAGTATTACAACATATTTTTTTGTGGACATTTTCTCATGCACAGTTGTCACATGATTTCCATAACCATGCAATTAGACGGTGTGACCTTGTCCTTCTTATTATGAATTATATAATTACAAAAATGTATATCTCTATTTTTAGAATATTTCTCTAATTTCTTATCCTCTATCAAGCATGACACTCCTCCCCTAGTTTTGGATCTCCCCCTTTAATCATCGGTGGTTTTCACTAGGGATCAAACTATGTTTACTTGATGTAACTTTAATTCTTCTTTATTTCCACATTTTGACCACATCAAGACTTATTATTCTGTTTTTTTATTTTTGGGACCATAGGGGTGGTTTTGGATGAATATATGATTTTTATTGTTTTTTCTGATTGTTTAATTTTGGCATAGGTTTGTTAGGCCTGGTTCATCCTCCGTCAGGTGGTCTTTATCAAAAGAGATGAACTTTGAATGGATTCATTGGTAGGAGTCTCTTTATAAGGGATTTATTCATGGAATATCATTAAATTTATAGTTTTATTGGAATTATTGTTTTTAAATTTTCATTTAAATTATTTATGCTTTGTGTGAATGACATGTTTGATGTGTTTCATGGACTGGTTAGGAGAATTCAATGATTCAATTAGAGTTTTCAATGTGAGTGTATCCTGTTTTCTCACCGTGTTCTAGTTATAGTTGATAAAAGGTTTTTAATAGATAAAAGGATTTCTAAATAATAAATACTAGTTATTTTTTTATGGGAATTGTTATTTGGATAAAATGGGACTCTTTTGGTAATGAGATATCTTATGTTATAGAGCGATTTCTATGTGAATATATTTCGGGATGTGTTGGAATATAGTAGACCATGATTGGATATGGGTGTGAACTATGGGAATGTTCAACGGACATTATGAACATTCAGTGGGAAGATCATGTGGGCTTCTATATTGGTGTTTCTAATTGTACATGTGTTCCATCAGAGGGAGGATCTTGCAAATAATTTAATTTGGTTTCCAAGGGACAAAGAGAGCCATTTATAGGAAGATTGAATGATATTTTTTTTACCATCTACCTATCATATATGTTTTATTAGTCACATTTGGAGTCATGATATATCCTTAGGTTCAAATTACACTTATCATATTGGTTATATTCATTAGCCATTTGATTAGTGACATTTTAATATGATTATATTTATTATTCAAAATTTCATAATTTTAAATTTATATAGTTATAAGATATTTATTTTTATTCAAAACATTTAGTTTAAAACATGTTATATTGAGAAATATTTCCATTTTGGAATTTTTTATTAATTTTATCCATTTTTAGAGATTTGTTTTGAAAACCATGGCTATTTTTAAATGAAAAATACAATAGATTTTTGTTGTTTACTAAAAATTTTATATTTTCTAAGTGGTTTTATTTTGGATAATTTTTAAACCAACATTTATTGGTTTTCATTTCTATAATCCAAAAATAGATTCATAGTTTTATTCTAATTGTCATCAAGTGTCATACCCTTCTTTGGACCTTTTGGATGTTCGCAAATTTCATTATAGAGGACAAAAATACTATAAAGGAAACCTTATTCAAGGGTGGCTCTTCATAAATACTACCATCCATTGTTTTGTGTAAGAGACATGGTATTATAGGTCTTATCTCACGTAGATCGATTTATTTTGGTTTTTACTATTTCTATTTAGTGGGTCATTTATTTTGAGATACCATGTATTTTCACTTCCTGCTATGGACCATTTTATTAGAGATGAATTTTTGGATTATGGTATCCTCTTATCTCATGATGTTTAATCGTTTGATTTTAGTGTGGTCGTCCCATTTTATAGATGGGCCTCATGGATTACATATTTAATTTTTTTCCTAATAGATAGTTGTTTATGTACAACTATTATACCTATCCTATGATGATAAAGAATGTGCTTTGGTCTATATAGCAGGTTGAGTTAAGGGACAAGTTTAGTCAATATGGATTGGATCATTACATGGGTAATTTACAAAACCCAATTTAATTCTAAAGGTGTTACTGTAATTGTGAATGATTTCATTTTTTTGTTTAATGAAACCCATTATATTTACATTTTTTGTTAATGAATATTGAATTATTTCCATTTAGATGTTTTATGAAACCCATTTTATATGGAACTACAAAGAACTTTATCATCAAGAAATAGTTGAATCCAGTTGAAAATATATTTTCATTTCTACATTTTATAAAATTGGAGAAGACAATTCAATAAATATAAAATATAGAATGATATAGTTAATATGGTGGACACTTATTAAGTTTACATTGAAGAAGGAAGATACAGAATAAATTAAATGTTAAGAGATTCATGAATTGCTCAATCCCTTGATCATTATTCAAATAATTCTTAATATGATGGAGAGTGAATTCATTATGATGAGAAATAATTAATATGAATCCATTGTTATATATGAAGAATAAATAATGGAGATATCATGGTATAAGTATGGTTTTTAGCTAGTCTAGAATGTAATATGAATCATTGCTATCATGGAATAAAAAAAATTCACCAAAAGTATTTGGCTTTACAAAAATTATATGTTTTTAAGAACATATTCAACATGTTCTTATAGTGGATATAGAATAATTGTTTTCACATTACACTAATGTGGGAAATATGAAGGTAGAATACTAGGGGAACATTAATGTCAATTCATATTGGGTGAAGAAATTTCAACTCCCAACATGCGAAATGTGTGGGAGAAAGAACCTGGGTAATTTCAATATAGGATCTAGGAAGATTTTTAGGTGTGGATCTGATATCATGTTTATGGTACACTAGTATTTCATTCATATGAGACTGTACAGTAGTTTGAGATATTTCTAGAGAAAATTTGAATGTTCTTCTAAATGAATTATACTATACACTAATTGAATTACCATGTTCATGTAGAAAATAGAATATTTATGATGTGAATATACTATGCTGAGAGGTCACAAGTCTGGTTTAGACCACGAAAATACTAAATGATGTGAAAAGTACTTATTTTATGATTTCATTGTTCTATATATTTAATGAATATGAAATCTTTTTGGGTATACAAGAAAACCAATGAAATAAAATTGTGAATCCATGATTCATAACTTGAACTTATTTTACCTAGTTTGTTTTAACATGTCACTTGTATGACCATTCAATTGTACAGATCATGTTTCTTTTCTATAATGCAAGGGATTCTCTTGGATATGATGGGTGGCTTCAAATTTTTTGGATACCTTTTTTGGGTAATTTAATCTCTATCATGGTTTTCCCCAATTAATTTGGTGGGTGTGATCTTCATATTATCATTTAAATCATTTATATTGTCCATTAAGCGATTTTAAGATAATTTTATTGGATCATATGATCTTTTTATGATTATTTTCTAATAGTATCTATATTTTTTATGCTCTCGTCTTCTGGAGACTAGAATTTGTTTGTTTGGGTGTAGTGTGTGAGTTTTTTTAACTATATTTGGATATAACCTCTCCAAAGACATTTTTTATTTTTTATTTGATTTAAAATATATGATAATCAATGTTAGGTCCTTAGTTTTTTGATATATATTCATTTCCATTCAGTTTCTTTGAATCTTAACATGGTTGGTGTGTGACATGAGTTTGTTGGGGTTGTTTTATGTCTATCCTATGGAATTCAACATAAAATTTAACATGATTTTATAATTTTTTTAATTAAATTCTAATGATATTTTTATCGATTGGTTTATGTGTGAAAACCAAATTCTGAGAAGACATTGTTTTCCCATCATGCTGGTAAGGGAATTTGTTTTTTCAAAGAACTCTGAATTGGAATTTTGAAACCGATTTTCACCATATGTATTAATGAAAATAGATTTTATGGAATTGTTTTGGAGTTGATAATCCATCTTCCAATGATTTATTTAATCCACACATGGGATCCTAGGGTAACTAGGTGGAGGGTTTAGTATTATATCTCTTCTTTTATTTCCATCGGCAGGTTCACATATAGGGGCTTCCTTTGTTCCCTTAACTATATGCCCAAGGGAATTGATCTTTACATTGATGGGGGGGGTTCACTCATTGGGTGTTCCACCTTTCCTTTGGTCTTATGTCCTAGGGACATTAGTAGACAATATTTATTGATGTTTAGCATAGTATATGTTTCCCATTTATCCTAGCCAATTTTATCAAACGGTTGTTTACCATTTTTCTCTGTGTTGTAGAAGATTGTAGTTGAGAAAAATTATTTAATAAAATGAATATGGTTTTATAGATTAATACAGTGAAACATTATCACATAAGGTGTTGAATGATTTTTAAACAATGGTAATTCATTACACTGATTTTGAAAACAAATTATTTAAATACTTATCAGGACGTGTTTTCCATAAAATTGAGCATATTGGGATTATTTCATTGATACGTTATACATAAATCTATGGTGGGATACAATTATGTCTATTTATCACAATCCCTACACTATCCCACAAGGGTACATATCCTTTATATTATATTTTACTGTATGAAAGTGAATGGAACTACAGTGAGGTGCTAATGTTTATGTCAGGTTGGTATGGGTAACTATTGGGGATATGGGGGATGTTTATTTCATATCTCATTTATTAGATTTTTTGTGTTTTATAATTATTTCTCAGTGATTTGACATAGAACATGGATTTTAATTTTTCTATTATGGGTTGTTTTGTTTCCTTGTATTACCATGTTTATATTATATATCCTTCTATATTTTCATTCTTCTATTTATTTATGCCATATATATATATATATATCCCATGTATCATAATGTATTTTGGGATAAATTATTTATTCTAGATATTGATTCATATATAGGTGATAGTTTCCAAACCCTGGGGTTCAAGAACATCCTTCATGTTAGTAGAGGATTGGTTCATATTCTAGTTTTAGAGGGTATAAATGATTGGTTTGTTGAAAATTATTTTTATTTGATGGTTTCGTTTATCATTGTGATGTTTTTAGATAATAGATAGAATTGATGGAACTTATGAGGCATGTTACATTTTGTTCCAGACTATCTATTACAATTTACATCCTCATATAACAATCGGATGTGTGTCTCAAGTATGGGGATTTATTCTTAAACAATGTTCCTTCTTGTGTTTTCTCGTTTAAGACAAAATTTTCCTCTTTTATGTTCATTTATTTCTTTTTAAAGATTTATAGTAATATACATCAATGATTTATTCCTTAGGATCCATTGTAAGGTTTAATAAAAAATATTCTTAAATGGAATCCTCCACTAGATCAAAATAGTGTAGAGGTTATCATATGGGATGTTCGATCCATGCCATAGAGTAGGCCACATGTTTTTATAAATTTTTTTGATGTGAACCCATGAGATGAAGGATATTGGGATTCATATAGAGAGTTACTACCTGAGAAACCAAATATATTATGGTGTGAATGGAACACATGTTTTAAAGGATTGTTTTTAATATAAAAATAAAACATTCATCTTACAAGAGACACTTGAGGCCATCATGGTGAAATTTGCAATGCTCAAGCTCAAGGGTCCTAGAAAGTGGTTGTGGGATTATATTGTACACGAAAATCATAATGTGATCTTGTATTGGTTGTATTTCAATAGTTATTCCCAGAGTATAAAACAATGTTAAACTCAATGATGATCCTCTCAATGATCTCATGAGATCATTCAGTGTCATAGCACACCAATCATTATATGATTTGGTTATTTTTTTGGAGGTGTTGATGAATGATTAGATGAAAGCACAGAAATAACTATTGGTTGTGTGACTATGTATCTATTAAAAATTATACAAGATCAGTCACAAAACATATTAATAACTAATAGATAGTGAAATATTGAATAATTGGATATGTCAGAAAATATTATATTCTCAAGCTCATATCTTCCACCCATCGGTAGTTTTAGTGGCATGCATGAAAAAAAAATTGAAGAAATACTCAAAAAGGTAGTGCAATTGGTTCTCAATATCAGGAATCATCTTCACCATTAGTAGTATACAATAGTTTTCTCTTAACTTGATACTAGTGTGGCCAAGTGTGGAACACCTCAATTACTTTTACCACACCCATAAGGACCTACCAATCGTGTAGTTTTCAAGGGCATTTGTAGTGTTTCGTCTACAAAATTATACACCCAATTATGGGCATTATCATTCAGATATAAAGGCCATTGTGGTGTAGATAAACTTTTCCACATGTATAGTTCAATATCTATAGGCCTTCGGAGTTAAGAGCCTTCATGAAATTGTAGAATATTATATAGAGGGTGAAGTATGTGTAGCAAAAGAATGTTGGCACTTTTCTTTATTACACATTAATTCCAAATTTATTTAATGAGAATACACATAATACAACCTAGAAGATAGATAATCCTATTATATTTATATAATTAGGTAAATTATATAAAAATATAAAATAGGTGGTTTCATCTACATTATTAAAATATACTTAACATCAAAACAATATTTTAGTGTACATAATACATAATATGATAACCTGGGGACATACATATGAAATGTGTGACCTATAAATACCAGTAAGTGAATAAAAAATTATATCATGATATAATATTACAATTTATAAAACAAGAATTTATATGGGATATAAAAGGGGAGATATTTATAAACACGAACATTAAGTCATGATATTGAATGATAACATAATTGAAACATGGGAAAGTTGAAACATCTTTAAACATGGCATAATAAACATATTTCAAGGATAATTTCAACGTCATCATAAAATGGTTTAATGAGTCCCATAATGGATTACATCCACTCCATAATCCCAAACATGATGTCTCATGAGACTAAAACATTACCCAATTCATTACAGCTCTATATAATGTTGGGTGCACCCATCACTTTCATATCATGTAGATGCATATTTTTCGCATATTGATCATACATTAAAAGGATGTTTTTAATCAATTTTAAACCCAAGATAAAGGATTTTAGGTTTAATAAATTGAATTACCCAATAAATGAAGGATAGATACATCTAGGTGAATACACTTGAATAGATTAGGGGATGGATATTCAAAACACATTATTTTGGAATAAAAAATAGAAGTAAAATTCAGGCAACATAATGATATTACATAAATATTCTTAAAATTATTTAATGAGGTTGATAGGGGCCATGATAATTTTTTCAAAAGAAAAGTAAGAGGTATGTAGACAGACATACCCAATAATTATGAATTGGAAACCAAAGGCATAAAATAGAGAGGATTCGTGAACAAAGAGGAGAAGGAGATGACCCCTTACAAAATCTTGACATGGTAAAGACTTAAGTAAATTATATAATATGACTGAATAAATGTTATATACTAATTAGGAAATTAATTGCATATTATCATATCATTATAAAGTCACGAATGGAAATGCAATTGAGATTAAAAAGGCTAATTACAATGAAGGCACTTGAATTGAAAAGAAGATATAGTGGTCCCCAACATTGATAGGGTGATTCCAAATGCTATTGAGGAGTTTATGGAGAGGGTGGGGGTACCATGGGAGTACCATAGTTAGGAGAGAATATTAAAGATGTTTCCATGTTGTTTGAGTGAAAATAATTGTTCTTGGGTGGGATATATATATATAAAGAAAATAGAGGTGATTTATTTTTTCCCCAAACATAGGTTTTCTAGTATATATAATAAATTAATTAACACCAAAAACCGTACAACGATTTCTTCCATATTTTCTAAGATAGTTGTGGTTTTCATTATTTAATAAGAAATAGGGTTTAACATAGTATAATATTACATTTGGCGATGTGTAACTGATTCATGTTAATTGATAAATGATTTTAAAATAAAAAAATATAAAATATCTATTAGAGGATTCATAAAGTCTTTATAAAATAAATAAAAGGACCTAAAAATCCAATTTTTAGTGGAACCAAATATATTTGGTCATGGTAACATTTTATTTAATATTTACATCACTTTTGGTCTCTTATTATGTTAAAATACACATAGTTTATTATATCATATTTAATTTTTATACAAAAAACAATATATAATTAAAAAATACTAAAAACTAACCATTTTTAAATTTATAAGTGATGATTCAATTTTTTTTTATTTTATCCAATAATTCTATAAAAAGTTTTTCACTTTTAAAATAAGAATGGTCATTTATTGAGAAATACTGCATTTTTTTAGAGAAATGTTTTTGGATCCCTGGGAAATAATTACATTTTAATACCTGAAAATAACGTTATAATTTATGTTCAGTAAAAATTATTTTATTATATTATTTTATTTAAAAATAATATCATTTTTAAATTATATATACTATTATATATGAATTTATAAATTGAAATTACATTTTACAAAAATGAATAATTTGTGTTTTATTATAAGAATCAAACTCATTTAAAATGTAACACTAATAAGATATAAATAGAACCATTAATAAATTAAAAATAATATATATATATATATATATATTCATATTTTTAGGGTCTTGATTAAAATCCTTACTATTAAACCAATACATGCACTAATTATAAGGTGTTAGATGGTGAGATCTTCTTGGGGTGGTTCAGTATACATGGTTTTGGACATGATTTCAATGAGCAGAAACATATCTTGTAGATGGTTTGAATTTTTCATTAGTTATGGGATCTCAGATTTTGAATGGTTAAATGAATGTCCCATTGATTCTATCTTCCCTAGAAGATATGATAAATTGTCTTTATAGGGTACAATCCTACAAGTCAAGGAATTATCTTCCTTTGTTAATGTCAATTGGATTTATCAAAACCTTATATTTATAGTAATAATACGATCAAATTTCAATGGATATATTATCAATGGTTATTATTCATATTGATGTTTTAAATCTGATATGTTATTAATTTATATGAAATCCAATAATTTCATATATTTTCATTAAAATTAACATATAATAAGACAATTTATTTAATCACAAATGGAATAATATTTATAATATTTTGGTTCATTACAAACTTTATCCCATCATAATATTCTCGCTGGAAATTTAAATTTCATATCCTAATACAGATGAGGGTAATTCTGTTTGGTCACCTCCTCATGTTCCAACATCACTTCTTCAATCTTATGGTTTCTCCATAACACTATGAATTGGTTCGTTGTATTATTTCATAGAATGATATCTCTATGATATATAACCTTCACTAGATTCTCCTCATATGAATGATCATTATATAATGATTCCACTTTGATATTTAGCACATGTAGGGGTACTTGTACATACATCCTCAATGGGGATACAAGAAACACATCATAATCTAGAGATATATTCTGTGGGAGTTCTAGTCAACCGACCACCACTCCAATGATATCTAGGATATGAAAAGGGATTATGTACCTTGGACTATGAATTAGATTATTTCAAAATATCATGACATTCTTCCATATAGATATGTATAGGAATACCTTATCTCAATCCTCATAATCTAGGTATCATTTAAAAATTTTAATATATATATTATACCCAATATAAGAAGTTCTCATGTGATGTTGAATGGTCTTGATATTTTCCCCATATCTTTGACCATTTGTGGAACCATATATTTCCATTCACCATTTTCAATCCATATTCTAGGGGTTATGAATATCTTACCATAATGGGCTTCATAGGGATCCATTTTTTTGCGTTATTGTAAACTATTGTTTTATGGTAACTTTAGTAGAGGAATAGGTTTATACCCCCCCCCCCATTTAAATCCCTTGAGTCTGATCTCAACATGTCTTTAAGTGTCTTGATAGTATGCCCAGAATGACCATATATTTGTGGGTGATATGATGGGATAATTTTCAACATAATATTCAGAAAAAATTTAGACACATACAAAACAGGAAGTTAAATATTGGGTCTTGATCTCATACAATCAATAGTGGTGTTCAATGAAGTCTCACAAGATCTATTATATATATCCTTGCATGTTGATTGAGTGATATGTCCTCTTGCATTGTAATGATTCATGCAGTCATTTAATGATGATAAACCCCATCCATATATCATTATTTACACTAGATGTATTTGGATGACCTATGAAAAAGTCTATGGTTATGTTTTCCCATTTCTATAATGACCCGAACTATTATAAATCAAGTATCTATTTGTAATTTTAATTAAATTTCTTATTATGTAATATGGTTATTGAAAAAAAATGCACTTCCTTAGTAATATATTTGGTTTTTCAAGAATGTTATGAATATTAAATTTGATAATATAGCCATTGAATAGTGATAACATTATTAATATAAATCTAGGTCTTTAAAAATCCAGTTGAAAAAGTAAATGGACGTTGTGACCTCATCCAGTAAGATTGGACCCTACAAAACTCATTTATCATATATTTTTAGGTGGATAGAATCAATTGTATTTTTTTCCTAACAATGACCAAGATTACATCCAATAACATAACCATGACGAAGTTCATTTATGAGATCAGTTCAAGCCCATCGAGATCACAACCGTAGCCATGTTTTCCAAATTTCCCCATGAAAGATTAACTATTGTGCAGCTTAAAAATAGGGAATACACTGGTGTAATAAATGTATTTGTATCAATACATTGATAATATATATATATATATTAAATAATAAATTTGTTTTAATTTTTATTTTTAACTTTTTAAATTATTTTAATTTTGATACAATTAAACACAAATTGTAATATTGTGTAATTTTCAAATTCAATTAAGGGATTTAATTTGATGAATTATTGGAAATTTAAATAAATAAAATTTAAATAAAATTTTATTATTAAATAATTTTTATTAATTATAAATTTTCATAAAAATTTTATGAAGTGAAATGAATTTTTTATAATGGTTAGAAAACTATTATCGTAAAAACCCATCAATTTTCAATAAATTGATATTTTTATCTTAAAAGTGAAAATGAAAATATTTGAAAAAATAATTAAATCAAATGCATATTATTTTGGGAATCCGAATGATGAAGATATCATATGGTGAATTTTTTATAATTTTAAGATGCAGTCAAATTTTCGCGTAACAATTAAATACTGAATAAATATAAATTGTGTTTTATGACATCATTATGACCCCAAAATTAAGAAATAAATAATATAATGGGTATCTCCATCAAAATAATATTTTCCCATAAAATAATTTTATTTTTATATAATTTTATAATTTTTTTCCTTTATGAATCCTTCAAAATATATAATGTATTTTATGATTTTAAACACATTTCCTTAAAAATGTGACTCAGCTCGATATAATAAAGGGTAATATAATTATATGTTTATCCATTTTCTTAATAAAAAAATTAAAACCTCTACACTTTTGAAAACCCCATGGGAAAACCCATGTTAAGTTCTGTGATTTGAAATATATTATTTAGTAGAGTCCAAAACATAAATATTAAAAGTACCGATTTTTCATATATAAGCCAACCCATGATACTAATTATCTCCACTAAATATCCTTGGAAAAGGAAATTACTCAACATTCCTCTTTCTAGAATCCTACCACGATGAACCCAAGATCTCAACAAGCATCTTTCATGCTTTTTGTGTCATTCACTTATAGTAAGGGATCCTCCCTTTCACCCTTTTATTAAATAATCTTTTTTATGTTATGCACATTTATTTTTATATTCCTAAGGATGGGATATGTTTTTGAACCTTCCCCATATTTACCTTGTTATTTCTAAATGATGAGATACCCCTTTCTCTCTCATTTATCTCTCATATGAAAACATGTTACCATGCCGAAATTTCATAAGGGCCCTTTCCTTTCTCATTTTTTTCAATGTTCTTTTATCTTGTTGTAACCATTTATTTTCAATTACGTATGATGGGTTATGATTCCGAACCTCACCCATACTATCTTAATTATTTATAAATGATTATAGACCCCTTTCTATCTTATTAATACGTCCCTTGTAAACTCATTACCATACCAAAATTTAGTAAGCATCATTTCTATTCCTTTTTTCTTGAAGATTAATTAATATAGTTTGAATTATTTTTCTAATTATAAATTTCTGTACATATCCTTCCATGTACCTATTACTACCAACTTCATTTTAAAATTATTAGAGTCAAATTATTCTCTCATCAACTAATTTTATGAACAATTATGTGGGGTCGTTATACTGCAAAATTATAAAAATGATTTTCCAGGACAAAAAAAATATGTAGTGAATAATACCATAACAATTTCCTATCAAGGGTGTTCACTATTTTGAATATATATCTTTTTATTGTGGAATTTAATTTATGTATTCAACACTACCTTATCATGAAATAAAATGTGATGATGAATGATTCTATGTTTTGTGATCTACTTGGCACACTTAAAGATCAGAATAAAATGAATTTTGCTGGTGCACCTAGAATAATATAGTACTCTAATGCATTAGGTAATGTTTATTAGCATGATACATCATTTGGTGAAGAAGTTAAACTAATTAATTTATGGTAAGTTGTCTTCCATGATGTATTGGTGGTATATCATTGAACTATGTTTATGATGCAAGGTTTTATGTTGTAGCCACATTTCTCATGTTATGGTTATCATGCTATATCACAACTTATTATTGATATTACATTATGCCTAATTTATATTCCATGTCTAAAAAGTATTATTATATTCATGTTATTCCATTTTTATTCCTTTATTGTGCATTATGGATCACCCTTCCTTATATATTTCCCTAGGTTATCCAATGATGTTTTAACCACAAGCATGTTAATGATGATTCTATACATATGTTGTAATCCGAGTTTAAAGATGAAATGGAATGCACATAAATCCAAATGACATTAGACTTAATGATCTTTATAGTTTTTTTAAGTGTAATATTATTAAAATAAACAATTTATTGATGTGTAATGAAGTTAATAATTTTTATAGTTAGTATTAGAGGAAAATTTATGTTATTTTTGGGATAATGATTATGAGACACTTGAAAAATCCATATAGATAATACTAGGTATAATAATATATCCGTAAAATTTTTGTGAGTATAATTTATTTAATTTATCATGAAAATATATATCATTCTATATATTATATGTGGACATGATTGTATAATAGATATAATTAGGAGTACCATGTCTAACAAGGTTTTTCATGCCTGACTCAGGGTAACCGAGAATTTCACAATGGGCCTTACTATGCACATGGTTTGACACTCTCGAGGGATATTCTTTGATAGTTAACAAGATCATTAAAAACTCTTTTTATGGGATAAAAAATCCATTAAAAATATATATCATGAAATAGATCATGGATAACATAGATTGAATCCTAAAAATTCATAAGTTATGGAAATTCATGTAATTTATAATTTATCCCTTTAATGTCATTGAATTCCCATTTTTGTGCTCAATATTTTGAAAATACTCATTCCTAATTTTCCTAGTACTCTATCCAATTGCCGAAAATAGGAGGAATTATGTAAACAATCAATGTGAATTGAATTTTACTGACTTCCTCGATGATATGACCAACATGATTGAAGCATAAACCACACACGTCATGAAGATACTCTCTCAGCTGACTCAAGATATAAATTGTATCCTAGATTAAGTGGAGCATCCAATCCACCCCCCAAAGAGAGAAAACCCCACAATTGAGATATTATTGTTTCATATGCCTCATACTTTCAATGGATCATCTGATCCCTTAATCATGGAAAAAATGTTCAACTCAATTGAGAAAATCATCTCCATGTTTTAATGCATCGAACAACACAAAGTTATTTTGGTTATTTATCATATGTAAGGTGAATCTGATCAATATTGGAAATTGAATAGATATAATACGTTTGAGTAAGATGTAGAAAAAATATTTGGGATGGATTTCTATAAATATATTTCATAAATATCTTCCTCGCACTCTCTGTCTTAAAATGGAGTGGGATTTCCATACCCTCAAGAAAGAAGATTATCAATATATTAGGGTGTGTGAGGAAAAATTCACAAGGATTGCATGATATGTCTATGGATATGTCATTACCCTCGAATGAAAAGTGTAATGATTATTTTTAATATAAAACCAATCCTAAGAAAAGGCATGGTGATCTGTGATTTTGATAGATATGAAGAAATGGTCTGATGTTCACTCAATGTTAAAATGGAGATTCAGGAATATCAAGGGTATCATGAGGATAATAAGTGGAAATTGCATATCAATTGTATGAGTTTGATAGATAGAACAAATGGTTCTATGAAATTGCAACACCACAATTGTAAAATATGTAGAAAAAAGAAATCTAGAATTTTTTTGAGGGGGATGAGGAAATTAATTATTTGTGGGATGGAAGGAAAGATTGTCATTGATTACCGATAGGAGGAACCCGCTATGGAGATGGTGGAAAAAAATAATCTAGTCTACCCTCATCGTATTTTTAATTACTACAACTATGTGAAACCCATGAATTTTTCAAAACAATTCCCTATGAAAATGGTTTTCAAAGGCAACTGACAACCTCCAATATAGCAAGGGTAGTGATTTTCAATAACTACTAATGAATTGAAACCTAAATAAAAAGTGGAGATATGTACACCAGTTATTCAATCCATAATAGTGAATCTACTTTTTGATTCTCGTTCTACATATTCCTTTATGTTCCAAATGTTTTGTTGAACAATTTAAACACCACAAAAATTCATGGATATAGAGATATCGGTTAATAAAAAAAATGGGGAAATTATTTCATTCCAAGTATATAAAATCTCCTTTCAAATTTTTGGGGAATAATTTCCTAGAAAACATTTTCCAACACACTTTTATGAAATTTTTTGCCATTCTGGGCATGGATTGGCTTTTCCTATACAGAGCCAACATAAATTTCCACAAGGAAATCACTCTCTGTATTCCGAGTTTCCCTTAGATTCTATACAAATGAAAGGAGAAGGATGAGTCTAATTTAACCCCATCATATCAAGAATAGATATTATTTCCCTATGAGAAAGAATATACAGCTCTACTAACTATGAATAAGGTAATAATCACCATTGAAGACATTCCAATTGTGAGGGAATACACTAATGTGTTTCCTGAGGAATTACTAGGTCTTTTTCCCAGCTGAGACATTGAGTTGTCGATCATTCTTTTGTTAGGGGTGTTGTAATTATCCAAGACTCCATATAAAATAGTTGTTGTGGATAATGAGAAGACAAAGAAACAACTACAAGATAATCTTGATAGTGGTTTCATATGACAAAGTGATTCACCATGGGGTTCCCCAGACATCTTAGTCAATAAGTGGGTTGGGTCAATTAGCCTTTTCATCAATTATCGTGAGCTCATAAAGATCAAAATAAAGTAAAAATATCATATTCCTTAGATTAATGCCTGCTTTTTTAGCTATGATGAGAAAAATAAGATTACAAGTTGGATATATGGATGGGATATTACCAAGATATGGTAAAGAAGGGGGATATTCCCAAGCCTTTTTTTCATACAACTTATGGGCACTATGAATTAATTATAATTCATTTCACATTCACTAATGATCTATAAATCATTATGGACATGATGAATAATGTAATTAAAGATAACCTAGACAATGTTTTGGTATTATTTTTATTTGATAATATTTTATACTACAAAAGTATAGAGGATAATGAAGAGAATTTGAATAAAATTCTAAAGACCTTGAAAAAGGAAATCTTCATTCCATGTAATGTAAATGTGAGTTCTAGTTGAAGGAAGTACCTTTCATGGAGAATATCATCACAAGATATGGGATATCTATTGATACTTCAAAAATATAAGGAATTTAAAGATGGATGATTCCAAAAAAAATGATAGATAACTATAGTTTCCTTGGTTTAGCTGGTTACTATTAGAAATTCTTGAGAAATCTATCACAGTAGTCAAGACCTCTCATCAAACTAACTCTTAAGGGAGTCATGTATGATTTGAATGATGAATGACACGAAAGAATCAATGAGTTGAAAAATATGTTTACCACTACACTAGTGCTCACACTACCCATAAGTTGAGTTCATTTCATATTTTTCAGAGATGCTTCGAAGAAGGTTCTTGGATGTTTGTTGATGAAAAATGGAAATGTCATTTCCTATGCTTAAAAGATATTGAAAGATCATGGACACACATACCCAACACATGATTTTGGGTTGTATGAAGTGATTTTCACATTAAAAATTTGGTAGAAATAAATATTTTTGGAGAAATGTTAAATATATTTTGATTAGAAAAGTATCAAACTATATATTTACACAGAAATATATGACCAAGATCCAATAAAGATGGTTATAGATAATAAAAGTAAATGACTGCTCAGTTCCCTAACTTCCCATGAAAGAGAATAAAGTGGAAGATGTTCTAAGAATATAAAAACATGAAATTATGTTATTGATGTTAATTGAGATGGATTTGATCTTTTTATAGTAGGAATTGATATACATGGGAATAATAAAGGAAAGAACATCATAAATCCTTTCACAAATTATTTCCCAATCGTATCTTTTAGAGATGTTAATGGATTATAAAAATGTTGATGTTGGAATTTGGAAGAATGTGGTAGTTATATGGAAAGTTATATCCTCATAGATTAATATAAATGATGAAGGTGTTGGGAGATTTGGGTCAAGGATTTCTGTACCATAAAATATTGAGTTGAATATGGAATTGTTGGAAGATTCACATTGCTCTACCTTCTCCAACCACACAAGAAACACAAAGATGTATCAAGATCACTAAGAAGACTATTGGTGGGACAATATAATTAAGAAGATCGTAGAATATACAAGATGATGTCATCTATGCCAGCATGTGAAAGTAGAAAGGAAAAAAATACAAGGGGATGATGAAACCATTACCCCAACCAACATGGAAATG
Source organism: Viscum album (assembly GCA_963277665.1). Lineage (NCBI taxonomy): Eukaryota > Viridiplantae > Streptophyta > Magnoliopsida > Santalales > Viscaceae > Viscum > Viscum album. The sequence goes on along the minus strand of OY728129.1, from coordinate 686,710,710 downwards.
AGAAAACATCACAATAGGGTATCTGACTGATCATACAAAGATATCAATATAGAATAGTGCTATATGGGTTGTGGTAGATCATCTTATAAAGAAAACACACTTCATTGAGATATGATAAGAATTCTCACTATATTTACATTCATGAATATATGTCAGGAAGTGGTCAGTCTGAATGGAGTACCAACATCGATTATAATAGATCAATATCTGTGATTCACCTTTATATTCTAAAGGAGTCTCTAGTACGATTTGAATACTAAGTAGAACTTCATCCAAGACTATAACCCTAAAACTATTCGAAAATCTGATTTGACTATTTAGGCACTTGAAGAGATTTTTATAGCAATATCAAAAGACTTCCTTTAAGGATGGTATCAACATATTCTTCTTGTAGAGATGTCTAATAAGAAAATTTTCCACATGAGCATCCAAATGAAACCCTATAAAGGCCTATATTGTAAGAGGTGGAGGAAACATGCATGATAGAATGGAGTTGGGGGAAGAAAATATATAGGTCATGAAATTCTCAAGGTTATGGTGGAAAATAGAAGACCATTTTTACCACATAAACGCTTCTTAGAGTCGAAAAATGTTCTATGATGAAAATCATCAATGAGGCCTAGATTTTGATGATGGGGACATGGTATTCCATTTAATATATCCATATAATAAGGTGATGAGATTAATGAAGAAGGGAAATCATTTTCCAAGATACATCATCCCCTTTGAGATACTTGATCACATCATAATTGTTTCCCTTAGATATACACTCTCACCTAACCTATCTCAATGTCATGATTTATTTCATGTATCAATCTTAAGGAAGTACATATCCTACCCCTCACAAGCACTCAATATTGAGGTTATACAAAGATAGAGTTAGTATTTTCAATATTATTAATATGTTTTCAATTACTTAATCCCTCTCAATTATTCAATTTTAGTGTATTTTCATCATTTATGTGTTTTTCATGTATGTTGGGCTTAAATGTGAAAATGGGGTAGTTCTGTAAAATTGACAGTTTTATATAGCTTCTGTTTCTCAGGAATAACTTTTAAACTATTGGTCCAATTGAAGTGAATAATTTATTTTATGCTTCATATGCTCATGGGCTTCAAATATGTCTTCTGGACCAAGACCCAATTCGAAACACAATGGTACAGAAAAATCAATCAAATAGAGAAATTAGTTTGGCTAGAAGAATGGACCCCACTGCATTAAATATGGAATATCTCATTAAAAACACATTTACATGATCTTATTCCATATTTTTTCAAAATATATCTTCCAAAGGAAGGTACAAATTAAATTTCATAAGTTATGGAGCTCATTAAGGAATATTTTTGGCGCATCCAAGTGGAGTCGGGGAAACAATGTTTGGATTCAAGAAAAGTATATGTCATTGATTCAGCCATATAATTCCTTACATCTATCAAATGACTATCAAATTTTGGGGGTCGATATCCAACTTTATTCTTAACGTTCTATAAGAAGGGACCTCTGGGATTTTCGGCCGTCTGGTGGGCGGAACAGAGTCCATCTTCTGAAGGACATATTTTAGAGCATCAAATTTTTTGTTCTTATTTTTCTCTCTTTTGTTCTTATTAGTTTTGTAATAAATTCTTATTTCCCCTTAATCTTAGTTACCCTTACCTTGGTGGGGTAAATATTATGATTGATTGGGGAAGGTGAGGTTTTCCATTTTGTAACCCTTGAGTTTAGGCACAATATGTTTTAAAATCCATTCTCTTTTCTGTGAAATCGATTTTAATTTCTTATAACGGTTTTTATTATCATGTACGATTTTATTTTGATTTTAGATTATGTTATTTATATTTCTTTGGTCAAGGATAAATTTATCTTTCAATTAGGTTCTGGTCTATATATGATGGAATTGATTAGGTCTTAGTGGTGAAGTACATGGAAATCGCCGTTTCGTGTGAGAGATATATTTCATATTCTTGATTGTTTGGGATAAACAAGGCCTGATTGGGAATTGCCTAAACTAATTGAGGGTATTAGCAACAACTATATCACATATTGGAAATATATTAGACTATTATAAGATTTTGTTATGGTTTATTCTTACCATTACTGTTTGACCAAAGGAGTGAGATAAATTGATTGAGTAATCTCACGTTAATTGATTTAGCATAAGAGAATTGGATACATTGGAACTATAAAAGAATTACCAATGAAGAACCAAATTTGACCTAATAATCCTTCACATATAATAGTTTCAATTACATTTTTTTTCAATTTGTTCACAATTATTTCCTTAAACTTTTTTCTTTGTTTTGTTCCACTCTTGTCTTTTCAAAATCAATCAGTTTCTAAAATTAACCCCACTTCATTCTCTTATTTTAAGGTGAAAGCTTAATTTTTGAGAACTCCTATATAAATACAACCTAGGATAACCACTCTAATACATTTTAACTTAGGTAATATTTGTTTTTGTCACACCCCACGACATGAACGTGTTAAAACATGGCGTTGTTTCTGGGGAGGTAGTGCCAACATTTCTTTTCTTCTCTTTTCTCTCTTCTAATATTTTCTCTTCAAAATTGCATGACTAGAACCTAAAAAATTAAAATTTTACCCATATATCCTGAAATATAAATAACTTTTTTGAATACACTTAGAAATATTAATTTTCAATCTGATTTTGAATAAATTCCCCTTGCAAACTCATTTGAAACTTCTAGTGTTCACTCTGAGCCTGTCATCATGGCTGAAAATCAAAATTAACTCTTAGAGACCTCTATGCACCACAATTCCTTAATCAAAACAATCACCAAGCCATTCCAGTGTAACAAAATTATTTTTAAATGAAACCTAAATGATTCTTTTTCATACAAAGTTTCATGGTTTGGGAGGTAAAGATCCAACCAAACATATTAAAGAGATCACACATGTTTTCTCAACTTTCAAACCCCATGGAATTACTGAGGAGCAGGTAAAGTAGAAGGCATTTCTATTTTCATTGTATGGAGCTTCTAAATAATTGTTTTACGTCCTACAACCAAGATATTTACATGACTAGAATGACCTGGTTTGATTTTTTATGCAAATATTCTTCCCCACCTCTAGAAGCATATCCATTCAGAAGAAAATCTATGCCATACGACAATCATCTTGAGAAACCCTTTATGAGTACTGGGAGAGATTTAATAATATATATAGCATTCATCCCTTTTATCACATAAACTTTCATTACATTTTACAAAACTTAGGATCTTTAAGGTTTAGTGTCTTGGAAACCAGGAACTTAAAACATGAAAACATAAAACATTCTTGTTAAACACTTGAAAGGCTTCTCCTCATGTTCATCCTAGGTTCATTACTGCATCTCAAATCTAGGGACATACATCAAAAGAAAGGGTGAGCAGAATGCCCAGTAAGGGAAACAAGGGGAAACATTTAACATGTGAACTTGGGATACATCAACAATGTCATGAAAAGAACTTAAGGCATGAGAAAGAAATCATGAGATATATCATAATAAAAATAAAATTTTTCATAACTTGAAGATGTGGCTACAACATTTAATATTGACAATCATTTCATTTCACCAAGGTCCATCCCCAAGGTGTCATTAAAAATTACCAAGGTTATTCACCAAGGTATCAGTATAAAAAGTCATCTCTAGAGATTAAGTCTTTATCCAATGCATTGGAGCACTATCTGGGCGCACCCTTGACATGTATTTATTATCATGTGAGCCACATATATCATCATCAATCATTTCATAAACAACCCATATAGCATAAAAGAAATGGGTTTCATTTCATAATCATAACATTTTAAAAACATCTTTAAAGACACGATCTTTATGTCACTTTAAACCCACGGAAAATGGAAAGTGGCTTTCATGTATGTAAATCCCATAATTTAAATAGAAAATTTTGATATATATGTGAATACCCCTGTAGAAATAAGAGCTTTTAGTATTAACTTAATAACATAAAATAATTTTGAGATAAAGAGGGAGGCATTTTGAGACGAAAACTATGCAGCATAACGTCTACGATACATGGTTTTAGAAAACATTGAAAAGAGAGGGGACATGGGTCACCCACTCAAAAATGATACATAAAACAGTAGGGGAAAAATATATAGTATTTCAGAACATGGTAATGAAATTTGAATGATATACCATATGAAACAAAGAACTTGAAAGGAAGACAAAAATAATATTTCTCTTATGAGAATTCGGCAGCCTAACGGCGTCACTTAAAACTTCCAAAAATGGATTGATGAGATAAAATAGGGTCTCTAATAATATGAACATAAATGATCAGTATGATAGATATAGAGATAATAACCCAACATAATAAAAAGGAACTTGAAATACTTGACATGAAAGTAGATCTTGAAAACGAGAAGGGTAAAAGAACCCCTTAGAAATTCGGCAGCCTAACGACGCCACTTAAACTTCAACAAAAATGAATTGATGAGATCAAATAGGGTCTCTCATCATATAAAAATAAAATATTAGTATGATATATTTAGATATCATACCCCAACATAATAAAAAGTAACTTGAAAGACATGACATGGAATTAGAACTTTGAAAAAGGAGAAAGGTGAAAGAACCACTTAAAAATTCGGCAGCCTAACGACGCCACTTAAAACATCAAAATACTGAATTGAAGAGATCAAATGGGGTCTCTCATAATATGATAATAAAAGATCAGTATGATAAATTTAGATATCATACCCCAACATAATAAAAAGGAACTTGAAATACTTTACATGAAAATAGATCTTGAAAAATGAGAAGGGAGAAAGAATCTGTTACAAAAATTTTGGCAGCCTAACGGCGCCACTTAAAACTTCATAAAACGAAATAATGAGAGTAAGAGGGGATCTCTCATTATATGAAAATTAAAAAGAAAGTAATAGGATTATAAAAGAAGATCCTTTAACATAAGAACATGTAGTATACAAGAAATGACATAAAAGAGATCACTTGAAATGAAAGAGAGAGGTCGGATCCCTTACCTTAAAATGCAACTCTTAAAACTCAAAGGTTTGGACCTTAAGGGATTGGGGGCACCTTGGGAGGACTCCTTGGGAGGTAATGAGACCATAAATTCGTTGGGGGAGAGTGGGGAGTTGAAATGGATGAGAGTATAACTTGGTATTTATAGGGAAAGTGAGGGGACAAGGCATTAATGGCCAAGGGAAACCTCAAAAGTGGTTTTCTCAAAACCATGTGCTCTCCCATGGTATTTCCCATGGAGTTAGGCCACATGGGCCCCCATACAATAATTCATCACCTTTGGTCGAACAACCCATAAAATATCTCATGATAGCATCATGACATAGTAGTGATGTCATTAAACATACCGAAACCCTAAAACGGTATTTTTATTATTCACAGAAAATTCGACTTTCTCAGAAAAATCCCAAAATTTTACCTTAACCAAATATCAATGGTCTGATTTGAAAAATGAACTCCATTTGATAAAAATAATTTTCTAAATATTTTTAATTTATTTTTTAAATAAATACACTATTCACTGAAAATTCATTTTTTTCAGAAAAAGCCCCAACAATTACCTTAAAATAATATCGATGCTCTGAGTTCAAAAATGAAATCCATTTTATAAAAAAAAATTTCAAAAAATTTTTAATTTAATTTTTGATTAAAAAAAACTATTCACCTGAAAAAACTAATACTTGAATAATAATTTATGAAACCATTATTTAACCATTTTATTGAATCACATTACTTAGTCAAAGTGCCTAGATTATATTAATACTTTCATTAAATGAGATTAATAATCCATTTGGTCACATTACTAATCCTAAGCATAAAATCACTATTCATAATGTTCTATTCATCAAAAATCAAGTTGATCTTATTAGACTCTAAATTTTGTACTGAACATAATTTTAGAAGACCATTTTTCATAAATCATTAAACATTTTTAATTATTTAAGGTTTACATAAACATTTTTAAAATATCCTTTTTCTACAATTCATCAAAAATATGCATACTATATTTATCCGGTCATTTGAAAATTCATAAACTTCATCATAAGAGGAAATTCCAATTTTTATTTAAAACAAAGGATTACACAAGGCAGTTATGGTCTCCTTACATAGCCCCTTAACACACCAGCATGGGACCTAAGTGTAAGGTGTGCTAAGGTGAGAGAATCTGAGGGAGGCTCGGCCAACATCACACGAGTAGTAATTTCTATCAGGTTGAACTTCTCGTGATGGCGATTCCGTTCTAGCTTCACACGATGAAGTTCGGCTTGGGTTTGGTCTAGAGCAAAGCCTAGTGGTGCTACCTCCTTCCCAAGTTCTATTAGATGGGCTTCGATCGGTCCAATACTACTGGATGAGGCCATCAAATATTCTTTCTATAATAATTAACCAAGATTAATTGTATTTAGAGACAATAATCAAAACGTTTAGTTTCTAGCGGCCATATTGACCAATGGTCATATACCAGTCAAAACCCAACGGTCTCATTTTAATTATACTCATGTTATCAAATGAAACATTTTTTTTGGTATAAAAATAAAATAAAATAACACATAAAATTAGGAAACAAGATTTATTCAAAATTTTGTGTCGTTACAAGCTATGTTCCAACTGTCCACATCAAGCCATTGTGGAACATAACATTCATGTCTTCTTCTATCAAGGACTACTGGACAATGACAGAAACCTTCTTGATGTATTATCTGGAGGTGCACTTATTGACGAGTCGCCAGAAGAATCCAATGGCTTGATTGAGAAGATTTCCCAGAACTCACAGCAGTTTGGAACAAGAGGTATTGGAACAATAGGTATTCATGAGGTATGCACTTATCATCCATCACCCTTATTAGAAACTAAGATTGAAGTGCTAACTATTATGGTGAGGTAGAAGGCCTTGAAGCAAGTTAGTGAATAACAAGTGCCAGCTAAGGTATGTGGTTTATTCTCATCACCTAATCATTTCACTAACCAATGTTATGAAATACAAGGAATGGAAACATGTGTAGCAACCTTTCATCCAAGGCATTTCCAACAAAATCAAGCATGTAGAGATCCCAACCAAGTCCAATATGGGTTTGGAAATCAATAGAATCAAGGTAGACCCCCTTACCAAAACCAGTTTCAAAACCAACCACTATTCCCAAATCAATTCCAGAATCCACCACCATTTTAACAGAAACACTCTTATAACTAGCCTTCTTACAAAAAACAAACCAATATCCAAAGACCCTATGAGAAACCATCCACCATTACACAACCTACAATTCAAAACCAACCAAAATCTGAGTTTGATGGACTAAAAAAAACTGTTAAATATTTTTCTAATAAGTTTGAAAGTCTCATGGACTTTCTGAACAAAAATCCATGTAAAATCCCTTCTCAAAAAATCCCAAACCCAAAAGAGAATGTTAGTATTATAACTACAAGAAATGTAAAATAACTCCCACCACCATTAAACATTGAACCTGAAATAAGAATATCTGAACTGGGAGAGAATGAATTTGGAAATGATGAAAACTCTCTAAAAATTGATCAGGAAGAAGACAAGAAAGAGGAGGAGGATAAGGATAGTCCATGGAAGAAGAAACAATAATCAATATTTCAAAGGAAAAAAGGGATAAGAAAGATACACCACCACCATTTCCATCAAGGATGATTGAATCAAAGAGGGTGCAAGAAGAAACGCTACAAAAAGAAATTCTAGACACCTTCTAGAAAGTGGAAATAAACATAATTCTACTTGAAGCACTAAAAAAAATTCCAAAGAATTCAAAATTTTTAAATGATCCTTCCACCAAGAAGAGGAGACCTTAGGTAAATGAGGGAATCAGTTTGGGAAGAATTGTCTCAGCCCTTATCACACCACAATTGCCAACCAAATGTCAAGATCTAGGGACGTTTTCTATTCAATGCACCATTGGTTCATTAAATTTTTCTAATGACTTGTGCAATTTAGGTGCATCAATTAATGTAATTTCTCACTCGATATACACTTCTTTATAGATGGGAAACTTGAATCCCACAAGACTGCTGGTCCAGCATGCAAATAGATCCACAGTTTTCCTAGCAGGATTTCTAGAGGATGTCTTGGTAAAAGTCAAAGATCTATTATTACCTACTGACTTTTATGTGTTGAATATGGAATATGATAATATACCATCACACTCACCCATCATTTTTGGGAGACCTTTCTTGATGACAGGAAAAACCATCATCAATGTCCACGAAGGGAAACTTACCATGGAGTTTGGAGGCAGTACTGTCCACTTCAATATTTTTGAATCCATGAGGCACCCATAATATGATCATTAGCTTTTCTCACTCTCCCATGTGAATGGTATAGAACCAAATGAATAAATAAGTATGTTTCATGAATTTTTATCATTTGGAGAAAATATTTCGAGTAAAAATATCACTAAATATATGGATGCCCAAACTATTGGAGATTCTTATTTCCTATTGGAAGAAGAGGTAAAATATGATTTATTTGATAATTTGTTAAATGATGATGATGATTATATGATTTATTATGCGTAGGATGGGAAACCATTGTAATTAGAGAACCTCAATTGAGTTTCATACCTTGATCATCCTCCTGATCTAGAATTAAAACCACTCCCCACTGATTTAAAATATGTTTATCTTATCGATGGAGAGAAATTACCAGTAATAATTGCTAATAATCTATCTGAAACTGAAGAAAATTCATTGATTGAGCTTTTGATAGAGAATTTCCTAGCAATAGGGTGGATTTTAGTTGATAACCCAGAAATAAACCCGAAAATTTTCTAACATAGAATTTTTCTTGTGGGAGATTCCAAACCTGTCAGGTAACCCCAAAGGAGGCTGAACCCCACCCTGATGGAGGTTGGGAAAAAAGAAATTGAAAAGCTGTTAGAAGTTGGGATCATCTATCCCATATCAGATTCACAATGGGTTAGCCCCATCCATGTAGTACCTATGAAAGTTGGCCTAACCATTGTGGGTAAGGAAAAGAATGAATTAATCCCAGTCATAATTCAGAATAGCTATAGAGTGTGCATAGATTTTAGAAAGTTGAGTCAAGTCACTCGAAAAGATCATTTCCATATCCCTTTCATTGACCAGATGCTATAGAGATTGGTAGGGAGAACTCATTATTGCTTTTGGGATGGATTTTCATGTTATTTTCAGGTACCCATTGCTCTGAAGGATAAAGAGAAGACTACCTTTACTTGTCCTTTCCGAACTTTTGCATAAAAAGGATGTGATTTGGATTGTTTAATGCTCCAAGTAAATATCATAGGTGTATGTTAAGTATAATTTCTGATCACATTGATGATTTTTTGGAAGTTTTCCAGGACAATTTCATAGTTTTTGGAAATTCTATTGAACATTTTTTGAAAAATCTTTAATTTTTTTGAAAACTTGCATTGAAAAAAAATCCTACTTTTGAATTTTGAAAAGTGTCATTCTATGGTTGAGAGAGGAATTTTCGTTGGGAATTTCATTTCTAAGAGAGGAATTGAAGTTGATAAATCAAAAATTGAAGTGATAAATTTTTTACCTTACCTAACTTGTGTGAAACATGTTAGATCATTTTTAGGATATGCATGATTCTATAAGAGGTGTATCAATGATTTCAGTAAGATTTATCTCCCTATATCTAGATTACTTTTTAAAGATGCGGATTTTCATTTCAATGGTTCATGTAGATAATCCTTTAATGAGTTGAAAATGAGATTTATTACACCACCAGTAATGCAGCCACCCAATTGGGAAGAACCATTCGAGCAACTTTGTGATGCTTCAAACCAAGTAGTTTGAGCAGTACTTTCTTAGAAAATTGAGGGTAGGACACAAGTCATTGCATATTCCTCAAAAACCTTAGATGCACCCAATTAAACTACACAACAACCAAAAAAGAGTTTTTAGTAGTTTTTTTTCTTTAGAAAGATTTAGATCATATCTTCTTGGAACTAAATTCATTGTGTTTTCTGATCATGCAGATATTAGGTACTAGATAAAGAAGTTTGAAGCAAAACCGAGGATTTTGAGATGGATGCTATTACTAAAGGAGTTCAACATGGAAATCAATGATAATAAGGGATTTGAGAACCATGTGGCTGATCACTTAAGTAGATTTCCTAACACTGCTGATGTTGAAATTCCAGACACTAAATCACTAAATGATCGCCTTCCAAGAGAATAGTTGTACTTGATTGATGGAGAAGTACCTTGGTATTCTGACATGGTTAATTATCTAGTAACATCTCAGGTCCCATCTCATTTAAATTCTCACCAAATTCACAAATTGAAAGCTGAATCTAGATATTAAATTTGGGATGAACCATTTCAATGGACTATTTTCAATGACCAAATGATAAGAAGATGTTTTCCAAAAAATTAAATTTATTCTATCTTTAAGTTTTGTCATGCATTAGCTTGTGGAGGCCACTTTGAACCTCAAAGGATAGCACAAAAGGTTTTAGAATCTGGACTTTATTGGCCAACACTTTTCCAAGATTCTCATGAATTTTTCAAACAGTGTAAAAAATGTCAATTTACATGAAATATTTCAAAGAGACAATAAATGCCCCAAAAGCCACATAATTTTTTGTGAAATATTTGATGTTTGGGGGATAGATTTTATTTTCCCTTTACCAATTTCATTAGGAAATTCTTATATTATGGTTGCTATTTATTATGTTTCCAAATGAGTGGAAGAAAAAGCCACCAAGACTGACGATGCTAAAGTTGTTTCTGATTTTGTCAAGGATAACATATTTTGTAGGTTTGGAGTTCCCAGAGCCATCATTAGTGTTCAAGGGACTCACTTTTGTAATTAGAGAATGGATGCTTTATTAAAAAAGTATGGAGTTCTTCTTAAAACATCAACTCCCTATCATCCACAGACTAATGGGCAAGCTGAAGTGTCCAATAGAGAAATCAAAGGAATTTTGGAACAGACTATTAATCCAAATAGGAAGGATTGGAGCCAAAGGTTGGAAGACGCATTATGGGCTTACAAGACAGCCTATAGAACCCCAATTAGAATGAGTCCCTATATGTTTATTTATGGTAAAAGATGTCACCTACCTATGGAATTGGAACACAAGGCATACTAGGCTGTGAGGAAGATAAATCTTGATCTTGAAAGTGTTGGGAAAGAGATAAGTTTGTAGTTACAGGAGCTGGAAGAATTTATAAGGGAAGCATTTGAAAATTCTAGGATTTACAAACATAGAACAAGAGTGGCTCATGACAAACTGAACCAACCAAAGGACATTCATCTCGGAGACAAAGTGTTGTTATTCAATTGAAGACTCATGATGATTCTAGGTAAACTTCATTCCAGGTTGGAAGGTCCATTTATATTTACTCATGTATATCCTTTTGGTGTGGTGCAGATTGTGAAGGATGGAGCGAAGGATCAATTCACTGTTAATGGGAACAGGTTGAAGAAATTCCTTGGGACCATGCCATCTGAGCTAATGGAGGAGATCACACTCCTCCAACCTATTTATCAATAAACTCCATCAGGTTTTACCTCTCATTTATATTTTCTTTATTGTTGTGATCCAATTTAAAATATTCTTATGTTTCAAATCCATATGAATGCATTGCGGACACTGCATCATTTAAGTGTGGGGGAGGGAACCTTTGTAGTTTAGGATTTTTTATGTGTTGTTTGTTTTCCTATTTTTTTAAAAAAAACATGTTTGTGTTTCAAATTTTGTGTGTTTATTTTAAAATTTTGTTGTGTTTTTGAAACTTTTGTGCTGAAATTATTATCTTTGGAATTTTTGAAACCCATTTCCATGGGAGAAATAATTTATTCCATGAAATTGAGCTTAAATGAATGATGAAAAAGACATTGTTTCAAGTTCAATTCTTTGGTAATTTCATGAAAAATACTCTGTTTTTTTAATCCCATGGCACATATCACTGACTTTATATTTGAAATCACATTCCCGTGAGGCTTCTCAACTTATTATTTTCATATTCTTTACATTCACCTCAATTCTTGAGAGAACCAATCCATGCTCGTTTTAATAAGAATTTGATTTATTTCGTTCAAAACATGAGGGTTTAGGGTACATGTGTTTTAAATGATTGAGGATTTTTTTGGTTTGAAAGCCCCCTTTTCAAGATAAATCCCTTTTATTCTGGACTACCTTGTAAATTTAATCCTTGCATCCAATATAATCCATGAACATTCAGTTAGGTTAGCCACATTACAATCCAATTCTCCTTATCCAACCTGCTCTTGAAGTGAAATTGTATAATCTAGTTGAACTTATGTGTGGGGGAAGATTTCTTGTGTTGTTCTAGCTCGTTTTCTAAAACTGTGGGTGGAAAATAAAATGATGAATAGATGCTATTTCTATAAAAAAATCATGCTACTAAAAGATATGCCTTTACTAGAACTTTCATGATGAGAGAAGTTGTGCCTTTCAGGAGTTTCTAATGAAGAAAGAAAGTTGTGCCTTTTATGGATCATTCAAGAAATATTATATTTGAGAAGATTGAAATGTTTGATGCTGACATGATGAAATGTGTTAACATTCCTTGATATTCCATGAAGAATGAGATTATTTTCAATTAAGGGGAGTGAAGAGGAGACAATACTTATGTGAAAATTAGAGTAATGCAATTTTGCATCAAAAAGAGCCAATCCCTCTGCATTCAGCCTCATAATTTTCACATATAAATCCTACCAACCTAAACCAACAGAACAAACTTAAAATGTACTCATGATAAACATATGTCTTTGACTCACATTGGGTGGGGATGTAGGAATTTATCAGGCCTATGGTAACCCTTGTATGAGTTTGGACGAGAAAGACATTGCTAAAAAATTTAATATTGTGTGATGAGAGATTATAAAAGTTAGGTAAGTGTTTTATGTGTATGGGATGAGAAATGATGAGTAAATATAATTAATGATCATAAAATAAGAACATGAAATAATAGAGTTTGAGGAGGCATGATATATTTTGTTTCTTGTTTTCAAATTGGTGGATCTCATGGATATGTGTTTTAAATTTACTTATATTTTATTTTGATTCTGACTTGTCCAGGAGTCCAAGTGATAAGTGTGGGAGAATTGATAGAGTTAATATTTTAAATATTATTAATAAGTTTTCAATTATTTAATACTTCTCAATTATTCAATTTGAGTGTATTTGCATCATTTATATGTTTTTGGTGTATTTTGGGCTTCAATGTGAAAGTGGGGTAATTCTGTAAACTTGACAGTTTTATATATCTTTTGTTATTAAAAAGATAACTTTTAAAACATTGGTCCAATTTAATTGAATCTTTTTTGGCCTTTATATACTCATGGTCTTCAAATATGTCTGCTAGACTAAGACCCAATTCGAAACATAATGGTACAGAAAAATCAATCAAATAGAGAAATCATTTTGGCTAGCAGAATGAACCCCACTGCATTAAATATGGAATATGTCATTCAATCGACCTTTAAATTAACGGATTCTATATGTTTTCAACATAGGACATCCAAAGGATAGTTCAAATTAAATTTCATAAATTATTGAGCTCATTAAGGCATCCTTTTAGAGCGTCCAAGTGGAGTGGGTGAAATAGTGTTTGGCAGCCAGAAAAGTAATGGTCATTGATTTAGCCATATCATTCTTTACACCTTTCCAATGAATCTCAAATTTTGAGGGTCTATAACCTACTGTATTTTTAACATTATATAAGAAAGGACCTCTGGGAGTTCCGACCGTCTGGTTGGAAGAACAGAGTCCATCTTCTGGAGGTCAGATTCTAGAGCATCAAATTTTCTGTTCTTTGTTTTATCTATTTTGTTCTTCCAAGACTTGTAATGAATTATTATTTCCCCTTATTCTCAGTTACCCTTACCATGGTGGGGTAAATATTATGAGTGATTGTAGAAGGAGAGGGTTTCCATTTTCCAACCCTTGTGTTCATGCACTGTATGTTTTAAAATCCTTTCTCTCTTATACGAAATCGATTTCAATTTCTTATATAGGTTTTTATTATCATGTACGATTGTATTTTGATTTTATATTCAATTATTTCTATTTCTTTGGTCAATGATCAATTTCTCCTTCCATTAGGTTATTGTCTATATATGATGGAATAGATAAGGGCTTAATGGTGAAGTACTTGGTGATCGCCGGTACGTGTGAGAGGTGTATTTCATATTCTTGATTGTTTGGGATAAACAAGGCCTGATTGGGCATTGGAAAAGATAATTGAGGGTATTAGCTACAACTCTATCACATATTGGAAAGATAATAGATTGAGATAATATTTTGTTAAGGTTTATTATTACCATTACTGTTTGACCAAAGGATTGAGATGAATCGATTGAGGAAACTCACTTTTATTGATTTAGCAGAAGAGAATTGGATAAATTGGATCTATGACAGAATTAAAAATAGAGAACCCACTCTGAACTAATCACCCTTCTCATATAATAATTTCAATTACTTGTTTTATCAATTTCTTCTTAGTCCTGTTCTTAAAACTCTTTCCTTTGTTTAGTTTCACTCTTGTCTTTTCAAAATCAATCAATTTCCAAAAACAACCTAACGTCTTTCTCTTATTTTAAGGTGACAGCCTAATTGTTGAGCACTCATCTCTAGAGACAACCTAGGATAAACACTCTACTACATTTTAACTTAGGTAATATTTGTTTTTGTCACACCCCATTATAGGCACGTGTCATACCATTAAAGAATGATCATTTATATGAGGAGTAGAAAGTGAAGATCTTCTATCATAGAGACCAAGATATAAGAAATAGGATAATTAAACTTGTTAAGTATATGTGGAGAAACCAGAAAACTGAAGAAGAATATTGGGAAATAGAGTAATTGAATAGATTGAATTCCCATAATCTATATTAATGGGTGGTTTAAGAAAAAATATACGGAGAAATTTCTCAAGGGTGAATATTGTAATGACCCAAACTATTATAAATAATGTTTCTTCTTTTTTATATTAAATAAATGAATAATTATATAATATTGATATAGATAACAAATTCACTTCATTAATTATATATTAAGATTTAAAAAACCATTATGGATATTATCATTGTTAATATAATAATTTATTAGTGACAACATGATTTCTATAAATATCGGGCTATAACAATTCAAATTGACACAAACAAAGTGATGGAATCATCAAGTAGGAATGTACCATTTGAAACCCATTTATCAGATATTCTAAGGGATATAGAATCATTGGGATTTCCATTAATGGATCCCAGGAACAGATCTAATAACTAAATCATGAGAGAAACCATTTACAGAAGATGATCAAGCTCATTGAGGTCATAAACCAAAACGTGTTTTCCGTACACCTCAAGGAAAGTCTCCGAATCACACACCCTACACATTGGATGTACAATAATGTAATTAAGGTATATGTGTCAAGACCTTAATATTATCAATATTTATATTTTATAGAATAATTAATTTTATTACATTTCTATTTTACCTTTATAAAATATTTTGATTCAATTTTAAACAAATGGAATTTTCGTTTAATATTAGAATTCAATTATGTAATTTATTTTGATAAATTATTTGATTTTTCAAATAAATGTCATTTTTATAAAAAAAATATTAAATAACATTTAATAATTATAAACGGTCATATAATTTTATGAAGTGAAATATACATCTTATAAGTGTTCAAAAACTATTATGGTAAAAAACCAACCATTATTCAAAAAAAATGAAGAATCATATTTTAGGAGTGAAAATTAAATTTTTTAGAAAACTATTAAGATTAAATATAAAATATTTTTGGAATTAGAATTTTGAAATTATCCAAGGATGATTTTTTCATAACTTTTTGACAGTCAAATTTTCGAGTAATAATTAAATACCTTTTAAATATATTGTGTGTTTATGACATCATAATGACCCAAAAATGATTTGATGATTTATTTAATAGGTATTATATTAAAAATATATTATTTACCCTTAAAAATATTTTTTTGAGTATATTTGATGTATTTTATTTATTATTTATGAATCATCTAAAACATATAATGTATTTTTTGATTTTATATTCATTTCTTTATAAATGTGACTCACCTCCAAATATGAAAGGGTAATATCATAAGATTTATGGACCTTTTTATAATAAAATAATTAAAAAATCTAAAAATTTATTAATACCACTTCCAAAAATCATTTGATTTATTTTGTTTTTAAATATTTTATTTCGTAAATTCCAAATACCTAAATATTAATTAAATCCATCTCTTTTCCCATATAAACCCAACCAATATTCAATTTAACTAAAATAATAATATTTTTAGAACAAAATTTATATTCTCTCATATATCTAGGATTCTCCCATGGTGTCTCTTTATCTCCTGAATACACATTCAAGATTTAGGTTCCATACTATTAAGGTAATGATCCTCTATTTCTCACTTTTATTCAAGAATATCCTCTATAGTATGCCATTTTATTTTATATTTCCTAATGTTGGGTTATGTTTATGTACATACACTATATTTCTATTATTAGGTCTAAATTATTAGAGACAAAATTCTCTCTCAGTAATCCCTTATAAGAACACTTATTATCATACCAAAATTTCATAAAGGTTTTTTCCCATCTCAATTTTATCGAAGTTTATTTTTCTTATTATACATATTATTTTCAATTAATAACTATGGGGTATGATTTATCACCTTTCCATTACAACCCTTATTTTTTATAAATTATGGGATACCTATTTATCTCTCATTAATCCCCCCAATGTACACCCATTACCATCTAAACATTCCAAAATCATCATTTACTTTCCTTTTTCATCAAGCTTATTTATTATTGTATGCCTTATTTTTCAAAATATAAATGTTTAGACAAGTCCATAAATGTCCATATCACATTAAACTTAATTTATAAATAATTTTGATACCTTTTTCTCTATTAGAATCTAATTTATGTACTTTCATGTGATACTGTTATGCTGCATAATTTTCCCACGATTTTCATGCCAAACCAAATGTGTAGTGAACAACATAAAAATTTATTTTCAAGGATGTTAATTTTTATGCACATATAAATTTTTATAGGGAAATATCATTTATTTATTCCACTCTATTTAATCATGGAATAAATTGTTATGATGAATGAATCTAGGTTTTGTGATCTATGTGGCCCACTTGAGCATTAGAATTAGATGAAAGTGAAAGGCAAACCTAGAAATATATTACACTCCAATATAGTTGGTAATGTTTATTATCATTATATGTCATGTTGGGATAGAATTGCAACTGGTTCTTTTATTTTTATTTTTCCACCGTGATGTATTGGCAGTTTATAATTGACCTATGTTTATGATGTTGTTTTCTAAGTTGTTGTTGAATTTCCCATGTTATGATTGTAATTCTATGTCATTATTTATTATTCATTATACATTATACGTAACTGATATTCTTTTTATAACATGTATTATTATCTTCATGTAATTCTGTGTTAATTCTCATTCTAGGATTTAGGGCTCACCCATTACTTATCTTTTTTCCCAGGTTATCCAATCTAGTATTAAGCTCAAGAATGTTAAAAAAGTTTTAAATAATGATGTTGTAATTCATGTATAATGTTTTAATACAAAGTGCCTAATTCCAAAATAAAATGGACATATCAATTTTCATTATTTAATTAATTTTAATTTTATATAATTTAATCATTTATTAATTTGTAATAAAGATAAGGGTTGTTGTAATTTCTAAGTTTGTTTTTCTAATAGTTGCATCTCCACTTTATATTTTCCATATCATACTTACCTTACAGACATAAAATCAATCTATTTTTATATTATGAAATATCTTGTTACATAAGGTGGTTATAGAATAATATTACCAAACATTCATGATACAAATGAATACATAGAACCATAATAAAATGTACATACACTATTTTTGAATGGAGAACTATTGTACCTATCACCACATCATTATTGGTATCTACTATAGTGGTTCTGATGGTATAAGTTATACCATTCTTATTTGGTGGTTGTTGGAACTAAATTTCTCCACACCCTTTTTATAGTGAATTGGATAGAAAATTGACATTATTCCTTGAAGTTGAAACAACAACTAATTAAATGAAGGTTGATTGGTGAAATCCATCAATTTCAAACATTAGTTGGTTTATGCTGTTAGTATTTTCTAGATGGTGACATTTTTCCCCACACCTAATTAATTTCATCTCCCTCTTGATAGAATTTTTAATGTGATTCCTTCCACAAATATGAAAATATTGATGTTGAAATTTCAAACCACAAATATATTTCTCCATCACACCTCCATAATTATACTCCACTTTCTAATTCATATCCCCATGAGATCCTTAATATTCACTGATCATCATTTTAATATTGAGGGAACATTTTACAATTTCCTTATATATGTCAATGTCCCGAATCTCATTGGATTTTCATAGACTCATTTTAATCCCTTCGAAAAATTTACCACCATTGCATTAAAGGGTAATAAAAAATCTAGTGGTATTTTTTATGTCTTGTGTGTTTTGAATCATATGACCAAATAGATTAATCATCATTTTTATTAAGGGGAATAAAATGACATTAAATTTAATGTCAAAGAGCATGATGAATATATTTATCAAATTTTGTCCAAAATACCTTCCACCCCATCCCTTAAATATATTCCTCATACTATGTATTCTAGATCAATTTCCACAATCAATAATCTTCTCCCACCATATGATAAATATCTAGTATAACATTATCTTTCTCGGAACATTAAAGGAAAATGATGTACTACTTAATGGATTTGAACTATTCATCCATGATTTTGGGATTATATGATCCATTAAACATCAGAGGCATTTTTCAAGTAAGTGTATCAATTAGAAATTGATCTTTCCTAGGGGGTTTTGGTGTTCATACTAATTCATTTTTCTACTAGAAAACAAAGCCTACCGAGACAGTATATTCATAATGTTCTCGATTCCTACTTCCATTTTTTTGGGAATCTCATTTGTTCAGTCTTCACATTCCATTCATATTCAATGTTTACTCTGTTCCTCTAAATTTTTCCATTGACTAGAATATCATGAGAATTAGGGATGGGTATTTTTAAATTATTTAATACATTTACTATAATCCAATGGAATTAAAGGTATAATTGATAAATGATTTATATTTTATTACCTTATGAATTTATAGGATTCAATATATGTTATAAAATATATTTTATAATATATAATATTTTAAAATTACTATATTTTTCTCACGAAAAATTGTTTTTATAGGGATATAAAAGTTAGGAAGTATAGTTTTAGTGGATTGTCAAACCAAGTGTGCAGTGTGGATCATTTTCATGAACCAGTTCTCGATTGAGTATAGATCAATATGATCTTTTCATGGTTATTACCCCATGTTATATCTGTCTTATAGACATATCCACTTATAGTATTCATAAAATAATGCATTTTACAAGAAACCACTTTCGGTATACAATATGAAATAATATAGATTTTTTTATCAGTCTTATCCATATAGTATTTAAAAATTTATAATCCTAGTCCCAAGAACAACTAATCATTCATCTGACACCAACTTTTAAAAACCATGTCTTTTTTAAACATTAATTAATTATTTTTTACATGATAATAAACATAATACAGCACAGAAGATAGATAATCCTTGTGTTTTTGGGTAATTAGATACATTAAATAACAACATAAAATGGTTGGATGGGTATATAGAAATTATTTAAAGCACCCTTAAAATGAATATAATATTTCATCATACTTAATACATCAAGGGATAACCCTGGGAAACACATAAGAAAGGGGTGAGATATAAATACCAGTATGGATATAACCAAACCATAACATGATTAAAGTTTTACAATCTTGAACATAGTCTTTCCAATGGGACATAAATGGGTCCATAGTCATAAACATGAATTAAGAAGCATGAAATAACATGATAACATAAGAGATAGAGGGGAAAGTGTAAAGAAATATAAACATGAATGTTGATGCCAAAATTGGAGGCGAATAAAAAATCTTGAAAGAATTAAGGCCTACCTCGTGAAGATAGATCGTGAAGCTGTTGGAGCCCTGCGGCCGGTGCATAAGAGCTCCTTCACAAGCCATCGCGAAGCAAGGAGGCAGTACCACTCCGCGAAGCCCACTGACATTCGCGAACCGTCGTGAAGAAAGAAGGCGGAACGACTCCACAAAGCCCTCTAACGTTCGCGATCCTTCGCGAAGAAAGAAGGTGGTACCACAGTGTGAAGCCCTCTGACATTTGTGAGCCATCGCAAATAAAGGAGGCAGTATTGCTCCTTGAGCCCACACTAACCAACAAGGTAGTAATGCTCCGCGATGGTAGGTGATGTTCGCAATCTGATGCGAAGCTTGTTGCATGCCGAACGAGCGCTGCTTCACGACACCTCGTGCCTATAAATACAGGGCTCCCCTTAAGCCCATCAGACATACATTCTAACCATTCCTCTTCCTAGCTTCTGAATTGCAAAGCTGATATGCTCTGTGAACGAGTAGATTTTCAAGGTACAATCTGCTTCACAAAGTACCTTCTCCTAGGTGTTAATTGAGCCCCTATTTTGAGAGGGATGCCTTTCATGAAGCACACAGGTCTTCCCAAAGGATTTAGATCCTCAAGGGGTCTCAGGTCTTCGCAGAGACCTTACTCTTCGTGAAGCACCCCCCATGGTAATGTAACCCAAGTTCCAAGGACGGGTCACTGTGCATCACGAAGAACATTGCTTCCCAAGGCCCTGCTTCATGGCGCATTGATTTGTGAATGTCTTTCCACTTCCTGAAGAACCCCCCATGCGCCTGTTACCCATGTTCCAAGGCCTGGTCATTGTGCATCATGAAGAAGATCGCTTCCCCATGCTATGCTTAGCAAGATACCCTTGATTTTCGAGGCATTGCATCGTGAATGCCTTTCCACTTTGAGAAGATCCTCCCATATGCACCTATGGCTTATGCCTATCCCATGAAACTTCACATCACGATGAACAATCCTTCACGAATCCCCTCCATTGCATGGATCACCAGAGCTTCACAGTTCTTCTACCTATGACCCCACTCGTTCTGAAAATCTTTTTCCCATGTGGTCATTCAGGTTTTCACGATGTAACTTCAATGTCCCTTGGACGACACTACCTTTTGAAATACTTCGCCTCATGCTTCTACGCATAAGCATGATAATGACTTTTTCTTCTTGGCATAGCCACACTAACATGGACCCCCCAATGGTTCTCTCCATGACACCCACATCCACAGCGTTGCTTTTTCATTCACTTCACCAAGTTGCATAGGGTACCAGTTATGAAACTCCTAGGGGTGCGGAGTGAACCCACCTCGTCTGAGCTGCTAGAAGTTAAACTGTCGAGCACCTTCATCCTCAGCACATGAAGTAAACTATTACATCCCCCAAGCTTCATATGTGGGGAATGGGCTACAACCTTTGTGTAAGCCTCTAACTTTTGTTGCAGGATGCAGCATCCATACCCCTCCTTTCTTCAGTGCCAAATCCCTCTCCCACTGGGCTTTGTCACCACCGGGCCTCCATCCTAGAGCAAGTCCCAACCTCTTCGGGCTTCTAACCACACATAAGTCCCTGTTACCTCTTTGGTCTATGATCACATGTAAGACCCACTACATTTCCCATGTATGGACCTTTCGTGACGTGATCGTCATGTCTCTGATACATCTTGTTTCTCACACCGATCAAGACTCACGTGGGATTAGAGGAAGCACAAACCATGAAATCTTTCCCAGGAAGCCTAGAGTATAAACCCCACACCACCTTAACTATGTGGTCTTTTATCCTTTCCAAGTCAAGGTACGTAGGAAGCCTCCATGAGGTTCATGCCCACCACCCATTGGTCGCTCTGACCCCATTCACGTTGGTTCACCAACACATTGGGCATCCTAGAGTGTAAGCCCCACACCATCTGAACTACAAGGACATTAATTCTTTACAAAGAAAGGTACTTAGAAAGCCTCCACGATGTTCAATCCCACCACACATTTGTCACACCAACCATATTCACGTCGGTTTGCTAACACCTTGGGCCACCTTAGAGCATAATCCCTATGTTCCCCTATAACACAAACTATGAGGTATTTGATCCTTGCCAAGGCAAGGTACATAGGAATATTCCCTGAGGATAAAGCCCAAAATCTGGTCATTCCGACCTCCTTCAAATTTGTTCTCCCACATCCCACATGATGTAAAACTGTGGACCCAAATCGGCAGTAATTTGTTGTTTCCCTAGTCAACAGTAAGTCATTTCACACCAAACCCATTCCGAACTATGAGGACTTTTATACTTTCCAATGCAAGGTATGTAGGAAGCCTCCCTGGGGTTCAAGACCAACGACCATTGGTCCCGACCATCCCTCACGTCGCATTCCACACCCTGAACTACTTGTTCTTTGATCCACCATGAGGTCCAAGCCCACCATCCACCAGTCGTCTAGACCATTTTCACGACTATTCGACCCCATCCAGTGGCAATCCGTTGGGACCTCAATCAACAGTAAGCTGTTGTGATCCTATTCAGAGGTAAGTCATTGTGACCCCGTCCAGTGGAAATCCTTTGTCATTCTTATCCATCAGTAAGTCGTTGCGACCCCATCTAGCGGTAAGTCATTGTGACACCATCTAGCGGTAAGCTATTGAAAACCCCAAACAGCAGTATGACATCATTAGATGAACTACATGGACATTGATTCCCTACCACGGGGATATATAGGAAGCCTATTTGAGGCTCAAGCCTAAAACCATTGTCATCCTCATAAAGGTTCCATCCCATTCACCATCCACTTCATTCAACCGCTCCATCATCCATCCTAATTCTTACCTGGGCAACAACATCCCGGTGGGATCATGCCACCTCATACACCATTCCCCTCTACAATAACCTACAATTCAACCACACATTGGTCCCAACATCAGTGTTCCCTCCAGGGGGTTCACCCATCTGATCCACTCTAGTCAATGTTCTGATCAGTCTGATCTGTCTCCGCTAGACATTAAACTTGCGGCATACCATGTGTTAAACATAGGAAGATGAGGAAAACATCAGACAAAATTCCTATGGAATATAATTCCTCGCATTTGAAGCTGGATGCCTTGGTATTTTGCATCCTTGAGTAGCCCTATAATAAGGGGAAGAAACCCATACGTGCCAGTGTCCCAGCTTCCAGACATGCCAGTGATGCCCAACATGACTACTCCACTCACCGAAGTTTGCTGCCCTGACCTGGTCCCTTGGAATGTCATGAGAGAAGAACTGTAATTAACTGGTGTCCATGAAGATATGGCACCAGGGGGAGTTTCACGAACAATGTATTAAATCTATAATGGAGACCTGGATTAGTTGATGAGTTCTGAGGAGGAATCCATGGAAAGAAGAACCAACATCCCATCATCTCATTTTGATCAGGGAGCAAACGTCCCTGAACAAGAAGTGAATGCCGCCTGCCTTTAGAATGTGGGAATATGGGGCAACAGAGAGCGTCACCATCTTGTACTCAAATGAGACGCACATGCACGTCCCGGTGAAAGCGTCGGAAACAGAAATGGTGAACTCAACAAGAATTTATTCTCCTCAAATATAGAGATTAGTAACACTCGAGGAATCAATGAATTAGCATGTCACCAGATCCAGTTATCTGGCACTGGGTACCGCAAAAAAAATAGAGGGCCTAGCGTGAAACTAACTAATAGTTGGGGCAATAGAATGTTTGACATCCCTTTCTATTACTTTCTCAGCATGGATCCCTCTTACCGAACATGGAAGACAAAATGGCACAAGGGAATTGGTCATCGATTCTTTTTTCTTCCAGCACTAATGAGTTAATCTCCTTGCTTCTCATGAATAAAGTTGCTGCACTAGGGACACGATCACTGCCGACCCATCGACACAGGTGTTGGGGTAGCGCCAACACGATGACCTCTACGTATTCGACCATGTGATGCTCACAACCCATCTCCGCATATGAGGTCATCCAACGAAGGGTGATAAAAAATCTCATGCACCGTTACGAGGAAGAGGGTACAATCCTGACCTGGGATATGGCTCACCTAGATTTGGAAGTGTCTGTGCCTCGTTGCCAGAACCACCCTCAAGGGTCATGCCGGGAGCCTCAGCTCCCCACGCCGACATATAACTGTTTAAGGAGCCTCTCCCCGGAACGCTTTGAGGACTCCCTGCCTTATGATAATGAGGTAAGGGACATCCGGCCCACCCCGGTTAGATTCGCATTATAGGGGATCCCAGCAAGGATTCCCACCATGTCACGTCAGCTCCACCACCTGGTCTTGCTGAATAAAGAGCATGTAAGCCATGTACCTACACCACCGTCTCCAGTTTTTCCGACCCAATGCCAGTGTCAGGCGCAAGTTGAGGAAGATGCCAGCCAAGGGCCGTCAAAGTCCACTACTACTATGGCCCGAGCCACCACTAACTCATATCCTCAGTTCCCCGCATACACTGAGTAGGGGGACTTTTAAGACCAACTCGAATCAATGCCCCAACCACCCCACAGGTAGGATGGGTCGACTCTCTTGGTCTTCGGCATGAGAAGTGGCCACCGCGAGCTAACCCGCAGCGATGCCACCCAGTATGGAGGAACTCCCCATACCACTACCAACAAGAGTGCGGGCCTTCCCTACTTCGAGGAATGACATGGAGGTCTGCCTCGTGCCACTCTCAATCCCAATGAGGGCCTTCCCCACGATGGTGAAATTGGGTATGGAAGTCTCTATCATGCCCATTATACTAGGTATGGAGTCATTACTCCTACCCCCAACCGTCGGTGTAGGGACATTTCATATTTGGTCTCCCTTCAACATGGGGATCCTCCCCGCGTCCTCTTAGTAGCTAGTGAAGTCCCTCCTTGACTAATCAACCAGAGGGGTGAAGGACAGCCTTTCCCCACTAGCACCCAACACGGAGCTCCTACCCGTGTTCAGCTGTACTGGTGCAAGGAGCCTCCTGGTACTGAGTTCACCAGGGAAAAAAAGCATAGAGGTCTTCCCCATGCTATTGTTAGTTCTAGCGGAGGTCTTTCCCACTCCATCTCTATCCATGGAGGTCCTCCCCATGTACCCTTGTACAATTTTTCCGGTGATCCTCGCACACCGGATTACTCAGGTGGAATCCCTATCTGCCTCAGCACCAGTATGGCCGAAGGACCTTATCGTTTCATAAATCATCCCTATCATGAGGTACCACCCAGGGGTAGGAATGTGGGTCATTTCCATCACAAGAAGAATCATGGGAAGGCCCGGACATAGATCAAACTGGTCCGCTTCTCAGACTTTGAAGCGGAATATGACTCACCTCAGGAACACTCCCCTCACTCATCCGAGTCAAGGGCTAGGGAAAGAACAAAGCACATCATCCTGATACTCCCAGAATGAGAGGTACATAGTTTTCCCACCTCCCTCTACAGGTATATCCAGGAGGATGAAAATCTGGAAAATCATCGTAGGTTACGGTCGTACAATCACCTCCAACGTCCCCAAAAAGTGCTACATACCTCGACAAGAGATCACAAATAGCTATTATAGGGACCCATGACAGGTGAGAAACAACACGTCCTATCACAAGTGGCCCTAGACACTGTGTTGGGAACTATAGTCATCATCCCATCTTATCACAAGGTAACAGCTAGGTCACTACATGATTCTAAAGACAACCTGAGATTAGGCGTCCAGTCAACCCGTTCACCATACTCTCCACCAGCCAGCATCGGCCTCAGCGTTCTGCCTCAGTACCACTACCAGTTCCTCAACCACCCCCCATTGATGAATGGGGAAATCAAGGGCCAAACCCTGAATCGGAGACAAGACTCTTATGGAATATCCTCGCAGTGGATCACATCCATGAGATGTTCTGGCCCGTGGCAGCGCTGAATTTTCACGCATCGGAATCCCTCTCCCCAGAGGAGGATGAATATTTCTGCCAAACCCTCTGGGTGACACACTTTCAACTTTTTCATAAGAGAGTATTTTATCCCAGGACCCATGCACATCTTTAAGACATTGGCGAGCAATGTTGTCTAGTCGATCAGGCTGTGCTCCCTATGGCCCAGCGCCCTAAGTCACCAGGCCGTTGTAAAGTCCTCTAAGGGAAATGCGTTCAGAGTTTTATGATACTCTGTATGATCTTAAAGGATGCTTCCCCCATGCAAAAATCCATGGATGGTGGTAGTATGCCACCCTCCTCTTTAGTATTATCCGACGGTAGCCCGACTCGCTAGACGATATTGAGGACATGACCCTAGGAATGGGAACGGCCAACATGGTCGACATAGTGGATGAGGAGGATGAGTTGAAGCTTCTTGATAGGGAAATACCCCACGAGGGCATTCCACCACTGCTGGACCCATCGAGAAGAGTTAATCACCAGTAGAGGAACCAACCAGGTCTCCCTGCACCCACCGAGGCAATGTTACTCTGCCAGAATTTCAGTATGAGCAAAGAGTATGTCGGAGGTGCCAAGCACTCAAGCTCATCCGATTTAGTGTAGAAGATGGAGGAGGACACTGAGAAGGATGTTTTGTTCCAACAACATGCCAAGCATAAGAAATTGGTCGACGACCTCCTAGATGAGTGCACTGCAAAGCGATGACCCGAATATGGAAATCCTAGACCGGTGCAGTAGGGGTAGGAACAACTTCCCCTTGGAAAGCTGCCTCCAGGAAACCGTGATTATCCTACCCCCATAGACAGGGTTGAGGTTGTAACATACAGAACGAGGGTGTGGTATGTCTCGCCAAGCCCTCTCGAAGAACGTGACAATCCAAGGGACCCAGCTCGGGATCCCCCTGTCGCCCCGAGGGTTGTGCCGCCAGCCGCTCCACGTGCCGCTGCGCCTATTTAACATGTTAAAGAACCCCCAACACGCTCGTGGTTAGGGATCCTTGTCAAGACATATACCCTTTCATATTTTATCCTATGGTGGTGCTCATAGCCTGCTTTGAGGCATTGGAAACACAAAAGGTGGCAATACCAGCTGATGGTAATCCATACATGGCATGGGTGGGTGACATGGCGGCACCTCCGGGTTTCATGAATCCCACCTTATCCAAATTTAACAGAACGTGGGACCTTCCACAACACCTATACCACTTCAACTCAAGGTGAGGGCCCATGTAAGGGATTCTGGTGCAGTAGGAGGCTCCAAAGCTCCGCTGTTTTGTTCATACATTAGAGGGGCCTGCATTCGTCTCGTACAACCAGCTACCTATCAAATCAGTAATCACATGAGAGGAACTTTGCAGGCAGTTCCTCTACCAGTTCAACTCCACCACGTGAAAAACGAGCATCGCAAACCACATCAAGTAAAAACAAAGGCCTGATGAGTGTGTCACGAACATTATCACCCGGTGGGGAGGGCTTACATATTAATTTGACATGCCACTGAATCAGGATAAATTACTGATGATGTGGGTAGGAAATGTCAAGATGGAACTGGTTCCCTCTTTGATAACCTAGAACTACCCCAGGGGAATTCAATACTACTCTGATAAGGCCTAGTTCCTGGAAGGAGCCCCAAAACAGGCCAACCAGACACATCTGTTGCCTCCCACAATTCTTGCCAGAAGGGCTGTCAGAGATGAGCTTGCCATAGTGGCCCAAATTGAGGCCCCCAAATAGCTAGAGTTATTACTGTTAGAGACGCCTCCGCAACCTTGCAGTGGCCCCCCACCACAGGCTCAACCTCCAGCCAAGCAGCTTCCGCCTTAGAATCAGCAGGTGCCCCCGCATAATGCACTGCCACCGCCTAGATGAGAAAATCAGGATCTTTCTCCTCAATAGGATCCTAAAGCTCCTCATTAGGGCCATGCTTCAATGGCCCCATTTCTAGACATAAAAAATAAGACTTACTAGTTGAACGAGAATCATGTCCATGGGTATTTCAAGAGTTCCATGTAACAAGGGATTGTGCATTTTCTTGAGTATATAAGGTCATAGGAGGCAAACCTCACAGATCACCCCAACTAATACCCCTATCATCGGATCCTAGGGAACACCCTAATGTAGTGTTATGTGTTTTAAGGATGCCTTCAAGACAAGGTTGATAACAACATATTCAGGCTGGGCCCAGTCTCAGCATAAGTGGCATGTGTTGTCATAAGTCCAGACACCATGAGCAACAGCGTGGGAAAGTGTAAGTAGGTTTCTAACTGCGAGTCCCAGAAGTATGATGAATGGATGGCTCGAAAAATGGTTACTCATGCTCATGATATCATTTTTTCATGCTTGAATCAACAAGAACCTTCAGATGCAACAACCACCACATCTGTATCATCATCTTAGCCGACCACTTCCCAGAAGATCAAGCGTCGATGCCCCAATGGAAAGTAATGTGCCCCGCCAATGTTGTCATCGTCCTGCACTCTTGGCAACTTCATGACTCTAAAGATAATTATTCCTCCCCAAATCCACCCATTAGTGGATGAATATTCAAGTGATAGTCAAGGGTACTCTTAAGTTAACACCGTGGAGTTGGTAAACCCCTACATGACTCCAGATGATGGGGAGTGCCCGAAAAAACTCCCCAACGTCCCTAGCCAACACCAACATTGGTGGAGCTGCGACCATATGGATCGTCGAGGCACATCAGCTGGAACCTCCAGCCAGGATGTGAATTCCACTGAGACGAGACAGTAGGCCCATCACAGTGCTCAGCACGCGCAACCTCCTCATTCGGTGTCGTCGGGCAGGCCTCCACCGTCGTTTGTGGTACACGATTAGGTAGTGCCACTTCAACCATGTCCCAACCAGCCATGCCCTACTATAGGCTGACCTTTGTCATTTGGTCCTCATACGGTAGCTACTCTGTCGGCTTCAACTAGTGAGCAGCTGGATATGCCCCACACCAGCCTACCGCCTGCCCAGTCGGCAGGGCCCTCCATGCCTCTTGTCATGGAGCGGCCTCTTGCAAGCAGAAGTTCACCCCTGGCGTGGATGTAGGATATTCTCAAGAACCTTTCCAGCATCCCAGCGAGGCTTTCCATCCTCGAGGACCTCTTCTTATCTTCAAATATGTGTGAGCCCTCACTGATACTTTAAAAATCCCCCTCCAGTTTGAGATGGAGGTAGCAGCTGCTGAAACCTTTAATGCTGAAGCGGTTGAGAATTCTGAATGTTAGTCGATAATTTCTTTCTCTGGAGAAGATGAAGGCTCTCCCATATAGGGGCACATCCACCCACTGTACATCAACTGTCAATTTAACGGTGTGGAGGTTCGTGTCTTTCTTATTGACACCGGCTCCAGGATTAACCTTATCCCAATGCGGACACTATGAAAGCTATGGTTATCTGAAGATGACCTGAAACCATCTAATTTAAGATTCCAAGGATACAATAGGATAGATCATACCCCAATCTGTTTGATCTGTTTGATGTCCTAGTTTGGTGGCCTAGTAGCCAGCATCGAGTTTATAGTTGACTCTCAGGACACCGCGTACAATTCATTGGTGGGAAGACCATGGCTCCACCTGCACGTGGTGGTCCCATCATCGTATCACCAATGCCTCAAGTACTCCCTCAATGGTCAAGTTGGCATACTCAAAGGTGACACATATCCTTTCGGCTCTTGTGAATCCCACTACCTAGATTTTGACTATTACAAGTTCAAGGATAATCAGATTCAGGCAAGTGAGGTTGATCCCATCATGGTCACAACTGACCCCTGGGTAGGTCTGGATGATGCCTACCTCTCCCTGATCCATAGATTCGAAGCCACGACCCCTGACATGGGGAAATGTTTAGTTTTCTATGGTTCAAGAGGGAAGCATATTCCAAATTCCATGTGATGGTAGAAAATTATCTTTCACTCCTATACAAATCAGGCTCGGGTGACCCAGAGCCTCCTACCCCCATGAGGTATCGAGATGTCTGCCCCATGGCAATGGTAGTACGTCATACATGCCTGTTTCGCTGGGTTGGAAGTATCCGACTCAAGACAACATGCCATTATTTCTTTGATTTCATCAAGTGTGGCCCCTTGGGCTGATGACCAGACATGATTAGATCAAGAGCCTTCATTGCTATGGTTTCGGCAGTAAGTGAACCTCGTTACATGTTGTCTACTTTCTCCCAGGATGGTACCAGACTCTAACAGGGGTCTGTCAACCTAGAGGAAGCTTCTCCCGCAAGGGATCCCTCCTCTACAAGTGAAGAAGAGGTCTTGTAAGATGCTACCCCCACCTTTGAAGAGGGCCTCTCTTCCATGGTTGATGAATTGGTACAGGTGAACCTCAATAGTAAGGCGTTCCTGAGACTTACATAGATCAGTGCCTCCATGTCCCTCAAGGAGGAGCAGCGGTATATAGACTTCATGAAGGAACATCATGATGTATTCGTATGGAGCTATGGTGAGATTACAGGGCTAGATCCACATGTATTCGTTCACCGCCTTGGTCTCCCGACAAATCAATGTGAGTTGAAGCAGCCTCCCAGAAAGACGCACCCTTCTCACAGTGACATGGTTGAGGCTGATGTTGACAAGCTCATCAGAGCCAACATCCTCATGGAGGTCCAGTACCCCAAGAGTCTAGCCAACATCATACTAGTCAGGAAGAAGAATGAACAGATTAGAGTATGCATCGACTTCTGGGATCTCAACCATGACTGCCTGAAAGATGATTTTCCCCTTCATGTGATGGAATTCTTGATCGATGCTAAAACTGGGTTACAAGCCCTCTCCTTCTTGTATGGTTACTCTAGATACAACCAGATCTGAATGGCCCCCGAGGATGAAGATTCCATGGATTTTAGGGCTCCACAATGTACGTTTTGTTACCAGGTCATGCCCTTCGGCCTGAAGAATGAAGTTGCCACCTATCAGTGGGCTATACATCGCATATTCAAATCAATTATCAAGAAATTGGTAAAATTCTATGTAGACTATCTAGTGTTCAAATCTATCTAGTGTCATGACCATCTAAAGGACCTCGATAAAGTGTTCGGATTCCACCATTCCATCCACCTGAAGAGGAACCCAGTGAAATGTGCCTTCGGGGTCACCTCTGGAAACTTCCTTGGTTTTGTTGTTAGGTACTAGGTCATTGAGATCGACATAGAGAAGATGAAGGCCATCTGTCAGATGCCTCCCTCAAGAAATGTTTGGGATCTTTGAGGTTTCCAAGGCCACTTTTCCTACATACACAGATTTATTGTGAATCTGGCCAGAAAATATAATCCCTCTTCCCGGCTCATGAAGAAAGTCTCCGCCTATCAAAGGGATGATGAGTGCCAGAAAACGTTCAAGGAAATCAAGTAGTATCTTCTCCGGCCATCAGTCTTGATCCCACCCATATCCAAAAAACCACTGATCCTGTATGTGACTACCCTAGAACGATCTCTTGGCACCCTTCTTTCCAAGAAGAACAATGAGGGATCTAAAAACAGCCTCTACTACCACAGCTACATGCTCCTCAATATGGAGACCAGATACTCCCCCATCGAGAAAAGCTGCCTTGAACTTGTATTTGCCGTGAAAAATTTGCAACAATACATGAAACACCACGATGTACAGTTGGTGTCTCAGGTAGACCCACAAAATTACATTCTGAACCGCCCCATGTTTACCAGCCATCTAGAGCAGTGGGAAGTAATCCTATTGTAGTTCGACATTAGGTTTGTCCCTCATAAATCCATTAAGGGGAAATTATTGGCGACTTCCTTGCTGCCCATCCAGCTCCTACTGACAAGTCCTTGGTCCTAGATTTTCCTGACAAGGCAATCCGCTTGGTAGATCATGTCATCCCGTGTTAGAAAATTCACTTTGATGGTGCCTCCCGGAGTCCCACGGGAAGGAGGCTCAATGATCCCAGACTCAACAGGGTAGTCATGGGTATTGTCTTTATTATCCCTACACATGCCATTCTTCCATACTCATTCCTATTGTTAGAAGCCTGCACCAACAACGAGGCAGAGTATCAGGCTCTTATCACTAGCCTCGAGATGGCCCTCGATATTGATGTTCCCCATTTTCATGTGATAGGGGATTCCGAACTAGTCATCATATAGATCGATTATGACTACGTAATTAGAAATCCAGAGCTTGTAACATTGTTAGAGAAAACCCTCCAGCTAATGGCCGAGTTTTCATCTTGGATGAAAGTTACCTATGTCCCTCTATCTTAGAAAAGTTGAGCGGATGTCCTGGATGGCATGGATGCATCACTTTCAGAACCCGAGAAGGATGATCTGATTATACACGAGGCACATAAGAGAGTCATTTCTCTTGTCACCCCAGATGATGATGACGACCGGTGGGTAAGACATTATACCACTGGAGCCTCCATGTTAGGACCCCTAGGTTCCTCAGATGCAGTGGATGAAGTGGCCCTCAACAGGAGGTCCCCCTTGGTCGAGTATCTCCAAAATGGTTACCTCCTCTGTGATCAGGCTGAGTGTGAGGGAATATGATGCCATTCCCTACAGTTTTAACTCTAGAGTGGTCCGAGTATTGAGAAGATCCTCTAAAAGTGCGGGTTTGACGGTGTTCTCCTCTTTTGTATCCAGAGAGGATATTTCTCAGGTCATGCAAGAGGTTTATGTCGGTTCCTACAGTGCCCACTAGACTGGGCCGAAGTTGTCTCACCAGATTCTGAGATTGGGGTATTTTTGGCCCTCCATGATCCCTGATTGCATCGAGTTCGCCAAGAGATGTAATTCCTACGAAATTAATGTTATCATCATGCATCGGCCACCAGAACCTGTCCACTCCACCATGTACTCTTGGCCGTTTTCAGTATGGGGGCTTGATGTCATAGGACCATATCCACCGATGACCGCTTTCCAGTGAAGATTCATCCAGACCCCTAAGGATTTCATTTCCAAGTGGGGAGAGGAAATTTTGCTCAAGGAGGTCAAATCCCGTTTTATCGTTGACTTCCGGAGCACCAATACCATCTACCAGTTTGGAGTCCCTCAAGTTTTCCTCACCGATAACGAAACCAACTTTTGAGAAGCAGAGCTGAAGAAATTGCATTCCAAGTACAACATCCGTTCGAACCATACCTCCCACTACCACGCACATAAAAATGGATAGATCGAGGCGTTCATCAAAACCCTCTCTAACATTCTATAGAAAAAGGATGGTCAGAATAAGAAGAGTTGTCTAGACAAGATCCCCAAAGCCCTATGGGCTTTTTAGACAACGACTCGTAATTCCACCCAGGTGACCCCATATTCCCTGTTGTAAGGATCTGAGGTTATCCTACCCATCGAGATCCAGATTCCTTCGTTACTCATAGTGGTATATAACCAGAAGGTGCCAGATAAGGTAGCAGAAATTTGTCTGGCTGAATTGGAAGCACTTGACGAAAATAGGCTTCATGCCCTACAAAATTTGGAAAGGCATAAGAATAAGATGGCTATGCATTATGCCTAGCCTAGGGAACTTCACTTGGTGCAGAACAACCCTTCGCAAAGCCCCTCTATTTCATGGAGCACCAGAGCTTCACAAGGATTCTACCTATGGCCCTCTCGCACTACAAATGCTTTTCCCGTGAGGCCCTTCATGTTTGCACAAAGAAACTTCAAAGTCCCTTGGACGACACTACCCATTCCATTACTTCTCCTGAGGCTTCTTCTCATAGGCATGCTAATGGGTATTTCTTCATCGCATAGCCATGCTAACATGGACCCCCCAATGGTGCTCTCCATGACACCCCCCAACCATGGCGTTTCATTTCACTTCTCTTCACCAAGGTGACGAGGGTACCAGTTATGTAAGTCCTAGGGGTGTGGAGTGAACCCACCTCATCCAAACTACAGGTCGTTAAACTTTAGAACACCATCGTCTTCAGCACATGGCATTAAACTATGACGTCCCCCAATTTATCCTACACGGGGAAAGAGAAACCACCTTGGTGTAAGTCCCTAGCTTTTCTTGCAGGATGTTTCATCCCTTCCCCTCCTTTCTTCAGTTCCAAATCCCTCTCCCACTGATCTTTTTCACCACCGGGCCTCCATTGAGGAGAAACTCCCAACCTCTTCGGGCTGCTAACCACACATAAGCCCCCATTTCCACTTTGGGCTATGATCACATGTAAGACCAACTCCATTTCCCACAAATGCACCCATCAAGACCGGATCTTCAGGTCTCTACTAGCTCTTGTTTCTCAAATCGAGAATGACTCACATGGGTTTAGTGAAAGAACTGACCATTACATCTTCCCTGGGCATCCTAGAGTGTAAACCACACACCACCTAAACTACATGGTCTTTGATCCTATCCAAGGAAAGGTACGTAGGATACCTCCACGAGGTTCAATCCCACCATCCATTGGTCGCTCTGAGCATATTCACGTCGGTTCACCAACACATTGGGTAGCCTATAGTGTAAGCCCCACACCACCTAAACTACGTGGTCTTTGATCCTTGCCAAGGCAAGGTACGTAGGAAGCCTCCACGAGGTTCATTCCCACCACCCATTGGTCACTCTGACCCCATTCATGTCCGTTCACCAAAACATGGGGTAGCCTTGAGTGTAAGCCCCACACCATCTGAACTACTATGAATTATATTCATGCCAAAGCATGGTACATAAGAAGCCTCCATGAGGATCAAGCCCACCACTCCTTGGTTGCTCCAACCCCATTCACATCGGTTCACCAATACCTCAGGCTTACTTAGAGCATAATCCCCAAGTACCCCTATAACCCAAACTACGAGGTCTTTGGTATTTACCATGGAAAGGTACATAGGATACTTCCCTAAGGTTCAAACCCTACATTTGGTCATTCCAACCCCTTCACATTGGTTTTTCCCCTGTCCTGCATGATGTTAAATTATGGATACAAATCAGAGTTAATCCATTGTTTCCCTAGTATGCGGTAAGCCTTTTCACACTAAACCCATTCCGAACTACGATGACTTGGATCCCTGCCAAGGCATGTTACGTAAGAAGCCTCCCTAAGGTTCAATCCCAACAACCATTGGTCTCGACCATCCTTCACGTCGGTTCCAACACCCTGAACTACATGGTCATTTATCCTTTCCAAGGAAGGGTATGTAGGAAGAATCCTTGAGGTTCTATTCCTCCATCCACCGGTCGTCACGACCATCTTCACAACGGTTCGACCCCATCCAGCAGCAAGTCATTGGGACTTCAATTAGCGGTAAGTCATTGTGATCTGATTCAGTAGTAAGCCATTGACATTCTAATTCAGCGGTAAGCCATTGTGACCCCATCCATCAGTAATCCATTGAAATTATTATCCAGCGGTAAGACATTGCGACTCCATAAAGTGGTAAGTCATTCACATTCTTATCTAGTGGTAAGCCGTTGTGACCCCATCCAGCGGTAAGCTATTGAAAACCCCAATCGGTGGTAAGCCATCATCAGATGAACTATGTGGACATTTATTCCCTACCATGGGGATACGTAGGAATCCTCTTTGAGGCTCAAGCCCAAAACCATCATCTTCCTCATGGCAGTTCAATCCCATTCACCATCCATTCCATTCAACTGCTCCACCATCCATCTTTATTCTTATCCGGTCCACCACATCCCGGTGGGATCATGAAACCTCATACCCCATTCCCCTCAATAATAATGGGGATGTCAACCACATGTCGGTCCCAACATCAGTGTTCCCTCCAGGGGTTGCACCCATCTGATCCCCTATAGTTAGTGTTCTGACCCGTCTCCGCTGAACATTAAACTTTTGGCATACCCTGTGTTAAACATGGGAAGCTGAGGAAAATATCATAAACATGACTACGACATATAATTCCTCACATTCAATGCAGGATGCCTCGGGTTTCCGTACACTCAAGAAGCCCGATACAAAAGGGAAGACACCCAGACTCACCAGTGTCCTAGAGACCTCACACGTCAGTGATGCCCAACGTGACTACTCCCTTGACTGAAGGTTGCTGACCTAACCAGGCCCCTTGGAACTTCTTGACATAAGAAGTGTAGTAAAATAGCATCCATGAAGATATGTAACCAGAAAGAGTTTCACAAACAACGTATAAAATCTATATAGGAGACCTCGATTAAGTGACGAGTTCCGATGAGGAATCCATGGAAGGAAGAACCGACATCCCATAATCCTATTTCGATTAAGGAGAAAACATCCCTGAACAATGAGACAATTCCACCCACCTTTGGAAAGCGAGAATTTGGGGCAACAAACAGCGTCGTCGTCCTGTACTCAAACAAGACGAACACGCGTGCCCCGACACAAGTGTCAGAAACAATGACATAATAAATATAGGTTAAGGATAAATACTAAGTCATTATAAAATTATGGAAGAAGAACCATAATATATTACGTTCACTCCATAATCCCATAAATGATGCCTCATTAGACTAAAAAAATAACCACTGCATTGGAGTGCTATATACTACATGGAACACACATTACATTCATATTGATTCATGAATATGTGTGCCACATAGACCACACTACATAAAGATGTATTTCATTTGAATAAACACCATGATAAATAAGTGTGGGATAAATAAATTTAATTAATCACACATGGAGTATAAGTACATCTTGATAATAAATTTTTAATAGAAATGGGGGGTGTAAATTCATGACACAATCAATTGGAATGAAAACATGTTGTGAACATTTAGCAGTATAATGATAGTTCATAAAGATTTATAATTGTTTTAATGAGACTAAAAGGGGTCTATAATACTAGTTAGATAAAAATAAAATAATAGGATAGTGAAAAACATATCCCAAATTGATAATTGGAAATAAGAAGGCATAAAATAAAAATATTCTTGAATAAATAGGGGAATGCGAGTATCCTTTTCTAAATTTTTGCATATTAGTGACTTTGGTAAATTCTATTACATGAGGGGACAAATGATCTATCATTATTAGGAAATACATTTGATAATTTGATAGATATAAAAATTCATAGGAAAATAACCAATTCATTTTAAAAATTCCTAAAACCATGAAGGACAACGATTTGAAAAGAATAGAGAGTGGTCTATTACATAGAGAGGTTGATTACAGAAGCATGGGAGGAGATTTATTAAAGATCAAGGGAATAATGGGAGGACTCTAGAGAGTGTGGGGGTAGAATAAAGATGTGATCCATGGTATTTCAGTTAAGACGAAGGAGAGGTTTGGTGTGTTTATATAGGAAAAGAGAGGTGATCTATTTATTATTTCACAAACATAGGTTTTGGACTCTATATAGTAATGTAATCAATCCATCACACAATATTGTGTGTATTTACCATTTTTTCTATTAAATATGAGTTATATTCATTATTTTTTAATTCCATGGGCTGAAATGAATAAATTATTACACTTGGTGATGGGTAAGTGAGTCATGTTCACAATGAAATGATTTTTATATTATAAAATGTAACATAGGTTTTAAAGGATTCATAAAACCTTATATAAATTAATAAACTACACACTAAATAAAAAAATTAAATGGGAAACAAATTTTTGGTCATTCATACCTTTTATTAAATTTATTATATCACTTTTTGTATTTTATGATGTCATAATACACAATGTATTT
This sequence comes from Viscum album, assembly GCA_963277665.1. Classification (NCBI taxonomy): domain Eukaryota; kingdom Viridiplantae; phylum Streptophyta; class Magnoliopsida; order Santalales; family Viscaceae; genus Viscum; species Viscum album. The sequence continues at coordinate 686,673,145 of OY728129.1, read as the reverse complement.
CTGATCATGTTTAATTTTAACTAAAATTGAGGTTATCTCAAAAAATAATGAACATTTTAAATTTGGTAATTTTGAAAAGATTATTCTAAAAATAATATTTATTTTATTCACACATTCACATATTATTTGAATTTTTACTTTTAAAAAATGTATTCTCATTTAGTGATAAATGTTAGGGTTTTTAACAATAACAGTTTTCGAACCCTTATAGAAAATGAATTTCACATATTAAAAATTATAATATCATTTATATTTAATAATAATTAATTAATTGAATTATTATATTATACCAGCAATAATTTTTTTTTAAAATTTATGAAATCATTAAAAAATAATTTCTTAATTCACGTTTCATATTACATAAAAAGTATATTTATCTTTTATCATTAGATTAAAAATAATTTTTAAACTAACAACATTAAAAATTAAATATAACCATTATTCTATTAATGATATAATATATATATTCATATTGATTGGGTATTGATAAAAATATAATTTTTAAACTAGAACATTTTATAAGGGTAAGGTGCATGATGGTAAAATTTTCTTATGGTGGTTTGACAAACAAGGTTTGGGTTGCGGTCTTGGTGATCATGATCTTCTCCTGTAATTTGTATCTCCCATGATTTTGTTATTAGATCTCGACATGGTCTTGGTCGAGTGAAAATTCCAATGGTGCTATAACCCCTGGAAGCTTTCTTAAATTGTATTCGCAAGGTATTATCCTACTGGTAAGGCCCATCACAACATTTGTCTCCGTCTATTCGATTTTTAAAAATATTATATTTATATTAATCTTGTGATCATTATTCATCACATATATTGTCAATGTTTATGAGGTGTAAATTTATTTAAAATAGAATATGATGTGATATTCTCTTAAAAACCAATTGTTTTATATTTTTTCCCTAACAATAATACATAATAGGGCATTTAATTCAATCAAAAATGGAATTTTATTTATATTATTTTGGGCCATCACATATAGTGAGTGGTAAAATATTTATTTTAGGTACTATAGAAACATTTGTTTATAATATAGGTTCCTCACAATAATTTATAGATAACTATTTTTTGAGTTAAAACATTCAACAAATCTCATTTCCTTTTTTTATTGAGGTATCAATACCTCATGGAAGGAGGATGGAGACAGAGGTTCATTTTCCTATGTGTTATTTATCGATAACTAACATAGACTTATAATAGGATTTCGTATATACTAATATCAATCTTTTAGATTTCATCATTAGGATGGATTGGTTATTCCATCATCATAAAAATATTAATTGTTATTATTATATTTTTTCTTATGGGAGATCTTGAGTGTTTTATGTAGAGTGGGATTTGAGGTCTGGGGATGAAAAAACATTATTCCCAGAGCTCCAAATTCCGATTTCTATCATTACAGTCAAGCTAAATGATGTTCTTTAAAATTTAGGTCTTCTGGGTTATTATTTAATTCCCCATTATCTTCATAGGTGACTTCTATAGTCTTATTAGAGAAATTGACAGAGATTTCATGATTGATATGGTGTCATGTACGCAACTGATGATGACACCCTATTATTATGTTTCCTACAAATCAATTAGTTTTTATTTTTAAAATCCACTTTATTGTAAATTTGACATAACAAATTTAAATATTTCAACCAATACCATCAATGTTTCAAAATTAAAACATAAAAAACAACATCCCAAGTATGAAAATAAATAAATACCTACCCATCACATCCAAACCAAAAATAGAAACCCTAAATGAGAGAGCTGACATGATCTGCAGCACTGATAGACTTGACCTCCATTATAGACACCACGTCACTGAAGTGATCTACTAGCCATCATCCACTACAGTTTCTTCCCATAATCCTTTATAACACCTATTATAAATGCCCGTTAGATACCTATTTCCTCTTCATCGGAATCATATATTCATGCCCAAAAAAATCAATGATATTTCTTCCATCTTTTCAGTAACCAAAAAATTACATAACACATAATAATTGAACCATAAAATCAAAAAATGCACCACGATCTAAGAACAACAAGTAAACAGAGAAGGCACAAATCATAATGATCGATGAAATCAAAAACCAAAAAATATAAGACATCGAACAAGAGACACAATATCTAAGACCAAGTACAAGATTTACTCTACCGAGATGCTCTATTGATGTCAGACACACCACAATCACCATCCCATAACCATAAAAACCCCATCATACAAGAGCAATATAGATTGTAGTTAATGTGGAAAGACAACAAGAGGAGAACTTGGATTCCATGCCAACAAGAGATTCATCGAGCGTCGGTACCGATGGATCCCAAACCACAAGAGTGCCCTTGAGTCAATCCAATGTGTGGTTTTCTATTAGTGTTCAGAAGATAAGGGCATTGAATAAACATAAGGGGAACAAAAAATGACAGTGATGTAAATAATTACATCCTAATATAATAGGATAACAACAGTGAAACAAAGGACCTAGTAATATAATGAAACCCTAATCAAATAGAACCCCAATGAATGATAAGAAAAAACAGAGGGAATCCTTCCATGAATAACAGTGGAAGGGGAATCAAATGGAAGAAGTAGAGAAAATAGTTCAATAAATGGAAAGGAAGAATATGTGAGAAATCATAGAGCTCATGAGATAGTTCTATATGTAGATAAATGTTCTATCTCCCTGAAGTGTAAAATCTTTTTGAGTTTAACATACTATGATGAAGGTGTGTGGGATCTAGTTTTATAATATGAGGGGAAAATCTTTTATTGTCCCTAGGGTTTCTATATTGGCATCACTTGTTAATTTTTCCAATATGCTGGATAGATTTCCTTTTTTTTAATATCAAAATATGATTTTTGTGATTATTAATAATAGGTACCATTTTCTATGTGTGAGTAACATGGTTGACATGTTAAAGGAGAAAGTAGTTTTTAGAAATAAATCTACATTTGTGCGTCGTCAAGTCATCATCAAAATTCTAATATCCTAGAGAACACATTCTAGGAGAATTATGAAAATGATGAATTTATTCTAAAGAGTTTTAATTAAAAAAATACACCAATATTATAGATTTTACGAATCAAATATTCTTTTTGTATATCAACATCATTCTCATAGTTCATGTGGACAATATCTTGGTTCATTTGATATATAAATGTGACCATCAAAACCATATTAATGAGGTTTTGGATATCATGAATAATTACCAACTATATGGGAAAACTATAAAATCAAATTCTTTGGAACTACAACATATATTCTTAGGAAATATGATGTTGAAATGTAGACCTTTAGCTGATATTTAGAAGGTGATGGTTATCTTTTCATTTTAATAACCATTAAATGAAATTAAGATATAGAGATTATATGTTTTGTATGGATATTATTTTTGGTGTATCAAGATTTTAAAAAATTTAGTGTTACCTTTGACAGTTCATAATAGTTATTAGGAGAAATTCTATTTGAATACAAAATGTTTGACTTCTATTTTGGAATTGAAGAAGCTGCTAACAACGTCCCTAATATAGATAAAACCATATAAATTTAAGGTGTGTATGGTATACTATGAAATTTATTACATTTTTCATGGTTATTTTATAATGTATGATGATAATTTTTTTAAATATGGATACTTAACTTTAGCCACATGACCCACTAATAATTTAGATCTCCCCATTTTTTTTACATGGGTTAAAGAGTTCATGGATTTATATTTTTATGGACAGATTCATTGTTTTGTTTTTATAAGAGTCTAGATATAATGATTTCTCAAAATATTTATTAATATATGGAATAAAAAATAGGTGGATAACCTCCATACAATTGAATTTGACATTGTGTACATTTTAGGGAAGGTAAATTTTATCACTAAAATTTTCAGAAGGAATGATATGCCACAACATATTTTGGAATTGATGTAGGAGTGGAACACAAGGTGTATTTTTTCCCAACCACATCTAGATACAAATAATGATGAATCGAGTATGTTCTTAGATAGTGTTTTGATACCATCAAAACCCATTGATTTTTTTCTATAAAGACAAAAGAAGCATGAAAATATCATAATAATCCTTATATCCATATATTGTTGACATACAATTTCTAAAAGTCTACCCATTAGGAAGGTACTATATACCTTGAGGATTGCATTTCCAATATGTTATCCTTGATGAGTTCAATTATGAATCATTTCCATCATACTTCCTTTCACCCATGAACTATGAATATGTAATACAACATGGCACAGTGTTTTTGTGGCTGAGTATGAAACGTGCAATATATGATTATATTTCCCACTATAACATGTTATTTTCGATAATGTATGGGAGGATGAGGAATTTTGGTCTAGTTTGTCATCTTTCACTTCCAATCTAGAAATTGGAAGAGGTGTCCCTAGAATTCTTTACAATTTCCATGGACATAATGAAGAATAATTGAAATCTTGGATATGATTGGCTAGTAAATAAAACTAGATCATTTTATTCATATCAAGGACACAAAAAATGTTGAATAATTGGGTAAGCTATAAATAATATAGATTGATTGTATGAATTGGGGTTCTTCTACTATTGTATTCAACATGAATACAAGTATTACTTCTACATTTTCCAAGAATTACCAATAGGTGATGAGGACTCAAGTCAGGTTGAGTACATCTCACCATCTATGGATGAATGTGAAAAAAATATTATAGTTAGAACCCAGTGGATATGATCCATGCCTCTATCTTATATTTCAATGTATCTCAGGACATCTATCTTGAACTAGTCTTGTCTATGTATAACAATAGTTTCCATTCGATGATCATAATATAACACTTTGAGGATTTGAATGTATGCACATGCATATAACCTCATTGTTTGGATATATGTGTTTGATGCCTCAATTATGAAATTGATCATTACTTTTCAAGTGTCTGAGAAGATTAATTATATATTTATACCCTTTATTACATCTTATAGTTGGATGAAATTTTATACAGAATGTTGGAATCATCCATTTTAGTTTTCTATTGGTTTTGTGATTTTTATAAAATCCACTCCTCGATTTGGTCATCGTTAACTAGGGAAATGGGGGAAGAAATAATATAAATTTGTCGAAACATTTTATTTCACTATAAACCTTAGTCAAAATTCTTATAGTTTGGAATTACTATCTCATTTAACATGTATACATATGGTTTTACACATATGTATATTCTATAATTACCAAACTAATCTCTCTCATTTTCATTGTTGAGAGGAGATTTAGTTACATTTAGTGTTTTGTGCTGTAAAGAAAATAATTTTTAACATTTATAATTGGATGAATCAATTATTATATAAGTCTATTATATTTTCCTATTTTTTCTCGTGTCACAGATAAAATTATCATGAGACATGAGTCCATGAATCACTAGTGAGGGATTACTGGACTCACGTCTTTCAAGAGGATTCCTCTTATGAATGAATTTTTGGGGATGGAAATTTCACTATTGGAGAATATTTTGAAATATTGGTTATGGTATTCTCTAATATTTAAATTTTAGGAGTTTGTACTCTAGTTTCAAAGGGATTCAGAGATGATCTAGGGGTTTTCTAAAGGAATTAGACAATGCATTGGCCCAAGAAGTGAGTTCAAACAGTGAATATCAAATTCACATTATAAATATCCTCTAAGAATATGCAATGAGTTTCGTGGAGAGTGTGAAAGTCACTTATGATGTGAAAAGTATTAACTTCATGAATTCCATTTATTTTTATTTTTATCTTTATTTGACAATGTTTCCAGAAAGCATGCAATCCTAAGAATTCACATTTTCAATCCATTATTTATGGTTTTAATCATTGTTACCCAATTGTTTTTATCACATTTTATTCTATACTCATCTGTAATTTAATTATTTAAATCTATCAAAGCCTAATGATTATCTGAGAATTATTAGGTTGTTTCATCTTTTTAAGAATCTTTATTTTGGAACATTAATCACCAACATGGTTTGATTCTATTCCTTTGGTGTGTAAGATCTTTATCTTATAATTTACATGATTTCTCATGGATTTTATAATGGTGTTGTCTTTAATTTTGATGATTTTTTTGATATTTTGATGAAACTTATCTAATTATTTTTAGATATGTTCTTCACTTCAATACCAAAGGCCCGATGTTGTGGGTTGTGCTGAATTGTGTGATTTTTTTAGTCATGTTTTTTCTAATATCTCCACATATACTTTTTGCCAATGGTATTTGATTCTATACAATGATAATGATTTATAGGGCCATATATTTTATATATGTTTTCCATTCCATCTACTGTGTCGGATTTTGATGCAGTTCGAGGGTGGCATGAGTTCAAGATTAGTGGTTGCGCCTCTAGCCTAGGGGATATCAAAAGTAATTGATATTGACTTTAAAAATTATTTTATAAATTAATTGAAATTGCCTTTTTATTGTTTTATTTTAGTGTGTAAATATGTTTATAAGAAAATTTTTTTCCCACGAATTTTTATTTCGGAAGTCTGTTGTTCAATGAAATATAAAATGGATTAATGAAATGAAATTTTAAAGATTTTTTTAATGAAAAATAATTTTTAGTAATAATTGATGAATTGATAAGTTCTTTTGAACTGATTGATATAATATATACATGGAATCCATGTGTTCCTAGGTGGAGGGTTTTTTATTGGTCATTTTCCATTGATTCCATCAAGGGGTTCACACTTAGGTAGTTCTAATATTCTTTAGAACATGTTTCACATGAACGGTATCTTGAAATTATTAGGGGATTAAACATGTTGTGTTTTTATGTTCACAAGGACCTACACCCTAGCTAAATGAATGTTCAATAGTTATTGATGTTTAATATTGTAAAATTGATCTATCTGGATAGAAATTTGTTATTCCAAGGATGTTTAGAATTTTTCATTTGATTATATTGTTTTGGATTTGATATACATGATTTAATATTATGTAAATTTTATTATGGATTTATTATCTAAAAATGTATCATCAATTTATGATAAATATTTGTAAAAAAGTGAGTTGTTTAACATTATTGCAATATTAAACTGATTACTATTTATCATAGCTTATTTTATTAAACTTTATCATAACGTGATAACTATATAGATACTTAATATGTGGAACTAGGGTGCAATCTTAGAAATCCTATTTAGGTCACACTTTGAACACTCCCTCAAGGTTTTGTAGACCTCATATTATCTTTTTTTGCATGAAATGGTAAGGTACCATTGTGAATCGGTGAGCTTTACATCATTTGGGTATGGGTAGTTCGTAGTGAGATGGTGGTCCATTACCCAAATCTAATATGGAGTAGTTGTTTTTATTATGAGATTTCCTTTTTATTAGTTTAAATGTACCTTGGGTTTTTTATCTATATACTTTTGATTTATTTTCTACCATATCATTCCCTACATTTATAAAATAATATTCTTGATTTTATTTTCATTATTTCATTCATATATATATATACATATATTCCTTATATGTTATTTTTGGTTAGATGAAATCATTTCCTCTGTTTGATGATTGATGCCAGAGTGTTTGTCACTAACCCATGGGGATATGGACTGTCCATCGACTCAGTAGAATTTCAGTTCAGTTACATATTTTTCTATGTATCATAAGCTATTTTGTGATAGTTTTAATGTAGGAAACCTAACCCACAACTATCAATGTAAGGATAAGTGGATGTTTAACACAAAAAAGGTGAAGAAGTCCTATATAATGATCTACCCGCACAATAATTCTTCATGTGTAAGGGGTTTGGAAAAAATCTCATTCCATTCCTAACCCCTCACAGTAGTAGATTTTATAAACGAAAACAACCTCTCTTCCTAGTGACAATAAAGTGAATTTATGATCGTTACAGCTAAGGTAGATCAGTACTATAATGTGACTTAATGAAAAAATACTTTTCATTATAGATGTGTATGTACTATATTTCATTCTAGTTCATTAACTTCCCTCATTTCCAAAAATATTGTTATGAATTTGGAATCACCACCTCAATAAATGGATATCGAAATATTAATGAAATCACCTAGATCCATAATGATCATGCTCTTGAATTATAAATATATATAGACCATTATTTTTCCTAGGACGCATCATTCATATACAATTCTTCTAAATTTGGATGAATTTGAAAAAATATTGGGTATAGATTTTCATTCCCTATGTAAATCATAGACCAGCTATCGTGATAATGAAGTAACAATTTTAATCCAGAATCATCTTATTATCATGTATCAACATGAAAATGAATATGAAAACTTAGTGTAGGAAAATTATAATATATTTTATGATACCCACCAATGAGGTAACATTGAGTCACATTAACAGGGTGGAAGTTAACATATATAACATGTCAACGATATATGAATTTGATGATGAATTTTTGGATTTAAATCCTTGTATTCTTCCAGAGCACGAGATTTATTTTTATATCAAACTCAAACAAGGATAAATTTCAATATCATTGCATCTCTCTAGAATGAGTCACATTAAATTGAGGGAATCAAAGAAGTAATCAAAAGAGAATCTGGAAAAGGGGTTTTCCATTCATAGTGCTTCACAATGAATAGAAATAGTAAACTTAACAAGAAGAAATATTTTTCTTGGACTGTTTTAAAAGAAAAACCTGAGATTTTAAAGATACATTTTTCAAAAAAATGGCTCATCCACAAAGTCAAGTTTTATCAGTTTAAAGGATCTAAATACTTTACAATGATTCAACATTAAAATCATAATGATCAGTTATGGGTCAAAATAGTTGATATTTCGATGACAATATTCTAAATGAAATATAGAATCAATGAGTTTATAGTGATTTCATTTAAATAGACTAATTCCATAACAATATTCATTCACTTAATTAACAGAGCCTTTAGTGACTACCTAGTTAAACTTATGGTAATCATTATAGATTATATTATTAAATACTCTATAACTACTATAGAACATGTTAATAATTGTCATAATTTTTTTGAAATTTTGAAATGATAAGCTGAATACCAAATTTAGTAAATGTGAATTCTGGCTAAATAATGAGTCTTTTTTTGGGAAATTTAATCACAAGTAAGGGAATATGTATAGATCCAAAAAAATATAAATTATTGAATAATGGATTAGATTGAACACTGTAATAGAGATCTACTGTTTTATTATGTTAGAATGATATTATAGATTCTTTATTAAATATTAATTATGTATATAAAACAAACTAAACATGTTTACACGAAAGGGACTAAAATTTCATTAGATAGTGGAATGTGATTAAATTTACAATAAAACGTGGTGGAGGTTGGGAACTTGTCATGTGCATGTGTTTCCAAGTCCTTGGGAAGGGTTTAAAATGTACATTTTTTCTTAAAACAATGACTCAGTATGAGCCTAATTATAAAATTAAATGTTATTTTCCATTTCCTCATGAAATTTTAAAACTCGTGAGAAAATTTACCTGACCTATGAAAATTTACCATTCTGAAATGTTGTCACCCAAGTATGGATAAATCAAGTAAATAATGTTAAAAATAATCTGATAAGATCTAAAATGAAATCATAACACCCTCATTTACTATATTTTATTTCTATAATTTATCCATATCTAACCATAGTTATAAATTATGGAAAATTATAGGAATATAACATTAATTTTGACCAATACAATAATTTTGTATATGATATTGTGAAAAATATAAAATTATTTGTTTGAATTTCTATAATATTTTTTGATATAGATAAGGAAAACTTATGTTAATTATAATTAATTATTTATATATAAGTGATTTTTTATCATTGTAATATATTGTTACTTTTTTGGAAGGAAATAAATAACTTAAAATATTTTACAACATTGATGCAATATATATAATCAATTAATTAAAAATAAATTGTGCAATGTTAAACATAAAAAAGTACAACAAAATAAATTAATTATTGTGTTCCATGAATTGTTCAAGTAAAAATAACATATTATAGAGTTTTCAATGGACTATATTTTAATTCTATTATTTTCATGCTGTTTTAAAAAATAATTTAAATTAATCGTTGTAAAAATAAAATTAAGGTTATTTTACGATAAATGAAATTTTATTAAATGATTTAAATTTTGAAAATATTAATAATTCACCTATTGATTTTTATATTATTTAAAAATATCATATATGGTATATTTTTGGACCAATGGTTCCTTTATAGTACGTATATTATCCCCTAAATATTAAAAAGCTTCGTTGTTGAGGTTATTGTCATAAAAGGTTAACATGATTTAAAAAAAAGATTAGGGTAATATCATTATATAAACATGTCAAAATTTTATGGAATGATTTTATTTAAACCAACAATAATCCTTAAATAAAATTATATTATTTCTTTTACCTATCTCTCAGGAAATTATTTGTTAGTAAATTAATATATTATCAAATTTCAAGAGTACCCCTCTCTAACTTATAAAAATAAACCTCTTATCCCCTTTTATTAAAATTTCAAAATACTTTTATTTCAGTCTATACTTTCCCAAATATCTTCCTAAAATACCTACACACATTATATATGTCTTAGTTTTATTCATAACACCATCTATATAAGGTTTCATTCTAATGAAAATGATGTTGTCTAAAGAAGTGTTATTATTTGTAGGAAAAACACTAGTTTTATTTATCCTTTACATAATACCAAATATTCATAAACTTTGAAGCAAATATAAGAACATATTCTCCAAATTATTATATTTTATTAATTTAATGGAATATAAAACATCCATATCATCTTCTATTAATGGGAAATAAATTTTTCACTCATTTGTATGAAAGATTGTCATTTTCCTATCTAATGTAGTTCATTTTCCATCACCACCTCTCATGGATGGTAATAATGATGTATTTAAAAAATATATATGTTTTTAGTAATATTATTATGAATAATTAAAGGTTATTTATTAATTTAATTTAATTCATTCCATATAAAGTAAGCGGAAACTGTGTTAATGTGTTTGTACAGCCTACCGCCTCCATAAATTATGTAATTATATTTTCTATATATACCATTTATAGATGGATATATTAGTATATAATGAATATATATGATATTAATATAATGGTTAACATTTTTGAGATGGTGTAACCATGATCAATGCAAAAATTATTCTACTGGTGAACAAAAACATTCATAAAAACAATGTAGTTATCACCCTGTATAATGATTTCAATAAATAATTGAAAATAAATGGGTCTTATGATGTCATAACTAAATAATATATTGTTTGATATAGATTATTATGGGGTTTTAATAAATTTATCATAAATATGTCTTTATTATTCATGTGTTACTAAACTCATATAATGAATGACGAGACTTACAGTTAATAATCTCATCGAACAACCTTTGTTCTTGGGGTTATAACCATTATCTACCCAGGTCACATTATATCTCTATTTAATGTAATATAATAAATATAAATTAAATTTACATATATATATTTCTTATATATATATATATATATATATATCTCTTATTATTCCTTTCATTCATTGGGAGATAAATTTATTAATGTCATTTCTCTAATGCATTTTGATTTTTCATTATGAATGATTCCCTTTTGTGGAACAAATAAGAACATAAATGTTATGATGGGTGTTCTTGGATTGTGATACAATTAATTTGGTGGTGTTTTTGTATAAAAATAAATTATATAATGGATTAGGATGTAAACATATTCCATTATTGTACTTTTTCCATCTTGTGATGCTGTCTGAGTAGTTTTCCTTGACAAATGATTATATCTTGTTATATGATGCTACAATATTCATATGTTTCCATTTTAATATAATACCATGTTCATTATAATATGATCACAAGTTACTAGTCCTGATAATTTCATTTACAATGTCATGTTATTTCAGTTGATTTATATGTTATTCTTCTACATCATTATTATTCTTATACCCGACTTTATAGCTCACCCATTTCTATATATACTTATCTGGTTATCATATACATTTTTTGGATATCAAATAGATTTATGAGCTAATTATGAAGTATAAAATTAAATATTAATTATTTTTGTTTCATTTTAATTTTTTATGTACACAATCTACTAAGGAAAATATGACTTTTGATCCTTATTTTGTATTTATTTGATAATTATTTATTAAATCATCTAATCATATGTGTAAAAAGGCTTGGGTCACTGTAGTTGGTATAAGGGTATGGGCTCGTTATTTTTTTGTTAATAGATAAATAATACATTAGTGAGAAAAATAATTATATGATTATGTATAAATAAAAATCCAATAATTTTGGTGAAGTAGAGTGAAAATAGTTTCCAATTAATTATATCCTTCTGTATAATATAAATGTAGATGTTGTTAAGGAAAAATTATTCATTGGGAAAATAACTCCAAAAGTCCACATTAGGTATTAACACAATCTTCACCTTGTGAGAGGAAATGATTCTATTATACAAAATAATTTGATACTTGTAGGGCTTAATCTTTAAAATAATCACAAATTATTTATAAACCATTATGAATGTCATGAATAGATTTTCTTGTTAAAAAACATAATTCGAAAATTACGATATATAACCTATATTTAATCATAGGGACTCATATGTTAGGATATAATTATCATGTATATGTTATTTATTTTATGGTTATTGGTTTCCCTTTTAGATATTTATTAGTTAAATAATTATCAAATTATTTTTATTTATATATTAAATAGAGGGAAATGGGAGAAATTGTTCCAAAACCTAATGAGATAGAATATGTGATGATTACCCGAATAATATGCCTAAAACATAGGAGTGGTTTATGAGAAATTCATGAATGTGCTAGATAAGCTGACTAATGATAAGAATAATAACTTGAATCATTTGAATTCCCCCTATTCCTAAGAAATGAAATGTTATGGTAGAATTTTTTTCAAGAAACATTCCTCCTACATTTAGATGATCTTCTGATCCTCTCCTCACAAAATAGTGTTCGAACATCATCGAGAGAATATATTATTTATCATCCAATGCATATAATAAGAGAATGTTGAGAGGTATTTTTATCACATGGAAGGCGAAGATGATTAGTGGTGGATGGTGATATTGAACATGAAGTCAAAAGAGGATATTTATTCAATATAATGTGAATATTTATGGAATATATTTTTCAAAAACTATTTTCCCTAAACACTCCATATTAAAATAGAGAGGGATAACCATTGACTAAAGAAAATGGTGGATAAGTTTATCGATTTTTATGCGGAAAAAATAATAAAAATTTCATAGTACATGTCCCACATATTTATCAACATCAAAACGTTGGTGGAAATTTTTTTTACTGTAATATAGAAAACTCATTGAAAATATATTCTGATTTGAGAATTTTTCATCCATAGAGAGATTGTTTGTTTTTTCCAGCATGTTTGATAGGGATATTAGAGACTCTAATTAGATTCATGGGATTGAAGATAATAAAACATAAAATGGTGTATTATTTGTAGGGATAAAATGATAAATCTCATGTATGAAATAAGAAACACCCCATGTGTCAAAATTTGGGGGTTAAAAAATATCAAGAATGGTTTGAAATGGACCTTGAGATAATTAAATTTGGGAAAATAATAGAATGAAGATAATATATTCCAATGTGTATGAATAATACCACGAATTAAATTACGAAAAACATGGACCAGACAATACTCATCATATATTATAGTGTTTTAAATTCAATTAAAATGTGAATTTTTAAATCTAGTTCCTTAGTAAAATGGTAGTCATCGATAATTAATAACAATATCCAAGACCTAATGATAATTAAAGGGAATATTATATCTCTAATAATGAAGTAGATCTTGAATATTACATTGTGACTAGTATAATGGTTATTCATTCAATAATACTAACCATACTTTTTAATTTTGTAATTTCAAAATTATTTTATTTTATTTTTGATTAGGTGAACTATTTAGAAACTATCATAAATCATCATGGAAAAGCAATTTGTGAGAATATAGAAATGATAAATTATTTTATCCCAAATATAGAACTCCACCCTGGTCAATTTCTATAGACTGAATCTCCTAAAATAATCCCAACATACTTTCTACAATGGAGTTTTATTTTTTATTGGGAAGGGATTCGATGTACGTAAATAAAGAAAACATCAATTGTCGAGAGAAAGAGATTGTTGTTTAGATCCAAAGTGATCATCATGTTTTGTACATGTGTTAGGAGGTGGTTGAATTTCCCATGGAATCATCTAATCAAGTTGGATATTATTTCCATAATAGAATGTATATCATGGTCAAATGACAAATTAAAAGGATATAATCAAAAATGAAGACATAACTATTGCGATAGATTATACTAATTTATTCCATGAAGAGTTAAATGGAAATTATTATGACCAAGTGTATGAATTCACAATCAAACATATAATTTGATCTCTTCCTGTATATGATGATCATTGTAGAAAGTCTCCATTGAGAAAGAAAAAATAGAAAAGCAGTTATAAGAGAATCATGAAAATGGATCTATTCACCTCAATGCTTCCCCTATGGGGTGCACTAGTCCTCCTTATCATAAAGGATGATTTTTTAATGATACTATTTATTGACTATATCATAATCAATAAAATGAAGTTAATTAATAGGAATACACTTCTACAAATTGATGGTTTACCCAATAATCAATGTGGGGCCCATTAGTTTTTGATGGTTTAAAATTAGTTAGGGTATCACCAACAAATAGTTATGATGGAATAAATTCCCAAAATCAACATTCAATAAAGTTATGGATAAAATAAATTCATGGTGATGCTATTTTGAAACACTAACACTCTATAAGTAAATATTTACATAATTAATAAACTCATTATACATTACCTCAATAAATTTTTGGTATTTATTTTTGTTGATTTTATGATATACTAAATAAAATGTGGCTCTTGATAATAATTTGAATACTAGGATAAAGAATTCACGAAAGGTAAAGATATAAGAAATTTTTGTAAATTGGGTTTCTAAAAGAAAGTATTATCATTCATGGTGTATGTTACCACCTACAATGGGATATTTGAAGATCATTATAATGAAAATTAATATTAGAATTGTCATAGAACAACTTATATTATAGTTATTAATAGTTTCCATGGACTCGCAAAGAATTAAAAAATAATTTTGAGTAATATATCATGATTGTAAAACTATATATATCTATGTTCAATTAGAAGGGATTATTGTTGGTATGGACCAGTGAATGTGAAGAGATATTTAAGGAATTGATAATCAGGCTTATCATGGCACTAGTCCTAGCACTACCATCATTTGAAGAAGTTTTCATGGAATATAGAAATGATTCAAAGATTTTTTTTGGATGTGTACTAATTAAAAATTAAAATGTTATATCCTATAACTATTTTATGTTTATTTTCATGAGTAGAACTAACTGAAACATGATCTAGATTTGGATATTGTGATATTAGTGTTTAAAATATCATGGAATTATCACTACGAGGATAAATGTGAAAAATATATAGATCATAATGGACTAAAAAATATATTCTCATTGAAGGATATTAATATTAAATAAAAATGATAATTAGATCTGATCAATAACTAATACCGATCAATCCCTTACCATTCTAGGAATGAAAACAATGATAGATACTTATAGTAGAATGATTTTTGATGATTTATCAGTAATGATAATTGATAAATATATAATCTTATTAAAATTTGACTTTATAGACATAGAATTCATAAATGTATAAAATTCATCATTCAGTTCTCAAATGATTTATCATCCAAAAATTCTAGTAATGAAAAATGATTCTCAAAAGGATGTTGTGGAAATTCAAAAGAATGTTAAAGATATTTGAGTAGGGAAATCTGTAGTGTGAAAATTGATAAATAAGGACCTGTATGATTTGGTCTATGATTATGTGTACCATCAAATCTTAGGATAGTAAGGAAGCTAAGGAATATTTCATATAGCATGACATTATTTACCAACCCATGGAGTATGAATATAGTGATTTGACCCTAGATAGCCCTGATTCAATCATTTCTAAAAATTATATTGTCATGATTACGAGTAATGAAGCCCAAAAGGACCAATTTTTTTAGTGGCCTTGGTAAATTAGATACATAAATATGTCATATTAAACATTAATACAATAATTAAAAAATAATTTTTTACCTTATTTATAAATAAATAACATTAAGGATAAAAATATTCCATCTATTCTATCCCTTCCTATCTTTCATAGTATGCTTTATGGATCCCTTTAGAATGAGAAATAATATGTCGGTGCTGAAATTATAAGTAAGGAAAAAATATAGAGGATGGAATAATAAATTATTAGAATAGTAAATATAGAAATGTAAATAACTGAACACTCATTACACATAATCAATATACTAAATGGAAGTGTGTAAAAAATGTAGAAAGGTAATAACTCGAAACAAATTCCATTAAAATAAATACATATAGAAAATTAAATATTGAAATGAATGAAATTGAAACTCATGACATTTAATCAATGAACAGATAATGGAATGTATTTATACGTTTTTTGATGCAATTTATCATTGATTAATAATAACTGAATATAAATGAGGTAAATTCTTAATTATTATATTCCATGATTCCTAGTTACACTATACATTTACCTTCAAGTCCTTCCATAAGATAGTTTACAAAATATCTTTTAAAAAAACATCTATAGAAGCTATCAAATTGACTCTTCAAATGAAACTACTAATGCATCAAGGGGATAAATATAATAGGACCCACCCTTGTTATACCGGTCCAAAATATTCCATATATTAAATTATAGATATAAATAATATGTCTTAACAAATAACCATATTGATTAAATAATAAATAATTGTCAATATTTCACACAAATAATAAAATATCTTTTAATGAAGTTTCCATATGTAAAATTGTATATCTTTTATGAAATAGTAATATCCATGATATATGATATTGAAAATTATTGAAAATTACATGATCATAAGAGGTTGGATATTTCTAGGAGATTTAAGAATGAAACAAGGATGTGAATATAAATAATGTCCTAATACAAATCAACCAGAAACCATCTAGATGAGGGATAACAATTGTATCAATACAATAAATCCCAAGTGGATTAAAATAAATGGTTATTGTCAATGACGAATGAAAACAAAATAGAAATATATTTTAAAAACATTCTTGAGGAAAATATTATTTTATTAAGAAAACCCATTTGAGAAAACATTTTCTGTGAAAATAAATTTTGAAAATATTTTCGTTAGAGAGCATCCTTTTATAAATATAAATTTATCTTCAAAGAAATGATGGTGGGTATATCCATACAAGTCATATGAGGTAAAAAAGAACAGTCATATTGCATGGTTAATGGTTAAAAATATTCCTTATTCAGAAAGTGATAAGATGGTTAAATTGAAAACAACGGTAAAAGAAAGAAATGGTAACATATTCAAAGAAAAAACATTTTAAAAACATTTTTGGGAACATTATATAAAAACATAGATTTTATAAGAATAACTATTCTTCAACTAAGAGAGGAATAATGTTGAGTTTTCTAAAAAACATGTTCTAAAACTTTTGAGTAAAAAATAGTGTAAAAATAATACTAATACATGAAATAGTTAATTAATAAATTGTGGATAATATAATTTATTGTTTTATTAAAAAATATCATTAATTTTTCTCGAGTGGAAATACCAATTCAAGATCATTAATGTCACTATTAATTAAAATAATCTTCAAACATTCTATAATGTCCCTTAACACATTGAAAGATTTTAAATCAAAAAATTAATTAATGAATAAAATTAAATGAAAGTTATATATAATTAGAGTATATAGATTCATGAAATATCATGTCAAGTGGGATTATATACAACACATAAAAAAAGATGTGAATAACAACAAATAAGTATCAATAGAACATAATTAGAGACGAAATCCCTGACCTTACATTTACTTTTGTGTAAACATCCTTTATTTTCCGACATATTAAATTTATATTAATTTTATAATTTCTTGAGAACATTTTTCATGTTTATTATTACATTTATCTCCCTTATTACTATATTTTATAAAAATACATAAAAATAACGTTTACTTCATGTCATAAACATGCCTGAGTCGACCCTAAACTCGTTACCTAGGTCAGCCCACGACATGTCTTGAGAATATTTCCTGATCCTCCCGGGATGGGGAAAATCAATGAGGACATCAATAGAGTACACAAGGGAATGATTTTTACTAAATATAAACAATCAAACAAACATTAGAAAGAAACAGATAGCCCAAAACACATTTACATAAATAAAAATGAGTTGAAAATTTTTTGTACAATAAATGAAAATCATAAGTAAACCAACAACACAACCTAAAAAACATGAAAACTAACTAACTCCATGTGACCCACTAGCCACTCTCCAACAAAATGATCACACATCACACAAGGTGATCGAACTCAAGCTGAAGCCTACACAAGGGCTAAAAACAGAAGAGGACTATAGGCATGTGTATTAAAACTCAGAATGTTATCCAAATATTCTATTCCCAATGAACATCATTTAAAATCATAGAAAATTTAATTTCATGTTTTAAATACAAGATATAATAGTATGTTTTTCTAATTAGTTTCCATGCTAAAATAATTACCAAACAAAAACCTTCATGTTTAAAAAAAAGAATTATCCTAACAATTTTCAAAGAGGTGAAACATTAAAATGAAAATAGTTTTCAAGAGGGATGATTTAAAGATGGTAAAATTTTAAATAAAACACACACACTCTGGAATTTATCAACTAAGCACATCGTATTATAGTGGTGAGTAAAAACTATCTAATGAGCACAAGTCCCGGGAACACCCCTTGGCACTAGTTAGTTGTGAGCCAAATGTACCCTACGTCTCGGTAAAGGTTACCATAATAAATATCCATTCTCATGCACACATTCCACTATTAGGGAGCATACACATATCATAGTGGTCATATAATAGCATCATCATCATAGTTTAGTTATTGTTTTAATCGTCCAACATGATATGTGAAATAGCGGCCAAACCCCACGGAATCACTAGCATACTGGTACACGTCATCCCACCTAGATACTCGGGGTTTCCCTTTTTGTTATCAAATGAGATGAAAATCTATAAAATAACATTTTTTCATGAATATTACATTTAAAAATCATACACAAATCAAATATTCCACACACATGTCTCTCATTTCATTCGTGAATCAATAAACCACATAAATTTACAAAACACAATTTCAAGAAGTATTACGAGGCATTGCACTTACAATCCACTCAAAAAGATCTTTTAATTCCAAAAACATTCAATACCTTATCAAAACAGATATTGAATCCCCAAAACCAATTACTAAATAAATTTACAAAACTGTAAAATTACCCAAAAGATAGACCATGAAATACACATTGAAACAATTTTTACAAGAATAAAATGCCAAACTGGACATTATATCATTCACAAAACTAACATTTGACAAAGGTATGAATTTCAATTTTACTAAGGATGTGTATAAAAAACATTTAAATTATAAAAACACTTTCATAAATATCTTAAAACACTCAGGATACATTTTAAAAAAACAACCATTTTCATAAGGATGTGTAACTGGCCATTTTAATGCAACTCGGGTAAAAACATGAGGTAAACCAAAAGCCTTTTGTTTATAAAACCAAATTAACATTGGATAGCCATAAAAGGACTTATAAATACCTCTCTAATTATTAAGATTCATTTATAAATCCATTAAAATAATTTTTGAATCAATCTTAACAAATAAAATCCAATCGAGAAATCTACCGAACACATTACATGCACATTAAAACAAAACAATTTATCTTAAGCATTTAAAATGAAAAAAAACATAAATTTATTTCCATATTTTATTAAGGATACTATAACATGTTAAATATACAGAAAAACATGTTCTAAACCTCACAAACATAGTGCGCAAGACAATAGAACATTTAAACAATAACTTTGTGTGCACTTTTATGATAAATCAACATTACATTTCAAAAAACAATGAATAAATACCATTTTTCGTACCCAGAAAATTATCCAAATGATGAAAAATAGTAATAAACATATATATCAGATGAGAAAAATAAGAAAAGGATGTAAATTAAATGATAAAACTGTGTGGAAGGGATAAGATACCTAAAGACCTTGGCATAATGGAAACGCACACAAAATATCACATTCTGAGGGTATATAAACCCTAAAACTATGATGATCAGCCCAAACTGAACAGAAAATCCATTAAAAAAATCGGATAACAAAACCCTTGGATGATAATGACTAAATTAGAATATAAAACCCAGAAATAATGAAAGGAGGAATAAGAGGGAAGAGAAATGAGAAGGAATATCATCTTGGAAACCAGAAAACTCATCGTGTTCTCATAGATATGCACCCTTTGAGGAAAAGGAATGGATTGAAACTCCTGGGAGAGGATACTATGGTATGTAAGAACCAATGAATGATTATTTACTGCAATACGATAACACATTGAATGATTTATTAATGAGACAATATACCTTTAGCAATTCTGGATGATTTGAGAACCATTGAGATTATTTTCCCTAATCTGTGACAATATGAGATCCAAAGAGATAAAATGAGAAATGAGGGTTCTACTAGGGTTTTTGGCCTCTATTGGTAGGTGTAATAATTTAATATTATAAAAACATTAATATTAAATAAAAGAAACAAATTATGTTTTTAAATCTGGAAATGGGCTCTCAGGTTGGATCACTTCCCGAATAAATAACCCAAATTCACAATGATTATGAATTTCAAAGGGGTACACAAAGATATTTTTGTTTTAATATGTTAGTTTAGACCAATTGGGAAGTATAATTAATGAAATATTTTGAACAATTAGTTGTTATAAAGGAATCAAATTTGTTTTTTAAATATGGAAATGGTCTCATGGTTGGCCCAAATCCTGAAAAAACCACACTTTTCTCCAAAACTCGCAAACTAGCTATGAGACACCAATGGTAGGATGATTAGACATATATGGAAGTTCAAAACAAAAAATTAATCTCACCTAAAATCCAATAAATGAATCTGGATATCCAATGAATTGGATCAAAACCATGAAGTGAAAGAAAATCGTGTGTGACAATTCTCCCCGCCATTAAAACAATCCACTCCTGAAAATCCATAGCACTTCACAATTGACAGAAAAACACCTAAGGATTCTTTTTCAACATGTTCCAACCACTCATGAAGAATAAATATAGTTTAAAATCAATTTAACTTGACAAGCTTCCCCAAAAAACCCCATCTCACAACCACATCCTACGAATCAACGGAATGATCAAGCCACCACCCCCACAACCAAGCCAAGAACTATATTGTTGGCCCTTTTACCAATGAACCCAACGATCACCCAAAACAATGTTCACTATTGATATCCAATGAATTGGGGGGATTCTTGAATGAGCTCCTAACCACTAAATCACAACAATCATCCTACAAACCCTTAAAGGAATGATCATCGAGACTCGTAGTGGGTCTCACCACCATTAAAGACCAAATAGAAATGAATAAAAATGAATGAAACATGAAATATAATTGCGGCTCACCCAAAAAGTACCACCAAAACTCTCCCACAACAACCTTAAAACATAATATAAGAGGGTTACAACAAGAACATCTAAATCACCCACTCTCGAACAGAGGGGAAAAGAACATGGCCAAAACATTCTGTACAAATCATAACCTCCAAAACTCAGGGAGGGGAGGGAAGGGGACCCAATCATTAGGCCACTGAAACCAAAAAAGAAACAATGTAACTACAAAACACTCTCCATCTATGAATAGGTAAAACCAAGAATGCACCTAATTTACATAGGTGGTGCACACATGGACATTGATCATGAACCCACCTCCATGATAGAATAACCAAAGAAACCCTATGATGGGTAATTCCACCATGCTCGTTGAAAAAAGAGAAAATTCACAGTGATGAAGAAAAAAAAATATATTTGAAATGAATTTACCAAAATGATGGAGGTAGGATCCTAGTTGAGCACTCCACAGCTCTGGAAATTTATTGACTTGGTGTAAAGATTCAGTTCGAGGCCTATGAATGGAGCCCTGATTCTTGAAGCATCTACTACACCATAGTCTGGTTCAAAGGATCTCAAAACCCCCAAAAAGTCACTTTTTCAATATCCCAACTTCATATTAAGAGGAACTCGTAGATACATAAAACCATTCTCTCACACTCCAAACAAGGAGAAGAATGGAAAAGGAATACAATGAAACACATCTACATCACTGAACTAAACTGTTATATCCAAAAGAATTATCATGACATATAATTACACCATACCAATAAGAAATTCTCTATATTCCAAAAAAGGTATAGGGTATAATCTGAATATGGGGATATAATATTTGAAATGAATCCTTAGTTTGATCAATAATAAATTTTTTGAATTGAGAACTATCCATGGCCACATCAGAATATCCCACACATCTTTAGAGACTCACATAACATTACTCCAAAACTGAGCCACCAATATGATATCATATAAAGACATAACAATTTTATGACTTCCAAATCACAAATAATCATACTGAATAAACAACTCTTCTATGACATAGAAAAAAATTCACATAACTATTAGTTTATAAAAAAATACCACAACATTTCTTCTCAAAACACATAAAAACAATCTATCTTGGTGGAGTTCCGCATTAACCAATGGTGTTTTATCTAGTCTCACTCACATTCAAATTTATATTACACCCTATGATCCAAACCACCATGCCATATAGGCCATCATTCAATATTTCAATAAAATCATTAATGTAAGAACACATGAAATCACCAAAGGCTAAAATAAAAACACATCACTCCAAAAATCATTTACCTTCCAAAGGTACACTAACCACCAAGTCAAAACCCTTTTCAGATTTCAAAAAACAAACACACATCATCCGAACCATTTTCATAAAAACTTACCAATTTTCATTTTTAACAAATTACAAAAAAACCATGATACCCAAAGCTACCGCTTCCCATTTTCTAAAATTCAGCAAGGTATATTTTCATAATCCGATGGCCATTGAGACAAATACCCTTTCTAGGAAAACAAAAAACCCTCAAAATCAATTTCCAAATTTAATTTTTCATATTCAAACACTTTTTCAACATCCCAAAACACACTATTTAAATCAAATATCTAGAATCACCTTAAAATGTTTAGCACTTTCAAAGCATTTAATTTCAACAAAACTCAAGTTTATATTAGTGAAAATCCAATCCTGTTAAATCATTTCCACTTCCTCCCCGAAATTTCATTCACAAAAACAAAACCTTATAATACCATTCTTATCTTTAATTTTTGAAAACCCCTTTTTCCACTTTTCAAAATCCAATCCTTCCTTTAAAACCCATTTACATAGTTCTCACAAAAGGATTTTCAAAACCAAAATTTAAAATTTAATAAATGTCCAAGAGACCCACAAAAGGTAACTACTGTTGGTGGGTGACATGACCATATGGTTTGCGGCAATATGGCATACACAACACAAACATGGAGAGACATATTATGACCATGCCCTAACTCCACATAGATTTCTAGGCCCTGCAAGCTCACAAAATCCATTATTTAGACTCCCCTTGTCATATCCCAACATTAAAAAATCAACAAGAACAATGGACACTACTAAAATTGGACTTCCAGTGGAAACCCGAGGATCATAACGATCAAGAGTTTGCGACACTCTTTCCATACATAACCCTTAATTCCCAAAAATCCTACTTCATCTACCTTGAAATACCCCTAATAATAAGGGTTCTCTAAAATGGAAGGTATTATATGAGACGACCTATTATGAAACATTTTTTCATGAAGCAACCTGAGTTGGCCATGAACCGGTCACCCAAGCCAGACCTCGAGAAGTCCCGAGAGGCGTTCCCGATCCTCACAGGATGGAAACAAACACTGAGGTAATTAATTTTCTAAACAAGGGAAAATATTAAATAAAATACACATACTCCTAAATTTACCAACTAATCATAGTTTATGCTGGCCGTGAGTACAAAATATCCAATGATCACAAGTCACTGGAAAACCGATAGGCACTAGTTAGTTGTGAGCCCTAGGTACCCAGTATCTTGATGAATGTAACCATAATAAATATCAATTCTCGTGAACACATGCCTGTATTTGGAATCATACCCATAAACTTATGGTCATCTAACAATATGATCATCATAGTTTAGTTAGTGTTGTAATAATAAAACTGGCTATGCGAAATAGGGGCCAAATCCCATGGAATCACTAGCATAGTAGTACACGTCCGCCCACCAAGATACCTCGGTTCTCCCTTTTTGTGTTCAAACAAGATGAACATTTCTAAATTACCATTTTTTATGAATATTACATTTAAAAATCATACAATAATCAAATAGTACACACACATGTCTCAAATTTCTTTCACATATCAATAATACACATAAATTAAATAAACAATTTCATGAAGTATGAAGAGGCTTTGCACATAAAATCCATTCAAAAATGATCATTTAATGACAAAAAACCATCAACACCATATCAATCCAGATTTAGAAGCCCCAAAACCAATTAATTAATAAATTTAATAAACCATAAAATGGACCCAAAAGGTTGAACATGAAATACAAATTGAATCAATTTTTACAAGAATAAAATGTCCAACTGGACTTTAAGTCTCTCTCAAAAATATCATTTGAAAAAGGTATGGATTTCAATTTTACTAAGGATTTGTATAAAGAAAATTTAAAGTAGATATTTTCTTTAATATATCCCTTAAAATATTCAGGTTACATATTTTAAAAACAACCATTTTCAAATGGATGTGAAACTGGCCATTTTCCTACAACTTGGGCTAAAACAAGATGTAAAACAAAAACCATTTTCTTGTAAAACCAAATTCACATTGGAAAGACATAGAAGTAATCTGAAATACTATTTTTCATTATTCCAATCCATTTATAAATCCATAAAAATAATTTTTAAATCACAATTGACACATTAAATCCAATTGTGCAATTTATCGAACACATGACATGCAATTTTAAACAAAACAAATTATATTAAGCACCTGAAACAAGATAAAAAACCAATTGCTTGAAATATTTTATTCATGATACTGGAAGATTTTCAAAATATAATAAACCATGTTCTAAGCCACATAAACAAGGTGTAAAAGATAACTGAACTTTTAAACAATCACTTAGTGTGCACCTTTATGACAAAACAAACCTACCATTCACAATACAATGCTTAAAAACCAATTTTCACATGAAAAAATTAATCGAAATCATTTAAAACAGTAATAAAAATATATATGAGGAGAGAAAAATAACAAAATGATGAAAATTAAATGATAAAGGCATGTGGAATGGATATGGTACCTGAAATCCTTGGTGTAATGGAAATGCACACCCAATATCACCTTTTGAGGGTTTGTAAACAAGAAACCTATGATGATAATCCCAAAATGAAAAAATCACCCATAAAAATAATGGGATAACATAACCCTAGTATGATCAATACTAAAGGATAATATTAAACCTTGAAATAATGAAAGGAGGAAGAAGAGGGAGGGGAAATGAAGAGAAATCTCACATTGGAGACCCGAATACTCATTGATATCCATTAGATATGCACTAATTAAGGAAATTTAATGGATTGAAACTTCTTAGAGAGGCACATACAGTATGGAAGAACCAGAGGAAGAAGATTTGTGGCAAAAAAATAACGCATTGAATGATTTATGAATGAAGCAATTTACCTTTAACAAATATGGATAATTTGGCAACCCTTGATAATATTTTCCATAATCTATGAAATGATTAGCTCTAATGTGATAAAATGTAACATGGGTCTCTCCTAGGGTTCGTGGACTATAGTGGGAGATAGAATCACCAAATATTATTAAAACATGAATACGATATAATATAAACAAATTTTTTTTTAAAAACTGTAAATGTGACCTCGAGATTGATCAATACTTAAATAAATAAACCAAATTCACTGTGGTTATGAATTTATAATGGGTAAAAAAAGGCTATGGTAGTTTTAATTTTTCATTTGAGGCCATGTGGGAAGGGAAATTAGTGAAAAATAATGAACAATTATATAGTTATAGAAGAAATATTTTTTTTAAATATGGAAATAGTCTCACAGTTGGCCCAAATCATGAAGGAACCACATTTGTCTCCAAAACTCCCAAACTATCAATGAGGCACCAAGGGTATTATGATTAGACATATATTCTAGTTCAGAATGAAAAATAAATATCCCATAAAACCAAATTAAATGATCTGGATTTCAAATGAACTAGATCAAAACCATGAGAGGAAAAGAAAAAAATTGTGTGTGACAATTCTCCCCACCATAAAAACATTCCACCCCCGGAAGGCCATAACACTTCACAGATGACAGAAAAACACCTAAGGATTCCTTATAAATATGATCCAACCACTAAATAAAAAGAAATATAATTTAAAATCAATTGAAGTTGATCATCTTCCCCAAACAAAACACCAAATCACATACAAAACCTACGAATCAACGGAAAATCAAGCCACCACATCCGCTACCAAGCCAAGAACTATATTTTTGTGCTTTCTTTTAATGAACCAAATGATCAATAAAAAAAAGTTCACTCACAAAATAAAATGACTTGGGGAGAGGATTAAACAGGGTACCCACCATTAAATCACAACTACTATATGAAAAACCCTTAATGGAAAGATCTTCAAGACCTGTAGTGTGTCTCCCCGCCATTAAATACTAACTAGAAATGAAAAAATAATAATTCAACATGAACTAGAATTGGGGATCATCAAAACAGTACCACCAAAACACTCCCTAAACAGCCTACAAACTTATGTTAAGTGGGTTAAAACATTAATATCTAAACCAACCACTCCTAAATGGAGGGGAAAAAACATGGCCAACACTTTCTGCACAGATCAAGACCTCCACAACTCCGGGGGGGAGGGAAGGGGACCCAATAATTAGGCCACTAGACCAAAAAATAAAAAATGTAACTAAACAACACTCTCCACCTATGAACATGAAAAACCAAGACCGCACCCGATATACACAGGTGGTCCACACTAGGATATTGATTAGAAACCCACATCCATTAAGGCATAACCAATGAAACGGTGCGAGGGTTAATTTCACCACACAAGTTGCAACAAGGGAAAATTCAGAGTGATGAGAAACCAAAATATAGTAGAAACTAATTTTCCAAAATGGTTGAGGTAGGAGCCTTGTGAAAACCGGGTCCCAGTGACAGCATAGACACCCCGCCTTAACATGGTCGTCGGGTCCTGGCCCTCCACGTACCACCAGTTGCCCCCGCAGACACGTGGGGCCCACCCCAGGGTCCACCCACGCGCCTGAATGGGTCATCTGAATAATGATTGTCCCCACAGGCCAACAAATGTCCTTTCTAGTGTGCTTTATCCTCACTCACACACACCCTGGAAAACTTCCCAAAAGGTCACCCATCCTGATCACTACTCCAGGCTAAGCATGCTTAACTATTGAGTTTTAATCAAACAGGCTCCCGAAAATGAAGGTGCACCATGTTGACATGAGTCATATCATTTAGTCATTTAAACCTTTATCATTTGGGGATGTTACAATCACCCCCCCCCCCTTTAGAGCACAACGCCCTCGTTGTGGGCCCTACAACTCAACCCAGGAAGTGCACCGCACTTAAGGCTGGGTTCTTCCTCTGATACCAACTATGACAACCCTGATTTTTTTAATTACCACTTAAACATGATTCATTACATAAAAATTCACTTGATACAACAAAGAAGATCAAGAGGTTTAGTGTGTTTGGGGCATAGGATCATTACATAAAAACATAAAACATGAAATACAATATCTTTTTTGAAAACTTCCTTTACATGACCACTACATTCCCTCGTACATAGCATTGCTTGGGATAACCTGAGGACATGCATAAGAAAAGGGTGAGTTATAAATCCCACTAAGGGAGTACAAATGGAATAACATGAGGAGTACAATACATGTTAGACAATAGGTATATCAATATATCATAAAAGAAATATGAACATAAAGGCATGATAAAGCATGATAATCATAACATGGAAATGTGGAAACAACACTTAACATGGAATTAGCACGAGCCAAGGCTCATTGCACCTAAAGCGTGAGTAAACCCTCATTGCACATGAAGCACGAGTAAAACCTCATTTCACTTGAATTAGCATGAGTCAACACTCATTACACATGACGTATCATGATACTACACTTTACCCAATGCATTGGAGTGCTATAAGGGTGTACCCTTCTTAAACATTTCATTTCATGCATAAGTGTTCCACATGGATCATGAAACATGGATTCATAAAACATAATCATTTATTCCAAGATAAAGAAATGTGGAATTCATACATGATACTTTACAATCAATAAGTAAATGTGCATAAAGGTGAATACCCTTGATGGAGAAATGGGCATGGTATTCACTACACAATGACATTGGCTTAGAAAATCGGTGTGATTTCGGCAGCGTAATGGCATGACATAAGAATTCATAAAAAAGGTTTATGAGAGAGAAAGGGGTTACTCATCATATTTACATGTAATGGACAGTAAGGAGGTCATATATATACATGTCCCAACAATTGAAATGGAATTTAGATTCATGATACAAAAGTATTGCTTGAATGTAAAAGAAGAGAGAGAAGTTCCTTTCGGAATTTCGGCATAGTAACGGGTGTACATGGGAGGCATTAAATGAGAGAGAAAGGGTTCTTCCATCATTCAAACATAAATAGGGCAGTATGAAGGAGGTGAGAAACCATTCCCCAACATTCATAATTGAAATTAAATGGGCAATACAACTTAAAGAAAATTGACAAAAATGAGAAAGGAAGAAAAAAACCCTTACTTGGAAGTGTCATTCCAAAGGCTAGAGAGAGGCTTGTGAGATGCTTATTGGAAGATTGGAGCACCTTGGGAGGATTCTAGAGATACTATGGATAAGGTTGGACGAACTCCATGGGATTTTAGTGAAGAAGAAGTGGGAGCTTGGGTGGGTTTATATAGGAAAGGTGAGGGAAATCTTTATTATTTAGGTTTGGGTCCCCTTACATTAAATTAATCCAAACCACAAACCATCCCATGGTTTTTCCCCATGATTTTTGGAAAAGGGAAGAGGAAAAAATTTTTTATAAGGCCCAAGTCCGAACTTCTTAAAATAATAAGGTTGCTTATGTGGAGGTGACTCACACTCCCATGGAAATTAATTTAAATAGGCAAAGTGTTGAATATGTCTTGAGGGGTCCATTAATGCTTTGAAAATTAAGTCAAACAAACCCAAAGTCAGATTATTTTAATTTTAAAACATATATTGGCCGAAAATAAAGATTATGGAATTTTATTACATCACCATTGGGTCATTATGATGTCATAAAACACATTATATATTTAAACGGTATTTAATTTTTACCCAAAAATTTGACTGTCTCAGAAAATTTTGAAAAATTCACCATTGGATAATTTGGAGGTCCTGATTCCAGAAATGACATTTATTTTATCTAAATTTTTTTTAAATATGTTAATTTTCACTTTTAAAATAAAAACCAGCATTTATCAAAAATTCACGGGTTTTGACAGAAATGGCTTTCAAACCTTAATATAAAATTTTAATTGCATTCATAAAATTATAAGATCATTTATATTTAATAAAAATTTATTTAATAATATTATTATTATTTTATTAAAATATTATTTAATTCAAAAGTTCCTTAATTTAATAAAATATATTTCTTAATTAAATAATAACTAAAAACATCATTTGTATTTTAAAAACTATTTAAAATGTATCAAAAATGACTAGAAATTATATTCATTATTATATAAAAAAATAATGTACATGAACATAGTACTAATTATTTGTTACATAACCTCTTAAAACAGCCGCATAAGACCTAAGGGTAAGGTGTACGATGGTGACAGACTCTTGGGGTGGCTCGGATAACATCGCTCGAGTGGTAATCTCTATCAACTTCCACTTTTCCTGTAGACGGTCCCGTTCGAGCTTGACATGGTGAAGCTCAACTTGGGCTTGGTCAAGGGAGAATCCCAAGGATGCCACCTCTTTTCCGAGCTCCAACAAAATGGCTTCGTATGGGGAAATTCTACTGGATGAGGCCATCGCTTTTTTTGTCTAAGTAAATTGGATTTGTTAAGGTCCTATATTTATACTAATCATGTGATCACTGTTCAATGGCTATATTAATAACGGTCACAATTCATAACATAAAACCAAATAATTTGACATCTTATGAAAACATTTTTCATAGAGACATTTAACTAGATCAAGAGGGATTTTCCATTAATGAAACTTTGGGTCGTTACAATATTACCCCCTTAAGAAATTTCACTGTCGAAATTTTCCTTTTCCCACACTAAAACAAATGTGGGTAACTCAGCTTCATCATATCCTCCAATTCCCAAATCGCTTCTTCAAACTTGTGGTTTCTCCATAACACCTTTACGAGGGGCATGGCGTTATTTTATAGAACATTTTCTCTACGATCTAAGATCTTCACTGGTTGCTCCTCATAAAAAAGATCGTCTTCCAATTGTACCACCTCAGAAGAGAGTACATGTGAAGGGTCCGGTATGTACTTCCTTAAGTGGGATACTTGAAAGACATCATGCACTTTGGCCATGGTAGGTGGAAGTTCTAGTCGATAGGCCACATCCCCAACACGATCAAGAATCTCGAAGGGGCCTATGTACCTTGGACTTAACTTCCCTTTCTTTCCAAACCTCAAGACCTTTTTTCACAGAGATATGCATAGAAACACCAAGTATCCAACTTCAAACTCAAGGTCTCATCAACGATTATCTGCATAACTCTTCTGTCGACTCTGGGATGCCTTGATATGCTGCTGAATGGTTTTCAACTTCACCACCATTTCTACGACCATTTGTGGTCCAAGTAACTTACGTTCACCGACCTCATCCCAACATGCCAGTGTTCTGCACCTTTTCCCATACAGGGCTTCATATGGTGCCATTGGGATTCTTGAGTGAAAACTGCTATTATAAGAGAACTCAACAAAAGGAAGATGTTGATCCCATCCTCCTTTAAAGTCCATTGAGCACGCTCTCAAAATATCCTCAAGTGTTTAGATAGTCCGCTTGGATTGTCCATCAGTTTGAGTATGATAGGCCGTACTGAAGTTCAGTTCAGTATTCTGAGCATGTTGAAAACTCTTCCAAAACATAGAGTTGAATCTTGGATCTCAGTCAGACACAATAGATAGTGGTACTCAATGAAACCTTACCACTTCCCTGATATATATTCGCACCAATTGATCCAATGAAAAATTTTCCCGAATAGAAATGAAGTGTGGAGTCTTTGTTAGACGATCCACAACAACCCGGATTGCATTGTTGCCTTTGGATGTCCTTGGAAGTCTAGTGATAAAGCCCAGGGTGATGTTCTCCCATTTCCATTTTGGTATGGGCAATGGTTGCATCATCCCCTTAGACTTCTGCCTCTCTGCATTCACTTTCTGACACACCAGGCAATTTGATGTATATTCAGCGATCTCCTTCTTCATATTATCCCACCAAAAGTTTTCTCGGAGATCTCGATACATCTTTGTGCTCCCTGGGTGAATAGATAAATTTTAACTATGTGCATCATCTAAAAGTTCTTTCTTCATCTCTGGACATGATGGAACACATAGTCTTTTCCCAAACCGCACAATTCCTTCTTCATTAACATTAAACTCTGAGGATTTCCCTTTTTTGATAGCTTCCACTTTTTCCTGAATTCCCACATCATCCTTTTGATCATCCTTTATCCTTTCCAAAAGAGATGGTTGATAAATAATTTTTGAAACGAATGATGTTGTTCCCTTATTTACGATTCCCACGTTCATCTTCATCAACTCTAAGAAGATTGGATCCTTCTCAATTCTCATCATTGATAGAATTGTTGGGTCCTTTCTACTTAGGGCATATGCCACCTTGTTCGCTTTCCCAGGGTGTTAATGTATTGAACAGTCATAATCCTTGATGAGCTCCATCGTTCTTCTCTGGAACATATTAAGCTCTTTCTATGTGAATATATATTTAAGACTCTTGTGGTCAGTATATATCTCACATTTCTCTCCGTAGAGATAATGCGGCCAGATTTTCAAGGAAAAGAACACAACAGCCAACTCCAGATCATGCGTTGGATAGTTTCTCTCATGGATTTTCAACTTCCTTGAGTCATAGGATATCACTTTATCATTCTGCATCAGCACACAGCCTATGCCCTTCTTTGAAGCATCTCTGAATACCACAAAAAGTTCCCCACTTGTGGGTAAAGTGAGCACGGGTGCAGTGATAAGCCTCCTTTTCAACTCCTTCAATCTTTCTTCGCATTCATCACTCCAAGAAAACTTTACTCCCTTTCGAGATAGCTTGGTAAGATGGTTAGACAATCGTGAGAAATTTCTCACAAATTGTCGATAATATCCAGCTAACCCCAAGAAGCTATGGATATCCGTTACCAATGTTGGCCTCAGTCATCCCTCAATTGCATCTGTTTTGGAGGGGTCCACAGATATCCAATTGCTTGTGATGATATGGCCCAAGAATGAGACATCCTTCAACTAGAACTCACATTTGTTGTACTTTTCATAGAGCTTCTCCTTGCGTAATGTCTCTAGTACTGTTTTTAAATGCTCCTCATGATCCTCCATGGTTTTAGAGTATATTAGAATATCATCTATAAAGACTACCAAAAGTTTGTCAAGGTAATCTATAAAGACTCTATTCATCAAGTCCATGAATATTGATGGAGCATTGGTGAGTCCTAAAGGCATTACTATGAATTCAAAGTTCCCGTATCTTGTACGAAAATCAGTCTTGGTGACATCTTCCTTCTTCACCCTTACTTGATAATATCCCGACCGCAAGTCCAGCTTGGAGAAGTATTGTGCTCCACGGAGCTGATCAAGCAAGTCATTAATTCTTGGGAGAGGATACTTGTTCTTTATCGTGATTTTTTTAAGTTCACGATAATCGATGCAAAGCCTCATTGACGCATCCTTCTTGACGAAGAGGACAGGTGCACCCCACGGTGAAGCACTTGGGCATATAAACCCTTTATCCAGATTCTCCTGTAGTTGTTTCTTCAGCTCATAAATCTCTACAACAGCCATTCTATATGGAGTCTTGGATATTGGTAGTGCCCCAGGTATAAGTTCAATTGAGAACTCAACATCTCTTCTTGGAGGAAGACCAGGGAGTTCCTCTGGAAACACTTCAGAGAATTCCCTCACAATAGGTATTTCTTCAAGGATGGTTTCTTCCATGGACTCAATCATCTGATCCAGATATGAATGCTTATAAGGTAGTAATTTCCATGCTTTAGATGATGGAGATAAAGGAGATTCATCTTCCTCTTGACACTTGTAATGAATCGGGGGTCGATTCTCTATATGGAGTGTGATTTCCCTCTTCCGACAATTTATGTTGCCTCTATATAAGGAAATCCAATCTATGCCAAGAATTGCATCAAATTCCACCAGAGGGAGTATGACGAGGATCGGTGGGAAATTCAATCCACAGATTATAATAGGGGAGGACTTATTCTCATGGGATGTAATGATTGCCCCATTTGTCGTACTCACCGACATATTTACTTCCATGATTTGTGGTGGTGTTGGGATTGTTCTACTAAACTTTCGAGATATAAAAGAATGCGTACAACCTGAATAAAAAAGTACGTTCGCTATTATTGAATGAATAACTAGCGTACCTATCACCACTTCGTTTTCGGGGTTCACTTCGGTAGAAGTGATGATAAAAGCCCTTCCTTGCTATCTTGGAGGTTGTTGGTTGTCTCCGATAACCCTTGGATTAGGGCACTGATTTGCAAAATGACCTGGTTCTTTGCATTTGTTGCATTGAACAATGCGTTGAGGTTCGAACGGAGCATTCCTCTCCTCTATCACAACAGCGAGTCCTTCTTGTCGACAGTTAACAACTAGGTGCCCTTCTCTTCCACACCAGAAGCATTTTCTCATCCCCTTAAGGCAATTTCCAGGGTGCTTCTTTCTGCACTTTTGGTAAGTGGGGTGCTGGATCTTCTTAGCACCATTGGATTTATCCATCAAACCACCAGTATTGAATTCCACCTTACGCTTCTTATCCCTATGATACCCCTGTGATTCCCCGATCTCCGTTTCATCCTTGAGGGCACATCAGAAAATTTCCTCATAGCTGTCGAAGTCACGGATCTCTAGTGCTTTCCGTAGGATAGACTTCAGCCCACCAAAGAAGTGGTCAACCTTGCATTCAGGGGTAATGACAAAGCCGGAAGGGTATCATAGAAGCCTTGTGAAGTTTTCCTTATACGCTCTAATAGATTCTTCATCTTTTTTGCTTGAGGGAAAGGAAGCCCCTTTCCATCTTAAGCCGGAGGGTGCGTGGAAAATATTTATCAAAAAACATCTTCTGGAAATCCTTCCATTCCAAAGCCTGGATCTCATCCTCAGGCGTAGTATTTTTTGATCAACGTCCACCATTGATTAGCTTCACCCTCCATATGATAAGCAGCCAGGAGAACCTTCTCTTGTTCATAACATTGGAGGATGGAGAAGATATTTTTAATGGAGTTGATCCACTATTCAGCGATCGTGGGATCAGATGATCCACTAAAAGTAGGAGTCCTTTGTCTCATGAAGCTCTCGATAGCGACTTGTTCTTTCTTAGGAGGGGTTGAATGTTCCGCTTGACCCGTGGTTTTATTCAAAACATGAGTTAGATGAGAGAGAAGCGTGACAAAGTTCACGATTCCCGCTCCCATTGGATTTGGCATCTCATTAGTACAATCATCACACTGATCATCACAACGGTGGTTAGCCCGAGTCCTCCTATTACCGGTAATTGGATGGAATAAAATGAAAGTTAGGGGTAACTCATAAAGGGTAATCCAAAGACAAAAGTTCATGACTCAAAAATAAACTTTTATTTCCTTAACTCATGAGTCTATAGGCTTCAATCTAGGCTTTTCATGATCTACTTTCTAACATATATTCTTAGGGGCATTTTTCCCTTAATAAGGGTTCATACTAAGATTGTGAATTTATCAAAACATATCCCCCATGAGTGTTTTAACCAAGAGTGAAGCAAGGCCCGTTGTCATGCACCAGTTCCCGTTCGAGTCTAGATCAAAACGGTGTTTTTGGGTTTTACCCCTAGGATACATCTGTGCCAGAGATGCCTCTACCTGCTCGTATCTAAACAGGGATGTATTTGTTTTATATACCACTTACTTAGTATTTACCAGAACATAGGGTTGTTTTTATTATACTTAGTCTTGTATCTAAGGCATTACTAGGGTTTCCTAATCCCAAAAATAACTAAACATATCCTATGATACCAAATGTGACAACCGGGTCCCGGTGACAGCACAGACACGCCGCCTTAACATGGTCGTCGGGTCCTGGCCCTCCAGGTACCACCATTTCTCCCCGCAGACACGTGGGGCCCACCCCAGGGTCCACCCACGTGCCCAAACGGGTCATCTGACTAATGATTGTCCCCACAAACCAACACATGTCCTTTCCAGTGTTCTTTTTCCTCACTCACACACACCCTGGGAAACTTCCCAAAAGGTCACCCATCCTGATCACTACTCCAGGCCAAGCACGCTTAACTGTGGAGTTTTAATCAGACAGGCTCCCGAAAAGGAAGGTGCACCTTGTTGACATGAGTCATATCATTTAGTCATTTAACCCTTTATCATTTGGGGATATTACAAGCCTAGTCAGGGGATCCACACCTCTAGCAATTTCGGGACTGTGTTTCAAGCTTCACTCTGAGGCGGATGGATGGAGCCCTAATTCTTGAAGCATCTGCTGCACCATAGTCAGGTTTTAAGGATCATAACACCCCCAAAAAACTCAATTTCTCAACAACACGACTTCATATAAAGAGGAACTCATATATAAATATAACTATTCTCCCTCACTCCGAATAAGGATCAGAATGGATAAGGAATACAACAAAACACATCAACATCACCGAACAAAACTCCTATGTCCAAAAGAATTACCACGACCTGTAATCACACTAAATCAATCCCAAAAGATATTTATTCCAAAAAACGGGATGGTGTATCAACTGAAGAGTTGGTTTTAATATTTGAAATGAATTCTAAGGTTGATCAACATGAAATATTTCCAATTGAGTACTATCCATGCCCACATAATTACATCCAATGCATCTTTAAAAACCCACTAAACATTACTCCAAAACTGAGCCACCAATAAGATCTAATATCAATAACTAAAAAGAGTATGAATTATAGATCAAAAGTAATAATACTGAATAAAAAACTCTTTATGACATAGAAAACAGTTAGCCACATAACCATTAGTTTGTAAATAGATGCAATAATTTTTCAGCACGAAACACTTGATAAAAACATTCTAACATGGTGGAGTTTTGCATTAACCAATGATGTTTCATCTAATCTCTCTCACATGAACATTTCCATTCCACCCTAGGCACCCAACCGCCATACCATATTGGCCATAATTCTAGATATTAATAAAACCATGCATTTGAGCACGCATGAAAACACCAAAGGCTAAAACAAAATAACATCATTCCAAAAATCATGTACCTTCCAAAAGAACACTAACCACCATGTCAAAACCATTTTCATATTTCAAAAAAAACCACATATCATCCATAAACATTCTCATAAAAACCTTAAATATTTCATTTTTAACTACTTACAAAACAAACTAGCTACTCAAAACAACCCTCCCCATTTTCTAAAATTCAGATTGGTTTATTTTCAAAATCTAATAGCCATTGAGACCAATACCCTTTCTAGTAAAACACCAACCTCCCCAAATAAATTTCCAAAACTAATTTTTCATATTCATACACTTTTCAACCTCCCAAAATACCCCATTTAAAACAAATTTCTAGAATAACCTAAAAATTATTCACACTTTCAAATAATTTTATTTCAGCAACCCACAGGTTTATATTATTGAAAATCCAATCCTGTTAAATCATTTCCACTTCCTCCCAAATTTTTTTTTCACAAAAACACAACCTAAAAAACCATTCTTATATTAATTCTTGAAAACCCCTTTTCCACTTTTCATAATCCAATCATTCCTTAGAAACACATTTCCATTGTTCTCACACAAGGATTTTTAAAACAAAAATTCCCAATTTAATAAATTTCGAAGAGACCCACAAAAAGGATCTTCTTTTGCTGGATGAATTGACCAGATGGTTGGAGGCCATATGTCAAGAAAAACATAGACATAGAGTGACTGATTAGGACCATGCCTCGGGTCTACATAGATTTATAGTCCCTGTGAGCCCACAAAGGCCATTAGTCATATTCCCCTTACCATATACTAATACCAAACCATCAATAATATCAAAGGACACTAATAAAATCAGACATCCTATGGAAACTTGAGGATCAGAATGAACAATATTTTATGAAACTCTTCCTGCACTTACCCCTGAGGTCCCAAGAATCCTACTTCATCTACTTGTAAATCCCCCAAATAACAATGGTTCTCTAAAAAGTAAGGTCTCCTAAGAGGCGACCTCCTTTGATACCATTTTTTCATGAACCTGCCTGAGTCGAATATGAACAGGTCACCCAATCGAACCCCCGAAAAGTCTCGAGAGGCATTCTTGATCCTCTCGGGTTGGAAAAAAGAACCAAGGAAATCAATAGAGTAAACAATTGAATGATTTCTCCCAAATATAAATAAGCAAACAAATATCAGAAAGAAATAGACAACCAAAATTATATTTACATGAAAAAATTGAGAAGCAAATTATCTATACAAGAAAATGAAAGAAAAAAATAAAACAACAAGTCAACCGATAAAACATGACAAAAAACTAACTCCATGTGAACCCAATAGTCACTATCCAAAAAAAATGATCCCACATCACCTGAGGAGATTGAACTCAAGCTGAAACCTGCACAAGGGCTAAAAACCAAAAAAGACTATTGGCATGAGTATTAAAACTCAGTACGTTGGCTAGATATTCTATTCCCAATGAAATCCCATTAAAATAAAATAAAAATAAATATCATGTTTTAAATACAACAAACAAAAATATTTTTTCCAAATGAGGTTCCATGCTATAAAATTTACTAAACAAAAACATTCATGTTTTACAAACAAGAGTGATAGTAATAACTTTCAAAGAGGTGAAACATCAAAATGAAAATAGCATTCAAGAGGACTACCATAAAGAAGGTAAACATTTAAATAAAACACACATTATTATGAATTTACCAACTAAACACATTGTATGTTGGTGGTGAGTACAAATTTCCAATGATCACAAGTCAAGGGAACACCCCAAGGTATATGTAAGCTGTGAGCCCCAGGTACATCGTATCTCGATGAAGGTAACCATAATAAATATACATTCTTTTTCACAAGAGACACTAGTGGGGAGAATACCTATTACCTATTGGTCCTAAAAAACATCATCATGATAGTTTAGTTATTTTTTTCATTTTCAAACTTGCTACATGATACAGGGGCCAAACCCTACGGGTTTACTAGTATAATTGTACATGTCCACCCACCTAGATACTCGGGTTTTCCCTTTTTGTGTCAAATAAGTTAAACATCTATAAAATAACGTTTTATCATAATTATTCTATTTACAAATCATATACACATACAATATTCCACACACATGTCTCACATTTCTTTCACGAATCAATAAACTGCTAATATTTTCGTAAAACAAATTCAAGATGTATAATAACACCTTGAACATAAAATCCATTCAAAATTACTACTTTAATGGAAAAACCCATCAAAACTATATCACCCTAGATTTTGTAGTCAAAAAACCAATTAAAAAATCAATTTCATGAACCATAAAATTGCCCCAAATGATAGAACATGAAATACATATAAAAAACATTTTTACATGAAAAAAACCAAACGAGCCTTTAAGCATTTCTCGAAACTAACATTTGAAAAAGGTATGAATTTTACTTTTATTAAATAAGTTTACACACTCAATTTATATAATTAAAAAAATTCATAAATCCTTTAAAACACTTAGGTTACATATTCAAAACACAACCATTTTCATAAGGATGTGAAAGGGGCCATTTTCATGCAACTCAAGCCAAAACATGTTGTAAACCAAAACCCATTTTCTTCTAAAACCAAATACGCATTGGAAAGCCATAAAATGACCCCAGATATTCCATTTTTCATTCTTTAAATTAAATTATAATTCCATAAAAAATAGTTTTTAAATCACACTAAACACATAAAAGCTAACCGGGGAATTTACCGAACACATGACATGCACTTTTAAACAAAACAATTTATTTTAAGAATAAGAAATGGAATAAAACACCAATTGCATGCCATATTTTATTCAAGATACTATAACATGATCAAAATAACATAAACCACATTCTAAGCCACAAAAACTTGGTGATCAAGATAATGGAACATTTAAACATACATTTGGAGTGCACTTTTATGAAAAAACCACACTTCCTTTCACAAAACAATGTTTAAAACCCGTTTTAACACAAAGAAATTTTTTCAAGGTATGAAAAAAATTAATAAATATATATATATATATAAAGGGATAAATATAAGAAAATTATGAAACAATAATGTTAAAGTCATGGTCAAGGGATATCCTACCTCAAATACATGGTGTAATGGAAACACACACCCAATATCACTATCTGATGGTTTATAAACCCTAAACCAATGACGACCAGACCCAGACGAAAAAAGACCTTAAAAAATGGGATAATAGAACCCATGGTCGATAATTATTAGAAGATAATATAAAACCAAGAAATAATGAATGGGGGAAGAAGAGGGAGGAGAAATGAGAAGGAATCTCACCTTGGAAACCAGAAAACTCTTCGTATTACCTTAGATATTTACCCATAATTGAAAGGGAATGGCTTAAAAATCGTTTTAGAGGCTCCAAATGTTTGGGAGAACCAAGGGAAGAATATATGTTACAAAATGATAATGAATTAAATTACTTATGAATGAGACAAAATACCTATGGAAAATATAGACTATTTGAGAAGCATTGAGAATATTTTCCCTAATACACGACTAGATGAGATCCAGATATATAAACTAAAAAATGGGGGGTCTCATGGTGATGTTGGATTATATTCGGAGGTTAAAGAACTAAAAATTATAAAAAAATGAATGTGATATAAATCAAAAAATTTATTTTTTTAAAATTATAAATGGACCATCGGGCTGGACCAATACCTGAATAAATAGGCCAAATTCACCTTGCTTAAGAATTTCTAAGGGGTAAAGAAGGCTATGGTAGTTTTAATATGTCAGTGGAGGCCAAGTGGTAAGATTTATTAGCGAAAAGTATTAAAACATTATGATGTTATAAAAAAACAAATTTGTTTTTTAAATCATCAAATGAGATCATGGTTGGCCCAAATCATGATGTAACCACCATTTTACCCAAAACACACAAACAAGTAATAGGGAATCAATGGTAGGATGATTAAAAATATATGGAAGTTAAAAATGAAAAATTAAATTCCCCCAAAATACAAGAAATGGATCAGGATTTCCAATTTACTAGATAAAAACAAATACATGACAATAAAAAAACCATGTGTGACACATCAGGTGTTAATATCCTATACTGTCGAGTGGGTTTTAATTTTTTATTTGATGTCTATATTAAATATATCAGGGGACAATCATATATAAAATTTAAAACATTATTTTAAAATAATATATACCCCATAAATATGTATATACAATAATCAATATATTTTGGATATAATAAATGAAATTCACCATTCATGGAGATAGTAGTATGTACATATGCGTCGACGCTACCTTCATTTCATTATAGCATTTTAAAATAATTAAAATTAAAGTATATGTATATAAATGTGTATTATAATGATAATACCCTTTTTGAATAATATATTTCATATACGTCTTTAAGTATTTTTCCTTAGTATATTCTATGTTTAGTGTGAAAGAATCACATCGCTTTGAGGGTACGGTAGTCTGCGCTTCCTCAAACAATGTTATCTTATAAATAAAAAAAGGAAAGTATTAAATATATATTTTATAAAAGGATTAAATGACTATTAATACATAATAAATCTCATATATAACATTTTCAAATATATTTTATATCATAATATCAACCTTAATGTTGGTAAAAGAAAAAATTAACAATCATAATTTTGTGAGGTAGTAGTTTGTTGTACAAAGAAACACTTATATATCCCCCATTGAATGGATGTGTGTGTATGTTTTAGTAGAAAACATGGAAACAACACATATTATATTTTTTAGACTAGTATTTTTATATAATCATATAATATTATTTGTTAATGGGATGGAGAATGGAAATAAATCTAAAAATATTAAGGATAGATGTTATTTCTTTATCGTGTAACTCCTTTTGGTTTGAACCAAAATTTACCATATAATTATTTCCTCCCAAGTATTAGATTATAGGATGTGGATAGGTATTTTTAGTATATATTTGGTCAGATATTAGTTGATAAAAAATTTGAGTTATGTGTGTGTGGATGTGGGAGGAGGGGATTCCCATTTATAGTGGAGGAAGAGTGGCACTCTGGTAATATTTTGACAAGGGAATTTAATGCACACTTTTAATGTTGCAAGTGGCTCAGTAATAGACCCCATTAGATCAATTTGATGGCAGGGTTGATATATGAACATATAATAGTTATTAGAAAATTGTATTGGATTTTTTGGTCCTTAAGGTCACGGTTTAGTCCCTTAATAATATTAATTTGACCTTAATTTTTATAATTCATTTTTACTACAATCACTTATATTTTTGGTCAAAAATAAATTTGGTGTTATTTGAAATTATAAATTATACTGATTCAATGTTTTTAATATTTGTTTTTCAAATTATAATCAAATATGTGCAAGAAATTAATTCAAAATTAATCTCACATATTGGATAACAGTATTGATTTTTAATGTAAAAACATATTAATGTTCTCTATGTTTTAATAATCAATTTCAAAATGAGATAACTTACAATGACCTAAATTTTATTAAATTATCTAAATATAATCTAATTAAAAATTACAACTGATTAAAATTAAAATTTATCCTTATAAATATATTAAATTAA
The DNA here is from genome assembly GCA_963277665.1 of Viscum album. Lineage (NCBI taxonomy): Eukaryota > Viridiplantae > Streptophyta > Magnoliopsida > Santalales > Viscaceae > Viscum > Viscum album. The sequence continues at coordinate 686,630,836 of OY728129.1, read as the reverse complement.
AAAGATGTTTTGAAAGAAAATATAGTATTTTTAACTTTCTGTGAAAAAATGATATGTTTCCAAAAAATATAATAAAATCACTCTAACCTAATTATTATGCTTCTATTTTATATATGACATTTTTTTGACATATTAAATCAACTAAAGTGTCAATATTAAGGTTTAAAATGGTGTTTCCACTAAAAGTTGGAAAATTACCTTTATAAAAATAATTGTTTATATATATAAATTTGGTTTTATTCTTATCCTCTTCATAAAAAATACAATGGATGATTATAAAAAAACATATTGAATATATAAAATATATATTTCATTAAAATAAATCAGTAATTTTAATTAATTATGTTTATTAATATAAATGACCATTGGATGTATAAAAACAATAATATTAGTTTTTATATCCAATTAGACATTATTTTAATTTATCATTAATTGGAAACTGATTAATTCATTTTATATATATATAAAACATAAAATATCATAAGTTAGTTAATAAAAATCGTAACTTCTGACATAATAGCCAGGTTATAACATATTATATTAAATAATAATATTTTAATAATACATTGGTATTTTTTGAAACTCATTATTTAATGCAACACAATCTATCATGGATCATTACTCTTGCATACAACACAAGTTGTCGAGGAATGTATCTGTTGTGTCTAATGCATGATAACTCAGTGTTTGAGGAACTAAAATCTATATCATGAATGAAATTTAATTGAAATAGTAAATATATGGTAGAGTATCGGGATATTATATTCCCTTATGCTCTTGGTGATCTGTGTCATGCATGATATTGAATACAAAGTTGTAAAATAGAATTTCTAGGTGTTACATTATCCCCAACATAATTAAAATGCATCCTCACAATATTAAATCGATATTGGTAATATATTATTTGGTATTTCCTATATTGAAATCCCACATCCTGAGATGGGTTCATAAAATAACCTCTAGAAAATGGATAATGATACATACTGGTCACATAGACTACAATTTTACTGGGTCTCTAAGAAGAATAACAACATTAGAAAGTAGAGATACATACTTATATGAAAAATGTAAATGTTTAAAAGGATTGAATGAGATTAATAGTGAAAAACAAGTGAATTATCACTAGAAATATGAGGTCCTAAAAGACATAAAATTAGATTAATTAAGAGACCATTAATTTAAGATAAATTTCAATATTAATGAAACACATTTCTTTTGATCATTTTTCTAATGTTGGGTAATTATTTTACTGACCAATTATATATAGAAATATTATTAAATGGTGTGCTTCAATTTAATATTAACAATTATATTTTATTTTGTGCTTCAATTCAAATTCAATTTCATCCTTCTACTCATAGAAATTAACTATCAAACATTATTTTTTATATCTGAAGAAATAGAAGAATATTTTAAAAGATTGTAATACATATAAATGAGTGACCAGTATAAATATTTTTCATTAACTATCTTAAAAAACTAGTATGGATGATAGATTAATCATTAATCACAAAAATTAATACTACTAGTTAATCATTAAAATTTATTCATCAAATTGAATAACTAAAAACACAAAAAAAAAATTATCCAGGACATTGCATTGAGAAATCGTTGGAATTAAACCCTTATCGTCCTTCAGTCATGTGTATAAGACCCATGGACTTGTGTGGTTTTATTGGTTTTAATCATGTTTACTGGTTGTCCTTTTCAAAAAAATATTAATATAATTTTAAAAATAAATATGATTGAAAACCTCAAAATAAGGTTAATAACTAAATAGAATATTAAAATAGGTTTTCAATAAAACCCTAATTCTTAGATATTTCTTCCATTTTACACATATTTATTTCATTGTTACAGTGTTTATCTATAATATCATCATTTATATTTTTAAATCACCAAACCATATTTTAAAACTAAAAAATCATAGGTTTAACATAGGTAATTCCTTGCCAAAATCCGTCATAATGGGTTGTAAGGAAAATTTGAATTATCATACGTATATCCCAAGGGGGTGTCTAACAATTTTAACAGTAAGGCCTCATGTTTTGTACTAGCTTAACATGAGTCAGGCCCAACATACCTTAATAGTGTTGTTACTACAAGACACATTTATCCCAGAACCACATTGACTCGTATTATCCTGATATTGATGTATTACTAGAAATACTCACATAATCTATATGTTATAAGAATTATTACATGTTATTATATTATTATCCTCATGTTATAACTTTAGATTATGTTTTCTGACCAATGTTTTCTTGAATCTAGTTCCTATTGTTTCTTTTAAACGTCTTTTGATACCAACTATAGCAACCTCACCCCAAATCTCCTAGATCGGGTGTCTACTATTAATTACATTCATCTGATTATAAGGAATCATGAGCTAAAAGACTTATAAGTTTAGTATTCTTTATAAATCAGATAAATAAATTAGTCATTCATTAAATATAAAAACAATAATAAGAGAATAATTGTTTTTTATTCATAAATAAATATCATTGAGAATTAATTTACTCTAACTACTATATCCCTGTATATATTTCATTATATAATTCATGAATTCATGGGGAAGGAAACATTATAATAGTGATCACAAAAACTCAGTAATGTAAAAATATACTGTATGAAATAAAAAATCATTGAAAACAGGCATGATGGCAAGGTAAATAAGTGAACACTCCTTCCACATAATCAATAAACTGGATGAAAGTGCATAAAAAATATGGAAATGTAATAACCCAAAACAAATTACATTCAAATAACTAGATATGGAATGATAAATATGGAAAGGTATGATACTGTAACATAGTACATTTAATCAATGAACTAAAAAGTAAATGTATCCATATATATGTCGATAGAAAATTTCGTGGATGAATATTAACTAAAACTAAATGAGGGAAATTCCAAATTATTTGATGAGACATTTCTTTGAGAAATGGTACCTTTAACTTCAATATCATTCATATGATGGTTTAAAAAATTTTAAGAAAAAAACATATAAGGTAGATGTTATAATGAATCTTCCTAGGTGACTACTAATGCATCGAGGGGCTACCTATAACCGAGCCCCACCCATGTTGTTGTAGTGAAAAAAATTCATCATATTGAATAATAAAAATAAAAAATATTACTATCCAATAACCATATTTAATAATGAATACGTAATTATCAATATTTCCACAAAAAATCAAACAATGATCAAAGAAGGAACCACACAAAAAAATTTATATGTCTTAGGCAATAGTAATATCTAAAAAGGATGATATGTATAATTATTGAAAATTAAATTACCTTATGAGATTGAATATTTCAAAGGGATTTCAAATGTGAATCAAGGATGTGAATATAAATATTATCCTTGATAAAATCAATAAAAACCATCTAGAGGAATCATAATGACGGTATCAATAAAACATAGCCCATGTGGTGTATTATAATGGTTTCTTGTTGTTGAGGAATAAAAACATTATAAAAATATATATTCAAAATATTTTTGATGAAAATATACTTTTATTATGAAAAAACTATTTTAAAAAAACATTTTATTTTAAAATAACATTTTAAAATATTTACTTTATAATGTATCCTTTGAATCATGAAAATGGAAGCTTCAGAAAAATAGTGGTGAGTAAATCTGTACTTGTCATATAAGGTAAAAAGATCATTCCTTTTCCCAGTTAATGACTACAAATATTACTTTTTAAAAAGAGACAAGATTATTCGTTTGAAAACATTGGTAAAATAATTAAAATAAAATATTTTCTTAAAAATAATTTTAAAAAATAAATATATTTTGTTAACAAATGGTTTTTAGAAGAAAAGTTGTTCTTCAATTAGGATATGAATAATGTTTGGTATTCTGAAAAACTTTTTCTATAACATATAGAGTACTAAATAGTGCAAAATGCTACTAATACATTAAAATTCTCACGAATAAATAGAGGAGAAAAAATTGAATTTTTTTCTGGCTAAATGGACATACAATTTTCTATATTGTAAATACCATTGAAATACCATTAAATTTATTATTGAGGAAGATAATCTTCAACCATTACAAAATTTATTATAAAATATTGAAATATTTTAAATCATAAAACTCATGAAAGAATAAAATTAAATTATTGTTATAATATAATTATATTATTTGTATTCATTATATATTTTGTAAAAGTCTAGTACAAACAAAAAATAAAATATACTAGGTTTATAACAACACATAAGTATCAATGGAATGCACACTAAGATGAAATCCATTACCTTACATTTCCTTCCAGGTGAACATCCTTAAAATTCTGGTATAACAAATTTATGATTATTTTATCCTTTATTGAGATCCTTTTGATGATTAATCATTAATTTTATCTCACTTGATTTTATGTTTTATACAACTACTTAATCAATTCTGACTACATCCGTTATCAATTTCCTAGTTTCACAGGTATGTTTTTAGTGTCTAATTTGTAGTTCTTATTAAATATATCATGGTTTTAACATCTACAGAATTTAAAACGTGACTTTATTATCATATATATCAATTATATATCTATCTATAATAGTATACAATGTTTAAAGATAATAAATTAAATTCACTATTAATAGAGACAGTATTACATGTGTACACCTGAACGATGCCTTCATTTCATCGTCATATTTTAGAAGAATTAAAAGTAATTATATTTATAAAAATTTATATTTTAATTCATGTACTATATTTTCGTAATATAATTATTATATTTCTTATAAAAATTATCCTAAATAGATTCCATGGTTAATGTGATGGAATCACATTGGTTTGAAGGGTCCATTGTCCACACTTACCCAAACAATGTTATCGTATTAATGAAAAAATGAATGTATTTCATTTATTTTTTATAAAAGTATTAAATTAATATAAATACATAATAAATATCATATATATCATATATAAATAGATTTTTTCATCCAAATATACAACCAAGAATACTATTGAAGGAAAAATGGAGAATCATTGTCTCATTATGGAGTATTTCGCCTTACACAGAAACAATATGTTTATTACCAATTAGATGGATGTGTGTGTTGGTGTTGGTATATCCATTATAAAAAAATATTGGTATATTGCATTTAATGGTGTTTTTAAATAATCATATAATAATTGTAGTTGATGGGTTTGATAATTGAAATAAAACTAAAATGATTGAGGACAAATGTTACCTCCTACCCTGGTAACTCCATTTTGTTTTAACCAAAACCTTACATGGATTTATATTTTCCCTTGTTGAGGATAACAGGATGAGGTTATATATTTTTATGATCTATTTGGGAAGATCATGGTCGAGCTAAATTGTCTTTAGAGGTGTGAAGAAGTGAGAAGAGGGGAGGTCCTTTTATAGTGGAGTAGGAGTGGCCCTCTAGTAGTATTCTGAAAACATAATTACACGCACATTTTTCACATTTAATATGGATTCCATAGTGGATATAATTAGATAAAATAGATTATATGGTTGATATATAGCTATAAATAGGTATTTTACAACTGTATAGGTCATTTTTTCCCTTAAAGTTACAGTTTTGTCTGTTATTAAGATAAATTAAACCTTAATCGTTGTAATTAATTTTAATTACATTCACCAATATTTTCTTCCAAAAAAAAATCAACTTACTAGAAATTTTAAATAATAACGATTCCAAACATGGAATCCATTTTTTTAAATTATAACCATATAAGTGGTAAAAATTAATTTAAATTTAATCCCCCATGCGGGATGATGATGTGGGTTCTTAAAGTAAAAACAGTTGAATGTTTTTTATGCTTTTATGATTAATTTCAAAGTGAAAATTATTCCAATCAAATAAAATTTATTAATGAATTAAAAATATTACCTTATTAATCATTAAATCCAATTAAAAGTATAATTTATCATTATAAATAAATTTGTTGAAAAATCAGTTTGGAAGTAAAATTCAGTATTTTTAACTCTTCTTTAAAAAATAGTTTGTTTCCAAAAATATATAAAATTAATCCTAACATACAATTTATATTTTTAATTCTAATGTGAAGTTTATTTTGACATTTTAGATCAATTAAAGTTTCATGTTTACGGTTTAAAATTCTTTCACCATTAAAAGGTTGTAAAATTGTGTTAAAAAAATATGTTTTTATTTGTAAATTTGGCTTTATTCTTAACTTATGTGTATCAAATATAATAAATGAATATAAAAAATAACTGATTTAATATATAAAATATATATTTATTTAAAATAATTAACAAATTGTAAATAATTTTATTAATTTGATAAAACTCTATGGATGTATAAAATAATAATATTTCTTTTTTTATATTATATTGGTTTTTATTTTCATTTCACATTAATTTGTAACAGATGAATTCATTTTATAATAATATAATTCATAAATTTTCAAAAGTTAGTTAATACTATTCATAAATTCTGACATAAGTTTTATGTCGTATCATATTATATTGCATAATAATATTTTAATAAAATATTTCTATATGGTGAAACTCATTCTTGCATGTAACACACGCAATCGGGGAAGGTTCTCTTATATGTAATCCAATCTATATATTAAATTATCTCTTCCATGTAATGAAAGATAACTCACTATTTATATAATTACATGCTATATCATGTATTGAGTTTATTAAAAATAGAAAATATATTCTAGAGTCTCATGATATTATATTCCGTTATGTCATTTGGGATGTGTGTCACACACTCTATCGAATATGATGTTGTATATTTGAATTTAGGGATGTTAAAATGAATAAGTTTCTAGATATCTGAGAGAACTATTTTTTGTAATATATCAATAAATATATCGTATACTAAATATAAATTTCAGTGGTATGTTAGTATGTGATGGATAAAAGGAAAGAGTTTAAAGATTCCTTACAACCATTACCCATACCTGCATGGAAATGGGAAAACATCACATTGGAATTTATCATAATTAACCCAAGGAAATCAATAGTAAATAATTCTATATAGGTTTTGGTGTATCAACATTCAAATACTATTCAATTAATTACAATTAGACATGACTTCTCACTCATTCAATCTTCATGTATATACATCAAAGAGGTGGGGAGGCTTTATAGAACACAACATTCGATAGTATCTGAAAGAGATACAAGATTTAAGTATAATAACTGGATGAATCTTAAACATTTTATAAAAAAAATATTTAAACTATAGTAATATTATCCCCAATAAAATAATGTCCAATATGAGAAGACTATCAATACATTGGAATGCATGTTGAGATCATTTTTGATAGGCATAAAAGGATGATGGGATTAAAATAATTATATGACTGAGTTCTCATACAATAATATTTTTCAATCTAGCATACAAATGGATTTTTATAATTTCTTATATTATAAGTGATATAGAGAACCTATTTGTTTGGATTATATTTTTAAATGGATGGTTATGGTACTATAAAATGATAAAGAAATGGAAAAAAATGTAATGACTATTTAATAACACATCATGGATTCATAAAGTCGATATAAGATCAATGCTTACAAACATAGATGTGACTTAGAGCTTAATGAGAAAGATAAATTTATCCTCCCCATATATACAAGGAATAGTATAATCAAATTTGAAGAGAAGGGTAAGAAATGTCCTAGGTATATTATCCACATTGAGATTCTTCATCACATTAGAGTTATGGCTTACTGACTAGAACTCCCACCGACCCTATATAAAGTACATTATGTACTAAACCTATCCATATTATGTGAGTATATAATTTAAATATAAAACCTAGTCTTTTACATATAACATTACTTGATTTTAGGCATAATTATACATTAGAGTACAGGCCATGCATTGTAAAGTCTAGTGTCTTGGAGGACTTGGTACGTAAAAGTGAAAACATTGAACTACATAAAACATTTCTTATTTTAATACTCAAATTGATCTCCTAACTTTCATTGTGATAATAAATCTACAAAGGGTACCCTTGTGAATAAATGAACAAAGGGATGATCTAAATAGCCCAGTAAGGGAATAACCATTAGAATAAAGCATTAGCACATTGGACAGAAGGCATGTCATGATGATATAAAAAGTCATGTAAATATGTAATAATAACATAAAAACATGGAATAATATAAAAATTGATTAATAGTTATGTGTCAATAAAAATTAAATATGACATCATCACGAGTCATGGATAACCTCCAAGACAGTTTCACGTGGTAGCACAAGCCAAGGCTAACTGCCAACACCGTCACACATGGTAGGATAAGCCAATGGTAACTGCCAATATCGTCGCACATAACGTCTCATGAGACTAAACATTACCAAGTTCATTGGATAGCTATCTAGTATCACCCATCTTAAATTTTCATGAATTTTTTTTCCACATAAAGAATCATATATAATCAATCTTATATAAACATAATGGTTACCAATGGAAATAATTGGGTACCACAATCATGTCATGTAGCATAAAAATAGGTGTAACATATAACTATCCATGAAATAAATGAACTAAAATATACATGGAAATTAATAAGTGAAAATATGAATATTTCATGGTAATTTATGTCATGTAGATGTGAAAACATTTAAGACAAGTATTTAAGAATATTTAGCATTAAAAAAATTTTGTGCGGTTTTAAGGAAAATACTATAGAGGCATTAAAATAGAAAAAGGGAAAATATATTATATAAAACCATAAGTGAACCAATACCATTTTCATAATAATAATTCAGATTTTATAATGAAAATTTTGGAATTAAATAGGGGATAGATTGAACATGAAATCAGGTAATAATTCAGGAAGTTCCCTTAAAACAAGTTTGCTTATCAGGATGTATTGAGGAGGGAATCAATTAAATATATATATATATATATCCACAAAATAGAATGAGATATGGATATTAAAACATGAGTCTAGAGAATATAAATAGTATCAATAAGTTGTACACAATAGTAAAAGACAACTTAATTTGGATAAAAATAATGATAGAGAAACCTGATGTAATATAGGAGGTTCGGGTAGAATCCCTTATAGAATATCGGGATGGTATCAAGTGTACTTTGGAGCGATTAATGTGTGAGAAATGGGTTTATAATCACATATAAATAATTATTTTAGTATGGGTGAGGTGATAAATCATTCCCCATCAATATAAATTACACATAAAAGGGAATAACATTGAGGATATCCTTGAATAAAAGTGAAATAGAAAGGATCCCTTACAAAAAGCCCGATGGTGTTATCCACTTATTATTAATGAAATCAGTAATCATATTAGGTCCATGAATTAATAATTCAAAAACCTATTTTAAATTTAAATGTTTTTATACCATTTTTAGTTCATTGTTAACCATTTTGATTGGTTATGAGGCTCAATATAATTGTTCGTGTCTGTTTACATCCTTGGTTGTAATGATCAGATTACATTATTTCATGAACAGAGAATCATGTAAAATGGGGATGGTTTTATAGAATAGAATTTATATTATATTATTAAACATCCAAATGGTTACATTATTTTAAATTTAATTTGGTTACTTATAGTAAAGTGGAATAATTATATAAAACATTAATGAGAAACACTTGAATTAATTTGGAAATTTTTCCCTTCATTAACTTGTTTTGTATTATTCTTTGAAACTATGTGTGAAATAGTAATACAGAACAACACATAAGGTAAAATAATTATTTAATATTCTGGTTCAACCATAAAAAATGGTTTCATGATAAGAATTGATGATGGTAATAGAAATTGAATTACCATCATCCATGATTGTGGTAAATTAGCACAACTCAGATGGTGTCTTTACTAATTTTATAAAATAAGTTTAAATGAGAGATGGTAATAACATATTACATTGTCATAAAAAATTACAGTAAATCTAAGGTACTATATTATCATACATTTGTATTATGGGAGGTAAGGATATAAATAAAAACAAATAAACATGAAAATAAAAAGAATGATGATGAATTAGGAATTTACCTCTTGATTCAATCTTCTTTGAGAGACTCTTAATGGGAGAGGACCTGGTATTTTGAGGAGACCAAGGGAATCAAGAAGTGTTTTTTGAGCTTGGGAAGTTATTTGGGAATAATTTCAGGATGAAAAATGGGTTGAGAGGAGTGAAGACAAGAGGGGAGTGTGGGTTGTTTTTATAGTGGGGGGAGGGGGAGGAGGGTTTTTTTAATATCTTAATCATTTGTTTATTTTTTCATACGACAATAAATATTAATTGTTTATGGGAACAAAAATATTAAAAAAAATTTGTCATTTTGAGCTAATTTCCATTTATATCATCAATGACACAAGCATGATGTAGAAATTCAGGTTGTAGAACATATTGTGAATTATCATATTTTACAACTCATCAAAAGTAAATAATTTTAGAAAAATCCCAAACATTCACTATAACCATTTATCGACCTGTAGAATCCAAAATGCACTCCATTTATCAAATATAATTTTTTAAATATAATGAATTTAATTTTTAATAAAAATAATAAAATAAATGAAAAATACAGATTTGAAAACTGTAACTGATTTGATAATGTTTTTAAAAATTTCCCAGGGTCTTATAAAATTATCTTAAAACCAAAAAACATATATTTACTAATTTATGAAAACCTTTTAGAAAAATAATTTTTTTAAAAATAATTAATTAATTTTTATAAATTATTTATAACATACAAAAATACTAATACTTTTACTATGGTAATTTTATCACATATAAGATTCCTAAATTTTATTTATACATGCAAGGGTGATGTAAATATTCTTTTGGATGATTTACTATTCCTATGGGTGATATAAAAATTCATATGGGTAGGTTACTATCATAAGGGTAGGTTACTATTCACCAAAAAATTACGTTTTTCCTATCAGACTCAAAAAAACTTACAAATATCAACCGTGTATGCCCAATTTTCAAAATTGAAAGTACCGATGTGTAAAGATTATGTTGAAGGGTCACATAATAATTATCAGTTCATTATGTTGTTATTTCATGTGATTATATGACATAATTATAATAAAAAATTTAATAGGTGAAAAATTGGGTCGTTACATTATTCCCATGTTATGAAATTTCACCATCATAATTTTGTTTTACATTCAAATCCATAAACTAGAGAATGTACATTTCCTTCATTGTCTCCCTTAGTTCCCATGATTCCTCTTCGTTTATAGGGTTCCACTATAATACATTGACTATGTGAGCATTGAGGTTTCATAAAACCTTATTTCTATGATCCAAGATCGTCACAGTCTGCTCCTTGTATGAAAAATCATTCTCCAACTATACCACCAAAATGATCCAAGATCTTCCCTGGATTCTCCTTACACTCACTGAAATCATACCAACGCACTGTTGTTATACACCTTTTCCAATAAAGGGCTTGTTATGGTTCCATTCAGATTCTTGAGTGGAAAGTATTTTTGTAGGATAAATAAACTAGTGAAATATGTTGGTCCCATACACCTTTTAATTAAATAGAAAATTCTATCAACATATCATCTAGTGTATTAAATGTTTTATTAAATTGGACATCATTTTGAGGTTGATAAGACATACTGACGTTTAGTTCTATGCTTTGATCATGTTGGATACTATTCCAGAACAATGAGGTGAATTTCATATATCCCTACCGGATACAATAGATAGTGGTACACTGGGATGACTTACCAATTCATTGATATATATCTATTCATGTTCATCCAATGTGAAGTCCACTTGAATAAAATAAATTGATATGTCTTTGTTAGGAAATCCATAATAACCCATATAGCATTGTTTCCTTGGTATTTCCTTGAATTTCTAGTGAAAAAGTCCATGGAGATGCTCTCCCACTTCCATGTTGGTATGGGTAGTGGTTTCTTCATCCTCTTAGACTTCTGTCATTTAGCCTTCACAAGTTGACAAACCAGGCACTTTGAGGTATATTTAGAAATACCCTTCTTTATATTTTCCCAAAAATAGTTCTCTCATAGATCTCAATACATAATTGTTCTCCATAGGTTAATGAATAAGGTTTAGAAATGTGTTTCAATTAGAAGCTACTTCATTATATTTGGATCAGATGTTATACATAATCGTGACCCAAAACATGAAACTCCATCCTCATCAATTAAGAACTCATATGATTATCCTTTTATTTGGATTTCACCCATTTCTAAATTTCCACATTATTTCATAAAAAATCCTATATTTTCCCTATTATTGATGGTAGAGTGGTCATTTGAGAAAGGATTTATTATTTTATTCCCTTAATGGTCAACATGTATATCCTCTAAAAATATAAGCATATATGATCCTTTTCAATTCGCATCATTAATAAATATGCAAGATTATTTCTACAGAGAGCATTTGTCGCCTTGTTTTCCTTACCGGGATGGTAGTGGATTAAGAAAACATAATCCATGAGGATTTATACCCATATTTACTAGCTCATATTAATCTATTTATTCATGAATATATATTTGAGACTATTTTGATAAGTAAATATCTCCAAATTCATTCCATAGAGATAATGCATCGATATTTTTAATGAAAAAAATCCCAACCTCCAACTCTAGATCATGCGTTGGATAGTATTCCCCGTCTAGATTCAGCTGGTTGAAGGTGTAGGTTGTCACATTATCATTTTTCATCAACACATTGCCTAATTCCTTCTTTGAAGCTCACTGTACAACACAAAAAGTTCCCCACTTGTTGGGAGTGTGTGTACTGGTGCAGTGATAAGACTCTTTTTCAACTCCTTAAAACAGTCTTCACATTCTTGGGTCTACAAAAAAAATTACCCCCTCCTATGTTAGATTGGTCATCAGGTTTCAAAAATGTGAATGGTTCTTCCCAAAATGTCGATAATGCATTGGTAGACCCAGAATGCCGTGGATCTCCATTATAGATGTTTATTGGCCACTATTCAGCTGCCTTTTTCATCGAAGGGTCCATAAATATCACTTGTCTGGTGATAGAACGCCCAATGAATGATACTTACTCCATATAAAACAAACATTTACTATAATATTCATACAACCTCTCCCTTCACAATGACTTTAACGTAGTATTCAAATGATGCGTGTATTCCTCCTAGCTCTTAGAGTATATCTGAATATTGTCGATAAATACTACCCCAAATTTGTTGAGGTAATTTATAAAGACTCGATTCATTTAAACAATGAAAATTTATGGGTCATTAGTGACTCCAAAGGTCATCCCTGGTAACTCATAGTGTTTATACCTCATTCAAAAGGCAGTCTTGGAAATATCACCCTTCCTCACCTTTAATTGGTGACATCCCAACCAAAGGTCCACCATTGAGAAATAACTGGCCCCACAATGATTTTCTAAAAAGTAATTTATCTATGTAAGGGGATACATGTTCATTATCGCAATTTTTTTGAGCTCGTGATAATCAATGCAGTGGAACATTGGCACATCCATCTTATTGAAAAAGAGGACTAGAAAACCCCATGGTGAAGAAATTGGGTACATAAAACCCACATCATGATTCTCTTATAGCTGCTTCTTTAGCTCTCCCAGCTCTATGGTGGACACTCTATAAGTTGTCTTTGACATAGGAAAAGATCTTAGAATTAGTTCAATTATGAACTGAACCTCTCAATCAGAAGGAAGACCAGAAAACCATTCAAGGAATACATCACAGTAATCCCTCACGATGAGAATTTCATTAAGCATGATTCTATCATTTGTCAAAATATTTTGATCTAGAAATTATTTCTCATAATTAATTTATATCAAAACATGATACATTGATTCTAAAAGAAAATTCATCCTCCTCCTTAGATGTTTAATAAATCGGAGGATGCTTTGGGATGTTAAGAGGGATCTCACTATCCCAACAGTTAATGTTGGATTTGAATAATGATATCAAATCCATACCCAATATAGCTTCGAACTCCACTAAAGGATGTATGATGAGATTTTCAAGGAGGTTCAAACCATAGACATTAACTGGGTGGAGTTATATACCATGGACACAAGCATTTCCCCATTTTCTATTTTCATAGATAACATGGCCTCCATTTTTTTGAAGTGGTTCTCGAATAGATCTACAAAGCATTCAAGATATGAAAGAATGTGTATAACTAGAATCAAATAGTATGTTAAATATTATTTAATAAATAACAAGAGTACCTTTAACCACATCATTTTTCAGGTCCACCTCATCAGTAGTGATTGCATAAACCCTACCTTATTTCCTTGGATGCTGTTTTTGATTACCTCCAACAACCCTCAGGTTAGTTCAATTGTTCAAATAATGTACATTCTCTTTTAATTTTAAACGCTAAACAATTCGATGAGTGTTTATATGAAATTTACTTTCTTCTTCTAAAGTACCAGGATTCCTTATATCTTGGTGACATTGTTTAGCTACATGTCCCAACATTCCACATTTGAAGCCATTCATGGTTCCCTGTAGACTATTACCAAGAAGCTTCTTCCCACAATGACTACACTTGGGATGGTCAGACTTAACCCCAACAAGGAATTTATTTTTGGAACCACCCACATTAGATCCCATTTTCTACTTATTTTCATCGGTCCCAAGATACCACAAAGAGTTTTTGATCTCTATTTCATCCTTGAGGGCACAATGGAAAATCTCTTCATAACTGTTAATGTCCAAAATCTCCAATGATTTCTCATAGCTTTGGCTATATTTTTCTAAGAAAGAGATCCAAATTGTATTTGGGGTTCATGAAAAATCAACAGGTGTACCTTTATTTACTTTTAATTTTTTCTTCATACACCCCGATGGTCTCATCATCATTATTTTTGAGCCCAATGAACTATACTTTTATCTTGAGATGGAGGGTTCAGAGAAAATATTTATTGAAAAACATTCTATTGAATTCCTCCAAAACCATGGAATAAATTTCCACCAATGGATTTGTATTCTTGATATGTGTTCACCACTGATCATCATCCCCATCAATATGACTGAATGCTAGCACAACATTCTCTTCTTATGAGCACTGGAGGTCATAGAATATCATCTCGATAGTGTTATTACACTGCTCTGTGAGGATGGGACCAGATAATCTAATAAAAATGGGAGACATTTTCTGCATGAAGGATTAAATAGTAACTAGCTCTTTCCTTAGAGGATGAGGGTGTTTAATATGATTCATGTTATTATTCATAACTTGATCCAACTGATAAAGTATTGTCATAATGTTTTGAGCACTCATTTCCAACACATTTGGCATATCATTAAGGCAATCTTTACATTCTATATCACATTGATATTTGGCATGTTTTCTTCTATTTCATGTCATTAACTAAGAAAAAATGTATAATTATAAGGATGGAATACATATCTATTGATCATAAAAAGGAATCATTGAACATAGGAGGATAAATTTGAAAAGGATAACTATATCCTAACTTGCGATTCCCTATGTTTAGATCTAGTTTATCCTTGATCTATTTCTTAAAATATTTTTGATTGATATTCTTTAAATCCATTAATAACAGTTTTTACCAAGCTTATGAATTTACCAATGCATATCCCATGGTAGTTTCAAACCATGAGGGTAGCAGGGTCCATTTCCATGCATTGGTTCCCATTTGAGTCTAGCTCAAAGTGGTGTTTTTCGGTATTAACCATAGATATTTCTCTGCATGATACACCTCTACCAGTTTATATCAAAAAATGAATGTAGTTTTATGATAATACATTTACTCTATACTTACCAATATATATGGGAGTTTTCTAATGCTTAGTCTCATTCTCAAGGTTCTTACTAATGTTCTATATTACTAATTTCCAAAAATAACTAGAACATCCTATGATACCAACTGTAGTGACCCTATGCTCTTACATATATCATTATATGGTTCTAATCAAAATTATAAATCATAGTACATGACAAGGAACATAATTTATTGTGTCTTTGAGGGCTAGGTACATAAAACTAAAAACATGGAACTAAATGAAACATTTCATTATTTAATCATAAAATTGAACTCCTAATATCCATTTTGATAAAACATCTTCTGAGGGTTCCTTGGGGGACACATGGGCAATGGCATGAGATAAATAGCCTAGTAAGGGAATAATTATAAGAACAAATAAATAACACATAAGATACAAGGCTTGACATGATGATATAAAAAGGCATGTACATATGGAATCATAAAAAATAAAAATGGAAACTTATAAACATGGATTCAAAATAATATGGTATAAAATTAAAACATGACTTTATCATGAGTCAAGGGTAACCTCCAATACCATTTCACAAGGTATCACAGGTCAAGGATCTCCACCAAGACTGTCACACATGGTAGTAGATTCCAATTCTAACTGCCAATCCTGTTACACATAATGTCTCATGAGACTCAAAATTTCCCAATGAATTTGAGTAATATATGGGCAGACCCATATTAAATTGTAATTAATATTTTTTCAACATAATAAATCATACATAATCAATCTTACATAATCAAAATGGTTTCCCATAATAATTGGGTACCACAACCATGTCATAAAGCATAAAAAATGGGCGTATCATAAAGGATTCAATGAAGGAAAGGTACTAAAATATATGTGGAAATTCATAAGGGATAATAGGAATGTATCATGTTATGCTATGTCATGTAGAAGTGACAACATGTAAGAACTGTATCTAAGAAATTTTAGCATTAAAACATTTTTTTACGGTTTAAAGGAAAATACTATATATCCATTAAAATGGAAAAGGGAACAATCGATTATATAAATTTCGAACAAAACCAATTAATATTTCATAATAAAATGTCTAATTTTAAAATTACAATGGTTTATTAAGACAAATGATAAAGTTTACTTGAAATGGGTAATAATTATGGATGTTACCTTAAAACAAGTTTGGTCATCTAGAAATATTTAGGAGGGAATTTCATAAAAACATGTATATCCCTGAAAGAGAATGAGGGGTGGATCATCAAAATTGTGTTTGGAGCATATGAAAAGTATGAATATTCTATACACAGAAGGATATTAGAACTTACTTTTGATAAAAATAAATATAGAGCAAAATGAAAGAATTTAGGAGGTTTGGGTGTGTAGAGACCCAAAACATGACGTACATGGACATTACATTACTTTTGTGGAATACTTAGTACATAACAAAAATAGACACATAAGGACCATAATAGTTATGTGTCTTTGGAAACTCAGAAAAAACTAATCTTCTAATCGTGGTGAAAGATCTTCAACATCTCCCATAAAGATCTTCCCTTTTTTGTTTTCTTACCTAAAACTTTTGATTATATCCTGGGGAAAAGAAAACATATAAAGGGTGATCTCAAATGCTCAGTAAGGGTAAGAATGGATAAAAATAAAACAAATCATATACATTTGATCTTAAAAACATGAACATAATGTTTAAACATCAAAAGCTTGAGAAATTACATAAAACATGGAAGTTCATAAGGAAAAGATCATAAAGAAACATTAAGAATGATAAAATAGCATGGGAGTAAAACATGTAATTATGGCAACCATTAAGCACATGTTATGATTTCCATAGTAGCCAAGGCATTGCGGCCAAGACCATCTTAGTGGAAAAGGTCCCTTTCTGAATCGAGTCCACTAATCATTTTAGTCCTGTAACACTGAACCAGATTAACTTACCATCTCAGCCATGTCTATCTCATGAGATATAAATCTTTACCCAATGCATTGGAGGGAGATATAGGTCCCACCCATCTCATAATGAAATCATTCTTACTTTTTCCAAAAAATAAACATACATCATTCATAATAACCCAACGAATAAAATGGGTTTTATAAACATCATCCCATCATCACATAATCCATATAAAGGAAATGGATATCATTTCATAATAAGAAAAGTGAAACCATATAAATCATAGAAACATTATACTTGAAATATACACATATGAAATAATGTCACCTTAGATGGAAAATGGTTTTGATAAAGAACATGAAATGAATTAATGAGGAAAATATCCTTTCATCTTGAAAATCATTTTCCTTTCACAAAATTCGATTAAATTTTAAAAGAAAATGATTTTGTTGAAAATAGTCCTGAAATATTTTGGATGAAGCTCCCTGAAAAAAAGGCTTTATAAAACCGTAAAAATCCTTTCATGCTGTATAAGTTAAAAAAACATTCTTCTCGTACTTTTTCCAGAAAAGACAAAAAGTACCTCATAATAGAAAGATTCCATACATACCATGTAGTAAATGTCAAAAATGGGTAAAAAGGACTTTAAACATATGAAAAAATTGTTAGAAAACATGGGCATGGATGATAACAATAACCCCAGAAAATACTTACGAATAACAATCTTGGATATTAATGAGATTGCAAAATTATCCCTTACCCTAGGTCTGATATGCTTCTTACATATCAGAACCTCCTGTATAATGATTTAAATAATGCCATTGACTTATTATATAATAATATTCATTGTTATGATATTATATATGGTTCACTTATGACTTTATATTACCTGTTCTTTTGTAAATTCCATGTTAAAGTAGCATTTTGGGTAAAATCGTTACATTTATCGTACATGTTTCTACTTGTTGTTCTTGATATTATTACTTATATACTGATTTACATAAATCCAGAATGTAAAAGATGATTTGTATATAATATATATTCAGAATATACATCTATATATGATAGATGGATAAATGGAATGAAATACATTGTTCATGGAGACGGTAGGCCATACATACGCATGAACGCTGTTTTCGTTTCCTTTTTGAATTAAATGGAATTAAGTAAATGAGATACATATATATATATAAATAGTATCATTATTATGTCATATATATCATTATTATTCATTATATAAACTTTATAATCATTCATTAATGGTTAACATGGAGAATGAATCTCATCGCGTCATGGAGACAGTAGTCCGTACGTACGCACGAGCGATGATATCATTCCCATTATCATGGAATTGTATAGATGTGTATGTATAATATTTAATAATCAATATAACTTTACAATAATCATATATAGTTATTTGTTTTCACCATTGTACCCATCCAAGTAAGGTGGTGGTCGAAAACAGATTACACCACGGCGTGGAGACGGTATTCCTTACGTACGCACGCGAGGTTATTTCGTCTTCCGTAGGATGGATAGAAGGTGAAATAAGGTTGTTTAATATTTATAATAACATATAAGTATATGATTTACACTGATTTTATTACTTCATAATGTGACAACTAAATAATAATAAGTAGAAGAAGAAATAATTTGAAAGAATAGGTTACGGTTATTACCTCTTCTTCGACACGCCTCTTTGAAACATCCTCTTAGGGAACTAAGATTGGCCTTTGAAGAAGACCAGGACCTCTAGGATGTTTCTAGGGAAGTGTAGAAGTGAATTTTGCAGGGTTTGGCTGAGCTCTAAGGCTCAAAGTTGTGTGAGGAAGAGAGGGAGGAGGTACCCTTTTATAAGGGAGGAGAGGGGAACCTTTGGAAATATAAGAAATATTAGTTTATATTAACTCCCAACCCCACTTAAAAACATCCAAAATGACTAATATCCGAATATTAGATGATATAAAGTTGTAATCTCATCAACTAATAAAATTTAGACATGTTAGAAATTTATTTTAATCATTATCAACTTGATTTATCCTTATTTATCATTTTAATTTTATTTGTGGTAATAATATTATAAATTTTAAATTATGATAAATAATTACATATGTGTTGTGAATTTTCCATAATTTGACACTTTATGACATTTTATACGTGTAAATTTAAATTTTTAATTTTTAAATATATTTGTGATTTTTAAACAATTTTATAATATGTTATTTTTATAAAATAACAATAGTGTCAATTTTGACACTATTCATTTATTTGAATTTAATTAAACAATATACAGAAGATATGTTCGAAATAAAAGATTTAATAGATTCATAACATGTCATATTTATCTATAAAATTAGTGGATAATATTAAATATTTCATATAATATTTATTTTAATATTTGTAAAACCATTTATTTGATATTTCTCTTAATAAAATAACTTCATCATCACTATTATGTCACCTTTGAGGTAATTATTTAATCCCTAAAAATTCTAAATAAATTCATATGATGTAGATAATTTTATTATCGTTCTGTAGAATATTTATATCCGAAGTTTCATGAAGTTTAGAACTAAACTAAAATTATTATACTTATAAGATTTAAGAAAGTGACATGTTGTCACTTTCTTTGGTTTTAATAATAATTAAATTATTTTCATTAAAAATAGTCCATAAAATGAATCTAATCAAACCCTTAGGTGATATGGGTCGCCTTTTAGTCATCCAATAGGATTTTTTCAGGTGTTATGGTAATTTTATAATCTTATATTTACCCTTAATTACTCGATTTACCTTTAACTATGGTAAATAAAATTTACCGTAGTTACTATTTAAAATGCCCAAAAGAAAATTAGCATATTAACATAATTTGGACCCAATGATTCCAAATATGGAATCCATTTTTCAAAATTCAAAACACATAAGTTGCAGGAATTAATTTAAAATTAATTACGTTGTCGAAAGAAAATGGGTTTTTGTTTAAAACATTGCAAAAGATTGAATTGATTTAACCTACAAATTCAAGGTAAAATCAATGATAATGACATACATTTTATTAAATGGTAAAAATATATTCTATTCATACTTTAAAACCATTAAATATTATAATTTAACCATATAAATTATTATGATGAAAAAAGTTGTTTTTAATTAAAATATATCGTGTTTTTACTATTCATTAAAATATGAAAGTTATCATAAAAATATCAAAACTTTATCCAATGTAAATTTTTATATCCTGATTTAAAATAAGTAGTTTATTTTGTAAAATTGAACTTATAAACATGTCAAAAACTAGATTTAATGTGGGTGTGCCATCAAAAGGCGGCAAAACTGCATTTTTTGAAAAATACTTATTTCACACAAAAAAATTATTTTGTTCACATAAAATGTTTTATAAAATTTATAAGATGAATAATAATGTTATAACATTAAAAATTTAGTTAATACTATTCATAACAGCTAGTCCATAATAATATTATAATAATATATCTTCGTTTAGTGAAACCTAGTATTGCGTTCAACACACACTATCAAGAAAGGTCGCGACTATGTGTAATGAAAGCCAAGTCAGGGTTGCATGTTGTGCAAGACTTTTTTGTTGTTTCGTTATAACATAATCCAACCATTTTTCATTTATACATTTAATATATATATTTATATATATACACTCAATGTGGCGTAGAATGACTATTATCAAACGAACATGAAATTGTGTGTAACACAATCTAAGAATAGTGTTCCATATACTGAAACCTAATACAGTGTTGCGTATAGCACAAGATAATCTTGTTGTATCATAAAACACATGACATCAAATAGATTAAAAATAATACTTATCATAAAATATCGGGTTGTTACAATCTACCCCCCTTAAAATGAATTTCGCCCTCGATATTCGTCGGGGTTATACATGGTTTTCTACTTGAAAGTTTCTTTAATTGAAACCCACATCATAAAATGAATTACCAAAACTTAACATTAGAAACTAAAGTGTGAAACGTAATGGTTACCCAAATTATCTCATCACTGGGCTTCCACATATGAAAACATAGGTGAAAATATGGATATTAAAGTGAAATCTTACCATCATGTTATGATGGAGAGTGGTAGAGAACATGGCTATGAAAAATCTGACAATCAGAAACCCATATATTTTTGATGATCTAAGGTACCATATGATTCATCGGATATAAGGGCGCTAGGACAAAATTTTTGGTTCTCAAGATCATTTCCCAAAATTTGATGAATTTGAATTAGAAGAAATACTTGCTTGATTTTGGTACAATCTCACTGTTGTTCATGCTTTGAACAATTTCCACTTAATCTCTTAAATAAATGAAGTTGAATTTGTTATTCATGAAGTGTTAACAGATCATGTGATATAATTATGGGTCACTTAATCTATTTCAAACAAAAGGTTAGAAAAAGTTATCAAATATACATAAGTCCATCTATGGTGAGGTTAATCATATACAATTACAAAAACGAACTTATACTTCATATATCATACCAATTAATAAAATATAACTTGTTTCTACTAACCAGGGACTTTCTGTAGGCCGGTGGTAGACGATAAAGGCCAGTCACACTTCGGTTGTGGGTTCGATTCCCAAAGCCTTGTCCGACGCGATGGGATGTTGCCCGTCCTGCAGGTTGTCCTTTTTCTAAAACTACATTACTATAACATCCCATCAATAATATAGAAAAAAGTTCTATCCTTAAACAATACTAACTTATGTCCAACATAATCCATTCCAATCTTTAGGTTTATCGAAAATACTTCGGTCCAAGCTCATAGTATAAAGAAAACAATTACTAGAAAGGTTATCTACAAAGAATGTGAATACAAGCATTTATCTCACATATATCATAAGATATATCTTGTTGGATGCATTCCAAACACATGAATACCTTAGTCATATATTCTCTTGAAACATAAATTACCATAAAACCTTAGTGAAAACATAAATACAGTCGAAAGGTAACTCTTTCCACATACAAAAATCCCAAAAAAAATCTATATAATCAAACCATAATATCACTTAGTCCTTATATCAGTCATGATCTCATGAATACAATCAAACATCCCATTATCTTCTTATCCCTTCATTATGCGCATATCATTTACATTCCAAAAATATCTGAATATCCTTCCATGGTTACCGGTACCATTCAACATATACTTTCAAATACTTTAGGAAAAAAAATAGTGTAATAATACTTAGATGATTCTTTATTCCATAGTACCATACATTATTCTTTATAAACATACAATAATTCCACTAAAATCTTAAACCACTAGCTGAGCTTCATCATTTCATTCATCTCATATTTCATTTGTAGTCTCTTCATCATCATCCACATAAATACTACCTGTATGATCATGCTGATTCTCTTCATGAGATTTTCCCTTAGGGCATTGGTTTGCATAATGCCCATACATTCCACATTTAAAACATCTAATAATTTTTGATGTCGTAGCAATACCATTATCCTTGTCCATGATGTTAACTGAACCTTTTCTTTTTCACTTACTGGATTTGTGTCCTTCTTTTCCAAACCCAAAGCATCTTCCAGTTCCTTTGAAACAATATCCCTGATGCCTCTTCCCACATGATTTACATGAGGGAAATTGAACTTTCTTTCCACTATTATCATCATGAAACTCCATCTTTCTCTTATTATTTGAGTCGAGAAACTTACCAAAGTTGAGATTATTGATCATATTATGATATTGCTGATTAGGAATAATAATGATTTTTGGACTTCCAAATCCCTTTTAATTTGGTTTCTCATGAATAATATCATTCCATTGTCCAACATATCTTCCATTATCATGAATCTTCCTGTTTCCATCCATTTTCTAAAACCCAAAAATAATACAGTGAGAGGAAAAAATCATACTCGAGAAAACAACATAATAAAGGGGGAGTACCACCAATATCTAATAATCTTAGGTTAAATTCTAAGATCATTACCGTAGTTATAGAACTATAACCTATACCTATACTTATCCTTAGGGACATCCCTGGACATACCATAGAAATATCTCTAGGGATCTCACTAAAGTTTTCACATCCTAGTTTCCAAAGGTTAACTAAACCTTTCCTCTGATACCAACTTTAGAGACCCTAAACATGACGTAAATGGACATTACATTACTTTTTCGGAATACATAGTACATAAAAAAATAGACACACAAGGACCGTAATAGTTTAGTGTCTTTGGAAACTCAGAAAAAAATAATATTCTAATCGTGGTGATAGATCTTCAACATATCCCATAAAGATCTTCCCCTTTTTGTTTTCTTACCGAAAACCTTTCCTTATATCCTGTGGAAAATAAAACATATAAATGGTGAGCTCAAATGCTCAGTAAGGGTAAGCATGGATAAAATAAAACAATTCATGTACATTTGAACTTAAAAACATGAACATAATGTTTAAACATCAAAAGCATGAGAAATGACATAAAAATGGAAGTACGTAAGGCATAGATCATAAAGAAACATTAAGAATCATAAAATAGCATGGGAGTAAAACATGTAATTGTGGAAACCATTAAGCACTTGTTATGATTTACATAGTAGCCAAGGCATTGCTGCCAAGACCATCTTAGTGGACAAAGTCCCTTTCTGAATCGAGTTCACTCCTCGTTTCAGTCCTGTAACACTGAACCGGATTAACTTACCATTCCAGCCATGTCTATCTCATGAGATATAAATCTTTACCCAATGCATTTGAGGGAAATATAGGTCCCACACATCTCATAATGAAATAATTCTTACTTGTGACACAAAATAAACATACATCATTCATAATAACCCAACGAATAAAATGTGTTTCATAAATATCATCCCATCATCACATAATCCATATAAAATAAATGGATATCATTTCATAATAAGAAAAGTGAAACCATATAAATCATAGAGAAATTATACTTGAAACATACACATATGAAATAATGTCATCTTAGATGGAAAATGGTTTTGATAAAGCACTTGAAATGAATTCTGGAGGAAAATATCCTTTCATCTTGAAAATCATTTTATTTTCACAAAATGCCATTCAATTTTAAAAGAAAAAGATTTTGTTGAAAATATTCATGCAATATTCTGGAGTAAGCTTCATGAAAATAAGGATTTATAAAACCATAAAAATCCTTTCATGTCGTATATGTTAAAAAACATTCTTCTCGTACTTTTGCTGGAAAATTCAAAAAGTACCTCGTAATAGAAATATTTCATAAATACCATGTAGTAAAAGTCAAAAATGGGTAAAAATTACTTTAAACATACATGAAAACATTGTTAGAAAACATGGGCATGGATGATAACAATAACGCCAATAAATACTTACGAATAACAATCTCGAATAAGAATGAGATCGTAAAATTATCCCTTACCTTAGGTCTGATATGCTTGGTACGTATCCGAACCTCCTGTATAATGATTTAAATAATGTCATTGACTTATTACAGAATCATATTCATTGTTATGATATCATATATGGTTCACTTATGACTTTATATTACCCTTTCTTTTGTAAATTCCATGTTAAAGCAGCATTTTGGGTAAAATTGTTACATTTATCGTACGTGTTTCGAATTGTTGTTCTTGATATTATTACTTATATACTAATTTACATAATTCCAGAATGTAAAACATGATTTTTATATAATATATATTCAGAGTATACATGTATATATGATAGATCGATAAATGGAATGAAATAGACCGTTCATGGAGACGGTAGGCCATACGTACGCATGAACGTTGTTTTCGTTTCCTTTTTGAATTGAATGGAATTAAGTAAATGACATAAATATATATACATAAATCTAGTATCATTATTATGTCATATATTTCATTATTATTCATTATATATACTTTATAATCATTCATTAATGGTTAACATGGAGAATTAATCTCATCGCGTGGTGGAGACGGTAGTCCGTACGTATGCACGAGTGATGATATCATTCCCATGATCATGGAATTGTATAGAAGTGTATGTATAATATTTCAGAATCAATATAACATTACAATAATCATATCTAGTTATTTATTTACACCATTATACCTATCCAAGTAAGGTGGTGGTTGAAAACAGATTACACCACGGTGTGGAGACGGTATTTCGTACGTACGCACGCGCGGTTATTTTGTTTTCCCTAGGATGGATAGAAGGTGAAATAAGGTTGTTTCATATTTATAATAACATATCAGTATATGATTTATACTGATGTTATTACTTCATAATTAAACAACTAAATAATAAAAAGTAGAAGAAGAAATATTTTGAATGAATCGGTTACGGTTATTACCTCTTCTTCGACACGCCTCTTTGAAACCTCCTCTTAGGGAACTAAGATTTGCCTTTGAAGAAGACCAGGACCACTAGGATGTTTCTAGGGAAGTGGAGAAGATAATTTGGCAGGGTCTTTCCGAACATGAAGGCTCAAAGTGGTGTGAGGAAGAGAGGGAGGAGGTGCCCTTTGATAAGGGAGAAGAGGGGCACCTTTGGAAATATAAGAAATATTAGTTTATATTAAATCCCAACCCCGCTTAAAAACTTCCAAAATAACTCATATCCAAATATTAGATGATATAGGGTTGAAATCGCATCAACCAATAAAATTTAGACATGTTATGAATTTATTTTAAACATTATAAACTTGATTTATCATTATTTATAAATTTAATTTTATTTGTGGTAATAATATTCTAAATTTTAAATTAGTATAAATAATTACATATGTGTTGTGAATTTTCCATAATTTGACACTTTATGACATTTTATACCATATAAATTTAAATTTATAATTTTTAAATATTTTTGTGATTTTTAAACAATTTTATAATATGTTATTTTTATAAAATAACAATAGTGTCAATTTTGGCACTATTCATTTATTTGAATTTAAATAAACAATATACAGAAGATATGTTCGAACTAAAAGATTTAATAGATTTATAACATGTCATATTTATCTATAAAATTTGTTGAGCGCATTAAATAGTTTATATAATATTTATTTTAATATTTTTAGAACCATTTATTTGATATTTCTCTAAATAAAATAATTTCCACATCACAATTATGTCACCTTTAAGGAAAATTATTTAATCCCTAAAAATTATAAATAAATTCATATGATGTAGATAATTTTATTAGATTATGGGAGACTATTTATATCTGAAGATTTTTATCACTAAACTAAAATTATTATACTTATAAGATTTATGAAAGTGGCATGTTGTCACTTTCTTTGGTTTTAATAATAATTAAATTATTTTCATGGACAAAAGTCCATTAAATGAATCCAATTTAGAAAATAGGTGATATGGGTCAACTTTTAGTCATCCAATAGTATTTTGACAGGTGTTAGGGTAATTTTATAATCTTATATTTACCCTCAATTACCCGATTTACCTTTAACTATGGTAAATAAAATTTACCGTAGTTACTATTCATAATACCCAAAAATAAAAAGTAGCCTATTAACATAATTTGGACCCACTGATTCCAAATATGGAATACATTTTTCAAAATTCAAAACACATAAGTTTCAGTGATTAATTTAAAATTAATTCCATTGTCGAAAGAAAATAGGTTTTTGTTTAAAACATTGCAAAAGATTGAATTGATTTAACCTACGAATTCTAGGTAAAATCAATGCTAATGACATACATTGTATTAAATGGTAAAAATATATTATATTTATACTTTAAAACCATTAAATATTATAATTTAACCATATAAATTATTATGATGAAAAAAGTTGTTTTTAATTAAAATATAGTGTGTTTTTACTATTCATTAAAATATGAAAGTTATCAGAAAAATATCAAAACTTTATCCAATCTAAATTTTTATATCCTGATTCAAAAAAATAAGTTTATTTTGTAAAATTGAACTTATAAACATGTCAAAAAATATATTTAATGTTGGTGCACCATCAAAAGGCTGCAAAACTACATTTTTCGAAAAATACTTATTTCACCTGAAAAATTTATTTTGTTCACATAAAATGTTTTAAAAAATTTATAAGATGAATAATAATGTTATAAAATTAAAAATTTAGTTAATAATATTCATAACGGCTAGTCCATAATAATATTATAAAAATATATCGTCGTTTAGTGAAACCTGGTATTGCGTACAACACACGCTATCGAGGAAGGTTGTGATTGCGTGTAATGCAAGCCAAGTCAGGGTTTCGTGTTGTGGAAGACTTTTTTGTTGTTTCGTTATAACATAATCCAACCATTTTTCATTTATACATTGAATATATATATATATACACTCAATGTTGCGTAGAATGACTATTATCAAACGAACATGAAATTGTGTGTAACAGAATCTAAGAATAGCGTTGCGTATACTACCAGCTAATACAGTGTTGTTCATAGAACAAGATTAACTTGTTGTAGCATAAAACACATGACATAAAATAAATTAAAAAGAATACTTATCATAAAATATCGGGTTGATACAGGGTGGACTCCCTTACAGAATATCTAGATAGTATTAGGTGTACTTGGGAGGGATTAATGTGAGATAAAGGGGTTTCTCATAAGTTAGGAATAATGAGGTAAGTATGGGGGAGGATAAAATAATACCCCATCATTAGTATTACACTTAAAAAGGCTTAACATTTACGAGATTCTTGAATAAAAGTGAAATAGAGAGGATACCTAAATTAGGTCTGATGGTGTTCTCCACATATTATTAATGAATTGAATATTCAAATTTGGATGATTAATTTATAATTAATGAACTTATTAAATATATAAATGATTTATTTTAAATTTTTTGAGTTCATTTATAATGTCTTTGATTTTTATGAGGTTCACTTTTATTGTTTGGGTCCATTTTGCATCATTGGTTTTAATAACATGATTACTTATTTTTGCAAAGATAAAATCATGTAAAATTGAGATGGTTTCCTAGAATTTAAGTTTTTTTAAATAATTGAACATCCAAAAGGTTACATGCTTGTAAATTTAAATTGGTTAATTATAGTTAAGTGGAAAAATTATATAAAACATTAATGATAAACGCTAGAATAAATATGGAAATTTTTCTCATAATTAAATTTTTTGGTCTTATTATATTACATCATGTTTTTAAAAGGATTATAGAAAAACATGTAAGATAAAATATATATTTTATAGTCTAGTTCAAAAAAATTTGTTTTTCATGACCATAATTGAATACGTTAATTGAAACTGATTACCCATCATCCTTAACTGTGGTAAATTAACACATCTTCATTTTTGTTTTTAATACAAGTATAAAAGAATCGTATTGTAGAGATGATAATAAATTATTCCATTATCCTAACAAAATTGTAGTACATGTAAGTTATATGAGTATTCATAACCTTTGAATGGAGAGAGGTAATGATAGAAAAGAAAACAAATGAACTAGAAAAGAAAAATAATGTAGAGAAAAGGGGAATTTACCTCTTGATTCAATCTTCCTTGAGAGCCTCTTAAGGGTAAAGGATTTGGTATTTTGAAGTGACCAAGGGATGATCGACGTGGGGTAGGATATTAGGAAGATATTATTGTATGCATTTGGGAAGGAACAAGGCTTGATATGAGTGATGAAAACATGGGAGTGTAGTTGGGTTTTATAGTTGAGGGGAGGATGGTTTTCTTAATATCATAATCACTAGTTTCCCATTATTTCATAAGAAAAGAAATAATACTCATTCTCGTGAAAAAATATGTAGTAATATGTGTATGTTAGTTTAAACCAATTTATTTTAGAAAAATCCCCAAAATTATTTTACATCATCCATGACTAATGAATGACGCTGAAATTCAGGTTTTATCATTTATTCGGAATTATCCTATTTTATGAAAAATAAAAAATTCTTGTTTTTTAGAAAAATAAAAAAACTTCACTCTAACCATTTTTAGATTTTTTGAACACAAAAATGAACACCAATTTTTAAAAAATATTTTTTAAAATATAATTACATTAAATTTTTATTAAATTCATTATTTAAATAAAAAATACAAATTTTAATAATAAAACTGATTTTATTATGATTTTAGTAATTACATAAGGTCTTATAAAATAATCTTAAAACCAGAAAATATAAATTTACTAATTTATTAAAACTTTTAGGAAAATAAATTTTCTTTTAAGTAAATTATTTAATGATATTTAATTATTTATTACTTACAAATATACCAAGACTCTTACTATGGTCATATTATCACTTATAAGATGCCTAAATTATATTTACATATTTCAGGGAGAGGTTAATATTATTTGTTATGTTTTACTATTCATAAGGTTTAGATTACTATTTATAAGGGAATGTTACTATTTATAATGGTATGTTTCAATTCACCAAAAAAATTATTTTTTTCTAATCGGACTCCAAACAACATATTCATCGAAACTGGGTTTGTCAGATTTTATAAATTAAAAACATAGAAGTGTCGAAATTATGTTTAACTGTCAAATAGTTCTTATTAGTTCATTGTGTTGCTATTTCATGTGATTATATGTTATAATTATAAGAAAGGAATTTCCATTGATAAAAAATTCGTTCATTGCAACTAATCCCTCAAATGTACTGAATTTAGTTATGGTAATTCAGGAAAATTATCTCTTTTATGAGGAGTATCCAGTAAAGATCATGGACAATATAAATAATGTTGTATAAAAGAAGACAACTCACCTAATTCAAATACAAAAAATAAATGATATATATTTTCAGGATACCTTGGAATTGGAGTAAGATGTGATAAATATATACCATATCATATTTTAACCTTAGTATTTAATAAAAAATATTTTGGGTGAAATTTGTTAACGGTGTAAGGTTGAACCTTCATGATATTTTAATGTAACATTATATTGTATTAATCATTAATCACCATGATTTAATTAACTATGATATATTATTATAGTTATAACTTCATTGTTAAATTAGAGGGTTCAAATAAGATTAAATAAATTATGAAATATATACTTATTTATAGAGGTCATACTCAATAAAATTATAAATTAATTCATAGGAAATAAGAACTCATTTTTTAAAGTGATTGTTTCATATGAATACATTTATTATAAAAATTATTTTTATTTCTTTTTGTTAAAAAATATTATAATTATTTATGGAACTTTTATAAAATGAACCTGATAAAACGAGTTTCATTTTTTAAATCATCAAATAAAAATTAACATAGGTTGTTTTTTTGAGATAATTATGAAAAAATTTCTTATTCAATGAATATAAAAAATAAGTATTTTTATTGGAAATTATATTTCATTCATGTATTTAAATAGTAAAATTTTATATTAGATAATTAATTAACATATAATTAGTTAATTTTGATTAATAAAAATCCATTTATGGTCTTCATAATATATTTTATAACGAAATTTGTTACAAAACAATTATACAAAAAATGCATTGTTCTGAAGACAAATTGTTTTTCATTAAATTTTGTGTTACCATTATAAATTATTTTCAAAAAACTATATTAGTTAAATCATTAAAATTTGATTCCAGATTTTTAATCAAGGGTTCCAAATTTAGTAAATCATCCCCCTGTATTTTTCGATAGTATTAACTGTAATCGTAGTAAATAATTATCACCAGGATAAGGGTAAATCAATTAATTATTGTTAAAAATAATACAATAATCACTGAAATATGACCATAAAACTTGAATTTCTTCTATTAGATGAGTTTAATTGAGAAATGTTTCATCTCTGTGTAACAAATATTGATTTTTTTCTATATGTCTTTTATTATTAACATTATAACAATTAAGTAAAATCTAAAGGCAAAAAATGTCACTTTCTTAAATTTAATTTATATAATATTTTGTTGATTGAATAATAACAATATACGATTGATTATAAATACATATTTTAATTAAATGAAATTTTTTATCATTTTAATTTATTGTAATTTTTTCTAATGAAATATTTACCTTAATGGTTTATGAAACACTAACACAATATTTAGATATTTAACATAAAAATAAAACAAAGGATTTGAAAATTTTTAAATTAATATAATTTTAATATTTTATTACAATAAAATGTTGTTTAAAATTAAATATTAGATATTTTTAAATGAACTAAATTTGAATTCAATATCTATCATGTTGTTTTTTGAATTAAAAATAAATGCATAGTTCCTAAAATCAATTTAATGATGTTTTTATTGATAAATAATATTTTCTTGATTGATTTAACATTCCTAAAAATTATATCATCATCCTTTTTAGTTTTTTAAAAATATCAAAAACAAGTTGATTTATTCTTTCATTTTTCATTTTGAAAACTAAATTGACCCACAAAAAGTAAAAACCATTATTATCTGTGTAATTTTCAAAATATAACGACCCATAATTTACATACATTGTTAATACTTCAAAATTGAAGCACACTTATTACAACATATGATAAAACCACAAAGGACCGTATAGGTATAGTGTCTTTAGAAACTGGGAAACATAAACAACTGGTTCATAAATCTTCTACAGTGTCTCCCATTTATTTCATCATATCTAGGGTCCCTTTTAGCATATTCTACTTAATATCCATCTTCCTGACCTGGGGAAAAGAAAACATAAAAGGGTGAGCTCAAATGCTCAGCAAGGGCAATAAAGGAAATAAAAATCATATCATATCTTTTTTAAAATCATAACCTGCAAAAGAGATCATAAAATCTTAATAAATCATAGAAGTGAAAATGAGATCCCCATAATCATAACATGAAACTTGAAACTTTGTGGCATGCACACATAATCATGGAAAATCATTTCTTGTTAGTCATGACTTATTGCCAAGACTATCTTAGTGGACAAAGTCCCCTTCTGAACCGAGTTCACTCCTCGTTTCAGTCCTGTATCACTGAACCGAAATAAACTTCCGTTCCAGCCATGTCTATCTCATGAGATATAAAATCTTTACCCAATGCATTGGAGGGAGATATAGGTCCCACCCATCTTATAATGAATCCTTTCTTATGTGTGCCACATAATCATAAACCATACATCATAGCGTAACCCATGTAATAAAAATGGAATTCTTAAACCACATGACATCATAAAACAATTCATATAAGATAAAGTAATTCATAAAAATATTTCCATCACAACATAATCAAATAAATGTAATAATACGGATAAAAAAAGAACCCTTTTATTATCTTAGATGGAAAATAATTTTTGATAAAATACTTGAACACCATTCTTCAGGAAAATATCCTTTCTTCTTCAAAAACACTTTTCTTTTCTTAATATGTCATACAATTATAAACTAAAAGAAGTTGATTAAAAATAAACTTGAAAACTTGTAAAGGATGATTCTTGGAAATAATGTTTTAAAAATCCATTCATGCCGTATAAGTTAAAAAAACATTCTTCGTACTTTTGTCAGAAAAGTCAAAAAATACCTCGTACGAAAAAACGACATAAGATTCCTTTCATATTCTTTACTAAAAACTCACCGAAGGGTAAAATTGGATTTAAACTATTGTAAGTGGATGGAAACAATATTACATATTGAGGAAACATGGATTTAGATGATAAAATACACCCCAGTAAATACCAAAGTATAAACAATCTCGGATAAAAATGAGATTGTGATATTTCCCTTACCTTAGGTCCGATTTGCTTTGTTCGTGTCCGAAGCTCCTGTATAATGGTTTAAATAATGTTATTGACTTATTCCAGAATCGTACATATTGATATGATATCATATATTATTAGCTTCTTGTTAGTAATATTTCATTGTTACTTGTTACTCGGGTCTTTATAACTTTTTGTTCTTATGCATGTTTTGTTGAATAAATTCTTATTCTTATCTTTAGGTTATAGATAATTAATTTCCAGAATGGTATTAGTGTAGTATATACCATATTCATTCATTCAATTCATTTATATAATCATTATGAAATGAAGATCATGTAGAACGAGTCGCATCACATCGTGGAGACGGTATTCCGTTCGTACGCACGAGTGATGATATCGTTCCTATGATCGTGGAATTGTATTGGAGTATATATATATTATTTCAGTATCAATATTACTTCATAATAATCATATATAGTTACTCATTACACCATTATACCCATCCTTGTAAGGTGATGGTGGAAAATAGATTACACCACGGCGTGGAGACGGTATTCCGTACGTACGCACGCGCGGTGATTTCATTTTTCCGTAGGATGGATAGAAGGTGAATTAGGGTTGTTTCATATTTATAATAACATATCAGTATGTAAGTAATACTGATGTTATTACTTTATCATGAAACAACTAAAGAAGAATAAGTTGAAGAAGAAAGAAATTGAAAAGATCGGTAATGGATATTACCTTTTCTTTGGAACGCCTCTTTGAATCCTCCACTTAAATAACTAAGATTGGTCTTTGGAGAAGACCAGGACCTCTAGGATTATTCTAGGGAAGTGGAGAGGAGAACATGGCAGGGGTTGGCCGAGTTTGAGTGCTCAATTTGGTGTGAGGAGGAGGGGGAGGAGGTGCCCTTTTATAAGGGAGGAGAGGGGCACCTTAGGAATATCTCAAAATATTATTTTATATTAAAGTCAAAATCGGTTTATAATGGTTCCAAAGGGTCTTATTTCGAAGCTAAAGTGGGGATGGGTCGAAATCCTATCAACCAATAGAATTTAGACAAGTTTAGGATATTATTTTAACCTTATCAATTAGATTTAACTCTAAGTTAAATAATTTAACTTTTACCATGTCTTTTTGTTTTCTTTCACTATATGGTTAATACACTTACTATAACATGCCAAACGAACCCCAAATTGTTTATTATTAATATATATATCCTTATCTAAGTCATTTGGCCTAACCTTAGATTTTTAGGAATAAAATAACAATTAATAATATAATATTTGATTTAAAAACTATTTTGTGTCAATGTTGACACTATTTGATATATGATTTTTTTGTAAAAGTCATAACAGAATTATATGTTCGAACCAAGTTGATTAAATCAACAATAATATATCATAGTAACCTATAAAATTAGTGTAATTCATAAAAAGTCTCAAATTACATTTATTTTGGTGTTTATAACATCAATTATGTCAATATTTCGTTAACAAGATAATTACTGCATCATCTTTGTGTCATAAATAAATTAAATTATTTGATGTCTAAAAATTACAAATAAAATACAATCATGTATGAAATCATTTTAGCTTTCTAATGAATATTTACAGTCGAATTTATCTTATGTATAACCCCATATTAAAAATGTTTTAGTAAATAAACTTTGATTTTAACTCTTTTAACCCTTCTTTAAATAAATTAATAATAAATGTCCTAATCTAACCCAAGTGGGCCTAAATGGTCATATTTTATTCCTAAGTTTGTTTTTGGTCGAAATACACTTGTCCAATAGGATTAGGACACGTGTTAGGGTAATAGTAATATCATATTTACCCTTAGTTACCCTCTTTACTATTAACCGTGGTAAAAAAAGTAAAAAGTTACTATTCACCAAAAATTATTTTCATCTCATTGAACCACATTTTAGTCCTTGATATTAACCGTGTCTGTCGTATTTGTGAAATTCCATTCACAGAAGCGGTAAAATTAAGTTTTATGCAAAATTCAGTTTTTAACCTACCACTTAGTGGTTTCACTATTCATCAAAAATTGAAAGTTTTCAGAAAAATACCAAAATTTCACCCTAGGGTAATTTCGATATTCTGAGTCCAAATATGAAGTCCATTTTGAAAAATAAAATTTATAAAATCTCAAAAAGTGGTTATTACTATTCATAACGGCTAGTTTTAATAGCATATTGTTGTTTAGTGAAACTCGGTATTGCGTACGACGCAAGCTATCGAGGAAGGTCGCGATTGCGTGTAAAGCAAGCCAAGTAAGTGTTGTGTAGAAAAAGATTCCTGTGATGATTTATATAACATAAAAGTCTCGGGTGTTACATTCTACCCCCCTTAAAAAGAATTTCGCCCTCGAAATTCGTCACTTTGTAACAAACAGATGAGGATACTTCTCCCTCATCATATCCTCAAGCTCCCATGTAGCTTCTTCAAGTTGGTGGTTCCTCCATAAAACTTTCACCAAGCGAGTGGTCTTGTTTCGTAGGACTTTTTCGCTACGATCCAGAATCTCTATCGGCTGTTCTTCATAAGAAAGATCTTGCTCCAGCGGTACAACTTCTGAGCTGAGTACATGTGAAGGATCTGGTATGTACTTTCTCAGGAGAGATACATGGAACACATCGTGAACTTGAGAGAGATTCGGTGGAAGCGCCAATCGGTAAGCTACCTTCCCAACACGATCCAGTATTTCGAAAGGACCGATATATCTAGGACTCAACTTCCCCTTCTTTCCAAATCTCATAACCCTCTTCCAGGGAGATATTCGTAAGAACACTTTATCGCCCACTTCAAACTCTAGGTCTTTTCTTCGGTTGTCGGCATAACTTTTCTGTCGACTCTGAGCTGCTCTTATGTGTTGTTGAATAGTTCTGACCTTTTCTGCCATTTCATTAACGAGATCAGGTCCTAACAGCTTTCTTTCCCCAACTTCATCCCAGCAAGTTGGAGTCCTGCATTTCTTTCCATAGAGAGCTTCATAAGGAGCCATCTGAATACTGGAGTGAAAGCTATTATTATAAGAAAATTCCACCAAAGGTAGGTGTTGATCCCAACCTCCTTTGAAATCCATAGAGCAAGCTCTCAACATATCTTCTAGGGTTTGAATTGTTCTCTCAGACTGACCGTCTGTCTGGGGATGATAAGCAGTGCTGAAACTCAACTCTGTATCCAGAGTATGCTGAAGACTTCGCCAGAACTTCGAGGTAAATCTCGGATCCCGATCAGATATAATAGAAAGTGGTACTCCATGAAATCTTACCACTTCCTTTACATATATCCTGGCAAGCTGATCTAGAGGGAAATCCTCTCTAATAGCAATGAAGTGTGCGGACTTTGTAAGGCGATCAACTATGACCCAGATAGCATTATTTCCTTTGGATGTTTTAGGAAGTCCTGTGACAAAGTCCATAGTGATGTTTTCCCATTTCCATTCGGGTATGGGTAATGGTTGTAACATCCCCTTGGACTTTTGTCTCTCAGCTTTAACTTGTTGACAAACCAAGCATCGAGAGACATATTCAGCAACATCTCTTTTCATGCCATCCCACCAGAAGTACTCTTTCAGGTCCCTATACATCTTCGTACTTCCAGGATGAATAGAGAATGATGAACTATGAGCCTCATCCAGCAGCTCCTTTTTTAATTTGGGGATGGGAGGAACACAAACCCGATTCCTGAACTTTATTATCCCATCACAATCAAGGTTGAATTCAGGAACATTTCTCACCTTCTTTTGTAACTCGACA
This sequence comes from Viscum album, assembly GCA_963277665.1. NCBI lineage: Eukaryota > Viridiplantae > Streptophyta > Magnoliopsida > Santalales > Viscaceae > Viscum > Viscum album. Next base: position 686,593,829 of record OY728129.1, on the reverse strand, counting down.
TCTTCTTTCTGTGCCTCTTTAATCTTCACATGTATAGATGGTTGAACATTCATTTGAGAAAGATAAGATTTTTCCCCTTCCATTATAACTCCAAGATCCATCCTTTGTAAATCCATAAATATTGGATCTTTTGTGATCCTCATCATGGATAAACTAGCATGGTCTTGTCGACTTAATGCATCTGCCACCTTGTTTGCTTTCCCAGGGTGGTAATGGATTGAGCAGTCGTAATCCTTAATCAGCTCCAACCATCTTCTTTGACGCATATTCAGCTCCTTTTGTGTAAAAATATACTTTAAACTTTTATGATCAGTATAAATATCACACCTTTCACCATAAAGGTAATGCCTCCAAATCTTTAATGCAAAGATTACCGCAGCCAACTCCAAATCATGTGTTGGGTAATTTTGCTCATGGATTTTCAACTGTCGTGAGGCATAAGCTATCACCATATCATTTTGCATAAGAACACACCCCAATCCTTTCTTGGATGCATCACTGTAGATCACAAACCTTTCTCCACTACAAGGCAGTGTGAGCACAGGTGCACTGGATAACCTTCTTTTCAACTCCTTGAAATTCTCTTCACATTCCTCTGTCCAAACAAACTTAACTCCTTTCCGAGTCAACTTGGTGAGTGGATTAGATAATCGTGAAAAATCTTTTACAAAACGTCGATAATATCCAGCCAAACCAAGAAAACTTCGGATCTCAGTTACTGTTGTTGGTCTCGACCATCTTTCGATAACCTCTGTTTTTGCTGGATCCACAGATATCCCCTCTTTTGAGATTATGTGACCCAAAAATGCATCTTTTTGAAGCCAAAATTCACACTTAGTAAATTTGGCATAAAGCTTCTCCTTTCTCAGGGTCTTCAATATAATTCGCAAGTGATCTTCATGCTCTTCCTTGCTCTTTGAATAGACAAGAATATCGTCTATAAAGACTACCACAAATTGATCAAGATAGTCTCTAAAGACTCTATTCATTAGATCCATGAAGATAGCAGGGGCATTAGTAAGACCAAATGGCATCACTATAAATTCATAGTGTCCATACCTTTTACGGAAAGCCGTCTTTGGTATATCCTCCCTTTTGACCCTTAATTGATGATACCCTGAATGAAGATCAATCTTGGAAAAGTATTGAGCTCCGCGTAGTTGGTCAAATAAGTCATCAATGCATGGGAGAGGATATTTGTTCTTGATAGTGATCTTGTTAAGTTCTCGATAATCAATGCAGAGTCTCATTGATCCATCTTTCTTCTTAACAAATAGAACAGGTGCTCCCCAAGGTGACGCACTAGGGCGTATGAATCCCTTATCAAGATTCTCTTGGAGTTGCTTCTTCAATTCCTGCAACTCAATTGGGGCCATCCTATAAGGTGTCTTTGAAATAGGCCAAGCACCCGGTACGAGTTCTATTGAAAACTCAACTTCACGATTTGGTGGAAGACCCGGTAATTCCTCCGGAAAGACATCATCAAACTCCCGTACGATGGGCATATTCTTAATCGCGAGTTTCTCACCAACCATTTGAGATAAATAACCTTTATTTAGTGGAATCAATACACATAAAATGGAAGAAATTTCCACTGAAAGGTTATGTTCATCCTTGCAGTGATAGACGATCATAGATTGATCTGGAATATGAAATGTGACTTCCCTTCTTTGGCAATTGATATGAGCTCCGTATAAAGAAAGCCAATCCATGCCAAGAATCACATCAAATTCCACTATAGGAAGGATCACAAGATTTGCAGGAAACACTTTCCCACAAACTTTGATCGGAGAAGAATTATAAACTTTTGATGCGATTGATGTGCCATTAGGTGTTGTCACAGCTAACTCAACATCTAATTGTTGAGGTAATACGGTGATACCCTTAGAAAAGTCTTCAGAAATAAAAGAGTGGGTGGATCCAGAATCAAATAAAACATTTGCTACTTTAGAGTGGATGGTAAGTGTACCTTTCACCACATCGTTATCGTACTCCACATCGCTGATAGAAATTGCATGTGACTTTCCTTTGTCTTTAGCCTTAAGAGTTTGTTGACGTCGACCATCATCATCAACCCTTGGATTTGGGCATTGATTGGCATAATGCCCCATCTCCTTGCACTTGAAACATTGAAGTGTAGTAGGATCATTCTGTGTATCCCTTCCTTTGTTTGCATCATTAGACATCTTCTTCCCATTATCACGGCATTCAAATGCCCGATGACCTTCTTTTCCACATTTAAAACATTTACTTGTCCCTTTAAGACAACTCCCTCCATGTTTCTTTCCACACTTTGAGCATAAGGAAAAGCTCATCTTCTTTTCCGTGTGCTCTTTAGATTTTTCTTTGAATTCCATCTTCCTCTTCTTATCAAACCCATGTGACTGATGGGTTACTCCAATCTCCATCTCGACTTTGAGAGAACATCGAATGATTTCCTCATAGCTATTGAAGTCCCTTATGGCTAACGCCCTTCGAAGACTTGGTTTTAAGCCACTAAAGAATCGATCGATCTTACTCTCAGGTTGGATAATAATACCAGAAGCGTACCTTGCAAGTCTTGTAAAATTTGCTTCATAGGTACTAACAGATTCATTATCCCTTTGCTTCAGTTCAAGGAACTCTTTCTCCATCTTTGTTCGGAGAATACGAGGGAAGTACTTATTGAAAAATAAGTTCTTGAACTCGTCCCATTCCATAGACTCAATTTCATCCCTTTGCCTCGTATTCTTAACAAGATTCCACCATTGATCGGCATCTCCTTCTAAACGATACACTGCTAGGATGACTTTATCATGTTCAGAACATTGAAGAACTGAAAATATTTTTTCAGTAGTACTAATCCATTGTTCAGCAACTAATGGATCAGTAGACCCACTGAAAGAAGGTGGACGCTGCCTCATGAAGGATTCAACAGAATGTTGCTCCCTCCTTTGCTCGTTTGGAAATCCTGCATGATTCATAGCTTGAGAAAGTTGTGTGAGCATGGCTACAAGATTTTGCATTCCATCTCCCATATTGTTTGGTTGCTCAGGGGGACAATCATTGCATTGCCCATCGCATTCCGCATTAACACGGTTCCTTCGGGTTCCAGCCATTGACTAAAACCAAGAAGAATAGTGTGAGCAACACTAATTATAATAGGAAACCACATAATTCAAGAATAAAATTTTCATGCTTATGGTCTTATCCTAGGTTATTCAAGGCCATTTCTAAAACACTAAGATTGTGTTCTATGCTTAGACTTATCCTTAGGGTTCTTACTAAGGCTTTCACATCCTAGTTTCCAAAGGTTGACTATACCTTTCCTCTGATACCAACTATAACGACCCATACTTTACATACATTGTTAATACTTCAAAATTGAAGCACACTTATTACAACATATGATAAAACCACAAAGGACCGTATAGGTATAGTGTCTTTAGAAACTGGGAAACATAAACAACTGGTTCATAAATCTTCTACAGTGTCTCCCATTTATTTCATCATATCTATGGTCCCTTTTAGCATATTCTACTTAATATCCATCTTCCTGACCTGGGGAAAAGAAAACATAATTGGGTGAGCTCAAATGCTCAGCAAGGGAAATAAAGGAAATAAAAATCATATCATATCTTTTTTAAAATCATAACCTGCAAAAGAGATCATAAAATCTTAATAAATCATAGAAGTGAAAATGAGATCCCCATAATCATAACATGAAACTTGAAACTTTGTGGCATGCACACATAATCATGGAAAATAATTTCTTGTTAGTCATGACTTATTGCCAAGACTATCTTAGTGGACAAAGTCCCCTTCTGAACCGAGTTCACTCCTCGTTTCAGTCCTGTATCACTGAACCGAAATAAACTTCCGTTCCAGCCATGTCTATCTCATGAGATATAAAATCTTTACCCAATGCATTGGAGGGAGATATAGGTCCCACCCATCTTATAATGAATCCTTTCTTATGTGTGCCACATAATCATAAACCATACATCATAGCGTAACCCATGTAATAAAAATGGAATTCTTAAACCACATGACATCATAAAACAATTCATATAAGATAAAGGAATTCATAAAAATATTTCCATCACAACATAATCAAATAAATGTAATAATAGGGATAAAAACAGAACCCTTTTATTATCTTAGATGGAAAAAAAATTTTGATAAAATACTTGAACACCATTCTTGAGGAAAATATCCTTTCTTCTTCAAAAACACTTTTCTTTTCTTAATATGTCATACAATTATAAACTAAAATAAGTTGATTAAAAATAAACTTGAAAACTTGTAAAGGATGATTCTTGGAAATAATGTTTTAAAAATCCATTCATGCCGTATAAGTTAAAAAAAACATTCTTCGTACTTTTGTCAGAAAAGTCAAAAAGTACCTCGTACGAAAAAACGACATAAGATTCCTTTCATATTCTTTACTAAAAACTCACCGAAGGGTAAAATTGGATTTAAACTATTGTAAGTGGATGGAAACAATATTACATATTGAGGAAACATGGATTTAGATGATAAAATACACCCCAGTAAATACCAAAGTATAAACAATCTCGGATAAAAATGAGATTGTGATATTTCCCTTACCTTAGGTCCGATTTGCTTTGTTCGTGTCCGAAGCTCCTGTATAATGGTTTAAATAATGTTATTGACTTATTCCAGAATCGTACATATTGATATGATATCATATATTATTAGCTTCTTGTTAGTAATATTTCATTGTTACTTGTTACTCGGGTCTTTATAACTTTTTGTTCTTATGCATGTTTTGTTGAATAAATTCTTATTCTTATCTTTAGGTTATAGATAATTCATTTCCAGAATGGTATTAGTGTAGTATATACCATATTCATTCATTCAATTCATTTATATAATCATTATGAAATGAAGATCATGTAGAACGAGTCGCATCACATCGTGGAGACGGTATTCCGTTCGTACGCACGAGTGATGATATCGTTCCTATGATCGTGGAATTGTATTTGAGTATATATATATTATTTCAGTATCAATATTACTTCATAATAATCATATATAGTTACTCATTACACCATTATACCCATCCTTGTAAGGTGATGGTGGAAAATAGATTACACCACGGCGTGGAGACGGTATTCCGTACGTACGCACGCGCGGTGATTTCATTTTTCCGTAGGATGGATAGAAGGTGAATTAGGGTTGTTTCATATTTATAATAACATATCAGTATGTAAGTAATACTGATGTTATTACTTTATCATGAAACAACTAAAGAAGAATAAGTTGAAGAAGAAAGAAATTGAAAACATCGGTAATGGATATTACCATTTCTTTGGAACGCCTCTTTGAATCCTCCACTTAAGGAACTAAGATTGGTCTTTGGAGAAGACCAGGACCTCTAGAATTATTCTAGGGAAGTGGAGAGGAGAAAATGGCAGGGGTTGGCCGAGTTTGAGTGCTCAATTTTGTGTGAGGAGGAGGGGGAGGAGGTGCCCTTTTATAAGGGAGGAGAGGGGCACCTTAGGAATATCTCAAAATATTATTTTATATTATAGTCAAAATCGGTTTATAATGGTTCCAAAGGGTCTTATTTCGAAGCTAAAGTGGGGATGGGTCGAAATCCTATCAACCAATAGAATTTAGACAAGTTTAGGATATTATTTTAACCTTATCAATTAGATTTAACTCTAAGTTAAATAATTTAACTTTTACCATGTCTTTTTGTTTTCTTTCACTATATGGTTAATACACTTACTATAACATGCCAAACGAACCCCAAATTGTTTATTATTAATATATATATCCTTATATAAGTCATTTGGCCGAACCTTAGATTTTTAGGAATAAAATAACAATTAATAATATAATATTTGATTTAAAAACTATTTTGTGTCAATGTTGACACTATTTGATATATGATTTTTTGTAAAAGTCATAACAGAATTATATGTTCGAACCAAGTTGATTAAATCAACAATAATATATCATAGTAACCTATAAAATTAGTGGAATTCATAAAAAGTCTCAAATTACATTTATTTGGGTGTTTATAACATCAATTATGTCAATATTTCGTTAACAAGATAATTACTGCATCATCTTTGTGTCATAAATAAATTAAATTATTTGATGTCTAAAAATTACAAATAAAATACCATCATGTAGGAAATCTTTTTAGCTTTCTAATGAATATTTACAATCGAATTTATCTTATGTATAACCCCATATTAAAAATGTTTTTGTAAATAAACTTTGATTTTAACTCTTTTAACCCTTCTTTAAATAAATTAATAATAAATGTCCTAATCTAACCCAAGTGGGCCTAAATGGTCATATTTTATTCCTAAGTTTGTTTTTGGTCGAAATACACTTGTCCAATAGGATTAGGACACGTGTTAGGGTAATAGTAATATCATATTTACCCTTAGTTACCCTATTTACTATTAACCGTGGTAAAAAAAAGTAAAAAGTTACTATTCACCAAAAATTATTTTCATCTCATTGAACCACATTTTAGTCCTTGATATTAACCGTGTCTGTCGGATTTTTGAAATTCCATTCACAGAAGCGGTAAAATTAAGTTTTATGCAAAATTCAGTTTTTAACCTACCACTTAGTGGTTTCACTATTCATCAAAAATTGAATGTTTTCAGAAAAATACCAAAATTTCACCCTAGGCTAATTTCGATATTCTGAGTCCAAAAATGAAGTCCATTTTGAAAAATAAAGTTTATAAAATTTCAAAAAGTGGTTATTACTATTCATAACGGCTAGTTTTAATAGCATATTGTTGTTTAGTGAAACTCGGTATTGCGTACGACGCAAGCTATCGAGGAAGGTCGCGATTGCGTGTAAAGCAAGCCAAGTAAGTGTTGTGTAGAAAAAGATTCCTGTGATGATTTATATAACATAAAAGTCTCGGGTGTTACACAAAATGGGTTAATGCATGTAAAGACATAAAGATAATGGTAATAAACTAAAATAAAAATTAGTCGATTTTATTTTATTAGATTGCATTAAAAAAATACTCTTTGTATCTTATAATTTTTTATTCTTTTTCTTTTTTCCACTTTAAACTCACTTATATTAAATTAATAATGGAAATAATTCCATGAGTACTCATCCCCTTACATATAAATGGTAACCTTCTATACTCTTTTAATTACCTATAAAAATCATTCAACATTATTATATCCCTATAAAAATAAAAGCAAAAATTTATCCCCAAGTTCTAGAGGTATTACTTTTGTCATAATACTAACCATATAAGGATTGCTGTGTAAAAGAAAGGATGTTTTAAAAATATGATCTATAGTATTTTATTGAATGGTTTAGTTTCATTTATTCATATATATCCCTAAATGTTACTAAAGAATGATTAAATAATAAGAACTTATCTTCCATATGCGAATAAGTTATCTTGTTAATGACATCAATTACATTAGTATCTTATTTTATTAAATTCTAAATGAAATTTTCATCCATGTCTATAGTGGACTAGTGGCTCGAGAAACAATGTAATTTTTTTCCATCACCACCTCTAAAAAATAGTTATAATTATGTATATAATATATATATATATATATATATTATTTATTATTATTTTTTAGTTTTTGTATAGATGAATTATTACTGAATATTCCTTTTTTCCATCATACAAAAATTGAAACAATGTTCATGTGTATGTACACCCAATCATCTCTATGAATGGTGTAATTAATTTTTTGATATATTCCTTTCATGTATGGATTTAACTATACAAATATAATGAAAACATATGATACTAATGAAATTATTAATAATTTTTATATTACCGATCCATGAAAAATATAAAATTAGCGAGATTGTTGAACCAAAAAAATCAAGAAAAATGGAGCTCTCAATACCCAAAACAATGATTTTAAAAAATAATATTCAATAAATGGGTGGTAAGATGTTTTGAGAGAAGGATATATGTTATGATATAAATGAATATGGTTTTAAAATACATATATAATAAATCTATATTTTTTATAATGGATTTAATTACACATTTTAATAAAGGCGATACACAACGTAATAATCTCTCCAAACCACCCTTCTTCTTGGGGTTATGACCTTTCCAGCTAAGAATTACTTTATCAGTCCCTTTAATGTTTTGGGATTCTTCTAAATTATGTATATATGTCACTCACATATATACCAAGATTTGTTTCCCTTCAATTGATGCTGTAATAAATTTTTTCTGTATATTTATCTAATGAATTATGATTATTCCTTACTTTCCATTCACATTTTTATCATAAAAAAACATGTAATGATAATGATGGGTGTTCATAGAAAGAACAAAAATGAATTGGGTAATGTTTTTTCTCAGGATATGTTATCTATGGTATATGATAGTAAACCAAATCATTTATGGGTCTCTATACACCATGTGATGTTGTCTCAGTAGTTATCCTAGGCTTAATCTTATGTCATGTTTTATAATGTTGTCAAATAACTCTATTAATATGATCTTATGATACAATGTTATTTCTCATATGTTTACATGATATTATTCATTATACTTATAATTATGTATTCATTATCTTCCTTTTAAGGTTATATTATTATTATTCATCATGTTTATTCACTTGTAAGTCTATATAGACCACATAATTCACTATTTATTCTCTAGGTTATAATCAATAGTTATAAGAATTTGAAAGGATTTAGGCGCTCATTATGGTTATTAAAAAAAGATACATCCTAGATTCATTTTGATGTTTTATATACCTTTTCTTATAATTATAAAATTCCATTCAATCCATGTTTTTTCTTTAATAGATAACACTATAAAAATAATTTAATAATATATTTAATAAGGATTTCGTTTCTATAGATTTTATCATATGGTGGTTTAGTTATTTTCAAAGATTAGGATTGGAATAAGTTTTTAATAATTCTTTGGATAAGATTATGTATAATGAAATTCGTGAAATTTGGGAGATGTATAGAGAGAGTGGATTTCATGTAGTTTACTCCCTCTCAGGATACTACAAGTGGAGGTGGATCGTTCAATGTTTATGTAGGGAAAATAACACTACAAATGTCGCATTGGGTATTTACTCGATTTTATGATGGTGCAATATAATGAGGCCTCTATACACACATTCTTTGAAAATCCCAGGGGTTATTATTTAACCAATTCCCAAACTATTTATAAACTATTATGAAGGCCTTGATTGGAGTGTTAAGAAATAATCCAAAATAAGAAAATTATGATCGAAAGAAAATATTGAATCCATGAGACTCATAATATAGGGCAGGATTATAATTTATAATATATACCATATATTTTTATATTTTTTTCATTTTGATGTTTATTATTTAGTGTATTCTCACACATTCATTCATATTTCAGTGAATATCTTGAAATAGTATAATCATTTTAGACAACCAATGGGATAGGAAATGTGATGATTTCTCCAATGATATTCCTATCCTTAAATAAGTAGTATATTGGAACATCTTAGATATTCTATATGACATGAATTATTATATGAATAATTATAGGAATCATTAGAAAATGCCCCATCTCCAATGAAGGAAAATTTTATAATTAGGTGTTTTATATGATAAAGGGCCACACCGTTATGGGATATTCTAATCCCCTTATTGGATATTAAGAGAATAAATTCATTGAGAATATTTCATCTGTACTAAAATTCTCAGAACCATAGAAGGATGTGTTTCCTGTTTATGAAATTTAAGGGGATCCAAATCAGGTGTGTATAGTGTTCAATGACACAATTTACAAATAGGACATCGATTCTATGGAATTGAAAAAAATTAAATAAAATATTTTTCAATAAACCTTTTCCAAAAAATCACTATATAAAAATTGAGAGGGATTTCCTTGGACTAGAGAAAATGGAGGATGAGTATATTAGTTTTTCTGAAAAAAATAAATAGGATTTCATGGAATTCCCTTGGCAATTTTATCAATGTGGATAGTAAGGTGAAAAACATTATTAGTGGTTTTAATCCATTTATATGAAAATATTTTTCATTTATGGATTTGAAATCAATGAATTTATTCTTAATTATTCCATCATGGTAGAGACTGAGGTTATAAAATCTCATTGGCCTTGTGGTTATGGAGATAAGAAGCATAAATTGAGTTTAATTCAAATTTATTAGAAGATAAATATTATATATAATAAATAAAAAATAAAAAACTCTATATCAAAATTGTGGGATTAAGTATCTTATAAATGATTTGAAGGGAATTGGGAAGTTTTTCACGTATGGAACATATAGACACTGTTTTAATTAAAGATGAAGAGATATGAAGGAACCCACTAACAAAATTTTGGAAAATATGGATTTTATCAACATTCATAATCTTGTATAGCATTTAAATGGAATGGAAAAAATGCATTAGAAAACACAATTCCTGATGAAATGGGTTGTTAGAGGCAATCAATGAAATCATCTTTCAAGGCTTTGAGATCACAGAAGAGAATATATTATAACTATTTTTGATGTGGATCCTAATAATGATGTAATATCATGTAATATAGATATTCAATTAAAGATAAAAAAATATATTTATGTATGTTGGATCAATACATTATTTCATATCATTGATGTTTAGAAAAACTATTCAGACACAAAATCAGAATGTTCGGGTTTATTTCTCAATGAGAAAAATAAACCGATAAATGTATCATCACAAGTATAAAAATAATCCTTTATTAATTTTTTTGATGAATTTTTCAAAAAATAACCTTTGAAATAATTTTGAATAGTTATTTAAAATATTTGTAATGCATTTGTTGAAATTAAATAATTAAACATGAACATTCAAGAGAGTGAGATAACTCTTCACATCCAAAGTCATACTTCAATTTTGTATATGTGTAAGTTAGTGGATGAATATACCTTTGAATATTATTCTAATGAAAGGATATTATTGATTTATAATAAATAATATATATCTAAAATGATTGAGATAGATGATTGAATCTAGATTGATTTTATTCATATTCTGATAATTAAAACTAATATATTCCCCAAATAGTTGTATGTTATTTCTCCTCATAGAGTGGTTGAACTATTATTCAATATTATATGTGTATCTACTACCTTATCAAATACGCCACCTAAAATATCATCCATTGAGTTTTACAATCATACATAGAAGTTAAATAGAATCAAGAAAAGGGTTTTATATGCCCGATTGCATCACCATGGTGTGTCATTCCTATTCATTAATAAAAAGAATGGGTTAATAATCAAATGTATTAATTATTGTTAAATAAATAAAATCATGATAAATAAAAAGTGTTTCATTCCCATAACAAACAAATTCAACATGGGACCCAATATTACTCTATGACTGAACTTAGGTTTTGATATCAAAAATTAGTTGTGAAGAAGAAGATATTCACAAAATACATTTCAAATAGTGTATAGAAACAATGAGTATATAGTGTTTCCCTTCAGACTACTAAATACACCATAATCTTTGTGGACCAAAAGAATATTTACTCTAGATATTACATTGACAAATTTATACTATTATTTAATGATAATATTATCATATAATCAAAAATAAAGGAGGTTCGTGAGAAGTATTTCAATAATATTATCATTAATTTTTGAAAGGAGAAGCAATATAAAATGTATATTAAATGTGTATTATAGAAGATGTAACAATAATTAAAAGGGAATGTTATCACCAAAAAAGAAATATATATAGACTCATATAATTAAAATAAAATTAATTATTTTTCTAGAGATATTATTGTATTAGAGATCCCTTTCTTTCATAGTATACATGAGTATTACGTGAATTTTTTGAGAGACATATCGTCATTTTAAAACTCACTCACTAATGTAACTCTAAAGGAAGAAAAATTATGTTGAACTGGTGATTTCAAATAGAGATTTACATGATTGAAAAAGAGGATTATTATTACGCTAGTCCTTATGTTTTCTACATATGGTGGAATTCTTTGGGATATAGAGATGCTTCATAGAATTTTTTCTGTTTTATACTACTGAAAATTGTAAAAGTGGTATCCTAGTCCTCATTTTAGTTAATAGTTTCTGATCCAATACATACAACACTTGATCAATAGTTTACTGATGTGATCTTTGCATTGAAATTATTGTGGAATTATCAATATGGAGAGAAGTTTAAATTATATATGAATTATAAGAGCCATAAATATATAATCATATAAAAGGAGAATATTATGTCCTAAAGAAGATGGTTAGAGCTGATCATGGATTACGGATTCTCAATACATTATAATATTAGTAGAACAAAAAAAGTGGAATATGGTATATATATAATGAATCCTGAAGCATTATGAATGTAGATCATTGAGATGGATCCATCTTCTTATATTTGAAGAGAATGAACATGGGAATCCGTACGTAGATATAATTATCTTTAATTTCTCAAATTATTACATAACAATCCCTTAATGAGACGATAATGGAGTCTCAAAGAGATGATGTGGAAATTACAAATATAGTGTAATCAAACATAAAATGGAAATCCTAACAGTTAAAAATAATGGGTAATTAATTGTATGTTTTGGGTCATGACTGTGTGTATTATAAAAAACATCAGTCAAATAATGATTTATGGAATGATTCACATATTATGAAATGTCCCCTACACATAAGGAGAATAAAAATTTATTGAAATATCCAAGACAACTATTGTGGGGACAATATGATGAAATATATAACTGAATATTCATCAGTTTTTCTTAGATATCCACAAGTGAAATATAAACGGAAAATATTATAAGGGATTATACATCCATGACCCACACCTACAAGTAAACAAGAAAACATTACCTTGGACTTTATGTTCGTTCAAATAATGAAATCAAGAGATAATAACCCTTAATGGGTTGTGGTGGGTTATTATATTAATAATAATCAGTTAATTTCAATTTGAATGGATTTATAACTATATAAAAATTAAATGATATACATCCAAGTGGTTTTGATGCTACATTGAGCTCAAAAATCAATTATATTGGACTATGATGACATATTTACCTCCATGATTAGTAAGATTATCCAACATGATCTCAAAACCAACTTAATCATAATAATTTATTATCTCCACAAAACTAAGGGCCAATATGATATGATTAAATAGACACTATAATACATGTTGAGATCATTCATGGAGGACTTTAATGGAGGATGAGTTCAACATATTCCTTTTATTGTGTTCTCAAACCTATTATATCATTCCCTCATGTATCAAATGGAACCATATAAATCCCTTTTGGGAAGAGCTCCATAACACATGTGTGATAACATGAATTCAATAAACATAATATTATGGGACATAAACTGGTTTTGGAATTGGAAGAAAATGTAATTTCAATTTAGCAACACATCAGTGTGGCTCAGATTCGACATAAGACTTGTACTAAAAATCATTGATGAGACTTGGAGTTTGTTGTTATAAATAATATGTTTCTCTTTATATCTCTAAGGAATATATTGATGAAATTTTGGATGAAGAGTTAGTAAAGTTCTCTATATATTTTCCCCTATGAGGTTCTTAATCACATTGGAGATGTGGATTGTAGACAATCACTCCAACCAAACATATCTTATTTACATGCCATATTCAATATATCCCAATTGTGTAATTATGTTCAAGATTTATCACAAGTAATGAATTAAGAGTTGGTATAGTTATAAAATGATTTATCTTATAAAGAGTATCTTGTGAAGATCATTGACAATATAGATAAATTTGAACACAATATTACAACACACTAAGTGAGAGTATTATGCTGAAACCATAAATATGAGGTAGAAAAATAGTAGTAGGAGGAATACATGAAATATAAATAGACTCACATTTTTTCACTATAGTTAGTAATTTGAAATGTATAGGGAGAAAATTCTTATTGGTGGAATATTGTAACACCCCATGATTCTAAAATATCACTATAACATATAAAAAACACAACTTCAAGCTTATAATAGATGAGAAATATTATTATGGTTATAACCTAACCATAAAATTGAATTGTATGAATAGTATTAAACAAATAATTAAACTTATATATAATGTTCATTATAAATAAATATCAATTGAATAGAGTTTATAATATAATAACTCAATTTTATAAAAGCCATTTTTTCATTAAAAAATATATTTTATTCAAAAATGAATTTTATTTATCATTGTGAGGAAATATATTATATAATTTCTATTACTATTATAAAATTATTTTGATAAAATGAGATTAAAGTTTTAAATCATCATATTAATTTTATCTTATTTTGAATATTTTAGGGTTTTCTAAAAATATTTCATTTTCAATGAATAGTGAATAATACATATTTTTATTAGAAACTATATTTTATATTCAATTAATTATGTAGTAAAATAATATTTTAGATTAGTTTTAAAATTTAACTAATTCTTTTGTTTTATATATTATCAAATAAGGGTCTATAAATGAATTTTATATTTAAATTTGGTATAAAAACATGATTTTATATGTCAAGTATATATTTACAGAACAAATAATTTCATTTTGTTTTGGGTTTTTGTCTAAAAATAATTTTCTCCACATCAATAAATTATATAATGAAAAATATATTCCTTATTTTGAAATTGTCGTCCAAATTTTGTAAATATGTCTATTATTTTTATTATGAATTGTAACCTTAAAAATAATTTTCACCATGGTAAGGCCAAAACTTGTAGTTAAGTTTATAATTAATATAATAATCATTAAAAAAGGACCATAATAAATGAAATTATTCAAGGGGATGAGTATAGTTTGTCCATTCCCACCCATTTCTATAAAATAAGTTCACATGTTGGAAAATGTATTTGAATTTTACCATTATAAACATTTAGTTAACAACGTAAAATTTATCTATTTTTTATATTTATTTATATAATGTTATATGACCTGAATAATGAAAAATAATGTTTGATTATATCTACATATATGAAATAAAAAATATTTGTTTATGATGGTAATTTATTTTAATTTTTATGGATGAAATAATTACCATAAATTATTATGAAAGACTAAAAAAATTATTTAGTTAATAAAAAAATAAAATAAATGATTTTAAAAATGTTAAACGTAATATAATTTTAATTAATTTTCTATTTCCCTCACGAGGTTCACTCATAAGTAACAAAACCTAGTTGACCACGTGGCCTCAGGTACACCTCCTTCAATTATATGGGACTTCTACTAGTAATGATTGTATACCATTGTACAGTGGAGAGACTACGACCACTTTATCAAAGGGAAGAAAAATGGTTAATAATATATAAATTAGTGGAAGCGTTTAATAGAGACCACAAAATTTAATCATCCTGATAATAAATATATAAATAAAAATGAATAGTACTATATACAAATACGATAATTTAATTCCTAAGATAAAATGGGGACCATGAATAGAACATTACAAGTTATACAAAAGTTTAAAAAGTCCAGAAAGTCAAAATCCAATAGCATCTAAATAACCACATTAGTAATTTACTCTCATACCTCAACCTAGTTCATAAATCAAGCATCTATAGCTAGATGCTTCCTTCATTGCCAACATGTATCCAAGTAGTTGTTCCATGATATAATGATTACCCAAATATAGTTTGAGTAAAACACAATAGTCCACTAGCAATGATGTATAATACTATCCATTATGGGAATATAAAAATAATATTATGTAGGGATTATAAATGTAAACTATAATGTAAAAAACAATGTTGGGCTCAAGCTCCTCATGGATAATTGAATGACTATATCTTCTTTTTACAAAGAAATAATATCCCTAACCAATTGGTAGGTGATAAAATATAGAGTTGGGACACGTGGAGTACAACCAAGGTGTCCATGTATAATAAATACACCTAAAATATACACTTAGAATGAATTAATAAAATAATTCCATTTTTTCCTATAGGACTATCTAAGGAAATCCATATAGGTTTTCTAGTATAAACTATAAAAAGATACAATTATTTGTCCATTGAGGACATCAGAAGAATATCCTATATTAACAGATGTAGCACCCATGATTTTATAAAATTATTTGATATATGATCCAACCCACAACATTCCATATAAGAACCAAGGAATTTTCCATGGAATGATAAAATTATTATCTATTTGAACTTGTCCATGGGATTCTATATTGGATTCCATGTATTACGCATGTTCTGATGTAATAATTTTTCATATGAGAACATCCTAATAAATCCATATTGTAATCAAAAGTATCACACATGACATGATATATTAATTTGGTTCCAAATTAGTATTCATGAAATCAATTCAATTTTCCCTATGATCTCATCCAAGGAATTCCATGTTAGAACCATTGTATCACTGAAGTCATAACAAACTAAATGATCAAGAGAAAAGTGAGAATTCCAAACCACATAATGATATATTTATTTAACTTTGGGACATTATTTTAATGTGATAACTAAAGACTAACTAAAGAGTAATAAAGGGGGATTAGTTACATGGACAAACTAGTCATGTTTCATACAATTATTTTAAAAATCCAATCAATTAGAAAAACACAATATTACTCTATAGTATGTTCAATTAGAAAAGAAAAGCCTAGTTATTAATAAATTTTTTACCACAAACACATGGGGTATTTTTAGATAAGGAAATAAACCACCATTTATTTTATCGGTTCTCCTGGTCTTGTAGGTAATGAATTCGGAATTTAAGTAAGTAAACATAAATTTTAGAGGCAACACAATGATTTTCTGATACACTGCACCAGAACAAATAATATTGAGATCAATAATTTTAGGTAAAAGTTCTATAACACCTAACTTATACTGGTATATGACTCCTCACAAGATTTTAGAATCAAATTAAATATAGATAAATATAAATTAAAATAATAATAAAAATCCCTTAAAAGAAGGAATATGATCTCTCATTGATGTAACATCCAAGATAAATATATAAATTTTGAAATTAAGAAATAAAAATTATTAAGTTACTAAGGGAAATTCAACATGAAGAATTATAGTAGAAAAATATCTCTTTTAAGGGATACCTCACTTCTCCTAGGTGAAGTATGAATGAGAGATCCCACCATGGGATGCTACGATTTTGAAGGTTGAGAAATGAATGATTTTCAAGGGGTAAAGTAGGGAAATGTTTAGTTTATATGGTTCTTAATAGGTCAAATGGTTTGGTGATATGGTTAAAAACTTTATAAAATCCATTAAATCCAATTTTCCATGGTGCCACACCATGCCTAGTTTATGTGCACGGTTTGAAAAACCATGGGAAAATTGCATCTTTGGAATTGTCCCATAACACTTATCCCACATTGTATTTTTTTCATAGTTTGGAAAACTATTCTCACACAATTAATCTTACCTCAAAAACATGTTGATCATTAATCGTGGACACGAGGCCTTGTTTTCAATGTTTAGTAAAATTAACACCCTTTCTAGGACAACATAGTTGAGAAAAAAGTCAAGTACAAACCATACTGTAATTGTGTTCCCTATCCTATTTCACTAAAAAACAGAACTCGAGGCCATAAAAAGATTAAATATACATATACATCTATGACCCCATTAGTAAATTATATTTAGATAAAAAAATTAGTGTAAATATAAATTTAATGGATCCATTACTCAATGAAATCCCATGATCATAAAACCTCCCCTCTTCAAAACAACTCACCCTTGATATCATTATATGGTTGGTTGAGTTTCATGAAAGGATAATACCATACAATGATCACATATATATTATACTTTCTCTATCCATTATCATCCTTTACATGGTCATTCAACCAGTTCACATATGCTAGAGGCACTGACCTTCCCCTAAGACCCTTCAACAAATAATCGACAATATAAAATAGATACTCCTGAAAATAATCATTATTATCTAACATAACCTTATCATGATTAATATAATGAGATGTTTTGAAGTGAGAATGATGAATTGGAGAAACATTAATGATTCTATGTAAGGTCCATTACCTTTGAGGTAGTTCTATCTAATAGTCTAGGGGCCCAAATATCTCGCAGTCCTAAAAATTGTGCATCAACCTAGGTTCCAGGTTCCCAAATTGTTGAATCCATCAATGAACCAATCTAATAGAAATCTGTATGAATACATCATATCTCAAATAAAATACTAGAGTTCGGAAGTGATTATTGGTGTAAAAAATCTTCATAGACAGAGCTATGAAAATACATTTCATGATCAGATAAACCCGCTCTATTGTATCGTATATAAGACATGGCCATAATAGTGTGTCCCCAAACTTTGACCTAGATAGAGGTGATAAATAAATCATACCACATGGGGCCTCATAATTATCTATATATTTTGTAACATGGATCCTAATATTATAAAAATACTTAGATGTATGTATTTTTCCTCTCAAAAACCTCCAAAATTAAAGAAACAATCATATTCATTTCCACTAACACCTACATAGTCTTCTCAGACTGACCATCAGTCTACAGGTGATATTATTTACATAGAAGTAAATATCATCCCAATTCCTTCTGTAACCAAAATATAATTTTTTAAAATTTTCATAATACAACATTTTGTGTTAGAGTGGGATCCCACATGTTACCAAATCATAAATCATCCAACATCATAAAAAATTCATCTATAAAATTATAAATTCAAAATACAAAAAAATACCTCAAAATTAAATGGGTTTTACTAGAAGATCACATTTACATGATCACCACATATAGAAACACTACTTTTTATAACACAATTAAACATGATTTTTTATATAAAATATTCACTAGATACAACATGGAAGATCTAGAGGAATACTGTATTTGGGGATTAGGAACATGACATAAAAAATTCAAACATAAAACACACAACATATTTATTGAAAAATTCCTTTACATAGCCACGACATTCCCTCATACTTAGCATTGCATGGGATAACGTAAGGACGTACATGTGGAAAGGGTGAGCTATTAATCCCATTAAGAGAGTAAATAACGAATAACATAATGAATAAAATAAATGTTAATAAATGGTCATATAATTGGATCATAAAAGAAACACGAACATGAAGGCATGATATATCATGATTTTCATAACATGGAAATGTGGAAACAACACTTAACATGGAATTAGCATTAACCAAGGCTTATTACACCTGGAGAATTAGTAAACCCTCAATGATATTGAATTATCATTAGTAAATACTCATTTAACTTTAATTATAATGAGTAAATAATCAATTCACTTGATTAATCATGATACTAATCTTTACCCAATTAATCAGAGTGCTATCAGAGCACATCCTTCTAAAAACATTTCATTTAATGCATAAGTGGGGCACATGGATCATATAACTTTGAGTCATTAAAGATAATAATTTATTATAAGATAAATTAATGAGGAATTAATACATGATACTCTATAATCAATAAGTAAACATGCATAATGGTTAATACCCTCGATAGAGAATTGCGCAAGGTATTCACAACACAACGATTTTGGCGTGAAAAATTAGGTGCAATTTCGACAACATAATGACGTGACATAAAAATTAATAAGAATGGTTGATTAGAGAGAAAGGGGTGTCTCATGGAAAGGACAGTAATTTGGTCATATAGATACATTTACCAACATAGTTAAATGTATTTTGGATTCATAATAAAAAGAATTTCTAGAATGTAATTGGGAAAGGAGAAATTCCTTACTGAATTTCGGCATGGTAACGGGTGTTCTTGGGTGGAATTAATGAGATATAAAAGGGTTCTCTCATCATTAAAACATAAATAGGTTGTATGGGGTAGGCGTGAAATCATACCTCAACATTTAAAATTTAAAATAAATCTGCATAACAATATTAAGAAACTCGGATAAAATGAGAAAGGAAGGAATCCATTACATGGAAGTGTGATCCCAAAGGCTAGGGAGGGTATTGACAAAGGATTATTGAGATCTTGGGGTGCCTTGGGAGGATTCTAGAAAGAGGATGTAAGGGTTAGGTTGAACTCTAAAATATTCGAGTGAAGAGGTAGTGTGAACCTGGGTGGATTTATATAGGAATGGAGAGGGAATTGTTTATTATTTAGGTTTCAAACACCACACATTAGACAAATCAAAACCAAAAACCATAATATGGGTTTTTACTATGGTTTTTCTCCAAAGGGGAGTGTAAAAAAATATTTAATATGGAAAATGGTATAACTTCTTAAAATAATAGTGTTTATTAGGTGGAGGTGAGTCACACTCTTAAAGAAATAAATTTGAAATGCTAAAATGTTTTATAAGTCATTGACGGTACACTAAAGCATTGTAAAATTAATAAAAAAAACCTCCAATCACGTTATTGTAGTGGTAAAACATATATTTAATGAAAAAAAAGTTTATAGTATTTTATTACATCACTATTGAGTCATTATGTTGTAATAATGAACATTATATATTTATAGGGTATTTAATTTTTTCCCAAACATTCAAATGTCTCCAAAAATTATGGACAAAATACCATTGAATAATTGTGACATCAGTAATCCAAAAATAATATTCATTTTGTCTAAATATTTTTTGTAATATGTGAATTTTCACTTTTAAAATAAAAACAGATATTTATTGAAATTTCATGGTTTTTTTACAGAAATAGCATTCAAACCTTAATTAAAATACCAATTTTATTCATAATAATTATAAATACATTTATATTTAATAAAAATTAATTTTTTGATAATATTTTATAAAAATCTTATTTAATTCAAAAATCCATAAATTCATCATAATAGATTTTTTAATCAACTAAAAATGCTATTTTTTTCATTTAAAACAATTTATAAAGTAACAATAATAAAATGAATGTATATTCTCTATACATAAATAATTTACATAATCATAGTACTATGGTCTGCTTAAGTAACCGATTATAACACATGTATAAGACTGATGGGTAAGGTGTGTGATGGTGACAAACTCTTGGGGTACCTCAGATAACAACACTCAGGTGGTAATCTCTTTCAACAAACCCTTATCCCATATGTTGTTCCATTTATGGTTAATGTGTTGAATCTCGGCATGGGATTGGTTCATAGAAAATCCCAAATACACCACCTTCTTTTTGAGCTCCAACAACTGGAATTCGTAAGGGTAAAGTCTACTAGATGAGGCCATCACTTCCTTTGTCTGAGTAAATTGGATTTCCTAAAGCCCTATATTTATACTAATCATCTTATCACTGTTCAAGGACTATATTAGCAATGGTCACAATTCTTAATGGTATTATAAAATCAATAATCAGAAACTAAAGGAGTGTATAAATTATATAACCATTTTACCTAATAAGGAATTTAAATAGATCAAGAGGGATTTTCATTAATTAATGTTTGGTTCATTACAATATTCCCCCTTAAGAAACATTTCCCTAGAAATTTAATTTTCCCACAATAAAAGAAATGTGGGTAACTATGCTTCATCACTTCCTCTGATTCCCTTGTCTCTTCTTCAAACTTTTGAATTTTTCACAACACCTTGTCGAGGGGCATTGTCTTATTTCGTAGAACTATTTCATTATGATCTATGATCATCACTAGTTTCTCCTCATAAGGAAGATCATCCTATAATTGTACTATCTATTAAGAGATTACATGTGAAGTGCCAGGTATTTACTTTCTTAAGAGGGATATATGAAAGGCATTATGTGCATTGGCTATGTTGGGTGGAAGTGCTAGTCGATAGGCCACAACCCTGACTTGATCAAGAATATCAAAGGGGATTACATACCTAGACCATAACATCCCTTTATTTCCAAACCACATGACATTCTTCTAAAGAGATATGCCTAGTAATACCACGTCTCTAACTATGAACTCAAGGTCTCGTTGATGGTTAGCTGCATAACTCTTCTGTCGACTTCTCCCTGCCTTGATATTCTACTGAATAGTTTCCACCTTATCCACCATTTCATTGACCATTTTAGGTCATAGTAGCTTATGATCACTGACTTCATCTCAACACACCAATGTATTATACCTTTTTCCAAAAGGGCTTTATATGGTTCCATTAAGATGCTCGAGTGGAAACTATTATTTTTGGATAATTCAACAGGCAGAAGTTGTTTGTTTCATCCTCCTTTGATGTCCATATAACATGATCATATAATATCTTCTAGTTACATAATATTTCGCTTAAGATGCCATAAGATTGAGGAGGATAGGTTGTACTGAATTTTAGTTCAATTATTAGAGAATTTTGGATACTTTTCCAGAACTTTGAGGTGAATCTCGGATCATGATTGAATACAATAGATAGTGGTACTCCATGCATCCTTACCACTTATTTGATGTTAATATGTGAAGGTTAATACAATGATACGTCCTCCCAAATCATGTTAAAGTTAGATGTCTTCGTAAGAAGATACACAATGTCCCATATAGAGTTGTTTCCTTGGGATTTCCTTCGAAGTCCAGTGAAAAATTTCACGGTAATGTTGTCCCACTTCCATGTTGGTATGGTTAGTGGTTGCATCATCCCCTTAGACGTTTTCCTATCAACCTTAACTTACTGACATACCAAGAACTTTGAATATATTCAACAATCTCTATTTTTATATTGTCCCACCAAATGTTTTCCCAGATATCTCGATACATCTTTGTGCTCCCTCGGTTAATAGAGAAGGTTGAGCTTTGTGCACCATTAAGATGCTCCTTCTTTATCTCTGGATCGGATGGTACACATAATCATGATCCAAATCTCACAATTACATCCTTGCCAAACACTAACTCTGATGATTTCTCATTTCTGACAACTTCAACCTTTTTCAAAATTTCTACATCATTTATTTGTGCATCATTTATTTTCTCCATGAGGGATGGTTGAGCAATAACTTGAGAAAGGATTGATGATGTTCCACCCTAAATAATTCCCATGTCCATCCTTTTAATGTCTAAGAAGATGAGGTCATTTTTAGTTCACATCATTGATAAATATACAGGATCCTTTCTACATAGAGCATCTTCTATCTTGTTTTACATTCGAGGATGGTAGTGAATTGAGATGCCATAATCCTTGATGAGTTATAACCATCTTCAATGGCCTATATTAATATCTTTTTATGTGAGCATATATTCGATGCTCTTGTGACCTGTATATATCTCACAATTCTCCCAATAGTGATAGTGCCGCCAGATTTTCAAAGAAAAAGATCACAGCCGCCAACTCCAAATCATGTGTGGGAATGTTTTTTCTCATGGAATTTCAGCTACCATGAGGCATAGGCTATCACTTAATCAATATTCATCAACACACAACCTAGGACCTTCTTTAAAGCATTACTAAATAAAAAGAATTCTCTACTTGTGGGTATTGTGAGCATTGGTGCAGTGATAAACTACTTTTCAAATCCTTGAATTTCACTTCACATTCATCAATTTAAGAAAAATTTACTCCCTTCTGAGTTATCTTGGTAAGAGGGTTAGAAAATCGTGAAAAATGTCTCACAAATCGGTGATAATATCCAGCTAACCCTAAGAAGCTATGGATATTTGTTACCGATGTTAGCCTCGACCATCCCTCTATTGCAGATGTCTTCAAGGGATCCATATATTTCCTATTTATATTGATGATACAACCAAGGATTGTGACATTATTCAACCCGAACTCACACTTTATATACATTATATAGATATTTCCCTTTCGTAAGTTCTCTAGTGCAGTTCTTATATGCTCCTCATCCTCATCCATTCTTTTTTTGAGAATATTAGAATATCATCCATAATGACTACCAATTTCATTTCAAGGAAATCTCTAATGATTCTATTCATCATGTCCATGAATATTTATGGAGCATTAGTGAGTAAAAAATTAATTATTATGATTTCATAATTCCCGTATGTTGTACAAAAATAAGTCTTGGGGATATATTCTTTTTTCACCATTCCATGATAATATCATGACTGCAAATCCACATTTGATAAGCAATGTGCTCCCTATAGCTGATCGAAAATGTCATCCATTCGTGATAGCGGATAATTGTTCTTTATCAAGATTTTTTTGATCTCATTATATTCAATGTAATGGTGCGTCGACCCATCCTTCTTCTTGAGTAAGAGGACTGGTGCACCCCATGATGATGCAATTGGGCATATAAACCCTTTTTCCAGATTGTCTTATAGTTTTTTCTTCCAATCATCAAGATCAATAATATACATTAAATACAGAGTCTTGGATAATGGCAATTCCCTATGTCTAAAATTAATTGATTATTCAACATCTCTTCATGGAGGAAGACCATGCAATTACTCAGGAAACACTATAATGAATTCCCTCACAATAATCACGTTTTCAAGGATGGTTTCCTCCTTAGACTCAATCATCTGATCTAGATATGAGTGATCTAAGGGAAATAATTTCCCCACATGAGATGATGGTGAAAATTAATAATCACTTTCCTCCTTGAATAATTATAGAATCAGGGGTAGATTCTCTATACAGTGAGTAATTTACCTCTCGTGATAGATTATGTAGGCTCTCTATAGGGAAATCCAATCAATTCCATGAATTACATTAAATTCCACTATAGGGAGTATAACAAGGTTAGGCGGGAATTTCTATCCACAAATTATGATAGGGGAGCAGTTATATTCATTGTATGTAATCATTTCCCCATTTTCTGAACTCATCGACATCATTACATCAATTACTTTTTGAGATATTGGGATCGTTATAATAAAATTTGAGGATAAAAAAGAATGCATAGAACCTGAATCAAAAGGTACATTATTTATTAATGAATGAATAACTATCATACCAGTCACAACATCATTGTCATGGTTCACTTAGGTAGTAGTGATGGAAAAATCTCTCCCTTAGATCCATGGAGGTTGTTGGTTTCCTCCAAAAACCCTTGTCATAGGGCACAGATTTACAAGGTGCCCTAGTTATTTGTAGTTTATGTAATGATCAACGCATTGAGATTCCAATGGAGCATTCCTATCCTCTGTCACATCCGTAGGTTTTTTTATTTTTGGAAGTTAATGGCTAGGTTACCTTCTATTACACACCTAAATAATTTCCATGTCCCTTCAGGCAATTTCTAGGGTGGCTTTTTTGACACCATTGGCATGTAGGGTGATGGATTTTCTTAGCACCATTGGATTTATCCATCAGACTTCCAGAATTGAAGTCCACCTTATGGTTCTTGTACCCATGACCCCCCTATAATTTAGTAATATCCATTTCGACATTGAAGGAACATCTGAAAATTTACTCATAGCTATCAAAGTCATGGATCACTGACACTTTCCGTAGTCTATGTTTCATCCCACCAAAGACGCAGTCAACCATGAATTTGGGGGTAATGACAATGCCAAAGGCATATCATGCAGGCTTTGTGAAGTTATCCTCATACACTCCAATTGATTAATCTTATTTTTTGTTTGAGTGAAAGGATGTCTCTTTCCATATTAATCTATAGTGTGTGAGAAAAATATTTATCGAAAAAATATTCTAGAGATACTTCCATTCAAACACCTCGATCTCATCCTCAGGATTTGTATTTTTGATCAAATTCCACCATTGATTATCTTCATCCTCAATACGATAAGCACCCATAAGAACCTTCTCTTGTTCTGAACATTTAAGGATGGATAAGATCTTTTCAATGGAGTTTATTAATTGTCCAATGACTGAGGGATCAGATGATCCATTAAAAGTATAAGGCCTTTGTCTCATGAATCTCTCAATAGTGACTTGTTATTTCTTAGTGGGTTGAATGTTCCTCCTGACCCATGTATCTATTCAAATATTGAGTTAACTCAGAGTGTACCATGAAAAATTTCATGATTCCTTATCCCGTTGGATTGGGAATCTCATTAGAAAAATCATCAAAATGTTCATCAAATCAGTTGTTAGCCTGAGTCCTCATATTACCAGCCATTGGCTAGAATAAAATGAATTGTAGGGGTAACACATAAAGGGTAATCTTGAGAAAAATGGATGATTATAAATAAATTGTATTTCCTTAACTTATGAATCTATAGGTTTCAATCAATGTTATCCACGATCTACTTTCTAACATATATATTTTACATGATTTTTTTTCCATTACCAGTGGTTCTTACTAAGATTGTGAATTTAGAAAAGCATATCTACCAGGAGTGATGTAACCATGAGTGCATCATGGCCCGTTTTCATGTACCATGATACCTAGGGACAATCCTAAAACTCCTTATCATAGTTTTCAATCCCAGGTACATCTATTCCAAAGCTGTCTCTACCTACTTGTATCCAGACAGGGATTTTTTTGCTTGATAAACCAATTACTCAATACTGATCAAAATATAGGGATGCTTTTATTATACATAGTCTTCTCTATAAGTTTTCAATAGGGTTCTCTAATCATAATCCAAAAAATAAATAAACATATCCTTTGATACCAACTATAACAACCTTGCTTTTTATTACACACTTAAAAATGATTAATTTAATAAACTCTTCACTTGATTCAAATTGAAGATCGAGAGGTCTAGTATCATTGGGGCTTAGAAACATTATATAACATCATAAAACATAAAACACACAACACCTTTGTTGAAATCTTCTTTTACATAACCATGACATTACCTCATACTTATCATTTCATGGGATTTTCTGAGGATATACATGTTAAAATGGTGAGCTATAATGTCCTGTATGGTAGTAAACGGGGCATAAAAAGAAAAATAGAATGTATGTTAAGAAATAGGCATATAAATA
The DNA here is from genome assembly GCA_963277665.1 of Viscum album. Taxonomy (NCBI): domain Eukaryota; kingdom Viridiplantae; phylum Streptophyta; class Magnoliopsida; order Santalales; family Viscaceae; genus Viscum; species Viscum album. The sequence goes on along the minus strand of OY728129.1, from coordinate 686,567,094 downwards.
GATCATAAAAGAAAGATGAACATAAAGGCATGATATAACATGATTATCATAACATTGAAATGTCGAAACAATACATAACATTGAATTAGAATGAGACGAGGCTCAATGTGAATGGAGCATGAGTAAAACTTCATTACACATGAATTAACAGGAGTAAATCCTTTTTCACATGAATTAACATGATCAAATCCTCATTGTAGTTGACTATCGTTATAGAAATATTTACCCAATGCATTGCACTGCTATTAAGACATTACCTTCTTAAAAAATTATATTTAATGAATGAGTGTGACACTTTGATCAAACAACATGGATTCATTAAAGATCATAATTTATTACACGATAAAGGAATATGGAATTCCTACATAAAACTCTATAATTAATTGGTAAACATTCATAAATATGAATACCCATGATTGTAGTGGCCCAATGTTTTTCAATGGAAATTCCATTCTTATATTTATGTCATAAAATAACATGAAAACACAACATAATGAACTACTAAGTGATAAGATACGTTTAAACATAAGTTTTTCACTTATTTGTTTGGAATTTTAAAAATCTGACATACACGGTTGTGCTCAAGATGATTTTTGGAGTCTAATGAAACAAAAATAATTTTTGGTGAACAGTAACGTACCCATATGAATAGTAACATACCCTTTTTAATAGTAATATGACCCTTATAAATATTCAATCATCCAACATAAGAGTCTCTTTAATCGTGAATAATTTAATACAATTTAGACATCTTAGAAAGTGACAATTTGACCTTAGTAAACGTTTTGGAATTTTGTAAGTCATAAATAATTAATTACAACTAATTAATTAATTTAAAGGAAAATTTATTTTCTTAAAATGTATTCATTATTTATGAAATCAATTTCTTATAGTTTTTAGATAATTTTATAAGACCCTACATAATTTTTGAAAGCACTATAAAATCAGTTTTAATATTAAAAATAGTTTTTTTAAGTAAATTATGATTTTAATTAAATATTAAATTAATAATATATAGAAAATTATTTTTGAAAAATAGAATTCATTTTTGGATTTTACATGTTGAAAAATGGTTGGGGTAAATTTTTTGGGATTTTTCTGAGATAGTTGAATTTTTTATGAATAGTAAAATTCGATAATTTACAATAAATGTTAAATAATTGATTAATTGAGTCATCGATGATGCTCTAATGATGTAATCCACTTGTTTCTTGATCACATGATAAATTTACTATTCATGTTCATTCAAGACTCACTATTACTTATCTTAGGGGAAATTAATAATCTAATGAATTTTATATTAAGTAAACCCCTCTCCCCTCCACCATAAAATCCACCCTTCACACCCTCATTTCCTCACAACTCTCAAGCTCCAAGACTTCCCTAAACTCTGACCAAACTCCTTCCCTAGCCCCTCCCCCACGTCCAGGAGCTTCTGGTCTCATCAAAAAACCAATCTTAGGCCCTTAAGGAGGATCTCAAGAGAAGGATTCAAGAGGTAATTTCTCTCCCTCTTCTCCCTTAATTTCTTTTCAAGTTTAAGTACATTTCTTGATCTCTCCCCACCTATATTCATCCAAATGGTATTTTAACTCCAGTATTATACATATAATGTAATTTTATGATTTTAATGGGATATTATATCATCCATCCCCCATTTCCCTATTCCTTTTATTTTATTAAAGAGAACATTGTTCGTGAGGTGTTAATTTATCACCTTCAAGAACCACATGCTTTCTTCTTGCATTTCTACCTTAAGATCTGGTCATAAAACCATTTTTATGGTTGAACCAGATAATTTTATATGTATTATTCCTTATTTAATGTTATATAACATACTTATGAACATATAATTAAGTGATAAATTAAAACAACTTCATTGTGATCGAAAAACTGCCCAAATTAACCCAAACAATCTTCATTTAATTCTACTCTAATGATTCATCCACATGGATCTATTATAATTCATTATAAGATAATTCAAACTCATGTAATATCGTTAATGACATGTAATATCATTTCGGGATGTTTACCCATGTTCTACCTAAACATCAATTTTTGAATACAAGTGAACCACCCAAGGAAAACCATAAAAATGAACATCCTCGAACAATGATTTTAAACTCTATAAGTCATACAAAGGTACATAAAATGAAATAATGAAACCATAATGAACCCTATTAATGTATATAAGGTTATTTAATTTCAAATTAATGAATATAATGTCATTATATAGGACATTAAAGAGAAGGAAGCTTCGAGATACAAGGTAAGGGAAATATCGAACCCAATTTTCTTTCTTCGGGTTCTCCCTCTTTCACTCCATTTTTGATATGGTTACTCATTAAAGATCATTTTTTCATAATTATATTTATTTTTCTGGGATATAGATTTTTGTCGCTATTTTTTATGTCAAATCAAATGTTTTCCAAAAGAACTCCTCTTTTAAGAACACCCCTTTTACTTCTCACTCAAAGTGGATGGTTCTTGTAACATGTATGTTATTCCCTATTTATTTTGGGAACAAAATTCTTATGAATGTTTTATTATGAGATAAAACCCATTCCATTCCATGGGTTAGTGATTTAAATTTTTGATATGTGTTCTATGTGGAATGCATGATGATGATAATGTTATGATGTGACGGGTGCACCCAGAATTATAGAGTGCAATATGAATGTTTCAATGTGACGGGCGCGCCCAGAATTATACAACACTCCAATGCATTGGGTATAGTGACGAATCTCATGAGTAAACGTGAAATGATGTGTGAACAAGATGCTATCTTGGTTTACAATTATGTGTGTTAGTTAACCACTAATCCATGATGTTTCGTTTTTATGCATTTCCATATTTCAAGTCTTTTATTTATGATCCTCTTGTGTTCATGATCTTTTTCCTATGGTATGATTATGCTCACCCCATGATATATCTTTCTTATCTATCCTCTTACTATTCTTCTAGCTCACCCCTTTTTATGTATATCCTTAGGTGGCTACATGTACTAAGGAGAGGAAAAGTTCCAATACGAATCTAGAGAAGAAGAAATTAAATAAATGTTTGTGCTCGATGTTGTATTTGTTATGTATAGTCCTTGTTTTCCAATGACACTAAAACTTTGGTTCCTCTATTTGTAATACTATTATGTTGTTTATATTTAAAATTATTTAATAGTAATGTAATAAAAGGCTCGGGTCGCTATAGTTGGTATCAGAGGCAAGGTTTAGTTAATTTGGGAATTAGGATTTGTGAACCCTAGAGAAAACATCTAGCATGAGACTAAGTACAAATATGCACACAAGAATATTTACACAGGGATCCCATATGTTATTCTTTTAGTGTAAATTCTTCAAATGAATAATTTATGTATTCATTGCTTGTTTACTTATGTTTTGTTCTATCCTTTTCTATTTTAGAAAATGGTGGGATCCAGGAGAAATCAGGCCATCAACTCTTGCAAGGGCCAATGCAATGATTGACCAAACGACATCCACAATGATTTGGGAGGTGGAGTTCAAAACATCATGGATATTATTACCCAATTGTCTTAGTTTATGAACAATAACCATAATAATGGGGAACTTCCTCCTTCAACAAAGAGGGAGGAACTGGCTATCAAATTTTTTATGCGGCAATGACCACCGACGTTTAGTGGATCTTCCGATCCACTAGTTGAGGAACAGTGGGTCAACTCCATGGAGAAGATCTTTTCTGTTCTTCATTGTTCTGAGATGGAGATGGTGACCTTAGCCTTTTATCGTCTAGATGGAGAAGCCGATCAATGGTGGGCTTTGATTAAGAACACCAATCCAAGGGAGGAAATTAAAGAAATGGAATGGGAAGAATTTAAGATAATGTTTCTTAATAAGTACTTCCCAAGAACACTTCGCACGAAGATGGAGAAAGAATTCATAGATCTCAAGAAAAAAAAGTGGAGTCTGTCACAACCTATGAAGCGAATTTTACAAGGCTTAGAATGCATGCTTCGGGTTTTGTTATCAATAATGATAGCAAAATTGATAGATTCTTTAGTGGATTAAAACCACACCTTCGAAAGGTGCTTGCAATTCGAGTCTTTGGGAGTTATGAAGAAGTCATTCGATGTGCCCTCAAAGTGGAGATGGAGTTTGTAGAATGGTCCCATGGCATTGGTGATAAGAAATTTAAGATGGAGTTTCAAGCTAGAGGATCTAATGACAAAAGTGGTAAGAAAACTCAACGACCCACATGCCAAAAATGTGAGAAGCTTCACAATGGGAACTGCCTCAAAGGGAAGGGGAAATGATTCAAGTGTGAGAAAGAAGGACATCATGCTCAAGAGTGTCTAAAAGACACGAAAAGGAAGGATAATGAATCCAATGAAAGGGGAGAACCACTCATTGTCCAATATTAAAACTGTAAGAAGCTAGGGTACTATGAAAACCAGTGCACTAAAACTCTTGTTATCGAGGGTAATCAGTTTCAGCAGCCAAAAAATCCAAAGGATCAAGTGAAGGCTTATGCCATCACTACTGCGAAGGTGGAACATGATAATGAAGTCATAAAAGGTAAACTTCCTGTTCACACAAGAATGGAAAAAGTATTATTTGATTCAGGTTCTACGCATTACTTTATATCTTGCAAGTTTGATAGAACTATAGAATCAAATCCCCAAAACCTTGAAGTATATATATCTGTAAAAACACCAAGTGGTGCAATCATTGCAACCCAAGTATTTGACTATTCTCTTGTTGGCGTATGTGGGACGATTCATCCGAAAAATCTCATAATAATTACCTTGGTGGAATTCGATTCTATAATGGGAATTGATTGGATCTCTTTATATAGAGCACATATCAACTGTCAGGAAAAGGAAATATCTTTTCATATTCCGAACTATCCCATGCTCCTATACAAATTCAAGGAAGATCATGAATCTCCTTTGAAATATCCATCAATGGTGTGGGTGTTGATTCCCTATGAAGAAGCATATCTCTCCAAAATGGTTGAGTGAAAGGAAAGTTCCAACCTTGAGGAAATTCCCATCATGAGGGAATATGGGGTTGTATTTCCCAAAGAGTTACCCGAAATTCCCTCGTATCGTGAGGTAGAGTTCTTAATTGTACTCACACCTAAAGCTACTCCTATCTCTAAGTGCCCTGATAGGATGGATCCTATCGAAATAGGGGATTTAAAAAAGCAGCTACAAGAGCATCTGGATAAAGGGTTAATACACCCTAGTGCATCACCTTGGGGTGCACTGGTGCTCTTTGTGAAGAAAAATGATGGAATAATGCAGTTGTGTATTGATTATCGGGAACACAACAAGATCACCATAAAGAAAAAGTATCATCTCCCAAGGATTTATGATTTGGTCGATCAGTTAAGATGAGCTCAATACTTCTCAAAGGTGGATCTTCATTTTGGATATCATCAGGTAAAGGTGAAGAAGGAAGATATTCATAAGACTGCCTTTTGTACATGTTATAGGAACTATGAGTTTTTTTATGCCCTTTGGAGTTACTAATGCCCCTACAATCTTCATGGATTTGATGAATAGAGTCATTAGACATTACCTCGACTAATTTGTGTTAGTGTTTATCGATGATATTCTCATCAACTCAAAAAGAAATGAGGAACATGGAGAACATATAAGACTTGTGTTGGTGACATTAATAAAGGAGAAATGCTACGCCAAGTTCATCAAGTGTTACTTTTGGATGAATCAAGTAACGTTCTTGGGACATATGATCACAAGTGAGGGAATTTCTGTTGATCCTTCAAAGAAAAAGACGATTGGGGAATGGCCCAGGCCCTCTAGTGTCACAGAAATCCGTAGTTTTCTTGGATTAGCTGGGCACTAATTACATTTTGTGAGAAACTTCTCATGATTGTCAAGCCCGTTAACTAAGTTAATAAAGAAAGGGGAAAAGTATGTCTGGATGGAAGAATGTGAGGGATTCTTCAAGGGGATAAAGAGAAGGCTGATCACTACACATATACTCACACTACCAAAAAGTGGAGAAAGTTATGTGATATACAGTGATGATTCAATGAAATGCTTGGGTTGTGTACTCATGAAAAATGATAATGTGATAGCCTACGCCTCACGACAGTTGAAGATTCATGAGCAGAACTACCTGACGCATGATCTAGAGCTGGCAGCTGTGATTTTTGCCTTGAAAATATGGCGGAACTACCTTTATGGTGAAAAGTGTGACATAGACACTAACCAAAAGAGCCTAAAGTATATATTCACACAAAATGAGCTCAACATGCGTCAAAGGAGATGGTTAGAGCTAATCAAGGATTACGAGTGCTCTATTCACTATCATCCTGGAAAGGCGAACAAGGTAGCTAATTCTCTAAGAAGAAAAGAACCTGTTACTCTATCCATGTTGCGGATTGATAAAGACCCTTATCTTCTTGGATATGAAAAGAATGGATTTGGAAATCATAAGGGCACGGGATACATTCTACCTTTCCCAAATGATTGTGCAACCATCCGTCCAGGAGAAGATTAAGGAAGCACAAAGGGATGATGTAGAGATACAAAATAGGGTGAATGTAGTAAAGGAAGGGAAGCTGCAAGAGTTCCATATCGACAATGATGGTGTGATTCAGTTTGTAACACGGCTTTGGGTGCCTTCATCACCCGATATAATGAAGGAGATATTAGATAATGCACATATCTCAACTGTCTCTATCCATCCTGGGAGTACCAAGATGTACCATGATCTTTGAGAACACTTTTGGTGGGATAACATGAAGAAGGAGATTGCAGAATATATATCAAGGTGCTTGGTATGTCAGTAAGTTAAATATGAGCAACAAAAGTCCAAGGGTATGATGAAGCCATTGCCTATACCCACATGGAAATGGGAAAATGTTACTATAGACTTTGTCATAGGTTTCCTGAAGATGTCAAAGGGAAATAATGCGATATTGGTTGTGGTTGACTGGCTCACCAAGACTGCCCATTTTATCGCTATTCGGGAAGACCTCTCGTTTGAACAAATTGCAAAGATATATGTGAAGGAAGTGGTGAGACTGCACGGTGTTACCCTCTTAATTGTCTCTGACCGTGATCCAAGGTTCACATCTAAATTCTGGAGGAGACTTCAACATGCTTTAAGCACTGAATTAAATTCCAGCACGGCCTATCACCCACAAACTGATGTCCAATTTGAAAGGACTATTTAGACACTTGAAGATATGCTAAGAGCCTACTCTATATAATTTAAAGGTAGTTGTGATAAGCATCTTCTATTGGTTGAGTTCCCATAAAAGAATATCTTCCACTAGAGTATTCATATGGCTCCATATGAAGCTCTGTATGGAAAGTGATGTAGAACTCCAACCTGTTGGGATGAAGTTGGAGAAAGAAAGATACTTGGACCCGATCTTGTTCAAGAGATGATAGAAAAGGTTCAGATCATCCAGAAACACATCAAAGCTTATCAAAGTCGGAAAAAGTGCTATGCTAACAACTATCGAAGAGACTTGGAGTTAGACGTTGGAGATAAAGTCTTCCTTCAAATATCTCCATGGAAGAGAGTCATGTGATTCATGAAGAAAGGGAAGCTAAGCCCAAGGTATATTGTACCCTTTGAGATCCTTGATCGTATAGGAGTCGTGGCCTATCGTCTCGCACTTCCACCAAATATGGATCATGTTCATGATGTGTTTCAAGAATCACTACTAAGGAAGTACATACCAGACCCCTCACATGTACTAAACTCAGAGGTGGTGTAGCTGGAAGATTATCTCTCATATGAGGAGTAGCCAGTAAAGATTCTGGATCAGAGAGATAAGGTTCTACACAATAAGGCAACCCATCTTGTCAATGTGTTGTGGAGGAACCATAAGTTTGAGGAAGCAACCTGGGAACTAGAAGAGGGAATGAAGGAGAAACACCCTCACCTGTTTGTGTAAAGTGAAATTTCAGGGGGTTAAATTTATTAAGGGGGGAAGAATGTAGCGACCCAATGTTTTTCAATGGAAATTCCCTTATTATATTTATTTAATAAAATAACATGAAAACACAACATAATGAACTACTAAGTGATAAGTGACCTTTAATCATATTTTTTTTCACTTATGTGTTTGGAATTTTAAAAAACTTGACATACACGGTTGTGGTCCAGATGATTTTTGGAATCTAATGAAATAAAAATATTTTTTTTAATAGTAACGAACCCTTAAGAATAGTAACATGCCCTTATGAATAGTAATATGTCCCTTATGAATAGTAAAGCATCCAACATAAGAGTAACCTTACACAAGAATAATTAAATAAAATTTTGACATCTTAGAAAGTGACAATTTGACCTCAGTAAACGTTTTGGAATTTTGTAAATCATAAATAATTAATTATAACTAATTAATTAATTTAAAGGAAAATTTATTTTCTTAAAATGTAATAATTATTTATCAAATCAATCTTATAGTTTATAGATAATTTTATAAGACCCTGCGTAATTTTTGAAAGCACTATAAAATCAGTTTTAATCTTAAAAAATGTTTTTTAGGTAAATTATGATTTTAATTAAATATTAAATTAATAATATCTAAAAGATTATTTTTGAAAAATGGACTTCATTTTTTGATTCTACACGTCGAAAAATGGGATGTGTCAATTTTTGGGATTTTTCTGAGATACTTGAATTTTTTATGAATAGTAGAACCCGATAATTTACAATAAATGCTTAATAATGGATTAATTGAGTCATCGATGATGATCTACTGATGTAAGCCCACTTGGTTCGGGATCAAATGATAACATTAATATTCTTGGTCATCCAAGACTCACTATTACTTGTATTAGGGGAAATTAATAAACTAATAAATTTATATTAAGGAAACCCCTCTCCCCTCCACTATAAAATACACCCTTCACACCCTCATTTCCTCACACCTCTCAAGCTCCAATCCTTCTCTAAACTCTACCCAAACACCTTCCCTAACCCATCCCCCAAGTCTAAGAGCTTACGGTCCCATCAAAAGACCATGCTTAGGCCCTTAAGGAGGTTCTCAAGAGAAGGATTCAAGTGGTAATTTCTCTTCCTCTTCTCCTTTAATTTCCTTTCAAGTTCAAGTTGATTTCTTTATCTCTCCCCACCTATATTCAATAAAATGGTATTTAAACTCTATTTTTATAATTATACTGTAATTGTATTATTCTAATGGTATATTATATCATCCAACCCCATTTCCCTCTTCCTTTTATTTTATTAAAGAGAATGTTGTTCACGAGGTTTTAATTTATCACCTTCAAGAACGACATGCTTTATTCTTCCATTTATACCATCAGATCTGGTAATGAAACCAATTTTATGGTTGAACCAGAATATGTTATATCTATTATGTCATTTTTAAAGTTATGAAACTGAATTATGAACATATTACTATGTGATAAATTAAAACAACATCATTGTGATCTGAAAACCACCCAAATTAACCCAAATAATCTTCATTTAATTCTTATCTAAGGATTAATCCACATGGATATAATATAATTAATTATAAGATCATTAAAAATTATAAAATATCCTTAATGACCTGTAATATCATTTATGGATGTTTACCCATGTTCTAACCGAACTTCAATTTATGAATACAAGTGAACCACCCAAGAAAAACCAAAAAAACGAACATCCCTGAACAATATTTTTAAACACTATAATTAATCCAAAGGTACATAAAATGATATAATGAAACCTGAATTAACCATATTAATGTATAAAAGGTTCTATAATTTCCAATTAATTAATATAATTTCATTATACATGACATTAAAGAGAAGTAATCATTCAGATACAAGGTAAGGGGAAATCTCAAACCCAATTTTCTTTCTTCAGGTTCTCCCTCTTTCACTCCATTTTTGATATGGTTACTCCTTAAAGATAATTTGTTCATAATTGTATTTAATTTTATGGGATGTAAATTTTTTTCACTGGTTTTTATGTCAAACCAAATGTTTTACAAAAGAACTCCTCTTCTAAGAACACCCCTTTTACTTCTTACTCAAAGTAGACGGTTCTTGGAACATGTATGTTATTACCTCTTTCATTTGGGAACCCAAAGCTTATGAATGTGTTATTATGAGATGAAACACATTCCATTACATGTTTTAGTTATGTGAATTTTTGATATGTGTTCTATGTGTAAAGAATTATGATGATAATGTTATGATTTGACAGGTGCGCTCATAATTATATAACGCAAAATGTTTCAATGTGACGGGTGCACCCGAAATTATACAGTGCTCCAATGCAATGGGTAAACTGATGAATCTCATGAGTAAATGTGAAATGATGTGTGAAAAATATTCTAGCTTGGTTCACAAGTATGTGTGGTAGTTAACCACTAAGACATGATGTTTCATTTTTATGCATTGCCACATTTCACGTCTTTTATTTATGCTCTTCTCATGTTCATCATATTTTTCCTATGTTATGATTATGCTCACCCCATGCTATATTGTTCTTATCTATCCTATTACTGGGATTCTAGATCACCCCTTCGATGTATATCCTCAGGTGTCTACATGTACTAAGGAGAGGAAAAGTGCAAATAAAAAGCTTGAGAAGAAGAAATTAAATAAATGTTTACGCTTGATGTTGTATTTATAATGTATGGTCCTAGTTTTCCCAATACACTAAACCTTTGGATCATATAAGTGTAATACTATTATGTTGTTTATATTTGAAATGATGTAATATTGATTTATGAAAAGTCTTGAATCACTATAATGATAGTGAAATGGGAATTGTTTTCACGACACAATGACTTTTTCATAGAAAGTCACAGTGCAATGTTGGCATCATAACAATGTGACATAAGAATTCATAAAAACAATTGATGGGAGAAAAGGGGTGCCTAATGATGTTTAAAATAAGGGAGTCACATAGATACATTTACCAACCTTGGTATTGTAATTTGGATTGAAGATAAAAAAGATTTTCTTGAATGGAAATGAGGAGGGAAAAATTTCATACGGAATGTTTGCATGGTAACATGTGTACATGGTAGGCATTAATTAGAGATAAAAGGGGTCTCTAATCATTGAAACATAAATATGTAAGTATGGTGGATATGTTAAATCTTACCTTAACATTTATAAATTAAAATAAAATGGTATAACAATATTTATATACTTTGATAAAATGAGAAAGGAAGGAATCCCTTACATGGATGTGAGATCCCAAATGCTTTAGAGGAGATTGAGATAGGCTTATAGAGAACATGGGGCATTGTGGGAGGATTCTATAGAGATCATGAATGGGGTTTGTCAAACTCCAATGGCTTTTAGTGACGATGTAGTGGGAACATTAGTAGGTTTATATAGGAAAGGAGAGGGAATTCATTATTATATAGGATTGGGACACCAAACATTAATGTAATCAAAACCACAAATTATCCCGTAGTTTTTTCCCCTGATTATTTCCAAAGGGTAGTGGAAAAATAAATTTAACAAGGAAAATGGATGAACGTCTTAAAATAATGGGGTTGCTAATGTGGATGTGAGTCACACACTCAACGAAATCAATTTAAAAAGCTAAAATGTTTTATAAGTATTGGAGGTTCCACTAAAGCATTGTAAAATAAATCAGATAAACCTAAAATTACTTTATTCTAATGGTAAAACATATATTGACCGAAAATAAAGTCTATAATATTTTTTACATCACTATTGGGTCATTATGATGTCATAAAACACATTATATATTTAAACGGTATTTAATTTTTACCCGAAAATTCATCTATCTCAGAAAAATATGAATAATTATCCATTGGATAATTTCGAAATCCTGATTCCAAAAATAATATTAATTTTATCTAAATAATTTTCTAAAATTATTAAATTTTTACTTTTAAAATGAAAACTTATATTAATAAAAAATTCATGGGTTTTGATAGAAAGAGCTTTCGAACCTTAATAAAATTCACTATATTATTCATTGTAATTATATGGTCATATATATTAAATAAAGTTTAATTTATTTATAATATTTTGTTAAAATATTATTTAATTCAAAAATAAATAAATTCATCAAAATATATTTCTTAATGAACTAATTATGATATTTTTTTCATTAAAAACAATATATTGTGTACCAATAATAAAATGAATGTATATTCTAAATTAAATAATAATGTACATAACCATAGAACCAGGGTCCCATTAATTAATCCCTTTTAAAACCCACATACGACCGAAGGTTAGAGTGTGGGACTGTGACCGACTCTTGGGTTGGCTCGGAAGACATCCCTCGGGTGGTAATCTCAATCAACTTCCACTTATCCCGTAGGTGGTTCTGTTAAATCTTAACATGTTGAATCTTAGCTTGGTATTGGTCAAGAATGAACCCAAATATTCTACCTATTTTCCAAGATCTGACAAATGGGATTCAAAAGGGGTAAGTCTTTTGGATGAGGCCATCGTTTTCTTTGTCTTCATAAAATGGATTTCTTAAACCCTTATATTTATAATAATCAAGTGATCACTTTTCAATTACTAAATTAGAAACAATCAAAATCCTTAATGGTATTTGAAAATCTAAAATTATAAAACTGATGAATTTCATATGTTATATAACAATTTTAGGTAATAAGACATTTAATTATATCAATAGAAATTTTCATAATTGAATTTTTGGTTCGTTACACCACATATCCCATGAGCTGCCCAAGGAACCCCACATCAAGTTAAGTCACATTGTATACACAAATCATCATCACCATAATCACATCATTTTCACTATCTTCTCATCACTAATGACCACTTCACCAATTTTGACCACCAGAAAATTTAATACATGTCACAAAAAACTAGTATCCATCATGGTCTCACCCCCTTCATCCACTTCACCGATGTCCGACACCAGAAACCAAAATAAACATAACCAAAACAAGACCAATATAACCTCTTAATGTCATCTATATCACCATCATAATTAATTGAATAATTCTAACCACACACCATACTACAATCCAATTAATTTACAAAATCCAAAAATTGTCTCCATAAAAACAGTTGATCGAATAGGACATAGAAACACACCAGGATGACCAATAGCAAAAAAAAACCTTTCATAAAAGAATAGGAAAAAAATATGGATAGAGAAACATAAAAATAGGTCATGAATTATAGAAAAAACCACAAATTCTCTATCAACAGATCCCACTCCACCATGAGATCCTACTCATCATGCCAGGAGGGAGTCAAAAAACAAATTTCCATGAAGAAAAAACCCAGAGAAAGAGGTTTGTGGGGTTAACGGTAAGCCATGACCATAGGTATGGGACCAAAAAACCTAGAATAAGAACTCTCAATCACCATAAAATAGGATGAAACTATAGAACAAGAAGGGTATATAGGATGATAGAAATACATCAAATGAGAAAGTTTTTAATGGATCACAAAAACTGAGAAACACACAAACATAGGAATCAAATGGTACCTTCATTAGCCTATCCATGATTACTAAAACATTTTCACTTCAAAAAGGTTATTTTGGTAACATTAAAATAAAACATATAGTGACATAATCCTATTTATACTCCAATGTCCAGAAGGCCTTCATTTCTATTGATTATTTATAATTCAACTTTCAAGAGGTGAGGTGGAACCCTTACAAGGCCCGTAGGCGTAAGAATTACATGGACCATAGTCCTTAGAGGAATTTATTTCCCGTAGGCTTCATACATTACATACAACCCTGACTAACTACTTGGAACTGCTCCTCCCCAGCATCTTCATCGTGAAATCAGCTCTACACCTTCGCATGGCTGCTTGGCTAGACTTTCCCATGCATGCACAGGCTTGTTCTGATGGCAGGTTTCATACCCTCTCATTCTGACAATCTGTTTAGCTTCTGCTATGGTGAAATCTTCTTGCTCCTCCTCCTTCTGAAGATTGTTCCTTGTAGTTTGTCTGGTTTTCATCTGCACTTTAAGGTGTCCTGAAGGCCTTGAGGTGGCCCGAAGGCCTTACTGACCTGAAGGCCTGGCTGGCCCGAAGTCCTTAAAGGACTCAGGGACCAAATCAGTGGCCCGAAGGCCCAAATGCGGGAATATTCCAGGCTGCTACAGTGCCTACTACAGTTCCCGCTGCCGTACCTTTTTATTATTCTGCACAGTTCTTGCTACAGTACCTGCTATAGTTCTACACAGTTCTTGCTACAATACCTGTTACATTACTGTTACAGTACTACTATAGTACCCTAGAATTTATCCCCCACTTGTATTTAATACCGGGTCTCTTGGATGCACATAAGGAGTCCTCACCAACTGGGTTGAGGCTCATGTTCTCTTATTTATACTGTGGAATGGGTATAGGATATAATAGTTTCATAGGATGATAGTGTTATACCTTCACCAACAGTTAGGCGGATCCTAGAGTAAAAATTCAGGTTATCTAATTCTTTATTCAAGGCCACCAATACTTGTGTTTTAAGTTATGATGCGTCCTGGTAAGTTTAAGATGCACTTCTAATGTCATGTTATGAAGCTCATACCTCAATTCATCAAATATATCTACTGTATCACATAGATGAACTGTAAAATGAAGATATCATCCTCATTGACAACCCAAAATGTGGTTGTTCCCCATTAAAAAAACATCCCTTAATACTAAACCATTAGAATTAATTAGTTTCATTATCTTAAATATTTCAGGATGTTATGTGTTCAATGAAAATTCCATATATATATGAAATCCATGATACTCCTAAATTTATATATTTGTATTAGAATGATGATTCATCAAAATCCATTACAATCTTTATTACTGAACTTCTTACATATGTGTTTTTGTGGATCTGAGAAATAATAACAATATTTCCCATTCTAGGTATATAAGGAAGCTAAAAATTAAAATAATAAAGGTATTGAATTCATCTTCACTATCTGATCTACAATTCACAATGTGAGAATATGTATGTGTGTATTTTTTTGATCCACGTATACAATTATTCATTACCAGTATATGTAATGTGACACCTCATGTTTTAAAAATAGAATACAATGTTTGATAATGTTTGTGATACGCTACACCGAACCCAAACAAATAATGTTTAGTACAATCTAAACATTTTAAAATTTTTATTAAATTTTTAGATATTATATGATTAAATAAATAATAATAATATATATATACTAGATGTATTGATAATATATTATTAAAAAAAATCAATTTCAGTAATGTCAATTTACTCTTCAAAAATATTTTATCAACAAAAATGATTGTTTATTTATTTTTGTAAAAATATATTATAGTTAATTTATAGGATATATATAAATTTTTGTTAATAATAATAACTCCATTTTCTATATCAACATATCAAAACTTATTTTGAGTGAAGTTTTTATATTTTCCATATACTTTATAATTTCAATGAATATTGAAAAATATCATTTTATGTAGAATTGTCTTATCTTTTAATTAATTAAGTAATAAAAATTACTAATATTATTTAAATTTGAATTCTAGGTCACATTAGAATTATTTATTTATATTTTATTCAATTAATTACATTTAAATGATATTTTTACAAAACTTTCTACATTTTTATTTTTAAGAATAAAATCACTTTTTTATGAAAACTATTCTAAATTGCATAATTTTCCCAATTATAAGTAATTAAAATAATATATATTGATAAATGATATAAATTAAATTTTTATATTATATATATATATGTTTCATAATTGTATTTTGATATATTTAATTTTACTAGCTAGAGAGTTAAAAAAAATTCCTTACAAATGTATTTTCTAAGGAAAAAAACCATTCCATCATGCTTGCATGTATTATATGAAAATAAATTATACCTCCTCTATGAATTTATTTTGTTCATATTTATCCCTTATTTGGAATCATCATAATTAATATTTGGTAATATGGTAAACTATATTTTTGAATAATACAAATAGTAATTATAAGAAATATTTATTACCATAGTATAAGGAAAACATATTAATTATGGATAATTTCTTTTTCAAAGACTAGATATATATTAACCCTAATTATATGATTTTTGTAATTTTTTAAAAAATTTAATGATAATTATATTATTTTCTTTATTCTCTTTATTATAAAAATGATTAGGTAATCAGTTTGTTAATGGTTATATTTGGATACGATAAAACAAAAAAATGATTTTAATTTTTATAAAATTTTAATTAAAAAATATGATTCGATTAATTAATAGGTTATTAAAGATAATAATATCTTAGCAATATATTTTTGTTAAACAATTTTTAAAATATAAAGCATCATATAATTTTTTAGAAGTGAAATTTAATTATTATAAGGATTAGAAAACCAGTATTTAAAAAAACACAATATTTATTCACAAAATTTGATACTATTTTAAATGAGAAAATTCATACATTTAGAAAATTATATTGATCATATGAATATTATTTTTGGAATCAGAACATCAAAATTATCCTTTGGTTATTTTTTCAAAATATTTTTAGATAATTGATTAAAAATTCCTTAGTGGTTTGTTCTATGGTGCCTATTTTACCTTTTTGTGCCACGAATTATCGGATTCTATATATTTAATCTTACATTTATTAGTTCTCCTTCATGCAAGACCCCATTCATGTTGGGTGTGATCGATTACCTAACATTCTTTATTGTGTTGGTGGATAAAGAGATGGTGGATCTTTGGGGGTTCTTTTTTGGATTGGTGGTATCTTCACATGGGCTTGACGGTCGTTTGGTTCTTCATTCAGGATCTCTATCAGTAAATAATTCTCCATCGGCCATCCTCCTTTAATGGTTACTATATTGATTCTCATTATTTTTCTTCATTTGTTATGGTGTGTTGGGTTTGTTCTTGAATCATTTCTATAATGGTGGATCACCATTGGAAAGCTTCCTCACTCAACCAACAAGTTATTTAATTGAAAGTTAAAATATTTATTTGTGTTCTATTAACACTTCATAATGACCCAAAAATAATTTTATAAATACTATAAAGGGTATCCATAATAAAATATATTTTTACACTTTAAAGAAAATTATATATTAATTTTATTTGGTTAAATTTATGAGGACTTTATGAATCTTTATAACAATATAGTATATTTTAAGGTTTTAAAATCATTTCTTTAAGGGCATGACTCATATTCACATCAGTTGGTGAATGATTTTAAAAATTTCATTCATTGTAAAAATAATAATTAAAATCACTACAAACTAGAAGAAACCACAGAGAATACAATGGGAAGGATTGTGATTTTAGTTAATTTATTATATATATTCCAGAACCTTTGTTTTCGAAATGATAAAGCATTCCACACTAATTTTCTTTGAGAACCCAAAAAATATCCTTGTTATATTCACTAAAAAAATCACAGAGAATATAAATACTCTTAAAAACCTTCTATATAGTGCTTTATAGTGGAACCTAATCTCTCAATAAGCACCTACCAATCATTTGGAATCACACTCTTATGGTAATGGGTTTCTCTATTCTCATTTACATTTAGGAAACTCCTTTATGTTATGCTTCCTAGTTTCAATTTATGGTTGTTTGGTTGTGTTTTCCAACAACCCAAATACATTCCATGAGATTTATAATTTACTAGAGACCAATTTCAGTCTCATTAATCTCTCCCATAAAACATTATGTAGACTTATTACTTTGCTGAATTTTAGTAAGGGATCTCTCACTGAACTCTTTTTTTCAAGAACCTATTTTATATTATGTCTCTAAATTTCCATATGTTCTGGTTGGGATATGTTATTACACACCCCCTAACATTCATTTTGATTTCATAATTATAATATAACCCTTTAACTATCATTAATCCTTCAGATGAACTTTTATGTACACCCATTTCCTTAGTGAAATTTTTTGAGGGATCCTCTTCTTCTCCTCTTTATCCAAGAACCATCTTTATATTACATCCTTTTAATACAATTCCTAATGTTGGGATATGTTCTAACATATCCACATTATTACACTTATGATCCATAAATTATTTAATACCCCTTTCATTCTCATTAAACCCTTCTATGAACATTAGAATTCCCCTATTATGGACCCGGAATTCCATTATGATTTTCCATGTCAAAAAATTGTGCAGTGAATACTCGTACCCATTACATATCAAGGGTGTTCACCTTTATGCACATATACTTATTTGATTGGGGAATGACGTGTATTTATTCCACACTCCATGATCATTAAATAAAATACTATGAGAAATTAATCCATATTGAATGATCAATGTGGAACACTAAATCATGAGAATAAAATGATTATGATGAGTGCACACCGAATTATACAGTTCGTGAATGAATTGGGTAATGTTTTAGTGTCATGATAAATCATGTTAGGGATTACAATGTGAACATAATACATTATGGGACTTTTTTATCTTCATGTCATGGATTTTATACATGATTTGTGGTTATAATGACATGTTATAAGTTGTTTCCACATTTCTCTTGTTCTCTTTATGTTATCTTGCTATATCATGATTCATTGTTCATTTTTTGGTTATTACTCATTTTATACCCTATTGATATTACTATTGTCTAAAATTTATTACATTATTCATACCAATCCATATTTATTTCCTTTTTGTACCTAATATATCCCCCATTCTTATATATGTCCCTAGGTTACCCAATGCAGTTTTTTGTATGAGGATGTAATGGGTTTTAAAAAATGGTAATATATTTACTTTTTAAAATTTTTTATGTAATGTACCTAATTCACAAAGAAAATTCACTAATAGATACTACTTTTTGTATTATTTTTTAATAATATTCAATAAATCAAAAATTGATATGTAATAATGATAAGGGATATTATACATCGTATCAATGGAACATATTAGTTAATTTTTGAACTATTATTAAAAAACTCTTGGGAAATTATTTGGGATAATAAAAAACTTAATGATACATCCCTAAATATTTTTAATGTATCATGTCATTGATTTACATGAAAATACACTACTTTATGGATACTATAAGTGATAATGGATCTAGCACAAATGTACATATGGGTTAAACCTGAAAACGCCACATTGAGATCGACTCAATTAATAGCTAGTGCATTCCAATATCCCATGATGTACACCTAGTCTGAAATTCATGGGTGATATGTTTTGGTAAATTCAAAATCTTATAAGAAACCATTTTTATTGGAAAAATAATGGAAATATTATTCTATTTTATTAAATAGGAAATAAATTTCCTAGATTAGTGCCTATAATTTCTTTTGTAATGGAAATACTATCATTTATAAGTTATCATATTGATGTTATTGGATTCCAGATTACACATTAAATAGTTTAAAACTACTCATCCTTATATATCAATTTAATCTAATCAATGTCCAGTAATATGGAGAAGCTAGAAAACAACCAACATGATGGGAAATGTGATGACCTCCCAAATGAGATGCCTAAAATGACTGGAGCTGAAGTAAGACTTATTGTGATTATGCCCAACCATAAATGAAAACTCACAAATAACCAATAACAATTATTATAATGTTGAATTAAATCAATGAATAGTAGGAAAACATATCAAGAATGTTCTTCTGATTAGTTTGTGATGGAAATACGATTCAGTATCTATCATGTAAATAATGTGGGATGTAACACCAAGATAAATTCCACAATGTAAATCGAATGTGTTTTAAGTATTGAATAATTTATCCCGAAGTAGATTGTTTTCTGGAATATAATAATAAATTTTTTTTATGGAAGGGAATTAGGAACATCCTATAAAACCCTATTTTGTAAGTTGTACTATGTGTGCAGAATATGGGCTTTATCTGAGTCTATTCTATAATGCAATGGTTAACTACTATTCTAAGGACATATTCAATAGAAATCATTAGAGTGTGAGGATTCAAAATTTTATATGTTTGTATATTAATGTTATGTTAATGAATAAGTATATCAATATCATTTTGACAAAAGTATCATGAACAAAATAAGGATTGTATTCCATTGTCATTATTTATGGATTTGAAACATATTATGAATGTTAGTGGTTACCCATTAATATGATTTTATAATAAAGTAGTATTTTATTAAACACATGATGGATGGATTGATAACCCATAATAGGTGTTTGATTTTTTGATAAATCTAAAGATTATTGAGATGATATGTCTATGAATAATCCCTGAATAATTGATAAAATTTTCAAAGGATCAAATATTTTTGAGTCTTTGGTGATCAATGAAATTTTAGGAATTTTTTTTAATGTATATATAGCAATTTTTATTATTTTATAAGATTTATATTATGATTTTGGAGGTGAAATATTAATGGTATGATAAAATCATTGAGGTGAAAAATAATTAATTTTTTGGTTATTCGTATGGGTATTTATTTTAAGGAAATATATAAGACAAACCATTGGGATTATTTGTTGAATTTTGAAGATTATGGTGCTAAATAATCATATTAGTTTATGAAAAACATTTGGGATTTTCAAAATATATGTGTAATAGCTTGTTATTTTTTCATAGATTATATAATTTATTAGAATAATATTCTAGATAATTAGGCATAAAACACCATATTGAGTATTCATTGTTTGTAGAAATTTGAGACTATGGTAGAAAATAATTAATGTTGGAAATTACAATTATCAATAATGAATACCTCCGGATATTATAAAACTATATAGAAACTAAATTCCTTAAATCTATGAATAGAATCATTAAAAACAAAAGTTAAGATTTTTAAATCATCTACGATGAATCGATATAATTTTCACCAATCAATGATTCATGCTTTCATGGAAATTTAAATTCTATTGGTTGTGTTCTCTATTAAAAGCTATCAATTCATAAGTTTTTAATTCCATGAATATTTTTCACATCCCACTACCATTTTCATAAATGGAAACATATTTATGAGATGACATTTGTACTAATATTTTCCTTTTTATGTGGATATCTTATTAACACTTTTATGATGTGGGTTCTCAAAATAAGATACTTTAATGTGTCAAATAATTTGTTACCGATTATAAGTTCATATTTTGATAAATCATTTTATTAATTGGATTAATAATGTAACACCCCAGGTTTTTAAATTATAAGTCCATTTTTGATAACATATTCAATATGCTACACTAAACACAAAAAAACAATGATGATATAAATATGACCATTTTAAAATTTCTATTAAATTTGTAGATATGAGTAATATTACCTACATTATGAAATAAATATATGTCATAAATATATTGAAAATATATTATTAAAAAATGACAATTTTGGAAATGTTAATTTACCATTCAAAAATATATTTTCAAGAAAAACAATTTATTTACTTTTTTGTTAATATATAATACCTAATTTATACAAAATTTAGAATATGTATTTGATAAATTAGATCAATTTTTTATAATTTAATAAGTGAAATTTTAAGATTATTATGAAAATATATTTTTTCATTGAATACTGAAAATATTATTTTTCTATAAAATTATAATTTTTTATAATATATTATGTTACATAAAAGATCCAAAATTCAATAATGTTTTTTCATAGTTTATATAAGTATTATTTTTTTGTATTTAATTAAATTAATTTTATTTAAATCTTTTTTATACCAGATATTGGTATATGTTTTTAGGACTAAAAAACCTTTTTTTAATACTCTATGGAAATTCATAATGTTCACCATTATAATTATTTAATATAAAACCAAATGTGAAATGATCTAAATTAATTTTTTATATCATAAATATATCATATTGAATTTAAATTGATATAATTTTTTTAACTAGTTATAGAGGTAAAATAAAATCATATTTTTCTTAAAATGAATATTTGAGAAAACTACTTTCCTTCATTCTTCCAATTATTATATTTAAATAAATTATTCCACAGCTGTGATTTTATTTTGATAAAATGGTTTTTAAATTTTTAATAATCATCATTAGAATGAGGAAAAATCATCAACTTCAATTTTGGACAATATAAATAGTATCTAAACTAAATATTTATGACCACTGTAAAAAGATAAAACTTAATTAAGGGTAATAATAATATAGAAAATAATTGAAATAGATTAAACCTTATATTATGAGTATTTATATATATTTTTCCTTTAAATTATGAATATTTTTCTTCATTGTTTTTTTATGTTATAAATAATTATGTAATCAATTTGTTACAAATTATATTCATATACGATATATGAGAAAATTTATTTTTATGTAACATGAAATTTTCATGAATAAATTCTATTTAATGAATTAATAGACTATTTAAGTAAATTATATTTTAATATAATTTTGTTTTTAAATTAGTTTTATTAATTATAATTTATTATATAATTTTTATGATATCAAATGTAATTTTCATAATTGTTGGAAAGTGTTATTATAAAAAACTAGTATTTATCAAAAAAACTCAATTATATTTTAAAATAGAAAATGAATATATTTTGAAAATATTTTTTATAAATTGAAAATTATTTTTTGGAATCAAAATATTTAAATTATATTTTGGTTATTTTTATAAAAATCATTAGAGAGTCAAAATTAGGTAAAAAATAAATATGGTATAAAATTACAGTTTCTATTATTGCATAATAACAATCCCAAATGATTTCATATGTACAATAATGGTTATCAACGACAAAATAAAATTTTACACTTTATAATAATGAGATGTTAAATTTATTTGAAAAATTATATCAATACATTATGAATCGTCCAAAACCTATATTATGTGATAGAATTTTAAAATCATTTAATTAAGTACATGATTCACTTTCACATAAGATTGGGTATTATATTAATAAGTTAAGCCCTTACTGTAATCAAATAATGAATCAAATCTATTTTGGTAGAAATAGTTGGAAAACTCGTGGAATGGTTCGTGGTTGAGATTACGTTATTATATTGAGTTCAAAATCAATGATTGAAATATAATAAAATATTCCCAAAAACATTCTTATATAATACCACACAAAATAACACTTATCATCTCAAAAAATCTATGCATCCCATCCTTAATATTACCTACCATATCTATAGTCTTCCAAAGGATCCTCAAGCTCTCAAAATTTCATCCCTAGAATTTGGAATCAATCTACTAATATAATGGATTCCCTTGTCCTCATTTCCATTCAAGTATATATTTTATGTTATAAGTATTAGTTTAAATTTTTAGTTTTTTGGCGATATTTTAAAAAAACCTTAAGTTCCATTGGATTTATAAATTACTATTGATCCCTTTCATTATCATTATTCCCTCATCTAATCCATTATGTACACCCATTACCATGCCAAATTTGAGTAAGGGATATCACACTCTCCCCTTTTATAAAGAACCTATTTTATATAATTTCTCTCAATTTATATATTTTCATTTAGGGATATGATATTCCATGTACCCTAAATTTATATTTAATTTATAAATTTTGATACAAATCCTTCACTATTGTTAATCGATCCCATTATCTATTGTTTACACCAATTATCGTGTCGAAATTTCTTTCGGGACCTTCTCCTTCTCTTCTTTATTCAAGTCCCTTCATTTTATTCTACCTTATTTTCAAATTAACAATTATGGGATATGTTCTACCATATCATTATTACTAACATTATGATTCATATATGATGAGATGCCCATTAATCTCTCATTAATATTATCAATTAAATTTTATACACACCAATTATGCTTTTGAAATGCCACCATTATTTTCCATAACAAACAATTGTGTTGTGAAAACCCATATCCATTTCATATAAAGGGTAATAAACATTATTAACTTGTATATATTTTATTGGGTTTGTACATGTTTTTATTCCACACTCCTTTATAATGGTATAAAATATTATAATGAATGAATCAATATTGTGTGATCTATATAGAACACATAAGAATGAGAATGAAATTAATGTTACTGGTAAGCCTAAAATTATCTATCGATATAATTCATTGGGTAATGATTTAGTCTCATGATACATCATGAAAGAGATTAAAAATTTAACCTGATAAATAATGGGAAATTTTACATCCTGATTTCTTGGAAGTTAGTCTTGACCTATGTTTATGATGCTGCCTTTAAATTTTTTCCACATTTTCCATGTTTCATTTTTTTATCATATTATATAAAGCCTCATTGTTCATATTTTTTTTCAAACTACTTTTATTCCCAAATTAATATGCCTATTTTCTATCAGGTATTTCTTTTTCTGTGTTATTAAAATTTTATTCCATTATTGTGCATCATAGTTCATCCATTTCATTTTTATGTCCTTAGGTTAACCCATGTAGTTTTATGTATGAGCATGATACGTATGTTTTCAATAAAGAAGATGCATTTCATATTTTATGTTATTATGTAATATACCTAATTCCCAAATACATTATACATCACAAAATTTTGGGTTATATTATGTGTAATATTTTTTTAACAAAATAGGAATTAATATATATTAAAAAGATGATTTGTTATAATTAATGTCCATGGCAATGTAATGAATAAGCAACTACTACTATTATGAGCTATTTTTTTGATAAAATTTACTAATGAGGAATCAAAAATCAAGACCTGTACACCAAGACACACTCCACATACATCCAAATTACACCAATCCCAATGCCTCATGCATCATCATAGATGGTATATACTTTTATATGATGATGAAAAATACGGATTTCCATTGAGGATATCATTCCATTAAACTCAAAAAAAGGATTTCTCTCAATCAGCAGGCCATGTAAACATAAATATTTTCTATTTAAATCCTTCAATATGTGACTAATGGTGTGAAAATCATAGATAAAACAACTATAGTATCAATCTATCCTCTATAAACTCCGAATATCAAAAACATTATTGGGATACTCCAAGGAAACTATTGATATTACCTTTTCGAGATTCACAGATACCCCTGATTATTATATGACGTATCATATGAAGTGAAATTTATCAACCTATATGTGTCATTTCATAATCTAGGATTATAATTTTACTCCTAAATATGTCATGGGGTTTAACTATACTATACTGATTGGAAAAATACATGAAGATATCTTCCCAAAAATCTACGACAATGGAGTCCATGTACTTATGGAAACCCATATTCATCAATTCCCTAAAGGAATATAGTGGATCGATGATAGAAAATGTAATTATAAAGTATTAATAAAGGGAATATATTTCTCAAAATTTTCATGTAGTATATCTAATTTTCTAACAATTACATAATTATATCCCAATCTCAAATCAATCTTCAGAAAGAAACTAGCTCATCAGAGCTGATCAATGTGATTTTTTATATGAGGAAGTGGGTAATGGTTCTTAACAATAATATAATTCAATTACATGTAATCCAAAAATATCCTAAGGTTTCCATAATCATTCTTAGTGATAATCATGAATAGTCACCAATGATAAGTATCGCGTCATATAAACCCACCAAATTCCTAGACTTCTAACTATATCTTAATTTAAAAAAGCTCAGTTGGGTTCGTCCTGTTTTGATGGATACACATTAGTGTTGATCCCAGAATAATATCTATAGGTAACTCTACCTATATCTAGAAATATTTCCTATAAAATCTCTTTTAAAAAACATACCAAATACCCTGAAATGCGGGAGGGATGATAGACTGGCATACTACCTGATCGTTAAGAAAATAGTTGGAAATAATGGGTGAAACTCCACCCAAAAAAAGAGTCTCTAAAATATCATAACCTAAATAGAAAACACATTGTCCATTTTGAACATGCTTACAACCCCCATGTTATGTGAAAGACATTGCGGTTGAAAAAACTAATATGTGCGTGATACAATACTAAAATTTACAACTCATGCATTGGGTAAAATATTTTCATATCAAGAATGAATATATTTCATGAGAAATGATAGCCAACTATATGAAGTTGAAACTGTTCATATAGGAACACACTCTCGGATTTAACTCTTGATGGGTAACATGATTTCTCGCTCCACAAATGAACTCGATCCCAAAATCAAGGATACTCACAATATCAGATGATAAAATTTAATGTGAGGTGATAATGTCAATCAAAATAGATAATAAATTATAGGAAACTAAAATAAAAAAGATTTTATAGATAGCATAATAGTATGGTTTTTGGGTGAAGGATTTTCTACATATATCTTGCTCGATCAGCATCCCTATGCCAAAAACTTACTACTATATGTCGGTCTGAAATGTTGATGCAACATATTAAAATTATAGCTTCTGAGACATCATCCACATCCTCAAAATGAATTCCATGTACTACTCTAGCACCTAGTCTGGTGTAGAGATTTTGATACCACTATATAATTTAGATTTTGTGTATATCCTCTCCCTTTTGGAACTAGGAGAAAAATTCTACAAAAACACTAAATTTGGTATATTGGGTTACTTGTCTAATTGCCGACTTACTTTATAATATAATAATTCTTCAAGTAAATATCCTAAAACACTAATCATAGGAAGTATAACCACTACTTTATACTACCTGAATATCTCTTCCCTCAAATAAGGACTCAATTATACACTTTATAATATCGAACGAACAACCTCTCTAACTAAGAACTGAAACATAGTGAACCACACTTTTATCTCCCCTCGGTTTTTTCACATAGTGGAGTTCCTTGCTCTATAATATATAAATATTATTCAATCATAGTCTATTCAATTAGGATCAGATGTCTTGCATCATCTAATCCTTAAATAATCTCTCTTTATAATATTCATCATCAGTTAAAGTATAAAAAATGATGGATATAATTAAAACTATTTGATTATTACATATTTGATAGATTAAAATTCATTAGAATTAAAAATTATAAAACTTTTTCATCCTTTAATACCTCTTAGTCGAATTACTAACAATTACTACTCTACAAGTCCTATTATACATACAATAATGTTGATATTCATTAACCAAAACATCCCAAAATTTATTGATAGATTTGATAAGCATGTACACTTCAAATATCACTCTCCATTCCATTGGTCTCTTCATATTCTCAATGATATTAAGTATAGACTATATCCTTGAATTATATATAAATAACCTATACCATGTATCCCAGAGTTGATAGATAGATTATTACATTACCCTAATATACAAGGAATCACATCCCAAAGGACAAAATTGTGTAGTATTTTGGGAAAACTAGATACAAACATGAAATTCGGATTGATTATTAGCTAATAAAATTAAAAAAATCAATTAAATCTTATATAATTTCCCTATTGTGTAACCCTAAATTCTAGTCATTTTATTCATATTGTAAAACAAGGAAAATTTGAATCATATAGAAGGGGTGATATTAAATACACATTAAGGGTAATCTTATAATGTGATCTATGAGTAAATATGGGATGATCAATATGGAAATTTTAATAACTATAACACATTACATTTAAATAATCACATATGAAAGAAAAATAAACCATTTAAAATATATTAGCTAATTAATCACATGTAAATAAATTATTAATCATACAATTATTGAATTCATAATGATGGAAATCTAAACCATACACTTGAGGCATCGTCCAAGACATAATAAAATAAATGGGTAACACCATAGCCAAACACATATGTGGTCTGTCTCAAGAGACCTACCGATGCATAGAGGGACTATCTAAGGCCCTTCAAATAATATAATAATTACAATAAATTTATCATAGTATTTCGGAGAAACATAAAAAACATAAACATTCATATTACAAACTATCATAAAACATTCAATACTTTTACCATAAACCATGAATGGTATCTTAATAAAACATTTATAGTCAAATTGACTATACAATATTAAAAAAATAATGGTAAATGGAATCATAATATATAATCCTAAATTATTCCTATAATTCAAAAAAGTATGTTGACATAGATGAAAATAATCTAATAAAATCATACAAAAAATATTGACGAAAACAATTATTAAACCCATATAAATACAATTTTTTGTTAAAATACCCTTTTATATAAAAATAAATATTTTAGATATAAAATATAACCAAAATAATGGAATATGGTTTTTCATTTAATAAAATATGTAATCATTCAGTGGAATCTTGAAAAAATACACGCATTGACAAGAGATTTGTTTTACTCAATATGTTAAAACAATTGAACATTCCTTTAATCGCTTATCAAAACATTCCATATAAAACATGTAAAAAATTAATTTTAAATTTATTAAAATAAATTAAAAATATAAATAAAATTTTATTTATTTTCCTTACATACCCATATTAATAAATATAGAAATTAATATCATGATTTTGACATGGGGGAAATTATTTGATAATTAAATCATTAAATATTCAAGGGGTCCCATGAATTATTGAACAAATAAATCAAATTTGTAACACCCCATGATTTTATGAGATATAATATTTTCAATTTCATTTTTGTCTTGTGTTTAACAAAATAGTAGGATTATCTTGTGCTATACACAACATCATATTAGCTTTTTATAAAAGTGACACTATATTTGGCTTTTGTTACACACAATTTCAAGTTCTTCTGATAGAATTCATTTCACACATTACTGATTATAGATTATGATCAATGAATAAAAGAACTATGTTCGTATTATGTTTTATGACACACCAAATGATGCTTGTACTAAATGGAACACTGACTTGGCTTACATTACAGGCATAAGAGACCATTCTCAATAGCTTGCGTTGTACGCAATACGGATTTTCAAAAAACAACGATAAATTATTAAAATATTAGTATTTGATGGGATATAAACTAGCCATTTTGAATAGTATTAACCACTTTTGGAATTTTATATACCATTAACAGTCATCTTATGTATTTTCTAGACATTATAAAAGAACAAATTCAATTTTTTTAATAAAATATGTATTATTCAAAAAATGTAGTTTTGCCTCCTTTTGATGATGCAATAATTATAAATATAGTTTTTATCACTTCTATATATTATATTTTAAAAAATAATAATTTTATTTGGAATATTTACATAAAAAATTACATTGGTTGAATTTATGGTATTTTTCTGATAAAATTCATATTTTAATGATTTGTGAAAAATAGTTCATTTTGATTCAAAGTTGCATTTTCATCCAATAGTTTTATATAGTTACATTATATTTTAATTGATTTTAAAGTGAAAATAGATTATATTTTTATCATTTAATTCAATTTATTTCATTTTATGTAATTTTACATTTAAATGTTACATAAACACATGTAAATATTTTTATAGTTTTTACTTATTAAAAAACCATTTCTCAGTTTTGAACACAGGAATTAATTTTTAATTAATTAATTAAAATTATATGTTTTTAATTTTGAAAAAATGAATCCATATTGGGAATTAGTGGGTCCAATTTATGTTAATAGGCTACTTTCAAATTTTTTGATATAATGAATAGTAACTACATTATATTTTATTTACCACAGTTAAAGATAAATCTGGTAAATTAGGGTAACAAAAAATATGATAAAGATTATAATATTATATAGAAACATTATGAAATCCTATTGGATGAATAAATTTTGACCGATATTAACAAAGGGTTGGATTAGATACATTTAAAGGACTTTTTTCCATGAATGTGATGTAATTATAATAAATACAAAAGAGGGTGGCATCATGTCACTCTCTTATATATTATAAGAATAATAATTTCAATATAGAGATATCTTCATAAAAAAGAGAACATAAATCATATCCAGAAATCTAGTGAAATTATATACATCATGTAAATTTATTTATAATTTTTATGAACTAAATAATTACCTTTAATGATGACACAATAGTGATTATGAAATTATTTTATTGATATAAAAATAAAATAAATTATTTTAAAAATGTCAAAATAAATATCATAGGAACTAATTAATGCGGTATATGAATTTTCTAGGTGGCTATGATGTTTTACGAGTGTATTTAAGATTTTTCTTTGAATTTATTAACTATTTGGAGTTTATTTAAATTAAAAAAAATTTATAGTGTCAAAATTGACACTATTAATATTCTATAAAAACAACATATTTTTATTTTATTTAAAAATCAAAAAATATTCGGAAATTAGAGTCAAAAGTAAATGTTATAAAATTTTATAAAGTAACCAATTATGGAAAATTTACAACACATATGTAAATATTTATAGCCATTTCATATTTAGAATTTTATTACCAAAAAATAAAATTAAATATATTAAATATAAAAATATAAAAGTGATAAGGTTAAAAATAAAATAAAATCTTGTATAAATTTTATTATATGAAACCATTTCTACCCATATCCATTTTAGTTTCAAAATAAATGATTTTGGGACCGTTATAAAATTAAAATTAATTTAAAATAATATTATATTTCAAGACTGTCCTAATGTGCCCTGCCTCCCTCTTATAAAAGGCCACCACCTCTACCCACATACTCACACATATCAAGCACTTTGTCTTGTCTAAAAAATACTATAATAAGATTACCAAATACCTCCCTTTACCCTATGGGCCTAACATTTCACATAAATACATTATATGGAGACCTTTTGTGCAAATCAAAGAAGGTACTAAAAAAATATGTAATTGTTTTATCACCTCTTTCAAATTTATTTTGTTATTCTTCATCCTCTTCATTTGTTTTCCTCATACTAAAGTAATAAATAGAGTGTGTCATGTATGATGAGATATTATTATAATTATGGTACAACCTTATACCTCTTTTTATCCATCATACAAATAACAATATCACCATGCATGCATACATATGGCTTACCGTCTCAACGATATGGTGTAATTTGTTATTTAACAATAAATAGTTCTTATGTTTATAATGATAAGTATAGTGGATGTAAATAATGAATATAACATTATAATTATTCTTTATAATTAATATACTATCTAATTCATTAACATTGAACCCTTAAGTTGTTGATATTGTTGCTTGTTTGTATGTATGACCTCCCGTCTCCATGACACGATTAGATTCATTCTCCACATTAACCATTAAAAATGATTATAATGTATATGATTAAATTCTTATAAAAATGAAATAAAAATTCTACTAATTCATATATGTTATATATATATATATATATATATGCCTTTTTCATTTACGTGATTCTATTCAATTCAATAAGGAAATGTCATCAGTGTTAATGCATACGTACTACCTACCGTCTTCATGAATGTTGTATTCTATTTATTTTATCTATCTATTATAAATATTTATATACATAATATTTATTATATATAAATAATATTTTACGTTATTTAAGTAATTAATTCACGATATATGTAATAATATTATGAATAAAAATTCAAAACATATATGATAAATAAAATGATTGTTACCCAAATCATTGCTTTAACATGTAAGTGATAAATAAAAAGGTAATATTAAATTATATGTTAATCATATATGATATCATAAATATTAATATGGTTCTTTTAGAAGTTAATAATATGTTCAAACCTAATTTAAAAGGGTTTTAGAGACATATATAAAGAATCAGACCTAAGGCAAGACATAATTTTCCAATCTCATTTTTATCTGAGATTGATTATACATAAGTATTAATGGGGTTATAATTATCATCCATTCCCATGTTTTCTAAAAAAATCATAAATATTTTAAAATTATTCTTTGTATTTTTAATGTAATATTTACCCATTTATTACTTTTACTACATGGTATGGTCGGAATCGTTTTCTTATTTTCCATATGAGGTACTTTTTGAGTTTTCTAGGAAGAGTAAGAGAATAATATTTTTTTTCTTATAAAACATGAACCGATTTTTACTTCTTACTAACACATTATTTACATGAATCTTCTAATACATGATTTCATGATTATTTTATACTAAATTATTATTTTTTAAATTCAATGGGAATTTTAGAAAAGAAATCATTTTTGAATAATAAAGGATACTTTCCTCAAGAATTTTGTTCAAGTATATTATATAATTTTTTCCCATCTAAGATAACGCTCCTTAAATATGTTTGTGTTTCTATCACTATTACTTATTTTCCTTGACCTAGTTAATTATGGAATACTATTTTATTTGGATTATGTTGTGATGGAATGATTTCTAAGAAACCCATTTTATTTCTTGGGTTATGTTATGATGAATGATTAATGTATTAGTGGAACATGTAAGAAAGATTTTATTATGATATGGGCGGGAACTATATCTCCCTCCAATGAATTGGGTAAATATTTATATCTCATTATATAAAAATTGCTATGATATAATGTAAATCTAGTTCAGTAATATATTTTTGGAATGAAAAGTAAATCTTATGTAGTAATAAACAGATGGAATGGGAAGTAAATCCGGTTCAGTAATTAACATTTTCCATTATAATGGTCCTCTCAGAAATGTCTAACATCTATATAAATCATTTGATGTGCATATTTATTTTACACTATACCATGTTTTTTCTCCAATGTTATTATATCATGGTTAATATTCCTTTTTGATCAATGCCTTACGTACTACCAAGATTTATTGCATGACTTAAGATTTTGATATTTAAACATTCTATTCATGTTTTTACAATCTTATGTTTATTCATTGTTCCTTGTTCTCAATGTTTACCCTTATTTCGAATTGAGCCCACCCATTTAATGTTATATTTTCGTAGGATATAAATAAAGGTTTTAGGTTGGAAAACAAAAGGGTAAGATCATTATGGAAGATACTGAAAACAATTCACCAAGTTAGAATATTATGTCCCTTGTTTCTAAAGACACAAAACTAATATGGTCATTGGGTGTATATTTGTGTATTGTATTAAGTATTCTGAAAAAGAAATTTAATGTCAAGGTATGTCAATATTGGGTCATATTAATCTTCCCCAGCAAAGAATAACAATTGAAAATACATTGTATACAAATATAATAAACTAATTAATTACATGAAAAGTAAATGGTGGTGTATATAACCCTCACAAAAGAATATGGTTGTATCACATCAAACTATGCATCAATGAAATGTGATTGAGTTGAAATCCTTTACCTTAAGATTAAATTTTTTGATCATTAATAATGATCATGTATAATGGTTTTAAGAATGTTATTAACTTATATCAGAACCATATTCAAATTTTTTATATCATATGGCATCTTCTTATTTTAATTTATCACACATTTGATGATAATGTTATCTTATTACCCTTGTTTTAGGTATTAACTGCTTCTTTTTCTTATGCATTAATTGTCATGAATGTCTTGGTAGTTATTAATAAGATATATATAAATGATATAAAAATTATATTAATGTAATAAATTTAATATTTACTCATTAAGTTCATTTTTAGAGAGAATAATGATATTTTGATAAAGAAAATAAATCTCATCACATTGTGGAGACAATATGTGGTATGTACAAATGAGTTATAGTATCAATAACTTAATAAGATAAAAGAAAAGAAGTTTATGTTATAATAATTTTTACAAAATAAATATCATGTCATAATGATCATATATATCAATTACATCTATCATTCTTCCTATATAAGTAAAGTTATTATGAAAAAACGCATTACACTGCGACGTAGAGATGATAAGTCGTATATACACACATTCTATGCTTTTATATTTTGTAGGATAAAAAAGGGAGAATATGGATATCCCATAATATTATTAACATATAGTCATATATATGATACTCTATTTATTATTTTCAAATGGAAACAACACATGAAGAAGAAGCGGAAGAAGAAATGAAATTGGATGAGCTGGTAAAAACAATTTCCTATTTTTAGTGGTCTTCAATTTGAAATTTTTTGTGCTTCATATGGATAGTCTACATGGATAACAATGATATCATAAACTTTTATAACGATGTGTTTATGAGAAATGGGTAGGTTTTGGTTAATCTAGAAGGCTTAATATTTTTCCAGTAATTGAGGGATCTGGTTCCCAATTATAATTAATATGATGTGTGTATTCGGAAAAACAAAAACTATTAAATTAATTTTAATTAATTTAAATTTAAAAATGGATCCAATTTGATTTTTTTAAATACAATATAAGTATGTTTATAAATACCATCAACAAATAATTTTTAGATGAGTTTATGTCACATTCATTTCCATATCATTTGGATTTAACCCTTATTCTGTTCCTTTAACTCCTACTATGAGAACATATGTTTTTAATCATTAAGGATTAATATATTATCTATAAAATGAAAAAAATAACCATAAATGGAATATTAATGACATTTATATATCTATAAAAAATCAGTTTTCCAATTTTTTATTTTATATCATTTAATAAATTGTAATTTATTTTCAAATATCTTTAACATCAATTTTCATACTACTCAACAATTGAATTTTTAAAAAAATCATAACAAAATGATATATAGAGACTATATATTTTCATCCATTAAAATTACACATCATTTTCAGAATACATAAAACATAATACAAAGAGATTCCAAAAAGATTATACGAGTATAATTCCATTGGAAACATGGAAACATAAACACTAATATAAAAGTGAACTTCCTTATCTCTCAATAGGTTTTTCATGGATAACACCCTTCTTAGAAACATCGTACCTAAAACATATATTCATAAAATAGTAAATTAATAATAAAAATTAGTGAGATAAGATTCTCATTATTGGTAAATAAGGGCAACATTTAATCATAAAAATGATTATAATGGTTTGAGAACGTGATCATAAAATTATAAGATGATATGCTAGAAATCATTAGATTATAAAAACAAATAATGGAACAAAGATTGAAATTTTATAAGACATTAATTATTAAAAAATATAGTACATAATCCAAGAAATAAAAAAATAGGAATAAGACATGAAATTTTAGAATACAAATAAGCATATAAAATGATTTTCATAGTATTCAAGGAATTGATACCAAGGACGTCATGGTTTTATGGGTTCCCTTACCATAAAATCTTGGTAGTTATGTTTCACTCCCATATCCATCTCAGTTGTATGTGTTCACTTCTCATACCATGTGGTAGTCATGATTGAATCCCATGGCCATCTCATTAGTCTACGTTAACTCCCAATACTATCTTAGTCAATATCATGAGATATAAATCATTACTAAATTCATTTGAGGGAGATATAGGTCCCAAACATAGATAATGAAATCATATGTACATATGACACAAAATCAAAAACAATCCTATCAAAACCCATAAAACGAAATGGGTTTTGTAATTAAGTAATAATATCATAACCTATATAAAAAGATACATGTATCATAATTATTTCGTCATAAACATAAACTGTGAAAAAAATATGGTTTAAAAAGTACATAACTCATGAAATAGTTGAAATTTTAATAAAAATAATGCCATCACAACATAATTTTGAACTTTTATTTCCAAATATTGAACCCATATTTCAAATCTAAAAACACCTAAATGGCTTAAAATTAATTTCAAATTAATCTCATTTTCAGTCAATGAAATTAAATTTTTATATTACTCATTAAAATAATAAGTCTATTTTGTAAAATATTAATAATAATGTTTTCAAATATATATATTTAAAACAAGCACGCCCCCAAAAGGCAGTAATCATATCTTTTTATAAAAATATATCTTATATGTGTAAAATTCAATTTCTTTTTATATCGTGTCTAGAAAATACATAAGATCAATGTTAAATATTTTATTTAATATAATATATATATTAATTTTATATAATCTAATCTATGTGAATTTAGTTTTTTTTCTATAAAATACTCTTCATCGCATTTAAATAGTTTTTTAGAAAATGATTTCCTTTTATTTTAATAAGGGTTTTATATTCATCAACAAATAATTAGACACAAAATAATTTATTATATATAAAATTTTAAACTATATTTTTTTTATTCCATTAATAATGTTCATTCCAACAATTATAATGTATTTTTTTAATCGTAAAATTTAAATAACTATTTTTGGTTTTTTTAAGCACAATGTAGCGTGATAAATATGCTATCGAGGAAGAATAATTTAAAAATAGACATTTCTTAAAATATATCATGGTTAAATTCTCACCTCATTTAATAAATTATGTCCTCAAAATTTTAAATTTCAACTGAAAATCAAGGGTTGATACATTTAAATTATATTTAGGGAATGAAAACTCGAATATAGGATTATGAAATTATCATCCTAATGACAGGGAAAGGGATAACTGTAGTTAAACAAAAAATAGGCTTTTGAATAGGATAACATAATAAGAAAGTGAAAGTATGGATATATAATATAAAAACTAGAAATTTATAATGTAGAGTGATAATGAAAATGATCATTCAAAAGTTAACCATCACAAAACAGTCAATTTTTTATTTGTTAAACGGCCATTTGTTTCTCCGAAAGAAATGTAAATGAAAAACCTATTTTTTAACATCATTCACACAGTTGAGGGATTATTTAATATCTATATGAATCACTCATGAAAAGATAATTGATTTCATTCTATTTCATAATATCATCCTCTGGTTTTCTTATATTTATTTCAACTTCATTTCTTAAAAAATTAAAAGATATTATAGATTAATTTTATTCAATAAGAAGCTTCATCAAAATATCCATAATTCATTCAGTCGTTCATTAAAATTTATCAAACCCAAAATGGATTGAATAGGTTTACCAATATGATAAACCATAAATCAACCTTAATAAATAATTTCAAAACATCATCTTAATCCAGTCTATAAGTAGTTACCTTATGACTCAATAAATTTTTTTTCATCGAAATTCCAGGTCAAATAATTTAAAAAAAAGGTAACTAAATTTCCAAATAAACAGAACATTAGTCTCTCTAAAAAATAATTATTCTCTTATAATCACATATAAACTATTTTATCCCCTTAACAACATTAATTAAAACATTAATTTTTTCTATCCTTAAAGAATAATTCCCAAAGTACAATCCTAATATATCTAATGATTCAATTTACAAGAGAAGAATTGATGAAAAAATTATGAAATCCAAACACATGAGAAAATTAATCATTATATATAATTCCAAACCCATTTACTACACTTCATCATCTTATTCCATAATACCTCATTCTTTTAATTTTTTGTATTATCCTTATCATTTCTAGTATTACCATTTTTTTAATAACCTTACTGCTTCTAACAATTAACAAAACCCTGACACATAATGTCAGAAACACTAATCATAGTGATATAGTCATGAAGAATCATTTATAGGTTTTCTAAATCATTATTGTTTTCTAATATATGAATCCATAGGTTTAACATACTTTATCCGTTATCATTACCAATTTGGTATGATGATATATTATAAATAGGATTATCAAGTATGTATTTGGGTTATCATTTCTAATGAATTATTTCCTAAATCTAGTTCCCAAGGTTTCCATTAAAATTTATATGGTACCAACTATAATGACAATAACCCCAGTAGCCCAGAGTTGGTGGTTACATTTTTTACATTGTTATAAGATATCATGAATCACATCTTGAAGTGACAAATATTTTATCAGTATTTTTAATCTAGAACCATAAATTAAATCCATGATTCTTTTTAAATGATAAATAAAAAATTACATCATTGAGTTTTTTATTATTGGACCATTTTGTAGCCTTGTATATTAGTTATAATATTTTTCGTGGAATCCTTGTGAAAAATGAACACTTTGGAAGGGGTGATCTCAAATTCTATGTAATGTTAAGCATACAAAAGATGATATGATTAAATATGGCATTAAAAATATTACAAGGTAAATAAATGGATCATATTCCATTTAAATAATCACATTTTCTAGGAAACATTACCACAAATACTATACTAGTTCAATAATAACATAGAAATAAATTCCAAATCTCATAATGATGGTATGCATAATTCAAGACATTATAAATATAAAATAGAGTCCTTATCCAAGACATATAAAAATTTATGGGTAATTCCTTGGATAAATATATATCTGGGCTTTCTCAAGATACCTACTGATTCATAAAGGGGCTATAGTGGAACCCTACCATAGCATAGTAAGTCCAATTCATTACTCATACGAAATAGGTGAATCATAAACAAGATAATAATTCCCATTGAAAACTATCATAGAGACATGAATATATTAACCATAACCAATTAATAGTATCTAAAATGAACATCCATAATCAAACTGATCATAAAAAAATCAATAAACTATTTTAAATGATATAATAAGAAGTTAAACTCAACTAAATATATGATTGAACTGAGGATGATGACCTAGATAAAAATAATCTAATAAAATCAATGAAATTTATTATTAAAAACACATAATAAAACCATATGAAAAAACTTCATAGAAAAATACACATTTTAAAAAAAACCACTTTCAATAAAAATATACCAAAATGAAGATACGAGGTTTTTTAATTTTTTTTAAATATTTATACATTTAATGGAATCTATAAATAATAGTCACGGTAGTTGGAATGTCGTTGTTGTGTATATTGAAAAACATAACAATCATTTATCGTATGTGAGAAATTCCATCGAATACATGTGAAAATATTACATTGAAAAACATTTATTTAAATTAATAATTAGAAATAAAATATCTCATATAATACTATCTTATCCATAAAAATTAATTGGTTATATAATATCATGAATATTGAAAATAAAAACAAATATTGATAATTAAATCATCAAACGATATGGTTTACCATACCACATTAAAAATTTATATCATAAGAACCAAGAAAGAATAAAAATTATCAAATAATTAAATAACATGATAAAAAATAATAATGACATGGTTAGTCAATGGGGTTATATATACACTACATAAAATAATTTTTGTGTATAAAATCAATCTATTCCTCAATTAAAATATATTTATATAAAGTCCTCTACCTTATACTTCCATTAGTCGAATGTGATTTAACCTCATGTTTGTTGGTTTTAAGAATTTTATTCAGTATATAAAAATAGTATTTATATTTATTATATCATATATGATATTATGTTATCATGTATTTGGTGACAATATTTGGTTACTACCATTTTCTGAATATTAATTACATCATTTTCCT
The DNA here is from genome assembly GCA_963277665.1 of Viscum album. Lineage (NCBI taxonomy): Eukaryota > Viridiplantae > Streptophyta > Magnoliopsida > Santalales > Viscaceae > Viscum > Viscum album. Next base: position 686,528,085 of record OY728129.1, on the reverse strand, counting down.
AGGCATGTTCTATCATTAGAGTCTCTATTATTTTTATAGGATATAGATACAAAAACTCTAGAGTGAATTTAATAATATAAATATCAAATTTAATAATTAAATTCATTTTTATATCCATTCATGAATGTTATATATAGAAATGAATTGCATCGCGTCGTGGTTATGGTAAGCTATACATATACACAAGTGACCATATTATACCCATAATAATTTAATGTATAAGGTATTTTATTATATATATTTTATTGTAAAATAATAATCATTTAATAATTATGATATATATATATATATTATTTCCATAATTATACCCATCTATCTAATGTGGTGATTAAAAATTTATTACACCCTATTTTAGTGATGGTAAGTCGTACGTATGCACGCGCATTGGTTATTTTTCTTAGGATAGATAAAAAGAGGATTATGTTTTCCCATATTCATAATAGAATATCAGAATATATATGAGAATTTATTTCTTTATAATTTAATAAACATATGATTAGTTTTTTGAAGAGGAAATGAACATGGATGGTTTTATAAAATTAATTACATCTTTTTTAGAAGACATGATATAGATATATCCTTAATTGATCTAAGGTTAGTCTTTTTCGAATAATAGTATCTAGAGAACTTGGAATAGTATTTTGGGAAGATAAATGGCAAGGGTTTGGTCGAGAATTTATTTTCAATATTCTAATAATTGTGGGAGGAGATTCTCATCTATAATTTAGTTATAGGGAACCTTTAGAAACTCAAAAAATAATAAATTCATATAAATTAATTTTCATATCAAAATAGCTCCAATGTGAGTTATATAGAATAAAATATTGTTTTTGGTCAAAAAACTATCAAATAATGAATTTTAGATATGTGTAGGTAACATTCATACCCTAATCATTTCACTATAACTTTTCTATAGTACCTTCAACTCTTATAATGACACCATTTGTTTTCACTTTGTAATTTTTAATATAGTTACATTAAAATATAAAAAGAACCCAAAATTGATCATTGATTAAATTTTAATCCTCAATAAAATCAATTGATTTTTTTTTCTATTTCATACCATTTAATAAAATATTATTTATTTTATAATATCATTGATGTCAATATTGATACTATTCATAACATAAATCTATAAAAATATCATAACAACATTATATACTCAATGAAACTATTTTAAAACATCACTAACTTAAAAATTAAATCTATAAATTTCATGGATGACATAAATTATATAAAATTTTGTTTATTTTTTTATTTTTAATATCATTTATTTGATATTTACATTAATTAAAAAATTTATTTATCATCAACATGAAATCATTTATGTTAATTATATATTTCCTAAAAATAAAAAAAAATCCAAGATTATGATTAACATTTTAAACTTCCCACTACTATTTATATCCTTATATATCTTCTAGGTAACCCAATATAAAAATATTTAACTTGTTAAAAACAAAAGTATGATATCATTACTTTTTCTTTTATAATTGTATACTATAAGTGTAATAATGTAATCCTTGTGGATCAAAGAGCTTTAAATTTCCCTAAATATAATTGTTTCAAACAAACCCCCCCCCCTATAAATTTAGGACAAGTTTTATGGAATTTTTATAATATTTATAATATTATTTTTTAACCTTAATAAACTAATTTACACTTAACCATGGTAATGAAAATTAATAAAGGTACTGTTCATTTTGTCCAAAATGAAAAAGTTATTTATTTATTTATTTTGCACCTTCTGATTACAAATATGGTTTTTAGTTAAAATATTTAAGAACACATAATTTTTTCAAATTAATTTAAAATTAATACCACAAATGCAATGAGAGAACATTCTTTTTTAATGTGAAAACCTTTAAAATATCGAAATGTTTTTATTCCCACATTCAAAGGGAAATTGAAACAAAATGACCAAAATTGGCTTAAATAATATAAAAGTTATCTTATTAACTTTTAAAACCAAAATAAAATATATTTTAACACTCTAAATTTTTTGCAGTAATAAAATTTTACAATTAAAATTCAGTATAATTTTACGGTTCGAAAAAACATAAAACATATCATAAAAATTAAAAAATTACATCAATTTAAATGTGGATATTTTTATTTAAATGATTAATTTTATTTTATAAAATATAATTTATAAACGCGATAAAAACATTATTTAAAACAAGAGTTCCATCAAAATGTGGTTAAACATCCTTTTTATAAAAGTACATCTTTTATGTGTAAAGTTAGATATGTTATATTATCAGTTATAGAAAACATATAGGAATAAAGTAAACTATTATATTTAATATATTACAAATATTCCATTATTATAATCCAAAAAATTTTATCTCTTTATTTTATTGGTATAAAACGCACTTTTGGGAATTTAAATAGTTTATATGAAAAATATTTCTATTTAATTTAAAATGGGTTTATCATAATTTATAAATAACTAGTCAACAATGTTGAGTCAAATGTTCTTTGAATTCTATATCATGTTTTGGAAATCACAAATGTATTTTATCTTGTTAATCATATCATTTACATATCTATTTATCATATTGACGTTTTCATCATATCATTTACTTATTAGTTTATCGTATTGACGTTTTTATCGTATCATTTACTTATTTGTTTATCGTATTGACATTTTTACCGTATCATTTGCTTATCTGTTTATCGTATTAACGTTTTTATCGTATCATTTACTTATATGTTTATCGTATTGACGTTTTTATCATATCATTTACTTATATGTTTATCGTATTGAAATTCTTATCGTATTACTTACTTTTTTGTTTATCGTATTGACAGTTTTATTGTATTATTATTTACCAAACTGCATATTCGCACGTCCGATCATGGTAATGATTTTCTTTTCCATCGGCACGTCCGATCATGGTAATGAATTTCTTTTCCATTGGCACGTTCGATCATGGTAATGATTTTCTTTTCCATAGGCATGTCCGATCATGGTAATGAACTTGTTTTCCATCGACACGTCTGATCATGGTAATGATTTTCTTTTCCATCGGCATATCTGATCATGGTAATGAATTTCTTTTCCATCGGCATATCCGTTCATGGTAACAAGTTTGTTTTCTATCGGTTCGTCAGTTCATGGTAATGAATTTGTTTCTCATCGGCATGACAATTGATAGTATTCTTTTACTTCGTAAACCGATGTTTTTCTTTCAATACTATCTAAACCAACAATTACCTTACGATCTCCGGCAGATACAAAAATTTCATTTTTTTTTAAAAAAAAAGCATTTTTTTCTATCTTTTGATTTCTTTTCATCTAATATCAACCATATAAGATCAACGGTCACCCCTTTTCCGCCTATAAATAGACCCCCCTCCCCAAACCCACACCGGTTTTTTAGGATTTGTGATGAAGCTCTGCTTAACCAATTTAAGTCATCATACGATCTTTCAAGCGGATTAACATATATGCCTCAGTCCTCTGCTAATACTCCCACTGAAATGTCTTCAAAGACTTTTATAGAGAAAAACTTTTTGAGAGAATGGTTGGTTTCTCATGACTTTTTTTATTCATATGATTCTAAAATGAGAAGAATCATTCTGTTTCAAGGCTGGGAACATTTATGTGTTGAAAAACCAGTATCTCAATACCTGGTTCTTTTTGATGAAGTCACTCAGTTTTATAAAAATATATCGTTTGATAAAAACATGACTATCAACTTTGTTGTGTACGATAGAAAGATTTCCATGTCTGTGAATCAAGCAGCTCATTTTCTAAAAGTTCCAATAGAAGGTTACTCTTTCTGTCCATCTCATAAACTACCCGAGGAAGTTGGTACGTTTAACAAAGAAAATGCTGAAAAGTATCTGATTATTATAAATGATGAAAAAAGGAAAGTTGCCCATATTTCTCCGGACAATAGATTTGTGAATCTTTGGATGCAAGGTTTTCTTATCCAAAGGAAACGAGATAGAGAAAATCTGAATGTTTCTGATGTTTTTATGCTTGAATATCTTGTAAATATGAGAAAAGTAAATCTCATGGGATATGTTTTTGAAACAATCAAGAATGTTATGTTAGGAGGAATTATGTCCCATTTGATTATGTATCTAGCTATTCTTACAATATTCATTCTCGGGAGTTTTAAGTTTTGTAATATTCCTTTGAAAGGAAATATGATAGATTTGAAGCCCTCCTGGATTAGTAAGAGTATAGTGAAGAAGTTGAATGTTTGTTTTGACCCAAATTCAAAACTTTTTGTGAAATATTTAGAAGCATAATTGGCTCAGGATCAATCGACACCTATACCTATCAAAGATAATCCTTCTTTTGGTGTTCTTTAAAAGTCAGATCCACAAACCAGTTCAAAGCCAAAGAAGAAACCAAAGTACAGTAAGGAGGTTGTGGGAAAGTGGAGAAAAGAAAGAGAACAGATAAAGGAAGGGGATCTAAAGTTCTGTCTTGACCCATCTTAAGCTTTTGCATAAATAATAAGTGTAGAAGAAACCCTTCAAGCTAAAAAAAGAAGTCTGTTTTGAAAAGAATGGCTTAAGAATTTGATATCTCTAAAGTACTCAAAATGGTTGAGGATTCTAGTGCTCAACTAACGGAATAAATAAATCAAGAACCAATCGTACAGAGTATTCCAGAGAAAGAAAAAGGTAAAAAGATGATGGAAGATATAGAGGAAGTTTAAGAAGAGGAAGGAGATTTTCTTTTGGAATTACTTCAGAGTTCAAAAAAGAGTAGAGAATAATCAGTTCAAAAGTAGAGTGAAGGTATTCAACAAGTTCCTCATGTCGATCAAGAACCTATTGAAACTTCTGAAACTCTAGATAAAACACCCCCTCCATAAAAGAATGGTTCTCAATCTTCTCATACTAAAAAATTTATTGTCATCAGTGAAAAATTAGAAGAAGAAAGAAGGGAGAAAGAAAAAGAAAAAGGAAAACAGCCAGTTGTTGATTCAAGCTGATCAAATGAACTGCTTTCATACAATGAAGATACTGATTCAGAACAAACAATTTCTATCAAGAGAAGTGATTACATTTTTCATGTTTTAAGAAGGGTTGAAAATACTATTCCTTACTTTCCCAGGCTGGAAGGAAAAATTGATTTCATTACAGACAATCAGAAAAATAAATTTGGATCTATAAGATAATTGAGGAAGAAAGTTTTGTCAGTTGAAGCTGATTTGAATGTTTTATCTGAAACCTTAGCTGCTCATAAAAAGGCTTGCAACAGGATGACCAAGTGGTCATACAAAACAAAAATCTAAGTTAATGAACATGAGATAGAAATTGAAGATATAAGGAGGTTGTCAAATGATGTTGCGATTAATTTAAATAAACTTGACAAAGAAACTGTTGAAAGATTGAATCAGGTAACTCATGGTGCATAAATTCCTTCAGTAAAATAATTGCAGGAGAGAATGAATTCTTTTTAGTATGAATTCTGAAAAGTTTCATCTTTCAAAGGTGAAATGGTTTTGCTGACGAAAAAAAATTCTATGTTATCCAAAGATTACAAAAAATTTCAATAAAGAATTGATACCCTTGACGAAGTAATCAGAGTTCCAGAGGAGACTATCAATAATCAAGATCAAATCTTTTCCGACCAACAAGAGATTCTTAGATCTCAGGGAGATTCAATTTCTGAAGACAAGAAAGAAATCAAAAATATGAAAGCTGTTCTTCATGAGCTAATAAAGAAGGAAAAGGAAAGAGAGAACAAATGTCTGTTGTATTTGTTTTTCTTTTCTAATGAAACCTGTCTATTTTGTAATGACTTTTATGATACTTTTTCTTTTGTCCTGTATTTATTTTCTCTAACTATTTCAGGAAACTCAAGGTTACCCCATTCTTTTTGTAAATCACAAAGGGGAAGAATGTTTTATAAAGGTGGAGAATGTTTTACAAAGGGAAAATGTTTTAATCAAATACTTTGAAACCAAGGAAAATCCATGAATACAATCATTAGGAAAGTATACACCAAAGGGGGAGTTAGTAGTATTCAAATTCATTTTAAAAATAGTTTCCAATAACTCAGGGGGAGATAAGTATTTCTTGTTATCTTTACATTGTGTTTTGTGGTTTCCAAAAAGGGGGAGATTGTTGAGTCAAAAGTTCTTTGACTTCTATATCTTTTTTTGGAAATCATAAATGTCTTTTATCTTGTTAATCGTATCGTACTGACTCTGTGAATCGTATCGTACTGACTCTGTTAATCATATCGTACTGACTATGTCAATTGTATCGTACTGACTCTATCAATTGTACTCACTTTTGTGTATCTTACTTTGTATCATATCAATACATTACATTTATTAATACTTATAATACTCATATTTTATTTACTTTCTTATTTTGGTACTTAGTCAAAAAACAGATGTTTCACATTAATCATACTCTTGTTTATCAACTTCATATGTATTTTGTTTTAACCAATACGATGTCGTTGATTTAGTTACAAACTAATCAAAATGATTTCGTACTTTCTGTTTCAATATGATCGTTATAATGCCAGGTGTCCAAGTCCCTCTGAGTTTTTCGGAGAAATATGACCATTGGAGGAAATGTGACTATTGGAACCTCTGGCCTCTAAATAGGATGTAATTTGAAGCCAAGAACTAGAATACTGTGACAACTGTGATACTTTTCTTCTATTAAATTCTAGAGAGAGACAATGTGACTTCTCTCATGATTTATGCTTTGTGTGACCGATCTTCGTATCGAGGGCTTTCAAGTGATTGAAAGACAGAGGTACCGATTACCTACAAAATCAATGGTTTCCAGGGATCGGTAGACAGACATTCCGATCATCGTATCGAGGGCTTCCGGGGATAGGCAGACAGACGAACTGATCATCGTATTGAGGGCTGCCAGGGATAGCTAGACAGATGTACCGATCATCGTATCAAGGGCTGCAAGGGATAGGCAGACAGACGAACCGATCATCGTATCGAGGGCTTACCAAGGTGGTGGTAAGACAAACCTTTTATCCTAGGTGAAATGATAACCCTTCCCTTTGGGTGAAAATAATTGTAATACTTTTACTTTTCCGTTCTTGTTTGTATTAGAAATGAATTTTTATTGTTTCCTTTGTTCATCACACTTTCAATTGTAATTGTTTCAATTAAAATTATTCTTTTACATTTTGTATTAATAGATTCTATACGCTTTATGGTAGAATCTCTCACACTTATATTACTCTGATTATTGTATTCATCTTGAATATAATTACTTTAATTTTCTAATTGTATTACATAACATCATACCTTTATATTCAATACAATTGTGGTTGTTTGTTTATGTTGTGAATTGTATTAGTTTAAGACCATTTAAAATAATTTCTTATGTGTTTATACACAAAGTTTTTAAACATACAATTCAGCCCCCCCCCTCTTGTATTGTTACATCTAATATATATATTCATTTACACATTCGATCAAACAACCAATATAATTCATTATATTTAAATTATTAAACAATATTTTCATAATTCAGTTAATTTTTTTAATTACCACTATTTAAAAACTTATGTAATCTTGGTAAAATATAAATTTTAATATTTAGTTATTTTTTTATTTTGGTGTTCCATGTAATTTAAGCTATCAAAGAAGTTAAATTTAAAAAGAGACATGTCATAAAATCATGGGGCATCGCATCAGAATCCTTGGGGCCAAAATTAGATACTAATGTAAGTTCATGAAACTACTAAAATTCTGTTGTCAACATTTTTGTAGTGGGAATAGGTCATAAAACTTCATGCATGACCTACACTAGTAATATTAAACCATTTATATATTGAGGATTATTTCAGATTTCAGTTATAATATTTGTTTCAATGGGAGGAAATATTGGAGAAAAATGTGAGGCCATATATAGAGATCATAACTATAGTATCATAGATCCATTATGATATTTATTACATTTACATTTATTCACACCTTAAATAGATTAATATTTTTGTAGTGTTGGAATACTAGATTAATACTTCAATATAATTTAATTTTTTTTAAAATAAAACATGGTAATTTATTTGGAAACATTAATGTTCCATTCATAATAATCCTATATATCAATCATAAAACACATCTTGGAATCCGGGTGAAAGAATCTATAATAATATTTTGAGATTAGTTGCTTAGAAATAGAATGCGTATATTGAAAGATAAGGCATTAATTACATGTAATTAAAATTTTATAATCAAATAATTAAATAAAAATATCAAATGAGATATTTCATTATTCATGGATATCAAAAAAATAATATCATTAAATGGACATCAAATAACGTTTTCAAAATTGTGGAATTAACAATGTCGAACATCTGAAACATACTTTTGATTCCATGTTCCAAGAGGTATTCATAAATTGGGATGGTCTTAGTGAACACCCAGTTTAGATTGTCTCATGAGACCAACTGATTCATCTTGGGAAATATAGGGTCTCTTAAATCAAATACTATGTCCAATTCATTCCTCATATGAGTTGGGTTAAACATATTCAACATAAAAAATTTGGATTTATATACAAGAATATTAAATTTTGATACTTTTCCCTATTAATAAACATTATCATAAACCATAGAGTAATATAGATAATGGTATCCAAATAATAAATCCACAATCAAACTGATCATAAAAAATCCAAATAAATATTTTTTAGGATATCATATGATTATAACCTATGTAAATATTATGATTTAACATACAATGTCTACATAAATGAAAATACATTCAATAGTTAACTATCGAATATCTTTATAGAAATATCATTTTTCACTTCGAAAACATTTATATATATAAAAAATCCAAATATTATGGAAAATATTTTATATCAAAATAATTTTATAAACATATAAATAATTCTTCAAGGAATTAAGATGTCAAGATGGTATGAAATTTTATTCATCAAATCTAATTAAAAAATCATTTTATTCATACTTTTTCAAAAGTAAAAAAATAGTATTTTGTTCTCAAAATGACAATAATATGTCTATAAACCCATATTATAGAAGAAAAATGGGTAAAAATTACAAATAAAATTACATGAAAATATAAAAATAAATCTTGATTATTTTTAGAATTCATGGACATGGAAGAGAAGGGACTTACTATTAAAGAGAGAAATGAAATTGTTTTTCCCTAACAATGTAATTTTAAGATATTTTTTATATAAAGAGAATTAAATTGAAAGGAATAAATTTAATATATAAAAATTATCATAATATATTATAAAATATTTGTTTCAAGAAAAAAATATCAAATAAACCCCCAACAAATACTTAATCACAAATAATCTACAATAATGACTAAAAAGTGAAATAAATGCCAACCACTTTGTTATGTTTTGATCCAAAAACCCCATGAATATAAAAACATCAACTGAAACATTAAATACTATGGTGATAAATATAATCATGAAATTAAATATAAAAGGGGTATTATATAAAACAAAAAAATATGTATGTGGGGAATATGTAATATGTCTCATAGATATATAAGTGAGACAAGAAGCCCTTACCTCTTGTCCAATTTTTTTTTTTGTTTTTTATACTCTTATATAATAAATATATATTTTCTATTCATATATAAAAAATATATATTCTTATATATAATAAAATGAATAATTTACTTATAATCATTAATCACCCATTTATTAACAATTCATTTTTAAAATCACTGTTCTGGATAATAAATAGTTTGTTTTTCGTCTGTATTTTGTAATAGTAGTTTTCGATATTTTAGAATAATTATATTTCAATCATCAATAAAATTTTTATCATGATATAAATATCACATAAATATAATATATTAATGTTTATAGGTTTCCATAATGTTTATAAACAGAAAAATTCATTTGAACATTCATGTAGGTGGTAGGCCATATGTTTTCATGAATATTGTTTTCATTTATCAATTGATTGAATAAAATAAGGGTAGATCAAAATTCACCTTTCATGAATCAAAACTATAACATATTTATCAGATATAATCATTAAATACATTATTATTACAATTCATGTTAAGATTTAATTATTTATAGATCACATTTCTTAATGGAGGTGGTAGTCCACACGTACGCATGAGAGACATTATCGTTTTCCAAAATATTGAATGTTAAGAAGGTATATATGATATAATGGTTACTAAAAAATATTTATTTCATAGATATTTTTTTTATTTGTTATTTCTATCTTTATAAACATAAATGTAGCGTGGTGATGAATAATGCATTACACTGCCATGTAGAGATGGTATGTCATCCATACACACTAACATTATTTTCAAAATAACTATCATATAAAGAATATATAAAATTTTATAAAAATACATAATAAAAATATATAATATTTATAAAAATATAATTATTATTTTAGGATGGTTACCACATATTAAGAAGATTTAAAATAAGATATAAACATTAAATATTTGGTAAAGATGATTACATCTTATTCTGTGGAATTCCATTTCATTTTTTATTTGGGAACATAATATTAGTCATTTGAAAGGAAAATAACATATATAACATGACTAATGATGTTTATAAGAAACACAATTAGGTTTTTGTCATGCTATATGGAATAACATTGATTAAATAAGTTAAATGAGTGGTATCCCATTATAATTTAGGGGAGGAGCTATAATAGCCCCAAAATTTATAAATAAAATTTCATATGATGATTAATTAAATATATTATTATGTATCATGGTTATAAAAACAAAATTAATTTATTTTTTTATTGTATATCCTATCATATTTAGAAGGCTTTTATTCATCATAACTTTGATAATATAGTTTTTGAATAATGATCTTATGAATTGTACAAATGTATAGTTTTGATTAATCCAATTGACATAGAAAAATTAATTCATGGACTCAACTAGTATGATCGTAACCTATGAATTCAATCTATCTGAATAAATAATGGATAAAACATCATTTGTATTTTTTCTTGACAATTCCCAAGTCGATATTCAACAAAAAAATCTCACGTGAAGCCGTTTGTGAGAGAACTTCAAAATCGTCGATATCATGACCCAAACCATGTATACCGAACCACCCCATGAAAGTATCACAATCATAACCCTTACCCTTACGACCTTTTCTAGTGTAAAAATAGGGTATGTATCAAGACCCTAATTATATGAAAAAAATTAAGCCATTAAATAGTGATGATATTTTCCTTCCACTTTGTTACATTATATATAATATTGATTTATATACATTTAAACAAAAAATTTATTTTTGTGTATTATTAAATTTCAATTGAGACGTTTTTAATGAATTAATGGATTTTTTAAATAAATTTATTTTAATAAAATATTATTATTAAATTATTATTGGGAAATGTAAATGAAAATATTATTTTTAATATGTAAAATTTAATTTATATAATTATTTGTAAACTATTATTATCAAAAAAACACATTATTTTCTAACAAATGACAATTATATTTTAAAATTGAAAATTCATATATTTAGAAAATTATTTTGAAAAAATAAATATAATATTTGGAATCAGAATTTCGATGTTTTTTATTGTTAAATTTTAGTAATTTTCATTTAAAATTGAATTTTCGGGTTAAAAGTAAATATGGTATAAATATACAGATTGTATTATGCCACCATAATGAAACATAAGTGATGTAATAAATGAAATAGAGGGTTTAAATAAAAAACACTATATTATCAATTTAAAATAATGTGATATTTTATTTATTTGATTAATTTTATAAATTTGTTAAAAATCTTTCAAAACCTATAATATATTTTTATTATTTAAAATCATTATTATGAAAATAACTCACGTACACATCACCAAGGGTAATATTTATTTATTTTTGTCCATTAGACATATAGAATAATAAACCCCCCCCCATATTTTTTAGACAACATTGAAAAAACAACTGAATGTATGTGGTCTTGTTTATTTTAATTTATAGAGTTTAAAACTTATGTTTACGAAATAATAATGAACTACCTTCCATTTTCATATGTAAACCCACCGATTCTCCCCATTATCATCAATAAAAAACTATTTTGGACATACTTATTCTTTCATATCTTTCATATTGTCCTTTATTTTGATTCCACAAGCTCTCAAAAAGCTTCTCCAATGATTTTGGGAATCAGAATCTCAATGAAAGCGTTCTTTCCCACTTTATTTTATTCAAGAACCATTATTTTGTTATGGATATTAGTTTAAAATTCTATTTTTTTGATATGTTTTTATAAATCCCCAATACATTCCTTTTAATCTTCGTGATATGAGAGACCCCATTAACTCTTGCTAATCCATCTCATGATCTTTTATATACACCTGTTACCATTTTAAAATCTATTAAGGGATCCCCTCCTAATATTTTTTATTCAAGAAAAATAAATATATTATTTGTTTTATATCCAATTAATAATGTTGGGATATGTTCTTCTATATCTCCTTATATGCTTTATGACTTATAAAATATGTCAAAAACTTTTCACACTCATTAATACCTCCCTTTAATATATTTCTCCCAGTTATGCTGCCATAATATCACCATGATTTCCCATGAAAAAAAATTCTATAGTTAATACTGATACCCATTTCCTATCATGGATTTTCACCTTTATAAACATATACATATTCTATTTTTTTACTTATATTTATTTATTACACACTCATTTATATTGTATTAATATATCATGACAAATCATTAAATGGTGTATGATCTATGTGACACACATGTGCATGTGAATAAAATGAAAGTGATGGGTGATCCTAGAATTATTTAGTACTCCAATATAGTGGATAATGTAATTGTTTAATAATAAATCATTGAAGTAAATAGTGATTGAAACTAATCCATTATATGACCTTTTCCATCATGATTTATTCGTGGTTACCCTTGACCTATGTTTAGGATGCCATGTTTGAAGTTATTGAATCATTTCCAGGATTCCTTTATGTTATCATGTTTTATCATGACTCATTGTTCATGTGCTTATTTATCACCCATTTTATTCAATTTTGAAATTTAAATTATCTAATATGTAATTATTTCTTCATTTAATTCCTTGTTTATTCCATCACTATTCTTATTTCTAACCCCTTTCATAAATGTTTACACAGGTTACCCCATGTAGATTTAAGTGTGATAGGATATTATGATCATGTTGATGACAGTCTCAATAAAGGAAATGTACAACCTATTTTATGTTTCTATGAAATGTAAATAATTACTAAAACTACACATATTTATCTTCTAGGTGGAATTATGTGTAATATTTGGTAATAAATCATAAAATAAATTTTAACAATGACATGAGTAGTCATTATTGGTATTAATAGAATGAATATTTATTTTTGGGGTTTGGATTAGAAAAATTTATAGAAATAAATATGGATGACATTAATCATAATAAGATATCCCTAAATTTAATTAAATTATATATTAAGTGGATTATAGGAAAATAAATCCATTTATGGATAATACAGGTGGAAATGGCTCGGGAACAGATTCAACTTGGGGTAAATCCAAAAAAGTGTGTTGGGATACATTAAATTGGACACAAGTACACAAAAACAGGTCTTACTAGATAACTAGTTTTCAACTCCTGATGGATATGAATTGGAAAATTCAATGTCTAATTATGCAGAATTATTAATGGACTAAAAATTTCCATAAGATTTAATGATACAATATTTTTCATTGAAAACATAGATTGATGCCTAGAATTCAATATGATAATGAATATATGTCATTTATATGTAATTAAATTAATGATGATTTATTCCATTATATGATTTTATTAGTTTAAAAATACTTATCCATTATTTTCCCTTTATTCTAGGATTTTTTTGGAAATTGGAGGAACTGAGTAAAAAACCAATGTAATAGCAATGTGATGACTACCCAAATGATATGACCAATATTATGGGAGAATGAATTGATAAATTTGTGATGATGCACTATAATTTGAGTCCTTTTTTAAATTAAAACCTGAATATGAAGGGATTCCCTAATACACATAAGAGTGAAAAAGCTTTTTTTGAGACCATAATGGAAAATATCCCTTTTCATTTTTAATGGATAATATAATCCCTTAGTTTTGTAGAAATGTATGACCTCCATTGATAATATCTTCACTATCATTCAATGTTCTAGGAAATAGAATTATATAATTGATTTTTATTGTAACACCCCTAGATTTCATAGTGTGTTATTTCTTCAAAATAATTCAATAACTTGCACTACATGCAACACCGAGTTAAAGCGCACTATGACTTACCAAACAAGTCGTTCAAAAGAGGTTATGAATAATATTAACTAAATTTTAAACTTTATATTATCCTTATAATTTTAGAATCCATATTATGAGTTTCTTAGACATAATTTAAGAACAAATTCTTTTTTTCAGAAAAAAGAAGTATTTTTCAAAAATACACTTTTACCAACTTTAATAGTGAACCCTTTTTAAATCCAATATTTTAAACTTTTATATATTCAATTTGACTAAATAAATTTATTCTTTAGAATGGGGACATAAAAAAATTACAATGTAACACCCCAAGATTCCATGGTACGCTTCTCTTTGAATAATACAGTAGCGTGTGTTGTACGCAATTTCGAGTTCTAACACACACTACAACCAATCAAACTAGCTGTAATGAATAGTAATACCTAATTTTTAAAATTTTATAAATTTTATCTCTCAAAATGGAATTAATTTTTGGATTCGGAGTATCTAATTTAGCCTAAGGTAAAATTTTGGTACTTTTCGGAAAACTTTAATATTTTGATGAATAGTGAAAATTACTAAATTTTAATTAAAAACAAATTTTTTTATCAAAATAATTAATAGTGATAAATAAAAAATTTGAGTGGTTTTAATTTATAATCAGAATATATTTTTACCATTTTATCCAATGTTGTTCATTATAATTAATTTCACTTTTAAATTGGACATAAACAATTGTCAATCTTTTGATATATATTATTTCTTAAAAACACGCTATTTATTGTGACAGCGGGAATTAATTATAAAATTAATTAATGCAACTTATATGTTTGGAATTTTTTAAAATATACATCATTTTTGAATTCAGAATATCAATTATAGCTTAGGGTGAAATTTTGGTATTGTTCTGAAAAACGTCAATTTTTTATGAATAGTGAAACTACTAAGTGGTAGTTAAAAAACTGAATTTTTCATAAAACATAATTTTACCACTTTTGTGATTGGAATTTCAAAAATCTGAGAGACACGGTTAATATCAAGGAGTAAAATGTGGTTCAATGAGATGAAAGTAATTTTTGGTGAATAGTAACTTCTTACTTTTATTTACCACGGTTACAAGTAAATAGGGTAATTAAGGGTAAAAATGATATTAATACTACCCTAACACATGTCTTAATTCTATTGGACAAGTTTATCTCGACCAAATACAACCTTAGGAATAAAATATTATCATTTAGGTCCACTTGAATTAGATTAGGACATTTATTATTATTTAATTCAAAGAAGAGTTAAAAGAGTTAAAATCAACGTTTATTTACTAAAACATTTTTAATATAAGGTTATACATAAGATAAATTTGATTTTAAATATTAATTAGAAATCTAAAAATATTTCCTATATAATTATATTTTATTAATAATTTTTAGATATTAAAACATTTAATTTATTTATGACACAATGATGATGTAGTAATTACCTAATTAATGAAAAATTGGAATAATTAATATTATAAATACCCAAATAAATGTAATTTGAGACTTTTTATAAATACTAATAAATTTCTAGGATAATATGACATGTTAGGATTGATTTAATTAACTTTTTTCGAAGTAATAATTCTGTTATGAGTTTTACAGATATTAATTATTGAATAGTGTCAAAATTGACATAAAAGAGTTTATAAAACAAATATTATAATATTAGTTGATATTAAATTCCCAAACATCTAAGGTTCGGCATAGAGACTTATATAATGATAGGTGTGTCATTAATGGACCAATTGGGGGTCTCTTGGATGTATATATTAAGTTTGTTAACCATATAATATAAAAATACAAAGAGACATTGTAAAAGTGAAACTAATTAACTAAGAGTTAATACTTAAAGATAAGGTTAATATAGTAACCCAAACATTTCTAAATTCTATTGGTTGAGTGTTTTTCGGCTAATCCCCACCTTAACCTTTAAAAAATCCACTTTGGAACCATTATAAATGGAATATGAATTTATTATAAATAATATTTCTAGCATTTCCAAAGGTGCCCCTCACCCCTCTTATAAAAGGACACTCCACCTTCTCATTAATTCACACCTTGAAAGCCTTTTGGTTCGGCCAACCCCTGCCCAAATACTCTCTCAACTTCCCTAAATTCATCCTAGAGGCCTTCCTTTAGTCATAAATCAATCCTATGGAGCCCTTTTGAACAAATCAAAAGGAAGAACCTGAAGAAGAGGTAATGATTTCACAACCCTTTTTCAAGTTCCTTTCTTCTTACACTTCTTCTTTATTTTTTATTACCATTCTAAAACAATTAATCCAATATCTCCTATATACTATAATATTATTATAAATATGGTACAACCATATTCATTATTCTATCCATCCTTTTAATGACATGTCACCATACGTGCGCACGTACGTCTTACTGTCTCCACGTCGTGGTATAATTGTTATTCAATATATTATTATTTGGATGGGTATAATAATGATTTGTAATTCATGTAAATAATAAATATAACATGATAATGATTCTGTATATTTGATATACCATCCAATTATATATTATTTTAATATAAAAAAAATGATATTTTCGCTCGTGCGTACGTACGGATTACCGTCTCCACGACACGATGAGATTCATTTCCAAGTTCACCATTCATCGACGATTATAAAAATATATATTACTAATAAGTATGTAATATATGACATAATAATTATACAGGAGATATATATATATATATATATATATATATATATATAAAGATTTATGTACTTTCATATATCTTATTCATTTACTTATGTTAAATACTATATGAAAACAGAAACAACGTTTATGCATACGTACGGACTACCGTCTCCATAAACGGTGTTTTCCATTTCATATATATGTATATTATACATATTTATATTCTAAATATATATGATATATTTATCATTTTTTATATTCTGGAAGTATTTTAATCATGATCTAAGTGATGCAACCAAGAGTGATAAGTTAAAACACGTACGATAAAGAAACTGACTATTACCCAAAATGTTAACTTAACATGGAAATTATTATTAAATGGGTAATATAAAATGAATCAGGTATGATATCATAAATATTAATATGTTTTTGTTATAATTTAATAACATACTATGATCTTCGTATAGGAGTTTAAACGTACCCTCTACTAAAGGAAGGTGCAAGGTAAGGGGTTTTCATCTCACTCCTTATTCCCGTGAGATTCATGTCATATTGCCACTATTAACTTTTTGTGGTGTATGTACTGCCCATAATTGTATTCTTTGTGTAATACACTTTAATTTATGTGTATTTACATATTCATTGTATGATACCTCTTTTATGGGTTGTATGTTTCGTAAGTTACCAAATTGGTAAGGGTTAATTCCTCAATCTCATCATTATCCGAGACTGTTTTTTTGTAAGTATTTACTAGGACATTTTTATCATCCATGTCCATTTTTCATAAAAATGATTTCAAAATGAAGATATTAAGGATTTTGAAAGGTACCCTTTATCAAGATCAAAATTTCAAATGTTTTAAAGATTTATCTTTCTAAATCTTTTCAATTAATGTCCTTGTTTTCAAAATGATTTTAAGGATTTATTTATATGGACATGAATGTTTTGAAATGATATTTCTTTTCAAAAGTTTCAAAGTGGTATGGGACACTTTTATTAAAAAATATCTTTTAAATTACTTCCTTTATAAATGTGTTACTTTTCAATGATTTCATGAAAAGTGATATTTCTCTCAAATAGTTTTGATTTCATCTATGTCAACATCCTTTGATGGATTTTAAGCTTATTTGCAGTTGATTTATTATGATACAAAACTTTTGCATTGTATTGAAGGTTTTGTGATATGTTTAACTGTAGATGTGTTATTTTTATACCATTCATGGTTTATGGAGAAAGTATTGACATTTTTTATGCTATTTTTAATACGAATGTTTATGTTATGTTTAAACTTTTTCATATGGGAATGGTAGGTCTCATTAGACAAACTTGTGTCTTGGCACAAGGCCTTGACAAAATCTTATTTGTAGTCTTGGCACGAGGCCTTGGGTATGTGGTTATGATAGTCTGGAATTATGAATTCCATCATTATGAAAGTGGTTAGTGATATTGCATGTGATTATTCGATTAGTAGAATATCCATGTTAATAAATAAATGGAATTATTTCATTTTAATTCTGCTATATTATGCTGAATTTCAATTTTAAAAGGCTTTTTTTTTAGTTTTATACATTTCCATAAATGTTTATGCTTATTTATGAATGTTTCCGCTGTATTGCTTACCCTTACTGAGCATTTGAGCTCACCCCTTTCTATATTTTATTTTTCCCAGGATTCCAAGAAGTGTAATTTGATTGATATGTAGGGTTAAGACAAGGGAATAATGGCATTCATAAAGGATTATTTATGTTTTTTTGTATGTTATGAAGTGTAATGTAACATTCATTTATGTAATCTATTTTCCAAGATTGCTAAACTGGTCGGTTCTTTGGGACTTGGTTTCTTGTAATCATGCTAATGTATTAAAATAATGCACCGACTCTGGGTCACTGGTGTCGGGGCGTTACAGTTGGTATCAAAGGAAGTTTAGCAATAACCTTGGAATCTAGATTTAGATAAAATTTTATTAGAGCACAAATCCCTAAGATAGACTTTGAGGATTAGTATAGAAGAACTTCCTAGAATTTTGATATTGTAGAGATTTTGTGAGTTTTCCGAGCAAAACATCCATGTCTGGATACGAGCAGGTAGAGGCGGCTCTGGCACCGATGTACCTATAGATAAAACCTGAAAACACCGCTTTGAGCTAGAATCGAACGGGAACTGGTGCACGACAATGGGCCTTGCTGCACTCTTGGTTATGACACTCCTGGGGGATATTCTTAGGATATTTATCATTTTATTTACAAACCATTATGAAGGTCTCATGAGTATATACTTACTCAAAGAAAACATTTTTTATGATTATGGATTATATCCATAAACTGTTCAATTTGCATTAGGAATTATTTATTGCAATTCATAAACTGGCCTAGTTTATGCTATTGTATTGAAATGGCGCCCATTAGAAGGAATGTGAACTCCAGTAATACGTAGGATCCAAAGAGTAAGAAGGATTGTATCTTTCATGGTATTAAGACATCATTTAGAAGGAAAATATTCTCCCACGTATTATCATCATATGAAGAAATAGTATCATGTGTGGATAAGATAACTAAAGAGTTTATTGAGTCCTATGGCTTTGAAGGGAAGCAAGTGAAGAAAAGGATGGAAGAGAGAAAGATGGATAAAGGGAAGAGGGAAAAGAAGAATTTCCCCATATGTGATAACTGTGGGTAGAAACACCCTGGAACTTGCCTGAAAGGAATGGGAGTTTTTTATAAGTGTGGAGGAAAAGAGCACAAGGTACGTGACTGCAAGGGTAATAAAATGGTTTCAAATGTACAATTCCTCATTTTCAAGGAGTTTGGACACTACGCGAACCTATGTCCCAGTCATCAGACTATGCCACAAATGATGCTATTGGATAATAATCAAGTTATGATACTACCACAGATGAAGAGGAATGATTAGAGTTCTTATGTTGATTATGTCATTTGAGTGTGGTATCAACAGTGTACTTGTTATAATAATTATGTAGTATATAAGGATTGTACTGCAGTACTATTCCATTAAGGACTTAAGATTGTGTGGAACAAAGAAAAGTGACTCAATAGCAGGATAATTTTTTTGAAAATATATGGTTGAGAGAATGATAAACCATAATATAGTTCTGATACCGAGGTAGTGATTTTAGAATAATACATGATTGAATTGGATAAATTATATTGGATTTTCTTGACTACCTTGAAATTGATTAATGATTTGTATATTCCATCATTGTTTGGGTTTACAACATTTTTGGATTGAATGATTATATCCATTATTATTTAAGGAATAAGGGATCATTAATGTAATCAATAAGGTTTTATATTAATTCAGGCTGTTGCAGTGTTTTAAAAGAATACAT
Source organism: Viscum album (assembly GCA_963277665.1). NCBI lineage: Eukaryota > Viridiplantae > Streptophyta > Magnoliopsida > Santalales > Viscaceae > Viscum > Viscum album. The sequence goes on along the minus strand of OY728129.1, from coordinate 686,507,838 downwards.
GATGAAGGTGTTCACATGTTATTACGCAGCAAAAAGGATCTTCATTTTTGGACTAAGTAATTTTGGATAGTTCTAGTTTGGATTATTTTTGGATTTCCATAAAAGGACAACCCGAAGGTTGGGCGGCAACCTGTCGCGTCCGGCAAGGCCGCGAGACTTGAACCCACAACCGAGGGGCGACAAGGGTGTATCACCTACCACTGGCCCACGTAATGTTCGGGATTAAATAATGTAGATTTTTTTAAAAGATCTGGTAGATGAATTGTAAATTTATATTTTTGGAACCCTACATGAATAGGATAAATAGAATATTTTTTTTACGTTCTATTATCTTTTAGACTGAAAGATGAGTTTGTGGTAGAAATTAGTTAAAGGATGGAACTATACTTGTTAATAATATATTTTTATTCTTCTCTTATTCTATAAATAAATTAATTCTTATACTTTATTTAAGGAATCCTAAAACCAAAAATGTGTTATCCTAATTCCCTATGTTTTGTTGAACTGATGGTATTTCAAATCATCATAGATTGATAAATTTAAAGACCTCAATTTTACACTTGTTTATGATTGATGACCTCAATCACTAACTATAAATATTTACATTTTCCTCCAATTATATGTCTCTAATTTCCACCAATGTTCTCTTAATCGAGATCATAATTTGGTGGTGACCCTTTCATTTCCCTTTTCCTCATATTAAGACTAAATTTTAGTAACCTAATTTTCGATTTGGGTTTTCCCACAAAGATATTTTCTATTTTCAACATTTTATTTTTGAAGAACAATTTCAAATTTCGAGGATGCAATTTATTTATGGAGGGGAGAATGTAACACCCCAAGATTTCATAGTGTGTTATTTCTTCAAAATAATTCAATAACTTGCACTACACACAACACCGAGTTAAAGCACACCATGACTTACCAAACAAGCCGTTCAAAAGAGGTTATGAATAGTATTAACTAAATTTTAAACATTATATAATCCATATAATTTTAGAATTCATATAATGAGTTTCTTAGACATAATGTAAGAACAAATTCTTTTTTTCAGATAAAAGAAGTATTTTTAAAAAATGCACTTTTACCAACTTTAATACTGAACCATTTTTAAATCCAATATTTTAATCTTTTATATATTCAATTTGACTAAATAAATTTATTCTTTAGAATGGGGACATAAAAAAATTTACAATGTAACACCCCAAGATTCCACGATACGCTTCTCTTTGAATAATACAGTAGCGTGTGTTATACGCAACTTCGAGTTCTAACACACTACAACCAATCAAACTAGCTGTAATGAATAGAAATACCTAATTTTTAAAATTTTATAAATTTTATCTCTCAAAATGGAATTCATTTTTGGATTCGGAGTATTGAATTTAGCCTAAGGTGATATTTTGGTACTTTTCAGATAACTTTAATATTTTGATGAATAGTGAAAATTACTATATTTTAATTAAAAACAACATTTTTAATCAAAATAATTAATAGTGATAAATTATGAATTTGAGTGGTTTTAAATTATAATTAGAATATATTTTTACCATTTTATCCAATGGTGTTCATTAGAATTAATTTCACATTGAAATTGGACATAAACAATTGTCAATCTTTTGATATATATTGTTTCTTTAAAAACACGCTATTTGTTGTGACAGCGGGAATTAATTATAAAATTAATTAATGCAACTTATATGTTTGTAATTTTGTAAAATAGACATCATTTTTGAATTCAGAATATCAATTATAGCTTAGGGTAAGATTTTGGCATTGTTCTGAAAACTTCAATTTTTGATGAATAGTGAAACTACTAAGTGGTAGTTAAAAAACTGAATTTTTCATAAAAGTTAATTTTACCACTTCTGTGATTGGAATTTCGAAAATCCGAGAGACACGGTTAATATCAAAAAGTAAAATGTGGTTCAATAAGATGAAAATAATTTTTGGTGAATAGTAACTTTTTACTTTTATTTACCACGGTTAAAAATAAATAGAGTAATTAAGGGTAAAAATGATATTAATATTACCCTAACACATGTCCTAATTCTATTGGACAAGTTTATCTCGACCAAAAACAAACTTATGAATAAAATATTATTGTTTAGGTCCACTTGGATTAGATTAGGACATTTATTATTATTTAATTCAAAGAAGAGTTAAAAGAGTTAAAATCAATTTTTATTTACTAAAACATTTTTAATATAAGGTTATACATAAAATAAATTCGATTTTAAATATTCATTAGAAAGATAAAAATATTTCCTACATAATTAAATTTTATTAATACTTTTTAGACGTTAAAAATTTTAATTTATTTATGACACAATGATGATGCAGTAATTACCTAATTAATGAATCATTGGAATAATTGATACTATAAATACCCAAATAAATGAAATTTGAGACTTTTTATAAATACCAATAAATTTCTAGGAAAATATGACATGTTAGGATTGATTTAATTAACTTTTTTCAAAGTAATAATTCTGTTATGATTTTTACAAAAATTAATTATTGAATAGTGTCAAAATTGACATAAAAGAGTTTTTAAAACAAATATGATATTATTAATTGATATTAAATTACTAAAAATCTAAGGTTCGTCCCAGAGACATATATCATGATAGGTGTATCATTAATGGACCACTTGGGGGTCTCTTGGATGTATATAGTAAGCTTATTAATCATATAATATAAAAATACAAAGAGACATTGTAAAAGTGAAACTAATTAACTAAGAGTTAATACTTAAAGATAAGGTTAATATAGTAACACAAACCAGTCTAAATTCTATTGGTTGAGTGGTTATCGACTAATCCCCATCTTAACCTCTAAATAATCCACTTTGGAGCCATTATAAACCGAATATGAATTTATTATAAAATAATATTTCTAGCTTTTCTAAAGGTTCCCTCACCCCTCTTATAAAAGGACACTCCCTCTTCTCATTAATTCACACCTTTGGTTCGACCAACCCCTACCCAAATACTCTCTCAACTTCCCTAACTTCATCCTAGAGGCCTTAATTTAGTCATAAATCCATCCTATGGAGCCCTTTTGATCAAATCAAAAGGAAGAACCCGAACAAGAGGTAATGATTTCACCACCCTTTTTCAAGATCCTTTTTTCTTACACTTCTTCTTTCTTTGTTATTACCATTCTAAAATAATAATTCCAGTATCTACTATATAATATAATATTATTATAAATATGGTAAACCATATTCTGTATTCTATCCATCCTTTTAATGACATGTCACCATACGTGCGTACGTACGTCTTACCATCTCCACGTCGTGGTGTAATTGTTATTCAATATATTATTATTTGGATGGGTATAATAATGATTTGTAATTCATATAAATAATAAATATAACATGATAATGATTCTGTATATATTATATACCATCCAATTATATATTATTTTAATGTCAAAAGAATGATATTTTCACTCGTGCGTACGTACGGATTACCGTCTCCACGACGCGATGAGATTCACTTCCAAGTTCACCATTCATCGACGATTATAAAAAATATATATTACTAATAAGTATGTAATATATGACATAATAATTCTACAGGAGATATATATATATATAAAGATTTATGTGCTTACATATATCATATTAATTTACATCCATTAAATACTATATGAAAATAGAAACAACATTTATGCGTACGTACGAACTACCGTCTCCATAAATGGTGTTTTCCATTTCATATATATGTATATTATACATATTTATATTATAAATATATATGATATATTTATCATGTTTTATATTCTGGAAGTATTTAAATCATGATCTAAGTGATACAACTAAGAGTGACAAGTTAAAACAGGTACGATAAAGAAATTGATTATTACCCAAAATGTTAACTTAACATGGAAATTATTATTAAATGTGTTATATAAGATGAATCAGGTATGATATCAAAAATATTAATTTGGTTCTGGTATAATTTAATAACATACTATGATCTTCATACAGGAGGTTAAAAGTACCCTCGACTAAAGGAAAGTGCAAGGTAAGGGGTTTTCATCTCACTCCTTATTCCCGTGAGATTCATGCCATATTGCCACTATTACCTTTTGTGTGGTGTATTTACTGCCCATAATTGTATTCTTTGTGAAATACACTTTAATTCATATGTATTTACATATTCATTGTATGATTCCTCTTTCATGGGTTGTATGTTTTGTAATTTACCAAATTGGTAAGGGTTAATTCCTCAATCTCATCATTATCCGAGATTGTTTATGTGTAAGTATTTACTGAGACATTTTTATCATCCATGTCCATTTTTCCTAAAAATGATTTCAAAATGAAGATTTTAAGGATTTTGAAAGGTACCCTTTATCAAGATCAAAATTTCAAATGTTTTAAAGATTTATCTTTCTAAATCTTTTCAATTAATGTCCATGTTTTTAAAATGATTTTAAGGATTTATTTATATGGACATGAATATTTTGAAATGATATTTCTTTTCAAAAGTTTGAAAATGATATGGGACACTTTGATTCAAAAATATCTTTTAATTTAATTCCTTTATAAATGTGTGACTTTTCAATGATTTCAAGAAAATTGATATTTCTCTCAAATAGTTTTGATTTCATCTATGTCAACATCCTTTGATGGATTTTAAGCTTATTTGAAGTTGATTTATTATGATACAAAACTTTTGTATTATATTGAAGGTTTTGTGATATGTTTAACTGTGGATGTGTTATTTTTATACCATTCATGGTTTATGGAGAATGTATTGACATTTTTTATGCTTGTTTTAATATGAATGTTTATGTTATGTTTAAACCTTTTCATATGGGAATGCATTGTACTAAGTAAGTGACGGGTGGATCCCGCTATAGCTCCTTGATGCATCGGTAGGTCTCATGAGACAAACTAGTGTCTTGGCATAAGGCCTTGACCAAATCTTATTTGTAGTCTTTGCACGAGGCCCTGGCTATGTTGTTATGGTAGTCTAACATTATGAATTCCATCATTATGAAAGTGGTTAGTGATATTGCATGTGATTATTCGATTAGTAGAATATCCATATGAATAATTAAATGGAATTATTTCATTTTATTTATGCTATATTATGCTGAAGTTCAAGTTTAAAAGGCTTTTGTTTTAGTTTTATACATTTCCTTAAATGTTTATGCTTATTTATGAAAGTTTCTACTGTATTGCTTACCCTTACTGAGCATTTGAGCTCACCCCTTTCTATGTTTTATTTTTCCCAGGATTCCAAGAAGTGTAATGTGATTGATATGCAGGGTTAAGACAAGGGAATAATGGCATTCATAAAGGATTATTTATGTTGTTTTGTATGTTTGGAAGTGTAATGTAACATTCATGTATGTAATCTATTTTCCAAGACTGCTAAACTGATCGGTTCTTTGGGACTTGGTTCCTTGTAATCATGCCAATGTATTAAAATAATGCACCAAATCTGGGTCATTGGGGTCAGGGCGTTAAATTTATCTTATTGCTTGAAACCCAATAAGTAGTGTACATTAATAAATAATTAGAAGCCCGAGAAAGAGATCAAAGCGATGGGGTGGAAGGAATTATAGAAAATGTTTTCCTAAAACTATTTTCATCACACTATCTAACCTAAAATTGAAGGATATTTATTTTTCATTAAGAAAAAAGTTGATGAATATAATCAGTTATGTGAGGAAAACATCACAACACATTCATGATATGGATATTGATTTACTGTTTCCCCTAAATGAAAGTTTTACCTCTTCTTTGTTGTGACAAATCATTGTTTATTTAAATCCCCAATGATCAGAGACACTGATAGCTCTGAGGGAATTTTCCAGTGTTCCCTCAATTTTAATATGGATATTGGGGAATATCAAGTGTCTCGTAGTAATATGAAGTGGATAATGTATTTTAATTCTGGTGGTGCGATGGAAACATCTAATGGTTGTAATAATTTTTGACACCCCACTTTTCCAAAGTGTGGAAATAATAACCCATGAGAATTTCATGAAGGGGGTGAGGGAATCATTTAGGTGTGGGAAGGAAGGGTACCTTGCTAGGGAATAGATAAGGGAGAAATTTAACTGTGTAATAGAAGAGATTAATTCTCCATTCATCCCTAAACATATCGTTCATTGTTTCAACTACATGGAATAAGGGAACAATGAAAAAATTTCACTAAGTAGAGGGTTGATGGAGAAAATTCGCACCAATAACTTGGAAGGAAGAAAGGGATAGATTTTACCATCACAACCATTGAGTTGTATCTAAAAAATGACATGGTTATAGCTATAAATGTTATTTATTCAATAATTGGGAATTTAATTTTTGATTCAGGATCTACACAGTCATTGGTATTAGGAATTTTTAGTATAATTATTCAAACAACACAAAAAATCATGGAAGTATAACTGTCATTAATTACATAATATTGGGAAATTATTGAAACCCATGTATATAACTCACCCCTATCTTATTTAATATGAAGAACTTCCCCATGAACCTTGTTATACTCCCTTTAGGAAACTTTTATTCTTTATTTGGTATGAATTTTTATTCCTTGCATAGATCCAATATAAATTTTTATGAGAAGAAAATAAATCTCTATATTAAAATTTGTTCTTCAATTCTATATAATTGAAAGAAGGGGGGTGAATAATATTTAGAACCAACAACTCATGAAAAGATTTTATATCTATATGAGAAAGGGTATCTTGTTCAATTGATATCATCTAAGAAAAATATCATCCCTGAAGACATACCCATTGTGAGGGAATTGTTGATGCATTTACCAAATAAATTTTTTATCTTCCTCCTAAAAAATAGGAAAAAATTTCAATAATGCATTTAAGTAGGGAATTTCTATTATCTAAGCATCCATATAGAATTTATTTTGTAAAGAATGGGGATCTGAAAAAAAAAATTATTGGAGAATCTGGATAAAGGGTTCATATTCCCTAGGGCTTAATCATGGTGTGGACTAGTAAACATCATCTAAATGAGTGTTGGGTAAATTCCTTTTTTCAATAATTATCATGAAATCAACATGATCATTATTAATATTAGCATCCTTTACCACATATAGATGAACTATTTGGCTAGCTGTATGGAGCCAAATATTTATCCAAGGTGAATCTTTAGTTGGGGTATTATCATGTGAGGGTAAAGTTGTAAGATCACCCTATGATGGCATTCCGGAAAAGGTATAGGGACTATTAGTTAATATTAATTCCATTCTAACACACTAATTCTATAAAAATATTAGTGTAAGTAATTAATAAAGACTATAGATAATACCTTAACAAATTTGACTTTGTGTTTTTAGATGATATGCTAATATTATAAAAAATTAAGTATAAAAATTAGGATAATTTGTGCTCTATGATAAAATTCATATGAAAGCATAAGATTTACGAAATATAAAAAATATTTTAGTTCTTGTTGATTATAATCTCATCCATAGGGAATATTCTAAAAAAATGGGATATTCATGGACCCTTCAATGATAGAATTAATTAATGGATGTACAAGTCTAACATCTATGATAAAAACCATATATTTATTGGATTAGATGGGTAATATCATTTATGAGAGAAACTACACATGATTATAATCCCCTCTAACCAAACTAGCTCCAAAAGGAGTGATGATTTTTTAGAATATTTAATATCATGAAAGATTTATGGAGTTAAAAAAGATTCTTATAACTGCAGGATTACTCTTCTTACCCACAAGTGGTAAACTTTCTGAGGAATATAGATATTCTAAAAAGAAGGGATTGGGATATTTTTTATTGTATAATGACAATGCGATATCCTATTAATCAAGAAAACTAATCATTCATGAACATAACTACCCATATCAAGATCTATAGATGGTTTGAGTGACCTTTTAGTTTAAAATCCATATTCATTATCTCATTGTGGGGAAATGGGAAATATATATACATCATAAGAGACTCATGTATATATTAACAAAAAAGTTATGAATATGCACCAATGAAGATGATTAAATCTGATCAGGAACTATAACTTCTCAATACACAACCATCAATGGAAATAAAATAATGTGGAGAAGCTAACAGGAGAAAGGATTTGACTATTTTGTCATTTTTGAGAATTGAGAAGGATCTAGTCTTTTGGACATGAAAATTATGAAAATTGGAATCATTATTAGAGTAACATCATCAATCCTTTCAAAAAATATTGTTAAATCATCCTTGGTGGAAATGATAAAGGATTCTCTAAGATAACATCTGGAAATTCTAAAGATGATGGATGCTATAGTAAAAGGTAAATCCCTTAATTTAAAAATTAATGAAGAAGTTGTAAGATTTGGGGCATGAATATGTGTATAATTTAATCGTAAGTTAATAAAGGATATGATGGATGATATTCATAGCTCGTCATCCTATATTCATCATGGAAGAAAAAGTATATATCAAGATCTATGAGAGAACAATTGGTTGGATAATATATAGAAAGAGATAAAAAAGTATATCTGAAAGAATCTTATTTTTCATCAATTGATATCTCAAAAGAAAAAATCTATGTAGTTGATGAAACCATTACCAATACATACATGTAAATTGGAAAACACATCTATAGACTTTGTTAATGGACATCTGAGGACATCAAGAGTAAATAATCCTATATGGGTTATTGTAGATAATCATATAACTACTTATCACTTCATTGCAATTCAAAATGCCACCTCACTCCATCAAATTTTAGGGATATACATTGAAGATGTGGTGAGGCTACCTAGAACCCCCTATTTATTTTATCTAATCGATATATAAGAATTAATTCCATGATATAGAATTGTATCCAACAAGAGATAAATATTGAATTGATCTTGAAAATAGATTATCACCCTCAAATTGGTGGACTATCTGAGTGGACTATCATGGAACCTGAGGACCTGTTGAGAGCATGTCCGGTTGACATCAACGGAAGATGATATCAATATATTCTTCTTATTTTGAGTTTTCATTCAATACTAGTTTCCACTCAAGCATATAAATTTCTCCCTATGATTTACTTTATTGGAAGAGTTGCAGAACACCTCTATGTTGTGATGAAGTTGGGAAACACAAACAAGTATGTCTTAAAATGGTAAAGGAAATGGTGGAAATGGTTATGAACATTAAAAACCACATAAATGATTCTCATTGTATACATAAGATTTATTTTAACAATAATTGATGAGAGTTGGTGTTTAAGGAAAGAGATTATGTATTCCTTGACATATTTTCATGAAAAAAGTCAATAGATTAGGGAGAAGGGATAGTGTAGCCCAGGAAAAATAGGTTCCGTGGATATACATTATCACAATAGATGAGATCTATATCAACTATAACTCTCACCAAAACTATCACATGTACATGATGAGTTCCATGTATCACTCTAGAAGAATTACAAAGAAGGCCCCTCACATGTTCTGAATACATTGGTGACACTATTAGAGAACAATGTTTCCCATGAGGAGTAGCTGGTGAAGATATTAGATTGTTGAGATATGTCCTATGAAATAATGAAACACACCTAGTCAATGAATTATGGATGAACTACAGGATTGAATAATAGAGGTGGTAAATGGAAGAGGTTGTGAAATTTAGTTACCCTAATTTATTTTAGTGTGTGAAATGGACACTATGAGGGTGAAATTTATGAAGGGGGGATGATTGTAATGACAAGAATAATTATAAATAAAATAACCTTTGTTTTTTCATTAAATTTATTGTTGTGTATTTTGGTAATTGAACACACATGAACTTAATGGGTTTTATTATATCATATAATAATTGAAATGCCATCAAGCATCATAACTGTTGATAATACAATTTTCAAACAGTGATCATATGATTTGTATAAATATAAGGTTTTTATTTGTCCCATTGACACATAAAATCGAGGTGATAGGCTCAACCAATAATATTGTACTGTATGATCCACATTTATTAGAGGTTATGAGGTAGATATAATCATTGGGATTTTACCTTTTCCCGGTCCAAGAATATTTAAAAAAAAGCATTAGTGAAACTATTTTAGAAGATGTTCAAGCTCATCGAGATGATAGATCAAAAGATATATTCCAGACGACCGCATGAATGTCTCACCATTATGATCCTTAACCTTATGGTATTTTATGGTATAATTAATATATATATATATATATATTCTATAATAGTATGACCATTTTTTTGAGAATATTGAATATATTTTATTCTTATTATTGTTACCCTATAAATAATTATGATTTTGATACAATCAAACACAAATTCTATTTTTTTAAAATATCCAATTTCAATTAACAAATTTATTTTGTTAAATTAATGGTTATTTTAAAAATATATTATGTCAATTAAATTTTATTATTAAATGTAAATGATAATATAATTGTTATGATGACAAATTTAATTTTTATAATGGCTCAAGAACTATTAATTTCAAAATCCCACAGTATTTATCAATAATAATTGATTAAATTTTAATATTAAAAATCATATTCCTATATAATTATTATAATAAAAATAAATAGTGTTCATGTTATAAAAATTTTAAAATTACCCAAAAATGAATATTTCAATATTTTTTGAGACAATAGAATTTTTGGGTAAAAATTAAACCCGGTATAAAAATACCTTTTGTATTATGACATCATAATGACCCATAAGTGTTGTAATAAATTACATAAAGTGTATCCATTACCAAATATAAGATCCCCCTTTAAAATATTGTGTTTTTATGTTTATTATATTAATTTTACAATGTCTTTTGGAGTCATTCATAAAATATAATATAATCAATGGTTTTAATATAACTTCAATAAAAACCTGACTCAATTGCACAACACCTAGGGTAATATTTCCCTAATTTCAGCCCATGGAATTATAATATAATAAAATACACCCATATTTGGATGATAAAAGGGAAGAAAATATTGTAATATATTTGGTTTGTGTTTTTTTATTATATTTAATCTGAAACATATGTTTTGAGAAATAATTTAGAATTCCACTCTCATTTCCAAAATAAACCAACTCAATCTCACCGTAATCATCACTAAACAAGCTTGTATAACATATTTATTCTTCAATATCCTTTCTAGAGTCATCCCAAGGTTCCACAATATCAAAATAAGCTTCTATAAAGCATTTTAGAATCACTCTCTCCTGGTATGAGATATCCCACTAGTCTTTTTATACCAGATACACTTTTCTGTTAGGCCTCTTAATTTCCATTATTATTTATTTGGGAATGTTTTTAAACATACCTATAACTTACCATTTTTCAATGTGATTATATACACATTTAACTAACATAAGACCCTCCCACGAACCTTGATGTACACTTGTTACCATGTTGAAATTTAGATGGGATCCTCTCTTCCATTTTATTCAAAAAAATTAATTATCTTATGCATTTTTTCTCCAATTAATAATGTTTTTATATGTTATTATATTTCCCACATACTTGGAATATTATTTCTAAGTGATTAGATAACCATTTTACTCTCATTAATCCCTCCCTCCAATATTTATATGCCCCTATTAGGCGGCCCAAATTTTACCACGATTTTTAAATGAAAAACATTGTGTGGTGAATACATGTGCCTATTTCCTATCAATGGATTTGAATTTTTTGAACATATACTCAATATAGTAGGGAATTAAATTTAATTATTTTAAACTCTATGATATTAGGATTAGATTTTATGATATATAATTCTATTTTGTATAATCTATGTGGGATACTTATTCATCCGAATGAAATGAATGTGATAGGTGAACCCAAAATTATATAGTGCTCCAACACATTGGGCAATGTTTTAGTGTTATGATACATCAAATAAAGTTGGGATTGATCCTAATCATCATGAGACTTTTCCCATAATGATTTATTTGTAGTTATCCATGACTTATGATTATTATTCTGTGTTTAATGATGGTGCCACATTTCCATGTTTTCGTTATGTTATTGATGCACCCGTTTTGTATATACATTTTCACATACTCTATTTAAAATAAGAAAAATTTTTCTACAATTACCTATTTCCTATTGGAAAAATAATTTTATTTTGGTGATGTTGTCCATTTTTAGGGGATTTATGGGAAAATATTCAAATTGGGGGAGAACTGAGCAAAAAATTACATCTACATAGCGTGTGCGTATATACACACCATGTACATTCAAGCTTAGACATGGGTTGACCAAGACCAGTTCATGCCCAAGTAACGAGAAGTCGGTACTCACTATGTTCACAATATACATTCCATGTAAACCCTTCTTATAAGTAGTTGGTGGATGAGAATATTCAATATGCCCATGTGGTTGGCTGAAGAAGACACGTCGTGTTCAACCTATACTTGTCGTGTATACCTCTCTAGAAGTGGTTGGTGGCCGAAAAAAGAGACTACACACTGTGTATGGTAGCACTACACACCATTTATATTTACCTACCAGGTGGCACCATGTTCTAGGAAAAAGGCAGCATGTTAAGCCTCCTACTAGCGGAGAAAAACAGTGATAAAAGTGCGTTGACATAAGTACATGCCATGTACTTTTTCCACACGCCATGTACTAATATTTTCTATAAAAGGAGGCTTTGGATTTTGGATCAAGGGAGGTGTGTGAGGAGAATTTGTTGAGATAAAACGGTTGATGGTCTGAAGGAGAGAATCTCTACTACCATACTACCACCATTTTACCATCTATCAAAGAATCATTCCCTCTTCAAATTTTCAAAGCAATATCACATCAGGTATTAGGTGATTTGTGATTACCTTTTTTCTTTGTGTAACTAAATACCCTGTGTGTTGGGGTTGTGGGAGATGATGATTTGTAATTTAAATTAGTTTCTCTGAATTTTTTTGTTCTTTTAACATATTCTTATTCTTCTTAAATAACATCTTCTTATCACTGAAAATTATGAACCATACGAAGGGCATAATTTTCAGGGATTCAAAAGAAGAATACCAATGAATATTTTCATGATCATTGGACATATTCATTGACTCAAAAATGGACTAATCCAAATAAATAACTGTTAAACACTGACTACCTGACCAAGGAGATAGTTTCTTTCACTCAAAATATAAGTTTTCCAGACCAAGGAAACATTATTTCAAATTGATACCCAGATATTTTGGTATTTATGAACAACATAACTTCAAACGAAATTTGATTTAATAATCAACTTCTCATATATCCATAACCCCAACACATTTCTCTATTTATTTTCATCAACACCATTTTTCTCATATTTTCCTTTATTCATTAAGTAATTTATTAAAGAAACTTAAATCCAGTTATTTTTTTATCCAAACAACAATAAATCGACTCTATATTTAGAAAATTTTAGTGGGATAAAAATACAAACTAATAAGAAAAGTAAAAAACTACATCTTTTTTCCTGTGTACAAACCCCTTACTGGTACTATACTCGTTATAATAAAAATAATTTGGGACACCGATAACATACCTTTTGTGAAATGACTCGCCAAATTTTTGTGTTGTTGCTGGGGACAATGAAAAGTTATTTTTTCTTGTTTTAATTAAGTTTGTATCAAATTTTAGTGAAAATAAAAATAAAAAAATTCACACAAATATTATTTCTAAACCAAATTCTTTTTATCTTTCTTTTTCCTCATTTACGCTTGGTGTGTTTTGGATTGTGAAGGTCTTTAGTTTTATGAGAGGCTACCACACATCTTTTAAGAATGCTGAGTCGATGAGGTTTTTCCAAACTGACCTAGAGATCGAACGAATGCTTTTGAGGTGCCAACGAGCACTCATGGCCGATTAAAATCACAATAATCCCCTCGAAGTGCTTTTCAAACTTCTATAAGACATGGCTGCCTACAGCTTCCTGTGGCATTCTAAATGGGGCACACCTAAATGAGGTATGCATAACTTTGGTACTATTACTATGATTGATGCCCAGTTAGATGTTGTGTCCAAGAATATCAATGCACTAAATCTGAAGGGTGTATCCCAAGTACACGCAGAAAACCATCTGGTGTGTTGCGAAGTGGTTATAACCACATCACAGGAGAATGACCACGTTCTGATGGAGGCCCTTCAACAAGCAAGGTAAGTTATGTTTCCCAAAACTAAGGGCCAAACCAGTACAAGTTATACCAGAACACGTTATGGCGTGATCAACAGAACATAGGTTGGGGCCACCAACAGTAGAATCCTCTGCCCCAGGAACAACCCAACTATAACCAACCTCTTTATCAGAACTAGTACAAGAGGAAACAACAACCCCAACATGGATCTTATCAAAAGCATGGTTATCCGAACCCTCGACCATAACAGTCGCGACAACAACCACCTACACCAACCCACAGCCACCTCCACAAGAGAACACCTCAAGTTACAGGTTATCATGAAACAAATTATACCTACTGCTAAAAATATATTTCAGAATCAAGAGGCTTATATTCGAGGCATGGAGAACCATATTGGTTAGCTGGAAAATTAAATTTGTGAAAGGAAACCAGGTACACTACTGGGTAACATTGAGAATAACCCGAGGGAGGAAGCCCATGTCATCACACTACGAAGTGGAAAAGAGATACCACATCATCAAAACATCATAACCAGGTCCTCCAACACCCCCTGTTGATGAAAAATGTACAAATAAATACCTCTAGTCATCCAAAATCTGACAGAAAGAGGCTTCACAGAATAAATGAAAGGAGTTTTTCCAACCCTTTGAGCATGACTAACCCTTCCCAGAGAGATTGATGTAGAGAATTTTGGACAACCAGTAAACAAATCCATGGCTGTGTTTAAGAAGCTACACATAAATATACCTTTTTTAGAGGCACTGATGCAGATTCCCACTTATGCCAAATTCATTAAGGAAAAGCTCTCCAACAAAAAAAGGATGGAGGATCTGGGAACCATTTCCCTAACCAAGGAGTGTTCTACAATCGTCTAGCACTTGATTCCTCCCAAACTCATGGATCTAGGTAGCTTCACTATTCCATGAACTATTGGACCATGTGATTTTGGGAAGTCCCTCATTGTCTTGTGGGGTCAGGGTCAACCTCATGCCCCTTGGAGTTTTCAAGATACTAGGGATCAACGATTTGAAGCCTACCAAAGTATCCCTTCAACTAACTGAAAGATCCATTAAACATCCAAAGGGTCTACTGGAAGACGTTCTAGTCCAGGTGGGTAGGATGATCCTTCCCACATACTTCATCATCCTTGATGTGGAGGATGGCTAGGAGGCACCTCTCATCTTGGGAAGACCCTTCTTGGAAACTGGGATGGTACTGATCGATGTACACCAAGGGGAGCTAATTTTATAGGTTGGAGACCAAAGAGTCTCCTACAATGTCCTCAAGTCCGTCAAGCATGCATCATTGTTTGACCAAGATGGATGTTATGCAGTAACCACCATGGATTATTTGTTAAACAAAGGGGATGATCTGGTATGTTCTATTACTTCAGATAACATTATAATTCTATACATTCTAGTTGAAGAAGAGACAGATGACCTATAATTCCTGGAAGGCTAGGGCAGGCACTATTGGAAACGTGTATTGTTTCCTAATAGTTTGGAATGGAAAAAGGTGAAAAAACTTGTACCTTCAATTCTAAATGCACCTGAACTAGAACTAAAGCCTCTCCCAACTTCTCTAAAATATTGGTTTTTGGGATACCATTAAACATTGCCTATAATAATTAGTGAAAATCTATCACAGTAGTAGGAAGATGCACATCTACAGGTTTTGAAACAACGGAAGCATGTCATTGGGTGGATGGTGGAAGATTTGAAGGTAATTAGCCCTACTATTTGCACCCACAAGGTGCTACTTGAAGAAGGTGAAAAGAAATCTCATCCACCACAACGGCGCCTAAATCCCCCTTGAAGGAAGTTTTAAAATAATTGGAGATTAATTTTTTGGATTCAGGCATCATCTATCCCCTCTTGGAATGTCCATGGGTGAGTCCCCTATAAGTGGTACCCAAAAAAGGGAGGTATCAAAGTGATTTAAAATGATAAGAATGAGATCGTCCCCACTCACATTGTCATAGGATGGGGAGTCTGTGGTGACTACAGGAAGCTGAATGACGTCATGAGGAAAATCATTTCCCCATACCTTTCATAGATCAACTGCGAGAGAGACTATCAGAGCACAACATGTATTGTTCCTCGATGGCTATTCTGGATACAACTAAATTTCTATTACTCCAGAGGATCTGGAGAAGAGCACATTTACATGACCCTACGGTACATTTTCCTACTAAAGGATGTCCCTTGGCATGTGTGACTCCCCCTCCACCTTCTAGCATTGTATGATGGCTATATTCCATGAAATGGTGGAACAAATCCTGGTGGTATTCATGGATGATTTTTACGTTTACAGAAAATAATTCACCACTTATTTGCAACACCTGGAGCTAGTTTTGAGACGATGTGAAACAAATAATCAGGTTTTGAACTGGGAAAAGTGTTATTTCATGGTGAGAAGTGGCATCATCCTTGGCCACATAATCCAGGTAAAGGGGATAGAGGTGGACCCAGCAAAGATATAATTCATTTCATGACTTCCTATTTCGACTTATATCAGAGACTTCAGCAGCTTATTGGGGCATGCAGGTTTTTATAGGTGGTTTTTCTGTGACTTTTCAAAACTACCCAAGCCCCTGATCAATATTCTTACCATGGATGACGTATTTGAGTTCAATGATACATGTATCATAGCTTTTGAGCACATGAAGCAGCGCCTGGAGGAGGCTCCAGAGATGATTTTTCCAAACTTGGAGGAAAATTTTGAAGTGATGTGTGATGCCAGCGATTACATAGTTGTAACAGTCATTGGCCAGTGGCTTGATTGAATTTTCCAACCTATCTATTATTCTAGTAGGACACTCAATAAGGGAAAGATGAAATACACCACCACAGAAAAGGAGATGTTGGCAGTGCTGTTTTCATTTGACAGGTTCTGTTCTTACATAGTGCTATCTAATTTTATTGTTCATACTGACCATGCATCCATAAAGTACCTACTGAACCAGAAATATGAAAAGCCATGATTGATCTGATTGGTGCTCCATCTATAAGAGTTTTATTTGAACATCTTTGATATTAAAGGGAGTGAGAACATTATTGCTGATCATATCTCCCGCCAGGAGCTACCTCATTTGGAGATGGAGGAAGATCGACATATCACATAAGATTTCCATAATGATCTTCTCTTTTCAATAAATGAAACAGCTAGGCCTTGGTATGTTGATATTGCTAATTTTTTTGTTACAGGTGTCATTCCCCTAACCTCTCCTTCTAGAAAAGGAAGAGGATTCTTTCTGTTGTTAAGAGATAATTCTAGGAAGATCATTTTCCATTATGATCATATGGAGATGATGTGATCCGTTTTTTCATCCTCAAAACCGATGTTCCTGGTTTCCTGAAATTTAGTCACGCTTCTACAGTAGGGGGACATCATGGCCTTGACCATACAACATCAAAGATCTTGTAACCTAGGTTTTTTTGGCCCACTATGAATAAAGATGCATGGGCATTTGTTTCCCGTTGGGATCGATGCCAGAGGACCGGAAATGTGGTTTGTAGAGCTGAGATTCCCTAATAGCCCCTTCTTAGGGGATGAGATTTTTGACGTATGGGGCATAGATTTCATGGGTCCCTTTCCCCCATCTTTCAGGATCATTTACAACCTTTTCTATGACAACTACATCTCCAAGTAGGTGGAAGCTACTCCTACAACTCATGACATGACCAAGGTAGTCATGAAATTCTTAGAGAAACATATTTTAGCAGGTTTGGAGTTCCTCGAGTATTGATTAGTGATAGAGGGACCCAATTAGACAACACACTAATGAGAGGAATACTGTCGATGTATAGAGAAAGGATCATATTATAACACCATATAATCACCAGTCTAGTATACATGTGTAGCTCTCCAACAGTGAGCTAAAGTAGATCCTGGAAAAAACAGTGAACACATCGAGGAAATACTGGTCCAAGAAGCTAGATGATTCTTTGAGGGCATACCAGACTGCTTTCAAAAAACCACTGGGAATGACCCCATTCTACCTCATATGTGGAAAACTTTTCCATATTCTAGTAGAATTGGGGCATAATGAATACATGGCAGTCAAGGCCCTAAATTTTGATGCGAAGGAAGCTGTAGAGTAGTAAAAGTTCTAACTATTAGAACATGATGAAATCAGATTCGAGGCGTATTAAAATGACATGATATACAAGGAGAATACAAGAGAAGTTCATGACTGAATGATTTCACAAAAATCATTCCAACTCGATGATTAGGTACTCTTATTTAACTCTCATCTAAGATTATTCCTATAGAAGTTAATGTCATCATTTTTGAGACCATTCCATGTTATACACGTATTCCATCATGGAACGGTGGAAATTTCTAGAGAGGATGATAAACCTCTCAAAGTGAACAGATAGTGGTTGAAATCTTACCACACATGGACGACATAATGGGAATGTTGTCCACCATAAATCTCTGGTAATAAGAGCTAAGTAGATCGAGCCAACAACCTAAAACAATAGGTCTTTCTTGGAGGCAACCCAATGGATACACATTGTGTACCACCTAAATACATGGCGTGTACCAATTCGTTTTCATTTATTTTATAACTATTATAAATATATATACTAACAATGTAATAAACATGGATGATGTTAGTGTCATTGGTAAGGTCACTGAAGTTTATCTGAGCCGTCACTGGTTCGAATATCTCCCGACCTAGCTTCGGCATGGGTTTCCTCTTTTCACCATGTATTTTCTTACCCGTTGTGTGTAGTATTATATATATATATTCTTATAAGAAAAACCATGGTGGGGATGGATCGGTTTTCCAAGATCATATCCCGGATTCAAACGAACCGGATATGAATCCTGACAATCGCCCCATTTCTATCATTTGTACTTTTAATAAAACCACACGACGTGTCTTTAAATATACATCATGTGTACCTTGTTTTACTTCTAAAACTGAATTGATTTTTCATATAAAGAAATCCATGCAGTGAAGTTGGATGATTGGGAGAGTCTCGGCCCATGATCTAAAAGACCTGGGTTCAAACTCGGCTAATCTCCATGGTTCATCCATTTTTGCCTAATTAAAAACCACACGGTGTGCATTTAATTTCATCACATGTAGTATACGCCTATTTACATTAACTATTTTTAAATACATAATAGGGGTAGTAGTACAACCTTTGATCTAGTTGTTGAGGGCTTCTGTTCACCGATCTCCAGTTCGAACCTTCCCAAGCACCGGACCAAAGGTTGTGCTTCTCTTTTACCAATTTTAAAACACATGACGTGTATTTTCCGATATATAGCGTGTATAGTTTTATTTTTAATAAATTATGTATATATATATATATTTATTATATTTATTTATAATATTAATTATTATATAGTTTTATATAATATTTGTGTATCTTTATATATATATATATTAACCTAAAATAATGGAATACATGAAATTTAGTCTATTTTACACGTTGTGTACCTTGGCTATAAAAGCCACGGACCACCCGTCTTCATCCCCTGTCGCGCGACTCTTTCCCCTCTCCCTGTTTCTTCCCCGGTATGACACATGAACCCCCTCTTCCCAAATCCAAAAATGTTGGCATTTTTTTTCTAATTTCTGTTACATTGGGATCATTTGTCCATGTAAGCCCTCCTACACCCTTTTTTTCTAGTTTTCTAAGCGTTTAAGGGGATTTGTTGATTGGCCGACTATTTGTCTTCCGTGATACATGGGAACGAATTGAAGAACACACACCGTGTACTTTTGTACACAACCACACACTGAATGCTACGCGATTTGACAATACATGGTGTGTATGTTTGGTACACACCATGTACCGTCCCCCATCATGCTCGGGTATCTTTAGCACACAACCTCACACACCATTTTCACGAACACGATGTGTTTGTTTAGAACGCACTGTGTATACCATTTCTTTCGGACAGTCCATATGTATCACTTCACACATCCATTTACCCTTTTTTCATGCACACGTCATTTGGTCCCTGGACATGGCGTGTTCTGTATTGTTGGAACTGGTTAAACGATGGTCGTATATTTACCAACACATGACTAGGAACACTTTAAAAGAACACGGCAAGTATGTTCTGTATACACGGTGTATCCTTCCATGGTCTATCCCCTACTCTCTCAGGGTGTCTATCCAAAGAAAACGGGATGCAAACCCGTTTTCACTGCATGCCGTGTACTCTGGAAGTACATGTAGTGTCCTTGTTTTTTTTCTGATTTCTCACATTTTCTTTGTTTCTTTATTCTTTTATTTTCCTTTTGTTTGGTTTTTCATTATTTTTCAGGATACGGATGATAGAGACCATTCCCGTGGGAAGTGTCCCACCTTTTCTACTCAGTGAGAGAGGCCCCATTTTTTGTTGGATGCCACTTCGGCCCGCGACTCTACCAGATCTAGTCTCTCCACTGTAGCAGCTGCCTCTACTGTCTATCCTTCCACCACCCACCTTTTCCATAGAGGCTGGTTCTAAGTACTTTCACAACTCCACCATCCAGCACTGAGCCTATGCGCACCACCATTACTTCCCCACCAGTTTCCAGTCCAGCTGAGCTCTCCTCATTCATAGCTGGTCCATCCTCAACCACCCCATACAACGATCCTCCATCTACTACAGCCACTCTGCCACCAGAGCCAACTCCTATTGCTGCACATCCACCAATGATGTGACCTACAGGTGTTTCATACCCTTGCATGGTGTTCCCAGTCACAGATTTGGCCCATGACAGAGTTCGGCATTTCTCCCACCACCTGATTCCACTGAGTAGTTGTTATCTCGATAACAACATCCCTCAGCAGTTGGGAATTTGGGGAGAGTTAAAGGATCCCCTTGGATACACCCCATTACTCATGATCTCTAAGGTCATCACTCTTATTTTATTCGATTTATTTTTGGAGTTTTCTTCTTCATTCGAGATCGATGGAGCTGAGTACTAGGAGACACCTAGTGATGCGGTACCTGTGGTCCGGTTTGGGCTAGGTGGTCGACCCCTTTCTCTTACAATTACTATGTTTGGCTGATGGTGCGATTTGTATCCTCATCCAATCACCCACCCCCTATCTCCACCCTAACTCGACCCGAGCACTCTGAGCTTGTTTTTATGTGCCAAGAGATTGTTGGTCCTGACCACTGCAATATCCCCACTTCACAGAAGAGTACTCTTACAGCTAACCCTATAATTCGCTTCACCAACCGGTGTTTCAGTGCTATTCTGTTTCTTTTACCTGAGGATATAGGGGTCGTGACCAGTCGTGACATGGATCTCCTCACCTATGTCATTAGGTAGGACTAACCAGACCTCCCTTACCTTCCCGCCTCCAATTTCCATGCCATGTTTACCGGACATTAGGGCAACCTGAAAGGTGGGTTTTACACCACTCACCTTTCCCACCACATCGGGGTATTTGAGCCTTTTATTCCACATGACATCTTAGGATCCCCCCAGTGGATGGACTATCTCATTCTTATTTTCATGGGATTGGTCTGGATGAAATGGTTGGTTACGTCCTATCCCATGCACCACCTCATCCACCTACTGACCCACCTACCCCCGCTGATGCACCTACTCCTCCTTCCCAACCCCTTTTCAGCTTCCCCACCACATCCCCCATCTTTGGACCCCACCTATACTGGCCTTCCTTCTTCTATTACCCCATCATCCCCACCTACCCTTACACCATTGGTCGATCTATCTTTTTCCTCCACCTAGCTATGATGGAGAAGAACTCGGTTCATCTTGATCGACGTCAGGACCAACTAGAGCTGATATTGGGATTCTTCTTCCGCATCATGGTATTCCACTACCCCAACCACCTTCCTCTACCTCAACATGTGGCCCTTCTTCCATTGATCCACTGCATTTTACTACCCTATCCACAGATTCAATTCTCCCATCCACTATGGGCCCAGCAGCGGCTACCACTGCCACCACCACTACGAGTCCAAGGAGTGATGTCGAGACTCATATTCTGAGTTCCCCTCCTACGGCTCCTACTTCAACAGCTTCTCTTCCGGGTGCAGATTCTGATCCACTTGTTTCCTCCTCTCCAGATCTGTCGCTACCAGTTATTTATG
Organism: Viscum album; assembly: GCA_963277665.1. Classification (NCBI taxonomy): domain Eukaryota; kingdom Viridiplantae; phylum Streptophyta; class Magnoliopsida; order Santalales; family Viscaceae; genus Viscum; species Viscum album. Next base: position 686,485,678 of record OY728129.1, on the reverse strand, counting down.
TACTAGATGATTCCTCTTCTATGGCGACCCCCTGACTAGTTTTTGAAGACATGATTTTCATTATATATATATTTGTGATCTCCTGTGCCTGTGTATGTTGTGTATGCTTGTAGTATTCTATCTCCAAGACTATGATAGGTTCACTAGCACACTAGGGACTAGTCTTCTTCATCCTTCCTTGTCTTTCATCATATAGACATAAGGAATATATTGCTTTTCCAGATTTTTCTATTATTTTCTATTCATCCTTGATTTACTTCTTTCCTTACTTCCCCTCATTTTGGTCCACTATTATGTCCACACATTTATTTTTTTACATTCTACAGCAGTTGGTAAACCCTGTGGGATATTAACTAAGGGGGCGTCTCTTGAACACTTTAGTCTTTTTAACTTATCATCATTCTAGGAGACATCATTATTAGAAGATATATTTGAAAATATGAAGACATTTTGGTTAAACATATTTCTAAATAATAATGCTAAAAGTGGGAAATTTTTAAAAAAAAGTTACATGCTTATTTTAGTTCTTAAGTGTTATAAAATGATTGCTGATATAGTTCAAATTACTACTTCTTATCCTTGGTTAATTACATCGATTAGACTAATCAATTATATGCAAGTCACGACCTGATTGTCTCTTTATGTATTTTTCCCACTCCTGAGAGGTATTCTAAACCCATTGTCATATTATTCCTAATACCCTCCTTCTTGAATTATTCTTAGGATATACATAACTACTAGAATTTTCAGTTTTTCATTTCAAAACATGAGGAATTTTTTAATTACATTAAAATAATTGAGGCATAAGATTGTTTTAACCCTTTTATCTTGAGACAAACCCTACATCATATCTTCATAAAGCCCATAGAAATCATGAATTTCCTTTATAAGAAGCCTTATTAAAATCCTATTTCCCTTCCTGCCTTAATTATTTTGTGATTTTGAATGATTATTCACTTGTGATTACAAGAAGGGGTTGGAAATACATGACATAAATTAGTGAATTGCCATGAAAATATGTATGGGGGAAATCCTCTTGATCATTTGGGGAAATAGGGTTGCAAACCACTATTCTGGGAAATTATAAAATGTCCCTTTTGTTCTTTAAAAAATTGGTACAGACAAAGGGACCTTATACTCACTTGTTGGTTTGTGAACCTTACCTTCCCAGCAAAAGGATATGGTGGAGATGAGATCATTTGATAGAGTTTGTTCAGGACGTTTTTTTACATTGTGATTAACATTGAATATCATGAACTATTATTTAAGAATTTAGCCTCCTCTTTCATGCCTCAGAGTTCTTATACACATTTTTACCAACCATACTTAAGCCACATAAACATCTAATCCTTATTGAAAAGGCCTAATGATTTTGGTAAATCAATTTTCTGAAGTAGAGAACTAGATTTCATGCAAACCATTGGATTGAGTGTGTATATCTCTGATTGAGCATAACATAAAATTACAAACATCATGAGTGATGAGTATATTACTGGTGAGGTAAATAATCAAGTGGATTGTTTATTTTTTAACGGATAAAACACGTGTGAAAAGAATATGACAAATTTTAATTTAATTATATCTAAGGAATGATTAAGAAATCTCCTATGATGAAACTATTTTGTAGCTTTTTAGAATTTTCTCCTGTGACTAATTATTTACATTTATTATTCATTGAATTCCTTCCTTTAAAAATATAGACTCTTTTAATTAGATTTTTAGATTTTCATGAGGGCATTCAATTGACGAGGTATGGGAAAGTTTGATGCAACTGATTTCTGGATACATTTTAACATACTTTGTTGAAAATAAGAACATGTTTTCAGCAATTACCTACTACATAGTAGACAAATACTTTGATTTTTGTGATATTGTTCATTTTCAAAAGATTTACGACCAAATACACAAACTAGGTGAGAATTAAGAAAAAATTTACAACTATACCGCATGTACATATATAAACGCCATGTACATTCAAGCTGAAACACGTGTTGACCTAGCCAGCACATGCCCATGTAACCATAAGCTGGTACACTCCATGTTCACACTATACACGCCATGTAACCCCTCTAGAAGCAGTTGGTGGACGAGAAGAGTCGACATGCTCATGTTACCGGCTGAAGAGGACACAATGTGTTCAACCTATACATGTTGTGTATACCATTATAAAAGCAGTTTGTGGATGAAAATTGAGACTACACACCGTGTATGGCGGCACTACATGCCGTGAATATTTACCTACTAGGTGGCGCTATGTTCCAAGTCAAATACGGCGTGTTAAGATGCCTAACAACTGAGAAAAATAGTGACAAAAGTTTGTTGACTTAAGTACATGCCATGTACATTTTCCACATGTGGTGTAGTTATATTTTCTATAAAAGGAGGTTGTGGCCTTCAGTTCAAGGGAGTTGTGCGAGGAGAATTTGTAGAGAGAAAAGGTTTAATGGTCTGAAAGAGAGAAGCTATGCTGCCATACTGCAACTATTTTTACCATCTACCGAAGAATCATTCCCTCCTCCATGTTTCAAAGCATGATCAGATTTAGTATCAAGGGATTTGTGCTTATCTTTTTCTGTATGTATAACTAAATACCCAGTGTGTTGGGGTTGTGGGAGATGATGAGTTGTAATTTAAATTATTTACTATGAATGTGTTTGTTCTTTTAACTTCTTCTTATTCTTCTTAAATCAGTTCATCTTATCACTGAAAATTCTGAACCAGAAAAAAGGCAGAATTTTCAAGGATTCAATATAGGAATAAAAATGAATATTTACATGATCATTGGATGTATTCAATGAATCAAAAATAAAATAATCCAAATAATTACCTATTAAACAGTAACTACTGGAACAAGGAGTTATTTTCTTCAGCTCTAAATATAATTTTACCATACCAAGGAAACTTTATTACAAATTGAAACCTAGAGTGCTAGGTTATTATGAACAACACAACCTCATAAGACATTTGATTTAATAATCATCTTCTCATATATAAATAACCCCAACACATTTCTCTCATTATTTTCATCAAAACCAATTTCCCCGTATTTTCCTTTATTCAATAAGTAATTTATTAAAGAAACTTAAATCCAATTATTATTTTTATCCAAAAAACAAAAAAAAATCAACTCCAAATTCAAAACACTTCACTAGGAAAAAAATAAAAAATAAAAAGAAAAGACAAGAGTAACTTATTTTTCCCTATGGATCGACCCCTTACTGGTACTATACTCGTTAGGGTAAAAATAATTTTGGACACCGATAACATACCATCAGTGAAATGACTCACTATTTATTATGATATATCAGGCCTCATTATTCATGTTCATGTTTTTACCCATTTCATGATCAATTTAAATGCCTATTATATAACATTTAAAATATTATTAATTTTATTCCATGTTTTTTCCTTTATCAAATTTATAGATCACCCCTTTCATATGTATATTCCAAATGTTATCCCATGATGTTTTAATTACGATGTAATAATTATAGCATGATAAAGATGTTCTCAGTAATGGTGACGTGCCACTTGAATTTTATGTAATGTACCTAATTCCCAAAGAAAAAATAATTATCACTCTTTTGGGTTGTATTATATGTAATATTATATAAGAAATTATTGAATAAATAGTTATAAAGACATAGGTTTTCATATGGGAATTCTTTTAATTTCATAAACTATTAAATAAGTATAAATTATTTTTCATGCCCAATGGGATCCAAATTGAATTAATTAGAATCTAAGATGATTATAATTTTTAATCACCAAATTAGATAAAATTTAGAAAAATTATGAGTTTTTTTCTCCATTATATTTTATTTATACCCAATGTTAACCCTTTTTATAATTATCATATTATTAATGTTTTATAATATTTTAGTGTTAATAATCAATATATAAAATAAATAAAGACACATAAATGGAAAATTTACTAATTTTAAAACCATATCTTATTAATTTGATTGAATCTAATAATTTTATGAATTTTAAATCATTTTATGAAATATTATTTATTAAAAATGATCATTAATTTCATTTCTAACATGATTCATTTAATTTCACTTTCATCACTTTATGAAAAATGGGGATTTAGAATATTAGACTTTTATAACCCCTTTAAAATGTCATATAGATCTCTAAAATTTATGTGACATAATAAATCAATCAAATTATATAACTTTTAATAATTTTTTTCATTTATTTAAATTTTCTATTAAATAAATAAATACAGTTTTTGTGTTGTATATGAGTTTAGTGTAATTATTTAATGTGTTAAATTTAGAAATAAATTTATGACATGAAAATACGTTCATTATGATAAAAATAACCATTTATATTCATTCACCTATTGTTTCTATTTTTATGTGGACACATAAGATATATTTTGAACTATGAGAGTGAAATTTCGTAACATACATTGATTTGAATATTATAAATTTTCCATTATTGAAAATGAATCAATTATAAAAATCATATTATAGACTAAGGTAACATAGGTAAAATTACCATCATCTAATAATAAATAATATTAATAATTGTGAACTTATCACTTGGTTTTAATCTAAATTAACCGTATTGACCCTTTACCGAGGTGATAAAATTCTCCACATATAAAATTCATAATTACTAAAAAATTTCACTTTAAAGAAAATTAATCTCATTATTCAAAATATTTAGATATATTATTAATATTAAATTCAAATAAGTCAAAGTAATTATTTTCAAAATAATCCTGAAAATTTTTATTAAAATGAGTTTTTGGAAAAGGAAGTTTTAATGCAAAAAATTATTGTAAATTCAATACTGGATATTATTAAAATGAAAATAACATTAATATTAATAATATAAGGGTTATAATTTTATTTTTATATTTAGTTTTTAAAAATAATATATTGAAAAGTCTTGAAACAAAAATACAATTTTCAATTAAAATCATAATTTTTTACTATTCACTAGAAAATCAAGCATTTTGGTGAAATCCCAAAAAATCACCCTAATGTACTTTTAATATTATGATTTAAAAAATATTTATATTTATGAAAAAATATTTCTTTTTACTTAAATTAATTACTATATTATCCCACTATAATAAATTGAAAACATTTTTGAAGAATTTTTTTTCCAAAGGATAAAATAAATTTAATAAATACTAAGTACATTTTTCAAAAAAAATAAATCTATTTTATTTTATTTATTAGTTCCTATATATTTTTTCATTCATTTTTTATTAATATTAATTACCACCAATTCAATGGCTATGTCGTAATGGTTATATTTAAAAAATAATATTTAATGGTTCGTTTATTCTCGGTGTTACATGTTGTATATGCTATCCAATATAGTCATATTTTAAAATATATTTGTACTAAATTACCACCCCCCCTAAAAAAATTGGGTCCTCAAAATTTGATTATTTTCTTGATAATAAAGTTTTTTTTCATTTTAAAATTACTTCATGTAAGACCCACATCATAAAGAGGGTTTATAAATATTCTTGTTTAAAAGAGGGAAAATGGAGTATGAAGGTCATCACAACACTATTTCCCCAAATTTGTACATTGGAGATAATACTAACACCCATGAATTAATAGGGAGTGATAGAGAACATTTTCATGTTAAATTTACCATTAAAAAATTAGAAAATATATAATTCTATAAATGACCATCAATTTCTTGGTATAAATGGAAAATGGATATCATTTATTTTTGAAGTCTTTTTATTAATGTTGAGGGATAATTTTAAAATAAAAATAAGGGAATCCGGTAAATAAATTTACATTAATTATATCATGTTGTTTATCAAAAACATAAACTTTTTTCATAGGTTATATCAATTTCTTTGTAACACCCCATGCTTCTACAGTACGTTTCTCTTGGAATAATGTGATAGCGTGTGTTGTACGCAACATCGAGTTCTAACACACCACAAAAAATCAAACTAGCCGTTATGAATAATAATACCTACTTTTTGAAATTATATATATATTATATTTCAAAATGGAATTCATTTTTGGATTCAGAATATCTAAATTATCCTAATTTGAATTTTTGGTATTTTTCTGAGAACATCCAATTTTTATAAATAGTGAAAAATACTTAAAAATAACTTTTTTAATCAGAATAATTTATATTGATAAATTATATTATTTAGTGATTTTAAAGTATAATTATAATATTTTTTTACCATTTTATCCAATGGTGTTCATTATAATTAATTTCACTTCGAAATTGGACATCAACAATTGTCAATCGTTTGATATATATTGTTTCTTAAAAACACGCTATTTGTTGTGACAGTGGGAATTAATTATAAAATTAATTAATTCAAATTTTATTTTTAAAATTTTGTAAAATAGAAATCATTTTTGAATTCGGAATATCAATTAAGCTTAGGGTGAAATTTTGGTGTTGTTCTGAAAAACTTAAATTTTTTATGAATAGTGAAACCACTAAGTGCTAGTTAAAAAAACTGAATTTTTCATAAAACATAATTTTACCACTTCTGTGATTGTAATTTCGAAAATACAAGAAATTCAATTAATATCAAGGAGTAAAATTTGGTTCAATGAGATGAAAATAATTTTTGGTGAATAGTAACTTTTTACTTTTATTTACCACAGTTAAAAGTAAATAGGGTAATTAAGTGTAAAAATGATATTAATATTACCCTAACACATGTCCTAATTCTATTGGATAAGGTTAATTCGACCAAAAACAACCTTATGAATAAAATATTATCATTTAGGTCCACTTGGATTAGACTAGGACATTTATTTTTATTTAATTCAAAGAAGAGTTAAAAGAGTTAAAATCAATGTTTATTTACTAAAACATTTTTATTATAGGGTTATACATAAGATAAATTAGATTGAAAATATTCATTAGAGAGATACAAAGATTTCATACATAATGATATTTTATTTATAATTTTTAGACCTTAAATAATTTAATTTATTTACGACACAATGATGATGCAGTAATTACCATTATAGTAAAAACTTAAAATAATTGATATTATAAATACCCAAATAAATATAATTTGAGACTATTAATGAATTACACTAATTTAATAGGATAATATGACATATTAGGATTTATTTAATTGAATTTTTTAGAACTAATCATTCTATTGTGATTTTCACAAAAATCAATTTTCTAAGTAGTGTTAAATTGACATAAAAGAGTTTTTAAAACAAATATTATATTATTAATAGATATTAAATTCCTAAAAAACAAAGGATCGGACAAGAGACTTAAATCATGATAGTTGTATCATTAATTGACCACTTGGGGGTATCTTTGAGGTATATAGTAATTTTATTAACTATATAATATAAAAATACAAAGTGACATGGTAAGTGTCAAACTAATTAACAAAGAGTTAAAACTAAAAGATAAGGTTAATATAATGACCCAAACCTGTCTAAATCCTATTGGTTGAGTGTTTTTAGACCCATCCCCACCTTTACTTTTAAAGAATCCACTTTTGAGCCATTAGAAACCGAATATGAATTTATTATAATATAATATTTCTAGCTTTTCCAAAGGTGCCCCTCACCCCTCTTATAAAAGGGCACTCTCCCTTATCATTAACTCACACCTTCAAAGCCTTTTGGTTAGGCCAAACTATTCCCAAATACTCTCTCAACATCACTCACTTCATCCTAGAGGCCTTCCAATAGTCCGAGAGCCAACTTATGGAGCCCTTTTGATCAGATCAAAAGGAAGAACCCGAAGAAGAGGTAATGTTTTCACCACCCTTTTTCAAATTCGTTTCTTCTACCACTTCTCCTTTATTTGTTATTACCATTCCAAAATAATAACTCCAGTATCTTATATATACTATGATGTTATTATAAATATTGTACAACCATATTCAGTATTCTATCAATCTTTTGAATAACATGTCACCATACGTGCGTATGTACGGCTTACCGTCTCCACGTCGTGGTGTAATTGTTATTTAATAAATTATTATTTGGATGGGTATAATAATTATGTGTAACTCATGTAAATAATAAATATAACATGATAATTATTCTATATATATGTTATACCATCCAATTATATATATTATTTTAAAATCAAAAGAATGATATTGTCGCTCGTGCATACGTACGGACTACCGTCTCCACGAACGTGATAAGATTCATTCTCCATTGTATCCATTCAAGTATAATTCTCATTTGGTGATTAATAATAGTATATAAGGACCTGATATAATTCTGGATATGATTAATATACAACCTATCCATGACAAATATGGCTGACATAACAAAACATATAAAATAAAATGAGTAAGTTAACACCTGAAACGATGATAATTCTAAAATATTATTAACAAGGTAATGTTAAAAGATCATGTATGATATCATATTAATATATATTATTCTTGTATAATTTAATAAAAATTATTTCACCATTATACAGGAGGTTAACCTACCCCAACCAGGGAAAAGTACAGGGTAAGGGTTTATTTCGCAATCTCTTCATTATCTGAGGTTGTTTATATGTAATAATCTACTGGGAACTCTTTATCATCCACATCCATGTTTCTTAAAAATGTATTTAAAATCATTTTTTAATATTTACAAGAATATGGGTTAAAGTCATTTATACCCTTTTTTTACTTTTTATAAGTGGTTTATAAAAGAATCTTTCCGTCGTTTTCCAAACAAGGTGCTTTTAACCTTTTTGACTGAATTATGGTAAGAATGTTTTTTAACATATACGACGGGTGCGGCTATTTACTGCCGTTATAAAATCTTAAAAGCTTCCTTTACAAGCTTATAAGAATATTTTCAAAGAAAATTTTTTATTTTATAAATATATGACTCTTAAATGATTTCAAAATAGAAAGAGATATTTCTCTAAAAAGAGTTTTTATTTCATCTATGTCAACATCTTTTGATGGATTTTACGTTTATTTGATGTTGCTTTATTATGATACAAAACTTCTATATTGTATTGAAGGTTTTGTGATATGTTTGACTATGGATGTGTTATTTTTATACCATTCATGGTTTATGGATGAAGTATTTACATTTCGTATGCTAGTTTTAATACGAATGTTTATGTTATGTTTAAACCCTTTCATATGGGAATGCATTGGACTTAATATGTGACGGGTGGAGCCCGCTATAGCTCCTCGATGCATCAGTAGGTCTCATGAGAAAAACTAGTGTCTTGACACAAGGCCTTGGAAAAATCTTATTTTTAGTCTTGGCACAAGGCCTTGGCTATGTGGTTATGATAGTCTAGAAATATGCATTCCATCATTATGAAAGTGGTTATTGATATTGCATGTGATTATTCGATTAGTAGAATATCCATGTGAATAAGTAAATGACATTATTTCATTTTATTTTTTCCATACTATGTTGAAGTTAAAGTTTAAAAGGCTTTTGTTTTAGTTATACAATGCCTTAAATATTTATTCTTATTTATGAAATTTTCTGCTATATTGTTATCCTTACTGGGCATTTGAGCTCACCCCTTTTCTATGATTTATTTTTCACAGGATGTGAAAAAGTAAATTATGAATGACCTTCAGGGATATTATGAGGGGATAATAGTGTGGACTATGAAGACGATATGTTTTTGTAGTAGTTTTTCACTTTATGATGTAATGTAAATCTTTATGAATATATCTAGTGTTTCCAAGGCTACTAAACCAATCGGTCTTTCGAGATTTGATCTTTCTTATGATCATGCCAATGTTATGTAATAATGCACCGACTCTGTGTAACTGGTGTCAGGGTGTTACAGTAGGTATCATAAGAAGTTTAGTACAATCCTTGGAAGCTAGATTTAGATAAACTCTGATTAGAGCACATAAACCAAAGATGGACTTTGAGGATTAGTATAGAAGAACTTCCTAGAATTTTGGTATTGTATAGATTTTTTGAGTTTTCCGAACAATAAATCCCTATCTGGATATGAGTAGGTAGAGGCGGATCTGGCACAGATGTACCTAGGGGTAAAACCCGAAGACACCGCTTTGAGCTAGACTCGAACGGGAACTGGTGCACGACAACGTGCCTTGCTACACTCTTGGTTACGACACTCCCGGGAGATATGCTTAGGATAACTCTCATTTTCATTACAAATCATTATGAAGGGTTTATGAGTATATAATTCCTCAAATAAAACATTTTTTATGATTATGGATTATATCCATAAATAGTTCAATTTATGTTATGTTTTTTATAAGTATGGAATTATGTATTTTGATTCATAAACTGATCTAGTTTATGCCATTGTTTAGAAATGGTGCCTAGTGGAAGAAATGGAAAGTGTATCAATGCACGCACTCCATGTAGGGATTTCCCTCCTACTCAAGATAATTATAGTGGAGCTGTTTATGCAACTGGTGCCGATCAGCTAATCACCATACTGGGACAACTCACTCAAGTTATGAATAATAACCTTACCTGTATGGAGCACCCTGATCCGCAGCATGGAGGATCAATGTTAGATCGATTCATGAGGCAACAACCACCAATGTTCAATAGGAGTACAAATCCCTTAGTAGCTGAGCAATGGATAAATTTCCTAGAAAAAATATTTCATGCTTTGGGGAGTAGTGAAAGGGAAAAAGTTATCATGGCAGTTTACCGCCTCACTAGAGATGCTGATCAATGGTGGTCATTGATTCAAAACATGAAGGAAGATGATAAAGTATCAAATATGGAATGGAGGGAGTTCAAAGATCTATTTTTAGAAAAATACTTTCCTCGTGTCCATCGAGCAGATATGGAAAGGAAATTTCTGAGTCTGAGACAAAAGGAGGATGAGAATGTTGAAAAGTATGAGGCTAACTTTACAAGGTTAGCATGGTATACTGGAGATTATATACGTAACCCGAGAAGTAATATTGATCATTTCTTTGATGGGTTAAAACCATTTCTCCGTCGAGCATTAGTCTCACAATCCTTCTCGTGGTACGAAGAAATTGTCTCATGTGATATCAAAATAGAAAAGGAATTCTCTAAGTCTTATGACTTTAAATCAAAGCAAGAGAAGAAGAGATCTGATGATCAATCTGGGAATGGAAATAAGGGGAATAAGGGAAATGTTGAATATCTATCATGTGGTAAATGTGGGAAGAAACACCCCGGTACTTGATTAAAGGGAATGGGTGTCTGTTACAAGTGTTGTGAAAAAGGCCACCAAGCTCGTGAATGAAAAGGGAAGAATGAAGCTACAAATGTTCAATGCTAAAATTGCAGGGAGATGGGAAATTATGCAAATGAATTTCCTAAGCGTCAGGGGAACTTACCTCAGAAAAGTCCAAGGGATCAAGGCCAAGCTTATGCTACCACTAATGCTGAGGTAGAAGCTCTGAAAGACGTGGTGGCAGGTAATTTAATGGTTTCCTCAAGTTTAGCAAATGCATTATTTGATGCTGGACCATCGCATTGTTTCATATCTTCCCAGTTTGATAAGAAAATTAGATATTTCCAATTTGATTTAACAAGGGAGTTGTCAGTTAAAAATCTTAAGGGAAGTATCATTACAACAAAGTTTTGTGAAGCAGTCCCCATTAGAGCACATAAATGTTCTTTATCCGCTGATCTCATCGTCATACCTATGATTGAATTTGATATAATCATTGGTATAGATTGGCTTTCAAATTATGATGCGAAGTTTTATTGTAATAAGAAGGAGGATACAATTTTTGATGATGACGATAGGGAACACCTTATCTTTAGAGCAGAATTGTCACCACCTAATTCTTATCTAGATCCACCCCCAGTAGCTCAACTAAATTCAATTATTGGGGAGGAAGAGAATGAAATTACTGTGGGTCAGGAAAGGAATGTTCAAATAAATTATGTACCTGTTGTGAAATAATATGTAGATGTATTTCCGAAAGATTCACCTGGACATCCTCTAGAACGAGAAGTTGAGTTTTCCATTGATTTAATTCCTAGATCAAGGCATATATTTAAGACCCCTTATAGATTGGCCACTGTAGAATTAGTTGAACTAAAGAATCAACTAGAGGAATTGAGTAATAAGGGATTTATTCTCCCTAGTGTTTCTCCATGGGGATCCCCTGTTCTTTTTGTTAAAAAGAAATATGGATCTATGAGGTTATGTATAGACTATAGGTATATCAATGCAATAACAATAAAGAACAAGTATCCCCTACCTCGCATTGATGACTTATTTGACCAACTGCATGGAGATCAATACTTTTCAAAGATTGAACTTCTATCTGGATACCATCAGTTGTGTGTAAAGAAGGAAGACATTCCGAAGACAACATTTCAAACCAGGTATGGGCATTAAGAGTTTACTGTAATGCCTTTTGGATTGACTAATGCACCCTCTGTATTCATGGATCTGATGAATAGAGTTTTCAAGGACTATCTTGCTGAATTTGTGGTGGTATTTATTGATGATATCTTTTTATACTCTAAAAGCTATAAAGATCTTGAAAGTCACTTTTTCATTATCCTGAACACTCTGAGAAGACATGAATTATATGGGAAGTTTAGCAAGTGTGAATTCTGGCTTCATGAGATTTCTTTTCTTGGCCATATTGTCTCTAAAGATGGAATCTCTTTTGATCCTTCTAAGACCAAGGCAATTCAAGAATGGCCAGCACCTACGAGTATAACTGAGGTAAGTAGTTTTATTGGTTTGGCAGGTTATTATCGACGTTTCATCCAGAGTTTTGCCCGATTGGCAAACTAATTAATGAAGCTCACACGTAAAGGGGTTCAATTTGTTTGGACAAAAGATTGTGAATAATGTTTCGAAGAACTGAAGAGAATATTAGTCAATGATCCTATATTGACTCTACCATCGGGGAATGATGGGTTCGTTATTTATAGTGATTCATCGAAGAAAGGACTTGGTTGTGTCCTTATGCAGAATGATAGGGTTATTGCCTATGCATCATGACAGTTGAAAATTCATGAGAAAAACTATCCTACTCATGATATTGAGTTATCATCTCTGATCTTTGCTTTGAAGATATGGATGCACTACCGCTATGGTGAAAAATTTGAGATTTATACTGATCACAAGAGTTTGAAGTATATTTTCTCACAAAAAGAACTCAACATGAGGCAAAGGAGATGGATTTAATTACTCAAGGATTATGATTGTACGATACACTACCACCCGGGGAAAGCAAACAAGGTGGAAGATGCTTTGAGCAGAAAAGATCATCGAGTTTTGTACAATATGATAATTTAAAGGGATCCAATTTTCATGGATCTAGTGAAGATGGACATGGGAATAACTAGGGAAGGTGAAACATCAATGCTTTTTCAAATGGTTTCCAAACCATCTTTACTAGAAAGGATTAAGAGTTCTCAGACCGATGATGAAGAATTTCAAAAAAAGATTAAAGCTGTGGATGATGGGAGATTGAGAGACTTTGTGTATGAAGATGGAATTTCGAAATTCGGGAAGAGACTTTGTGTTCCCAATATACCTGATCTAAAAAGGGAATTGTTGGATGATGCTCATAGTTATAATTTCTCTATACACTCTGGGAGCACCAAAATGTATAGATATTTGAAGGAACATTTTTGGTGGGACAACATGAATAGGGAGATTGCTGATTTTGTGTCAAGATGTATGGTTTTTCAACAAGTGCAAGCTGGAAGGCAACATCCTGGAGGAGTCATGCAACCTCTTCCCATACCGGAGTGGAAATGGGACAATATTATGATGGACTTTGTCATGGTGCTACGAAAGACTCCTAGAAGGAAAGAAGCAATATGGGTCATTGTTGATCGTCTTACCAAGTCATCACATTCTCTTTCTATAAGAGAAGATCTACCACTGGAACGTCTAGAAAGACTATATATTGATGATGTTGTGAGACTTCATGGAGTACCCCTATCGATTGTTTCTGATCATGATCCCCATTGTACTTCAAGATTTTGGAAAAGTCTTTAGAAATCCTTGGATACTGAACTTCTTTTGAGCACTGCCTACCACCCTCAAACAGATGGACAATCAGAATGAACTATTCAAACCATAAAAGACATGTTGAGATCTTGCTCACTTGACTTTCAGGGTATGTGGGATCAATATTTAACTATGATTGAATTTTCCTATAACAATAGCTTCCATTCGAGTATTCATATGGCACCATATGAAGCGTTATACGGAAAGAGATGTCGCACACCAACTTGTTGGGATGACGTTGGTGAAAGAAAACGTGTAGGCCTAGAACTGGTGGAGGAAAAATGGTAAAGTTTAAGGTAATCCAAAACCATATCAAAGCATCTCAAAGTAGGCAGAAGAGCTATGATGATAATCGAAGGAAGGATTTGGAATTTCAAGTCAGTGGTCATGTTTTCTTGAAGGTATCTCCATGGAAGGGATTCATACGTTTTGGTAAGAAAGGAAAATTGAGTCCCAGGTACATCGGTCATTTCTAAATTCTAGAATGAATTGGGGTTGTAGCTTACTGATTGGAAATGCCGCCAAGTCTCTCCAAAGTTCATGATGTCTTCCACAAATCTATGTTTAGGAAATACATGCCTGACCCAACGCATGTACTCACCTATGAGGAATTAGAACTGGAACCCGATCTGTCTTATTGCGAAGAGCCCATCAGGATTCTTGATACGAGAGAACAAGTACTGAGAAACCGGACGACTCGTCTGGTAAAAGTTTTGTGGAGAAACCATAAGATGGAAGAGGCAACGTTGGAACCCAAGGAACTTATGATGAAGAACCACCCGAGTCTTTTCATGCGGTAGTTTTCTACAAATTTCGAGGAAGAAATTATTTGAAAGAGGGGAGAATGTAACACCCCAAGCTTCTACGGTACGCTTCTCTTGGAATAATGTGATAGCGTGTGTTGTACGCAACATCGAGTTCTAACACACCACAACCAATCAAACTAGCCGTTATGAATAGTAATACCTACTTTTTGGAATTATATATATTTTATAACTCAAAATGGACTTCATTTTTGGATTCAGAATATCAAAATTTTCCTAAGTTGAATTTTTGGTATTTTTCTGAGAACATCCAATTTTTATGAATAGTGAAAAATACTTAAAAACAACGTTTTTAATCAAAATATTTTATGGTGATAAATTATATTATTTAGTGGTTTTAAAGTATAATTAGAATATATTTTTAACATTTTATCTGATGGTGTTCATTATAATTAATTTCACTTTGAAATTGGACATAAACAATTGTCAATCTTTTGATATATATTATATCTTAAAAACACGCTATTTGTTGTGACGACGGGAATTAATTATAAAATTAATTAATACAACTTTTATATTTGGAATTTTGTAAAATAGACATCATTTTATAATTAGGAATATCAATTTTAGCTTAGGGTGAAAGTTTGGCATTGTTCTGAAAAACTTCAATTTTTGATGAATAGTGAAACCACTAAGTGGTAGTTAAAAAAACATAATTTTTCATAAAACTTAATTTTACCCCTTCTGTGATTTGAATTTCGAAAATCCGAGAGACATGGCTAATATAAAGGAGTAAAATGTGGTTCAATGAGATGAAAATAATTTTTGGTGAATAGTAACTTTTTACTTTTATTTACCACGGTTAAAAGTAAATAGGGTAATTAAGGGTAAAAATGATATTAATATTACCTTAACACAAGTCCTAATTCTATTGAATAAGCGTAATTCGACCAAAAACAACCTTAGGAATATAATATTATCATTTTAGGTCCACTTGGATTAGATTATGACATTTATTATTATTTAATTCAAAGAAGAGTTAAAAGAGTTAAAATCAAAGTTTATTTACTAAAACATTTTTAATATAGGGTAATACATAAGATAAATTCAATGGTAAATATTAATTATAAAGATAAAATGACCTCCATCATAATGATATTTCATTTATAATTTTTAGATGTTAAATAATTTAATTTATTTATGACTCAATGATGATGAAGTAATTACCATAATAGTGAAAAATTAAAATAATTGATATTATAAATACCCAAATAAAAATAATTTTAGACTTTTAATGAATTACACTAATTTTCTAGGATAATATGACACATTAGGATTGATTTAATTGACTTTTTTCTAACTAATCATTCTGTTATGAGTTTCACAAAAATCATGTTTCCAAATAGTGTCAAAATTGACATAAAATAGTTTTTAAAACAAATATTATATTATTAATTGATATTAAATTCATAAAAATCTAAGGTTCGGCCAAGATACTTATATCATGATAGGTGTATCATTAATGGGCCACTTGGTTGTCGTTTGTAGGTATATAATATTTTTATTAACTATATAATATAAAAATACAAAGTGACATGGTAAGTGTCAAATTAATTAACTAAGAGTCAAAACTAAAAGATAAGGTTTATATAATGACCCAAACCTGTCTAAATCCTTTTGGTTGAGTGTTTTTCGACCCATCCCAACTTAACCTTTAAATAATCCACTTTTGAGCCATTATAAAACGAATATGAATTTATTAGAAAATAATATTTCTAGCTTTTCAAAAGGTTCCCCTCACCCCTCTTATAAAAGGGCACTCTCCCTTCTCATTAACTCACACCTTCAAAGCCTTTTGGATCATCCAAACTCTACCCAAATACTCTCGAAACGTCCCTCACTTCATCATAGAGGCCTTCCTTTAGTCATAAAGCCAACTTAAGGATCCCTTTTGATCAAATCAAAAGGAAGAACCCGAAGAGGAGGTAATGTTTTCACCACCCTTTTCCAAATTCATTTCTTCTTCCACTTCTTCCTTCTTTGTTATTACCATTATAAAATAATAACTCCAGTATCTTATATATAATTTGTTGTTATTATAAATATGGTGCAACCATATTCAGTATTCTATCCATCCTTTGAATAACATGTCACCATACGTGCGTACGTACGGCTTGCTGTCTCCACGTAGTGGTGTATTTGTTATTCAATAAATTATTATTTGGATGGGTATAATAATGATGTGTAACTCATGTAAATAATAAATATAACATGATAATGATTCTTTATATTTGTTATACCATCCAATTATATATATTATGTTAATATGAAAATAATGATATTGTCGCTCGTGCGTACGTACGGACTACCGTCTCCACAAACGCGATAAGATTCATTCTCCATTGTATCCATTCAAGTATAATTCTCATTTGATGATTAATAATAGTATATATGGACCTGATATCATTCTGGATATGATTAAGATACAACTTATCCCTGAAAAACATGGCTTACATAACAAAACATATAAAAGAAAATGAATAAGTTAACACCCGAAACGACGATAATTCTAAATTATAATTAACAAGGCAATGTTAAAAGATCATATATGATATCATATTAATATATATGATTCTTTTATAATTTAATAACTATTATTTCACCATTATACAGGAGGTTAACCTACCCCAACCAAAGAAAAGTACAAGGTAAGTGTTTATTTCGCAATCTCTTCATTATCCGAGGTTGTTTATACGTAATAATCTACTGGAAACTCTTTATCATCCACATCCATGTTTCTTAAAAATGTATTTCAAAACATTTTTTACTATTTACAAGAATATGGGTTAAAGTCATTTATACCGTTGTTTTACTTTTTATAAGTGGTTTATAAAGGAATCTTTCCGTCATTTTCCAAACAAGGTGCTTTTAACCTTTTCGACTGAATTAACGTAAGAATGTTTTTTTAACATATACAGCGGGTGCGGAAATTTTCCACCATTATAAAATTTTCAAAGATTCCATTACAAGTTTATAATAATATTTTCAAAGAAAATGTTTTATTTTATAAATATATGACTCTTAAATTATTTCAAAATATAAATAGATATTTCTCTAAAAAGAGTTTTGATTTCATCTATGTCAACATTGTTTGATGGATTTTATGCTTATTTGATGTTGATTTATTATGATACAATACTTCTATATTGTATTGAAGTTTTTGTGATATGTTTGACTATGGATGTGTTATTTTTATACCATTCATGGTTTATGGATGAAGCATTTACATTTCGAATGCTAGTTTTAATACAAATTTTTATGTTATGTTTAAACCTTTTCATATGGGAATGCATTGGACTCAATATGTGACGGTTGGAGCCCACTATAGCTCCTCGATGCATTGGTAGGTCTCATGAGACAAAATAGTGTCTTGGCAAAAGGCCTTGGAAAAATCATATTTTTAGTCTTGGCACGAGGCCTTGGCTATGTGGTTATGATAGTCTGGCATTATGCATTCCATCATTATGAAAGTGGTTATTGATATTGCATGTGATTATTCGATTAGTAGAATATCCATGTGAATAAGTAAATGGCATTATTTAATTATATTTTTTCCATACTATGTTTAAGTTCAAGTTTAGAAGGCTTTTGGTTTAGTTATACACTACCTTAAATGTTTATTCTTATTTATGAAAGTTTTTGCTATATTGTTATCCTTACTGGGCATTTGAGCTCACCCATTTTCTATGTTTTATTTTTCCCAGGATGTGAAGAAGTAAGTTATGAATGACCTGCAGGGATATTATGAGGGGATAATAGTGTGGACTATGGAGACAATATGTTGTTGTAGTAGTTTTTCACATTATGATGTGATGTAAATCTTTATGAATATATCTAGTTTTCTAAGGCTACTAAACCAATCGGTCTTTAGAGATTTGATATTTCTTATGATCATGCCAATGTTATGTAATAATGCACCGACTCTGGGTAGCTAGGGTCGGGGCATTACATTCTTGATCATCACTTATTATTGTAAATGGATATTTTTGATGAATTGTTTTATTCTTGAATTACTTTTAACCATTCATTTGATTCACAAGTCATTAATTTGCCATAAAAATATTTACTAAAACAAAAATGTTCTTGTAGGTTATCAAATATGATAAATCTCAGTTTAACCTCAAAACATAATATCCAAAGTTATTCTTAACGTATTCCATATGTAGTAAACCTTAAGAATCCACAAAAATATTTCTGACCATATTCAAGACCCAAATATTTCTTCATACATTTAACCACAGATAAAATAAATATGATCATAATGTCAGATTCAAAAACATTTGGATACCCTGATCACATATACCAATAATCATTATCACCATTAACTTTATCATAATTCAATATATCCTGTAAATCTAAAAATCTAAAATTATCTATTATAAATTACATTCCCATTAAATATCATACCATTTAAAGGTCACCAATATTACCCCTTTAACTTTTTCCACATCAATTTTCTATTTGACTAATTAACTAAATACCAGAAATATAATAATGGTTGTATTTTGATTATTAAAGTATTCAGAAAAAATTTCAACTTAACACTAAATAACCATACTTGTTTATTAGTACTATTCAACATGTGCTTTCAAATATATAATGAAAACCCATTTCATATCAATCCATTAATGTTTTTTGATTCCTATTACCAGAATATCATTGATAAAATATATATACAACATAATTCTAGAATCCAAATCATAAACAATGAATACAAACACACAATTATTTTAATAGTTCCACTTTGGATATAGTAATACAATATAGTTAACTTTGATCTCTAACCCTCATTTTAGTAATATTAACTTTATTAATAGGGTATTAATTTTAATAGTGCCCCATATCCATAATGTTGATTCAATTAAAATTAAAGGATTCATTCTTACTATTTCATTCAATAACCTAAATTATTTTATCTTCACACATAATGAAAACTCACATTCCCTTTAAGAAAGTTCCAGTGTGTTTCATTCCACAATTATTAGAAGGGGTAAATATTTCATTACCTTTATATGATTGTTTTTTATAACCTAATTTTATTATATTGAATTAATTTTAGGATATATGGAATGTAAAATTATTTTTCTATCTTGATATGACTATATAAAACATCCTAATATGATGACAATGCTTGGGAGACTAGTTCAATTTGAAGGATTGGATTAATCCTATAAAATAAATTCATAATATTAATCCTTGTGTTCTGTATATATTATGAATCATTCCTTAATAACCTTGTAATGTTGGATTCATATATAGAAACATTTTACTCTTTATTTAGTCTCAGCCTGAAAAATTTTCTCTCCATATCCGCTTGTTTTTTGCAAGGAAAATTATTTTCCAGTATAATTTCCTCAAAATACATCCATACCATAATCACTATTTCCTCCACATTCATAGTGTTTTGAATAGATTACCACCATTTATCCACATCCCTTAAGAGATGAAAAATATTGATTACTACCTTATTCCATTCATTACTTCCCAAATATAGAAATATTTTCTTTCATGAAGATATCCATTTCTCTAATACAAATGGATTTTTAGTACCATTAAACAATAGAGGTTGATGATGCATTAAGTGTTATGACATTAGAACACCCAATAGTTTATTATTACTTTGATCCATATGAACAAGGTCATTTTTCATAATAATAGTTAGCTACCAAAAAATTGTTATGATTTCATAACATTAGCTATATATCCTACTTCAGTTTTATATATAGCTTCACAATATTTCCTGTGATGGAAATCCCAATATATATTACATTAATTAACATAGATCCTATTCCATCAACTTCGAAACTTTTTAAAATAATTTCATGTAATTGATTATATTAAAACATTATAAACCATAATACGAAATTTCAAAACGATTGAAACTATTAATATAAATAGAAAATTTATGTATAAATAATCTCAAAAAAACATGGTCTATATTGGAATATTCTAAAAGATAGATTGTAAAATTAAAATATATCTATCATAGGTGAGGTTATAGAAGGTACAATTGGTTCAATGAAAATCATGGCCGAAATAGACCAAAAACACACATTTGGGGAATCATTTTTTATGGTAAACACAATGAGGAATGACCCTAGACTATTTAAGTCACTAGAGATACATAGCCTTGATGGTAACCTCTAGATAGATTATGTCTGGTTCATAATCCTCCAGCTCACAGAAGGTTCTTATCATGCAGAGTGTTGATGCTAACATATGTATAATGTTTCTCTGGTTTGCAGATCTCCCAATATGGTTTAAGCTCATAATGTTTTGAAAAATCTCTAAAATTAATGAATATTGGAGCCCTGACCTACATGAGGACTATAAATACCCAGTATGTATGACATGGAAGGGTAAATGGCTTTTTAACTATAGAAAAACTATTTTAGTTCACGATACTCTAAAGATTAAAGATCTCGATAGAATGTATATTTATAAAGGTAGCTGTAAAGACCCATAAAATTCAAGTAAATTTTTTTTCTTAATTTTCTTTGGAATTTTACAAGAACACAGTTTCTGACGGCACCTGATTCCGAGGCCCGGTGTGCCCAGAATCATTTTCCGATGTTTGGCTAGGGTATATTCAGTGAATGAACGAGTGGGTTTTTCTAACCTTTGAACCGGTGCTCGGAATCTAATTCTGAGGGCACCGATGGAACCGCAGCGCCGGTAATTGCTTAGGAACACCTGTTCCAGGGTTGCGTTTTCATGAGAGGAGATGATAAAAATTGTGGAAGTTTAATTTATAATTAAACTACAATTTTTATTTTCTTTAAGTGGTTTAAGGCTTTGGGTGGGTGTTGGGTAACTACCCAACTTCCCAAGGGAGGTTATGAGGGTGGTGGGGCCCATAAGAACCCCACCCAATCATACTCTTCAACCCCCCTCAACTCACCATTAACTTTTGACAACTTATGTTATTAATTAAGAGAGTTATGTGTGCATATTTGAATTTCAAAAGATTTGTTGAGTTAATAAAATAAGGGAGGTGGTTATTTTATTTGGGGACTTGTTGCTTGAGAGGTTTGGGGAGAAAAGCTAAGGGAAGCTAGAAGTTCTTCATCTTCTTCGTCGAAGAACACGAAGAACACGAACAACGCATCGAACTCTGTCGAAGAATGTCGAGTCCTCGGAGACCGACTACGTGAGGAATCCTTGTTTGATGAACCTCCATTCAAGCTACGCTCGAGGTAGGGGTTTAATTATTTTATTTCATCATGAATACTACATTGTCATTCTTCATGAAAATACGACCAATTTCTATCATTTAACGAGAGGGGGTCGGACTGCACAAACATGGCCAACCCTCCTCCCTTATCCATGTTATTGTTTCTAATGTGGTTGGAATGGGAATGGCGCGGTGTCGTCGCACAGCGCGGGATCGTGCGGCAAGTAATGCGTGGCGCCGTCGCGTCGCGCCGTGAAATTGAACCAAGTCGCGGCGCCGTCGCGCCACGCCAGAGAACTGCAAAAAACACCACGGCTGGAGCGGGGCCGTGGTGGAGGGGTGCGGTGCCATCACGCCGCATCAGACAAATGAAGGTCGCGGCCGATACCGGGCCACGACGGAGCATGGGAACTAGCGGCCGGAAGCGGGTCGCCGGTGTCGGAGCAGGGAGGGGACCGGCCATCGTCGGTCCCATGATGGTAGAAACCGGCCGGCCAGGGCGGGCCAGCCGGGCAAGGAAATGTCGGGGGTTCAAACCCACGGCCGGCCAGCTAGCAGCCCCCATTAAGTGGGGGCTGCGGTTACAAAACGAGGGGGGCAGCGCCCCCCCGCAAACCGAACGGCTCGGTCGTTCTGCCGAGCCAGCTGGCGCCGCGCGCCAGCGCGCCGGGTCGCCGCGCCGGGCCGCCGAGCCAGGCCGCGCACATCCGGGTCGACCCGGACTCGGTTCGGGTCGCCCCGGTTCGGGCCGACCCTGGGGGTCTCGGGCCGGGTCGGTCCGGGCCCGAAACCCCCATTTTCGGACCCTTTTTGGACCTTTGCCCATATCTCGGGCTACGGACCTCCGATCGATGCGCCGTCAGTGGCGGTGCGATCCTTGGATCGAGACGGTCGTTTCGGTATATCGCACTTAAGGTTTCGTAATACATTGGGTTCGGCCGAGTTGGTTCGTACACGAAACCAACCGGGCCCTCGGAGCGGAAATGATCATAACATAAGCTCCGGACGTTCGATTGACGTGTCGTCGACTTTGTTGGATTCCTCTTAGTGAGAAGGATCTTTTGGCTTACTCCACCCGAGGTTTGGATGAAGTTGGAGTATGGTCGGGTTGGTTTTGACTTAAAAACCAACCGGGCCCTTAGGACGAAAAGGCCAATAACTTCCAGACCGGGCGTCCGATTGACGCGCCGTCTGCGACGCTGAGTTCTTGTTGGCGATACAGAACTTTGGATACATCAAACTCCGGACTTTGTGTTAGTTGATGTATCAGCCTCTCGGCTCGTGGAGCGGATCCTCCCGAACGAGCTTGCTGTCTGTGGGAACCCTAGAGCTAGATGCGTTTGCGACTGTGATGACGACGATTACTGTACAGAGATCCTCAGTGGATTCAACGGTGACGACTACAGCACTCAGAGATCCTACTTGGATCAGTGCTACCGATCCTATGTGGATCTGATCCTGTGTGGGTCAGCGCTCAGCGGTTCTGTGTGAGCCAGCGCCTACGGATCCTGTGTGGGTCCGATCTTGTGTGGGTCTTTGCGGGGGTTAGTTACCTATCGATCCTGTGTGGGTCAGATCCTATGTGGGTCATTGCGGGGGTTAGAACATATCGATCCTTTGTGGGTCCGACGACTTAGATGAATCAGTGGATATATCTGCTCATCTCGATCATCATATGAAGAAGTATACCTGTGTGAGCTGAATCCTGTTTTGCTTTCCTATGTGGATTGTGTTTTGCTATCCTATGTGGATTTACGTTTTGCTTTCCTGTTTGGACTGGGTTGTACATGGGCTCGGATGTTGGAGCCGAATGAGAATTGATGACTTAGGTATATGTAGGGGTATATACCTAAGCAGTGTCAGATGTTACTTCATGATTGTATCTTTCCTTTGTGGATTATCCTTTGTGGATTTAGGGAGACCTTGGGGGGTCTCGGGGTCCCTACTGAGAAGCTTATACTCACCCCTGCACAGGCTACGCCCACACTACGTTGTGTTGGTTGCAGATGACGGACATCGCTGATCGTGGTTGAGGCTTGCAGAGTAGGATAGTACCTGGAGGTGTACCACTAGACGGGACGTACTCGGAGCAGTCGGCTGAACTCGAGGAGCAGAGGAGGCTATCTGTACTCGCCCTTCATGTGGGATTTCCAGTGGACAGCTCGGCGTTACGGCTTTACTTTTCAGTTGTTGTTTTCCCTTCCAGTTGTACTTTACTTTCAGTTTGGGTTTGTATTCTGGCCCACTTACTTTTCCGCACTTACTGTTGTACTTAGTTTTTACTTAGTGTTTACTTCTTCTGCTTGCTTGCTCTGTGGTGTTTGTTTACTTTACAAAGGCAATGCCTTCCCTTATTACTGGGATTTACGCCTTGGTGCTAGTCGCCAGCCCCTGGCCTATGGAAGGTGGGCTTGGGGTATTCACGGCACGGGCCCCGAGGATGGGTCGTGACAAATTGGTATCAGAGGAGTTCGGTTCTACCACAGAACCTGGGACTCTGATCTTTTTCTATGTGAAGCAATAGTGTTAAGCGTATTGGGTGTGGTTATCAGTCCAGGGAGTCCAGTGTTGGTGCGGCGGCCGACGTATCCGTACACCAGGACCCTGACTTCCGATTTCTGACTTAATGCACGAAAACACTGATTGCATGTGTGTTTCAAGTTTTCTTTGTGATTACTTTGTGTCAGCTCACCAGGTATACTGTTCTGACCGTGGCACACCTATTTTATTTTCAGTATGGCCCTACGATGGTAGCCAGCTAGGGTTCCGAGAGTTGAGCATGACGATAGCCCACCGAGTGACGAGGCCTCGATGCAGTTCCCTTTAACAGCTGAGGCACCGGAAGTACCTCTACCGGCCGAGCCACCGATGCTTCCCGCCCCAGCCTCTGACAATGCACGTCGCCTTAGTGCACTGCATGAGTTCCAGCGCCAGCGACCGCCCAGGTTCCGCGGGGAGACAAACCCCCAGGCAGCCGGGGACTGGCTGGAGGCAGTGGTACAAGTTTTCCGGTTAGTGAGGACACCAGCAGACCTCATGGTGATCCTTGCAGCGAGCCTACTACACACGGCAACAAGAAGATGGTGGACCCTGATGCTCCAGGTGCACGATGAGGCATCCCTTCTTTGGTCGGACTTTGAGAGCCTCTTCCGCTCAGAGTTCGTCCCAACCACCCCCCGTATGGTACGCATCCAGGAGCTTCTTCAGCTGTGGCAGGGCACCTTGACGGTCGCCCAGTACTCGGCGAGATTTACCAATCTCTTGCGCTACTCGATAGACATGGTACGAGACCCATTCTTCTGGGCCCAGACCTTTGAGCAGGGTTTGAGGCACGAGATCAGGGCATCACTGATCTCTCTCAGCATTCTGACTCAGGCAGGGGTACTGGAGCGAGCCCTTTTGATCAAGAGTTTTCTTGCTGATCCTTCTTCAGCAGCAAGACCTACCGCGGGGCGGCACGTAGCAGAGACTTCTGCATCAGGTAGTCGACGAATGACTCATGGGTCCAGGG
Organism: Viscum album; assembly: GCA_963277665.1. Taxonomy (NCBI): domain Eukaryota; kingdom Viridiplantae; phylum Streptophyta; class Magnoliopsida; order Santalales; family Viscaceae; genus Viscum; species Viscum album. The sequence continues at coordinate 686,460,231 of OY728129.1, read as the reverse complement.
AGACCAAACCCTCATGCAGATGACCTCAGGACACTGGCTCAGCAGTGTGGGGAACACAGCGTGGAGCCAGTCTTTCGAGAGGCAGGCAGTGCTACTCATGCGGCGGGCAGGGCCACATGGCTGGTGACTGCCCGACCCGTCGTGTCGAGGAGCAGCAGATGATTGAGGGGCCACCCAGGAAGAGGCAGAGGGTCGACCGTGGCAGTCCGCAGGGAGCAGGCAGGCGAGGCAGAGGAGCTGGCCGAGCAGCAGGTGGTGGGCGACGCTTTGTGGCCCTACAACCACCACCACCAGGAGGTCCACCCCGGCCACAGGGAGCTGGCGGGTAGAGACAGGCACAGCTCCAGGCAGCGGAGGCCTACGACCACGGCGTGCCCGAGATGATTCGAGGTACTATATGTGTCTATTCCACCCTTGATTCAGTTCTTATAGACACAGGAGTGAGTCACTCTTTCATATCTGCTGCCCTTGTTCGGATCTCGGAGATTCCGATAGAGCCGTTGACTCGATCCTTACGGCTAGAGACTCCTACGGGAGCAGACTCAACGATTACGCACTTGTGCTGGCAGTGTGAGCTTACTCTATGAGGCGAGATCTTCGGCTGGGATCTTCTTGTATTAGTGTCGAGGCCTTACGATGTCATCTTGGGCATGGATTGGCTTTCTATAGTCCATGCACATATTGACTGTATTAGGCGCAATGTGCGATGTGTACGCACCGACGGGAGCAGGTTCACCTTCACCGGTGAGAAGGGAGCCTTCGCAGCACAGGATGGACTTCCGCAGAGGATAGGACAACCCATTACTCATCAGTTGGCTAGCCTCATCCTAGGAGCAGTTGACGTGCAGAGTCCTAGTTTTCCTGCTGTGGTGGATCAGTATGCGGACATCTTTCCCGACGACGTTCCAGGACTACCTCCTCGTAGAGAGGTAGAATTTTATATTGACATGTACCCCGGGACATCCCCGATATCGACTCCAACATATCTGATGGCCCCCGCTGAGCTTCGAGAGATACGGGTATAGTTGGAGTACTTGCAGGGTAAGGGTTTCATCCGACCTAGTGTTTCACTCTGGGCTTCCCCGATACTGTTCTCCAAGAAGGCGGATGGGAGCTTGCGACTTTGTGTCGAATATCGTCACCTGAACTAGGTGACAGTGAGGAACAAGTATCTGCTACCGAGGATTGACGACCTCTTCGATCAGCTCAAGGGAGCATGGTGGTTCTCAAAGATAGACCTCAGGTCAGGCTATCATCAGCTCAGAGTTTGGGACGAGGATGTGCCGAAGACGGCCTTCAGGTGTCGGTATGGCCACTATGAGTTCTTGGTTATGCCATTCGGTGTAACCAATGCTCCAGCAGTGTTCATGGCCCTCATGAACAGGATCTTTCAACCATACCTTGATCAATTTTTTGTGGTCTTCATCGATGATATTTTGATTTACTCGACGACTGAGGAGGAGCACGCCTACCACTTGCGGGTTGTACTACACACACTCCGAGAGCACCAACTTTATGGTAAACTCTCTAAGTGTCAGTTCTGGATACGCGAGGTCCACTTCTTGGGACACGTCATCTCTGAGGCGGGAGTTGCGGTGGATCCTACGAAGATTTAGGCTGTGCTAGCTTGGGAGCCACCCAGGAGCGTGACGGAGGTGAGGAGTTTCTTGGGGCTAGCTGGATACTACCGGACATTTGTGCCAGACTTCTCCAGAGTTGAGGCACCACTATATAGTTTGATGAAGAAGGGGAAACCATTTGTGTGGTCAGACAGATGTCAGCAGAGCTTCTAGGAGATGAGACAGAGATTTACCAGCGCGCTTATCATGAGGTTGCCTGAGGAGGGAGTAGGGTACATAGTCTACTGCGATGCATCAGGGACCGGACTCGGATGTGTCCTGATGCAGGTGTGGGCCGTGATCGCCTATGGATCACATCGTTTGAGGCCGCATGAGCAGAACTACGCTACCCACGACCTGGAGTTAGTAGTAGTGGTCTTCGCTCTGAAGACATGGCGATACTACCTGATGGGCGAGCGCTTTACAATCTTTTCTGACCATCAGAGTCTCAGATACATCTTCTCTCAGAATGACCTGAATCTGAGATAGCGGCGATGGCTCGAGTTCCTCCAGGACTATGACTTTGAGATAGTCTATACTCCTGGGAAGGGGAACGTGGTAGCTGATGCTCTCAGCAGGAGGACGAGCATTCAACTACTTGAGGAGGCGACAGAGCAGCTAGCCTCTTTGTAGATATCCTTCATAGATAGAGATGGAGCAGCCTTCCTTCAGTCTATCACAGTCACCCCTCTACTACTGCAGCGGGTTAGAGAGGCACAGCGTGGGGACGCTGACTGTGAGACGCGGCGTGCGCATATATTCTCAGGACAGGCACCTGATGGTTTCTCCTTTGGAGTAGAGCACGACATCCTTTTCAGAGGACGTACCTTGGTACCAGTTGCTTTACAAGAGGAGGTGCTGAGAGAGTTTCACACTTCCCCATTTACGGTTCATCCTAGAGTGGTGAATATGTACTAGGATCTCAGGCGACAACACAGGTGGCCGGGCATGAAGAAGGCTATGGCAGAGTTCGTTTCTCGATGCCTCAACTGCCAGCTGGTGATGGTGGAGCATCAGGTACCAGCAGGCTTGGTACAGCTGTAACATCCCAAGTAAGTAATGAATAATATATATTTTTATCTATGTCTATTAATGTTTAAGATAGTGTTTTAGAGGCTTAAAATGAAAATAAATACAATCTTATGCATGGAATACACTAATATTCTTAAACGATTGTTTTACTGCCTTTTGATGGAAAACCCTTTTTAGATCTATCTTTTGACAATTTTATAAGATATTTCTGTCATAATAAACTTATTATTTATGATTAGGACATCAAAATTTACTTTTTGTGAATTTATGGTATTTTTCAGACAATGTTCATTTTTTAATGAATAGTGAAAAATACTGCATTTTACATCAAAACTTCTTTTTAATATAATTTATTTATATGATTAGATTATCTTTTCAATTGGTTTTGAAGTCAAATTAGAATATATTTTTACCATTTAATCCAATGGTGGTCATTGGAATCAATTTCACTTTGAAATTGGACTTAAACTGGTGTCAATCTTTTGATACTTATTGTTTCATAAAAACACGCTATTTGTCACGACAGCGGGAATTAATTATTAAATTAATTAATGTGAATTATATGTTTTGAATTTTTTAAAATAGAATTCTTTTTTGAATTTGGAATATAAAATATAGATTATGGTGAATTTTTGGTATTTTTCTGGAAAACTTCAATTTTTGATGAATAGTGAAACCACTAAGTGGTACTTATAAAAACTGATTTTTCGTTTAAATGAAATTTTACCACTTCTGTGTTTTAAATTTTAAAAATCCAACATATATGGTTGTCATTAAGAAGTAAAATGTGGTTCAATGAGATTAAAATAATTTTTGGTGAATAGTAACTCTTATGTTCCTAATCGCGATTAGAGGTAATTAGTGTAGTTTAAGGTCAGAATAATGTTTTAATAAAATGAAATGACCTAGACACATGTCCTACCCTCGTTGGATGTGTCATGGCTGACCAGGAAAATCCATGGGTCAACTTGGGGACCCCATGGAGCCACTTTGGTTGGAAAATGACATAAATACCTTTTTATTTCATGTTAAAGTAAAAATGACACAAACAAGAGATGTTTTACTAAAACAATTTTTATATGGGGTTATACAAGTCAGATTTTTGATTATAAATAGTAATTGGAAAGATAATAAGATTTCCTACATCATAGTAGTTTTTTTATAATTTTTAGACATTATATAAAGTAAATTATTTATGACATAATGATGATGCAGTGATGACCTCATTATTTAACGATTTAAATAAAATGAAATGATAATGTAAAATCTATGAACTACACATGTCCAAAACCAATTTGATGGATGGATTTCGAACCCTTATCACCATACCCTTGAAGTATATCAATGTGGGACCTTTTTAATCCGAAACTCATTTTAAAATAATGTAACATTTCTTTACTTTCCAAAAGTGCCCCTCCTCTCCTCTTATAAAAGGCCCCCACCTCTACCTCCATACCCACACTCCCAAAGCCTTTGGATCGGCCAAACCCTGCCCATTTTGTCTCTAAAAATCCCTCTCTTACTCCTTGATGCCTAATATTGGGCAGAAGGCTTCCCAAGGAAGCCTTTGAGCTCAAACCAAAGGGAGTTACCCGATTTTAAGGTAATGTCTTCACTGGAGTCCTTTTGTTTTATATTGCTTATCCAACCCCCTAAACACTTTTTATTCATTTATTTTGTGACAACTACAGTATATTCAATATACTAGGATGTTTTTATAAGAATTATTTGAGCTACACTTACAAACACCTACATCTAATGGTTAAAGAACATACTGTTTCCGTGGATGGTGAATTTATGCCTCCCGAAACGATGATTGTTCAACATTATTTTAACACCTTCAAAGGTGGCCATTAAGATGTCACTATATTTATATATGATATATAATCTGTTTATGTTTTCCTTAAGATTCTGTATTTTTCATTTTGGGCATAACTTTATGGTTTCCATTATGGGTAAACACGATATCTTCATTTAAGGAAGTGCGGACTACCACCCCCTCAAAGTGATTTGATTCGTTAAATACCATATGTTGGACGAATAAAGGATGGAACTATGATATTATATATGATATTATACTGGAATTATAATATACCTTTATATCATTATGATTCCATTCTATAAAATACAAAATAGAAATGAAAGTAGCGTTCATGCGTACGTACGACTTATCGTCTCCATGAACGGTGCATTTCATTTCTTACCTCTAAATGATTATGTAATATTATAAATTAATGCATGTACTGGATATATATGACATATATGATATCTACATCATGAATAACATTCTGGATAAAATGGATACATGAACAACTTGTAATTATAAAGTGCTTATTTTTGACTCAAGTACCAATGATCGTTAAAACAACCGTTATTAACTTAAATAATTACATAGTGTTAATGACATGGCAATAAGTGATATAAAAGGAATAATGAACTTGAAAAAGGTTCTTAAACCAGTATAAATTAACTCATGTTTATTATTCAGGAGATTAAAGAACAACCGAGTCAAGTCGGACCCGAGGTATGGGACTTCGTCTCAATATCCTTTCATTGAGGCATATTTTGTTTTATACACAACCTTCTTTTATACGGTGTATAAACCCCTTTGAATTTTATGTTTATTCAAAAGGAATATTTTTTATACGAAGCGTTTACTAAACGGAAAAAGGGAATGTTTTTGTCGTACGTATGCGGCGACAACGACTTCTCCCCCGCCGTGACCATTATTTGAGTTTCAGCTTCCTCTACATGCCATACCTTTTTTTAAAAAAAGAAAAATAAATACCGTGTTTTACTTTTCTTTTATTTTGGTATTGAAAATGGTTTTCATAATGTTTTTATATCAATGTGTTGCATTGATATCTTTTTATTGAAAGGTGGAAATGTTATGTTTCCTTTTTGCATGTTTTATGTGATACGATTATATTGAGGTTCTTGGGCATTATTATGAAGACAGGTGGTTCCGTGATAAAATAAGGGCGGGTGAGCCCGATATAGCTCTCCAATGAATTGGGTAACGTGAAGGAGTGAAACATTAAGGTTTCTCCGAAGAGATTTTGGGAATATACTGTGATGGGTATTCCAAACGTAACCAAGAGGGTTACTCCCTACGTAAGAATGTTATGAATGTCTCATGTTACCTTAATGTCTTATGATTTCTATGATTTATTCATGATTTGATGAGGTATGTTAAAGTGATTATGTTTTATGGTTAAAGTATGATTTCATTCTTATGTATATATGTACCCATGTTTCCTTTCCATATTTTTATATCCCTTACTGAGCTTTTTATGCTCATCCCAAGTTGTTTTGAAATGTTTTTCACAGGTCAAGGGAAAGGTACATGATATGATGATAGTGTCAAGGAAGTGTCAAGAAAGAATCCATGTTATATTTTAAATATGTTTCCATTGATGGGAAAGAAGAATACTATCTTTATGTTACCACTTTGTTTATATGTGGAATGTAATTCAAGTTTTATGATCTAATTATCTAAAACTCTAAACCCGAAAAGATCCTCAATGTGTAATCTTGTAATAACTCAAGATTAAGTAATGTTTAAGGCTCGGGCCTTATAGTTGGTATCAGAGGTCAGTTTATATAACTTTAGGAGTTAGAATTCTATTAAATTATTATCCAAAAATATTTTTTTATGGTCAAATTGAAGTGATATAGTATTTGAAGATTACCATGATGCTTCATCTAAGACATGTTTGTTCAGAATGGTTTTCCGCATAGGAAATAGGGAAGAAATTCTAGGAAGGCATACAGAAGGAAATAACCTTCCGAATCAGCATCCTGAGATGGTCGGAATTGGAACTGAATAGTTTGTTGCAGTAATGGCACAGTTGAATCAAGCGATAAATGGTTGTGGTATCCATGCACGAGATCAGCCAGATCAACCACAGAGGAACATGTCAGTGGTGGAACATTTCATGAGGCAACATCCCCCATCATTCAGAGGATCATCTAACCCTGTGCAAGCTGACGGGTGGATTAAAGCACTAGAGAAGATTTTTGATGTCATGGGTTGTCCAGAAAATCAAAAGGTTAGTCTTGCTATTTACCGTTTGGAGGGTGAGGCAGATCAATGGTGGTCTATGGTTAAAAATATCAGGGGCGCTGATGAGATTGATGCTCTTGACTGGGATGAATTCAAAGGTATGTTTCTTGAGTAGTATTTTCCTAAGGCTGTTCGAATTAGGATGGAAAAGCCATTCTTTGAATTGAGGCAAGAGGAAGACTCAGTGGATACCTATAAAGAAAGGTTCACTCGATTGGAAAGGTATGCTCCAAATTTTATCTGAGACCTTGATAGTAAAATCAATCGTTTTTACTCAGGATTCAAGCCAAAATATTGAGGGGAATTAGCTTCTTGTGAGTTTAAAAGTTATGAAAAGCTTGTTCGATGTGCTAAGATGGTGGAAATGGAGTTTTCCGATGATCAAGTGTTCTATAACAACAAACAAAAGAAGTGACCTAGGTGGAAGGAGAAAGGTAAGAATTCTTCAAAAAAGTCTGATGGTAAGAAAACTAAGTTTCCAGTTTGTGATAGATGTGGAAAAAGGCATGTTGGGGAATGTCTTCTGAATTCTAGAAAGTGCTGCCGATGTGGTAAGATGGGACATAAGGCTCGTGATTGCACTGAAAAGGATCAAGGTGAAGGTAAGAACAAATTTTATTTACAGTTAGTGAAATGTTATAAGTGCAATGAGATGGGTCACTATGAAAACGAGTGTCCGACAAAGAGCTTGAGTGATGGGAAGCAGTTAGACTACAAGCAGAAAGGGGTGGTGAAATCCTTTGCAACTACTTTAGTAGATGTCGGGGCATCAAATGAAGTTGTATCATGTACTTTGTTTGTTTTTTCAGATTATGTCAGTGTGTTGTTTGATTTGGGGTCTACACATTCGTTCAACTCTGAAAACTTTTCTACTAAAATAGGAATACCATCTTAAGAAATGACTCCTGAACTTTTGGTAAAAACACCTGGGGGAAATGTTGAGGCAAAAAGAATTTATAAGAATCTTCCTATCCTTATCTGTGGAAAGAACCTACTTGCAAACCTTATTGTTCTACCTCTAGTAGAGTTTGATGTTATCCTGGGTATAGATTGGCTCTCTATTTACGATGCTAAGATTGACTGTAGAGCTAATAAAGTTTATTTTCAGAAAGACTTTCAGTTTGTGTACAAGAATGAACCATTACTGTTGATAACTTATCAAGAGGCCGAGAAACTTGTAAAAAATGGAAATGAATGTTACCTTGCACACATCGTTGAAAATAAAGGAACTAGTAAGATTAATGATGTGCCAGTGGTAAATGAGTATCCTGATGTTTTTCCTGATCAGTTCCCTAGAAAAATACCAGATCGGGAAGTTGAATTTATTTTTGACTTAGTTCCTGATGCTAAGCCAATTTCAAAACCCCCTTATCTAATGGATCAAATTGTACTTTTAGAGTTGAAGGAGAAATTGCAAGATTTATTAGAGAAAGGTTTCACTCGACCTAACACATCACCATGGGGTGCTTCTGTTTTATTTGTTAAAAAGAAAGATGGTTCAATGAGACTTTGCATTGATTATAGAGCCTTGAATAAAATCACTATTAAGAACAAATATCCTTTGCCTCATATCGATGATTTGTTTGATCATCTCCAGGGAGCTCAGTATTTTTCAAAGATTGACTTGAGATCGGGGTACCATCAGCTGAAGGTAAAGGAAGAAGATGTTCCGAAGACCACTTTCCGTAAAAGATATGACCATTATGAATTTGTAGTAATGTCTTTTGGGCTAACCAATGCACATGTTGTATTCATGGACTTAATGAATAGAATTTTCCATGAGTTCTTGGATAAGTTTGTGGTGGTTTTCATTGATGATATTTTGGTGTTTTGTAAAAGTAAAGAGGAGAATGAAAGACATTTAAGGGTTATCTTTCAAACCTTAAAAGAAAAGAAACTGTATGGAAAATTCAGCAAGTGTGAGTTTTGGTTGCAACAAATTTCTTTCCTTGGTCATATTGTTTCTAAAGATGGGATAACTATTGATCTTGCAAAAACAAATGTTGTTGAAGAATGGCCAAGACCAACAAATGTAACTGAGATTCGTAGCTTCCTTGGTTTTGCAGGCTATTACCGAAGGTTTGTTAGAAATTTTTCACGGTTATCTAGTCCAATTACTAAGCTAACTCCGAAGGGTGTTAAGTTTATCTGGACAAAAGAATGTGATTATTGTTTTCAGGAGGTGAAAATGAGATTGGTGAATGCTCTAGTTTTGGCACTACCTTCCAGGAATGGTGAGTTTGTTATTTACAGTGATGCTTCATTGAAAGGACTTGGTTGAGTCCTAATACAGAATGATCAGGTAATTTCTTATGCTTCACGACAGTTAAAAACTCATGAGGTAAATTACCCTACACATGATTTGGAATTAGTTGATGTTGTTTTCGCTTTAAAATTTTGGAGACATCATTTGTATGGAGAAAAGTGTAAAATATATACTGATCACAAAAGTTTAAAGTATATATTCACTTAGAAAGAGTTGAACATGAGACAAATGAGGTGGCTAGAATTAATCAAGGATTATGATTGTACAATTAATTACCATCCGGGAAAAGCAAATAAAGTGGCTAATGCTTTGAGTCGAAAAAGTAATGCTTCATTAGAAATGTTGAGTTTTGAACGTGATCCTTTGGTTAAGGATTTGATGAACTTTGGCATAGAAGTTTTTGGCGCAGGATGTTCTTCTGTTTTGTTTCTGGTATCAGTGTGATCATCTCTATCAGATAGAATCAAGCAAGCACAGAAGCAAGACAGTGAGTTGCAGAAAAAGGTGGATCTAGTTCAGAAAGGTAAGTTGCCTGAATTCAACATTGATAATGACTGTGTTTTGAGATTTGGGAAGAGATTGTGTGTTCCTTGTGATTCATAGTTGAAGAGAGAGTTGCTATGTGAATCTCATAGTTCTCCGTTTTCGGTTCATCCTGGCAGTACTAAGATGTATAGAGATCTGCGGGAGTATTACTGGTGGGATGGAATGAAAAGAGATATTGCTGATTTTACTGTGAAGTGTTTGACATGTCAACAGGTTAAAGCAGAGTGGCAGTTACTGAAAGAGATGCTTCAACCTTTACTAGTGCTAGAGTGGAAATGGGAGAATATATCCATGGACTTCACTGTGGGATTGCCGAAGACCCCTCGAGGTAATAATGCAATCTGGGTTATTGTTGATCGCCTGACCAAGTTTGCTCATTTCCTTGCTATACGAGATACTTTTTCCCAAGATCAACTTTCCTGTTTGTATCTTAAAGAGATAGTTAGGTTACATGGAGTTCCTCTCTCCATTGTATCTGATCGTGATCCCAGGTTCACTTCTAACATTTGGAAGGGCCTTCAGAAGTCGTTGGGTACTGAATTAAATTTTAGTACAGATTTTCATCCTCAATCAGATGGGCAGTCAAAATGAACAATTCAGACCTTGGAGGATATGCTACGAGCTTGTTCGATGGATTATTAGGGAAGTTGGGACCAACATCTTTCTTTGGTTGAATTTTCATATAATAAAATTTTTCATTCCAGTATACAGATGGCACCATTTGAGGCATTATATGGGAAGCGGTGTCGAACTCCATCTTTCTGGGATGAAGTGTGTGAAAGGAAGTTGATGGGACCAGAATTGGTAGAAGAGATGGCAGAAAAAGTTTAGTTGATTCAGAAACACATGAGAACAGCTCAGAGTAGGCAGAAGAGTTATGCGGATAACCGGAGGAAGGATCTATCTTTCGAGGTAGGTGATAATGTTTTTTTCAAGGTTTCTCCATGGAAAAGTTTGATGAGATTTGGTAAGAAAGGAAAGCTGATTCCAAGGTTCATTGGACCATATGAAATTCTGGAGAGAGTTGGATCTGTTGCTTACCGAGTGTCTTTACCTCCGAGTTTATCTCAGGTACACAATGTTTTTCATGTTTCGATGCTGAGAAAGTACATGCCAGATCCATCTCATGTTTTGAGTCCAGAGGTAGTTCAGCTGGAAGAGAACCTATCTTATGAGGAACAACCGGTCCAGATTCTTGACCATAGGGAGCAAGTGTTACTGAATAAGGTGATTAATCAGGTAAAAGTTTTGTGGAAAAACCACATGATGGAATAGGCAACATGGGAATCTGAAAATGCAATGAGGGATAAGTACCCCCATTTATTCGATAAGTAAATAAATTGTGGGGACGCAATTTTCTAAAGGGGGGAAGGATGTAACATCCCAAGTAAGTAATGAATAATAGATATTTTTATCTATGTCTATTAATGATTACGATAGTGTTTTAGAGGCTTAAAATGAAAATAAATACAATCTTATGCATGGAATACAATAATATTCTTAAAAGATTGGTTTACTGCCTTTTGATGGAAAACCCTTTTTAAATCTATATTTTGACAATTTTATAAGCTATTTTTGTCAAAATAAACTTATTATTTATTATTGGGACATCAAAATTTACTTTTTGTGAATTTTTGGTATTTTTCAGACAATGTTCATTTTTTAATGAATAGTGAAAAATACTGTATTTTACATCAAAACTGCTTTTTAATATAATTTATTTATATGATTAGATTATCTTTTGAACTGGTTTTGAAGTGAAATTAGAATATATTTTTACTATTTAATCAAAAGGTGGTCATTGGAATCAATTTCACTTTGAAATTGGACTTAAACTGGTGTCAATCTTTTGATACTTATTGTTTCATAAAAACACGCTATTTGTCACGACAGCGGGAATTAATTATTAAATTAATTAATGTGACTTATATGTTTTTAATTTTGTAAAATAGACTTCATTTTTTAATTCTGAATATCAAATATATCTTAGGGTGAATTTTTGGTATTTTTCTGGAAAACTTCAATTTTTGATGAATAGTGAAACCACTAAGTGGTACTTATAAAAACTGATTCTTCGTTTAAATGAAATTTTACCACTTCTGTGTTTTGAATTTCAAGAATCCGACATACATGGATGTCATTAAGAAGTAAAATGTGGTTCAATGAGATTAAAATAAATTTTTGGTGAATAGTAACTCTTAAGTTCTTAATCGCGATTAGAGGTAATTAATGTAGTTGAAGGTAAGAATAATGTTTTAATAAAATTAAAGGACCTAGACACATGTCCTACCCTCATTGGATGTGTCATGGCCGACCAATACAATCCATGGGTAAACTTGGGGACCCCATGGAGCCACTTTGGTTGTAAAATGACATAAATACCTTTTTATTTAATGTTAAAGTAAAAATGACATAAACAAGAGATGTTTTACTGAAACAATTTTTACATGGGGTTATACAAGTCAGATTTTTGATTATAAATAGTAATTGGAAATATAAAAATATTTCCTACATCATAGTATTTTTTTTATAATTTTTAGACATTAAATAAATTATATTATTTATGACATCATGATGATGTAGCGATGACCTCATTATTTAACGATTTAAATAAAATGAAATGATAATGTAAAATCTATGAACTACACATGTCCAAAACCTATTTGATGGGTGGATTTCAAACCCTTATCACCTTAACCTTGAATTATATCAATGTGGGACCTTTTGAATCTGAAACTCATTTTAAAATAATGTAACATTTCTTTACTTTCCAAGAGTAGCCCTCCTCTCCTCTTATAAAAGGCCCCCACCTCTACCTCCTTACCCACACTCCCAAAGCCTTTGGCTCGGCCAACCCCTGCCCATTTTGTCTCTCCACATACCTCTCTTACTCCTTGAAGCCTCACTTTGGGCAGAAGACTTCCCAAGGAAGCCTTTGAGCTCAAACCAAAGGGAGTTACCCGATTTTAAGGTAATGTCTTCACTAGAGTCCTTTTGTTTTATTTTGCTTCTACAACCCCCTAAACTCTTTTTATTCATTTCTTTTGTAACAACTCCAGTATCTTCAATATACTAGGATGTTTTTATAAGAAGGATTCGAGCTACACTTACACAAACCTACATCTAATTGTTAAAGAACGTATTGTTTCCGTGGATGGTGAATTTATGCCTCTTGAAACGATGATTGTTCAACATTATTTTAACACCTTCAAAGGTGGCCATTAAGATGTCACTATATTTATATATGATATATAATATTTTTATGTTTTACTTAAGCTTCTGTATTTTTCATTTTGGGCATACCTTTATGGTTTCCATTATGGGTAAATGCGATATCTTCATTTAAGGAAGTGTGGACTACCGCCCCCTCAAAGTGATTTGATTCGTTAAATACCATATGTGGGACGTATAAAGGATGGAACTATGATATTATATATGATATTATAATGGAATAAAAATATACTTTTATATCATTATGATTCCATTCTATAAAATACGAAATAGAAATGAAAGTAGCGTTAATGCGTACGTACGGCTTACCATCTCCATGAACGGTGCATTTCATTTCTTAACTCTAAATGATTATGTAATATTATAAATGCATGAATGTACTGAATATATATGAAATATATGATATCTACATCATGAATACCATTCTGGATATAATGGATACATGAACAACTTGTAATTATCGAGGGCTTATTTTTGACGCAAGTACCAGTGATCGTTAAAACGACCGATATTAACTTAAATAATTACATAGTGTTCATGACATGGAAATAAGTGATACAAAAGGAATAATGAATTTGAAAAAGGTTCTTAAACAAGTATAAATTAACTCAAGTTTATTATTCAGGAGATTAAAGAACGACCGAGTCAAGTCAAACCCGAGGTATGGGACTTCGTCTTAATCTCCTTTCGTTGAGGCATATTTTGTTTTATACACAACCTTATTTTATATGGTGTATAAACCCCTTTGACTTTTACGTTTATTCAAAAGGAATCTTTTTTATACGAAGCATTTACTAAATGACAAAATGGAATGTTTTTGTCGTACGTATGCGGCGACAACGACTTCTCTGCCGCCGTGACCATTATTTGAGTTTCAGCTTCCTCTACAAGCCATACCTTTTTTTAAAAAAAGAAAAATAAATACCATGTTTTAATTTTCTTTTATTTTGGTATTGAAAATGGTTTTCATAATGTTTTTATGTCAATGTGTTGTATAGATATCTTGTGATTGAAAGGTGGAAATGTTATGTTTCCTTTATGCATGTTTTATGTGATACGATTATGTTGAGGTTCTTGGGCATTATTATGAAGACAGGTGGTTTCGTGATAAACTAAGGGCGGGTGAGCCCGATATAGCTCTCCAATGCATTGGGTAACGCGAAGGAGTGAAACGTTATGGTTTATCCGAAGAGATTTAGGGTATATACTGTGATGTGTATTCCAAACGTAACCAACAGGGTTACTCCCTACGTAAGAATGTTATGAATGGCTCAAGTTACCTTTATGTCTTATGATCTCTATGATTTATTCATGATTTGATGAGGTATGTTAAAGTGATTATGTTTTATGGGTAAATTATGATTTAATTCTTATGTATATATGTACCCATGTTTCCTTTCCATATTTTTATATCCCTTACTGAGCTTTTTATGCTCATCCCAAGTTTTTTGGAAATGTTTTTCACAGGTCAAGGGAAAGGTACATGATATGATGATATTGTCAAGGAAGTGTCAAGAAAGATTCCATGTTTTATTTTAAATATGTTTCCATTGATGGGAAAGAAGAATACTATCTTTATGTAACCACTTTGTTTATATGTGGAATGTAATTCATGTTTTATGATCTAATTCTCTAAAACTCTAAACCTAAAAAGATCCTCAATGTGTAATCTTGTAATAACTCAAGATTAAGTAAGGTTTAAGGCTAGGGCCTTATAACAGCCCTTGGAGGTCCCGGAGTGGAAGTGGGACGAGATATCTATGGACTTCGTGACTGGACTTCCATGCACTTCCAAAGTTCATGACTCCATTTGGGAGATTGTAGACCGACTCACCAAGTCGGCACACTTCTTACCCATCAGAGAGAAGGGCTCAGTGGAGAGCTTGGGGCGTCTCTACGTTTAGGAGATTGTATGGCTTCACGGTGTGCCATCATCTATCATCTCCGATCGAGATGCTCGCTTTACTTCCCGGCTTTGGAAGGGGTTGCAGGAGGAGTTCGGGACACAGCTATGTCTGAGCATAGTCTTTCACCCTCAGATGGATGGTCAGAAAGAGACGACCATTCAGACTCTCCAGGATATGCTCCGCGCATGTGTCCTCGACTTTGGTCATAGCTAGGAGGACCACCTACCCCTGGTGGAGTTCGCGTACAACAATAGCTACCACTCTACCATCGGGATGGCACCATACGAGGCATTGTACGGCCGACCTTGCAGATCTCCTTTGTGCTGGACAGACCCTGGGGAGTCAGCACTTGTGGGATCGGAGATGGTCCAGGCCATGACAAAGAAGGTCCAGGTTATCCACGAGCGGATGAGAACGGCTCAGAGCCGGTAGAAGTCATATGCTGACAGGAGGCAGAGGCCTATAGAGTTCAAGGATGGCGACCACGCCTTCTTGCATGTCTCACCTTGACGTGGATTACGGAGATTTTGCCGGGGCAGCAAGTTGTCTCCACGCTTCATCGGACCATTCCAGGTCCTCAGCAGGATTGGCGAGGTGGCTTATCGCCTGGCTCGACCACCTAAGTTACACCGGGTGCACGATGTCTTCCACGTATCTCAACTGAGGAGATACGTGCACGACCCGACGCATATCATTGTCCATGGGGAGATTGACGTTGATGATGGGGCGACTTTCGCGGAGGTCCCGGTGGAAATCGAGGATCGATAGAAGTGGGTCCTACATGGACGGTCGATTCCTCTTGTGCACATCAGATGGCAGCACAGGAACCTCCAGGAGAGCACTTGGGAGCGGGAGGCTCATATGCGTGCTCAGTACCCACTTTTGTTTCCCTAGTTTTTGATGTATCTTTACGGGGATGTAAACCCCTAAGGTGGGAGTGATGTAAAGACCCATAAAATTCAAGGAAATTTTTTTTTCTTAATTTTCTTTGGAATTTTACAAGAACACAGTTTCTGATGGCACCTGATTCCGAGGCTCGGTGTGCCCGGAATCATTTTCCAAAGTTTGGCTTGGGTATGTTCAGTGAACGAACGAGCGAGTTTTTCTAACTTTTGAACCGGTTCTTGGAATCGAATTTCAAGGGCACCGATAGAACCACAATGCCGGTAATTGCTTAGGAACACCTGTTCCAGGGTTGCATTTTTACGAGAGAAGATGATAAAAATTGTGGACGTTTAATTTATAATTAAACTACAATTTTTATTTTCTTTAAGTGGTTTAAGGATTTGGGTGGAAGATGGGTAACTACCCAATTTCTCAAGGGAGGTTATAAGGGTGGTGGGGCCCACACGAACCCCACCCCTTCATATTCTTCAACCCCCCTCAACTCACCATTAATTTTTGACAACTTATGTTATTAATTAAGTGAGTTAAGTGTGGATGTTTGAATTTCAAAAGCTTTGTTGAGTTAATAAAATAAGGGAGGTGCTTATTTTATTTGGGGACTTGTTGCTTGAGAGGTTTGGGGAGAAAAGCTAAGGGAAGCTAGAAGTTCTTCATCTTCTTCGTCGAAGAACACGAAGAACGCGAAGAACGCATCGAACTCCGTCGAAGAACGCCGAGTCCTCGGAGACCGACTATGCGACGCCGTATACCTCCACGGTTCTTTCGCGACGTCTTCTTCTGCGACGTCTCCTTCCGCAACATCTTCTTCAGCGACGTCTTTTTCCGCGACGAATCCTCATTCGACGAACCTCCGTTCAATCTACGCTCGAGGTAGGGGTTTAATTATTTTATTTGTTCGTGAATACTACCTTGTCGTTCTTCGTGAAAATATGACCAATTTCTATCAATTAACGAGAGGGGGCCGGACCGCACAAACACAACTGACCCTTCTCCCTTATCCATGTTATTGTTTCTAATGTGGTTGGAACGGGAATGGTGCGGTGCCGTCGCACCACGCGGGATCGTGAGGCAAGTAATGCGCAGTGCTGTCGTGTCGTGCCGTGAAATTGAACCAAGTCACGACACCGTCGCGCCGCGCTGGAGAACTGCAAAAAACACCACGGCCGGAGCGGGGTCGCGGCGGAGTGGTACGGCGCCGTTGTGCCGCACCGGACGAATGAAGGTCGCGGCCGATACCGGGCCGCAGCGGAGCATGGGAACAGATGGCCGGAAGCGGGCCACCGGTGTCGGAGCAGGGAGGGGACCGGCCGTCGCCGATCCCATGATGGCAGAAATCGGCCGGCCGGGGCGGGTCGGACAGGAAAGGAAAAGCAGGGGGTTCAAACCCCCGGCCGGCCAGCTAGCGGCCCCCATTAAGTGGGGGCCGCAGTTACAAAACGCGGGGGGCAGTGCCCCCCCGCAAACCAAACGGCTCGGCTGTTCGGCCGAGCCAGCTGGTTCCGCGCGCCAGCACACTGGGTCGCTGCACCGGGCCACCGGGCCAGGCCGACCCAGGGGGTCTCAGGACGGGTCGGTCTGGGCTCGAAACCCCCGTTTTCGGACCCTTTTTGGTCTTTCACCCATATCTCAGGCTACGGACCTCCGATCGACACGCCGTCAGCAGCGATGCAATCCTTGGATCGAGATGGTCGTTTTGGTATATTACACTCAAGGTTTTAGAATACTTTGGGTTCGGCCGAGTTGGTTCGTACACAAAACTAACCGGGCCCTCGGAGCGGAAACGCTCATAACATAAGCTCCGGGCGTCCGATTGACGTGTCGTCGACTTTGTTGGATTCCTCTTAGTGAGACGGATCTTTTGGCTTACTCCACCCGAGGTTTAGATGAGGTGGAGTACGGTCGGGTTGGTTTTGACTTAAAAACCAACCGGGCCCCTAGGACGAAAAGGCTAATAACTTCCAGACCGTGCGTCCGATTGATGCGTCGTCTGCGAATCTGAGTTCTTGTTGGCGATACAGAACTTTTGGATACATCAAACTCTGGAATTTGTGTTAGTTGATGTATCAGCCTCTCCACTCGTGGAGCGGATCCTCCTAAACGAGCTTGTTGTGTGCGGGAACCCTAGAGCTGGCTGCGTTTGCGACTGTGACGATGAAGACGACTGTACAGAGATCCTCAGTGCATTCGACGGCGACAACAACAGCACTTAGCGATCCTATGTGGATTAGTGCTACCAATCCAGTGTGGGTCCGATCCTGTGTGGGTCAGCGCTCAGCGGTTCTGTGTGAGCCAGCGCCTACAGATCCTGTGTGGGTCCGATCTTGTGTGGGTCTTTGCGGGCGTTAGTTACCTATCGATCCTTTGTGGGTCAGATCCTATGTGGGTCATTGCGGGGGTTAGTACCTATAGATCCTTTGTGGTTCTGATGGCTTAGATTAATCAGTGGATATATCTGCTCATCTCTATCGTCATACGAAGAAGTATACCTGTGTGAGCTGAATCCGGTTTTTCTTTCCTATGTGGATTATGTTGTGCTATCCTGTGTGGATTTACTTTTTTCATTCCTGTGTGGACTGGGTTGTACATGGGCTCAGATGTTGGAGCCGAATGAGAATTGATGACTTAGGTATATGTATGGGCATATACCTAAGCAGTGTCGGATGTTACTTCATGATTGTACCTTTCCTTTCTGGATTATCCTTTGTGGATTTAGGGAGACATTCAGGGGTCTCGGGGTCCCTACTGAGTAGCTTATACTCACCCCTACATGGGATATGCCCGCACTACGTTGTGCTGGTTGCAGATGATGGACAGCACTGATAGTGGTTGAGGCTTGCGGAACAGGACAGTACCTGGAGGTGGACCACTGGACGGGACATACTCAGAGCGGTCGGCTGAACCCGAGGAGCAGAGTAGGCTATCTGTACTCACCCTTCAGGTGGGATTTCCAGTGGACAGCTCGACGTTGTGGCTTTACTTTTTAGTTACTATTTTCCCTTCCAGTTATACTTTACTTTTAGTTTGGGTTTGCATTCTAGCCCACTTACTTTTCTGCACTTACTGTTGTACTTAGTTTTTAGTTAGTGTTTACTTCTTCTGCTTGCTTGCTCTGTGGTGTTTGTTTACTTTACAAAGGCAATGCCTTCCCTTTTTACCGGGATTTATGCCTTGGTGCTAGTCGTCAGCCCCAGACCTATGGAAGGCGAGCTTGGGGTAGTCACGGCACAGGCCCCGAGGACGGGTCGTGACAGTAGCCATATTTTATAGAACAACCTCCTAGGGGATTTAACGAACCTCAAAACATAGTATAAATTCCTATAATTTTATTAAATTTACATCACATAAGTATAAATTTATTTGGGGATATGGGAGTTTCGTGGGATAACTATCTTTCTTGGAACCAACCCTATGGGAGCCAAGACGTTTCCCCAATGAAGGGTCACAGTGTTTTGTATAACATACCACCTTTTGAGACTCGTAAAATACATGAGACACATGGCCCTCATGAGGCCCAAAAATTTCATGAAACCTAACCTCATTTTAATACCATCCTACATGACTGTCTATGGTGGTTTCTTTAAGCTCACACACTTCCTTGAAATTTGATTTCCCAAATCCCCATACAAATCTTGGACTACTTTATCTACACACCATGTTCTTTTGTGACTGATAACTCCAATTATATCTACCGACATTACTCCTAGTGTGTTTAGGTACATTATTATACCTTTTAAATTATTAATAGGCACCCAAATATATATATTTCTCCTAAGCATATGATCGCTAATGTTGGCCCCCATGTTTGACACTTATACATGGTAATTTCAACACCATGTACAACATTGAGAAGCATGAAAAGTGGACACATATTCCCTAACAGTGGATTCATATAGGGAAAAACTTTTCTACCATGGTAGAGATTCATTATGATGAATCTACATATCACCTTGACATAGTCCCCCTTAGTATATATGTCCAATTAACATTTAAGAAACACTATGTAAAACTACATCTCTCTACAACCAAGTGATTCAACATTAAACTACCTGAAAAAACATTAGGAAATGATGCAGAATTTTAGTCATTCCCTACGTAACACACTCGTGAATCCTTATGCATGGACTGCATCAGATGATACCATCCCCCAACCATCATATGTGAAACACAAACCAGGAAGATTATATACATAATAACGACACCATCATTCACCACCCTCGGATGTGAATCCCTTTCCAAGAATCTTCCATGCGCAAGATGCACACCGTCCCTTGCTGATATTTCTTTTGTGACATGAGATTCCATACCACACTATGTTAAATGCATGGATGAGTCCTGCCACAGGTCGGTAAACTGTGTCATCGATCCATGTGGGTTTTGATCCCTATCAATAATAAATGGTATATAGGATATCTCCTTGGGGTTCCATCCTAATAATCATATCCCAATGTGAAATAAACCCCTTGAGGGATACACACTGTCGGCCCAATGTGAATTCACCATTGTTGGGGGGACACACACACCCTAAAACCCATGTATGAAATCTTTCCTCTCAAAGAAAAACCACCATCATTCTCCACAACATTCTAACCATCTGACCATCTCCATAAGGAATTATACATGTGACCTGATCTATAATCACTATCCCATAAATTAAATATAGTATATATGAGGGGAAAATCATGAGAATACTCACACCCCTGTAATTAATTACCTCATTATAGACATGTGATTCCTTAGGCTCTACACCTAATATTCCTTATGTGAGGTTCCCTCCTAAAGATGAAGAGTTTATAGGTTCTCAGACTACACATCATATAGACATTACTAATGATCCCAATTTTATTACCTCCCCTAACATAGGGTTTCTACATGGCCGATAAATATGTAGCATAATTAACCAGCGTCCACCTTAAAATGGTGATAAGAAATAGCTCTAGGAACATGACATCAATCTATGGGGGAGACCAAAACATCAAGATGAACTCCAAGGAGGAATCCATTAAAGGAGAGACCGAAATCCAATCATACTATTCATGTCATGAATTGAAAATTTCTGATTAGAGTGTTGAAATATATCAGACATTGGAATGGTGGAATGTGTGGAAACAAAAAATATTGTGTCTCCAAAAGGTTGTGGTATGACCCTAGCCCTGAAAAAAAGTATCAGAAATAGAAATGGTTATCCTGACATGAAGATATTATCCTCACCCATGGGTAGTAGTACCATTTATGTAACTATATGATTTAAAAATCACTTTATCCTAATATCCAGTTCAATTTACCACCAATAAAATTATGTGGCCAAATTGATAATCACCTACCACTTGGGGACGATAACATTGGGCATCCAAAGTGTGTGAAATCATCATCATTGATCCTTTTATAATTTGGTTTTATTTTAAAATTATTTTAAATTGGGAATCAAAATCACTGTGACAATACATATGGCTGAATCCAAAAGCATTACATGAAAAAATCTATATTAAATTGGATACCTTGAGACACAATGAAAAAACAATTGGGACAATTTTTAGGAAACACCAAATGACAACATTCCCATCATAAAGTATATTTATTCATCATATATTGGGATCCAAAAATCCATCTCACCATATAATCCCATATAGAGGAGGTTTATTGACACCATCATGCACCAATACGAGAAGGAAAAATATATTACCACTAAGAATGAGTCCCAAAAAGACATTGAGTCTCTAATGCCTCACCGACATTGACACTCCAAGGGTCGCAAAGGGGATACAAAATCCTTGTTCCGATGGAAGATTATATTGGGAGCTCATCTGTGGAGTTCTTAAACAAATAACTCCCATATGTTGTGGTGTTATTGTATATTCGAGCAACACCTACAGTGACTAATGTTCAGAAACTCACCGTGAGGGTTCCCCCCAGGCCACATCAGTTCCCACAAACACATGTTATGTATTCCAATGAATGTGTTAATTTTATCCTCACTCCCCAACCCTCAATACAAATACCTAACACTAACTTTGAGGGAAAAATATGATATTTTCCAAAAATGGGAATCATCTAGAGCTCATATGTCCCATGACACTATTGTTTTATCTGACCAAATCCCTACAGAAGATCAACATGGGTCTTCCTTTTTCCCTCTTAAGATTGAGAACTCAACCACCTATTTTGATGGTCAGGTTGACTATCTCAATCACTAACACCGCCATCATCCATTACAATCCATACTGTGATGAGGAAACCATTATGGAGGTCCTCCCCAAACTACCATCAACCAACATAGAGGTCCTCCCCATACTTTCTCTAATAAATGGAGAGGTCCTCCCCATAATGAAATCAATCAACACTAACATCTTCCTCATGCCACCAATAACCAAATCAATGGTCCTCTCTATTATATTTTATTTATCATGAAAAATAGATTATAAAATAATTATTTGTATTTTAATTTCATAAATATTAATTATAAATCATATGACATAATGTTCATTGATCTACATGGTTTACATGTAATACTGTTCTATTGTATTTTTAACATTCATAACGTCATAGTAGTTACCCATTACGATGAGAACCAAGAATGTCAATAAAAATTTTCATCATATAGTTCTATGGTTGGAAAACATAATATGATGGGACACATAGTTTTCAGACTTCTAGGTGTGAGTACTCATAAGAATTTGATGCTTAATCTCTTGAATATTACACATGCTATCCCTTAATATTAGATATTATGTGAACAAACATGGCCATTTGAATTCCACACGTTTTTGTGTTTCTGAATAATATTGTATGAGAGTATTTGTAATGGTCCTTATAATTTGATATTATCATTTATGAATATCAAGAATCTATCTCTTAGATTTACTAACAATAACCATCCTTCCATATGTTTGATGGAAGTATGGTACATTGGTTGTGTCATGATTAGCATTTAATTAATTAATATATAGAGGAAGGATTTTTCCATTCTATATTTATTGAAGTCTATATCTTGTCCATTTGATCAGAATATAACATTCCCCTAAATTCCATGTCCATGGTGTATCGATGTATTTATTTCACATAATCAATGTTATACGTATTGAGAAAATAGATTAAAGAAATCTTCATGCAACCTATTTCTGACGCTTTCACCGGGGAGCGTGAATCACGTCTTGTGGAGGACGTGTAACTATTTTGTTGCCCCGCATTACCACATCCCAAAGGTGGGCAGCATCTGCTCCTTCTTCAGGGAAGTCTTCTCCATGATCGAAACGGGATGATGGTATGTTTTCTCTTCTTTCTGTGGATCCCTCCTCATAGATCTTCACCTATTCTGGGTCTCCCTTATTGATTTAAGATGTTGTTCATGAATCTCTTCCTACTGACATATCTTCATGGTCACGAGTTAATTTCAATGCTTCTGTCAGGACATTCCAAGGGGTCTGGTCGAGGAAGAAACCTTATGTTAGTGGAGTAGTCACGTAGGGCATCACTAGCATGTATGGATGTTGGGGGATTTGCGAGTGTGTCTTATGTCCCTTATTTTGTTTCTTTTAGAGTGTGATGAAGCTCGAGTAATCCCACATCAAATGCGGGGAATCATATTCCTTGGGCATGTATATGTGTTTTTCCTTAGCTTACTATGTCTAACACGGGTTTGAATTCCATCGAAGACGGATCAGACTGATCAGAACACTGACTGGAGTGGATCAGATGGGTGCAAACCCTGGAGGGAACATTGATATATGGAGGCAACGTATGGTTGGATTCCCAACTACTGTTAAAGGGAATGGATTTTGAGGTGGCATGATCCCACCGGAATGTGGCGTACCGTGTAAGAATCAGGATGGATGATAGGTGGATGAATGAAGTGATGGGGGATGAAATAGGACCATCACAAGGGAGACGGTGAAGTTGGGCTTGAGGCTCAAAGAGACTTCATACGTATCCCCGTGGTAGGGAATCAAAGTCCTCATAGTTAAGTGAACATAGTTCGTCTTGACAACAGCTTACCGCTGAATGGGGTAACAATGGATTACTGCTGAATGAGGTTGACAATGGCCTACCACTGAATGGGGTACCAATGACTTACTGCTAGATGAGGCTAACAATGGCTTGAAGATGATCGGGATGTCTTGTGGATGGTGGGCTTGGACCTCGGGGAGGCTTCCAATGTACCCTGCCATGGCAAGGATCAGAGACCATGTAGTTCATCTAGGGGAGGAGTCGGTGAGCCGACGTGATGAAGGACCATGGTCCAAGAGGATGGTGGGCTTGAACCTCGGGGAGGTTTCCTACGTACATTGATTTTAAAAGTTCAAATTCCTCATAGATAGGATGGGTTTGTGTACAACGAATTACCATTGACTGTGGAAACAACAGCTTACCGCCGATTGAGGTCAATAGTTTAACGTCCCGCAGGATGGGGGAAACCGACATAAAGGGGGTAGGAATGACTAATTTGTGGTGGGCTTGATCCTCAGGGAGGCTTCCTACGTACCTTGCCTTTTAAAGGATCAAAGACCATGTAGTGCATGTTTGGGGACTTGGTGCACCGAAGTGAAGATGGTCGGAATGACCGGGTGTTGGGCTTGAACCTCCTTGAGGCTTCCTACATACCTTGCCCTTGAAAGAATCAAAGACCTCATAGTTCAAGGGGGGAATTTAGGGATTACACTCTAGGATGCCCAGGGTGTTGATGAACCAATATGAAGATAGTCGGAACAACCGGGTGTTGGTCTTGAACCTTGTGGAGGATTCCTATGTACCTTGCCTTGGAAAGGATCAAAGACCTCATAGTTCATGTATAGGGCATAGGGCTAACACTCTTGGATGCCTAGAGTGGATTTCATGGTCGGGGCTTGCTCTAAGCTCATGTGAGTCTTGCTCGGTGTGAGAAACAAGAGACATTAGAGACCTTACAATCACTTCATGAAAGGTGTGTCTGTGGGAAGTGGAGTGGGGCTTACACATGATTACAACCCAAAAAAGAAACATGGGCTTATGAGTGGTTAGAAGCCCGAAGAGGTTGGGACTTACTCCAAGATGGAGTCCTGTCGTTGACAAAGAAAAGTGGGAGAGGGATTTGGGACCGATGAAAGTAGGGGCACTGTTCCCCATCATTCCATTTTTTGTCCCTGGAACCAGAAAAGAAAGGAGTAGTACCTAGGCTACCTCCTGCAAGAAAGGCTAGGGGCTTACAAAAAGGTGGATGCCCTTTCCCTGCGGACGAATGCCAGCCTAATAAGTAAGATATCATGCCCTGTGAAGACTAGTGGTCATGGATAATGTCCAACGTGTGGGCGCCCCTCATGTGAGGCACAGGTTGAGGTCACCATTTAATGTCATTTTCTGAGGACGATGGTGATTGGTAGTTTAATTTCCTACAGCTCGGACGAGGTGGGTGCACTCTGCACCCCTAGGACGTACATAATTGGTACCCTCTGCTACTTAGTATAGATATGGGACATGAAATTACATGGATGGGGGTTGTCATAGAGCAAACCATCGGGGGGTCCACATTAGCGTGGCAATGCGAAAAAGAAATAGCCGTTAGTGTGCCTATGCGATGAAGCATGAGGAGAAGCAATGAAAAGGTTGGTATTTTCTAGGGTACATTGAAGTTACTTCATGAAAACCTAAGAGTTCCAATAGGAAAATCGTATATGGAGAAGTCATTTTGGGTGTGAAAGACGCATGAAAAGATGCACCGAAGAGGGACATCATGGGCGCACAAGGCCGGTGGATTTCTCACAAAAGGGACTATTTCTCAAAAAAGGGGAGGGCTGGCGTGCAATGGAGATGTTGCGCAGAAAAGACTGAGCCAAGAACGCAATCAGATTTGTGCGTGAAATAAGCTGGTTAGCATGGAAAAGGGGTTTCGATTGAAAAATCGCCCCGGAAGTGTGCAAAATGACTTGCGCACATGAAGTGGTCGAGGCGGCGCACAAGAGAGATTACACACTGAAGAACTGGTGGTGCGCAATTGGAAATAATTGCGCACGGGCAAAGGGGCATGATGGGATTTGGAAAAGGATCAAGCTCGAGTGGTCGTGCGCAAAGGTGGTCCCCCGGGCGACCAGGTGTGAAACCTTTAGTACCTGAGAGCCATCTTTTGCGCACACAGGAGATGAATTTCATGTAGGGGATACGGTTTAGATTCTCTGGTGGAAGTAGAAGGGGTGTACTTCTATATATATGTGCTTGGGATCACGGGTCCATGTGAAAAACACACCGGTACAAAATATTCCGCGGTTGATGTCGGCTGCACGGAGCTGTGGCGCAAAAATGTTCCACGCCTTCTTGGAAAACTCTTGAGAGTCACAGAGTTTTCATGAAGGACAGATTTTTTTCGCACAACTGAACATTTTTTTCACGCGGCCCCTTCGGGCCCCATGGAATGGATTTCCAGTTCCAAATATGGATTCTCTTTGTCGCGCCCCAACCTTCTTCATCTCTGGAGCGCTTTTCGGCATATAAAATACCCCCCCCCCCATCGAAATCAGACGAGTGAGGGGCCCTGAAGGTCGGGTTCTAAGGGAAATGTCGAGATACCAGACTCCCTAGGGGTGTGGTGCGCTTAAAGCTGCAGTGGTGTGAAAAAACCACATAGAGCGTGCAATCCGCTTTTCGCACATGCTCGGAAACCACTCATCGCGCCTATAAAAAGTCCATGAGGGTCCCCCATTCCATAAAAAAAATTTGTGCGATAAGCCCATATCTTTCATGAGTGAAATAATTTCCTCTCCCGGCATGAAAAAATGCTTTGGTTGCGTGTAGTTCGCCATGTTTAGTTTTCTGTTTTACGCGCCAACCCTGGATTTTCTGTGTCGACTTCTCATATTTCGCGCCAGTAGCTGATTTTCCGTGCCAGCCGCTACTTTTTCACACCAACTTCCATTTTTTCGTTCTAGCCACTACTTTTCTCACTCAGGCTTCTCAAAACCTTACCAGTAGGGGATGGCCACCAATAGTTCTAACGTTGAGAGGGAAGCTGCATCCGCTACTCGAAGGGCTGAGATGGTCGCTAACCTTGAGATTTATAGTGCTTGAATGGTCATATCCAGCAACCATACTCTCTTCAATATGTTGACCCCAGCGCAGAAGGAGTATGCACTATCTTCCAACCTGCCGATCTGGGACTTCGAAATCTTGGAGAAGGTACATGTGCCAAGGTTTGAGGTCCACGCGCTACGGTCATGGGTGACCCGTGAGGATTACCTACCCAGGTATAACATCACCTAAAATGGCCATCCTTCTAATGAAACCATTGAAATGGATGTTTAAATCTTGAATCCCAGGGCCAGGACCATCTTGTGGAGTGACCCTATTGCGGAGAGTTCTTCATCCCTTTACCCGAGCACCTTCCATCAGAGTGTTACTGACGAGACCAAAGGCTGGATGCAGGATTGGGATCTGTAGTCTGGAGGAAATTTCACCCATGAATGGGCCTAGGCGTATTGGGTCACCAGACATGCAACCAGTTTGGGGCCAAACTGTGACACATCAGTTTGTTCGAGGCGGTGTGGACGTCGGAGTTTCACTTCTACTACCAGCCTGAGCTCGGGCCAGAGTTGTTTACATGATGGTCCCCTGACACCAATACCTTCCACCTTCATCATGGGGAAGTCGACATCAGCCATTGGGACATTCATTTCATCATAGGTATCCCTTTGGATGGGAACCAATATGATTAATTCCTCCCTATGAAGAACACTTGGGGAGAAGGATCACGAACCCCCATGCTGACATGGCACCTGTTGGAGCTGGCTAAGGAGAAGCTGTGGGTCAACGATTTCTTGAAGGACATTACTTATAAGAAATGGTTCAGCTTGTTCCTACAAATAGATCCAAAAGTCAAGATGATGAGACGAGGTAGACGGTGTCGGAGAACGACATAGAGGAGTAAAATCGGATCGTACTGAAGGATCCTGGAGGCGAGGGACTATCAGTCATGGGGCTTCAACATAAATGAGAGCCAGGACCCGAACATCTGATACGCCGGATTCTTTGCCGCATTCATGAGTGGGTGGCTCTTAATAGTGAGGGACGCAAGGATGGGAGTTCACCTAGAGACCCTGGTGATAGTCGACATCATGGCCTCCAATCAATGAATCAATCTATGAGTCCCCGTGTTGGCTCGTCTGTACACCATTTTGGGGTGCATTTAGAGAGGGGGGTCACCGAGGCAGATCTATGGTCCCTTTCAGGCCTTTTATGGTTGGGTCATGGCCCATTGTGGTGGGTATACCTTCCCGAATGACATTCGTCTTTTGGGTAATGGCATGATACCTTCCTTACTGAACATTGTCTTGGTAATGCTGTTGACACTCAATGAGGAGAGAGTATTGATCAGGATCGGGAATCATGCCAACTTCACCTTCAGCCTATTCCCCACCCCAATAGGCCAGATGATAGATAATGAGAATGGCTCACTGGATCAAAGGGAATACTTATAGGTCATCATGGGTGGGGTTCTCATAGGCCAAATTGATGTGAAGAACTTTTTCGAGTCGTGCGTGTTGTCCATATTCATCGGCAGTTCAGATGCCTTTAGAGGATGCCAAAGAGAGTTTACACAGATTTTCAGGGAGAGAGGCACCCCTGCATTCTTCACCAAATGTGGTTGATGTTCATAGCACAGGGCTCTGGATATGTCATTACCTTTCCCCCCACTGGATTTGACACTGGCCTCACAACAGAATATGATGAACCTTGGGTTATAGAGTACCCTGAGGGACTTTTGCGGAAGCGAGTCCAACAACTCAAGGTATCCAGTGTAGAACCTTGGCTGTGAGAGAGTAGACAGAGTGTTGTAGGGATGGGAATGACGGAGGCATGTCTGGAAACCGGAGCCACACATGCTAGGTCTTCGGTAGCCTGGACGTCGCGTGGTGTGGTCGAGCCCTCATTGCCTAAGGGGAGAAGGTCTCATGTAGCGGATAAGGAACTCCTAGGGAAGCTGATATGGTATCTTCTCTAACCCTCTAACGACACAATATTCCTGGCTCTTTGGTCAGCCTAGATGACCATGTGACAATCTATGGGTACCGAAGCTCTTTGGAAAAAGATGCTACAAGATGAAATCTAGTTTCCCAAGGTCGGACTCATTCGGGTGATCGATAGGGTGAAATTTCATCATCGACATGCATAATTGATGTCCATGGATGCGTATACACACCAACAGGGTTGGTGTGAGGAGTCATCTTTCATGGTGAAAGTAATTCTCACCTAGAATCATGATCCTGGCAAGATTCTGTTAGAGGATGATGAAAGTGATGATGAGACAGAGGGCACTGAGATGAAAGATAATAAAGAAGGAGAAGGTGAAATAGGGGGTGAACTAGAAGAGTATCCTGAAGGTGGACGGTCTTAGGGGGTGTCCCACCAAGTGAGTCTCCAGGAGATTGGCGAGATCATCGGCTCTGATGTGTGTATAATTAAGCTGCTTGAGGTACATCTCCGCCCTTATCTATCATTTCCCTCATCATCTTTTGTAACCCGCAACTAGATCTCCTTATACTATTAAGGAGAATACGGGCACCGACCAAGGTTCTCCATTCGATGGGGAGGAGGTTCCGGTAGAACCAAGTGGGGAACCGACGCCCACTAATGAGATGACGAGCGCTGAGGGATCCCCCATAATGGGAGCTCTTGTAGCGGCTAGAACACTGGAGGCTGATGCTTTGGGCTCTTGTATGTTTATTACTTCAACGCCGATTAATCACCGTTGGAGAACTCAGTTGACAAGGGTGTTAATTATTTGCACGGTAATCACAGCCTTGGAGACTTGTTGTGCTGCCGAACCCGAGTCGCCCGCAATTGATTCAACTGCAAATGTGTCGTTTCATTCAAGGCACACTTCTCAATCTAAGTTGGCCCCGACACATATTGTGAAGAGAGTAGTGGACATCTGTGGTACTCATGTCGAGGCAGGGCCGGAAGTTGTTGAGGGAGCTACTAAGACTGAGGCGAGAGGGGACGGTCGCCCAAGAATTTAGGAACCCAACCCCTTGGGTGGGGTGCTTGAAGAAGACCCTTCTACTAGTGTGTTGGCCGATTTTCCCAACTATCAGCCTGCAGACCCCAAGTAAATTGATGATTCGGACTTGGAGGAAGCTGAGGAGAGTCAGATGATGCTACGCAAAGGGTGGAAGTGCATCAAGTGCTTTCTCGGTCATCCCCGTACAGAATGGATAAAACAGATGGGATCACTCCAAACCTGGCTACGCTTTCTCTATACTAGAGGGGTGGATGCTCAGCGCCTTCATTTGACGGTTCGTGACTACATGGCCGAGAAGCTGTGTGAGACCAGCCGATGCTCTGACATTGCCCAGTGTCGGGAAGCATCACGGAGTATCCAATCATTCATAAAGGCAGAATAAGAGGCCCAACTCTTTGACGAATAAGTGAAAGAAAAGGAGATATTCATTAAAAATAGTTTTAAGCTTGTGGAGCAGTTGAGGTCCCAACTGGAAGAGGCCTAAGAGCAACTAGTGGAAGCAGGTCACCAAATTACCGAACTTCAAATAGAACTGGCGCAAGCACAGGCTAGGGTTAGTGGACTACGCTATGTGGCTACTGATGAAGAGAGAGCCCTCAGGCGGTGGGAGGCAGTCTTGGAGGCCACCAGCCAAAAGGTAGTGGCGCAAGAACGATCCATCTAAGAAGCTAACCCTTAAGGGCCCTGTTTTGGTCGAACTCATAAACTCATTTATTCTTATGGATTCTTAACAAAATGTATGTAAATATTTATTTACATGTTCATTTGGTTTAACGCATTCAACCATGATTAGGAAATAGATATCAATCCATTCCTATGCTCACGTAGGTCGCACCCAACATGAAAAATAAGGGATGTTAATACTATTACATTGCATGATTGTGGGATCGTCCACCAAGATTCGGGCATCCAGGGTTCGTAAAACTAGCCAGGATTTTCTAGAGTAAATGGGAGAGACCTATCTAGAGAATGAATCTCTCGGAATAGCTGAATTACTGTTTTACCAGTGTGCTCTTGTGCACGAATGGGGTAATACCATGGGCGCTGGAATCAATCCGAAAAAATGGGGATGGAAGGTGTGAATCATAATACCCATGATTCGGAACACAATGAGCGTGGCATGGATATGGAGGATAACTGTTGACCGTGTTCGAAACATAACATCCATATCGAATTATCCTAAAATGAGGTTAACAAATGATGTTCGATCACTGACCATATTCGAAACACGGGGCCTGACTCAAAACATCATCCATTAATCCTACGGAGCGTTAGCCCAATACAATAGGTGGGTTATAGGCTGAGCGTCTATACTGTAAAGAGGTTCCCTTAGACATGAGAGAGAATGAGGGTCTGATTTAATGGCACAAAAAGCATGGAATATGGAGTGATGGTTTGTTCGAACAGAATCCAACACTATCGAAATTAAGCCACCATGGTGGGAGCACATTATATGGGCACATCATTTTGATCATGGATCATTCTTTATTTTAGACAGGACCTCTATCGAGAGGGAGATGTCGCTTCCCAATGTCATTTTGGGGCATCCTAAACTTGTTCAGGGCAGAGCAGTAGCTACATGATTCCCCTAAAGGGTCAGGCCAGGGGCCGAAAATGAAGAGGAACTGAATTTATGAATCCTGGGGATGGACCTGAGGTGAAATGCATGGTTGTCTCTACGTATTTCCTGAGGATGGGAATCAAGCCATGTGTAGTTTTAAGAGAGGTCTTAGTTTAAGGTCTTAGAACTCAGACCAAGGAACAGTAAGAAATGCAGGGGACACATGGTAAGGTAATTATAAAACCCAATGTGAATGGGGAAATACGTCCAGATTACCATGTGTTCCTTGGGAACATTTT
The DNA here is from genome assembly GCA_963277665.1 of Viscum album. Taxonomy (NCBI): domain Eukaryota; kingdom Viridiplantae; phylum Streptophyta; class Magnoliopsida; order Santalales; family Viscaceae; genus Viscum; species Viscum album. The sequence goes on along the minus strand of OY728129.1, from coordinate 686,428,820 downwards.
TATATCAAGGGACCAAACACGAATGTTAGGATGGGCCCATGGGGAAGTGCCCGGGCGTTTCTCCATAACACAAGATAATGAGAATCAAGTTGTATGTAGTTCTAAGAGGTGGCACAGAAAGCTACCAGTGTCAGGGACAAAAGGGGTGTGTGGGTGTAACCCTCGCACCCAAATAAGCGGTATTTGATGTATCTTATTTGTCCTTTACGGTGAATGGTTTTTCTTTTGTGAACCGATAGGATTTGGATAGAATGTCTCGACATCGCCCCAAGAATCAATCTATATACAGGAATTGACAAATGGTATGGCATGTGACCAATACCAAACACAGTGTCCCTTGAGCAAGGGCTCCACAATGCAACATTGTTTTCCATCGTGTGGCCAGAACAATAATGTAACAGTTTAGGGTCATGTGATGGGACCAGCCATGTATTTTAACATCATGTGGCATATATATAGTATAAACAAGGCTAAAGGGGGAATGTGCATGGTGAAATAAATAAAACCTACCATGAATGAGGAAATAATCCCATAACACACCGTGCATGGTTTCGAGTTAGAAACATCAGGCTAATGGGCCAAAATAAAGGTAAGAGGGTAAGGGACAGAAAAAACTAGCTCCCAATTAAGGTGGACCCAAAAAGGAGACATCCAGTTGTTCCTACATATCCCATGAGAATGGAAATCAAGACTTATGTATTTCTAAGGGAGGTCTTAGTTTATGGTCTTAGAGCTCAGACCAAAGAGAATGGACTATTCCAAATAAGTGCATACCTTACCCTGATGTATTGCTAACTATATTATGAAGTGTTTGACTTCTCAACTGGTTAAAGTAGAGTGAAAATTATCAAAAGGGATGCTTCAAACATTACGGGTTCCAAAGTGGAAATGAAAAAATATATCCATGGACTTATTTGTGGGATTAACGAATACATCTTGAGGTAAAAATGAAATCTGGGTTGTGGTTAATCGATTGACTAAACATGCTTGTTTCCTTACAATTTGATATACACTTTCCATAGATCATCTTTCTCAGTTGTGTGTTAAAGAGATATTCAGGTGGAATCGAGTTTTCCTCTCCATTTTATCTGATCATGATTTCAAGTTTACTTCTAAATTTTGGAAAGGCCATCAGAATTCATTAGGTAGTGAATTTAATTTTATTACATCTTTTCATCCTCGATCAGATTGGAAGTTAGAATGAACAATTCATACATGGTAAGATATGTTATGTGCTTATTCAATGGATTACCAGGGAAGTTGGTACCAACATATTTATTTGTTTTATTTTTCTTATAATATCAGTTTGCATTCTATTATATAGATGGCTCCATTTCCAACATTATATGGGAAGCGATGTTGAACTCTAGTTTTTTTTGATGAAGTAGGTGAAAAGAAATTGATGAGAAAAGAATTGGTAGAAGAGATGGCATATAATGTTCAGTTGATACAAAAACAGATGAGGAAAACTCAGAGTAGGAAGCAATGTAATGCGTATAACCATAGGAAGGATATTTATTTCTAGGTATGTGATCATTTCATTCTAAAAGTTTCTCCATGGAAATGTGTGATGCATTTTGTTAAGAAGGGGAAGCTAAGTCTGAGGTTCATTGGACCCTATGAAATCCTGGAAAATGTTGTACCAGTTTCTTACAGAGTGGATTTACCACCATTTTTATCTCAGGTACACAATTTTTTTTCATTTTTCAATGTAATTAATGTATATGTTGGATCCATATCATGTTTGGAGTCCTTAGGTAGTTATGTTGTAAGAGAATCATTATTTTGAGAAACAAATAGTTCTAATTCTTATCCGTAGGGAGAAATATTAGTGGAATAACGTGATTTATTAGGTTAAGATCCTATGGAAAATACATATGGTTGAAGAGGAAAAAATGGAATCTAAAAATTCTATTAGGGATAAATACACCCACATATTTGAAAAGTGAATAGAATTATAGGGATACAATTCTCAAAAGGGGTGAAGGATGCAACGACTGAGGTATTTATAGAATAATACTTTTGATTTCTATTAATAATTATGAATACGATATTAATATTATTTTAAAGGATATTATATTATCGATGGTGTACCCGATATGCAACAATGGGTTTCTCTGAAATCTTATGTTGTACACAAGGCTGTGTCATACTAAAAAAATAATATATTATTATTATTGTTATAAATGTTTGTTAATGACTAGAAATTGTGTTGGAAATAATGAAAATAACTTAACATATTTTGATTATACAAGTTTGTTAAATGTCTTTACACGTATCCATTAAATATTAGAGGCTTAAAATGAGAATGAATCTAATTCTAAACCTAAATACATTAATATTTTAAAAAGGTAGTTTTACTTCCATTTGACAGTGAACCCATTTTAAATATATTTTTTCTCACTTTAATATATTACATTTGAAAAAAAAAATCTTCTTATTATAAATAAGGACATAATAATTTTCTTTGGTTATAATTTTGATATTATTCTGATAAAGTTCATTTTTAATGAATAGTTAAAAATAAATAATTTTTTGTCAAAAGAAACGTTTCATCTAGTTTGTTTGTTTTTTAGATTGTTCATTTAGTTGTTTTTAATGTGGAATTAGATTATATTTCAATAATTTAATCAAACATTGGTCATTGGAAGTAATTTCAATTTGAAATTGGACATAAACACATGTCAATCGTTTGTTGGTTTTTACTTCTTAAAAACACGCTTTTTGGTTTTAACAACGAGAAACAATTTTAAATTACATTTTGAAAATTCTGTGCTTATAATTTGAAAAAATGGATTCTATATTAGGAATCAGGAGGTCCAAATTGTGTAAATATGTGCCTTTTAGTTTTATACATTATGACTATTAACTTCAGTAAGTATTTTATTTACAATAGATCAAAGATAAATCTGGTAAATAAGGGTAAAAACTAATAATATAATAATATTGAATTACCCTAACACATGTCCTAATTAGATTGGATGATATGTGTCCCACCATGGGAATCCATGGGTCGATTTTAGGACCCCATGGAGCTACTTCTGTGAGGAAATTAAGTTTAATTACTTTTAATTTAATGTTAAAGAAAAATATAACTTAAAATGTTAATTTTTGTAAAAAAAATTATATGGGGTCATAAATCATGCTATTTTATTTATAATTTTTTGATATTAAATAAATTTATTTATTTATGACACAATGGTGATGTAGTGATTACCTTATTAATGAAAGTTTTAAATAAATGAGATTATAAATATTAAATTATATTATTTTTAAACTTTTATTCCATACAAGAATTTTATTCGATTAGTACAACATGTTATATTTGAATTATTGAAGTTTTTTTGAATTAATAAAGTTGTTATGAAATTTTAAAAAGTCATGATATGAATAGTATACAAATTGACATAAATGAGTTTCTAAATCACTTAATATTTTATTAAATGATATAATAGCCCTAAAAATATAAGATTATTCCAACTAACATATATGATGTTACAAATTTCATTAGTGAACCATTTTGGGTATCCTGTAATTTTATTGTAACTATGGTAACCATATATTTTTAATATAAAATAAGATATGGAAAAAGTTAAATAAGATTACTAGCAGTTAAATCTAAAAGATAAGGTTAATTTTGCGAACTAAACATGTCTAAAACCCATTTTATAAGAGGATTTAGAACCATAATCATATTATCTTCTAAATATATCACTTTTTGTTATTATAATTTTGATGTTAATTAGTAATAAAATAATACTTTCAAGCTATCCTAATGTTCCCCTCCCCCATCTTATAAAAGGACACCATCTCTGACCCTTACTCACACCTCTCAAGCCCACTTGTCTCATACAAAATCTAGAAATATGAGATCCAAAATTTTCTCCATTCATCCTATAATATTTCCCTTAGGTAGAAAAAATTCCAATAGATCCCTTTGGATCACATCAAAAGAAGTTACTTGATTTGAGTTAACGTCTTCTCTCATGTTCATTTCCATTATTTTCACTGATCAACATACTATGCTCTTATAATTCTTTGTCGACATAAAAACACAATTATCCTAAATATACTAGGTCCTTGTTATAATAAGGGTTTGAAATACACTTACACCAAACTCTTTATAATGGGTATAGAACATTTTGTTTCTGTGGAGAGAAAACTACTGCCTCAAGAAATGATGATTTTTAAATCATATCTTACCACCTATTATGGTAGCCATTATGGTGGAACTTTAATTATAAATGATATTTGTGATCATTTTTAACACTATTATTACTAAATTCTCATTTCGAACATACCTTTGTTCCTTTCATGTTTTATAAATACGATAATTTCATTTGAGGAAGTACAGACTATCACCCCCTCAAAGTGATATGAATCTATAATGTTATACGTGGAACGCATAAAAGTTTGAATTAGTGAAATTACGAAACATATATAACATATATATCCTAAATTATTATAATATACCTATGTATCATTTAGTTTTCATTCTTCTAAATATGAAGAATAAATGAAAGTAGCGTTCAAGCTTACATAGGCTTTCCATCTCCATGAACTCTACATTTCATTTCTTATTTTAAATTGTTTTAGACTATTATAAATACTTATATACTGGTTATATATGATATATATGATATCTATATCATGAATATCATTTTGGAGACAATGTAATTTTGACCACATGGACAATGTAAAATTATTACAAGTTCATTTTGGACTAATGTTCCAAACATCGACAAAATGCCCGATATAAACTCAAATAATTAACTAATTTTTATACCAAGGGAATAAGTGATATAAAAGGAGTTAAAAAATTGATAAATGTTCTTAATAAATTATAAATTAACTTATTTTTATTATTCAGGAATAATAATGAACATACGATAAATGTCAGACTCGTGGTAAGGGACATTGTCTCAATCTCCTTTCATTGAGGCATATTTTGATAATATACACCTCTTTATTTTAAACAGTGTATAATAAACCCATTTGAATTTTAATTTCAGTCAAAGGGAATATTTAATCTATGAATATTTTTACTAAAATACAAAATTATTGTTTTTAACATTTTGGTGACAATTAACTCTCTATCACCATAATCAATATTTAGCTTTCTCTATAAGCCTTAATGTTTTTAAAACGAAAATAAATCCCATATTCTCTTTTTGGGTGTTTTCGTATTGAAAATGGGTTTTAAAAGGGAATGATTATTTCAATATCATGAAATTATTTCTTTTGATTTATAATGATATGTTATTAGTGAAATGTTGATATATTCAATATTTTAGGAGTTATGATTATGTTATGGTACTTGGACATTTTATAGGTGGTTACGTGATAAACCAATGAAGGGTTATTACATGATAAACAAAATGATGGGTGGTTCAATGATAAAACAAAGATTGGTGGTTATGTTATAACCACCAATTCATGGGGTATGGAAGTCAGATGTATTGATATTCTATTTGTAAGAATGATTCGTTTAATTTGACTATATGGTTATTCAATTTAAGTATGATTTTGTCTCACGTTTAGATTTTATATGTTATCTATTCTTTCCATGGGTTTTATGGTAATATTTTTGTTATAAAAGGGTAAGCAAGGAGATTTTATTCAGTGAAGATTTTTCACTACTTCATAAAGGTGAAAAGTATTACTTATGATAAAGTATTAATTATTTACATGTTGTTTTTAAAAACTAACATTTTTCATTCATTGTGTATCCCATAACGAGCTTTTTATGTCCATCCCTAATTTTGAAAAAAATTTCATAGGACATAAAGTGGAATAGGGTCAATTATTGGATCATGGAAAAGTCATGCTATTTAAAAATGGAATTAAACATGTTTTTTTCTTTTAAGATTTTTTATTTTATCTACAAAATTGATAATGAGTAAAAATGTCTAAATACAATATTCAAGTTGTTATGTGTATGTTATGAACTAATTATCTAAAGCTATAAACCTGAAAATATCCTCAATGTAAATTATTAACATAATTCAAGATTATGTAATGTTTATGGTCGGGGCCTTATATGTACATCGTATGTTGACCAGATATGGTGGAACAATGGTTTTCATTTTACACAACATGTATAGAGTATAAGTGTACAGAAAATGTAGTCTATAGGGGTTAACATCGTATGTCCTATAATCCATATAGTCAGTATACAGGGACCACACTTCATGAGACTGAAAACCTAGAGAAATTAAGTTAAACATGACATGTATTCTATGTATAGGGTGTATAGTTCATCAATTAATGCATCTGAATAACTCACAGGCTAACTCAGCGAGAAAAATGGTCACACAACTCAAAGAGATAGACTTCATATAGATTGATTGTAAACACATAGTAGTCCACCAAGACACATTCCAATTACAAATTAGTATATCCAAAACCCATGAAATGAAGAATAAATTGTGCATAGATAGTCTTTAAACATCATGTAGTCTAGAAAATATACACACCACATACCCATGTGTGTGACCTGAATACATGGAAATTGAGAAACATGGTGTGATGTTGGATGTTCATGACAAGTATTATCCAATTAGTATACATAATTCAATGATATATCAAATTGAAAATTTAATCATTAAAACCTTGTATTTTTTATTGGTATACAATTTTGTGTTTGAGATATTAATAATAGATTTAATGAATTTTAACCTCTTAAATATTTTGTTGTAATAAATATTTCATTATTGGTTTTCAATTTATTTTCTAAGAAATCCATAAAATTTTTGGTATCTATAATTACATTTGGAAGAGAATTTATATAAAAGTAAATTAATTAATTAATTAATTAGTTATCACAATCATGTTCATATTAAGAAAAGAATCCATAAAAATGATTTTTATCCTATTACTTTTGCATTTTCATTTCATTTATGAGTGTTCATGATCTTGAAACAAACCAATATATGTGTGGGATGATTTAATTTCATTCATTTCATGGCTATTCAATTATATAATTTTAAATTAAATTATCACCTACGATTCATCATTTCCTCCCTTATTATGCAAGGACATGATTTCCAAGGATAACAGTATAATCCCCTTTTATCCAATCCTTGGGTTCCCCTCATATGTGTGTTATTGATAAATACATGTAATTATTTGTGCAACACAAGACAATTGAATTCTATTCATGATGAAAGCATTAGGATTCCAAATAAGGTGACACAATTGTGGATTGGTTGAATGATGTATCTCATTCAAATAATTGGAATATGATTTATTTCCCATATGTCAAAGGTTAAGCTAGTTCTTTCTCCTTAAATCAACCATTTGATAAATCTCATGAACATTTCACTTAAATAATTATTTATTAAATTATATGAAATTATTAATTTTATCGATTTAATACTGAAATCACATAATAAAATTATTTAATGTATAAATATTTTAATTAAATAAATGAAGCATGTGTTAATGTTTTATGAAATAGTTTTAATTAATTATGTAACCTCCACAAAATATTTACATGTCATTAAAATTATAATACAATATAAAATTTGTTAGTAATATATTAAATTCCAATATTTAAATACCATGTCCTAGATGGATTCCATTAATTGAGTAGGAATGGAACCCATTAGAACTAAGTGGTTAAGAAACCCTCTTTGGGAAACATACTTTTATAAGGGGGTATATTTGATGATTTTGAGTATACTTAACCATTTTACATCAATAGGAGTATCCCTTTCAAGAGATGGGTTAATTTTTAAGAAGGTTTTGAGGAAATCCATGTCTGGATTTTAGGAAAGGGGAGACCACTAAATGTATCAAGGAGATGTTAGCTAGTAGATAGAAATGAAATTCCCATCTATATACCTCAATGTAGCTTTACCAACCATTTTTTGGCTATGATGATGGGAATGTAGAATTTTTCCACTATAATTTCATTAAATCTAGTCATTTTGAGTTCAATAGTGATGGATATTGGAAGATGATAAAGTAGTGAGTGATTTAATAAAATCAAATAATTTAACATATCTCAACCAATTTGTAATAAAAAAAATTGCTAACAATATTCCCATTTAAATTTTAGAAAAAAGGAAATCTAATAATCCAGATTATTCCTATAATAAATATTAGACAAAGACAACTTCCTAACATGTAGTAACTTCCAGGAGTGGTTTAGACAAATTTTGGATGTGCAACACCATAGATGAAAGTCAATTGTGATGGAATGCTCAATGAATTATCCACCTATAAAATAATCGAGTGATGAATTGTTCTAGGTCTATGAAGAAATTTGAGTGATGTGGTTGAAGATAAATTTTGGATTCTTTAATCTATGATTAGGGAACTCATGAAGTCCCATGAAATCATGGATGCATATAACATTCTTGAGAAGCTCTACGGTCTTTACTAGAAGTGATATAGAAAAGTAATGTTTGATATTTCCAAGTCCCTATTTTTGAGTATGCCTGAAGATGTTTCTCTAGATGGGACGAACATAGTCACGATCATTGGCTATATTGAACTCCTATAGGTTATAGGGTTTAATATTCGTTAAAAAATGGAAACTGAAGAAATTATATCATCACTCTCTAGATCATCCATTGTTTTGAGGATAATTTTAATTTGAAGAACATTTTTAAAGAAAATTTAGTAATTCATTATAATATTCCTTAAGTTGATAAGAATATGATGTGCATTGATCCTTATATCCTTATTTTTAACAAATTGAAATGGAAATGGATGATATTTAATCCCAAATTGTTTTCATTCTCTTCCTGCAAGATAAAGATCAGAGGGTAAGCATGGGACCATTATGATCTATATTTATAAGGTTGTAAGAAGTTTCAATTGAATAAAATATACACCCATCCAAAGAAGCATGTTGGTGATTTAGGTGTGTTTTTTTATTGAGTGAAATATTTTATTTTTAAAAAACGTAGGTATTATATACATCTTGTGGTTCCCACATCTATATTCAAATATAGGAACCAAGTACATTTAGAGTGATTGACTGATGGGAGGTAGATTTATGAGCAAAAAATGTAGCTAAACATGTATCAATAGCTATTAGGGACTACCAACTCATGTTACCAACTTTAATGATCTAGGTTTTGAATGGTTTTTATTGTGTTTCATCTATTGCCATTAAAAATATTTTTATATACTAACATGAAATCGATGGATTTATTTCCAAATATGTGAATAAATTTTACTTATTTTATAAATATATATTTTTTATGGTATGAAAAATTTAAATAATGGATTTTATTTGTAGGATTACATGAACCAAGTTATAGAAATCGATAATGAAGTCACTCCACGTGACACATACCACACCAAACATCGGAATCTTTGGCTAGGTCATGTAAATGAAAATTTTATAAATAAATTACATCAAGACAAATATTTAGATTATTTTGAACTAATTCCACTTACTGTATTCCATGCATGTTTTCAAGTAAAATGACCAAACTCTCATTTAGTTGGAAATAGGATAGGGATAAAAAAATTCATGAATTAGTTTATACCGATGAATGTGGACCATATCATTTCGAATCATGTTGTGTGTAATCATACATCATATGTTTTTTTGATTGTTTTAGTATATATTTATATGTATACTTAATGAGGTATAATCCAAGTTCTTTTCATAAATTAAATGGATACATGAATAAAATTTGAAAGAAGTTTGTTTTAATATAAAGAAACTCTTATAAAACCATGGTAGATAATATATTAATGATTAATTCATTGATTACATATGGTATTTTTGGATGTTATCCAAACTCACCCCTCCTTACACACCTTAGTGGAATGGTGTAAGGGAAAGGGAGAACCACAACTTGTTGGACTTAGCGAGGTCCATGATGAGTCAAATGAGTATTGCAATATCCTCTTCAGGATATATGTTACAAATATTATCACATATACTAAACCAAGTGCAGACTAAATTGATAAATTGTATTCCATACAAATTATTTATAAACCATGTTATTTAATTTACATGTGTGTGTAATCAAAGAGTTTGTTCAAGACTCTTCAAGAAAAAAACATTCACCTTGAGTAATGATGTGTACCTTTGTAGGATACCCCATGAAGGTGAGGAGATAATACCTATTCAACCGCATAGACAAAAAGGTTATACATGAATTAAATGCCATATTCCTCTAGAGGGATCTCATCTTTAAAATAGAGAATTGAAGTGAGATAGATTTCAATTATGTCAAGGATCAAGATACAAAATATATGGTACATAAACAGGTTTCAAAAATTTTTTGTTAGAAGAAACTATTCTAGTGACACAAGTACTGTGAAGGGGAAATGAAGAGGTTATAGAACTAGAACATTATGGTTTTAGATTCATCATAGATGATAAATAATTATATGTTAATAATAATGAACCTATAACATTCAATAAATAATTATATGGAACATAGGTTCACAGGTTAAAAGAATACATTAATTATGTAATGTTTTCCTTGAACCCAATCCAAGTCATGATTTTTGAAGGCCATCTTGGAGATTTAAAACCTATTTGTTGAAAATGTTTATTCTAGAATAATGTAAAAATAGAAATAAAATCTAGTACAAATAGGGAATTAATGATTAATTTTTTTTAAATAAAAGCACGCAATTTGTTATGGGGAAAATGTTTCACCAATTTCTGTGTGTAAATCCATTAAAATAATTCTACCCATTATGGCCTTCCATGACTATGAGATTATTTTATGGATTTAAAAATATCATCCATTAATGTGAACCTTAGAGATGATTTCAATATGTGGAAACAAGAAGGGTCTTTTACTCCAATGGTTTCTATCATCTTATTCATGTTTCAAGGACCCATTCAAATATTAATGAAAGCATTTACATTATGGAATAGTCTATTTCATGTGTCCATAATGGAATTTGGTTTCATAAATAAATAATAAGAGATTATTTTCATTAAAATGTTGAGTAGTAGTGTGGTCATCTTCTTAATAATATATATTGATGAATAATTACTCATAAAAAACAAAATACTAGTATTACTCTCTCTTAAGGTGTGGTTAAATAAATGCATCTCTGTAAAGGAAATGAGTGGGGGAACATATTTTTGGGATCAATATCCATCAGGATTGATCCCAGATGATTATCATTAGTTTTCAAAGTACATAAATTTAATATATAGTAAATATATTTACTACGAAAAAATATAAGAGTTGATTGTGTCCAACATCACAAGGTGTTCAATATTCTAGGAAAATGTTTCCTTAGAAACTTTTGGAATGAAATATAATGGAAATGACTCTATATGTGTCCGTGATTACCCAAATCATGTATTCTATGACATGTATTACAGTGGATGTTTTTTTATGAATTAATTGTTGTAGAAAGACATCCTTATGAACCAGTTGACCACCATTTTATGATAGTCTAGATTATTGTTAATTATCTCAGGAATACAAAGGATATGTACCCAATCCACATAGAAGATAAAGAACTAACCCTTGTAAGAGAAAATTATGAAAGTTTCCTAACTGATCATGATGAAATGATCTCAAAAATGAGATATATATTCACTTGAAATAAAGGTGTTTTGAGTTGTAAGATCTCAAAGAAGATTTTGGTAATAGATTCTATATTATAGTATTAGTATATTGAGGCTTATAAGTTAGATACATAAGTGGTTTTGATGTGCAAAAACATCTAATATATTTATGTTGTACCTAAAACTAATGATACTATAATACTCTATTACTATAATTCTATGGTGGTGGATCTTGCTAATGATCCATGGTCACATTGGAAGATTAAGATCATATGGCAGACGTAATATCTATTGAGTAATTTTTCAGAGAGATGTGTTGTCATAGTGAGAAAAATATCCATGGAAGACAACATGGTAGACCCCTTGACTAAATCATAGACTTAGAAGAAACATTATAATCAAGTAAGGATTTTTTGACTGAATGTCATAGGTTTTTGTTTATAGTCTTGGTGAGACTTTTTAACGTTGGTGTCCAAGAAGAAAATATTTTCAAAATTTCACTATATAATATATTGACATAAATACACATTTCACTTTTAAAATAATTATTCAAAAAATAATAATTCTCCAAATGTTATGGAAAACATTTTTTTGAAATAAAATAGTAAACATGTATGGTAACGTTTAAGTCACTAATTGGTTTAGTTGTTGTAAAATTCCATTCATGTTGTAAAAGTAAAAAATATTTCTTGTCATATTTTGTTATAAATGTAAAAAGGTACTCCATTTATTAAATGAAATAAGACTCAGGTTACCAAATTTTATAAAAATTAAAAAAATTATAAAAAATAATAGTAAAAATGCATTTCAGAATAGTAAAAACAATATTGAAGTCATTTTTACAAAACACGGACAAGGAAGTGAAATGATTTTCGACCAAAGATAGAAATAAATAAGGTTTTCATTATATATATTCATATATGATATTTAGAAAATAATTATAGGATAATATAAAGTAAAAATTTAAATTTATTGAGATAACTATAGGATAAGATATTATATTTGGTTAATGATAGAAATATCAAATAACACCCCCAACATAGACTTAAAATATTCAATCCTACATAATGATGAGATTGTGAAATAAACTATTACTACATTGGTCAATTTGGAATCATAAAACCAATGAAAGGAATAATTAGAAATGACAATGTTATAGACATGAAGATAATAATATTAAGGATATAACATAAAAATTATCAATATATACATTACATTAATGAAATAAGTGGTGAATATGGAATATGCATCATAACAAGTATAAGTGGGAAGAGAAACTGTTACCTCTATTTTTTATTTCCTTTGTATGTGTTTGAACCTATGGTCTAATAATTATATATTTATAGTATATTTATTATAGACACATATTATATATATTATTTATTTAAAATACTTTAGAACTAGTTTATTAACAATTCTTTGATAAATTAACTTTTTCAGGTATCAAATGTTTCATTTTTCATGTTTCTTTTGGATTAGTAGTTTCATCACATTAAAGATTATCATAGTCACATCATGTAAAGAATTTTTATCTTCATATAAAAATAATATATATACATTATAGAAAAATAGTTTCATCTATAATTTTTATAAATAGAAAATTGAAATACATAGTTCATTGAGATGATAGTCTACACATAAACATCAAAGATATTTTCTATTTTTGGTGGATGAAAAGAAAGAATGATAATAATCCACCATTAATAATTTTTATAATATGAAATATATATCCAAATATTCATTAAATATATCCATATTACAATCCATCTAAGTCCTAAATTAAGAATGGATCACATTAGTTTTGTTGATATGGTAGTCCACACATTCATACAAGTGATGTTACCAGTTTCTAATGGATGAGATGTTATGAAAAAATATATAATATAATATTTATATAATAATATTTTTGTAATAAATATCACATATTATAATTATTTACATCTTTAAAAACATCGAATTAATTTGGTCAAGAAAAATGAACTACACTATTACATGGGGATGATAAGTCATACGTACTCATTAGTGATGTTGTTTATTTTCATAGATTTAAAAATAAAAGAAATATTATTAAAAATAGTCATAATAACATCACATAATATTTACAATCTTGTATTTTTTATTTTACAATTTTTAAACATATTAATAGGTACTATGAGAATAAATAAACTTGAAATAGTCAGTAATCATGATTACCTCTTGTTCGGTAGACTTCTTTTAGATCTATTATTAACGGTCCTATGGATGATATTTTAAAAGGATAAGAAAATCTATAAATTTTTTATTTATGTTTATAATAGAATCACGTAGGGTTCAGTCAGGTTATTTGGATCAATGTGGTATGAAGAAGAGAGTAGTGGTGACCATTTACCATTGAGGTGTGAGGAATTATTCTAATTTAGTAAGGAATTAAATTAATATATATTATTTTTCATGTTATAATGTATCCAAATTTGAATAATTATAATATAATATGATAATAAGATTAATGTAAATCATAAAATAAATTTGGTAAATTATTTGGGAATTTTTCCACCCTTATCTTTTAGTTTTAACACCTCATTAACCATGTTGAAAATTACTATAATATTTAAGTTTCCTACTGTAAAATGGTAATAATAATACTATAAAATTAATAAAGAACTATTAATGAACCATGGATCATTTTTAAAACCATACCCCATTTATTTGATAAAAAATATGTTTTTTATAATTTTTTTATCATTTTATAAGATACTATTAATTAAAAATTTAAGCTAATTTCATTTTTCATAATATTAATTTAATTTTAATTTAAATAACTGATAATATATATAATTAAAATATAATCCCTTAAAAACCCCATATTGAAATATATATCTAAATCATTCTATTAAAAAATTAACTAATTCTAATTATAAGTCTTTTATTATTTTTAAAATCATTCTTTTTAGTTTTATCTTAGTTTTTTTGTAAAAATAATTAGATATTAATTAATCACTAAATTTATACCTCTATAAATTTTTTAAAATAATAAAATTTGACAGAACAGACACAATGTGTAACATGCTTACATTATCAAGGGTTTGAGTGAAATACTATATCTGGGCTTTATAAGAAATTAGGGTAATTGTTTAATACATAAAAATTTAAAATAATTATCTAATAATAAAATATGTTTTTTAGGATCAAAATAACTACTATGTTTTTCCATGAATTGTTTATGTCCCTACGTGGAAGAATAAGAGATATTTAAAACAAAGAGAGTGGCATTTTGTAAGTTTCTTTAATTTAAATATTATATTGGTCATTAACATTCAGAACTATCCATTAAAAAATAAAAACTACAGATTTAGGGGATATTAGTAATATTTACATAAATCAATATGAACTTGGATGAAAAATTATGACTTTATAATTTAGTTTAAACATAGATTAATCAGATTTACCCTTTACTGAGGTAATACAATATTCCACTATGACTGTTCATAATGCCTAAAAATAAGAGGTTCTATTTAATAAATATGAACCCCTTACTTCCAAATATATAATAATTTTATAAAATTTAATTTCTTTATGCTTAAAAAATAATTTTAGAGTAAATATGAAAAATGAAAAAGAAACAAGTTTTTTATAAAATATCTTTTTTATATAAATTTTTTATACAAAGTTCAATCATAAAATTGATTCCAATAAAAATATTTATTTTATTATTAATAAAAGAGAAAAAAAATTTAGTTTTAAATCAGTTTAATTAAAATTTTATCTTTTTATATAATTGTAAAAAAAATATGATTTTGTATAGAAATAAGTATTTTTCACTACGTACTGTTAAATTAATCTTTCCAAAAAAATCATAAAATTTCAGCATAAAGTGATTTTAATATTATGATTTTAGGAATGATATGTTTTTAATAAAATCAAATTTATATATGTTATTGATTTTAATTTTATAATTTTCTTACAAAAAATCCGTAAAATCTTTCATGAAGAAAACACATTTCTATAGCATAAAATAAATTTTTTAAAAATTGAGTAATTATTTTGAAAACATTAATCAAATAATTTTTATGGATAATTTCATATATATATATATATAATTCATCATTATATTGATATATTTCATACCCATCTATTCAATGTATTGGTCATAATAGTCATATTAGAATAATAATATTTCATGGTTATTTTATGCTTAGTGTTATTTATTGAGTAATATATCAAACACAATGTTCCTATAAAATCATAGGGTTTTACAAAGGTCCCACCATTTCTGAAGCATGGTTTTCACTACTATCATACTATTTGAACTGATTTCGTCTTGGACGTATATATATAAAACTCCATAAACTCATGTAAAAATGGGATTTGATAAAGAAAGTGATTAATATGAGACAAGATGGCTCAAAGCCTCACAACACAATTGTCAACGTAAGGACCTAACCATAAGAATTATATATTATAGTGAACTTTGAAGAGATTTAAATTTTTTTCATTCCCTAATTTATTTTGGAATTAGTGTATTATAAAATTATTTAATATATCATATTGAAAACGGTCGTTCATTATAATTTAATACTTTTACTCAGTATCAATTTTTCCATGAAATAGAGCATTTTTAAATATGTCATGTTTTCATTTCATTGTATCATCGTACAAATTTTGATCATTAAATAAATAATTGTCACTAATATTATATAAAATCCGATGAAAATCCTTTTAAAACATTATATAAGAAGAAAATATATGTAAGGGACATAAATTATTGGAAAAAATTAGTCAAGTGAAAAAGCCTGAAAACATATTCTTAATAACATAAATTTTAACCTGAAGAGGAACAATCTTTTTAAAAATTATCATTATCATAACGTTATTAAAATCCAAATATTTCTAGGAATAATCACAAAAAAATGTAATATTTATTTAGGGATCTTCGGGTGTCATTAAATATATCACTCTTAAAAATTGTGTAACCAATATAGTCAAACACTAACTCTAGATTACTCAAGCATTATAGTTTCTAATGTATCCACCAAACCCTAATTTAACATGAAACTAGTCATTGGATAATAAAATAACCATAAATCTGTATTTTATCATGGAACCACATGTCATTGGTTTATAATGGAACCATCAATCATTATAAATACTTTTGACGGATAATATCATATCATGGAAAATAACATAATTGAATGTAATATTGAGATTTTTAAGGAATAACCATATTAATAAGGCTTCTTGGAATATAGAAAATCCACTAATTTCGTATAAGTTAAAAGAAATTAATTTTGACTTTTTTGAAAAGAAATATTAAATGATTATTTTTAAAATAATCTCTCTCACTAAAAAATCACCATTTTGATTTTTTTAGAACTCTGAAAATTTTCATTTAAATAATTCATGTATTTGTTATTAAATTAATAAAATAATTTTAAAATCATTGACATGATAGAAAATGATTAACTAAATAATTATTTAAAATATTTAAGATGCGGTTTGTTTGTAAAAGAGTCAATTAACTTGAATCTAACACATCACGTACGTTCTTTATCATCATTAATTTTAAACATTTTATAATTTCTACATTACTAAGAATCTTTTTCTGGGTTTTTGTTCTTTTTATATAACTCATTCCTATGTGATATATAATTACATAATCATTTATGTTCACATCGGGTGTTTTGACGATATTCAGTTCCTAAGTCCAAAATAGCATTGATAAGATGACTATGGGGAAAGAGGCCATCATTTCATAATATCAATTATATCATTAATTTCATATATATTGTTTTTAAAAATAAATTATAGTCTTAAATACATATATTAAATTTGGTTTTGAAAAAAAGAACTATGTTACAATTATAGAGATGGTAGGTTGTACATAAGTGTGAGTAACATTTTCAATTTTTTAATTATCATTATAGAAAAATAAGGACCTAAATATCATTGAAAGGCTTTTGGGAAGAGAAAATAGTATGTTTTGTTTGAGATATAATTCTCAATATTGAGGTGACCTTTTATAAATGACACGAGCGGCAGTTTTAGAAACTCTCAAAATATTAAATTAATATAAATTAATTTTCAATTTAATATAGAAATAAACTGATTAAATTTTATGATAAGATGGATATGGGCCTAAATCCTCTAGTCAAATAATTTTTAGACCAGTTTAGGACACAATTTTATCCTTATAATTTGGATTTAACCCCTAGCTAAACCCTTTAACTCTTACTATGGCAACAAGGATTTTTTACTATATAAGGGTTCGTATATTTAATATAAAATGAAAAATGTACCATAAATGATGAATCAATTAAATTTTAAACTTTAACATAATTACATTCTTCATTTATATATTTTTATGGATTTTATATCGTTTTTTATGTATTGTTTATTTTAAAATACCATTAATGTGAATTTTGACTCTATTCAATACATGTGTTTTTTAAAACAAGATAACCACATGATATATTCATACCAACTATTATAACATATTATTAAAATAGAAAATTCATCAATAAAATGAATCTATGATGTTGTTTATTTTAAATTATATTTATTTGAATATTTTTAATATCATTTATTTGATATTTCCATTAAATAAACAATTTATACATCAACATTATGTCAGCGTTTAAGGTCAATATTTTTTCACCTTTAAATTATAAATAATCTAAAATAATGTAAATAAATATTTTATATTTCTAATGAATGTTTTCAGTGATAATATCTTCTAAATAACCCCATAATAAAAATGATACACTTATTAAAATATCTGTATGAAATCATTAACTTTTCTTTACAATAGAATACTATAAATTGATTAACGTCATCCAACTGACTCCAAGATGTAATATAATCAGCCCAAGGATAATTTTGGTTGAAAATAACTCATCCAAAAAAATAGAAAAAGTGTTGGGATTATTTTCTAAAATTAATAATATCAATCATAATCTTAATTAATTGATTTTCCATCAACTGTGGAAATAAAAATTACTAAAGTTACTATTTGTATTGTCTAAAAATAAAAAGGACCTATTTAATAAATTTTGAAATTATGTTTCAATATATAGAATTAATTTTAAAAAACATAAAACACAAAATTGGATGAAATTAATTTCAAATTAAACCTATTGTTGGGGTAAGGAAAAATGTTTTTAATGTGAACGCATTAAAAAAGAATGTTTTATATCCATATTTAATGATAAAAAAATTACAATAACCTAAATTGTAATAATTTATATATATTTTATCTTATTATAAATTTAAACCAATCAATAAAATAATATATCAATATGAATTATTTAGGCTAAAAATATATTTCCAATTAAAATTCGATATTTTTCGCAATTAATCAAAATATGAAACTTATCAAAAAGATAACAGGAATTCAACCAAAGTAAATATTGATATTAAAATTTCAAATGGCATTTTTATTTATTCAAAAATAAATTATAATTTTAAATCAACTAGATTTAAAATATGTTCCCCATCAGAAGGCATCAACACTTCCTTTAGAAAAATATAACTTTTTATAAATAACATTGGATTTATTATTCTCTCATGCCTATCAAATCAATTTTATGAGTGTAAACTCACTTGAATATATATACATATATATATATATATATATATATTAATATGGTTCAAACATTGCATTCCCACCAATATAATGGAATGGTTATAATAATATTTTATTTTGCAGCTAAGTTATGTTTTGTGTGAAAGTTGAGCTATTGATGAAATATAATTTATTTAAAATGAGGCATATTGTAAATTATTTGAGTGTAATATTCCTCCCTACATCAAAAAACATTGTCCTCAAAAATTTAAAAAATATTACCTTTCAAACTAATTAGGTTGGTTCTCCATTACATCCTCTTGTTCTAACATTTTTTCTTCTATTTTATGGTATCTCCAATGATCCATTACCATTTCAGTCATCTGATTCCTCAAAACATAATCTATATTGACATAAATATAGATATTATGTTCATATTAAGATATATCAAGATATAGTTATACTTATTCTAATGTGAGTACATGTCTTGGGTCTGAAATATACTTCCTTAAAAATGGTACACGAAATACATCATGATCATTGGATAGACAAGGTGGAATTTAAAATAGGTAAGATATAGATCCTATTAATTATAGACATTGTAACTATCTGATATACATGGGACTCAATTTCCTATTCTTACTAAACCTTATGACACCCTTAAATTGATATACTTTAAAAAATACATGATTTCCCACATGGAATTCTAAATCATTTTACTAGTTTTTAGCATAACTCTTTTTCTCAGTTTGAGCGGCATTAATAAGGGAACAAATAGTTTTTACCTTTGTATTTTTCTATTCAAAAAGTTCTAGGCCTATAATATTTCTTTCACTAACTTCATCTAAAAATTATGGATTATGACATCCGTTTCCATATAATTCTTCATATTGTACCATTTTTATAATTGAATTGAAACTATTATTATAGAAAAACTCTTCCAAATGTAAAATTCAAATCCCAAATACCATTAAATTCAAGTGAGAATGATCTCAAAATATCCTATAAATTTTTAATAGTCTTTTCTGATTTCTTGTTAGATTGATGACATTAGTCGATGCTTAAATAAGCTCAGAGTCTAGAGTCGTCTGAATATTCTTCTAGAATTTTGATGTAAAATAAGGATCCAGATCACTCATGATCGATATAGGTGAAACATGGTGTATTAAAAATTTCTGAATGTAGAATCATTCTAGGAATTCAAGAGGTAAAAAAATCTTCAATAATAAAATTTTTCTAATTATATAAGGTGATCAACAATAACCCATATTGCCACATTCTTTTTTGGAGTCCTTCATAGTCCTATGTCAAATTCCATTAAAATTTCATCACATTTCCACCCCGGTATAAGATGAGGTTAAATGAATCCTCTAGGATATTGTATTACTGCCTTTAATTTTTTACAAACTATTCATAATGAAACATAGTTTGCAATTTTTTCTTCATATTATCCCACCAAAAATGTTCATTCATTTCCTTATCAATCATGGTACAACCATGGTGTATCATGAAATATATTTTCAGAGCATCATAAAATATTTCCCTTTTTAGATCATGTACTGATGGGACACATAACCTATTTACGATTTTGAGAACACCATCTTTAAAAACAAAACATACCTATTATCGTACATTCACAACATTAATTTTAGTACAGAAAATATCATTTTTAGATTAGGATCTTTTTATATATTCCAATAGTGATGGGTTTTCAATCATTTGAAAAAGAAGTGGCATATCCCATTACATAATAATTTCCATTCCCATATTTACTAAATCCATTAACATGGGATCTTTAAAAATCATTATTTATGCCATAATTCTATGGTTTTTCCAACTTAATGAATCTTATACCTTATTTTCTTTTTCTGGGTGATATTTTATTGAGAAATCATAATCCTTGATTAACTCAACCCATCTTTTTTACTTGTGTTTAGTTTTTTCTATGTAAATATTTCTTTCAAACTCATATGATCTGTATATATGTCACATTTTTAAACATAGAGATAATTTATTCACATCTTTAGAGAAATGAATATTTCTAATAACACATTATCATGAGTTAGATAATTTCCTTCATGTATTATTAACAACCATGATGCATATGGAATAAATTTATCATTTTGCACAAGGAAACATCCAATACATTCTTCGATGCATAACTCTATAACACGAACTATTAATTTGATGATGGTTGGGTAAAAATCAGACCACTAAAGAATCGTATCATCTATTTTTCAAAACATTCTTCTCATTATATTGTCTATAAGAACATAACCCCTTTACATTATATCTTGGTTAACGAGTTATCAAATTGGGGAATATTATGATGGAATGTGTAATAGTATCCTTCCACAATAATGAAACCACGTACCACTATTATGTTCATTTGTGTAGGAAATTCATGGATAGAATGTTTTGACATAATATCAATTGTACGTCCATCCATAGAGACAAAACATATTTGAAAAGAAATTTTGTATAGACATAATTTACACTTCCAAAATTTACCATATAAATATTTTCTTCTATTATTATTAATAATGATCCTCAAGTGATTATCATCGTACTTATTGATTTTAGAATACAATAATATACCATAAATAAATTCCACTAAAAAATTATCAATATATTAATTGAATAATAAATTAATTAGATTCATGATAATATGGGGTGAACTATTGAGTAAAAATTGAATTATTGTAATCATATAATGTAATTACCTCATTTGAAATGTTGTCTTCAAGATATCTTCCTTTTGTACATATAATTGATTATACCATAATTAATATGAATATTTAAAAAAGAATTGAACTATGTGATGTAGATTGAATAGATTATCAATGTGAGGAAGATAATATAATTTCTTTAATGTAATATAATTGATTTACATATATTCAAAGCACAATCTCCTTGATCCATTATGCTTCTAAAAAATAGAATTGGGGATCCCTATAGTGAAACACAAAGGAAAATAAATCATTTATCCCTCATATTATATATTTGTTTCTTAAGATCTACTAATTCAATTATGGTCATCTATACAGATTCATTAATATTAAACTTTAATTAGGAATCAAATCAATTTAAAAATCAATTTCACACTCTGGGGGATGTCTGGGAAATTCTACAAGAAGTAAATCAAATAATTCCGCCAAAATATGTATATATTTGATTCGAATATTACATTATTTCTCCCTATATTTTGATTTCTTTTACAAAACATGAATTTTATTTACTAGCGTTACTATGGATAAATATATATAAGACTCAGAAGATGAAGTTTCTTCTCTATATAAAAAAAATATACATCATATTCACAAAATGTAATTTCATTCGTTCTTTTTTTTTGTGCTCAAACAAGAGAAATGGTTTCCCACACTTCATTTTATTTAACTCCTACCTAGGAGGAATTCATATAGAAGCTATATAGCCGCATAGAGGTTTCCGGTGATAATTCAGCTCTTGAAAATCAGGAAGCCTTAATGGCTTTGGGGAATGCTTCATTTCCTGCAGAAGAACTTCATTGTCTGATTTCTGCACAATATAAGGAAATTGGATTGCAAGGAAATGATCCATCCACATACTTTAGGGGTGGTGGGTTTATATCATTGGAGAATATTTTTCTCTTCTCTTGAAATTTCCAAAAAAAAATAAGAGTCTTCTTCAGAAATAATAAGGTGATCGCTCTTTTTGGGTGTACCTGTTTGATGTGGCTGGTGTAAATATAACATTCATGCTTATCCAAATTCTTGATATTTAGGCAGTAAAGCCACAATAAATGGTTGGAGACACATTTTTAAATTCACTTTCAAAAAACCAATCATCATTTGACATTTTATATTGCATTATGTTCAAGCTGAGGGATAACTAGTGGCTCTCGATGCACACAACCTACATGGACTTCAATGCAGTGATGAAATCCACCCAGCGTCAGATGGAAAGAGAGCTTCTGATGGAAGAAGGGATGCAGATAGAGGACATTCCATTTTATTCCCTCTCTGATTATTAGTTTGCTGTGTGTTTTGTAAGGCAAAAAGAATGCCCGTGGTTTGAAAGCTTTGCAAAATGTGATTGTTTCTGTATTATTTATTGTGAAAAGATTTGGTAATCTCAACTCATGCATTGCAAAATATTTTTAATTCCATAAAATACCAAGGGTATATCAAATTCAACCATAGTTACAATGATATGGATATAAAATAAATATGGATTATGTGTCATAATAGGTACAACATTTCACATATTTTTTGTAATGAGAGTTCTATTGTCATTTTTTAAAAATAACAAATTTATTTATTCAAAATGAAAATGTATAAATATCTTAAGAAATGTGGTTTATATAAAATAATTTGTTGATACTGAATCAGATAATGCATTGAAATGATCTGAATATAAGACTAATGTACCTTCCACCACATCATTGAGTACTCTTTCAAAAACTATACTAATTTCATAACATTGGTCATCTCCCCTTGTCTTATTCGATGGTGGATCCCCTTAATGAGTGGGACATTAATTTGAAAAGTGACCTATTTCAATGATGTTAAAGAACTAATTATAATTTGTTTTTTCTTCCAATTCCATTCATGGGATAAGTAATAATTGTCTCTAAACTTGTAACACACTCTTCTACCCTTTAGGGATTTCCCAATATTTTTCTTTCCTAAACATTCAAAAGAGTGAAATATTGGAATCCCATTATTCATCATTTGAGATTTAACATTATCCTGATTATCAACTGACATATTTTTCTCTTAATTTACATTAATTATTTAGGTTCTATATAATTCCCTCTCTTTTTATGGAACATAACACTATTTCATCCAAAATAAATTTTTTAGAATATAATTCTCTTAGAAGACTTGGAATAAGACCTTAAAATAAATGATAAATATTTTATTCTGAATTAAATATGTAATATGTAGTATACCTGGCTAGTCTTGTAATGGTATCTCCATACTCTATGATATTCTCTTCATCCATTTTCTTTATGTGAAGTATGTTACTATTAATATCAATTCATTAATCATGAGGGATATATTTATCAAAGAATGCTTCTTTAAAAAATCTTTGTTACATGTGTTTTATTAAATATTACTCACTAGTATTTCATATCAATGACCACCATTGATCAACATCACCCTTGAGACTATATACTTCATGTTATAAAATTTCATTTTTATCACCCCCAATGAATAAAATATCATTTCAAAGCACTCGATCAACTTCTAAAAAAAGGATTAGTAGTAACATTAAAATAGGAGGGCCTCTATCAAGTGAATTGAGAAAACATATGTTTAGAATGATTATTCATTATGGATTGAGTAATCCATCCTAATATGGTCATATTCTTACTATCTCCAACACCATATATGCATTATTGGTTAGTGGGGAAATCCATGTTTTTTCAATGGGAATTGACTCCCTTCCATCCATTAGGTTCCATCACTAAATAATGGAACACACTATGTTATCCCATAAACATCAGGAGAATTAGACTAAAAAATAAAAATTCACCTAATAGTAAATTTTTATATATTCGATTTGGATTTATCAGAATTATCATGTTTTTTATGTTCATTATGAAATTTATTTCTCATATTTTCAACTGAAAATTAGCTGATCTATCTATAGAGACCCAGACTCCAATATCTCATATTTGATACCTTACATTTTTATTTTGGCATAAAATAAAAAAAATCACATCTAAAATGACCACGTAGTTTATTAGTCGCCGTAAAATAAATTAACATTTGAAATTAAAATGAAATTCTATATAGTGAATAGAAAAAATATTATATATGAGCACATCATTATTACATTCATTGTAGCCCTATATATGATTCAATATATACATATTGAAATCTATGGTATAGATGAAAAAGAATAAAGGGTTGATTTTAAATAATCACTAAGAGATAAATATAGAGAATGATATCCATAAATAAATAATTAATATTCAATACAGTAATGATAAATAATTGAACACAAATTCAATTTAATCAATAAATTTTTTAAAATATAAACCCATGGATATTATAATTTTGGAAAATATCATGGATAAATATAACTAGAATATTATTGGAGGGAATTATTAATTGTTGAAGTTCATGGTTCCAATGAACATAATACCATTCCATCAAGACCATTGAAAATATGGAAATATCAATATTGGTTAAAACCCATTTAATTTGGCCACCATGTATGTATCATGAGACTACTGATGCATTTAGGGGATTATTTTAATCGGTCTTCAATATGTGTCTTGCATGTGCAAAGCATTCCATATATATTGAATAATCAATTTAATAATATATTTTTAAATAAACATGTCCCATATCACATTGAAATATTTGAATCATAATCCCCATAAATGTAAATAATTATTTAATAAAAAAAATTAACACCATTAAGTTAAATATTTTAATGATGTGATATATCATATGGGAAGTACAAGAAAAAAAATATGTGTTTTATAACGCATATCTGACAGAAAAGGTTGAGATGAGAAAAACGAGTACCAATTTTTTATTAGTTAAATTATATTCCACATACCATTAAATGAAACATTAAATTTCATTAATATAGTTAGAATAATTATATTATATTATAGTGGTAGTATATTCACCACGCATAATACATATGTAGTGAATAAGGAAGGTAACTCAGAGAAGTAAAATTGAGATGATAAATCTATATTACTTTGTAGTTAATTGAATCATATTCCCCATAACATTAAATTAAACTTATAATACCATAATGATAATTAAATTCCTGAAATTATATTAAAGGGGAATTATATAAATCCCAAAAAATAAATAGATTGTGAATAGATCTTATACCACCAAAAAAAAATTCAGACGAATGTCTATCACCTTACAAATTTATATAGGTAATGTTATTTAACCTACTATATCATGATTTAAATAAATTAATTAATTTATACCATAAACATATCAATTATTTTATCATATATTATCATATAATATCATATTATCACCATTTTGTTAATAATATGTTCTTATTACCCCTACTTCAGGTGTTAACTGCTTCGTTTCCAAGGCATGTTTTCTCATGTATACTCTAATTATTGTCATAGGATATTTTTCCATGATATATAGAATGATTTTTTTAATATCATATTTAAGAATAATATTCAGTTTTATAATCGTTTTTGAATGTTGAACATGGAAAATTAATCACATCGTGTTTTAGATATATTATATCATATGTACCCAAAAGCAATAATATCATTCCATTAAAGGTAAAAAAAGATAATTAATTTGATGGTATATTAATTATAAATTAAAAATATCATGTCATATGACCCACATATATCCATTATTTCCATCATTACACAAATCCATGTAAATTGGTCAAGAAAGAAAACCAATTGCGCAATTGCGTGCAGATGGTAAGTCCTATGTACGCACGTATGATTTTTTTGTTTGTCATGGGATGGATACAACATGGAATATTGTCTCCCTATAATCATAATAACATATCATAATATAAAATATATTAACATTATTATTTTTCAGGTCAACAAACCATACTAACGAAGTTGAAGAATAATTATTTTTAGATGAGTGGGTAAAGAAAATTACCTCTTCAATGAATGAGCTCCTTTATAACATCTTTTTAAGGATATAGGGAAGGTGTTTTAAAAATTTCTGGACCACTATAACATAGATAAGGAGTCATTGAATAAAACATGGCTGGGGTGAGTTATGATAGATGGATGAATGAGGTGTGAATAAGTGAGGGATTATGCACCCCTTTATAATTAATTTTGGGAGAAATTTTAGAAACTACCACAATATAAATTTAATATATGTTAGTTTTCTATTAAATGATGATAAAAATGAGTTATTTACAATATAATATTTTTATGGATCTAAATTCCTTCATCAAATAATTTTTAGCCATTTTTAGGTCACATGAATACCCTTATCATTAGGTTTTAACCATTAGTTAAACACATTAACACTTTTGGTGAGAACTTGATTTTTTTAAATTTAAGGGATGATATAGTTACTATAATATTACAAACACACCATAATTGAGTCATGAATTAAATTTTAAACTTTATAACATTATTTTTTGTATGTTTATATTTTTGATAATATTATATCAGTTAGCAAAATAATATATTTTTGAAATGCCATTAATCACAATTATGACACTATTCATTACTTGACATTTTAAAATTTTCTTAATGACATGATATATTAAAGACATATATTTTAAATAAACTATAAAATTGAAGATTCATCTAGGAAATTAATTGATTTTATTAATTATTTCAAATTATATTTACATTAATATTTCTATTATCATTTATTTGATATCTCCATTAATTAAATAATCAGTACATCATCATAGTTTTATCACTTAATGTGATTATTTTATAACATAAAAATTATAAATAAAATACCATGATATATATAAACCTTATATATTTCCAGTGATTTTTTTTCAAAGATACCTTCTTTATAAGCTTATATTTAAAATTTTTACATTATTAAAATATTACTATGACATATTTGAGTTTTCTATGAAATAAAAATACTATAAAGGGATTAAAGTCATCTAACTGGCTACGAGTGGCCATAAAATCGGCTATATAATGATTTTTGTCATTAATAACTCCTATAATAAAACTAATATGTGTTTTGGGGTAATTTTTTAATTTTAATAATATTATTTTAACCATTAATTACTTGGTTTACCCTTAGTGGTGGTAATAAAAAATTTAAAGTTTCAATTCATATTGTAAAAAAAATCAAAAGGAACATTTTACTAAATTATTCCCCTATGATTATAAATACAGAATCCATTTTTTAAAAATTAAAAACACATAATACGTTAATATTAATTTAAAATTTATACATTTGGTGAGGTAAGGAAATAAGTTATTAAAGTGATAACATTCAAAGTATAGTAATGTTTTTTATATCTATATTCATTGTAAAAATGATTCTAATTGAATAAAATTTATAAAATGATATAAAATGTACCTATTTATCATTTCAATCTAATAAATTACATAATTTTATAATATAAATTATTTGTAAGAAAAGTCAATTTTCAATTAAAATTTGCTGTTTTTCAATATTCATCAAAACATGAAACATATTAGAAAAATACAAAAGATTAATCCAATGTAAATTTGAATACTAATATTTCAAAAATAATAATAATTTATGAAATATAATTTATAAATGTGTCAAAAAGTATATTAAAAACAAGTGTTCCATCAAATGGGGGTACAAATGCCATTAGAAAAAATATGGCTTTTTATACCTTACATTGTTTTTTTTCTTAAAATATACAAATAAAATTATTTGAATCAATGTAAAAAAATTTAATATATATATATATAAATATAATAATGTCATTAATACTATTCATAACCTCAAATTTAATGAATATTTTTTAATAATATTTTATTTTTTTAATTTTAGTTGCGTATTGTGTGAAACTTATGCTATTGATGAAATTGAATTTATTTAAGAAGATAAAAACCTTAAAAGCATGGGTTTTTATATTTTTCAAAATAAGAACTTATTCTACTAAAACGTTTTTCATTATAATTTCTAACCCTATCTATTAAGGAATTTTTTTTGAAATGTGTTTTTATAAATATTATATTTTCTCCACCATGTTCCTCTAATGATTTTAACATATAAAACAAATGTTTTGATCACCCAGTACATTCTTTTATGATATGATTCATTTTGTTAATGATTTATTTTCTATTCTATTTTTTCTAAATTTCATGTCATGTGATTTTTTTTGTAATTTATATGAAACCCATTAAATTTCAAAGGGATATTTATGAAATTATGATAATTGATTTTGTGTGGAATAGTTATGTATGGTTTAGAATGTCCCAGATTTCGCCAGGCTATTCCATTGGGAAAAAACCAGTGCTTTTGTTGTTCTGGGGGGTCGTAGTGGTTTGTTTCGGGAGTTTTACAAATATCTTGTTTCACCAAATGGTTTCACCAAAAAGGTGGCACACCAACATGGTGGCAACTAATAGAGGCACACCGAAAAGGTGGAACAATAATTATGGCACACATAAATGGTAGCACCATGATGGTGGAACACCAAAATAGTGGAACCATAATGTTTGTACACCCAAACGGTGGCACCTTGAAGGTGGAACAAATAAATGGTGGCACACTGAAATGGTGGAACAATAATGGTGGCACCTTGACTATGGCACATGGAAATGTTGGAACACCAAATGGTGGCTCACCATTTTCAAATTTTCTAATCCTCCCAATTTCTTCCAGTTATTCCAGATTCACCCCTCTTATATCTTATTTGACGTAAACTGAGTTTAAAGCCTTGTTTTGGGATTTCTAAGGGAGTTTCAATGGATATTAATTATACAATTAATATACTAACACTATGTGGACATTGAGATATTCAAACCAATTCATCTAAACCAAAATCCGATATTAGTGTCCTTTGGAACAATTTTCTTCTATTGATATGTGAGATGGCTTTTTCTAAAAGAAGAGGTCATCCCTTCTCTTTTCTCTTGGTTCACCTAGAGACAAACTCTCTAGAAACGTTTTGTGCCACTTCTATAGCCCCCTCCATCTCAGTTTTAATGGAGTTTCTGGATGCTCATGCGACCCTCGGTTTTGGTGAAAATAGGATTATGGGTCACCTATTATCTCAGGTATGGATTTTTCTGCCTTTCTTTAGTTGTTTATCATGTGGGGTGGGAGTAGTAATACTTCTTTGCGAAGAATGGATGAATTGTTTTCCTTAAAAAGTAATAGTTGATGGGAATGGAATATAAGGATCAAATGATAACATGGGTCAATTATATAACAGTAGAGAAGTAATGATGTTACATATTATGTTTTAACAATAATCCATGGACCTTTTTTTTGAATTGTATCAGTTGTAAGGCATTCTGAAAATCATGGTTTTGGGGGGTATTTTCTTACGTATTGTTGTTGTTATGTATTTTTTGTTGCAATTTTTGATAAATGACTAAAACATGCAATATTATTAGTCATGTATACCTGGTTAAATAAATGGATTCCCCAGGATCAAACATGTTTTGTGGTAACTCAATTTTAAGTGTAATTAAAGAACCCATCTTACTAAATCTGAATATTCTTGGATTAATGGTGTGGTTGTATGTTGTGATTGGTTGGTCTTTTTTACATAGTGGGGTTTGTGTGATATTGTTTTTGGTAACCTTGTTACAGGCATGGGGGGATATATGGGATGACCTTGTGTTTTGGGGATGGCCCATTTGTGCAGTGGGGATAATGTTTGGTGATGTCTTGCTATTGGATTTGTGTATGGATTGGTGCAGTAGGTGTGACAGAATCTCAATTAAATAGATTGATTGTTTGGGGAATGGATGGATATTTTGTGCAATGGGACTACTTCTAGGTAGTGGTTGGGTAGCTGGGCTACAAGACTGGTTTGTGTTGTGACTATATGTTTATGGGTGTGCTAGGAGTGGTGTTGTTGTGCAACGGGGCTACCAGTTTTAGTTATGAGAAGATGATTGAGTGGGATAATATTGAAAAATGTCAGTTGGAAGTGGTTGAATGGAATTTTAAGAAAAAAGGTGTGTTTCGTGGGACTGCAGGTTTGTTTTTCTCTATTGTTTTTATAAATGGTTGTTAAAATGGATTTCATTACATAGGTCCCCAATTCCTTATTTTCTTTGGTATTTTTTAGTATCCTTTAGCCTTATGAAATCGGTTTTGGATGTTGTGCTTGGTAGTTTCCTTGAGTAGCGTTAGAATAAATTAAAGTGAACCCATTAATAAATTAATTGAATGTGGTTACATGGAAGGGGGTTAGGCATGTGTTTTATTGTGGATATTTGTGAGGTTGTGAATATGGGGGTAGAAAGAAATGTGGTTCTATGTGGGATGATTGTTTGTTTGAAACCATAGGTTAGGCATATTGTTGTTTAACATATATATATAAATATTAGTTCCTTGTGATTTCTATACACACCCCACCTTTATTCATCACCATGTGTCGAA
Organism: Viscum album; assembly: GCA_963277665.1. NCBI lineage: Eukaryota > Viridiplantae > Streptophyta > Magnoliopsida > Santalales > Viscaceae > Viscum > Viscum album. The sequence continues at coordinate 686,397,733 of OY728129.1, read as the reverse complement.
TTCCCCCATTTCATGGGGACGGGTGTCTTTCCCAACATCCCAGTGGAAGGATGTATTGATTCTTACAAAATTTCTTTCTCTCTCCCTCTTCGAGGTTTTTACCTCTTGAGTGTATGTGGGAAGGCTGTAATGGATTGAGGTTTACTATAGTCCAAGATATTTTGGTTTTTTTTTTGTGGACGGGTATCCTAGGTGATTGCGTGATAAGATATTTTTCACACGTGTCTTCCGGATAAGACCTAGTTTTCTTTGGGTTAGAGGCGTTGTGTGTTTTTTTAGGCCTAGGTGAGTCTGGGATTTTTTTTGGTAGTGGGACTTCATTTTGTAAGAGTGGTAGAGTCAAGACGTTAACAGTTAGGAATGACCAATTAACCAGCGAGAAATTTTTGCAGGGTACCCAAAAGTAGATGTGCTTATACTACTAATTTAAATTACATTCATTATTGGGTGACTGTTCATTGGTGTGGCTGGGATGGTTAGTACTACTTAGTAGGTCCTTTTATGTTCTTTTGTTCTATCACATGGGAATTAGTATGTTTCCCCCAATTTTGGATGGATTGATTTATTTTTCAAACTATGTATACTTGTATACTGACCCTACTTTTGTTAAACTATTTCCAAGATTCCAAGAAGAATTTTAGGACTGTACTGGTCTTTAAGATCTCTGGAATCATGATTTTTGTTTGGATACAAATTCTTCACTTTCTTTTGGTACATCTTTTGGTTCTATGGTTGTAATTTTTTCTAATATTACATTTAAATAATTTCTTGGTTTGATTTTATTTTCCATTATATAAACGTTTCGTGTTGTTTAGGATTTTTAGCACCACATATCCTGATCATATTTTCATTAAATTGGGTAATTCCTTCCATTTTGTGTGACATTCTATACCCATGGTTCTAGTCACCACTTCAGGGCCTACTGAAGGTGGGAAAATGGGTCATTATCTATCCTTTTTCATGAATAAGGAAGGGTGTGGAACCTTGTTGACTCTTCCATTGTATTGAAGAAGGTGGGTTGTTACTGAATTGTATCAAGGGTGATGGTTAAGGGATAGATAGAGTTCAGAATTATGAACAGTGAGGATTGAATTGGGTGGTAGGGAAACAATGTTAGGTTATCATGGTGCATGAGATAGGCCAAGGAAGATTCGATAGGACATGGTATTTTAAGGCTCCAGGTGATCCTATGCATGGACTCTTAGCCTAATGAACTACCAAGTGAGTCTGCACAGATAGAAGGGTAGAGACCCTAGAAAAGGTACATGCATAAAAATTACTTGTATTCTTGTGTTTCTGGGGTGTTTAGGGAATTTAAAATATATATTGATTTAAAATAAATCATAAAATAAAATTTCATACTACCAGTTATTAGGAGATCCTTTCATACTATTTTCTGTTATGTCTCTCAGGTGTTTTCTACATGTGGTACAAGTAGATGAGGACCAACAGGCTAATGTGGTTGATCAGTGGAGGGATAATCAAGAAGAGGAATATGACTTATAGAAAAAGACCCCTCCTACTTTCCAGAAGCTGACCCTAGGGGAATAAGAAGGAAGCGTTTTAGACATAGATATGGAGGGATGGCTTGAGGACATGACAATCACCATTCAATGCTCTATGGGAGTATTGGGTTGCTCTTTCAGTGAGCCAGATGTGAGGAGTGGCATGTTATTGGTGGATGCTTTACCTTGGGGATAGGAAGGAGACTGATGTCTCATGGGATGACATTGAGAAGGAGTTTCGTGAACATAGTTTATTTCCTCAATGAAGATGGCGGAGAAGAGGAGTGAGATTTTATCCCTCTAGTATGAGAGTATTCTTGTGAGGGAACTATGTATCATGTTCATGTATCTTCTATGATTTTCTCTAGATCACTTCTCAGATGAGGATTCATGGGTGAGATTCTTGGAGGAGGCACTCTAACCTTCTCATTAGTATGTTGTCACTCCCTTTACCCTACTGACATACATAGAGGATTAGATTAATGCTAATATAGTGTGGATGATTCACTCACTAGAAGGTGTACCGTGATAGGGGAGCTAGCCGATTTTGTCTTTGGGGTTGGTAGTGAGTAGTATGTCTCATCAAGTCCTTCCATGTTTCTGCCAGTGATATGTAGACCTCAGCAGTAAGAGTTCTAATATCTTGGAACTCTAACATTCCCCATGGGTTCAAGACTAGGGTTACATGTTTATGGAGTCTGTGGAAATCTTTGGAAAAAGGCCCATGTTCATGCTTAGTATGGTGGGGACGGGCAGGTTCAGTTCCCACCACAGCAACAGAAGATTCCGGACAGACCTTTCCACCAGCAGGGGCAGTGGGATCCCGATCCACTAAGGGTAGATGGTTCTGTAGAAGTCAGATCTTAGGGTGACCCTCCTAGGACTCAACTAGTTCGTGTTAAGGGAAGCATTTGATAGTATAGGGGTAGTGGTGTTGGGCGTGGGATTTTGTACGCCCCTGAGGCAGTATTTCTAGTGGGTTCAGAGGTTGTTTGAGGAATTATTGGTGTGTTTATTACTCTTTCATGTGATTTGTTATATTAAATAAATTCAAAAAGAATTTTTTGCACCAAGTCTATCATGTTCCTTGGGAATATGTGTAGATAGTCTTTATGTTCCCCTAGATATGATCATTCCAGATAGAGGTTAGAATAATCTGTTTGATGTTTTCTAGGGATGTAGACTGATGTCGGGGCCACATCAGTCTAGTAGGGATATTCTTCTACTATATATGGGACCATTCAATTTCATCCTAGGAATCAGATTATTGTTTTCTATGCATGTTGTTATCAACCACATCCAAAAAAGAGTCATTTTTTTGGTGTGGATGGCTAGGGTGCAATTTATGTTGGCGATAGGATCTGTGAGGTGGGTAGTCGTTGTGTAGAGACACTTCTCTCTTTTTCTTCTAATCTATTAGCATGATCAGAAAGCACAAAGAGAGTGGATGTTCTAGGCGTTTTGTAAAGACTCGGAAATTTCAAGGAAATTTTTTTCTTAATTTCTTTGGAATTTTACGACTACGCGGTTTCTAACGGCGCCTGATTCTGAGGCCTGATGTGCCGAAAATCAATTTTTGGAGTTTAGCTCGGGTACGTTTAGTGAACGAACGAGTGGGTTTTTCTAAATTTTAATCCAGTTCTCGGAATCAAAATCTAAGGGCACCGATGAACTCGCAGCGCTGGTAATTGCTTAAGAATACCCTTTCTGGAGTTGCGTTTGCTCGGGAGGAGTTGTTAAAAAAAGTGAGGAATAAAAATATAATTGTTTTAAAATTTTATTTTTATTTCTTGCTAAGTGGTTTAAGTGTTGTGTCACAACACTTTTTTCCTCTCTTATGTGGTTTAACTACAATGTGTGGGAGTTGGAGTGGTACTCATTGGGTTGCTAACTTCCCTTGGGAGAATAAAGGAGAGGTGGGGCCCACACGAGCTCCACCCCTTTACTTTTTCCATAACTCCTCACCTCCCTCTTTAATTTTGTAAACTCATCTTAAATTGAGTTACCTTCCACTTCCTCTCTCTCTCCCTCTTAACTCTCACCAACCCATACCTTAATTAATTAATTGAACCTAATCAATTAATTAACTAAGTGTTTGAATTTTGAAAAATTAAAATTACTTGTGTTAATAAAATAATATCCTGAACATATTTTTTTACTTTGATACATTTTGTGTTGGGAGAAAAGGGAAAGAGCTCCTTTGTAAAAGAAGGAGGAAGTTCCTCTTGGGGGTATAACATCATCCTCTCCGTGAAGAACGGTTCTTCTCTGACGAAGAACATTGACCCCTCAACATAGAACGACTCGGCGATCACGGTTCTTTGTCCTCTTCTTACTCCACGACAAGGGAGAAGTCACCGACCGCGGTGATCATCGCCAACGACAATGTACCTTCCTTATTCATCTCCACCACAAGGGAGGAGATGTCGTTTCCTCCTCGGACGCACCCCGAAGTCCACAGAATCTACATTCGACCCCCGCGATGCCGTTCTCCGTGACGCCTGAGGTGCGACGTCAAACATCCAAGTAGGGGGTTTTCGTATTTTGTTTTTATGTGAATTATACCCCCGTCAATTATTAAAAGCATGTGTTTAAATATTTTCCATTTGGTAACACCTAACGCGGAGGGCGCAGGCTGAACAAACACGGCCCGACAACCCTCTTCAGATTGTTGTTGGTGCGCGGATTGATGGAGATGATGGAACGGGACCGCAATAGTCATTTGAGGCCTTCGCAGTAAAGTACGGGACCTGAGATGAACACCGGTGAAAACTGAATTGAAAACAGACCACCGGAGAAACTCCGGTGGCCCGCGGACATCACTGGCGGCACGGGTCACCGGCGGCTGGAGGCGGCGGTGCCCCAGTGCACCGCCATGAGGAACTGCCGCGGCTGAAGTTGCGGTGGCAGGCGGCCGGATCCCGCGGTCACGCGGGATCCGGGGGAGCAGGACGCAGTGCTCGCCGCGTCCGCGGAGCGCAAAGGCCGCGGGGGAACACGTCCCCCACTCGGCTCGCTGGGCGAGCCAGCGTGCCCCCCGACCAGGCCGGGCCGGGTTGCGCGGACCGGACCAGGCCGGCCGGCCCGGGCCCCTCCGGGTCGGACCGGGCCCAGACCCCCCATTTTTGGATCACATCGGATCTTTTGCCAATATCTTAGGCTACAGACCTCCGATCGACGTACCGTTAGTAGCATAGCGATCCTTGGATTGAGAGGGTCGTTTCGGTATATTACACTCAAGGTTTCGGAGAACGTTGAGTATGGCTGTCTGGGTTCGAACACGAAAACGACTGGGCCCTCAGAGCGGAAACACTTATAACTTGAGCTCCAGACGTCTGAATGACATGCCGTAGACTTTGTTGGATTCCTCTTGGTAAGACAGAACTTTTGGAATACTTCACCGGAGGTTTGGATGTAGTTGGAGTAATGCCGAGTTTGATTGTACCCAAAATCCAATATGGCCCCTGAAACGGAAAAGCCGATAACTTTCAGACCGGACGACCGTTTGAGGAACCGTCAGCGGCGTTGGTGATCACATTGAGAAAAAGTCCCTATGAGTATACCCTATGAGAGTTTGGGGTAGAGTTGAGATGCATCCGGGTTGGTTAGTACGCGAAACCAACCGGGCCCCTGGGACGAAAAAGATGATAACTCACAGACCGGGTGCCCGATTGACGCGTCGTCTGTTGGGTTGAGACCCCTATGATGAGGCATTCCTTTGAGATACTTCTTCGTGGGACTTTTTGATACTGGGAGTATCGACCAGTAGCTCGTGGAGCGGGCCCTCTTGGAGATGAGCATTCGGAGTACGGAGACCGTCTAGCTGGCTGAGACCTGAAGACTTTTTGTCTGACCCGAGTCGGAGTGACTTGTATAGCCCAGTGGGTAGCACTACTATGGTTGGGTGGCGGACCCACGGCAGGGAGAACTACTGTGTTTGGGTGGCAGACCCGCAGTACTCGAAAGGAGGAGTACCTCTACAGGCTATTAGGGGGGGTGCGCTACTATGTTTGGGTGGCAGACTCCGGTGGGAAGCACTACTGTGTTTGGGTGGCTGACCTATGGTTCTCGACAGGAGGAGTACCTCAGCATTCTTAGGTTAGTGAGTAGTACCTCGGAGTCATGACAGGATCACTTTACTCATCATAGACGGATCTCTTCAGCAGTTACGATTTCGATAATGAAAATCCTGGTTTGAGATTAGTCAATGACCTTTGTGTTTTCCTCATGATTGAGATGGGTTACTAGATAACTTACGTATATGTATGGGAATATACCTAAGTAGTGGTTATCCATCGACTTCATATCTGTGTGATACCTCGTGGCTGAGATGGGTTACATGGTAACTTAGGTATAAGTATAGGCTTATACCTAAGTAAGGGTTATCTATTTAGAACATTCATTGTGATTATCCTTGTTGTATTTAGTGAGACCTTGAGGGTCTCAGGGTCCCTACTGAGTATCTTATACTCACCCCTGCATAGGCTATGCCTGCACCTCATTGTGTTGGTTGCAGACGATGGGCAGTGCTGACAGAGGCCGAGTGTTCGAGTACTGGACAGTACCTGGAGGTGGACCTCACGACGAGTCAGTATCTAGATGTGGACTTTACGACGAGACGATACTCGGAGGAGTTTGACAGGCGAGAGCGTTGTGGAGGCTATCTGTACCAACCCTTCAGGTAGGATCTTTGGTGGACAATCCAGGAGTTGTGCTGTTTGTACCTACCCTTCAGGTAGGATCCGAGGTGGACGACCTAGGAGCTGCTTCTATTCTTCCAGCTTCTTGTCTTTTCTATTGTACTTCCGTTCAGTTGTATCTATACTTTCAGTTGGGTTTTTATTCTGGCCCATTTACTTTTAATCACTTTCTTTTGTACTTAGTGTATTAATTCCGCTTGAACTCTGTGGTGTTTTGTTTACTTTTATAAAGGCAATGCCTTCCTAGTTATCAGGATTTACGCCTTTGGTGCTAGTTGCCAGCCCCTGGCCTATGGAAGGCGGGATTGGGGTAGTCACGGCACGGCCCCGAGGACGGGTCGTGACACGTTTTCAATGAGTTCTCATATGTCTTCCTAGTAGAGGTTGTGGCTCTACCCCCTTGAAGTGACGTTGAGTCTAGAATAGACATGAAACCTGGTGCTCATCTAATTTAGATGGATCTCAATTGGATGGTGCTTTCTTAGTTGAAGGAGTTGCAGATTCAAGTTGATGACCAAATGAAAAAGGGTTTTGCACAACTGAGCATGTATCCCGGGAGTGCTCTATTCTTGTTTCCTAAGAAGGCAAACAGTGGCCTAAGTCTCTGCATAGACTACCAGATACTGAATTAGCTATCTGTCAAGAACCATTACCCTCTCTGGATGATCAAAAATCTTTTCGACCAGTTAAGGGAAGTAGTTTTTTTCTCCAATATTTTTCTATGGTGTGGATATAACCAGTTTATATTGAAGGAGGGTGACATTGCAATGAATACATTCAAGAGAAGGTATGGGAACTTCAAGATCATGGTCATCCCATTCTATTTTATGAATTCATCATCCATGTTTATGGGTCTTACTATATCATACACATGTTCCTGGACCAATTTATCATCATGTTCATCAAGAATATTCTGATTTACTCAAAGTCGTAGTTGGTGCAAGCTGAACACCTCATGAAATTCAAAGAGGTCTTCTAGAAAAACTAGCTCTATTGGATGTTGTCCCAATGCATCTTCTGGACATGAGAGGTGAACTTCCTTGGACATGTGGTGTCTCCGCAATAGATAGTAGTGGACCCATTGATGGTCGAGGTGGGTTTTTATTGGGTAGCACCCAATAACATGATAGATGTTTGCAGCTTCTTGGGTATAGAGGTTTATTACTGATGTTTTGTACCCGAAATCTCTCGAGTTGTTGATCTATTGATAGATTTGACCAGATATTAAAAGTCCTTCATGTGGAGTGAGAAGTGTTAGGAAGTTTTCATCTACATGAATTGGAGTCTTTTCAGTGCTCAAGTGTGTTAGTTTCTAAAAAAATGGGTGACGTTCGAGGTGTTATGTGATGCATCCAGTATAGGATTGGGATGTGTTGTGATGTATAGGTGGGGAGTGATATCCAATGGATCTATGAAATTATGTCCACATGGACATAACTATTCCACCCATGATGTTAACCTTGAAATCATCATATTCATGCTAAATTTGTGGAGACATTAACTCATCGAGGAGAACTTTGTGGTCTTCATGGATCACAAGTTCATGAGGTATATATTCTTCTAGTGAGACCTGATCTTGAAATAGTGACTTTGGATAGATTTTCTCTAGGATTAAAACATTGAGATATATTACACATCTAGAAAGGAGAATTTAGTGGTTGATTCCTTGAGAAGAATTTCATAGAAGGAGGTAGTTCGAGAATACATGTATGTTTTGATGGAAATGGAGGAGTTTTCTACTTTTTTCCTAGATGCTATGGTTGATCATGGAAAAAGATGTTTTTTAGATAATAGTTTAGTCTTCCTTGGTGCGGTAGGTGGATGAGTTTAATTTGGGAGACTCAAATATAGAAGAGATGTGTTATCGCGCTGTTCAAGGTGATACTCCAGAGGGATGGTCATATGATAGTCAGAATAAGATGATATTCTATTGAAAATTGTTTTCCCAATAGAAATGAGTGAGGGAGTTCTCTGTGTGTTCTATATCTCACCAGAGGAAATGAATATGAGAGTTTCTAAAATGTACTAAGGCATAAGGAAAAAAGTTTTGGTGGCTCGAGGTGAAGTGGGAAGTAGTGGATTCTGTGGAATGGTGCCTACTGTGTTATTAGGTGAAGGCTGTGAACCATGTTCCTAGAGGTCTGTTTGAGAAATTAGACATTATCAGGTTGATGTGGGATCACATATATATGAATTTAATCATAGGATTACACAAACTATATGTAGGATAAACTTCTATTTGGGTAGTAGTGGATCATCTGACAAAATCAACTAACTTTTTAGAGATCAAAGAGTCGAGCACAATGGATGAATTATCACAAAGGTATATAGATGAGGTCATGTGGGTTCATGGAGCTCCAATTTCATTGTCCCAGATCAGGATACATGTTTTACATTACGAATATGGATGGGATTGCACCATGCCTTTGGCACTCAGTTGTGCCGTAGAACTTCTTTCCACCCTAAGATGGATGGAAAAATAGAGGGGACCATCTAGAGGATGGAGTACATGTTGTGGAATTGTGTTCTGGACTTCAGTGGGTCTTAGTTGAACCATTTTCCTTTGGTAGAGTCTAGTTATATTAATATTTATCACTCTACAATTTGTATTGCATCGTTAGAATCTATATAAGTGATGCTATGACATTTACCGTTATGCAAGACAAAATTTGTAGAGGAAGCTATTCTTGGATCGTACACGGTGTAGAGTATGACCAAGAAGGTGAAATATGTATATGAGAGGATAAAGGCATCACTGTACCGACAAAGGTCACATGTCAATCATAGGAGGAGGCCTTCGGAGTTATAGGTTGGGGATCGTGTTTTCTTCATGGTTTCCCCTAGACATGGGAAGAAAACATTTGGCAGATGGAGAGGGATTTCTCCAAGGTCCATTGGACCTTTAGAGGTGCTGGGATGAGTTTGAAATGTGCCATATTAGCTGGGATTTCCACCTCTGTTGGAGGGGATCAAAGAAGTATTCAATGTCTCTTAGCTCTATTGGTATCTACATAATAAATCCAACATCATTGGATGTGGAGATTTTTATATTGTGGATGATGCGACATTCGTGGAGAGACAAAAAAGAATCAAGGATTGTGAGGAGAAAGTGTTTCATGGAAGTTCCATTACCTTGGATGATGTTTTATAGAGGCATAGTGGCCTGGAGGAGAGTACTTCAGAGCAAGAGGCACCGATGTGTGGCCAGTACGCTGAGTTATTCTAAATTTTTTCTACTGTGCCCTGATTTGTTTGTTTCTTAATATGTAAGGCTTGTCATTATTTTAGGTGAGATGAGTTTTTCCCTATTCTATGAATTTGTGTGAAATGTCCTAACAATGAAGATGGTGGAATTGATCCCTAATCAAGAAGAATAATTTTTTATTTGATTAAACACCACCAGGCTTGTATGTTCCACCCAAAAAGAATAATATCTTAATATGGAGGAAAGATAAACCTATTCCATGTGTCTAGATAGTGTGACCATTAGTGTTTGTGTGGTTTTATGGGACAGTAGCAGTTGGTGTGGTGGTCATTGATGACATGGTTTTCTCTCTGTTTTTGAACAACTGAGGGTGGTTTTTCACTGATAGGTATCTTACGGGGTGGTTGTTCAGACCCCTATTTTCAAACATTTTTTTTATATTCTTAGGGACAATAATAGTTTGAGAGGTATCTGATGTAATAAATCAAATTTATTTGTGCCATTCCATTGAGAAATAATCAGTGCTTATAGTGTCCTTAGGGGTCATAGTGGTTTGTTTAGAGAGTTTCCCAAATATCAAGTTTCATCAAACAGTTTCACCAAAACCAGGGGACCATGATAGTATCACACCTAGATGGTGGCACTATATTAGTGGCACGCCAAAATGGTTTCACCATAATGCAGGCACACCAAAACAGTGGCACCGTAACAGTGGAACACTAAAATGGTGGCACCATGACGGTGACACAACGAAATGGTGTCACCATGATGGTGGCACACCAAACAATGGATTATCATTTTTCAAATTTCTAGTTTCCCCATCTTCTCCAATTTTTTCCAGATTCATCCCTCTTAGATCTTATTTGAAAAAATCCATGGTTAATACCTTTCTTGGCATTTTTAAATTAATTTAAATGGATATTATGCATATATTTAATATCCTAATTCTTTAGGGACTTTAATATATTTTACTCAAATGATCTTGGCCACTATCTGACTTTAATGGCCTTTGGAACTATTTCCCTCTGTTGATATAGTAACAATATTTTTCTATATGATGATTCCATATCTTCTCTTTTCTCTTAGTGTTCCTAGATCCCGCCTCTCTAGATGAGTCATGAACTCATGCTAGATCCCCATCCTGCTCAATTTTCTGGGAGTTTCCTACTTCTCTTTCAACCCTCTCTTTTGGTGAAAAGAGGATTTTTGGACACCTGTTTTTTTAGGTAGGGATTTTTATGCCTCTTTTTATTTGTGTATCATTTGGGGTGAGTGTAGTATTGGATCTTCATGAAGAATGATTGAATCCTTTTCTGTATAATTTAATAAATGGGGGTAACATAATATGATGATAAAATAGATATCATGGGTTAATGAAATGACTACAGGTAAGTGATTATGTTATGTATGATATTTTAATTGTTATCCATGAATATTTTTGGAATTGTATGTGCTATGAGTCCTTCTGAAAATCATGACCATTGTTGGTATTTCCATATACACTAGTGGAGTTTTTTATTTTTGTTTTGATTTGGGATAAATGGATGTAACATGAAATCTATTTAATCATCTATATAGGGTTAAATTAATGGATGCCCCAGGATCAAACATATTCTGTGATCAACTATGTAATTTAAAGTTGAATTAAAGAACCCCTCTTGCTAAATCAGAATATTCATGGCTTAATGGTGTGGTTTTGTGCTCTTTTTGGTAGTGTTTTGTACTTAGTGGGGTTTGGGTGATGTTTCACTTGGTATCCTTGTTACAGGTACATGGATGGATAGAGGGGATGAACTTATGTTTTGGTGATGGCATGTTTGTGCAGCGGAGCTACTATTTAGTGATGTTTTGCTATGGAAAATGTGTATGGGGTGGTACAAAAGGTGTGATGGAATCACAAGATGAAAGATGGATTGATTGAGTAATGGATGGACTTGTTGGGCAGTAGGACTGGTTTTGAGAAGTGGGTCCGAAGTAGTGCATCATGATTGTTTTGTTTCATGACTTCTTGTTTATGGGTGTCTTGGGAGGTCTGTTGTTGTGCAGCGAGGATTCCGGTTCAAGTAATGAGAGGATGATTGACCAGGATAACCATGAAGAATGCAAGTTGGTTGTGGTTGAATGAGTGTCTAAGAAAAAGGGGGTGTGCATTTGGACTACAAGACGATTGTTCTCTTTTGTTTTCATAAAGGGGTGTTAAAATTTATTTCCATACCTCAGTCCCTACTACCATGATTTCCTTGGCTGTGTTTAATGGCCCTTATCCTTCTAAAAATGTTATAGATGTTTTGATTTGTAGTTTCCTCAGGTATTACTATAATAAATCAAAGTAACCCCCTTAATTAATGAATGTAATGTGGTTAAATGGAAAGTGGTTAGCATTTTGCTTTATTGTGTCTATTTGTGTGGTTGTGCATATTTGGGTAGCAACAAACGTGGTTCTGTGTGGCATGGTTTTTTGTTCGAAAATATAGGTTGGGAAGAGTATTTCTCTACATATATGTATAATTTTTAGTTCCTTGTGATTTATATATGTCCCCTACACTTGTTGAGAACCCTGTGCCTAAACCCCAATTTAATGGGGGAGGGTGTCTTTCCCAACATCCTGGTGGGAGGATGGTTGGTTGGGTATGACATTATTCCTTGTACCCTCTTCCAGGTTCATACCGCTCAAGCGTATCTCAATAGGCTGTTGTGGATTGAGAATTACCATAGTCAAAAATCTTTCAAATGATTTTTGTTGTGGATGAGGGTCCCAGGTGTTTGCGGGCCATGATTATTTTCCCAAGTGTCTTCAAGAAGATACCCATGAGTCCTCGGGTGAGTGGTGTGGTTGTTGTGTCCCATGTGTCTGCGGGTGGGATGTGTGGTGTGTTTGTGGCCCAGGTGTCTGCGGGAGGGATTTATGTGTGTTTTGAGTCCTAGGTGTCTACAATATTCTTGTGGTAGTGTTGCTACATTTTGGAAGAGTGGTAGTGTCAAAATGTTATCTATTCGGAATGTGGAGCTAACCATTGGGAAAGTGGCGCGTGGTAACCGAATGTCGATGTTCTTATACTATTACATTACTTGACTTTCATAATTTTTTGATTGTTCCTAGTTGAGGTTGGGATAGTTAGTACTCATTGGTAGGTGTTTTGATGTTCTGCTGTTCTCTCACAAGGGGATTAGTATGTTTCCCCCACTTGTGTATGTGTGTATTTAGTTTTCCTACTGGGGACAATTTTATACTAACCATATGTCTGTAAAACTATGTTGTGGTTTATAGGAGAACTTTGATGATAGTTTTAAACTTTACTAGATCAAGCATCGGGATAGTTGTTGTGCTTCTTCAATTTTTTTTATTTTGGTTCAAGTTTTATTGTTTGGTTGTAGTTATGTTTCAGTTTAATTTTAAATTATTAATGGGTTGGGTTTTGGTTTCCTTAAAACAAATGTTTAGTGTTGTTTGAGATATTTACCATCTTCTCTCCCAATATTATTTTCTTTAAAATGGGTAATACCTTCCATTTTGCGTGATATTTTATACCCTTGGTGCTATTTTCCACTCTAAGGCCTATGGAAGGTGGGACTTCGGGTTCATTATCTATTTTTAATCATGAAGAAGGAAGGGTTTGGAACCTTGTAGTCCCTTCCCTCATCATGGAAATAGGCGGGTCATGACAGAATTGTATCAAAGGAGATGGTTGAGGGATATAATGGAGTTTGGAGTTAGAAACAGTGAATATTGCATGGGGTAGTAGGGAAATTACGTCAGGAAATATGGGTTCATGAGAAAGGATAAGGAAGACTGGCTTGGACACGAGATTTTAGCCCCCCCCCCCTGTGATCTGATGCAAGGACTCTAAGACTACCAAAAAACAATGTGGGTCTCCACTGATTCTAGAGTAGAGACACTATAAAAGGTTCATGCATAATAATGACTTATGTTCTATTGTTTAATGTCTATTTTGGAATTTAAAATAAATGAAGATTTAAAATATATACTAATAAAAAGTTCATACTACACAAAAATATGATTTCCTTGTTTACAATTTTTAGATATTGCACTCGGTCATCACCCACATATGGTATGAGTAGTTGAGTCCCTACAAGATGATATGGTTGATCAACGGGGGGGGGGGTGGGGGTCGATCGATATGAGGAAGATGAATTATGGAAAAATATCTTCTATTCTTCACATCGATTGACCATGGGGATGTATAATTCCAGGGCTTTAAACATATATAACAATGGTTGGAATGAGGTGTTGACAATTACTTTTACCTTGATCCGTGCTCCGATGGAGTATTGGGTTCCTCTGGAAGTGATCTAGGTGCATAAAGTGGGACTTCAGTGGTGAATTCTATTCCTTTGTGAGAGGAAGGAGACAGATATCTCATGGGATGAATTTGAGAAGGAGTTTTGGGCGTAGTTTCATACCTCAATGATGATGGCTGGGAAGAGGTAGGAGCTTCTCTCCCTCTAGTAGGGGAGTATTTCAGTGAGGGAAATGGGAATCAAGTTCACGGATCTCGTACGTATTACACAATATCTCTTTATAGATGAGGAGTCACATGTGACATGCTGGGAGGAAGCACTCTAACATTATTTTCATTATTTCATTCTTCCCTTTACCCTACTGACATACTTATAAGTTCATAAGACAACCAAAGTAATGGAGAATATGAACTCTGAAAAAGGTGTACCATGAGAGGGGATCCAATTGAGTTCGTCAAAGGGGAAGGTAGTCAGTTGCTAGTCTATGTCATCATGGACCTCTAGGTTTAGGCCAAATGGAAGTATGAATCAGTAGTTCTGATTATGATATCATGTTCCTCACCCTTTCCCCATGGGCCCGAGACATATGTTATTTGTCTTCGGAGGAAATTTAATTCATTAGAGACAGGGCCTAGATTGATCTCAGTATGTTGGGGATGGGAAATTTCAGTTCCCACCCCGGTAGTAGCAGTTTCGGGTCATACCATCTGAGTTGAACGAATAGTGGGATCCTCCTATACTGAGGTTAGATGGTTTTGGAGAAGGCCAACCTCATATTTCTCCCCATGCGACCTCAACTAGGGTATATAAGGGGAGGTGTTTGTTAAAAGAGGGTTAGTAACGACGGACATGGGAAGTTTCACACCGCCGATGTAGTAGTTCTAGTTGGTCCAGAGGTTGTTCGAGGTGAGATCAGTCTACTTAATACTCTTGTTTGTGATTTTTTTGATGGAGGAGAATCACACTCATTTATCTCACATAGTCTAGCATGTTCCTTCTGACTAGAAAAAGAGAGGCCTTACATGCTCATAGGAGTTGAGCATGGAATTTGGAGGCCAGACCAATCTGTTTGATGTTTTCTGGGGATGTATAATGATGATGGGGCCACATTAGTCCAGTGTGGATCTTCTTCTACTACATATGAAACAATATGATTTCATCCTAAGAATTCACTCATGGTCTTCTATGAAGGCTATTATCGACTACTTCATGAGAAGTTTCATGTTTTTAGGTATGGATGTCCAGCATGTAGTTTTCATTGGTGGGTGAAGTTGTCAGGTGGGCAGTCAGTGTGTGGAGAATATTCTTCCTTTTTGGCCAAGCTGTCAGTAGGATTAGTAGACCCATAGATTTTGGTGGTTCTTTGGGCTGTCAAAAAGTTCCTGGATGTATTCCCATATGAGGTTCTTTCTCTACCCACTTGACATGATGTTGACTTCGGAATAGACTTGCAACCTAGTGCCCATTTGATTTTGATGTCTACCTATCAAATGGAAACTTCTGATTTGTGGGAGTTGCAGATTCATGTTGAATAACTGATGAAAATGGGTTTTATCTGGCCGATTGTGTCATCATGGGGTGCTCAAGTGTTGTTCACGAAGAAGGAACACAATGTCTTGAGTCTGTGCACAGACTACCAGATACTGAATCATGAAATGGTCAAGAATAGTTACCCTCTCCCAAGGATTAATGAACTTTTCAACCTGTTAAGGGGAAAAAGTTAGTTCTCCCAGATCAATCATTAGTCTAGATATCTATAGTAGATATTGAAGGATATTGTCATCCTGAAGACATATTTAAGTTGTAGGTATATGAATTTTGATTTCCTGTTCATGCCCTTCTGTGTCATGCATGCACCAGCCATGTTAATGGGAATCATGAACTCTGTATCCCTCTTGTTCTGGGACCAGTTCATATTGGTGTTAATCAAATACATTTTGATTTACTCAAATTCATAGGAGGAGCATGCTGAGAACCTCAAGATGATCATGGAGGACCTCCAGCACCACCATCTCTATGTGAAGTTTTCTATGTGCATGTTCTGGACACGAGAACAACAAGGGATAGAGGTGACAACATCAAAGGTCGAGGCGGTTGCTTCATGGGAAACAACCAAGAACGTGGTAGAGGTTTTATACTTCCTAGTTCTAGTGGTATATTATTGGAGGTTAGTACGTAACATATCTCTTGGAGTAGCTCCATTTATAGCTTTGACTAGAAAATAGCAAGACTTCGTGTCAAGAGAGCAGCGTCAGGAAACATTCAGCTACCTGAAGGGGTAGTTATTCAGTGCTCCATTTTTTAGGATTCCAGAGGAAGGGGTGACATTTTAGGTGTTTTTTGATGCTTCAAGTCTAGGATTGGGATGTGCATTAATGCATATATTGGGAGTGAACTCTAATAAATCTAGGCAGTTACATCCACATTAATCATGCTGCCCATGATCTAGAGATTGTAGTGGTTTTATTTTCGAAAAAGTTGTGGTGACATTACCTCAATGGGGAGCGCTTGGTGGTCTTCATGGATCAAAAAAACATGTTTTATATCTTCGCCACACAAGGCATAAAATTTTGGCAGTTCAAGTGGATAAAGTTTCTATTGAACTATGAATTCAATATCTCTTACACCTCAAGAATAGGGAATGTAGTGGATGATTCTTTAAGCTGGAATTTATAGAAGAATGTGGTTCAAGAATCTGGTGATGCTTGGAAGGTAATGGAGGAGTTGGTCGTGTTGCACATAGATACTGGGGTAGATAGTGGAAGAGGCTACCTATTTCAGATGAAAGTATAGTCTTCCATTGTGCAGAAGGTGGAGGAGTCTCAGTGGGGAGACAGAGAGGCTAATGTGATGTGTGATCACACTACCTAGGGTGATGCTCTAGAGGTATGGTTGGTGGATTGTAAGAATCAGATTTTTTTCCATGGGAATCTATTTTTACCAGTTGAAATGCACGAGGGGGTTCTCTATGAGTTTTATATCTCACCAATAGAAGTACATCTAGGAGTTTTTAAAATATACTAAGGATTGAGTGAACAATTTTGTTGGCCTGTGGTGAAGCGGGAAATGGCAAAGTTGGTGGAAAGGTTCTTATTGTATCAATAGGTGAAGGGTGAGCATTGTGTTCTCAATTGTTTTTTGGATCCATTTGATGTTCTTGAGTGCAAGTGGGATGAAATTTTAACGGATTTAATTTCATGATTATGCTGTACTCAAGGAGTCTGTGACGTTATTTGGGTAGTAGTGGATCAGTTGAAGAAATCAGCTCACTTTTTAGCAATCAAGAAGTCGAGCACAATGGATCCCTTACCACAGAGGATTGTGGATGAGGTGGTGTGGATGCATGGAGTTCCAAAAACCATTTTCTCGGATCGGGATACATGTTTTACGTCAGAGTTTGGAGTGTATTATAGCATACTTTTGGTACTCAGTTATGCCTCAACGCAACATTCCACCATCAAATGGATGGAAAAATACAAAGGACCATCCAGACATTGGAGGACATGTTGCGGGATGTGTTATGGAATTTAGTGGGTCTTTTGTGGGACCTTTTTCCATAGTAAAGTTTGCTTAAAATAAAATATATAACTATTCCAATGGAAAGGATCCTTTCAAAGAACTATACAGGAGGTTGGGCCATTCACCCTTGTGAGGGATGGGAGATGGGTAGGAAGCTATTGTTGGTCCGGACGTGGTGCTGAGTATGATAGAGAAGGTGAAGCTTGTTCTTGAGAGGATTAAGGCATCCCAATACCTAATGAAGTTGTTTTCTGATCATAGGAGGTTGCCTTTGGAGTTAGAGGATGGGGACCATGTTTTCATGAAGGTTTCCCCTCGATGTGGGCAGCGGAGGTTAGGGAGAGGGAGAAAGATTTCTCCTAATTTCATTATACCTTTTGAGGTGTAGGGATGAGTTTTCCATGTGGAATATCATCATGTGTTGCCAACATGGATGGAGGGGATCCAAGCCATATTCTATATCTCTCAACTCTATCGGAATCTACACGATGACACCCACATTTTTTACTGGGGAGATTTAGACATCAAGGATGATGTGATGTTCATGGAGAGACTATTAAGAATCAAGGATTGTGAGGAGAAGGTGATACATGGATAGACCATTCACTTGGTATGTGTGTTATGGAGGAATGGTGGAATCGAGGAGAGTACATGGGAGTAAGAGGCACATATGTGGTTATAGTATCTAGTGTTGTTTGGAGTTGTTCTCTTCTATTTGGAATTGTACCCTTCTTATGATGTAATGCTTGACCTCATTTGAAGTGAGATGATTTCTTTTCTTGTTCATTGAATTTGTGTGGTACTTTCATACTGTGGGGAGGGGATAACCTCATCCATAATAAGTATTCATTAATGCAGTTGAGATTGAACCCATGCGGGTTAGTCATTTCGACCCAAATATGATAGAATCATGACATATTGGATGGATTTCCCTAGTCCATGTGTCTGGATATTGTGACATTTTGTGTTTGTGTGGTTGTTTGGGGTAATATCAGTTAGTGGGGGTGTTCTTATATCTCTAGTTTTTGAACAATGTAGGGTGGTTTTTCTCAATGTGGTATCTTATGGGGTGGTTTATCAAAGCCATATTTTTTATATTGGTTTTAAATTATCAGGATGATAATAGTTTGAGAGGTATCTAGTGTAATGACACTGATTTCTCTAACCCAATCCTATCGTAAAACCCCCCTGTATGTGGTGTTCTTGGGGGTCACATTGGTTTGTTTCAAGAGTTTTCCCAAAATACAGTTTCACCAAATGGTTTGACCAAAATAGTGGCACCATGATGGTGGTGCACCAAGACAGTTGCATTGTCAGAGAGGCACACCGACATGGTGTCACCACAACAGTTGCACACCGAAATGATGGTACCATGATAGTGGAAAACCAAAATGTAGTAACACTATAATGGGGCACCGTAATGGTGGAAATGTGATGGTATCACACCAAATGGTTTCTCACCATTTTCTAAATTTTATTTTTTCTCAATTTCTCCTAGTTTTTTCATATTCAACCCTCTTAAATATTATTTGATTTAAACCATGTTTTAATCCTACTTTGGGAATTTTTTTGGTAGTTTCAAAGAATATTAATTATATATTTAATATCCTAATGCTCTGGTTACATTGAAATATTCAGGCCACGTGATCTTGGCCACAATCCAAATTTAATGGCCTTTGAAACTGTTTCCTTCCATTGATAAAGGATATTGCTTTTTCTAAAAGCATAGGTATTACCTTATCTTTTCTCTTGGGGAGAATAGAGACCTCCTCTCTACATGAGTCATTCATATGTGCTAGAGCCCCCTCTTTCTCAGTTTTCTTGGAGTTTCCTACTACTACCATGATGCTATAATTTGGATAAATGTGGAATTTTTGCTACCTATTGTTTCAAAAATAGATTCTTTACCTCTTTTTATTTGTGTATCATTCCGGGTTGGAGTAGTAATGCTTCTTCTTAAAGAATGGATGAATCCTTTTCCATAATAAGTAATAAATGAGGGGAAGTGAATGTGATGACCAAAACATAACATGGATCAATGGAATAATGGTAGGAAAGATATGATGTTATGTATGATGAATTAATTGATAACTATAATCCATATTTTGAATTTTATGGGTTCTATGGAATTATAAAAATTCTTATCGATGGTGTTCATTTCTTGTGAACTGGTGTTGTTCTGTATTATTTTTGTGATGCTTGATAAATAGTTGTAATATGAATTCTTCTTAATCACATTTACTTGGAAAAATAGATGGATTCCCCATGATCAAACATGTTCTGTGACCTCCTATATTATTTAAAGTGGAATTAGAGAACCCCACTTTCTATATCTAAATATTCGTGGCTAAATGGTGTGGTTTTGTGCTGTGTTTTTTTGGATTTTGATATTTGAGGGGGTTTTTTGAAGATGTTGTGGGTAACCTTGTTATGGGTATGGAGGGTGGATAGAGGGGATGCCCTTGTGTTTTGAGGATGGCCTATTTTTCCAATAGGAGAAACATTTTGGCAATTTTTTGTTATTGGCTTTGTGTGTGGGGTGGTATAAGAGGTGTGAAGGAATATTTGGTTGAGAGATTGATTGATTTTTGAATGGATGTACTTTTGTGCAATGAGGCTAAATTTGGGTAGTTGTTGGGAAGTGAAGCATTACTATTGGGTATTGTCATGACTTTATGTTTATTGGTGTGTTTGGTGAGGTGTTGTCGTATAACGGGGTTTCTGTTTCTAGTTGTGAGAGTATGATTGAGTGTGATAACCTTTAAGAATTGTAGTTGGTAGTGGCAGAACAGGTGTCTATGAAAAAAGGGGTCCTGTAGTGGGACTGTAGGTTTGTTTTTATCTGTTAATTTTAGGAATGGGTGTTAAAATTGATTTCCATACCTTGGTACCATCTTCCTTATTTTCCATTTCAGTGTTTAGTGGCCTTTAGCCTTCTAAAAATGGTTGACAATGTTGTTCATGATAGTTTACTCATGTAGTGTTGGTCTAAATTTAAGTGATCCCCTTAATTAATTAATGGAATTTGGTTTAATGAAAATGGGTTAGGCTTGTGTTTTGTTGTGTCTATTTTTGTGGTTTTGTATATATCCATAGTAGTAAATATGGTTCTATATGGGGTTTTTTTATTCTTAAACCATATGTTTGGCTATGTGTTTTCTTACTTATATATTTAATTTTAGTTCCTTGTGATTTCATTAAACACCACAATCTTTATGGTAACCATGTGTTGAACACCCCCATTTCATGTGGGGGGTTTCTTTTCCAACATCCTAGTGGGAGGTTGTATTGTTGGTTAATAACTTTCCTCCACACACAGTCTTATGACTTCTTACCGCTCAAGTTTATCTGGGAAGGCTGTAATGGCTTGAGGTTCAGCCTAGTCAAAGATCCCTTGGGAAAGTGTTTTTTGTGGATGAGGGGTATAGGTGTTCTTGGGACAATAGTGTTTTCCCATGAGTATTTAGAAATCTACCCAGGTGTCTTCGGGCAAGAGGGGTGGTTTTTTGGCCCTTGTTGTCTACCTACAAGTTGTGTGGTGTTGTTGTGGATCATGTTTTTGTGGGTGAGATTTGTGTGAGGTTTGAGGTCCAGGTGTGTGTAGGAAGGTTTTGGTAGTGGGACTGCATTTTTGAATAGTGGTAGCTTTTGGAACCATGGTAATCTATGCATGAATTGATGTATGGTTTGTGTTTGTTGTCAATCCTCTGTGGGAGTTCAGAATGTGTGCCAGCAAAGTGATCATACAGTTCCAGCAGACAACAGTATTGAAGGTGGCACCGTTTTCTAGTGTTTTCCAAATTTTTGGGCCTCAAAATCCAAAAATGAGAAAGTGGATTGTTGGTAAAAGGAGGTGCGGACAAAGGAAAATTGGGGTGCGAAAAAGGAGGGCTTTGCGTGAAATATTTGAGCTGGGCGTGAAAAACTGCGGGTTTGCATGAAAAACAGTGTGGTGCATGAAATTGGGGAACAAGGTTTTTAACACAAATAGTTTTTCAGAATCAAAACGTCAAAAAATGGAAAAGGCATGGGCTGCGCGAAAAATCTGGTGATGTGCGCTAAAAACGATACCTGTGCGAAAAATTATGCGCCAGATGAGAGGTTCTCACGCCAAAGGGGGTTTTGCGTGCAGGGGTCTCAGATGCCTATAAATAAGAGGTGACCCCCCTTATTCCATACAGTTGATGACTTAGAGAATATCTAAGGTCTGATTAGCAAAAAAGGATCGCGTAAATGGGCTTGCGTGAAATATTCTGGATTGTACGGAAAATTCCAGGATGCGCAGAAAAGGATAAGCTCCGCGTAAAAATTCGGGTTACGCGGAAAAGATTCAACTGCGCGAAAAAGGGTGTTGTTGTGCGAAATATTTTTACGCGTGAAAAGAAAATTTTGCACGCAATAGGAAGGTTTTGCATGCAAAGGGATGGTGTTGCGTGAAATTGTCAGTGAAGCTTGTCTGCACATTCTGGTTATCCAGTTCAGTGATTTTGTGCGTTCTAGTGCATCAATTCCGGAATTTGATGCAAGAAGAGTCTCGTTCTAAGCAGAGACAAAGACTTCAATGCAAATCTATTTAAGAGACCTTCATGTCTATAAACTGAGTGTGACTTCACCAAGAGTAGTGAGCCAGGGGGAGTCAACAGGAGTGACCCGAGAGACGCTGTGAGCTTTCCCTGAATCTTTTGTAAAGGCAGTGAGCCCGGGACAGAGTGACTATGCCCGAACCTTTGTAATACTCAACTAGTGATGTTTAGTGGAATTTGGTATGACCGACAACCTGTCGGCGTATGCTCCTTAGATGTAGCCATTAGTGGTGAACCAAGTAAAAATTGAGGTGTCATCTCTCTGCATTTGAATGCTTTCTTTCTGTTCATATCCATTATACAGGTTTAACAAGTTCCTACCAATGTGGTAACAAGATCCATAACTTTAAAAGAAAAAGTTGAAACCCTGATTCACCCCTCCCCTCTTAGGGTGTTTCGGGGTCCTACAGTATCTTCAAGATGATTGCAGTTAGAAATGTGTAGCTAACCAGTGGGAATATGGTGAGGAGTACCGAAGTATCGATGTGATTATACTACTTCTTTACTTGACTTTCATTATTTGGTGAGTGTTACTTAGTGAAGATGGGATGGTTAATACTCATTGGTTGGTGATTTGAGGTTCTACTACTATCTAAAATGGGTTTTGGTATGTTTCCACACTTGTGCATGGGTAGATTTAGATTTCTTACTCGGTATAATTATATAATCACAGTATGTTTCTATAATTGTTTTCAAGTTTCCATGAGGAATTTTAGGACCATGCT
Source organism: Viscum album (assembly GCA_963277665.1). Lineage (NCBI taxonomy): Eukaryota > Viridiplantae > Streptophyta > Magnoliopsida > Santalales > Viscaceae > Viscum > Viscum album. Next base: position 686,375,236 of record OY728129.1, on the reverse strand, counting down.
GGGCATTACTAGAACAGGTGTTGGGATGGTTGGTGTGTTGCTTCTTACACTCATTCTTTTGGTACTTTTTTTGATGCATTGGTTTCATTTTTTTGTAGTTTACAGTTAAATCATGCATGGGTTAGATTTTGGATTTCTTTATATAAATGATTGATATTGATTGTTATTTTTACCATATTATCTCCCGATCTTTTTTTCATTAAAATGGGTAATGCCTTCCACTTTTTGTGAGATTCTATTACCTTGGGGAATGTATCCACTCTAAAGCCTATTAAAGGTGGGACTCGGTGGTCATTTTTTATTCTTCATCATGAATAAGGAAGGGAATGGAAATTTTTGTCCCTTCCCTCATCTTCAAGAAGGTGGGTCATGACATGGTTTAGGATGAATTCACCTTTAGTTTATTGTTTAGGATATATATATGTTGACATAGTAATGTGTGGTTATAATTGGTTTATTCCTATTTCAATTCATAGTCAAAATTTGACACCCTGAACTGTCCAATTTTTATTTTATTATATTTATGAGTCTTTTTTGTGTTGTGTTTTAGACCGGTGTGTAGGCACCACAGGGTTAGCAGAGACCGTGCAGACAGCCCGAGCACCTGTGCGACGACTTCTGGATCAGACAAAATTTCATGCTCGGTTCACACAAAGTCAGTAGAGGGTCGCGTGAACTGCGCAGTTGCGTTATTCAAATAAAATTATTATTAAAACAAAAAAATGAAATTATTGTTATTAGTTATTACCAGCATTATTATTAAAATTATTAATGACTCTTTTTATATAAAAAATTAAATTGTTAAATTCATTATTATGATCATTATGATTAATAATATTATTAATTATTTTTATTATTATTATTATTAAAGAAATTTTATTAGTAAAATAATTTCATTATCAATATTTTATTTGTATTAAAGTTATTATTATTATTTTTATTATTGTGGGTAATAATAATAATATTGTTGTCTTTAATTAGTTTTTATTATCATTATTATTATTCTTATCTTTATTATTTTATTATGGTTTAGTTTTTTTGATTTATTTTATCTTACCTTATCTTCTTATTTTTCGTCCTTCTTTATTTATTTATTTCTCTTTCTTTTTCATCTCCTCCAGACGGGTGTCTCCCCTTCTTCCCCATATTGTCATCCAGCAGCACCACGCCTCTCTGTCTGGTGCCCCTACTTCCTCCTTGCATCACTTCTACATGTCGGATGCCCCCCTCTGGATCTAGCTACCTCCTTACCCAGGCCTTACCTTCTCCTTCTACACAATGGGCGACGCCCAAGCCCCCCTTCCCAACACACTCCCATCCGCACCAGCCCTCGCCCCAGCCCTCGCCCCAGCCATCTGGCCCTCTACCTATCACCGGATTTTTTTTTAAATACGTTTTTAAAAAAAAATATTTTTTTAAAAACGCCCAGGTTAAAAATATTTTTAAAACTGCCCCTCAAAGGCGGCAGGCGCGATGCCGCCTTTGCGTTTCGGGGCAAAGGCGGCATCGCGCTTGCCGCCTTTGGCCTTTACCCGAAAGGCGGCATCCGCGATGCCGCCTTTCCCCTAAAAAAATTTTAATTTTTTTTTGAAATTTTTTATTTTTATTTTTTATTTTGTTTATATATATATATATATATATATAAATAAAACAAAAATTTTCAGCAGAATTTCTCTGCTACTAAATATCCAGTGGTACTGCCATTACAGCAGTCTGGATTCTGACAGAAACCCTCACCCAGACCTCCCTTTTATAAGATGCCTTGCCCTGGAAATCATTCTGCATTTTCGATGTGGGATTCAGATTCTCCCTTTCCTGCGCAGTACATTCTGCATTTCCGATGTGCGATTCTGTTTCAAGTGCGTGACTTTGAAAGACAATAAAATATAAACTATAAGACCAATATAAATGAAATTTTAAATATTGATTAAACATATAATTAATAGTTGAAATCAAAAAGAATTTCCTTAAAAATGATGATGCAAAATAATTTATAAGGTTTCAAAACCGCTTACTTGAAATTTAAAAAAGTTTCAAGTACGTGAATTTGAAAGACTATAAAATATAAAATATAAAGCGAATATAATTGAAACTTTAAAGATTGATTAAAGATATAAGAAATAGTTGAAAACAAAAGGATTTTCATAAAAAAGATTGATAGAAAATAATTTATAACCTCTCAAAACCGCTTACTTGAAATTTAAAAATGTTTCAAGCACGTGAAACTGAGTGACTATAAAATATAAACTATAGAACAAATATAATTGAAACTTTAAACATTGATTAAACATATAAGAAATAGTTGAAAACAAAAGGAATTTCATAAAAAATGTTAATGGAAAATAATTTATAAGCTCTCAAAACCGCCTACTTGAAACTTAAAAATGCTTCAAATACGTAAATTTGAACGAGTATAATTATATAAGTAATAATTAATAAGTAATAAGTAATAATTATAATGAATAATAATAATTAATATTTATATTACTTATTAATAATTAATAATTAATAATTACTAATTACTAATTAATTAGTAATAATTATTAATTATATTACAAGTTAACTAAATAATTATTATATATATAATAATTAATAAGTAATAAATAATAATTATTAATTATTAATTATAATAAATAATAATAATAATTAATATTTATATTACCAATTACTAATTAATAATTAATAATTAATAATTACTAATTACTAATTACTAATTAATTAGTTACAATTATTAATTATATTACTAATTAACTAAATGATTATTAATTATATTACTAATAATTATTAATTAATAATTAATTAATCATAATTAATTATTAATTAGTAATTATTAATTAATAATTAATTAATAATTAATTAATCATTATTAATTATATTACTAATAATTATTAATTACTTAATTAATAATTATTAATTAGTTAATTAATAATTATAAATTAGTTAATTAATCGTTAATAATTATTAATTAATAATTAATTAATCATTATTAATTATATTACTAATAATTATTAATTAGTTAATTAATTATTAGTTAGTTAATTAATAATTAATTAATAATTATTATTAGTTAATTATTAATTAGTTAATTAATAATTATTAATTAATTATTAATTAGTTAATTAATATTTATATTACTAATTATTACTAATAATTATTAGTTAATTATTATTAGTTAATTATTAATTAGTTAATTAATAATAATTAACTAATAATTATTAGTAATTAATTAATCATTATTAGTAATTAATTAATAATTATTAGTAATTAATTAATAATTAACTAATTAATAATTAACTAATTAATAATTAATTAGTAATTAATAATAATTAACTAATTAATTATTATTAATAATTAACTAATTAATAATTAATTAATCATTATTAGTAATTAATTAATAATTATTAGTAATTAATTAATAATTAACTAATTAATAATTAATTAATAATTAACTAATTAACAATTATTAATAATTAACTAATTAATAATTAATTAATAATTATTAATTAACTAATTAATAATTAACTAATAATAATTAACTAATAATTATTAGTAATTAATTAATCATTATTAGTAATTAATTAATAATTATTAGTAATTAATTAATAATTATTAATTAACTAATTAATAATTAACTAATTAATAATTATTTATTAATTATTACATATATAATGAATAATAATAATTAATATTTATATTACCAATTAACTAATTAATTACTAATAATTATAATAAATAATAATAATTAATATTTATATTACTAATTAACTAATTAATAATTAATATTTATATTACTAATTAACTAATTACAAATTAATTATTAATTAGTTCATTAGTAATATAAATATTAATTATTATTATTATTCATTATAATTATTAGTAATTAATTAATAATTAATTTGTAATTATTATTAATTAATTATTATTATTATTCATTATAATTATTAGTAATTAATTAGTAATTAGTAATTATTAATTATTAATTAGTAATTGGTAATATAAATATTAATTATTATTATTATTTATTATAATTAATAATTAATAATTATTACTTATTACTTATTAATTATTATATATATACTAATTATTTAGTTAATTGGTAATATAATTAATAATTATAATTAATTAGTTAGTAATTAGTAATTATTAATTATTAATTATTAATAAGTTATATAAATATTAATTATTATTATTCATTATAATTATTACTTATTACTTATTAATTATTACTTATATAATTATACTCGTTCAAATTTACGTATTTGAAGCGTTTTTAAGTTTCAAGTAGGCGGTTTTGAGAGCTTATAAATTATTTTCCATTAACATTTTTTATGAAATTCCTCTTGTTTTCAACTATTTATTATATGTTTAATCAATGTTTAAAGTTTCAATTATATTTGTTCTATAGTTTATATTTTATAGTCACTCAAATTCACGTGCTTGAAACATTTTTAAATTTCAAGTAAGCGGTTTTGAGAGGTTATAAATTATTTTCTATCAACCTTTTTTATGAAATTCCTTTTGTTTTAAACTATTTCTTATATCTTTAATCAATCTTTAAAGTTTCAATTATATTCGTTTTATATTTTATATTTTATAGTTTTTCAAATTTACGTACTTGAAACTTTTTTAAATTTCAGGTAAGCGGTTTTGAAACCTTATAAATTATTTTGCATCATCATTTTTAAGGAAATTCTTTTTGTTTTCAACTATTTCTTATATGTTTAATCAATATTTAAAATTTCATTTATATTGGTCTTATAGTTTATATTTTATTGTCTTTCAAAGTCACGCACTTGAAACAGAATCTCACATCGAAAATGCAGAATGTACTGCGCAGGAAAGAGAGAACCTGAATCCCACATCGAAAATGCAGAATGATTTACAGGGCAAGCCATCTTATAAAAGGAAGGTCTGGGTGAGGGTTTCTGTCAGAATCCAGACTGCTGTAATGGCAGTACCGCTGGATATTTAGTAGCAGAGAAATTCTGCTGAAATGTTTTGTTATATATATATATATATATATATAAACAAAACAAAACAAAAAATAAAAATAAAAAAATTTGAAAAAAAAATTAAAATTATTTTAGGGGAAAGGCGGCATCGCGGATGCCGCCTTTCGGGTAAAGGCCAAAGGCGGCAGGCGCGATGCCGCCTTTGCCCCGAAACGCAAAGGCGGCATCGCGCCTGCCGCCTTTGAGGGGCAGTTTTAAAAATATTTTTAACCTGGGCGTTTTTTAAAAAATATTTATTTTTAAAAACTTATTTAAAAAAAAAATCCACCTATCACCCAACCACCCTCGGTATGCCTCCCTCCTTCTCCCTTGTACTGTTACAACACCCCACCCCAACTCATCCTACTGTCTAGGACCCCTCTCTGCACTCAACTGCCTGTGCCCCCCCACCCCTCGTTGCTGCGCCTAGCATCAACCTCCAGCCTCTGCACCGGCTGCCTGTCGCCCACCTGCTAGAGTCTTCCTGTGCATGCCCCAGCCGGCCAGCATCGACCTCTTGCATCCAGCAGCAAATCCCCCTTGTCCTTACATTCCCTTTCCATGCACGATCTATGAGATTTACCTCCCCCTCTACATCATGAGCAAAACCGGTACAAGCCCCATGTCCGCTCTTCCACCCACCTCATATCTGTTCTCTACCTCTATCCATGCATGTTCCAACACCATTCCCTCGTCCAAGCACCCCCAATAGTGCCCCATCTTCCTTTTCCAGCAGCTCCGCAACTCCATGCCCGGCCTGGAAACCCCATGCGCAGCACCCAAGCCACCTCCTATCTTAGGCTAGCGTCTTTCTCCGGTGACCAGCATGCATGAATCATCTGTCCGGCGCCCACCAGCTAACTCTCCACCTACTATCCAGGCACTTCCCATCAAGCTAGCTCCACTTCCTACTCTACGGTGACACCGCACCACCCACGCGCACCTACCTCCGACCTGGGGGGACCTCTTTCCGGCCACCATGCAACTCGTACCAACTGGTTCCCTCCTGTTTTGCGCCTTCCAAACCATCGCGTATCCTCTGACTGACCATGAACCCTTATCCCCCCCCCTTCTGGTGACTTTTTTAGTGCCCCATATCCAATCTTCGGCCTTTCAGAGTGGGACGACCAATTCTATCCACTCTCTTTCCACCTAGGTTCTCGTGAAAACCCATGCACCTTCTTCTCAATTAGGCGTGTGATGAGCGTCCGCCACCAAAGGTATGCGGTTTGGGTTTGCGTCATTTTTCCTGCACTGTGGTTTAGTTGAGGTATGATCTATCTTTTGTTTAAATTATTTTAAATTAATGTTTTCGTTTGTTTTTAGTTATTTTTTTACAATTTTTAAATAGCGGGTTATTCCTCGTCAGTGATTCTTTTGTTTATATTATTTTACTTTTGTTGAAGTGCTTTGGCAAGGTATTTGTGATATTGTTGTCATTAGCATTTTGTGAATACTTTTGTGCATGTGTGATACCTGTTTCATCCTCGTAACCAAGTTTCAAGTCAAGGCAGGTCCCCACTACACTTGCCTTTAAATTTAGAATTTATTAATTGCTTGATATTTTATTAATTTTAATAAATGGTAAATAGTATTAGATAATTAATTTTTAAATAATCACTCGATTTAAAAAGGGATCTTTATTTTATAGACAACACTTTAAATACTTTACTAATGAACAGACGTACATTGTGAATGAATTCATGTTTGTCCTTTAAGCATAATTTATATAATTTCATGTGTAGTTCTAGTTTAATGATAAATGATTTCTTCTAAAGCGTGAACAAGTGTTTTGGTTCTCTTGAGAAATTAGTTATTTATTTAATGTTGGTGAATGCCCATTTAACACTTTTTTAAAATAAATTATTTTGTAAAAATCTCTTTGGGGCAACTCATGGGTGATCTATTGTGTATGTGGATTGCGCGAGTTATGTGTGATGTTTCTGAAACATGATCCATTACTTGATTGACATTGAAGACTCACCCCTTTTTATTTCATGTGTTGACACAGGAACATAGCATAGTAAGTGAATCTTTTGAGAACGATTGCTGCACTAGTTTAGATTACGCACTGGCTAGTGGCCCATTGTAGAGAGGTATTATGTTATTAGTGCAATGGTAATGGTCCTCTCAGTTAGGTCTTGCAGGGAATCATCAGGCGTTAGGGCGTTATGACGTCATTCAGTAGGGCATGCCTTTAGAATGAGTCAGATGTATAGTACGTTCTGGAATGTTCACGAGCTCCTATATTCGACCCATGTTTCCTTTAGTACTTATTTGTATGTGGAGGATGATTGAGAGGTCTAGTTCGGTTGCTTGTGTAACACCCTGACCCCTCTAGGCTGGATTCAATGCATTACTTGTGATATTTGCATGGTTAGAAGGAATAAAAATCCCGACGGAATGATCCGTTTAGTAGTTTTGGAGAAACTAGATACATAGATGTTACGCAAATTAGATTTGAAATGTTTAAAAAATAAAATACATAATGAAAACTGAAAACTACATCCACATGAACTCAATAAATGACCTTCTCTTCATCACCTGTTGAAGGTTAACAATGAAAGGGGTGAGAAAAAACGCTCAGTAAGGGTTAAAAATAGAGTAATCATGAATACAATAATGAGTGAATCATAATCAATCTGACTAAATCAATATAGCATGGTGAATAAATGAAAAACTAATACCATTAATAAACTGAGAATGAAATAGCATACATAGATTTTGTCATAGTGAAAACCTCATGGATAATAATAATAACCGATAATGAATAAAGATAATACTTATTAATTGGAAGTCATGTATCAGGCACATGAACCATAATACTATAAAAATAGTTTAGTTTTATGGGTAGAAACCCGTCTGATTTTTGGAAACAAACTCGAAGGGTTTGTCGCAAAACTGATTTGTTTCATGAGACCTACCGATGCATCGAGGGGATATAGCAGGTCCCACAGGCCACTGCATGTCCAAATCATTCATTATACATTGATTCAATAAAAGATAAATATGCCTTTTCAATATCAGTATAGATTATAGTATAAAGATTCATCTATATTTCCATTATTAAAATAACATTCCAAATAAAGACAGTATTAAAATGGTATACGGTTTAGACAAAAAACATAGCCATGATACCAGATTATGGATATTTAATATAAATATAATTACAAATTAAAATTGATCTAAAATTGGAAGTAGGTACACAAAAAAAGTATTATTAGGTGCACAATACAATGTTAGTCACAACAAAATAGTAGTTGATACAAAGTCTCTTACCACAATGTAATCGGTCGAATCATATGACCAAAACATAATAATACTCAAATGAATCATTGAATAACATGAATATAAAAAAAATAATGTTATTATATATCAAATGATAGTACACATATACCCCATACAATAAATAATTGGCGAACAATGAAAATCTCACATAAATGAATGTGATATGAGAAACCCCATACAAGCATTTCGACATGGTAACAAGTGTTATTGTGAGCACTTGATGAGAGGTAAATGGGTATTCCATTATTTATATGTCACAAGGGAAGTATGGGGGAGGTGATAAAAAGTACCCCATCATTTGGAATTAATAATAAAAGGGAACAACATAGGAGAGATTCTTGACCAAAATTGAAAGAGAGGATCCCTTACCTTATGCTTGAAGGTGTTCTTGACTTGTTATTTAAGACCAGAATAAAAAAATTAGGATTATTAATTCATATTTCCAGAACCTATTCTATATTTAAATGATTTATTATAACTCTTTTTAGTTCATTAAAGTCCTTTTTGATTAGTTATAATGTTCAATTTCATTGTTTGGGCTCGTTTGTTTACTTGGTTTTTAATGATCGGTTCACTTATATTCAAGTTAGGATAAATATATAAGATGGATTTCGTTGTCCTGAAATGAAGTTATATTATATTAGTGATCATCTAGATGATTACATGGTTTTAAATTTAATATGGTTACTTAGAGTGAAGTTGTATTAATCATATATATAACCTTAGTGAAAACTATTTTGGCTAAACGGTGGGTTTGATTACAATGAATATGTTTGGTTTTATAACTTAATACCATTTGTACAAAATGATTACAGAACTAAAAATAAGATATATTACATATATAATAATCTGGATCAACCATAACACAAATGGTTTCAGGACCAGAATTAATGATTATAATAGAAATTGATAAACTGTTGGCCTTGAATGTGCTAAATTAGCACATCTCAAATGGTGCTTTCATTTCTTTCAAATAAATGGTGGGGAAAAGAGAGAAGGTAATGAAATATACCATTAGCATGAAAACATATCAGTACATGTATTTTATAGGATTTATCATACCATTATGGTATGTATTGAATCAAAAAGAAAAGAACTTAAAATAATTGAAGGAATTGGAAAGAGCAATTTACGTCTTGAGACTTCCTCCTTTGAGAACCTCTTAGGGGGAGAGGTTTGGGTATTTTGAAGAGTCTAGGAGCTTCTGGACGTGGGGGAGGATCTTGGGGAGAGGCATGCATAGAATATTGTCAATGCACAAGGCTTGATTAGTGTGAGAGGAAGAGGGGGTGAGGTCTGCTTTATATAGTGGAGGGTAGAGGATTTTTATTAATATTATAATCATTATTTTATTATTTCCTCTCAAGACAACCAATAGTGACTATTCCATGACCAAGAACAGTAATATATGCATGCCAATTCGAACCAATTGGGATTATATCAGCATATCATCATCAATGACTCAATTAATTCATTATTTATCATTTATTGTTAATTATCAGATTTTACTATTCATCAAAAATTATAGTATTTCAGTGAAATCCCAAAAATTCACCCTAACCATTTTTTGATGTGTAGAATCCCACAATGAAGTTAAATTTTCAAAAATAATTTTCTAAATATTATTAATTAAATATTTATTTAAAATAATTATTTATTCAAAAAATATAAACACTTAAAATATTCATCTTGATTTTTAAGGTGCCTAAATTCATTTATACATTCAATGGCACATATACCATTCATAAGAGTCATATTACTATTAATAAGGGTAAGTTACTATTCACCAAAAATTAAGTTATGTGTTATATTTTTAAAATTCAAATCACATAGCTGACAAATTTATGTTTTATGGCTAGGTTTTGGCTATCTCCTATAAGTAACCATGTTTTGGTCCATATAGGCTCAGTGAATCATGAAATATAGGCTAGAACTAAAATTTATTTAAGAGAAACATACCCTAAAATGTTTGGGGTGCTACATTATTCCCTCATTCGTAAATTTCATCCTTGAAATTTTATTTATGAAACTCACCAAAAAGATGTGGGTGGTTCTTTTTCATAACATCATCAGGTTCCTATGTTGCTTCCTCCATATTCTGGTTTCTCCAAAAAACCTTTACTAGATGAGTTGTCCGATTTGTCAATACCTACTCCCTGGTGTCATGAATCCCGATAGTCTTTTCACAGTTTGAAAAATCATGTTATGGTTCAATTTCTTCATATGTGAGTACAGGTGTTGGGTCTGGCATGTACTTCTTTAACAATGACACGTGGAACACATCATGAACTTTTAAGAGATTTGTCGGCATCGATACAAATCTAATTATTTCCAGAATTTCAAATGGACTGATGTACCTGGGGCTCAATTTCCCTTTCTTACCGAACCTTAGGACACTCTTCCATGGACATACTCTCAGAAATACCATATCACCCACTAAGAATTCCAAGTCTTTTCTTTGTTTGCCCACATAATTCTTCTACCTACTTTGGGCAGCTGTAATATGGGCTTGTATCTTCTTCACCTTTGTCATGGTATCTTTAATATGTTCCGGGCCTATAAGTTTCCTCTCACAAACTTCATCCCAACAAATAGGATTTTGACATCTCTTTCCATTTAATGCATTATATGGAGCCATGAGAATACTAGAATGGAAACTATTGTTGTAGGAAAATTCCACCAAAGGCATGTATTGATCCCACATAGCTTGGAAGTCAAGAGAGCATGACCTCAGCATATCATCTAGAGTTGGAATGGTCCTTTCAGACTGTCTATCAATTTGTGAGTGATAAGAAGTACTCATACGAATCTTAGTATTCATAGACTTCTGGAGACTTTTCAGAATATTGATGTAAATTGGGGATCTCGATCGGACATAATAGATAAAGGTGGACCATGAAGTTGATAAAATAAATCATCAGTCTGGGGCATAGGATACTTATTCTTTATTTTAATTGTAGTGATTTCACTGTAATCAATACAGAGCCTCATGGATCCATCCTTCTTATTGACAAAGAGGACAGGGGCTCCCCATGGAGAAACACTAGGTTGAATAAATCACTTTTCACTAAAATCCCCTAGTTGTTTCTATAGATCTATTAATTCCATTGTGTCCATTCTATATGGAGTCTTTGATATAGGTCTTTCATCAGGAATTAAATATACTAAGAACTCAACTTCCCGCTCTGGAGGATGTCCAGTTAAATCCTCTGGAAATACATCAATGTACTCTTGCACTCTTTTCACATCTTCAATTTGAATATTTCTTTCCTCGGCCATAGATAATGGTTTACCTTCCTCTATAATTATTTCCATCAGTATAGCTACTGGGGGTGGTTCTAGATAAGATTCAGGTGGTGAAGTTTCTACCCCAAAGGCAAGGGATTATACACCATTTTAAAAAACAGTAACTTCTTTCTTCTTACAATAAATATTCGAATCATAATTTGAAAACCAATACAAACCAAGAATTATATCAAATTCAGTCATTGGTGTGATGATACGGTTAGAAATCAAAGCATGTTTTGGTGTCTGGAGGGGGTCTAGTCAACATGCCTTTATTGCAATGATACATCCCTTGAGTGTTTTGACTGACAACTCCTTTATTAAATCAAATTGGACATATCTAATTTTCTTGGAAAACTAAGAATATATTAATGAATGCAATGATCTAGAGTCAAATAAAATTTTGGATATGTTTGAAGAAACAATTAAAATACCTTCCACCAAGTCATTAAGAATTTCAACCACCACGGTTGTAATCTAATAGGATCTCCCTTGTTCCCTTGGCTTTTTATACGGAATTTTCACTTGGATCTTAGGACACTCATTTTCATAGTGTCCCATATCTCTACAATTGTAGCATTGAATATCTTTGAATTGTTTCTTCCCCTTGCATTCATCAGATCGATGACCTTTTTCTCCGCAGTTATAGTAGACTCGCATGCTTTTAGGCATTTCCTGAGATGATTCTTTCCACAGTTGTCACATAATGGGTATAGCTTTGTTCCCTGCTCTTATTTGGTGCTTATCCTTTTCCTTTGTTATTAGATTACCGATTTTTATCTTGGTTTCCATTAAAAAGATTTGATCTAGAAAATTCCTTCTCTGTTTTGATGGCACTTAATACAATATCATCATATGATGAAAATGATTGGGAATCCATTGCCCTTCAAAGACTTGATTAAGACCTCCAAAGAAATGATTCATCTTGTCTACCAAGTCACATTTGTAATCTATGGCACACCTGGCCAACCTTGTGAAAGTAGCCTCATACTTTGCAACACTGTCTTCTCCCCTTTGTTTTAATCTAAGTAATTTCCTCTTCATTGCAATTCGTTACTCACAGGGGAAGTACATTTCAAAGAATATTTCCTTTAAATTCCTCCATTCCATATCATCTATTTCTTCATCCTCCATGGTATTCTGGATTAAGGACCACCATTGATCAGCATCACCCTTTAGACAACGTACCTCCAGTACAACCTTTTCATTTTCATTGCATCTTAATGAAATGAATGTCTTTTCAAAGGACTTGATCCATTACCCAACAACCACTGTATTATTAGTTCCACTGAAAGATGGAGGCTTCTACCGCATGAAACGATCCAACACAGGTGTGGAATGGTTATTCGTTACAACCTGAGTAAGTTGTCCCAATATATTTATGATCTGATCTGCTCCAACATTGACCATGTTGACTTGCTTAGTGGCAAGATCCCAAAATTGTCCATGAGAATTGATTCCCCTTATTCCGTTGGACACCATTTCTAAATAATGGAACATACCAGATTAGGGTATGAATCATAATGTATAATCTCAACATAAAAAAATATTGGGCATAGTTCAAGATCCTACACATGGTTAATCCCATAATTGGAAAAAATGGTTTCTTTGAGGAATATTTTACATTTTAATCCTTCATAATGGCTTGTAAAGAAAAGTTTAATTATCCTAATCATATACCCCAGGAGTTTCGTAGTGAAGAATACAACAAGGCCCATTTCCTTTTACCAGTTCCCATTCGAGTCTAGCTCAAAGTGGTGTTTTCGGGTTTTACCCCTAGATACATCTATGCCAGAGCCACCTCTACCTGCTCGTATCCAGACATGGAATCATTGCTTGAAAGATCCACACAAATTATTCCTTACCAAAATACCAGGAAATTCTTTTATTTTTATCCTCAAAGGCTTATCTTAGTTATTCTTCCCTAATCTATATTTTCTAAATCTAGTTTCCAAGTTTCCTACTAAACTTCCCCTAATACCAACTGTAACACCACAACCCCTCTAGGTTGGAGCCGGCACATTACTTGTGACATTGGCATGGTTAGAAGTAATAAGAATCTGAAAGAATGATTAGATTAGTAGTCTTGATGAAATTAGATATATAGATGTTACGAAAATTAGATTGTAAAAGTTTACAAAATACAATACATAATGAAAACTAAAAATTGCATTCACATGAACTCAATAAATGACCTTCTCTTCATCACCTTTTGAAGGTAAAAATGAAAAGGGTGAGCTCAAACGCTCCATAAGGGTTACAAATAGAATAATCATGAATTAAATAATGAGGGAATCATAATAAATCTCACATAATCAATATGGCATGGTGAATAAATGAAAAACTAATTCCATTAATAAACTAAGAATGAAAAAGCATCCATAGATTTTGTCATAGTGAAAACCTCATGGATAAAAATAATAACCGATAATGAATAAAGAAAATTATAATTAATTGGACATCATGTATCTAGAACATTAACCATAATACTATAAAAACGGTTTAGTTCAATGGGTATAAACCCGTCTGATGTTTAGAGACAAACTTGAAGGGTTTTTCACCAAACTGATTTGTCTCATGAGACTTACCAAAGCATCGAGGGGATATAGCGGGCCCTACACACCACTTAATGTCCAAATAATTATGTATAAATTGATTCAATATAAGATAATTATTCCTTTTCAATATCCATATAGAGTAGATTATACGGATTCCTCATTATTTCCATAATTAAAATAACTTTCCTAATAAACACCGTTTGTAAGATGGTATACGGTTTAGACAACAAACATATCCATGATATGATATTATGGATATTTAATATAAATAAAATTTCAAATAAAAATTTATATAAAATGGGAATTATGTACACCACAAAAGTATTATTGGGTGGACAATACAAAGTTAGTCAAAACAAAATAGTTTTTGAGAAAAAGTCTCTTACCACAATGTAATCAGTCGAATCATATGACCAGAACTTAATAACCCTCAAATGAATCATTGAATAACATGAATATAAATAGAATCATGTTATTATATATCATATTACAATACACATATACCACATAAAATAAATAAGTGGAAAACAATGAAAATCTCACAGAAATGAAAGTGAGATGAGAAACCCCTTACAAACATTTTTGCATGGTAACGAGTCTTATTGTGAGGGATTAATGAGAGGTAAAGGGGTATTCCATTATTTATATGTCAAGAGGGCAGAATGGGGGAGGTGAAAAAACATACTCCATCATTAGGAATTAAAAATAAAAGGGCACAACATAGGGTAGATTCATGAACAAAAGTGCGAGAGAGGATATCTTACCTTATGATTGAAGTTGTTCTTGACGAGTTATTTAAGACCAGATTAAAAAAATTAGGCTTATTAATTCATGTTTTCTGAACCTATTATATATTTAAATGATCTTAAAACCCTTTTTAGTTCATTCGAGTCCTTTTTGATTAGTTATAATGTTAAATTTCATTGTTCGGGCTCGTTTGTTTACTTATTTTTAAATGATCGGTTCACTTATATTCATGTTCAGATAAATATATAAGATGGTTGTGGTTGTATAGAAATGAATTTATATTCTATTAGTGAGCATCCAGAAGATTACATGGTTTTATATTTAATTTGGTTACTTAGAGTGAAGTCATATTATCATATATATAACCTTAGTGACAACCGTTTTGGCTAAATGGTGGGTTTGATTATCGTGAACATTTTTGGATTTATAACATAATAAAATTTCTAAAAAGTTATTACATAACATAAAATAATATATATTACATATATAATAATCTGGTTCAACCATAACACAAATGGTTTCACGACCACAATTATAGATTTTAATAGAAATTTATAAACGATGGTCCTTGAATGTGCTAAATTAGCACAACTCAAACGGTGCATTCATTTCTTTCAAATAAATGGTGGAGAAAGGAGAGAAGGTAATGAAATATACCATTAGACTGAAAAAATTATAGTACATGTATGGTACTAAATTTATCATACTATTATGGTGAGGAATGAAACAAAAATAAAATAACTTAAATGAATTGAGGGAATTCGAAGGAGGAATTTACCTCTTGAGACTTCCTCCTTTGGGATCCTTTTAAGGGGAGATGTTTTGGTATTTTGAAAAGGCTAATAGCTTTTGGATGTGGGGGAGGATCTTGGGGAGAGACTTGGGTAGAATATTGGCAAGGAACAAGGCTTGAGTGGTGTGAGAGGAAGATGGGGTGGGGGTGCTTTATATAGTGGAGGGGAGAGGAGTTTTCTTAATATTATAATCATTAATTTATTATTTCCTCTTAAGAAAACCAATAATGAGTATTCCATGACCCAGAACAGTAATATATTCATGTGACTTTGAACCAATCAGGCTTACATCATCAAATCATCATCAATGACTCAATTAATTTATTATTTAGCATTTATTGTGAATTATCAGATTTTACTAATCATAAAAAATTTATGTATTTTAGAAAAAACACAAAAATTAACCCTAAGCATTTTTCGATGTGTAGAATCCAAAAATGAAGTCTATTTTACAAAAACAATTTTATATATATGATTAATTAAATATTTAATTAAAATAATTATTTAATCAAAAATTATAAACACTTAAAATATTCATCTTTATTTTCAAGGTGCCTAAATTCATTTATACATTCAAAGGAATGGATACCATTCATAAGATTAATATTACTATTTATAAGGGTAAGTTACTATTCACTGAAAATTAAGTTTATTCTATCAGACTCTAATAATCATATTGATCACAACCATGTATATTATATTTTTAAAATTAAAATCATAGAGCTGACAAATTTATGTTTTATGGATAGGGTATTGCTATCTCTTATAGGTAACCATGTTTTGTTCCATATAGGCTGAGTGATTCTTGAAATATAGGCTATAAATAAAATGTATTTAAGAGAAACATACCGTAAAATGTTTGGGGTGCTATAGCTTTCTCCTATGTGCCACTTCACTTCCATTTCCCTTGGTGTGTGTTGTGTATTGTGTGTGGTTTTACTTTTGATGAACAACTAAAATTTAGATTTCTATATTGTTCACAAAAATGTTTTAAAATGCAATGCACCTTATCCATTCAAAAATTAAACTTGGTTTTAAATTAAAAATGGAAATGGACTGTTACATGTTTTAGAAATGAATGTGTGTGTGTGGAAACCCCATATTTTGTATAATTTAGTTCAAACCTAAAACCAGTAAATTCTTTATTTAATGGTATTGCATTGGGAATAGTTTGTTAGGCACGCCAACTGAGTTTTAATACTCATGCCTATAGTGTTTTCCTATTTTTAGTTTTGTTGCATTTTTGACAAGAGCTTGTTTGTTGTGGGTGAGACTTGTTTGTGGTTTGAAAAGTGACCCTTGTGGCCATGAGGAGTTTTTGGGTAATGGTCAGGTTCGTGTGTTGTAGTAGATTTTTCATTCTTTATTGTGTCTTTTATTTAATTTGGGTTACTCTATTTTTTCGGCTACTTTATTTATTTTTACTAGATGAAATCATTACTAATTGTCCTTTATTGATTCCTTGGTGCTTGTCGCCAGCCCGGGAGGATTGGGAACGCCTCTCGTGCCCTGTCGCGGACCGACTCAGGTGATCGGTTTAGGGTCAACCCGGGTTGGTTCATGAAAAAATTGTATCATCGGAGGTGGGATCTTGAGTATACCATGTTTTTCAAAGCACCCATTATTATTTTGGGGTTCTCATTGTAGAAGGAGTAGAATTGTCAAGACTTGAAGAATAGGGACGATAAGGACCTCATGAACCCTTTCTTATTCTGAACCTAGGGTTACCATAGGATGTTTGGGTTGTCAATGTCTTTTGATACTTATGGTTTGTTTGGGATTGGGAAATGAAATGAGAGTCAGAAAAGTGACCTATCTGAGCTCACATGGTCTGGTAGGCCATGTGGAGTTGGGGAATTTACCCTGGAATGCTCTCAGTGACTGTGGTGTGACTGGCGTATGGTCGCCAACCAAATGGATGAGTCACCCATCATCACTAGTTTTCCCCCTAGTGAATTGTTTGGGTTTTACATCATTCTAAAAATCATTTGGAAAAGTGTTATTTCAGTTTTTAAAATGGTAATGCCCATGTTTGACCCATATTTTTTTCTCTAGTTCCTTAAGTGTTCTCCCCCACGAAGGTTTGATAGATTCCCAAGGTGCATCTTCGGGTGGTGCGCCCTTGGAAAATCCTTCAGTTGATCAGACCATAAAATTTGTCCCAGTGTTTCAGATGTTTATCCCTCCCCACTTTTAGGGGAAAGCAGATCCTATTAAGGTATAGGAGTGGATGTGGAAGATTGAGAAGCACTTATGTTCTCTCACGCTGCCTGAGTCATTAAAGGTGAAGTTGGATACCTTTATTCTTGAAGGTCCAACCTGGATGTGGTGGAAGTATGTGTCTCCAAGAATGCCTTGATAAGATCTCACTTGGGAGTTCTTCAAGTTGACATTCATCTTGCAATATTTCTCTGAGTTGATGAAGTGGAAGAAGAGGATGGAGTTGTGCGGTATTCAGCAAGGTGTTGGATAAATTTTGGAATTCTTTCGTCAATTAATGGACTTGGATCTGTATGGACCAGGTTATGATGGAAATTATCCCATGAAAGTTCGACATTTTGAGCTCTGACATCATCCTGAGCTACAGTCGATGGTGGAAGAGTTCAACCTGATCACCTCCCCAGATGTGGTGAGACAAGCTTTCCTCACAAAAGCTGAGTTAATAGGAGGACTTGAAGTGGTGAGTCCACCTCCTTCTTTGGGAATCAAAGTAGAATATAGTGATAAGAATAATGGTAAGTGGCCTGATGCTGGTAGAGGAATAAAGAGGCCTTCACACCTTCAACCATTTTCTTTACAGCGCAATTCCTTGATCTGTCACCAGTGTGGTATGCAGGGGCACAAGATGCTAATGTTCCTGAATACTCCAAGACCCTGCACACATGTGGGTGCCTAGGCCACGTGTGGTGATTCTATCGAGGTGTTTCCAAGAAGTGTGCTGAAGCCAGATCTGGCTCGTCGAAGGTCACCTTAGCCCATCATCTAGAGTAGGGTGATTCTTAGGGATCACTTTGAGGTTTTCTCTTTGTAGTTTTACAAGGATGTAGTAGTTGTCACCTGTACCGTTTTGTGGTGTTTCATTTCATTCAGTTGTAAGCATGGTTGTGGATGAACCTATTTGAAACCTTTGTTCAGTTAGATGTGAGTTTGGTAAAATTCTGGTTTGTGTGTTAAGTTTGGGAAATTTTTTAAGCCTGACTATGAGGAAGGAGGTGCTTCAATCATCGGTGCTCCTTCCATAGGTCCCAGAGTGAAGCTAGCACATAGTCAGGTGAACCCCAATGGTGAAAAGGGCATTGGTTTAATCTCTCCCATTTGGGTGACATGGCTTGTGATATTCCGAGGGTGAAACATTTTTTATATGGTGATGGTGGTAGTTTGGAGGTTCTATCAGTTGGGCCCTTACCTTTCCCCCCTTGTGGTGTGGGGTTTTTGGTCCATGTGCAAAGATTTCATGTTAGGTTAATCTTGTTTGTCCTTATGGTGGATAGACACATCGTAGGTCTCATTGAATTCAGTTTGTCTTGTTTCCTATGTTGGGGAGTCAATTTGGACCTCCATGTGGCTGTATCAGAGTTTTGTTTCATGTTTCTTTTTGGTTGTGTTTAAAGTTTTTATGTTTTGAGGATAAGTTGCATGTACTGGGAGTTTGTTGTTCGTTTGGATTGATCAACTGGAGGTGCTTAAAATTTTGGGTATGAGTAACACTTATGGAGTTTCTTCTTTGGGTCTTGATCCTGTTTTGGCTTTCCGAGGGTGAAAAGCATTATGGTGGGGACAATTTTCACATCCCGAACTGTCCATTTTTTATTTTTTTTATATTTTTGATGGGTCCTTTTTTTGTTTGATTTGATACTAGTGCGTAGGAACTGCATGGTTAGCAGAGACCGTGCGGACAGTCCGGGCACTCATGTGACAGCTTCTGGATTAGACAAAAGTTCATGCTCAATTCGCGCAAAGTCTCTAGAGGCATGCACGGACTGCGCAGTTGCGTTATTCAAATAAAATTATTATTAAAACAAAAAACTGAAATTATTGTTATTAGTTATTACCACTATTGTTATTAAAATTATTAATGACACTTTTTATATAAAAAATAAAATTGTTAAATTTATTATTACGATCATTATGATTACTAGTATTATTACTAATTATAATAATAATAATAGTAATTATTATTATTATTAATAATGAAATTTTATTAGTAATAAATTTTTTTTTTCAATATTATATTTTTTTAAAAGTTATTATTATTATTTTTATTATTATGAGTAATAATAATAATAATATTGTTTTTATTTTGTTTTTATTATCATTATAATTATTCATGTCTTTATTATTTTAGTAAGGTTTCTTTATTTTTTTATTTTATCTTATCATATCTTTTTCTTTTTTGTATTTCTTGATTTATTTATTTCTCTTTATTTTTCCGCTCTTCCACACAGGTGTCTCCCCTCCTCCCAATTGCAGTCCAGCAGCACCGTGCCTCCCTATCCAGAACACCTACTTCCTCCTTATAGAGACCCTCCCTATCTGACGCCCCTCCTCTAGACCCCACTACGTCTGCATCCAGGCCCTTCCTTCTTCTCCTTCACATCGTGCGACGCCTCGACCCTCCTGACCTTTGCACTCTGAGCTGCACCAGCCCTCACCTCGGTCGTTTGTCCCTCTGCATGTCGCCCATCCACCCTCGGTCCACCTCCCTCCTTCTCCCTTGTAGCGTGCCGAAACCCTACCCCGATGCCTCCAGCTAGCTAGCCCCCCTCGCCACACTCCACTATCGGTGTCGCCCCCCCCCCCCCATTTTAGTGCCTAGCACCCACCTCCAGCCTCTCCATCGGCTTCCTTTCTCCCTCCTACTAGAGTCCTCCTACGGATGCCCCAACCAGCCAACATAGACCTCTTTCTTCTAGCAATGAAGCCCCCTCGACCTTCCCTTCGCCTTCTGTGCACCAGCTATGGGCTTTCCCTCTTCCTATACAACATGAGCAGAACCACCACAAGCCCCTTGTCCACTCCACCGTCCACCTCCTATCTGCATTCTACCTCCTACAGTGTGGGTTCCAATACCATTCCCTCCTCCTCGCACCCCCAACACCGCCCCAAGATCCTTTTCCAGCAGCATTGCAACTCCCTACCCGGCATGGGGACCCCCTGCGCAGCTCCCATGACCCCTCCTTACTCTATCCAACGACTTTCACCGGCGACCAGCAGGCGTGACTCCTCTTTCCGGTGCTCACTAGCTGACATTGTACCCACTGTCCATGCACTGCCCATAGAGTTAACTCCACTTCCTACTCTATGGCGACACCGCACCACCCGTGCGCACATGACTCTGACCTGGCGGGACCTCTTTATGGTCTTCGCGCAACTCTGACCAATCAGTTCCCTCCTATCATCCGCCTTCCGAACTGTCACACATCCTACAACCTACCGAAAACCCTTCGTCCCCCCTACCAATGACATTTTTGGCTCCCTGTAGCCCCTCGCCGACCTTCCGGGGTCGAACGACATTTTTTTCAGCTCTTTTTTCACCTCTGTTCCCATGACCAGTTGTGCACCTTGTTCTCAATTGGGAACACGACGAGCCTCCACCGCCGAAGGTGAGCAATTTGGGTTCTCGTCATTTCGCCTACACTGGGGTTCTGGTGAGGTATGCGCTGTATTTTGTTTTAATTATTTTAAATTAATGTTTATGTGGTTTTTTAGTTATTTTATTACAATGTTTAATTGTAGGGTTATTTCTGGTCAGTGTTTCTGTGTTTTAGATTATTTTACTTTTGTTTCAATGCTTTGGTGATGTATTTATGTGATATTGCGGTCGTTAGCAAGTTGCGCGTGCTTGTGCACAACTGTGAGTCATGCCACATTCTTGTAACCAAGTTGCAAGTTGAGGTAGGACCCCCCATTGCACTCACCTTTAAATTTAGAATTTATTAATTGCTTGATATTTTAAGAAGTTTAATAAATGGGAAATATTATTTGATAATTAATTTTTAAATAATTACTCAATGTAAAAAGTTTTTTTTTATTTTATACATGGCACTTGAAATATTTTCTTAATGAATGATGCCCATTAGTGAAATAATTCATGTTTGGACTTTTCACATAATTCATAGAATTTCAAGTGTAGTTCTGGTTTAATGATAAATTATTTCTTCTGAAGCGTGAAAAAGTGTCTTGGTTCTCTTGAGAAATGATGTTTTTCTTTAAAGTTGTTGAAGGATTGTTTGGTACTTTAATAAGATAAATTATTTTTGAAAATTTCATTGGGGTAACTCAGGGGTGATCTTTTGTGTACATCGATTTCCTGAGGTGTGTGTGATGTTTGAGAAACATGATCAGTTACTTGATTGACATTGACACTCACCCCTTTTTATTGCATGTATTGACATGGGAACTTGACATAATAATTGTATCTTTTGAGAACAAGTTATTCCCTCGTTTAGATTACGTATTGGTGAGTGGCCCATAGTAGAGTGGTGTTCTGTTATTAGTGCTATGGGATTGGGCCCCTCAGTTAGGCCATGGAGGGAAACACCGGGTGATGTCATTGAGTAGGGAATACCTTCAGGATGAGTCATATGTATAGTATGTTAAGGATTGTTAACAAGATCCTAGGTTCGAACCATGTTTCATTTAGTGTTTATTTGTATGTGGCGGATGATTGAGAGGTCTAGTTCTGTTGCTAGCCCTTGTGTGCTACTTATTTTCCATTTCCCTTAGTGTGTGTTGTGTATTATGTGTGGTTTTATTTTTGACTAATAACTAAAATATGGATTTCTAAATTGTTTGAAAAATGTTTTAAAATGATATTCAGATGTTCAATTCAAACATTAAACTTGGTTTTAAATTAAAAAGGGCAATGGGTGGTTACATGTTTTAGAAATGAATTTGTGTCTGTGGAAACCCGTTATTTTGTATAATTTAGTTCTAACCTAAAATTGGTAAATTATTTATTTAAAGGTAGTGCATTGGGAATAGTTTGTTTTGCATGCCTAGTAAGTTTTAATACTCACCCCTATAGTGATTTCCTGTTTTTAGTTTTGTTGGAAATTTGACTTGACCTTGTTTGTCGTGCATGAGACATGGTTGTGGTTTGGAATGTGACACTTGAGGTCCGGTGGAGTTTTTCAATTGTGGTCAGGTTAATGTGTTTTTGTTGATTGTTCATTCATTACTGTGTTGTTTATTTAATTTTCTATGTTCTATTTTCTTTCCTCTTCATTATTTATTTTCACTGGGCAAAAAAATTCACAATTTTATTTTATTGATGCCCTGGAGCTTGTCGACAGCCCGGGAGGATCAGGAACGCCTCTCGATCCCAATCGCGGACCGACTCAGGTGATCGGTTCAGGGTCGACCTAGGTTGGTCCTTTACTCATAATGAGAATGATAACAAAGGAATGGTAAAAATGTGTTTTCTCACATATTCATGTATGGACAAAATGTGTTTCCTCAGAGGTATTTTCTAGGCTTAATATTGTTCCAACATTCCATGTTTATATTATTTTTATATGATTTTGATTACATTTTTATACTACTTTACAATATATTAAATACATTTATATTAAACACCCATGATTATGATTTATTATTTTGTATATCTAAGAAAATCCATTATTGTATTTAATATTTGAAAACCTCATTGTGGTATTGTTATTGAAGGGTCATTTTATTAGATATTTCACTCTAACTAATTTGTAATACCTCTTTGTGATATAATGGATACAATATACCTACATGTTCTCTTACTAAGAATTTTACCAAACCTAATTCTTATGCTTCCATTTACAATTTAACAAATACGAATAAATTATATGGGACCTTCAGAAGAGGATCTATATGGGTGTAGTTATGAAGAATATTCACATGTATTATAAAATATGATGTTTATATAGCTAATATACAAGACACTAAAGAATTAAGTTTTTTGGTTTTTTGGTTATTTGTTAGATTTTTTATTTAAATAATTTATATAGAATATTGTTATTGAATTATTAGAATTGGACACTTTAATGTTATTGTGGATACCAATATTATGACATGAGAATATCATAGATGTTATTGAAAAAGAAGAATAAAAAATAATGAAATTATTGAGATAATAATAAGATCTATTTCATCTATTTATCATTTGTATTGGAGCTCTTGGAAATTAACGAGCTACTAAGAATAATGATCACGTAAGGAAAATTAATATTGGGTCAATAAATGATGTATAATAATGCATATGATGTAACAGGTTTAAATTTTTGGGTACTTGAACATGACCAACATTTATGATTCAATTGATTTTTGTGAACATGTGCATTGAGATTAGTTGATAATGAATAAAATAACATCTAATGATACACAAATTTTACACAACAAATGAATGATCTTGTTTTTTATTGTGTTCAAAAACACCAACTATAAATAGTTGGGGGATAGTATAATGAAAAAAAGAGGATAAACCTAAAAATAATAAGATAATGTTATTGATTTTTTATTGAAACCAGTTTATATTCTCATGAGATATATAGTGAATATATTTTTATTTTACTAGACCCAAACAAAACAAGTAGTAGAGACCCACATTTGGATCAAACATTATAAAACATTATGTCATGATATCTTGATTTATTTACTAACATTCATGTGTTTTTGGCTCTTGGAAATGAAAAGGTTGGCCCATTTGTCATAACTGATACTATAGTTGAATATTAAGATGGAAAATTAATACGCAATTTAAATGAGTATGAATAGTCCCAGTGTTTCACCCCCACCTAGAGTAAGAAGATATTCTGGTTGGGGTAATACTAGTGCTATTATAGCCAATAAATGTTCCTTGTTATTTGATGTTTTTTTATATTATATTAGATATTGTCAAGTTTTGATATAATTTATTTAAATTAATATGTTCTTGAGTTTTCATTGCAAGACAATTCATTTGCTATCCCTATATTGGAAGAAATATATGTTTTTTAAAAAACCTTTAGGAATAGTTTTCAAAATGATGTAAAGAAGTTGGTAATTATTTATAATTAAAAATATGGTAACCCAAAAATTATAATTAATCCAAGTTACTTATATTCATTTAAATATATTTACAACCAATCTCATGAATTACCAAATTCCATGAGTGAAGAGTATGAATCTATTAAAACTACTAAAAAACCACATTGATATAAAATATTAGATAAAGAATGTTCTTTTTAAAACAAACTATTGTATATTTTATTTTAATAGTGAACTATGCGGTCATAATAATTATTCTAAAATTTTATGAATTTATGAAAAAATTGTTGATTTAGAAGATTAAGGAGTGAAAAAATCTTACCATTCTTGATGTAGATTATGGAAAATCATGATTATTTTTTTTAAAATCCTTAATTATCTGAAGATAAAATACATATTTTAAATAATTATGTAGTTAAAATAAAAAAATCAGTACTGAAAGTTTTTTCATATAATGAATAAATTCATCGTGGTCAACGATGCACAATTGGAAATCAATGATGACTGGATAATCATTATTTGTAATGGTTTGAAATACATGAGTAAAATACTTGAAGATCATATTATATTAATGAATAAATGGTATATATTAATGAGGTAATTTTTGGAAGAATGTAAAAACCATAATTTTATGTTTCTTGTACTATATGTAAAGTCATGAAATTTACATGGGTCATATGCTAAGACATAGCATTAAGAAAACAGAAAAGTATCTTTCATTAATGGATATTTTGAGAGTCTTGTATCACAAACGACAAATTTTTTGTTGAAATAAGAGAATGAAATCATCCATTAATATATAACATGTATGTTCAAAAAAATATTACCCATGTCCCAGTAATATATGGTTGAAATAATGATGGATTATTTTTTAAGTAGATGCCAATATTCAAAATCCTAGAAAATATGGGCATTGAAATATAATAATAATCCCACCACTACATCATGAATCGATATTAGTTGGTTTTGTGATAATTGAACACCAATATATATATATAATATAATGGGATGTTTTTTTATAAAAATAATATGGAATAGAAGATGGAAAAATTTACTTAAAAGGAATTTCTTGAGAATTATTAGTTAATATTTGTGATATAAAATATTTAAATAAAATACTATTAACTATTGAAATAATTTATTAATTTACAATGATTATAAAAGGCTTTCATATGAGGAATCATAATATAATTAAATAATAATGATACTATAATGATGAAAAATACATTTAAAAATAAAAATCTACTCACTAATGATATATTTAAAAGTATGGGTAATTTCTATAGGCCTATAACAAATAATTAAAATGTAATGATGATTTATGGATCACAAGAACCTATAATAATAAATAATATACTCTTAAATAATGAATTCAATAAGAGATAAAAATATTCCATAAAATGGTGGTGGGAATTACATGGTGGAAAGAAAAAGAAATGTGTTAAGAAAAACAAAATAAATATGATTAGAGTAAAGTTTATGACGACAAATGTGGATATTTATGTATTTTTGGGAGAGAATTACACATTATGGAAGACTAAAAAAAGTAAATTAATTATAATGTTGAAATAAAAAATATGACATAAAATGGGAATAAATCATATAATGAAAATAAATAACTAGTTTGGTGGATGATATATAAGAAGAAATATTAAGGAATATTCCAAATGAGGATCCCATGAAAGCTATGGGGAAGCTGTGTGAAAGGTGATAATATACTAAAAAAATCATAAAAATTCATAACATGGCAACCAAAATTAAAATAGATATTAAAAATAATGATAAAACACTATTGACTCAATGTCCCAAATATTTTCTATGAAAAAGGAGTTTCCACTGAAGGAGAAATAAGTATATAGTGCTAAAAAATTATTGGTTATATGACCATGAAAATTAATATTGGAAATGAAGATAGAGAAAGAAAAAAATAAAATTTATTTTCTAGATGATTTAAAAAAAATCTTATTCCATATGTGAAGGATATATTAAAGCGTAATAGCACCATGGTTCACATAAATACACATTTTTTAAAAATTTGATGGATTATAAAACAACATTTTTTTCACTGAATTATAGCTAAAGTGGAAAAGTGTTTCTTGGTTGAGAAGAATTTTTTTGAAATGTTTCCATAATTGATGACGATTGTTGGATCCAACATATTCCAATATATATTATTATAATTATCCCCCATTATATAGGTAATATATGGAGGTACATGAATGGTATCATTTGAATATTCCTATAATTACAATATAATAATAAGGGACATCAATATTATGGATATTTATAATTGTCATCTTTTTCTATAATAGAAAAATTTTGAAGTGTTTTAAATAATGAGGATTATTTATATAATGTTTCCCTTGAGTGTAAAGACTTGGAAATTCTGGAAAACTGTTCTTAATTAAATGGAAATTTTACGAGTCTGTGAAAATTTACAGTGCGTGATTCTGAGGCCCGAAGTACACGGAATGAATTTCTGAACTTTTGATCGAGTAGGTTCAGTAAACGTTCGAGCAGGATTTTATTACTTTTAAGCCAGTGCTCAGAATTGATATTTGAGGGCACTGTTGAACTTGCAGCGCCATATTCACTTAAAGAGACTTTCACCTCGACGAAAGTTGGTCGATGGTGAAAGTTAGTTTTATGGTTTGTAATGAAAGAATAAAATAAAAATAAAATTGTGCAATGATTATTTTTTATTTGAAGCATCCATGTGAATATTATTGAGGTGGGACCACTTGAGTTTTATCCCCCAAATTGAATTCTCGGGGGTGGGCACCAGCTGAGCTAGAAAACCCCCCAATTTAAAGCTTGGTGGTGGGGACCACCCAAATCTCTCATAATGGGGGGAGGAAACCTCTCAACTCCCTCTTTAATGTGGATGATCCTCTTTAATTCCTCCACATTAATTGTGACAACACAAATAATTTTATTATTCCAACCTATGTAATTACTTAATCTAATTTTAAATTGTTCCAACAATTAAAATTGGGGAAACACCTCTGATTATGGGCTGGATTTTCTTTTGAGAGCATTTGTTGTCAAAGGGGGGAGCTCTTGGTGGGATAATTCTATCCAATGAAGAACATGAATGAAGAAATTCTTCCACGAATAATGCTCCATTGGCAAAGAACGCCAACTTCGACTTCTCCTTTGGGGCACCATTCCAGGAAGAACATTTTTGACTATGATGAACTGAGGCACGATCCCAGAATTGGAGGTGTGTGGAAGACAAGACGAACATCGATAAATTCACCTACATCCCTCCTCGTTGAAGTCAACAATACGATCAAGGTAGGGGTTCATTCATAAATTAATACTTTCCCCATGTTCTTCCCTTGATTTATTTTTTGGGTTTGAGAATAAATCGTTATGGAAGGATGTAAATATTTATGTTCTTCTTCAAGTTCTTTTTGAGCCATATGTTACCACCCTAGCGTGGAGGGTACGGGCCAAACAAACATGGCTCGAACCCTCCGAAAATCTTGTGATGATTTGTGGTGTTGAATGTGAAAAAGGCATCATTCCAACGACACCACTCCATGGCCACCGCGTCCTCGCGAGCTCCCCTCCCTCGTGGCCCCCCGTTGTCGAGCCGCTCCGCCGAACCCATGGATCCCGCGCCTCGCGGCTCTGCCCCCTGCGGCCCAGCTATGCCACTCATGGCCACCACCATCCGCAGAAGCGCCGCCACCGTCTGCCGAGCCACCACCACCGTCCGCCAAGTTGTCGTCGCTGACCGAGCCAAGCCACCGCTACTGTATGTCGATTTTCAGCCCCCGCCGGCTGGGTCGAGTAGCCTCTGCCATCTGCCCAGCCGCTGCCGCGTCCGCCGAGCTGCTGCCACAGAATGGGATGAGCCACCGCTACTGTCCGCCGAGTCGTTGCCGCTGTCCGCCGAGCCGCCGATGTACGTCGAGCCGCCACTGCTGATTGGGCCTAGTAGTTACCGCCGTCCAGGACGAGCCATTGCCCCCATCCTTGGCAGCGCCACTGGTGGCCCTCTGAGCCACCCAATCCGTGCCGCCCACGGCCCTCTGATCTACCCCAGTTGAGCAGCCTCACAGCCTCGCGCTGTCTGCAGTTATGTCACCCTGCGTTCGAGCCTCCCTCACGTCACACCCCTCGTAGTCGAGCCGCCCTCACGGCACCCCCTCGCGGTCGAGCCGCTCCATGGCCCCTTGCAGCTTGCTGGGCTGCACCACGGGCCGATCATGAACCAGTGGGTCAGGTCGGGTCGACCCAAACCGATTCGTCCTAGGCCAGGTCAGTCCGACCGGGTTGGACCGGACCCGAGCCCACAATGACCCATTTACTCTCTTTTGGCCATAACTTTGGCTCCAGACGTCCGTTTGATGAACCGTTGGTGGCGCTGGAAATCATGGAGAAAAAAGAACCATTTAATTATATACCCCACTGGTGTATTTGATTGTGTTGGGGTATAGTCGGGTTGGATCGAGGATAAATCCAACCGGGCCCCCGGGACTAAAAGGCTATTAAATCACATACCTGACATTATATTGACTTGTCGTCTGTTGCATTGAGACCCCATTGATGTGGTGGTCCTTTGAGATACATCTTTGTAGGACATCATTGTAGTTGGAGAATCAACCAGTGGCTTGGGGAGTAGACTCTTCCATAGACAAGCAAGCCTAGTGCGAAAACCTAGTAGCTGGCTGTGACGAGAAGAGTGCTCCTAGCTATCCTGTGCAGGTCATCTTTTACCGATCCTCCACGAGTCATCTCGTATAGATCCTATGTGGGTCAGATCTAGTGTGTGGCTCAGCTCCAGCGATCCTGTGTGGGTCAGCTCCTAGAGATCATATGTGGGTCAGCTCCAGCTATCATGTGCAGGTAAGCTCCTAGCGATCCTGTGTGGGTAAGCTCTAGCGATCGGGTGTGGGTCAGATCCTAGCGATCCTATGTGGGTGAGCTCCATCAATACTGTGTGGGTCAACTCCTAGCCATCCTGTGTGGGTCAGCTCTAGCGATCCTGTGTGGGTCAGCTCCAGCGATCTTATGTGGGTCAGCTCTTAGGGATTCTGTGCGTGTTATCAGTAAATCCTCTTAATGGAGTAAGATGATTTAGTAGTTATACATAATCATCTTTACTACTGTACCTAATGATATACCTGGAGTGAGATGAGTCTGTACCTTTGTGTTTTATAATGATTGAGATGGATTACTTGATAACTTAGGTATATGTTTGAGCATATACCCATGTAGGGTTATTAATTGATTTCATAATTTGTGGTGTATCCTTGGTGGATTTTGTGAGACCATGAGGGTCTCGGGGTCCCTACTGAGTATCATTTTACTCACTCCTACATGGACTATGCCTGCACCTTGTTGTGTGGGATGAAAATGACGGACAATGCTAATCGAGGTTGAGAGTACAAGGACTGGACGGTGCTCAGAGGTGGACCATACAGTGTGTTGGTACGCAGAGGAGACGGATGGATGTGGAGTGCTGAAGAGGAGATCTGTACCTACCCATCATGTAGGAACCTTATAGGACTACACCGTAGCTATATTTCTCTTTCTTCAGTTGTATAGTATTTCATATTTACTTGTAATTTCCAGTTTGATTTTATTTTGGCCCTTTTTCTTACTGTACTTAATCTTTTTCTATACAGTTTACTTGCGTTCGTATCTTTTTGTGAGCTTGGTTGAGTGTGTTTACATGTTATAAAGTCATTTCCTTACCAGTTTTTTGGAATATACCTTTGGTGCTGGTCTCCAGACCCTGGCCTATAGAAGGCGGGCTTGGGGTTAGGCACAGCACGAGCCCCAGGGAACGGGTCGTGGCAAATTGGTATCAGAGGAGTCAGTTCTACAGTGGAACATAAGACTCTGATCTTTCGTTTTAACAGAAATAGTGTTAAGTGTAGCCAGTATGGTTATCAGTTTAGGAAATCCAGTGTTGGTGCGGTGGCTAACATATCCATACACCAGGACCCTGAATTCTAATTACTGACTTAATGCATCAAAAAACAAATTGTGTGTGTCTTTTCAAGAGTTTTCTTTGTGATCTCTTGAGTTAGCTCACTAGGTATAACTTATTGACCGTGGAGGACCTGTTTCTTTTCAAGATGCCTCCACATAGACAACCATCTAGGGTTGTAAGAGTTGTACACATTGACATCCCACTGAACGACGAAGCCTCGGTGCAGGGCCCCTTTTTAGTAGAGGCACCAGCAGAGGCACCAGCGGTACCATTACCAGTTGGGCCACCGATGAAACTATCCCCAAAAGCAGAGGGTGGACACAGCTTGAGCATTCTGCATGAGTTCCAATGCTAGAGGAAACCCAGATTTAGGGGAGTGACTGACCCACAGGCAGCTGAGGATTGGCTGGAGGTTGTGGTGAGAGTCTTCCGACTGGTAGGGACACCTGCCAATCTCATGGTGATACTTTCCGCCATCATTCTACAGGCAGTAGCATACAGATGGTGGGGCTTGTTTCTCCAAGTTCACGATGTGGTGATTCTTTTCTAGGCAGACTTCTAGAGCCTATTTCGAGAAGAGTTTGTACCAGTGACTCTTCACATAGTGTGAATACAAGAACTACTTCATCTACAGCAGGGAAACATTACTGTGGCTCAGTACTCAGCGAGGCTCACTGACCTCTCACTGTACTCCACTGATATGGTGCGAGACCCATTCTTCAGGACCTGGACCTTCGATCAGGGGCTCAGGTGAGATATCAGGGCTTCGATGATCTCACTCAGCATCTCGACGCAGGCAGGGGTAATAGAATGTGCCCTCCTAGTGGATAGTTTCCTTGATGAGAAGTCACCAGCATCGATATCCACCACCAGATGTCACGCATAAGAGTCTTCTGCAGCTAGAAGCAGACAGATTTCATAGAGGTCCAAGTGGACCAGACATACTGCTGGATGACCGCATGATTCATATTCAGTTGTGTGGGGCACCTGAGGCAGAGACAGACATACCAGGAGAGGGTAGTGTTACGCATGCCGCAAGTAGGGTCACATGGCTCATGATTGTCCAACCCTTCATACGGATGATCAACATACGGTAGAAGAACCTATCAGGTAGAGACAGAGGTTCGACCGATGAGGTCCATAGGGAGCAGGTAGACGTGGTAGAGGAACTGGTCCTGCAGCTGGTGGTGGGTGACAATTCAATATGTTACCGCCACCACCACTAGGTGGTCCACCCCAACCGTAGAGAGCAGTTGTACCGGGGAGTGCTTAGCTGCAGGAAGCTGAGGAATATGATCACGACGCTCAGGAGATGATACGAGATATGATATGTGTCTACTCCTCCTTAGCTAGAGTACTTATAGAAATAGGTTCCAGTCATTCTTTTATTTCCACCACACTCGTTCAGAGCTCGGATATTCTAACGGAGTCGTTGGTTCGATCCTTATGGATAGATACTTCTATGGGAGAAGATTTGATGATTACACACTGGTGCCGACATTTTGAGATTACTTTATGAGGCGAGAGCTTTGGTTGGGATCTCTTAGTAGCAACGTCGAGGTCGTACGACGTAATCTTGGGTATAGACTGGTTATCGACAGTCCATGCTCAGATTGTATATATTAGGCACAAAGTGTGGTGTGTCCAAATGGATGAGACCATGTTTACCTTCACCAGCTAGAAGGGAGACTCTTTAGAGAAGGATAGACATACCCAGAGGAGGGTGCAGTCTATTAATCATCAGTTGGCTATGCTTAACCTCGGAGCGGTTGATGTGAAGAGTTTGAGTTATCCTATAGTGGTGGACCAGTATGCGGATGTATTCCCTGATGATGTTCTAGGTCAACCTCCCCACAGAGAGGTGGAATTTTACACTGTCTTATACCCAAGGACAACACTGATATCTACACCAGTGTACCAGATTGCTCTCATAGGGCTTCGTGAGCTGCGGGTACAGCTGGTGGACTTGTAAGTGAAGGGATTCTTCCGCCCCAGTGTTTCTCCTTAGGCAGCCCCAATTGTTTTCGCCAAGAAGACGGATGGGATCTTCAGACTCTATGTTGATTATCAGCACCTTCACCAGGTGACTGTGAAGAACAAGTCCTCACTTCCGAGGATTGATGAACTCTTGGATTAGTTGAAGGTAGAAGGGTGGTTTTAGAAGATAGACCTCAGGTCAGGCTATCACCATCTCTGAGTGAGAGATGAAGATGTGTAGAAGATGGAATTCAGATGTCGGTATGAAAATTATGAGTTCTTGGTTATGCCATTCGGCATGACCAGTGCTTGGGTAGTGTTCATGGGACACATGAACAGGATCTTTCATCCATACCATGATCACATTGAAATAGTCTTCATCGATGACATTCTGATCTACTCGGATACTAATGAGGAGCATGCCTATCATTTTCAGGTAGTAATGGACACACTCTGAGAGCACTGGATTTATGGTATGCTCTCGAAGTTCCAGTTCTGGGTCCGAGAGGTTCACTTTCTTTGACATGTCATCTCGGAGGCCAGAGTTCTAGTGGATCAAACGAATATTGAGGTGGTAATTTTTTGGTAGCCACCCAAGAGTGTGACAGATGTACGATGTTTTCTGGGTTTGTCTGGTTACTACCAGAGATTTGTTCCAGATTTCTCCAGTTTTTCATAACCACATTCAGCATTGACGAAGAAGGAGAAACCTTTCGTGTGTTCGGAGATATTCTAGAAGAGTTTACAGGAGTTGAGGCAGAGGCTTACTATTACCCCCATCATGAGGATTTTAGAGGAGGGCATAGGGTACGAAGTCTACTACGACGCATCAGGGACCTGACTCAGATGTGTCCTGATGCAAGAGTGATCAGCGATCACATATGGTTCCCGACAGCTGAGACAACCCGAGCCGAACTACACTACCCAAGACCTAGATTTAGCAGTAGTGGTCTTCACCTTGATGATGTGGAGACACTATCTGATAGTATAATTCTTTTCAGTGTACTATGATCACAAGAGTCTCTGTTATATCTTCTCTCAGAAGAACCTGAACCTGATATAGCAACATTGGCTTGAGTTCCTCTAGGACTATGACTTCGATATAGTCTATACTCCTGGGAAGGGGAACCTTTTTGCAGATTCACTCAGCAGGAGGTCTGGTATACAACTTCTAGGTGAGGCAATGAAGCAGCTTGCTACTTTACAGATATATTTTGTGGATAGAATGGAGAAACATTCCTTCAGTCTCTTATAGTCACTCCCCCACTTTTTCAACGATTCAGGGAGGTGCAGCGTGGGGACACTGACTGCAAGGCACAACGTGCTCAGATATCCATAGGACATGCGCCTGATGGATTTCTTAAGGTGGGGAGCACAAAATACTCTTCATAGGAAGTACCATGTTACTAGTGTCTGTAGAGACCCGAAGCCTGACGTACATAGACTTTACATTACTTTTGCGGAATACTACATAATAAAAACACACACACACAAGGATCTTAATATTTTAGTGTCTTTGGAAACTCGGAACGTAATCTTCTAATCGTGGTGAAAGATCTTCAATATCTCCCATAAAGATCTTCCCCTTTTTTTTTACCTAAAACCATTCTTTATATCCTGGGGAAAAGAAAACATAAAAGGGTGAGCTCAAATGCTCAGTAAGGGTATACAAAAGAAAAATCAATCACATCATATTCATAAGAATATATCTTTTGGAAATCTTAACCTGCAAAAGAGAGCATAATTTCATAACATGGGATAAATCATAGTAGTGAAATGAAATCACAATAATCATAACTTAAAACATGAACCTTTGTGGCATTCACACATAATCATAGAGAATCATTTCTTGTTAGTCAAGACTCATTGCCAAGACTATCTTAGTGGACAAAGTCCCTTTCTGAATCGAGTTCACTCCTCGTTTCAGTCCTGTATCACTGAACCGAAATAACCTTCCGTTCCAGCCATGTCTATCTCATGAGATATAAAATCTTTACCCAATGCATTGGAGGGAGATATAGGTCCCACCCATCTCATAATGATACCATTCTTATGTGTGCCACAAAATCATAAATCATACATCATTTCATAACCCATGTAAAAAAATGGGATTCTTAAACAACATGACATCATAAAACCATTCATATAAGATAAAGGAATTCATAAACATAATTCCATCACAACATAGTCAAATCAATGTAAAAATATGGATAGAAACAGAACCCTTTATTATCTTAGATGGAAAATAATTTTGATAAAACACTTGAAATGAATTCTTGAGGAAAATATCCTTTCTTCTTCAAAAACATTTTTCCTTTCATAACATGCCATACAACTTTAAAATAAAAGAAGTTGATTAAAAATAAACTTGAAAACTTGTAAAGGAAGATTCTTGGAAATTTTTTTTAAAAATCCATTCATGCCATATAAGTTAAAAAAAACATTCTTCGTACTTTTGTCGGAAAAGTCAAAAAGTACCTCGTACGAAAAACGACAAAGGATTCCTTTCGTACATATTACTAAAAACTCACCGAAGGGTAAAAATGGATTTAAACAATTGTAGGTGGATGGAAATAATATTACATATTGATGAAACATGGATGTGGATGATAAAATACACCCCAGTAAATACTTACGAATAAACAATCTCGGATAAAAATGAGATTGTGATATTTTCCCTTACCTTAGGTCCGATTTGCTTCGTATGTGTCCGAACCTCCTGTATAATGATTTAAATAATGTCATTGACTTATTACAGAATCATATTCATTGTTATGATATCATATATGGTTCACTTGTGACATTATATTACCCGTTCTTTTGTAAATTCCATGTTAAAGAGCGTTTTGGGTAAAATCGTTTCATTTATCGTAGGTGTTTTGACTTGTTGTTCTTGACATTATTATTACTTATATCATGATTTACTTACTTCCAGAATATAAAATATGATTTATATATCATATATATTCAGTATATATATATATAATAGATAGATAAATAAAATGAAAAACACCGTTCATGGAGACGGTAGTCCGTACGTACGCATGAACGCTGTTTTTCTTTCCTTATTGTCTTGAAATGGAAGTAAGTAGATGACATACATATGTATATATATACATAAATCCAGTAGCTTTATAATGTCATATATTTCATTGTTATTTCTTATATATACATTATAATCATTCTTAAATGGTTAACATGGAGAATGAATCTCATCGCGTCGTGGAGACGGTAGTCCGTACGTACGCACGAGTGATGATATCATTTCCATAAATACTGAATTGAATTGGAGTGGATTATACAATATATCAGAATCAATATGATGTTGTAATAACTATTTATAGTTATTCTTTACACCATTATACTCATCCATGTAAGGTGGTGGTGGAAAATAGATTACACCACGGCGTGGAGATGGTATTCCGTACGTACGCACGCGCGGTGATTTCTTTTTCCGTAGGATGGATAGATGGTGAAATAGGGTTGTTTCATACTTATAATAACATATCAGTATATGAGTGATACTGATGTTATTACTTCATAATGAAACAACCTAAGAAGAAGAAGTGGAAGAAGAAATAAAGATGAAAGAATTGGTAACGGTAATTACCTCTTCTTTGAAGCGCCTCTTTGAGACCTCCTCTTAGGGCACTAGAATTGGTCTTTGAGGAAGACCAGAACCTCTAGGATGTTGCTAGGGAAGTGGAGAAGAGATTTTGGCAGGGGTTGGCCGAGCTTGAGTGCTCAAATTGGTGTGAGGAGGAGGGGGAGGAGGTGTCCTTTTATAGGGGAGGAGAGGGGCACCTTAGGAATATCTCAAAATATTATTTTATATTAAAGTCAAAATCGGTTTATAATGGTTCCAAAGGGTCTTATTTCGAAGCTAAAGTGGGGATGGGTCGAAATCCTATCAACCAATAGAATTTAGACAAGTTTAAATTATTTTAACCTTATCAATTAGATTTAACTCTAAGTTAAATAATTTAACATTTACCGTGTCTTTTTGTTTTCTTTCACTATATGGTTAATACACTTACTATAACATGCCAAACGAACCCCAAATTGTTTATTATTAATATATATATCCTTATCTAAGTCATTTGGCCGAACCTTAGATTTTTAGGAATAAAATAACAATTAATAATATAATATTTGATTTAAAAACTATTTTGTGTCAATTTTGACACTATTTGATATATGATTTTTGTGAAAGTCATAACAGAATTAAATGTTCAAACCAAGTTGATTAAATCAACATTAATATATCATAGTATCCTATAAAATTAGTGGAATTCATAAAAAGTCTCAAATTACATTTATTTTGGTGTTTATAACCTCAATTATGTCAATATTTCGTTAACAAGATAATTACTGCATCATCTTTGTGTCATAAATAAATTAAATTATTTGATGTATAAAAATTACAAATAAAATACGATCATGTAGGAAATCTTTTTAGCTTTCTAATGAATATTTACAATCGAATTTATCTTATGTATAACCCCATATTAAAAATGTTTTAGTAAATAAACTTTGATTTTAACTCTTTTAACCCTTCTTTAAATAAATTAATAATAAATGTCCTAATCTAATCCAAGTGAGCCTAAATGGTCATATTTTATTCCTAAGTTTGTTTTTGGTTGAAATACACTTGTCCAATAGGATTAGGAAACGTGTTAGGGTAATAGTAATATCATATTTACCCTTAGTTACCCTATTTACTATTAACCATGGTAAAAAAAGTAAAAAGTTACTATTCACCAAAAAATTATTTTCATCTCATTGAACCACATTTTAGTCCTTGATATTAACCGTGTCTCTCGGATTTTCAAAATTCCATTCACAGAAGCAGTAAAATTAAGTTTTATACAAAATTCAGTTTTTTAACCTACCACTTAGTAGTTTCACTATTCATCAAAAATTGATGTTTTTCAGAACAGTGCCAAAATTTCATCCTAAGCTATATTTCATATTCCGAATTCAAAAATGAAGTCTATTTTACCAAATTCATAACATAGAAATTGCATTAATTAAATTTATAATTAAATCCCGCTGTTAAAACAAATAGCGTGTTTTTAAGAAACAATATCTATCAAAAGATTGACATTTGATTACGTCTGGTTTAAATGTGAAATTACATCCAATGACCAATATTGTATTAAATTGTAAAAATATATTCTAAATATACTTTAAAACCACTCAAATTAATAATTTATCACTATTAATTATTTCGATTAAAAAAGTTGTTTTTAATTATAATTTAGTAATTTTCACTATTCATCAGAATGTGAAAGTTATCCGAAAAGTACCAAAATTTCACCTTAGGCTAAATTCGATACTCCGAATCCAAGAATGAAGTTCATTTTGAAAAATAAGATTTACAGAATTTTAAAAAGTGGTTATTACTATTCATAACGGCTAGTTTTAATAATATTTTAATAGCATATCATTGTTTCGTGAAACTCAGTATTACGTACCACACACGCTATCGAGGAAGGTTGCGATTGCGTGTAATGCAAGGCAAGTCAAGGATGCGTATTGTGCAAGCTCCTTTTGGTGTAGCGTACAACACAAGACATTAGTGAAATAAAAAAGAATATTTTTCATAAAATCTCGGGCTGTTACATTCTACCCCCCTTAAAATGAATTTCGCCCTCGAAATTCGTCGGGGTTATAAATGGTTTACTATTTGAAAGTTTCTTTAATAGAAACCCACATCGTAAAAAGGGAATACCAAAACTTGGCTTTAATAACTAAATTATGAAATGTAACGATTACCCAAATAAACTAATCACTGGGTTTGCACATAGGTGAAAATATGGATATGGAAGAGAAATCTAACCATCATGTTCTGATGGAGAGTGGTAGAGAACATGGCTATGGAAAAGCCAGTAATCACAAATCCATAAATTTGTGACGATCTAAGGTACCATCTGATTCATCAGGTATAAGAGAACTAGGACAACATTTTTGGTTTTCAAGATCATTTCCCCTAAAGTTGAAAATTTGAATTAGAATAAATACTTTATTTTGGTACAATCTCACTTTTGTTCGTGCCTTGAACAATTTCCACTTCATCTCTTAAATAAATGAAGTTGAATTTGTTATTCGTGAAGTGTTAGCAGATCATGTGATAGAATGACGGGTCATTCCATCTGTCTCAAACAAAAGGTTAGCAAAAATTATATGCACAAATCGATCTATAGTGAGATTAATCATATATGGTTCCTAAAATGGACTTATACTTCATATATCATACTGCTTAATATAATAAAACTAGTTTCTACTAAACAGGGACTTCCTGTAGGCCAGTGGTAGGCGATAAAGGCCAGTCGCACTTCGGTTGTGGGTTCGATTCCCACAACCTTGTCCGAAGCGATGGGCTGTCGCCCGTCCTGCAGGTTGTCCTTTTTCTAAAGCTATATTACTATAACATCCCATCAATGAAAATCTTCTATCCTTAAACAATACTAACTTATGTCCAACATAATCCATTCCAATCTTTAGGCTTATCCATAATACTGCAGTCCACTCTCATAACATAGTGAAAACGATTACCAGAGATTTAATACCATCGTTGATCCCCATATATCATAAGATATGTTTTTTTGGTCACATTCCAAACATTCAAAGTCCTTAATCATGTATTCTCTTGAATACCTTAGTGAAAACATGAATGCAGTTAAAAGTTAACACCTTCCACATACCAAAATCCTCAAAATTCTATATACTCAAACCATGATATCACTTAGTCCTTATATCAATCATGAGCTCATGAATACAATCAAACATCTCATTATCGTCTTATCCCTTCATTAAGCGCATATCATCTACTTTCCAAAAATACTTGTACCATTCATCACATACTTTCAAAACTTAAGGAAAGACAACAATGTAACAATCCTTAGATGTCTATTTATCCCATAGTACCATGAGATTACTTATACAACATTACACTTAATAAACATGTAATCATTCCACTACATTCTTTAACCATTGACCAAGCTTCAACAATTCTTTCATCTCACATATCATTTGTAGTCTCATCATCATCATCAACATAAATACTACCCATACGACCATACTGATTCTCTTCATGAGACTTTCCCTTAGGGCATTGGTTTGCATAATGCCCGTACATTCCACATTTAAAACGTTTAACCATTGTTGATGTCGTAGCAATACCATTATCCTCATCCCTGGTGTTAACTGAACCTTTTCCTTTGCACTTACTGGCTTTGTGTCCTTCTTTTCCACACCCAAAGCATCTTCCAGTTCCTTTGAAACATTCTCCTTGATGCCTCTTCCCACATGATTTACATAGGAAAAATTGAACTTTCTTTCCTCTATGATCATCATGAAACTCCATCTTTCTCTTATTAGCCGAGTCAGGAAACTTACCAAATTTTACTTTATTGATCATATTATGAGATTGCTGATTCGGCATAATAATGATGTTTGGACTTCCAAATCCCATTTCATTTGGTTTCTCATGAAGAATATCATTCCATTGTCCATCATATCCTCCATTATCGTGAATCATCTTGTTTCCAGCCATTTTCTAAAACCCAAAAAGAATAGTGTGAGAGGCAAAAATCATGCTAGGGAAAACAACATTATAAAGGGGGAGTACCTTCAATATCTAACATCTTAGGTTTAATTCTATGATCGTTAGCGTAGTTCTAGTACTATAACCTATACGTATACTTAACCTTAGGGACATCCCTAGACATACCTTAGAAATATCTCTAGGGATCTCACTAAAGTTCTCGCATCCTAGTTTCCAAAGGTTGACTAAACCTTTCCTCTGATACCAACTGTAGAGACCCGAAGCCTGACGTACATAGACTTTACATTACTTTTGCGGAATACTACATAATAAAAACACACACACACAAGGATCGTAATAGTTTAGTGTCTTTGGAAACTCGGAACGTAATCTTCTAATCGTGGTGAAAGATCTTCAATATCTCCCATAAAGATCTTCCCCTTTTTTTTACCTAAAACCTTTCTTTATATCCTGGGGAAAAGAAAACATAAAAGGGTGAGCTCAAATGCTCAGTAAGGGTATAAAAACGAAAAATCAATCACATCATATTCATAAGAATATATCTTTTGGAAATCTTAACCTGCAAAAGAGAGCATAATTTCATAACATGGGATAAATCATAGTAGTGAAATGAAATCACAATAATCATAACTTAAAACATGAACCTTTGTGGAATTCACACATAATCATAGAGAATCATTTCTTGTTAGTCAAGACTCATTGCCAAGACTATCTTAGTGGACAAAGTCCCTTTCTGAATCGAGTTCACTCCTCGTTTCAGTCCTGTATCACTGAACCGAAATAACCTTCCGTTCCAGCCATGTCTATCTCATGAGATATAAAATCATTACCCAATGCATTGGAGGGAGATATAGGTCCCACCCATCTCATAATGATACCATTCTTATGTGTGCCACAAAATCATAAATCATACATCATTTCATAACCCATGTAATAAAAATGGGATTCTTAAACAACATGACATCATAAAACCATTCATATAAGATAAAGGAATTCATAAACATAATTCCATCACAACATAGTCAAATCAATGTAAAAATATGGATAGAAACAGAACCCTTTATTATCTTAGATGGAAAATAATTTTGATAAAACACTTGAAATGAATTCTTGAGGAAAATATCCTTTCTTCTTCAAAAACATTTTTCCTTTCATAACATGCCATACAACTTTAAAATAAAAGAAGTTGATTAAAAATAAACTTGAAAACTTGTAAAGGAAGATTCTTGGAAATTTTTTTTTAAAAATCCATTCATGCCATATAAGTTAAAAAAAACATTCTTCGTACTTTTGTCGGAAAAGTCAAAAAGTACCTCGTACGAAAAACGACAAAGGATTCCTTTCGTACATATTACTAAAAACTCACCGAAGGGTAAAAATGGATTTAAACAATTGTAGGTGGATGGAAATAATATTACATATTGATGAAACATGGATGTGGATGATAAAATACACCCCAGTAAATACTTACGAATAAACAATCTCGGATAAAAATGAGATTGTGATATTTTCCCTTACCTTAGGTCCGATTTGCTTCGTATGTGTCCGAACCTCCTGTATAATGATTTAAATAATGTCATTGACTTATTACAGAATCATATTCATTGTTATGATATCATATATGGTTCACTTGTGACATTATATTACCCGTTCTTTTGTAAATTCCATGTTAAAGAGCGTTTTGGGTAAAATCGTTTCATTTATCGTAGGTGTTTTGACTTGTTGTTCTTGACATTATTATTACTTATATCATGATTTACTTACTTCCAGAATATAAAATATGATTTATATATCATATATATTCAATATATATATATATAATAGATAGATAAATAAAATGAAAAACACCGTTCATGGAGACGGTAGTCCGTACGTACGCATGAACGCTGTTTTTCTTTCCTTATTGTCTTGAAATGGAAGTAAGTAGATGACATACATATGTATATATATACATAAATCCAGTAGCTTTATAATGTCATATATTTCATTATTATTTCTTATATATACATTATAATCATTCTTAAATGGTTAACATGGAGAATGAATCTCATCGCGTCGTGGAGACGGTAGTCCGTACGTACGCACGAGCGATGATATCATTTCCATAAATACTGAATTGAATTGGAGTGGATTATAAAATATATCAGAATCAATATGATGTTGTAATAACTATTTATAGTTATTCTTTACACCATTATACTCATCCATGTAAGGTGGTGGTGGAAAATAGATTACACCACGGCGTGGAGACGGTATTCCATACGTACGCATGCGCGGTGATTTCTTTTTCCGTAGGATGGATAGATGGTGAAATAGGGTTGTTTCATACTTATAATAACATATCAGTATATGAGTGATACTGATGTTATTACTTCATAATGAAACAACCTAAGAAGAAGAAGTGGAAGAAGAAATAAAGATGAAAGAATTGGTAACGGTAATTACCTCTTCTTTGAAGCGCCTCTTTGAGACCTCCTCTTAGGGCACTAGAATTGGTCTTTGAGGAAGACCAGAACCTCTAGGATGTTGCTAGGGAAGTGGAGAAGAGATTTTGGCAGGGGTTGGCCGAGCTTGAGTGCTCAAATTGGTGTGAGGAGGAGGGGGAGGAGGTGTCCTTTTATAGGGGAGGAGAGGGGCACCTTAGGAATATCTCAAAATATTATTTTATATTAAAGTCAAAATCGGTTTATAATGGTTCCAAAGGGTCTTATTTCGAAGCTAAAGTGGGGATGGGTCGAAATCCTATCAACCAATAGAATTTAGACAAGTTTAGGATATTATTTTAACCTTATCAATTAGATTTAACTCTAAGTTAAATAATTTAACATTTACCGTGTCTTTTTGTTTTCTTTCACTATATGGTTAATACACTTACTATAACATGCCAAACGAACCCCAAATTGTTTATTATTAATATATATATCCTTATCTAAGTCATTTGGCCGAACCTTAGATTTTTAGGAATAAAATAACAATTAATAATATAATATTTTATTTAAAAACTATTTTGTGTCAATTTTGACACTATTTGATATATGATTTTTGTGAAAGTCATAACAGAATTAAATGTTCGAACCAAGTTGATTAAATCAACATTAATATATCATAGTATCCTAGAAAATTAGTGGAATTCATAAAAAGTCTCAAATTACATTTATTTTGGTATTTATAACATCAATTATGTCAATATTTCGTTAACAAGATAATTACTGCATCATCTTTGTGTCATAAATAAATTAAATTATTTGATGTATAAAAATTACAAATAAAATACCATCATGTAGGAAATCTGTTTATATTTCTAATGAATATTTAAAATCGAATTTATCTTATGTATAACCCCATATTAAAAATGTTTTAGTAAATAAACTTTGATTTTAACTCTTTTAACCCTTCTTTAAATAAATTAATAATAAATGTCCTAATCTAATCCAAGTGGGCCTAAATGGTCATATTTTATTCCTAAGTTTTTTTTTGGTCGAAATACACTTGTCCAATAGGATTAGGACACGTGTTAGGGTAATAGTAATATCATATTTACCCTTAGTTACCCTATTTACTATTAACCATGGTAAAAAAAGTAAAAAGTTACTATTCACCAAAAAATTATTTTTATCTCATTGAACCACATTTTAGTCCTTGATATTAACCATGTCTCTCGGATTTTCAAAATTCCATTCACAGAAGTGGTAAAATTAAGTTTTATACAAAATTCAGTTTTTTAACCTACCACTTAGTAGTTTCACTATTCATCAAAAATTGATGTTTTTCAGAACAGTGCCAAAATTTCATCCTAAGCTATATTTTATATTCCGAATTCAAAAATGAAGTCTATTTTACCAAATTCATAACATAGAAATTGCATTAATTAAATTTATAATTAAATCCCGCTGTTAAAACAAATAGCGTGTTTTTAAGAAACAATATCTATCAAAAGATTGACATTTGATTACGTCTGGTTTAAATGTGAAATTACATCCAATGACCAATATTGTATTAAATTGTAA
The DNA here is from genome assembly GCA_963277665.1 of Viscum album. NCBI lineage: Eukaryota > Viridiplantae > Streptophyta > Magnoliopsida > Santalales > Viscaceae > Viscum > Viscum album. Next base: position 686,331,069 of record OY728129.1, on the reverse strand, counting down.
AAATATATTCTAAATATACTTTAAAACCACTCAAATTAATAATTTATCACTATTAATTATTTCGATTAAAAAAGTTGTTTTTAATTATAATTTAGTAATTTTCACTATTCATCAGAATGTGAAAGTTATCCGAAAAGTACCAAAATTTCACCTTAGGCTAAATTCGATACTCCGAATCCATGAATGAAGTTCATTTTGAAAAATAAGATTTACAGAATTTTAAAAAGTGGTTATTACTATTCATAACGGCTAGTTTTAATAATATTTTAATAGCATATCATTGTTTCGTGAAACTCAGTATTACGTACCACACACGCTATCGAGGAAGGTTGCGATTGCGTGTAATGCAAGGAAAGTCAAGGATGCGTGTTGTGCAAGCTCCTTTTGGTATAGCGTACAACACAAGACATTAGTGAAATAAAAAAGAATATTTTTCATAAAATCTCGGGTTGTTACAGTGTCTCTTTAGGAGGATGTGATCATGGAGTTCCAAACATCCTTTCTAGTGGTACATCCATGAGTGTAAAAGATGTAACAAGACCTCCGATGACAGCACAGGTGGCCGGGGATGAAGAAAGTAGTGGCAGCGTTTGTCTCACGATGCCTCACTTGTCAGTAAGTGAAGGCGGTGCATCAGGTACCAGCAGGCTTAGTTCAGCCTTTAGAGGTCCCAGAGTGGAAGTGGGATGGAATATCCATAGACTTCGTGAAGAGTCTTCCACATACATCCAAGGGTAATGATTCGATTTGGGTGAACATTGACTGACTCACGAAGTCGGACCACTTCCTACAGATAAGAGAGTAGGGTTCAGTAGAGAGCTTGGTATGCCTCTATATGGGGGAGATTATGCAGCTACATAGATTACCCTTGAAGATTTTTTCCGATCGTGAATCACATTTTACTTCCCTGTTATGGAAGGGGTTGCAAGTGGCTTTCGAGACCAAGCTTCATTTGAGCACTGCCTTCCAGCCTCATACAGATGGCCATACTGGGAGGACCATTTAGAACCTTGAGGATCGGCTAAATTCTTGTTTCCTCGACATTGGTCGCTATTGGGATGATCACTTGCCTTTTGTGGAGTTTTTATACAACTACATCTATCACACCACCATTGGGATAGTACCTTTTGAGGCATTGTACAAGTGACCTTGTAGATCACCTTTGTGCTGGACTGATCCTGGGGTGTCCGAACATGTGGGACCAGAGATGGTACGAGCTACCATAGAAAAGTGCAGATCATCCAGGAGTAGATGAAGATTGCACAAAGTAGGAAGAAGTCTTATTCCCACGGGAGACGGAGACCTCTGGAGTTCAAGGATGGCCACAACGTCTTTCTACAGGTCTCACCCCGATGAGGTTTACAGAGATTTGGCTGAGGTAGAAAGTTATCTCTGAGATTAATCGGACCCTTACAGGTCCACAGTAGAGTTGGTGGGGTGGCTTACTGCTTATCTCTTCCAACTTATTTGCATAGGGTGCAGGACGTCTTCCACGTATCCCAGTTGAGAAGATACGTGCATGAACCTTCCCACGCCATCGACCATGGTGAGGTGGGTGTCGATGATGGGGTGACTTTTACAGAGGTTCCATTAGAGATTGAGGATCAACAGGAGCGGGTCCTTCAATGATGTTTGATACCTCTAGTGCGCGTTAGTTGGCGGAAGAGGAACCTACAGGAGAGCACATGGGATCCAGAGGCTCAGATTCATGCTCAGTACCCTCACTTGTTTTCGTAGTGTGAGTTGTGGCTTACGGGGATGCAAATCCTTGAGGTGGAGAGAATGTAAAGACTCAAAAATTACTTTAATTTTTTTAATTAAATACGAATTTTACGAGTCTGTGAAAATTCATGGCACATGATTCTAGGGCCCGGAGTGCCTAGAATGAATTTCGGAAATTCTGTTTGGTTATATTGAGTAAATGTGCGAGCAGGTTTTTCTAATATTTAAACCGGTGCTCAAAATTGAAATCTGAGGGCACATTTGAACACACATCACTGGTATTCATTCAAGGAGACTTTCACCTCAACGACAGTTGGTTGATGGTGAAAGTTAATTTTTGGGTTTTTAGTGAAAGAATAAAATAAAAATAAAATTTTTTAAACATATTATTTTTATTTTAAATACCCATGTGAATATTGTGTAGGTTGGACCACAAATGTTTTATCCTCCAAATTGAATTCTCAGTGGTGGGGATCACCCGAGCTAGAAAAACCCCCAATTCAAATATTGGTGGTGGGGACCACCCAAAACCCTCATAATTGGGGGAGGAAACCGCTCAACTCCATCTTTAATGTGGAGGAGCCTCTTGAATTCCTCCACATTAATTGTGCCAACACACTTACTTTTATTATTCCAACCTATGTAATTAATTAACCCAATTTGAAATTGTGCCAACAATTAAAATTAGGGAAACACCTTTTATTTGGGTTGGATTTTCTTTTGAGAGAATTCATTGGCAAAGGGGAGAGTTCTTGGTAAGAGAAAGATCTCCAATGAAGAATGCCAAAGAATAACTTCTTCCACGAAGAATGCTCCACCGATGAAGAATGCCAACTTTGACATCTCTCTTATGGAAGCCTTCCACGAGGAACGCTATCAACTAATATGAACCGACACATGGGCCCTAAAATGGAGGTGTGTGGCAAACGAGACGAACGTCAAAAACATCAACTTATTCCCTCCTTGTCGACGTCAAAAATACGTCAAGGTAGGAGTTCATTTGTGAATAAATACTTTTCCCATGTTCTTCCATTGATTTTGTTTTCGGGTTTGGGAATAAATCGTTGCAGAAGGATGTAAAGCTTGACGTTATTCTTCAAGTTCTAGTTGATACATATGCTACCACCCTAACACGGAGGGTACCGGCCAAAAAAACATGGCCCGACCCTACGCAAATCTTGTGATGAGTTGTGGTGATGAACACGATAAAAGGCAATGGCACATTGGCACCGCCCCATGGCCACCATGGCCTCACGACCTCCGCACCCTCGTAGCCTCACCACAGTTGAGCCGCTATGTGGAACCCACTGCCACTGCTGTCCACCGAGCCGCCTCCATCGTCCGTCGAGCCGCTGCAGCTGACCGGGGTGAGCGGCTGCCATTGTCTGTCGAGCGGCCGACGCCATCCGACGAGCCGCCGTCATCGACTTGGCTGAGCATCTATCGCCTTTCGCTGGGGCACCGCCACCGTCTGCTGCACTGCCTCCGCCAACCGGGCCAAGTAGCCGTCGTCATCCACTGGGACGCCGCAGCCATCCACTTAGCTGCCACCGAGCGGAACGAGCCACTACCACTGTCTGGGCCGATCCGGTGCCGCCGTCCCTGGCAGCGCTGCTCGTGGCCCTCCAAGCTGCCCTCGTCACGCCGCCCATGGCTCTCTAAGCCGCCCTAGCCGAGCTGCCCGCTGCCCTCCGAGCCACCCTAGCCGAGCCTCTCGTGGCCCTCCAAGCTGCCCATTCCACACCAACCACTACCCTCTATGCCGCCCTAGACGAGCAGCCTCATGGCCTCACGTCGTCCGCGGCCGAGCTGCCCTCATGACACACCCGTTGCGGCTGAGCAACCCTTGGGGCACCCCCTTGTGGCTGAGCTGCTCTGCGGCCCCTCGGGGCCTACCAGACTGCCCAGTGGGTCGGGCTGCACCACAGGCCAGGCCTGACCCAACAGGTCAGGCTGAGTAGAACCAAACTAGGTCGGCCCATGCCGGGTCGGACCGGGTCTGTCCGACCAGGTCGGACCGGACCCGAGTCCACTGTGACCCATTTGTGCTCTTTTGTAAATAAAATTGGCTCCGGACATTCCTTTGATGAACCATTAGAAGTGATGGAAATCTTGGTGCAAAACAGTCCCTTTAAGTATACCCCACTAGAGTTTTGTATTGATTTGGGGTATGGTCAGGTTGGATCGAGCACAAATCCAGCTGGGCCCCCAGGACTAAAAGGCTAATAACTCACAAATTGGGTGTCCGATTGACCCGCATTATGATGCGTTGAGACCCCTACGATGTTGCGGTCCATTGAGATACTTCTTAATAGGACATCGTGGCAGTTGGATAATAAACCAGTGGCTTGGGGAGCAGACTCTCCCAGAGACAATAAATCCTACTGCAGAAACCCAGTAGTTGGATGTGATGAGAAGAGTTCTCCTAGATATCTACGGTGAGTCATCTCCTAGAGATCATGCTCAGGTCAGCTCCTAGCTATCCAGTGTGGGTTAGCTCCAGTGTGCGGGTCAGCTCTTAGAGATCTATTGTGGGTCAGCTCCAGTGATCCTGTGTGGGTTAGCTCCTAATGATTATGTGTGGGTCCGCTCCAGCGATCTTTTGTGGACCAGCTCCTAGCGATCATGTGTGAGTCAACTACCGAGATCCTATGTGGGTCAGCTCCGAGCGATCCTGTGTGGAACAGCTCCAACAATCCTCTATGGTTCATCACCTAGCGATCCTATGTGGGTCAGCTCCAATGATCTTGTGTGGGTCAGCTCCTAGCGATCCTGTGTGGCTCAGCTCCAGCGATAATGGGTGGGTATACTCCTGGAGATTCGGTGCGGTTTAGTAGCAGAGCCTCTTTACAGAGTTATATGATTTAGTAGTTATATCTAATCATCTCTACTAATGTACCTACTGATATACCTCGTGTGAGCTCAGTTTTTACCTCTTTTTTTCCTCAAGATTGAGATGGATTACTTGATAACTTAGGTATATGTATGAGCATATACCCATGTAGGGTTATCTATTGATTTCATACTTTGTGGTTTATCCTTGGTGGATTTTGTGAGAACTTGAGGGTCTCGGAATCCCTACTAAGTATCATTATACTCACTCCTACACAGGCTATACCAGCACCTTGTTGTGTGGGATGCAGATGATGGACAACGCTGATCGAGGTTGAGAGTACCAAGATTGGATGGTGCTCAGAGGTGGACCATACGTCTTGTATGTACGCAGAGGAGACAGATGGACATGGAGTGATAAGGAGGCGATTTGTACCTACTCTTCAGGTAGGAACCTCAGAGGATGACCCAGTAGATGTCTTTCCCTTTCTTCATTTGTATTGTATTTCAGTTATACTTGTACTTTTCTGTTGCGATTGTATTCTGGCCCATTTTTTCATATTTTACTTACTCTTTTTCTATACAGTTTACTTTCATTCATATCTTTATGTGTGCTTGGTTTCAAGTGTTTATAGGTCATAAAGGCAATGTCTTCCCAGTTTTTGTGAATACACCTTTGATTTTAGTCGCCAGCCATTAGCCTATGGAAGGCGAGCTTGGGGTTAGTCATGGCACGGGCTCTAGGGAATGGGTCGTGTCATTGAGGTTGGGTAAAAAATCTAAGAAACTCCCATAATATCATTATATCATATTCATATTTTTGGTTTTTATACATGATAACTATTAAATGGTTTAAAAACATCGATTATAAAAAATCATGTTTTTTTATTTGTAAAATTGGATTTTCCTTATATTATGTATATAAAATATATTTGATGAATGTAAAAACATTTTAATAATTATATAATATATAAATTGATTTAATATCATTCAATATTATTAATTATATTATTATCATTTTATTCTATCTGGCGCATAACAATATTTTTCTTACAGAAACCTTTCAACTATATTCAATTAGTTTTTATATTCATTTTGGAATCAAATAAATTTAAAAATATATTTTTATAACTTGGTTAATCCAATACATAACCTCCCATTTAATTTCATGAAGTTAATTTTCATTTTAATTAATAATATTAATAGTGTTTTATTACACTCGACAATGCGTGTAACACAAGATTTAAATGAAGATAATTGGGACATGTAACAGAGGATATTTCTTTTTGCATTCATTGTAACATATATAAAAGATTAATTTATTTTAAATATTCAATATCTCAATAACTCTTAATATTTTCTATTACCTTTCTATTTTTGGTGTTATGTGTCATACACGTTAACTATCATAATGTTCTCACATTAGAATAATTTGGTGTTACATATAATTCTAGGTATTATAATCTTGTAGAATTACTTATACGAATGTATAAAAAACATTTTTCAAAATATTGGAATAGAGAAAAAATGGTTATATTTTTATAAAACATGATATCAAAATTAAAAACCTATAACGAAGGAAATTATAAAATAAAATAAACTGAATAGAATTGATAAATAGTTGTGAAAATTACAATAAATTAGTTTCAGGTCAATTATTTAATAAATATGAATTTATAATTCACTAGGTAAAAAGGATATGAAATAAAACAGTAATAATGTTATAAGGATTCTTAATGGAAACTCATTTTATATGGGTTATCCCTATTTCACGACATCATTTATATGAATAATACACTAATATTATCTAAATTTCCTTACATATTTCTTCCATTTTCATTTCAGTTATATACAAGTTTCCAACATGAGTTTCTGAAGAAACAAAACCAGAAATATTTTCCCAAATAGTTCATCGTTCAAAAAAAATATTTGGATCGTCCTGATTTTTTCTTCTTATATCATGCATGATAATTATTATAACTGATATGTTATTCCCTTGTTCATTTGGGAACCCCATGTTTATTCATTAAATAATTTTTAATGAAATCCTTATGATATCCATCAATTTACATTTGAAAATTCAAGAATATGATTCCAAAACGTTCTATGTGGCATATATGACCATGAAAATATTATGATGTGACATGTGGGCCAGTAATTATATAACCATCCATTGCATTGGATATTGTGATGTATCTTATGAGAAAATATGTAATATGAGTGAACATGATTCTAGACTAGTTCACAATGATGATGTTAAGATTATGCACATAATTTATGCATGAAAATAATGCTATATTTTTTAAGAACTATACGTGGTTTTTGACCAATATGTCTGGCTCCTTCATTTTTATTCTTTTCCACATTCCATGAATTTATTTCATAATTCCCTCATGATGTTAATGATGATCATATTCTTATGATATGGTGATGATGACTATACTCACCCAAGATGTATTCATTTATGTACCTTGTTCATCCTCTTACTCAACTCATATTTCAACCATTTCTTTGATTTATATCCTCTATTGATTACATATACTATAGTAAACATGATATTTTAATGAAAAATAAGAAGGTTTAAAAAAATTGTGTTGTATTATTATCACATTATGTATGCACCAAATTCTCCCAAGACACAAAACCTTTTGATAATGGAATTGTATGTCTATTTTTTTGTTTACCAAAAAATAGTGTAATAGTTATTTAGTAAAAAATAGGTTTTCTCTATTACTTGGGAAATGAAAAGTTTAAATGTTTCGATAAGGGTAAGAAGACTTCTTTAGAAACCTCACATGATTGATTTCTTAGGACAGAATTTGGAAGTGGATGATTGAGGCACTTCTTGGGGTGCTGGATTGTATTGGATTCATTTTGCCTCATTTGTATAGAATGTATATCCTACTACCATTTATATCGTTTTTTTCTTAATTTTATGATACATGAAATTTTATCATCATCATTTGTATATTCTACTATTAATCTTTTGAGTTTATTCTTGTTGATAGATGTTTATTCATATCTTATGGAATTTTTTTTTGTTGCACTATCATGATTCAACTATTTATCTATTATTTTAAATTAATGTTTATCCACTAAAAAACTAATAAATATCCTCTCAAAGGACACACCCTAATCCTTGAATTCTACTTGGTATCCTCTAAATTACGCAGAGGAATGATTTTGGCTAGGTTCCAAAAAATCTCAGGGAACCATTGTGTGGCACCTTTGTTGGGACATCACAAAGTAGTGTTAGAGAAGTTATTCATTTGATTTGTATTATTATATTTAAATATATAATGATTTTTAGAAACATGTTAGAACATTTTCATGAGATTTTCCTAAGAGTACCTAACTTATTTTTGGATTAAATAAAATGTTTCCAGTGAAGGGGATATTTTTTTCTATTTTTACCAATTACAATTGATATGATTTCACTGCATGCTGATAACATGGGTAACCTTTTTTTATATTAATAATGGATATTTAACATTATCTCAGTATAGGAAGGATAATTGTTAGATTAATAATTATAAGAATATAGAATTCACATTCCATGAATCTACCATTACATATATGTGTATTCCACTACATTATTTTTTTTGTTTCCCATTATTCCTTAGTGAGCCATGTTTTTGAAATATGGTTGTGTTGCTAAAATTTTATAAAAGGTAAACTATTTTGTTATTTTATCTATTAACATAAATATAAATAGTTCTTTCATGCATAGGTATATGGATTCATTTTAAATTGATAGTTTCTACCCATGTTAGCTATGTAACTTTTGTTACATGAGCTCGGATGTGGCTATGATTGAGAGACTACTAGTTTTAATTAATGAAGTGTATAGGATAATGTGAATTGGAAGGGGTAAATTACTTAGTAAAGCCATCATATTGTACCCATTACATTCTATGAATTAATGTAGAGGGTCATGAATGAAATAAAATGGGTTTCACTTTTAGTTATAAAACGCATAGGCCATTATTATATGGGAATGAAGTTCCATTTTATCAAAACATGTTATATTTATATAAGTAAATAAAAACATCAAATTTAAAAATTTTACTTATAAAATATCTTTTTTCCTAGTAAATGTAGAGGGAAAGTTAAATTTACCCTTTACCTTTTGGAAACACTTCAAATTAAATCTGAAAAAATACTAATAACTTGACCTTCATTGTTTGAATTTGAGGTAGTATTCTATGTGTAGTGATAACATATTATTTGATATTCTTATGATATATTTTCTTGCTATTTTAAATATATACTATGTTATGTGCATTAAATTTGTTGATACATTCCACCACAATGTCCTCGAGTCTTGTTCTAGGATGATTCAATGATCTAGCACTAGAGATAGTTGGCCCTAACCATCTAGTCTTTCAACCCTGAATACCACTTGAATAACATATGACTATTACCAAAATATTCTCTATCATACATATTTGATAATTTTTTCTATGTGTGATGGTGTCTATAATGTGTGCTCTATGACCTTATCCTACGATGTGTGATTGGACTCACATGTTCCTACAGTAGTATCCTCCCATCTTCTTAGAGAATGGTGGTCCTCTTGATACTGAGTCATTGATGGTGTCCATTCATTCTATCATTGAGAATATGTAGACAACATACAAGATGAGGGGAGATGTTGAATCCTATATTTCATGTGATTCCACCATGTGCTAGTGTGATTTGTTTACCTAGGTTGGTTTTCATCAGTACATGATCTGGGCTAACATTAAAACACCATTCTATGATTACATTTTCCCTCACATGATGAGAAATAACCAAGACATGGATTTAATTCACATGGAGATAGGAAAATTTTCCATCATGGAGTATTCATCATGTTTTACCGAGTTTCCGCACTTCCCCCTCTTTTATCTGTCAATAATCCATCACATGAGTTATGTTTTAAGGATGGGATAATGTATGACCTCCACTTGTATGTCAATGTCTTTCACATAAATACCTTATCAGATATATTAAATTAGGCTCTTATAATTGAGAAGAAACTAAAAAGAGATTATATTACTGTGAACAAAGTTTTAGTTTCAAGGTAGAGTAGTAGTCCCTTCAGTAGTAAGGAGAGTAGCCTTGGGTATTCACCTCAAACTAGTGGTGACCAGATTATATGTGTCAGATGAGAATATATATGGTATTAGTATGGTTGGAAGGGGAATATGAAACCCCAATGTGACAAATACCTTTTTGAGTATCTTTCCAGTGTCTATACATGACATTATTAGGGATTTTTTAGAAACATTCCATGTCATTCCAATGGAAGAGGATCTGCACGAGATCCACCATTAGGGGTATGATTAGATGTGACACATCATGAGGTAATTTCGATTAGCAGTGGAAGGACATGATGAGGAGGGGGTCCTCGACGTGGTTTCTAGAGTTTTGATTATTAGCATCAATGGAGTAGTCCTACTCCAGGTACTCAAGCTATGTCATTGGGTCATGGATCTGACTAGTTTGATGATTTACAGTCAATACACGAGGACCATAGTACAAGACCATCTATAATAGTAGGTAAAATTATAGATCATCCACTATTGTATTTTTAGTGTTCAATATAGGTTACTCACAATTTCTTATCTCTCTATTGACAATAGAAGGTCCCCAGATTGAAATTTAGTTCTTCTTTGGTGTGATTACCTAGAACTCACCATTGGGATTGTAATAATAGGGAATAAACCAATGTATATACATTACCTTTAAGGTGTGTAGTTATCTAATTATATGGGACCAAATTTTATTTGATATTATGGAATTTGATTTCATAAATGGGATGGACAGGTTGATTACCTAGCATGCCTACGTAGAGAGATATCACCCTAGGGTATCATTTATCTCACTAGACCGAATAAGTAATATCCACAAGGGTTAGTGTAATGTATATTCCAATAGATATATACAAGATTATCATGTTCTTGGTGGATTTACTTGCCATATTTTCTTGGCCATTCTGGTGAAGCAGTCATTACATCTAACAAATTTTTCTCTTATGGAAGATCGTTTCAAGGAATTTTTTCATAATGATTTCCCCTTATTAGCTCTTAAGTGAGAGGTAATTTTTATAGAAAATATTGTTCTAGGAGAATTTCATGTGTCATATCCTCTATATAGGTTGGAACCCATGAAGATCCTGGATCTCAAGAGAGTTTTGGAGGATCTGGAGTCCAAAGGCTTTATCAGACATAGAACTTATTCTTAGTGTTAACCCATTATTTTCACCATGAAGGTGGATAAGAAATTAGGGTATACATGGATTCCAGATGGTTGAACTAGATTATTGGTAAGAACATGTATCCACTACCTTGAAAAAATTACCAATTTGACCATCTCTTAGGTTTTTGGGTATTCTCAAATATGAAACTGATATTGAGCTATCATAAAGTGTGAGTTAGGGCTTCATATATACCATGCACAACTCTCATATGTCATTATAGAATATATGAGTATCAATTTATTCTGTTTGGTCTTATGAATGAACCCACTGTTTTCATAGTCATAATGAATATGTTTTTTCCACCCCAATCTGGGTTCTATTGTTATGGGTTTTTGGGATGAAATCAAGGGGTACTCTCATAATCAATGAAACAATGCTAAACACCATGAGATCATTTTGAATATAATAATAATGAATAATATATATTATATTAATTATATTTTCCCATTATTGAACCAAAAAAATATAATAGCAAGGGTCATATTATCTCAGAATTAAGATAATCATTCGACCCTAATAAGGTGAATGATGTGGTTTCCTTGAGTAATCCTAATAAAATGTTGGATATATGATTTTTCTTTAGTATGGATAGATATTAAAATAATTTCATATAGAAAATATCACACCATTCTACACATCTTCCTAGTATTACCATGATGGGTGAGATATTCTTGTGGTAAGTAGTATGTGAGAAGGAAATTTTGGAGTATAAAGGAAGGCTTAAATCAGAACTGATTATGATCCTTCCAGAGCCTGGAATATTTTATATAATTTCTTATTCAATATGCATCTGTTTTAGTGAAGTAATGATGCATGAGGATAGATTCATTGTGTATGGGTATCATGAGTGTATACCTAATGACTATCAGTAACCAATAGATGACCTCAATCGAGAATATATTTTCTATTCCTTATGCTGCAAGAGACACTATTTGATCGGTGAGGGTCTTGTGTTGTATAAAGACCATAAGATCCTAAATTATATCCTTTCATGATGTAAAATTAATCTTGTTCAATGAATATGGGATGAAACCATTTTTTATTTTAACAATGATCATGTGTATATGCCTAGATATTGAAATGTTGTAGCTAATACACTAAATGGGAAAACTCATGCATAGGTCATACAAGAAACAAGTGATGAATAGAAATTAATGGACTTCAATTCTAACATGAATCTCCTATTTCATGAGACTTGAAGGGTAATTTCATATACCCTTAACTATTAACACTTCTATCCTTGATAGGGTTAAGATATGGTGGGTTTCTGATCATGAATTCTAGGTTCCCTGGAATTGTATTTCTGGTGAGGACCCACTTACCGACTTGTTTGTTCATGGGGATGACACAATATATTTAAATAAAAGTTTGTTGGTACCTACATATATAGTAGAGGAACTGATGTGAGATTCTCATACTTATCATTGAGTAGTTCATCTAAGATTTTACATTATGTATCAAGATATGTGACACTAGTATTGTTAGTGTGTGATGAAACCTTAGATTGCATATCTTATTGCTATGTGTTCAACTCTTTAGTGGGTGATGGTGTAGCAGTAGTGGAATTCTAGATTGTAACACCCATTTCAATTCACATACTATAAATGAAACTATTATAGTATATTTTTTTTGGATTACAGAGGTCACAGTGGGGAGCAGTTCAACTTAGGTATTTATGGATCGATTGAAAAGTATCCCACTTCTGTCATATCTGAGAGAATTTATCAGTGGATGAGCAAGGAAGACTGTATGTTCATGAGATTTTACATCTATATAGGGTCCCATTTACTATAAATTCATATTTTTATGCTCATTTTATATAGGGGTTTCTCTAGGGGTTACAGTGAACTATGAGTACCCATGTGCTTCTGCGAACAACTTTTCACCATCAGACTGATAACCAGTTTGAATGGAAGACACATGTGTTAGATGACATGATTCAAAAATTAATCGTAGATTTAGTGGATTATTTGGAGAATAATATCCCTATAATTGAGTTTACATACACTAATATCATTCAAGAGGAGACATATATGGATCCTTAGAGGCCTTATACAAATGTACATGCCTATAACGACACATACAATTCATAAAAAGATATCACATGGGAATATTAAAATAATAATTACATAATATATGAAACAAACACTAGAACAATATAGGATTGTTAACATTAAAAATTGGGAAAAATTATATAAGGACTCAAAAAAGCATCTACATCATCTCCCAATTACATCTTTTTTACTATAACCCCATTGGACAGATCTTACTTAATAACTTTCTTCATATCCTTGGGATAATAAATGTATTAAAGGATGATCTTAGAAGCTCAGTAAGGGTACAAAATGGAGATATCAATCATAAATTTATCATAGGATATAATAAAATAAAAATTTTAAATTATATCCAGCATTTAAAAGATTATGATATCATGTCAAGTTATAAAAAATATAAGTTCACAAAGAATCAATGAACATAGTGAATTACACAAGACATGTAATTGAGTAATAAAAATAATAATAGATAATCATTTCCATATTAGTCAAGTCACATTTTAATGATGATCATAGATGAAAAATTTCTTTATATAATCGATTTCACTCATCGTTCTAGACCTCTGTTGTTGAAACAGGTTACATACCATTCAAGACCTATATTACCAAATCGGGACCACATCCCATTCTAGTTTTATTTATCTAATGAGATATAAATCATTACCCAATGAATAAAATGGAGTAATTGGTCCCACTATTCACATAATGAAAACCATACATATGTCTACCAAAAGGAACATAATTTATTCATCATACAAGAACCCATAAAAAGATATGGTTGTCACTAACAAACATTCAATCATAATATAAACCATCTAAAAGAAATATGATTCATAAATATTATTCCATCATTTAAATAAACCAAACATAGAAATAATAGGGATAGTATACTTGAAAAAATCACTAAAAAATAAAAAGGAAAATTATGTAATGTTATCATAAAAGGAAAATAATGTTTATAGATCACTTGAAAAAAATTCATGAGGAATTTATCCTTTCCAAAATGAAAATGTTTTCCATTCATAAAATTCATCTAAATTTTAGAAGAAAAAATTTTCATTGAAAATAAAAATGTATACTTTTAAGATATTTTATAAGGAATTATGGATTAATGAAATAGAAAAAATATATTCATGTTGTATAATATAAAAATATTATTTTTATAATACTATCGAAACCTCCACAATGTTCCTGGTTTGGAAAATGGAAAAAATATTCATCTAAAACTATTTAGTAAATATTAACACATGAGTAAATGTTAAAATAAAACATTGTAGAAGAATATAAAAAATATTTTTCAATTTCATTATGAAACATGGAAATGGAAGATAAATATTTTCCAACAGATTCTTATATAAAATCAATCCTAAAAAATAATGAGATTGTGAAATTAACCCCTACCTTCGGTCAGATTTCCATCAATCATTTCTAAAAATTGGACATAATAATTCAATTAATTCTATAAATTTATACCATAAAAATTTAATTTTTATGAAATCATATATGATAATACTATATAATCTTGTCATCGGTTTAGTTAATAAAATTTTAATATTAACCTTCTTTCTAGTGTTAACAACTTCATTTTTCCTTTGTATGTTTTATCATATATGTTTGTGTTCTTGTGAATAGAACATAGTTACATAATTTACCAAATGATATTAAGCTAATGTATAACTTATTAAACAATTATATACATTAATATAATCATCTTTGAATGGTGAATATGATGTACTAGAAAATGGGACTATACCCATAGTTTTCTTGAACAGTCGGTATAAGTGACATTTTATTACCTATACTCACATCTCTTAATAAACCTTGGGTATAGGGTACTCGCATAAGCACGAGATGAAAAACATTCTTTGGGAATGACATGGGAAAACCAATACCCACAGTTTACATTGAAACGTGGGTATATTTGAAAACTATACCCACGACTTTCATGAATCATGGTTATATACCTAAGTATATAATCCTATAAACACGGTTTATAAAAAATGTGGGTATAGATGCCAGCTATAACCATAATTTCATTTAATAGTGTGTAAAGTGTCCCTTATGTTTTGCATGTAAAAAAATATATAACATAATATGTGAATATATAAATATAATTGTAATTAGTGCAGTGGTAAGGGGGTTCAGTGCTAAAACAACAGAGTGGGTTCAAAACACTAGAAGGATGTTTTATTTATACCAATTTTTATAAATATATATAATATAATTTATATGTATATAAATATAACTATAATTAGTGTAGTACTAAGGGACATTAGCTACCGAGCAGCAACCCAGGTTCGAAACACGTGCATAATTGTTTATTTATACCCACAATTTATAAATATAATATATATATATGTATATGTATTTACATATATATATAAGTTAATTTACTATAGTGGTATGATATTTCAAAGGTTTAGCAAAGGCAGGGATTCAAAATTCAACAGTGTCATTATTTATAGATGGTTTGGAGTAATATAGTTAACTATGTATAGATAGAGAGTAATGAAATTTCAGTAGCTCAGTTGGTGACGCGTTGTCCATTTGTAGTGTAGGTTACGAGATTGAAACATGCTAAGAATTTGTTTCAATTTATGCAATTGAAATTAATATAATTATTCATATATAGCTATATATAATCGTAAACGGCACAACTATATTGGGAGACACTACCTGGTAGTAAAGAATGTTGCAGGAATGAAACCCTCCCGACTGCATCGTTCTTCTACCGATGATTTAAATTAATATATTTAGATAAATATAGATATATATATAAATAAGTTCATTAGTTAGAATGGTTGGGTGTTAGATATTGGAAGAGAATGTCATGGGATCGAAACCCTCAAAAAAAATTCTAATATGGATGATGACGTTAATATAATTAACTCAATATATATTATTATATATGAATGTTTGGTAGCTGGAGTGGTGAGCCACCGTAATAGAAAATGCCAGATCATGGGTTAGAAACCCTCTTCTTAGATTTTTCTAATATTTATAACAACTATTTTAAAATCATATGTATTAGGTTTTGACTGGGTAAGAAATGCGTATATGGCTATGACATGGTTGAAAAATGATATTCCTGCAGTTTGGACGACTGTGAGTATAAGTTATGGAGCTATACCGATGCCTGGGTTGCCCATGGTTTTCAAAACTATGGGTATATCCTATAGCCAAGGTTTTGGGGGCTATAAAAATTGTTTTGAACTATGGTTATAGGTCATTTTACTAGTTGTGATTAAAAATGTATCTCATCACATCATGGAGAAAGTATACTATATGTACCCACGATTGATGGTATCATTTCGTTAATGGTTAATTAGTTTTGAAAAGGATTGTATATTAATTTACTAGATCAATATAATGATAAAGGTATCATATATATATATATATATATATATATATATATTAACTCAATCATTATACTCGTCCAGATTTTGTTGTCATGAAAATCATATTAAACCATGGTGTGGAAATGGTAGGCTGTACATATGCAAGGGCAGTGATTTCATTTTTCATGGAAAGGATAAAAGGTGGAATATGGTTTTTCTATAACAAAAACATCTGACAATATAGGTGATACTATATTTTTTACATTATATGTGAAACAACACATGACGAAGAAGTAGAAAAAGACAAAATCTTAAAAGCATTGCTAAACCCAATTACCTATTCTTTAGAGAACAACCATTGGATATCCTTATAGGGATACTTGGGTTTTTATTTTGAGAAGAAAAAAACCTATAGAAAGTGTATATGGAATATTATAAGTGTAAATGGTAGGGGATATCCACGAATCAATGCACAATGTGATGTGATGAAGTGGGGGATAAGGTGTCCTTTTGTAATTTAGGTGAGGGGACCTTTTGGAAATTCAAAAAATATTAATTTATCATAAATTATAACACAATCCAATTACATAAAATATCATATTTATTCAAATATATGATTATATAAGGTTGTAATATCATCAATAAAATTGATTTTTGATTTGTTTTAGTTTAATTTTAAACTGTATAATTTTGATTAACCCTTAATTTACATATTTTAATTTTCACTAAGTTAACAAATCTTATTATATTAAAATATTGAAAATTTTAATCATTTGTTGTAAATTAGACGATGAAAGATAAATTTATATCCTTCGAGACCATATTTTAATTAATTATTATTTTTTAAGATATTTTATTACTTTTAATTGATTTAATATACTATTATTTTGATAAAATATCATTAGTGTCAATTTTGACACTATTATTTACTTGGACTCTCAAAAATTTCATGATAACAATATAAATTAAAAAAATTATTTTAGGAATAATATGTAATGGTAACCTATAAATTTATCTTATTACATTAATTAGCTAAAATTTAATATTTATTAATATTTTTAGTAACATTTATTTATCAAATGTAATAATTAATAAATTAATTATTAAATTAGTGTTGTTTGATTATTTAATTTAATTATTATTTAACTAAAAATAAAAAATAATATACCATGATAATGATAAGTATTCTTTCTTTCATAATAATGTTCGTAATCAAATATATATTTTGGATAACCTTGTATGGAAAATAATATATTACTGTAAACATCAATGTTACATATTTTATATTTTATTAAATAATGTATTAAATTTTAATAATATCATATTTATGTCCCAAAAAGTAAAAATTCTAATTTTATTATGGAACTACATTTAGAAAATTAGAAATTTACCTATATATTTTTTCATAAAAAATGATTATCTTCATGTGGACACATAAGGGATATTTAATACATACAAACTAACAATTTTTTGGCTTTCCATGATTTAGATATTATATAAGTCATTTTCATGGGATTGTGTCCATTAAACAATAGATGTTTTATCCTTACAAGTTAACAGTATAAGTATATTCATCAAATAAATTATTATTCATGTGTTAGGGACATTTTATATTCTTGATATTACTTCTATATTAAATTCCCAAATTTTCCCTTTACCATAGTAACAAAATTTTCCAAATTTACTATTCATATTAGGATAAATATAATTGGGATATATTCACTAAATTTTATCATTCTGACTATGCATTTGGAATCCATTTTCCATAATTTAAAAAATATAATCGGAGGAATATATTTTAAAATAAAACTAATAAAACCCCCTGAAAACCATTTTTCAGACAGAATCCCTTTTAAAATATAAAATGTTCTCATACAGAATTTAGGTATAAAATTCATTTCCAAAAAAATATTTTTTTTATTTAAAATTAAAATCAATTAATTAATATTTAAAAACACATCAAAAACCTAATATTACTTTTTTAATAATTTAGAACAAATTACATTTTTTCAATACAAATTATTATTTTTAATATTCTATAAAAAATAAGTGTTTATGAAAACTATAAAAAATTAATTTTAAGTTTATTTTGACATGACTAAATTTTTTATTTTCCTAACCCATATTATAGAACATCAAAAAATTAATAGTTACTCACTAAAATCTGATAATCTTATTTTTGAAGATAACATTTTTTTGAAGAATAATGTGAATTTACTAAAGGTTGTGCTATATTTTTCGAAGAACATACTGATACATACTTATTGAATAAGAACATTACATTCATTTCATAAATTAATTGTTCATATTTATTCTATAAAATTTAATGGAGGGGTTATAATGAACATATAATATTTTTTCTATTTCGTTAAACTCACAATTGTGTGCAACAGAAGCTATAACATAATAAAAATTATTTGAATAGAGATATTTTTTAAAATATTGATGTGTTATATTCTACCCTAATTAAAAAAATTTCCTTTAATTTCATCACTTTTATTCAATTATAAGAGGATAACTCTGCCTCATCACATCTTCAAGTTCCCACCTATAATCCTCTAGTTGGTGGATCCCCCAAACCACATTAACCAAGCAAGTGATCTTGTTTTATAGAATTTTTTATATTTGATACCAAATCATTGTATGTTGTTCATAATAATAAATAAATGTATCTATATGTATGAATTCATAGTTTATTACATGTGAAGGAAGGGCTATTTAGTTTCCTAGTAAAGAAACATCGAACACATGATGAACATGGGAGAGATTCGATTGAAGTGATAATCAATAAATTATCTTCCCAAAATGATCTATAATTTAAAAAGGACACTTATTCAAGCCTTATTTTAACATTATTTCCAAATTTCAACACTCTATTATAGGGATATATTAATTAAAATACATTTTCACCCAATTATAATTCTATATTATTTCATCAATTGTAAAAAACAGCTTTTGTCGACTCTGAACTGCTGATTTGTTCTGTTGAATAGATCAAACATAATCATCCACATCCCCAAAAATATTATGTCCTAAAATCATTCATTACCAAAAAAAGTTCATGAATGTTGGAGTTATGCACTTCTTAACATATAGGTCTTCGAAATGATCCTTCCAAATACTAATGTGACGATTATTATTGTAAGACAATTTCACCAAAGGTAGGTGTTGATACCAACAACCTTGGAAGTATATAGGGATGGATATCAAAATTTATTTTATAGTTTCAATTTTCTTATCAGACAATCCATGTGTATGAGGATGATAAGTAGTCTTGAAACATCACTCTGTATCTAGATCCTGCTAAAGACTTCTCTAGAACATCGATGTAATCCTCAAATCATGACCAGATATAATGTAATGTGGTACTCCAGGAAAACACACCACAAAATTAATATATTTTATAAAAATTTGATCATGAGGTAATTATTATATGATGGTAAGGTAGTGTTCTGACATCGTATGGCAGTCAACTATAATACATATAAAATTATAGCCTTTAGTTGTTTTGGGAATTCTAATGAAAAAGTACATGGAGGTGTCCCTCTTTTCTATTCATCTATTATTAATGGTTCTATCATCACATTAGACATCATTCACTCAATTGTAACATTATACAAAACCAAGAACTAAAAAACATACAATACAATATCTCTCTGCATCCCATCTGACCAAAAATACTATTTCATGTCCCTATACATCTTCATACTTCTTGGATGAATATAAAATTATAAACAATGATTCTCATCCAACAACTGCTTATTTAATTTTAGTATTGGAGGAATAAAAACATGGATACTAAAAATATTATTCCATCCCATTCAAGAGTGAACTCAATAACATTTCTCAAATTATTTTTTAGCTCTACATATTCCTTATGTGCCTCCTTAATCTCCATCTATATGGATGTTTTAACATTAATTTGAGAAATATAATATGAATTCCCAACACTATGATTTCCATATCCATCATTTCCAAATCCTTAAAAATTGGATCTTTTTTTATCCTCATCATATATAGGTATATTGGTCATTTCAAGTCAATGAACATGACACCTTGTTCTCATTCAATGGTTGGTAATGTATTTATTAGTAATAATAATTAATCAATTCCAACCATCTCTATTGGAGTTTATTCATCCCCTTTTGCGAAAAAAATATAATTTACTAGGTTATGATTTGTATATATGTCACACCTTTCTACCTAATGAAAATTACAACATATTTTTAATGAAAATATTACAACTTTAAATCCAATGTTGTATAATTTATCTCATGGATATTCAATTATCTTGAGGCATAATCTATCACCAAATCATTTTACATGTGAAAAACTTGCATTCCTTGTTGGATGCATCACTGTAGATAACAAAACATTCTCCACTATAGGGTTGTGTGAGCATATGTTCACTGAATTAACATATTTTTAACTCTATGAAATTCACATCACATTATGTCATACATATGAAATTAACTCCTTTCCATGTAAATATGTAGAGTGGATTGGAAAACAATGAGAAATATTTCACAAAAGATTGATAATATCTATCCAAACCTAGAAAACATTCGATATTAGTTACTATTGTATATATTAGAAAATATTCTATACTATATGTCTTTGCCAGATCAATAGATATCCCTCTCTTGAGAATATGTAACCAAAAAATGAAACATTTCGAATCCATAATTCACAGTTGGTAAATTTCTCATGAAGAATCTCATTTCCCAGGGTCTTCATAATAATCCTCATTTGATCTAAATATTATTCAATGATATTTGAATATAATATAATATCATCTATAAGGATTACCAAAAACTGATCAGCAGAGACTCTAATGACTCTATTAATTACATCTGTGAAGATACTGGTGGAATTAGTAAGACCAAATGGCATCACTACAAAATTATAAATTTCCATACCTTGTAACAAATTTCGTAATGGGTATATCCTCATTCATGACCATCAATCGATGGTTTAAAAAATAAATTTCAATCTTATAAAAGTATGGACCTCTACTTAGTTGATCAAATAATTCCTCAATATGATAAGTGGGAATTTTTTCGTGATAATAATCTTCATTAGTTTTCAATAATCAACTTTGTGTCTCATTGATCCATATTTATACTTAACAAATATAATAATTGTACCCAATGTTAAAACATCATGGAATATAAATCCATTTTCATGATTCTCTAGGTGTTTTTCTTCAAATATGGAAACACAATTGGGGCCATTCTATATGGATTATTTTAAATATGAATAACACCTACTATGAGATACATTGAAACTTGAATTTACAATTTTGTGGAAGACCAAGAAATTCCTCTAAAAAAACATCAACCAGATCCCATAAAATAGGTGTATCATAAATGGTGTGTTTCTCTCTGACCATCTGAGATATGTATAATTATTTTATATGAATTGAGACCCACAAAATGGATGTTATTTCCACTAGATGTTCATATTCATCCTTGTATCAATATATGGTCAAATATTCATTCATAATATGAAATGTGACTTCCCTTCAATGGAAATTGATATAAGATCAATAAAAATAAATTTAATTTATGCCACTAATAATATGTAATTCATCTAATGGAAGGATCACAATATTTTAAAGAAAAACATCCCTAAGAAAAGTAACCAAATAAGAATTATAAAATTCAAATTTGACAATTATTCCATTAAGTGTTTTTTAATCTAATCTCAACTTCTAATTGTGGAGGTAATACATCGATTCCCTCAAAAAAAATATAAGTTAATGGGTTGGTTGATACAGAATCAAATAGAGCCATCTCTAATTTAGAGTGGATGATAGGTGTACCATTCACCATTTCAATATCATACTCCACATCACCAATATTGATCACATGTTATTTTACATTGTCCTTATATTCAAGAGGTTTCTGTCATCAATCATCATTGATAGCCCTTATATTTGACACTGGTTAGCATTTTGAAAATTTTACTTGTACTTGAAAAATATATGTGTGGGAGAGGAATTACGTATAAAATTTTCTCTATTCACATATATAGTGATATTTTTCCCATCACGTCAGTAATAAATTTCCCAATGATAATGTTTCACTCATATAAAAAATTTACAAGTTCCATTAAGATATTTTCCTCCAAGTTTAATTCCACAAATTGATAATATTGTAAATCTCATCTTATCTTTACTATGGGTTTTATATTTTCCCCTAAATTCAATTTTTATAATGATGTTGATCTCATAAGAATGGTGGAAAAATAAAATATCCATCTCAACCTCCACATAACATATAATGATTTCCTCATATCCATTGAAGTGTTTTATCACTAATTTCAATCAGAGACATGTTATAAGACATTTATGAATCGATAAATATTACTATCAGGTTGGATGATAATTCCAGAAGCACACCTTGTGAGTATTTTATCATTTTACTTATAGGTACCAAAATATTCATAATCCTTTTTATTAAGCTCAAGAAACTCATTGAAATCCTTTCATATTCATTCATATGACAAAAGAAATGTAATTAATGAAAAATATGTTCTTGAACTAATCCAAATCCATGGAGTCAATTTCAACTCATTACATCGTATTCTTGATGACAATCCAAAAATTATCTAGATCACCTTCCAAATGATAGGTGGCCAAAATTACATTATCATGTTCCAAACATTAGATAACATAAATTATCATGTTTTTTGTACCAATCCATTATTCACCCACCAATGCACCATATGACCCTTTGAAAGAAAGGGGATTCTTCCTCATGAAGGTATCAATAAAATTTTGTTTCTTCCATTTTTCATTTGGAATTCATGCATGACTCATATCCTAATAATGTTATCTGGTCGCATTAAAAATATTTCTCATTCCATCACCCATAAAAATATATTTCTCAGGAGGAAAATCATTGAATTATTTTTCACATTCAACATTAACACAGTTCCTTTGGGTTCTATCCACTGACTAGAAGAAAAAATAATAGATTGAGAAATAATAATCATCATGGTAAAAAAACCTAATGACATTAAATTACATAAAATTTATAAATTTATAACACCTTCATTTTTATCCAACGTTATTGATGAATATCCCCAAAAACACTAGGATTGTATCTTATATATAGACTTATACATTCTATTATTACTAATGTTTTCTTATCCTAGTTTCAACAGGATAACTAAACCTTTATCTAATATAAAATATAACTATCCATACTTATAATTCATAAATATTAAATTTAATAGAATAATATTAATTAAATAACATTAGAAAACAATACTAGAACCATATACCTTTATTCAATTAGGAAACTGGGAAACATAAAAAACTTATAAATAATTTATCTACAAAGTCTCCCACTTATTTCTTATTTACTATAACCCTTATAGACACATCTTACATAATATATTTGATCATATAATTAGGAAAATAATCAAATTAAATGGTGTTATCTGATGATTTTAAGGGTAAAAAGGGATATATCAATAAAATTGTACTCATAAGAAATAAAAAAGATTTAAAAAAACAATATATCCTACATATTAGAGATCATGATATCTTGTCATGGGACAAATCAAAGATGTTCATCAATAATCAATGAACACATTCACTTATTTCATAACCCAGTACAAGGAATTATGGCATATAAATAATCATAGATAATCATTTACATGATAGTTAAGGATTATTGATAAGACAATCATACCAGAAAAATTCCTTTACTAATCTATGTTGACTCCGGATTTCGTCATTGTGTTACTAAATTTGGATTATATCACTTTCAAGCATGTATTACTGTTCCATGACCACTTTTCATTCAAGTTATTTTTATCTCATGAGATATATATCTTGAACCAATTCATTAGAGGGGGATATAGTTCATAACTGATATATAATTATGACTATACATATGTGTCCCACTATAACATAATTCAATCAACATATCTGAACACATAAAAATAAATGTGTTTCATAAAAATCATTCAATAAAAATATATCCCATGGAAATGAAATTGGATTCATAAATTTTATTCCATCAAAAGCATAAGGAAACCATATTAATAATAGGTATAATTTTTAGGAAAGTATCCATTATTTATTAAAAACATTTTCTTTTCTTAAAATTCGAATCAATATTAACATAAAAAATTTTCATCGAGAATAAAATTGTAAATTTGTAAGGAAATAATCATGCAACTAAGGTTCCATGGAAGATGAAAAATCCACTCATTCCATATAACTTAAAAAAACATTTTTTTCATAAATTTAATAAAAATGTGACAGAGTTCCTTGATTGGAAAACCAAAAAAAGAATCCTTTTAAACCATTTAGTAAAAATTCAGACCTGGGTAAAAATGAATTCAAACAATATTAGAACAATGATAAAAATATTTTTAAAAGACATTTTTATGAACCATGGAACTAGAAGATAAATATTCCCTATAATATTCTTACATATAAACACTTCTGAAAATATTGATATTTTAAAATCAACCCATAATTTAGTTCTCATTTACATCATTCATATCTAAAATCCCTTTATAATGGTTTATAAAATGTAACCAATTTATTCTATAACCATATTAATTCTTATTATTTCATATATGATCTTTTGATATTATTTTATCATCCGTTTTTTATATTATTTCATCATTTCCCTTCATTTTGGTGTTCACTAATTTATTTTTCCAGTGAATATTTTTTCATATAAGTTCATTTTCTTATTCATAAGATATAGTTCCATCACTTGAATAATTTTATTAATCTATTATATATATTATTTATTCATTATATAAATTTATATTATATGGAATTAATTTTTATAATAGAAAATGAACTGCATCATATCCTTGAAATGATCGGTCGTACGTACGCATGTGTGATTATATCATTTCCATAATGGTGAAATTTTCTGAAATAGGATGTTATATTAAATTATAGAATCAATTTAATTTTTAAATTATGTTATATTTATATATTTAATTTCCACCATTATAAACATACCAATAAATTTTTTATGAAAAATATATAACACCGTGGTGTGTAGATAGTATATTGAACATACACATCTGTGGTGCATTTTTTCCATAGAATAGATAAAATGTACAGTATTTTTATTCCCTAATATTAATATCTAATTATATAATTAATAATAATGTTCTTACTTTATAATTTATAAAATACATGAATAATAAGTAAAAAA
Source organism: Viscum album (assembly GCA_963277665.1). Lineage (NCBI taxonomy): Eukaryota > Viridiplantae > Streptophyta > Magnoliopsida > Santalales > Viscaceae > Viscum > Viscum album. Next base: position 686,305,679 of record OY728129.1, on the reverse strand, counting down.
AATAATCTTAAAAGAGTCGGTAATGATGATTAACTCTTCATTGGAGAACATCCTTTAGATATCTATTTACCAAAACTAGTGCTGGATTATTGAGAAGAAAATAACCCCTATAAATTGTCTAGGGAAGTTTAAAAGAGAAATATTTAGTGTTTGGTCTATCATGATGGGTCAATGTGATATGAGGTTGTGAGGGAAGAGGTCCCTTTTTATAGTATTAACAAGGGATACATTTGGAATTTCAAAAAAATATTAATTTATAATAAATTAATTTTCAATCAAAATATATCAAAAATTTAATTATTTATAATAAAAGATGATTGAAGGTTTTAATTTCATAAACTAAAAGATTTTTTACATTTTTGTCTTAATTTAAACCAAATAATTTTGATTAACCCTTAGTTAACCTATTTTTATTTTAACTATGGTAACAATTATTTTAATATCACAAAGTAGTAATTTTTTACTTGTTTGAAGTCAATTATACATTAAAATATCAATTAATAACTTTATAGTCCATATTATAAATATTTTCTATTATTTTCTATTGGTTATTAATTTTTAAATAATATATTAAAATACCATTTAGAGACAATATAATTAGTGAAAATTTGGACACTATTATTTACATGGACTTATAAAAATGTCAAGATAACATGTTAACATCAAAAAAAATATTTCATTATATACACACATGGCTAAGTTATTATATTAAAATTTTTATGACAATAATTATCTCAAATTTTATTTATTTGAATATCGTTAGTAATATTTATTTGACATTTCCACTAATAAAATAATTACAATATCTATGTTTTGTAATTATTTAATAATCGTATTTGTTAACTAAATATTAATAATAAAATAACATGATGAATAGATTTTTTATATGGATATTTATAGGAAAAAATATATATCTAGTAACCCTATATTAAAAAGGATATAACATTTAAAAAATGAATGTGGATTTTTATATTTTTATTAAATATAATATAATAAATATAATAATATTAACTAAGAGGCACAGAAAGATAGATATAATTTTTGATCATGAATGAATAATTATTTAGTCAAAAATTTACTATTATATTATTTCATGAAAATCGTTTTTCCTCATGTGGATACATAAGGGATATTAAATAAAAAAATTACCATTTGTGACATTATTTTATTCCAATATTTTATAATTAATTTTCATTAGAAAGAGTCTATTAAACAACTTAATTTAGATCATTTTTCATTAAGTGTCAAAGTATATTCATCTAGAAATTTTTTTTCATTTGTTAATTTCATTTAATAATCTTTATAATTTTATTTTTATTGTAATTTACTCAATTTTCTATTTACTATAGTAACAATGTTTATCTAGATTGTTATTCTTATTAGAAAAAAAACCAAAGGGATATGTTTACTATGAAATACCCTATTAATAAAAATTTTGAATCCATTTTTTAAAATTAAAAATATAGATGTTATAGAATTTAATTTAAAATAATACCATTAAAATTCAATGGAAAAGTTTTTTTCATAAAAATTCCAATTTGAAACAAAATATTTTTTTAATAAATTAATGTATGAAATACTTTTAAAAAACTATAATTTTATTATTTAAAATTAAAATTAACTAAATAAAATATAATACATTTAATATTTTTGATTTACATTGTAAATAATTTAAATAAAATAATTTTTTGAATAATAATTGGTATTTAAACTATTCATTAAAAAATAAATGTTTTTAAAAAAAATTAAATAAATATTAAGATATTTTTGACATGTTGAAAAAATATTTTTCATCAAATTCATTTTCAAAGATTATAGAAATTAATATTAACTAATAAAAAATATGAACTCATTTTTATTGAAAATGAAATTTTTTTAAGAATAAAGTGATTTTACTAAAAAAATGTTTGATCATTTCCTATCACTTATGTAGACATTTTTAATGAATTATAAATTTATATTAATTTTAAAAAAAAATTCCATAATTATTCCATCATATTTAACATCTATGTTTCAAGAATCATATGTAATTTTTGTAGTTTGTTTAAACTGATGAATGCGTACATCAAAAGATATTAAAGAACAAAAAATAATTTTTTTTTAAATATCATGTTGTTGAATTTAATTTTACCACAGGTATGATTAGTGGAATAAGTGTAAGTAAGACAGGTTCATCATCTCATATACAGGATTTCTGATCAGGTTCACTTGATCTGATATCGTATGATGACTGCATAGTCTAGATAACATTTTTATGTATATCATAATTTATTACCTCTACAGTTCAATAATTGGGTTCATTTTTTCTTACAAGTATCACCCATGATTTTCAATAGGTGGATACATTGGCAAGGAAAATTTTCACCCTTTTTAAGGATGTTTGGGATTCTTGGTAGTGTTTTTCTAGTAGCCTATCTATTTATTTTACCTCAGAGGTACCATGCCTTGATTTATTTCTTCCATATTTCTAATATTTCCAATTTCATGTAGAAATATCTCATAATTTGATCCTAATTAGGTCTCATTGGATGTTGATTCTTTGTTTGAGGAGTATCCCATATGAATCATTGACCAGTGCATGAAATATCACTAAGGGTGGTCAGTCCTATAGTGGGTGCTATTGAAAAATGAAAATGTAAAAAAGTGACCTAGGAGAGGGATGATGATATATGTACTTAGTGGAAAGATTTCTTTTCAGGCATAATTTTTTCTCCCATGGATCTGTAACTCTTGGATGAGTTTCTTTAAGCGGGAAGATAGTATGAACCCAGATTTTGTTTAATGATAAAATCGAATAAATTTTAGTCAAATTATTTATCTGATATCTATTATGGGTTCCTTATGAAGAAAAGTATATTTTTGGGGGTGTATAGGGATTTTTTGGAGTTCAAAACACTGGATTATGAAGAAAATGCAGTATGACACATGGTTAATTGAAATAGTGTGAGGGAGTCTGCATTGTTTTTCTAAACTGTCATGTTTTATGTCGATGGAAAATAAAGTTTTTTAGTTTACCCTAACCATGAACCCATGGGTGAACAACTATGTATGTGGTCTATAATTCTTATAAAATATATATACCATGGTTTTTTCAGGGTTTTTCAATCCATATAAGGAAAAAGTGTCACTTCTCTCTTAAGGAAGTGTGGTGCAAACGGTTGGTGCATGTTTTGGACAATCATGTTTCTATATTGTGTGACCAACTATTTCTTGGTAAAATAAAAAAATACCTTATAATTCATTTAAACCATATTTTTATTTCACAATTAGCATTCACATATGATCGATGATTCCATTATTAATGATCTCAAAGGCCACCAAATCTATTCTGTTTTATATCTCCATTATCTGATGTCTGATCGAGCTTCGTTTCATCTCATTGAATTTATGCTGATAAGATAAAAAATTCATAGCCTCATTTCATCATTTATATTTCCCTAAATGATTTATTCTTGATCCAGACTCATATCACTATTTCGATGGTGTTGATCTATTCTTCAGTTTTCTTCCGAATGTTGCTAAACTAAGGGTTGATACCGGATGTGGAGAGTGCTATAAATTTTCAGTAGGTTCTTTGTGGCCAATCCCTCAATATTTAACCTTGTAATAAACTATATCCGTTATACACACATTAGTTTCACTATTTGAGGCATATTAAATTTTTATGACATATTTATAGTCGTTTTTCTCTGGTTCAAGATCCCTTTTCATTTATGTTATTTACATTATTAGAAGTTATGACTTCACTGATGACCGCACCATATAGAGTGTTTTTTATTCATGTCCTAATAAACCATGTGAGCCTATATGAGACACCATTCAGGTGTTCTTGGAATTTTTATTCTAAGGTATGTTTTATAAATTAATAAACTAATTTATAAATTGATGATAGATTATAGTTTTCACTTTACCCTTCTATAGGATGTGTTCCATATTTAATAAATGAATCATAAATTTTAAATTTAAGGCATATACGTATATATCACATTTCCAAGATAAATATAATTTAATTAAAATTGGCTGAATATCCTTATCCCATATTTTCATTTTATTTAATGTTAATGATCTTACAAAATTAATATGTAATTAAACTAATAATTGGTTTCATGTCATTTTTTAGCCATATTGCCTAAATTGAATGGAAATGGAAAGACCGGAGGAATTGTTATATGTCATGAGTATTATATATCCTAATTTAATAAATTTAATAATTATAATATGCCTATTTCATATAGATATTTTTTCTTTATAATTGTGGTCAGACTTAATCCAGCCTTAGATTCTTCAAATAATTTTGTGATCACTGAAAGGATTCCATTCTGATTTACGGAAGAGATTTTGAAGGGAGATACACATCTTTTAACAAGGTCCTACCCTTTTATTGGATTCATATCATGACACCTTAAGATACCATCACTATCATCTATACATTATGATACCTCATATACACTCCACGTATCCTGGTGTATGTCCTCAAACACATGGTTCCATAGATTCACCCTATTGGGTGTAATTAGGATTATCATGTTCTTACCTTGGGATAAATCTGTGGACTCAGCAAAAATCATATAATGTGTAATTTTTTGTATAAATTCCCCTTGGAATACACAAGGGATATTTATTTATAGACTACATGTAACATCCCAAGTAAGTAATTAATAATAGATATTTTTATCTATGCCTATTAATGATTAAGATAGTGTTATAGAGGCTTAAAATGAAAATAAATACAATCTTAGGCATGTAATACACTAATATTCTTAAAAGATTGTTTTAGTGCCTTTTGATGGAAAACCATTTTTGAATCTATATTTTGACAATTTTATAAACTATGTTTGTCAAAATAAACTTATCCTTTATGATTGGGACATCAAAATTTACCTTGTGTGAATTTTTGGTATTTTTCTGACAATGTTCATTTTTTAATGAATAGTGAAAAATACTGCATTTTACATCAAAACTGCTTTTTAATCTAATTTATTTATATGATTAAATTATGTTTTGAATTGGTTTTGAAGTGAAATTAGAATATATTTTTACCATTTTATCCAATGGTGGTCATTGGAATCAATTTCACTTTGAAATTAGACTTAAACTGGTGTCAATCTTTTGATACTTATTGTTTTGTAAAAACACGCTATTTGCTCTGGCAGCGGGAATTAATTATTAAATTAATTAATGTGACTTATATGATTTGAATTTTGTAAAATAGGCTTCATTTATGAATTCGGAATATCAAATATAGCTTAGGGTGAATTTTTGGTAATTTTCTGAAAAACTTCAATTTTTGATGAATAGTGAAACCACTAAGTGGTAATCAAGCAAACTGATTTTTCAGTTAAATGAAAGTTTACCACTAATGTGTTTTGAATTTTGAAAATCCGACATACATGGTTTTCATTAAGAAGTAAAATGTGGTTCAATGAGATTATAATAATTTTTTGGTGAATAGTAACTTATTAAGTTCTTAATCGCGATTAGTGGTAATTAGTGTAGTTTAAGGTATAAATAATGCTTTAATAAAATGAAATGACCTAGACACATGTCCCAACCTCATTGGTTATGTCATGGCCGACCATGACATGCCATGGGTAAACTTGGGGACCCCATGGATCCACTTTTGTTGGGAAATGGCATAAATTACTTTTTATTTAATGTTAAAGTGAAAATGACACAAACATAATATGTTTTACGAAAACAATTTATAAGTGGGGTTATACAAGTCCATATTTTGATTATAAATAGTCATTGGAAAGCTAAAAATATTTCCTACATCATAGTATTTTTTTTATGATTTTTAGACATTAAATAAATTAAATTATTTATGACATAATAATGATGCAGCGATGACATCATTATTTGACGATTTAAATAAAATGGAAAGACAATGTAAACTCTATGAACTACACATGTCCAAAACCAATTGGATGAGTGGATTTCGAACCCTTATCACCTTATCCACGAATTATATCAATTTGGGACCTTTTAAAACCGAAACACATTTTCAAATAAAGTAATATTTCTTTACTTTCCAAAAGTGCCCCTCCTCTCCTCTTATAAAAGGCCCCCACCTCTACCTCATTTCACACACTTCTCAAGCCTTTGGCTCGGCCAAACCCTGCCCATTTGTTCTCTACACATCCCTCTCCTCATCCTAGAGGATTCCCTTTGGGCAGAATCCTTTCAAAGGAAGCCTTTAGGATCAACTCAAAAGGAGTTACACTTTTAAAGGTAATTCATTCTCTCATGTTCATTTGTTTTATTTTGCTTCTCCAACCCCCTAAACTCTTTTTATTTACTTCCTTTGTAACAACACCGGTATCTTAAATATACTATGATGTTGTTATAAGATTTATTTGAGCTACAATCTCACACAACTACATCAAATGGTTAAAGAACATACGGTTTCCGTGGATGGCGAAATTCTGCCTCCCGAAACGATGATTGTTCAACACTCATTTAACACCTTCAAAGGTGGACATTATGATGTCACTATTTTTATATATGATATATAATATGTTTATGTTTTCCTTAATCTTCTGTTTTTTTCATTTTTGGCATACCTTTATGGTTTCCATTATGGGTAAACACGATATCTTCATTTTAGGAAGTGCGGACTACCGCCCCCTGAATGTGATTTGATTCGTTAATACCATATGTGGGATGTGTAAAGGATAAAGTTAATGATATTATATATTTTATTATACTGGAATTATAATATACTCTTATATCATTATGATTCCATTCCAGGAGATATGAAATAGAAATGGAAGTAGCGTTCATGCGTACGTACGGCTTACCGTCTCCATGAACGGTGCATTTCATTTCTTACCTCTTAATGTGATGTAATATTATAAATGCATGTATGTACTGGATATATATGACATATATGATATCTACATCATGAATACCATTGTGGATATAATGAACCTTTGACCAAATTAACAACATGTAAGTGTAAGAAGTCTATTTTTTGACTTAAGAACCAAATACCGACAAAATGAACATTATTAACTTAACTGATTACATGATGTTCATAACATGGTATAAAAGGAATAATGAACTTGAAAAAGATTCATAAGAAAGTAGAGATTAACTCAAGTTTATTATTCAGGAGATTAAAGAACGGTCGGGTCAAGTCGGATACGAGGTATGGGACTTCGTCTCAATCTCCTTTCGTTGAGGCATATTTTATTTTATACACAACTTTCTTTTATACGGTGTATAAACCCCTTTGAATTTTACGTTTATTCAAAAGGAATCTTTTTTATACGAAGCGTTTACTAAACGACAAAAGGGAATGTTTTTGTCGTACGTATGCGGCGACAACGACTTCTCCGCCGTCGTAACCGTTATTTGAGTTTCGGCTTCCTCTACAAGCCATACCTTTTTTTTAAAAGAAAAATAAATACCATGTTTTACTTTGGTATTGAAAATGGTTTTCATAATGTTTTTATTATATCAATGTGTTGTATTGATATCTCGTGATTGAAATGTGGAAATGTTATGTTTCCTTTGCATGTTTTATGTGCTATGATTATGTTATGGTTCTTGGGCATTATTATGAATACGGGTGGTTCCGTGATAAACTAAGGGCGGGTGAGCTCGTTATAGCTCTCCAATGCATTGGGTAACGTGAAGGAGTGAAACGTTAAGGTTTCTCCGAAGAGATTTAGGGAATATACTGTGATGGGTATTCCAAATGTAACCAAGAGGGTTACTCCCTACGTAAGAATGTTATGAATGCCTCAAGTTACCTTTATGTCTTATGATTTCTATGGTTTATTCATGATTTTATGAGGTATGTTAAAGTGCCTATGTTTTATGGGTAAAGTATGATTTCATTCTTATGTATATATGAACTCATGTTTCCTTTCCATGTTTGTTTTTATTATAACCCATACTGAGTTTTTATGCTCATCCTAAGTTTTTGAAATGTTTTTCACAGGTCAAGAGAAAGGTACATGATAAGATGATATAGTCAAGGATGTGTCAAGAAATAATCCATGTTTTATTTTAAATGTGTTTCCATTGATGGGAATGAAGAATACTATCTTTATGTAACCACTTTGTTTATATGTGGAATGTAACGCAAGTTTTATGATCTAATTCTCTAAAACTCTAAACCCGAAAAGATCCTCAATGTGTAATCTTGTAATAACTCAAGATTAAGTAAGGTTTAAGGCTGGGGCCTTATAGTTGGTATCAAAGGTTGGTTTAGATAACTTTAGGAGTTAGAATTCTATTAAATGATTATCCAAAAATATTTTTTTTCGAAATGATATAGCATTTAAAGATTACCATGTTGCTTCATCTAAGACATGTTTGTTCAGAATGGTTTTCCGCAGAGGAAACAGGGAAGCAGTGCTAGGAAGGCATACAGAAGGAAATAACCTCCCGAATCAGCATCCTGAGATGGTCGGAATTGGAACTGAACAGTTTGTTGCAGTAATGGCGCAGTTTACTCAAGCGATAAATGGCGGTGGTATCCATGCACGAGATCAGCCAGAACAACCGCAGAGGAACATGTCAGTGGTGGAACATTTCATGAGGCAACATCCACCATCATTTAGAGGATCATCTGACCCTGTGCTAGCTGAAGGGTGGATTAAAGCACTGGAGAAGATTTTTGATGTCATGGGGTGTTCAGACAATCAAAAGGTTAGTCTTGCTATTTACCGTTTGGAGGGTGAAGCAGATCAGTGGTGGTCTATGGTTAAAAATATCAGGGACGCCGATGAGATTGATGCTCTTGACTGGGATGAATTCAAAGGTATGTTTCTTGAGAATTATTTTCCTAAGGCTGTTCGACTTAGGATGGAAAAGAAATTCTTGGAATTGAGGCAAGAGGAAGACTCAGTGGATGCCTATGAAGAAAGGTTCACTCAATTGGCAAGGTATGCTCCAAATTTTATCTGGGACCTTGATAGTAAAATCAATCGTTTTTACTCAGGATTAAAGCCAAAATACCGAAGGGCATTAGCTTCTCGTGAGTTTAAAAGTTATGAAAAGCTTGTTCGATGTGCTGAGAAGGTGGAAATGGAGTTTGCTGATGACCAAGTGTTCTATAACAACCAGCAGAAGAAGAGACCGAGGTGGCAGGAGAAAGGTAAGAATTCTTCAAAAAAGTCTGATGGTAAGAGAACTAAGTTTCCAGTTTGTGATAAATGTGGCAAAAGGCATGCTGGGGAATGTCTTCTGAATTCTGGGAAGTGCTACCGATGTGGTAAGATGGGACATAAGGCTCGTGATTGCACTGAAAAGGATCAAGGTGAAGGTAAGAACAAATTTGATTTACAGTTAGTGAAATGTTATAAGTGCAATGAGATGGGTCACTATGCAAACGAGTGTCCGAAAAGGAGCTTGAGTGATGGGAAGTAGTTAGACTACAATCAGAAAGGGGTGGTGAAATCCTTTGCAACTACTTCAGCAGATGTCGGGCCATCAAATGAAGTTGTATCAGGTACTTTGTTTGTTTTTTCAGATTATGCCAGTGTGTTGTTTGATTCGGAGTCTACACATTCTTTCATCTCTGAAACCTTTTCTAGTAAAATGGGAATACCATCTCAAGAAATGACTCCTGAACTTTTGGTAAAAACACCTGGGGGGAATGTTGAGGCAAAAAGAATTTATAAGAATTTTACTATCCTTATCTGTGGAATGAACCTACTTGAAAACCTTATTGTTCTACCTCTAGTAGAGTTTGATGTTATCATGGGTATGGATTGGCTCTCTATTTACCATGCTAAGATTGACTGTAGAGCTAAAGAAGTTTTTTTTCAGAAAGACTTTCAGTTTGTTTACAAGAATGAACCCTTATTTTTATAACATATCATGAGGCCGAGAAACTTGTAAAATATGGAAATGAATGTTACCTTGCACACGTCGTTGAAAATAAAGGAACTATTCAGATTAATGATGTGCTAGTGTTAAATGAGTATCCTGATGTTTTTCCTGATGAGTTGCCTGGAATAATACTAGATCGGGAAGTTGAGTTTACTGTTGACTTAGTTCCTGATGCTAAGACAATTTCAAAACCCCCTTATCGAATGGCACAAATTGAACTTTTAGAGTTGAAGGAGCAATTGCAAGATTTATTAGAGAAAGGTTTCATTAGACCTAGCACATCACCATGGGGTGCTCCTGTTTTATTTGTTAAAAAGAAAGATGGTTCTATGAGACTTTGCATTGATTATAGAGCCTTGAATAATATCACTATTAAGAACAAATATCCTTTGCCTCATATCGTTGATTTGTTTGATCAGCTCCAGGGAGCTCAGTTTTTTTCAAAGATTGACTTGAGATCGGGGTACCATCAGCTGAAGGTCAAGGAGGCAGATATTCCAAAGACCGCGTTCCGTACGAGATATGGCCATTATGAATTTGTAGTAATGCCTTTTGGGCTAACCAATGCACCTGCTGTATTCATGGACTTAATGAATAGAATTTTCCATGAGTTCTTGGATAAGTTTGTGGTGGTTTTCATTGATGATATTTTGGTGTTTTCTAAAAGTAAAGAGGAGCATGAAAAACATTTAAGGGTTATCTTGCAAACCTTAAAAGAAAAGAAACTGTATGGGAAATTCAGCAAGTGTGAGTTTTGGTTGCAACAAATTTCTTTCCTTGGTCGCATTGTTTCTAAAGATGGAATAACTGTTGATCCTGCAAAAAAAAAGTTGTGGAAGAATGGCCAAGACCCACAAATGTAACCGAGATTCGTAGCTTCCTTGGTTTGGTGGGCTATTACCGAAGGTTTGTTAGAAATTTTTCACGGTTATCTAGTCCAATGACTAAGCTAACTCGGAAGGGTGTTAAGTTTATCTGGACAAAAGAATGTGATGATTGTTTTCAGGAATTGAAAAGAAGATTGGTGAATGCTCCAGTTTTGGCACTACCTTCCAGGAATGGTGAGTTTGTTATATACAGTGATGCTTCATTGAAAGGACTTGGTTGCGTCCTAATGCAGAATGATCAGTTAATTGCTTATGCTTCACGACAGTTGAAAACTCATGAGGTAAATTACCCTACACATGATTTGAAATTAGCTGCTGTTGTTTTTGCTTTAAAAATTTGGAGGCATCATTTGTATGGAGTAAAGTGTGAAATATATACCGATCACAAAAGTTTAAAGTATATATTCACTCAGAAAGAGTTAAACATGAGACAAAGGAGATGGCTGGAATTAATCAAGGATTATTATTGTACAATTCATTACCATCCGGGAAAAGCAAATAAAGTGGTTGATGATTTGAGTAGAAAAAGTAATGCTTCATTAACAATGTTGCGTTTGGAACGTGATCCTTTGGTTAAAGATTTGATGAACTTTCACATATAAGTTGTTGGTGCAGGAAGTCCTTCTGTTTTTTTTCAGGTATCAGTGAGATCATCTCTATCAGATAGAATCAAGCAAGCACAGAAGCAAGACAGTGAGTTGCAGAAAAAGGTAGAGCTGGTTCAGAAAGGTAAGTTTCCTGAATTCAACATTGATAATGATTGCGTTTTGAGATTTGGGAAGAGATTGTGTGTGCCTTGTGATTCACAGTTGAAGAGAGAGTTGTTATGTGAATCTCATAGTTCTCTGTTTTCAGTTCATCCGGGCAGTACTAAGATGTATAGAGATCTGCGGGAGTATTACTGGTGGGATGGAATGAAAAGAGATATTGCTGATTTTACTGTGAAGTGTTTGACTTGTCAGCAGGTTAAAGCAGAGCGGCAGTTACCGAAAGGGATGCTTCAGCCTTTACCAGTTCCATAGTGGAAATGGGAGAATATATCCATGGACTTTTTTGTTGGATTACCAAAGACATCTCAAGGTAATAATGCAATCTGGGTTATTGTTGATCGCTTGACCAAATCTGCTCATTTCCTTGCTATACGAGATACTTTCTCTCTTGATCAACTTTCCCGTTTGTATCTTAAAGAGATAGTCAGGTTACATGGAGTTCCTCTCTCCATTTTATCGGATCGTGATACCAGGTTTACTTCTAACTTTTGGAAAGGCCTTCAGAAGTCGTTGGGTACTGAATTAAATTTTAGTACAGCTTTTCATCCTCAATCAGATGGGCAGTCAGAACGAACAATTCAGACCTTGGAGGATATGCTACGAGCTTGTTCTATGGATTATCAGGGAAGTTGGGACCAACATCTTTCTTTGGTTGATTTTTCATATAATAACAGTTTTCATTCCAGTATACAGATGGCACCATTTCAGGCATTATATGGGAAGCGGTGTCGAACTCCAGCTTTCTGGGATGAAGTGGGTGAAAGAAATTTGATGGGACCAGAATTGGTAGAAGAGATGGCAGAAAAAGTTCAGCTGATTCAGAAACACATGAGAACAGCTCAGAGCAGGCAGAAGAGTTATGCGGATAACCGGAGGAAGGATCTATCTTTCGAGGTAGGTGATCATGTTTTTCTCAAGGTTTCTCCTTGGAAAAGCGTGATGAGATTTGGTAATAAAGGAAAGTTGAGTCCAAGGTTTGTTGGACTATACGAAATTCTGGAAAGAGTTGGATCAGTTGCATACCGAGTGGCTTTACCTCCGAGTTTATCTCAGGTACACAATTTTTTTCACGTTTCGATGTTGAGAAAGTATATGCCAGATCCATCTCATGTTTTGAGTCCAGAGGTAGTTCAGATGGAAGAGAACCTATCTTATGAGGAACAACCGGTCCAGATTCTTGACCACAGGGAGCAAGTGTTACGGAATAAGGTGATTAAGCAGGTAAAGGTTTTGTGGAAAAACCACATGATTGAAGAGGCAACATGGGAATCTGAAAATGCAATGAGGGATAAGTACCCCCATTTATTCGATAAGTAAATAAATTGTGGGGACTCAATTTTCTAAAGGGGGGAAGGATGTAACATCCCAAGTAAGTAATGAATAATATATATTTTTATCTATGCCTATTAATGATTAAGATAGTGTTATAGAGGCTTATAATGAAAATAAATACAATCTTATGCATGGAATACACTAATATTCTTAAAAGATTGTTTTAGTGCCTTTTGATGGCAAACCATTTTTGAATCTATATTTTGACAATTTTATAAACTATGTTTGTCAAAATAAACTTATCCTTTGTTATTGGGACATCAAAATTTACCTTTTGTGAATTTTTGGTATTTTTCTGACAATGTTCATTTTTAATGAATAGTGAAAAATACTGCATTTTACATCAAAACTGCTTTTTAATCTAATTTATTTATATGATTAGATTATGTTTTGAATTGATTTTGAAGTGAAATTAGAATATATTTTTACCATTTTATCCAATGGTGGTCATTGGAATCAATTTCACTTTGAAATTAGACTTAAACTGGTGTCAATCTTTTGATACTTATTGTTTTGTAAAAACACGCTATTTGCTCTGGCAGCGGGAATTAATTATTAAATTAATTAATGTGACTTATATGATTTGAATTTTGTAAAATAGGCTTCATTTTTGAATTCGGAATATCAAATATAGCTTAGGGTGATTTTTTGGTAATTTTCTGAAAAACTTCAATTTTTGATGAATAGTGAAACCACTAAGTGGTAATCAAGCAAACTGATTTTTCAGTTAAATGAAAGTTTACCACTAATGTGTATTGAATTTTTAAAATCCGACATACATGGTTTTCATTAAGAATTAAAATTTGGTTCAATGAGATTATAATAATTTTTTGGTGAATAGTAACTTATTAAGTTCTTAATCCTGATTAGTGGTAATTAGTGTAGTTTAAGGTATAAATAATGCTTTAATAAAATGAAATGACCTAGACACATGTCCCAACCTCATTGGTTATGTCATGGCCGACCATTACATGCCATGGGTCAACTTGGGGACCCCATGGATCCACTTTTGTTGGGAAATGACAAAAATTACTTTTTATTTAATGTTAAAGTGAAAATGACACAAACATAATATGTTTTACGAAAACAATTTTTAAGTGGGGTTATACAAGTCCAAATTTTGATTATAAATAGTCATTGGAAATCTAAAAAGATTTACGACATCATAGTATTTGTTTTATGATTTTTAGACATTAAATAAATTAAATTATTTATGACATAATAATGATGCAGCGATGACATCATTATTTGACGATTTAAATAAAATGGAAAGACAATGTAAAATCTATGAACTACACATGTCCAAAACCAATTGGATGAGTGGATTTCGAACCCTTATCACCTTATCCACGAATTATATCAATGTGGGACCTTTTAAATCCGAAACACATTTTCAAATAAATTAATATTTCTTTACTTTCCAAAAGTGCCCCTCCTCTCCTCTTATAAAAGGCCCCCACCTCTACCTCATTTCACACACTTCTCAAGCCTTTGGCTCGGCCAACCCCTGCCCATTTGCTCTCTCCACATCCCTCTCCTCATCCTAGAGGATTACCTTTGGGCAGAATCCTTTCAAAGGAAGCCTTTAGGATCAACTCAAAAGGAGTTACACTTTTAAAGGTAATTCATTCTCTCATGTTCATTTGTTTTATTTTGCTTCTCCAACCCCCTAAACTCTTTTTATTTACTTCCTTTGTAACAACACCAGTATCTTCAATATACTAGGATGTTGTTATAAGATTTATTTGAGCTACACTCTCACACAACTACATCAAATGGTTAAAGAACATACGGTTTCCGTGGATGGCGAAATTCTGCCTCCCGAAACGATGATTGTTCAACACTCATTTAACACCTTCAAACGTGGACATTATGATGTCACTATTTTTATATATGATATATAATATGTTTATGTTTTCCTTAAGCTTCTGTTTTTTTTCATTTTTGGCATACCTTTATGGTTTCCATTATGGGTAAACACGATATCTTCATTTTAGGAAGTGCGGACTACCGCCCCCTGAAAGTGATTTGATTCGTTAATACCATATGTGGGATGTGTAAAGGATAAAGTTAATGATATTATATATGTTATTATACTGTAATTATAATATGCTCTTATATCATTATGATTCCATTCGAGGAGATATGAAATAGAAATGGAAGTAGCGTTCATGCGTACGTACGGCTTACCGTCTCCATGAACGGTGCATTTCATTTCTTACCTCTTAATGTGATGTAATATTATAAATGCATGTATGTACTGGATATATATGACATATATGATATCTACATCATGAATACCATTCTGGATATAATGAACCTTTGACCAAATTAACAACATGTAAGTGTAAGAAGTCTATTTTTGACTTAAGAACCAAATACCGACAAAATGAACATTATTAACTTAACTGATTACATGATGTTCATAACATGGTATAAAAGGAATAATGAACTTGAAAAAGATTCATAAGCAAGTAGAGATTAACTCAAGATTATTATTCAGGAGATTAAAGAACGGTCGGGTCAAGTCGGATACGAGGTATGGGACTTCGTCTCAATCTCCTTTCGTTGAGGCATATTTTATTTTATACACAACTTTCTTTTATACGGTGTATAAACCCCTTTGACTTTTATGTTTATTCAAAAGGAATATTTTTTATACGAAGCGTTTACTAAACGACAAAAGGGAATGTTTTTGTCGTACGTATGCGGTGACAATGACTTCTCCGTCGTCGTAACCGTTATTTGAGTTTCGGCTTCCTCTACAAGCCATACCTTTTTTTAAAGAAAAATAAATACCATGTTTTACTTTGGTATTGAAAATGGTTTTCATAATGTTTTTATTATATCAATGTGTTGTATTGATATCTCGTGATTGAAATGTGGAAATTTTATGTTTCCTTTGCATGTTTTATGTGATATGATTATGTTATGGTTATTGGGAATTATTATGAATACGGGTGGTTCCGTGATAAACTAAGGGCGGGTGAGCCCGTTATAGCTCTCCAATGCATTGGGTAACGCGAAGGAGTGAAACGTTAATGTTTCTCCGAAGAGATTTAGGGAATATACTGTGATGGGTATTCCAAATGTAACCAAGAGGGTTACTCCCTACGTAAGAATGTTATGAATGCCTCAAGTTACCTTTATGTCTTATGATTTCTATGATTTATTCATGATTTTATGAGGTATGTTAAAGTGCCTATGTTTTATGGGTAAAGTATGATTTCATTCTTATGTATATATGAACTCATGTTTCCTTTCCATGTTTGTTTTTATTATAACCCATACTGAGTTTTTATGCTCATCCCAAGTTTTTGAAATGTTTTTCACAGGTCAAGGGAAAGGTACATGATAAGATGATAGAGTCAAGGATGTGTCAAGAAATAATCCATGTTTTATTTTAAATGTGTTTCCATTGATGGGAATGAAGAATACTATCTTTATGTAACCACTTTGTTTATATGTGGAATGTAACGCAAGTTTTATGATCTAATTCTCTAAAACTCTAAACCCGAAAAGATCCTCAATGTGTAATCTTGTAATAACTCAAGATTAAGTAAGGTTTAAGGCTGGGGCCTTATACTACATGAGTTTCAACTATGAGTTGGACAACCCTAGAAGACAAGGATTCCCTGGTTATACAAAAAATCCTCTATTTTTATTATCATGAAAAATACTCATTGTTGTTTATACCATGAATGACATAAATATATAAACTCAACATGAAGTAACTCATTAAATATTATCGTCTTCAAATATGTTACAAGATGTAGATGAAGTAGGTATGAGTTATAATATTTTCATTGCTTTATAATTATATATAGTCATAAACTTTTTCTGTTTATAAATTTAGACAAAATTGTAAATGCTACGTTGGTGGTAGCAAATAGAGATTTATCTCACACCCTATCTAAGACACTAATGGTGCCCTATAAGATTACATGTATATATGTGTTGATAATGGAAAGTGTCCTTTTCACAAAAGACATGATTTCTAATTATAGATAGATTTTTTTAGTAGATGACCAGACCAATGCTTTGTATGTTGGATAATTATAGGATTCTTTTTTATTATTTTTTAAATCATCTATTTCATGCTGCCATGTATTCCAATTTTCTCACTTATTAGATACAAGAAATTACATCATCATCTTTCTTAAACTGTACTATCCATTTTATGACTTGATTATTATTAACGTATGTTTATGTTTATCTCATTCCCTTTTTATTATGCAATTTAATTATTCTCCTCTTTATCAATTTTTATATATACATTTTTCTCCACTAAAACATTAGTTCATTGTGTCCCCATTGACACGCCTTAGTCACTCACTGTTATTCTGAAAACATTGGAATATGAGGAGGTAATCTAGTGTCCTTATATCCCACTAGCTCTCGGTACCCATAAGTTGCAACTTTGTGGAGACATCCAAATTGATGTACTAAAAATTTAAACCATATAGTCAGTACATGAAAAAGGGAGATAAAATGTTAGAATAAGTATGTGTCATGATTTATCCTATATTATCTCACCAATTTATATTTTTAAAAAATAATAAATAATATTTATTTAATAGATTTAATAATTATAACCATTGATGTTTTTATCTACCATGTCATGAATCATAGAGATTGTGGAGAGTCAATTAGGGGGGATAACATAAGTCTTAAAGAAGTTTTAGTTGAGTAAGATTGGAAAATACTATGAATCCAATATATGGTCTAGAATTTTTGAAACAAGAATAGTGACAATGGGTGTACCACTAAAACTATTAATTTATTATCATATATTGATCTAATATGAAGGAATACTATCATATATGGTTATGTAGGGATATATAGGCAAAGAGGGGAGGTCTTATTCATTAAGGAGATCAAGAGGACACATTGTAAGTTGGGGGAGAAATTTTGAAGACCTTGTTAAAAGAAAATTAAAACAATTGAGGGATATTTTTTAATAGATATGTAGTTTTATTCAATTGAGTAATAAAATTAATATCTATGTTTATAATTGAAAATATCACATTAAGGAGTAGATATGATAAATGGGAAAAAAAACCCCATAGAAATACCATGTGCCACTTTTTTGATTTATTTAAAACTTTTCATATGGTGATGTGTGTCAGAATTCATAAGTAGATCTATATAACAAAAATTATATAGAGTGAAAATATTTATAATTTAAATAAAATGATAAATTAATTTTAAAAAAAATGTTGAAACCAATTAACTCATATTCTATAAGTAACATCATGCTCAATTTTGGTAGGTAAATACTTGTGTATTGACATTCATTTTTGAATTCATTGGGATGAGATGATGATTAAAAAATCAAAAAATAGTTATTATAATGATAATGGACGGTGTGATTGAGCGGTATTCTAATATTATATCTACTTGGTAATTCATGTTAAATAATTAGCCACAATATAATAATAATAGTTGAATAATAACATATTAGTGTTTTTCATTCTTTTGTAATATATAAATAAACATATGAAATATTTAAATTTCAACAACATAAATATTATTTGGAAATTCACTTGATGATCTGTCTAATTCACACTAATATTTTTGTACATTTGAGAGAAATGATTCAGGATGTATAATTTTTATAATTAAATTATTTCTTATTTACCAAAAAATCCCTAAAATTCCCCACTCCCCTATTAGCCCTATCGTGATTCCAGTCCATCATTAAATTTCTTGATCCATGTTTCACATCCCAAGTGGAATTGACATAATCATACAAAAAAACATATCCCCACATCCCTATGGATTGGAAACTCTTATAGAACAATGTAGAGACTCTCATGATGTAATGTGAGGAACTGGAGGAACTCTTACAAAATAAGAAGAATGATTTCAAGTTTGAAATTGTGGGACCCATAAACAATATGTGACTTTAACATATATAGTAGTTATTTATATTTCATATAGAATGTAGATATATTATTCTTACATGAAATTAGGTTTCATCGTGTATAATAAATAATCAAAAAACACCAACATAGCTAATTTAATATTTAAACTATGATAAAATGAGGCCCTAGTACCAATGGATGTGTATAAACACATAAAAGTGGGTTAGTTATATTTATGTTTCACTGTGAATTGTTGAACATGTGATTCCCATTATTTCATTAAGATTCAATGAATGAAATGTGAAATTTTAAAATATCTTCCATGATATGTGATCACTGTAGGACAATTCAATTGGAAAGGGATATGTAAATCAAATATGATCAACAAAATACTTGGATATTATACACCAAAATAAGTAATGAAGTATAAGTATGTAAATTATAAAATATACTCAATTGATATTGGTATATTATTTTACTATTTTCGAGTGGAGCTTCTGTATTCGTGGGCAATGTATTTGATAATTGATTATAAAGAAGAATTTGTTATGAAATGTTTGTGGATTATAGAACAATATTAATACCAGTATATTTATTATATTTTCATTTTCATTTTGAATATAATATGTTTTTCATAACCTTTATTAACTCGATATCAATTCAGGGAGTACAATATCCCTATGTACACGGATAACATGGAGTGGTTTCCTGATTATCATCCACAAATATTGGGATTTATAAACCTTATTTTTCTTAATGGGAAAGGGATTGTGAGGATATATATAACTAATAAACCTATAATTTCTACTTCTAGATAGAATAATAAAAGAGATCCTAAAATTCTCATTCATAGAGTATTGATGACTGATAATGATATGTTGGAGAGGTAATATTATATATTCATTGAATTCATAATTTTATCCCCTAAGGATAAAAGATATTTCCATTTATTTAATATAAAAAATAGGATCGTGGGGATGGAATGCATTTTAAGATTCTCCATGAAATGGTCAGGATCGATCCCATGTATTCTAAAATTGGGATAGATTATATAATCATTCAATTAGGAATGGGAATGGTCTTTCAAACTTTCCATGGTCGATAATTAGGCGGGATCAGGTGCGTAAAACAATTCCTTGAAACCCCACTCATTTGCAGAAGCGCTCCCTATCCATAATTTTTCATCTAATAATCCACTGGTCCTCAAGAGAGTAGGTGATGGTTTGGTTAATGTAACTACGGATCCCATTGTACTTTAGCAAAGGCATTAGATTTGCAAATTCATAGTGCCCAGTCAGGTGTCTTATGAGAATGGGGATAAAACCCAATTTTTTTACAACTTTAAGAAATTAATTGTTTACTGTATAAACTGTTACAGGTCAAGACATTTCCCAATAGGTAAAGGCCACATTCATGTATTTCAGGAATCACAAGAATGCTTGTTTGTAGTCTGGTGTAGTGGAAACCTTAATCTAAAGCTAGGTTTTTCAGGATTTAGGATTCGGATCCAAATTTTATTCATTTTATGTAAATACACTCTCTTGTATTGGTTTGGAAAAGGATTTATAGACTACCAAGGGTATATTGGCATCCCAAAATTTTTATGATGTAGCCTTTAGAATCAGCAGCACCTTAAAATTGACTAAAACACACTAAATGAGGATTTTTTCCTCTATGCCATAGTGCTTATTGAAGTCCATATGAATTTGTTTCCTTCAGTATGGGTCTATTTTCACGCTAAGTATCATCATATGGATATCACGTATGAGTAAGAAAATATCCCCCAATTATTATATAATTGAAAAACTATGGTCAATTCCATCAACAATTTCTGAGTTGTCATGAAAATTATTCTTTTGACTTCTAACACTTCATCTTGGAGGGATGTCATTTTTTCAGACATTATGGTGGCTACCCAACTGGATAACCCCATTGATCAAATGTCCATCATGCTTTAAAGTTTACAAGAGGTCAAGGTATAGAACAATATCTACAATGAATCACTCTTCTCCAAATATGTTCCTCCAGCCCATGATCATAAATTATAAAATATAAGTGTCTTTTAGAAATTCTAACTCTCCTTAGAAATCAAGGGGGGCTAATGAGATCCCTGCAAGCTCAAATGACGCTCAGTCAGGGGAAGTTCTAGCTCATATTCCCTTAATGAACGTGAGGAGGGGAACCACAAAAAATGTTGTTGACTTAAAGGATAATAAATCTTCTTCATCTACCAAGGTAGAGGAAACTAGGAAATTAAAATGATAAATGGAAAAAAATGGGGTTTAACCCCAACCTGTTCCAAAAATACAGACACTCTTATAGAAATATCAGGGAATAGTCAACCCCAACATGGAAAGGTTTCTCAGGGTCACTATAGGTAGGTAAAAACCTTATCTCCTTAGAATTTCTGAGCCAAAATGTATAGCATCGGAAAATTTTATCCTCCTCAGCAATCAGAGATATCACAAGATGGGTACTGCCCAATGCACATGCGGTTTTGATAGAGTCTTATTACTGGCTCACATCAGGATTGAAAACCCAAAATATTATTCACGAGGACATCCAAGTTTTCACATGTAGCTTTGACATAGTGGGTCATTAAATGTTTATTTCATGTGTTTATTCTTCCATTATAAATATGGACTGGAGATCACTATGGATGACAATCGAGGAACTCTCCCTAACTATATCAAATCCTATGACAATAATTGGGGAATTTAATGCCATTATTCATGCTGATGAGAATCTAGGACTAGTGTTTAGCTAAATATATTTAAGGGAATTTATAACATGTGTTGTTGAAGAAAACCATACTAAAATTTACCTCATTGGGGCCATGTTTACCTGGTGTACGAATCATCTTAATTGAATGAGGGATAGAAGAATCGATATGTTATTTGTTAATGATGCATCTCTGGGAATTTATAATTTAATCCCATGTATTCCATTGGCCAGGAAAAATTCTTATCGTCACCCTATACTGGTTTGTTTTTCTAATAATGAGAAGACGAATCCACTTCCATTCATATTCAGTAATGCATGTGCAACTCTCCCTGAAAGTTCATGGATTGTTCAAGACTCATCGTGACTGAACATGTATTCTTCTAAATCATTATCTTGAATTCCCAATCTTATTTTCCTTTAGTATAAACAAAAAAATGTATAGCAAAGCTAATTTCAGTTCTAGTAATGAAGAATTTAATTTCCTCAAATGGGCATTACCTAAAATCCAGAAATCAATCACATAGAGAAATGTTTCTACAAATCATGACCATGAGGTTGAGATGTCATCAATGCTACAAAAGATGATCAAATTAAGAGATAACATAAATAAATCCATCATTATAATAAATATTATTATTATTGGGGACCAAAAAACTATTTTTTTAATGTTCTACAAAGGACCTGGAGAGTAAGCTGACCACATTACCATCTTAAGGATGGGGAATGAATCATTAATGACTATAAATTGGTTACATGACACATTTTTTCCTTATACATAGACATATTCAATGATACCCCAAGGAATGAGATGCTCAAAGAGGGTATAATTAATAAATTTGGACACTTTAGACGACAACTATATTCTCACCTCCTTGACACATGATATGAAAATAAGGGAAGCTATTTTTGGCCTCAAGAATGATAGATCACCTGGAAAGGATGGTTTTAAAAGTTCATTCTACAAAAATTATTGGGAAATAGTTCAGTATGATGTCTTGAACCATGTCAATCACTTCTTAAAGGATGGGACATACCGTCAATGCTTCAATGCTCAATTTATATGCTTAATACCTAAAGTGGATAATTCCTATTACATCACCCAATTTAAGGCAATTGAACTTTTCAATACCACGCAAAAAATTATTGCAAATAATCTTACCAATATACTCTCTCAAATTGAAGAAAATTTTTATTTTGGAACAAATTTGGATTCGTGAAATGGAGAAACAACCAAGAATTCATACTCACAGCCTCATAGTCTATCAACCTCCTAAGAAATCCCACACTTAGAGGAAAAATTTCTCTCAAACAAGACATCAAGATGGACATTGACATAATTGAATGGACATTCATCGATAATGTTCTTATGAATTTTTTTTCATCGTATAATTCTAATATGAATTACAATTATTCTTAAATCTTCATGCATATCTCTTATTATAAATGGATATCTGGAGGGGTACTTTCAATGTATGAGGGGGATCAGATAGATGGACCCACTTTCAACCATCATCTAAGACATTCCCGAAGAAAATCTTAGCATGTACTTCATTCACATGGGGGAGACTGAAAAAATGACAACCTTTAGGGAAGATAGTTGTTTATATTCCACCTCTCATCTTTTTTTCTAATGAAACTATCATTTTTACCTAGGGGTAAATAATGATTATCACCAACATTATAAACATTCTCACCCACTATACAAGAGTGTCAGGGCAGGAGATCAGCTGGAGAAAGTCATTTGTTTACATTGCGAAACATATTCTGGATGCAAGAAAAAGATCCTCCATGAATGAAATCAACATAATGAAAGGATCCAACCCTTTTACCTACATTGAGGTTCCCATGATTTGGGTAGAACTAAGAGCCTCTAACTTCTCCAACATAGTGAACAAATTAGAAAATCTCTCGCATCATGGAAGAGAATGTATCTCTCGATGGCAGGACATATATGCCGGGTCAAAAATGTGTTGGTTTCAAATAATGGTAAACTCGTTCATGGTGTACATGTGTCCGAATATGGTTTTCAAAACTATTAAATCCATGATGAAAAATATTTTTTGGAGAGGAAATATGATGGAATGAAAGATTATCATAGCCTCTTGGAAGCAATGTTATTAACCACATGATCTTGGTGGCCTAATAGTTAAAAGCATGTCTATTTTTAATCAGTCCCTCCCTACTCATTTCATATGGATATTAGTCAACACGAAACTAGCTCCTTGCACATTTTCATATCCATATTTGTTCCTAAACTACTTTCAAGAATATTTTATACATGGGATCTTCCTCTTCATCAAGAATGTAAATTATTTTCCATAAAATCTATAGGAATTCTCATTGGTTAGTTAGTGCTAGTTCTTCTCTAGATTTTTGGGAAACAAATTGTATTAGAGAACCATTGATAAATCAGGTCAACCACATGGATTTAGATATTAATCAGAACATATAAATCAAAGATCATTTAGATAGAGTTTTATTACTCCATGATGATATAGCAGAAATTGTGGCATCCCACAATTTAATTGATCAAGATGACATACTCTTTTGTAAGAAGTCCCCAAATGGCCATCATGACACCAATAAATTCTAAAAACACTTGTTACAGAGAGATCATAAATGTATTGGTATCTTTAATAAAGGTTATATCACTCCTTCTTGAGTTACATTGCCTTGGAGACTCATGTTGAATTAAATTCATGTTGAGGTGAACCTTCAAAAAGTTGGAGTTTCTCTTTGTTCTGGGTGTTTTTCATGTCGTTAGCACTGTGAAGAGGTTGAACAACTATCCTTGAGTTGGAAAAAAACCTCATCACTTTTCCAAGTATTCTTCATTCTCTCTGGGTTGCATCCTCTCTAAGAGACTCATTGTCATCTTTCATGCAGGCGGTTCTGGACATCCATCTCTTAAAATAGATTCATGCCCTTCCCAAAGTGGCATGTGCAAAGCATCTTCATGTGATCTGGAGTGACCAAAACTCATCAATTAATTCCAACACTCATTTCAACCCAAATATTTTAACAACATACTTCATCACATCTATTTAAAATTTCACTTTTTTCCACACCGCCCACTCTAACAACTTGGTAACTGACTTCACCATCCTTAGGATGCTACATATAAAAGGTAACTACCCTAAACCGCTTGGTAATATTTATAATATTTGGCTCCCACCCTTCATTGAATTGGATAAGTGTAACACTGAAAGTACCTCTAGGGGGATCCCATGAATCCAGATATGGTGCTATTTTCAGGGACCACAATAGTAACATGGTGGAATTCCTTTACGGTCCTTATGGCAATTCAACTACTTTTGAAGCAGAAAAGTAGGGATTTATTGGAGTTTTATCTCTTTCTTATGAGCGAGGTTTTCATTAATTATAGTTTTCATGTGGCTCAGGAAAAATTATTCAAGCCACCAAGATCATGATAAATCATCTCTCACAGTAGCTAATGAAAAAATGCATTAAATACCTAGAAAATATCTCATAAATGAATGTCATCACCACCCATATATTTCAAGATGACGACCGACTTGGCTATGGACTAAAAATAGATGGTGTATCTGAGGTAGGACCCATATTCACTATTACCCTTCCATTTGATCTATTTCCAACCCTTGTTATGTACAAAATTTAAATTCCCTCTTTCCAACTACTGTAAGATTTATTTAATTTAAAATAAAATCAATCCTTCTCACCTTTCAAAAATAAATAAATAAATAAAACTATAATGAAAATAATAAAATTTTACTAAGTTGGGAAATAAACCCCCTTGTTACAGATGATCCATATCCCATTACTATTGTTTTTGAATAGGTTTAATAGAAAAAATATTATTATAGAACCCATGTCCAACCATTAATTTATTTATCATGATGACCAAGGAGGAAACACTACACTTAATGTTTTCTCAATTCCTATTTTCATTAAAAATTGTTTTTTTCATTGTTTGATCATTCAATCAATGGTATAATTTTAAATTTTCAATCCATATTATGTATTTTTATAATACTCAAATGTTATTCAATATGTTAATGATAAAATAATAATTCAATGGAATAATTTTACAAAACAAAATATTAAGATAGAAATATTAATTTCTTAGAAGTTGATAATGTAATTTTATACCTATAAATCAATATTAAAAAAATATTTGTGATAATTTTCAATACATGTTTTAAATTTTATGGTTTACAAGTATTAGAGGTTGGGGGATCTAATTAATAAATTTTATGATAATGAAGATACATCACACATTTTTGAAGTGGAATTATTATAAATAAGATGGAACCTAAAGAATGTTATTAAATTGAACATTAAAAAAATATAGAAGATATTTTTTTGAATAATATTGATATAAAGTAATGCTAGTAGATGAAGATGATTTTGATGACTATAGAAAATAATTTTTATTATATAGAATAAAACATTATCCTCTTATATTTTAATAATATGGTTGGGGAATTTATTTATTGATATATTTGATTAAGAGAAACCCAAGGGTAAAGTTTGTTTACAAGATATGATGAAATATGATAATATAATACCTCCTAAAATAAATATTATTCTAAATGTATTTATGGTAGATTCAAATAATGTAATATTTGAAAATTCATGGGAGACAGTTAAAATACAAACTCTTATAGTTTAAATTTCTCACAAAAAAATCCAAATGAATTTAATTATTTTGAAATTATAGAATATGAATATTTTTATATTTCTATTGAAGATGATAAAATAAAATATATAACTAAATAAGTGATGGTTATTTTTTTGAGGAATAAGATGTAATTTACCTTAAAGAGGATAATTAAAATGAGGTCTCAAAGTACCCTGAAGATGATTTCTATTTTATATGTTAAAATATGCCATATGTTCTTTATGTTTTACTACTACCCTAGAATAAATATTCCTTCATGATCATAAAATGGTTTCAGTGATAGATACATAAATTATTTAATTAATTTTTCATTTTTTTAAGTAGTTTAATGTGAATGTATGTTATATGTATTGTGTTTGGATGGATTTTGGAACAAATAAAATATGAGAGTTCCTATTAAGGTAACCATATCCACTATCTAATTATAGATAGTCTACTCTGACTATCTAAATGTAGTCCCATAGAATTGAGTTCATTTAGAGAGTAAACATAGTTATTTTCATCATTTTAGAATTTTTTTCATTTAGTAGGTAAGATAAATTTCTATTTTTTCTTTATAGGAAATCAAAGGAGGGTACATCAATGATTAATTAATTAAATTTGATAATAGATCACTTTATTCTAATTTTTATATCAAAAAATTAGTCATATTGTGTTTCTCATTCTTATTCTCTATATTTTTATCTCTAAATAATTTTTAAATTAAAAAATCATATTATATGTTGTAAATATTGATGGAAATTAATCATAAATGAATAGCGAAGTCTGTATATTGTTTGTCAGATTTTATTTTCATTTTAATGTATTTTTTTTATTTTTATACTCCATGATTAATTTATATATTGATATGGTTTTAATTTTTTAATTGAGATTTGAAATATATTTTTGCAAAACATTTCCAATATTTAATTACAATGCCAATGAGTGGTGGACCAAATTTATTTTATGTATCCTATGAGATATTATGGAAAATTTAGATATATTGATTTTTATTAACTCTATTATTTGAGATATCTTGAGATGAAGATAATGAGAAATAAATATTATATAAATAAATTTAAAATGTACTAAGATAATTAGTTTATGTTTATATGATTTTGAAAACTTTTGTAATCCATAAAATCTATTAATTTTAACACACCAATTTTAATTCAATATTAAGATACAATATTACAAAAATACCCTTATAAGTATACACACATTCCTTTCTTATATCTTTTGGATAACCATAATTATATTTTATTTATAAGGAATTAGATCAAGCTAATTATGGTGGGGGAGTTACATTAAATAATTTCATTAGAATGTGAACATAGGAGGGGGAAAATAGTGATTTTGTTTCCTTTATATAAATAAATCATTCAAATAAGTAGAAAATAAATTTTTTTACACTTTTCCAATTTAAAAAAGATAATAAAAATTAAGTTAAATGTGAATGTAAAAATTGATAAAAATGTACATGAATTAGTGAAAAATACATTAGATATGGAGGAGTATTCATATTTTATTAAAAAAGTATTTTTGAACTAAAAAAATAGATTTCATTTGGGTGATTAATTTTTATGAGATATGAATTTTAATTGATATTGAATGTTATTCATTAATTATGATTTGTAGAGAAATGTAATTTTTTATAATATCTTTTTTTCATTTACCCACCACCAAATTATATATAATCTATGCATGAAAAATTTCTCTTGATTTGGGATGTTTCATCTTTCATTGAGTAGAGAATTTGTGTTTTAGAAATACGATTAAAAAAATTAATATTTTTAGAATTAGAATAAATTATTCATATGAATTCCTAATGATAGAAGATTGAAAAATCCATTCCATAGATGTTGTTTTAAAAAATATCATATATATATATATATATTAAAGGATATGACTTCTGTGAATAAGAGGAGATTGGGTCCAAGGGAATTAATTTTATATGATAGCCATTATAATTTATTCTTTTAAAAATATAAAATTACTAACCTTAATATATGTAGTTAATTATGATTGGAATATTTTATTTTTTCCATGGTGAGGAGAACATTACCAATCAGTACATATGTGCATTGATATTTGAATATTGTTTTTAAATTATAATATATGTTAAATACTCAATCAAAATATGGGAATAATTGGATGTTAAATATATTGAAATATATTTTTGTTTTACTGTAATAAAAAAGAAACATTATAATAAAATTTTTGGAATTAATATTATTTTACAAATAAATATGTAATTTAATTAAATAGTTTATTTAATTTTATGACTAAAATATTAAAAAAGTGGGGTTTAGCATTTTGAAAAAATCTAATTAAATGATGTAATCATACCTAATCCAACTATACAATTAACCAGGTTTTTTATTAGTCTTGCAATGTGCCCAGTGAAATATATAATTCAATTTATATAACATAACATCCCTTGTTGCATTGACGTAGTCATCCAATAATATAGTATCTCTAGATAGTTTGATTCTAGATTCAATATATGGAAAAGGTGTTTCACTAAAAAATAATGGTGAATAACTAGAGTAACTATTACTAAATTTGATTGTTAAATACTATATGTAAATGGATGAAAAAATTACACGACAGTGTATTTCAATCACATTTTACAGGTATTTCACTCTTACATAAGAAGAGCGAATTTTATTCGTACATGAAATTGAGAAAACAAAATATAATCAACATTTATATAAAAATAATGAGTTCATTATATTCTTAAATTGTGTTAAAAATATCTATAACACCAAAATAACATTATAAACATTTACACAATAAGTCTAAAATATTTAAGCTGTACCTAAAAATAGCTAACTATATCTACTCATTCATTATAGAATAGTATCCCATTCAGGAATTTTAGTATCCAATTGAGGAATCATTTTGTATTTTTTAACACATGTTAGAGATAAAAATGTTGAGAATTCATAGTTGTTTTTTATGTATGATTTTTTTTTCAAATGATGATAATGTGTATATAATCAAGAATCATTTATTAGAATGTAGATTATAATTGTATATGTTATTATCTAATTTTATTTCTAAGTGATACATAGGATTTGGATCTATACAATATAAATTGGATTTTTTTTGTTTTCATAGAAAACAGAAAATATATTAAATCTTATTGTATATATAATGGACATTGACTGTGATACACTAATTTCAAATCTCGATACAATTTTTTTACTATTTTAGGAAGTTAAGAATACATGTTATTCTAAAAATAATGAATTTTGATAATAGGATTAGACATAAAATTTTATAAATGTATATATATCCATATAAACTTAATATCCATTGTGTGAAAAAAAAAATATATTTTGGATAATACTTGAAATATTCTAGAAGATTTAAAAAGGAAAAATTCATGGAGCTCCTTGAATATGTAATTCATTATTTGATATATTAGGGAAACCAATACTAAGAAGCCATCATGAATTATTTAATATAGTTTCATATGTAAGTGTGGATGAAATGATATGTAAAAGTAATTCCATGATATTTAAGATGTATTGCAATGTTATGTTGGAGTCATCCAACTTATTAGAAAAAAAATCAAACTGTAAAACAGTCAATGGGTGACAAAACGTTTTATTATCCAGATATAAAAATATAGACCAGATTTGAAATTCGAACAGTGACAGACTACACTATGATATGTATTAGTAAAATAAACCATCCTGAAAAAGTAATCAATACAAAGAAAAGTAAATACAAAAACATGAGAGTGATGAATCGACGTAGAATATATAATATATATTGGTTATGATAAATCATAAAATAGAATTGATAATATGAAAACCCATGGATTATGATATACAACATATCAAATTGTATGATTGAAAATAAGGCTAGTTATGGAAGAAATCACATGTTGCGATTGATAACTATAATATTTATAGGATCAATAAAATTAAAATAGTCCCTTCAATATTCTGGAGTCCACCCCATGATGAAAAATATATTTCTATAATGATTTTTAATAGAGTTATTATTTGAGAATCACAACATGATATTTGAGGAGTTAAATCTAACAAATTCATTAAATTTTTTAGAGTATATTAATGAATATTTAAGAAAATTTCATTTTTAATTTCACTCCATAGAGGGGACTGTGGTGGAAGAATATTGGGTTTAAAGTATTAGTAAGAGATGAATACAATTCCATAATGATTGCAATCATTCTATGAAAAAAATAATTAGTTCAGATTTATATATTTATAATAACATATTTTATATAAGAAAATCTCATATTTTAGTCGGTAAATTTGAATTATATTTTAAATATTTTAATTTATGGAATTTGATATCATACAAATGATAAATTCAGGTCTCTAATAAAGGAATCATAAAATATTTCTCAATGAAGAGAAAAATTTTCATTTTGAGAATAAGGACTTATGGAGATATCTATCAACATATATAAAATATTTAACTTGTATTAAAATATAAATATTATATTATAGGACATACATTCAATATTTATAAATACAATATTATAAAAAAAAAAATTGGAACTATGATGATTTATAAAAATAAGTATATGGGTATTCCTTAAATAATTATGGATTTTGATGCTTTGTTCATTAGATATTCATAATATGTATTTAAAGGACAAAAATATTGAGATAGATGATATCCTATAAGCATTTAGTTCATCACTCTGGAATATGATGGTTTTTTTTAAAAAAATCATGTTCCAACAAATTGTTTCCCCTTTTGAATAAGTGGTTGAAATAAAATAGTGCATGGGTTAATCCTTGGGTGACAATAATCCAAATATATTCCCCATAATGAGGATTGAACCCCATTAATATAGTGACCTATCCTAAACCAAAAACCAAACTATTCATTTAGGGTATTTATCTACATTGAACAATTTCCATTATTGACTCCATGGATTAACACAGTGCGGCTGAACAAAGTGTTATTATTGTGTCTTTTATTTATTGTTTACATATATTATATAAGATATATTTAGTGACTGTGAGTTAATAAATAATTGATCAGATCTGATAATGTCCAAATATCAAGAAAGATAAAAATAAAAACCTCATTAAAATAATAAATAATGTCTGAATATACTTATAATAAGGTCCAAATTGTCTATGGTTGTAGGATTTTAAGGAACATGGGACAAATTTGGAACAAATTTTAAAATATGAAACACCATCTCATTTAATTTAATCTACTTTTAAATACCATTTTAGAGAAAACAAGGGGTATTATAGCTTAAGATTGTTTTTTATATTTTTTTAATCTAAAAAAGATTAATTATTTATAAATGTTTTGGTATTTTTCTTCACAAACGTTCTATAGAATCTTGGATCCAACAATGATACATCATGTTTTCAAGGTTCCAAAAAATATTTCTTGGTAAAAAGTGATGTGTCATGTTTTTTTCGGCATATGGTGATATATTCTAAAAAATATCCAACAAGATTCCTTGATAGAAAATCTCATCAAATGAATTTGTGATACATAAGTATTGAAATTTATAAAGAAAATATATCTATGATGTGGTAGTCAAGAAAATTACTCAACTTTCTAGTTAATTAGATAATTTGGTTTAATTTTAATTGATTTAAAGAAATATAATTGTTGAAAAGATAACTATAAGGCCCACCACATGAGATGTGTTCATATATATCAATGATTACCATTTTGATATTGTTACGATGAATGATAAATTTAGGAAAAAAAATTTGACATGTATTATCCAATCCAAATTAACAATAATGAATATATCAGGGAATAAATGGCATTGATGTATAATCATTAGTCCATATAACATTCAATATGTGATCAAGATAATATCCAATCATTGAATGAGAAAGTAGATGAATAAGAAATAAATCAACAAGTGGAATATTCTATTGTTTATTACTTTTATATAGTGAATATAATATTGTGTAGAGTATAAGTAGAATTGAGTAAATATCATATGTAAATTATTCAAAGATTGAAATCTCAAGGAGAAATAATTTGATAACTTGCAAAGAATGTAGGAAAATAAATGACTATAGTATGATTGATAATAGTGTGTGTTATCCATTTCCAAAAAAAACTTGAATATATTTTAATGTTTATAAATTAAGATGAATAATTATTGAACATGATGATCTATAACCCTAATTATTTCATAAATATTATTTTTTCAAATAAATATTATTTCTTTGATATCTTCCATTACACGCAACACCCTATTTTAAAAAACCATCATATATTGTGATAAATATATTTAAAACATAATTGTTATATTTGAGATGTTAAATGAGATTCCATAAGTATTAGTAAATACATTTTGATTCTTTAGTATACATTTTTTAGACAAAGTTATCATATTTATGATTATATAATTAATTTTTAGTTGTTTCATTATATAATTTGAAAATTCAATATTCTAAAAATAATTATGTTCAATGCACATTGTGAAAAAATAATAAAACTAATTATTTTACGTGTAAAAAATTTATTTGGGAAAAACAATTTCTAAATCTTTGTGTAAAAATTATCTTAGAGTAGTATTTTAAAATTTTATGATGTGATTTCATTTTTGATAAATACTAATAATAATAATATTAAATTATATCTTCCTTTTTTTACTGAATTTACAATTTGATTTTCTAAACTATTTATATGTAGACTATGATCCTTTAAATAATAATTAATTTATTTAGGTGATTATAATAAATTTATATAGTAAATTTATAGAAAACAATATTACACTTATGAAAATTGCTTCTTGAGAAAACCATTTTTATCACGTATATTGCTTAAATTTTGAATTGAAATTTTACACATATGTGGGAATAATTTGATTAAATGGATTCTGTATTTGAAAACAATATTTCTTATATCATATAATAATTTGAAATTAATTTTATTTATTTAATAGTAAAACATATAAAAATTAATTACTTTAACTAAGATTAAAATGATGTTTTGGGATTTACGTGTGAAAGTGTTATAATAAATTTTCCACACACATAATATATTTATTTAATAAATTCGATATCATATTTATAATTGAAGTGAAGAAACTAACTGAATAATTTTCATTTTATATTGGGTATTAATGGACAATTTACCTAGTTAAGTAAAAGTAGCAAAGTAACCATGGTGAAAACTAAAAAGGTAAAAGTGTGATGACATGTTTTCTTAAAGAATAACATATATAAAACATTTATCTAATCATGTTGTGTTAGACTTTATGGATCATGTAATCTAATATATAACTGATTTTTTCAATATTAGATACACATGGATTCAGAGTGACTTCCCTTTTCTGAATATTTTTTTGTATTTACAAAAGGTCATTCATACCCTGTTATAAATGGAAACCACCTCCCCTCACTTATACACACCTCATAAACAATTTTTCATTATCCAAACTTACCAAAATAACTCACTAACATCCTTATCCACGTTATATAGCTAATTGGGTTCAAAAAATCCCAATTCTAGGGTCCTCAAAAAGAGATCCCAATGAGTTTTTTTAACTAAAGGTAATTATCTTCCCTAGGTTTTTCATGTTACTTCTCCTCTTACCACCATAATTCATGTAATAAAAAATTAAATATAAAATAATTGAATCTAAATTATAATGATTTTTTTTCATATTGATGGCACAACCTATATCTATATCCTCTACAATCAAATGGGAATCAAAACTATCAACCATTTTTTCATTGGACTACCTCCTCACGAACTAGTGTAATTTATTTTCCATTACCACCTATCATGATTGGATATAATTATGTATTTAAATTATATATATTATATTAATAAAATATAAATTATTATTGAATTTTAATATAGAATATTCCTTCTTATTTTCTATTCTATGAGAATATGAAAATGTTGACTGTGTATACGGCGGTCAACAACCTCTTGAAACAATTTAATTTTTTTTCCACAGTCAAATTACATAAAAAGTAATATGGATAAATTTTAGGATTATATATATATATATATCATAATTTTCTATAATATATTTTTTATTTACCTCCCTTTTATTTCAATTATCGTTAAAATGGAAACAATGTTCATGCTTATGTACGACCAACCGTCTCCATGAATAGTGTAACTCATATTTTTCTCTAAATTTTATGTATTAGTATAAATACATATAAAATTAATTGATATGATATTTATATCATTTTTAACATTATTACTATGATTTATACATGATCAATGTAAAGGTATTAAAAATATGAAACCCACATTACAAGAATAGTGAAGAAAATATTTTCAAAACGTGAGTTTAACAAGGACTTTCTAATAAAATTGTGATAAAAGATTAAAGTTATTTATTATATGGTATGATATATATGACAATGGATATATAATATATTAATAATAAACTTATATTTAATATACATGATGTTGTGATGTATACAAATTAATTCAAGATTTTGGGTAATGGATTCGTCGTCTCACATTTATTTCTAGGAGGCATTTGTCAGATTAACCACTCCTTTATTTTTTTCTGATTTATGTACTTCATTATTGACATGTTATATCATTTATATCCATATTTTCAGGATTCATTTTGTTTTATATAATGTAAATCATTAAAAAGGATTATGATTAGAAATTATTTAATGTGGTAAGTCATTTTTATTAAACATTTATTTATTTGGGACACATCCAATTTTCCCCACCTTATTATTTTTTTATTT
Source organism: Viscum album (assembly GCA_963277665.1). Taxonomy (NCBI): domain Eukaryota; kingdom Viridiplantae; phylum Streptophyta; class Magnoliopsida; order Santalales; family Viscaceae; genus Viscum; species Viscum album. Next base: position 686,270,903 of record OY728129.1, on the reverse strand, counting down.
ATATAAAAATAATTAACATTTTTATTAATATTTTCAATTAAATTTATAGGACATAAATTTTCATCTATGATTCTTTCTTTTATGGGGGCTTATGATTAAAAAGTTACTGAAATTTTCATGGTTTTATGTTATAATATTATTATTTAATGAGATTACATAAAATTATGTTTTAATGATAAAATATTATGAAAAATCTTTAATAAACAAATGAATTTTATTCAAAAAAATTTTATCTTTAGAGAATACATGATTTTCACTCATCGTACAAAAATAAATGATTAAATATATGGGAATTCTATTTCAATGAAGAATGTTCAATATTTCACTATTAGATCAAAAATCTTTTTTCTTCCATGGCCATGATTTCTAAAAATATTTCAAATATTGTTTTTACTATTCTTCAATTATTTTTAATGAACATATTACAATCTTTTAATTTATAATATTGTTTAAGAGGAATCTAATTTTCTTTTAATGAGAAATGCTACATGTACATTTAATTGAAAATATGAATGGAAACTTTTTTTAACATGTACGAAAAAAATGATACTTTACTTAGTCAAGATTGATATGAAATTTTAATTTTCATTTACATGTTTAAAATAAATTTTTCAATTAAAATTTTTTCTATAATATTTGAGAAATTTTTATATTTTAATGAATCGATATAAAATATAAAAGTAATTTTTTATCTAGAATTATTCCATGTGATCAACTATATTTTTTTTATCTAAATGAGATGATTTTTTTGTTACTAAATCTTTACTGGGAATAAAATCTCATAATACCATACTTATTATTTATTTGAATGATTTGTGATTATGATAATGTGATTTTAGTAATAAAATTCATTTTATATGTGTTATGCTATGATGAAATAATGAAATTCTAATGAAATTCATTTCTTTCCCATTGGTTATGATCTGATGAAATGTCTATGAAACCCATTCCATTTTAGAGGTACTGAAATTATGAATGTTTTATGATTTTGTTTCATAAATGTATATTATTTTCATTACATTATATGTGAGACCTATATATACCTCCAATGCATTGGTTAAAGATTGATATGTTATGTGATAAACATTACTAGAATGGGTAGTGATATGAGATAAGTATGAGAATTTTCCAAAATTTATAGTCACGAGAGTTAACCGTGACTATTATGATGGATTGGAAAGTGGTACTAATAAACTATGATAGTATTTGGAGTGAAACATGACTATAACAATGGTTTGGGGAGGTAAAGCAGTACACTATGTTAGTATTGGAACTGAGTTTTGAAAACTAAGGACATGATTTAATATTCATATGTGTATGACATAAATCAATTTCTCAAGTCTGCATTATGATTCGATGGATCATGTTTATTTATTACATTATGATTAATGTCTTATGAATTGGAAATATTTATGCCATGACTCCATATTGTGATCATTTATATGAAGGATTTGGTTTGCAAATAATAATCCAATGTTCTCATACCATTATGATAATTTTATTCTTATTTGATAATTATTATATACCTTATTTACCCTTACAATGTATCTAAGTGTATCGATTCTTATTTTTCATTTATAAATTAAATAATAAAATGTATTATGTATGATATTCCTAACAGTGTAGAAAACTATGAATAATATAGTGGGAGATGATGTATTTTGTTTATGGAATAATTTATTATTTATCCATGTATACAATGTCAGTAGACCTATATGATTATAGCATGGGTTGTAAACTTTTGTAATGAATACTCATTTAAAAGATGTAATATCTATGTATGAAAAGTGTAGGCCTTTATAGTTGGTATCAAATTGATATATTAGTTAAAATTTGGAATCTAGGATCAGAAACAATTAGTAAGATCCCATTGAATATGTCCATATATAATCCAAAGTATATTAAAAAGTCCTAAAATTATTATAAAGGATAGAGAATTTGAATTCTAAGAAATTACAAAACAGTACAGATTATACAGGAATATGTGGTTGTAAAATAGTCGCACCATAGGGTAATAAATCCAAAAAAACCGAATTTTTTGGGACTCAATCATCCCATGGTTCATATCAATGCGACTAACTACACGCCTAGTTTGAAAATCACAGTGGATATATATTTGAAATTTAAAAAATACATACAATAAATCATGTGGTATTTGAAAGATAACAATCATGAATAACATAGGTTAAACCTTAGGTGTCAGATATTGATGACATAGTTTCATGATTCAGACATAATATAATTTATTTTTATGACTAAGTAGTTTTCCCACTATAATTATTTTTTCTCACACTTTTCTTTTAGTTTTAGGATTTAATTATAACCCAATGGAATTGTGTAAATTCTAAATTAAATGTGCAATTAAATGATTTTACTCTAAATAAATAAAATGTTATCGAAGTGGGAACTGAAAAATAATTTTATTATTCTAAGAAACAATTATATGAATCGTGATTAACATAAAAATGTGAAAAGTATGTAATATAATTATATTGATTCCTTCCCAAGGAAACAGCCACATTATTTTACTGATTCCTTTGACCATGTAGTTTCTGAGCAATGGATCAGTTCCATTAAAATGAAATTTTCTGTTCTGTAGTGATTGGAGCATGAACATGTAATTATTTTTTTCAATTATTCAGTAGGTGAATAAGACCAGTGGTGGACTCTCATAATGAATATGTGGAAACATGAAGAAATCAAAAAATTTTGGGGGATGAGACTAATAGAATGTTTCCAATAAGTACATTCCTCACATTCTTTGTACTAAAATGGGGATATAATTCCTTGAGATAATTAAGTGGTTTTATTAATACCATAGTATATATGTGGAATATCTTAAAGGAAATTAAGGGTACACATCTGGAAATGTAATCCAACCCAATAAAAATATTGACTAATTATTTAGTGGATAACTTCCAAGTCTCGAGATTGTATTATTTATAATATATTTTAGCGTATATGATGAAATAATTTTATATACTCTATATGTCATAATGGAGAATGGATTTACCCACCAATATCATTGTTTCGATAGAAAAGTGGTATGGAATTAAAATTAAACCCTAAAATACATTGAGAATAGAATAGGGGAGTTCCGTTATGCTCGAAGTGTGCAAGGAACTATGGCGAAAAGTTTCTTAAGGGGAATACTAAATATTTTATTTTTGAAAAATAAGGTTATCAAGTTATTGAATTCCAATGTGATGGGAATAATTTGGTTAATGATAAAAACATATATATATCTATACATAATATACCACACACATATTAGTGTTATAGATTCACCGAGTTTGGTAATTATGTGAATTAATGACTAAATGCAAAGGATAATTGGGATAATTAACCATGAAAACCAATGAAGGAAATATAAACAAGTTAAATATTAGGAATTAATGGTAGTTTAATTAATTCATGATAATTATGGAACACTTATACTAAACTCTAGAGTTGGGAATTTAATATTATGGTTTTTATAGATCATCATTTTAAAAACAATAATTGTTTACATTTTTTAAAATTTGATGTGATTATGAGAATTTATTGTCTCCATTTTATATGGATTCTCAAATCATGAAATAACATTTGAAATTCTATTAGTTCAAGGGTGATCCCAAGATTCCAATGGATATTTTTTTTATCTAAGATATTAGATTATTCAAGGAATACAGGGTGAAATATATTTTTTATTTGAATATGTTTCCCTATATGATTCACCCAATAGTAATTGATACTATTAAGGGTATATGTATTTAAGGATTACCATAATATTGAAATAATAATAATCCATTTTTAGGTATTATGTGATGGATGATTATCATGATTGTGGAATTTTTGGAAAACATTTATGGAAATACAAACCCTTTAATTTTTATTGGTTTTAGTGAAAAACTAATATTTATAGGAATGCCATTTCATTTTCATAGACATAAGATTAATGGAAACCATAAGGGTTAATCAAATTTTTATATAAGATTAATTGTGGGTTTTTATCAAATTCATTATTTATATGAATTATATTAATATAGATTTGTAAAAATATATACCTAATTTTTGGAGACATCATGTCTCATTTGTAAAGGTTATGGGAGTTGAACCCAAAATTGAATAGTGAAGATGGAATATTTCATGCCATATTCGCATTTCAAAGTTTATTTCTAGTGTGACAAAATGGAGATATATATATCTGAATATGTATCATGTAATGGTATGTTAGAACGATAAGAGAATGATCCAAATGTATAAAGAGATTATATAAAAATTATCCATACCCAAATGTAAATCCAAAAATCATCACCATGGATTTTATAGTTAGAATCTCGAATGAATCTAAAAGGCACAATACTATATGGGTCTTAGTTGATCACCTTAGAAAGATAAGAAAATTCATTTCTATTAGATAAATTTTTTCCTAGATCAATTTTCTAGGTTTTATATTATGTATGTTTTACGGTTTCTTGGGGTACAATGTTTTATTGTATTTCATCATGATTTGATGGTTACCTCGATATTCTGGTGATTTATACAACAAACTATTGATTAGAAGTTTAATGGAAGAATTGTATATCATCCTCATAAATTTATTCATTCAAAAAGAACCATTTAATAGCTAGAGAATATTTTGAGGCCTTATTCTATGGATTTCAAATGTTGTTTGGTTCAAAACCTTCCTTCTGTTAGGCACTCTTAAAACAATAGCTTATAGTCGGGCATTTTGATGGATCCTTATAAATGTATGTAAGAAAATAAGTGCATAAGTATAAAATTATATTATAATGTTTGATAGATTAATCAATTGAGACCTGAGACATTAGTGGAAATTGAATACAGTATTTTATCCATTTAATAACACATATGGGAAGAAAAAAGTCAAAAAAAGTATTAAAATAATCATCGGTGTGATATGGAATTTCAAGATAGTGATAATGATTTACTATGAACTTTACCATGGATGAAGGATATGATATCTAGAAATAATGTAAATCTATTCTATAGATATATTTAACATTTTAATATTTTCATCAACTAGGGATGATACCATATTTCATTCTATATCCAATAAACATCTCTCAAGTTCATGATGTGTACAATATATATCTCATGAGGAATCATGAAACTGATCCATCACAAATAATAAAATTATATATAATAAAATGTAATCATTATATTTTAAATCACATATAACCTAGCGGGATATTGGATGTTATAGATAATTTTTTATGAAATACGACCACTTACGTGGTCCACATTTTGTAGTGAAACCACCATCCGGATGAAGCTTTATGGGTATGTGGGGATATAATGTGGAAGAAGTATCCTCAATTGTTTATTTTAATGTGAAGAAATTTTTATGGTAAAAATAATTTTAAAAGGGGAATAATGTATCACCATTACAATTTAGGAATTATGTTTTTTTAAATAAATTTAATTTATTCAATATCTTGTTTTACATTAAAAACCAATTTTTAATGAACTAAAATATTTGATTAAAAATATTGCTAACAGATGATAGTTACAACCTAGACAATAAATTTTTTTGGTGTTAATAGAAATTAAAACACTTAAAAATTTTATTATTATTTTTTAGGAAATCAAAACATGTTTTTTAAAAATTAATTAATTTTTGGTAATGACTTTATATTCATGGAATATACATTTTTAAAAAAAATATTTGATTTCCAATGGTTTTTGTGAATATTTAATTAAATTAATTATTTCTAAAATTAAATTTTATTTAAAAAATAATATTTTATATTTTTAATTTGAAATTTATTTTTGAGCCATTTCTTTGAATTTTTTGAAATGTTAAATTTTTTAGTGAATAGTTAGAAATACACATTTTTTATGAAAACATCATTTCTATATAAATTATTTTAAAAGATAATTATTTTTTAAAAATAGTTTAAAAGATATTTTATTTAAGTTATATTATAAATATTTAAAAAAATTCATTTCTTTCAATTTTTTATTGTATTTTGATATTAAATTAATCTAAACTAATAAAAAGTTTCACTTTATAAAACACCTTTTTCTTCATGTCGGTGTGTTTACGTTTTATTAATATTTTTCACATATTTGAAGTAAATTTAAAATATAATATTACATATTTGGAATAAAAATAATTTATACTGGATACTAATATCAAATTAATCCTTGGTAAAAATGAATCAAGAATCCAGTAAAAATAATTTATTTTGGTTAAGGTTAAAATGGGTTTTGTGCCTTACAAGCGCTTGTGTTACAATTAATATTCAAAAAACATGTGTAATTTATTCAATATATTTGATTTCATATTTATAATTATTTTATTAAACTATCTAATAATAAATATTATTTTGGTATTAAGGATAAATTAAATAGGTAAACATAAAGATACTACTTTGTGTTGTGAAACTAAAATTGTAAAAAATAGAAAACCTCGATCCCAATAAAATAAAATATCAAATACATGTATATTTTATTTTTGATGATATTTGTATCAATAATATCATCCATATAATCCATTAGTTATAAATTTATTTAGAACATGTATTTAGTGTGACTTCCCATTATTGAGTAGTTTTTTGTATTTACCAAAAATGCATTACTCGATTATAAAAGGCCACAACCTCCCCACTAATGTACACACATAATAAGATATATTTTCCAAAATTCAATGCCAAAATTGACCCCCAACAACTTTAGTCATTTTATAGAGCTTCTATTACTCCTAGAATTCCAATCTGAGGTTTCCAATAAGCGATCCAATGGATGTTTTTCAAATGAAATGTAATTATTTTTACCAAACGCTTTCGTTTTTTATACTATTACTAAATTAATTTATTTCCTCATAGTTAAATTATAATAACATAAATGTATAAAATATGCACATATTTTATCATTCTAATTGAATAATGTATATCCATTTCCTCTTCAATCAAATGGGAAACAAAATCATTGGCAATGGGTTTGGAGGACCATCACCTCACAAAAAGATGTAATTTGATTTCCATCACCATATATCATGAATTGATATAATTATATATTTAATATATATATATGTGATATTAATGTTATATTTATAGTAATTTAATTATAATATCACATATACTTTTTTAATTTCTATTTTTTGGGAATACAATAATGTCTCTTATGTGTATGGCAGACTATAGCATTGCAAAGAGATGTGGTTCATTTTTCATATATTATTTATATGAAAGGTAAAAATGATAAATTAAATTTATATATGTGATATATATGACAGAATAATTATTCAATAATGGTGATATATCTTTTACCCTCCTCTCATTCAATCTATTGAGAAAATGGAAACAACATTTATGTGTTAATATGGCCTACCATGTAAGGACCTAGAATTATATCTACGAAATTTACATTCTTATAGTTTTTTCATATAGTATAAATCGCATAAAATCACTTCAATAACACAATGGAAAAATAATAATTGAAAAAATTAATGAAATAATAATTATTTCTAGATGTTAAAGAAACCTATATAATAGAATAGTAACATAACATTTTGAATAGAAATGTCACCCTTATGAATTATAAATAAGCCAATAGAATAGTAATCATAGAAATTAAAGTATAAAAAAAATTTAAATATCTTATAAATTAATATATGATAGAATTATATCATAGTTTAGATAAATAATTTTTTTAAAAAAAGATAAAATTGGTGTTGGTATTTTTTTGATGTTAGAAATATTTAATTTAAATTTTATAATTTATATAATGAATTTTCATAAAATTTATTTTCATAAAATATATTCATATATAATATATAATTATTATTATTATGGGATAATTATTTGAAAACTTTTTTAATATTTGTGTGTCATAAAAATTTTTATAATATTAATATTGGAATTTCCCAAAAAAAATAAAGATTTTAATTAAAAATAAAATTTCTCAAAAACCATGGTCTCATAAAAATACCAAACTCATTACCCTATGGAGTATCTCAAGGAGGATAAAATAAAGGGGTAAAAGCCTCTTTATTTTTTTATTATTTATTTTCATTTTCTTTTTTTATCACCTCCTCACCCATCTATCGCAAAGTTGCATGAAATCAACTGTATCTATTATATAATAAAATGTTAATATGATTAGGGAATAATAAATCCTAAAATCTCTACCATATCCTTTTATTAAAAAAATATAAACTCGTTTTTCAGGTTCTGATTGACGTCCTTTATGGAATATGTGTTATAATTTTTATATTATGCCTTCAAGGATAGTCATAATACCACTTTTTTGTTTAAACTAGTTTAAAACATATTTATTATATATAATTTAATTTTCTATAACCATTTAATATAAATAATATTAATTAAAAACAAAATTACTTTGTAATAATAAAAAATTCCCCAAAATGAACTAACAATCATCACTATAATTTTATCAAATGATTATTCTTCATACCAAAAAACAAAATTTATATATATGACCATTCAATTCTTTGGATGTCCATTGATAAAACAATAATCTCAGTTTGGGCCAACTATTCTCATTTCACATGATTTTCCATATATTTATACATGTAAACTGATCATGAAAAAATAGGAAATTAGTGTTGTTGAATGAGAAAATTATATCTTATAACTCATCAAAAATATAATAAATGAACTCAATAAAATGAGAATAAATTATATAAAAAAATAGATGTTACTAACATCACTTATTTATGAGTCTTATTTCATATTCTAGGACATTAAGGTCAAATTTATGACACATTCAGACATAAGGTAAGAGATTCTCCCAGAACATCCAATTTTCATTTAGGTTTCACATTCTCTCTCTTTACAAATATGTAATTTTTAATTATTTATATGTAATATTACTATGTTTTGTTTTAATTTTCGATAGATATATATCTATATGAATCCTTAATTATTCAATGTAGAGTTAGATATTTTTTAAGGATCTTATCTCAAATCCTTCTGTTAAACATGCCCAATTAATGGGAACCTCCCATATACTTACCCATTTTTATGAACTCTATGTAATATATTTCAGGACAACAATATTTTCAAAAAAATCTTTTATTTTATTATGGAAAAATATCTTTGTTAATTTATTCTTTTATGAAATGGTTTTTCCAAAAGAACACACCTTTTTAATGTAAAACAAATATTTCTCTCATAAATTCATCAAATATTGTTTAGATAATTTTCACCTATTTCAACAAATTTTTTGAATCTTATTCTTACTAGGAGTAATATATTTTGAAATTATATAACATATTTTAGTGATTGGTTTCTGGTTATTTTGAATGGAGATATACAATCTTGATACGATTCAGAAAATTACAATATAAGGTTTATAATTATATTTATTGTTTGGGGAATGTTATTTATATTTCATATGCTTGCTTAAATATGGATGTACATGTTTATTAGGTTTAACTAAATTTATATGAGGAATTCATTGGACTTATTTAGTGATGGTTGGGGTCTTTTATATCCCCTTCATTCATTGGTAGGTCTCACGTGACAAAAATAAATCAGGTTTTTAACCATTATGTATGTTGTATGGCCGAAGCCTTGAAGATATGTTTTAGAAGTCTAACATTATACATTCTCTTGTTATGATACTAGTAATTGATAATTCAAGCTATTATATTTCTAGTATAATATCCATGGTTAATATTCCTTCTCATGTGATTATTTATGGCATTATTTATGGAACTATTATTCTAACCACATTATACACTATAGTATATTTTAATGGAACGCCTTTTTTAGTTATTTATCAAGAATTATTGTGTAGGATTATTTATGATAGCTTCCATTTTATTTCTTACCCATAAAAAGACTCTGATCTCACCCCTCTCTTATGTTTTAATTTTTCACATGATGCGATGATGTATATTATGAATGACTTGTAGGGATAATCTTATTGTTTATGGGTGTTTCGAATGGAAACTATATGTTGTATTTCCTTCCATTTTTTAATGTCAAGAACATGTATGTTATCTGGGTTCAAAAAATACTTAACTAAATAGTCATTGGGTATTTTATTTTTTATATATTACAATGTATTTATTCATGTCACTGGATACGAGCTACAAGGGTCAGAGACTCTATAGTTAGTATTGTTGAAAGTTTAGTTTAATCCTTATATAATATATTTAGAAATAATATGTAAGGGAACATAATCCTAAGGAATAAGTTTATATAATCATATAATATCATCCTTAAAATTTACAAATGTAGTAATTATGTGGGTCTTCTTATAAATTCATCAATGTTTGGACACTAGAAGTGGGTGTGATTTAAGAACATATGTACCTATTATTAACAACTATCAAAAGTTATCCCATGTCTAAATCATGGATTCCTGGTTCACAAAAAAAATCCATTATACACATCTAGTTTCAAATTCATATGTGATTTACATAGGATAATTTACATTTTCCTGACAACCCATTATGACCGATTTAAAATTAAATATGTCCCCAAAGAAACTAGGTTTATAATGATGGGATTATCTATGTATAAAATTTTCAATTTATGGGAAGTGTTACTAGTTCAAGATTATATATTATGATTGATAATATAATTCATTGTATTACATTATTTTAAAATGGATAATTATGTAAGGAATGGAATCCATATCAATGCATGTATCCCATTTAGGGATTTCCATCCTAGGATAGATAGTGATGTTGGAGATGGAGTTGAAAATGGAGATGATAAACTAATAACTATATTGGGAAAACTAACCTAGGTTATTAATATTAACCATATCCATATTGAACATCATGAATGACAATTTTGTGTAACATTTTTAGGCCACATTATTGGACAACTAACTCTAACATTTAGTATGACTACAATCGCATATGTATCTATGAAATAAATATGTTCCTTAAAGAAGATATTTCTTATTCTGGGAAGTAATGAATGGGGGAAATGTTTTATAGAAATTTATTATCTCCTTGAATATATGGATCGATTTTGGTCATTGGTGGAAAACACAAAAGAAGAGGATCAAATTGAAAACATGGAGTGGAGGACTTTTAAGGAAATTTTCATAGAAAAATAAATACCTCTGGAATAGAGAGAAGATATGGAGATAAAATTATTGAATATGATTCAAAAGGATGATTATAATGTTTCTATATATGAATCCAACTTTACAAAGTCATCATGGAATTCTATGGATTACATACTCTATAAAAAGTTGAATATTGACTTATTCTTATTGGGTTAAATCTATTCTGCTGAAGGGAAATAGTATCAAAAAAAATTCATTATATTAATATATAATAAAATAGTCTTTCAAGTAAAATAAATTTCTTATATGCCTTTTATATGTAAAGGAATTAAATATAAAAAGTTAGTTTATGAAAACTATGGATAAGGGAATAATGAAAAGGGTAACAAAGTAAGAGTAGAATTTCAATCCCGAAATAATTGTGTGAATAAACATCCCAGTGAATGCCTAGAATAAATTATTATTTTTCTAAAAGATTGGATTAAAGGGCCACCACGAAATTTATTTCAATCAAATGAAAGAATATAAGAATTTTCAATTCTATAATTGAATGGATATGGAACATTATGAAAATTATTTTCTAAATCACCAATGAAGAATTCCCAAGAAAATTCCATGGGAGAAATGCCAATATTTTGCTCTCACAAATATTGAGGTTAGTGTTCATAGTGAATTGGTTTTTTTGGAACATTAATCATTTCCTCAATCTTTTCTAAATATTTAAATTTTTTCATCATCGTATTCTTTTATATATTACCCATTTTATAATAAAAATAGACATTTCCCTTTTGATTTAATAAAGGATTTGTATTTCAAAACTCATAAGGGATGTATTATTTTAATATACATGTGTATGTCAGTACGCTTTACAACCAATAGACTTGATTCAACTACTAACCTTGTAATAATAAATATTTTAGGCTTTCATATAATCCTCAATATATACTTTTTTTAAACTAAGATGTTGCAATCTATTTAATATAGAAGGAATTTTTGATTGGTGAGAATGATGTAGAGTCCCTTATCATTAGATAAGAAACCTCATCATCTGATTCTTATCTATATCAACAACCATTTTATATTTTTAATGAAATTATTGGGGAGTAAGAGAAAAAATACTATATGTATGTGAAACTAAATCTTAAAATTCAACATGTACCTATTGTACAAAAATACATGGATATATTTCCAAATGATTTGCATGGAAATACTCCCCAGTGGGAATTTGACTATTCTAGTGACTTAAACCCCAAAAAAGATCAATATATAATACTCCTTATTGAATTTCCACCATGGAATTAGTGGTTCTAAAAAACTAGAGGAGTTTAGAAGTAAGGGTTTTATTCTTCATAGTTTTTCTAAATAGGGATCCATTATTCTCATTTTCAAGAAGAATTATGGATCCATTCAGTTTTGCATCAACTATCATGAAATAAATGAAATTAGAATAAATAATAATTATCTTCTACCTCTTATTGATGATTTTTTATCAAAACCTTGGTGCTCAATATTTTTGAATATTTACCTTCAATCTCGATATCATGGATTCCATGTGAGGAAGGAAGATTTTCCAAAAATATAATTTCGAACAAGGTATAAACATTATATGATTAAATTAATTTAATATGGAGTGACTAATGAACCCTCTATATTTATATGTCTAATTAAAATATTGTTCAATGAATATCAGGATTATTCTGTTCTATAATTTACTGATGATATAATGTTATACTCTAAATGTTTTGAGGAAAATGAGAACCCCTCGCAGATAGTTTTGGAGGCACTTATATGAAATGTTCTATTTGGGAAGTTTATATAGAGAAAATTCAGGTTTCAGAAAGATTTTTTTCATGTCTATATCATCTGTAAGGTTGGAATTGTAGTTGATATTGTCAGGAAAAAGGTAGTATAGAATTGTATTACACCCACGTATATAATTGAGGTACGTTTTTTCATTAATTTTGTCGATCACAATTTGCATTTGTTTTTAATTTTTCAATATTAGCTAACCATTTAACCAAGCATAATAATTAAGGGTTTATGTTCATATATACCAAATAATTTGAATACTTTTTTTCATGAATTGAAATAGATATTAAGGAATTCTCAAATACTAAATCTACCTTCGTGAAATAGTGGATTTTTTATTTATATTAATGCATCAAGGAAATTACATGGTTGTTTATTTATAAAGAATTATAGAATTATTTATTTTGAATCAAGGTAGTAATAAACTCATGAACTGAACCATCGAACTCGTGATCTGGAGTTAGTAGTTGTAATCATTTATTTGAATATATAGAGACACTATCTAGATGGGGAATGATGTGAGATATATACAGCTCCTAACATATTGAAATATATCCTACAACAAAAATAGCACTATATGAGTAAAAGGTGATGACTAGAGATAATCAAGTATTATGATTGTTCAATACACTACAATCCAGGGAAGGAGAATAATGTTATAGATGCATTGATCATGAAGGATCTTGGTGTACTAAACAGAATGATGAATCACAAGGAACCTTTGTACATGGATCAGCCAAAGATGGGTATGGGAATTAACATAGTAGGAAAAAAAATTACTTTTATTATTGGTTTAACACCCATCCTTATTGGAAAGTATTAAAAGTAATATGTTTGATGATGAGAATATTCAAAATAAAATTATATTTGGGAATTTGGGGAGTTTGAGAGACTTCCTGTATGTAGATTGTATTATAATATTTGGGATGGGTATATGTGTTACCTATATACTCAATCAAAAAACAGATTTATTGGATTATTCCCATAGTTTTAATTTCTTTATACACCATGTTAGCACTAATATATATATAGATATTTTATGGAACATCTCTATTGGGATAATAATAAGTAGGCAATTGATGAACTTGAATCTAGATGTTCATTCTGTCAATAGGTGAAGGCTAAAAGACAACATACTAGAGGACTCGTTCAACCTTTATCTATTTAGACATGGAAATTGGATAAAATTATAATGATTTTTTTCACTATATTACCCAAATATCCATTGAATAATGATGCAATACATGTAATTATTTTACCGACTTATGAAATATGCATATTTCCTCTATATATGTAAAAAATTTCCATTGGAACGACTTGAAGGACCCTATATTAAATATTTTTTTGGAATTCATGGAGAACCTCTTTGAATTTTGTATGTTCATGATCCATGATTCAAATAAAAATTATAGAAAATGAATTTACAAAGCATTTGATACTGCTCTTCATTTGAGTATTTTTTATCACACTCAAACTGACGGCCAGTCAGAAAGGATGATCCAAACATATGAAGAATTGTTGAGATCAAGCTCAAATAAATTTCATGGAATTTGGGATCATTAATTACTTCATTTAGAGTATTCATAAAATAATCATTTCAATTAATGTATTCAAATGGATTCATATGAAGTGTTGTATAGAAAGAGATGTATCAGACCAACTTGTTCGGTTGATGTTGGTGAAATAAAGCTTGTTGGCCATGAACATGTGGAGGAAACTACAAAAAAGGTAAATAATATTCAAACACATATCAATGCGTCTCAATGTAGTGAAAATATATATGTCAACAATCGAAGGAATGATTTGGAATTTCAAGTGGGATATCATGTTTTCATGAAATTATCTCCATGGAAGTCTGTTAGATGATATGTAAAGAAAGGAAAACTAATCCTCAAGTACATTAGTCCATTTGAAATTCTAGAGATAATTAGAGATGTGTATTATCATTTTTCAAGGCCTCCTAGCCTTTATAATGTTAATTATGTGTTCCAAATCTCTTTGGTAGGAATTTACATTCCAGACCAAATGCATGTACTCACTTTTGAAAGAAATAAATTAGAACCTAATTTATCTCACTATGAAGATACTATTCAGATTCTTGACATTAGAGAATAAGTGTCGAGGAATAAAATGACATGGATGCTAAAGATAATTTGAAAAAATCACTAAATTTAAGAGGTAATGTGGGAACTATATGATTTTATGATGAAGAACTATCCAAATCATTTTATGAAGTTACATTCTATAAAGTTGAAAGACGATGTGTTTATTAGAGAGAGAATGTAATGACCCATAATTATATCAATAAATTTTCCTTCATATAGTTACTTAATTTGGTATAAATCAAAATAAATTAGTGAGATATCAAAATTCAAACATTATAAATGAATAAGGAAGGAAATAAGTTGGATTTCTAGAAGCTATAGAACCAATACCAATAGAATAATAACATGACCTTAGAATTAGTAATGTGAGCCTTATGAGTAGTAAACTGGGAAATAGAATATGAACAAAAAAAATTTAATTATAAATGAAATTTATCCATCTCATAAATGAAAATATCACATAATTATATGCTTGGAAAGTAAAATAAATGTTTTAAAAATGATATCTTAAGTATTGTTTTTTTATTAGCTATAAATATTAAATTTCAATTTTACAAATAATAAAAAGTTTTAATGTAAAATCCATTTTCATAAAATAGATTCATATTGTTAAATTTTATTTCTAATTATAGGATAAATTTATAGGACCTTATTGAATTTTTGAATGAGTCATAAATTCGGTTATAATATTAAAATATTTCTTTTTTAAAAATGATGATATTAATTAAAATTAAATTTCACAACTTTCAAAAATTATTTTCACAAATTGGATTCCATTTCATAATTCTACACGTAGAAAAATGGTTTCAAATAATTTTTTTTTATTTTTCTAAAATACTTGAATTTTTGGGAATAGTAAAATTCGATAATTTACAATAAATGCTCTATACACAAATTATTGAGTCCCTGATGATGTATGGTTGTTGTAATCCAATAATCACTAATTACACTTCATTTTGTTATATTTAGTGATAATTCTCTACATATTCACAGTCCAAAACCAAAATAATAATCTAATGAATAAAATATTCAAAAAACACTGCTCTTCTCCACTATAAATACCACCGCTCACTATCCCTTCTCCAAACACCATCAAATATTTGAAAAATTTCCAATTTATTACCAATCCTATTCCTAAGCCCCCCATGTAGAGTATCTATTTGTCTCATCAAATTTCCAAACCCATTTCCCTAGGGTTGTTCTCAAAGAGAATATCAAGAGGTAAAAACATCTTTCTTTTCTATTAATTTATTTTAATAGTCTTTTATGTTCTATTACACTTATCACCTCCCGATTACAATGTTTAATTATTTCTCAAATATATATTTTATATTGGAATGATATTTTTGGAGGGAATAATCCAAATAAATATTATTCACTCTCATATTATTATAGAAATGAAAACATCATCCATGAGGTGCCAATTTACACCTTTGGGGACTATGTGTTTTGCTATTTCAATTTTTCCATCAAGGATGGTCATTAAACAAATTTTATGGTTAATTCAGATTATAAAATATTTATTACATTTTATTTATCATCTCTAACAATTTTATATAAACAATATTAATTAATAAAATAAATTTTCAAAATGATCAAAAAATAACCAAAATAAACCAACGTTCTTCACTAATGTTTTATCTATTGTTTCATCCTCATACCTTATATGAAAAATTGATATGTAAGGAAATTTAATATTATTTAAATTCATTAGAAACGCATAATTTTTATTTATAGACATTTATTTTCATTTTATATGATTTTTCATACATGTATACAAGTAAACTAATAATGAAATCCTCAAAAATGAACACTCCGGAGAGAAAATTATTTTTATTATAACTCATCGAAAAATCCACAAATTAATAAAATAAAATTATAATTAATAAAATATATGTCAAATAGATTATTAAATATTTTATTAATGAATATAATTTCATATTCTAGTATATAAAGGTTATGTGTTGAACACTTTCAGACATAAGGTAAGTGATTCTCCCTAAAACTCGATTTTTCATTAAGTTGCACTTTATCCCTATTTACAACAATTTAATTCTTAATTATTTTTATTTAATACTCATAAATTATGAATTAATGTTATATAGATATTTATCTATCATAATCCATCTTCCTCTGATGGAGAGTTACATGTTTTATAAGGATCCATTTTCAATTCTTTTCGTTAAATAATCCAGATTAAAGGTACTTCCAATGTTCTAACCGTTTCATATTTAAGCTACATAATAATTTTTCATACAACTATTTTTTTCCCAAAAAAAATATTTTATCAAGGAAAATTATCTTAGTTCATTTATGTTTCGATGGAATGTATTTTTTCAAAAAATAACTCTACGTTGCAAAGTAAAAAATGGCATTTTGCTCAAAAATTCCCAAATTATTTTTTTAGACTATGTAAATCTATTTCAACACACCTTTTTGAATATTATAAATATTTTTTTAATGTTTTATGATATCAAATGAAATATTTTATTTAATGTATTTTGATTATTTTTAATAGGGATGTACATTCATGATACAATATTCCAAACATCTCTATAGGGTTCATTATTTTGTTTATTGTTTTGGGATAGTTATATACAATTTTCATGCTAGCATCAATATGAATGCATTTGATGATAATTTTTCAATAATTTCATATGAGGTATACATTGGAAATAGAATTTGATGGGTGGGTCCCACTATATCAACTAGATTCATCGCTAGGTCTAATGAGAGAAACTACGCTAGGTCTTTACCTATTTTGTAGGTCTCTTGGATGAATTCTAGATGATATATTTATGGGGTCCAAAAATATTAATTGCCTCATTATAATACTAGTAATGGATATTCAATGTGGTTATTAAACTAATGTAATACCCATGGTTATGATTTCACATCATGTAATCATTTATGCCATTGTATATTGATCTATTATTATTTTTATATTATATAGAAAAATATTTTTTAATAGAAATCTGTTTTTAGTTATTCATTATGACTTATTTTTAATATTTATTTATGATTGATTACAATGAATAGTTACCCTTACTAGGAATCAACGTTTTCACTTTAATTACTATTTTTATCACCATGGTGAGAATATTAATAATACAAATGACTTCTGGGAAAATCTTGAAATTTTTGGGCGATTCCAAATGAATTACTATGTTGTATTTTTGTTCATGTAGTAATGTAATGCTCATGTATGTAATTTGCATTCCAAAACACATAAAATTATTTGTAATTGGGTATTAATTCCTTTTATCTTTTCCAATGTATTAATATATGGAACCTACTGTAAGGGATTGGGTTCAGGGACTCTACATACCATCTCCATGAACGGTGTAATTTTTTTCCATCTCTAGATTTTATGGATTACTATAAATACATATATAATGATTATATATGATTTTTTTATCATGTTTAACATTATGTATATTATGGAACAATGATAAAATGAATATGTCCCAAAATACCATACCAATGCATACATGAAAAAAGAAAGAATTCTTACCAACACTTGATTTTGTTAAGGAATTATTAATAATTTGGTAATAAAAGGATACATTTATTGTGTGATATTTATTATTATTTTTATAGAATAAATTTATATTAAACATATATTGATTATAATATCATCTAGAACATGTATATTCAATATCAGGACTTATGGTTAGGGCTTTCTGGAATCTCTTTTATTTCATATAGATATTCCATATTCACCACTCGTTTTTTTGTGTGGCATATATAATACCAGATTAACATGTTATATAATGAATTTTTTTTAATGATATTTAATGATTTATATTATGTTACTCTATAATTGGGGTTACAATTTAAATGTTTCCAAATTTTTTTGGGATTTTCATCTCACTTTTATGTCCTGTGACACATGCCATAATCACCACTTGTTTCTTCTATGTTGTAAAAATACTACCATTGAATTACTTTTAGGATTATTCATATTAAAATAATTGGTTATATATATATTCATCTATGATTATTCTTTCAAGGTTATTATTTCCAAAATTTACTAAATACATTTAGGACTTATATCATAATCACACTATTTATTATGATAGTTTATAATTATGTTTTTAATGATGACATTCTATAATTTATCTCTTAAGAAACTATTATATTTTAAATTTTTATATTTATTTATATAGAATAATTTATTTCATTTCATTTTCCTCTCTTAATGATTCATATAAACGTTATTAATGTTTTTAATTAAAATTTATTGTATTCTTCTCTTTGGATGTATATCATTTTTCTTCCATGGCCATGTTTTCTAAAAATGTTTTGATGAATTATTTTACTAATTTAAAATTATTTTTGAAAAAAATTATGACTCATGATTTATGTTTTTAAAAATTCTTTAAAATGGATATTATTTTCATTTTCTAAACAACGGTCTTTTAAATTTTGAATGAAAATAGGAATGAATTCACTGTTTTAACGTCTAAGATAGAAAAAATAAATTTATCTATCATGAAATCATAATGATTTAAAACCTCTTTAACATGATTATGAGGATATATTAGAATAAACTATTTTATTTATTATTTTTAATTTTTAAAATATTTTATTTAAAATTTGATTAGACATTATCCTGATGAAATGTTCTCAGGGATGTTTTAAAATCAATTTCAATCAAATATTATGTCGTTTGATGTTACATTATCTTAACATGTGATGTTATTAGATAATTATATCATTTTTATTTATATGGATATTTTATGACAATTATTAATTGATTTTTAAGAAAATAATTTCATTCCTATGGGCTGTTAAATTATGTAAT
Source organism: Viscum album (assembly GCA_963277665.1). Classification (NCBI taxonomy): domain Eukaryota; kingdom Viridiplantae; phylum Streptophyta; class Magnoliopsida; order Santalales; family Viscaceae; genus Viscum; species Viscum album. The sequence continues at coordinate 686,251,181 of OY728129.1, read as the reverse complement.
GATTATATTTTCATGAAGATCGATTCATTCCATGGTTTATCCTATATTAAAATTTTTATGAAACATGTTACTTATCGTTGTTTTTTATATAGTGATTGTTTTATGATATTTTGTAACACATGTGATTGATATTAATTATGTAATTTGTAGGAGATATGTCTCCCGCAAAATAATCTGGTAAGGATTAGTTTCACATGATATAAACAAGACTTCAATGGGGAGTGAACCCAGTTCAATAAGGGACTTTGCTGACAATGATAATCATGGGGGAGAACCCTAAATAATACGATTGTTTTGGTTTTGAATACAATACACTATGATCATATTTTAGCAAAAAATAAATTTTTTCATGGATTTGGGAGTGAGTCCAACCCAATAAAATAGTCATGGAAATGAGTCTTGCCTTCTGAGGAAATGATTTTCAATTCCTATGTGTATGAAATAAGTCTATTAGTTGTGATAATGTTATGTTATCATTGATCATGTTCATATATTTCTATATAATTAATGTCTTATTTACTTCTTATATTTATTATAGGATTCAATTTTTGGATCTTTGATAAGAATGGTATGGTTTTAAAATGATATGATAATTTTGTCCTACCCTAATTCTAATGTTTTTTAAGTGGCTATGAATATCTTTCTTTTCTTATTACTTGTGAGAATTTGAGCTGAACTTTTATTTTGTTTAATTTAATGTGGTTATTTTGAAATGAATAATGTATGATAAGTCTATGTATGTCGTAACACCCTAGATGTTTTTATGAAATATTTATCTTTAAATAATTTTATTTTTCGATTGCTATTGTTACACATAATATTTAGTTTAGATGAACCACATACCATTAATAAAATATTATGTGTCCATTATCATATGTATATTTGATTGGTGTGTATAAATATAATTCCTTAAATTGTGAAAAATTAACCTATCTGTTAAAAAAATCATTAGTTATCAAATGGTTACAATTAAAATCAAAAATTAATTTAAAATAAATATGATGTTTTTATCTGAAAAATTTTATGAGTGAAATGAATATTTATAAAACTAAATTAGATAAATCATTATTGATGAATTATTTTAGTGAAATTTATATATTATTTATTAGACCATATTTTTTAAATATTTATAAATTACTTTACTAGTTATTGGATTAGAATAAATTCAAATTGATGCACAAAAATTAATTTCTCCTAAAAATTAATTTTTGTAACAATTTTCACACTTAAAATATATTTGTATTACTTTATTTATAGGTATTAATTTTTTATTACGTTAATAAAATATTTACAACCCTGAGGATTAATTTTTTTTAGTAGACTATTTTTTTGTTTTCTCAATATAAATAGAAATTAGGGTCAAATTTATCACATCAATAAAGGGTAAATCTATTTAATTTTGGTTAAAAAAATTTGATACGAACAAAATTTTTTAATCCAAAATTTTTATTAGATGGAATGAGTTCAATCACAATCAACTTAGCCTGAAAAATGACTTGTATTGTGGAAACCTTTCCTTGAAAATAATTATAAATTATTTAAATTAGAGAATGTTAAAAAAATTCAGTCTCTTAGTTTTAAATATCATTTATGTTTCTATATAGAGGTAAAAATAAAGAATAATCAATAATAGTAATTTTTATGAGTAATGAAAATATTATCATTTTGCTATTTTTTTTTGAAATATTTTATATTAACCTACAATTCTCACAGAATGCAAAAATAATATTTATTCAATAAATGAAAAATTAAAATAAATGATATTTAAATAATAAAAGTTATATAGTTCATATATATTATAATTTTACACAAATATTATAACATAATGTAAAGTACTTGGATTTTATGGAATAAATTAATTCGAAATCCCACATTTTCTTTAAATAATTTTTTTTCTAATTAAATAAATAGTGTACAAATTAACAATAATTAAATTTTATCAAAATAATATTCTAATATTATTTTCAAATCAAAACACATCTTGAAATATGATAGGGTGAATAATATATGTCCTAAAATGTCATAATTTAGAAATATATAGGGACAATTTTCTCCTTATATGTAAAAAATTATAACCCTTTAATATTAAAAAATTTGTTACTATTGTGAAAATAAAAATTTGTTAACTAATTATTAATAAAAAATATAAGGCATAAAAGAAAATAAAAATAAGTACTTATTTAATTTTCCAATGGGATTATAACCCTATAAAAATTATATTAAAATACCTCATCATTTTGGATTTATATTTATTGATAATGAATTTCTTATAACTTAATTTTTATGAAATTACAAAAGTACACCTAACCTTAATTTTAAAGGGTAACCTCCTACCTCAGTTCATTACACCACATTGACACTTCTAGAATGAAAAAAACACTATCTATGTCCTTATAAAACTCCCTATACACATTATAGAGGTTATATTCCTTCCAAATAACCAACCCTAGATCCCATTAAAAGAGACTAAATGAGTAATTTCAAATAAGAGGTCATCACCATAACCCACCAGTTTCTCTTCTACTCTTACTTTCCTCCTATAAATATATTATATTTTTTATAAAGAAAATAACTTATGTATCATAAATATTATGAAATGTTATTATGGTTTTGGAAAAAATATTATACACTATCCTTTTCAACAAATAAAAAGTTAAAATATCTCTCTGACCCACCTAAGACATACCATCCCAATGTTGAGATATAATTTATTATTTCATCACTATATTTTAGTGATGTATATAATAAAAGATTAAATATTTATAAATGATATTAATTCCAAAATTATTCTTTTAGAATGATAATATCATATCTAACTTGTTACCATCCAATCCTATTGGAAATGATAATGTTACTTGTGCGTAAGCATAGACTATCACCTTCACGAAGTGATGTTATTAATTTTTATATAATATTTTACTTATAATTTAATAAATACGTATTTGATGGTTATATATGATATATTTATTTAATAAATACCCAATAATGTTGAATTATTATTTTTATTATTTTTTTCTATCCATCTAAGAATAAAATCAATTTTCATATTATGTATGGTCTACTGTCTCTATGAATTGTTTAATTAATTTTTCTATATCAAAATTATATAGATGAAAATAAATTTGTATATAATATATATATATATATATGATATTTATATTATTATTAATACCATAAATATGATAGAAAAATTATTTGTGTAAAAGTATAATAACTAATGAACTGAAATTTTCATGACAAAAGGAAACAGATAACACCAAGAAAGAGGGATTTTAATATGAAATTATTGATAAAATGTGGTGTTGATATGTTTCAAGGGAGTATAGATGACATTATATTTATAAAAATTAATATGTGATAGTGTTATAATATATATATATTATATGAAGATAATGTTTTTGATGAAAGGGAACCTCAAGGTAAGTTGTTTTATGTCTTTATATCATTATTTATCAAGATTTCAATTTTTTAATATTCTGATGATGAATTTATTTAATCTACCACTTAAGAAAGAATTTAATTTTATTGTATCCTAGATTATTAATGAAAATTCATGACTCATATTCATTTTTATGAAAATAATTTTTTAATAGTCTTATAATATGTTTTTATAGGAAGTTATAGTCATTTCACTCTTTGGTCAAATAAATTTTTTCATTAATATACAATTTTTATAAAAAGGTTTTAATGATGGTTATTAATATTATTATAAGAAGTTTTTGTTAATATTTAAATATGATTGAATTTATATAAAATATTTTTAAAAGAATTTTTATTATTATTTAACAAACAATGTACTTATTGAATTTTATAACAAAAGTATGAAAGGAAATTTGTTAAATTATGAGAAATGAAAATATTTTTCCATAATCAAGACTAATTTATTTCATTGAAGCTTCCATTACCTGATTAAAATGTTTTACTCAATGAAAATGTTTTCCTCTATAATAGTGTAGTTTTTCTCTAAGTTATTTCTATATTTAATTTGTTATTTTCCAAAAGAATGTTTCAATAATCTATTAATTGTAATTCTAATCTCCTAATACAACAACATTTGAATTAATATAGGATTTAATTGGGATATATTCCTATGATACCATATTTATTCAATATCTAAATTTATTATTTTTATGATGGAAATATGTTATGGAATCCATTTATTTTCAATGGTCCATTCTAGCATTAAATGGTGAAATTTTTACCAATATTGTTTATTTTCCATATGTTATGATGAAATTTTAATGAAAGTAGTTTATTTTCATGGGTTCTAATTGGTGAATTCATTATAAAATATATTCACACATTTGAATGATTTTTATTATTTGATGGGTTAGACCTATATCTCCCACCAATGCATTGGGTAATGATTTATTTCATAGTAGATATTAAGGAACGGAATGGGCTGTGATGCTGACTCAGTAACGGACATTGTCCACTGTTATAGTATTGTGAGTGAACTTTTATTACTATGATAGTTTGGGGAGTGATCCCATTCCACTATTATAGTCATGTCATAGAACCTTAAATACCAAGGAAATGTTTTTCTATAGTTAATTGTATTCACAATTTCATTTTGATTGTAATTTTTATGATTTCATTACTAATATAGTTTTATTACATTATTATTTAGGTATCGCGAACATTTATGCTTGATTACATGACTCAATACTAGTATCAATTATATGTGTTGAATTATTTTAAAATTATATTATTATTTTTACATACATTATATCTGATATTATACTTATATGATCATTAATATTTCCCTTGTGTAATATTTCTATGAACCAGAGCTCACCAATTAATATGTTTCATTTCCTTGGTTATGAATAATTTTTTTATATATGATATTTCTAAAAAAATTGATAGTGATGTAGACATATGTGGGAGACAATGTAGATCTAGAATGATCTAATGGATTATGTATCTAGGCTTCCAATTAAATTAGAGCTATAAGATTTATGTTTTTATTATGATGGAATTTAATGAATATTTTTTCACATAGATGTTAGAAATATATATGAAAAATTTAAGTCATGATAGTTGTTACAGGAGAATAGTTTGGTAAATATTTGGAAAAAGGGATGATAAAACATTATTAATAACTCAATGTATAAGTATACATATATAATAAAATCATATTGTTTTGGTAGTGATCATGAGTAACCTAGATTAAACCATTGGGGCAATAGAATAAAATATCATGATTTAGATATACAAATTTTTTTATGATTATGGGATTTTCCATCATGATTATTGTTTCTCATAGTAAGATTTTAATTTTATTCAATGGATAAAACAGGTAAAAATCATTTAAATACAAAATGATATGGAAAATGAAATGATTCTACTCATGAAAAAAGAAGATATTATTAGAAATATAATGAAAACCATGTTTTTATGTTCACATAACTTTTTCCAGATATGATTCACGGTAAGATTCTAAACAAGAAAATGAGTATATGGGGTACTATTAAGTCTTTTATATGAAAATGTTCACCTTCTTTTGTTTGGTTCTACTAATCAACTTGTCATTGATCAATTAATCAAAAATATTGAAATGTTTTTTCCTATTATTTAGTTTTGATAATATAAGAGTTTTATTCTAGTTTTTTTAACGTTTAGAAGTAGAAGAAGATATGTGGTGGATAATTATCAAGATAATGAGAGAATAATATGAAATTTAATTAATTTAGTAAGGTGAATTTGATGGATAATTTTTTAAAAGTAATTTCCTTGTATTCTTCATAATAAAATAGATAAACAATTCCTTGAGTTAATGTGAATGATGGTGAAAATATTTGTACTTATGAGGAATGTTTCAAATGAAATTTGATGTATGCTTCTATTATTATCATCCAACCATAAAGTAAGGATGTTGAATTATTCAGTTTCACATTATCATGTCTCTAATGGCTGTTATCCTTAAAAAAATTATTTATATAAAAAGAAATTTTTTGACAGGATATCAAAGTGGATATAGAGAATGGAGTTACTTAAAAATATCATGGTTTTGATAATAAATGATTATTTCCATTTAAACACAATTATATGAAACATATAGAGGATAATGTGAGCCTTATATTGTAGTCAAACTATAAAATGAAACACGGGTTAAATTTTCTTCATGGGAGGTTCAGATTTTTCTAGTGTAGATAGGATGGTCATCAATAAATAAAATACCAAAATGATGGGATGAATTAAGATATTGATGTTAAAATAGATAAAACTAAAAAAATGAACCACCCTTACACCAATTTTTAAATTCATGTAAATAGGTAATTATGACAACTTGTAGCCAAATATGATGGTTAATGAGGGTTTTTGACATCAGAAACAACTTACTCTAAAAGATAAATCAAAATCTAATTAAATAACTATTTCTAATGTGTATTGAGATAATGATGTCGTGAAAGATAAAATTACTATACACTCTAGAGCGGATAATTTCTTAAATTATTCTAGATCAGTGTAATCTTTTAAATCAAATGAATATTAAAATCATATTACAGTACCACAAAAATATTTATATATTATATTATTAGTAACGAAAACTAAAGGTATAATGGACACAACCCATTCCTAGGAATCATCACTACTTGATGTTTTTGGTAATGTATTCCCTAAAAAAATTTAATTATACCTCTTGTTTACTTCGATTCTATTTTATTCATAGATTGTATTTCTTTTGATAAAGAAAAAATATATATCTAAGGAAAGAATATTATTATTAATATTCAAATCAAACATATTATATAAAATAATTTTTAATAAAAATGAACTTATGATTTATATTATTTCCATATAATGAGTTAATATTCCTTTTCAAATGGTTCACTTATCATATATGGATTGAGAGAAACTCATCATAGAATATATTCATATTTAATGGGAGATAAATTATGTCATTATATAATAGTTTCTTGGTATTAAAATGAATCGTCTAGTTGAGTTTTAAATAATACCTACACCTCAAACTACACATATTTGAATGAATCAATTTTGAATCGACATTATTAAGTTACAATAACTAAAGAAGAAATTGTATAATAATATTGAAATGGGATCAATTCATTAGAGTGTGTAACCATATGGTGCACCTACCTTTTTAATTAGGATGAATGTTGGATCAATGTGACTCTTTATTTATTATCAATAACAATAGAAGACCACTATCAAGAACAATTATCTTCTACTCCTTAATGATTATGTTTTCGATGGACTATGCAGAGGTAAGTAATTTTTGATGATTGATATTTATTATGGATATCATGAAATGAGGGTTAGTATGGATGATATAGACATGAAAGTGTTCTGTATTAGGTGAAGACATAATTAATTTATAGTGATTTTATTTTGTATTATAAATTTCACCTATATGATCATGGAATTGATGATTGGATAATATAGTGGATACATTTATTTGTTTGTGGTAGACTTTATAGATGATATTATTAATTATTTAATGTGAAAAGAAGACCATGAATGCCATTTGAGAATTGTGTTGAAGACCCATATAAAGGAGAACCACTATGAAAATTTACCTCCTTTAATTTTTTTATTTATATTATATAATTCATCATCTATATAATATAATATGAGGATATATCTAAACATCCTTTAAAGAGAGAAGTTATTGAATGTTTTCCAAGGACAAACACTATGATTGAGATCTATTTTTCTTGTCGGGTTTGATAGATATTATAGCTTATTTGTGGATATTTTTTATGGCTATTTTACCCACTCACATTTTTATATTGGAAGGGGTAAATGTTCCTTCATAATGATGAATGTGAGGAATATTTTAATGAACTAAAGAGAGGGATAATCAGTGATCTAGTACATATAGAACTTTGTATTGGAGAAGGGTTTGTATTCTATAGTGATGAATTAATGATGGGGATAAGATCCATCTTCATTCCAGATTATATAGTTATATAATATGCCTTATGAAAAATGATGGTCGATCAGAAAAATTTACCAAATTAGGATTTTGAGTTCTCTATGTAAATTTTTTCGTTAATGATATCCATGAATTATTTCTAAAGATTAACGTGAGACATATGTACTAATAAAAAAATATTAATGTATATTTCTAGTATGAAAGAGATGAATAATTACCAATGAATTTTTTTGGAGATAATTAAATATTACTAGTACTTTGTACATTATCATCTTGCAGAAGTTGGGGGTTACCTGAGTGGTAAAGGCACCATGTAATTCTAGATCAGACCAATGTTCAAATCCCGGTGGGCACATATACTACTGTAGTACTATGCAGGTAGTGACATAGATGAATACACATGCAAGTAGTGATGCAATCATGATACAAGCAGGAGGTGACACAGGCATGCCGTAGGCTTGTTGACATAGGCAAGAAGACGGAGACATGATGTTGCACTGGGCTTTCGGTCTGTGTCATGATCATAACTCCCACTGGTTCTATAAGCCATGTAATAAATATATAAGTCTTGATTGGTGTCCTATCCCCTTAGTGGGGATATGGCTTGCCTCTCTGGCATGTGTGTGTGGTGGGTGTCTGTTTGAATGTAATTGCACCCTCAAATGCCTAATATATATACATTACCATCATGGAAAAGTGAAAAGGGTGGCATATTCTCCTAGTTAAAAGGATCATTCTAGAATATCTGTTATCATTATTAGAAAATATTCCATATTTCTAGTGATTTGAAGTATATATCTCAAAATTCTAATAAAATGGGATAAATCACAGCATTATCAAATAAGTGTTAATGTATCTATAAAATCCCACATTTAAGAGGCATATAAGTAATACGTATATCCATAAATAATATGATAAATGTTGCTAATATAAAACATGACTATGATTTAACAATAATGTTCAAGAACTACTTATGTGTCACTATGGTATAAGATTTGGGGATAGAGATATTAGAAGAAACTCATAGTTATTTATTTTATATTCATCATAGATATATGAATATATAAAGAGATTTAAATGATTATTTAGGTTCATAGGGAATGAAATTGAATATTAAAGAGTTTACTTCTTGGAGAATAGTATGTCAACATGTTAATACTGAGACATAGAGGTTGAAAAGGATGTTACAACCATTACCCGTACCAAAATGAAACTGGAAAAAATCACCGTAGATTTTTTAATATCACTTTATAAGACATAAAATGGGAATAATGTTAGATGGGTTATATTAAATCACCTAAAAACGATTATAAGAACCATATCCCTTGGATAATATTTTTATCTTGATAAACATACTCACATATAGATCCTGAAAGTAGTAATATTACATGGTGTTCCACTATTAATTGGATTTAATAAGGATCCAAGGTTTACCGTGATTTTCTAGGAATTGTTTAGTTTGATTTGGATACACAATTATGTTACAACAATACATATCATCCTTATACAAGTGGCCACTCTAATAATACCATATAAACTTTAGAATAACTTCGGATGTCTTGATCTATGGAATTCAATGGTTTTTGTGATCAAAACCTTTATTTGGTGGATTTTACTTCAAAAAATATCTTTCACTATAAAAAAGATAGATCCTTATAAATATATCTATATAGGAAGATCATAACAAAAATATAATGGAATAAAGTTTGAAAAATATTTCTATTGGTACTAGATCAATCTGATGAAATGGATGAGAATTTTAGCGGCATTCAATACCACATAAGAGTAGTTTAAAACTCAAAAAAATGTTACGCTAAAAATTTTCAGTAAGGAATTGAGATTGAAGTTGGTTAAAATGTATTCATTTTAATATCTCAATATAAGAGGGTGTTGAGATTTGGAAAGAATAGAAATATAACCCCAATTTATTTAAGTCCCTTTTTAAATTCTTGATCATATTAGGTTTCTAACTTATCAATTTTTTCTCTCATATTATTTCTCCCAAGTTCATGATGTGATCCATGTTTATCTCACAAGGAATTACCTACTCAATACTTCACATGTACTAAATTTAGGGGTCATAATACTATTGAATTATCATTATTATGAATATTAACCTGTAAAGTGTTTGTAAAATAGAGGTAAATTTCAAAAAAAACAAGACCACTCACCTAGTTAATGTTTTCTGGTGAAACCACTAGTTCAAGGAAGCTATGTGGGATCCTAATGACTTCATGAGTAGAAGTATCCTTCATTTTTTAAATTAACATGATTATTTCAAGGTATAAATTTATTTTAGTGTTTTTATAATTTTACATTCCAAATTTTTTATTACATATTTCTCTTTAACTAATTTGAACATTTCGATAGCTTGTGTTACACGATACGATGAGTTTAAACGAACCACATAATATTATTACAAAATTAATTTTCCTATTATATTCTATCAATATGATTTTATAGTTTGAATAATAATAAGTAAAACATTAAAAACATATTTTCTACACATTAAGAATATGAGTTAATAATTTATAAAATGATAAAAATTGAGAACAATAATAATTTTAATTGAAATGTGATATTTTTTCTAGATTTTTATATTTGGGTAATGTATTTTTATATTGAAAAATTAAATTAATCACTACTTGGGGATGATTTTAATGAAATATATATACTTTTTAAACGATCAAATATTTTAAACACTAAAAAATTATGTTTCTATGAATAGGATATGAATAAATTCTACTTCAAGAAATTAATTTTCTCAAAAATAATGATTATATAGAATTATAAAATCATAAATTAAAATTAATTTATTCCATTTAAATTTATTTATTTACATGAAATTTATAATATATTCATAATTAAGAGTAACAAATATTTTTAATATTTGCATTTTATTTTTGGTCAATATGAATAGTATTCATTGTAAAAACAATCATCTTGGTAGAGGGTAAATAAGTATAATATAGTTAATAAATTAGGGATAGGACCATAATATTTTTATTTTTATTATTATTAGAAGAAATAAATTAGAAGATTATTACCCTATGCTAAAAATTGAGTTATCCAATGGATACTTTTCCACGAAAATGACTTATTTGTTATTTAAATCAATGGACCTTACAAAATTTCATGCTCTTAGTTTTAAATATCATTTATTTGTTTAGATGGGAAAAAGTAGTTATGAACAAATAATATTAATAATTTGTTTACATAATAAAATTATCTTGAATATGAGAATTAATTTTTAATTCTTGGTTATTATATAATTATTTTAAATCTCTACATAGCACCAAAATAATAATTATTTAATTAATTCAGTAAATAAAATTTATGTTTTTTAAAATGTTAAAATTCATATAATTTATGTATTTTATAGTGTTTGAATAATTTTAATTGTTAATTTTAAATAATATCTTTTTGAAAAAATATTATATTTTAATTCAATCATTTTCTTTATGTCTAATAAGTTAAATTAAATAAATATTGTAAAAATTAACAAAATTGATATTTTATCAAAATAATATTTTCCTAAATTATTTAAAAATAAATAATATATTGAAATAATATATGGTGGGTATGATATAGTTGATGTTTCAATTAATTGACCATTTATGGGATGATTTAAAAAAATTAAACATTACAATGAATTGTTTTTGAAAAATTAGTAATCATTTTTAAAATTGAAATTTATTGACTAAGTGTTAATGAAAGTTAAAAGGGTAAAATATCAAAAAACATTTATCCATTATATATTTTATTATATTTATAGTATATCGAAACTTATATTTCAATCAAAAAAATTTGGATTCATTTGAATTGAGAGTGATTTTATTTTAATTTAATGTTTTTGTGAAATTCCAAACTGGTCCCTAAAATCAATAATAAAAGGGAATCATGTAACTCACATATTTACACAACATTGTGAATTTTACTTTCTAAAAGTATCATATTAACATCCCAATATAAATTCAATAGGTTTTAGTCTTCCAAAAACTTTAACATTGGATCCCTTTAGAGGAGATTCAATGGAGTCATTTCGAAGACGATGTAATTGGCTAAACTAATCACATTATTTTCAACTCATATTTAAATCCTCTAAATGTATTATATTTATAATAAAATAATAACTCTTGTATAAACAATATTATTATGTGTTTTTATGATTATGAAAACACAATTATAAACTCTCTTTCCTATAAAATTGGATGTGTAAGTATCACTCATGCGTACAAAAGTTTTACTATCTCCATGCAATGATACAATTCATTATTCATCCACAAATTTTAAAGATTGTTATAATGATATGTTTAATATTTATATATGATATTTATGACACAATTAAACTTCCTTAATAGTAATATCATTTCATATTTATTACCATCATATCCTTTGGTAAATAATAATTTCACTCATGCGTACATGTGGACTACCACCACCATGAAGAAATGTTATTTGTTTTCAATTTATATTTAACATTTTTGTAATTAGAATTAAATTTATGAATTTACATGAACTATATTATATAATAATTATAATTTAATGGTGAATTACTCTTTACATTTCAATCATTCCTTCTATTAAAAATTTAAATAATGTTCATTTGTATATACGGTCAGCCATCTCCATGAATGGTGTAATTCATTTTCCTTTCTAAAACATTTATGGATTAAGGTAAAAATTTATATAATTAATATAAATTATATTTATATATTTTTAATACCCTTGAGATGACGGAACCATGATAAGTATAAAAGGAGTAGAACTAATGAACTAAAATATTTATGACAATACAAATAGTAAAAAAACCAAAAATAACAACACTAATGTGAAGTTGTTGATAAAAGATAGTGTTTAAATGTTATAAATAGATCACAGATGATATTATAAGTATAAAATTTATTATGTTATATTATTATAAAAAATATAAATCTATAATAAATTAGGTTAATGTTATTCTGAAGCAAGGAAAACATGAGGTAATGGGTTTTCTATTTCAATGTCATTGTCTATCAGGATTATTTATGATTAGGTTTTAGATAATAAAATTATATGATTTACACTTCAAGAAAAATAATTAATTTATTATACTATAGTTATTTCATTGAAATACATGTTTTAATTTCACTAAACTCACCTAATATACTCAACCATCTGGAAATGTGTTATTATGGAAAATTAACATCATTTCACACTTATGTTGAAAAATATATTTCTTCCACAACCATGATTTATAGAAATGTTCTAAAGAAGGTTTTGTATATTATCCTAATATTTTTAATGGAATTTTTATTTGTGTTTATTTTTTAGAAAATGGTTTGGAAGGAAACTTTTTATTGGTTTCAAAACAAGGTACTTTGTTTCTTTTCGAAAAAAAAAATATGAAAGGAAAGTTTTTTACTTATACAGAATGTACCGTATTTCAATTCATCATCATTAATTTTTTTAAAAATATTTTACATGTTTAAATGGTTATTTTCAATGAAAATTTTTTACTTTATAAATGTATATTTTTTATAAAGAATTTAATAAATAAAAAATTATTTTACTAAATTTATTTGGTGTATGATCCAATGATGTATTCCATATTAGATGTCTATGTGAATTTTTTTTATGAAGAAAATATATTTATAAAACCAATTTTTTTCCATTGTTTATTATATAATGAAATGATAAAAGGTTTATGAAAACCATTTATTTTCCCAGGTTTATAATGAAAAATTTATGAAACCCATTTATTTTAATGGGGTTTATATGATGATTATTTTATGAACTTTTGGAACACACAAATATATATATATATATGATTTCATTGGGTTAAATATTTGATCTATATATACCTCCAATTCATTGGGTAAATGATTTATGTCTCCAAAGTTTAAAAAAAACTAGAACAGGAAGTGAACCCAATTCATTAAGTGACATTGTCCACCATAATATTATATAGATTTATCCTTGGTTACTATGATGGTTTGACATGTGATCGAAGTCCACTATGATAGTCTTCTCATAAATACATTACTAAAATCTAAATGAATAAATATACTTCTGTGTGTGAAATTTTTTTATGTCTTATGCCAATGTTATTCTATGATAGATCATGTTATTTGATTACATAATGATTCATGTCTTATGAACAACCAATATTAATTCTATGGATCATGATTAAGATCAATAAAATAGAGAGTATAGTTTTTAAATGTTATTCTCTAGTTGTCATAACATTTTTCTCATGTTATGCTTATATGTTCATTAATATCTCCCTAGTTTACCCATACTATGCATCAGAGCTTTCTCTTTCTTATGTTACATTTCTCATGTTACAAGTAAATATTTTATTTGTGATTTATCAAAGAATGATGACATTTATGATGAACTAAGTGGGTTATCAGTTAGAATTATTATTATGTATATGTTTATATTTCTATGTTTCTAGAGACACTAGTACAATATGATTATATATGTTATCATTATATTAGGTAAATAATATTCATATATTTTAAAACAATGCCTATTTATGAAATATATTGGCCTCTATAAAGGTAGATAGTTATGAAGAACGTATTAAGAGATGATGTTGATCACTTATGAAAGAGTTATTTGTGTTTTCATGTTTCTAAAGGAACTAAACATATATTATTATAGCAGGGATAATTATGATATATAATTAATATTCCATTAGTAATATGTATTGTCTATTTTTGAAAATTTTGGTTTGTTAAATATAACTCCAAAATTAAAGTAGAATGATTATAAGACCAATTGTATTCAAGGATATCATATATCCTCAAATTTTAAATAGAATGTGGTGATTCTATCTATGATATACTCCATTAGAATTGTCCAAACTTATGTAACTATAGATTCAGTGGGTATGAAACATATTCTATATATATTTAATTTATGGCTCTTTGGAGATTTTATCTGAAAAGTTTTATTATCTTGGATGAGTGGGGAACACTATGGATGTGTATCTTGATCCCAAATTTTATAATAACATATCAAAATAGACAATATCAACATCTGAGACTTGGATAGAATAAACTAGGTATAATTTATTTAGAAAATATTTTTTTCTATTAATCATGGAAATATGGATAGAAATTATATTAAGATATTATCTAATATTATAATAATAAATTACCTCATTTATATGATAAATAAGATAACATATTTCATGGAATGAAAATGATATTTGAAGGATAATAGATTTACTACATTACATGAAAATAATAAAGGGACTTAGTGAAGGTTTCACTAAGAATTAGTAATAGTTTAATTACAATCATTTTTATGGAAAGAACTAAAAAAATGGAGAGAAAAAGTAATGTTTCTTCGATGTTGAGAATGATGAGTAAGAATGAGAATAACTATCTAGTAAGTATTAGTATGTATGAGGTGGATTTAATTGATTTCAAGGATGATATAAAAAATCACACATAAGTGTTCTCACAATTATAATACTATGGAAAGAGATCAATAATTCTGGTAGATCAATCTGATGGTTCAGGATAATTTTTTAATAATGTTACACTAATGCATCAAAGGAATAATTATTTATGAGTGGTATTATTCTCATAAAATTGATGTAGTGTAAGGAAAAAAAGAATAATTCCATAGAAGAAAACTCAAATGATGTTTTTATAGGTGATATCAAATAATGTAGAACCACTAGGGAGGCATATAAACAAGTTGAAAGAAATGATTTTGTTCAACAGGAGTAACTATATTCCACATCATGAGGAAATTTGTTGTTACCCTCTCAACATATATTCAAATTATTTGAATATTTTTACATATTTTTAGGATTCATGTAGGACAAGATCCATTTTTTATTTTTTTATCAAAAGGTAAAAATGATATTATGAAACTCATTGGAGTTCAACATTATGATTGGTTCAATGAATGTGATTTCTTTTTTGACTATGGAATAACAAGTATATTATTGCAACAATAATAATTAGAGAATCACAAAAAAGTTTTTTACTAAATAGTATCAATTTAAAATCCTATTTTTATTATCAAGATCAAATATTATCCGTATGAATTGGTTCTTAATGATATGATATTAAACATTGATATATATATGGATTAACAGAAAATATTTTTCAAGATTTATTTGTTTTCATTTAACATGTGGTATCATATAATTGTTCTTATTATATCGTAATATACCATAGAATCATGACTATGATATGAAGTATTCTTGTTATATTTGATGATTTGTATATGAATGTTTGGGTTAATTTTTATATGATAATAAAAAATGTGATATCCCCATCATCCATGGAAGGTCGCCCAGTTGATAGGGGAGAACATATGATTGTCCAATGGTGATTCATAGATATAATATATTAAAAAAAATAGAGAGTAGGTTTCAAAATAATATATTAAAATAATAGAATTGGTATGAATTAGAAACTACATATTAACTAATTTATTATCTAATAGTTTTGAGAATTTATGTTTTAGATCATAAGGGTATTCCCATAATTTAATCTTAATGTTTTTATTATAGGTAGCTTATGGTTTTAGGTGACTGAAATGGATAACTATGATGTTATTATCTATATCGATTATTTTTTACAATATGTACATATTTAGTGGGAGTAGTGGGGTTTTGTGGATCATTAATTTTTTTAAGAATACTCATTGAAAATAATTTAGTATGAAGCCTTATTATAATGATTTTTGAGCATGAAAGTCAAATTAGGAAATTATTTAAATAGGTGTAGAGTTCGAAACTATAATATTCTAAAATGGTATTATAAAATTGGATCCCAGTATATCTAAAATTGATTAATGGATTATATTTAAAACCCAGTATGAAGATAAATTGACTATGTTAGTATAATCATTTGAAAAAAAATATAACACCTCCCAAAAAATAATGGTATTAATTTTTACAATTTTTGGTAATTTTATCATCCAAATAGGTGGAGAAGTTTTTTACCCAAAGACTACATAATAGGTGTCAGAGGGATTAAAGCTTCTAGTTTTTCAAATAATGATAAAAAAGGGTGAATGATATAAAATCTGAATTTAAAGATATTTTCTCTGGAGTTAAATGTGTTGGGTCGGAGAAAAACGAGGAATGATGGCAAGAGGGGGGTGAATTGCCTTTTTAAAAAATTGATTAACAAATTAAAAACAAAGTTAAAATGCAGCGGAAATAAAAGAAGGCAAGACACAAGAAATTGATAACGGAGTTCGGCCAAAACCCGGCCTACGTCTCCGCTCCCAACTCAACCGTTGAGAGATTCCTACCGCTTGCTTTTCAATGGTTATAGTAAGAAACCCACTAGGCTTTGAGGTAGCACTAGGACCTATTACAGCTTGCTTTTATTGGTTAAGCAAGAACCCACTTGCTTTTGATGGTTTAGCAAGAACCCACTAGCCTTTTTAACGGGTGAAGGCTAGCTCACCGAGACACAAGCCTTTTAAAGGAAAAGCTTGAGAAAACCTCTTCACACCTTAGTGGTGGTGTGAGAACCCAAAGAGAAGGGGATGAGAAAAGAGTTTGGTTTGTAGACACAAACCCAAATTAAGCTCAAAATAAATAAAGAATGAAAAACCGTATGGAGGAAGACTTGGGCGCCAATTGGATGATGGAGTTGATGTAGCGTGCTCTCCCAAGCTTCTTTGAAGGTGCTCTTGGATGTGCAATTGGATTGGAGCACGTTGGGTTCCTTTGGAACAATCCACCGGAGCTTCGCCAAAGATGTAAAAATGTTCCAATGTTGTTCCTTAGACTTCCGGGGGTTCCTAGGCCTTTATTTATAGGCTAGGAACCTTCAAGTATCCGTTGGAGGGCTTTGGAGCCGTTGGAAAAGGCCTCGGAGCCGTTGGGAGGCTTTTGGAGTTGACTGGTCAAAGCCAACGGCTAGTTTGACCAGGGCTACCGGCTGGCCGGTACAGGTCCACCGGCTGACCGGTGCCTTGACAGTGGCTGAGAATTCTGGTCCAGGCTCTACCGGTCGACCGGTGCCAGAGCCACCGGCTGGCCGGTGGTGAGGCAGTAGCAAGCCCTGTTCATTCTGGGTGCCACCGGCTGGCCGGTGCTTGGCCACCGGTTGGCCGGTGTGGAGGCAGTGGCTCTGCCTTTGAGTGCAGGTGCCACCGGCTGGCCGCTGGTGTGCCACCGGCTGGCCGGTGGTCTGGACAGAAGGATGCCTCCTGTCCAGGTTCCATCGGCTGACCGGTGGTGAAGCCACCGGTTGGCCGGTGGACTGAATTTCAGTCCACTTTGCCTTCTTTCTTTCTTGGCCCAATTCCTTGGCCACCTGATTTGATTCCTATCAACCAAAAACACTTGAAAGAGGATTAGATAAATATGAGGGTGATTGTGATCATGAAAATAAAACCTTGAGGGGTACGAGAGGTACAACAATCTCCCCCTATTTTGATGATCACAATCACCGAAACAATCAATGAAAAATACATAAAATTGAAAGGGAATGCAAAACAGGATGAAAAGGATTCTCCCCCAATCAATCAAGAAATTTCTCCCCCTTTGTGATTATCAAAATAGCGTGGGGCATAAAACTTGATTGAGGGATATTTTGAAAAAAAGAGATGGGATTTGAAAATCAATTGAGATTTTAAAACAATTGAACATGATACAAATTGTTGAAAATTTTGAAATGAAAAATTGAATTGAAAAATTTGAATAAAAGATTGAATAACAGTTTGAATTGAAAGTTTTGAAATCAAAAACCAATTGAAATTTGAAATTTGAAACCAAATGAAAGATAGTTGGAATTGAAAATTTTGAAATTCAAATTAAAAGGGCTTAAACGATCCTAACTCCCCCTAAATAAAAACAACAAATCACCGGGGAGAGGGATTTTGAAAAGAGACAATTTTAGGCCCGGAGAGACTCGCTAAGAGGGATTTTTCAATCCACACTTGCCTTGTAGCGGGTCTTCTCCTATAGAATTCATCCGAATAAAAAATTGGTTTGGGCCTACCATACCGGGCGTTTTTGCAATTACATTCATATATCATGTGCCCGGTTTTCTTGCAATAATTGCAAAATTTAAAGCTAGAGCTCCCCCTTACAAAAATAGTGGGTGCATGGGAGGAGGAGGCTTGGTTGGAGTAGCCAAGTCCATTGGTGGTCCTAGATATTCGTTGAGAACCTAAGATTTTGGACAAGTTTTGTTCCCCTTGGGTGAACTTGGCTAGGGTCTCCCTTAGGTCTTTGATGGTTGATTCCATAGAATCAACATTTGGAAAATTTTGGATTTTAAGGGTCAACTCCTCCTTCTCTTTAAGAAGTTGTTCTTTTTCGGAGGAAAGTTTTTTGAAAGACTTTTTTAAAGCTACAAATTTTGAAGATAATTCATGAAAACCTTTTTCTAATTGATCTCTAGCATGTGAGAGTTCTTCATATGAAAGATGATTTAAAGAATTTGAATTTGAAGAACAAGAAGACGAAGAGGAGGAAGAGGAGGAAGATACCTCATGTTTTGCCATTAGGCATTTTTTACCTTGGTCGCTCGAGGAGAAAGAAGAGAAGGAGGAGCTATCACTCCAAGTTTTCTTTAAAGCCTTCTTCTTCTTCTTGGCCCTTTTCTTGTGAGGTGGGCAAACGGGCTTGATCTTTTCATCGGGTTCTTGCTTTTGAGCGGGTTCTTGCTTTTGAGCCTTCTTAGTGCCTTCATGGGTAAGTTCTAAAAGCTTCCAAATATCATGAGAAGATGTGCAAGAAGAAATATGATCAAAAACATTACGATCTAACCCACAATGAAGAGCATTCATGGCTTTGCCATCAAGCTCGAAATTTGCAATGTCTACGGGGGTCCATTTAGACTCATCGGGAGAGGAGAGGGAAAATCCTTGCATAACAATTTTAAAAATTGGATAGCCAATACTTTTAAGAAATGTGGCCATGCGGGTTTTCCAAAAACAATAATCGGTTCCATCAAAGAATGGAGCACGATCCAAAGAAAATCCTTCGGGGGATTGAGAGGAAGAAGCGGTAGAAGCCATCAAAAAAATAGGATCTTTAATTTGAAACCGGGTTAGGGAATTATTCAAATACTCCCTCTGATACCAATTGTTGGGTCGGAGAAAAACGAGGAATGATGGCAAGAGGGGGGTGAATTGCCTTTTTAAAAAATTGATTAACAAATTAAAAACAAAGTTGAAATGCAGCGGAAATAAAAGAAGGCAAGACACAAGACATTGATAACGGAGTTCGGCCAAAACCCGGCCTACGTCTCCGCTCCCAACTCAACCGTTGAGAGATTCCTACCGCTTGCTTTTCAATGGTTATAGCAAGAAACCCACTAGGCTTTGAGGTAGCACTAGGACCTATTACAGCTTGCTTTTATTGGTTAAGCAAGAACCCACTTGCTTTTGATGGTTTAGCAAGAACCCACTAGCCTTTTTAACGGGTGAAGGCTAGCTCACCGAGACACAAGCCTTTTAAAGGAAAAGCTTGAGAAAACCTCTTCACACCTTAGTGGTGGTGTGAGAACCCAAAGAGAAGGGGATGAGAAAAGAGTTTGGTTTGTAGACACAAACCCAAATTAAGCTCAAAATAAATAAAGAATGAAAAACCGTATGGAGGAAGACTTGGGCGCCAATTGGATGATGGAGTTGATGTAGCGTGCTCTCCCAAGCTTCTTTGAAGGTGCTCTTGGATGTGCAATTGGATTGGAGCACGTTGGGTTCCTTTGGAACAATCCACCGGAGCTTCGCCAAAGATGTAAAAATGTTCCAATATTGTTCCTTAGACTTCCGGGGGTTCCTAGGCCTTTATTTATAGGCTAGGAACCTTCAAGTATCCGTTGGAGGGCTTTGGAGCCGTTGGAAAAGGCCTCGGAGCCGTTGGGAGGCTTTTGGAGTTGACTGGTCAAAGCCAACGGCTAGTTTGACCAGGGCTACCGGCTGGCCGGTACAGGTCCACCGGCTGACCGGTGCCTTGACAGTGGCTGAGAATTCTGGTCCAGGCTCTACCGGTCGACCGGTGCCAGAGCCACCGGCTGGCCGGTGGTGAGGCAGTAGCAAGCCCTGTTCATTCTGGGTGCCACCGGCTGGCCGGTGCTTGGCCACCGGTTGGCCGGTGTGGAGGCAGTGGCTCTGCCTTTGAGTGCAGGTGCCACCGGCTGGCCGCTGGTGTGCCACCGGCTGGCCGGTGGTCTGGACAGAAGGATGCCTCCTGTCCAGGTTCCATCGGCTGACCGGTGGTGAAGCCACCGGTTGGCCGGTGGACTGAATTTCAGTCCACTTTGCCTTCTTTCTTTCTTGGCCCAATTCCTTGGCCACCTGATTTGATTCCTATCAACCAAAAACACTTGAAAGAGGATTAGATAAATATGAGGGTGATTGTGATCATGAAAATAAAACCTTGAGGGGTACGAGAGGTACAACAAAATGCAATAAAAAATTTATATATCTTTTCGTTATTATTGGAAGGTTATATATTGGATTTGATATCAATGGTGGAGAAGATAACATCATGAATTTTAAGATCATTGGTACATTAATGAAGATTAAATTATAATAATGATGAGTTGATAAATATGGGTAAAAATTGCGTCATATATCATATGAGTTTCATGAGTGGTGTTATTATTTAGAGTTGGTTTTAGATTAAATATGGGTTTTTTCAAAAAAAAAACAAAATATGAAGTAGGATTTTTTTAACATATTTATTGAGGAATTTTTTGTTATTTTTATTCAAAATAAGTCAACGATGCATCAGTTGAGAATACATGGTGATAATTGGTGTTCTAGTACAGAATAAAATGATGTTTTGGATGATTTTATTTTGAATTTTATGAGGAATTAGTCTTCTAAAAGTTGATTGGAATTATAAATTTTATTATAGAAATTGATTTTCTTGATGTAAATTGATGTTTCATATAGTTCATAAGAAAAATGGTAATTGTCTAAGATCCCTTTAAATTTTATTTTAATTATAATAATAAATAATTTATATTTTTTAATATCTAATGGTTACCCTAGTTTTCAATTAAATGTTTAGAAGTTATTTTTGATGTAAAAAAGTTCGATACTATATTCATACATTAATTTTACAAAATTATTTATTCATAATTTATATATAATTCCCTATAAGAGGATAAATGTTAAAACCAATGGAATTGGTTTCTTTTATTTATTATCAGTATATATTTTCATTGTTTATGATGAATGGTGAATTTTTTGTAATTGTAATTTATGAATATTAAGGATAATGCTTCTTCTGTGAAGGAGATCCTTAACATGGATTTGAAAAACATTTTGACAATTTTGGAATGTCATTTCTAATTTTAATGTGGTTAGAATTATGATTAAAAAGAAATTTTGATCATTATTTAAATTGGTGTTTTCACCTGTATAGAACCAGGAAGAAGGGTATACCATGTCCATGGGCACAATAGTGTCATTTGAATCTAAAAATAGGCATATGGTATAGTCCACACATTAGTCATACCCATGGCTATCTTTTATAAAACTTAAATAAATTGATGAACCACAAAATTGTGTTTTTTTAATGTGAGACCAATTATTATGGGTGGAGTGGACTTATAATGACATGTAGCTGGAACTAGAAATCATTCATTCAACCATGAGATTTGAAACAACGTTTTAACTATTATAAATTGTGAGATCAAATGAGTTTGGGGCATCAAATGGTTAAAATATTTTCTATTGATAAAAAATAGTTTACAGGATTTCTATAGTGATAGTGTAAAGGAGAAATAGGATATTTGGATTGTAATTTTAAAGGGTCTCTCAATTTTAAATTCAATTGTTCATGTTTTTCTGTCATATAGAAAACCATTTTAAATTGTTTTCAAAGTGTGAATATTTGAAAATCTTTATGATTCATATAATTATGTGGTTTTGGAACTCCATCTATTATTATGTAGTTATTGAATTAATTTCTAAAAACGCATTCATATTAAGTGGTCATTATTTGATGGTATATGATATTATAGTCAATTTTGAAGAATAAGAAGTTGAGTAGTGATTATTGAAATAATTTAAAATTCTAAATTCAAAATATTCATGATAAGAAGATCCATACTATGAAATATAAAATCATTATAGATATAAAATTGAGTGATGAATTCATAAATATTAGGATTTAGAATATTTTCATTAGACATACTTTATGATAAATAGAATGTGTTAAAAGAATTATATTTTGTTCTTATTATAGATGATTTTGATTTTAATAAATAAGGTGTTACGGATGAACTATGACATTGATTAAGATTACTTATATTTTATAAGATCATTTTTTGATGGACCTACATTCCATATCTATATTTTTTAATTGAATAATTATTTATGGATTAGGGGAAGAGGATATATACCATGGATGGTAGGTGATATCCTCCTAATATTGTAATCTTGTACTTGTGAAGTATTGATTAATCACATATCAACACATCATAGATATGTAATCCCTGATTATGTTTTTATTTGTAAACCATGTAAAATTATTATGCTTATGATGTTTAAATATTTTCATCTAGTTATGCTTAATATTATAATTCAATATTTTAATTCCAATGGGAGAAAATATAATTTTTTCCAAAGGAAATAACATGTTTTAACCCAAATTTACCACCCTCATAGGGTGTATTAATTGATAATAGATTAAATAGTGAAATCTACGTAAAGGTTAAATCATAAATATATTTGTAGAAAGGTAATATTATGGATGTTTTTTTCAAATTTTAAAGGAATCAAACAATTATATGGTTGTAACATTCAGATCTAGAAAAATATAATGATATCACATTGTAGGTCTCTTGGGTGTTATGCATTTTTTATTGTAGATTCAGGGGTGTAAGTGAGTGAAATGATATGAATTTAAATGTTTGAATAAGGAAAAATATTAATGAATTACAAATTGAAATCCAATAAATAATTACATTGATCATGCCAAAATCAAATTTATATAAAGGTGATGGATTGATTGATGTCTAGAAATATTTGGGATAAATAATCTAATTCATTGAATCTGATACCAAATTGAAGGACACAAATCTACCTCTCTTATAAGTATATTTTTATGAACTAATAATGAGTTCTAATAGAACCATAAATGGTTTAATTAACAATATTAATAATGTTTTTGTGGTCATTCGATGGCTTGGTCCTGAAATTAATTATTATGGTATTATTAGGATGATTATGAGAATATTACCTCTTATGCATAAATAAGAGGTACCATATCTTGAAAAGATGAAACTCTGTGAATCATATCTTTATATAATTAATTGAAACATGATTTCGTATTGAATTTGCATTAATATGTAAATATCTTCTAAACATTCATACAAAATACCTTTCAATGATATTAAGAGGCAGTAATTTATGGTTGCTATATATGAAGATGAAAACAGGGATGATTTACTATCTCTATTTTCAAGGATGTTTTGAAGTGGAAAAGGAATATTTTAATTCAAGATATATCTATATTTTATTAATTTATGAAATGTTGCAAAAATATCTTCTTGTTATCTTTAAAAGTTTTATGAATATTGTTATGACTATGAGCCTTCACCAAAATAGAAAAATATGTTTCCTTATAGATGATTATAAATATATGCGGATTTCAATGGAGATACGTTTAGAGGAATATGATTTTAATAAAGGAAGAATAAGATATTATGAAAGTTATTTTAAATGTTATCAAAAATAATTTTATTTTACTTGTAAAAGATGATATGATGAAATCTTTTGAAAAACTGAAAAATTATAGGGATGAATATGCTCAATAATTTGGATTTTTTAGTCATCATGTTTGGTGTTAAGGAAAACATACTAATCATGGTTTAGAATGAATAAGTAAATGAACATTGAGGATTCTTTGACATGTAAATCAATAAATTTTAATAAAATTAAAGTTGAAATTAATCGACATAATAAATATATTGATGACTATGAAAGGAATCATGTAAAATTGATTGATTTTGTAAATTAAAAATTTATGATAGAATAATAATAAAATATCATTGATAATAATAATATATATATTAATGTAGAAGCATATTATAATTTAAACTCTTATAAAATAAGTTTTCTCTTTGAGATAAAATATTTTTACAGAAATTGTATTAAATTGTTCAATGGAGAGGCTTAAATTTCAGAAGTCTTTTGATGATTCTTTGAATGAAATTGATGAATGTGGTTCAATATATTTTTAAGAAATATTGAGTTCACAAATTAAAAATAGAATGGGAATAACTTGTATAGGTAAAGATACTATAACATCATAGATATTTATTTTGATCAATAAATAAATAAAGAAAAAATAAATTGAAATTGTTGTTAACTACCCTAAACATTTCAAGAATAATTATAGTATTATAATTATATTGATATCTATAGAGAATATAAAAAACTTAATTTTTCACAAATGAAATATAATTTATTCTCTTTTCATTGCCAAAATATATCCTATTTTGGTGGAGCTGAATATTGTCTAATATGATAAACTTGTCGAGGCCATTAAAGAAGAGAAGAAACATACTATATATATCATGTCATAAATTCTTTCATTGGAAACAATTTTAATTATTTAAATATTAAATATTAATTACTTAATTACAAGATATGAATATTAATATAATAATATGAATGGAAAAGGTAACTTGATATAATGAAATAGAATATAGTTCCTTCAAAAAACATTTATCCTATTAATGATGATAAATTTGAGTTGATGGATCATACTGAAACAAATACGAACAAAAAAACTAAGGCATAAATTTATTTATAAAATTCATTGAAGGAAAAGAGAATGATTGAATCTAAAACATAAATGAAATTTCATGGAAATAGATAATGTATAGTTGTATTTGTATTTTCGAAAATGGATATTTATCTTATAAGAAATTCAATATGAATTTTTTGATGACTATTAATGAAGGGTTTTGGGATGTGTTGAATTTTTAACATTTTGTGAATTAAAGATATAGAGAATTGGAATGACATGTGGGGACATATATGAGTTGAAAAATGATGTAATTTATTATAATTGTTTATGAAATAAATTTTTTTGTGTTATTGAAAATTTTAACTAATGTTAGGATGTCATGTTTTTTAATAAGGTTTTCTATAATAAAGGAATATATGGAAATTCTATGATGGAGGGATAGTAAACAATTGATAATTTTATTATGGTTTATACCATGGAAAGAAAATTCCAAATTATATTTAATAAAGAAAAAATATTTTGGAATTAGACATAATTCCATGTTAATAAAAAAATATAGAACATGTCAATATTTATTGTATTAATGTATATTTCTACTTTGAAAACAGATCATGAAAATATTAGTGAATCATACATTTCATGAAAAATAAATTGAAATCAATATCCTCCAAAATTTTGAAAGTGTTGGGTTTGGTGAAATTAATTCACAATAATGTGAGTCAACATGTTACTCATTTGGGAGCTTATGTTTAGATGTATTTTATTTTATTTTTATATGATCTTTCTAGCATAAGATATTCAATGATTATGAATTTAAAAAATAATAGTAGTACACTAGGGTATTTCAAATAAGAGAAGAAAATGAACATAGATGACCTAAATAATTCATAGTTAAGATAATTGAACATAATACACTTTTTATGAGGTTCCAAATTTCCCTGAAAATGGTGTAGAACCTAATGTTTTTTAGTTAGAACCCCTAAACAAAATGTGTTCATAGAATAATGAAATCGCACGGTTAATAATATGGAAAACTATTGTTGATATATTTTGATATTTCAAGTAAAATATTGAATTAATTGGTTTATGTGAATATATATACTCAAAATAATTACATAGTTTATAAGTATATAAAATTTCATATGAAATATGGAATGAAAATCTTAGTGTATTTGGAAAAAGTTTTTCATCTAAAATAATCAAGGGAAACCATGTTTTCATGGTGATGTAGTCTATAAATATATCTTCCTAGGATACTCAACATAGGAGAAAT
The DNA here is from genome assembly GCA_963277665.1 of Viscum album. Lineage (NCBI taxonomy): Eukaryota > Viridiplantae > Streptophyta > Magnoliopsida > Santalales > Viscaceae > Viscum > Viscum album. The sequence goes on along the minus strand of OY728129.1, from coordinate 686,224,313 downwards.
CCTATAAATGATTCTACAAACATATCCAAAAAGATATTCTATGTATCAAAGTATAATTTATTATTAATTAATGTGAAGATAGGGAATGAAATTTTATTCTTGGATATGAATATTATGAATGTAAATAAATAAATACACTTTTGTTAAAATCATAGAGTGTTCAAGATGATGAATATTCTGAGATTGAATTTGTAGAATGGTAAATTTTGGATGTTATTCAACCTCATACTCAATAAAAAATGAAAAGGGTTTAATTTTTTCCAAGATATACCATTTGAGATGAATCTATACTAACCCCGAAAGAAGTAATGAGATTGTTATAACAATATATTATATTATATGAGATTATGTGATATCCCAGACCTAGTTCAGTCAATTATAAAAGAACATGGTTGGCCATATGAACTCATGAACACCTCCTCGTGCTCTTAAGGATGTCGACTAGAAGCAAGGGTCCCTGGTGAATCTGTGGGGAGAATATAACTTCATTATTATTTTCTAGGATAATGTAATAATCATATCATTTAATAGTGTAGTCCTAATAGATAAATGGATAGTTGAAAAGAAAACATCCATCATATAAATAAGAATGTAATAAAATCCATCAATGTCAAACACGAAAATGATGATCTTTGAATGCTATACAAAAACAAATATAGTGGAATCTTGGGATCATGAATGTAAATCCTGATATAAAAATTTAAAAAAAATACCAAAGGAAATATTTAGTAGCATCTCAAGAATAGGCTCAGTCCACTTCCCCCATACTCTATGCTATAATGGTAATAAAGAATCCATAGGAAGTCACATTCTATTTTCCCCACATGCATCCATGATGATTATCTGAGTACTAAAAGGTTCCCGAATAGGTTTTGATATATACATAATAGGCCACGACAATAGTGTCTAATTCTATAATGTCTATTAATATATAATTACTAGTGTGAAGGTAAAAATAAAAGCTATAAAATAAGTTCAGTATATAAATATCCCATATTGTTCTTTATTCCCGTAGAACACATGCCCTATATAACATTCTTCGACCTATGTTGGAATATCTCTTGGTAATAATTTATTCATGATTTAATTTATAATAAAGTATCAGGAACATCCCTTTTTCCAAATAATCCCAAATGAACCATATATTATCATGATATGTATAATGAGTACGTCAATAAAAAGTAAGGCTTCAGAATAATCAAAGATTGTTCTTCCACTTAGAAGATGCATCGAGTAATTAATTAATTTTGATTGATAGAGAACTTGAGCTAATGTATGGAATTCCAAAATTGGAACCCTGGTTTCCCATAATGTAACGCCCCGACCCTAGTTACCCAGAGTCGGTGCATTATTACACAACATTGGTATGATCACAAGAAAGATCAAATCTCGAAAGACTAATTGGTTTAGTAGCATTGGAAACACTAGATATATTCATTAAGATTTACATTACATCATAAAGTAAAAAACTACTACAACAACATATTCTCTCCATATTCCACACTATTATCCCCTCATAATATCCCTGCATGTCCTTCATAATTTACTTCTTCACATCCTGGGAAAAATAAAACATAGAAAAGGGGTGATCTCAAATGCCCAGTAAGGATAACAATATGGAAGAAACTTTCATAAATAAGAATAAACATTTAAAGTAGTGTATAACTAAAACAAAAGCCTTTTAAACTTGAACTTCAACATAGAATAGAAAAAATAAAATTAAATAATTCCATTTAATTATTCACATGGATATTCTACTAATCGAATAATCAAATGCAATATCAATAACCAATTTCATAATGATGGAATGCATAATTCCAGACTATCATAACCACATAGACAAGGTCTCGTGCCAAGACTAAAAATAAGATTTTGTCAAGGCCTTGTTCCAAGACACTAGTTTGTCTCATGAGACCTACCGATGCATCTAGGAGTTATAGCAGGCTCCACCCATCACATATTAAGTCCAATGCATTCCCATATGAAAAGGCTTAAGCCTAACATTAAAACTAGCATATGAAATGTCAATAATTTCACCATAAACCATGAATGGTATAAAAATAGAACACCCACAGTAAAACATATCACAAAACCTTCAATACAATATAGAAGTTTTGTATCATAATAAATCAACTTCAAATAAGCATAAAATCCATCAAAGGATGTTGACATAGATGAAATCAAAACTCTTTTTAGAGAAATATCTCTTTCTATTTTGAAATCATTTAAGAGTCATATATTTATAAAATAAAAAATTTTCTTTTAAAATATTCTTATAAGCTTGTAAGGGAAGCTTCAAAAATTTTATAACGGCGGAAAATAGCCGCACCCGCCGTATAAGTTAAAAAAACATTCTTACCTTAATTCTGTCAAAAAGGATAAAAAGGACCTTGATTGGAAAATGAAGGAAATATTCCTTTATAAACCACTTATAAAAATCAACAAAGGTATAAATGACTTTAACCCATAGTAAAAATGTTTTGAAATACATTTTTAAGAAACATGGATGTGGATGATAAAGAAGTCCCAGTAGATTATTACGTATAAACAACCTCAGATAGTGAAGAGATTGCGAAATAACCCTTACCTTGTACTTTTCCTTGGTTGGGGTAGGTTAACCTCCTGTATAATGGTGAAATAATTGTTATTAAATTATACAATAATCATATATATTAATATGATATCATATATGATCTTTTAACATTGCCTTGTCAATAATATTTTAGAATTATCGTCGTTTCGGGTGTTAACTTACTCATTTTATTTTATATGTTTTGTTATGTAATCCATGTTTGTCATGGATAGGTTGTGTCTTAATCATATCCAGAATTATATCAGGTCCATAGATACTATTATTAATCATTAAATGAGAATTATACTTGAATGGATACAATGGAGAATGAATCTTATCGCGTTCGTGGAGACGGTAGTCCGTACGTACGCACGAGCGACAATATCATTCTTTTGATATTAAAATAATATATATAATTGGATGGTATAACATATATAAATAATCATTATCATGTTATATTTATTATTTACATGAGTTGCACATCATTATTATACCCATCCAATTAATAATTTATTGAATAACAATTACACCACGACATGGAGACGTTAAGCCCTACGTACTCACGTATGGTGACATGTTATTCAAAGGATGGATAGAATACTGAATATGGTTGTACCATATTTATAATAACATCACAGTATATATAAGATACTGGAGTTATTATTTTATAATGGTAATAACAAAGAAGGAAGAAGTGGAAGAAGAAATGAATTTGAAAAAAGGTTTGTGAAAACATTACCTCTTCTTCAGGTTCTTCCTTTTGATTTGATCAAAAGGGGTCCTTAAGTTGGCTTTCTGACTAAAGGAAGGCCTCTAGGATGAATTGAGGGAAGTTGAGAGAGTATTTGGGCAGAGTTTGGCTGAACCAAAAGGCTTTGAAGGTGTGAGTTAATGAGAAGGGATAGTGCCCTTTTATAAGAGGGGTGAGGGGCACCTTTGGAAAAGCTAGAAATATTATTTTATAATAAATTCATATTCGGTTTCTAATGGCTCCAAAGTGTATAATTAAAAGGTTAAGGTGGGGATGGGTCGAAAACCACTCAACTAATATGATTTAGACAGGTTTGGGTCATTATATTAACCTTATCTTTTAGTTTTAACTCTTAGTTAATTAGTTTGACACTTACCATGTCACTTTGTATTTTTATATTATATAGTTAATGAACTTACTATATACCTCCAAGAGACTCCCAAGTGGTCCATTAATGATACACCTATCATGATATAAGTCTCTTGGATGAACCTTATATTTTTAGGAATTTAATATCAATTAATAATATAATATTTGTTTTAAAAACTCTTTAATGTCAATTTTGACACTATTTGGAAAATTGATTTCTGTGAAAATCATAACAGAATTATTAGTTCAAAAAAAGTAAATTAACTCAATCCTAATATGTCATATTATCCTATAAAATTAGTGTAATTCATTACAAGTCTCAAATTATATTTATTTCAGTATTTATAATATCAATTATTTTAATTTTTCACTAGTATGGTAATTACTACATCATCATTGTGTCATAAATAAATTAAATTATTTAACATCTAAAAATTATAAATAAAATATAATTATGTATGAAATCTTTTTATCTTTCTAATAAATATTTACAATCGAATTTATCTTATGTATAACCCTATATTAAAAGTGTTTTAGTAAATAAACTATGATTTTAACTCTTTTAACTCTTCTTTGAATTAAATAATAATAAATGTCCTAATCTAATCCAAGTGGACCTAAATGATAATATTTTATTCTTAATGTTGTTTTTGGTCGAATTAAGCTTATCTAATAGAATTAGGACATGTGTTAGGGTAATATTAATATCATTTTTTCCATTAATTACCCTATTTACTTTTAACCGTGGTAAATAAAAGTAAAAAGTTACTATTCACCAAAAATTATTTTCATCTCATTGAACCACATTTTACTCCTTGATATTAACCGTGCCTCTCAGATTTTCAAAATTCCAATCACAGAAGCGGTAAAATTATGTTTTATGAAAAATTCATTTTTTTAACTACCACTTAGTGGTTTCACTATTCATCAAAAATTGATGTTTTTCAGAACAATGCCAAAATTTCAACCTAAGCTATAATTGATATTCCGAATTCAAAAATGATGTCTATTTTAGACAATTCCAAACATAAAAGTTTCATTAATTAATTTTATAATTAATTCCCGCTGTCACAACAAATAGCGTGTTTTTAAGAAACAATATATATCAAAAGATTGATAATTGTTTATGTCCAATTTCAAAGTGAAATTAATTATAATGAACACCATTGGATAAAATGGAAAAAATATATTCTAATTATACTTTAAAACCAATAAATAATATAATTTATCACTATAAATTAGTTTGATTTAAAAATTTGCTTTTAAGTATTTTTCACTATTCATAAAAATTGGATGTTCTGAGAAAAATACCAAAAATTCAACTTAGGATAATTTCGATATTCTGAATCCAAAAATAAAGTCCATTTTGAAATATAAAATATATATAATTTCAAAAAGTAAGTATTAATATTTATAACAGCTAGTTTGATTGGTTGTGGTGTGTTAGAACTCGATGTTGCGTAAAACACACGCTCTCACATTATTCCAAGAGAAGCGTACCGTAGAAGCTTGGGGTGTTACATTCTCCCATGCTTCAAATAATTTCGTCCTCAAAATTTCTAGAATACTACCACATGAAAAGACTCTGGTGGTTCTTCATCATAAGTTCCTCGGGTTCCCACGTTGCCTCTTCCATCTTATTTTTTCTCCACAAGACTTTTACCAGACGAGTCGTCCGGTTTCTCAGTACTTGTTCTCTCGTATCAAGAATCCTGACGGGCTCTTCGCAATAAGACAGATCTGGTTCCAGTTCTAATTCCTCATAGATGAGTACATGCGTTGGGTCAGGCATGTATTTCCTCAACAGAGATATGTGGAACACATCGTGAACTTTGGAGAGACTTGGAGGCATTGCCAATCGGTAAGCTACAGCCCCAATTCGTTCTAGAATTTCGAAAGGTCTAATGTACCTGGGACTCAATTTACCTTTCTTTCCAAAACGTATGACTCCCTTCCATGGAGATACCTTCAAGAAAACATGATCACCAACTTAAAATTCCAAATACTTCCTTCGATTATTAGCATAGATCTTCTGCCTACTTTGAGCTGCTTCGATATGGTTTTGGATTGCCTTCACCTTCTCCATCGTTTCCTCCACCAATTTTGGGCCTACAAATTTTCTTTCACCAACGTCATCCCAACAGGTTGGTGTGCGACATCCCTTTCTGTATAACGCTTCATATGGTGCCATATGAATAATTGAATGGAAGCTATTGTTATAGTAAAATTAAAACAGAGGTAAATATTGATCCCACATACCCTGAAAGTCTAGTGAGCAGGATCTCAACATGTCTTATATGGTTTGAATAGTTCGTTATGATTGTCCATCTGTTTGTGGGTGGTAGGCAGTGCTCAAATTAAGTTTAGTATCCAAGGCTTTCTGAAGACTTTTCCAGAATCTTGAAGTAAAACGGCGATCATGATTAGAAAAAATCGATAGGGGTACTCCATGAAGTCTCACAACTTTATCAATATATAGTCTTGCTAGACGTTCTAGTGGTAGATCTTCTCTTATAGCAAGAAAATGTGCTGACTTGGTAAGACGATCAACACTGACCCATATTTCATTGTTCCTTCTAGGATACTTTGGTAGCCCCATGACAAAGTCCATCGTAATATTGTCCCATTTCCACTCTGGTATGGGAAGAGGTTGCATGACTCCTCCAGGTTATTGTCTTCCAGCTTTCACTTGTTGAGAAACTATACATCTTGACAAAAAATCCGTAATCTCCCTCTTCATGTTGTCCCACCAAAAATGTTCCTTGAAATATCTATACATTTTGGTGCTCCCATGGTGTATAGAGAAATTGGAACTATGAGAATCATCCAACAATTCCCTTTTTAGATCAGGTATATCGGGAACACAAAGTCTCTTCCCGAATTTCAAAATTCCATCTTCATACACAATGTCTCTCAATCTCCCATCATTCACAGCTTTAATCTTCTTTTGAAATTCTTCATCATCGGTCTGAGAACTCTTAATCATTTCTAGTAAATATGGTTTGGCAACCATTTGAAAAAGCATTGATGTTTCACCTTCCCTGGTTATTACCATGTCCATCTTCACTAGATCAATGAAAATTGGATCCCTTTCAAATCTCATATTGTTCAAAACTCCATGATCTTTTTTTCTCAAAGCATCTGCCACCTTGTTTCCTTTCCCCGGGTGGTAGTGTATCGTACAATCATGATCCTTGAGTAATTCAAGCCATCTCTTTTGCCTCATGTTGAGTTCGTTTTGTGAGAAAATATACTTCAAACTCTTATGATCAGTATAAATCTCACATTTTTCACCATAGAGGTAGTTCCTCCATATCTTCAAAGAAAAGATCACATTCGCTAACTCAAGATCATGAGTAGGATAGTTTTGCTCATGAATTTTCAACTGTCGTGATGCATAGGCAATAACCCTATCATTCTGCATAAGGACACAACCAAGTCCTTTTCTTTGATGCATCACTACAAATAATGAACCCATCATTCCCTGATATTAGAGTCAATATAGGAGCATTTAGTAATCTTCTCTTCAGTTCTTCAAAACATTCTTCACACTCTTTTTTCCAATCAAATTTAACCCCATTACGTGTGAGCTTTGTTAATGGGTTTGCCAATCGGGCAAAATTCTAGACGAAACGTCGATAATAACCTGTCAAACCAATAAAACTGCATACCTCAGTTATACTCGTAGGTGCTCTCCATTCTTGAATTACATTGGTCATATAAGGATCAACAGAGATTCCATCTTTAGAGACAATATGGCCAAGAAAAAAAATATCATGAAGCCAGAATTCACACTTGCTAAACTTCCCATATAATTCATGCCTTCTCAGAGTCTTCAGGATAATGTGAAAGTGACTTTCATGATCTTCATAGCTTTTAGAGTATACCAAGATATCATCAATAAATACCACCACAAATTCATCGAGATATTCCTTGAAAACTCTATTCATCAAATCCATGAATACATAGGGTGCATTAGTCAATCCAAAAGGCATTACAGTAAACTCGAAATGCCTGTACCTGGTTCGAAAGGCTGTCTTCGGAATGTCTTCCTTCTTTACACACAATTGATGGTATCCAGATTGAAGGTCAATCTTTGAAAAGTATATATCTCCATGAAGTTGGTCAAATAAATCATCATTGCAAGGTAGGGGATACTTGTTCTTTATTTTTATGGCATTGATCTCCCTATAGTCGATACATAACCTCATAGATCCATCTTTCTTTTTAACAAAAAACCAGGGGCTCCCCATGGAGAAACACTAGGGAAAATAAATCCCTTATTACTCAATTTCTCTAGTTTTTTCTTTAGTTCAACTAATTCTACAGAAGTCATTCTATAAGGGGTCTTTGATATAGGCCTTGATCCAAGAATTAAATCAATGGAATACTCAACTTCTCATTCTGGAGGATGTCCAATTAAATCTTCCGGAAATAAATCTACATATTCTTTTACAATAGGTACATCCTCTATTTGAACATTCTTTTCCTCACCCACAGTAATTTCATTCTCTTCCTCCCCAATAATTGAATTTAGTTGATCTACTGGGGGTGGATCTAGATAAGAATTAGGTGGTGATGATTCTGCTCTAAAGATAAGGTGTTCCTTATCGTCATTATTAAAAATTGTAACCTCCTTCTTCTTACAATAAATCTTCGCATCATAATATGAAAGCCAATCCATACCGAGGATTATATCAAACTCAATCATAGGTATGACGATGAGATCATCGAATAAATAACATTTATATGCTCTAATTGGGACTTATTCACAAAACATTGTTGCAATGATACTTCCCTTAGGAGTTTTAACTGACAACTCCCTTGTTAAATCAAATTGGAAATATCTAATTTTCTTAGCAAACTGGGAAGATATGAAACAATGCGATGATCTAGAATCAAATAATGCATTTTCTAAACTTGAGGAAACCATTAAATTACCTGCCACCATGTCTTTCGGAGCTTCTACCTCAGCAGTAGTGATAACATAAGCTTGGCCTTGATCCCTTGGCCTTTTCTGAGGTAAGTTCCCCTGGTGCTTAGGACATTCATTTACAAAATGTCCCATCTCCCTGCAATTGTAGCATTGAACATTGGTAGCTTCCTTCTTCCCTTTACATTCATGATCTTGGTGGCCTTTTTCACCACACTTGTAACAGGAACCCATTCCTTTTAAGCAAGTACTGGGGTGTTTCTTCCAACATTTACCACAGGATGGATATTCAACCTTTCCCTTCATCCCCTTATTTCTATTCCCAGATTGATCAGTAGATCTCTTCTTCTCTTTCTTTTCTTTAAAGTCATAAGACTTAGAGAATTCCTTTTCTGTTTTGATAGCAAATGAGACAATGTCTTCGTACGATGAGAAGGATTGTGAGACTAATGCTCGACAAAGAAATGGTTTTAACCCATCAAAGAAATGATCAATCTTACTTCTCGGTTAATGTATATAATCTCCAGCATACCTTGCTAACCTTGTAAAGTTATCCTCATACTTTGCAACATTCTCATCCTCCTTTTGCCTCAGACTCAGAAATTGCCTTTCCATATCTGCTTGATGGTCACGAGGAAATTATTTTTATAAAAATAGATCTTTGAACTCCCTCCATTCCATATTTGATACTTCATCATCTTCCTTTGTGTTTTGAATGAATGACCACCATTGATCAGCATCTCCAGTGAGGCGGTAAACTGCCATGATAACTTTTTCCCTTTCACTACTCCCCAAAGCATGAAATATTTTCTCTAGGGAATTTATTCATTGCTCAACTACTAAGGGATTTGTACTCCCATTTAATGTTGGTGTTTTTTGCCTCATGAATTGATCTAACATTGATCCTCCATGCTGCGGATCAGGGTACTCTATACAGGTAAGGTTATTATTCATAACCTGAGTGAGTTGTCCCAGTATGGTGATTAGCTGATCGGCACCAGTTGCATCACCAGCTCCACTATAATTATCTTGAGTCAGAGGTCAATCCTTACATGGAGTGCGTGCATTGATATGGTTTCCATTTCTTCCACTAGGTTCCATTTATAAACAATGGCATAAACTAGATCAGTTTATGAATCAAAATACATAATTCCATACTTATAAAACACTTAACAAAAACTGAACTATTTATGGATATAATCCATAATCATAAAAAATGTTTTATTTGAGGAATTATATACTCATAAACCCTTCATAATGATTTGTAAAGAAAATGAGAGTTATCCTAAGGATATCCCTCGGGAGTTTCGTAACCAAGAGTGCAGCAAGGCCCGTTTTCATGCACTAGTTCTCGTTCTAGTCTAGCTCAAAGCGGTGTTTTTGGGTTTTACCCCTAGGTACATCTGTGCCAGAGCCGCCTCTACCTGCTTGTATCCAGACAGGGATGTATTGCTCGAAAAAACTCACAAAATCTCTAAAATACCAAAATTCTAGGAAGTTTGTCTATACTAATCCTCAAAGTCCATCTTAGGTCTATGTTCTCTAATCAGAGTTTATCTAAATCTAGCTTCCAAGGTTTGTACTAAACTTCCTCTGATAGCAACTATAACGCCCCAACCCTAGATACCAACACTCGGTGCATTATTACATAACATTGGCATGATCACAAGAATGATCAAATCTCAAAAGACCGATTGGTTTAGTAGCCTTGGAAACACTAGATATATTCATAAAGATTTACATTACATCATAAAGTGAAAAACTACTACAACAACATATTGTCTCCATAGTCCACTCTATTATACCCTCATAATAACCCTGAAGGTCATTCATAATTTACTTCTTCACATCCTGGGAAAAATAAAACATAGAAAAGGGGTGAGCTCAAATGCCCAGTAAGGATAACAATATAGCAGAAACTTTCATAAATAAGCATAAACATTTAAGACAGTGTATAACTAAAAAAAAGCTTTTTAAACTTGAACTTAAACATAGTATGGAAAAAATAAAATGGAATAATGCCATTTACTTATTCACATGGATATTCTACTAATCGAATAATCACATGCAATATCAATAACCACTTTCATAATGATGGAATGCATAATGCTAGACTATCATAACCACATAGCCAAGGCCTCGTGCTGAGACTAAAAATAAGATTGTGTCAAGGCCTTGTGCCAAGACACTAGTTTGTCTCATGAGACCTACCGATGCATCGAGGAGCTATAGTGGGCTCCCCCCATCACATATTAAGTACAATGCATTCCCATATGAAAAGGTTTAAACATAACATAAACTTTCTTATTAAAAATAGCATACGAAATGTCAATAATTTCACCATAAAACATGAATGGTATAAAAATATCACATCCACAGTCAAACATATCAAAAAACCTTCAATACAATATAGAAGTTTTGTATCATAATAAATCAACTTCAAATAAGCGTAAAATCCATCAAAGGATGTTGACATAGATGAAATCAAATCTCTTTTTAGAGAAATATCTCTTTCTATTTTGAAATCATTTAAGAGTAATATATTTATAAAATAAAACATTTTCTTTGAAAATATTCTTATAAGCTTGTAAGGGAAGCTTTTAAAATTTTATAATGGCGGAAAATAGCCGCACCCACCGTATAAGTTATAAAAACATTCTTACCTTAATTCTGTCAAAAAGGTTAAAAAGGGCCTTGTTTGGAAAACGATGGAAAGATTCATTTATAAACCACTTATAAAAGTCAAAAAGGGTATAAATGACGTTAACCCATAGAAAAAAAATTTTGAAATACATTTTTAAGAAACATGGATATGGATGATAAAGAAGTCCCAGTAGATTGTTACGTATGAACAACCTCGGATAATGAAGAGATTGCGAAATAACCCTTACCTTGTACTTTTCCTTGGATGGGGTTGGTTAACCTCTTATATAATGGTGAAATAATTGTTATTAAATTATACAAGAATCATATGTATTAATATGATATCATATTTGATCTTTTAACATTGCCTTGTTAATAATATTTTAGAATTATCGTCGTTTCAGGTGTTAACTTACTCATCTTATTTTATATGTTTTGTTATGTAAGACATGTTTGTCATGGATAGGTTGTATCTTAATAATATACAGAGTGATATCAGGTCCTTATATACTATTATTAATCATCAAATGATAATTATACTTGAATGGATACAATGGAGAATGAATCTTATCACGTTCGTGGAGACGGTAGTCCGTACGTACGCACGAGCGACAATATCATTCTTTTGATATTAAAATAATATATATAATTGGATGGTATAACATATATACAGAATCATTATCATGTTTTATTTATTATTTACATGAGTTACACATCATTATTATACTCATCCAAATAATAATTTATTGAATAACAATTACACCACGACGTGGAGACGGTAAGCCGTACCTACGCACGTATAGTGACATGTTATTCAAAGGATGGATAGAATACTGAATATGGTTGTACCATATTTATAATAACATCACAATATATATAAGATACTGGAGTTATTATTTTAGAATGGTAATAACAAATAAGGAATAATTGGAAGAAGAAATGAATTTGAAAAAGGGTGGTGAAAACATTACCTCTTCTTCGGGTTCTTCCTTTTGATTTGATCAAAAGGGCTCTATTAGTTGGCTTTATGACAAAAGTAAGGCCTCTAGGATGAAGTGATGGAAGTTGAGAGAGTATTTGGGCAGAGGTTGGCCGAACCAAAAGGCTTTTAAGGTGCGAGATAATGAGAAGGGAGAGTTCCATTTTATAAGAGGGGTGAGGGGCACCTTTGGGAAAGCTAGAAATATTATTTTATAATAAATTCATATTCGGTTTCTAATGGCTCCAAAGTGGATTATTTAGAGGTTAAGGTGGGGATGGGTTGAAAACCACTCAACCAATATGATTTAGATAGGTTTGGTTCATTATATTATCTTTATCTTTTAGTTTTAACTCTTAGTTAATTAGTTTGACACTTACCATGTCACTTTGTATTTTTATATTATATAGTTAATAAACTTACTATATAGCTTTAAGAGACCCCCAAGTGGTCCATTAACGATACACCTATCATGATATAAGTCTCTTAGCCGAACCTTAGATTTTTAGGAATTAATATCAATTAATAATATAATATTTGTTTTAAAAACTCTTTTATGTCAATTTTGACACAATTTGGAAAATTGATTTTTGTGAAAATCATAACAGAATTATTAGTTCGAAAAAAGTCCATTAAATCAATCCTAATATGTCATATTATCCTAGAAAATTAGTTTAATTCATTAAAAGTCTCAAATTATATTTATTTGGGTATTTATAATATCAATTATTTTAATTGTTCACTATTATGGTAATTACTGCATCATCATTGTGTCATAAATAAATTAAATTATTTAATGTCTAAAAATTATAAATAAAATATAATTATGTAGGAAATATTTTTATCTTTTAAATTAATATTTACAATCGAATTTATCTTATGTATAATTCTATATTAAAAATGTTTTAGTAAATAAACTTTGATTTTAACTCTTTTAACTCTTCTTTGAATTAAATAATAATAAATGTCCTAATCTAATCCAAGTGGACCTAAATGCTAATAGTTTATTCCTAAGGTTGTTTTTGGTCGAATTAAGATTATCCAATAGAATTAGGACATGTGTTAGGGTAATATTAATATCATTTTTACCCTTAATTACCCTATTTACTTTTAACCGTGGTAAATAAAAGTAAAAAGTTACTATTCACCAAAAATTATTTTCATCTCATTGAACCACATTTTACTCCTTGATATTAACCTTGTATCTCGGATTTTCGAAATTCCAATCACAGAAGCTGTAAAATTAAGTTTTATGAAAAATTCAGTTTTTTTTAACTACCACTTAGTGGTTTCACTGTTCATCAAAAATTGATGTTTTCATAACAATGCCAAAATTTCACCCTAAGATATAATTGATATTCCGAATTAAAAAATTATGTTTATTTTAAAAAATTCAAAACATAAAATTTTCATTAATTAATTTTATATTTAATTCCCGCTGTCACAACAAATAGCGTGTTTTTAAGAAACAATATATATCAAAAGATTGGCAATTGTTTATGTCCAATTTCAAAGTGAAATTAATTATAATGAACACAATTGGATAAAATGGTACAAATATATTCTAATTCTACTTTAAAACCACTAAATAATATAATTTATCACTATAAATTATTTTTATTAAAAAAGTTTTTTTAAGTATTTTTCACTATTCATAAAAATTGGATGTTCTCAGAAAAATACCAAAAATTCAACTTAGGCTAATTTTGATATTCTGAATCCAAAAATGAAGTCCATTTTGAAATATAAAATATATATAATTTCAAAAATTAGGTATTACTATTCATAACGGCTAGTTTTATTGGTTGTGGTGCGTTAGAACTCGATGTTGCGTACAACACACGCTATCGCATTATTCCAAGAGAAGCGTACCATAGAAGCTTGGGGTGTTACACAGAAGGCATAACATGAACCCATCACCATATATACCAATCATAGGCATTTTTTATATCATCCTTGGTTTCTATCTAGTTATGGTAAAAAGTCATCTCATTCGATGTCCACCGTTGGTGGTCCTAAACTAGAGACAATGTGTCACTCATGTAATGTAATGATCATCCCCATTAAAAAATCCTTGAAAATGAACAGTGTAATTAGAGTGTCACTCATGCATATATAATTATCCCCCCTATGACTCAGTCAATGGTAACCAGCAATGAGTGTCAAAGTCTCACTCAGGCATTTATAACAATCTTCTTTTCTGAGTCTATCAATGGAATTATAAAATGAGAGTCGATATATCATTCAAGAATATACAATCATGATTCCATGTGAATAAATCCATGGAGTTTATATGGGAACACATGTGTCTCTTAAGGCACATGATATACCATTTATAATTCAATTACATAAATAAGAAAGATAAGCCTTTTCATGGTATTTTTTAGTCAGAACCCACATATCACACTCTACATGGAAACGTGAATAGTCATGTGAATAAAGATTATCCATACCAATGAAGTTCACATTATAACCCCTTATCTATAAAATTTATATTATAAAATCACTCACCTCATATGGTGGCTCAAATAAAAGTATTAACATATAAGGCCTACAATTAAATGAATCCTCCCGATCATGTTAATTGGATTTTTTTATTTAATGAACATATTAAGCCTAGGAAAGATGGTACAATAGCTAACACCCATGAACATGGTCTTCCATTTGCACTTATAATTAATTAAATTATGTTTCAATAATTTCATTTAATATCCAAAAAATTAATGGAAGGTACCTCAACATGTAAATAAATCTCACAGGTCACACACGGTTGTGGTATCCAATGAAGAAATAGACCAATTGGGTGGTTATATTCAGGTTCCATAACATAAAAATATGTATTAATTGGTCTCATAAATCACATAGGTCAAGAAATTAAATTTATTTTATGACTAAATAACATTATCTAGAGTTCCCTAGAAAAGTATAGTGTGTGGAACAATGATGAAACTTACAAGCACCATGAAATTATGGGAGTTGCATAGTACCACCTACCCCATCTGGGTAGTTGACACATCATCCATTGTTGGCCTTTAATCTTGCCTAGAATGAATGAAAGTGTGTAAATAAACAAAATCCATGAAAATAAGGTATATACTCTTAGACCAAAATAACACCATCAAGAGTAAGATAATGTTTGAAAGGTGAAATATGAATAGATAGATTACCAGTACACATCTAACATGACTGAAGACAAAAGAATCAAAGTTCAATTGAATGATATATCCCAAACCCAAACACAATGCTTGGAGGATCATCATTAGAGGATTGTGGTCTATTGTTCATGGAAGGAGAAAATAAATGAGGTGGTAATTTGTAAAGAGAGTTGTGAAAAATATAATTTCACAATGAAATGATGGAATCATGATTTGGCCTAACTATATTCTCTACCAGGAACCAACCATGTACACCCCACTGTACAGTGGACACAACATGCACAACTGCAAGCATTTAATTAAGAAAACTGTGAATATATCATATAAAACCTATGTATTAACTGCACATGGAAAAAAACACCCTTTCATGATTTAGAAAAACTATAGAGAACCCTTACCATGGAGCACATTTTGAGGTTCATGGATAACACTAACCCTGCACTAACTATGTTCCACTTATGAATTCTCAAAAAACAGATCTATATGATCCAATAAAGTATTATATTCTTATGAACCCATGCATAAACCAAAGGGAATAGTTATAATGGTAAAATAAATATTATCTACCATCATTTAATAAAATCATACCAAATAAAAATAATAGGTTCATATAATTTCCCCATGTAATGAAACCCATCCCTAAGATGACATTACAAGGGTGGTAAAGCATCATTTGAGAATAAATCAAACCACAATGTGCATATGTCACCATTTTAATAACTTGTCTCATCCAGAACAAAACTATGCTACCATAACACCAGTACTAGAGTAACTAACTGGCCTTGGTAAAACTTCATGCCTTGATCCACAACATTAATATGATGTTGAGCAATGGATGCATCATCATCTAGTTAAACCCCTGCATTATGAAGAATATGAGGATTGTCAAAATGATATCATAGAATATGAGATACATGGAATATTTCATTTAAGGCCTCGTACCTCTGAGATAACTAAAACTAATATTATATCATCCCAACTCTCTCAAGAATCATAAAGGGCCTAATATATTATGGAGGAAGCTTCCCTTTATTTTGAATCCATATATTATCCAGTGTAGGTGAAACTCATAAGAAAACATATCAAACCACCCCGTACTCTTTTGGTTGATGAAAATGATCTACAAATAAAATCTACCAATATAGAGATACTAGAATCCTATTCCAAATAATATTTACATTCTTATATGTCTCTTAAATGAGATGAGGACCTAGTAGAACTGCATCTCTTACTTATAACCAACTCAATAGTGAACATAAATGGCCTACCATATAGGTCCTCCAAAGGAACTATATATAGTAATCCCATAATATGTTATTATAATAGTAATTAGTGATAAATTATTGTTTCCCCCAAGAACCTTCGAAATCGAGGAATAATTATTAGAGCATGTCTTGCCAAAATTGTATTTTTAGCATAGACTAACCATTGATTTTGATGTGGTGGGATTTAATTATCATAACCTATGGAACTAGATCACTCTGCAACCCCTTCCATAACCATGATTTGAATAATGTATCATTGTCTGATATAATTTAATTTCAAACTCCATTGAGGACTATGATCTCATGAATGAAGATCCACCTATGATAAACCACTAAAATTGCCCCCCAAATATTAATGAAAAGGGAGACCTCTATAAACTTGTCTAGGATCACCCATATGGTTTCATTGTACTGTGGTTATTCAGTAAATCCCATTAATAAATCCATAGTGGTGTTATCCTATTTCTACATGGGAATAAAAAATGGTGATAAATTCCCCACTATCCCCTGGTGTATTGCCTTCACCTGATGAAATATGTGACACCATGTAACAACCCCATTTATTTACCTGGTAAATCCTGGTGAGTTGTAATACCATCGTAAGTCATGATACTTCAGGGTATGACTGGGGTGTATTTTCCATATTGAGGAATTAGAATCTCACATCATCTCTTCTCATACTTATGTAGGGACCCATATGCATACATGGATATAAAATATCACATCTGCATCACCAAAATAACTATGAGGATTGTCATATCATGCAATACACTATTCGTGAAGGTAGGGACCCATATGCATACATTGATATGTTCTACATATTCACTTTCTATCAAAGTGAAAATTTCACTAATAATAATGCATTTATAGACTATTCGTGAAGGTATTTAACATATATGTGAATCTCAGAAAATAAGTCCATAAGCTACCATTAGCTACTGGACTCTAAATATACATACATATGTGTCCTCTTGGTCAAGGAATTATTAAATAAATTTCATTTTATGGGTGTATATTCATGATCATATTCGAATGGATATAGGAATTCAAACGACCATCATTTTTTGATATGCAAGTCATGTGTTGAAAATATTTTATTGTGGATTTTATGGTTCATTAACACACAAAAATTCTCTCTTAGTAAGTGATTCATCCAATAACATTGGGAATGAACAAAAAAGGATAACTCAAGATCATTCTTTTGGTTGTTCATCTCACGTGTCCACAAATGAAAAGACTATTAAAGCATGATTCACTCCTCCTTCATAAAAAATTCTTCTAGAAAAATACCTGATTCCTCAGAATAGAATTTATTACTTCTATATAGTTAGGGAAGATTTCAGATCACAACTAATATTAATCTCTTATTTATATTCTAAAAGTATATCTCAGAGGATAATGATCATATACTCTCAACACCATTATTAGTCAGTCCATTAAAAGGTATTTATTGGTGTGAAATGACATGTATAGAATTTTTGTAGTAATTTTTATCGACAATAAACTTTATATATCTATGAAATTCTTAGAATGATCCCTGGAAACAATACCTCTCACATTATCTAGGTAAATTTCTATTCTTGTCTCTAAAAAATGTCACATGAGAAGTGAACTTCATCTATCAATATGTGGACCATTCAAAGATTTGAATATAACTTATTCATTCATAGTGTATTAAATAAAATCTAATTATGTTGTTCATTGTCAGGTAAGGTGTGAGAATACACCATGATATCATCCATTAATCCTACAAAAATGAGAATCATGATACAGGTAGAAAACCTGGTTTATCAGTTCCATGGAAACTACTAGTGAATTTGTGAGACCTGATAGAAAGTTCAAATACTCATAATATCCATATCAAAAATATAATTATATATGTATTTTATTTTCTGTTCTAACAAAAACCTCATAATAATATAATCTCACATCAATCTTATAGAAACTATTTCTCCATAAAGAATGTAGAATAGATCATCTATATGAAGAAATGGATACCAGTTCTTAACCATAATAATCATTAACCAATGGTAATACACTCAAATCTAGATGGTACTATCTTCCTTCTTGTCGCAAAGGACCAGTGAAACCCACAATGGAAAAATTAGTCATATAGGACCCTAAAAATCTAAAAATATATTAGGTTCCACTAGAGATCCTGTAACACAATAGTAACCATCCTATAAGAAGGAATAGACACTGGTGAATCTCCATAATGTAGCTAGATTGTGAACTCTACCTATCTCTTTGGAGGGAGTCCCAAAACATTTCTTGGGAATTTTTTTCTAAAAAGAAATACCTCTCAAGAGAAATCAACCTAACATATTCCCTGATCATGAAAATATAAACTAGAAATCTAGGATGTAATCTAGTATAGAACATGATTATTGGGTATATATTATTTCATGGACATCCTATTGAACCATAGGAATAAAAATTCATCCCTTTGGAGATATGAAAGTCACCATTTGGTAATAAAAATAAAAATATCCAGGATTGAGAACCAACCAGTTTATCAAAAGAATAATGTCAAACCCATCATCACATAGAAAAAACATCCCATATGAATCAACCCCCACCCATATTGAGGGAGATATTTCTACCCTATCACAAATATTCTAATTGTATACCAATTAATGTATCTTGTTTAAACACACAATAGTAAAAATTAACATTGAGCCCAAGAATCTCAACAATCAGAAGAGATAAAAAATAATTATAAATACCCATATAAAAAATAAAATGTACTACTTTTGAGGAAAAAATAATAGTAACTCTCATCATAGAAGGTCTGAAACTCATATCCTTAAATATCCAATGGACTAAAAACATCAAGACCTATCTAAAGCCTTGTGATATAGACTTTCTACCATGAAAATGACCTCTCTTCTAGTTCTATAATTATAGTGTCTAGCAACCCCCTCTGTGACCACCACCTCATCCAAACTGGTTGGCCTCACTCCATCTCCCTGTATGGGGTAAAAAAACTCACCCAATCTTGAATTTGGAGTTGGTTTAAACACACTACCACTAGAAACAAGAGAAAAATATATACTAAATCACTGAAAGTGACCCATCATGTTGCATGAACGACACTCGATCGGGTCCGGGGTACAATAGATTCTTGTATGTCCCTGCCTACCGCACTGATAACAATCCAACAATATAACTGAGTATACACTCTAGATACTAGTATCACCAAGTGTATGCTCCAAAATGAAGCATCAATTGTTGGTCGATGTAGTTCTAGATCCTGCATCCAATGCACAATGGTTCGATCTACCCTGCATCCCACAAGTTTCACTCTATGATATGAACATGATTCTTTATACCGTATATGGTTGTAAGATTAAAGAAATTCTTCTTCAATTTGATTTCATATCTGATACCATATTTATATCACATATATTTGGAAGAATCTTAAACTAATATAATAGGTATAAAATATTTGATCTCCATGAAACATTAATAATAGTCCATGACTGATATGGTTCCTAGCTCAATGTGCATAAACACTTTGGATCTATTGACCCTCAATGTATATGGATATAAATAATCATAAAATTCCATCTAAAAACCCCACCAAGCAATATATCAAGAGTGACACAAGATCTTATTATCATCCCACCATATCATGAAAAAAACTGAATAACATGCATAGAATGATTCACTCTCCTATCAACATGTGTCTCAAATACAAAAAAATAATCATCATGTACTCTATCCTAGGTTCTACAACTTAAAGACCACCATCCTATAATAACATGAGCATATTATGCTAATGTAACTCAAACATCAACACTTACATTGATGGGTTGGGTCATGGTGCACCCTAAATAGTATGCATAAAGGAGATGAGAACCTCTCAGTACTGGGAATCAACACCTATATCAAGTATAGATATTGATGAATCAAGTGTAATTATTGTATGTTCTACTAGTGTTTCAATCCCACCAACAATTGAGCATGGTCACATCCACCATCCTAGGGCCTGACTCAAGGCCATCGTGGTGTAATGCCTCTAAAAATTCCAAACACACATCTCAGAGAAATATTTGGTAATAGCTTGAAATATAGATATATAAATAGGATAGGTATAAGATATAATAGCCTTATCCATTTTTACATATTAATAAATTGTTTAAAGTAGAATTGGCCTCAAATAAAAAACAATGATCATAATGTCTAGTGTCTTTAGAAGATTATGTACACAAAAATGAAAATATAAAATAAAAAAATATTTTATTTGATCTTTATAATGACCGTCTTACTTCATTAGATCCCTAAAATATTCATTGCATAACTTGTGGAATACATGTTCAAATAATAATCTAAAAATCCTTGTAAGACAATAAACATACGAATAAACCATAACACATGGGTTAAAAGGAATAATATGATGACATAAAATGTTATGGAATATAAATAAACTTATGGAAGAATAAAATATAGATCATGGGATCATGTAATAATGGAATAATAGTAATGTGGAAGAAACATAAAACAATACATAAGTATTAGTCAATATACATTTTACATGGAAGATCACGACTCCAGGATAACCGCTATGACCATTACACACAAATAACGAGTCTAAGATAACCACCACATTCCTTGCAGAAGACATATCTTGAGTCTAAACATTAACGAATGAAATGGAGTGATATCTAGGATCAATAATTATAAAATGATCATAAATTTTTATTCCACATGAATAACCAAACATAAACATACGGGATACCATGGAATGAAATGGTTATCATAATATGTAATAAAGCATAAAAATTGAGTGTATCATAAAAGGGCCCTTGAAATGGTGGATTTAAAATGTACATGGTCATTAATAAGGTAAAAAAAGAATATATCATGATAAATTAAGTCCAATAGTAGTGAAAATATTAAAACAATTTTTTTAGGAAAATTTAGAAATTAGTCACTTTAGTGTGGTTCAAGGGAAACTATTTAAGATAATTTTAAAAAAGAAAAGGCATATTTTTTTTGAATCAAACCCAAAAAGAAAAAATAATTTTTTGTCATAAAAAATTATTGATTTTATAAAAATTATTTTAGCTTAAAATAGTTTATGGATGGTGCTTCGAAATGGTTATGAAATTTTGTACATCACTTTAATTGAGCTTTCTTATGAGGAGGAATTTAGAATGAAGTCTTATAAAACATGTATTTTCCATAAAATGAATGAGGATTGAGTTATTTGATATTTTTGGATAAAAAAATAATATAGTAGAATTAAATTTTAAAAATTAAAAATTATGTTTATTTAATCAAAGAGAATGTGTAAATGGAAAGAAAAAATTTAGGTTTGGAAGAATCTAATTCCTAATTTCTAAAAGTGTTATGCACTTGAACATAATGTCTATAATAATAAAACTAAATACTTTAATTAATTAATTAATAAACTTTTTTACATTTATTTTATTTATTATAATTTTATTATGTTTATTTCTTTCTTTTAATGAGTTATAAATCACAGTTTCATCATTCAAGAGTGTTCATTTCCTTGGTTTTCCTCATTGGTTCATTTGTATACGTTTATGAATGATCACGTAGGATGGAAATAGTTATATAGAATTGAAATTATATGTTATTATTGCAAATAAAAAAGGGAATATGGTCATATTTTTCAGTATTCAATATGGGGTTTGGATGAAGAGTCGGATAAAATGATAATTATAATCATTTTGATTAATTTAACAGTTTCTCGATCGTCACAAAATAGTTTTATTTTTCTATTTAATATTATGTATATTTACTGTTACAGTAACACTAATAATTATTTCATAATTATATTATAACATTATTTAACCATATAAATTGTTTTATGAACTTACATTATAGTGTTAAAGGAAATTGAAAACTATTCATCATAGAATTCGATAAATTAACTCATCATGGACGATGTTTTCATTTTCAGAAAAAAAAAGGAGGGGAAATAATTCATGATGAAATATTACATTGAAAAAATAACATTTTATTATGTGTTTGATAATTTAGTTACCATTTAACCTAGATAATGGGAGGTGAGGTGAGAATAATAAAAAAGTAAATAAATTTAAAGAAATTGAATGTATTTTTACCTCTTGGATTCTTCTCCCAAAAAACAACCATGGGGCACTTTATTTTGGTTTTATAATCAAGAAAAAAGATATTAGACATAGTGGAGATACTTGAGAAGAAAATTGAATATTAATTGGAAAAGACACATTTATTAAGAGTACTGAGTATAAGACGTGTTGGGGGTGTCATTCATATAGGAGGAGATAGGTTTTTTTGAATAATTTAACCACTGCATTATTAATTTGGACCAGGACAAGAAATAATGACTAATATATGACTAAATAAATTAAATATTTAATTACAATTCAGGATTATGAGGCTTATATCAGCGAGGACTCTAGAAATAGTGTACTTACCTTTAATGTACATATATCGTAAATTACTATATTTCACTATTCAACAATAATTTAACTAATTTTTAAAAATCCAAAAAAATGACCATATATATTTTGTGAGATTTATAATTCAAAAATGAACTCAATTTTATCAAATTAATTTTCTAAATATGAAAATTTCAATTTTTAAATTAAACCATCATTTATTAAAAAATATATAATTTTATAATTTTAATTGATTTTATAACTTAGAAAAATTAATTAAAGTATCAAAAAATTATGTTATGATAATGTGAAAAAAAATATTAATTTATGAATTAATTTTATGAAAACATATTCTATTTTAAATCATTATATTAAATATAAAATTCTAAAAATATATTTATGCTTTAAAAAATACCAACACTTAGTCCATAATTTTAAAAACATTTTATTACTTATACTATGATATAATTATATAATTTTTTCATTTATAATATTGATACCTTTTATTTATTCTTTAATGGTCAAGGATAAAATAATATTGGTCGGGTTACAATTCTTTATGGTCACATTACTATTACAAAGGTCATGTTACTATTCTTATCATTTCGGTTCCCTCATTCGCATATATACTTCTTTGATCATTAATTATTAATTAACAATGTTTATATTTTGTTATATATGTATGTTTATTTGATATATAATATTTGAAATAATTATAAGGGATGTTTCTTTGATAGTACTCATGGTTGTTACATCCATTCCCCTTCTGAACGTTCACCTATGAATTTTCATTTTACTAAGGGGGAAACAGGTGGGGATAATCATATTCTTTAAAAATAATGAAGAAAAAGAAAAAACAATTAGGGGGATAGAATACTTGTATAATAATAATGTAAAAAAAGAAACCTGGGAAATAAAATGATATATAGGTAAAGACAATTTATGTCCTACCTTTTTATTAACTCTATTTCAATCTATGTTATCCATGGTAATAAAATTGTCCTTAGGATTCTTAAAAAACTTATCTAGTCTAAATCTTCCACAAATAAATACAACTTTTAATGATACAAACTAAAATGGCCATAGCCATTTTTTGAAATTATTACATGAGTATAATAATAATTAACTTTTAAATACAAACCAAGTATCGTAAATTCTAGTGTATTTGGGATATTATTTATATAAAATAGAAAACATAATGTCAAAATAATAATTTTTTTATTTAAACTTTATAAAGTGCTCATAAAATCCTATGATACCATTAATATGAATAGGAAAAGATAGGGAATACATGAGAAAATGGATGAGCTAAAAATCCTTGTATGGGAATAAATATATGAATAAAGTATAGCATATGGATTAGAAATAATAACACTGTGACATAAAAAGGCATGGAACATGGATTAACATATAAAAAAATTAAATATAGAAAATGGGATCATCGATTCATGGAATAGTATTTATATATAAGAAATATAAAATAGTAAACCATCATGATTCAAGGATTAATGCAGATATATAAGAACGGGTAAAGTGTAACCACCAAGACCATTGCACATGGAGAAGAAGTTAGGGATAACAACCAAGACTATTCCACATGAAATCGCATGAGAATAAACATTACCAAATGAATTGGAGCACTATCTGGGTTTACCCATCACAACATGATCATGAATATGTTTTCCATAGTAATAATCAAACATAAACATAAGGGTTACACATAGGATAAAATGGCTATCATAATCATGTCATAATTCGTAAAAAATGAGAATATCCTAATAGTTAATATGAAATAGTGGATTAAAAACATCAATGGATAGTAATAAAGTAAAATAGGTATATGTTATGATAAAATAACTCAAATAGTTCTGAATACATTTTAAATCAGTGTTTAAGAAAATTCAAAAATTAGTCACTTTAGTGTGTTTTAGGGGAAAAAATTAAAGGGTATTTTAATACAAAAAAATGAATATTTGTTTGTAAAATTCTAGAAAAGAACAAGATAATTTTTATTGATAAAGTGAATGATATTATAAAAATAATGGTGTATTAAAATATACTATGGATTTTTATTGAAATTGTGATGAAATTTGAAGGATCCCTTTAATCGAGATTGCTTATGAGGAGGAGTTGAGAATGAAACCTTATAAAACATGTATTTCCAATCAAATGATTAAGTGTTAGGATGGTTATATGTTATTAATAAACATATATAAGACCAAATGATTATATAATTCTGTCATTTGTATTAGATGAGGATGAATCAATAGATATAAAGTTAATAATAATATTTTAGATTAATTTTGTAGTGACTTGATCATTATAAACTATTTTGGTTATTTCATTTATAATTTTGTATATATAATGGACCAATAACATTAAAAAATTTGTAATAAATATATAATTCTTTTAACTATATAAAAGGTTTTATGACCATAATTCAATGCGATAACAATAATTTAAAACTCATCATCCTTTACTGCGATAAATTTACATATCGCGAATGATGTGTTCATTTCTAGAACAAATAAAAGAGGGGAAATGAATCAGGGTATATTATTACATTAATATAATAAAATTAAATTACATGTAATATAATGGATTTAAAATTACACTTGTATAAGGGATGTGAGGAGATAATAAAAAAATAATTTAAATTGAAATGAAATAAAAAAAGGAAAAAAGTTTTTAAATCATGATTTCTTCTTCTTGAGAACCTCCAAGGGGAACATGATTTTGGACTTTTATTGGGACCAAAGGATCAGGGATAGTGGTATTTTCATGGTAAGAGTATTTGGTATAACATTGAAATATTAATGGTTTAAGAGGATTAATGATAATAAGTGTCCAGGGGTTGTATTAAAGTGGATGAGAGATGTTTTTTTGATTAATTAATTCATTAGATTATTATTTTGGCTCCAGAAAATACATAGTGATTATTTCAATACTAAATATTGTAAATATGGAATTATTGTTTTAGATTATTTTTCTTACATCAGTGATGACTTAATTAATAGTGTATTTAACTTATAATGTATATATAAAGAATATTACTATATTTCAAAATTCACCAAAAATTCAAATAAGATAAAAAAATCCAAAAAATGCGTCCTGACCATTTTTCAACATTTATAATTTTAAAACAAGCTCAATTTTATGAAAACAAATTCCTAAATTTGATATATTAATCTTTTTAATTAAATTATCATTTATTTGAAAATTAGAAATTTTATATTTATAACTAGTTTTATAAAATTTTGAAAACATAATTTATGTATCATAAAATTAGTTTATAATCATAAAAAAATAATTTAAAAATAATTTTTTTTTCAAATCATCATATATATCATACAATTTTAAATAAATAATTATTATTTACAAAAAATAATAATATTTATTCTATTATTTTTGAAACATTTATATACTTGTACTATGATATAATTATATAATATTTTTATTTTTCATATGTCTACATTATTTTTTACATTATTTTGTGATTTTGTTATTCTATTGGCCAGGTTACTATTTTTATTGGTCAAATTACTACTCTAAAGATCATGTTACTATTACGTTAATTTTGGTTCCCTAATTAATATAAATAATTATTAATCTAATAATTCTTCATATATAATGTATTAATTGTTTTTTATTTGTGATTTCATATGTTTTAAAATATATTAAATAATAATAAAATGGATTTTCTATTTATTTAATTGAGTTACATTGCATTAAACCCCCCCCCCCCATGAAAATTTTCCCTTGAAATTTCATTTTACGAACTATGGGTGAAACAAGTTGTGGTTCTCAAATTTCATGCAACTAACTAAGAAAAATAATGTATAATTTGAGGGTGTAATAATTATCCAATAAGAATGTATAGAAAGAAACATTTCTTGTATAAGGATAATATGTAATTTAAGTGTACATCAAAACTTGTGATTCCCTATGTTTCAATCTTGGATATCTAGGGTGATATAATTATCCCTATGATTCTTACAAAAGATCTAGATTAATAATTTCCCAAAATTAACTAAACCTTGATATCATGAGAACTATAATAGAACTATCCTTTTACAAATATTATTACATGATTTTAAGCATTATTTTCCTTCAAATACAAAAAAATAGATCATAAATTATAGTCTCTTTTGACGATTAGGTACTTCAAACTGAAAAAATAAAATCTGAAGAAAAATATATTTTATTTAATTTCCATAGTGAGATATAAAATTAATTTTAGAACATACATATACATAGGATAGCCTATAGAAAACATGAACAATGGGACGAGCTAGGAAGCCCAGTAAGGGAATAAACAATGGAATAATGCATTGAAAATGGGATAGAATACATAACATTAAGATAAAAAAAGGTATATATCATGAACAAACATATGGATTAATAAAATGTATAAAATGGGATCATGTTAAAATAGAATCATAGTAATGTTACAGAAACATGAAACATGACATAAGAATGAGTCAGGGATAATTTCACATAGGTGATCATGAGTCAATGTTGACCACCAAGACCATTGAACGTAGAGAATGTGTAAACAATAACCACAAAGATCATTTGAAAAGTTATCTTATGAGACTAAAAATTACCCATTTAATTGAATATTTATCTGGGTTCAAAAAATAGAACATTATAATGAACATGTGTTCCATGTGAATAATGAAACATTAACATAATGGTTACCCATTGATCATAAATGGGTATTGTAATCATGTCATAAAGAATAAAAAAGAATTATATCATAAATGTGTATATTGAAGACTGGATTTAAAATATAAATGGATAATAAAAAAGTAAAATAGGAATATATCGTGATAAATTATTCACATTATATGTGAATATATTTAAAAAAAATGGAAACATTAGTAATTATTCAGTTTAGAGAGGATCAAGGGAAAATATTAAAGAGTCCTTTAAAACAAAAAAATGAATATTTATTTATAAAATATATAAAATAACCACAAAATATTTACATGGTAAAATTAGAAATTTTTATAAAATAGTGATTTCTTAGAGGAGATTATGGTTGGTTCTTCAAAATTGGTATGGATTTTTGAAGTTCCTATTAATCAGGCTTTCTTATAAAGATGAATTGACAAAGGATATTTTTAAAATAGGGTTTTCCCATTAAATAAATAAGTATTGAATTATATATATGTTTTTGGAACATAAAAATATAATTTATGAAGAGTAAACAAGAATTAAAAATTAAATTGAGGTAAGAATAGATAAAGTGTAACCAGGAGGAAAAATTTATGTTCGGAGAGAATCCTTTACATTATGATCAAATGTGATATGCAGTGGATCTTAATGTCCA
Source organism: Viscum album (assembly GCA_963277665.1). NCBI lineage: Eukaryota > Viridiplantae > Streptophyta > Magnoliopsida > Santalales > Viscaceae > Viscum > Viscum album. The sequence goes on along the minus strand of OY728129.1, from coordinate 686,195,916 downwards.
GAAAAATAAAATTAAATCCAGTAATTAATTAATAAATTAAATTCTTTACAAATATTTTATATATTTTAATTTTATTTTGTTCATTTATGGATTTTTTGATGAGTTCGAAGATATAATTTTACTTTTATCAAGTGTCCATTTACATGGTTTTCATGTTCTTGTCATTTGTATACACGTACAAAATCTCATCAAGAATGTAAATAGTTATCTAGAATTCAAATTATATTTTATTTTTATACATACCAAATATAAAATGTTTCTATGATTTATTTTTTCTATATATTTATTAATAATAATTTGATAAAATTTCATTGGTAATAATTAAAATTAATTTGACAGTTCTCAATTATCACAAACTAGTTTTTGTATTTTAATTTATATTGTGTTTATATACTGGTTCTCGTAATTTAATAATTTTTTTTATATATTAAAATTTTTTACTATTGAAAATGTTTTATGATCATCCTTGAAGGATTTAATAGAAATTGAAAACTCATCATCCAGGAATGCGATAAATTTACACATCACAAGCATTGTTTTCATTTTTTTTAAAAGGGGAGGGGAAATAAATGATGATATGTTTTTCCATTAACACAATAAAATTATGGTGCATGTAATATAATGGAGTTTCCATGCCACTAGTATAAAGGTATTTAATAATATAATAAGAAATGAAAAGAAATAGAAAAAAATAAAATAAACAGAAAGAGGTTTTTACCTCTTGAATTCTTCTCCTTGACAACCACCTTGTGGAACATGAATTCAGTCTTTTATTGAGACCAATTGTTATGGGATGTGGGGGAGATGTGGGAATAGTATTGTGTTGATATTTAACAATCATAAAGTCTTAATTGATTTGAGGTTAATATGTGCCTAGGGGTGATATTTTTGGGAGGAAGAAGGTTTTTTATTAAATTAATAATTAGATTATTGTTTTGGCTCAAAAAAATATACAGTGTGATTCCATTATTATATACAGTAAATAGATAAAAGATAGTTCATGATTATGGTTTATGCACCAGTGATTACTCAAGGAATAATATATTTAACTTATAATGTATATATACAGAAAATTACAGTATATCTCTATTCCAAATTAAACCAATTATTTTAGAAAAATCTAAAAAATTATTCTTAAACATTATTCAATGTGTTGAATTAAAAAAGTAAATACAATTTTTGAAAATAAATTACTAAATATGATTTATTTTATTTTTAGAAAAAATCATCATTTATTCACAAAATATAATTTTTGAAATTATAACATTTTTATAGCACTTTGAAAAATTAATTATGGTATCATAAAACTATCTTTTAATCATATGAAAAAATATTATTTTATAAATAAATATTATGAAAATAAGTTTTCTTTGAAATTATTTTATTATTTATATAATTTTTTATTAATATTTATTTTTAAATAATTACTAACACTTAGACTATCATTTTTAAAACATTTGATTACTTATACTCTGATATTTTTATATAATTTAATTAGTTATATTATTTATAGATTTTTTATACTTTTAGAATAGATATTACTATTCTATTGGCTCAGTTTCTATTCTTAATAGTCAAATTAACATTCCGAAGGTCATATTACAATTTGAATGCTTTCAGATCCATAGCTTCTATAAATAATTGTTATTTAATTAATTCATTGTCTATAAATTTTTTATTGTGTTCCCTAAGTATTTTTATATGATTAAAATATATTCAATAATTATATGGTGGTAATTTTTATTGATAGAATTTAGGGCTATAAGATGAGCCACCCTTTATAAGAGTCACACCCCAATTCGGAAACCTAAATCCATGTCTGGGTGATTTATAGATCATATGAATAGGAAGAGACACTACCTAAAAAACACTATTATGGTTGAATTAACGTTATGTTCTCTACTATAAGTCAATGATACTGGTATACAATGTAATAATGGAATTTTATTAAGGAAAACACCCTCTTAGATGAAATCAGAATCTCCATCTATTGGTGACAATTTCATTTTATAATTCTATTTCATTTAAAATCATATGCATTTCCATAATACATCTCATAAAATGGATAAATTATATTTATCAGTACATCTAATTTATAAGGGAACATACAACATAACAATTCAAATTTTGAATCAATTTAATCAAAAAAAATTATCCATTCCCAATAAGAAATGATATCAAAATTTCATAATAATTTAAATAGAGGTATTAAATCCAGATGCAAGAAATGAATAAAGTAATATAAATATGGAATGGAATATACATTACATTTAAATCCTGACTGCCTATAAAGATGTATAATGAAACACTTACTTTTTATATCATCAAATAGTAAATATCCATAGTCATAAGTAAAATAAAATATCAAGTGTGTCAAATGAAAGTGAAATGAGGAAAACGATAAATATAATAATCTAGAAAAACATGCCTTATGTAAGGTAATTCGGATTATCACTTCTGTGTGTTATAAACTCCAAAGAATTGGTTCATAACTAGATCTATACATGTCCTATATCTCATTTCTACCTTAACCAATAGTAATATAATAAAAATAATGATAAGAATAACCTTTGATACAAATTTTTGAAATCATATTCTCAATTCATCAAAACTAACTAAACCAGGTTATCCTTTTGACCTCAATCATGCCACCCTGTATGTTGGAAGCTTGCAACTAATAATAAGTGTCCATGGTGTAATAATGGGGAGATTATACCATCATTATTAGTCTCTGTCATAGTGGTATAACCATATTAATAAATAATATAAGAATACTAGATAACTAAATTGTGGAAGAGATAAAATAAATCACATAAATATCCACATACTCACATCAATCAATGTAATTTACAAAAAAATTATCATGGAATTCTATACAAAAATAAATAAAAGGGAATTGGGGGGTCAAGAATATAAAAAAGTATATAAAAGAATAAAAAAATTACCCATGTCCATCTCTAGTAGAAACTCAAGAATAAGAATCTTCCAATTCCTCGATACTCAATCATTGGAATGTAATCAAGATTTCATCTAAGGGGGCTTTCCCTTATCCATAATTGTATTAATTAATTCTATCTGGGTACCAAATGGTATCCTAAACAGGGTGTGAAATATACAAGTAGGCAACCACCATGGTGTCTAGTTCTATTTAGTGTGTGAATATATAATAATTAGTTAATAGAAAAAAATAAAAGGTGTAAATGGAGTGCATTACATAAAAAATCACATAGGCCCGGGTTCCCAATGAACACTTATCCTCCACTATATGATTCAACATAATATAGAATATCTCTATCTGATTAGTTAATCATGATTTAATTTATAATAATGTCTCAATATATTTCTTATAGGCCTGGAATTCCCTGTCAACCATATCTGAGAAAGATATGTATGTTTTTTGAATCAATAAAAAGTAAGGTGTAAAGAACCATATTATGGAAAATGGTATAGACAATTATTTTTACATTTAGAATAATTCAATTAATCATTTCAATGGTATAATATGGCCAAGGGAAGGCCTGAAGAGAATCTCGGGCTGTTTTAGAGACTGGAGGTCTGGAACAGTGTGATGCTAGCTATGTTGCACGGTTACTAGAAACTGTGTGACCCAGGTGACATAGTTATTGTAAATCGTGCGACTACATTTATCGAATATTAAAGTCTACATGGTTTGTCTATAACCAAGAATACCTAGCCACACGACCATTCCATATACTATAGTTTTTTAATAGATAATATTCAACCAGTTTTTAGAAGGTTTCTATATAGTGCGTATAAACTGTGTGAGCCCATTTTTGGGGAAACATTACCATTTCCCCCTTTTTTAGTTTTGAGACCTATTTTCACATTTTATCCTACCTCTAGCAGAAAAGGGGGATTATTCCAAAAAAAATACTTCCAAAACTCTTATTATTATTGTACTAATTGTAAATATTTCATCTGACACTTGTTTCCCAAACTTTCGTAACAATACAATTGCCCAAGGTAAGTTTATCCTCATAAACCCTATTTTCATCGGTTAATAAATTCATCTATTGTAGAATTTTGATTAAACATTATTTGACCTATTTTCATGGAATTTGAATATATATTAGATCTCATCAAGAATTATTCAAATTTTTTGTTGATATCATGAGAAGATTCATATATGACCTTAAATTAGGTGGTCAAATTGTTTTCGATTTGATTTTTGATTGTTTAGTATTTATTTCATCGTGCTATGAGATGAAGTTGCCCCAGTTTCCTAGTTCATTTGTTTCATTCATTTTAAAATGAACCTAGTTACTTGATGTTGGTGAACCTTAACTTTTTTAGAGGTATAGAAATTACTCTTACACTATATGTACACCCATTGGTTTGCCACATAAATATTAGTCATTTTGGCCAAATGGCCCAAAATTTATGGCAACCAATTTAGAATTTGTCTTTACGTTTAATTGAAATTTATTTTTTTCCCATGTGTAATTGCTTTATACTATGTTTTCTCAATGGTTCATTGACACTTTTGAATTATAATTGTCCACAAGGTCATTTGAGTATTTCACCTTCGTACTTTTTCCTTAAAACCTTTTCCTTGAAATAAATTTTCTATGTCATGAAAAATTGTATACTTTTAATAGTATAAGGTGTATAGGAAGAGGTAAATATTAATCTTAAAATGAAATTGTTTTAATAGAATAGTTTCAGTGGATAAAATTTTCTTTCCCTTGTTCATGTTTTATTTAAAAACACATCATTTGAAATGTGCAGTTGTTTTAAATGAACTTCATATATGGGTGGTGAACCCATGCCTTTGTCTATTCCTTATGTAAATTGATAAATTCTAAATGAGCTTCCTTTAATGGATTGATATTAAAAATATAATTTGAATCATCTATATACATTTTTATGGATTGGTGGCATTTTTACCCCATTCAAGTTATGATCTATATATTTTTGTATGTGTGGGAGAAATTGTTTCCCCATAGTATTAATGATATTTATATATGCATATTAGTGGGTGGAATATTTACACATTGTAGTTATATATTATGGAATTATGGTAAACTTATCAAAAAGGAATGGTAACCCTAGATCCCCTTACATCATCGTCGATCTTACTACCCCATGAGTACAGCTTATTATCTCTCATACTAGTGTTTGACGCTTGTACGTTACGTCCTAGTCCATCCCAAGAATATATATATATATAATATTTATATAAAAATATAGTTACTTTATAAGACGTACTTGCTATTAGATGATATGGGTAGATCTTCCATAAAATTGTTTTTTTATTCTTCACTTCTTTACGTACCATCATATTACTGCACACTGAATAGATATGAGCACCTACATAGTTTACAAATAGACATTGTTGGGGTTAGCCTACTGAGATTTACGTAACACCCTAATCAGACTGACTTTTTCTCATGAGAAGAATGTTTTCCAACTTGTGTGTACTGGGTAAAGAACTACTCTTTAGTTTTTTGATTCATTCACTTAGATGGTGGTTATGAGTAGGGGATCGAGCATAATTTTGTGATGCTATGGAGTAGATTTTGGTTTTTTTATCTTTTTTAATTCTCATTTAGAATTCTAGTTTCCTTTTTTTATTTAATTTTTTACAAGTATATGATGCATACAAATTTTTATCTAAAACTTCTTTCAGGCCTTTTTGGTAATGTTATTCAGTTATCTATTTTCTCTTTGCTTTGGTTATTTAATTGGTTGATATGATTTCTCTGTTTATTGTATGTTTCTACCATGATACGATTCTCCTACTATTGTTATATACTAAATAAATTGTTTTACTTTGACATGGGGGTATATTCTCTATGATATACTAGTTGATACCCCCCTGATGCTAAACAGTAGCACCTAGAATATGGGGATAGGAACTAAGAGTCATGTGGTTATCTAGGCTTGGGAATGTGTTAAGTGTCATCTAGGTTTGGGATGTCATAAAGTGGTATCAGAGTCGTTATTTTCTTGAATTACTATTTGAATATGATATAATTCAGATTGTTAATGCATAGGGTCTTTTTCAAAATCCATACATGGGAATTATGAACCAATGTATGGGGTACATACAATGTTTCCTTGATTATGATTTTTATTGATTCTCCTACTTAATATTGATATAATTTCATCATTTGGTGATACACATGTCTTATTTCATTAGTTATATTGAGCTTATTGAAATTATAATTTCATTAATTTTTATTGATGATATGAGGTCTTTAAATAATATCATTCATCCAAATAGGCATATTATAACTAGTCCGTGTATTCTTTCCATGCCACATTTGATTATTTTCGGGCATTTATAGGGAAAATCCAATGTGCCTTGTATTATATATAATATTGTGATGAATCATATTATATTATTTGGATCGTACTATAGTTCTAGTTTTGTCAGTGCCACCCTTTGATCCATATGGTTTATATGCCCTCATGGATTAGAAAATGGAATCCCAGCAAGCTTAACCATTTATAAAACTATATGATTACATGAACAAGCACAATTGGAATGAGAATGAAGTCCATGTAAGTTCCATATTTTCATTCATAATGTGTATGAGACCTCATACAAAGGAAAATATCATAATGTTGGATAAAAATTTTGATGATTTAAATGTTTAAATAAGAAAATATTTCAATGGTAAATGTTTTATAACTTGAGAAAACCCATCTACCGCATGCCTAACACAAAATCTTTACCCAGGCCTAACCTTAGTAGTGCATAGTGCGGTATCTTCTACTATTCTTATGGTCTATTATGGTCTCTTCCAACATCTAGTATTATATTTTAACACAAGAAGAGATGAAATCTCATTCTAATATGAAGAAATTAATACCTACCCTTATTTCTTAAACTTAATACTCAAAGTTGATTAATCCTCTTCTGATACATTCATTTGGTATTTTATAATTACCCTACCATGATTTCCTCGAGTTTCACACTCCGTAGGTGGTGGTGATCTTGTTCATGAGGTGGGTAACCATGATCCTCCATTCATGACTCCTATTGATCCACATATGGATCATCTTCTTGTACTCAATATGGGTGTTTATTCCAAGATTATATAGTGTTTCCTATTTATGTTTCATAACATAAAAGGTAGAGTTAAACCTTCCCCTACTATGGAAAATTTGACTCACGAGTTTGTGTGGTGACATCCTCCCACATTCTTGGGGGATGACCTACCACTCATAGTGGAACCATGGATTGAAGTGATGCTTTCTATATTCAAGAATCTTGGGATGCCTCTAGATAAGTGGGTCAGTCTAGATGCCTACATGATTAAAGATTCGTAAAAGAGGGATTGCGATTTCATCACCCAGGAAGGTCTTTATAGAGATAGGTTATGGAATGACATTCAATCCATCTTCTGTTGAAATATATTTCCCTAAAATTTGAGGGATGATAGGGATAGAGAAATCAAGAATATTCAAATGGGGAATATATCAGATATGGAATAATCATCCTGTTTCACAAAGTTGCTACATTTCCCTTTATCTCTAGATGGTGATTATCTTAGGAATCTAGGCGATTTGAGGATGGTCTATTTTATCCATTCTAATAATTGGTAATTATGTTCATGTTTCAACCATTCACGAAATTATCAATCATTTAATAATTACAAAATAAAATTTGAGAGATACAAATGATGTAATCCAGGGATGTTTGGCACCAAAGGCCTCTAATAGATCTTTTTCTAGGAGAAAATGACACATCATAGAGTCTTGTGGAGGTAGTAGTGTTCAGACTCCTTTCTCAGGTAATTATCTTATCTTTCACCATATAAAATCACAAGGGAATTATAGGAGGAAATATACACATAATCTAGTTGGATGAAGAGGTTGTTGCGGGATAGGACATCTCCGCCATTTCTGCGGGACTTTCTGGCCAGTGCCCAGTGAGTAGGGAGCCCCACCAACTCATCTATCTGGAGTGAGGATAGCATGGTCACGACACTCATTCAACTAGAATACCACTAGTCTAATAGGTCAATTTTTAGGTTGAGGTAGAGGAAACAAGTCATATGATTCTTCGCATGAGAAGAACATGCCTGCTTGAGATAGTGAGGAAGTGACTTAGGGATGTGGTACATGACAGTTTCATGTAGTCCAGCCTATGCTGTAGGAACAGAGTGCCAAACCACCTATTATATGATGAAATATCATAGTATCCTCAACATTATAGCATGATTTGTTTGATAGATGCTGCTATCAACCTTTTTTATCTATTGTAGTCCATGGATCATTGGGGATCGATATCAAATAATTTCGTGGCGTAATGATTTTAGATGCACATTTAGGTATCTGTTTAGACATAGATCTATAGTTTCATAATTTCTCCCTTGAAATAGGTGGTTACATTTTCATGTTGAAATTGTACGTCCTTAACATGACATTCTTCGATGTAATCATTGGGATGGACTATCTACTTTCCTACTTGGAATGTATTGACTGTTGTCATGTGAGGTGGTTTTTATATCCCTAGAGGGTGTTATACACATGTAGAGGTGAGAATGGAATCTATGTGAAAAAATGATCAATACCCAACATGAAAAGGTTTGATATTGTTACAACAGTGGTTTTCAAACAGAATCTTGATGATGTCAGGTTACAACATGTTGACATACCTACTGTAGTAGTACATTACTGAGATGTATTTTCTGATGATTTATGTTGTCTATGTCAAGTCTAAGAGGTAGAGTTTACAATTGATTTTTTTCAGGAGCTTCAATTCTAACCATTCATCCTTAAAGGTTGGAACATATGGAAAATTTTGAGATCAATGTTTAGTTAGTGGATATGGAGGTGAAAGGCTTCTTACTCCCCATAACATCTCTTTGGGATTCACATGCTCTCTTTTTTGAATAGGTGGAAAATACCCTTAAGATTTGGTTGTATTACCGTCGGTTGAATTAGACAAAAATTAAGAATCTATATCCATTTCCTATAATAGATTACCTATTTGATCCACTCCATGGATCGAAGGTTCCTTAAAAGATAAATTTGAGGTCATTATATCATGAGGTTAATGTTAGGAATCATTCTTACTATGAACAACATTAAAGCGCATAAATGATCTATATGAGTACCTGGTTATGTCATTCAGACTCATGAATTCACCTGTTATCTTAATGGATCATCTGAATTAGGAATTACACCCATTTATTGATTCATTTTTTGTTGTCTTCACTGATGATATCTTACTATATTCATGATGCAGACATGTATGCATATCCCATATTGAGATAATAATGAAAATGCTGAGGGATAACCATCTCTATGCAATGCTTTGTAAATTCCACTTCAAGATTAATAATGTCCAATTCCAAAGTCATATCATCTCGGAGTTTGTACTTTTTTTACCCATAGATAGTGACAGCTATAGTTTCTTAAGGAATCCCAAAAAATCCATTCACATTTGGAGTTTATTGAAGCTTGATAGATATTACATATGCTTCATTCAGGATTTATCAAGCCATGCAATTCCACATATGGGCTTCAAAAATAAGGGTGTGAAATTTTAATTTCCAGAAGCTTATCAAACAACCCTTTTGGAAATGAATGGAAGAAGGACTTCGGCACTGATATTGATACTTCCAGAGCCAGGCATGGACTATTCACAATAATGTGATGCATCATGAATTGGGATTGAATTTGTTATGATGAAGGGTGGGTGATTCATTTCATATTGTTCTCATTAGTTGGGGCCACATGAGCAGAATTTATCAACTCATGATCTCAAGATCACTATTATCATTCATTCCTTACACTATTGTAGAAATTTTTTTTCTGGGAGAGGGTTTTCTGCTTTTCACATACATAAAAACCCTCAAATAATTATTCACTCAATGGGATATGAATATAAGGTGGCATGGGAGGGTTGATTACATTCAATCATTTGATTTTGAACATTCCTAATGTCTAGGTAATGGGAGATTGGTAACTATTTCTCTATGCTGAAACAAAAAAAATATTATGTTAAAGAGTCTAGCGATGAATTGAAGCTTATGGCCTTATTCTCAAGTATGCACATTGTGGTTTAGGAGGACCATGGCGTACAATTATCTCAACCATCACATTATAATCTATATTTTTAGAATTGTAAAGTTCGAGATAGTAATAGAATCTAAAGGGATCATTCCTATTGGAAAGTAACTCATATGTTGATACATCTTCCTATTGGAAAGTGGATTAGTTTGATAGACTTTTGTTCAGTGAGAATTTATGGGTCCTTGTAGACATCACTGAGGAGTTTAAATAATATTTACTTGTGTCGATGTGGGTGGTTCACAATGGCGTGACCAAAATGTATCTAGATCTATGAATCTGATTTTAGTTTCCCAGCATGAACCCTGAGATAGCCTATTTCATCACTCGATGTTCTACCATTTCATTGATAAAGGTATAACATCAATGTCCAACCAAGATGTTTTAGCTGATGTAAATTCTTGAGTGGAAATTGGATGATGTTTTAAAGTACTTCGTCATTGGTTTACCCAGACCACCTCATAGAAATGATGATGTATGGGTTGTCATTGGTCATCTTAAGAAGGTTTCACACTTTTTGAGTATGTGAGATACCTTCAGGGTGGATGATATGGGAAGGTTGTACATCAATGATGTGGTAATTCATAATTCATAATATTGTTCTATCTATTCTGATCGAGATTATCATTTCACATCATGGATCTAGAAGGGGTAATAAAACACCTTCAGTATGCAGGTACTTTTGATAATTACCTATCAATCATAGATATATGGACATATAGGGAAAAAGGTTCATGTTCTAGAGGATATTATTTGTGTTTGTTTTCTAACATTTGGATATCCACTATACAAAAAAATTCATGTACTATAGATTTCTTATAATAATAGATTCTAAGCTACCATAGAGATGGATCCATATGAAGCCTTAAATGGTAGGCCTTTACACTCACTGTTGTGCTAGTTAGAGGCTAGGGAAAGACCTTTTTTTGCCTCATCTGATTCTGGGGAATACAAAGCATGTTCCACTTATTAGATAGTGCATGTTAATATCCCAATCATGATATTTATCGTATCCCAATAAAATTCTGCGACCTCTTGAGTTAGTGATTAGAGATCGTGTTTTCTTGAAATTATCACCCAGATTATGGAATAGACGTATTCAGAAGCAGGGTAAGCTATCAATGAAATTCATTGGACCCTTTGAGGTTGTGATGTAGATCTGGTCAGTGGAATACCAATTAAAACATCATTAGAGATATAGTTATAGGAATGATTTATTTCTCATATATCAGCTTCATTGATAATATCCACACCCATCACATGTCTTTCAACCTGATGACATTGCGCTGGATATGGTTTCTTCCTTTGAAGAGTACCCAGTTAGTATAATTGATTAGATCCTGAAGACACTCTGAGGTTCCTCTATTCTTATTGTGTGGGTTCTATTTCATAATTTTCATCTACAAGAAGAATACTATGAGTAAAAAGCTAATGAATGATATCAATTGTTGAAACTCTTTGCTGATAGTACTTCTATACCCTCAAAAGGTCAACTCGGGGATGAGTTGCTATAAGGAGGGGAGGTTGTAATGACCCACATTTCTATAAATGTTAAGGACCAATTGGTTTTTTGTTTTCAATATTTCATTTAATCATAGTAAAGGTATACAATGTGTTAGGGAAGTCATGGAGTGTATCTGAAGCTCGTTCAGAGCCTGATGGTCTAGAAATGTGGGCTGAAGTCTCAGACATACAGTTAGTGGAAACCATGTGACCCATGCCACATAGTATGTGTAAACCATGAAACCACATATTGGGAAACTACAAGTCCATCAGTTTTTCTATAATAATGCAGAACTGGGTGCATTTACATATATCCTGCAGTTGTTTTCAAATAGATCAGATGCACACGATTTTCACATGGTTTGTCAACTATTATCATAAACTTTTCTAGCCATGTTTTGGGAAAAAAATTAACTGTTATTACCTATTAAATTTTAAATCCTATTTTCTTATTTTCTCCAACCACCTGATGATATAACAAGGGTTCTTCATCCCATTAGATTCAAAAACTCCAATCAATCATGGATCCCTTACAACGCCTTAATCCATCTATTATTTCTCAAACCACCAAAAACATCGGGTAGCCTATGGTATGGATAACCTTGCACCCTCTTTTTTCAATTAATCTCACTATATATTGTGCTATTATGATAAAGTTATTCATGTAGTTTTTCATTTAAATTTCACCCGTTTCATATTTATTTCATCTTTCCATGAGTCTTTCATTGTCGAGCATCATAGTTGTGTTGTTTTATTTATGTCTGAATAAACATGTGGCCATGATATTGGTTAATATGATCGTTTTAGGTGTTTTGACATAAAACTTACTCTATATAAACACCCATAGGTTTTCCCCTTGAATATTGTTCATTTAGTCCAAATTTCCCATAATGTATGGAACACAATTTTGATTATGTCATGAATATTAATTTTAATAAAAATTATCTGATGTATAATTCATGTAGTCCAAAGTTAATCAATGGTTCTTAGTCACTTTTGTATTAGAACAGTCCAAATGGGCATGTTTAAAGTTGAATTTTAGAAATTCTCCTAGAAATCATTTCCTTGAAATGATTTTTTCATGTTACAAAAATTCGAATGTTTCTCTTTTATAGGGTGGCTAGGATAAAATGGATATAACTCGTAAAATAATTTTGCTAATGCAATGGTCTCAATGGATGAAATTTCCTTTCCCTTGTTCATGTTTTATTTAAAAATGAATCATATGAAATAGGTTTTTTTGTTAAAATAACTTCATATATGGATGGTAAACCCATGAGTATGTCTATTCTTTATATAATTTTTTAAATGGTAAATGTTATGACTTAAATGGATTTAGATTGATCATTCCATATGAATGATATATAAAAATGGGTATGGGTGGGAGGAAGTTTTACCCCACCCCTATTATGATCTATGATCTATGATCTATGTGTATGTATGGGAGACATTTATACCCCCAACCAATCATGATCTATATATATGTGAAAGGGTGTGAGGAATTTTATCCCATGTCAGTTATAAATTATTGAATAATGGTAAGGGTCTCAGCCGGGCATGGAGACCCAATCTCCAAATATATCAGTATTAGGATTACTACCCTATGATTAGAGCTTACTAGCTCGTAGATTTGGGTTGGACGCATGCACGTTACATCCTGGTCCAAACCATAAATATATACATAATATATATATACATATAAAGTTACCTGATTAGAAATACCAGTTATATGATAAAGTAGGTAGTCCCACAAGTTTCCTTTAGGAACCTGATTAGGAGATAATTTATTTGTTCTACACTGGTTTACTTACCTGCTTATTACTGCACCCAAAATGGATAGTAGCACCAACTCAGTATACATGTAGATAGCATTGGTGGTGGACTTATGAGATTTATATCACACTTTATTTGAGTCAAGAATACTATTTTACTACATGTATGGATAAAGGGAAGCACCACTCTTAAGTTTTTTGATTCTTTTGATAATATTTTGATTTAGAGAAAGGGTTCAAGTATTCACGTGTGATTCTAGGGGGAAGATTTTAATTGTTTTTATTGTTTTTACTTTTTGTTTAGCATGATTGTTGTATACTTCCTATTACATTTTGTACCATCATTCCATGAATATTTTTTTTACACTGTGTTGAGGAATTTTTCGATAATATTATTAATTTACCTACTTTCTATGCTCCTTAGTTATTTATTTGATTGATATGAACCCATTATTTCCTATATATGTCTGTTCTGATATTCTTCCACTGATGATGTTATTTACTATATATAAAATATTACTCTAACATGTGGGTATATTCTCCCCACCATACTACCATATAAACTCATAATACTATTCGTTAGGCCCTAATATAATGGGAGACGATCCAAGGTTCATGTGTCTAACTGGGCTCAAGTACGTGCTATGTGGCATCTGGGTCCAAAACATCACATAAGGCTCTAATTGTGTTTAATATAGCACTTTACCATGGAAAATACATCATATAATTAATTCATTTTGATTGATTAATGACTAGATAATATCATTAGTGTTCCTAAATTCTAACATGTGTAACTATCCATGGATTACAAGAACCCATCACCTTATCATACCATTTAATTCTATCCACCAAGGAACCATGGTATCTTTTTGGATGTTATAAAAGACACCACCCATTGATTTTGTCCTTGGTGATCCACAATGGGATCCCAAGTTGTAGTCATGGAGTATAATGATTATCCCTAAGATTATATCATTGGTCATCCAAATTTGAGTCCAAGTATCAATTTTCCATAAATAACAGGCTTACCTATGAATCCCTATATGGAGGTACACAACAAGAGTTAATGTATTACTCAAGAATAGATAATAGTCTTCCCTTTGATTCTGTCCAATTTAGTCCACAATTGGTGTCCAATAATCACACATGCATTTAAAATCAAGATACCTTGTGAGTCTAGTAATAGTGTTTATATGAGAACTAATGTGTCCCCACAGGTTCATTATAACCCAATTAAAATTTCTTTTAATTAAATAATATCGACGATTCTATTCATTTTTTTATGAGCAAGAACCCACATATAACTCTTGGCATGAGAAAAAAAATGGTAATAGGCCCTAGGACTAACCATTTCATTTAAGATCACAATATAAACCATGTAGACATAAAATTTATATAATTAAGTCACTCACCTATTAATGTTTCATAAATCAATGAATATTAGTGTCACATGAATAGGATCATTATTCTTAATTAGGAAGTTTTATTTAAATAACATCTTGATCCTTTACAAGAAGGTATAATGGCCGATGTTTTTGGACATTGTCATCAATTACCACTTACAATTCATTAAATTATATTCCAAACATTTAATTTAATATTCCAAAAGAATTTGGTCTATGAACATAACTAAAAAGGTAAATCAGACTCACAATTCACCTCTGGTGGTATTATACAATTTATAAGCACACCCAAGGGGTGGTTCAATTGAAGGACCTTAAGATAGAAATATATATAAATGGGTCCCATAAATCATATAGGTCTAACCAATCAACATAAATTAAGAATAAACCCATTGAAAAGCATCTTCTGGGAAATCATGTGCATGAAATAATAACATAATATACAAACACCAATACTTTAAGGTAAGAGAATGATACCATCTACTTTAGCATGGTAGTCAACTCCACATTCATTTCTGGACTCTAATCAAGGATAGAACAGAATAAATCAAGAAAACAAGAAATTTACCGACAAATTAACAGTATGAGTTTAAAAAAATAACTCTTTTGTAAGTAATATAAATGACTTAATGCTAAAGTGGAATATAGAGATTACAAATACACACCCAACGAGATTGAAAAAAATAAATTCCTAGATGTATGGATGATATATAACAAATCCATACTCTATATATAGAGGAGCCTAGTTGGGGGAGAGGGTTCTATTTTTCATGGCGATGAGAATGTGAATAAAGGTTTGTAAATTATAAATAGAGGGGGAAAGTTTTCTTCCTAATAAAATACTAAAAATCTCATAATTTGGCCACATGGTTGGATGAACGATTGGAAAATTGTGCGCACCCCACGGACCATGGGACACATCCCTCACCACCTATAGCGCATGGCACAAAAACCATGTGTAGACCTTATAAAACCTATATATGAACCTCACACATCCAAAAATTCCCTTGCACAGTTTAGATAGCCCATTATTCACCCTTACTGATCCACACAATTAGAGGTTTATTGTTAACCATTACCATTTGCTAATTATTTTCCACTCTTCTTTCTTACAAATATCAAATATCTAGGCTCCACACAAGCCATGTATGTTCCCTAACCCATCCTTAAACCTTATGGAACATTTACATGGACACAATATATAATTAAAACCATGATTTAATGGATACATACCTCATAGAAACCTTGGTTCTTACAAATTAATATGTCTACATTTGAAGAAGAGTAAAATATGGAGTCACGATTGAAAACCATAAATAATTAACTAGATAATATAAAAAATAATTTTTCATTGGAGGCTATGGAAGGACCTCAAAATAATAATGTAATCAGTACAAATTGGGTTTTTAAAAATAACCTACTTGAAAAAATAATGATATTCTAAATAAATGACAATTGGTTTCTAAAGTATATTCTCAAGTTGATGGAATTGATTTGAAAGAATAATTTATCCTGATGGAAAGGATTGAGTCCATTATACTATTCTTAGCATTGGTTGTCTAATGAATTTTTATGGTGTTTTATATAGAAATAAAGGAATAATTTTTTAGTGAAGTATTTATTGAAAATGAATATATTGAACTAGAAGTTCAATTTATAATTAGAAATGATTATTCTAAACTGTAATATATTATAAAATTATAATTTGTTCTCAATTAATAAATTAATTCTTGTTATGAAATGTTGAATACTTTTCTGAAGAAAATAGAGTTCAAATGTGGAGTGTTTTATTAGAACCTCTTTATTTTTGTTATGAAAGAGGATAATTTTTCGGTATGGATATATGATGATAATAAAATTTTTAGTGGTAATGATAATAATATTGTTGATAAATTTGTAAAATAGATGTGTTTCAAATTTTTAATTATGTTGATGAGTGAAGTGATCTATTTTTTATTTTTATATATTCATAAAAATTAAGGAAATACTTTCATTTAAAAAATTAACTATGAAAAACATTTGCTGAAGAAATTTAACAAGGTTGAATCCAGGTATTTATACACTCTTACTGTAGTTTGGAAATAATTATTCACATATAATTAACAATTTTTCTATAATTAAACTTATATAGAAAAATAATTTTTATTTTTTTCTATATCACTAAAATTAGGGAAAATATTTTCTATATGAAATGGTTGGTAAAAAAATTTGTGAGTTTTCCTATGATGTAAAATCTTATAAAAATAAAAATAATAACAAGGTATGATCATGGATCACATAATTATGGCTTTCTATTTAAATTCTTACATAACATTGAATTATTATCATACTTAGATGATGAATTTCCTTATGGTGTTACCATTATAAAACCGACCAGTGACAGTTCTTTCAATATTGTAAATAAATATATTGGTAGTCTAATAAATTAAAAATATTGTGAGACATTAAGAATAGTGTAGGTTGAAAAATATTCCATTTACTAAAACATGTAAACATATTATTTTGATTATTTAACAAAATGAAAAAAATTATTAAAAATTGTGACATCCAATGACGATACAATGAAAAAAAAAGTTCAACTGAGTTGTCTAAAAATCCAGTTCAGCACTCTCGCATAGAGTACATTGAAAAATGGTACAATTTCATAATGATTCACATGTAGATCAACATAATGGAGATAAAATTAATAGGAACTGAACAAAAAGTTTCAAATTTCATCATACATATATTGATATCTCATGTATTTGAAAAGAATAGTTAAATATTATTGATAATAATTTTGCTCAATCTCTGTAGGTATGTAGTTACCCCAAAACCAATACATCAAAATTTTAAAAAAAAAATTATGTAATATTATAGGATTAATAGTTTTTTGGTGTCAAATACATGTGGAGTTAGTACTCCGGGTTGGTTTTCAAAGAGAAGGGATTGTCTAAAATTTCATTGACCACATTGTACAACTTGAAGCATTATATTTTTTTAGTATATCTTGATATGTCTCATGTATTGCTAAAGAAACTAATAAATTCTATTTGATTAGTTTATAAGGATGTTAATGTCCCATTTATTATTTTAACAAAGTGGAGTATGAAAATTTAGATGGTTGGATTGTGAGATGTTCTTGGGAAGTATTGAGAACATGCACAAAAATCCAAATGGGGGATGTTTGAACCAATGATATATGTTGAATTCATTTTTTTCAATAACATTATTTCAACATTTTATATAAATTGTGAGAGTCTTATAAGAAAAAATTATAAATATAGAAGGGAATTCCTCCTTGGTGAAGTAGATACTCACAACATCATTGAATACACCATGGTTATTTCAGTGAATCCATTTAAATTTTGAAAAATGTTTTGAATAAAGTTGAAGTGGTAAATTTTATCTAAATTTCAACTAATTTTTTCACCTATGAGAAATTTTTAAGGGAGGGACACTATGGCCATGGGCATGGTGGACTCATGTGAAATTAAAAATATACAAAAGCGATAGATAGTTCTGTAGTGATAACCATAGTAGGTTTCTAGAACACCAAAATGAAATAGTGAATCCCATCTGTGAGAATGTTGGAAGTTGAAGGAATTTTTATGAGCAATGTATATTTGGGATGAAATTACATGGAAACAAGAAATTGGGTGTTTCAGCAGACATTTTTAGTTCATGATCATCATATGAAACAAATAGTACTCGATGGGAATGGTGCTATCAATAAAGGAATTTTTTCATATGGAAAATGAAAATGGATTATATGGCTTAAATATAGAAATAGAAAATGAAAAAAAAATCGATAAAATTGGGAATTTAGATGGTTCTTTATCCATTAGATTCTTTATGCACAACATTGTGTCATGAATGAAGCCTTTTTTAAATGTGTTTTAATTAAAAAATTAAAAAATATATATGTTTGATATTTTAATTTTTTTTGGAACTCCAAAAAATACCTGATAGTTATGACTCTAATTTATTACTACCTTATTCGAATCCAATGATTTGGATTTAATCATATATGATCATAAGGTGGTATTTGAGGTAGAAGAAGTTGAGTGGTAACTATTGTTTGAATTTCATATTAAAAATTAAAACTCTCATCGATAAGAATAAAAATTAAATGTAATATAGATTTATCCCACATATATTGAGGAATATAGTCATCTAGAAAGTTAATATTAGGAGGATTGTGGTAATTTTGGTTGAATATTAAAGGAAATGTTTTAAAAGACAATTCATTTGGGCATATTATTAACTACATTGATATAAATAATTTAATACTTATAGAATAATGCCATCATTTATTGGGGTTACTTATCTTTTATAAAATATTTATTAATATCGAAGATTATATTATCTCAATATTTGTTTCCTTGGGAAAATAGTTTCTAGAATAGAGGAAGAGTCGATAGGCCATGGATGAGTAGTGAGATCATCTTATTGTTGTAATCATGTAGTAGTGAATTAAAAAATATTCAAAATATTAATAAATAATTGATATATACCCATTGGGGTGTCCTATTATGAATTTACCATGTAAAATCAACATACATATAGTCTTTTTATCTTTTAATTTATTTAGTTTAATAATAAAATTCAACATGTATCTTTATCCAAGAAGAAAATATCTTATTTGGTATAAACCATTAATATGTTTCTTTCACTCATTCACCCCCTAATAGGTTGAACTGATAGACTAGGATTTGTGAATATATAATATATTTAAGTTGAATCATAATGTGTAACACCTCAATATTTAATGATATGGATATTATTAAATTTAACTTCCTCGATAGCTTACATTACACGCAACACCCATCATAAACAAACCAATAAATATTAGTATTTAAATGTTACCATTATGAAGTAGTCATTAGAATGTATAGAATAAACCTTAATAACTGTATTTTGATAAAATGGATTACAAATTTATATATAAGTAATTATATGCGGACCATTTATATATAAATTATCATAAGACAGTTTTTAAAATAAAATTAATGTTTTTTTCTAAAAAACAATTTAAATGTGAAGAAGTTTGTTTTAAACCAATAAAAACACAATTTTTTGGATTATATTAATTTAATATAATTAATATATTCAATTTAATATTTTATATTCATTCTTTGTGTTTTATAGAAATTACATAGGAACAAATCCAATTTTATGCATTAAAGTTGTATTTTTATAAACAGTCAGTTTTACCTCCATTCTATGGTGCACATGTTTCAAATATAGTTTTGACACTTTTATAAATTATACTTGAAAAACATAATCTTTTTTTTGAATAAATAATCTAAAAATTTACATTGATTTATTTTTTGGTATTATTCTGATAAGTTTCTTGTTTTTATGAAGATAAAAAAATTACGAAATATAATTAAAAAAATATACGTTCATCTAAATTATTTATAGTGTTTAATTTTATTTTTTATTGGTTTTAAAATATAAATAGATAAATTTTATATCATTCAAGACAATTTAGTTCATTGGAATCAATTTCACATTGAATTTGGGAATAAAAATAATTCAATCTTTTGAACAACTTCACTTTTACAAAACATGTCCCCTCGTGGCATCGTGGAGATTAATTTTAAATTAATTTTAGCCAATTAATTGTTTTAAATTTTGAAAATGGATTCCATATTTAGAATTTTAATTTTTCAATTATGTAAATGTTTTTCTTTTTTGACAACATGAATAATAACATTAATAATTTTAATTACAATGCTTATGGGTAAATCAGGTAATTAAGGGTAAAAAGAAAATTATAAATATTAGAGAAATACTATAAAAAATTTATTAAAAATATATGATGATTTTTTATTAATAAAATTAATCATTGGGTCAATTGAAGATATATTGGTTCTGCTATTTTGAATTTAATACATTTGTAGAATTTAATTTTAAATGAAAAGTCAAAGATGTAATTTTGTGAACCCTATGTGCATCACGGTTCTCTAGGTAGTTTGGGTGTCTGCAGCAACTTCCCAAAAAAGTATATATAGATTTCTGGGAAGAGTAGAACCCTTTTATATTTTTCCCATGCTGGATTATGTTTAAAACTATTAACTTTAAATAAATAATCACTTTCCCCTAATCATGTTGATGTTGTCATATTGACACAATAAACAGACCATTCGGTGGTGGCAAACCCAGAAGAATTTTTTCAAATGATAATTTGGAAAATGATGGTGGAAATAGTATACTCTAGGAAGAGAGATCATAGGAAAGATGCTTCGGGGGATGCAATACTAGAGGCAGGTCAGACAGCTGGTGCGGAAAAAGTTGGAACCTCAACTTAAGGAGCGTCACAATGTGTGGCCACGCCTCTACCATATGAATGGAGGTGGTATTTTTGGAGACCTTATGGGCCATCTAGGTAAGCCCAAGGGAAGTAACTGTGAAATCATTTTCAAATGACTACTGATTCCATTTTCACATCACTATGGTCTGGTTAGATAATGTTGTGATAATCACTGTCGATTGTAGATCTATGGTGAAAACTATTATGCACTAGGATTGATACGTTGGATGTTAGGAATATTTCAGTGGTGGACACAGAGAAAATTCATCACTGACACCCAAACCTGGAGACCATTTATTTCTATGCACTCCAATAGGGGGTGATTTAAGAACAAAACCTCCTGGTTAAAGTAATGATCAATCAAGATCACAACCCCAAAAAAATCAACCTGAGGATGATGATGATGATGAATAAGAACAAGAATAAGAGGATGAATTTGATATAGAATATCAAGAATAAAAGGAGGTAGCTGAGGTATAGTGTCCTAGATTTGAGGGGTCTTAGGGGACAATATCCCATCAGAGGATCCCATGTAAGAGTGGAGAAATCTATGGATCTTATGAGGAACTGGCCGGATGTCTCGTTGTAGGACTCAAATCCAATCTCATTTGGTCCCTTATGTTTCCATAACATAGATATAGAAACTAAACATTGTCTTGTATAGGAACGTGGAGGGTATGATGATCAAGGAGCTCTAGATTTGGGGGTGAAAATGTGTCGATGAATGCAAAAAGCTGTCTAACTCAACCCAAATCCAGAGATGAGAAAGGAAACAGAACAATCAAGGATGAAGTGGCCAAAGGTGAACCAGTGCGAGGGGCCATAATGTGGACCACAAAATCCAAATTTTTCCTGACTATTATTAAAGATTAAGTTCTAATAATTTTTCTAAAAAACTATGAGGTATATCCTATGGTGGAAGCTCCTGCAGCAACTCAAGAACATTATCCGGATGCACATAGATCTGGTGAACCTCTAGTTATATAGACCCACATATTTTATCTGATAATTCAAATGGACAAGGTACTAATTCCTTATAAAGTGTTCATAAGACTATAATCTAGACAAACTAAAAATATTGGGACATCTGATATAGATCTGGGGGTGATTGTCCCTATAAGTGAGGAATCGACCATTCAAATTGATCCAGTCTTAGCAATCAGTATCTAGGATGTTGTGGTGAAAGGGGATTTCACAACTAGGGTGGAGCCTGATTTTAGTGAAGGTGATGTTTTGGAAGATTAAATGTGTGAATATCTTCACCTACACATCATATAGACTATAACCTCAAAAAGGATACTAGAGGATGACCCTTCCATTGAACTCATGGCCATATTTCTAGAATAATGACCTGAGGATCCAAAAGAGAAAGGAAACTCTATCCTTGATGTGGATGAGGTGAGACATTTGGCATGACACATGGAATGTTAGTACATCACTATCTCTGTTGATATCATGGAGGCAGAATGGATAAGTCAAATAGGGTCACTCCTAACCTAGATTTACTATCTCTACAATGGATGGGTGGATGGTATCCATCTTCATATGACAATCAGTGACTATCATTCATAGAAGATACGGGAAGTCATCCAACACATAGACACTTCCTGTTTTTAGAAAAAGTCTATGAAAATTTATATGTTCATGATATTTAGTATTAAATCCATTGCCTTTTCATGAATATGGAATAATGTTACACATTTTTCATAGATTAGTAAGCACTCCTCATATAATTGACAACCCAACTGGAAGAATCCCTGGAGCAGCTACTGTAACTCAACTGTCTAATGGCTCATCTCTAAACCAAATAGAACTGAATATAGATCATGTCTAGTGATATTCTCTCTATCACCTTCAATGAGGAGGGTGTATTAGGATGTGACCATAGACCTTATAAGAATTGTTCTATAAGGTGGAGGCATTTAATAATTCCATTGAATGGGTGATCCTTGAGGGCCTTATTTTGGCCATAATCATGAAACATACATCTCTTCTTATTTTATTACTCAGAAATGTGTACATGGTCATAAATATTCTAGATTAATTTCTCCACCTTGATAATATAGGTGAATCTACTAATGATTAATCTATAAGCTCGTGTGGGTCATACCTAGTGTGAGAAAAAAGTGATGATCACATAATTATTTACATTGGTATGAGTGTTCCAACTAACCAACAAATACATGAGGTATTTTTTTAGGATAGAATCCCTCATTATTTCATCTCAATATGTTTTGGTTGTGATTTGATTTGATAACAAATCCATATTCTCGTGAATGAGTATGATTGGTGTTCTCCAAAGACAAGTTTTTTGGTAGGGCACTTTCCTATTTTTTTCCAAATTTTTGGGCCTAAAAATATGTAATTTTTTTAATGGATGGTTTCTATCATTGGAGTTAATGATATTAACAATTGTTAAAAAAATATGAAAAATAATAGAACCACATACTACAAACATGGGCATTCTACCATGTTCATGAATAGTTTGCGGTCATGTACTCAGAAGTGGGAACAGTATGGGGAAATGTTTGCGGCGAATGGAATGTAGTATGTGGAAGGTGTGAAGGTTTGTGGGATGTAAGAATATAATGTAAATGTGTTAGAGAACAATTGTTTTGGAGACTTTGGGGGAAAATGGTTTACGGAATGGTTGTTGTTCACAGTTGGAGGATCAATATGTCGTGGAGGCTGTACAGAATCAAGTATTTGGTAAATATATAATTAAAGATTTTTTGGATATATTTTACAATATAATGAGCTCTAATCACACTAATTATATAGATAGAGGATATCAGTATAGAACTTCAATTTGATTAGGGAATTCGGTGAATACCAAAGGTGGTTCTTGCAGAAGAAATTTCGGTGAAGGATTATGTGAGGCACTGAAGCCTGCAAAGGGAGAAGTGGTTTGCAGAGGATGATTTTGAAAAGGGTAGTGGTTATCACAGAAGGAATTACACCAATGGTTTGTTTTAGAAACTATATCCCACAAATGATGTGGTACGTGGATGAAGATGTTTCGGTGTGTGGAGGAGGAATCTCTGATACGTGAGTGAAGGAATTCTACTGGTGGTTCGTGGAGGTAGAGGTTGTCTGCAAATGGAGAAAAATCTAAACATAGATGATAGTTTACCGAGAATATTTGAATAAGTTGTTTTTATAGAAGGTTCATGAAGTCAGTACATAGATGTAGTACATGATATCAAAGGTGGAGGTTTTCCACAAACAGAGGCGGTTCACGGATGCGGCAGCGGTACACAAAATTGGCAGTCCGCATAGGAAACCCACTACAATGTACATGGGAGAAAAATTTGGGTTTTGAAACCCTTAAGGAAGCTTTATAAAGCCTTAAATAAGTTTGAAAAGGTACTTTAAGGTATCTAAAAAGTCTATAATCTATATTCGACATACATGTCAACATACTATGAGTGGATTCCATTCCAAAAGCAATGAGCAAAGGAAGAGGAAGAAGATTACTATTTCCACTGATGGTGAGCTATAAAAAGAGGCATGGGGAGTGACCCTTTGGAATTCAATGAAAATACTCTAAACCTTGTAAAGGAAGTGGGTCTAGGAATAAAATTTCTATCCTGAACCTTTTACTCAATATTGGATGTGATCCTTAGTGATTTTGGTACATCGGCACACTGCTTTTGTATTCTCCTTAGACGTAGCCCAGTGATGGTGAACCAACAAAAGTATTTTATCTAATGCTTAATTTAATTTATTTTAATACATTTCAATGGGAATGAGAGAGAAAATATTTTTATTTAAATATGAAACAAGATCCTTAGGGGAATAAATTTTAATCTATTATACCCTAATTCACCCTCCCTCCCCCCTCTGAGGGTATTCGACCTACTTGACCAACAAATTGGTATCAGAGTGAATGTTTGAAAGTCAGTGGTTCTCAATAAAAAGAATAAATGGAGGTGTTAAATCATAAATTAATTATGATAATCAACAAAAATAATTTTCAACTATGTAAGTATTGGGAACAACACTACTTTTGATCATGAGGAATGTATGTCTTTACAGTAGCTATACATGGAATATTTGCGTCCATTAATAGTGGTGCTTTATCAGAAGCTTAAATTAGGGAATTGGATGCTGATGATAAAGCTTAAAAGACTGATAAGCGAAGCTATAGGTTCTCTGGAACATGATTGAGGATCTCATAATGAACCCGAACGAGACTGTTGATGCATTCTTCGACAGGGTAAATATTTTGGTGAAATGAAGTGTCTTAGAGAAGTCATTGAAGATATAATGATTATGAAATGAATCTTGAAGAAAAGTAAACCACGGTTAATTATGAATGATTTAGTATTGGAAGAGAATGATCTAAAAGAGATTTCATTAGATAACCTACATAGTACCCTTGTACCATATGAAATGAGCAACGATTATAATGATACAGTGGGAAAGGAGAAGACCAATGAAGTGGAATTCAAGGCCATGAATAATCTCTTTATAGAATATTGTCTTAAGGGTGACAATTTGGATGATGTCTTGTCATTTTTCTCCTAAAATATAGTGAGGGTAAGAATGATGTTCAATGGTAAACTTCCATTTCCATGCCTTAAATTTGAAAATATTACACATTTTGCAGCAAAGTGTATATAGAAGATAGATGATGAAAATGAATACAATGTTTAAATTCCCCTTAAGAAGTATTCTTAAAAATTGAAAGGTTGGAGAATTTATAAGACAAAGTGTTCAAAAAAAGAATATGTTTTAAAAAGTGGGTGAAATTTCAACTGGATTTGTGGCAGAATTGTTGGAGGTCTATAAGGATAATAAAGTAGATGCATTGGTGGTAGTTGTTAGAAATTGTTTTACAGGAAAATAAATTTACAATGTATAAGGATAAATTGAATGTAGATTTGATCATTAATATGGATTATAAATTTTCCTTGAAGAGATGAATTTATTAAGAGAAAAAACAAATAATGCTAACTAAGTTGTTCGTGATGCCTAATTATAAATTCAGTAGTAGGAAGAAGAGAATTCTGAGCCTATTGTAGAAATTGAAAAGATAAGGTCTTCAATGCAAGAATTCTCAGAAAATGTTGTTGCGTACAAACTCAAAATTGAAGAATAGAAAATAGAAGTATATAGTTTGACTGAAACTAGAAAAGATAAAATCAAACGTATTGATGAACTAAAAGAGGATGTCATTGGTCTGTGAAGAATAGTTACATATCAAGAGAAACTATTATCTATCCATTAGACATCATGAAATAAGATCATAAATGGAATAAATAAAATGCATTTTGATCAGGTTGGTCCAACAGAACATAATCAATGAACAACTGTGATTGATAAAGCTTGTATAGGGTCTGATCTAAAACAAAATGTAGTTACAGTTCAAGTCAGACCACAAGCACCCACTCCATGATTTAATATTGATTTGGGTTTGAATAATAATCAGAATATTCTATGAACTTAATGTACAACTAGTGGGGCATCATTCACACATAATAATGTACCTCACATAATACCCTATTGTTGTTGTAATATGGGATACTCTCAAAATTTAATTTTCATTGAAAAGAGGTACCAATGAGAACAAGACCAACATAGGTGGTCATATAGAGATAAATATTAAATTTCATCATTTGATGGTCTTTATTTTAGGTGTAGAGGACTCGATTATATGTAATGTTATTTCACATCAATGATGTAGAGGAATTCAATGAGGAAGAATGAAAATTTTCATAAGAATCTGCCAAATGCATCATCAAGAAATCTGAAAAAATCAAAATCGATTTGAAGCTCCGCAAGTTGAACCTGGTCTATCATATAATAAGAAATATCAAGATTTTAATTATATGTAAGGTATTATGTTAAATACATGGTTCAAAAAGAAAAATGTTGAGCAAGAAGTGGTTGCATAAATTGTGTTCAAGGCATCAGATCCAACACGGATATAAATCAATAATAATGGATTCAATTCCAATATAACATGAAAGAAGGATATGTTGACTAGAATTAGGTACTATAAAGGAGGTAAAATATTATTTGGTAATAAGGAAGGGATAAAAATTATTGTTTATTGTTGGCACCAAAATATTGCACGAAAGTAAGGGACGGAAAAGAAGGTCGGCCCGCTGCCTCACGAAGAACCAACGTGAAGCACCCCCGAGCATCGCGGTCTCGCGAAGCTCCATAGGCGGTAACTCTCTGTGAACACATTTGACGTTCGCAAGCCCGCCGTGAAGCTCCGGAGGTGGTAACTCTCCGCGAACGCATTTGACGTTCGCGAGCTGACCGCGAAGCTCGGGAGGTGGTAACTCTCCGCGAACTAGTTTGACGTTCGCGATCGCGCCGCGAAGCACCTGAGGTGGCGCCCGAGTTCTGCTTCGCGGCGCCCCTTGCCTATAAATACTGGGCTCCCCCTGAGTCCCGATGACAGACAATCCGACCTTTCGACTTCTCCTCTCCCGAATAATGAAGCACTCTTTGCCCCCGGGAATCATGAGCTCCGCGAGGTACTTCTACTTCGCGTGACGCATTCGCTTTGACTCGTTTTGAGCCCCTCTTCTGAGAGGGATGCCCTTCGCGAAGCTCAAGGGAATTCACGAAGGAAGGGGATTCCCAAGGGAACCCGGGCAGCCGCGGAGTGTTTATGCTTCAGGAAACACCCAACCTGTACTAGTGATCCCTATGCTAAGGCAGGATCGCTACACATCGTGAAGCACACTGCTTCGCAGCACCCTGCTTCGCGAGGCACCTCTTCTTCGTGAGGCAGTGCTCCGCGAATACTGTTCCACATCGCGAAGCACCCTCCACTCACACCTATGACCCTTGCTAAGGCTAAGGCACTCTGATTTGCGAAGCACACTCCTTTTCTTGGCCATTCCTCTTCCCGTGTGACCCTCCAGGTTTGCACGATGTGATTTCAAAGTCCCAAGGACAATACGACTCGTAGAGTTTCTTCGCCTAATGCTTCTTCGCATAGGCACGCTAATGGCTATTGCTTCTTCGCATAGCCACACTAACATGGACCCCCTAATGGTTCACTCCACAACCCCCCTTGACCATGGCCTTGCCAGTACCTTCCCTCCCCCAAGGACCAGAGGGTACCGGTTATGTAAGTCCTAGGGGTGTGGAGTGAACCCACTTCGTCCGAGCTGCAGGACGTTAAACTGCCAAGCACCACGTCCTCAACACATGATGTTAAACTGTGACCCGACCTCGTGCCTCTCACAAAGGGTCCCCCCAGTTCAAACATTTTTTACGCCACTCGTCTCCACAGGAGTGGAATCACCCATCCACAAGGGATGATATCCTCCTTACTGGTGTGGCGTATGTTCTTAGGAGAAGGCTGACCCTAGTTCCCCAACGGATGGTTGCACCCCTACATCTATATACTTCCCCACTACCAAGGTTAGTGGAGGGAATGATAGGGAACGAGGCACCTCCATCATTGGTCCCAAATCCCTCTTTCACTGCACTTCGTCGCACTCCGGGCCTCCATCTTGGAGTAAGTCCCAGCACCATGGGCCGGCTAATGCGTAAGCCCCTCTTCACTTCTCATGGACGCACCCTTCGCGGCATGATCGTCAGGTCCTTGCTGTCTCTTGTTTATCACACCGAGCATGAATCGCGTAGGCTTAGAGTTGGCATTGGCCATGACAATACCTCGTCTAGCATGAAGTTAAACTGCATGCCCTCGTCCAGCATGATGTTAAACTTCATGCCCTCGTCCAGCATGATGTTAAACTATATTCCATTTTCCGGCATGACATTAAACTACACACCCATTTGAACTACGAGGTCTTTGATCCATGTCAAGGCATGGTACGTAGGAAGCCTCCACGAGGTTCAAGCCCACCCATCATCCAATTCACGTCGAGTTCTAGCTGCATCCATCACGATGTTAAACTGTGTTTCAGTCCGATGGCAAGCCGTTGTGACCACCCTACGAACTACGAGGTCTTTGATCCATGTCAAGGCATGGTACGTATGAAGCCTCCGAGAGGTTCAAGCCCATCTCCCATCAGACCAAGGTCCCTCATTTACGTCGGTTCGTCGACACCCACCGCCATTCCGAACTATGGGGACTTTGATCCATGTCAAGGCATGGTACGTAGGAAGCCTCCACGAGGTTCAAGCCCACCGCATGTCGTTTATTCACGTCAGGGTTCATCCCCATCTCGCATGACGTTAAACCGTATTCCATCAATCCTTTGAACTACGAGTACTTTTATCCATGTCAAGGAATGGTACATAGGAAACCTTCCCAAGGTTAAAGCCCACCACTAGTGGACCCCCGGGTCTACTTTCACGTCAGTTCACCGATGAAACCCTTTGAACTACAAGTTCTTTGATCCATGTCAAGGCATGGTTCGTAGGAAGCCTCCCCAAGGTTCAAGCCCATCTCTCATTGGACCAAGGTCCACCTTCACGTCGGTTCGCTGACAAATTCCATCATCCGAACAACGAGGACTTTGATCCATGCCAAGGCATGGTATGTAGGAAGCCTTCCAGAGGTTCAAGCCCACCACCCGTTGGACCAAGGTCCACCTTCACATCGGTTCGCCAAAGAAGCCTCCCCTGAACTACGTGGTCTTTGATCCATGTCATGACATGGTACATAGGAATCCTCCACGAGGTCTAAGCCCACCACCACTAGGACCCTCCTGGTCCTCCCCATTCACATCAGTTCGCTAATGATGCCCATCGGACCAATGTCCACCCTCATGCCAGTTCACCGGCACCTTCCTGAACTAAGCGGACATTGATTCCCTACCACGGGGATACGTAGGAATCCCCCTTCAAGGCATAACCCCAACTTTACAGTTTCCCCTTGCGATGTTCCCTTTCCATTCCCTCCTCCACTTCATTCGTCTATCCATCATCCACCTTGATTCTCGCATGGACCGTCATATCCTGGTGAGACCATGTCAGTACGCGCCTCTTCACAGCCGCCCATGGGCTGGTCCCGGTATCGGCACCCCTTCAAGGGAAATCCCTCAATCCAATCAATTCTAGATAATGCTCTGATCGGGCTGATCTGTCTCCGTTGGACGCTAAACCCACGGCGTACCCTGTGTTAAACACGGGAAGCTAAGGAAAACCTCAGATATGTGTCTATGGAAAATAAATCCTCGTGCTCGATGTGGGATGCCTCAGGCTTCCACGCCCTCGAGAAGCCCTGTGACCAGGGATAATAGACAGACATGCCAGTTTTTTCAGCATCCAGACATGCTACTGATGTCTCAACGTGACAACTCCCCCGACTGAAGGTAGTTTCCCTAACCGGGCCCTTTGGAATGTCCCAACATAAGCAGTGTAATTAACCAGCATCCATGGAAACATGGCACTGGGAAGAGTTTCACGAACAACGTATTAAATCTATGATGGAGACCCGGACTAGGTGACGAGTTCTGTGGATGAATCCACAGAAGGAAGAATCGACATCCCATCATCCCATTTCGATCATGGAGAAGATGTCCCTGAATAAGGAGCGAATGCCGCCCACCTTTGGAAAGCGGGAATGCGGGGCAATAGTGCAGTGCGTCTTCCTCCTCCGTGGACGGACGGATGTGCACACCCCGGAGAAAGCGTCGGAAACAGAAATGGTGAATCCGATGTGAAATTCTTCTCCTCAATGTGGAGATTAGTAGCGTTCGAGACACCAGTAGATTGACATGTCACCGGATCCAGATATCTGGTTCCTGGTCCCGCCAAGAAAATAGCGGGCCTGTCGTGAAACTCACCGGAAGTCGGGGTAGTAAAACGTGGGGCACTCCATTCTGCAGCGTGTTGGCGTGGATCCTTTTTACAGACATGGAGAATGGAAGGACGCTGGGGCACTGGTTGTCAATCCTTTTCCTCACAGTGCTGATGAGTTGATCCCTTCGTTTCTCAGGAACCCGGATGATGTTACCGAGACACGATCACCGCCCGCTCGCCTACGCAGGGGCAGGGGCAATACCGCCACAGCCACCCCGCATGGCGCTGCTACCGCCACGATGGCCGCCACATCGTGGAATACAGGGCGCCCACATCCCCTTTCCCCATCAGAGGTCATCCAACGAAGGGTGATCAACAACCTCGTACGCAGGTACGAGGAGTAAGGGGTCATCCCAACTCAGGATATGGCCCGCCTAGACCTGGAGGCATCTAGGCCCCGCCATCAACGCCGCCCTAATAGGCCGCGCAGGGAGCCCCTATTCCCCACCCCATCATTCAACCGTTTCGGGAGCCTGTCCCCGGAACGCCTTGATGACTCCTCACCTTACGCTGATGAGGCGAGCGCCGTCCTGCTCGGCCCGCTCAGGGTCCCGACCCAAGAGCTCCAGGCAAGGGCTCCCGTCCGGCCGCGTCAGCGCCACCGTCTGACCCCACAGGAAGAGCAGGCATGCCATGTCCCTGCACCACCTGCGCCAGCTTGTCTGACCCGACGTCAGCGCCGGGCCCGGGTTGAGGACGCTCACCCAGATGCGTCGACGTAAATAGCTACAGTGGCCCGAGCCACCGCCGACGTGCATCATGGAGTCCCTGCATACACTGAGCAGGGTCACTCTTTCACCCAACCAGGATTGAGACCCCAACTACCCCACGGGCATGCTGGGTTGACTCTCCAGGTTACAAGCCTGAGTGGTGATCGTCGCGAACTAACCCGTGGTGATGTCCCCCCATACGGAGGCCCTCCCCGTACCACTACTCCACAGAGTGTGGGCCTTCCCCGCTCCGAAGCTCTTCATGGAGGAATGCCTCGTGCTACCCCCATCCCGAAGGAAGACCTGCCTAGCGGCAGTGACACTCGGCGCGGAAACCTTTCCCGTGACCACTATACAGGGTATGGAGTCCATCCTCCTGCCCCTGACCTCCAATCTGAAGGCATTGTCCATCCGGTCCTTCTCCAACGTGGGGGCCCTCTCTACGTCCTCTCTGCAACCGGCGAAGGTCCTCCTCGCCCCAGCAACTCGAGGAGTGAAGGTCAGCCTCGCTCCGCCCGCATCGACCATGGAGGTCCTCCCCATGCTCCTGCTGATTCCAACAGAGGCTCCTCCCACATGGGTGATGTCCATGGAGGTCCTCCCCATGTAACCTTCGACATTTGCCCTGGTGCCCCTCACACCTTGGCTGTCTCGAGCGGGAGCCCTTTCTTCCACGGTGGCAGCGCCGCCCCAAGGCTACCTATTAAGGATCAACCCTATCCCGAAGAGACACCCCAGGGCAGGAGAGCGGGTCGTCGCTGCCACAAGAAGAGTCCTGGGAATGCCCGGGTGGAGATCAAACCGACCCATTTCTCGGATTCTGAAGCGGAATGCGACTCAGCGATGGAACCATCTCCCAGCTCCTCCGTATCAAGGACTGGGGCAAGAACCAGGCATGTTAGCCTCATTCTCCCAGAATGAGAGGTCCACCAGAGTCCCATCTCTTTCCACAGGTACATCCACGAGGAAGAAATCGTGGAAATTCCGCAGGTCTCGACCATGCAATCACCACCGTTGTCACCAAAAGCACCCTCTACCTCTACCAGAGATCACAGAGAGCTATTTTGGGGGCCAACAGCAGTAAAGCGACGACATGACCTATCACCAGCAGCCTCACTCCTGTGCCGGAATTTGTGGCTATCATCCCATCGTATCGTGACATCGTGGCCAGGTCACCTAACTCTTCAGAGGATGGCCCGGAATTCGGCGTCTAGTCAGCTCGCTCGCCGTATTCTCCACCACCCAGTTTACTAACCCTGAGGTCCACCTTGGTACCGCTACTGGTCCCTCAGCCGCCCCCGGTTGACGAGTGGGGCAATACAGGGCCAGACCCCGAGTCTGATCCCAGGAGCTTCTGGAGTATTCTCGCAGCGGATTACTTCCCAGAGAAGTTCTGGCCGACGGCGGCGCTGAACTTTCTCACACCAGAGTCCCTTACCCCTGAAGAAGTGGGGTGCTTTTGTCGAACCCTATGGGAGACACAATTCCCCCTTCGTTACGACCGGGTGGTGTACCCCAGAAGTCGAGAGCACTTCGAAAAATTGGCGAGCAATGCCACCTGATCGATTTGGCTGCACTCTTTGTGGCCCAGCACCCTGAGTCGTCAGGCCGTCAGAACGCCCTTCAACAAAAATGTGTTCAGAGTTTCAAAGTACTCCGCAGAGTCGTCAGGGAAGCTTCCCCCCTTGTGCAAGTCCGTGGTTGGAAACACTATGCCGCTCTCCTCTTCGACCCTATCCGACGGCAACCCAATTCGTTATGCGACATTAAGGACATGCCCTTGAGAGGGGTCGCGGTCCACATGGTTGACGTAGTGGAAAAGGAAGACGAGCTTGAATTTATTGATGGAGACTTACCCTCCGAGGGCGTACTGCCACTGCTGGACCCATCAGGGAGGGTTACCCGTCAGCAGAGGAACCCACTAGGCCTCCCTGTACCCACCGAGTCACTGGTACTCGGTCGAAATACCGACAAGGGTAAGGAGAACCTCAGAACTGTCAAGCACTCCGACCCGTCTGCCTATGTGCAGAAAACGGACGAAGATCCCGAGAAGGCCACATTACGCCAGCAGCTTGCTGAGCAGAAGAGGCTGGTTGACGAACTCTTGGCTGAGCGCGCTGTAGAGCGGCGACCCGACTATGGTAATCCCAGGCCGGGCCAGTAGGGGCAGGAACAATTTTTCCCCAGTGAGATGCCTCCGGGAAACCCTGATCATGCTACTTCTGCAGACATGGCAGAAACCAGAACTTATGGCAAGAGGGCGCGATACGTCTCGCCAACCCCCCCCCCCCCCCCCCCCCGAACAATGGGGCAATCTGAAGAATCCAGTCCGGGTCCCCCCAGTCGCCCCACAGGTCATTCCTCCAGTTGATCCATGAGCTGTCGAAGCTATCTACCATGTTGAGGAACCTAGAAATGCACTTGTGGTTAGGGATCCCCGTCAAGACAGGGAACCCCATCAGGATGATCTTATAGCGGCACTCACAGCCCGCCTCGAAGCGTTGGAAACGCGACAGGTGGCGGTCCCACCAGATGGCAAGCTGTATCCCGCATGGGTGGATGATATGCCCGCACCCCCAAGTTTTGGGAACCCCACTTTCTCACCCTTCAACAGGATAGGGGACCCGCCGCAGGACCTGGTTCATTTTTCTTCCAGGTGTGGCCCCATGCTGGGGACCCCGGCTCAGCAAAAAGCCGCCAAGCTCCGATGTATCATACAGACATTGGAAGGTCCAGCATTATTCTGGTACAGCCAGCTCCCTATCAGGTCGGTGACCAGTTGGGAGGATCTCCGCCGGTAGTTCCTATACCATTTCAGCTCCACCACGCGGAAGACTAGCATTGCATACCTCTTCAAGTGCAAGCAAAGGCCTGATGAGCGAGTCGCAGATTTCATCGCCCGGTGGAAGGGACTTAAATATTCCCTCGATATACCACTGAATCTGGAGGAATTACTTACAATGTGTGTGGGGAACGTCAAAACGGAGCTGGTACCCTCCCTGATTACCCAGAACTACCCTGGAGGGTTCAGAGATTTCTCAGATAAGGCTCAACGGCTTGAGGAAGCTCTGCAACAGGCTAGTCAGGCACGTTCGTTTCCCCCTATGATCTTAGCCAGGAGGACCGCCAGAGCCGAACCCACTGTGGTGGCCCAAATAGAAGCCCCTAGGCAGCTGGAATTACTGCCAGTGGCACCATCCCCGCAACCCCGTAGAGGTCCCCCACCTCAAGCACAGGCTCGTGCCCAGCAGCGACCGCCTCAGAATCGACAGGTTCCCCCACGCAATGCGCTACCTCCACCTAGGTGAGACAATCAGGAGCCGCCTCCTCGGCAGGCCCCTCCGGCCCCTCGTCAGGGCCAGGCCCCCAGGGCCCCCTATCTGGAAATAAGGCACCACCGCAGGGACCCCTATCTAGAAAGAAGGCCCCAGACTTAATCATTCAATGAAAATCAGGTCCCTGGCTACTTCTGAAGTGCTCTAGAGCAAGGGATTGTGCGCCTCCCCGAGTATAGAAGGCCGACAGAGGCGAATCTCACCGATCACCCCAACTACTGTAACGCCCCGACCCTAGTTACCCAGAGTTGGTGCATTATTACATAACATTGGCATGATCACAAGAAATATCAAATCTCGAAAGACCGATTGGTTTAGTAGCCTTTGAAACACTAGATATATTCATAAAGTTTTACATTACATCATAAAGTGAAAAACTACTACAACAACATAGTCTCCATATTCCACACTCATATCCCCACATAAAATCCCTCCAGGTCATTCATAACTTACTTCTTCACATCCTGGGAAAAATAAAACATAGAAAAGGGGTGAGCTCAAATTCCCAGTAAGGATAACAATATAGCGGAACATTCAAAAATAAGCATAAACACTTAAGGCAATTCATTACTAAAACAAAAGCCTTTTAAACATGAACTTAAACATATTATGGCAAAAGTAAAATGAAATAATGCCATTTACTTATTCACATAGATATTCTACTAATCAAATAATCACATGCAATATCAATAACCACTTTCATAATGTTGGAATGCATAATGCCAGACTATCATAACCACATAGCCAAGGCCTCGTGCCAAAACTACAAATAAGATTTTGTCAAGGCCTTGTGCCAAGACACTAGTTTGTCTCATGAGACCTACCGATGCATCGAGGAGATATAGCGGGCTCCAACTGTCACATATTAAGTCCAATGCATTCCCATGTGAAAAGGTTTAAACATAACATAAACATTCATATTAAAACTATCATATGAAATGTCAATACTTTCACCATAATGTATATATAGTATAAAAATAGCACATCCACAGTCAAACAAATCACAAAACCTTGAATACAATATAGAAGTTTTGTATTAGAATAAATCAACTTCAAATAAGCTTAAAATCCATCAAAGGATATTGACATAGATGAAATCAAAACTATTTGAGAGAAATATCTCCTTTTTTGAAATCATTTAAAAGTCACACATTTATAAAGGAAGTAATTAAAAAGAGATTTTTGAATCAAACTGTCCCATACCACCTTGAATCTTTTGAAAGGAATTAACATTTTTAAAAACATTCATGTCCATATAAATAAATCCTTAAAAACCATTTTGAAGACATGGACATTAATTAAAAACATTTAGAAAGATAAATCTTTAAAACATTTAAAATTATGATTTTGATAAAGAGTACCTTTCCGAAATTCTTAAAATATTCATTTTGAAATCATTTAAAAGTCACATAATTATAAAATAAAACATTTACTTTGAAAATATCCTTGTAAGCTTGTAAGGGAAGCTTTGAAGATTTTATAACGGCGGTAAATAGCCGCACCCGTCGTATAAGTTTAAAAAAACATTCTTACCTTAAATTTGTCGAAAGGTAAAAAGTGCCTTGTTTGGACAACGATGGAAAGATTCCTTTAAAAACACATAATGGTATAAATGACTTTAACCCATATTCTTTGTAAATATTAAAAATGTTTTGAAATACATTTTGAAGAAACATGGATGTGGATG
Organism: Viscum album; assembly: GCA_963277665.1. Lineage (NCBI taxonomy): Eukaryota > Viridiplantae > Streptophyta > Magnoliopsida > Santalales > Viscaceae > Viscum > Viscum album. The sequence continues at coordinate 686,159,414 of OY728129.1, read as the reverse complement.
ATAAAGAAATCCCAGTAGATTATTACGTATAAACAGCCTCGAATAATGAAGAGATTGCGAAATAAACCCTTAACTTGCACTTTTACTTGGATGGGGTAGGTTAACCTCTTGTATAATGGTGAAATAATTGTTATTAAATTATTCAATAATCATATACATTAATATGATATCATATATGATCTTTTAACATTACTTTGTTAATAATATCTTAGAATTATCGTCGTTTCGGGTGTTAACTTACTCGTTTTCTTTTATATGTTTTGTTACGTAAGAAATGTTTGTAATGGATAGGTTGTATATTATTCATATCCAGAATGATATCAAGTCCTTAGATAATATTATTAATAATCAAATGAGAATTGTACTTGAATGGATACGATGGAGAATGAATCTCATCGCGTTCGTGGAGACGGTAGTCCGTACGTACGCACGAGCGATAATATCATTCTTTTGATATTAAAATAATATATAATTGGATGGTATATAATATATACAGAATCCTTATCAAGTTATATTTTTTATTTACATGAGTCACACATCATTATTATACCCATCCAAATAATAATTTATTGAATAACAATTACACCACGACGTGGAGACGGTAAGCCGTACGTACGCACGTATGGTGACATGTTATTCAAAGGATGGATAGAATAGTGAATATGGTTGTACCATATTTATAATAACATCACAGTATATATATGATACTGGAGTTATTATTTTATAATGGTAACAACAATGGAATAAGAAGTGGACGAAGAAAGGAACTTGAAAAAGGGTGGTGAAATCATTACCTCTTCTTCGGGTTCTTCCTATTGATTTGATCAAAATTGCTCCTTAGGTTGGCTTTATGATAAAACTAAGGCCTCTAGGTTGTAGTGAGGGAAGTTGGGAGAGTATTTGGGTAGAGTTTGGCCGAACCAAAAGGCTTTGAAGGTGTGAAGAAAAGAGAAGGAGGAGTGCCCTTTTATAAGAGGGGTGAGGGGCACCTTTGGAAAGTCTAGAAATATTAATTTATAATAAATTTATATTCGGTTTCTAATGGCTCCCAAGTTGATTATTCAAAGGTTAAGTTGGGGATGGGTAGCAAACAACTCATCCAATAGAATTTAAACAGGTTTGGGTACTTATATTAACCTTATCTTTAAGAATTAACTCTAAGTTAATTAGTTTCACTTTTACAATGTCTCTTTGTATTTTTATATTATATGGTTAATAAACTTACCATATACATCCAAGAGACCCCCAAGTGGTACATTAATGATGAACCTATCATGATATAAGTCTCTTGGCCGAACATTATATTTTTAGAAATTTAATATCAATTAATAATATAATATTTGTTTTAAAAACTCTTTTTTGTCAATTTTGACACTATTCAATAGTTGATTTTTGTGAAACTCATAACAGAATTATTACCTCGAAAACATTTAATTAAATGATTCCTAACATGTCATATTAACTTATAAAATTAGTGTAATTCATAAAAAGTCTCAAATTATATTTATTTGGGTATTTATAATATCAGTTATTTTAAATTTTCACTATTATGGGAATTACTGCATCATCATTGTGTCATAACTAAATTAAATTATTTATTGTTTAAAAATTATAAATAAAATATCATTATGTGAGAAATAGTTTTATCTTTCTAATTAATATTTATAGTCGAAAATCCAACATATATAACCCTATGTAAAAAAAATTTCTGAAAGATATATGCTTGTGTCATTTTTGTATTCATTTTAACTTAATTAAAATAAAGTGTCCCTATCACCTACAAGTGGCTCCATGGGGTCCAAAAATCGACCCAAAGATGCATATGGTTGAACATGTATCAACCAATAAGGTTAGGACACGTTTTAGGGTAATTTAGTATTATTATAATATTATTTTTTAACCCTTATTTACCGGATTTACCCTTAACCATGGTAAATAAAATATTTACCACAGTAATTATTCAAAATGTCTAAAAATAAAAGTTACCTATTTACACAATTTGAACATCCTGATTTCAAATATGGAATCCATTTTACCAAATTCAAAACACAGAAGTGGAAGAAATTAATTTAAAATTAATTCTCGTTGTTAAAACAAAAAGCGTGTTTTTAAGATATAATAACTATCAAAAGATTGATACTTGTTTATGTTCGGTTTAATTGTGAAATTATGTCCAATGACCAACATTGTATTAAATGGTAAAAATATATTCTAAATATAATTTAAAACCACTAAAATTCATAATTTATCACTATTAATTATTTTGATTAAAAAATTTGTTTTTAATTAAAATTTAGTAATTTTCACTATTCATCAAAATATGAAAGTTATCCGAAAAGTACCAAAATTTTACCTTAGGCTAAATTCGATACTCCGAATCCAAAAATGAAGTCCATTTTGAAATATAAAATATATATAATTTCAAAAAGTAGGTATTACTATTCATAACGGCTAGTTTGATTGGTTGTAGTGTGTGTTAGAACTCGAAGTTGCGTACAACACACGCTACTGTATTATTCAAAGGAAAGCATACCATGGAAGCTTGGGATGTTTCATTTTAAATTTTTGATGTCCCCATTTAGTCAAAATGATTAAAATATTGTATTTAAAAAGGGTTCACTATTAAAAGTTGGTAAAAGTGAAATACTGAAAATGAATTTGTTTTTACATTATGTCTAAGAAACTCATAATATGGATTCAAAAATAATAGGGATTATATAAAGTTTAAAATTTAGTTAATACTATTCATAACCTCTTTTGAACATCTTGTTTGGTAAGTCATGGTGCGCTGGAACTCGGTGTTGCGTGTAGTGGAAGTTATTGAATTATTTTGAAGAAATAACACACTATGAAATCTTGGGGTGTTACATTCTCCCCTCCATCCATAAATTGCGTCCTCACAATTTGAAATTTTTCTTCGAAAATAAAAGGTTTAAAATAGAAAATATCTTTGTGGGAAAACCCACATCGGAAATTAGGTTACTAAAATCTAGTCTTAATATGAGGAAAAGAGAAATGAAAGGGTCACCACCAAATTATGATCTCGGTTAGGAGAATATTGGTGGCAATTAGAGACATATAATTGGAGGAAAACGTAAATATTTATAGGTAGTGATTGAGGTCATCAATCACAAAAAAGTATAAAATTTAGGTCCTTAAATTCATCAATCTATGATGATTTGAAATACCATCAGTTCAACAAAACATAGGGTATTGGGATAACACATTTTTGACGTTTCAAAATATCTTAGTTGAAATCCCACATCAAAAAATGAATTAATGAGGCCTCTATTTAAAATAAAGAGTGGAAAGTATGAAGATTACCGAAAATAACACATACTAGGGTTCCATATTGGAAAATATGGATATGGAAGAGAAATATAACCATCAATTATCTTATGGAGAGTGGTAGATAACATGGATATGAAAAGGCCAACAATCCCAAAGCCATAAATTAGTGATGATTTAAGGTACCATCTAGGACAACATTTTTGTTCTAAGTTCCTTTTCTTAATGTTGAGGAATTTATTTATGAGATTGGATAAGATCATAAGGAGATATACTTACTTTATAATTAGAGTTTTATCCATTAATAAATTTCTAAAACAAACTTATCTTTCACTCTAAAAGATAATAGAACGTAAAAAAATATATTCTATTTATCTTATTCGTATAGGGTTCAAAAAAAACGAATTTATAATTCATCTACAAGATCATTTAAAAAAACTACATTATTTAATCTCGAACATCACGTGGGTCAGTGGTAGGTGATACACCCTTGTCGCCCTTCGGTTGTGGGTTCAAGTCTTGCGGCCTTGCCGGACGTGACGGGTTGTCGCCCAACCTCCGGGTTGTCCTTTTATGGCAATCCAAAATAATCCAAACTAGAACTATCCAAAATACTTTAGTACAAAAATTATAAGGATGGTAAACACAATAAATATCCTTTTTTCCGCATAATAACATGTGAACACATTCATCATGTATTCTTTTAAAACACTACAACATCCTGAATTACCATAAAACCTTATTGATTACATTCATGATCCCTCATTCCTTAAAGAACAATAGATATACTCCTTTAATACAAAAATGTTTTAAACCCCAAAAATGATGGAATATACAAATCATTAATCAGTTTCAAGGTAATCAAGAATATCCAATATAATTTATCCAAATCAATCATGTATTATTCCAAAATCACTACCTCGGTATCAGAACTATATTATCGTTTATCATTCTGTCAACCATATATTTTTCAAAAATTTATCCTGATATTGAGTCACTTTTCTTTGTTCCACACAATCTCAAGTCCTTAATAAAATAGTACTGCAGTACAATCCTTATATGCTCCATAATTATTATAACAAGTACATTGTTGATACAACACTCAAATGACATAATCAACACAAGCACTCTAATCATTCCTCTTTATCTGTGGTAGTATCATAACTTGATTATTATCCAATAGCATCATTTGTGGCATAGTCTGATGACTGGTACATAGGTTCGCGTAGTGTCCAAACTCTTTGCAAATGAAGAATTGTACATTTGAAACCATTTTCTTACCCTTGCAGTAACGTACTTTGTGCCCTTTTCCTCCACACTTATAACAAACTCCCATTCCTTTCAGGCAAGTTCCAGGGTGTTTCATTCCACAGTTATCACATATGGGAAAATTCTTCTTTTACCTATTTCCTTTATCAAACTTTCTCTCTTCCATCCTTTTCTTCTCTTGCTTCCCTTCAAAGCCACAGGACGCAGTAAACTCTTTACTTATCTTATCAACACATGATATTATTTCTTCATATGATGATAATACATGCGAAACTATTTCTCTAATAAATTCTGGCTTAAGACCATGAAATATATGATCCTTCTTTCTCTTTGTATCATGTTCATTTCTAGAGTTCTCATTCCTTCTACTGGGCGCTATTTCTAAACAATGGCATAAACTAGATCAGTTTATGAATCAAAATACATAATCCCATACTTATAAAACACTTAACATAAATTGAACTATTTATGAATATAATCCATAATCATAAGAATGTTTTCTTTGAGGAAGTATATACTCATAATCAATTCATAATGATTAGTAAAGAAAATGAGAGTTATACTAAGCATATCCCCCGAGAGTTTCATAACCAAGAGTACAGCAAGGCCCGTTGTTGTGCACTAGTTCTCGTTCGAGTCTAGCTCAAAGCAGTGTTTTCAGGTTTTACCCCTAGGTACATCTGTGCCAGAGCCGCCTCTACCTGCTCGTATCCAGACAGGGATGTATTTCTCGGAAAACTCACAAAATCTCTACAATACCAAAATTCTAGGAAGTTCTTCTATACTAATCCTCAAAGTTCATCTTAGGTCTGCGTGCTATAATCAAAGTTTATCTAAATCTAGCTTCCAAGGTTTGTACTAAACTTCCTATGATACCAACTGTAACGCCCCAACCCTAATTACCCAGAGTCGGTGCATTATTACATAACATTTTCATGATCACAAGAAAGATCAAATCTCAAAAGACCGATTGGTTTAGTAACCTTGGAAACACTAGATATATTCATAAATTTTTACATTGCATCATAAAGTGAAAAACTACTACAACAACATAGTCTCCATATTCCACACTCATATCCCCACATAAAATCCCTGCAGGACATTCATAACTTACTTCTTCACATCCTGGGAAAAATAAAACATTGAAAAGGGGTGAGCTCAAATGCCCAGTAAGGATAACAATATAGAAGAACTTTCAAAAATAAGCATAAACACTTAAGGCAATGCATTACTAAAACAAAAGCCTTTTAAACTTGAACTTCAACATAGTATGTCAAAATTAAAATGAAATAATGCCATTTACTTATTCACATGGATATTCTACTAACCGAATAATCACATGCAATATCAATAACCACTTTCATAATGTTGGAATGCATAATGCCAGACTATCATAACCACATAGCCAAGGCCTCGTGCGAAGACTATAAATAAGATTTTGTCAAGGCCTTGTGCCAAGACACTAGTTTGTCTCATGAGACCTACTGATGCATCGAGGAGCTATATCAGGCTCCACCCGTCACATATTAAGTCCAATGCATTCACATATGAAAAGGTTTAAACATAACATAAACATTCGTATTAAAACTAGCATACGAAATGTCAATACTTTCACCATAAACTATGAATAGTATAAAAATAGCACATCCACAGTCAAACATATCACAAAACCTTCAATACAATATAGAAGTTTTGTAGCATAATAAATCAACTTCAAATAAGCTTAAAATCCATCAAAGGATGTTGACATAGATGAAATCAAAACTATTTGAGAGAAATATCTCCTTTTTTGAAATCATTTAAAAGTCACACATTTATAAAGGAAGTAATTAAAAAGAGATTTTTGAATCAAAGTGTCCCATACCACTTTGAAACTTTTGAAAGGAATTAACATTTTTAAAAACATTCATATCCATATAAATAAATCCTTAAAAACCATTTTTAAGACATGGACATTAATTAAAAAGATTTAGAAAGATAAATCTTTAAAACATTTAAAATTCTGATTTTGATAAAGAGTACCTTTCCGAAATTATTAAATTATTCATTTTGAAATCATTTAAAATTCACATAATTATAAAATAAAACATTTACTTTGAAAATATCCTTGTAATCTTGTAAGGGAAGCTTTGACGATTTTATAACGGCAGTAAATAGCCGCACCCGCCATATAAGTTTAAAAAAACATTCTTACCTTAAATTTGTCGAAAGGTAAAAAGTGCCTTGTTTGGAAAACGATGGAAAGATTCCTTTAAAAACACATAAGGGTATAAATTACTTTAACCCATATTCTTTGTAAATAGTAAAAATGTTTTGAAATACATTTCTAAGAAACATGGATGTGGATGATAAAGAAATCCCAGTAGATTATTACGTATAAACAAACTCGAATAATGAAGAGATTGCGAAATAAACCCTTACCTTGCACTTTTACTTGGATGGGGTAGGTTAACCTCCTGTATAATTGTGAAATAATTGTTATTAAATTATTCAATAATCATATACATTAATATGATATCATATATGATCTTTTAACATTTCTTTGTTAATAATATCTAAGAATTATCGTCGTTTCGGGTGTTAACTTACTCATTTTCTTTTATATGTTTTATTACATAAGCTATGTTTGTAATGGATAGGTTGTATATTATTAATATCCAGAATTATATCAAGTCCTTAGATACTATTATTAATAATCAAATGATAATTATACTTGAATGGATACGATGAAGAATGAATCTCATCGCGTTCGTGGAGACGGTAGTCCGTACGTACGTACGAGTGATAATATCATTCTTTTGATATTAAAATAATATATAATTGGATGGTATATAATATATACAGAATCCTTATCATGTTATATATGTTATTTACATGAGTTACACATCATTATTATACCCATCCAAATAATAATTTATTGAATAACAATTACACCACGACATGGAGACGGTAAGCCGTACGTACGCACGTATGGTGACATGTTATTCAAAGGATGGATAGAATAGTGAATATGGTTGTACCATATTTATAATAACATCACAGTATATATATGATACTGGAGTTATTATTTTATAATGGTAACAACAAGGGAAGAAGAAGTGGAAGAAAAAAGGAACTTGAAAAAGGGTGGTGAAATCATTACCTCTTCTTCGGGTTCTTCCTTTTTATTTGATCAAAATGGCTCCTTAGGTTGGATTTCTGATAAAACTAAGGCCTCTAGGTTTTAGTGAGGGAAGTTGGGAGAGTATTTGGGCAGATTTTGGCCGAACCAAAAGGCTTTTAAGGTGTGAAGAAAAGAGAAGGAGGAGTGCCCTTTTATAAGAGGGGTGAGGGGCACCTTTGGAAAATCTAGAAATATTAATTTATAATAAATTCATATTCGGTTTATAATGGCTCCAAAGTTGATTATTAAAAGGTTAAGGTGGGTATTGGTCGAAAACAACTCAGCAAATAAAATTTAAACGGGTTTGGGTACTTATATTAACCTTATCTTTAAGTATTAACTCTAAGTTAATTAGTTTCACTTTTACAATGTCTCTTTGAATTTTAATATTATATGGTTAATAAACTTACCATATACATCCAAGAGACCCCCAAGTGGTCCATTAATGATAAAACTATCATGATATAAGTCTCTTGGACGAACATTAGATTTTTAGTAATTTAATATCAATTAATAATATAATATTTGTTTTAAAAACTCTTTTATGTCAATTTTGACACTATTCAATAGTTGATTTTTGTGAAACTCATAACAGAATGATTACTTCGAATAAATTTAACTAAACGATTCCTAACATGTCATATTAACTTATAAAATTATTTTAAATCATAAAAAAGTCTCAAATTATATTTATTTGGGTATTTATAATATCAATTATTTTAAATTTTCACTATTATGGGAATTACTGCATCATCATTGTGTCATAACTAAATTAAATTATTTAATGTTTAAAAATTATAAATAAAATATCATTATGTAAGAAATCTTATTATATTTCTAATGAATATTTATAGTCTAAAATCAAACATATATAACCCTATGTAAAAATTGTTTTTCTAAAAGATATATGCTTGTGTCATTTTTGTATTCATTTTAACTTAATTAAAATAAAGTGTCCATATCACCTACAAGTGGCTCTATGGGGTCCCAAAATCGACTCAAAGATGCCTATGGTAGAACATGTATCAACCAATAAGGTTAGGACACGTTTTAGGGTAATTTATTATTATTATAATATTATTTTTTAACCCTTATTTACCGGATTTACCCTAAACCATGGTAAATAAAATATTTACAGCAGTAATTATTCAAAATGTCTAAAAATAAAAGTTACCTATTTACACAATTTGAACATCCTGATTCCAAATATGGAATCCATTTTTCCAAATTTAAAACACAGAAGTGTCAGAAATTAATTTAAAATTAATTCTCGTTGTTAAAACAAAAAGCGTGTTTTTAAGATATAATAACTATCAAAAGATTGATTTTTGTTTATGTTCGGTTTAATTGTGAAATTATGTCCAATGACCAAAATTGTCTTAAATGGTAAAAATATATTCTAAATATACTTTAAAACCACTCAAATTCATAATTTATCACTATTAATTATTTTGATTAAAAAAGTTGTTTTTAATTAAAATTTAGTAATTTTCACTATTCATCAAAATATGAAAGTTATCCGAAAAGTACCAAAATTTCACCTTAGGCTAAATTCGATACTCTGAATCCAAAAATGAAGTACATTTTGAAATATAAAATATATATAATTTCAAAAAGTAGGTATTACTATTCATAACGGCTAGTTTGATTGTTGTAGTGTGTGTTAGAACTTGAAGTTGCGTACAACACACGCTACTGTATTATTCAAAGGAAAGCATACCATGGAAGCTTGGGATGTTTCATTTTAAATTTTTGATGTCCCCATTTAGTCAAAAAGTTTAAAATATTGTATTTAAAAAGGGTTCACTATTAAAATTTGGTAAAAGTGCAACACTGAAAATAAATTTGTTCTTACATTATCTCTAAAAAACTCATAATATGGATTCTAAAATTATAGGGATTATATAAAGTTTAAAATTTAGTTAATACTATTCATAACCTTTTTTGAACGTCTTATTTGGTAAGTCATGGTGCGCTTGAACTCGGTGTTGTGTGTAGTGCAAGTTATTGAATTATTTTGAAGAAATAACACACAATGAAATCTTGAGGTGTTACAACTACTGTCCTTATCATTGGATTCTGGGGAACACCCTCAAGCAATGCTATGTGTTTAAAGACTGGCTTCAAGACCAGGTCAACAACAACATAGTCAAGTTGGGCCCGGCACCATCACAAGTGGCGGGTGTCTTTGCAGGGTCAGAGATCGGTAGCGACAGCGAAGGCAAGTGGCAGCAGGTCCCCAGCCACGGATCCCGGAAGTACGATGACTGGACGGCTCGAAAAACCATCATTCGTGCCCATGGTATCATCTGGGTGCACCTGAAGCAGCTGAAACCTTCAGAAGGAGTAGCCAGTACCTCTGCATCACCTTCACAGTCGACCTCTTCCCAAAAGGGAAAGCAGTGACGACGCAAGAAGAAGCAACGCGCTTCGCCTATGCCATCATCATCCCGCACTCTCGGCGACTTTATGCCCCATGAAAGGAGAATTCCTCCCAGAATCTTCCCGGTGGTGGATGACTCCTCGAGCGACAGCCAGGGGTATGCTTCGGTTAACACCGTGGAGCTGGTAAAGCCCTATATGACTCCCGATGAGGGGGAACGCCAGGCGGACCTCCCCAACGTTTCCAGCTGATGTCAACGTCAGTGGAATCGCAACCGCGCCGATCATCGAGGAACGTCAGCGAGCACTTTCATCCAAGTCATGCACGATACTGAGACCAGACAGCAAGCTCAGCGTAGATCTCAGCACGCGCAACCCCATCTAACTCCCTCAACTCTACCTCCACCATCGTTTGTGCTACTAGATCAGAGAGAGTTGCCTCGTTCGTATCACAGTCAGTCTTGCCCAGCTACAGGCCACCCTCTTTTGTCTGATCCTAGTCCGGCGACTACTCTCTAGGCTTCAACTAGTAGGCAGCAGGATGTACCCAGTACTAGCTGATCGCCGGTTCAACCGGCAGGACCCTCTATGCCTCCAAATGCCGAATGACCTCCTTTAGGAAGAGGTTTGCGTTTGGCACGAAAGTATGATATCCTGAAGCACCTGGTCAGCATTCTGGCAAGGCTTTCTATCCTTGAGGCCCTTCGCTTGTCATCTGAAATGTGCGAGGCACTTTCCGAGGCTCTAAGGAGCCCCCTCCAGTTTGAGACGGAGGTAGCAGCTTTAGAAGCCTTCCATGCTGAGACAATTGAGAACGTCGAATGTCAGGCGGTTATCTCGTTCTCCGGTGAAGATGAGGACCCTCCTATACGGGGGCATATTCGCCCGCTGTACATCACTGGCCACTTCAATGGTGTGGAAGTCCGCCGCTGCCTCGTTGACACGGGTTCCGGAATCAACCTAATTCCGACTTGGACGTTGCGAAACTGGGTCTGTCTGAAGGTGATTTAACTCCCTCTGACCTTAAAATCCAGGGGTATGACAGGACTGAGCAAACCCCAGTCGGCAAGATCCGCCTGAAGACTCAGTTCGGTGGCTTAATTGCCAGCACCGAGTTCATGGTCGTCTCTCATGAAACCGCCTACAATGCGTTAATGGGTAGCACATGGCTCCATCTGCATGTAGCGGTCCCTTCATCGTATCACCAGAGTCTCAAATACTCACTCAACGGTCGAGTAGGCGTGCTCCAAGGAGATGCGTCTCATTTCGCCTCTTGTGAGGACCGCTATGTGGATGCTGGTTATTACAAAAGTAAGGATAAAAAAATCCTAGTAAGTGATTATGAACCCGCCCCAGTCACAAGTGATCCTTGGGCAAGCATAGATGACGCCTACATCCTCCCGATCCACTGATTGGAGGCCACGACCCCCCAACATGGGGTAATGTTTTGTTGTTTTGGGTACACAAGGAAGGCATGTTCCCGTGTCCAAGCGACGACATAAAATTACCTTGTACTCCTACATCAACTAGGCTCAAGTGATCCCAGAACCTCCAACCCCTGTACGGTACCAGAATGTCAAGCTTATGACAACGGCAGTACGCCATACGTGTCTCTTCCGCCAGGCTGGAATCCACCGACTCAGGCCGACACGTCACCACTGCTTTGATATCATCAAACGTGACCCCTTAGGCCGAAGGCCAGATGGGATAGGGTCAACTGCCTTCATTACTATGGTATCAATGGCGAGTGAGTCTCCTGATAGGATGACCACTGCTACCCAAGATGGCACCAGCTTCCCCTTAGGTTTTGATAGCCCAGAAGTATCTCCCGTTGCAGGAAATCCCCCCACGGGTGGAGAGGAAGACCTGAAAGATGCTCCCCCTGCCTTTCAGGAAGGCGTCTCTACCACGGTTGATGAACTGATACAGGTGATCCTTGGTAGCGAGGCAGATCCGAAACCCACATTGATCAGTGCAGCCATGTCCCCCGAGGAGCGGTGGCAGTACGTGGACTTCCTCAAATAGCACCGTGATGTGTTTTCCTGGAGTTACAACGAGATTCCAGGACTAGATCCCCATGTAGCCGTTCACCGTCTGGGCCTCCCGGCAAAACATTGTGGGTTTAAGCAGCCTCCCAGGAGGATGCACCCTTCTCATGGTGCTATGGTTGAGGCCGAAGTTGACAAGCTTATCAAAGGCAACTTCGTTAAGGAAGTCCAGTACCCCAAGTGGCTTGCCAACATTTTGCCAGTCAGGAAGAAAAATGGGCAGATCAGAGTCTGCATCGACTTCCGCGATCTTAATCACCACTGCCCAAAGGATGACTTCCCACTCCCGGTGATGGAGTTATTGATTGATGGCACAGCCGGGTTCCAAGCTCCCTCTTTTATTGATGGGTATTTCGGGTACAACCAGATCCAGATGGCCCCCGAGGACGACGAGTCCACTGCCTCCAGGGCTCCCCAAGGTACCTTTTGCTACTAGTTTATGCCATTTGGCTTGAAAAATGCAGGTGCTACTTATCAGAGGTCCATGCACCACATATTCAAGCCGATTCTCGGGACACTGGTGGAATGCTACGTATATGACCTAGTGGTAAAATCATGTCAGCGCCAGGACCATCTCAAATACCTCGAGAAGGTGTTTGGTTTCCTCCGTTCCTATCACCTGAAGATGAACCCATTGAAGTGTGCCTTCGGGGTCACCTCTGGGAAGTTTCTGGGCTTTGTTGTTAGATACCAAGGCATTGAGATCGACCCAGAGAAGATCAAGGCCATCAGACAAATGCCTCCCCCAAGCAACATTCGGGAACTTCGAGGCCTCCAAGGCCAATTAGCCTATATACGCCGATTCATCGCGAATCTGGCCGGAAAGTGTAAGCCCTTTTCCCGGCTCATGAAAAAGGGTGCCACCTACGAATGGGATTAGGAGTGTCGGACCACCTTCGAGGAAATCAATCAGTATCTTCTCCAACCTCCGGTTTTGATGCCACCCATCTTTGGAAAGCTGCTAGTCCTTTACGTGACCACCCTGAAAAGATCCCTCGGTGCGCTGCTCACCCAGAAGAATAACGAGGGTACTGAGAACAGTCTCTACTATCTCAGCCGCATGCTTCTTGATACGGAGGTCAGATACTCCCCTATCGAAAAGAGCGGCCTTACGCTCGTCTTCGCCGTGCAGAAGTTGCGACATTACCTGCAGCACCATGAGGTGCAATTGGTCTCCCGGGTAGACCCACGGAAGTACAACCTGAACCGCCCCATGCTGACTGGCCGACTAGCACGGTGGGCAGTGATTCTCTAGCAGTTTGATATCAGGTTCGTACCTCATAAGGCCATTAAGGGACAGGCGTTGGCAGAATTTTTAGCTACCCATCCAACCTCTGTAGATCAATCCCTGGACCTGGATTTTCCTGATGAGACGATCCTCTCAGTCGATCATGTCGTCCCATGTTGAAAAATTCATTTCGACGACGCCTCCCGGAGCCCCACTGGTAGGAGGCTCAATGATCCCAAGCTCAACAGAGTGGGAATGGGTATTGTCTTCATTACCCCGGCGCAAGCCGTCCTGCCATACTCGCTCCTGTTGTCAGAAGGATGTACGAACAACGAGGCAGAGTACCAGGCTCTCATCACTGGTCTCGAGTTGGCCCTTGAGATCAATGTGCCCCATCTACATGTGAAAGGAGATTCCGAGCTGATAATCAAACAGGTTAATGGAGACTACGTCGTCAGGAAGACGGAGCTTGTACCATTGCTAGAGTACACCCTCCACCTAATGGCCCAGTTCTCTTCTCGACCAGAGGTTACCCATGTCCCGTGGTCACAGAACGATCAAGCAGACGCCTTGGCTGGCTTAGCCGCGTCACTCGCAGAACCCAAGAAAGATGATTTGATCATACATGTGGCACACTGGAGAGTCATTTCCCCCGTCACCCAAGAGGACAATGATGGCCTGCGGGTAAGTCATCTCACTTCAGGACCCTCTACGTCAGGGGTACCGGGTTCGTCAGACACAGTGGTTGAAGCCACTACTGACTGGAGGGCACCTTTTGTCAAGTATCTTTAAAATGGTCGCCTCCCGGACGACCGGGAAGAGCGCGAGAAAATCCGACGCCGCGCACTGTAATTTACACTCTAGAGCAGACCTAGTCTTGAACAGATCCTTTATAAGTGGAGCTTCGATGGTGTTCTACTCCATTGCATTCAAGGAGTAGAGATTCCTCAAGTTAGGCAAGAGGTTCATGCCGGTTCATGTGGCGCCCATCAAGCTGGGCCGAAGCTGTCCCATCAAATCGATAGGTTGGGGTAGTTCTGGCCCTCTATGATCCACGATTGTATTGGGTATTCCAAGAGATGCCATGTGTGCCAAGTTCACGCCAACTTCCTGCATCGGCCGCCAATGACCCTCCACCCCACCAAGTACTCTTGCCCATTTGTGGTATGGGGACTTGATGTAGTGGGACCATATCCACAGGCAAGAGCCCGCCAGTGTAGGTTCATCCTCACTGTTATAGATTTCTTCTCCAAGTGGGCAGAGGCAGTTCCACTCAAAGAGGTCAAGGCCCGTTTCATCATTGACTTTGTGAGCTCCAATATTATCCACCAGTTCGGGGTCCCTCAAGCCTCCCTCACCGATAACGGCACCAACTTCCGAGTGGCTGAACTGAAGAAATTGTACGCCAAGTACGACATCCGTTCAAACCATACCTCCCACTACCATGCGCAGTAAAATAGACAGATCGAGGTCTTCAACAAAACCCTCTCAAACATTCTACAGAAGACAGTTGTTCAGAAAAAGAAAAGTTGGCCGGACAAGATCCCCAATGCCCACTGGTCTTATCGGACGACGACTCGCAACTCTACCCAGGTGACCCCATATTCCCTGGTGTATGGAGCTGAGGTCGTCCTACCCATTAAGATCTAGCTAAAATCATTACGCATTGCAGTCTATGATCACCAGACATCAGATGAGGTAGCCGAAATCCGTCTAGCTGAATTAGAAGCACTGGACGAGAACCGGCTTCGTGCCCTGCACAATCTGGAAAGGCATTAGGATAAGATAGCGAGGGCCTTCAACAAGAAGGTTCGTCTCCGCTCTTTTCTACAGGGCGACCTAGTACTGGCCCTTCGAGCACCAATGATTCCCGGTAGGAAACCGCCCAAGTTAGAACCCAAGTGGGAAGGGCCTTATATCATCCATAAGGTTTACCCCAATGGAGCATACTCCTTGGTGACCACTGATGGAGAGCGCATAACTCCTCCCACCAACGCCAAGCTTCTCAAGAGATACTTTGCCTAGGAAAAAAGGGTCCTGCATGAACTTAAACTGCATCTTCATCTTGGAAGACGATAAACTGCAAAATGGTCCCGCGTGACCTTAAACTGCACGTTATGGTCCAACACGACCCTAAACTGTAAGGTCCTGCATGACTTTAAACTGCATCTTCGTCCTGAAAGACGATAAAATGCAGAATGGTCCGAGCTCTATGACCTTAAACTAAGACCTCCTCCTGTCCTTACTGTAAGACGTTAAACTACAAGCCAGTCAGGCCTTCCTGGCTGAGGCTCAGCCTCAGGCCCCTTGGCCCCCTTGGGCCTACGGCCCCGTCTTCACGGCGAGACGTTAAACTGCAAGCTAGTCAGGTCTCCCTGACCGCGGTCTGGCCTCAGGCCCCTTGGTTTTCCCCTAATTACCCTCTTGCGGGATTGTACGGTATGGTGTGGGACTACGTACTCATTCACGTCGGATTACTTGTCGTACCTTACATATCCCCAAATGAGATGCATCCTCATCCCGCATGACGTTAAACTGCTTCTCAAGACCTACGTGTGGCTTGATTCCCATCTTAATGGGATACGTAGGAACTCTCGAACGCCTCGTCTCGAGCCCAACCCCAAGATTTTCTCTTCCACTATCCCCCCTGGGAATAGTTTCCTAGGAGGATATTTGTGTAGCGGGGAGTAGGCTTTCTTAGCCCCGCTCATACAAGGATTGTAAGGGTTGCACCATGTTCCCACTCTCGTTCTTCTATCCTCCCACATCCTCACCTCATGAAGCTAAACTACATGGCCTTCAAGAACTACGTATGGCTTGATTCCCATCCTAATGGGATACGTAGGAACGCCTGGACATTTTGTCTGTTGGCCCAGCCCAAAAGCCAAAATCTTCCCCTCAGGTCAAGACATATGGCAGGGTGCACATTTTTTCCCCAACTCACGTCGACCAAGCCTCGACCCGGCTGCACATCCCCCTAGAGATGTTTGCCTCTTTCGTGGATGGATACAGCTATGCTTCACCCACTCCTTGACTGGGATTCCATCATTTTTGCACACCCAAAGGGACCCCCAAGAACGGCCTGGATACTACGCCCAAGGGCTCTCCTACCGATATGGTCCAATGCCCCCAAGGGTGTTCAAGCAACAAGCCGATACAAGTCCCGCGTTGCGAATTCGTTCAACGGTCGACGCTCATTTTTTGCTCCCATATCAGGTCACCATAGGAACGTTGTGTTTCGAACATGGTCAACAGTGTCCTGGATCTTTGGGTCCACCTCGAGATGTCCCAAACATCGAGTGTAGTGATTTGTTCTACCCCATCCCGAAGTGACAAAATTCTCCCCAGGTGGTGATAGCGGTTGGGCCCACGACCCTGATTCTCCTATAAGGGGTGTACAGTGTGGTGTGGGACTATGTCCTCATTCACGTTGGGATCATGTACCATGTCGTACGCCTTCCATTAAGAGGCCCAGCCTCAGGCCCCTTGGCCTTCTCGGGTCCCCATCCCCCGTCCTCATGTAAGAGGTTAAACTGCAGACCCGTCAGGCCTTCCTGACTGATGCCTGACCTTAGGCCCCTTGGCCTTCTCGGGTCCCTCCGCCCAACCTCTTACCTGGGATGTAAGGTGTGGTGTGGGACTATGTCCTCATTTACGTAGGGATCATGTACCATGGAATATGCCTTCCCTTACGAGGCCCAGCCTCAGGCCCCTTGGCCTCCTCGGGTCCCCGACCCTCGTCCTCATTGCAAGACGTTAAACTGCAAGCAGCTCAGGCCTTCCTAACCAATGCCTAACCATCAGGCCCCTTGGTCTTTCTGGGCCCCGGCCCAGGTCCTCTCTTATAGGAGTGTATGGTGTGGAATGAGGTTATTTTCTCATTCACGTCGGTCTCGTAATGACCACGCCATGTACCTCTCCCTCCTGAGCTATTTCGTCGATCCCTTTTCAGCTGTTCACCAATGTGCCTAAGAGTACTCTAGTTTATTACCTGGAATGCCAAGCTTTACTCAAACACGTCCGCACCCGCTTTCCAGGCTTTGTGTATCCCTGCATCAGGGCTTCCATCATCTTTCACACCCGGAGGGACCCCCAAGAACGGCCTGGATACTACGCCCAAGGGCTCTCCTACCGTTACGGGCCAACGCCCCTGAGGGTTTCGGACAACAAATCGATAAAATCCCGCGTTGTGAATATGGTCAGCGGTCGATGCTCATTTGTTGTTCCCACCTCAGGCTAATGCAATATGGACGCTGTGTTTCCACCATGGTTAACAGTTTTCCTCTATCACCACGCCAACCCATTAATCCCAAAATGTTGGGTACACAATTCACACCCTTCATCACTTCACCATGTCCAAGTAGAGTCTCGGTACTCTTGGTACTTTTCCTCCGTGCATGTCTGTGCGTTGGGGAAACAAGCCACGTCAAAGGTGTCCTTCGGGGCTCTCTACCAACTCCCCTCTGATGGACGCCCCAAGTACTGCGATAAGGATCTCCCCCCTTTGTTTCCCGCACCGAGTTTGACTCACGTGGGCTTAGGGATCGGATTGACGTCTGCGCTATCTTGGGAGGTTGTTACCATTCATGGTCCGAGCTCTAAGACCATAAACTAAGATCCATTCGGAACTACATTCAGCTTGATTCCCATCCTCATGGGATACGTAGGACCGCCCGGATGCCCTGTCTTCGGGTACAGCCCATTTAGGGAGCCATTCTCTCCCCCTGTTTCACCTCTTACCTCTATATAGGCCCCTCGGCCTAAGGTCTCCCTCTCCGAGTGGCGTACAATGTGATGTGGGATCATGTCTCCATCGATTGTGTCTCATAACACTGCGCACATTCCCCGCCTAGCATCGCCTCTTCTATGTCTGCTCTTCATGAAGATAAAATGCACGCTTGGTCCTGTCATACGACCCTAAACTGTGACATTATCGTCCTGGCCGCACAACGAAAAACGGCACTACATTGTGGTGACCTCGTTGTAGAGGAAATCACCTTGGGTATTGGTCATGTGCCATGCCATTTGTCAATGCCCATCACAGCTTGATCCTTGTAGTGAAACCATGGCCTACTACTCTAGGCTTGTCGCTTCAAAAAAAACCACTCACCTTAAAGGAAAAACAAGATTTATCAAATTCCGCTTCTTTTAGTGCAAGGGCCATGATCGCACTCCCCTTTTCCCTTGGCACTGGTATCTTACCATGTCACCTTTAAGAACTACGTGTGGCTTGATTCTCTTTCTCACGAGATACGTAGGAGCACCCGGGTACTTCCTCGCGGGCCCAGCCTAACCTTTGTGTTCGGTCCCTCAACTCGAGCATTTTCCCAGAGAACGCATGGTAAGTAGGGCATAGGTCCTCCTTCATGTCAGGTTTTGTTTCCATGTGTCCCCTACTCCCGTTAACCATTTATGGTCTAAGGTCCATTAAGAACTACGTAAGGCTTGATTCTCATCTTCATGAGATACATAGGAGTGCCCGGGCACTTCCCCGCGGGCCCATCTTAACTTTCAGTTTCGGTCCCTTGACCTAAAACATCTCCCAAGGGGGTCATGCAGTGTGATATGGGATTACATCCTCATTCACGTCAGGTTTTTCACCGCACCATACACACCCCCTATTCCCATTCACGCCAGGTGTTTGAGTTACTCCGCCATGTGCCTCTTATGTCTCCTCCCATCCATGGTCCGAATTCTACGACCCTAAACTAAGATCTCCCTATGGTAAAGGAATCTGCTCCCTCTATCTAATACTTCTCGTTATCATATTCAGATGTGTTTCGACAAAGATCCCGAAGTGTGGGATTTTCATACGGACATTCCCCTCGTCCCATGACCAAGCTTCGTGAGCTCGATATTTGGATCCTCATCCTCTTCCACATCCAAAAGGACCCTCGGACGACATGGATACTAGGCTTAAGGGCTCTCTATGAATGCTGGACCTAAGGGCCCTCCAATCTTTTCGGGCCAACGTCCCTACGGATATCTGACAACATTTGTGACATGGTCCCGTGTTTCGAACATGGTCAACGGTCAACCCTCATTTGTTTGTCCCCATTCTAGGCTAACGCGATATGGATGTTGGGTTTCCGCCATAGTCAACAGTTATCCTCCATCGTCATGCCGCCATCATCGTGATCTGAATCTCGAACGCCATGATTTACACATTTCCACTTCCTCATGTTCAAGTGGAATTCCATCATACTCGACTCTTTCTCTTCGCGCATCTAGGTGAACTAAATGATCTTGTTAGTGTCATTGGGCTGGTATTCACCGAGCGTCCCTTTTCCCTAACCTGCCCCTTTTTGTGTCGGGAAATTCCCCCCACTACTTCTTGTTTCCCACACTGAGCACGACTCACGTGGGCTTAGTAGTTTTGGCGGGATGTGTACCAACACGGTCGGGCTTCTCATCGTCCCACATGACGTTAAAATGCACTTCCAGAACTATGTATGGATTGATTCCCATCCTTATGGGGTATGTAGGAACGCCCGACCACTCTTCTTTGGGCCCATCCTAATCCTTACTCTTGGTCCCTCGACCTAAAGAGTTTCCTCCGGGGGTACGTGGTGCGATTTGGACTCCAAGTCCTCATTCACATCGGTTTCATGTCTACCGCACCACACACTCCCTGGGATCTTCCCTTTTATTCCAAGTCCTATCGTATGATGTTAAACTACAGGAGTCCATGTGTCCTCAACGCATGACACTAAACTGCGGTTCTACCCTGAGCAAGCTCAGGATGCCCCATGTTAATCATGGGATGCACCAGAGCCTCTATCAGAGAGGATTTCACCTGCCAGTGTTGGTATTTGACTGCACTGTGCTTCCAAAACTACGTATGGCTTGATTCCCATCCTTATGGGATACATAGGGACACCCAGGCATTTTACCTAGGGTCCAGCCCCAGGAATCGTAAAATCATGTTCCTCCTACTGGTCAGACCCCTCATAGGGGACTATGTGATTATGACTCTGCCCTGAACAAGTTCAGAATGCCCCAAGATTACATTGGGAAGTGGTAAATCCCCTCTCCAGAGAGGCCCTATCTGAAAGAAGGAATGATCCATGATGAAACCAATGTGCCCATATGGTGTACTCCCACCATAGTGGTGTTACTACATAAGTGTTGGATTCTATTCGAACAAACCATCACTCCATATTCCACGCTTTGCATTCCCCTTATTCGGACCCTCGTCCCCTTTCATGTCTCACGAGACCCCCTAACGGCCTGGTCTCATGCCGCATTGGCTCACCTACCGTCCTGGTCCAACGTTCTGGAAGACTGGTCATGTTTGGAAGGACCCCCTAACAGTATGGATGTTTGACCTATGGCCCGCCAACTGTCCTGGGTCAATGTCCAGAAAGATTGACTGACAATATTTGTGACATGGTCCCGTGTTTCGAACATGGTCAACGGTCGACCCTCATTTTTGTCCCCATTACAGGATAACGCAATAAGGATACCGCTTCTCCACCATGGTTAACGGTTTTCCTTTATTGTCACGCCATCCTTACAGTGCTCCGAATCATGGGCATCGTAATTCACGCTTCCTGTTTCCGTCTGTTCGGATTGATTCCAGTGCCCCTGGTGTTGCACCGTTCATGCATGAGGGCACGTTGAAGAAATGGTAATTCGGCTGTCCTGAAAATTTCCTTCTCCGGTCAGGCACTACCTATCTTTCAAGAATCCGGACTGGTAATCCAAATCCCGGATGCCCGGAGCATGGTCTCCACTCCTATGTTAGGTGGGACGAGAAGGTAATTATCTCCTGTTTCTCACAACGGGCTCGACCCACGTGGGCTTTGGGAATTATCGACAAATGTCCCACAAACATTGTAGAGATGTAACAAGGAAATTCAACCAGTGGAAATAGTGCGCGCTATGGCATTCAAAACAACGAAAGGAAAAAAAATTGAAGCACGAAAGTACCAATAAAAGGTTTTTTGGTTTGTTACAATACTCAGGGGTCAACTCCCCCCATGGACGGGTTGACCCCGTCAAAATAGCGTTGCAGCTCCACCACCCATTGGCTTGTGACGTCCAAGGCTTGCTGCCGCTAACTTAGCTCCCGCTCCTCCTCAACAGCGGCGGGGCGCAGTTCGACAGCCTTGGCTTTGGCCCCCTCTATGCCATCTTGAACGATAGCCATCTTTCCAGAGGCCTTCCTCATATGCTCTTTTGCCTCTGTCAGCTGGGCCTTCAACCATAAGATCAGCTCAGATTGTGCATTAAGAGAGGCTGAAAGCTCATCTGCCTGGGTCTGCATCTGTTGGACCTCGCATTCATCCTCCTGGAGTTTCTTGATGTTGGTCGCCTTCCTCCGCTGCCAGCCCACGCTGAGCCCACGATCATACTCTCGGATCTTCTCAGCCATAAGATCTCAGATGAGTGCGTGAGGACGTTGGGCATCCACTCCCCCAGCGCACAGTTCACGCAACCGTGAGCGGAGTCTATCCATTTCGGCCAGCCATTGCACTTGGGGGTGTCCTTGATGAAGCGCATAATTAGCTTCCATGACCAGTAGTGGACTATTCTGCTGTCTTCCTCGTCGGAGGCCATTTCCTCCCAGTCTGCGCGATTGGCAGGCTCGTACACGGGATACGCCCGCAAGAAATCCTCGGCAGGATCTACATCTGGTGTTGAATCCAGTATGACATCTGGCGCCAAAGTAGGCGTGACAGGACTGGGACCGACCGGTTGATCCTCTTCATCGGAGTCCACCTCAATGACTTCGGACACGACCCTGCTGGTGGTCCCGCCAGTGATGATGTGTGTTATAGCTTGAGGAGATGAGGGGACTATCGCCACCATCACCAGCATGCCCCTAGGAGGGACGCCACCAGACATCCCGACTAGTCTTGCCGCAGCAGCCCACGCCAGTCGGAGAACTCCACAATAGAGAGGGACATAAACGTTAGTTGGCATAGTTTACATATGATGACAAGGAAACTGGTAGAGGAAACTTACGGAGATTGACCTCCTGGCACTGCTCTTGAGCCGGTACTGACGGGACCCCTAGGTGAGGCCCTCCGTATACTATTGGATGTTCTGAAGATTCCAGAGGAGCCACCTCGGGTGCTCTGGTCCCGCCAGACGCGTAACTGGATGGATCCATAGGCGCGGGTTCTGAAGGTCCCGCATCATCACCGGCCGAGGGGCGAGAACGAGGCCTGCGAACAAGTTCCTCCTACATGGCTCAAAAATCGGTGAGAAGTCCATAGTGGCCCAAGAATGGACCGTAATGAAAGAAGTTCGGAATTCTACCTCGAGAGCCTCTGTGAAATCGTCGGAATCTGAGCCTTGATCTCCGACCTCGCCCTCCTCCAACGGGCTCCCTCCTCCAGCCTCATCCTCCCGAGAGGAGTCCTCTGATTCTTCCGGCAGGGGGAAGAGCTCCCTCATATTGGAAACCGATAACTATGGGGGGACCGTTCGGTTCAGCAACACCCTCACCCGGTCTATCATTAGGCGAGGGACACCACTGGAGTGGACGTAATCCTCCAGCTCGTCCAAGTATTACTCTGCCTCGGCCGGAGACGCCATGAATCCAGCCCGGACTGGGCCTATGAACAGTAATTCCATCCTGAGGCAATTCAGGTGGGCCCATATCTCGGGTGGGCTGATGAATTGCCGATTGACATCCCAAATGTCCCAGGCTTCCGGGAAGATGGCATCCTCTGCCATGTCGATATGACGCAGCCGCTTCCCCGGAGCCTGAGTGGATATCCTACGAAATCCCCTCGGTGGCTGCCCCTCCGGATGGCCCTGCGCTTCCGGAATCACTAGATCATCCACTGCTGCCACACCCTCAGCCGGTGCGGGTCTCGCCGCCATGGCTGCCCCGCTACCACGAGAGGCCCTAGCTGCCCTCCGACCCCGACCTCGAGATAGAGGAGGCCCACCGTCACCGACCCGAATAGTTGGTTGCTTCAACATCTCCCCTGGGTAATCAGCCTCCCAACTAATCACATACTCCCTCACCAATCCAAAAGTGGTAGTGGATGGAGTCAATGCAATTCGCATCTTCCCATCTTCCCGTGTGAACATGAGCCACAGCTGCCTCACCACACATGGGTGCTCCTCGTGACGCACCTCCCAGTAGACCTACGGGGTCAGCCGCTGGAGGCACCGGAACTTCCTCGCAAACTGATGTGGGGTGTACAGTTCGCAGAGTGTCTCACGATCTATTCATGCCACAAAAACTCCACCTTGAAAGGCCATGAGGTAAGCCCAATGTTCTTCCATTCCCCACCCGTCGTCAGTAAGTATCCCCGTCGGAAATGGGAAGGGGTAGAAATTAAACTCATCCGCCCTCCACACCCGATTCAGCACCATCGGCACGGCTAGTTTGAACGGGAAGCTTCCAATCGCGTTCAGGATGGAGGGGCGGAAATTTGATCCCGGCGGTGAAATAGGGTTTGGATACTCATAAATCCCCCTGATATACGCTGCGATCCACCCATACAAGAGGTGGAAGGGCCCGTATATCCTTGGAGGCTTCTTGCCCTCGCTAATGTGCCGTATAATTCTGTACAGTTTGGGGAGCATTGGAATCCCCAGATTGATCTGCTGCCCCATGGCCAACATGGACGCCATAATGAACGAGCTAGGCCGCACCCCTATGCTTGTATCCCTCACCGGTAGAATCCAACCACAGATGAGAGCTGCGATGAACGCCGCCAGCCTGACTATCGGCTGTTGTTCAGTGCTGACACCGAAACCCCAAGTCTTCCATTGGCTGTCCTCTAAGACCCTCCAATTCAAGTGCCCCTTACCCCGTTGGGCCGCCCTCGGACAAGTTTGAGGCCTCGGAGGGAACTCTCAATTCTCTGGGAAATTCAGGAAGCACTTGAACCATCTCTTAAAGTGGACATCCCTCACTGCCTCCTTATCCTCTCTAGGGACGAGTGCCATCAGAACTGACGTCAGTCGCGGCATTTGCTCTGTATCCTCCCATGTGCTCATGACGGGGAGGAACTCATCATACATGTCCCCCCAAGATTGGAACCCCAGAAATCTGGTGGACATCCCATAGGATGATTCCCACCTCCCCATGATGCAGGTGAAAGGTATTGGTCCTAGAAGACCATTTTCTCAGCAATTCTGGCATCAGTTGCTTTGGTTAGTAAATGTGGAATTGGGAGGCTCATGCCGCCTCATATAACCCCACTCTCCTTAGATCATCCCCAAACTCCTCGCATGAGGAGCCTACCCAGTAGGATCAAGCCCAGTCATCAGTGAAGTTGCCGCCTTGGCGCAGGTCCCACTCATCGGACCATCCTTTCTTCGAATCCTGCATAGCCGCCTTCAGCATGGTACGGTAGAGAGGAGGGGACATATCTGGTTGCAGTGGCTTCCCGTCAATATTGTTTACATGGTTGTAGAGACAATCAGCGGTGATGGGTGTGAAGTCCTCCTACGCATGACCATCGGCCGCCCTGAACCATTGGTGCTGACATGGTTTGCTCTTGAACCAGAAAGCTGGTTCGTCCCTACTCGCCTCAGGGATGAAGACGTCATCCCTCAACCCGAAGCCGTACAATGGCAGCTTCTTACACTGCGGATAATCCTTCTGACCCTCCGATAGTAGATCTGTCAAAGAAGCGTGGTCCGAATGTCTTCGGACCATCTCCCCAAGGCCTGGACGGTTGGCCATCTCATCCCAACGGGCGTCATTTGCAAGCACCTCAAATACAGCTTCTTGATGGGCCATTTCAATTCCGGCACTCAGAAAAGAATTTTTTCAGAATGGATCGCGAAGCCAGATCGCGAAGCCGGATCGCGAAGGTCGGTCGCGAGACCAACCCGCAAAGTCTGGCCTAGGCCGACAAGCAGAAGTTCGCTTGGAGTGGACGCGGAGTCAAAGACCTACGGTTCGCCGCGAAGCTCGATTCGCGGAGGGCAGTCATGGAGTACGCAGAGCTTCACGAAACCGAGAGCACAAAAAGACAAGGAAGGCGCATGAAGACAAAATAGGTTGACCCCATATTTATAGGCGGTGAACCCAGAGCATCGCAGCGTGCCTCACCCATGCGGAGCATCGCGGCGCGTCTGGATCCGTGGCCCCAGTCAGCACCGCGGGCCCTCTCCGCGAAGCCGCATCACGAACCGCCGACAATTTTGGCGATTTTCCCTCAGACGTCGACCCTTCAACCTCCGCATCTCCATGTCTGAGGGGGGAATTTTTTGGCACCAAATTATTGCACGAAAGGAAGGGACGAAAAAGAAGGTCGGCCCACTGCCTCGCGAAGCACTGACGCGAAGCACCCCCGAGCATCGCGGTCTCGCGAAGCTCCGGAGGCGGTAACTCTCCGTGAACGCATTTGACGCTCACGAGCCCGCCGCGAAGCTCTGGAGGCGGTAACTCTCTGTGAACACATTTGATGTTCGCGAGCCCGCCGCGAAGCTCGGGAGGCGGTAACTCTCCGCGAACGAGTTTGACGTTCACAATCGTGTCGCGAAGCACCTGAGGCGGCGCCCGAGTTCTGCTTCGCGGCGCCACTTTCCTATAAATACTGGGCTCCCCTTGAGTCCCAAGGACGGACAATCCGACCTTTCGTCTTCTCCTCTCCCGAATCGCGAAGCACTCTTTGCCCCCGGGAATCATAAGCTCCGCGAGGTACTTCTACTTCGCGTGACGCCTTCGTTTTGACTCGTTTTGAGCCCCTCTTCCGGGAGGGATGCCCTTTGCAAAGCTCAAGGGCATTCGCAAAGGAAGGGGATTCCCAAGGGAACCCGGGCAGCCGTGGAGCGTTTATGCTTCGGGAAACACCAAACTTGTACTAGTGATCCCTATGCTAAGGCAGGATCACTACACATCGCGAAGCACACTGTTTCGCAGCACCCCTGCTTCGTGAGGCACCTCTTCTTCGTGAGGTAGTGCTCCGCGAATACTGTTCCACTTCGCGAAGCACCCTCCACTCACAACTATGCCCTATGATAAGGCTAATGCACTCTGCTTCGTGAAGCACACTCCTTTGCTTGGCAATTCCTCTTCCCGTGTGACCCTCCAGGTTTGCACGATGTGATTTCAAAGTCCCAAGGAAAATACCACTCGTAGCGTTGCTTCACCTAATGCTTCTTCGTATAGGCACGCTAACGGCTATTGCTTCTTCACATAGCCACGCTAACGTGGACCCCTCGATGGTTCGCTCCACAACCCCCCTTGACCATGGCATTTCTAGTACCTTCCCTCCCCCAAGGACCAGAGGGTACCGGTTATGTAAGTCCTAGGGGTGTGGAGTGAACCCACTTCATCCGAGATGCAAGAAGTTAAACTTCCAAGCACCACGTCCTCAACACATGACATTAAACTATGACCCGAACTCGTGCCTCTCATGAAGGGTCCCCCCAGCTCGAACATTTTTTATGCCACTCATCTCCACAAGAGTGGAATCACCCATCCACAAGGGATGATATCCTCCTTACTGGAGTGGCGTATGTTCTCAGGAGAACGGCGACCCTAGTTCCCCAACAGATGGCTGCACCCCTGCATCTCCGTACTTCCCCACTACCAAGGTCAGTGGAGGGCGTGATAGGGAACGAGGCACCTCCATCATTGGTCCCAAATCCCTCTTTCGTTGCGCTTCGTCACACTTCGGGCCTCCATCCTGGAGTAAGTCCCAGCACCATGGGTCGCCTAATGCGTAAGCCCCTCTTCACTTCTCACAGACGCACCCTTCGCGGCGTGATCGTCAGGTCCTTGCTGTCTCTTGTTTCTCACACCGAGCATGACTCACGTGGGCTTAGAGTTGGAATTGGCCATGACAATACCTCGTCCAGCATGATGTTAAATTGCATGCCCTCATCTAGCATGACGTTAAACTGCACGCCCTCGTCCATCATGACGTTAAACTATATGCCATTATCCCGCATGACATTAAACTGCACACCCATTTGAACTACAAGGTCTTTGAACCATGTCAAGGCATGGTACGTAGGAAGCCTCCATGAGGTTCAAGCCCACCCATTATACAATTCACGTCGAGTTCTACCTACGTCCAGCACGACGTTAAACTGTGTTCCAGTCCGACGGCAATCCATTGTGACCACCCTACGAACTACGAGGTCTTTGATCCATGTCAAGGCATGGTACGTAGGAAGCCTCCCAGAGGTTCAAGCCCATCTACCATCGGACCAAGGTCCATCATTTATGTCGGTTCACTGACACCCACTGCCATTCCGAACTACGGGGACTTTGATCCATGTCAAGGCATGGTACGTAGAAAGCCTCCATGAGGTTCAAGCCCACCGCCCGTCGTTTATTCATGTTAGGGTTCATCCCCGTCCCGCATGACATTAAACTGTATTCCATCAATCCTTTAAACTACGAGGACTTTGATCCATGTCAAGGCATGGTACGTAGAAACCTTCCCAAGGTTCAAGCCCACCACTAGTAGACCCCCGGGTCTACTTTCACGTCGGTTCACCGATGAAACCCTTTGAACAATGAAGTCTTTGATCCATGTCATGGCATGGTATGTAGGAAGCCTCCCCAAGGTTCATTCCCATCTCTCATTGGACCAAGGTCCACCTTCACATCGGTTTGCTGATGAATTCCATCATCCGAACTACGAAGACTTTGATCCATGCCAAGGCATGGTATGTAGGAATCCTTCCAGAGGTTCAAGCCCACCACCTGTTGGACCAAGGTCCACCTTCACATCGGTTCGCCAACGAAGTCCCCCCTGAACTACGTGGTCTTTGATCCATGTCACTACATGGTACGTAGGAAGCCTCCACGAGGTCCAAGCCCACCACCACTAGGACCCTCCTGGTCCTCCCCATTCACGTCAGTTTGCTGATGATGCCCATCAGACCAAGGTCCACCCTCATGCCAGTTCACCGGCACCTTCCCGAACTACTCGGACTTTGATTCCCTGCCACGTGGATACGTAGGAAGCCCCCTTAAAGTCTCAAGCCCAGCTTTACCAATGCCCCTTGTGATGGTCCCTTGCCATTCCCCCCTCCACTTAATTCTTCTATCCATCATCCACCCTGATTATAGCCCGGACCGTCATATCCCGGTGAGACCATGTCAGTACAATCCTCTTCACAGCCGCCCATGGGCTGGTCCCGGTATCGACACACCTTCAAGGGAAATCCCTCAATCTGATCCATTCTAGCTAATGCTCTGATCGGGCTGATCCGTCTCCGCTGGACGCTAAACTCGCGGCGTACCCTATGTTAAACACGGGAAGCTGAGGAAAACCTCATATATGTGTCTATGGCATATAATTCCCCACGCTCGATGTGGGATGCCTCGGGCTTCCATGCCCTCGAGAAGCCCTGTGAACAGGGATAATAGACAGACATGCCGGTTTCCCAGCATCCAGACACGCTAATGATGTCTCAACATGACTACTCCCCCAACTGAAGGTTGCTGCCCTGACCGGACCCTTTGGAATGTCCCGACATAAGCAGTGTAATTAACCAGCGTCCATGGAAACATGGCACTGGGAAGAGTTTCACGAACAACATATTAAACCTATGAGGGAGACCCGGACTAGGTGACGAGTTCTGAGGAGGAATCCACAGAAGGAAGAACCGACATCACATCATCTCGTTTCGATCAAGGAGTAGACGTCCCTGAATAAGGACTGAATGTCACCCGCCTTTGGAAAGTGCTAATGCGGGGCAATAGTGCAGCGTGTCCTCCTCCTCCGCGGACGGACGGATGCGCGTGCCCCGGTGAAAGCATCGGAAACAGTTATAGAAAATCAATGTTTGGTGGAAAAGACATGAGATGAGAAAATATCTTGGATATAGATGGGATTAGTCACAAAATGTATAGTGTTAGTCAATTATGTGAGTCATGGCATACAGTAAATTTCTCCAATAAGTTATGTATCATACAAGAAAAGGATGGTTCCATTGTGTTTCAACGAAATCAAACAAAAGGGAATATATTCCCTTTGATTAGAGAAGAAGATATGGGATTTCATTCCATGTATGAATAAAATATGTTATGTTTTAAGAATCATGGCCACATAAGACAAACGTCCATGGACGATATTGGGAAATATGATGTTGGTCTAAATCTCCCAAGATTATCATGTGATCGTACTCATATGTGTGATGCCTACCAATGAGGTAATATCCTTCGAAAGACATATAAGTGAAAGGAGAAAGAGTCAACATGATTGCTTTATTTGGTGCGTATTAATGTGTGTGGGCCAATTTCTATAAGGTCTATTGATGGGAAGAGATATTATGTTATCTTTATTGATTATTATAGCATAACGGCATGAGTTTCAATAATAAACCTCAAATATGAAGTGCTCAGTTTCATTAAAAGATATCGATGGCAATGTGAAAATTATATTGGTTAAAAGAATTAGGAAAATTAAATCATATAATGGAACAGGGTTGACAAATATCTATTTAGAGGATTATCTCTAGAAACATGGGATATGTTATCATGTTTTAGTGGTAATAACTCCACATCATAATGACGTAGTTGAGAGATGAAATCAGATTCTCAACAACATGTATATAATAATGCTCAACGAAAAAGAGTATCCAGAGAATTTTTGGAAAGAAGCTGTGCAAACATCATTCTACACTTCAAATAGAGATTTACTTTTTCCAAAATAGGATAAGTCTCCATACGAGTTATGGAATGGAGAGAATACATCATTTAAGTTCTTTTGAGTCAAAAAAATTAAATTTTTATTATCAATAAAGAGAAACACAGGAAGTTGGAATCCCATGGGGATGAAAGGATATTTCATGGATACTAAAATAAAATCAAAGCATATAAATGCTTTAATGAGCATCTAGGAAAGATAGTTGAATTCATGATGTTTATATAGTGGAAAATGAACAGAATCATCATCAAATACACGATCAGAATTAGGTTGATAATGTTGAAGAGATGAGAAGGTCAGGAGATGCTCCAGCTTCAGAGGATGGTTCAGAATGAGACATAGATGATGACAATAAATTAGTGTCTTCTTGGAGACTCCAAGAAGATCTGAATTTGGTAGGTAGAATAGAATTGGTGATCAGGCAACACTAGTGCTGATAAGGAAAATGAACACTCTACAACTAGAATCATACTTATCATAAGAGAAACTTGTATTTTATAGGATGAATTTGGAGAAGGGAATTGGGTTTAACCTATGAATGAAGATCTTTACCAAATTGAAAAGAAACAAACAAGGGATTTTTTGTCGAAATTAGCAGTCATGAATGACAGAGGGACGAAATGGGTCTTTCAAAAAAATGAATAAAGGTAGTGTTGCGATTCAAAAAAAAAATTAATAGATCGTGTTAAAAGGGTACTCCCAGATATAACATATAGATGTTGATGAAAAATTCTCACATATTTTATGGCTAGAGAAAATGAGATTATTCACTTCCATATTAGTGATAGAAAGGTCAGGGTTTTTCTAAATGGATTCCATGTCATCATTTTTGAATTTAGTACTTGAAGAAGATGTTTATATTGAGTAGCAATATGGTTTTATCATTCATTAAGATGAGAGCATTTATTTTAGGTTGATGAAAACATTATATGGTTTGTAGAAAGCACCAAGAGAATAGTATTCAAGGCTTGACCAGTTTTTGAAGAAGCATAGTTTCTAGTGTGGTGGATTTGATTACAATATATATTTCAAAACTTAAAGTAATAGAAGGAAGATGGTGGTGGATTATGTTTTTGAGGTAATATTTTGTGGATCCGATTGATCAAAATGCAGAGAGTATTTTCTGAATTTATTAAAATTGAGTTTGAAATTTCAATGATTGTTGATCTATATTTTTACTTGGTTTTCCCACAACACAAGGAAAAATTGAACATTCATTTCTCAATATAAATATTCTAAATATGTTTTAAGAAGAATTTGAAATGATAATTCAAAATAGATAAATATTCTAGTTTCTCCATAGTTTAAACTATAATGGGATGATAAAGGCAGGGTAGTTAATATAACACAATATAGGTAAATCATTAGAATTCTATTTTACATGACAAAGACAAGGCTGAATATTTTATTTCTCACCTTCCAAGTAGTGAGATATAAATGAAATTCAAAGGAGATCCAAATTATTAAAGTAAAAAATAATACTTTAGTATATTAAGGGCACAATGGATTTTGGTTTAATATATGATGACAAATCTAAACTAGAGTTATTGACATATATAGATTCAGATTAGGATGGATTAGTAGATAGTATGAAATCGATGTCCAAAGTTTATTTCTATCTTGGTGGATTTTTTATTTCTTTGTTGACCAAGAAACAAGATTTCATTTCATTATGCACTGCAGAAGATGATTACATTATGGCTACTCATGCACGCACAATGTTAATGTGGATTATGTAGCAGCATGATGATATGAGAGTTAATGTGATGTCTTCGATCATAATCCTTTATGTTAATTCATGTTATATAAATAATAGAAATGATAAATTCCATCACATAAGAGAAAATAACATTGAATTCAAATGTAAATTTATAAAGGAGAATGTGGGCCAAGGGCTTGTGACGCTAGAGTATGTTCTAATAGAACAACAAGTAGCAGATATTCTCACGAAGGCCTCACACAAAGAAGCATTTTAAAGGAATTTATGGGATCTGGGAGTCCAGTAGACATCCTTCACTTGTAAAAGTGTTTATGTGGGACCCCCTCCCCTAAGTATATGGTGTGTTTTCCGTATTCTACTAATATGTGTCTTTACCCAATTGCATACAACTATGATGTGCTTTTCAGTTTTGTTGAAAGAGGTGGAGATAGTGTGACTAGTCCAGGGGAGAAAAGACATGGGGAGGAGCTATTAGGCTGAGGCGGAGTATATTGATAAGGGGAGTTGAAGATGGTAAATAACTATTTGGAGGAGTTACACCATAAGGGTTTACTAAATGTGATGATGTTAGAAGTGATAGATCAAAGATTACATATCATGATAGTTGAGGACATTGATGAATGTAGTTGTTTGGTTTCTTAAGCTTGGTGTGAAGAATGAACTAATTCCCTGATAAAATTTTTATTATACACTTTTTTCTAATGTCGAGCTTTGCCCATGTGGTATTAGATTATGTGTTGAGTAAATGGGTGATCTCTATCTTAATCGTATTATGCGAATACTTATTGAATAAGGACAAAGCCTTTATGAGGTATCAAAATGAAAATAATTTTTTTGAGAATATTTGTGAAAAAAAAGGGAATATTGTTGGGAAGAATTTCCTCAATGTCACCTCTTGGAATGTTTTGGGTGTGATTCATTTTGTTGACAATTCCAGATTACCACAAATTAGTATGGTTGGTGTTTACTAAAGACAAGTTTTTATGGTGGTATAGTTTTCAAATGTTTTCCTACTTTTTGGGCATCAAAATAAAGAATTTTTGTTTGGAAAATATGGTTTTCATCATAGTAGTTAATGGTATGAAGAACTGTGAAATAAATCGACAAAACAAGGGAATCACATACCCTGGAAATTGGACTATCTACCTTGTCCAAAAAACAGTACATGGCCATGTACCAAGTAGTTGGAATGGTACGTGGAACAGTTTGTGTTAAAGGGATTGAGGTATGTGGTGTGAAGGATGGTTCATGGGATGGAAGAAGAGAGTAGTTTTCTTTAGAGAGGATTCAGTATGAATACCCCGGTGGAAAAATGGTTTGCAGAATGGTTGTGGTTTGTGGAAGGAAGTTCATTAAGCGGTAGAGGTTGTACTGAATCAAATATTCTGTAAATATAGAATTAGAAGATTTTGTGGATATATTTTTTTATATAAGGAGAAAAATCCCACTGATTATGAGGAGATAGGATATCATTAGGGAACTTCTCTTTTCACTGGTAATTCAGCAAAGACCAAAGGTGGTTCATGCAGAAAAAGTTATGGAAAAGGATTTTTTGAGGAACTGAAGCCCGTAATGGGAGAAGTGGTTAGCTGAGTACGATTTTGATAAGGAAAATGGTTCTCATGGATGTAATTATCCCAAAGGTTTATCTAGGAAACTATACCCTATAAAGTATGTGGTACATGGAGGAAGAAGGATCAGTATGCAAGGGAGTAATCTCATGTACATTAAAGAAGGAATTGTACAGGTGGTTCGTAGAGGCAAAGGTAGTCTACAGACAGATAACAGACCAAAGACATAGGATATTTTTTAGAGACTATTTGAATAATAATTTTGTAGAGGATTTTATAATATTCAATACATGGTGGTGGTGCTTGATAATAAAGGCAAGGTCAATCCGTGAATAGAAGGAGGTTGGCGGAAGAGCCAGCAGTACGCAGAAGAGGCTTTCTGTGTAGGAAAACTGCTACAAAGTACATGGGGGAAGTTGGTGGTCTACGGAACACACAATCAAGCTTAAGAAAACATAAAATTAAATTGAAAAAAATATTTTCTGGTATCTAACTATACCTTGGAAGGTGGAAATCATCTATGGGTAAAAAAGGGACCTCAACAGATCATCTACCAAAGGGTGAAGATGCATTAATTCATGCAAATGAGGGGACATAAATTTCCTTACAATTTGTTCGACCTAAATGTCTATAAACTATGATTTGATTCATTTCCATGAAAATTGACCAAATGAAAAAGAACACACTGACCCCTTCCACCAGTAGTGATCTAGAGAAAAATAAATAGGGAGTAACCCTTGGGAATGTAGTGAGAAGTCCATAATCCTAATAATGGTAGCGGTCATGGGAATAGAAGATTTATCATAAACCTTCTTCCCATTTTTGGCAGTGAGCCTTAATGAATTTGGAACATCTGCACACCATAATGGTATGATCCTTGGACGTAGCCTAGTGAGGGTGAACCAAGTAGAAATTGATTTTTCAAATGCTGGATTAAAATTGTGTTCATACTCTACAATGGGAATGAGAGAGAATGGATTTTATTTTAATAGCAAAACAATATATGAAGGGGGAGAAATTTCAATCTATCACACTCTGAATTACCCCCACCTTCTCAGGGTATTCGATTAAGTGGACCTAATAATTCTATTGTTGACTAACACCATAAATTATTAAGCCTGAGAGGGACTATGACTAGAGAATAATACTCTCAAGACAACCAACATTCACTTGTCAACATGTTCTCATACATTAGAAGGATAATTTCCTGGGTGTTTCAATCAATATGAATGAAGGGAAAAGGGATGTATGAATCTTGATTCCTATAATTCAAAGCATAGTGGTGTTGGAATTCTTTTATGAGGTAACTACTAGCCATATTCAAAACATTTTACCAATACTGCTAGCCTAGAATGGGGACAATAAATGAGGGCCATCTACTGATCAAATGAAAACTAGGGGAAAAACCATTAATGTCGTTCAATGTATTCTGACACATTGGCCCAAGATAGTAGTCGAGTCATGAGGTTGAGCAATCATGTTGTTGGGGGGTTCCCTTGGATGGTAATGAGAATGACGATCCAATTAAAGGGCTTGAAAATCATGGATATTTATTAATGGAATATTCGAATGAATTCCAACAATCTTTAAAAAATTCCACCTTAACAAAATATGATTGATGTGATGACATTGGTCATAAAAATGATAAAACAAATATTACAGGGGGAGCATCGTCTTGGATATTTGAATGATGAATAAAAAAGAGATAAATGTGGTAGAATACTATAACTATGGAAGATGACCTCTCAAGTGAGGTCCTGGGAAGATTTTCATTTTCACGACATGCAATTATAGGCAATACACTTGTATTTTAACATCATACAAGGAATAACAAGTTATATATAATATTTTAACGTCATATAACCCAAATATGACACATAATTTAATTTCATACTACATGGAAACTAGCCCCTAGTTTAATGTCAAGTTACATAGACTATGATTTCTACTCATATAATTTTTTCATGGTGCGGAAGAGATCAACACAATTTGAATGAGCCAAAAAAGGATGGTGTAACATATAAATACCAATGAACAGATGGGAAAGAGGTATATGTGATATGGTGGGTGGGGACCTGACACGAATGAAGACCAAGGATACCATCCATTAATAATCACAACAAATATTTATGTAAGTCTCCTAGATTAAGGTCACAGAGTTAGGATCATACGTGGGGATAAAAGGTGATGAGTGTTACTGAACCTAGGGCTGGGCCCAAGGAAAAATGCATAGGAATTACAACATATCCCATAAGGATGGGAATAAATTTTCACATTGTTTTTGGAACGCAACATGGTGATAGACAAAAACTAGTGGGGTAAGTCCTCCCTAGAGGGAAAGATAAATCATCTCATAATTATCATGGGGCATTCTAAACTTCTTCAATGTAGGGTTGTAGTTTAATGTCATGCGTTGAGGACATCAGCTCTCAGTTAAAGGTCATAGAGTTTGGGTCATAGGGAACAATATCTTCCTAGGATACACATACATGGACGTTACATTTTTTTTTGTAATACTTAATACATTACACAAATATATGACCAAAGGCCATATTAGTTTAGTGTCTTTGGAAATCTGGAAAATAATCTTTTATCTTGGTGAAAGATCTTCAACATCTCTCATAAAGATCTTACCCATTTTTTTACAACCTAAAACATTAATTTAAGTTCTAGTTAAAAGATAATATAAAAAGGGTGAGGTCAATTCTCAGTAAGGGTAAACATTGAGAACATAGAATAATACATAAATATATGATTGTAAAAACATGACCATAATTATGAAATTTCAAAATCTTGGGTCATTAAATGAATCTTGAATATACGTAAGGCATATATCATAATACAACATTAACCAAGATAAATTAGTATTGGAATAAAATGTGGGATTGTGGAAAAAAATCACATAATATGATTTCTATAGTAGCCAAGGCATTTCTTCCAAGACCATCATAGTGGATAAATTCCACTACTTAACTGGGTTTAATTGTCATTCCATCTATGTATTACTGAACCAGATTTACTTTTCATTCTAGACCTATATTATTTAACTATATTTACATACTATTCCATCCATATCTATCTTGTAGATATAAATATTTACCCAATTCATTGGAGTGAGATATAGGTCCTATCTATCTCATAATGAAATTATTCATACATGTTCCACAAATACATGAACCATTCATCATAGCATATCCTAAGAAATAAAATGTGTTTCTTAACAATCATTTCATCATAACATAATCCACATAAAATATCAATCCATAATTAACAAAAAAAATTATAGTAATAATATGGATAGAAACATAACCCCATATATAGAGTGTAATCATTGAATGAAAATAATTTTGATAAAATACATGAACATAATTCTTGAGGAAAATATCCTTTCTTCTTCAATTTTTTTTACTTTGTCAAAATGATGTGAACATTTAAAAGAAAATAATTTTGTTGAAAACAAACTTTAAATTTTGTAGAAGATGCTTCATGGTAATAAATAATTAATAAGGCATAGAAATCTATTCATAACATATAAGTTAAAAAACATTTTTCTCTTACTATTGTTGGAAAAGGCCAAAAGTACCCCGTATAGAAAATGAAAGGAATATTCCTTCCATAACTTGTCATAAAAGTCAAAAATGGGGAAAATTAAATTAAACATACATATAAGAGTAGTAAAAATTTTATGAAAACATGGACATGGATGATAAATACAACCCTTGATAATACTTATATATAAACAATCCGAGATAAAAATGAGATTGTAAAATTATAACCTACCTTAAGTATGATTTCTTCTATATGTGTCCAAAATTCATATTTAGTGGGTTTATAAATATTATTAACTTGTAACATAACCATAATAACATTTATTATATCATATATGATACACTTATGTCATTATATTACCTGTTTATTTATCAATTCCATGTTAAAGAAACATTTTGGGTAATAATCATTTTATTTCTCATACATGTTTCGAATTGTTATTCATAATATTATTACATAGACTTTGTTTTACATACTTATATAAATGAAAACATGATTGATATATCATAAATATTCAATATAGAAACATATTTAATAGATAGGTAAATGAAATGGAATACACTATTCATGGAGACGTTAGTTTGTACGTACGCATGAATGTCGTTTCCATTACCTTATTGAATGGTATGGAAGAAAGTAATCAATTTATATATATATATATTTATACATAAATCTATTATAATTATTATTTAACATATTTCATGATTTATTATATATACATTATAATCATTCTTTAATGGTTAACGTGGATAATTAATCTCATTGTGTCGTGGGGACAGTAGGTTGTACATACACATGAGCGACGATATCATTCACTTAATGGTTAAATGGTATGTAATTGGATGGTATATTAATTATAAAGTACAATTATCATGTTATATTCATAATTTACATCCATTACACTCATCATTTTACCAATTAAAATTAATTATTATTGAATAAAAAATTACCCCACGACGTGGAGACAGTAAGTTGTACGTACGCATGCATGGTGATATTGTTATTTGTTGGATCTATAAAAGGAGTTATAAGGTTGTTTAAAAATTATAATAACATATAAGAATGTAGAAAATAATATATTTATCAATTTATAATGTAACAACAAAATAGGAGGTCCTAGAAGAAGAAAATAATTTCGAAGGAGGTGATACCAAATTACATATTTTCTGAGTATATTCTTTTGATTTTCACAAACCGTCACCCTAGGATATATTTATACCAATTTTTTGGACTCTACGAGGAAGAGGGGGATATTGGGAGGTTATTGGAGAAGATTTTGGTTGATGAAAACGGCTTTAAAGGTGTGACAATGGGGGTAGAGGTGGTGTCATTTTATAAGAGAGAGGAGGGGCACAATAAGAATGTATTCAAATTTTTATTTACGATATATTTATTTTTTGATTATAATTGTCGAAAAATCATTTATTTTGAATATATGATGATTATGGGACGAAATAATCTCATCCAATAAAAATTAAACTTGGTTTGAGTTTTTTTTTAAATCTATCATTTTGATTTGTCCTGATTTAATTTATAATTTTATTTGTTGAAAAATTATTCTAAATATTAAATTTTCATAAATAGATACATATGTATTGTAAATTTTCCATAATTGAAAATTTTATGACATTTTAGAACATATAATTTTCAATTTTTAATTTTTAAATTTATTTGTTATTATTAAATAATTTTAAATGTGTTATTTTTAAAATATCAATAAGGTCAATTTCGATACTGTTCATTTATTAGAATTTATATAAAAGCCACAGAGAAGATAAATTTGAATTAAAATATTTAATAAACTCTTAAAATTTCATAGTCACCTAGAAATATTTTTTATCACATTAATTAGTTCTTATGAAATTTATATTAGTTTTTTTAAATACCATTTATTTGATATTTCTAACTATAAATTAATTTTAAAATCACTATTATATCATTATTAATGGTAATTATTTAGTCTCTAAAAATTCTAAATAAATTCACATGATTTATGTAATGTCATTATATTTTTTTGAATCTATTTATGTTTGATGTTTTATGTAGTTTATCACTATATTAAAATTAATATACTTATAAGATGTAAGAGAGTGACATGTTGTCACCTTATTTTGATTTCATTAAAAATATATCACATTCATTGAAAAAATTCCATCAAATGGATCAAATCTGACCCATAGGTCATATTGGTAGACATTAATTATACCAATGGTATTTTGGTAGGTGATGGGTATAGCGACCCAAACCTTTTACATAAAACGATACATGATTTTAAGCATAATTATACATCTAAGTACAAGCCAAGGATCTTAATGTATTGTGTCTTGGAGGTATGGGTACAAAAAACTGAAAAAATGGGACTAAATAAAACATTTCTTTTTTAATCTAAAGATTTAGATCCTAAAATCCATTGTGCACAAACATCTACATAGGGTACCTAAGGGAACACATGAACAATGGGGTGAGCTAAATAGCCCAGTAAATAAATAAACATAAGAACAAATCATCAACAAATGGTATAGAAGGCATGAAATGATGATATAAAAAGGCTTGTATGTATTTAATCATAAAATATTAACATAAAATCATTTAAAAATGTAGTCATAATAATGTGGAAACATCATAAAACATGAATTTATCACGATTCAAGTCTAACCTCTAAGACTGTTGCACAAGGTATAACAAGCCAAGACTAACCGTCTTGACCGTCGCACATAATATATCATGAGACTCAAATATACCAAATTAATTGGAGAACTATCTTGGTGAAACCATCTTAACTTTTCAAAAATATGGTTTCCACAAAAATAATAATACATACTCCATCTTACATAAATATAATGGTTACCCATGGAAATAATTGGGTTCCACAATCATGTCATAAAGCATTAAAAATAGGTGGATCATAAAAGTTACCATGAAAGAAAGGAACAAAATTATACATGGACTTTAGTAAGGGAAAAAAGGAATGTATCATGGTAAGTGATGTCACGTATAAGTGACAACATGTATGAGAAGTATTTAAGAAATTTGAGCATTAAAATATTTTTATGTGGTTTTAAAAGAAATACTATAGAGACATTAAAAAAGAAAAGGGAACAATCATTTACATAAAACCAGAAGTAGACCAAGAAGGTTTTCATAATTAAAAAAAATTAAAAATAAAATGGTGATTTAAAATAATTGATAGAGTTCAGGTCAAATCATGTAAAAATTCAAGAAGTTCTCTTAAAACATGTTTTCTTATCGAGTAGTATTGAGGAGGGAATCACTTAAAAACATGTTTACAACCAAAAGAAAATGAGTGATGGATTGCGAAACATGATTTTTAAAAATATAAAAAGTATTTATAAGTTTTCCACAAAATTAAAAGACTACATCATTTCGATAAAAAGAAATATAGAGCATGATAAAAGAATATAGGATGTTTGGGAAGAATCCCTTATAGAATATCGGCATGGTATTGGGTGTACTTAGGAGGGATTAATGTGAGAGAAAGGGTTTTCTCATCACTTATAAATGATTATGGTAGTATGGGGGAGGTTTTAAATCATTCCACATCATTACTAATTACACATAAAAGGGAATATCATTGAGGATATTTGTGAATAAAAGTTAAATAGAGAAGATGCCTTACCATAAGTCCAATGGTGTTCTCCACTTGATATTAATGACCTGAATAATCAAATTAGGTTCCTTAATTAATTATTATAGAACCTATTTTAAATCTCAGTGATTTATTATAAGCATGTTGAGTTCATTCATAAACTTTCTGATTGGTTATGAGGTTCAGTTTTATTTTTCTATCCTGTTTGTTTCTTTGGTTATAATGATATGTTTACATAAATTCATGAACAAATAATCATGTAAAATATGGAATGATGTCTATAATTGGAGTTATATTATATTATTGAATTTACATATGGTTACTTTGTTGTAAATATATTTTGGTTACTTGGAGTGATGATGAATCATTATATGAAACATTAATGATAAGCACCTGTATTCATTTAGCGATTTTTCTCACAACTAACTAGTTTTGTATTATTATTTTACATCATGTGTGAAAAAGGATTAAACAAAACCTAATATAAAATAAAAAATCAATAGTCTAGTTCCATAATAAAAAAAAATTCAATACATGAATTTAATATGTTGATAGAAATTTAATACCAATCATCCTTGAATGTGGAAAATTAACACTTCTCATATGGTGTATCTACTAGTAGTATAAAGAAGAGTAAAGGAGGGATGATAATAACTTGTTATATTATTAAAAAACATTATAGTACATGTAAGGTTCTATTTTTTTCATAATATTTGGATGAGGGGTGGTTAGGATACAAAAGAAAACAAATGTACCTGAAAAAAATGAAAGAATAGAAAAGAGGAATTTACCTCTTGATTCAATCTTCCATGAGAGCCTCTTAAGGGGAGAGGATTTTGTCTTTAGAGGAGACTAATGGATTTTGGACGTGGGGGAGGAGCTTGGGGAGATATTTGAGAAGAATTTAAGGAAGGAAAAAAGGCTAGAGATAATTGAAGAGAAGTGGGGAATGTGGGTGGTTTTTTAATGGAGGGGTGGATGGTTTTATTAATATTTAAAATATTAGTTTATTATTTCCTCATAAGAAAAGAAATATTAATGGTTATTGTAATAAAAACAGTAATATGTGCATTTTAGTGCATATAAATGGCCATTTACATTATCCATGACTCAATTATGACATATAAATTAAGGTTTTAGCATTTATTGTGAATTATCGTACATTACTATTCATCAAAAAATAAGGTATTTTAGAAAAATCACAAAAATTAACCCTACCAATTTTCGACTAGTATAATAAAAAAAGAACTTCATTTTTCAAAAAATGTTTTTCATGTATAATTAATTTAATTTTTTTATTAAAATCATAATTAACATGAAAAATAAATATTTTAAAACTATAACTTATTCTATAATGCTTTCAAAAATTAAATATGGTCTTATAAAATTATCTTAAAATCAAAAAACATAAAATTAATAATTTATGATAAACTTTTAGGAGAATACCCTTTATTTTAAATTAATTAAATAATTTTATATAATTATTTATGACATACAAAAATATCAATACTTTTACTATGGCCATATTATCACTTATATAATGCCTAAATGTTATTTATACAATCAAGGGTGAGGTTACTATTCTTTTGGATGAAGTTCAATTCATAACGGTCATATTACTATTCATAAGGGTAGGGTACTATTCATATGCGTAGGAAACTATTCACTAAAAAATTATGTTTGTCGTATCAGAATCCAAAACACAAACTGATCCTAACCATGTATGTCATATTATCAAAATTCAAAACATAGAAGTGTCAAAATTATGTTTAATGGTCACATACAACGTAGAAGTTCATTTTTTTGTTATTTCATGTGATTAAATGACATAATTAAAAGAATGAATTTTCTATTGATAAAAAATCGGTTTGTTATATTATTTCCCCTGTATGAAATTTTACCGTCGAAATATTGTTTTACATTTTTAGTCGTAAACAGGTGCGGGTACTTTTCCATCATTGCCTCTTCCAGTTCTGATGTTTCCTCTTCATAATTA
Source organism: Viscum album (assembly GCA_963277665.1). NCBI lineage: Eukaryota > Viridiplantae > Streptophyta > Magnoliopsida > Santalales > Viscaceae > Viscum > Viscum album. Next base: position 686,117,001 of record OY728129.1, on the reverse strand, counting down.
TGGTTACACCGCAGTACTTTTACTATGTGAGTAGTCTTACTACATGGAAAATTTTCTCTATGATCTATGATCATCACTGGATGCTCCTCGTAAGAATTATTGTCTTCCAACTGTACCACCTATAAAGGGAGTACATGTTAGGGATCTGGTATGTAATTCTTTAACAAGAATACATGGAATACATCGTGTACTTTTTCCATGGTAGGTTGAGGTGAGAGTCGATATTCCATATCCCTAGAACAATAAAGTATCTTGAAGGGGACGATGTAACTAGGATAAAAAACTCCTTTCTTCCCAAACCTCATAACATTATACACGGAGATATGCATAGAAATACCATGTCGACATCTTTGAACTCAAGGTCCCATCCAAGATTGTATGCATAACTCTTCTGTCAAATTTTTGATACCATGATGTTTTGTTGAGTTTTTTTACATTATCCACCATTGCATCAACCAATATAGGTCCTTGAAGCTTACAATCACTTACTTCATCCCAATAAGCTAGTAATCTACACCTTTCCCCATAAAGGGATTCGTATGCTGCAATTCAGATGATCGGGTAGAAACTGTTGTTGTTGGAGAATTAAACCAGTGGAAGATGTTTGTATCATCCTCATTCTATGTCTATATAACATGATATTAACATATCTTCTACTATTTGAATAGTTCACATAGATTGGCAACCATTTTGGGGATGATATGTCGTACTGAAGTTTTGTTCTGTACTTAAACCATGTTGGAGACTTTTCCAGAACATTGAGGTGAATCTCAGATATCTAATCAATATAATATATAGTGTTAATCCTTGAAGATGTAAAAATTCTTTTATATATATCTGTTCATGTTTATCCAAGGTGAATTCTTCTCGAATCATGAAAAAGTGAGCTTTCTTTATATAACGATACACAATCACCCATTTAGAATTTTTTTCTCTGGATGTCCTTGGAAGTATAATGACAATGTACATGGGGATGTTCTCCAACATATTTGTGGGTATGATTAGTGGTTTCATCATTCCCATATAATTCAATCTTTCATCCTTCACTTGTTGACATACCAGGCACTTTGGTGTATATTCATAAATCTCATTCTTCATATTATTCCGCCAAAAATTCACTCAGATATCTCGATAAATTTTTGTGCTCCCTGGGTGAATAAAGAAGGTCGAGCTGTGAGCATCATTCAGAATTTTTTTCTTTATCTATGGATCAGATGGTCCACATAATCATGACCCAAATCATGCAACTCATTCCTCATCAATCATGAACTCATAGGATTTCCCATTTTTAATGGATTCTATTTTTTCTAAATTTCCACATCTTTTCATTATGCATACCTTATTTTCACCAGGAGGGATGTTTGAGGGGTCATCTAATAAAGGAATTAGGATGTTCCTTTCTTAATGATCCACATCTACATATTTTGAAAATCTAAGAATAACAGATCCTTTTCAATTCTCATCATTGATAAATATGCATGATCTTTTCTATTTAGAGCATATTCCACCTTGTTTGTCTTACAAGGATGTTATTGGATTGATAAGTCATAATCCGTGATGAGATATATCCATATTTGATGGCGCATATTAAATAGGATTTCTGTGAATATATATTTGATACTCATGTGATTTTTATATATCTCAAACTTCTCCCCATAATGATAATGATGCCAAATGTTTCTCACAAAGTTAACCGTCACTTAATCTATCATGTGTATGATAGTTTTCTCATGGATTTTCAGATTCCTTGAGGTGTAGGATATCACTTTATCATTTGTATTCAACACACATCCTATTCACTTCTTTAAAGAATCACTATACACCACAAATAGTTCTCCAGTTTTTGGGATTGTGAGTACTGGCATAGTGATAAGTATTGTTTTCAACTCCCTAAAACTACCTTTACATTCCTGGGTCTAGAAAAAACCGTAATCCATTCCATGACAGCTTGGTCATTTAGTTTTAAAATTATGAAATTTTCTTCACAAATCATTGATAATACCTAGCTAGGCCCTGAAAGCTGCGGATCTCTATTACAGATGTTGTCATGGGCCCCTCTTAAATTTCCTTTGTCTTAAAAGGGTCCACAGATTTTTTTTGTTGGTGATAACATGCCCCAAGAATGATACAACCACTATCCTGAACTCACAGATACTGTACATCACATATAAATTCTCTCTTTACCATGTCATTAACATATTATTCATATACTCATCATGATCCTCCTTGCACTTGTATTATATCAAAATTTCATCAATAAAGACTACCACAAATTTGTCGAGGTAATCCTTAAAGACTATATTCATTAAATCCATGAAAATTGATAGAGAATTAGTGATTTTGAAGTGTATCACTATGAAATCATAGTGTCCATACCTCGTTCAAAAGGCAGTGTTGTGAATAACTTTCTTCCTCACCTTTTATTGGTAATATCCCAACTGATGGTCCACTATAGATAAATAAATGGCCCAAAAAGCTGATTTGACAAATCATATATCTGTGGCAGGGGTTACTTATTCTTTATCATTATTTTATTGAGATCATGATAGTCAATGAAGGGGCACATTGATTCCTCATTATTTGTGAGAAAAGGACTGGATCAGCCCATGGTGAAGCACCCAGGCATATAAAACCCTTCTCCAGATTCTCATGTAGTTGTTTCTTCAGCACATCCAACTCTACAATGGACATTATAGAAGGTGTCTTTGATATTGAAAAATATTTAGGAATAATTTAAATTGAGAACTCAACCTCTCGATCCAGAGGAAAACTAGGAATCTCTTCCAATAATACATTATTTTAATCCCTCATGATGGGAATGTATTCTAACAAGAATCTCTCCACTACCTAAATCATTTGAGATAAAAGTTCTTGCTCAAAAGGAATCAATATCCACACTTTATACAATTATTCTAATAGATATTCATCTTTCTCCTTATACATTTAATGAATTGGAGTATACTTCATGATGTAAAAATGTGATATCCTTTTTCTGAGAGTTGATGTTGGCTTTATATAAAGATAGTCAATCCATTCCCAAGATAGTGTCGAACTACACTGAAGAATGTACGATGAGAGTTTTTGGGACGTTTAGTCCAAAAATGTTAACTGGAGAGAAGTTATATACCATGGAAACATTAATTTCCCAATTTAATATTCTCATAGATAATTTATCCTCCATATTTTGAGGTGGTTCTTGAATAGTTAAACTAATCATGCAAGATATGAAATAATGTGCATTACCTAAAACAAATTGTACATCCACTATTCATAAATAAATAACTAGAGCACCTGTCACCACATCATTGTTTGGATCCACATCATTAGTAGTGATACATCATGTCTTTCCTTTTTTCCTTGGTGGTTGTTGTTGATTTCCTCTGACAACCCTCGAATTAGGACAGTTGATCACATAATTCTGATGCTCCTTGCAGTTGTAACACTGCACTACGTATTGAGTGTTGATTTGAACATTCCTTTATTCTTCTACATTAGTGGGATTCTTCGTATCCATTCTGTAGCGTTTTAGATAAAAGTCCCAAATTTCAACAATTTATGTAAAACCTAGTTCCCTTTAGACAATTCCCAAGATTCTTCTTCCCACAATTTTTACACTTGGGATGGCCGGGCTTCATTCTATCATGGAACTATTTGTGGAACCACCCACATTAGATTCCATTTTCCTATTCCTAACGATGAGCTCATGATACCACCGAGAGTCTCTGATATTCATTTAATCCTTGAGGGAACACAGGAAAATCTCTTTCTAACTGTAAAAATATCAAATCACCAATGCTTTTAATAGACTTGGCTTTTTCCCACTAGTGAATAAATCTACCTTTCATTCAGTGTTCAAGAAAAATACAAAGGTGTGCCTATCAATCCTTGTGAATTTTTCTTCTTATGCCTCGATGGACTCAACTTCCTTTATCTTGAGTTTGATGAAATCTCTTTCCATATGGAGACTTAGGGTTTAGAGAAAATATTTGTTGAAAAACATTCTTTTTTATTCCTCTTATACCATGGAATAAATTTCCTTATAGGGCTTCATATTCTTGATCAGTTTCCACAACATATCATCTTACCCATAAAAACTATAGACTTCCAGCACAAATTTCTATTAATCTAAGCACTAGAGAATATAGAATATCTTTTCAATGGAGTTAATCCACTGTTCTATAAGGAGGGGACATTAAGATCCAATAAAATGGGAGGCATTTTTCACATGTTGGATTTAGAGAAAAATTTCTCTTTACTTGGAGGAGAAGGGTTCTCCACATGATTCAAGTTATTATTCATAACTTAATCCAGCTGAGCAAGTGCTATCATGATGTTTTGAGAACCCGTTCAATCATATCAGGAAAATCATTAGGGAAATCATAACATTCTATATATCATTGATTTTTGTCTCATGTTCATCTATTTCCCACCATTATATAGGAATAATAATTTATAATTAAAGGGATTGAATACTTTTCTATTGATAATAAAAATAAATATTTAAACAAACGAGGATAAACTTATAATGGAGAAGTATATCTGCACATATAATTCCCTATGTATAAATCTAGTTTATCCTAGATCTATTTCTTAACATATATTCTGATGGGCATTTATTGATTCCTTTAACAATATTTTGTACCAAGCTTATGAATTTTCCAAACAATATCACCCGAGAGAATAAAACCAAGAGTATAGCAAGACCTATTGTTGTGCACCAGTTCTCGTTCATGTCTAGCTCAAAGAAGTGTTTTCGGGTTTTACACCTGGGTAAATCCATTCTAGAGGCTATTCTACCTATTTGTATCTATAAATGGATTTATTTTCTTGAAAACCCACTTACTCTATAAATACCATAATTTAGGGGTGTTTTCTTATACTTAGTATCATCCATAAGGTTCATACTAAAGTGATCTATTACTAATCTCTAAAAATAACTAGACCATCCTCAGATATTAACTATAGTGTCCTTATCCTTTTACATATGACATTACATGATTTTTAGAATAATTATACATTAGAGTATAAGCTAAGGATCGTAAATTCTAGTGTCTTAGAAGACTAGTTACACAAAACTAAAAACATGGAAAACACTATAACATTTTGTTATTTAATCTTCAAATTGAGCTTCTAACATCCATTGTGCTCAATCATCTATAATGGGTAACCTGGGGTACACATTAACAAAGGTATGAGATAAATAGACCAATAAGGGAATAACCATAAGAACAAAGCATTAGCACATGGGTTAGAAGGCATGGCTTGATGATATAAAAAGGCATCTACATTTGGAATAATAAAATATAAAAATGGAATCATATTAACATGGAGTCATAATAATGTGGAAGTAACATAAAACATGACTATATCACGATTTAATCCTAACCACCATGACTATTTCACATAATAGCACAAGCCAATGCAAACCACCAAGACTGTCACTCATAGTAGCACAAGCAATGGCTAACTGCCAAGATTTTCTCACATAAACTATCACGAGACTCAACATTACCCAAGGATTTGGATCACTATCTGGTCTTATCCATCTTAAATTCTAATAAATATATTTTCAACATTATTAATCATACATAATCAATCTTACAAAAATATAATGGTTACTAATGGAAAGAATTGGGTACCACAATCATATCACAAAGCTTAACAGATGGGCGTATCAAAAAAGTGTCCATGAAAAAAGGAACTAAAATATTCATGGACATTAATAATGTAAAATAGGCATCAATCATTGTATGTGACATCATGTGGAAGTGAAAACATGTAATAAACTTATTTAATAAATTTTTCTATTAAAACGTTTTTGTGCGGTTTTACGGAAAATACTATAGAGAGCTTAAAATAAAAAAAAATATAAGTGGGCCATGAACTTTTTAATAAAAAACATATTTTTAAAAAACTATGTTGGCTTAAAATAGAAATAAACTGCACTTGAAATCGGGTAAGAATTCGGGAATTCCTTTCAAAAATGTTTTCTTATTCAGAATTATGGAGGAAGAATCACTTAAAAACTTGAATATCCCCAAATGAGAATGAGGGATGGATCTTCAAAGATGGTTTTGTAGAATATACAAAGTATGTAGAAATTGTAAAAAATGAAAATAAAAATTCAATTGGATAAAAATAATGATAGAGAAATCTGAAGGAATATAAGATGTTTGGGTAGAATCCCTTATAGAATATCTGCATGGTATCATGTGTACTTATGAGGGATTAATGTAAGAAAAAGGGGTTTATCACCACTTATAAATAATGAGGGATGTATGTAGTAGGTCATAAATCATACCCCATCATTACTAATTTCACATTAAGGGTCATAACATAGAGGATATTATTGAATAAAATTAAAATAGAGAGGATCACATACCTTAAGTCTGATAGTGTTCTCCAATTGATATTAATGGCAAGAATAATCAAATTATGATAATTAATTAATAACTAGAAAACGTATTTTAAATGTAAATTCTTCATTATAACATTTTTAGTGCATTATTAACCTTTTTTATTGGTTACGAGGTTCAATTTTATTGTTCGGGTCTCTTTTCTTCCATGGTTTTAATTATTAATTTACTTATTTTCTTGAACAAAAAATCTAGTAAAATGGGGAAGGTTGTACAGAATTGGATTTATATTATATTATTGAACAAAGATAAGTTTAAATGGTTGTAATTATAATTTTTTTACTTTGAGTGATGTTGAATCATTATATAAATCATTAATGATAAATGCTTGAATTAATTTGACGATTTTTCTCATTATTAAATCATTTTGTATTGTTATTTTAAATCATGTGTAAAAAAGGATTAAATAAAAACACATATGATAAAATTAGAAATTTAATTTTCTAGTTCAAAAATAAAAATGGTTTCATGACTGGAATAGAAGATGGTAATATAAACTGATTACCCATCATCCTTGAATGTGTTAAATAAACACATCTTGAATGGAGTATTTACTACTACTATAAAAGAAGTGTAAAAGTGAGATGATAATAAATTATTCCATAATCATAACAAAATTACACTACATGTATGTTACTAGTGTTTTCATAACATTTTAATGAGGATAGGTTGGATAGAAAAGAAGACAAATGAACATGGAATTTAAAAGAATGAAAAGAAAGGTGGAATTTACCACTTGATACAATCATCCTTGAAAGCCACTTATGGGGAGAGGATTTGGTCTTTTGATGAGACCAAGAGATTATAGACATGGGGTAGGATCCTAGGGAATATTTTGGCCTAGCATTTGGTAAGGCTCATGGCTTGAGAGGAGTGATGAGAAGAGGGGAGTGTGGGTTGTTTTATAGTGGAGGGGATGATGGTTTTCTTTATATTTTAATCATTAGTTTATTATTTTTTCATAATACAGGAAATATTAATGGTTAATGTGGAAAAAATATGTAATATGTGCATGTGAGTTCTAATCAATGGCCATTTTCATTATCCATGACTCAAACATGATGCATAAAATCAGGTTTTAGCATTTACTGTGAATTATCATATTTTACTATTTATCAAGAATTCAAGTATTTTGGATACCAAAAATTCACCCTAACCATTTCTATAAATGTATAATCCATTAATGAACTCCATTTTTCAAAAATAATTTCATAAATATAATTAATTTAATTTTTTATTAAAATCATAATTTACTTGAAAAATGAATATTTTAAAACTATAACTGATTTTATAGGGATTTAAGAAATTACATAAAGTCCTATAAAATTATCTTAAAACTATAAGACATAAAATTAATAATTTATAAAAACATTTTCGGATAATAATGTTTATTTTAAATTAATTAATTACTTTTAATTAATTAATTCTGACTTACAGAAAAACCAATACTTTCACTATGGTCATATTATCACTTATAAGATGCATAAATTTTATTTATACATCCAAGGGTGAGGTTACTAATCTTTTTGATGATGTACTATTCATAAGTGTCATATTAGTATTCAAAAGTTTCAGTTACTATTCATAATGGTATGTTACTATTCACCAAAAAAATTATGTTTGTCCTATCAGTCTCTAAACAATAGACGATCGCAACTGTGTACGTATGATTTTTGAATTTCAAAACACAGAAGTGTCAAAAATATTTTTAACAGTCACATAGTACTTAGTAGTTCATTGTGTTTTCATTTAATTTGATTATATGAAATAATTATAATATATTTATTTCCATTTATAAAACATTGGGTCGTTACGATAGGATAATTTTATTATATTATCATTTTGTTCGTTACCCAAATTTACCTGATTTACATTTAACTATGGTAAAAATATTACCATAGTTACTATTTATAATATCAAAAAAATTAACCTATTAACATTATTTAGACCCACTGATTTCAAATTAGGAATCAATTTTCCAAAATTCAAAACACTAATTTTTCATTAATTAATTTAAAATTAATTCATGTCGTCAAAACCGGAAAGCAGGTTTTTAAGAAGTAAAAACTATCCAAATATTGACATGTGTTTACATTTAATTTAAATGTGAAATTTCTCACAATGATAAACATTAGATTAATTAATAAACATATAATCCAATAAATCATTAAAATAAATTAAATATATAATATAAATCTATAAATAAATTTTATGAAAAAGCAGTTTTGAATTAAAATGCAGTATTTATCACTATTTATTAATATATAAATTTTATCATAAAATACCAAAAATTTAACCAAATTCAATTTTGATATCCTGCTACCAGAATAAGACATTTATTTTATCAAAAAAAATATTTAAATGTGTTTTAAAAAGGATTTAAAATTGGTGCCCCATCGAATTCATGATAAACTACATTTTTTTAATAATAATTCTTTTATCCAAAAAAATTGAATTTGTTCTTATATCATGTCTAGAAAATATATGATATGAATGTTAATGTTTTATAAAATTCACACTATGGTTAATAATATTCATAAAGGATAGTTTATATCTCATTATACAATAAAATTTTAATAATATATCATAGTTTCGTAAAACTCAGTATTGCGTAAAATGCATGCTATCGAGGGAGGTCCCTCTTGTGTGTAATGAAATCCATGTCAGTATAGTTTTTAGTGAAATATTCCTTTGGTTTTGCGTATAACATAATCCAAACATTGATACTTTTTAAATTGATAAAAATCTATACTAAGTGCTCTGTGAAATGAATTATATAAAAAGAACATAAAATTGTTTGGAACACAAGACAAGAATAGTGATGCGTATACAGAAAGCTAATATGGTGTTGTGTATAGAAAAAGATAATTATGGTGTAGCGTAAAACATAAGACATCAAAAAATTAAAAAGAATCGATCTCTTAAAATATTACGGGCTTACAATATACCCCCTTAAAATTAATTTCTCCCTCGAAATTCATCAGGGTAATAAATGGATTAATGCTTGAAAGTTTCTTTTATAGAATCCCACATTGTAAAACAGAATACTAAAACTTCATTTTAAAAAAGGAGAGATCGAAACATAATGGTTACCCATAGTAACTCATCATTGGGGTTCCACTTAGGATAACATATGTGGGAAGTAAAAACATGTATATGGAAGAAAAAATCTAACTATAATGTTCTGATGGCGAGTGATAGAGAACAAGGTTTGGAGAAAGCTAAAAATCATTAAGCCATAAATTTGTGATGATTTAAGGGACCATCTAATTCATTGGATAAAAGGGTTATAAGATAAAATTTTTGGTTTTCTATATCCTTTCCCTAATGTCCATGATTTTTTCATTAAAATAAATACTTTCTTGATTTTAATTCAATCTCTCTTTTATTCATACCTTGAACAATTTCCACTTCATCTCTTATTTAATTATATGATGTTGAATTTAGAATTTAGGATTTGTTTCTAGATCATTCGATAAAATGATAGATCAATCCACGTATCTCAACAAAATGGTTCGCATAGGTAATCAAATATGCATAAGTCCACCTATTTTGAAATGATACATTAATATATCAAACATCAAATAGAATATAACTTATACAATGCATAAATGGATAAAAATAAAATGCTTCAAAAAACTAAAAATATAAAACATTATAAATAGGTGAATTAAATGGACATAACATTTATATCCCATATCACATATGGTAGTTCTTGGTTAACACGTTCCAAACATGTGAATACCTTTATAATTTATTGTCGTAAAATTTAGTAATAGCATGAATTATGATAGGACCTTATTGAAAACATGCATTCTATGAAAATTATCTTTTTCCCCTCACCTAAAATACATAAAATTCAATATACTGAAACCATGATATCACTTTTTCTTTATATCATTTATGAGGTCATTAATACTATCAAAAAAATCATAATCTCTTTATCCCTTCATTATCCAAAAATCATATGCTTTCCAAAACTATTTCAATCACTTCTCATAGTTACCGGTACCATATTCTTATGTAAATACACAATAGACAAATACATAGATATTGCAATAATTCGTAATACTATAAAATAGATTCTACACCACTATTTTATAATCCCATTACATAAAAACTTAATCATTCAACCACATCATTCTCTTACTCAACATCTCCAATAGTGATTGAAAGTGGTTGACCTTTATCATTGTCCTTAAGTGGTTGTTGGCATCAATAATCATCCACAACCCTTAAATTAGGATTTTGATTAGGATAATGACCTATTTCCTTACACTTGTAGCAGTGAAGTGTGGGTGGTGCATTCCTTGTAGTCTTTTATCTATTCACATCATTAGCAACATTTTTCCCATTACTTCGACACTCAACTGCTCAATGACCTTATTTTCCAAACATAAAACATTTAATATTCCCTTTAATACAATCTCCTCCATTCTTATTTTAACACTTCTATCATAAGGAAAAATTCATCTTCTTTTCACCATTGTTTTGAGATTTCCCCTTAAACTCCATCTTTTGTTTCTTTTCCGAACAATGAGATTTATATGTAACACCAAAATCTATTTCTACTAAGATAGAACAACTCACAATCTCTCCATAGCTAATAAAGTCTGTTATATCAAATTCCCTTCAAAGTCTTTGTTTTATTCCATTGAAGAATCAATCATCATTACCTTCAGGTTGGATGATAAAACTGGAAGCATAGATTGAAACTCTTGTAAAATTTTCCTCGTATGTACCAACAGATTCATCATTTTTTTTATTATTCTCATGGAACTCCGTTTTCTTATTTGTTTTAATAACTTTAGGTAATAAATTATTGAAAAATATCTTCTTAAACTTGTCCCATTAAATGGATTCCAATTTATCTTGGTGCCTTGTATTCTTGATTAGAGTCCACCACTTGTCTGCTTCACCTTTTAAATGATAAATTGCCAAAATAAATTTTTCATGTTCTGAACAAAAATAGATGGATAATATCTTTTCAATGGTACTAATCCATTGTTAAGAAACATGTTGATCTAAATACCCACTGAAACAAGGGGGACATTTCCTCATGAAGGACTCAATGGACTTTTGTTCCCTTCTCTACTAATTTGGAAGTCCAGAATGATTCATTTCTTGTGTACGTATAGCTATAAGATTTTTCATTTTCACTCCCAAAATGTTTGTTTATTCATGAGGACTATCATTTCATATCCCAGTGCATTAATCATTATCATTACTCTTTGGGTTATTTTCATTATATAAATCCCAATACAAATAGTGTGAGAGGAAAAAAATTGTACTACGAAAAAAAACATAATAATTGGAGAGTACATTCAATCTATAACATCTTAGGTTTAATTATTTGTTATTCATGATCATTACCATAATTCTAGGACTGTAACCTATAGTTAGACATACCCATAGAGACTTCCCTAGACATTCCTTCAAAATATCTTCGGGGATCTCACTTCTGTTTTCGAATCCTAGTTTCTAAATGTTGATTAATTATTTTCTCTAATACCGTTTATAGTGAACCAGGATTAACGTACAGGACATTAAATTTATTTTCCAGAATATTAAATTCATTACTAAAATATATGTTCAAATACCATATGAGTTTAGTGTCTCTGTAAACGTAGAACATAAACTTCTAACTTCATAAAAGATCATCAACATGTCCCATAAATAGATTCTCCTTTGGGTTTCCTACCTAAAACCCTTATTTTTATTCTAGGTAAAATAAATTATAAAAAGGGTGAGCTCAATTCTTATAAAGGGTAAACATTGGGAACATATAATAGTCCAAAAATATAATAATGTAAAAACATAAACATAAAATATAAATATCAACATCTTGAGTCATGAAATAAATCTTGGCAGCACATAAAGAATAAATCATAAAGGAACATTAACCATGATAAAATAGCATTGCCCTAAAACATGGGACTGTGTAAAATAAACAACCACCAAATATTATTTCTATAGTATCCAAGGAATTTCTACCAAGACCATCATAGTGGAAAAAATTGATTACTGAACTAGGTTAACAAGCCATTCCATCCATGTATTACTGAACCGTACCTACATGTCATTGCATCCCTATATTACTAAACCATATTTACTTGAGGTTCCATCCATTTCTATCTCATAAGATATAAATCATTACCCAGTTCATAAGAGGAAGATATAGTTCCCAACTATCTCATAATTAAATCATTCTTACAGGTTCCACAAATTCATAAATAATTCATCATAGCATAACCAAAAAATAAAATGGATTTCATAAACAACATTCCATCATAACATAATTCATGTAAAATAACATTCCATAAATAACACAATCAAATCATATTAATAATAGGGATAAAATAAAAACACTACTTAAAGAGCATCATCTTAGATGTCAAATAATTTTTATAAAATACATGAACATAATTCTTGAGGAAAGTATCATTTCTTGTTCAAAAATAATTTATTTCCACAAAATGTCATGCAGTTTAAAATAAAATAATTTAGTTGAAAAGAATCTTTAAATTTTTATAAGAAGTGTCTTGGAAATAAGGCCTTAAGAAGACATAAAAATTATTTCTTTCCTTATATATTAAAAATACATTCTTTTTGTACTCTTTCATGAAAATTCATATAGTACCTCGTATGGAAAATGATAGAAAGATTACTTACATACCATGTAATAAAAGTAAAAACTGGATAAAAATGACATTAAACATACATATAAGAAATCTAAACATTATATGAAATCATTTTTAGAAAACATGGACATAAATGGTAAATATAACCCTAGTAAATACTTATATATAAACAATCATGGCTAAAAAGGAGATTGTGAAATTATCCCTTTCCTTAGCTATGATATCTTCCCTATGTGTCATAAAGTCATGAATAGTGGGTTTTGACATATCATTAACTCTTAAAAAAACTATAATAATTTTTATGATATCATATATGATTAACTTATGAATTTATATTACCCATTTATTTATCAATTCCATGTTAAATAAATGTTTTGGGTATTAATAGTTTTATTTTTCATACATTTTTTGACTTATTTTTATTATTAATATTAGATAGATCATGATTTAATTAATTAAATAATTTAAAACATTATTTATATATCATAGAGAATCAGTATTTAAATATATACATTATATATATAAATGAAATGAAATACATTGTTCATTGATATGATATGTCATACGTACACATGAACATTGTTTCTGTTTCCTTACTGAGTTGAATGGAAGAAAGTAACTGATATATATATATATATGAACCTAGTAACCTTATTTTTTCATATATTTCATGATTTATTATATATACTACATAATCATTCTTGAATTGTAAATGTGGAGAACGAATATCATCACATCGTTGAGACGGTCGGCTGTATGTATGTATGAGTGACAATATCATTCACATAATGGTTAAATAGTATAGAATTGGATGGTATATTAATTATAAGAACAATTAACATGTTAAATTTTTTATTTACATCCATTATACTCATTAATATTCCCATACAAATAAAGTATTGTTGAATAAAAAATTACACCATGGCATGAATATGGTAAGTCGTACGCACACATGCATGTTGATATTATTATTCGAAGGATGGATAAAAGGAGATATAAGGTTTCTACAAAATTATAATAAAATATCATCATGAAGAAGATATTTTATTTATTACTTTATTATGACAATAACATAAGAATAGGAAGTAGAAGAAGAAAAGAATATTGAAAGAGGTTATAAAAGAATTTTCTCTTTTTCAAGTATCTCCTTCTGATATTCACAAACGGTCTCCCTATGAAGGATTTCCACCCAAAGTGTTCCATTATATTAGGATGGATGGATTTTGTGAGTTTATTTTTTCAATTTTTGGTTGATCCAATGGTCTTGAAATGTGTGTGAAATCTGGAAGTGGTGGTGGCCTTTTATAAGAGGGAGGAGGGTCACATTAAAAAATTCTTGAAATATTAATTTCTTATAAATTTATTTTCGGTTTAAAATGGACTCAAACTCATTTATTTAGAATATAAGATGGTTATTAGTTGAAATAAATTCATCCAAAAAATTTAGACATGTTTTGATTTAATTTTAAACCTTATCATTTTTATTTGTCTGTATTTAATCTATTTAATTTTATTTGTGGCAATAAAATTATAAATACTAAATTCTTATATATATTTACTTATGTGTTGTCAATTTTTCCATAATTTTATAATTAATGACATTTTAAACCGTAAAATTTTCACATCATAATTTTTAAATATTTTTGTGATTTTTAAATAATTTAATAATATGTTAATTTTATAAAATATCAATAGTGTCAATTTTGACACTATTTATGTATTTGAATCTAAAAAAATTTAACACAGAATTAATATTAAAAAAATTAATACACTTATAACATTTCTTAGTCACCAATAAAATTTTTGGGGGAACATTTATTAGTTCATATGATACATATTTTAATATTTTTAAAACAATTTATTTGATATTGTTATCAATAAAATAATTTCTAAATCACTATTGTGACATCATTAATTATAATTATATAGTCACTAAAATTTATAATCAAATTAAAATGATGTAGATAATGTAATTATATTTTTGGAGACTATTTGGTTTCTATGTTTTATGAATCTTATCACTATATTTAAATTGTTATACTTATAAGATGTAATAGAGTGACATGGTGTCACTTTCTTTTATTTTAATTAGAATTATGTCACATTCATGGACAAAACTACATTAAATTGATCAATTCAAACCCTTTGGTTATATTGGTCGAGTTTAATTCATTCAATAAGTCTTTTTTGATCATAGGGTAATTTTATTATCTTAATCATATTGTTTTTACCCTAATTTATCTTATTTACATTTTACTATGGTAAAACAAATTACCATAGTTACTATACATAAAATCCAAATGAAATAAAAGATCCTATTGGCATTATATGGAATATTTGATTCACATATGGAATCCATTTTCCAAAATTCAAGGCACAAAAGTTTCATAAATTTATTTATTATTAATTCTCATTGTCAAAATTGGAAAGTAGGTTTTTAAGAAGTAAAACCTATCAATAGATTGGCATGTCTTAATGTCCAATTTAAATGTAAAATTAAATATAACTACCATAATATTATAATAAAAAATAATCAAATTACCCTTTAAAAATAATAATAATAAATCTATCTATATAAATAAATTATTTGAAAATGAAATTTTGAATTAAAAGGAATTATCTTTCACAATTCATTAAAATATAAATTTTATCTGAAAAAATAATAATTCAACCAATGTAAATTTTGATATCCATGTTCCAAATAAGATGTTAATTTTGTCAAATATAGTATATAAAAATTTAAAAAACAATATTTAAAATTGTAGTGCTATTAAAAGGCAACAAAACTACAGTTTTTGAATAATTCTTCTTTTATCCAAAAAATTGAATTTGTTCTTATATCAGGTCTAGAAAATACGTAAAATGGATGTTAATGTTAAATAAAATTTAAAATGTTGTTAACACTATACATAATGGCTAGTTTATATCAAATTAAATAATAATAATCTAATAATATATCATTGTTTATTGAGGCACAATATTGCATACCATGCATGATATCGAAGAAGGTCACTCTTTCATGTAATGGAAGCCATGTAAGTGTTGCATTTATTGAATTCATCCATTGGTGTTGCGTATAACATAATAAAAACATAGTTCTTTTATACGTTGAACAAAATCTATACATAGTGTTTTGTGAGATGAATTCTATCAAAATAATTTGAAATTGTTTGTAACACAAGCCATGTATAGTCTTGCGTATATGGAATGCTAATATGGTTTTGTGTATAGAGAAATATAATCTTGGTGTAGAATATAACACATGATATCAAAAAATTAAGAATAACCTATCTCATAAAATCTCAGGGTGATAGAGGTTCCTAGTTTAAGGTCTTTGAATTTCAACCATAGAGTTTGTTGATAGGCCCATAGATAGAGACTCAAGAAATCCCTACATCTCCCTTAAATAGGATAATTAAACTATATGAAGTCCTGAAATCCCGTACAGTTTAACATCATGTGGTAAATGCATAGAATATTCGATGTGAAAAGTGGAAATAATGTTCTGTATGGGACCGAGATCGATGATCCATGTTTCAGTACATATCCCATAAGAATGGGAATCAACACATGCGTATTTTTGGGAAAAAAGTTGGCATTTGGTATTTCATGTTCATTCTTCTTTTGTTGCAGTTTTTTTAGTGCCTACCCCATGAAGAAAAATTTGGGCATCCCTACAGGAATCAAGATGTGGGATGGTCTTGATAAGTGGCATGGTGAATGGCTGGTTCCAAGAGTAATTTCTTATCAAGTCAGAACACCACAATGTTATCTCATTTTTCATCATGCTTCTAAGATGATGATGTCATAGTGTAAGGTTATATGACAGGACCAACCAATGAATTTTAACTTCATGTGGTAAGGATGAAATTGTTTAACATCCCAAGGGACGAGTTAGCATAGTAAAATGTTTTACGACATAGATTAATGAAATATTAGTTTAAGGTCATAGAAATCAGACCATGTGCTTTTCTAGCCTTCTATGTGTGTATGAACCAACCAAAACACATAATCCCACCTGATCCCTACTAGGTTTCAGATATAGAGAGTGATGTCATGCTATCTCTATCACATGAGAGTGTACAACATTGAATGGGAAATGTTGGTTGTGAAAATATAACCATACCATCATTCATACTCTATGTGGTTGGATGCACGAAGGGAAACCCCATGGGAGTGAGAGACAAATAATAATATAAGGGAAGGAAATTGTTAATCCCCAAATCTTATATTTTGTATGAAATGGTGGTGGCGTAATGATGGAGGATAACTAATGAACTTTTTCAAAACACAATATTTATATCGTGTATCATAGGAAGGGAATAAAAAATTAAGGTTGATCACTAACCAAATTTGAGGTATGGGAATTATCTCAAAAATTGTATTCAAAATCCCACAGGATGATGGCATAGCATGAAAAGAAATACATGAGGTTGGTAATTCATACCGTTACGGGGTCCCTTAATACGTGAAGGATTATGAAGACCCAAATAAATGGACACATGAGGCATGGATATAATGAGAGGGAATATATCCTTTGGTTTAATTAGATCTATCCTTAGGATTTGGGTTACTGAGGGGTTCTCTGAATAGTATAATGGTCAGGATTATCTAACCTAAATCACTCAGTTTAGGGTCATAGTGTTCAGACCATATGTGCCTCTTTTAAGGTCGTGTTTGAGGGACAAACCCATTCAGTTTAACGTCATGTTGTGAGGATGAATTTTTTTTCATGGTTTAACACTTTTTGATTGGGATATTTTAGTCATAAAGGGGAATTATATAGGGAAGTAAATACACCAATGTGAATAAAGACCAAGAAGGTATCATCACACCACACATTTCAAGAGAACACATGAAAAAGGGCCAATAGGGCAAGATTATGATTTTCCAGTTAGGGTTAGGGATAATGTATCTATTCATCTCTATATATACTACATGAGAGAAAATAAATATATATGTTGTTTTGGGAGAGGTAATGGCAGATGACCAATGTGGAAGAGGGTAAATACCATCTCAAATTAAGAAATCATGTATGTTATGCCATATATTTTCTTGCGTACTTGGACACTAAAAATCATCATTTAAGCTTTCATAATTTAGACTGTAAGAGCTGGAGATGTGCGATGTGGAACCATAAGGTAACATGATGTGAATTAGGTCTGAGGGGGTCTCAATCTAGACCATACCTTCCTGAGGATAAAACCTATAACAAGAAGGGGGAAAACGAAAAAAAATTATGTGGTTGTGTCTGGAAACAAAATGTTTGGGCGTCACTACAAATCCCTAAGGGTTGGAGTCACATCACATGTAGGGGATGACCAGTTCCAAAGGGGAATCATCTTCTCATGTGTAGATTCCATAGTGCTGGGTAGTTTATCATCATAGAACACAAATGCAAAATGTTTAGTTTAATGACATTCAATTAGGATGAGGTTAATCATGCAATTTATCATTGTTAACAGGATGTTGGGTATCTTATATTATGGTGATAGTGATTGGGCCATAATATGAAACATCATAAGGGGATGAACATGTAGTACAATGTTATGAAAAACTTGATGTAAATTAGGAAAACCGAGTCCCCACACAACACAACACATTCTTGGAATAACCATGGAAAAACATGTAAGAGATCATTGTTTATGGTCATAGAGTTTAGACCATTGGTATTGCATATCTCCTCTATGTGGGTATGACCCTTCCAAGACTCCAAAGCCTACGTGATTCATGCTTGGTGTAGGAATGAAGGAGTGATTTCATGATTTTACACTTACATATAGAAGTATACAACATAGGAATTGAGAGGATGGGATCAATAGTGTCCTAACGAAATAGATTGTACTTATCCAACCACAACGGTTCATTAAGGTACAATGATAAGGGTGTTATAATTCTTCCTATACAAAAAGAGGTGGAAATACTGAATCACAACATCCAACTCTTGGGACACAATGAGGGTGTCATGACAATGGAGGATAACTATTGGAAATATTCGAGACACAACATCCACATCATGTCACCTAGAATGAGAATAAACACATGAAGGTCAACTGTTGAACATATTTGAAATGAAATACATGCCTAAAAATTTCATTTGAAATATTTTAGGAAATGGGACCAGGATGGAAGACAAGCCATGAGGTCTAGCATCCATAGGGTTTGGTCATCCATTTAGATGTGAAATATGACGGAGACCCAAATAAAATTCCACCCTAAGCATATTGGTGGAATGATTAGATGTCAATGTAAAATACAACACACTATAATCCACACCAAAGTGCATCTTTTCATGTTAATTATTCATAATAGTGGTCAAAGAATTCCATTTAGGGTAGGTGAGTCGATCAGATGAGTGGATGAATGAAGAAAAATGGGGTGATGAACCTGGGGTTGGATTGGTTGTGAAAATGTTTGTTCATTCCAATGTATCATGCATGGGAAATAATCAAGTTATATGTAATTATGGAATTCCATGAATTTTAACTCCATGTTTCAAGTACATTGGTTACCAAATATTTTATATTTATGTTTCTAGTACATTGGGTGGGATAATTTCCCGAAGGGGATGCGCTTGGTGTGGTAAAATAAACTTGGTGTGAATGAAGACAAAATAATTTCACCCCACACCATGCACTCCTAAGAGGGTACTCATGTAAATTGGATAGATTAATATAATCTTTGATGGGCCCAAATATGTAATTTATTAGTGTTATGAACTATCCCATAAGGATGGGAATCAAGAAAAATCAAATTCTAGAATTTCTTGTAGTTTAACATCATGCAATAAGGATGAATCAATAGTTTTGTATCATGGATAACAAAATTTTCACATTCGTTTTTAAGTTCATGCAGAAAGGACCATAAATCCTGTGTATTTTAGCATATTAAATTCATGATATAAGAGTTCAACATCATGTGGGATGTGATAGACTATATTTTTTGGTGGTATAACATGAACCATATGGTGAGGGAAAAAGGATGGGAAAGGATGAATGAACCTATGGCTAGACCCAGAGACAATATGTTTGGGAGTTCCTACGTAACCTATGAGGGCAGGAATCTACCCACATGATGATATGAATTGACTAGTATTTTTACAATCATTTGGTAAGGAGAAAATAGTTTAGCATCATGTGGGTTGAGAAATATCATATTTTAAGGTCGTAAAGCTCAAACCATGAAAGAGAAACTGTGCAGTTTATCATCATATAGGATGATGAATCCTATTTGTTTAATTCCATGAGGTAAAGAAGCTCAAGAGGAATTGTGCAATTTAACATCATGCGGGACATGCAGTTTAACATCTTGTAGGGTGGTAAAAAGGGTTCTTATTCAATGTACTGCTTCAGTTACATGGAATTTGTGGGAGGAGTAATTATATGGCCCTCCAATGTGACCATTGAATATACACCACTAGGGTACGCCTTGTGGATAATATAGGGTCCTTCTAAATTGGGGTCCAATTTTGGTAACTTCCATCCAGGTTTCATTAGAGTCCATACGAACAATACTATGTTAGCATGAAATAAGATGTGGAGAGGGATTTTCTTGATAAAATCCCTAGCTATCTTGTTTTGGTGCCTCTCTAGATTGTGAAAGGCGCAGAGTGTTTTCTCGTTGAGGGATTCCACCTCATATAGAAATACATATACAACTATATATGGCATATTATTCTCATATACAGCGGTATGAAGTGATGTAAACTAAAAATCATTGGCCTGGACCACATATGTTCCTCACACCAGGGAATATGGCGTCACTCCATTGGAAGTATGAGTCATTGTACATTAATTCCATATAGAATTTGGGAGCATGTATGACTAACTCATCATATTCTAAGAAACAATGTTTTGAAAAATGTTATATAGGGTCTTATTGAGTTATTTGATATTCTTATTTGATTGTTCATGGTAATGAGAAGTATAGCTAGACCAGAAGCTATACTTGGTGTACAATTTCATCAGTTAATCTTATCAGAATTTGGTGTTGTTATCAGTGAGGATTGAGTGAGGGAATATGAATATTTTATTGAGGTTGGGTCTCATGAAATAAATGATATAATAGGCCTCTATTTCCTCGAATAGAGTCTTCTCTTTCCACATAGAGAACAATCTATCATGGCCGTAATGAACCTGCACTGGCGAGTTATCAGTGGTGCATATAGTTCCATGACATCGAGTCCCTAGACCCTAAAGGTCCAAGATTACATAGTTGTATTGAGTTGTTCTTGTTTTGATGAAAAATATTGGAATGGATTTAACATTCATGACACCTATTGCGGAAATAAACACAGTCATGAACCATGGTGGGATAAAAGTAGTCCAACCATTCAGTATAATGGTAGAGTTTCAACCCATCTTAATGAGATCAACATGAAAATGCATGAAAATCCTACATAGCATGGGGGATCTGGTCTCCTTGAATAAAATTAAGGAAAAATCCATTGAAACCTCATTTTTAGTGGATTTCATCAAGGTTGGGGACACTTAGGATCATGAACTATACTAGACGTCGATGGATTCACTCACGTTCAGCTCTGTTCATCAGGATATTTTTGTATTGGAGTTACTTTAAAAGGTATTCCCTAATCAAGGAACTCATCTTTTGTGGAAGGGGGGCTAGGTCTCTCGATGCGGATGTAGCAGGGGTAATATGGCTTACCCACTGGCTATCATCATCATCCATAGTGACATGAGAGATGACCCTTTGATGGTGTACATGGATAATCAAGTTGTCCTTTTCAACCACTATAAGCGATACTAAGAGGATTTAAAAGGCATCATATTGACCATTTGGTGACCAGGGAACATGAGTTACTACTCGCCAAGATGGAAACAAAGCCATTAGCTGGAAAATATGCTCTAACTAGGGAACGAGCTCCAACTATCTAACAATTTAGTCACCTTTCATCCAGTAGATGACTAACTTAGAGTCCCCCTTCACATGTAATTTGGGAGACAAATCTCAAGGTCCATCGTGAAACCTATGAATATAGACAGACACACCACCTAATTTTGGGTGAATCCTTCTAACAATAAGAATGAATAGGGAAAGATGACATGTGTAGGCCTAAAGATGTCAATATCTAGGCATATCTTATTGAGTCTGGAACTTTTGAGCCTTCTACCGATCGGGATCTGTGAATAACCATCAAATTTCATATGCCAACACAACATTGACTGATCCACAGAATGTCTAGTGTCATCTGAGAATTCATGATCCTGAGACTGGTCTATAGGGGATGGATGAGCGACCAAAAAAACATCCATCTCTTGACCCATAGAAACTTTCTATGGAACAAACCTGATGTTGAACTATTGAAGGATCGATTCCCATTGAGCTATATGGACCATCAATATAGGATAGTTCAGAATATACTTTAGTGGATAAATATGGGACACCATTGGTATCTTCTAGTGACACAGATATTTCTACAACATTTTCATTACAAAAACAAGTGTGAGGAACCTCTTCTTAATAGATGAATATATAGTCTAATTTTCAAGGAGAAAGTGGCTGACATAGTATAAACAATTCTATATCACATAATTATTCATCTGGGAGAGAATAACAATGAGGGATCATTCTTGGGAGGTTACCTAAAGGACCTACTATGTTCAAGAAATTGTTGGCATCAATACTAGAGGTTATAGAATGTACTACTTAATCATCATGAAAGTGGTCTCGCACTCATCATTCCATTGATAGATGACACCATTATTCATGAGTTTGAATAAAGGGGCTTACACTTTCCATCCAGATTCGTAATTAATTGATATATGTAAGAAATGAGGCCTTGAAAACCATGGATCTCTTTAACTCGGATGAGGCATATGACTGACTGTCTTGATATTTTTAGGATCACTCATGATGCTTTTATATCTGATGAAAAAGGATAATATCATTCTAGAGGTGATCCCGAAGACACACATCGAGGGTTTAATCTTCAGATGATGGTAACATATGTAGCTGAAAACATTATCAAGATGTCTGAGCCGTTCCTGACACTAGATAAATTTGACCAACAAATCATCCACATAGAATCCCACTAGTGTCATGAGGATCGGTTTAAATATGAGGTGCATATCCCACTGATAGTTGGATCCTACATTCTTCTGATTAGAAGGAAGTACTCAGTAATATATTATACCTTATGGTGATATATAGGCGTCGGAATCCCAATATTCAGGGGATATACAAATATAGTTATATCTTGAATATCCATCCCAGAAAAAGAAATCTTTGAACCCAGCAGTGATGTCTATCAATAGCACTATCATTGGATGTGGAATGTTTTCTTTCAAACTATGGATTATGGGGTCCTAGAAGTCAATGTACACTCTGATCTATCTGTTCTTCATCCTGATATGAATTACATTGGATAAACAATGGGGTAATGGACTTCTTGGGAGAATTTGTACTTGATGTGAATATAAAATTCAGCTTTCTCCATGGAACTTGAGAGGAGTTCACCATTCTGGGAGTTTTCTTGAACCCACAATGACTTACTAGGAGACCAATATTTTGGATGGATACATTATGATCTAGTCCTATATTTCATCATAACTCTATGAAAATACATATGGATGCTTCCTAAAAAAACTCACATATTTTTGTTCTTCCTCTACTGGCATAGATGCAGTGATCAATTTTGGCCTCGGGGTTGCCTCAGTTTCAAGATTCACCAATACCAACTAATTTGAGTCGGGGAAACACCTTCCTCGATCATGAGAGGAGTGTATTCCATATCCTCTTTGTCATTTTTAGGTGATAGGATCATCAACAGGGAGTATTTCTTCTAAGGTGGATAACCCTATTTGGATGTCGGTGGAAGCCGGAGCGGTTATATAATCTACATCAAGAAACACATAAACTGCTAAAACCATAGAAAAAAGGTATCAAACGTTATTTCTTCATGAATTCAACCATGGGGTCACTCTTGATAATATCAATGTAGTATTGGTGTGATGTCTTGAGTCAGTTCAACACATCTTGGCAGAAAAAAAGGTATAACGTACTTCTGTTTCCATATGGAGAACATTTAATACATCATTGCGGTATGGGGATTTAGTATGACTCATGACTCATTTGAATAAGAGTAAAAAGTGAAAATATGATGTTCCATGTACATGGGAATGCTCTTGAAAGTCCTTCCATAGATGAAAAAATTAGTTTCCCTCGTCCATGGTTGTTTCCTTCAATTAGTGAATCAGGGGGATAAAAGTGTCATGAAAATCTATCCATGGGTTGACTATAGCAGTGGTGTGCTCAAACTCATTGGAATAAACTTGTTTGTCCCTAATCTAGAAATATTCATTATCTATATAGTGGGCTTCAAAAGGGGTAAAAATATACACATCACCTTAGAGAATTCCCACTCAACCATCAATGGAATACATAATGCATTTTTGGTACAAGAATACAACTAGTGCATGTAGATAGAGCCAGGGTCTACCCATTAGCGTATTGTAGGTGGTGTCCTATGAGAAAACCATGAATTCAGTGCTGGAAATTAGGCAACAAAATTGGTTATTTAGGGAAATCATTGCATTCAAAATTTTCTCTTTCCTATCATAACCATCAATCAGTAGGTTATAGGAACTTAGATCTTCTTCATTCAGTCCCAGATTGTGGGGGATCGAGTCAAGATGAGGTTAATCTAAGAAAAGGTTTCAAAAAGAAAGCAACATACATCCCATCCATTGAACTAACTAGTGATTTACAACTAAAATATGTTCCCCTATATCGAAGAGCCTTCATCTTCTCATAGGAATGAGATGATGGATTGGTATTCATCTTTGTCAACATCCTCTATATGCTAGGCTTCTACAACTACTATGTCTTTTTCGAATAGGAGGGGGCTCCATAAATCCTATTTTAGGGATTTACGTATCTCTTATGATAGACATAGATCCTCAAGGATTAAGATATTGGTAAGAATGATCTAATGGTGCTTAACCACAACATTCTTCTGTGATATATCCATATTTCATATGGTAGGAAGTTTTGATGCGGTTGGAGGTATGATAAATGAAACAGATCGATGTGGTGGATTTTGGTTGGTGCTGGAAACATCCTGTTGCTCACTTGATGACTCACACAAAGTGACTGCATGATGAATGCTGGATTGAATTTGGTTTGGTACCAAATATACGTGGTTGATTTTTATGCAAGCATAATGAATCTTCCTACTGGAGAAGCACAAACGATAGTGGGAATGAATCTGATGAGAAAGGAGGATAGGACTATGTGTGATGAGGTATGAAATGAACCTATTGTCTAGTCTCAGTAGTGTTAGTGAATTGGCTAGAAGCACTTGCTTGAGCATCCTGATGATTCACATAGCCATAGGAGCATCAATGATGGTGTCGACCTGGGATGTTAGGAGGAGCTTCCTGACACTTCTCATCATTGGGAACCATGAAATTGTCCATCAATTCGAAAGTATTAACGGATGAATACATCTAATAACCCCTTTAGGAATTTTCAATCATTCGGATAATTTTGTGGGTGATTCCATCCAATATTTTTGGATGGCTTCAGCACTAGTAGGGGGATTTACTTTCCCTTACTCCATCGACACCTTCTTCTATGAGTTTGAGAAAGATGAGATGTGCATGTAGCTGTGGTAGTTGGAAGAAGCATTGAAACTTTATAAGGATCAGGATGATTTAAAAGGACATATCAATCCATGGGAATGAGAAACTACCCTATGAGAAATCTTGTTTTCATACATTAGATATGAATGATTAGATTCCTTCATTTATTCACCCCTAGTTTTGTTAACAGGCATTGGGGAAACTCACGCTACCTATGTCGGGGCCAGAAATAACCTGACTATATTGCTATTTTCCTTATCATAGATCCAATCCTTAAAAAATATAAAATTTTAATGTACTTCCAATGGATAAGTTATAGTGGAAATAGTTGGGGAAATCAGTGAGATCATCCTCTTGGGGTCTCATGTATTTTGGTAATCTCTAAATTTTCTGATCCATGGATCTCCAAAAATAACAGGGGACCTTAGCTTCATCAAATGAGTAGGTATGATTTCTTCTATATAGGCAATGGGAGACTTACCATTATATGGGGATGGAGACTTATGAAGATATAAAACATGATTGTCTCACCTAATCCGTATTAGTTCATTATGTTTCCACATCTACCAATTCTGAAGAGGGAGATGTTGAACCTGAGGCTGAGCTAGAGAATGTTTCTTGTGGTGATGCTACAGATGTTGTGTCTCTACCAATAATGTTTATAGTGTCTTGGGGGCCTCTATGTATGAAACATATGTTTTCTTGGGCTTATAGTTTCTTCTTTCTAGAGATGTGGGAGGTAATGGTCATGGATTCTTAGGCTACTATAATGATTCATCTTGGAACTGGGCCTTGTTTGAGAAATCATGGAAGCCACTTAGAATGTTCTAAGTGATTTTGGATGGGACCAATTCAGTTTTTTATGTTACCCATTACCATCATCATCGGCTTCTCTTGAGTCAATTTATTATAAAATTAATGTGTGAGTCCCTTCCACCCAACAATAAAGTCTGCAACATGTTCATCAGGCCATTGTGTTCACATGAAGAGTTAGGTAATACTGCTTTTTCTAGTGGTGGAGCTGAAATGATGCACAAAATTACTATGAAATATTCCTAACCAGCTATGGACCCAATTGGTAACTCCCTATATCAATTTAACTAATTCCCTTTCCATTTCTATATTAATCACCTTATCTTGTTGACTTCTTAATGCAATGGAGTTTCCATCAAAGTTCCACACCTTGAAATAAATTAGGCCAGATACTAGAGTGGGCCTCCTGTCCCATTGAAATTGGTGAAGGTAGGATTCTCGAAAACCAAGGGTGATGGAATCTCATCCACGAATGTAATATATGGCTATCTATCAAGTAGGATTTCCTCCTGTTAGTTTTTAGGAGACCTAAGGTGGGAAATAATAGTGGCCATTATATTATCTTAATGGGGGTTCTTTTCTTGATGACGATTTTTAACCAATAGTGCATTGGTGGGCTCTTCAACATGATATATCGGTTCAATAGCCCATGGAGCAACTGATGGAACAACCTAAGGAGCTATTAGGGGAATTACCTCCACATAATCTAGAAGAATAACCTTAAGGGTAACCTATTTCTGAAACTTTTCCTAGGGTGTGAGAATTCGTCTACTTGAGGATGACGAGGATGCACTTGCTGTTGCCCCACATTCCCACATTCCAGAGGCGAGCGACATCTGATCCTTATTTGGGGATGTTTTCTCCTTTATTGAAATGAGATGATGGGATGTCTGTTCTAATTTTCGTGGATTCCTCCTAGAAACGCGTTACGTAGTCCGGGTCTCCCTTATAGACTAATACTTTTTTCATGAAACTCTTCCAGTGCCATATCTTCATGGACACTGGTTAATTACATTACTTATGTAAGGATATGCCATTGGGTCCGGTCAGGGAATCAACATTCGATCGGGGAGTAGTCACGTTGGACATCACTGGCATGTTTGGATGTTGGAACACTAGCTCCTCTGGGTTTCTTTCCCTTATTATAGGGATTCATGACGGTATTGAATCCCGAGGAGTCCCACAGTGAATGCGGGGAATTATTTTCCATAGGCATGTCTCTGAATTTTTCCTCAGCTTCCCATGATTAACATAGGGTATGAGGCGAGTGTAACATCTATCAAAGACAGATCTGACTAATCAAAACACTGACTAGAGTGTATCATATGGGCATAAACCCTGGAGGACACACTAATATTGGGGATAACGTGTGGTTATTTACCCAATTGTTGTTAAATGGAATGGGAAATAAGGTGTCATGATCCCACTGGGGTGTATCTGCTCGGGTAATAATGAATATGGATAATGGATGGTTAAATCATATGGATGGTGACTGATATAGTGTCGACTCGAGGGCGACGGTGATGTTGGGATTGAGCCTCGATGAGACCTCCTACATATCCCCGTCGCTGGGAATCAAAGTCCACATAGTTAGAAATGGGTTATAGGACTAGGGTGTATGCAGAAGACAACAACCTGATGATATATTGAGGCTTATGCCTGGTAAGAAGTTCGAGGTTGGTCTGATTCCACTAGGACGGACCAGTGATATGTGTCCCAAGAGAATGGATGATTGAAACATACCACTAGGTTTGGGTTGACAATGGATTACTATTGAATGGTGTTTACAACTAATTACCATTGGATGTGGACACAATGGCTTACCGTGGGAAAGGTGACATTTTAGTGTCAAGTGGGACAAAAGGGGCGTACAGTTTAATGCCAAGAAAAACTGTAGTGGACCAACATGATGTAGTCAGGACCAATGGTTATTGGGAATGAAGTTTAGGGATGTCTCCTACGTAACTTTCCTTTTCAATAATCAAATTCCATATTGTTCGGAATGGTTTGTTTAACCGACGTGAAGGGGTAGAGACCAATGGTTGTTGGGCTTGAACCTCAGCGAGGCTTCCTACCTACCTTGCCTTGGAAAATATCAAAGTACACATAGTTCAGGCTGGTTTTTGGGGCTTACACTCTAGGCTGCCTAGTATGTGGGCTTGAACCTCAAGGAGGCTTTTTACATACCCTGCCTTGGTAAGGATCAAAGTCCACATAGTTTAGGAAGGGTGCGGGTGAATCGACGTGAAGGGTGCCAGTACCAATGGATATTGGTCCTGAACCTCAGGGAGGTTTCCTACATACATTACCTTAGTCAGGATCAAAGTCCACATAGTTCAGGATGGTGTTGGTGAATCGATGTGAAGATGGTTAAAAAACAATGGTTGTTCGGATTAAAACTTAGGGAGGCTTCTTACGTACCTTTCCTTGGCAAGGATCAAAGTGCACGTAGTTTAGGATGGTGTTGGTGAACAGACGTGAAGATGGGTAGGAACCAAGGTTGTTGGGATTGAAGCTCGGGGAGGCTTCTTACGTACCTTGTCTTGGTAAGGATCGATGTCCATGTAGTTCGTAAAAGTTGGTGAACCAATGAAATGATGGGTAAAAACCAATGGTTGTTGGGCTGGAACCGTAGGGAGGCTTCCTACATACCTTGCCTAGGAAAGGATCAAAGTCCACGTAGTGCGAGAATGGATTCTGAACTGATGTGGAGGGAGTCGAGATGAACGGTTGTTGGGATTGAAACTTAGGGAGGTTTCCTACATAACTTTCCATGGAAAGGATCAAAGTGAATGTATTTCTTGAAAGGTTGATGAACTGACGTGAAGGAAGTCAGGATCAATAGTTTTTGGGCTTGATCCTCAGGGAGGTTTCCTACGTACCATGACTTGGCAAGGATAAAAGTCCACATAGTTCGGAATGGTGTTGGTGAATAGACATGAAGATGGGTCGGAACCAATGGTTGTTGGGCTTGAACCATAAAAAGGAATCCTACTTACCATACCTTGTCATGGATCAAAGTCCACGTAGTTCGGGATGGTGTTGGGGAACCGACTTGAAGATGGGTCAGAACCAATGGTTGTTTGCCATGAACCTCAGGAGGGCTTCCTATGTACCTTTCCATGGTAGGGATCAAAGTCCACATAGTTCGGGAAAGGTTGGAGAACCAATGTTAAGGGAGTTTGGACAAATGGTTGTTAGGCTTGAACCTCAGGGAGGTTTCCTCCGTACCTTTCCTTGACAAGGATCAAAGTCCATGTAGTTAATGATGTTGTTTGGGGCATGCACTCTTGGCTTCCCTGAGATGATTTCATGGTTGATTCTTACTCAAAGCCCACGTGATCCATGCTCAGTGTGAGAAAAAAGAGGTAGCAAATACATGACGTTCATGTCACGATGTGGCGTCCATGGGAGGTGGAATGGGATGACATTTAATTAGCATTCCAAAATGGAAACAAGGGATTACAAATGGTCTGCATCCTAGGGAGATATAGATTGGGAGTTACTCCTTGGTGGAGGCCTGGTGGTGATAAAGCCCAAAGGGAGAGGGATTCTGCACTGAAGAAAGGAGGGAACTAATGCACATCCCCCCCCCCCATTAGTCCTTTTCCATTAATAAGATAAGAGGAGAAGTGATGTTCCCTCCCACAAGAAAGGCTACCGGCTTACACCAAGGTGATTTCCCTTTCCCCACAGACATACACCGCTCTGATAAAGAGGATCTCATTCAATGTGGGGAATGATCACACTCCGGTGGTGACCAGTGTGCGTAGTGAATGCCCGAGATGGGGCACCCTACGTATGATGCATAGGGAGGCTTTACAGTTTAATGTCATGTGTTGGGAAGAATGTGTGTGGCAGTTTAACGTCATATATCTTGGATGATGTGGGTTCACTCTGGACCCCTAGGGCTTACATAACTGATACCATCCCACCCTTGAGGAAAGGAACTCATCAACAATTCCATGGTGAAGGGGTGTTATGGAGTGATCCATTAAGGGGTCCACATTTTCATGGGTATGCAAAGAATCAATAGCTGTTTGCATTCCTATGTGAAGAAGCATGAGTCGAAGAAATGCAATATGATGTACCACCCAAGGGATATTGAAGTTACTTCCCATAAACCTAGAGGGTCACATGGGAAAAGGAGTTGCGGAGCAAAGGGTTTCATAGGTAGAAGCCTCATGAAGCTATGTTGCTCCATGTAGTGGAGGGGATTTCCGAAGGGGTATGCATTGTGAAGTGATGTGGCCTAGCCTGAGTGTAGGGCATAGGTTCA
This sequence comes from Viscum album, assembly GCA_963277665.1. Classification (NCBI taxonomy): domain Eukaryota; kingdom Viridiplantae; phylum Streptophyta; class Magnoliopsida; order Santalales; family Viscaceae; genus Viscum; species Viscum album. The sequence goes on along the minus strand of OY728129.1, from coordinate 686,086,250 downwards.
TATGGAAGGGGATTTTGGATGTAGAAAGGAATCTGTGGAGCACTGTTATGTGAAGCAAGGGTGTCCTATGAAGCATAGCATTATGAAGCAATGTGCTTCGTGAGGCATGGTGACCCTGCTTTAGCAAGTGGGTAACATGTGCATGGAGGGTATATCATGAAGCATAAGTGCTCTATGAAGACCCGAGCCCCATTGAGGATCCCATTCCATCGCGGAGGCCCATGGGCTCTGTGAAGGGAATTCATTTTTGAAGAGATGGTGAATTCAAAACAAGGGAGAGGCACATTGCGATTCTAAAATACCTTAAGGAGCTCATGGTTCACAGAGCATAATTTGATTCCCAATTTGAGAGATAATAAGGTGAAAGGTTGGATGATATATACTTTGGCCTCAAGGAGATCCCGATATTTATAGTCTTGAGGCGTCATGAAGCAGAGCATGCTAGGAGGGAAGATACTTCGAACTTTGTTGTAATTACAGAGCCTCCAGCCTCCTTGCTCCGCGGTGGGTATGCAAACATCAAATGGGTTCATGGAGCCTACTGCCTCCTTACTTCGCGGTAGGTTCAGAAACGTCAAAGGGGCTCGCAAATCCTTCTACCTCCTTACTCTGTGGCAGGTTCTTCAATGTTAAAGAGGCACGCGGAGCCTCCTAACTCCTTGCTCCACAGTGGGTTCGCCCACGTCAAAGGGGGATCACGGAGCCTCCTTCCTCTTTACTCCACGATGGATTTGAGGAGGAGAAGCATTGCACTGGCCACAGGGCTATGAGGGCTCTGAGAACAATTTTCATGAGGCATCCCTTAATGCTTTCAATTTGTTCTTGATCTTCCCAAATTTTGGGGCCAAATAATGCCCCCCCCCCCCTCGGACTGGGAGTCAAGGTGAAAGCGAGGGTCAAAGTCTGAGGTTCAATCACCAAAATACCTCATCCAAAATCGAAGATGACTCACTAAAGAGGCTCATGATGTGGAGAGGTGATGTACGAGTAGAGCCCATCGTGATTCTCACCTTGGTCAGACGCATAGAGAAGCACCTGGGGTCCTCGCCTCTAAATAGGGGAGGTTGACATCACTTTTTTCCTTTCTCATCTACACAATTTCGGCTTTTAGCACTCTCAATTGGGGAAGATCCGTGTACTCCAAAATTTCTCTATGAAAATCGGTCCATCTACATCGTGGTACATAGCACGTTTTTTTGACTTCGTGATGGTGTGCTCTATGGATTGTGTCTAAAGACCGGGGTAAGGCTTCGTGAATAGTCTTTGCGAACGACCTCCGTGAACATGCTCTGTGAAAGAGCATCGCGAACCAGTACTATAGAATTCCCAAAATCAAAAACTGAATGGCTCACTAAGAGGCTGCTAGGGGGTCCTTGCGGATGCTACCCAGAGAAAGGATATTGTAGATAGCTCAGGTATATGGGAGTTTTTGCAGAACCATTCTAACCATAATTCACTACCGGAGATGCTGTCAGAAATCCAAAATAACTATCCACTATGTAATAGGCTGCCTCTATATGTCTTTGGACTAAGGGATGACGTCTTCATCCCTAAAGAAAGCTGGGACGAGCCCGTTTACTAGTTTAGGAGCACATTGTGCCAGTGCCAGTGGTTTAGGATAGCTGACAACCATGTCCAGTAGGGCATCACGCCTGTCAACGTTGACTGCTTATACAATCACATGAACAATGTTGATGGGATGAAATTAAAGTCAGAGACTTCTCCCCCTCTTTAACAGACTATCTAGAAGGCAGCCCTACGGAACTTGGGAAATGGGTGGTCCGATTAGTGGGATCTACTCCAGGTTGGAAGACTTCACAAATGACTGGACATGTTCCTATAGGGTAGGTGCCATGTGCGAGGAATTTGGGGCTAAGATGTGAATAGTGGGCCTGTATGAGGCAGCTTGGGCCTCCCAATTCCATATCTATCATCCGGAGCAGTTTCTGCCAGAGTTGTTGAGCAGATGGTCATTGAGGAACAATACCTCTTATATGCACCATGTAAAGGTCAATAATGGTTTATGGGACCTGCATCAGATCTCGGGGGTCCCAATACTGGGGGAGATGTACGATGAGTTCCTCCCTATTATTAGTGAGTGGGAGGATCTGGAAAAAATTCCACCACTGGTGATGGAGTTGATGAACCTAGTACTAGTAGAGGACAATCAGTCGGTGAGGGATGTCCACTTCAAATGGTAGTATAAGTAGTTCCTGAAAATTATGGCAAGATAGGAAGTTTCTGGTGAGTCCTTGAACATGTCCAAATGAGGCCCAATAGAGCAAGGAGCACTCATACTAGTTGCTCTTAGAGTACTAATAGTGGAGAACCTGGGGATTCAGCGTCAGCACCAAGTAGAAACCAGTTTTCAGGTTGCCTGCATTCATTGTGGCACTCATCTGCGGTTGGATCCTTTCAGTGAGAGATACTAACATGGCAGTGTGACCAAGTATGTTTATCATGGATTCCATGATGGCGACAGGAGGGTGGGTCCTCATCAGGATATCGATGCTTGGCAAGATGTACAAGTTGATGTGGCATATCAGTGAGGATGAAAATCCACAGAGAATATGTGGTCCATTCCACATCTTGTATGGGTTGATAGCGGCACATGTTAGGGGGATCTATGAATATTAGAACCACATATCCCCTCTAGGATCAAACTTCCACCCGTCCATTCTGAATTCCATAGGGAGCTCTCCGGCCAAGATGACCATGGAGGCGAAACTGAACCAAGTCTCGAAGGTAGAGGAGTTCATCATTAAACTATTCCTATTTCCAATGGGTATATTCACTGATAATGTCTAGGGAAAATAAGGGAATTGATCCTTCCTCATTGCATTTCAAGGTGGAGTCCTGGTGGAACAGGTGGACCACAGGACCCTATGTGAGCCGTAGACCCCGCACTAATTCGGCATGAAATTTCAGTGCATGAAGGGACTGACCCCACATCACTATTTATGGATGTTCTATTAGGATCACCCATGCATGATGAGTCATATGTGGCTCATGTTCACATGGGAAAATGGGAAGATGAGGAATGAGCTGCCTTCACCCACAGTTGTCTTCGTGTTGGTGAGGAGTACGCCAAAAGCTGTGTGGCGGCCTACCATTGGGAGATGTTGAAGCATCCAACCATTCGGGCCAGTGATGGTGTGCCTCCCCATCCTCGAGGTAGGGGATTGAAAGGTGGCACAGACATCCCATGGTGGCTGGGTTGTCATGGCGGTGAGGCCCACAATAATTGAGGGTGAGGTAGTAGCGACAGATCCTACTGTGGCAGTGGACTCGGTGGTCCCAGAAGAGCAGAGTTGTCCTGAGGGGATGCCACCAAGAGGATTCCACAGAATATCCACCCATGTTCTGAGGAAGTGGTTGCGCCGTATACACATATTGAAGAATGTTTCCTTCCTAGAGGACTAGGACATCTGGGATTTCAAAAGGAAATTCTTTAGCCCGTCTGATATGTGGAAATACTAGAACCGTCTCGAGATGGATTTTCCGGGAATCGGCCCTGTCAGGCTCAGCATTGCTGTATCCCAAGAAGAGGCGGAGAAATACCTAGCAGAGTTAGAGGAATTCATGCATTCTTGGGGTTCCCCACATCTGATGAGAGGTCGATTGAAGGTTTTGATTGATGGAATGGCCCTCCACAGTGGTTGGTTGTAGAATTCAGGGAGCACATCTCTCTATCAGAAGAATCTGAAGAGTCCTCTTGGGGGGAGCTACCCGGTAGAGGGAGCCCGTTTTAGGGGGTGATGTTGGTGACTCGGATCTATATCATGAAGATTTTGTTGAGGCTCTCAAGGTAGAACCTTGAGTCCCTTCCTCGGGATCTACATCTAGGCTACATTGGACCCCTTTACTATTATTTAAACTATGTATGACGACCTCATTCGAAGAACCTGTTCTCACACATCAATAGATATAGATGCGGAGCCTTCAGGATCTACACCTATGGCTATGGAGATTATTGCATCCAGCGGAGGCAGGACATCTGAGGAGGTTCCCTAAGAGTCTCCAGACTTACCTACAATACACAGAGGGCCGCATCTCAGGGTCCCAATCACAACAACCCAGAAGAGAGACCGACAATTTGATCTTTATTTGTCCCCTTGAAAAATAATTGAAGTCTACCACCCATTGATCAGGTTTACTAACATCCATGAACTTCTTGGTATGCATAGTTCTTCAAATTGAATGGGCTACCTTGGTGAGACTGGTTGGTACTCCCAGTGGCGCCTTTCCTAGGTAAATGCTGGTGGTCATGGAAGCAGATATTTAGACCAACCAATATGTGGTGCTCCCGATCACTGGTGGGACCATCAGTGGGATAAGCCTTAGAGTATTGAGGTGGTATCTGATGATGAAGATCGATCTGACTGCGTGGGTCCTACCATTTCTGATCAGACACCAGATGCGGACCCTTTTGACAACTTCTTGGGGGTGTTCCCTACATATGAACCAGAAAACCCCATAGACTGGGACACGGTGGTCTCTAATAAAGAGGAAAACAAGATAGTCAACCACTGGTCATGGAATATGGTCAATCTCATTATCAATGACACTCCTCAGGCATAATGGATAGACCATATAGAGAGATTTTTTCCGTGACTGTGTGAATTTTTCACTAGGGGAGTGGATTCCCATCATCTCCACATGCACGTTCGAGATATCATGGTCGAGAAGATCCAAGAGTATGCTCGTGGACATGGTGTGGGATGGCATCGGAGAAAAGTGGTGAACATCAAGAGGCTCTTGGAGGCTGAAAATGAATTTAAGTAATTGTACATTTTGGAAAATGAAAATTCTGCTTCCCTAATTGTGCAGTTGGATATTATATAGTGGCCGAAGGCCCATCCTATAGAGGCCAAAGAGTGCATGAGGAAAGCCTATGAGGATATAACAATTATCTGAACCAACGAGGAGCGGTCTAGGATCGTAGCTAACAAATTCTTCCCCAACGCTGCCAAGGAGGAATAGGAACTGAACCGGGAACAATGAATCCAGGACACCACAAGGCAGAGGGTGGTAGAGCTGCAACACTATTTTGACGGGTCAACCATTACATGGGTGGTTGACCATCGGGTATTATGATTCATGTAACTTCAAATGAACCATTATGTTTTGATTATTCTGGCTAGATGCATGCAGGAGTTTTGTTATCCATTTTTGTTCTATTTCATTTCTGTTACATTCATGGAACATCCAGCGATCAGTCCCTACGCTATCATGGGTCAGACCCGATGCGAGAAATAAGGTATGACCACATTTCCATTCCATACAAATATAGGAGTACAAATCAAGCTTTGGGCATCCAGGGTTTGAATAACCAATATGAATTTTTGGGAATAATGGGAGAGTCTCGACTAGTGGATGAGGACGTCAGAACAATCGACTTGTTGTCTTCCCAATGTGTTCTAGTGCACAAGAGGGTTAATGCCAGGGGAATTCGGAATCAACCCGAACACAAGGGAGTGGAATGTGTGAGTCACGATACCCCAGATTCAGAACACTATTGGGGGGTGTGACAATGAAGGATAACTGTTAACAAAATTCAATACACAGTATCTTTATTGTGTTAGTTGAAAATGGAGATAAAAAAGGAGGGAGGACTGTTGACCATATTCAAAACACAGGGCCTAACCCGAAATTTCATCCATTATACTTCCAAAACGTTGGCCCAGGATATTAGGCGAGCCATAAGACGAGTATTTATACTGATAGGGGGTTATTTTTTATGTGAAAGAGGACGAGGGTCCAAACAAAGGGTACACAAAGCATGGAGTGTGAAGTGACAGGTTGTTAGAATGGAGTCTAACACTCTTGAAATCATGCCACCGTGGAGGAGACACATTAGGTTGGAATATCTATCTGATTAGGGATTAACCATAATTTCAAATAGGATCTCTCTATAAAGGACTTGGAATAATCTATTATTTTACATCATACCAAAAAATATGATAAATGCATAGATTAGAAGTTGTAATTTTAGGAAGATACATGTAGATTGAAGGCCACGCTTCCTAGACCAAGATCGGGTCTGAGGGGCTATATGGGTAAAGGAACCTAAGGTTTCACCCAAGGTGTAATGCCCAGGCATCTCTACGTATCCCATAAGGATGAGAATCAAACCAAATGTAGTTCCTAATCACGGTGTGGCCGGAGGCCAATGATGGTTAGGGAAATCCCATCTGGTGAGGGATCTGGTGCATCCCATGACTAACATGGGGCATCCAGAACTTGTTCAGGGTAGAACTGCAATTTAGTGTCATGCGTCGAGGACATATGGACTCATCTATTTTAACATCATACGATAGGACTGAGAGTGAATAGTATGATCCTAGGAAGGGATTATGCGGTGAAGTAGCTATAAACCCAACGTGAATGAGAACATAAGGAGTCTGCACCACACCATGTATCCTTGGGGGAAGATCTTTAGGTCCTGGGACCAAAAGTTAAAGATAGGATGGGCCCAAGGCAAAGTGCCTGGGTGTTCTTATGTAACCCATTAGGATGGGAATCAAGCTACACGTAGTACTGAGAGCGCATTTTAACGTCATGTGGGATAAAGAAAGGCATGTGTGGCATTATTGTGCCAGTACATGTCCTACCGGAATTACTAATCCCATGTGAGTCTTGCTCGATGTGGAAAACAAATAGTAGTGATAGGACTTTCCTAGAGCATGAAGGCACGTGTAAGGGGTTATGGGACACTAGGTGAATGATTTCCAATAATGTCGACCTTCCTACTTGACCCACCAAGATGTGTGAAGGGGTAAAGTCTAGTATATTTTAATTCCACTGGAACATAAGGAAGTGGAAATATGTGAATCATGATGCTCGAGATCTCATCCAGAATGATGGTGGAGTGACAATAGAGGATGACTGTTGACCATGTTCGAAACACATTATCTGTTTCGCATTAGCGTGGAATGGCGATAGATAAATGAGGGCCGACCAATGACCATGTTTAAAACATGGGACATGTCACAAATGTCTTCCTAGGTTTTCAATGGCATTATCCCAAGATGGTTGGTAAGCCAATGTGGCATGAAACTAGGCCATAAAGGGGGTCCCTTAAGACATGTAAGAGGATAAGGATCCAAATGATAGGCTCCTGATGCATGGACATGGAATAAGGGGAATGTCCCCGTGAAAATTCCACACATAGGCCTATTTATCCCAATGCATCTATGTATGATAAAAAGGAATATCAGATAGAGGGAGTCAAGTCCATTTCCAAGGACAAGGTTCTTGGGGCGCATGCTTCAAACATAATCGTCGTTGGATGGGAAATAAAGGGGGACCTGATTTAATGGACTGTGTGTAGGGTGGTGAAGTAGCCAAATCCGATGCGTAGTTCATTTAGGGAGATCTTATTTTAGGGACATGGAACATGGACTGGGATGGGAAAAGACTTGGGGGCACATGGTGCGTCTATTGAAAAATTCGATGTGAATGAGAACCCATGAGTTACTCACCACACAACATTTTCCCAAAATGGTTTGGGCATAGGGGGTGAAAGAGAGGGGACATGATTTTAGATTCCTGGGGCTTCAACTGGAGATGATATGTTTGGGCGTTCCTACGTACCCCATGAGGAAGGGAATCAAGCCGTAAGTAGTTCTGGGAGATGTCGTGCAGTTTAACATCTTGCGGCAAGGACGTGGAGTGGTCTTTGTTTAGGTTCATTGAGATCGGACCATGATGGGACTAAAAAAGGGATACATGTGGTGAAATAATTACTAAACCTAACGTGAGTGAGGATAGTAGGAGCCCGTATCACCACAATGCGCTCCCCGGTAAACTTGTAGGATAGGGGACCAATAGTTAAAGATAGGTTGGGCCCAAGGAAAAGTTCTCGGCAGTGTTCCTATGTACACCATGAAGATGGGAATCAATCCATACTTATTTCATAAGGTGGCATGGTATGATACCAGTTCCATAGATAATATGTTCGTGTGGGTATGGAACTCGCCCCAAAAGAATCAGAAATTGATAGATCATGTAATGTCATTGAGGATGAATGTCAGTTTTTTTTGGGAAATGATGGAACTAGGATAGAAATTCAAGGCATCACTATAAGAATCAATCCATATTCAGGCTTTGAAAAATGGTATGGTGGGTGACTGATACCATGCATGATTCCCCCCGAGTGAGGACAACATGATGCAGTTCCATTTTTCATCGTGTGGCTAGGATGATAATGCCACAGTTTAGTGTCATGTGATGGGACCAACCACGATCGTTGGCATCATGCGGTATAAACGTAACAGTTTAAAGTCATGTGGGAATAGGAAGCATAATTTAAAGTCATATGGGTCATAAATATATAGGAGAGATGATGTTCAAGAGGGAATGTGCCCAACATGAAAAATCTTACCTGATGTGAATGAGGACAAGGTCCATAGCACACTGCACATGATTCCATGAAAAAAACATAGGGCCGAGGGGCAAGAAAAGGTTTATAGAATATGGGGCATGAGAGACTAGCTCTCAGTTATGATGGACCTAATTTCAAGATGTATGGGCATTCCAACATATCCCATGATGATGGGAATAAAGCTAGACGTAATTCATGAATATGACTTATAAGGAGTTCTTAGTTTAAGGTCTTAGAGCTCAGAACACATAAGATGTGACACTCTTCTAAGCGATCGAAGACCTCGATCTAGTCCCTATGACCATGTGAGTAAAACATGGTTTGGGAAACAAGGGAGAAAGTGGTCATTTCAACACATGGAACATGCATAATGGGGAAGTCAGTGCAGAGCCCTAAATGATGCCCTAACATAGCTTTGTCCTCCTAACGTGAAACAACACGCTGAGGGAAAGTACCAGTCATGTTGATATTCCACTTGGACATTCTGGGGTGGAAAATGATGTGAATCATGTAACCAACTTTTAAGGCATGAATGGGTTGGCATGACGATGAAGTATAATTGTTTATCATCTTTGAAACATAGCATCCATATCGTGTGACCTGAAATGGGAACAACAAATGAGCGTCGACCGCTGACCGTATTCTCAATGTCAGACTTATATCAATTTTTTGAGTTAAAACCTTGAGGAAATTGGCCCGTAATTGTAGGAGAGCCCATGGTGTAATCATCCATGCCATTTGGGGGTCCCTTCGGATGTGAAAGATAATTAAAGCCCAAATAAATGGGAACAAGAAGGATGAAAAATGGGTGAAAGCATGTCCAGGTAGAATCTGACATTCTTGGACCTGAACCAAAGTACTCTTGGTCACATTGGTGAATCACTGAAGAGGGTTGAGGGACCCAACATAAGAACAGCTGACATGAAAAATGAGTGTAGGGAACGGGAGTGAAGGGTGCTCAAGAAAGAGAGAGATAGGTATGTGTTGTGGTGGTTATAAACCCGATGTGAATGGGGACATAAGCCCATACCACGCCATATAACACCTCTTGGATAAACATAAACCATGGGGCCAAGATGATAGGGAGGTTTCTATGAGATGGGTTTGGTCTCGAAGACTAGATGTTCGGGCGGTCCTAACTATCCCATCAGAATGGGAATCAATCCATACGTAGTTCTAGGAGAAGTATGTTGTGCCGTTTTATCATAGCATATTGAGGAAAGTGGTGCTCTAACATTAAGGTCATAGGGCTCAGACTGTATTCCAAGTTTAATGTCATATGCATGGGACAATTGGGTAAATGAGGTGAAACATTGCGCCCATGGAAAACCAAAAAATGGAATCAATGATAGAGGATAATTGTTGACCATGTTTTCAACATAGTATTCAAATTTGTGTTACTGGAGGTCGGGGGAAAACAATGGAGCGTCAACTATTGACCATATTCTCAAAACATGACATGTATCAATTTTTTTTTGAAATCCATGAGGGTGTTGGCCTGTAATGGTTAGAGAGCACTTGGTAAGAGCATCCATGCCATTATGGAGTCCTTTTTGATCTAAAAGTTGAGGGAAACCCAAATGATGGGGCTCACGCAGCATGGTAGGGAATGTTCTTGTGGAAAGGACAATAAATGAAGGAATGTCCCATAGGGGGTATGTGTAGCATGAAAAAATAGGCCAAAGTGAATAAGGATGTGAGTCCATACCACACTGTACACTCCTAGATGAGAACTGGAGCGAGGGGGCCAAAAATATCGAGGGACCTGAGGCTGGGTATCCTAAACAAATGTTACCAAATGACCTATCATGTGTGTATTTCCTTACCTTAGCTCCTAATCCAATGTGATAAACACTCGGTCTGGGAAAAAAGTAGTAGGACTACACTCTTCCAATCATCTAAGGGTCCAAAAGCTAGAATCTCACTCTTTCCCTAGGCAGACCGAAGCTTGAAGAGGCAACGGTGAAAAATGATCCACTACACTCAATGTTTGGGACATATGGGGTTTGTGACAATGAAAAAGGATAGATATTGACCAGGTTAGAAACACATAATACATATTTTGTGACCTGAAATGGGAACAAAAAATAAGTGTCGACCGATGACCATATTTGCAATGCAGGACTTATATCAATACTTCTTTTGAAATCCTCGAGGGCGTGGATCCGAAATGATAGTAGATCCCATAGGCTAAGTATCCATATCATTTGGGGGATCTTTGTGATGTGAAAGATAATGGAAACCCAAAAATTGAAGTGTGAATATCATAAATGTGCTTAGGAAATATAATGCCAAGATGGGCAGAAGAAGAGGTGGGGATCTTTAGGGAGGAGGGATACATGGTATGCTCATGATGAGCTCGACGTAAACGAGGAAAAAATCCTGTATCACACCATGTGTTTCGACGCAATGGTAGATCCCAAAGTTTGGCGCTAGGCCTATGAATGAAATTTTCGGGTGTTCCAATGTATCCCATAAGTACTGGGATAAATTCTTATGTAGTTCTGAAGGCCATGCAGTTTAGCATCGTGTATTGAGGACATGGGAGGAGAGAAGAATGAGGGAGGGAACATGGTACAGTCATCGTAATCCTGACATGAGTGGGGCTAATGAACCCTACATGACACCATGTTGGATCCTCCGGGAGAGCTATGCCTAGGGGGGATAGTCGAAGAAGAAACTCGGGGTTCGACTCAAGAAGAAGTGTTTGAGAATTCCTATGCATACCATGAGGATTGGAATCAAGACAAACATAGTTATTGAGGTTTAACATATCTCATGATGATGCACAGTTTAATTTCATGTGAGACGACATACATTTTAACGTCATACGGGACGACATACAATTTAACATCATGCGGGATGACATATAGTTTAACATCATGCAGGACGACATAATATTTAACGTCATGAGGGATGACATACAGTATAACATCATGTGGGATGACATACAGTTTAACATCATGTGGGATGACATAAAGTTTAACGACATGCGAGATGACATGTAGTTTACCATCATGTAGAACAACATATAGTTTTACTTCATGCGGGACGACATACAATCTAACGTCTTGCGTGACATTTATAGTTTAACATCATGTGAGACATTTATAGTTTAAGGTCATGTATGACTACAATTCATTTTGGGGTCATGTAGGACAATAAAATTTAAGGTCATACGGGACCACCTAACTCAAGAAAATTATTTCTTGAGGAACTTGGCGTTGGTGGGAGGAGTTATACGCTCACCATCCATGGTAACCAGGGAGTATGCACCATTAGAGTAAAACATGTGAATGATGTAAGGTCCTTATAATATGGGCTCCAACATGGGTGGTTTCTTTCCTTGTATCATTGTTTTCCTGAGGTAAAATACCAAGTCACCATTCAAGAAGGATCGGAGGTGAACATTCTTGTTGAAAGTACTAGCTATATTGTCCTAACGTCTTTCCAGATTGTGTAGGGCAAGAAGCCTGTTCTCATCGAGCACTTCCAACTCAGGAACATGGATTTCAACTACATTATCTGACAATTTCTAATCACATATAGTTTTTCTCAATGTGAGAAACTGAATCTAGATGGGTAGGATGGCCCCATTTCCGTACACTGGAGAATATGAGGTCACATGGGTGGAATTATGATTCATCTTAATATAATCCTAGAGGGTGTTGGGAGATTCTCCAGAAAACACTTATAGTTCTGACCAACCGTTTTCTACATAATGTTAGAGAGGGTTTTGTTGAACGGCTCGATCTGTCCATTTTTTTGCACAAGATAGAGTGAGGTATGGTAAGAAAGGATGTTGTACTTAGCATCCAGTTTTTTCAGCTCAGTTGCACAGAAGTTGAAGTTGTTATCAGAGAGGGTGGCATGAGGGACTCTAAATCAGTTGGTGGTTTTGGAGATCAGAAAGTCAATGATAGAACGGGCCTTGACCTCCTTGAGCGGAACTGCCTCTTCCCACTTGGGGATAAAATCCTAAGAAGTTAGGAAGAACCTGTAATGGTGAGCTATCGTCAGTGGATATGGTCCCATGACCTCGAGTCCCCATACCACAAATGGCCAAGATTACTTGGTAGTGTGGAGAGGCTTTGGTGGTCGATTCATAAAGATGGCATGAATTTGGTATTCATGGCACCTTTTGATGAACTCGATGCATTTATGGATCATGGAGGGCAAAAAATACCTGAGTCTCTGGATCTGGTGAGATAGTTTCGGCCTGGTTTGATGATCCCCATAGGAACTGGCATGAACATCCTCTAAGAATTGGAAAATATCGACTCCTTGAATTCAATGGAGGGTAACCCCCTCAAACCCGTGTTTGTAGAGAATCTTCTCATGACCAGGACTGTTATGGAGGGTAAAATGTAATGTGAATCAATGAATTATCTCACGCTCGGCCCGATCTGCTGGGAGATTACAGTTTTAGAGGTACTTGACAAAGGAGGTTCTCCAGTAAGCATTCACTTCAATCCCTACATCCAGGGAACCTAGGGGTCCTTGTGTGGAGGCACTGGTGATAAGGTGGCTTACCTATGGGTTGTCACCGTCATCTGGGGTGAGGGGTTAAGTGACTCTTTGTTGTTCCATGGGGATAGTCAGATCATCCTATTCGGGCTCTACATGTGATGCAGCTAGGAAATCCAAGGAGTCAGCTCGATAGTTATGAGATATAGTGACATGAGTAACTTCTGGCCGGGATGAGAACTGGGCAATTAGCTGGAGAGTGCATTCCAAAAATGGTACGAGCTCTGACTTTCTAATGACATTTTCACTGTTGATCTTCTTGATGACTTGTTCAGAGTCCCATATCACATGAAAATTGGGCACATCAATCTCTTGGACCAGCTCGAGACTAGTAATGAGATCCTGATACTCTGCCTCATTGTTGGAGTAGCCTTCTGACAATAGGAATAAATACGGAAGAATGGATTTTGTTGGGGTAATGAAGATGATACCCAGGACTACCTTATTGAGCTTGGGTTCATTCACCCTTCTGCCAGTGGGGATCTGGGAAGCACCATCAAAGTTAATTTTCTAGCACTACATGGCTTGGTCTATCGAGAGAATCACTTCATCGGGGAAGTCGAGATCTAGGGAATGGTCGGCAAGAGCTGGATGGATGGAAATAAATTCTCCCAATTCTTTCCACATAATAGCCTAATTAGGGACAAACCTGATGTCGAATGGATGTAGAATCACTGCCCCCCGGGCTAGACAGTCTATCAACGCGGGGTTTTTCATGATGTACTTAAATGAATCTGGATGTAATGCCGCATTTTTTGTACCATGAATACCAGTGCAAGGAATCTCTTCTCAATGTGGAAATATCTAGTTTTCGATCAAGGAGCATGTTGGTGAGGTAGTAAAGACTATTCTTTATCCCCTCATTGTTCTTCTGGGTGAGAAGGCCCCCAAGAGATTGTTCTAGGGACGCCACATAATGGACCATAGGCTTTCCAAAGACAAGTTTCATTACATCTAGAGGCTGGAGAAAGTACGACTTTATTTTTTCAGATGCAGTCTGACATTCCTCATCCCACTCGTACAAAGTGAATTTCTTCCTGAGCTATGAAAAGGGACTACACTTTCCAGATAGATTGGCGATGAATTGACATATGTAGGCCAAGTGGACTTGGAAACCTCGAAGCTCCCAAATATTACTCAGGGGAAACATCTGGTTGATGGCCTTAATCTTCTCTAGGTCAATCTCAATGCCCACGTATCTGACAACGAATTTGAGAAACTTTACAGAGGTGACCCTGAAGACACACTTCGATGGATTCATCTTTGGATAGTGAGAACAGAGGAAGCCAAACACTTTTTCAAGGTCTCTAAGATGGACCAGATGTTGGTGAGATTTGACAATCATATCATCCAAGTAACATTCCACCAACATTCTGAGGATCAACTTAAATATGCGATGCATAGCTCGTGGATAGCTGGACCTCCATTATTTAAACCAAATGCCATGACTTGGCAACAGAGAGTACCTTGTGGTTCCCTGGGTGTGGTAGACTCTTCGTCCTATGGGGGAATTCAGATTTGGTTATACCTAAAGTACCCATCCATGAAGGAGATTGATTGGAATCCAATTGTAGAATCGATCAATAATTCTATCATAGGAAGGGGAAAATCATCCTTTAGACAGTGACATTTGAGATCCTGGAAGTCCATGCAGACTCTGATCTGTCTATTCTTGTTCTATACTGGTATAATGTTGGATAACCATTTGGGGTTCTGGACCTCCATAATGAAATTGGCTTTAATGAGCTTGTTAACTTCTACAACAACCATGGCACTGTGAGAATGGTTCATCTTTCTGGGAAGCTGCTTCAACCAGTGATGATTTGTCAGAATACCACGGTGGTGGAAAGCTACCCGAGGATATATTTTTTTCATCTCATCATAACTCCAGGAGAATACATCACGGTGCTATTTAAGGAAGTCTATGTATTGTTGTGGCTCCATGAGGAGAATGGTGACACTGATCAATGTGGGTTTTGGGTCTGCCTCACTACTGAGGTTCACCTGTACCAATTCATCGATCATGGTGGAGACTCCCTCTTTAATAGTGGGGGTGCATCCCCTAAATCCTCTTCATCAGTTATAGAGTGGGATCATCAACAAGAGGAGTTTACTCTTAGTTTATTGATCTCAATTAGAGGTTGGTACCGGCCTGAGCGGTAGTGGACACCACATCGGGGAACTCATGTTCTGCTGAAACCATAGTGATGGAGGCTATTGATCTGATCCCATCTATTCATTGGCCCAAGTGGCCACACATGATGATATCAAAGCAATAATGGTGCATCGGCGGGAGCCATATTATGCCATCTTGATGAAACAATCAATTATTAAATATCACCATTGCCATGGGGTGGACATCCCAATACCTTATGGGGGTAGGGAGCTTTGGGATTACCGAGCATGATTTGTGTAGGTGTATGAGCTGATCTTCTGGCATTGCATAGAGTTGGGAATGTGTCCTCCCCTCATTCCAAAAAGAAAGAATCATTGTCCCACATCCAGATATGTAGCATATAATCGATGGATTTGAAAGATGTAGGCGTCATAAAGATCTATCCCAGGGCCGTTCATGGTCGTGGCATGTTCAACCTCGTTAGACTGAAACTTCTTGTCTTTGCTCTTGTAATAGTCAGCATCTAGATTGAAGTCTTCACAAGAGGCAAAGGGAGATGTGTCACCTTATAGAACACCCACTCGACCATTAAGGGAGTATTTGTGGCACTAGTGATATGATGAGAGAACCACCATAAGAAGGTGGATCCATGGCCTTCTCATCAATGCATTGTAGGCGGTGTCCTGGGAGACTAACATAAACTCAGTGACGGAAACTAGACCACCGAACTAGTTCTTAAAACAGATCTTTCTGATGGGTGCCTTCTCTATCCTATCATAACTGTGGATTATTAGGTCAGAGGGAATCAGATAATCCTCAGACAACCCTAGTTTTTGCAGTGTCCGAGTTGGGATTAAATTGATTCCAGAGCACATGTAGACAAGACTGTGATGAACCTCTACTACATTAAACTGGACGGTGATGTACAGTGGGAGAATGTGCCCATGTATGGGGGATCCTTCATCTTCTCTAGGTGATGATATGATTGCATGGAATTTATCATGCTCAACTGCCTCAGCATGGTAGTCTTATGCGGCTGCTACCTCCATCTCAAATTGGTGGGGGATTCTAAAAGCCTCGGCGAGGGCCTCACGCATATCTGAGGATAGTTGAAGGGCCCCATGGATAGAAAGATTTGCTAGAATGTTAGCTAGATTTTGGAGTACATCATGCTTCTGTACCAGGAGTGAAATTATGCTAACATGAGGTCTCTCTATCATAGGAGGTATAGTGGGCCTTGATAGCTGGACTGGTGGCTGACTGGTGCTAGGGATATCCTGTTGCACACTAATTGGGGCTTGTGGACTGACTACTATATGAGGACCTGATGACTGAGACTAGTCAGTATAAAATTGTGGCTAGTCATGATACGGTCGAGGTGGCTTTTCCTGATCCAACAACATGAACATTGGTGAAGGTAGACCTGAATTCACAAGATGATAAGGTTTTGTGTGCTCAGCTCTACGCTGGGATTACTGCCTTGTTTCGGTAGCATGCAAAGGTTGGATGGAAGTGCTAACTAAGGAACTTCGACAAACCATATAGCCACATCTCCATCGATACTGGAGACAACTGGGGATGTTGGGAGGATACACCTAGCACTCCTCATCATAAATGATCATGTAGGGATTTACCAGCTCAAGAGTATTAACTGTGGTGTACCCTAGACTATCACTCGAAGAATGGTCCACTACTGGGAGAATTTTGGAAGGAATCCCCATTTTGGGGGCATGAAGTCACCGAGAGTATGGGATGACATAGGCATAGGCAGGAGACTATTTTACAATCCATCCAGTCATCATACTTCTAGGACCTGCAATTAGAAACCTGATGCCACTT
The DNA here is from genome assembly GCA_963277665.1 of Viscum album. Lineage (NCBI taxonomy): Eukaryota > Viridiplantae > Streptophyta > Magnoliopsida > Santalales > Viscaceae > Viscum > Viscum album. The sequence continues at coordinate 686,069,382 of OY728129.1, read as the reverse complement.
GCCTTTGCTATCACTGTTGTTTTCTGGACTCACGAAGACGCATGCCACATGTACTAGAGATAAGACCAACAATACTATGTTGTTATCCACATGGTATTTAAACCATTAATTGAACACATAAAACTATTTGAGTTTGTGCCCCTTGATCTGGTGATAGAGGCACTAATTAGGGCAATCAGTGAGGTTTGCCTCTTCTGGCCTCCTTCACTCAGGCATATGTACAATCCTCAGCTCCAAGGAACTACCGAAGTAACTGGGGACCTGGGCCTCATTAAACTAGTAGGTATACTTCCTCCAGTCTGTAAAGGGGGCCCTTGGAGCTTGAAATTGGCATGGGGTTGGAGGAGCCTTTCGAGTAGGTGGAGCCTGGTTATGTCTTCTGGGCGGTGGCGGCACATTACGCAGGGGCACCTACCGATTCTGAGGTGGGTGATCCTAGGCCAGAGGCCGTGCCTGAGGTAGAGGGAATCTACGAGGCTATAGAGGAGGATCCAATGGTAGCAACTCTAGATGCTTGGGGGCCTCTATTTGAGCCACTGCATTGAGTTCGGCTGTGGATTCCCTTCTCGCGAGGATTTTAGGAGGAAATGGATGGGCCTGTTTAGCCTGCTACAAGGATTCTTCTAGGAGCTGGGCCCTATCATAGAAATATCAAAATCCCCCATGGTAGTTCTGGGGGATTAGAGAGGGGACCGGTTCTATCCATACATTCCCAATGAATATCTCCAGTAGTTTTTCCGGAGTTAGTGGCATGTCAAGGGAGTAAATGAGCCCTTTCCACCAGGCGACAAAGTCTGCAACGTACTCGTCAGGCCCCTACATGCACTTGAAGAGGTCTTCATTACTCTTCTTTTGAGTGGTGGAACTGAAATGGTAGAGAAATTTCCTACGTAGGTCTTCCCAGCCGGCTACCAATCTGATGGGGTGTTGGATGTACCAGTCAAACGCCGACCCCTCCAATGTCTATATGAAACACCAGAGTTTGGTGGCTTCCATCTGTACTATAGTTCCCAACATGGTTCCACACCTAGAGATAAATTTTTCCAAGTTCAGTAGCGGGGGCCCTGCCCAATTGAAGGGGAAAAAGTGTGACTTATGAAACCATATGGTGCTGGCATATCATCCACCCATGATGGATATGGTCTTCCATCATGTGGGATTTCCACCGTCCATATTTCCAATGCCTTGATATGGTAAGTGAGTGTCGAAATTGGATCATCTGGGTGAGGGATCCTGTATCGACTGGGATCCCTGACCACCAGCGTGTTGGCAGGCTCTTCAACACGATAAACAGGCCCAGAAGCCTATGGAGCGGCTGGTGGAATGAACTATGGAGCATATGGGGGAACCTGATCTTGGTCTTAAGGATTTTCACACCATTCAGGATGATTTGGTGACACATAACTCACCCTCATTTCCTATATTCCATCATCAACCCTGTCTGCAGGGGCATGATGGTCTGGGTCACCTAGAGACAATTCACTGAGGGGATGTTTTTCCTTCCCCTACTGCCCCAGCCGAGGTTCACTATGGTCTAGTTGTCGCTCCATAGTGTGTTCAGTATGGAGGTATTCAACAAAATTCTTGTGTTCGATGAGTTTCGGACACAACATATATTTTTTGGGATCATATTTCTCCTTCTGCACTGAGTCATACGGGTTGTAGGATTTGACGACTCCGAGGTTTTCTTTACCCTTGTTGGGATTTCGGCTTAGAACCAACACCTCAGTGGGCATGGAAACACCCTGTATATTCCTCTATTTATGAGTAAAATTTCCCAACGAATCCAAGAGGTGTGAAACTCCCTTGTGGTTTATGTCCTATCGAAGAATCTCTAGGTCGTTCTCGCCCTGGGAAGGTCTCCCATGTTAATCGTGACCCTACCTAGAGGAATATCCTCCATGTCGCCTGACCGATCGGGATGAAGCTGAATGGAACTAAAATGAAGGGCCACATACTACCCCTAACCACAAATTTTCACATGGGGAGAAGCCTCCTTGATTATCCATAATAGCACATTAATGCTCTAGACGAATCGTTGTTGGAGGGTCTATGGCGACTTGGTGACTCATGGTGTTGGGCCATGGAAAGTGCAGCCAAATAAACTAAATGGACTTACTGGATGATGTATTAGAAGTGTCCCTGACTCTTGGGGTAGGCCACCCATCGATGATGAATATATATATGTGAGTCACTCATAGGGTCTTGCGGAAAGAATTGACCTCTTCCTGGGTGCGCGATTCTAGCACACTAAAATTCTGTGCTGCAACAGGCCAAAACATCTCAGGGAATTGGTCCGCTGTGGGAATATCCCACAAGCTAATTTTTCCAGATTCAAGGCATGGCCCTTCATTTCCCCACTCATCAACCTGAGGCTTCTAGGGAACCAGTATAGGTACTGGGGAAGAACAATGAGATGGTAGGTAGGACGGGGGAGAATACGGCGAGTGAGCTAACAAACCACCGCACCTCGGTCTATCCTCCGAAGAGTGTAGTGACATAGCCACCACATCACGATAAGATGGGCTGATGAACACAGTTTTTGGTGTAGGGACTATGAATTATGGGCATGGCCCGTGCTACTACTCATTCTCCATTGGTCCCCAGAAGAGATCTCCATGATATCTTGTCGAGGTAGAGAGTTATTTTGGTGATGATGGTAGTGATTACATGACCAGACCTTGAGAAACCACTAGAGTTTCTTCTTCCTAGATGTACCTACGGAGGGAGGTAGGAATCTAATGGACCTCACAATCTATAAGTATGAGGCTGATGTGACTTATTAATACCCAACCCTTGACACAGAGGATCTAGGTGAGGGTTCCATCCCTGACTTGTATTCTTCCTCTGAATCTGAGAAGCAGACTGGTTTAATCTTGGTCTATATCTTCTTTGTATTATTTTTATTATGGTGGTGACCCTCCCTCCTTCCTCGGGATGGTTCTTCAGGATAGGGTAGAGTTTCGGCCCAAGGATGACCTTCAACTGTACCGGTGCTGCATCAGCACGAGGAGGGTATGAATTCCATTCTTGTTTCCCCTGGCATCATCAGCACGAGGAGGGTCCTCGTACTGGTAAAGCCGATCACAGTTGGGACCTCTGTGCGGGGTGCTGGTGAAGCGAAGATGGCCTTCACTCCTCTATTTGATAGGGCGAGGAGGACCTTCACGAGCTACTGCAAGGAAATATGGAGGGACCCTATTTTTGATATTGAACTAATGTGCAACATCCCCATACTAGTGGTTTTTGGTAGGATTAATGACTCCATACCCAATGTAATGAGAATAGGAGAGGCTTCCGTATAGAGTGTCACTATCATGGGGGGGGGGCCCTCATTATGATTAATAATAGCTCAAGGTAGAACTTCTTGTGGGTCTTGGAAGAGGGGAGGACCTGAGTTATCCATAGTGGTAGTACGGGGAAGACCTTCGTACTAGGTGTTGTTGCTACGGGTCAGACCGCGGCAGACACTACCTACACTGACGACCAAGGGAGTCGACCCAACCTACCCGTGGGGCAGTTGGGGCCTTGATCTGGGTTGGGAATATTAGTTCCCCAACTCCACATACACATGGGGTTGATGATATATTTCGGTAGTGGCCCGAGCCACAGTAGTTGCTGATGTTGACGGCCCTTGGTGGGTTTCTTCCATGACATGTGCCCGATGCAGGTATCAGGTCAACCACACTGAGGCTAGTGGTGCAGGCGCATGGCTTACCTTCACCTTAACACGTGGGACCAGGTGGTGGCACTACCGCAACCTAGTGGGATCCCACCTAGGGAGCCCCTGAAATGGGATCCTGACCGGGCTGGCTCAAACATCCCATACCTCATCGGCATCGGGGAAGGAACCATCGAGGATTTTTGGGGAGAGGCTCCTGAGACGATTGTATGTTGGAGTGGGGAGCAGTGGCTCCCTGCGCGGCCATTGGTGCGGTGGTGGTGACGAGGTGAAAACGCCTCTAAATCCCGGCGGTCCATAACCTGATTTCTGATAATTCCTTCCTCCACGTATCAACATATGAGGTCTCTTATCATCCTTCATTGTATGAATTCATAAGGGGAGATGGGGTGTGGATGCACAGCAACTATGGGCGTGGAGGCTATCGCAGAAGCGGTTGAGACACACAAGATTACTGCCCTAGCATTCCCCCTGACCCTGTGTTGGTGTGCGGGTGGCGATCAATTTTTTGTTGCAGTAGCTTGGTTCCTAGAAAACAGGGAGATTAAGACATTAGTGATGAAACAAGGGAATCAATTTCAAGTTCCCTAGCATCATTTCGTCTTCCATGGATGGTAAGATGGATCCATGTTGACATCATCATAGACCAAGATGCTCAAAATTTTGACTACCCCAAAATCTAGGGAGCTTCAGGCCGAGCCTGCTATTTGCTTGTCAGGACCAGGTGATGGATAACTGGATCTGGTGACATGATAATCCACTAATGTATCGAACTCTACAAATATCCACATTGAGGAGAATAAATTTCATGTCGGTTTCACCATTTATGTTTTGATGATTTCTCTAGGGCGCATGCATTTGTCTGATTGAGGAGGATAATGTCAAGTTGGCTGGTTCCCTGAATTCCCACTTTCTAAAGGTGGGCAGTATTTGTTTCATATTCAGGGATGTTTGGTCCTTGATCAAAATGGGATGATGGGATGTCGGTTCTTCATTCTGTTGATTCCTCCTCAGAACTCGTTACATATTCCGGGTCTCCCTTATTCACTAACACTTTGTTTGTGAAACTCTTCCAAATTCTCTATATTCATGGATCTCGGTTAATTACACTGCTTCTTTCAGTTCATTCTAAGGGTTGTGGTCTGGGTATAGAGCTTCAGTCGAGGGAGTAGTCATGTTGGACATCACCGGTGTGTCAGGATGCCGACACACTACCACCTCTGGTTTTCTTTCCGTGAATATAGGGCTTTGTGAGGGCATGAAAGCCTGAGGCATCCCACTTCGAATGTGGGGAATTACATTCCATGGGAATGTCTCTGAGTTTTTCCTTATCTTCCTATGTTTAACAAAGGCTATGCCGCAATTTTAATGTATAGTGGAGATGGATCAGACTAATCAGAACACTGACTGGAGTGGATCAGATTGGTGTGATCCCTAGAGGACACATTGATAATGGGGCTATTGCACGGTTAGTTACTTGATTATTTCTAATGGGATTGGGAGATGGGGTATCATGATACCACCGAGGTGTGGTAGCCCGAGTAAGAATAAAGATGGATAATGGATCGTTAAATTAAGTGGATGTGGACTGATATAGAGTCGACTTGATGGAGACAGGGATGTTGGGCTGGAGCCTCAAAGAGACCTCCTACATATCCCCATTATAGAGAATCAAATTCCAAATAGTTCTTAATGGGGTATAGGATCGGGGTGTATGCAGATGACAGTGACCTAATGATATACTGAGGCATATGCATGGTTAGCAGCCCAAGGTTGGTCTGACACTACTAGGATGGACCATCGATATGTGTACCAAGAGAAGGGATGACAACAGCTTACCGGTAGATTTGGGTTTAGAATGTCTTACCGCTGAATGGGGTTTACAAAGGCATACCATTTGATGGGCCACAATGGCTTATCATTAGATAGGGGAAAACTTCGTGTCATGCTGGAAAAAAGGGATGTATAGTTTAATGCCATACAGAAAAGTGGTGGACCGACATGATGAAGTCGGGAACATGGTTGTTGGGATTGAACCTCAGGGAGATCTCCTACGTACCTTGCCTTGGAAAGGATCATTGTCTACATAGTTCATAATGGTTTGCTGCACTGATGTGAAGGGGGTCAGGTCCAATGGTTTTTGGGCTTGAACCTCTGGGAGGCTTCCTATGTACTATTCCTAGGAAAGGATCAAAGTCCATGTAGCTCGGGCTGGTTTTTGGGTCTTACACTCTAGGCTACCTAGTGGGTGGGCTTAAACTTCATGGAGGCTTCCTACATATCTTGCCTTGGAAATGATCAAAGTCCACATAGTTCATGAAGGTTGTGGGTGAACTGACATGAAGTGTGTTATTACCTATGGTTGTTGGGATTGAACCTTAGGGAGTTTTCCTATGAACCATGCCTCAGAAAGGATCAATGTCCACGTAGTTTGGGATGGTGTTGGTGAACGATGTGAATATGGGTCGGAACCAATAGTTTTTGGGCTTGAAAATCAGGGAGGCTTCCTACATACCTTGCCTTGGAAAGGATCAATGTCCAAATAGTTCTAGATAGTGTTGGTGAACCGATGTGAAAATGGGTCAGAACCAATGGTTGTTGTTCATGAACCTCAGGAAGGCTTCCTACGTACCTTGCCTTGGCCAGGATCAAAGTCCGCATAGTTCGAAAAAGGTTGGTGAAATGACGTGAAGATGGGTTAGAACCAATGGTTGTTGGGATTCATCTTCAAGGAGGCTTTCTACGTACCTTTCCTTGGTAAGGATCAAAGTCCATGTAGTTCAGAAAAGGTTGGTGAAATGAAATGAAGGGATTCGGGACCAATGGCTGTTGGGATTTAACCTTAGGGAGGATTAATATGTACCTTGGCTTGGAAACGATCAAAGTCAATGTACATTGAGAAAGGTTGGTGATATGAAATGAAGGGAGTATGGACCCCTAGTTCTTGGTCATGAACCTCAGAAATGTTTCCTACGTACCTTTCCTTGGTGAGTATCGAAATCCACATTGTCCAGAATGGTGTTGGTGAACCAACGTGATGATGGGTTAGAACCAATTTTTTTTGGGGTTCAAACTTAGGGAGGATTCTTACGTACCTTTCCATGTCAAGGGTCAAAGTCCCCATAGATCGGGATGATGTTGTTGAACTGACGTGGAGATGGGTCGGAACCAATGGTTTTTGGGCTTGAACCTCAGGGAAGCTTCCTACGTACCATACCTTGGCAAGGATCAATGACAACATAATTTGGGAAAGGTTGGTGAACTGACGTGAATTGAGTTGGGACCAATTGTTTTTGGGATTGAACCTCATGGAGGTTTCCTACGTACCATTCCTAGGAAAGTATCGAAGTCCATGTAGTTTTGGATGGTGTTTGGGGATTACACTCTACGCTGCCCTAAGAGGATGTTATGGTTGATTCTTACTCTTAGCCCATGTGAATCATGATCAGTGTGAGAAACAAGAGGAAGCAAGGACCTGATGATCGTGTTGAGAAAGGTGCATCTAGGGGAAGTGGAATGGGGCTGACATGTAGTTAGTGGCCCAAAATGGAAATATGGGCTTACGTGTGGTCTGTAGCCCATGGAGATGGAGACTAGGAATTACTCTAGTGTGGAGGGCTGGTGGTGATAAATCCCAAAGGTAGAGGGATTCATCACCGAAGAAATAAGGGCTCCGATTCCCATCCCCCCCTCATAGTCCTTGGCCCAGAAGAAGATAGGAGGAGCAGGGATGCTGCCTCCTAGAGGATTGGTTAGGGGCTTAAGGTTGTAACAACCCAATATTTTATGATAAGTATTCTTTTTAATTTATTTTATTTCATGTTTTTTATGCTACAACAAGATTATCTTGTTCTATACGCAACATCGTATTAGCTTGCAGTATACGCAACACTATTCTTAGATTGTGTTACACACAATTTCATGTTTGTTTGATAATAGTCATTCTACGCAACATTGAGTGTATATATATATATATTCAATGTATAAATGAAAAATGGTTGGATTATGTTATAAAAAAACAAAAAAAAAAGTCTTGCACAACACACAACCCTGACTTGGCTTGCATTACATGCAATCACGACCTTCCTTGATAGTGTGTGTTGTACGCAATACCAGGTTTCACTAAACGATGATATATTGTTATAATATTATTATGGACTATCCTTTATGAATATTATTAACTAAATTTTGAATTTTATAACATTATTATTCATCTTATAAATTTTCTAAAACATTTTATGTGAACAAAATAAATTTTTCGGGTGAAATAAGTATTTCTCAAAAAATGCAGTTTTGCCACCTTTTGATGGCGCACCCACATTAAATATAGTTTTTGACATGTTTATTAGTTCAATTTTACAAAATAATCTTCTTCTTTTGAATCAGGATATAAAAATTTACATTGAATAGAGTTTTGATATTTTTCTGATAACTTTCATATTTTAATTAATAGTAAAAACACACTATATTTTATTTAAAATCATCTTTTTTATCATAATAATTTATATGATTAAATTATAATATTTCATGGTTTTAAAGTATAAATAGAATATATTTTTACCTCTTAATACAATTTATGTCATTAGTATTGATTTTACCTTGAATTCGTAGGTTAAATAAATTCAATCTTTTGCAATGTTTTAAACAAAAACCTGTTTTCTTTCGACAACAGAATTAATATTAAATTAATTACTGCAACTTACGTGTTTTGAATTTTGAAAAATGGATTTCGTAAATGGAATCAATGGGTCCAAATTATGTTAATAGGCTACTTTTTATTTTTGGGCATTATGAATAGTAACTACGGTAAATTTTATTTACTATAGTTAAAGGTAAATCTGGTAATTAAGGGTAAATATAAGATTATTAAATTACCCTAAAACCTGCCAAAATCCTATTGGATGACTAAAAGTCGGTCCATATCACCTTAGTGTCGGACTAGATTCATTTAATGGACTTTTTTTCATGAAAATAATTTAATTATTATTAAAACCAAAGAAAGTGGCAACATGTCACATTCTTAAATCTTATAAGTATAATAATTTTAGTTTAGTGATAAACTGCATGAAACTTTGGATATAAATAGTCTAAAAAAATACAATAAAATTATCTACATCATATGAATTTATTTAGAATTTTTAGGGATTAAATAATTATCCATAAAGGTGACATAATAGTGATTTTGAAATTATTTTATTAAAAAAAATATCAAATAAATGGTTTTAAAAATATTAAAATAAATATTATATGAACTATTTAATGTTCTTCACTAATTTTCAAGATAAATATGACATGTTATGAATCTATTAAATCTTTTATTTCGAACATATCTTCTGTATATTGTTTATTTAAATTCAAATAAATGAATAGTGTCAAAATTAACACTATTGTTATTTTATAAAAAAAACATATTATAAAATTGTTTAAAAATCACAAAAATATTTAAAAATTATAAATTTAAATTTAAATGGTCGAAATTTTCATAAAGTGTCAAATTATGGAAAATTCACAACACATATTTAATTATTTATAATAATATAAAATTTAGAATATTATTAACACAAATAAAATTAAATTGATAAATAAGGATAAATCAAGTTGATAATGTTTAAAATAAATTCCTAACATGTCTAAATTTTATTGGTTGATGATATTGCAACCCTATCTCATCTAATATTCGGATATGAGTCATTTTAGAAGTTTTTATATGGGGTTTGTATTTAATATAAACTAATATTTCTTATATTTCGAAAGGTGCCCCTCTCCTCCATTATAAAAGGGCACCTCCTCCCTCTCTTCCTCACACCACTTTTAGCCTTCAAGCTCAGCCTAACCCTGCCAAATTCTCTTCTCCACTTCCCTAGAAAATCCTAGAGGTCTTGGTCTTCTTAAAAGGTCAATCTTAGTGCCCTAAGAGGAGGTTTCAAAGAGGCGTGTCGAAGAAGAGGTAAAAACCGTAACCGATTATTTCAAATTATTTCTTCTTCTACTTATTCTTATTTAGTTGTTTCATTATGAAGTAATAACATCAATATAACTAATATACTGATATGTTATTATAAATATGAAACAACTTTATTTCACCTTCTATCAATCCTACGGAAAATGAAATAACCGCGCGTGCGTACGTATGGAATACTGTCTCCACGCCGTGGTGTAATCTGTTTTCGACCACCACCTTACTTGGATGGGTATAAGGGTGTAAATAAATAACCAGATATGATTATTTTAAAGTTATATTGATTCTGAAATATTGTACATACACTTCTATACAATTCCACAATCATGGGAATGATATCATCGCTCGTGCGTACGTACGAACTACCGTCTCCACGACGCGATGAGATTCATTCTCCATGTTAACCATTCATGAATGATTATAAAGTATATATAATGAATAATAATGAAATATATGACATAATAATGATACTGTATTTATGTATATATATATATGTATGTCATCTACTTAATTCCATTCAATTCAAAAAGGAAACGAAAACATCGTTCATGCGTACGTACGACCTACCGTCTCCATGAACGGTGTATTTCATTCCATTTATCGATATATCATATATACATGTATAAGCTGAATATATATTATATACAAATCATTTTTTACATTATGGAATTATTTAAATTAGTATATAAGTAATAATATCAAGAACAACAAGTTGAAACACGTACGATAAATGTAACGATTTTACCCCAAATGCTGCTTTAACATGGAATTTACAAATGAACGGGTAATATAAAGTCATAAGTAAATCATATATTATATCATAACAATGAATATGATTCTATAATAATTCAATGACATTATTTAAATCATTATACAGTAGGTTCAGATACGTACGAAGCATATCAGACCTAAGGTAAGGGATAATTTTTCAATCACATTCTTATCCGAGATTTTTATTCGTAAATATTTACTGGGGTTATTGTTATCATCCATGCCCATGTTTTATAACAATGTTTTCATGTATTTTTAAAGTCCTTTTTACCAATTTTTTACTTTTACTACATGGTATGTATGGAATCTTTCTATTACGAGGTACTTTTTTACTTTTCCAGCAAAAGTACGAGAAGAAGGTTTTTTTAACTTATACAGCATAAAGGATTTTTAGGGATTAATAAAGCCTTATTTTCATGAAGCTTCCTCAAAAATATTTCATGACTATTTTCAACAAAATTATTTTCTTTTAAAATTGAATGGCATTTTGTGAAAATAAAATGATTTTCAAGATGAAAGGATATTTTCCTCAAGAATTCATTTCAAGTGCTTTATCAAAACCATTTTCCATATAAGATGACATTATTTCATATGTGTATGTTTCAAGTATAATTTCTCTATGATTTACATGGTTTCACTTTTCTTATTATGAAATAATATCCATTTATTTTATATAGATTATGTGATGATGGGATGATGTTTATGAAACCCATTTTATTCATTGGGTTATTATGAATGATGTATGTTTATTTTGTGGAACAAGTAAGAATGATTTCATTATGAGATGGGTGGAACCTATATCTACCTCTAATGCATTGGATAAAGATTTATATCTCATGAGATATACATGGCTGGAACAGTAAGTTAATCCAGTTCAGTGTTACAAGACTGAAACGAGGAGTGAACTCAATTCAGAAAGGGACATTGTCCACTAAGATGGTCTTGGTAGCAATGCCTTGGATACTATGAAAATCATAACATGTGCTTAATGGTTGCCACAATTACATGTTTTACTCCCATGATATTTTATCATGTTTAATGTTTCTTTATGATCTATGCCTTACATACTTCCATGTTTTATGTCATTGCTCAAGCTTTTGATGTTTAAACATTATGTTCATGTTTTTAATTTCAAATGTATATGATTTGTTTTATTTTATCCATGCTTACCCTTATTGAGCATTTGAGCTCACCCTTTATATGTTATATTTTCCCCAGGATATAAAGAAAGGTTTTAGGTAAGAAAACAAAAAGGGGAAGATCTTTATGGGAGATGTTGAAGATCTTTCACCACGATTAGAAGATTATTTTTTTTTCATGTTTCCAAAGACACTAAACTATTACAGTCCTTGTGTGTCTATTTTTGTTATGTACTAAGTATTCCGCAAATGTAAAAAAATGTCCATGTACATCAAGTTTCGGGTCTCTACAAAGGTTATTACCCTTTCCCTGCGGACAGAAGCCACTCCGATAAAGAGGATCTCATTTAATGTGAGGAATGACCTCACTCCCATGGAGACCATTGGGAATAGAGAATTTCCGAGATGGGGAACCTCGAGTTTGATGCACAAGGTGAGATCACAGTTTAACTTCACGTGCTGAGGATGATGGTGCTTGTAGGTTTAACGTCTTGTAGCTCAAATGAGGTGGGTTCACTCTACACCCCTGGGACATACATAACTGATACCTGCCCACCCTTGATGAAGGGACAGAATCAATAATTTCTTGGTGAGGGGGTGTTATGGAGTGATCTATTGAGGGGTCCATGTTAGCATGGCTACACAAAGAAGAATTTGTTATTAGTGTTCCTCTATGAAGAAGAATGAGGCGAAGAAACACAATAGGAAGTACCCCCAAGGGATCATGAAATTACTTCATGCAACCCTAGAGGGTCACATGGGAAAAGGAGCTGCAGAGCAAAGTGGTTCATTGGTAGAATCCTTGTAAAGCTCTAGTGCTCCATGTAGTGGAGGGGCTTCCCAAAGGGGAATGCTTCGTGAATTGTAGTTTCCTAGCCTAGGGATAAGGTATATGTGCATACATAATGGGATTTGTGAAGTGGAATGGAATCTGTGGAGTAGTCCTTCATGAAGTAAGGGTGACCTACGTAGCATAGCATTGTGAAGCAATGTGCTTCATGAAGAACAGTGACCCTACCTTAGCAAGTGGGTCACATGTTCATGGAGGGTATCTCGCAAAGAATATGTGATTCATGAAGACTCGAGTCCCCTTGGGTATCCCCTTCCTTCACAAAGGCCTATGGGATCCATGAAGGGCATCCCTTTTTGAATAGGGTCCAAATTCAAACCAAGGGAGAGGCACATCGCGATGCTAAAGTACCTTGAGGAGCTCATGGATCATATAGCCAAATTTACTTCATGATTTTAGAGATAAGAAGGTGAAAGGTCAGAGGATCCGTCCTTTGGGCTCCAGGGGAGCTCTGTATTTTTCGGAAAGAGGCACCGCGAAGCATATATTTCTGGGTGGGAAGACACGTGGAACTTCATCGTAATCGTGGAGCCTCCCGGCTCCTTGCTTCTCAGTGGGTTTATGAACGTCGAACTTGTCCGCGGAGCTTCCCGCCTCCTTACTCTGCGGCGGGTTCACGAATGGCAAAGGGGCTCATGGAGCCTCCCTCCTCCCTGATTTGCGGCGAGTTAGCCAATGTCAAAAAGGATCATAGAGCCTCCTGACTCATTTCTCTATGGTGGGTTCAAAAACAATAATGGGGTTTCGCGGAGCATCTCACCTCCTTACTCTGCGGAAGGTTCGCAGAGGGAAAGCTTTGCACTGGACACGGGGCTACGAGGACTCGAAGAACAAGATTATTGATGCAACATTTAAGTCAATCCATTTCTTCTTGTTCTTCCCAAATTTTGGATACAACATGACCTTAGGAGCTTCTGGTGGAGCAGCCTATAATGACGGGTCTTGGAGAAGATTCCCACATAGCTTGGAAATATCCGGCAATGCTTACCATGGCCTTTGGTCTTAATCTATGGCCTATAACCTGTCAGGATATATGTGGTTATAAATATCAATGGGAGGAAATTCAGTAAGAAGGACCTATTTGTTCCCCTAATGTCCTAGAAGAGGACATATGGGATCGTATCAGTGATTTCTGTAATCTAAGAATTGTTCCCCCAGGCACTGGGTGAGGAGATCTTTAATGATATTTTTTTATGTGATCTTTTGGAGCAATTCTGCCTTATCGGGATTATCCTACGACTTATACATTTATCCATATGAGTAAGAGGGATTAGTAGTTCTAGTTTTTCCTTTTCCTTTGTTGGGGTCTCGATCGAGAGGTAATGACTTGGAAGGGTCTCACAGCCCAAGCACCAATCTCTACTGACGAGTGTGGACATCATCAGGGTTTTCCTGGTGTGGTGTAGCACTAAGGGGTGGCTTATCCTCTCAAGATACATCAATATATCACCCTTCTAGGTATATCTCCGTGATGACCATGTTTACCATGAAAATTCCTAGATGCATATCCTCAATATCATTGGGGATATATGGTTGATGAGGTATTGGGATGAATTTGAGGGCATCATATTTCAACCAACCATGAATCTGGATGTGTGGAGATACCTACTCAATAACATGGAGGATCTCAATGAATCTATTGAAGCATCATTACTATAGTATCTATTGATAATAAAAAAATGTAGGGAACTGATCGATGAAAAGCATAGAAAACTCAATCACATGACATTACTAGCTGATGTCATGATAATGTTTATAGTTTTTCAAACAAGACAACAGATGATGAAAGATATGGAAATGAGTTATCCATAGTGTTTGGTAGAAGGAAATGACCTCATCTAGGGTGAGTGACTCCAAAATATCAAATTTCGGAGTAGCGATCAGCTATAACAAATTGGGAATATGGTATGCTGCGAGAGTGTAACATAAGGTCTATCATTAGCTAGCGGATCCAGCCCTTGTTTCCCCATTCATCAAATAGGGGAGGATAAGAACCGATAATGGTACTGATGTGGACCATTGGGGCATAGGACAAGCTGGTAGAGAGAATGATGAAATGGCTAGAGAGAATCTATACAATAGATAGTCTCTCAGGGGCAGTGATGACCAGATCATCATATCCTTGTAGGATAGGGTTCCAAACACCACTTCAAGTGAGAAATTGTGACTTTTGGTGGTTGATATTGGTAGCACTTGTCATCTACCTTTCCTTAAAGAAACTCTATGTCATATCGTGTATATGTCAATAATGATCCTGGTGTATAAATAAACCTACTGAGGGTTTTGGGAATCTGGTACATTTCACATTCTAGAAGGAAGAATCTCACATTCCTAGTCCCTACCCCATTCATGGATTCAAAGGATGGGTGTGAAGGTTTTATCAACAAATAACACTCTTATTTGGAATCTAAAAAGGTTGGTGCTGGAACATAGAGGTCCTCAGCCCAAGATAGATGAGATAGGAGGAGGACATCCATATCTATCATTTCTGATGTGGAGAATAATCCAATAGGACTTCTATGAGAGTGGGGAGGAAGTCCACTATGTTGAGTTGTGGTGCATGGAACACTTTCGAAGAGTCAAACAGTACATGGGGAGGTCCTCTGTGTTGAAGAGTATGGGTATGGGGAGGAGTTCTGTACTGGATGTTTGGTGCAACGGGAATACCTCAATGGTTTGGAGTACTGTAGAGGGGAGTGCCTCCACCAGAGCAGGTGATAACATTATTGTGACATCCATTTAGTTTCCTAAGACACGGGGATGACATCCAAGCTTGTTGGTGGTGGAGGAATTAGGAAGACCATTGTACTGATGAAGATAGACATAGGGAGTACCTCCTTGTCAAACGTTGATCAAGCAGGGAGGCCTCTACATTGATGGTCACTAGTGTTGGAAGGGACATCGTGATAGATAGTGATAACAAGGGGAGGACCTCCATGCTGGATGACAACAAGATGGGGAGGGGGACCACCTGGACCAGTACAAAAAACACTTATAATACCTATATACTGGGTGCGAGAGCGATAGGGACTCCACTCTACCTGGTAATGGTATAGGGAGGACCTTTTTACTAGATATCAACATCATGGGTTTGCATGCGATGGTAGTTAATCTTATAGGTGACCAGAATATTCATCCCAACCCCCTATGGGGTGGTTGGGGTTTCGATTCCAATTGGGTATTGGTGAATCCCAACTCTGTATCAGTAGGGACTTGATATAATACAATGGGGGTGGAATGTTCCCCTAGAGCTACTGTGGATGATTCCCCTAATGGGAATCTTCTTGATATTGCACCAGACATAGGAGTTGGGTTAGCCGGAACAGATTTGGAGGTGAATTGGTATGGACCACCTCTTCCTCATACTGATGGACCACATGGCGATGTTGACACATCTTGGTGGGAGCCCTCTATGGTATATATTGTCTGGAAGTCATATCCATGATGACATGGATTTCCCTCAACTTTTTGGCGTAGGTGATTAAATTATATGAATGTTACAGGGTGAGTCTCTCAAAACTGATGAATGATGGAGTGGGGAGCAGTGGCTACTTGCATGGGTCTTGACGATGCTGTGATGGTGAGGCAAAAAATCCTCCAAATAATGGGGGTCCATATCCATAATTGGGATGACACCATATTGTTCGTATGACCAGATAAGTGTGTCATTCACCTTTTTCTAGATAAACACTATTGAGGAGATGGGGTGTGGGAGCACTAAACTAAAAATTCCATTTTTATTTTATTTTCAAAAGCCTCATTGAGGATGAGCAGTAACCTCAGCGGCATCCAAAATAACACTGCGGGATACAAAATTACAAAAGAGATATGAAATTTGAAATTCAAAATCTCCAGCACCAATCCCGAGGCCTCGATCCGGGGGACACCCATGTCATCTGAGCTCACATCGCCTGCGTTTTCCATCATAGAATCGGTACACCACTATCATCAGCCACCCATCACCACCGGCACCAAGGATAGGAGAAATCAGAGAAACCCTAAATCTCCAACATCGTCGTCGACGAAAAAATATCAAATGTCATCCTGTCACTGAAGAACACCATCATGCCTCCATAAAACATCCTACAAGAAAAAACAAACTTCACCGATTAGCACCAAACAATATCTGTAAAAACCGAAATAAACATCTTTAATGATGTTTTCGTTCGACTGCTAAAAATCACCATCGACAAGAGGAAGAAGCCCACGTCTTTGTTGTCCTCGTCTCTTCACCGAAGCCACTCATTATCGTCGCCAAAATGCCCAACAAAATAGAAGCCCCATCATCTCCTTAACGCAGGCCGCGCCACCTGGAACCCCCCTCCACATCGCACAACACAACCCAAAAACTCTTGGAGGCCATCGCCCCCGACCGACCTGGATTGGAGCAGTGGACCCGGATTCTAGAGTAGAGTACGAGCATAAAGGGTCTCCACAGTATGCTACGGTCGAGCAATCACCATAAACCACACCAAAAAACCACGACGTCGAACAATCACAAGAAAAACAGAGACCACATCGCCATCGAAACACCCAAACATAACCATATTCACAGCACATAACAACCATGGAAAGAGGAAGGATAAAAAGGGACTAAAACCCTAATAGGAAACCATGAATGAAACCTAAATACGGAAAAAAAGTAAAGGAAAATCGAAATGGTGAAGCAGGGATGAACCCCTAAAGAAAAAGAACAGAGAATCCTGGTGATGAGTCTACTCCCACCACCACAGTACCAAACCCATCTAAAAACCGACACATCCAACCAAATGGAGTTGGGTGCATCAGGCCAGACCGGAAGAGTATGGGAGGGAGAAGTGAAAGCGAGACTACTCTAGAAGTGAGAAGGTGAAAAACCCATAAGGGGAGAATGACCAGGAAGAAGGAGAAGACAGCGAGGGAAGAAAACATGGAGCGGAAGGAGGATGAAGTCCCATAATGAAATTTCCACTAACCTTGGATAAATGGATGGGAGTCAAATGGGTAATTTTTTTATCTGGGTTTTTAAAAAATTAAAATTTGATAAAAGGGTATAGGGTTCGAATATTTTTAAAAAGGGGTCGGGGATGCGTGAACGGCGTTCACGCATCCCGGACCCGGGCGTGATGCGTGAACGCCGTTCACGCATCTTCCCGAGAGAAGGGATGCGTGAACGGCGTTCACGCATCTCACAGAATACCTAAATGATTCATTTTTTCTAACCTAGATCATATGGAAAGGTATTTCACTTAGAGGAAAACATGCAAGGGTAAATAATCTATGTGGAGAAACTCTACTCATATGACTTACAAGGAATTTTTGTATCCTGAAAGAAGTCATATTAAGATAGAAAATAAGTTCAATGTTTTTAAAGATAAAAACGAGTATCAAAAAATGGTGTTTAAAGAACCAAAATCAAATCCCTCGTAATAAGAATCTTGGAAGAGAAGATGAAAAATTTGGAAGAAAAATAATGAGGTTGTACCAGCTGTGGAGGAGGGGGAAAATGTATTCCAAATAAAGAGGAAATTCATGGGAAGGAAATATGTGCATAATCCATGAAGCATGTAATAAGAAATAAATCACATCCCATGCTTGGCTTAGAAATAAGAAGAAATAAAGGATGAGAGAAAACTCTCACATTGAATGTTTCCTCTATAGAATACAAGAGGTTCCTCCTTATTCCTTATTATTTTATGTGTTATGAGTTTACTTGAATGGAATTGAAGGAGAAGTATTGTTCATCATGGAGTACATAAATTCCCATGATGAAGAATGAGTTCATCTCTTAAGGAGGATCTTATAAGAGATTTGAGGTATTCCAATCACATTATCTTACATTTTTTCTTAATTATATTCATTAAGGTTGAGTACTTATTTAATGAAAAAATGAGAAAAGGGGGATTTGTTCTTGCACTTGAACTTTCTAATGTGTTTTTTGAAGTGTGTGCAGGATCATGTATTTCTTATCTTAAAATTACTCATCCTGATAATTGAGAATATCTAATTTTAGTATCACATATGAGTATGTGTTATAGGTAGATTATATTATATTGGTTATTTAATTATTTCTTTCTACACTAGGATGGATCATATAGATATAGTGTTTATTAACTAAAGGCTTTGTTCCAAGTATCATGTCATATCATCCCCTTATTTAAAATATATGTGAAGATTTTTTTGAGAAGAAATATGAGTTTAAAATTGTCCAATTATCCTTTTCATTTTATTTTAAATAAGGGGGAGAATAATTGATGTTACCACATATTAACTTTTATGATATGAATGGATATTAACAACAGAAGATAAAGGGGGAGATTGTTGGAAAAAATGGTTGTATGTTTTATCAATATGTCAATAAGTATTCGGGTGATTAGAAGATCATATTTTGATGAATCCACGTGAATCAGATTCTTACATGAGTTGTAACATTTATGTGAAGAATGGAGAAGACTCGAGCATTGGGTATTTTTGATGAGTTTTTGTATTTTATTATGTAATTAAATATGAGTTACATGTATGAATATAGATAATGATTCATAGAGATAGACACCACATTAAGAAGAAAGAGGGGAACCTTAATCCTTCTAGTATTCTTTATGAGTTGCATGAAACAAAATACCCACAGAAATTAATGGGGCATTCAATATGAGGAAAATATGATACCACTACTGATGAGTATTCATATATAAATGTGTAATTAAATGTGTTATTACTAAACAAATTTAAATAAGGATTTAAATGATTGATTTTAAATCATGTAATAATGATATATTACCCATGAACAATTATTGTTTGTTTTGTGAATAAAGTGTGTATGAAGGTGATGAAGACTCTGTGTTGAATTGAAATATTATTTCTGATAACTCGATACAATAATGTATCAGGTAAATACAGAAAGATGAATTGATGAGTTCTTGAGTATTTGAATATTGAGGAGAATCTAGATTGCACAAAATCTGAAAAGAGTCTTAATATAATAATTTCTAAAATTATTGATAAAGTACACAAGGTAGGAGTGACTAGATTTCTTATAGAGTAAGTCTATTTGAAGAAGAACTTCTTCCTAAATTTGGAATTAGATGTATCTTTTGGATTATAGAGTAGAATGAATCTCCAATGTATTATGGAGAAAGAGAGTGTATAGTGGATTATTTTTTGTTATAGAGAGGAAAAATGGATTATATGTCATTGTATTAACTTGTGGAGATAGTGAATAATACATGTTGGGGGGTATAACCAATATAGAAATGAGTAGTATTTTCAAAATAACCCTGTAAATAACATGTGATTCTCCCTATTTCATTACAACTACACTTGAGGAATGATTGAGAGTTTATATTGAGTGGATCAAAAACCTAAACAAATTTCAATAGGTTGAATTTAAAAAAAGAATTAGTAAAATAAGGCTACCACTGATTCACCTCCCTCTCATTACCACCTAATTGATCCTTGGCCACTAAAAATATCTCTTCGTATCAATAGATCTTGGTGAAATAGGTTTACACACATCAATTTGCATTAGTTCAATCACTCTTATTGACCATTGATCTTTAACCTTTTATATATTTCAAATAATCTTCCCTTGTTAGAAAGAATCGCATGTACGAGTATGATCACATGATAAATTAGGGAGATCATGAGCAGTGTCACATTTCAACAGATCTTCCATGTATGATTGGCTCATATAAACAATAAATTTATACCACAACCTATTTTCTTCTTCCTTGGATATAAAATACATATCTTCTTGTCCACTCACAAGATATAGATTCCCCTTTGTGTGTTTTCCTTACAAAACAACTCCACTATATTTTCCCTTGATAATACACACCTTATTTGTAAATATTATAGTGTGTCCAAAGTCACATAGTTAACTAACACTTAACAAGTTTTTATTGAGACCTTCAACAACCATTAAATCATCTTATCTCATCCCCACCCCCAAATTTGGCTTCTCCCAAGCCAATAATCATCAGGCCTTCATCATTGAAAAATATATCAACACCTTACCTTCCATACATTATTCTTATAACTAGATCCTTATTTCTCATCATATAGGAGGTGCATCCACTATAAATGATCTATAATATTGTGTGATTTGATGGTTTAAAGGAAATCTCTACAATCACTACCTTCTCAAATATTCTTTTTGATCCATGTATTTGAATTCATACTTGATGTTGACTAATATTATCAATCTTAATCAAATTATTATGGTCTAACGTCATCCTGAAAAGATGCAATTTTATTTTTCATTATCATCTTGTTTGATGATCCCTTGATCTATTGCATATTACCACTTTGGGTATACTTTAGTAAATTTCTCTACATTATTGATGAGAAATATTTTTCCATGTGTCTAAATCCTCTAAACCTAAAATAGTGACCCTCAAGGCTATGGAATGAGCATTCTAAGAATTCCCCATATTTCCACAAAAATAATATTTGATAAATGGTTTATTCATGTGCATCACTAATACACCACTCATTATTCCTTAAGATCACTAAATATTCTGATTCTAATTCATACCAAAATAAATCTTTATCCACATAACATGATCTTGTGTTCTGACACCAATCATTACTGCTTTCTGTTTATGAACAATAACCATACCATTTGTGGCATTACGATGTATCATTTTCTTCCCTAAACATTTATTAACTATTTTTTGGACCTATGAACCATAATTTTCCTTTTTTCCATCACTTGTGTGACCTAATTTCCTAATATCATATTAGGATTCAAGAGTTTCTCTTGATCCTATATTTAATTGTAGGCCAACAAAATCCTCCTAAAGTTCTTCAATACATTTTACTTGGTCTTTTAATATGTTATTCATAAAATAAATAGCCTTGGATTATTATTTAACCTTTATCTTGAACTTGTTGAATTTATATGAGTATTATGGGATTTCTAATCATATTATTTATTATACACATATATATATATATATATACATTGGTAGATAATTTGATAACAGTAAGACACTTATTAAAGGTATAATAGAAGTCTAGATAACAGTAATACACATACAAAACGTATCATAAATCAAATGTCAACCTAATCTATGCCTCCGGTGTGGATGCTCCTCTGTCCCACAGTCAGGCGTATACTGGATGCGTCCACGCCGTGTCTGTCTACGTCTGTGCTCTGGCGTACGCTGCGCATCCTCATCGACAGCCACCTCCACATCCTCTTGTGTGACAGACGGTGGATGTACAGTCTCACCGCCTGTACCCTGGCCTGCATCTAAGGATAGTGGAAGCTGGCTGGAACTCTCACCAATATAGGAAGTAGATGGCTGCTCTGCTGCGGATGACTGCAATAAAACATCGAACTCAATCCAGTCAGCGTCTGTAAGTACCTGTGGCTGTGCCTGAGAAGCTGGAGGAGCATATGACTGGTCATGCTGAACACCCTCCTCCAGTGGAATAATATCATGTGGCTGAGCAAGCTGAGCAGCCTCATCCTGTGGAACAACAGCAGGCTCCGCGGTCTCCGCAGCAGGCTCCGCGGCCTCCGCAGCAGGCTCCGCGGCCTCCGCAGCAGGTGGTGGATCAAATAAAATGCCATGATAAATCTCATCCATCGACGGTAGCATCTGTCGTACAAGGCTGTGAAAATATGCTGGGTTAAAGGCAGCTCTCTCCACTGGATCAGACATATGCAGTAGATGACAAATACGAGCATCCTGCGAAAATAAATTCTGTTGTTAACTAATTTGAATAAAAAATATGTTGAACTGTGAAAGAAAGAATGCATACCAAGTCATGGAAGCCCCGTCCGTGCCGTGTCAGAAATCTGACGGGAGACCTGATGTACCAGCCTATATAATCCATCTGATCCATCAAATGAAAGCGTACTGTCCCTACCCCTCGCAACTGGGACTCCCGTCGCCTGTCCCATAACGCAACATATCTCGCATGGTAGCTCCTCCAATCAAAATCTCTCTTCCCTGACATCTTCAGGGAATGCAATGAATCCAACTGACTGGGCGGGTCAGGAACTGGCTGAAGGAATCCAAACTGTCTCATAACCCTATCCGTCTGATGCCACTCGACTATATGAAAATGAATCAGTGGAACCATGCAGGAGCCGATATCAAGCATCACTGTACAGTATGGGGGCAGACTCTGAAGGATAGCATCTGTATATGGCATCCATGTAATCTGAAAGAAAAAATGAATAATCAATTACTAAATGAATAGATTTACAGTAAAGAGTAAAGATTTAACAATATAAATAATAATCACTTACATCGTCTGGTCGAATGCTGTCTAGCATAAGTCTGTAGGCGTGAACATCATGTCTGGGAGAATCTGAATGTCGATGCGCCTGACTCCACCTGTAGATAACATTTTTTTTACATTTCATAAAAGAATTTTATACAAGTAAGTTAGATATTAGAAAGAATTAATAACATACCAACGTCCACGTGGAGCCTCTGCTACAATATCTACGGGTAATGGCGCACGAGCATGTGGAGCTAAACGAGGTATGTGCTCCCATACCCACATCTGTAGAAGAACCATGCATCCTGTGATCTGCATCTTATCGATGCGACATGCACTGCATAGTGATCTGTATGTATATGCTAGGCAGGCAGACCCCCAACTATATCGACCTGCCTGGTCCAAATCCTCTAAAAAAGATAGATACATCAGGTGCACAAAAGTAGTAGAGTGGTCAACAAAAAGCGTGCCACCGATCAGCCTCAAAATATATGCCCGTGCAAAGCGCAGCACGGTGACGTCATCAGCATCATCTGGTAAATGTGTGAAGTGCTGGTCTAACCAAGGCATCCGCAATCTACCACCGACGATGGTCCTGCCATCATCCTGGACCTCTATGCCCAGAAGTCTATGAACAAGCTCAGGCAAATCTGATGGAACTCGGCCTGTCAAAGCATGTCCGTCGATAGGGAGGCCCAACATAATAGCCACATCCTGCAATGTAATAGTCATCTCTCCCTCACTGAAATGGAAAGTATGTGACTCTGGTCTCCATCTCTCGACAAGTGCGGCAATGAGCTGATGATCAAGAAACGTGAAGTCGCACATCGCTACTCCATAAAATCCAACTCGACGAAGATGTGGGATGATAGCGGGAGGTGGTGCAATATGATGGAAATGGTGAGATCTACGTACACTCAAGGGAGCCACAGGACGTCCCTCTAAAAGCAGTCGTGATCCATGAGTAGCCTGAGATGTAAGCAATGGAAAACCTGCCATCTGCACACATGATATCATCGTTACTTAATTTATCAATTATCCATTAAATAACCATCAACATTATTCCACATTAAAAATTAACAGGAAAAAGTGAAAAATTAATTATTTCTTCTTATTTGTGAAATTACGTTTGTTAATTTATCCATTATCCATTAAATAACCATTAACATTATTCCACATTAAAAATTAAAAGTGAAAAATTAATTATTTCTTCTTATTTGTGAAATTACGTTTGTTAATTTATCCATTATCCATTAGATAACCATTAACATTATTCCAAATAGATCAAGTTCCTAAGTAACTATAGAAACTTTCACAATAGGTTATTCAACCACAACCTCTTCCTCTTAGTCTTCTACTTCTTCTCATCCTCATCCTCTATTTCTTATTCTTCTTCTTCATCATCGACACCAACCACAACCTCTTCCTCTTAGAGCAGGTACACAGACTCGATCATGGATGATGAGATTTGGAACTCTGTCCTGCCACTTGGGGACATCTCTTACGAGTATGTCCTTCTGCGTGGCAGATACTGCATCGTATTCTCCCTCCTCGTTGCCGAGGCCAATCCATCTCATTTCTGATGCGAGTTGACTTCGGTCTTCCTCGAGGCCGCAACCTAGTAGCATGAAGCCAATAATTTTAAAAATGACACACATTGAAAAAATTATAAATGATACCAAAACCGACTTATGAAAACCTGGAAATATCAGGGACAATGGTCGGTTGATCAGCAGACAATGTGATAGAATGGAAGTCACCAACAGGCATCCAAGCAGCACTATAACAGTTAACCAAAGTGCTCATGTGATACACCGGGTCAACATATGGCTCCCACGATATATTTACCGAAGCGCAAGCTGTAATAACATGTACACATGGATATCTCAATGCCTGAAATCTGCCACAATCACAGTACCTATTATCCAACATCACGACAAACACTCCACCATTAGTGCATGCACCCTGGTCGTAGCACTTTGTTACCCGAAAACTCCTCTTTTCCCTGTCAAAGGCTATAACATTCCATCGTGAAGCCTCATTCCATATCTGGTCAATATCAGTTTGAAAATGCTGAGTAAAAAGCATTCCATTTTCCATCCTCTGGTAGGCCTTTTGGGACCGGTCAACAAAGTAGTGAACACATCTAAAAAATGTCTCTTGCACTAACCCTGTGATTGGGAGTTTGCGCACACCCTTGAGGACCCCATTTACGCACTCCACTATATTAGTGGTCATATGCCCATATCTCATGCCACCATCGTATGCTAATGACCATTTTTCCTTTGAAATTTGTACCATATATTCATATACCTCCTCATTAACTGTTCGGATCTCTTCAAGACGCCGATCAAACCTTTCTTGTTGGGGTTCATATGCTGAAAGCATAACATAATAATGTATTAAAATGGATAGTAAATTTTGTTAAAAAAAGAAAGTTTAGAAAACCATACCCAATTTGAGGATCGCCTTCTTTATGGCCTCATCTCTAAACTGCTTATGCACATTACTTGCAATATGTCTAATGCAATAACGGTGATAAGCATTCGGCTCAGTCCAAGAAACCCCATCACTACTCACGGCCTCTATAATCGCTCGATGACGATCAGATATCAGACACACGCCCTGTTTCTGCGTGACATGAACACGTACACATGCCAAGAACCAGCTCCAGCATTCAAAATTTTCTTTTTCAACAACAGCAAAAGCAAGTGGCAGAGGAGCGCGATTACCATCCTGTGTGGCAGCAATGAGTAGAACACCTGTATACTTTCCATAAAGGAATGTGCCATCTACCTGAATAAATTGTTTACAAAAGGGAAATGCAGCAATGCACGGTCTGAATGCCCAAAAAATCCTCTTGAACTTCACCTTTGACCGATCAAATAGATGATTTTGGGATACATACTCAACAGTGTCCAACTGATAAACAATATGATTATTGAGAGACAACAATTCCATAAGTTGTGGCAACAACGCATAAGACTCATCCCAATCACCATACACTTTTACAATGGCTTTCTGTTTTGCATTCCAAGCTTTGTTGTATGATACCTTATAGTTATACAACTGTTGAATTCTTTCCTGAATAAGGGCAACAGGAACATCCTGACTTGTTCGTATCATCTCACAAATAACAGTAGATATAAACTCTGCATCAAGAGAAGAGTGATCTTGTGCCAAGCTGGGATGCAGACAAGTGTGTGGGCCTTCTAATTTGGTTATCTTCCAACATCCATAACATTTATCAAATACTGCTCTTAATCGAAATTTACATTCTGACCCATATTTTTCACAACGAATGAGATATTTGGTCTTCTTTGACTCATAAACCACAAATGTGAAATGTCGCTCAATGTGGTATTGTTTTATCACATTTTTCATGACCTGTTTACTTTCGAACTCCTGCCCAACATATATGGCATTATCATTTGATGCAGGCATATTCCCTATAATGCCAGGGAATTCAGAAGCTGGTGTAATGACATCCCAATCAAAAGGTTGTTCACGAGACATTCCTCCAACTAAGGAACACAAAACTGAAGGCTGATTACCACTAACTGGTGGATGTAGTGGATGTCTGTCTCTCAAAGGAACCTCAGAAGGTTCATTTCTAACCACATCATCTCCTGCTGACTCCCCAGATTCTTCTTCCTCAGATAAACTTTCTTGCACTATATCAGCACAGAAAGGGATGTCATCTACATTTCCTTCCAAATTTTGATGAACTTCCTCATTACATTCTTCCACAGGAGTCGTATGAGAAGGAGGCAATAAAGAAGACTGTTGTGAAGGACCGACTTCTATAGAGGTCACAAAGCATGGTTCTGTAGTAATCGATTGCACCACATCAATATCAGAAATGACAATAAATAATTCCATCAAACCATTAATACACTATTGCCTGAATAACTGAGAAGCCTCCATCCAATCCTCATCATCGACTATAGGGTAGTCGCTGTGCCACATACGCTCAGGATATTGAAGATGTCGGTATCTAATTGAAGTGATTGCTTGTCCTGCACTCAATTTTAACTGACTATGAATCTTATTACGAATTGCATCCAATGTCATACAACCATGGAGATTTACCACTTTGACAGGTGGCACACTGTAGCTAAAACCCTGCTCGGTACAAATTACCTCACCGTTGCAATATATTTGAGCAGACATAATTACCTATTAAAAAAAAAATTAAAAATATTATACACTACATTAAAATTTTAAATTATTTAATTTGGTTTTGAATAATTGATTATCTTGAGACTTTTTTATGTATTGATTTATCACTGTTAAGGTATAGTGATTGTGATTTTATCACAAAAGCAAATTTAATATAATGTTTCATAAAGTTTGATTACTTATGAATATATAATCATGACTTGATCTTGAGACTTGCGATTAGTTTATCATTATCTGATAAACTAACCACAATTTATATGAGTAAACTCCTGTCTCTATTATCAAATATTGCAGCAACCGCCAATCTCCTGTCAAATAGCAACGCCTCCTCTCGAACGAGTTCTCAAATGCCTCTTCGTCGACACCTCTTCGGGGATGCCTCTTCGTCGACACCTCTTTGGGGCGTCAGTCTTTTAATTACAAATTTACTCACATGCATGTGAGAGGGTCTAGGGGTATGAAATACATAAATTAATTTAAACGGACACGCAGGTCCTTACACTTACTGAGAGATGACTCGCAGGTCATCAATACCGAAAAAATGCAATTATTACAAATTGAATAACAACATACACAAAATAAAACATGCAATTTCAATTATGCATGGTCGTTCATCTCAAGATCGGTCATCACTCATACCGTGTTTTTTGGTATATTTATTATATTATCCGTATTATATAAAATCTATATTAAATACTACACCTCTTTTACAAAAATTTAACTTCATGTGTATATATATATATATATATTTATTAAAAACATTAAATAAATTTTATTATAACTGATCTAATTGAGATTTACATAATAAACACTTTTGTTATTTTAAATTTTATGAAATTGTAATGTTTTTTGGGCATTCTTCTACTTTTCAAAATATAAGTAAATATATTTTATACTTTATTGATTAAAAATATTATTACTAGTAAATAAAAGTAATTTAATTTACATTTACATCAAAACCATCCATTAAAATAAATTTCTCCAACATAAATTACTTTTTCTAAACATTAAAAATTTTAGACATAACATAAAACATTCAATATTTAGACAACAGACATTCAAAAAATTAAATCATACGAACATTCAACATCAAGAAAATTAAATCATACAAAACATTACATGCATAACATAAGAAATAAATAAATCATACACACAATTAAACATACAAATGAAATAAATAAATACAATTAAACATACAAATTAAATAAATAAATACAATTAAACATACAAATGAAATAAATAAACACAAATAAACAATTAAATTATTAAATAGAAATTTTACCTCAATAAAAGTAGCAAATATTTGTTGAGAAAGAATTTCTGCAGAGCTTCGCAACAAAAATCAGAGGAGAACAATGGGTATTGGGGGGGGGGACCCCTCCTTTTATAACTTTTCTCGGCCGGATGCGTGAACGCCGTTCACGCATCCTTCGCCGCGGAGAGAAGCGTGAACGCCGTTCACGCATCTTTTCCCGTGCAAGGATGCGTGAACGGCATTCACGCTTCCTTCAGCTGGTCAGCAAAGGACGCGTGAACGCCGTTCACGCATTACCGTCGGGGTCTGGGATGCGTGAACGCCGTTCACGCATCCTTCCGCGGTGAAGGATGTGTGAACGGCGTTCACGCATCCTGGACCCAATTTTAAAATTATCCGAACCCTAGCCCCTTTTAGCATATTTTAAATTTTTTAAAACCCAGAAAAAAAAATGACCCGAGTCAAATAGTTTCCTGTAGATTGGGTCCTACAAAGAAATAATATTCAGCTATCAATATGGATAGTAGTAAAGAATTTTCATGCTCCACAACATTGTTGAATCATCCATGGATAGATACAAATATCGATGCTGATGATGTCGGGGACCGGAATGCCCAATGATTAACTACCCCAGTATTTGGTGAGATCCATGCTAGGATGACGATTAATTTTGCCGGATGGGTTTTTTTTTAATGGGTCAAACGTTGAATTAATTAGGTAAGTGGGTCTCTTGAGCGCCAGACCAAGTGGCGCTCAAGGGTTTCAGAATTGGAGCGCCACTTGAAGTGGCGCTCCACCAATTTGGCGGAAATAGAGTGCAGCGCCACTTGAAGTGGCGCTGAAAAAATATATGCAAACCGTGCAGCGCCACTTCAAGTGGCGCTGCACCCTTCTTCCGAATCAATTCGGCGCCACTTCAAGTGGCGCCGAAACACTCCCCCATCCTATAAATAGGACCTCTCCCCCCACCCCATTCCTCACTTCACTTCCTACCTCACCCACCCCCATTCCTCCCTCCCTATCCCTTCCTCTCTTTCTCTCTCAAACTTTTTTCTTGCGTTGTTCGGTTGCGGTGAAGCCTTGCCTCTTCGGTTGCTCTGTCTGTGTACCTACGTCGTCACAAATTTGAGGTAAATCTTTCTTTAAATTTATTTAATAGTTTTATTTAATAATTTAGTTGTTTAATTTATAGAATTAGTATATAATGTTTGTATTTTATAAATAGTATGGTTTTTTTAAATGTAATTAGATAATGAAATGATTAGTTAGTTAAATAATTAATCATAATTAGTTGATTAATCAATGATAATTAAGTTATTAATTAATCATAATTAGGTAAATAGTTAAATGTAATTAGATTATTAATTAATGATTATTAGCTAATTAATTAATCATAATTAGCAAATTAATTAATCATAATTATTTAATTAATGAATCATAATTAGTTAATTAATTCATTATAATTAGGTTATTAATTAATGGTAAGTAGGTAATAAATAATCATAATTAGTTAATTAAATAATCATAATTAGTTAATATCATAACTAATTAATTAATTAATCATAACTAGTTAATTAATTAATCATAATTAGTTAATTAATTAATCATAATTTGTGAAGTAATTAATCGTAATTAGTTAATTAATTAATCATCGTAATTAGTTAATTAATTAATCATAATTAGTTAAGTAATTAAACATTATTAGTAAATTAATTAATCATAATTAGTTAAGTAATTAATCATAATTAGTTAAGTAATTAATCATAATTAGTAAATTAATTAATCATAATTAGGTTATTAATTAATCATAATTAGGTTATTAATTAATCATAACTAGTTAATTAATTAATCATTAGTAGTTAATTAATTAATCATAATTAGGTTATTAATTAACCTTAATTAGGTTATTAATTAATCCTAATTAGTTAATTAATTAATCATAATTAGGTAATTAATTAATCATAATTAGGTAATTAATTAATCCTAATTAGGCTATTAATTAATCCTAATTAGGTTATTAATTAATCATAATTAGGTTATTAATTAGTCATAATTAGGTAATTAATTAATCCTAATTAGGTTATTACTTAATCATAATTAGGTTATTAATTAATCATAATTAGGTAATTAATTAATCCTAATTAGGTAATTAATGAAACATAATAGGTTATTAATTAATCATAATTCGCTAATTAATTAATCATCATTAGGTAATTAATGTAACATAATTAGTTAATTAATCAATCATAATTAGGAAATTAATTAATCATAATTAGGTAATTAAATAATCGTAATTAGGTAATTAATTAAGCATAATTAGTTAATTAAGTAATCATAATTAGGTAATTAAGTAATCATAATTAGTTAATTAATTAATCATAATTAGTTAATTAATTAATCATTAGTAGTTAATTAATTAATCATAATTAGGTTATTAATTAATCCTATTTAGGTTATTAATTAATCATAATTAGGTTATTAATTAATCATAATTTGGTTATTAATATATCCTAATTAGGTTATTAATTAATCATAATTAGGTTATTAATTAATCCTAATTAGGTTATTAATTAATCATAATTAGGTTATTAATATATCCTAATTAGGTTATTAATTAATCATAATTAGGTTATTAATTAATCCTAATTAGGTTATTAATTAATCATAATTAGGTTATTAATTAATCCTAATTAGGTAATTAATAAATCATAATTAGGTTATTAATGAAACATAATAGGTTATTAATTAATCATAATTAGCTAATTAATTAATCATAATTAGGTAATTAACGAAACATAATTAGTTAGTTAACTAATCATAATTAGGTAATTAATTAATCATAATTAGGTAATTAAATAATTGTAATTAGGTTATTAATCAACCATTAGTTGCTAATTAATCAATCATCACTTGCTAATTAATTAATCATAATTAGTTAATTAATCAATCATAATTAGTTAATTAAGTAATCATAATTAGCTAATCAAGTAATCATAATTAGCTAATTAATTAATCATAATTAGTTAATTAATTAAGCATAATTAGTTAATTAATTAATCATAATTAGTTAATTAATTAATCATAATTAGTTAATTAAGTAATCATAATTAGGTAATTACTTAACCATAATTAGGTAATTAGTTAACCATAATTAGGTAATTAGTTAACCATAATTAGGTAATTAGTTAACCATAATTAGGTAATTAGTTAACCATAATTAGATAATTAGTTAACCATAATTAGGTAATTAGTTAATCATAATTAGGTAATTAGTTAACCATAATTAGGTAATTAGTTAAGCATAATTAGGTAATTAGTTAACCATAATTAGGTAATTAGTTAACCATAATTAGGTTATTAGTTAACCATAATTAGGTAATTAGTTAACCATAATTAGGTAATTAATTTATCATAATTATGTTATTAGCGAAGTAGTTATATTATTCAGCGAAGTAGTTATATTAATCAGCGAAGTAGTTATATTAATTAGCGAAGTAGTTATATTAATTAGCCAAGTAGTAGTAAATTGCCTATGGAATATACCTTTGCATTACATTCTAGGAATGATAATGAATTTAGTTTTCAATCTACCTTGACCTCGGTTT
The DNA here is from genome assembly GCA_963277665.1 of Viscum album. Classification (NCBI taxonomy): domain Eukaryota; kingdom Viridiplantae; phylum Streptophyta; class Magnoliopsida; order Santalales; family Viscaceae; genus Viscum; species Viscum album. The sequence goes on along the minus strand of OY728129.1, from coordinate 686,037,724 downwards.
GTAATTGAAGTTATGAACTTGAATTTAGTAGTTCAATATATTTTTTGCATATTAAGTGTTAGAGTTATCATGAAATGATTGCTCTCTTGAGTAAAGTATCCCCGGGTAGAGGGGCTTTGGGTCGGACCACCTACTTTCCTGGAGGCTTGCCTTATCTAGGAAAGTGAATGGGGTTGGCTATCTGTCGCTCCGGGCTTACTCATGTGGAGACTTTCAATTTCATATAACTCTATGCTTTTACATGACATGTTCGTGTACCTCATGCATATAATGCATGTGGATATGTATAAATATATTTGACTTCTATTTTTGGGTAAGTAACACAAACTTGTGGGTTGTGTAAATAGTTAAACATCAATATGGTTTGAACATATTGATTTAGTGGAGGGATTAGGATTCCAACCTAAATTACTAGAAGCATGCATACATAAATTGATTATTTAATCAGATTTAATTAATAACAGTGGTTTCTTTTAGATAAAAAAGATGGTCGCCGCTTATATTTATTGCAACGGTCAAATAATTGAGACAGAACAAGGATGTAGTTATAGTATACATCCAGAAGCTGTTGTGATGCTTGGAGGATGTACTACTTTGGAAGCTGTGCAAAGGAAAATTCATCGGAGGTTAAAACTAGCGAGGAATCAAGTAATAGAGTCCATTACATTCAGACATCTTCAATTTATAGATAGGTTTTGGCATGTGCCCTATCCGGTAAATGATGATGATGATTGGGAATATATACTTTCATTGGTTAAGTATATACCTGAGAATCAAATGATGGAGTTGTATGTCACTATAGCTACAATGGAGGTTCCATCGACATTGGAAGTTGACCCATCTCAAATTCATGAAACTATGACATATGCTCCTTCACATCAAGACGTTCCATCAGCATCAGTAGTTATTCCATCATTTCCATCAACCACAGTTTCAATGGATAGTCCTCCACATACTTTAGATGCATTGGTTGATGAATTTGAGGATGATGACAATTTTGAACAAGATGAAGAGGAAGTTGAAGAAGAAGAGCATGCGGAAGATCAGTCTGTACCAACTCATGCGAGGTTCAACCGACCATTGAACCATCCTCCACTATTGGCTTCCTGGTCGACTGAAGGCATGAATCGCTTGCCAGAATTTGATTATTCAGTTATCACTCCCAGTTCAGAATTTCCAGGAATCATTGGTGGCATAAATCGAGTGTCAGATAACGATGTTCTGTATATTGGCAGAGAGTTTGAGAGCAAAGAAGCAATGAAAAATGTGATAAAACAATATCACATTGAAAGACATTACTCATATGTTGTAGAAGAGTCAAAGAGATCTTATTATTTGATCCGTTGTGACAAATCTGAATCGAACTGTCAAATGCGTCTGCGAGCTATTATTGATAACACTTTTCACAGCTGGCGCATCACTAGATTTACTCCACACACATGTGTGAACCCAAGCTTGGCACAGGAACACTCTTCATTAGATGTTGAGTTTGTTTCAACTATTATTGTTGAAATGATTAGAGCATGTCAAGATGTCCCCGTGGTTCTGGTCATTGAGCGAATCAAACATCTTTTTGGGTATCGAATCTCTTACTGGAAGGCATGGGCAGCACGACAAAAGGCTATTGTGAAAGTGTATGGTGATTGGGATGACTCTTATCGAGTTCTACCACAACTGTTGGAGCTTCTACGCCACAATAATCAAATAGTCTATCGGTTACATACAGTTGAATATGTTAACCAACAGAACCAACTTGACCGCTCAATGGTTGTGTTTGATAGATTATTTTGGACATTTTTACCATGTGTGGCGGCTTTTAGACATTGCAAGCAGTTCATACAAATTGATGGCACATTTCTGTATGAAAAGTATACCGAAACTTTATTGATTGCCGCCACACAAGATGGAAATCGAGCCCCTCTGCCTATAGCATTTGCAATTGTGGAGAAAGAGAACTTCTCATCATGGAGCTGGTTTCTGGCATGTCTCCGAGAGTTTGTTACGGATGCAGAAGGGATTTGTCTTATTTCTGATCGCCACCGTGCAATCAAGGAGGCGATACAGTCTGAGGGTCTTTCGTGGAGACCACCATATGCCCATCATCGATACTGTATTCGACACATTGCCAGCAATTTGCGAAAGAAGTTCAAGAATGAGTCGATGAAAAAGGCAATCTTAAAAATTGGTATGAACATCCTTTTCTGTTTAAAATATTTTTGTCGTAGTTATTTTCATAACTGTTCAGATGACTGTTTGTATGATAGCATATGAGCCTCAACAACAAAGGATGGAGGAGCGTCTTCAAGATATCCACAGAGTGAATCCAGAAGTGTATGATTACATGATGCAAATTCCAAAGCAGAAATGGTCGTTGGCATATGATGATGGGAGGAGATATGGTCATATGACGACCAACATCGTAGAATGTATAAATGGAGTTTTCAAGGGTGTTCGAAAACTACCTATCACAGGTAAATACGAATATTTCAATATATGTTTCTCAGAAGAGTTACTATTATAATATAATATTTGTATAATGTCGTAAATCTAAATTTCAGGGTTGGTACAAGAGACCTTCTATCGTAGTGTAAAGTACTTTCTGGAATGAGGAAAGCAAGCTGAAGAGGGATTGAATAGATGGATGCGCTATGGACACCATTTCCAACGCGAGCTAGATACAGTTCTTCAGGAGGCCGCAACTTACCGTGTAACTGCATTTAATCGTCCAGAGCAACGATTTGAGGTCGCTGAGCCCGGTGATGCTATGGCATGTAGCAATGGTCGTGTGCGAGTTGTTTTATTGGAGAAGCGTTACTGTGATTGTGGCAACTTTCAGGCACTGAGATATCCCTGCGGCCATGTGATTGCTGCATGTGCTTACGTACACGTATCTTGGGAGCAGTTCGTTGATCCAGCTTATCGACTTGAGAGCATCAACTCCTGCTACAATACTCCGTGGATGCCAATCGGGGAATATCAGAATTTTCAGCTGCCTGATGGTGCACCCATGCTTCTACCGAACATCAACAGACTTCGACCTAAAGGGAGGCCAAAGTCGACTCGTATTCAGAATGAGATGGATTGGCCTAGTGAACATCCAGCTGGACGGCGGTGCAGCATATGCCGCCAGGAAGGTCATACGAAGACACGTTGCCCTAGACACATAGGGCAATCATCTAATGGTTAAAATGAATCATGTACTCTATCAGTTACTGTAAAACTTTGTACATGTAATTATTTTTATCATTTCACCATTTTTAATCATATTTGTCTTACTTGTAAATAGGGTAATTTTTTGAAAATGTACCACGATTTCACGTGACATTTTTTGTCGAACGATCAACATTACATGAGTAGCTTTAAACAAACAACACCAACTCAAAAAAAAGGAATGTACCTGTATAAGAAAACAAAACCATTTGAAGGGAGGTATTATACCATCAGGAAGAGAGATTCTAGAAATTTGCAATGTTATGACAAACCTTTAGATGAAATGTGTCAGTTCCCCACTAGATGTGCATGTTTCTTCAAAATTTTCAGGCTGGAGATAATCCACCATAAGTGTCACATAGCCTTATGTCTTCCATGGATTAATGTCAAACACTTCAACCAATTTGTTTACTTTATGGGGAAGTAAAACCTCATTCCTTTGAATATGCACATTACCATGAACATATAAATTCATCATTTTGCAAGAAAAACTACTAATCTCATGTTCACTGAAATACGCCTTAACGTAAGAATGATACAAATAGTGTAAGTACCCAATAGCAAGATTCCAATCCATTTTGAAGGATAATGGGGATGACAAGGAAACATCAACCCCCAGGCCCACCCCTTCCACCCATTCAACCAACTTCGGTAACTCCTATAGAAGTAGTTTTTTCAAAAAAAGGAAATGTCACACCACCACAGCTTCCTACATCCATATTAACCCCCCAATTCAGTTTCCTTAAATGTGGACAGTCCCCATTTTTACCAAAGTCAATGATGCACTATTAAACCATCACTTTTCAACCCCCGCCTCAAAAATACAAAATGCTTTGAGGGATGAGAAATGATTCGGTGCATTTTAGAACATTGAAATGTGTCGAATCATTTCTCATCCCTCAAAGCATTTTGTATTTTTGAGGCGGGGGTTAAAAGTGGTGGTTTAATAGTGCATCATTAACTTTGGTAAAAAAGAGGGCTGTCCACATTTAATGAAACTGAATTGGGGGGTTAATATGGATGTAGGAAGCTGTGGTGTGTGACATTTCCTTTTTTTGAAAAACTACTTCTATAGGAGTTACCGAAGTTGGTTGAATGGGTGGAAGGGGTGGGCCTGGGGGTTGATGTTTCCTTGTCATCCCCATTATCCTTCAAAATGGATTGGAATCTTGCTATTGGGTACTTACACTATTTGTATCATTCTTACGTTAAGGGGTATTTCAGTGAACATGAGATTAGTAGTTTTTCTTGCAAAATGATGATTTTATATGTTCATGGTAATGTGCATATTCAAAGGAATGAGGTTTTACTTCCCCATAAAGTAAACAAATTGGTTGAAGTGTTTGACATTAATCCATGGAAGACATAAGGCTATGTGACACTTATGGTGGATTATCTCCAGCCTGAAAATTTTGAAGAAACATGCACATCTAGTGGGGAACTGACACATTTCATCTAAAGGTTTGTCATAACATTGAAAATTTCTAGAATCTCTCTTCCTGATGGTATAATACCATCCTTCTCATCTCACCTTACCAAGAAAAATTATCTAGAGCTTTTGAGGTTGATTTATACTCAGGGGCATGACAAAATTGCAAAGATGTTTCTATTGTTACTAGACACATAGGGCAATCATCTAATGGTTAAAATGAATCACGTACTCTATCAGTTACTGTAAAACTTTGTACATGTAATTATTTTTATCATTTCACCATTTTTAATCATATTTGTTGTACTTGTAAATAGGGTGATTTTTGGAAAATGTACCACGATTTCACGTAACATTTTTTGTCGAACGATCAACATTACATGAGTACCTTTAAACAAACAACACCAACTCAAAAAAAGGAATATACCTGTATAAGAAAACAAAACCATTTGAACTATTAAATGAAAATGTCATCAGTTATTTATAATGAAAGATGAACTTACAGTGACTACAAAACAAAAAACGAGGAAACTCTGAACGTCTTCACCCCAACACCCCAACACGAGAGACAACAACTAACCCAATGTGTTTATGCTTCTTTCAAAATTATATGCTAAATTACATATCTTACATGATAAAAGTCATAACTTACATGAAATTAATGTTTTATTGTTTGCACATTCAGATGGAGCAGCCACTTTTATCTTGCCAGGAGACGCACGTGTCGCGCGATGTGTTGGCGCGACGACCTGTTAGACATCTTCAGGTTCGGAGAGCGCACCGTTTTCATCATGAGGCACCGCCGGCAGCTATTTTTCCATACCTTAGATGTGCAGGCTTTTATGGAGTCGCTATGTGTGACTTCAAGACCATCGACCATCATTTGATAGCTGCATTGGTTGAGAGATGGCGGCCAGAGACACACACATTTCATCTCCCAGAGGGGGAGATGACTATTACATTAGAGGACGTTGCCTACATGCTGGGGTTACCTATCCATGGAGATGCAGTTACGGGGGCCAGTACCGGCGATTGGGTTGCAGTCATACAGAGGCTGCTAGGCATTGACGTCATCGGCGCACGGGGTGTCCTTCAGGGTTCGCGCTTGCGAATGAGGTGGCTCGATCAGCATTTCGACCTCATTCCAGATGATGCAGACGAGGAGACGCTTCTTCAGCACACACGTGCATACATTTTGCGGCTTCTCGGAGGCATGTTGTGCGTCGACTACTCCACCGCTTTGGTACACATGATGTACCTCCCATTACTTGAGGATCTGGATCAGACTGCGACATACAGTTGGGGATCCGCTGTATTAGCACATCTGTACAGATCTCTCTGCACCAGTTGTCAGGCCGATTCACATCAGATTGCAGGTTGCATGGTGTTAGTACAGATGTGGGCCTGGGAGCGTTTTCCACGCATCGCTCCTCGAGTTGTCGCACCGCTTGCACCGGAGCTACTTCAGGACTGTCCTCGGGGACGATGGTATGTCTACGTCATTACTTTCGGTTATTTAGTACTTTTGTTATTGTTTTTTATAAACTTACCGTAGGTTACTCTTTTTTCACCAGGTGGAGTCAGTCTCAGAAGTTTGCACATACTCCGAGACATAGTGTGCACAGCTTCAGACAGATATTCGATGCTATAGTGCCAGCTGATGTAAGTTAAACAGTACTTTTTTGTAGGAAAATTTGTTTTGTTATCACTATTTTAAGTTATTTCAATATAATCTCAGTAAAATTATCATGCTACTATATGACTTATTTTTTGAGTTTACATTTCAGGTTTCATGGACTCCTTATACAGGTTATGTATACGCATCACTTCCACTATACTGCACATCTTTGGTTGGAGATCGTGCTGCAGTAGTACCACTCATTCACTTCCACATCGTTGAGTGGCACCAGCCAGACCGGGTCATGCGCCAGTTCGGTTTTATACAGCATATCCCCTTGGCACCGCAACAGTCTACCGAGTTACATTCGATTGTGCTTATAGGTAGACAGACGACAGACTGGCGGCGACATCATGCATCTTATATCCAGCTTTGGGACAGGCGTGCCCGATTCAGTATCTTTCCACAGGGATATATCACATCACACTCTCATTTATCTGATCAGGGGGATTATGCACACTGGTATCGACGACATACCATCATGTACCTTACACGTCAGGGGATTGGCATTCAGCGATTGGTATGTTTACTAAGATTTATTAATTTTGTTTAACTCATTTTTGATATTAATTTGATTGTCATTTCATTTGCAGGCAGACGCCATTGGTCAGCTTGCACATTCCACGCAGCCTCAGGAGCATGCATATATTCTGCGGGAGGTAGTTCATCGGGATGTGGTGGCTCTATTGGATCATCTCCGGTTGATACGTGACAGTTTTTTTGATGAGGAGCCACATATATATCCTGATCCGTATCTTCAGGTAGAGGCACCTAAGGATGACGATGTCCCTGCTATGCCTGCTGAGGAGGATGCACCGCCACCACCGCCGCCAGCTGGACGACAGAGACGAGCACATCCGGGGGGGCAGAGGCGACCACATCGACATCCGAGAGCGGCTCCTGCAGATGTCGTCGCACCACAGACAGACGATCTCGCCCAGCCGACTGATGATTTTGCACAGCAGGGAGACATTTATATACCGCATATGGCGTCTCCGCAGACTACTATGGACTTCGATCTGGGTGCAGTCACACAGCTTATGGCGGCCCCCTCTCCTCCCGACGAGGCCTTCTTCAGTACCCCATTTCTACCATTTATAGGAGCTTCAGAGCCATATGTCACCCCATATGGTTTTGGGGCATCCTCACATGATTTTGGGGCGTCCTCACATGATTTTGGTCAGTCCTCTACACAGCATCATGAGGAGGCACCAGAAGCACCGGAAGAGGAGGAACCTGCAGAGAGGACACCGGAGCGACATGGACGTCGGACGCGGAGAGGACGTGACATTCAGACACCGCGTTGTGGTACCGGGGGGCATCGTCGTTGATGTTTTTGGATGTAATGTTGTATATATTAAAAAACTTATTCACTATGATAAGTAACTGTTGTTTAAGTCAAATAACAAGAAAATCAAAAATCTATTAAATACAAACTTATTTCAATTAACTATTAAATTATAAAGTACAGGTACAATATAAATAAAATTTGTCACAACGAGTTAACCATTAATAATTAATAATTATAATGACAAATAATAATTAATAATTATATTACTAACTAATTAATTATTGTATATAAAATAATAATATTTTATAGACGTTTAAAGTCACATAGTTGAAACATTTTTAAGTTACAACTAGGTGGTTTTGAAAGCCTATAAAATATTTTCTATCGACATTTTTTACGTAATTTTTTTATTTTCATCTATTTAGTATATGTTTAATCCAAGTTTCAAGTTTCATTCATATTGGTCATATGGATTATGTTTTATAGACGTTTAAAGTCACATAGTTGAAACATTTTTAAGTTACAACTAGGTGGTTTTGAAAGCCTATAAAATATTTTCTATCGACATTTTTTACGTAATTTTTTTATTTTCATCTATTCAGTATATGTTTAATCCAAGTTTCAAGTTTCATTCATATTGGTCATATGGATTATGTTTTATAGACGTTTAAAGTCACATAGTTGAAACATTTTTAAGTTACAACTAGGTGGTTTTGAAAGCCTATAAAATATTTTCTATCGACATTTTTTACGTAATTTTTTTATTTTCATCTATTCAGTATATGTTTAATCCAAGTTTCAAGTTTCATTCATATTGGTCATATGGATTATGTTTTATAGACGTTTAAAGTCACATAGTTGAAACATTTTTAAGTTACAACTAGATGGTTTTGAAAGCCTATAAAATATTTTCTATCGACATTTTTTACGTAATTTTTTTATTTTCATCTATTCATTATATGTTTAATCCAAGTTTCAAGTTTCATTCATATTGGTCATATGGATTATGTTTTATAGACATTTAAAGTCACATAGTTGAAACATTTTTAAGTTACAACTAGGTGGTTTTGAAAGCCTATAAAATATTTTCTATCGACATTTTTTACGTAATTTTTTTATTTTCATCTATTCAGTATATGTTTAATCCAAGTTTCAAGTTTCATTCATATTGGTCATATGGATTATGTTTTATAGACGTTTAAAGTCACATAGTTGAAACATTTTTAAGTTACAACTAGGTGGTTTTGAAAGCCTATAAAATATTTTCTATCGACATTTTTTACGTAATTTTTTTATTTTATTCTATTCAGTATATGTTTAATCCAAGTTTTAAGTTTCATTCATATTGGTCATATGAATTATGTTTTATAGATGTTCAAAGTCACATAGTTGAAACATTTTTAAGTTACAACTAGGTGGTTTTAAAAGCCTATAAAATATTTTCTATCGACATTTTTTACGTAATTTTTTTATTTTTATCTATTTAGTATATTTTTAATACATGTTTTAAGTTTCATTCATATTGGTCATTTAGATTATATTTTATAGGCTTTCAAAGTCACATACTTGAAACATTTTTAAGTTTCAAGTAGGTGGTATTGAAAGACTATATGTTTAACAATATTTCAATTTTTTTATAAATAGTTACTTATAACTATGTAAATATATACATGTATAAATATATAATTATACATATACAAGTATAACTATAATTACAATATAATTCTAAATATAATTATAAATATAATTCTACACACACACATACACACACACACATATATATATTTATATATGAATATTAAATATATTTATAAATAAATTTTAAATATATATGTAACAATATTTTCATAATTATATATTTTAAATATATTCATATTCATATAATTATAACTATTTATATTTAAAGATTAGTTTATAATTATATAATTACAAATATATTTTTTATTTAAAAAAAATATATAAATAGATTTATATTTATAAATATTTATTTTTAATTATATATATACATAATTATATTTATACACACACATATAATTATATATATACATAAATATAATGTCATAATTATATAATTATAAATATTATAATAATTAATTTAGCATTTTTAAATACATATTTATAAGATTATTTTTAAAATTTTATTTATTTATTTTAAAATTATTTATTAAAAAGAGATGAGGTGGAAAAAAACTAAAACAAAAAAAAACAAAATTTTATTTATTTATTTTGAAATTATTTATTAAAAAGAGATGAGGTGAAAAACAATTAAAAAAAAAAGAAATAAAACAAAACCAGAAAAAATAAAACAAAACCAGAAAAAAAAAATAAAAGGGTGGCAAAGCGCCACTTGAAGTGGCGCTAGCCACCCGAGTTGTTGAGCGCCACTTCAAGTACAACCTTTGATCTAATAACCATCATGTATAATCTCTAGGGTGTACAGAGAAAGGATTCATTCACATTGGGTTCACTGTTTCTGTGTTCAAAACATTTGATTGGGGTGTGCTTCTTGGGCAAGATGAAGTACACTTGAGGCTACATTTTCTCCTTGTATTCCCTATTTCCAATGGCTGATGAAATTCATCACATATTTTAATATGGTTTCTCCTTGATCAAAATAGTATTATAGGATGTTGGTACCTTATTCTATGTATTCCTCTTTATAAATCACCAACTAGTATGATCCTCCCATACATATTATATTTGTTTGTGTAAATCCTCCTAGTTCCATCTCTTCAAGGACATAGGTTCATTACGATACTTCTTTCATGAGATTAGAAAGGGTAAAGTTAGGGAAGTAATCATTTTGGTAATCACAGACATGTTTGGATGCTAGAAAATTGGTACAGTATAATTATCCCTTATTGGAGAGATTCTCAAGGGCACAGAAGTTCAAGTCATCCCACATCGATCTGGGGGTATCTTATGCCGGTGGCATGTCTCCAAAGTATTACTCAGCTTCCGATTCTTTACAATGGGTATTTCATGAGTTTAAAATCATGAAGATATAGATCTAACTAATATGAACACTTATTAGAGTGGATCATATGGGTACATTAATAGGAGGGATCACCTAGATGGTTTTCCCGATGGATTGATTAGAACATGCTATAAGGAAAGACCAATTATGGAATGTCCTGAAAAGGGAAGGTTTCACACCATGAATTATGATATGGGAACCAAAAAGGCTGGATCAAAGAATTGAAACACAAAATGGGGAACAATAATGATTATTGTGGTCTGGGATTTAAACTCATGGAGGAATACTACATAGCCCTTGTAGAAGATAGGGATCAAATACAAAAATTGTTTTTATGGTTGGTATGGGGAATGGACAAGGTTATCTACCCCTCAAAATAAAGGCAATCATGGTTCGAAGAATATGGGTTGTGTGGGGAATATGCATGGATAACTGCTCGGGTGATTCCAGGTGCAACGATGGGATAATGGATGGCATGATCTCACGATGATGTGGCTGCCTATGTAAGAATAGGGTTGGATATAGATGAAGTGGAAGAAATTTTTGAAATGGCTGATATGAAATCAATGTGAGGATGACATTGTTGGAATTGATTTTTTGTGAGGTTCCATACATATCTTCGTGTATGGGAATCAATTTCCAAATAGTTGTGGAAGGGGATATGAGATAACTTTGGAGAAGACTCTCCCAAAATGGAGCCCATGTGTAGGAACCTGAAAGAAGTGGAACCTCTTAGTGGGGCCAGATCTTACATAGACATAATTCCTTAATGGAATCACAAAGATGTATGTGAGTGATGGGATTTGACATTAGGTGAGATTCCTACAGACCATAGTGGCTGGGAATCAATGCACACAAATTTCATGAATGGGGCATAGAATCGTGCAGTAGATATAGGCAACGACCCAGAAACATGATAGGGAATACACATGGTTAGCGGCCCATTTAATGATGGGAAATCTAGTTTTAATGAATATGGATGATATGGGGCTTACATATGGTTATCTATATGTGTGGATGGATCATACCGCTATGGGATGTGGATTTGAGTGGTGTGTTCCAAAATAGGAAGATATCGTATTTTGAGGGTACATCTCTCTAAGGGAGCACCAAAGTTTACCATTGCATGGGAAAAAACATCACATAGGAATCCTATGTACCTAAAAGGGAACAAAACCATCATAGTTCAAGGATTTAATGTCTTTTAACATCATGAATTGAGGATAAATTTTAACTAAGGTAAAATAGACAGTATAGATGGTTTTTTGGGCGAGAAAATCAATGAGGCCTTTTAAATATCTTGAATAGAAGTAGGGATCAATGACCACAAAGTTTGGGATAGAAGGGTGTGCGGCTTATGCATGGATAGAAGCTCAAAGATGATGTCATGGTCATTGTTAAAACATAAGTGCAGGTGAGTCATAATCAGTGTGAGAAACATGAGGTAGTCGTAGACCACACATTTGTGACGCAAAAAATGTGACAACGAGAGGTGGCGTGAGGCTTATATATTGAAACAACCTAGGGAGATAGAGATTGAGACTTACTCCTATAGCGATGCCCAAGGGGGATGTCCTGCTCAATGAAGAGGATCTGATTTTATTTGATGAGGATCTCATTCCATGTAAATTGTATAGGGAACACCCTATCAAGTTGTTTCGGTGCATACATGGAGACTGCCCGATGTATAGATAGAGAAAAATTTAAAATGTATTGGGAGAGGGAGGACTATAAATGCTGGAATAAAAAGGTTCCTAGTCTCATATTCTCTCCGATCCTCACAAACATGTCACACATGTGGAGACAAACAGATTAAAATCATGTGTTGTGGACGTCGGTTCTTGGTAGTTTAACGTATTGTTTATTGGACAATGAGGACTCACACCTCATCCCTTGGGCCTACAAAACACATACCGACCAAAAATTGTTGATGGGAAGGAACAAGAAATGCCCAATGTGAGTGAGTTGGGGAGTGGTCAATTTAGGGGTCCATGTTAGCATAACTATGGAATGAATAAATAGTTGTTTGCATACATATGTGATGAATCCATAGGTAGGGAAATGTAATATTAATCACCGCTTGGGGAACTAGGAAATCCCTGTACACAAGCCTGGAGGGATGCACAGAAGAGGTGCATGAAATATATGGATGATGCATGTTAGATGAGATCAAACATGGATCCTCTAGATAATGCCAACTGATGGAGTCAATAGAAAAGGGTGCCCGTACAATTGGGGGCCTCCATGAAAGAAGTAAAGGGTGCAAAAATATTGTATACGTGCATGAAAAATTGAAGGGTTGGGGAAAAGAGGCATTAAAAAAGGAAAAATATTGTGTGAATGAAGGGTATTCTTCATGAAATTTTCATGGTGAGAAAAAAATGGGAGAGGGTCAAGCACTTGCGGGCCCATCGAAAGGTGGACCCACTAGGGACCTATCGTGTAAGATCATGTACATTAAATCCATGAAATTCATGTAGTTTTAGAAGGGGTTATCTTCCATTCACATGACTAATAGTTCAACATGTGGTCTAATACCCTTAAACAATGGTGTGGAGGACCTTCTATTTATAGGTGAAAATATCATAGATAGGACATTAGAAGGCCGATGCAAAAGTGGTTGGTTGACAACCCATTGGGTGCGTAAGAGATTTACACAAGGGCCAACTCTTTTTCAAGTAATCCAGTCTTATTTTTCACATTTGACCTGGCCATATTTCGGGTGGATGAGACAAAAGATCATATTATTTATCGCATTAGGAACACAAAGTCTAATGCGAGGGTTTCATACTTGTGGGCAGACATAAAACTTGGGTGTGGTGCCCTTGGGTTTCTTAGGATTTTCTGTTGATTCAAATTATGTATTTTCATAGATCAAATATGTCTTTTTTGGATTCTTCAGAAATTAGAAACGAATAATGAGGATTCATAGTTAATTTTATAATAATGAATTAAAATTATTAATGTTCTTTTGTATTTGGAATCATTATTTATTTCATAAATGATGATATGGTTATAAAAAACATAAGATATATAGGGATTGCAATTTATTACATCTTTATCAGTTTAGATGTATAAATGTTTTTATTATAGCTTCTATGTTGATCAAATATTTGATTTGTGAAAATAAGATATAGATTATGTTTTATGGGGTGTCTAATGTTATGATTATTTTTTAAATATTGTGACCTCCCATATTAATATTTTGAAATTGAATTGGATAGAAGTATTTTGAAGGAGTATTTAGGTAACTACTTATGGAATGGATTAAGTCAAACATTCGATATTATTTCTTGTGGTTAATATATTTTTTATCATTGTGGCTATTCATTACTAACCATTTTGGTTTTGGTAATATTTTAGGGTCAAAAGAACAACTTATGGATCTTTTGATAATGATTATTTTGGCAAAATATACATCTCAAATATTCATCTATTAGTTTAAGAAATGAAGTGTAAATAGATCGACGAAAAACCAAAGAATGATATTATTAAATGTTAGAAAATTAAGTATGTTTTATAGTGTGATTTATATATATATTAAAATAATCCCTAAACTCTTGTAAAATTATTTTTCAACAAAAACATTTTATGTTTTATTTTATTTCTGTGAAATCAATTGACTTTTAAAAGATAAAAAATTTATGGTTTTGTGATTCTTATCTTTATAAAGTCCATTTTATATATTACTCCAATTCAAAAAATCATTGTTTTATTTTTAGTCTATTTTTATATTTTCAATTTTTTTGTAATATTATCCTATTTAAAATCCCAATTTTTTTATAACCTTCACAATTCTAATCCCCTCTTATTATGAGGATATTTTATTAAAACTATTTATGATGTGGGATTACCATAAAGGAGATTCATTGTATCAACTTTTGATTTTTGAATGAAATATTAAATTATGTGTATGATATATATTGAATAAGGGTAGAGTGTAACACCTAAATATTTAATTTTATGTATCTATTTAAATTTAACTTCTTCGATATTTTATGTAGCACGCAACCCCGAACATAAATGAATAACCAAATATTATTATTTTAATGTTACCATTATAATGTTGTCGTTAGAATTGATGAAATTAAATAGATAAACTTAATTATAAAAAAATTATGAATTTAAATATAATTAACTATTTGGTGACCTATTATTTAAAAATGAAGATAAAACCAATTTTAAAATAATAGGAAAATATTTTTCTGAAAAACTATTTAAATGTGAAAAAGTGTGTCTTTTACCAATAAAATAAAAAAATATAAATTTAAAAATTATATTAATGAAATATATATAATATATTCTATATAGTATTTAACTTTCATCATATCTATTTTATTGACATGATATAAGAAAGAGTAGAAAATTACGCATAAATGACACATTCTTATAAAAAGAGAGTTTTACTGCCATTTGAAGGAACACTTGTTTTAAATCTAGATTTTGACACATTAATAGATGATATTTGATAAAATGAATATTTTCTTTTACAAAATAATATCATAAATTATTTTTGTAGAACTTTTGGTATTTTTATGATAAGTTTCATGTTTTGATTAATAGTAAAAAAATGAATTTTAATTGAAAACATCTTTTTAATCTAAGTAATTTTTTGTGTTAATTTATAATTTTGATTTGTTTTAAATTATAATTATTTAAATATTTTGTAATTTATCCAATTTCGTTAATTGAAATCAATTTCACCTTGAATTTGGGTATAAATATTTTTGAATCTTTAAAAAATGTTCACTTTTAAAAACTCTTCTGCTATTTGCATCTTATGGTTTTAATTTTAAATTAATTTAGGCTAATTAACAGTTTTTAATTATGAAATTGGAATAAATTTTTTCAATTATATGGTAAAAAATATGTACATATTAAAATTCTATTATTTTCCAATATGTATAGAAACATTAAAAAGTTTAATTACCACGGTTAAAGATAAATCAAGTATTTAATGGTAAAAAAATTTATAAATATAAAAAAATTACCATAACACATGACCTATTTTCATTGGATGAGTTAATGTTTATTAAAGAATCCTTGGGTCGATTTTGAGCTCTTGGAGCCACATGAATGATTTGAAAACATTTATAGTATTTGATTTTAAATGAAATCTCCAAGATGTCATAAATTGGCTTTTAACATCTTAAATATTTTAATTTATGGTTAACTAGGGATATATTAGACTTTTAATACTATTTAGAAATATAATATCAGCATATTTATAAAGGTAATTAATTTTTATGTTTTATGAAATAAATAATAACCATAAAGGCTTGAACAATGAAGATTCAATAATTACTTAATTGATAAAAATATCTAATATATGATATTAAAAATATTAAAAAAATTATAATTTCACATATTTAATGTTAAAAAATTATTTTATAATTAATTTTCATGATTTTGACCTATTAAATTATTTTTATAATGATAAAAAGATTTATGATCTTAATAAAAAGTAAAATGATGAATGGTATCATATTTTATAATAATGATATTTTAAAATAAATAATATTTTATTAAATGATATAAAATTATCAAAGAATATTATTTTTACAACATATTAGAATAATGATTAAAATTTCATCAAGGATCGATTTATGGTTATTTATTGGAATCTTATAGTAATTATATAAACTCTTAATGGGTAAAACACATGTTGTCATGGTATGAATTACTGGGTCTAAATAATGGTTACAACAAAAATATGTGGGAGGAAATGTGACCAAAACCCAACTAAAAATTATTTTCAGAGAAAATTTAAACCCATCCTCATCATAACATATATATAAATAAATTGTATCCATTTAAAAATAGGCATTAATTTATTTTAATTTCGTATTTATAATTTTTCTAAGTGTACCTGTCACATCAATTATAAAAGGAACCATCTCCCTAACATCATCACACTAAGTTAATACTTATATATCAATTAAAAACTAAAACTTTATCTTCCCAACATCCTAATACATGTTCTCGAGATCTAGTTATTCCAGAAAATGCAAATGTTAGATCTCTTAAAAGAGATCAAATGGAAGTCTGCTGAAGTCGAGATAATTGTTTTTACAAACTCATACATGTTCATTTTTTCTTCTAATCAATATTAATGTTTTGATTCCATTATAAAGTGAGAAATAAATTATCATATATATGTTTATATGGTATTATTATTGTGAGACAACCATATTTAATTTTGTATCCATCCCATGATAAATGAAAGCACTGCGCGTGCATACGTACGTCTAACATTTTCAATGTCGTGGAATTATCTATTTTTTCCCAATTTACATGGATTGGTATTAATAAGGAAATAATGAATATATAGGAAAATTATGAAATTATATTTATTTTGGATTATCTTTTCACTTATTATGGGAATGATACCATTTCTCATGCGTATATACGACCTACCGTCTCCACGATGCAATGCAATTCGTTTTTTATACCCAAAAATAATTAATGGATATAAAAATTTATTTAATTATTAAATATTATATTTATAAAATTAATATCATTTTATCAATTATTTATCAATGTCGTATTCAAAAGAACTGATACATTCTTAAAAGAACATGCTTAGGAGAATGAATAATTTAACACCCAAAATAAGGGTAAGAACCAAATATTACAAACAAATGGGGGATAAAATAATATAATATGATGATATATGATATGATAAATATGAATAAGGTTATTATATAAGATAATAACATGTTTAAAACCATTATATCATAGTTTAAATCAAGTTTTACTAAAGGAAGTGTAAGTTAATCGACATCGTCTCAATCAAATTTCCTTGGGGGATTGTATAATGTTATACAACCAGCTTCTTTTATGAGTTATATATAGAGCCCATATGACTTATCATGTCATTAATTTTTTTATTATCAAGTTATTTAATTTTTTGTTACTTTTTATTATTTCATTGGGATTATTATTTAAATATTCAATGTGGTAAGGGACACCATAAATTTTTAATGATTAAATTATAAAATATTTTTATCTATAGAAATTATATATATATTATTTTACATATATATTTATATGGATATAAAACGAACATAAAGAAAATTTTATTTCAATTTTAATTTTATTAAAAAGAATACGAAGGAATATTTCGTATGTTTTATATGAAATTTTATGAGATATGAAAAGAGGATGATTCTATTTTTTAATGTATGCAACATCAAGGACTTTTCCACCATCGTGGATATTTTATCTTTCTTCCTTTTCAAGAAAAAATATGTTTTTAAATGAAAACCCATATTTCCATTATTTTTGAGATACTTCTAATTTTAATGTTTATTTTTAAATGAGAATTGTATTTTTCTATGAATGTTTTTTCTTGTGGGTTTAATAAGTGTTTTCCCAAATAAAATTTCTATAATTTTATTAGATTATTTTAATTTATTTCAACACTATTTATTAAATCTTATGTGTAATTGATGTTGATATCTTATGAGATAATTTATAATATTTTATTTACTGTTGTATGATCAGTTTGACTGTTGTTGTGTTATTTACACTCCATTATAGGTTTATAGTTAACTTATTTAGATTTCATATGATAGTTCTTAATATGAATGTTTATGTTTTTTATGTTTCACACATTTCATATGAGGAATGAATTGGACATTGTAACTCATGAGAGAGTCCCTATATATTCCATCAATAAATATGTAGGTCTCATGAGACAAACCAGATATGGACACGGATAAGGCCTTACCCATTTATTTTCATATGTCTTGGAAAAGGCCTCGATGATATATTTTAGTTATCTATAATTATTCATTACATCATTGTGGGATTAGTTATTGATTTTAGTGGTAATTTTTCTTAGCCTAGGTGATTATTTAAATTGGATGTTTATAGATAATTACATTGCCATGTTTTTTATTCTATATTTACTCAGAGCCTCTATTATATGCTTATCCTTACTGAACATTTGAACTCACCACTTCAATGTGAGTCATTTATTTACCAAGATTACAATAAGAATATTATAAATAATTTGATGGGTCATAAAAAGTGTATATAAATGATGAATTAATGAATTTTTTTATGTTTTAAAATGTAATGTGGATTTCATGTACGTATCTAGTTTTAGAAGACTATTGATCTATTTAGAAATTTGGGATGTTATTCATGGTATATTATTATAATTTAATAATGTAACCATAGACTCTAGGATACTTGGGTCAGGGTCTTTAAATAATATATTTTAGAAGAGGTGAAAATAAAAAATAGATGGATTAACTTTGATATCTAAGATTAATTTACTATGATATTTATAGGTAATCAATATTGAGCATAAATAATAATTAATATCACAATGTTACAAAAATAAAGATAATTGAATAAATATATATATTTAATTACCTTATATTAAAGGTCAGTTTGAATGATTATTCACATTCATCCCATGACATAAATTAAAAAGAAAATTTATCAAATCCATATCATGATGGGTAAGGTTTATCAATCTGATTTGTGAATTTATTATAAAATAGATATTAAATAATTGTTTGATAGTACATTTTGAGGTCACCAATGATGATATGTAATAATAATCCATATTTAGAAGAGGAATTTTTTTTATAGGGAAGTGATATATAACAGTAACCAAGATGATACACTAATATTACAATTAATTTGAAAATATAAAAATTATTATGACTAACCACATATTATAATATAAAACATATTTTAAGATAAAAATGATAATTTATATAGTCGTGGAAGAAATAATTCCCAGAAAAGACCATTATATAAATAATATGAGATGGATTTCGATGGTTATATCAATTTCTAGGTGTCAATGCATTGAATATGAAGATCATTCTAAAATGAATTTCAAGACTGATGAAGAGTTCTTTAAATCCAAAATAATATGTTATGATACATAATATATATTTTATATTTTTTGGATCAATTTATTAATTATAAAAAATTCCATAATGACTTGTATAATGTCATCAAGGTTACCATGGGGAAATAATCTTTGGATCAAGGTCTTATCAAGTAGTGAGCATTATGATGCGATGATAATAAGAATACCATAAAGAAAATGAGTTTTTTGGATTTCAATATTTTTAACTTCCTATATTTTGAAAGGTAAATCAAATAAATCAATGGATATAAAGGATTTGAATTTGAATGACAGTATTAGATATTTTTTCCCATAACAGTCATGTAAAAATGAAAATATTTAATTAGGGAAATATATAGGAATTTCATATGGAATTCTATTATATATTTTATCGATATTAAGGATTATAGAGATATCTATGTTCACAAATAAATGATATTATTATTGTAAATTGAAATAATGTTATATATATTCAATATTGTGAGAGATACAAACTAGAATGAATAATTGAGTCATTTTTATTGCATCAATTAAATCTAATTGAATGGTTTTCTAAATAAAAACTTTTATATTTCATTAAATATCATTAAAAGAGAAATATGTGTTCATGTTTTTATTCATATAAGGTTTTAGAAATAGAAAACATAGAGATAAAAGAGAACGAACCTACATATGGAGAATCAATAAGAAATTTAAAGCTATTTTTACTTAGAATATGTGTGTAAATGGGGTTCCCATGCTTGGTTTTTTTGGAAAAAATGAGAGGAGTTATAAAAATTGACCCATTTATGGTAGTGAGCCTTCTGTAATCATTTTACTTGGGAATGGCCCTTAGATTTTATTTCTATATCCAATTCCAACAAACAAATTGTGTGTTTTGTGTAATTATGTACTTTGACAAAATACCAATTTATTCTCCTTTGATTAAACGAGTGTGGGTGATATGAGAAAAATTCTTATATCATAAGTTCATGATTTAAATATATCATTCAAGAGAGATTTTTTGACTGAAGGTTATGCATTATTTAATGAAATTTACTAAGTTATACCAACATGTGTGATAAAAATAAAATTATCATTTAAGGAATAACTAAAGAGTAAAACACTAATATTGTATTAATTATTTTTTAAAATTTAATTTAATTTCCTTAAAATACTACATTAAATGAAATACAGAGATCCTAAAAACCAAGATATTTTATTAATATTAGTATATAAACATTACTATTATAATATTGATGTTAAACACGGTGGTATGAATAGATGTAATAGTTTTTTAAAAATTATCTATATATGGTTTAGTTAAATAAAATATATTTATAAATATGCACTTAATGTTTATTACCATATTTTTTTTATTCAAAAATATATTTTTCTAAAAAAACTTATTGATATCTTAAAGAAATAATAAATTTTCTTTCTAGTTTTAGTAAATTAAATAGAAAAAATGGACTAAATTTTATAACAAACATGTAAAGAGTACCTTATATGAAATCCCAGACAAGGATGCCACTTAATGGCTGTCAGGATCCCAGGGGGGAACATGGAATCATGCACATATCCTCAAATACTAGAGGGTCCCAACTAGTAGTGATGTCATAGGGTGTGTCCATGGGGAGACAATTCACTCATTAGCATAGTATAGCACAATGGAAGGATATAAAAATTAGTAAACAATGGAAGCAATTTATGTAAAAGAATGGAAGAAAACTAATGAAATATATAAACGAGAAAAATATTCACTATATCAACTGAATCATTGATGATGTAATGTCATGTCACTAGAAAACTGAAAAACATGGATACAAGACAATATGCATAACAGTTTCGCAATGTACAAGAAAAAAATACTAATCCAATAATAATTAGATCCAACTTGATTATCGACTATCGATCTCCATCCTAAATAGAAAGAAATCTAGTGTTTGATGCCATATGTTTCCTTTTTCAACACTAGAAACCATTTTATCTACTCTGGGTACCAAACAACGGCTGGAGAGGGTTTGAGATAAATCTTAACGGGCCACCACCAACAATGTCTATAATATCTGGCTTGTGTAGTGAAATATATCAATGTGTAGGGATTCATATATAAAGTAATGGAAATAATACAATATAACTAAATACCCAAGTACCTGATTGCTCCCTCAGCTAATTTTTGAACATGTAATGAGTTTTTTTACTTGTAATCACCATTTAATGTTAATTGGTTATGTGAGTCATATCCAACATTGCCATCACATTGTGATAATATAAGTAGGGAAGGTCCCACGACATAATAAGGAAACCTGAAAATGATATCTGTTGAGGGAGTTCCAAGGTAATTTAGATCTCATGGAACACTAACTCAGTAGTTTCTGAGTCTATCTAAGGGGTAAGTGTGTAATACAAGGAGCATAATGCAAGGCATTCCACAATTTGGTATCTATCGAGTCCACGGTGATCGACCAAGGTAAAATGTGGCTAAGCAATGATAGGGCCCTATGTGATTTAACCAAGGAACCAACTAGTCAATTATAGATCCAATGAATGTATCCAAGGTGTCATGTAATAATGTAAAGGACCTACAGTAGTATAATGAGCATCCGGAGAATAGAAAAGAACCAGATTCTAGGTGGGTATCAACCTAAGAAAACCACATCCTTGTATTAGAATGGGTTCCTAATACCCAAGGTTTTATCCTCCCAGAATCCAAGGCAAGATCATGTTAGTCCATTCCTATTTGATATTGTAATCATTTTATCATTCATTAGGTTCAAGCCTTGTCTTCCCTTAGTTAGGATAGGCGATGTTGCATTGCAACTTTTTAATCAAGTCTTTATTAACCATTAAGGCATATTCAATTATTGATGTTCACTACACTACCTTCCATCAATATGGAAAGGGGTGCTAAAGACCTGTAACATTTATTCAATTTATTTTGATAAGGCCATGTTATATACTTAGAATACTTTCAATTCCACATTTCATATTAAAAAGTAATTTGGATGAACTTACCTTTGGCAGGATAAGTGGTGAGCATACATGGTACATTCCATTATGTAATTGTCATTAATAACAAGTCTTTTATAATGGAAAGGTACCCTTTTAAGAATTTTAATAAATGGAACACCCAGATAGCAACTCAAACGTTCCGAAACACAAAAAACCAAAATATTGAATAAACATCAACATGGGGATGTGTTTGTTGTAGTTGTAACCACTAAAAACTAATCAAATATTTATAATGACCATAACCATATGATTTTTTCAAGTATAATCATGGCATGCAAATTTAAGAAATAGCTTATGAAGAAATCGTAGGGCCCCACACAAACATTCCAAAAACAACAAACATTAGGGATATGTTATAGACTGCCCACCTTAGGGTTATAAAACTCTCCTCCTTCGATATTGTCCCATTATTTTCCTTAGATTGGAGTGGATCTATGAAAAGTTGAGAAACACTCACACAATGATATCTAGTTCAAGAGAAAAAGGGATGAAGAATGGATAAAAAGGACTCAAGTAATTACTATTTCACATCAAACGTGACAAACATAAGGTTGATCAGATGTTGGATGAAAGAGGACTCTTGATCACTAGATATGGACTTCAAATAGTGCGAGATGATTCTGCCTGAAATGTCATCCTCCACATGGTTTTATCAAACTGTACGCAATCCATGCATGTGTACCTAGGAAAAAAGGCGTGTTTCCATAGTTAGACTGCACGGCTATTCTCCAACCATTCTAGGTGGCTCTGTCTAGAAAAAGAAAATATTCATGGATTGCAAAACCATGCATAATATCTGTATGGTTTACTCTAAACCGTGTTCCATTCTTGTTTTCCCCAAAAAGATGGGTTCCGAGTTTCAAACAAGACCCGAACACCCTAAAAACATTTACTAACTCATTAAGAATCCATATTAGGCCCAATGTAATGATTTATATTGAAAATTAAAGAATCCATACCTGAGTGAAAACCCATATTATTTAAGTCATTCCCCCATAAAGGAATTTCCCACTGAGTTCTCCTTCCAATGGTAAATAAAATATATCTATCAAAAACTCTAGACATTGTGCATGTACATTGGATTCCCTCTACCATGTCTCATCCTATACTTGGTTGTGATGCCATAGCACCCATATAAGAAGGATATACATTCCCCAGAGAGCCTCCATCCTTCGGTCAATTATGCATACTGGATATTCCTCCAAGGTATCAACAACATATAACTCAACATCCTGGGTATCAATGGTATGAGACGAGTAAGAATGATATTGGAGAATCTGTGAGACATAATATAAATTTTTCATGGCATGATACCTCTGAGGTAGTAGCAACCGATAGACTACCATCCCGACTCTCTCTAGAATCATGAATGGCCCAATAACAAGGTGACATATTTCCCGGCATCGTAAACCATATATACCATAGCCTGGGAAAACATGAAGAAAAACAAGATCCCCAACCTCGAACTGAAGAGGTCATCAACAACAATTATCATAAGATTTTTGTCTAGACTGCTGAGTAGTCATATGTTTTTTGATCAGCTGAACCTGTTATGATGTCTCCTGAACAACATGATAACCTGTTGGGTAGCCCCACCTACCCCTAACCGGCATAAGGGTGAATAGTATGTCCCACAATATTAGGCCTCAAAAGGATCCATCAGAATTGTCGTTGGTAATTAGTTATTATAATAGAACTCAAAGAGTGGGATATACTTCTCCCTCGAACCACCAAAGTGAAGAACATATTCTCAGAGCATATCCACTAGAACTTGTATTGTATGTTCCGATTGTCCATTGGTCAGAGGGTGACAAGATGTTCTTAGAAGCACCTGTGTACCTATATCTTTCTATAATCCTTTACAGAATCATGATGTGGAAGGATAATACCTATCTAATATGAGGGTATGTGGAACCCCATGTAGTCATATGATCTCACAAAAATATAGTATTATCATCTAATCAGTTAAAAAATTATTCCATATAGGAATTAATTGGGATGATTTTGTAAGTTTTTCCATGACTACCTAGACATCATCACTACCCTTC
Organism: Viscum album; assembly: GCA_963277665.1. NCBI lineage: Eukaryota > Viridiplantae > Streptophyta > Magnoliopsida > Santalales > Viscaceae > Viscum > Viscum album. The sequence goes on along the minus strand of OY728129.1, from coordinate 686,013,222 downwards.
AGCAACCTATCTGAGATGACTACGAAATCCATAGAAACATCCTCCTATTTCTATTCTAGTTAAGGAAGTAGCTGTAACAAGCCTGTAGCTCTCTGGTGCTCTGTCTTCACATGCTGATAGGTGGAAAACCTATTGACTATGCTCAGAATCTGGAATTTTATTCTATGCCACCAATACTAGCATCACATATATTGATACATCTTCATGATTTCTGGCTTAACATCACACTAAGAATCATGGCACTATTTCATCAACTCCTCTCTCAAATCTACATTAATGTAGATATTTCCACATAGACGCAGGATTTCATCTCTATCCATATATAAATCTAGAGGTGGTTTGTCTCCTGATATACTCATACAGAGAACCAAACCTTTAGGATTTGAAAACTGCATACTATTCACCTTCTTAGGAGAGAAGAGGTAACTATTAAGGATAAGAAATAATAATTCTCATGACTATCAAGAAAATCTAGATGACATTTAGAAAAGAGGTCCATTAACTTCAATTCATCACTGGACTCCTATAAAAAATGTGTTTGAGTTTTTCAACTTACTGTATCAGTGACCACATTTCCCTTTCCAGGCATATAGGCAAGATCAAAATCAAAGGAATTTAGATATTAGACCCATCTATGTTGTCTGAGGTTCAAGTAATGCTATGAAAAGATATACTTGGTTTTTTTGTGATCTGTATACAACACAATGTGCTCACAAAATAGATAATGTATCTAGTAACATAAGGCATGGACAACTGTTGTTAGCTAGAGGTTGTGCGTCGGGTAATTTCTCTCATGAGGCGTCAACTACCGAGATCCCTATGTAAAAAATTTGTCATCCTACAATGACATTGATCCTATTACAATGTGTGATGCATCAAATAAGATGATATAACATTTACCTAGTCCAAGAAGAATTAGAATTGGTGTTGAGAAAGGCCTCCCTTCCAGTTCCTGAAAGGATTTATCGCATGCTTCTGACCATAATAACATAACACCCTTAGTTTTATGTCTATTAAGAGGTGAAGATAGATTTGAGAAGTCCTATTTGAAATGACATTAATGTCCAATATTCCCTATGAAACTCATGATATCAAACATGTTCTTGGGGTGCTCCCAGGAAACTAAAACACTCTCTTCTTTAGGGTCAACAGATACTCTTGATTATGAAATAATATGACCCAAGAAGTGAACCTTGTAGATCCAAAAGTCACACATAGAAATATTTTCATAAATATATTGCTCTCTCAGTTCCTTCATAAATATATCAAGATGTTTTTTCCTTTTTGTTATGAGTGAGAGAATACAGTAATATTTCATCCACAAAGACCACGAAAAAAGAGTTCAATTAGCGATGGAAACCATTTTCACTAAATCAATGAAAAAATAATGAGCATTAGTAAGACCGAATGACATAACAAGATAATCATATAGAACATAACTGCTAAGAAAATCTATACTGGGTATGTCTTATGGTCTGAATCACACCTGAGGATAACCTTCTCTCCGTTTGATCTTAGAGAACACCTTTTCTCCTCGGATCTAGTCAATGAGATCATCTATTTGAAGATGTGGATATCTATTCATGACTGTAAGTTTGTTAAACCTTCTATAATCCACACATAGATGTAATTTTAGATCTTCCTTTATGAAAAAAGTAACAGGTGAACACCAAGAAGATGTACTAATCTGTATAAATCCTTTGAACTCTAGGTGCACAATCTGTCACTTGAGCTCCTAAAGATCATTAGGTACCATTCTGTATGGAGTAATTTACACTAGATATGCTCCTCGAACAATATATATTGTAAAATCAACCTCTCTATTAGGAGGTAAGTCAGAAAAGTCCTTGGGAAAGACTTATTTGAAACAATCAACTACTAGAAGAAAACTAGTTCTAAGGAAACCAAATTCCCCCCTAAAAAGTTCAACAATCAAAGTGGTCACTTCACCTAGACCATGATGCTTCGGTCCATCTCTCCTAGTCTGTAAATCCCACTATCCATTGAAATGACAAAGACTTGCTTCTGGTGATGTAAAATAAACCCTTCGGCAATTATAGTCTTCAAACTCATGACATTAGACTATCCTTTCCATCCTTATAATGAAATATAATCGCATAGTCTCAAGAAAAAAAAGATTCTACAATAAAGGGTAACTACCAACCTTTAGGGGTAAGTCCCTGCACTGGAAAATACCCTCCATTTGTATTCCCAATGGTGTATCGAGGGTCATTACACCATAATTATACTTTATCTCAAGTCAGGGAATTTCTAGAATAGATATAGAAATGAAATAATTTGAAGCACCTATATCAAACAAAATAGATACAATAGTAGATGCTACTAGAATAGTACCTCGTAATATAGATGGTACCGCATCCTGATCCTCAGGTATCAGATGTAGAGAATGCAACTGACCTGATACATGACCATGTGTAATAGATGGACTACCATGATCATGACTACCCTACTAGCGCTGCTAGTGATCAAGAATCAAACTACAACAACCATGATCTCCTCCTTGTCCAGACCAACTAGTTCTATTCCAACTCTCCACCTGATGCAGCACAAAAGAACATGTACCTATAGGTGGATCTAATGTTAATCATTTTCCTCATGAAGATGGTGGAAAGGTCCTGCCGAAATTATATGGATAACCCATACAACCACAATACCAAAACTACATAGGATCTCTATCACATTGGGTGTTCATATTCTCGGGTCATCCATTCAGATGAAACACCACCATCCTATCAAAATGGATACTCTTACTAACACTTCCATGATGATAAATATCAAAGGAACATTTCCTACCTCTAGAAGAACAACTAGCCTGATGTGGCACTGATCCTTTATAACTGATACTTATGTCGCACCATAGGTTAGAATCAGCGAGGAGGAAATGATCAACTATTTCATAAATGATTGGATGAATAAAAAAATTCACATGAGTTTGGATGGCGTACTGGAGCCCATCATCAAAACATATATCATGTGAAAGCACAATACCATCTTAAAGCGATGAAAAGTACTATAAATCTATGAAACTTGTATAATATTCTATAACCGACATAGACCCCTACTCGATATTCCTAGACTCTTTTTATATGTTAGCTCTTAGTTCCTATGGAATGAACTAATCAAAAAAGGCCTTCTGGAAGATAACCCATAACATGTTATAATGCCAACCGGCCTGTGTAATGACATCCCAAAAATGATTGGCCGAATCCCGAAGTTTGTAAGTAGAAATCATGACTATCCACACTATAGGAATATCTCGGTGATCAAAGATATATAGCATGGACACTATCCAAGACTCTATAGCATGAGTTCCTCCATCTCCTGATAGAGTATGAGGATGATGCATCTGTTACATGCATGTCATATCACCAAAGTATGTGCAACTTATGGGGAACTATTCATGGTCAGCATCAAACATAAGAAACTATCAAAGACTTGGTAATTAGTGTAAAAATAAACTAAAGGTGATGTCTCAAGTTCACCTCATAGAGATAAGATTGGAAGCTCAAGGCCCACCATTTCTAGAGCATGGTCATCACCTCCCTCCTAGAGAATGACACGAGAACATCATGGCAGCATTGGTCTACTAATTCCACACACATATCTTTCAACAAGATTAGAAGAATAAGATAGATTCCCTAGCGGAAAATGAATGTATGAAAACTCACTACCTGAGGTATACTACACAAACTAACCGCTTAGACAGCCGAGTATCAGTACGTGATCATGTATAAGTTTCATGTCATTTTGCATTTAATTTCCACGTTCACTCCTTTAACATTCAAAGACAAGATGGGGCTGGATAACAATGCACAACCAATTCATTTGGGATTTTATGATTCCCCTTATAATATATATCTATTTCTGATGAATCAGTGCCAAAACTCCTATCACCAGAAATGACAGCCATTTATTTATGGCATAATGGATAGACTCGGTAAATTACTCATCCCAAACCTGGAGGGCCTATACACCTCATTAATTGAGATATAAAATCACTTAATCACAGCCAAAGTAATAAAAGTACAAGTAAACTATAACAACATCACTCAACAATCACAAGCATACCAAGCACTAAAAAGAAGTGGAATGAACTAACAAAGCATTTAAATATGCATGACATGTGGTTTATAGGTTCCTATAATGATGCAAGAAACAATGCTCCTTGCCCTCATCTCATCTGGTTAAGGATAAAATATATTATCAAACAGAGTAATAATCAGAAACATCACACTACATGTGCATGACCAAATGGTGAAATAATATAAATTGTATTAGTCAAGAGGGGAATAAAAAATATAATTTAAAAAACATGGTTTTTACACTGAACATGGGCCTGTCATGCCCATGCCTGACTTGTGACCAACACCAAAGTGTTTCTATTCCCCAATAAATAGTCTAAAAATAGTAATCAATGAAAAATTAACCACCTATGATACCACTTTGTGACATCCCGGACCCGTATTCCACTTAACAGGTGCCCCAGTCCCAGTGGGACACATGTCCTCAAGCGCATCTACCAAAACAGAAGAGGCAGCCAACTAGCAGTGAGGGCCTATGGTGTGTCCGGGGGGAGACAATTCTCTCCTTTTCAGAGTGTAGCATAGTGGAATGATATAAATTGAGGTAAAAAAATGTAATCACTTTAAATAAATAGTTGAATAAAACCGATGCAATAGATAAAAAAGAATAATAATAACTGTATCATCTAGAACAATGATGATATAACATCATGTAACAAGAAAAATGTAAAACATGGATGCAGGACAATAGGCATAATAGTTCCACAATGTAAAAGAAAACAAACACTACTCCATGCATCCGAATATCAAATTCGGTCATCTACTATTAAGATCCATCTTAAACAGCAATTAATCAAGTGTTTGAAGTCATATGCTTCCCCTTGTCAAATCCTGCAACCGTGTAATCTACTTTGGGAACCAAACATCACCAAAAGAGGGTGTGATAAAAATATCAATGGGCCATCACCAATGGTGTCTATATCATTTGGACTATGTAATAGAATATATCATTGTAAAGGAATGCATATATAATGTAAATAAAATAGTACAATATAACTAAATACCCATGTATGTGATTTTTCCCTCAACTGTTGTCTGAACAGTTAACCAGTTAATTTTTTTTGTAAATACCATTTAATGTTAATAGGTCACATGAAGTATAGCGAGCACTGACACCATCTCATGATAATAAAATAAGTTAACATCCCAAGGCATAATAAGGAAACCTGAAAATGATATCTGGTGAGGGAGTTCCAACGTAACATTGATCTCACAGAATGCTATGTCGATAGTGTTGGAGTCTAGCTAAGGGGTAAGAGTGTTATCCAAGGAGTATAATCCAAGGAATTCCACAATAAGAAAACTATAAAGTTGAAGTTCATGGACCATGGTAAAATTAGAATAAGCAAAGGAAGGGACCTACGAGCTTTCACCATGGAACCAACCAGTCAATGAAAGATCCAAGGAGTGATTCTAAGGTATCATGTAATAATATAAAGGACCATACGATAGTATACTGGGAATCTGAGGAATAAACACTAACATGAGTTTAGGTTGGTATCAACCTAAGAAAACTACATCCTATAATTGGAATGGGGTTCTTGATATAGAAGGTATTATCCTCTCAGAAAACAAGTCATTCTTAATTCATTCCATTACTATTTGATATTGTAATCATGTAATCTTTCATTAGGTTCAAGCCTTGTATTCAAGTAGTTTGGATAAGCCATGTAGCGTTGAAACCATTTAATCAAGTCTTTATTAACCATTAAGGCATATTCAATTACTGAGGTTCACTCTGTGAACTTCCATAAAAATAAAAAGGGTTTCTACATATCGGTAACCATTATTAAATATCTTATGATACAGAAGAGTTATATACATTGTATACATTCAATTCCACATTTCACATTTAATAATAATTTAGAAGCACTTACCTTAGATGGTTCAACTGGTGAGAATACACGGTACATTACATTATAAAATTCTCATTAATAATAAGTCATTTTTTATGGAAAGGATCAACTATAGGAAGGTCAAGAAAATGAACACCCTAACGGTGGCTAAAACATGCCAAAACGCTCAAAACCCAAATATGGTATAACCTTAAAAATGGGAGTGACTGAGTTTTGGGTGTAACCACTAACATCTAATCACATATTTAGAAACAACATAACCACATGATTATAACAAGTATAATCTTGGAATGTAAATTTATGAAACAACTTCTGATAAAATCAGAGGGCCCCACAGAAACATTCTAAAAACAACTAACATTAGGGATAATATATAGACCACCAACCTTAGGGTTGAACGACTCTCCTCCTATAGTATCGACCCTTTATTTTCCTCAAATCAGAGTAGATATATGAAAAGGTGAAAAATTATCACATAATGATATCTAGGATGAGAGAAAATGGTAAGAAGAACTATTAAAAAGGACTCGAGTACTTACCATTGCGCATCTAACATAATGAATAGAAGCTTGGTCGGATGTCGGACAAAGAAGATATCTTGATCCCAAGATTTTCCCTTCAAAAAGATCCAAAATTACAGGAAAAGGGCTAAATTTAGGTAGTTCTCAGATTAGGGTAGAAGAGGGGGTAAAATATATGATTAATGGTATATTGGAAATTTTATAAAGGATTTTAGCATGTGCATGGTTTTTCTGCATAGTTCTTCAAACTTTACGCTAACCGTGCAAGACGGATCTACCCGAAAAGGCATCCTTCACACAGTTTGATCAAACTGTGTTAAATTCAGGCACATGTACCTTGGGAAAAAGGGTAGTTCACACAATTAGACCATACGGTGATTCTCAAACCATGTGATGTGGCTCTGTTGGAAAAAATATGATCCATACGGTTTAATCTAAACTGTGTGCCAAGCCTATTTTCCCCAAAAATATGGGATCTGGGCTACGAACAAGCCCCAGACACCCTTGTAACCATTAAAAACTCTATAAGCATCCATATTAGGTCCAATTTTTATATTTAGATAAAAAATTAATTGATCAATACTTGAGTGAAAAACCAGGTTCTTATGCCTTAGGTATAAATTTTGGTAGTTTTCTAGAATGCTTATTTTTTTCAAGAAATAATGAAAAAAACCAATTTTTATTAAAACATTACTTTTCATTTAAATCATCTTAAATGTTTCATATTTTAAAAAATTATTTAATAGAAAAAATATCAATTATGTTATCATTATTCTATTTTAGGACATTGGAATAAAATTCTTGTTGTCTTTTCAAAAGAAAACACTCAATAATTATGAAAATTTCTTTTAAGAAAATTCTTTTTCATAGTGCCTATAATTTCAATTTTAAATTAAAAATTTTACATTATTTTATTGGTATTTTAATTATTGGATTCAACATTTTTTTTAAAAATAATTAATATTTTTTAATAAGGTTAACTACATTATTTGTCAAAATGAATTGAATAAATATTTAAAATTAATTATCATGTTTAGTGTTAAAAAGTGTTTATTGGGGGTTAAAAAAAATATGATAATATAACCATACATATTATCCAATTAATATTTTAGGGATATAATTTGACCTTATATAATCTATGGTTCACTAATGTATGGATATTTAGCCTTCTAGAATTTGTAAAATCTGGGTACACCTTTTTCTTTTCTAAAAATCAAAGTGTGTCATCTCCCCAACATTTAAAATTGAACAACCTCTTCAAACCGCTTGTAATGACCAGCACCCGGCCAGCCACCTGAACAGTGCCGAACGGGTCGAGTGTCAATACCTTAGGTGCACCTCCCATGAATGCCAAAGGCTACCGACTAGCAGCGATGGTCTATTAGGTATAGTGGGGAGTCTATACCCTTTAAGAGGATCATAATAAGGGTATTGGCCCAAGTATAACAGTGAAGATGTAGCGGAAAGAAAGACTCAGCAGACTCGAACCAGACCCGCAGAGCGGAAGCATAATCAATATAGAGAAATAGCAGACGCAATAAATATTAACAACAGCAACAGAAATAAACACAACAGCATGGTGATAACATGTAACTACTACTGAACAGTAAAACATGCATCCCAAGAAGGTCATACTCAACTGAATATAAAAAGGGCACCAATGGCTAACCAATAGTATAGATACAAAAAGTAAGCATGACGATACATAAAGTAAACAAAACAAAGTAAACCCAGCTAGGCATTACCTCAAGGTCCATACAATCTCCATGCAATAACTATCGCAGCCCAGCTCATGAAGCTGGCCTCTTTCCTGCACGTAAATCCATAAAGTCTGGACGCGTCCCGAAGGGCCCGTGCAGGGTGTGAGACAATCTCTATTGGATACCACCCAACGGTGCATTCCAAATATATTTGTTTAAGTATTCATGCATTTAAAAGAAAATCAGTAAACAATACGGTGCACAAGTAAACACAAACTCCTCTTCTGCTCAACAACCACCAAGGAGTGTCACCTGCTTCGGCCAACGCCAGAATTTCTGTAGTGTAACCCAACACCACATGCCACCAGATAGCTCATGTCTCAAGTACCGACGTCCCGAAGGCATGCCCAATAATAGTAACCCAGCACCCTGTGCCTCCTGACACCTCATGTCTCGAACACTGACACCCCGAAGGCACGCCCAAAAAATATTAACCCGACACCAAGTGCATGCTGACACCTCGTGTCTCAAGTACCGATGTCCCGAAGGCACACCCATCCCCTGAAAGCTCATCACCTCCCACATGGATTTCTACGGCAAGAACCCCCAACAAAAATACCTAACTGCAACTACTGGGGCCTCTACCCACACGAGTGGTCAAAACCACCTCATCACGGCGTATCTTTGTGTGCACACTACTCAATGTCCTGGGTGAGCAGTAATCACCAAAATAGTACCTAAGCCACCAACACATATGAAACCTCGTGTCCCTATGACCATGTCGCTCAAGTCCGATGGCCTCGCCATCCAAGTAACCCGGGCCATGCACCAACTTGACAGTCGTACTGTCTCAAGCCGACGTCCATGATGCTCAATCCCATGGTCAAAACCACCCAAAGTAACCCGGGCAAAGCCCCCACCTGTGATCAGCGTCACTCAAATGTAACCAGGCCAAGAACAATACAACCCAAAGGGTCCAGTAGATGCAATTCAGCAATTTCATATGTAACATATGTAAAAATAAAACATAAACTGGAAAAACAATCTAAACAGTTGAATTGCACTATGCGAGGTGTTGTCCCATACCAGCACTAAGGTCTTGAATGCCTTTACCAATTTACAAAAGGCTTTAATAAATTAAACTAAACAGTTTAACACATTTATATTTCAAATAAAACCATTCTGGCATTCCCCAACCAAAATTCCCTGATGAGCAACGACCCCTCACCAGACCCCGCTCACGCAAACTGGTAATAGGGACTACCCAAAGGCATCCCATAAGTCCAACAAGCAATTCAATATGACATAGTAGATAAAATAGGTCCTTCTCAAAATACCAAAAAACGATTCGAAGGCCGTGTCACCCAAACAACCGCGAAAACACAAAATGATGTATGCACCACCTACCTGAGACTTGCACGATGCTACTCCTCCGGTAACACCCGCCAATTCGGTCTAAAACGCAGTAAATCTACAAAATATTAAATACCTTTCAAACTCATATAACTCATTCTAGATTGAAAATCAGAAAAAATTTCCAAAGGGGAATCGAGGCCTTACTGTGGGGGTTCCAACACACTAATCAGATCTCAAAACGGGTCTCAGACGGCGATCTGGGGAAGGTTTGAAGTCCTGGCTGGCTTGGTTCGCGAATCCGGGTGGAGTGTATGAGGTTCTGCCTCAATACAAGGCTACTTCCTGTTTTAAGTGAAAAAAGAAAGTACACAGTGTGTACTTTAAGACTACACACCATGTATATTTTATTTAATTGTTCATAAGATGACAGGATTCCGACAACTTACTTTCCAATCCTGCAGACATGAGTACACGGCGTGTACCTATGGGTACACGGCGTGTACCGGGTTTCTCTTATCTTCCTCGCCAACTTACCCACACGCCATGTGTTTCCCTTATACACGGCTAGACTACACGGCGTGTCCAAAGGTAACACGGCATGCCCCTGGTTCTACCCAGCCAACCGGCCTACACGCCATGTATGGCCACCAAACGGTTGAGAGTACATGACATGTCACAAAACTATACGCCGTGTAGTAAGAAGATTCTACACAGTCATCACATGGCATGTACTCGGTGAGCACATGACCAGTCACTCACTTACGCATACACGGCGTGTACTTATAGGACATAGCGTGTAGTCTGGAAATTTTTTGAAACTTTTCATTTTCTCCAGTTTCCTCAGAAACCACTCAAAAAATCAAAAAGGGTCGGGATTTTGACCCGTTCTAAAATCCCGGGTTCTTACAAACTCCCCACCTTAATGTAGCTCATCCCCGAGCTACCGAACGAAACCCGGAGATGGAACCAAACATGCCCATCCTAGTTAAACAACCTAGACTACCTCGGTCCCAAGGTTCTGGATAAATTCCTCAAGGGGGCTCCCCACCTTAGGAATTTCCTATTCGGTCTCAACCAACAAAGCTCAAAGAAACCTAGGTTTACTAACCTGTTTTCCGGATGCATATCCCTCCCGCGACGCATCGTCACCCCTGCGCCACATAGGTGCTATTGTGTCCGTCTCGACACCCAACATAGCCTACACCGCATCGATGTCCGCCTATACGAGGTCCTGGAGCCTAGCACCTCACGTAACCCACATCCTGGATGCCCCGACACCACGCATCTCATACATACATACATACATACATATATATATATATATATATATATATATCATGCACCCGATATGGTTCCAATCCCACTAAATAGCATCTAGTCAGTCCACAAAGATCATGCACACCACATGCACTCAAAACAGACATGCCTCTACAGGTCATGCCAAAAAGGAAACATGGAGATCACAGCCACACCGTGGTGTACCTCAAACTGTCGTCGGCTCACTGGCCTGCTCAGCCTCTGGAAGCTCCACAGCATGCACCTAGCCTGAAACATGACTGCCTGATTCCTGACCTCCCTACGATGCTGCTCCAGTAAACGGCCACTGACCCCTCAGCTGGGTCCCACTGTCTCTGTCACGACCTCCGTGCATAGTTGAACCTCAACTACCCTCACCGGGTACCGAACCCGAACCAACTCCATATGCTACAGTCTGTCCTGGTCCCTGCCTGTCGGCTATCTGAGAAGGCTGCCTGCAAAACCTCTCTAGATGCCCATCCTATCCACATGCCCGACACTCCTTTGGAGGTCTATCGTACTAAGCCCGAACATGTCCCAGCTGTCCACACTGGAAAAGAATCTTTGAAGAACTACCATGAGGTGGTCTAGCTGAATCCCTAGTCTGACTACCCGGATGGAACTCCTCCCTCACTCGCTTCCTGTTGTCTGAACCATCACCTAAAGCTGTCATCCTACCCAAGCGATATTTCTCTCTTTCGTTGCCCTCGACTATGAGCGCCTGATTCACCGCTTCGGAGAAAGAACCCTTCTTGAAGATGTTCACCTGGACCTGAATAGCGTGTCATATGCCATCCTCAAAGCGTCTCACCCTGGCTGCATCGTCGCTCACCACACTAGGTGCAAAGAGAGACAGCTCTGTGAAGGTAGTTGCATAGTCCATGACAGACATATCTCCCTAATGAAGACTCAAGAACTCCCGAGCTCTCTCTGCACTTAGTGTCTCTGGATAGAAGTGCTCAATGAACCTATCCTCGAAGTCCTTCCTAGACAATCCCTCATGCCTACGAGCCTGAACCTATATGTCCCACCAATGCATCGCTGGTCCTCTCAGTATGTACGTCACCAGCTTGACCCTTCACCTTGGAGGCATCTCGAGCTGCTCAAAAATCATCTGCACACTCTCTATCTAGTTCTCAGCCACCTACGGACCACCCTCTCCCTGAAAAAGAAGCGTGTGGTGCGACTGGAACTCCCGCGTCAGATACGCCATAGAAGGCTTTGTACCCTGCGTGCCTCTGTCAATCCCCTACAAGACACGTACCAGGCTAGGTTGGAGCTGCTCATCAAGACACAGCCCGAACGATGCCAAACCCAGCTGATGTCCTGCCTGCACTGGATCCTGAACATAATCCTGTCCCTAAGCCTGTACCTGCAGCTCGTGCTCTGCCTGTACCGAATTCTGACCCTGATCCTACGACACTGTATCATCTCTTGCCTGAAGCTCCATCGATTTGTGACGGAGTAACCCGCTGAAAACCATAAATGTTCAGACAACCCATATATATATAACATTATATTCTACGTAGATAAGAGAAGCAGTAAAAAGGTAGTTTATAACAACTACCCTTACTCCCCCTCACTACAAACCATGTCCCACAGCATCCCGGCCTCATGGCCTCCTTACCCACCCTCAATAAAGCCAATTATCAAAAGTACCTCGGGCCATGCTCATCCCGACAACTCCTGTTGCCTCAAACCGACGACCGCGTCGCCCAATCCTGACAGTTACACTGCCTCATCCATAGTACATGCATGCTCTTATAAGATCTAGACCCAAATATTCCGCCACATGCAATTCTACAAAAACAAATCATGGCATACACATTGCAACATACAAGAAATTCTATCACAAATTTCACCAAATTACATTTCAAAACATACAAAGCATGGCAATTGATATTTCATTCACATGGCATTATAACTTCACAAAGCATACGTGCAATTATGAAATTGAAATACCCTAAAAATGTGCCTATCAATTCCAATCATCCAAGCCATGCTATATTAGGCCAAGGTCCTATTCTCCCTTACCACACCGGGTCAAGGGTCACATATCACAATCAAGAACATCACACATCAAGTGAGCCACTGAGGTGGAAATCATATAAATCGTAATCTGAGCAAAAGAAAACAGCAATTCCCACCCATGGCAACGTGGTCCATCCCTCGTACCTGGGGCTGCAGGCACCCAAGAACAAGCTAGAAACCCAGTCCCTGTAACATGATATCTCTAGTCTACCATGTCCCAAATAGTAAAACCATCTGAAATAAAAAGAGAATTCTTAATCTCGTTAGTATCTAGAAAACACTGCTACTAAATCCCTGTCAAGAACTCCTCTGATACCACTTTGTAATGACCCGGACCTGGCCAGCCACCCGAACAGTGCCGAACGGGTCGGGTGTCACTACCTTAGGCGCACCTCCCCTAAATGCCAAAGGCTAATAACTAGAAGCGAGGGTCTGTTAGGTATAGTGGGGAGGATATACCCTCTCGGAGGATCATAATAAGGGTACTGGTCCAAGTATAACAGTGAAGACGCAGAAAAAAGAAAGACTCAGTAGACTCGAACCAGACCCACAGAGCGGAAGCATAATCAATATAGATAAACAGCAGACGTAGTAAATATAAACAAAAGCAGCGGAAATAAACACAACAGCATGCTGATAACATGTAACTACTACTGAACAATAAAACATGCATCCCAAGCAGTTCATACTCAACTGAATATAAAAAGGGTGCCAATGGCTAACCAACAGTACATCTACAACAAGTAAGCATGCCGATATAGAAAGTAAACAAAACAAATTAAACCTGTCTAGGAATGAACTCAAGGTCCATACCATATCCATGCAATAACTACCACAGCCCAGCTCCTGAAGCTGGCCTCTTTCCTGCACGTAAATCCATAAAGTTTGCACGCGTCCCGAAGGGCCCGTGCAGGGTATGAGACAATCTCTGTAGGATACCACCCAACAATGCATACCAAATATATGTGTTTAAGTAGTCATGAATTTACAAGAAAATCATTAAATAGTACAATACAAAAGTAAACACAAACTCCTCTGGTTCTCAATAGTCACCAAGGAGTGTCACCTGCTTCGGCCAACGCCGGAATTTCTGTCGTGTAACCCGACACCACGTGCCACCTGACAGCTCGTGTCTCAAGTACCGACGTCCCGAAGGCACGCCCAAGAACAGTAACCTGGCAACCTATGCCTCCTGACACCTCATGTCTCAAGTACCGACGTCCCGAAGGCACACCCAAAAAATAGTAACCCGGCACCAAGTGCCTCCTGACACCTCGTGTCTCAAGTACCAACGTCCCAAAGGCATGCCCATCCCCTGAAGGCTCCTCACCTCCCACATGGATTTCTATAGCAAGAACCCCCAACCAAAATACCTATCCGCAACTACGGGGGCCTCTACCCACCCGAGTGGTCAAAACCACCTCATCATGGAGTATCTCTGTGTGCACACTACTCAAAGTCCCGGGTGAGCGGTAATCACCAAAATATTACCTAAGCCACCAACACATCTGACACCTCGTGTCCCTGTAGCCATGTCGCTCAAGTCCGATAGCCTCGCCATCCAAGTAACCCGGGCCATGCCCCAACCTGACAGTTGTACTGTCTCAAGACAACATCCATGACGCCCAATCTCGTGGTCAAAACCACCCAATGTAACCTGGGAAAAGCCCCAACCTGTGATCAACATCACTCAAATGTAACCGGGCCAAGCCCAACACAACCCAAAGGGTCCAGCAGATGCAATTTAGCAATTTCATATGTAACATATGTAAAAAGAAAACATAAACTGGAAAAAAAACTAAATAGTTGAATTACACTATGCGAGGTGTTGTCCCATACGAGCACTAAGGTATTGAATGCCTCTAACAATTTACAACAGGCTTTAAAAAATTACACTAAACAGTTTAACACATTTATATTTCAAATAAAACCATTCTGGCATTCCCCGGCCTAAATGCCCCGACGAGCAACGACCCCTCACCCGGCCCTGCTCATGCAAAATGGTAACAGGGACTACCCAAAGGCATCCCATAAGTCCAACAAGCAATTCAATATAACATAGCAGATAAAACATGTCATGCTCAAAATACCCGAAAATGCGCCGAAGGCCGCATCAACCAAACAACCGCGAAAACACAAAATGAAGTATGCACCACCTACCTGAGACTCACATGATGCTACTCCTCCGGTAACACCCACCAATTCAGTCTAAAACGCAGTAAATCTACAAAATATTCAATACCATTCAAATGACTATAACTCATTCTAGAACGAAAATTAGACAAAACATACCAAAATTAATAGAGGCCTTACCATGGGGGTTCCAACGCACTAATCAGAGCTTGAAACGGGTCTCAGACGGCGATCTGGGGAAGGTTTGAAGTCCCGACCAGCTTGGTTCACAAATCCGGGCGGAGGATATGAGGTTCTGCCTCAGTACGAGGCTACTTCTTATTTTAAGTGAAAAAAGAAAGTACACGGCATGTACTTTAGGAATACACGTCGTTGCTTCCTCTAGAATTGGGGATAACCTCGTTGATTTAAGGTTCAAACATTCCAATCGGGTTCTAATGGGTTTGTTCGTAGAACCAGAAACATCCAATGATTCTATATCCATTTGGACCTACTTTCCAAAGGTAGGTTCTCATTAGTTGGGAACTAATGAGACTTATGAATTTTCATTGGTCGAGAGGATGGGAGGTCGGACTCATCACACCTTTTTGAGGGGCACTATTGTCTACTCCAGGACTCTCTTTATAGATTTAAGTTATGTTCATGAATCCTAATTAAATTACCAAGTAGAAAATGAGATTTCCTTTAGATCTGACAATCAATGATTGATATGTAGGAAATTTAGAGAATATTCTATATGTATTTGAGGTTCTTCATCAATAGAGAATCACCTTTATTTGTTAGAGATTCTTAGTCAATGGTATCCTTTAATACATTATAAAAAAAGTCTCTTGGTCATTATGATGACCATACTGGTTTTAAAGCCACCCAGTGGGGAACTTGAAGTTTATTTTCATCCAAAAGGACCTGGATTATTTCAGAGTTAGGATTGTACCCGCAGATGGGATACCTACGTATCCTTTATTTATAAAAGGAATCAGAACCCACCTAGTTCGAGTAAGGGAGTATGATATTTATGCATGATTGATGGCTCAAATAAAGATGTCGTGATTACTTTTACACTCTAAGCTCACGTGAGTCATGCTCTGTGTGAGAAACAAGAGGTATTAGTGAAACCAAACAATTGTTCCAAGAAAGATGCAATGATGTGGGGCTTATATATGTATGACTTCCCAAATAGATGAGGATTATGATTTACCTAAGGGAAGAAATCCAAGAACAAGGTCCATAAAGGTATATGTAATTCATAGAGATTTGGGTACTCTAACTTGGGGCTTACTCCTGAGGAAGATTCCCAAATTAGGAGGGGACTCATGATTGGGTTTTACTCCTGATAAGGAAGCCCAGATCAAAAGTAAATTAAGACTGGTTAAGATAAATTAAGACTGTGGATAACTCCTAAAAAGGAGGCCTAGGTGAAAGGGATTTGAAAAATTAAGGGACTTGGGGCATAATCCTAAGGAGGATGCCCATATTTTGAGACTGGGGCTTACTCCTGAAAAGGAATCCAAGGTTAAGAGAATTTGGTTGGGGATTACTCCTAAAAAGGAAGCCTATATTTGGGAACTTGGACTGGGGCTTACTCCTGAAAAGGGGGCCCAGGTTAAGGGAATTATGATTGGGGCTTACTCTTAAAGAGGATTCCCAAATTAATGAGGACTTGGGGCTTACTCCTAATGAGGATGCCCATGAATAGGGTTCTCTCATCTTAAAGGATTAGGTTTAATGTATGAAATCTCTAATTTTAATGATATAAAGATGTGTAAATCACTAGGTTTTGGGAGATGTTCCACGGATTTCTTTTCAGATAAGGATGTCAATCAAGAAAACATGCCATAACTAGATTTGAAGAGTGTCTTGAAGACTTAATATTGAATAGGAGAGGTGGAATGGCATATGAGGGGTTAAATGGGCAGGAAGGGCACCCAAAAATAGAAGTTCGTGCAAGTCCTGATGGGCGCGCAAGTCCTGGTCGCGTAGGTATACCTACACGGCACATGGGTACTTGCACGATTTTCAGTCCTTAGGGTAATACTTGGGAGAGACTTGGATCAAACCCTTTTTAGTATCCCTAGAGGCTTTCCAGAAGATGGCGCGCAAGTTCTGGTGATGGAGTAGGGCGGCGCGCAAGTGTGGCCAGTTCCTTTAAGGGTTGGCCACTCAGGCATGCAAGTGTTGATGGGTTTAAACACTTAGGCCTTCCTCCCCCTCTTTAGATCTTATAGTCTAGGTGAGAAATTACCTTAGAAGTGTTCGGAAGCTTTGAGAAGAGACTTGGGAACCGGGAGCTCAATTTAGAGGTTCTGGAATTTTTTCATCCTCAAAATGGGGGGGCCCACAGGGGTATTTATAGGCTGGAGAAGACCCCGGGTGGTTTTCAAAGAAGGCTCCCAATTCACTTGCACAACCATTAGGCATCATGCAAGTATACTTGCGTGACCATGAGGGAACTTGCACGACCCAAGGGTATTTGACTCCTTGTTCATACCTTTGTCAATTTTTGATGTTTTCTTCAAAGGATGAATCAATTTGTGCTAAGGCATTTTCATTTCCATTCTTTTAGAAAATATGACAAAAAGGAGCGTCAAAAAAAGTCCGCCCTCAGATTTGGATCCGAAATAATAAGGATGTGACTCTGAGAAAAAGAAGAAAACCAAAGGGAAAGAGGCATGCAGGTGTCCAGTGCGCGACTGTCATCGCGCAGGTGCGGGTCACGTAGGGTTGTAGCATTCTGGCTGTAGGTGTGAAAGTGGTCGTCCTGGCCTATATATATGCGCTCATTTGTTGTGCATAGCACTGACTTCCAGATTTTCGAGATCTCACCACGCATGTCACCTTTGCCGCACAAGTTTCTCTTTTTTTCGCTTTTCTTCACTGTCGTGCTGCTGTTAAGGTATCTAGACTTGCGTGGTGATACCTATGCACCAAAAGCATGCGTGACATATTAACACTTTTGCGACACATCCAAACTTGCGTGCCAAGATTATACTTGCACGCCTTAATGCCTTTTCCATTTTTTTTGAATTCCTTCACAAATTTTATGCAAAATAAACTCATTTAATAGTTAATTTATTCAACTTTTGTGCAGATTCAATGGCTCCCAAGAGAATCGGAATGGCTGATGAACTGGAAAGCAAGCGACTTGATGATATGATGAGAATCATTGGCCATGATTACTATACTATTTGCGACAACACTTCGGGATTTGGCCAAGTATCTGAAGAAATACCACTTTGATTTCCCACAAAGCACTTATCTGTCTTTGTATGGTTATGGTCATCTGTGAGAAGTCACTATTACAGAAGAAAAGAACTATCTCCCATTTTCGTTGTTTCATAATTACACCAACTTTGATTTAGCAAATATCTCATGTGGAGGAGGATTTATAAATGCTAGAACAGTGGATAAGGCCCACATGATTCATCATAGCCCTTGTACACCAGATATGAAACCTCATAAGCCTGACCTGCAACTACATTGTCATCCTTCAATCTTCAGAAATACTCAGATAGATCAATCCAGAGGTTGGAAGAAAAGTTGGTACTTCCGTCCTAGGGGAGGTGTGAAGCCAACGTGGATATGGGCATACTGGGTGTGATAAATCTGTGCAGAGTTTGTCGAGGATTTTAAAGGAGTGGCGATATATGAAGCTGTCTGGGTTGGGCAAACATATGTTTACAGAAATGATAACATCGTGCCGGAGATACTCAGCCACTGGAGCCTAGAAACAAATTCTTTCCATCTGACTCATGGAGAAGTAGGCATCAGTTTGTGGGATGTCCACAGGATCTCAGGGGATCCAATTTTGGGTGACATGTATGATGAATTCATTCCTCCCAAGGTCACTTGGAATGATTTAGAGAAGACTCCTACTTTGGCTCGGGAATTATTTAAAATATTCCACAGGCTCAAGAGTTCAAAGACCTCCATATCTCATTCTAGAAAGGATATTCATCTGGAGGATTGGATGAATATATTTATTATTGAGAAGAAAGGGGCGGAACCAAAGGAGAAGGAGCTAAAGGAGAAAGGATCCAAGAAAAAGAAATCCAAGGATAAGAGGCCCACCCGTCCTACCACCTGCCCAAAAACCGAGAAGAGGGGTTCTCCTGGAACATTCCGGCCAACTCTAGATGAAGGAGAGTTTGAGAAATGGGGATATGAGGTGAATCAAAGGATCCCAAAGAAGACTCGTCTGGTGGGATTCTTATCTTTGTGGTTCAGTGTTAATCTCTCTCCAGCCAGGGACTCAAAGGGAGACGTCAGGCCAGGGACCTTCAATATTGCGGAAAAGTTGGATGAGGGGAAAATGGTTGGGTTGGATACCCCCATTTTAGCAATGATTCACAAGAGTTTACGTCATGTCTTCATGGGTAAATCTCCTTTGATAATAGTGGGACCATTCCAAGTTTTATGGGGATGGATCGCCACTCACTTCAGGACTTATAATGTACATAATGGAGTACAAATTCCTGGAAGTTCTTTCAGGCCATCAGTTCAAGAATTCTCTATAATTTCTCCATTATATATTAATGCCTATGACATTAAAGTGAGGATGAGGATGTTTAAGGAATTAAACTTCTTTCCCTATGGAAATCTGCCAACCGGGCAGTTTGTTGATGATGGAACAGCCCACTTGGATTTGAGGGCATACATGCTGGCCTGTAGAGATGGAGTGCTAGTCGCCAGGACTAACGGAGAGATTATATGTGAGGCCTATTATCCATATAGATTTTCATGCCAATTAAAGTGTTTGCAATAGATTGTTGTATCTCCCCCTGTACATGTCAGGTTAGAGCAACATCTGATGGTTTCTAGGAAACTGTGTTTGTTGACATCTAGGGAGAAGACTAGGGTGGTGTTTGATCTACCAGTTGAAAGAGCGGCACATAACTTGACTATATGGTATGCCAAGCACTAGATAGAATCATACCCTAAAGGGGTGTTGAATCACCCAGTTTATCAGGTGGGGAAAAGGAAGAGGACTGTAGAGAAAGAAACCTTTCCTCATTAAGTTGATGCTTCCATACCTGAAGCTGATTTGCCAGATTCCTTCTCTAGGACAGATTCACTGGATTCGCATGACGGGGATGATGAGGTACAACAAGTGGCAAAGTGGTCTTGTGCCTGATATAATACTCCAGTCAAAATCAAAAGGCCTACTCCATAAAATCCTGGTGAGTTACTTCATTGTGGTAATTTAATCACCATCACTTTATAAAGCAATAACTCTTATTTTCTTATTCTCTATCAATAGAAGTAGGAGCTGGGAAGAAATTGAAGTCGAAGATTGTAGGACCTTCCTCACAGCCTTCTACTACATGCACTGAATATCTACGAACAGAGCCTATCAAGACATGGTAGAGTTTATACTTTCGGATTGAAAATTCCTAGATGGATTTATGCGAGGGGCTACATCTCCCTGGAATAGGGACCATTTTGGCTTCTACCGATATTAATTTCAATGATAGCCCCAATGAAGTGTGAGCGTACATCAGAGAGCTAGAAATGCTCATATATGCCACCGATGATTCAATTCCTGTCACCAAGCGGGTGAAGTAAATGATAGATCGTGGCGCCGCTGAGGGGACTGATGAGGAGTGGCCCGATTACGTGACCCTTGAGAATGTAAGTTTTCTTTCCTTATTTGTTTTACATCTTTATTTCAGTCAAAGATTTGTTACTCAATAAAGTTATTTTCTTCATCTTGCAGCTTGCAAAGAAAAGAACTAATGAGGTTCCTTCACCACAGTATAGCCCTGGTGGTACTGCCATCGGGGCTGCTACTGAATCTCCTCGCGATTCGGGCGAGATATCTCCATGCCAGCAGGCCATGGATGAGGAGTTGGACATGGCTTTACATTCTCCCATTTAGGTACTTATAATGGAGACTGATGAAACTCCCGAAAATACAAAGAAGCAAAGGCATCATAGGTAGAAGTCCACAACTAAACGCTTCATCAGTAGTGGTAAGTACTTAGGATAATCATGAATTTTAAATCATGAAAAAGATTGATCATTTTACTTGTGATTTCAGGAGCTTATTCAATTTCTCCTCTAAGGGAGAGGACTGATCCTCCTCTGAGGACCATGGAGGGTGCTGTGGAACAATCGCAAATTCAAGCTGACTTGGATGATCCTGGAAAAGAGCCAGCATCTGTTCCTAGTATCCCTCCTGCTACTGTTGCAAGAAGAGAAGAACCTGCTTCTGGTAAGTTAAAAATGCTTCATAAAATGTTGAATGAAACATCTACTAACTTCCATTCTACGATACTTCAGGTTCAACCCCTGTGTTAGAGATTTTGGCGGCTATTGCAACTGATGCCGCGATTTTATCCGAAGTTGCTGTCCAGAGTCAAGGACCGCATGATGAAGTTCGCCATGAAGATACATCAAATGCTCCCACTGGTGAGACTAACCAGGATTCTAAAATGACATTAGATAAAATTATGGAACATGGCGCATCTTTTGAAGATTTTATAAATCATGTTAAATTACCATGTAATTTAGAAGATTATGGATGTGAGTTTTATCCTTCATCCTATTAAGAATAACTTCTTATTACATGTCTAATCATGATTGGTTCAAATGTGAAGTTTTGTCTGAGCAAGCTGCTGAACTACCCATTCCTGAAGGGGGTACAGAAAACCCTACCATTGTAGAGACATTATCACAGGTGGAGCTGAACCCAGTAGAGCTTCCTCAATGTCATCCTCAAAATCCTATCGAAGCTATGAAAGATGGGGAGTAGCCTTCTCAAGTTTCTGATCTACCGTTGGGTAAGGAATAATAATATTTATGATTGTACTTAATTTGCAAGACAACTGATTCTATTGTTATCCTTTGAAAATAACCAATGATTTCAATTAATTATGCAGGGCCATCAATTGTAGTGGCTAGATCTGGAGGTGAGGCCTCAGCCTCCGCCCCAATGGGAATTAAAAGTGAAGAAGCTCAGGTCAGGGGGGAAGGAGTAGAACAAGCCACTTCCCTAAGTGTATTAATCCTAGATTATACTCCCCCTTGTTATAGTGACGCTGAGTCGGACCCAGATGTTCAAAAGGCATTCCAATTTTCCTGACACAAGGCATGACATAATATATAAAAAATCATATCTGAAGTGCCTCTAGAGGAGCTGCCATCGAAGATTCCCCTACTGTCATCCCTATTTGTCATATTGGGACTTGGCGGTTTTGGATATGAAAAGATCCATGCTGTGGTGAAACATGTCATTTTCAGGAGGGAGCAGAAGAAAAAGTGTCGTGAAGATCTGACTAGGGTGAAACTGTCAGCCAATATTAGTGAATTTGACGCTGCGGTATCCTGAGCTGAGGCTGACTATTCTGCCAAGATAAAGGAGCTGAAGAATAAGATCAAAGATAAATTCATCCAGCAAATACACCTTTAGCAACAGTTATACGCTGTTATAGGGGAACATGACCAACAAAATAATTCATTGGAGGTAGCTCAAATGAATAGTATGAAGGCCATCGTGGATGCCAAGAAAGCACTCCATCAGGCTGAAAAGAGTGAAGTTGGTCGGGTGCATGAGCTTCAAGTAGATGCTGATGAAGCCCGGGATGTTGTTCATCAAGTGACGACTTATGTTGATAGCCTCTTGTAATTTCTTAGAAAATAGAAGATACTCTAGTCTGTTGATGTCCTTATAATTCTTGTGCATCAAATGGAATGAATGCTTTCATGTTCAATCACTTGTGCATTTATTTTCCTACTACCTTCTTTATATTTTACCTAATACAGTGGGCCTAGTAAGCGTAGTTTTATTTTTACTAGGATTATTATAAATAACCCTACAGACTTTGAATCTTTTAATTGCTCAATATTACCTAAATCATAAAAAATGTATGTTTAGTGAGCTGGAACTTGACTTTTATTCAGAGTTCCTTTGTATTTTGTGGGCCGTTTAAAGTCATGCACATCGGACGTAAAAAAGGATAAGTTTTATGGTCGAAATAGCTTTGACCAAATGAATTATAATTGACTCAATTCCTTGAAAATTAATTTGGAAACATATTACCACACCCAAGTATGAAGGAAAAATGTAAACTATGACTTAAGAAATTTTGAATCTGAGGAATGATATGAAAAAGAGCTAAAATGAATTAAAAGAAGCAGTTCCCAAGAATGAAGTTACCATTATTTAACAAACCCGTTAGGGGGGTTGAATTATGCAGGGCCACCTAAGGGCATTGGCCGCATAGTCAAATAATAGCATCTTTTGGTTGATAGGTCCATTATGTAGACTACTTATGCAAGGACGCCTAAGGGCATGTGCTGCATAGCCAGGAAAAAAACTCTCAGAAATTTAATTTTCTATTTCTAAAAAGCCAGTGGAAGTTTATGGGGATTCAAATTTTCCAAATCATAGAGTTTTTTGTATAAAGAGAGGTACTTGAATATGGAGAAGATATTTCCAAACAAGATTATCCAAGAACTGGATGAATTTCACTTTTACAAAGGTCTGACCCAAACGTAGGGAAGAGAAATATAAACCATAGACTTTAATACTTTTAGATCATGAAAAAGATTATGAGTCTAATATATTAAGGATGGCTATTTTTGCGGATCCATACATATTTTTGTAAAGACAACTAAGGACAAAATGAGTTTTTCTTCCAAATAATGAAGTTACCATTATTTAACAAACTCGTTAGGGGTTTGAATTATGAAGGGCCGCCTAAGGGCATTGGTTGCGTAGTCAAATAATAGCATCTTTTGGTTGACAGGTCCGTTATGTAGACTGTTTATACAAGGCCGCCTAAGGGCACGTACATCATGGTTAGGTAAAATAAATCTCATAATTTCAAGAGTTTTGTGATTAAAAGATAAGAAAAGGGTTATGATGATCTAAAAATATTTAAGGTTAGGATTATGACACATAAAAAATGGGTATTGTTCAATGTATGTAGAGATAAATAAATCAATGCTAACCATAATCATGTTGCAGCTGGGTCCTAAATTGAAATGTTGGACTTCACTACGTATCCCATAAGGATAGGAATTAAGCCATACATAGTTCTTAATCTAGAGTTTAATGTCGTACGGGACAAAAGGGTTGGAGATCTTAGTTTAGGGTCATAGAGCTCAGACCATTATAAGAAATACACAGTGTGTGTTTTCATGGGGACTTTTCAGCCAAGGGACTGAAAGTGGAATTTGGGGTTTGGCCCAAAAGACTGGGGGCTGGATTCGAGGGACACTCGAACGTTCCTATGTATCCCATAAGGATGGAATCAAGCCCAAGTAGTTCTTGAAATACCCTTTGTACAAATTTGGTTTGTACATGAGAAGGGTGAAAGGGGAATTTAGTGCAATGATGGTTTAACCCAAGATAAAAGGTTTGGGTATTTCCATGTATGCACGTAGTCTTTGGAATGAAACATGATTTAAAATCAATGTAAATAATGATTCCCTCTCAGGTGAGGGTATCAAAGAATGTTATAGTTTATTTTCTTATTGGAAAAAAGTGTTGTACAGTTTAACGTCATATAGTAAGGACGAAAGTGAACCAATTTAAAGATATTGATTCTGGGGGCGGTTTTACAAATCAAAATCATACGAGATGGAGGTGAACCAAGAGTTATCAACAACCCTAACGATTCACAAATTAATGTCATGTAGGACATATGAATGTACTATGAGATTTAATGTCTTGGAGTTAGGACTATTGGTGCTGCATAGTTTAATGTCATGTAGCAGGGACAAAGTACATTTTAATGTCATGTAGGATGTATTAAATTACTTTTGTATAGTTTAGTGTCATGTAGCTAGGACGATGGGGACAATACAGTTTAATGTCATGTTGGACAAAAAAAAGGACTGTGCAGTTTAATGTCATGCAGTAAGGACAAAAGAGGACACATTTTAACATCATGTTAAATGTATTAGGGACTTTTTCACAGTTTAGAATCATTTTGGATGAAATTGCGAATAGTTTAAGGTCATATGAATGGACCGTTGGTTATGCAGTTTAACATATTTCTGGACGTAAGGACCTTCTGTACAATTCAGCATCATGTAGTTAGGACATCACAGTTTAACATCGTGTGGGATGAAAGAAATGCAAATAGTTTAAAGTCATATGCATGGACTCTAGATGGTGCAGTTTAACATCATGACGGATGTAAGGGACATTAAAATAGTTTAAGGTCATATGCATGGACCTTAGATGGTGTAGTTTAACATCTTGGTGGACATAAGAGACTTTTGTATAGTTTAGAATCATGTAGTTAGGACGTCACAGTTTAAAGTCATGTGGGATGAAAGAAATGTAAATAGTTTAAAGTCATATGCATGGACTCTGACAATGTATTTTGTGTTTAAAAAAAATACTTCTTTAGAAATCTGGAATTGGTTGGAGTAGTGATGAGTTATCCATCCATTGAGATTAATGAATATGCTCCATTGGAGTAGACCTTATGTATTGAATAAGGTCCTTCCCATTTTGGTTCAATCTTGGGAGGTTTTGTTCCTAGTATCATTAGAGTTCTGAGAACCAATACCAGTTCTCCCTGAACAAATGAACGAAGATGATTTTTTTGTTGAAATCTCATGTTATTCGATTCTGATAGACTTTCAAGTGGTGCAGAGTGCACAATCATTTCCCATCTAACCGTTCCAATTCAATCAATCACTTTTGAGATTGTTCATATGTAGATTATTTATCACAAATGGATACTCTGAGTGAAGTAAATTGAATTTAAATGGGCAAGACTGCTTCCGTTCCACATACTAGTGAATATGGATTTGACCGCGTTGTAGTGCGGGTGGTGGTTTGATAAGCCCATAAAGAATGAAAGAGTTTATCAGGCCATGAGTTCTTATCTTTATCCACCATATTTTGTAGTATATTTGACAGAGTCTGGTTGAAGGCTTATATCTGGCCATTGTCCGCTGCATGATACTGAGATGAATGGTTGGATTTGATGTTGTATTCTTGATACAACTTCTTCACCTTGGATGAACAGAAGTTGGTGAATTTTTCTGTCAATATGGTATGAGGGACACCAAATCTGGTAATGATGTTAGACTTGATGAAGCTAATAATGCATTTAGAACTGACTTCTTTGAGGGGTATTTCCTCTTCCCATTTGGGAAAGAATTCAGTATCAGTAAGAATATACTTAAACTACTTGGCCATAGCTGAAGGGTAGGGTCCCACCACATCAATTCCCCATGTGGAAAATGTCCACGAGTATTTAGCTATATGAAGAAACTCTAGCGGTTGATGAATTAAGTTTCCATATACTTGGCATGAATGGAACTTCTGTGTGAAATCAACACAATCTTGTATCACTGAAGGCCAGAAGTATCCAAGCCTTTGAATCTGATTAGATAGTCTATGTCCAGACTGGTGGGCACCACCGACTCTTGCAGGCACTTCTTCCTTGACAGCCATTGTCTCTTCACCATCAATGAATCTGAAGAGAACTCCATCAAAACCACGCTAGTAGAGAATTTTATCTAGGTGATCTGGGTCATCATAAAGAGTAAAATTGACCACACGTCTCTGGATTTGTTCTTTCCCGGCTCTATCAGGTGGAAGTGTTCCATTTTAAAGGTATTCCCTGATAGGTGTTGTCCATCCCATAGTATGACCATACGGTTCATGAATGGGACTAATTTCATTGATCTCCTCTATTCTGGTTCGAGCATAAGGTGAAATTGTATGACGGTGAGCAATACTGATGATTGTCTCGTCTCGATTTGGATATTCCAGAGCTGTGGCTATATTAGCCAGTGCATCAGCTTGGACATTTTGTGATCTTGAAACATAAAAAAATGTCAGTTCCAAAGGGAATTCCTCCATTAACTCTCTGACGTAATCATATAAAGGTATTAGTTCTTCTTTTCTGATGGCATAATCCCCATTGACTTGTTTGATCACCAGGTCTGAATCACCTTTCACCTTTAAGTGATTCACTTGTGCTTGAAGCGCCAAATCCAAGCCTACGACGAGAGCTTGGTATTCCGCTTCATTATTTGTACCGCCTACCAACAATGAGAAGGAATAAGGTAACACTTCCTTTTCTGTAGAAATGAGCACAATTCCTAAACCAACCTTGTTGAATTTAGGATTTTCCATTTTCCTCCTTGTTGGACTTCTAGAAGCACCATCAAAGTAAATTTCCCATTCCTGAGGACTTTCTTGAATAGAGAAGACTTCCTCATCAGGGAGTTCAATATCTGAAGATGTATCTTCCACTGATGGGTGTTCATCTAGGAAATCAGCCAGAGCTTGGCCCTTTATTGCCTTTTGAGACACATATTGAATATCAAATTGCTGTAAGATAACTGCCCACCTTTCCATACATCTTGTAAGCATTGGACGACTAAGGATGAATTTGAGCGGGTTATTGCGAGTTACCAATTGTACCTCGTGATGTTACAGGTAGTGTCTCAACTTTTGAACTACAAAGATTAATGCTAGGAAGCACTTCTCAATACTTGAATACCGGGTTTCTACTTCAAGCATAGTCCGACTGAGATAGTAGAGGCTGTTTTCACTCCTAGCATCATTCTTTTGAGCAAGAAAGGGATCCAATGATTGCTCTAAGGCTGTCACGTAGAGGATAAGTGGTCTTCCTTCAACAAGTGGCATGAGTACCTATGGAATCAAGAGGTATTTCTTGGGAATATTGAATGATTCTTGACATTCTTTAGTCCATTGGTAAGTGACTCCCTTCTTCATCAATTTGGTGAAGGGTAAACTTTTTCCTTCCAAATTGGCGATGAAACGTCTAATATAGTCTAAGTTTCCTTGATGTCCCCTCAATTATTTCAAATTTTGAGGAGCTGACATACCAAGGATTGACTTGGTCTTCTCAGGATCGACTTCGATACCATGATGGCGTACAACAAAGCTGAGAAATTTTCCTGAGGTTACCCCCAAAAGAACATTTTAAGGGGTTCATCATCAAATTATGTTGTCAAAGCTTGAGGAATATGATTTCCAAATCAGCCGAGTGATTATAATGTTGTTTGGATTTAACTGTCAAATCGTCCACATAACATTTGACAAACATCCCTAAAAAGGGTTTGAAGATACGATGCATGGCACACTGATATGTTGCGCCTGCATTCTTTAGGCCAAAGGGCATTACCCGATAGCAAAACACACCCTAAGGGGCTCTGAAATCTGTAGATTCCTCATCTTCTGGAGCCATTCAAATTTTATTATATCCGGAATATCCATCCATGAAGGAAAGTGCTTCATAGCCAGCTGTTGCATCGATTAAAAGTTATGTAATCGGAACTAGAAAATTATCCTTAGGAAAATGCTGGTTAAGATCTCTGAAATCAATGAAAAGTCTAATTTGTCTGTTCTTATTCTTCACAGGGACAATATTAGCCGACCACTTGGGATATTGAACTTCTCTGACAAAGTTAGCTTTGATAAGCTTATCCACTTCTGCCTTAATTTTGGAAGCATAGGTTGGGTGTGTTATTCTAGCAGCTTGTTTGAATCCTTAATGTTCTTCTGGAAAACCCAAATGATGAGTGGTAACATTATGATCAAGCCCTAGAATCTCTGTATAGTTACAAGAAAATATGTCTCAATTTGGCTTTAAAAAAAATATACATCTCTTGTTCTTCAAGATTCATGGCCGCACTGATTAATGTGGAGCGTGGATATTCTTTTGTACCCAAATTGATTTCTCTGAGTTCATACACAGTGGTCGAGATAACCTCTTCAAATGCTGGAGGAGCATCTCTGAGATCTTCCTCTTCTTCATCAACATGTTTTACTTCTTCTGTTTCTACTTTCATAGTAGATGATGAAGCAGAATTTCCATGATCAGAAAAGATGTTAAAATTTGAACATCTTGAAGAAGAAGCTTCCATTTTTGACCCAATTGATGATGAAGGCTATTCTTTGAGTAATAAAGAAGAGATGATGGATTGAGAATCGACATCATCATTAACCTCTAACATTTCTGTAACTTCATTTGTCCTGGTTGGCGAAGTATAGACTTGCTAGATTTCAGCAGATGAAATGAAGACATCTCCATTTGAGTTTTCATTATTTCTTGGTGGATCACCAATTTCTCCAATGTTGTCTGGATCGATTGTCGTAATTGATATTATGGATCATTCCATAAGAATATTTTGATTTGGGTTTATCCTGTCAATTTTACTGATAGGAAACACATAATCTACACTCACATGCACAAATGGATTTAATGGAATCTTTTCCAAACCATACGGAGCATTAACATTGGTAATCTCCTTTGTTGTGGATTCCTCATTTCCCTTCATGTGGTAGAATTCCGCCACAATGTATTGAGATTCACATGTCTTGAACGGGGCCTTATCACCATACAATGTCCCAACTTTACCATCAAAACAATATTTGAGACATTGATGGTATGATGAAGGGATATCTGCATGTTGATATAGCCAAGGTCTTCCAAGAAAGATGTTGAAGGCTAGATCTTGATCAACAACCATGAAATCTGAATTGGAAACAAGATCTCCAAACTAAGTTCTGAGTGTAATCTCTCCCAGTGGTTCTTGTTCATTTTTATCATATCCTTGTAACATCATAGTTGAAGGAGATAAATCAGATTTCGTGAGGCCCAATCAACGAAGTGTACAAATGATCATGAGGTTGACTCCTGAACCATTATCAATGAAAGCTCTTCATATGTCTACACCATTGACCTTTCCATATAAGTACAATGGTCTAATATGTCCATGCATGACATCATCTTCATCTTCATCTGTGAAAGATATCACTACATGGAATTCTGTAGGATTATTCTCTACATAGTAAACTTCAACTGCAGAAATTTCAGTTTCAAACTTCTGAGGACTTGAAAAAGCCTCGATGAGTGCATCCCAAAGATCCTTTGACACATTCAAAGCATCCAGAGTTGATAACTTGGCTGGTACTTGGGCCAGGTGTTTCAATACATCCTACTTTTGATCCAAAGGTCTATGTTTCCCAACAGGAACATGTGGTTTGGCAGGTGCCTTGGAATTTGATTCTTTGGAAGTAGATGGATCTTGTACCGGGATAGGAGTTGGTAATACTCTTGGATTTGGTAGATTAGACCAATTAGGTTTATTTACTTGCTGAGAGGAAGAATATAGAACCTTCAACTGATCTTCCAAAATAATTGTTCCAAGACTGAGTCTACCTTGTGTGGAAGAACTTACTTGTTCTTGTTGAGCTCGTTGAAGGGATCTACCATGAGTTTTTGCCACATACACAGTTCCAGTAGAGGTAGAATTGGAATAGTGGCTTCTGGGGTATCCACATCGTCCTCTGTATCCCAATCCCCTGGAACTTCCTCTAATTCCTCTATTTGATACAGGGAATTTAGGCTCATCGAAATCGAAACTTCTACTGGCATAAGGATCTATTAAGTGAATCATATTAACAAAACTGAAGATCAACTCTTCATCCGATGAAGACTCTGCCTGATTATCCTGTTTAGGTTGTTCCGTTTGGTGGGGCGGTTCCCATTGCTTTGAAGTAGATGGCATAAAATCTTCTAGAGTCAAAGATAGCTTAGGATTTTACACATACTCATCTTTTTCTGATTGTTCCTATTTATTGGAATTGTACCGTTTCATTGAGGATTTTCACTCTGATGAAGCGGGTTTTGCTGCGGCATTCATGGAAGAAGGCAGAATTGGTTTCTTCAATTATGTTCGCAAAATAGCATTAGTTTGGTTGATCGTCTTTCAGACCATCCAATCATCATATTTTTGTGCATTTTTGTTCTTAACTTCTTGCCACTTGCCTTCCTCCTCTGAAACTGTAGCAGTAACACATGCTACCTGAGTTGAAGAACCTTTCAGTTTAACTTGTCCCAAATCTACCAATTTTTTCATGTGGTCCTTGAAAAAAAACACTCCTGAATGGGATTCCCCAACATTTGGTGAAACGGGAAATAGTTTGGACGGTCTTCATATCCTTCCTTGTTTGACCTCTTAGGCCTTGGAAATTGAACCAAATTATTTTCCAAAGCCGAAATGAAATAACCAAGAACTTGTTCATTTCGGAAAGAGTAAAATTTTCTTTTCAAATCCTCAAATTGTTTTCTTCTTTGATATCTTTGATCATCTTGAAAAAACATCCTCGGTTGTTGGTGCTCAGGAGGTGGAGCCCTTCGAGAAAATGAAGTTTTTGAAGTAGAAGTAGGTACATGTGCTTGTTTAATCATAACTGTAGCAGTTTCTACTTTACTCATTCTCCTTTCTGGAGCTGATGGAATTATGTGAGCTTCTGCCTTAGTCTGTATAAGAGAATATTCAATCTGTTGAGCGATTGAAGTAAGGTTTCGAAACCCTCCTATGTATTTCATAGGGATCAGCAGTGTGCGAAACTCATCACGCAAATTTTCCACACATGTTGGCAACAATTCCTCTTGTGGGAGTGCTAAGATTAGGGAATATGTTAATCCCTTCCAGTGAGAAATGAAATCTGAGACACTTTCATTCTCTCTTTTCTTACAGTTTGTAAGATCAAAAACTGTTGTCTTTGGAAACGTTGAGCTAAATTAGAGAAGGAATTTTTGGCAAAGATCCTCCCATCCGGTAATTGACTGGGATTGAAAGCTTGTATACCAAACAAAAGCTGGTCCTTGCAAGGTTCTCACGAAGCATCTGAGTTTCACAGCTTCTTTTTGTTCTAGAGTTCCCATTATAGGATCGCAACAAGACACGTAATGCATCAAATGATGTTCAGGATCGCCTGATCCATTGAAAATAGGGAATACAGGGTTCCCAAAACTTGATGGGGGAGATATTGAATCTACCCATTCAGGGTAAGCTCTCTTTTCTGGTTGAACCTGCACACACTTCCCTTCCATAGTCTCTAACCGATATGTTAATGAGTCATTGGTAGTTATTACCTTTTGAGAAACATCATGTTGAACTTGGACTTGGGTAGGTGCAATAATTGTAGTCTTCACAAGTATGGTGGTTGGTACTGCAACTGATGGTAGAACCACTGATTGTTGTTGCACTTGACCAGTAGTATTAGACCTGTGAGGGTGTACTGATAGAGGAGGATATTATTGATCCATCTCAGTAGCTGCAACAAACTCCCATGGCTGGCTGACTCCAGCACACTTAGGAGGAAGACTACCCTGAAGTAGTTCTGCATTAATCCTTCTTAATTCCTTAATATCTTCGTCCTTTTGGGCAAACCATTTCTCTAGTGAGAGCGATTAGCCTTCTCTAGAGGAAGGGTATGTAACCTGATTATTTCCTTTCCCCTTGTCGGATCCTTTTCAGAGAGGGGAAGTGAGTTACTTGAAGGATTACCTAGATTCTGGGTAAGCCTTTGATTTTGTGTATGCACACCTTCTTCATTTGTGTCTGTGCATACATCTTCTTGAGCATGAACCTCTTCATCTAATCCCTCTGAGTGAGCCTCATCTGGTGGGTCTGCAACAACGGCATTGATGACATTAATTGATGCATAATGCCTTGCATCCCTTCGATCAGCATTCATGCGATATTGTATTCTTCCATGTCTTTGATGAGACATTTCCTTTTGTTGATTTGATCCCTTATGAACTTATTGGCGAACCGTAATATGGAGAGAATATCCTGATAAATTGGATCTTCATTCATCTTGGGGATTCTTACCTAATTGAGATAAGATCGACTTTCTTTGAGGGAGGAATTGAGGATTTGAAAAAGTCTGCAGTCTGGTGGACTGGGGTTGTTCCTGCTATTCCTGGTCAACTCCTTGAATCTTATTTGTGATTCTGAGGGTTGGGTTAAAAGGGTCCCCAGTCTGGCAAGCTGGGGTGGCTCTTGACATGCTATGTCTAAGAATTTTTTAAAATCTCTCCTGATCTTACGGACCTTGGTCCAGAAATTAGCTGGATTAATCAATCTACATCCACTTTTATCACTCGGTTCAAAAGACGGTTGGATGATTTTTGACACTTCTTTCACTTGGTGATGTGCTTTCTCCATACAAGGGGCCTATTCAATATTCTCGTTTTCTTGATGCAAGAGTAATTCAATAACTTTTTCTCTGTATGCTTTATTTTTAGTGAAAATATTTGAAGCCTGTTCTTGGGCAAGCTTTTGATTACAAACAAAACCCATTGACTTTGGTCGTCCATGGGAAATAACATTGCATGAAACCATTTTCGACGGGCTTTGCTGACTGTAGAGCACAGTGAAATGTAGTGCTCCATGAACACCCCATCCTCTGACATTAATACCAGATGGGGCATTGGAAATTAACTAGCGCAATCTTCTTAGTGCACCAAGGCATGAATACTGAAGGGCTCTCTACTGCTTTTCAGCCTTCAGATATCGAGAGACTGATATAGTTCCATGTCAATTTGGTGTTGTAACCCTTCTATTATCTTGATATGATTTTCATATTCATCATAAGATAATATTTTCTTTTTCAACATAAAAAGATTTTTCCATATGTTGAGACGAATATCATGAATCCCATCTTCCGTCAACATCTCTGGAATGTCATACTGAGAGTCATCCAAAATCCAAAACATGATTGGAACTTCACCTTTCGCAAGTTGTTTTCTCATGTTCATCATTTCTCTTTATCATTCAATGAGTATTCTTCTACCTGATTAGACCAGAGCTGGCGCTTCCTTGTTGATTCATCGGATTTAACAAGATTGGTAGAGAAATCACTGATCAAACTATAAGATGCATGACTTAGGGGTGGTTTGGAGAATGTCCTACACACTAGGATATCTTCTAATTGAGAAAGGATTTCACCTACTAAGGGTAAAGCATCAGAACTGACTGGATTTACTTTTGCAAGTGCCTCAAGATAAGAGGGATTTCTCATCACTACATTGTCTTCTGAAGAATTTTCCAGACAATGTGAATTACTACTGTGGAGAGAGCTTTCATAGCTAAATTCATCATCATGGGGTGGAAAACCATGGTGGGTTATAATAAAAGATGAAACATTTCTCTCATTGGTCTTCAGGCCACACAGAGGGTTCTTCTGGCTCTCATCTGAAGATGAAATTTTGAAATCGACCAAATCGCCATGAAGTAAGCCTTCATGATTATGTATCTGATGCAAACCTTCGGAATTAATGTTCCCACTATTGGGAACTGAGGGAGTAGAATCTTGGATTCCAACAGATAACTGTCTAAGGGCTTCAAGAACTCCAGCATCGAGAAAGGCCTTGTTATAGATTGTCTCTTGATTTCTTGACTGTGTTGGGTGGGTCTTCTTTTTAGACTCTTTCTTACTCAATTTGGCAGGTGTATGTGTCTGCTCAAGAGAAATGATCATGTTAGGTTGATTATCTCTACTCAAACCAAGTGTGTGTGCCTGACTTGGCTATCTGTATGATATGGGGAAGTACGCCCCACAACCCTCTTGGACTAGAACAGATGTGTGTGTCTGTTCCGGAGTGAACTGTTGATGTGTCACTCCACTGGTAGGGATAGATTTATGTGTCTTTCCCTAAGATGCTGTTGAAGCTGTTATAATATCCTGGTAGGCATCCAGAATATGAGTATGGATTTACTTCTGCTATTTCACCATTGATAGAATATTCTTGGTGACTTCAGCTGCCAGAATGGGGATATACGTCCATTCCGTGCTTGGAGTAGGTGTGTTTTCCTGCTCCTGTCCTCCTTTTCCTGTCAGTGAATCCTGACAGTACTCAAGTGTGGGGGCAGAGAGTTGAGTTTGCCTCCTATTTGTCATCGGAGCTTTCCGATTGACTTCTCCTAGTGCTACCAAGCGAGACTATTGGTGGGCTTGATTAATACTAGCAGGTGTATGTTCATGCCTATAGTACTCCGCAGAAAGTTTCTAGAGGGATTGTCGTGATGCTACCAGACGAGTCTGCTAGACAACAGAATTAAAACGGATGGGTGTGTGTGCCCGCTCATTACTTGCCACCAAGTTAGGTTGGTGGAATTCTCCGGAGATGGAAGAGGTAAGAACCTGCTCAATGTTGACCGGATTTTTCCTCTGCCGATTCATCTTGCCATCTTGGGTTTGAGGAACCTGAGCCGAACACCTAGAGTCGATACCCTCATCATGTTGAGGGTAAACTGTTGCATGAGTCTGATGGCGATTGTTGGTGGGAGCCCTCGGGAAGGAATCCTGCTTCCTTGAATTAAGGCCCTAATGGACCTGCTCATTCACTTCCTCAGAGTATGGGAGTGAATGGTGATTGTGTTTTGGGGATAACAACCCGAAACGGTTGGAGACGGTGGTTAGCACAGCCTGCTTCTTGATCTCTGGTCATCGCTGTCCAGATGACCAGGGTGGATTATTGACTTGGAGGGCTTGCCAGGTGGCCTCTAGAGTTGGAATAGTACCGTTTTGATGGTACTCCTTAACCAGTGCATTTGATACCCAGCGTTGAAGATGCTGAGTAGGTGATTTCATCCTCAGAGTAGACAACGATCTAACAGGAGTAGCAGTAGTGAAATTTGCAGCTGAGGTTTTCAAAGCAGACCTATTCACGAGTGTGAACTTAAGAGAATCCATTTTGGAAATGCAGAAGATCTTGGAAAAGAGTGACTATTTGATATAACAGACATAATCAAGATAAGTTTGGCCACTACATCTTTTCGGATGAGAAAATATGTTATTGATTGCTTTGTTGGCCCTCTTTTTGAGTTTAAATAGGGGCATAACAAATAAGAAAATCATCATTTTAACTTGGTTAAGGATTAACGTCGGGTTCACCATTTTTTTCCCTCTGGAATTGGGGATGACCTCGTTGATTTAAGGGTCAAACATTCTAATCGGTTTCTAACGGGTTTGTTCGTAGAACTGGAAACATCCAATGATTCTATATCCATTTGGACCTACTTTCCAAAGGTAGGTTCTCATTAGTTGGGAACCAATGAGACATAAAAAATTTCATTGGTCGAGAGGATGGGAGGTCAGACTCATCAAACCTCTTTGAGGGGAATTATTGTCTACTCTGGGAATCTCTTTATAGATTTAAGTTATGTTCATGAATCCTGATTAAATTACCAAGTATAAAATGAGCTTTCCTTTAGATCTGACAATCAATGATTGATATGTAGGAAATTTAGATAATCTTTTATATGTATTTGAGGTTCTTCATTAATAGAGAATCATCTTTATTTGTTAGAGATTCTTAGTCAATGGTATCCTTTAATACATTATATAAAAGTCTCTTGGTCATTATGATGACCATACTAGTTTTAAATCCACTTAGTGTGTAAGAACTTGATTTTTGCTGTGAAAGACTTTGGAATATTCTTGATGATATTCCAGAGCAGCGCCTTCAGACAGCGTGCGATTCTGAGCCCCGGAGTGGCCGGAATTAAATTTTTCAGTGTGTTCACACTGAAAATGCCAAATAAATGGGATAACTCTTAAACAGAGCTTCAGATCAGAGATCCGAGTGTACGGATGGGTCCGGAATGGGTTGTTTACCCTAGGAACGACAAAAAAACTTGTTGGCAAGGAATGTTTGGACCCCTCGCTCGCTTTCGGAACATTAAACAGATAAATTAATTAATTAATTTATTCGTTTAATGGTTAAACTCTGGTATCTTCTAAACGGTGTCTTGTATTGGAAAACTGAGGGCACCGTTGAGTACGTAGCATGCCGTTTACCCTAGGAAGGTCATAAGTTTCGCGGGCGCGGGCCATCTGTGAAAAATGGCCCAGGGGTGTTTTCGTAATTTAGCGGCTTCGGACGTTAAATTTTATAACTTCCAAATGGAAGCTCGGAATCAAATTCTGAGACCACTGTTGTGCTCAGGAGTTTGTGTTTACCATAGGGGAGGCTTAACCTCGACCCTGGTGAGGGTTCGGGTTCGGACCGACGGGCGTGTGGTTAAGCGTTTTCTATTTAAACGCTTAACACACCCACATCCCTCTTCTCCTTCCCCTTCCCCTAGAATCCCCACCTATCCCTATCCTCCTCCACCTCCGGCAAGGCAGCTCCGGCAAGACAGCTCCGGAAAGGCGGCGGTTCGGCGGCGAAGCTCCGGGCAATGCCCACGAGGTAGGGTTATGTGTTTTGCGTTTTAATTTCCAAACCCCCTTTGAGTTCGATTTTATGTGTTTATTTGATGTTAAAACTTCAAATAAATTCCATAGATGCATAGTATACATCTTTATCTCTCCAACTCATCTTTCGGAATTAAAATCCGAGTTTGGAGGAGGCCGGGGTTGATCGCCGAAGTTTGAGGGAATTTTGGGTTGCTCCGGCGTTTCCAGGCCGGTTTGGGTGCTCCGGCGGTCCGAGGCGCAGCGGCAGGGGCTTCGGCGGCGGTCGGCGTGGGTTCTTGGTAGCGGGGAAGCGGGACGGAGGCGGCTGCGGACGGCGGCAGTCGATGGGGTCTCGGGTGGCGCCGGAGTAGCGCGAAGAGGGGGAGGAGCTGCGGGGTGCGCGACCGCGACCCGCGTAACGCGGGTCGCTGCGGGAGATTCGGAGACCGGCCTTGACAGCCGGTCGGTGGGGGCTTGCCGCGGCCAACTACCTACGGCAGGGCGAACCGGACCCGCGTCTGGGCCACGGGCCGGCTGTGGGCGGACCGGCGGGACCGGGCCGGTCCGGCCCAAGGGGGCTCCCCCCCCCCCCCTTTGGAATTTCCGACACACGTAGTTTTCGCTACGGGCGTCTGTTTTGTGTACCGTCAGCAGCAGTGCAGACCGTGCGTCGAGGGGAATGTTTTGAGATGGTTTCGGGAATTTTTAATTCCCGAAACGATAGGCCTCGAAGGTGTGACGTGTCTTTAAGTGGACGAGCCTTTTTCTCGAGATCCTTGTTTTGGGCGACGTGGACGCATCCGACGTCCGTTTTTAGCGCCGTCAGCGGTGTTGTGACCCTGGCACTGAGGCGGAGGTTTCCAGGGCGGTTCCAGATGTTGAGGTTGGAGTTGAGGCATGGGCCCCATGGCATTTCTTTTGAGCTGCGCGCAGCGTTTAGCAACTTTTCCATCTGGCGCCCATTCGGGGCGAGTGAGCGGTCGTTTCTAGATGTTTTTTCTGAGGGGATTGCAATGGTGCAATCCACCCGCTCTAATTCGGCACGATGGTGTGGGGCCCATGAGGGAAATTTGGGCGTCGGCAGTGAATTTTCCACCTTTATCACCGGGCGACCGTTTTGGACAAGAGAACAGTCCATCTTGTGTGTTTTTTTTCGAGAGGATCGCAGCGGTGCGATCCGTTCATTGAGTTTCGGGACCGGGATGCGGGTCCCACGTGGCACCGCTCATGTGCGGTGCGCCGGAATGCATATTTTTCTCCGAATACCCATCCCATGCAAGTAATTAGTCAATTTGACGTGCTTTTTTGAGAGCATTGCTATGGTGCAGTTCGCCCGACCTTTTTCGGAGATGTGGTGTGGGTCCCACCCGACCCGGCTACGGTGAATAGTACCCTTTTCACCGGGTGTCTGCTTTGGGCGATTGAGTACTCAATCCCGTGTGTTTCTCTAAGGGGATCGCAGTGGCGTGATCCATTGGTTCAGTATCGGGATCTTGGGGTGGGCCCCACACGGGTTTGGTTACGGTGAATAGTACCCTTTTCACCAGTTGACCGTTTCAGGAGAGTAAGTAGTCTATCTCGTGTGTTTTTCCGCAAGGATTACAACAGTGCGATCCATTTGGTGGTACAGAGCCTTATACGTGATCTTATTAAATGCGGGATTTTGAAGGTGCCCTAGTGGCGGTTCACCCTACCATGTTTGTAGCGGACCCTTGGCGTGTGATCGCGCACTCTTGGGAGAGTGATGTAAATGGTTCACAAGATGTGGTTGGACGTGCATGGGCCTTTGAGTTGGAGATGTTACGCCAGGCCTTTGCGTTGACATTGGGTGTCGTGTGCACGTTAGCCTATGGGCTGGAACGAGGTATACTCTGGGAGTATACGGGAGCGCTTGGAGGTACGTGTAGTTTGTACCTGAGATGTTCGTGCACTTGGTTGGGGTTGACTTGGGGCCACACGTTGTGTGGGCCCCATGTGCGTGTCGTGTTCTGCCTTATGTACTTTGACCTCTCGCGATGTAGAGGGTCCCTCTGTGTGTTTGTTTGACCAGTAAGGTGGAGTTCTTCCCCTGGCTCTCTGCTCGTTTGTTGACCATAAGGGTTGAGTGGTCTCCCCTGGTTTTGTTCTCGATGGATCGGCCAGTAGCGGTGCTAGTGGCACCCCATGATGGAACAGGCTCTGAACCTCTTTTGGGAGAGTTGTTCCGGAGTTGGGTGGTTGCACGATACCCACTCTTTGTTCGGTTGGCCAGTGTTGTACCCTCCAATGGAGATGGCCAGAGCAGTTCTGAGTTTTACCCTCCAGCGGGGCTGGGCAGTGGGTTACTCATCGACTTCCTCAGGATTACCCTCAAGTAGGGCTGGGCAGTGGGTTTCTCACTGACTTCTAGGGTTTGGCCACCAGAAGAGACTGGGCAGTGGGTCACCCGACGTTATTAGGGTCTACCCTCCAGCAGAGACTGGGCAGTGGGTCACCCGACAACCTCTTAGGGTCTACCATCCAGCAGGGCTGGGCAGTGGGTCACTCGTCGTCTAGTTCTAGGTCTACCCTCTAGCAAGGCTGGGTAGTGGGTTGCATGTCGGCTTATTTCAGGTCTACCCTCCAGCAAGGCTGGGCAGTGGGTCGCCTGTCGACTTATTCCAGGTCTACCCTCGAGCGGGGCTGGGCAGTGGGTCGCCGGATGATGTGTTATGGTCTACCCTCCAGTGGGGCTGGGCTGTGGGTCATCGAATGATGTCTTATGGTTTACACTCTAGCAGGGCTGGGCAGTGGGTCGCCTGAAGATGTATTAGGGTTTACCCTCCAGCAGGGCTGGGCAGTGGGTCACCCGATATCTTGTTATGAATTACCCCCCGCAGGGCTGGGTTGTGGGACACCTGTTGGCATTCCAGACATAGTCCTTACTACTAGGATAGTCTGTGGATTTCCTCCATGACCACCGGAGCGGGACCCTTGGTTGTACGGGTCCGTGATGGAATGGCTTGGCTTTGAGAATACCTCTCAACTGCATGGCAATGACGAGGTGTGGTTTGACTTTCCGTAGAACTCTCAAGTACGAGGGGCACTTTCCCCACCGAGACGCGTTCTTGCGACGCGATCTAAAACCATTCGGGCGAGTCAGTGCCGCCCAAAGCGGATAGTGTCAAGGTGCGGTGATTGAGCCCCTTGGCTTGCGGTTCAGGGCAGACGTGTGGGATGATGGGCATCGATGATGGAGTTACTCCTGGGATTATGTCTACTCTTTTCTTGGGATGAGTTACAGGACGGAGATCCCCTTATGAGCGTGTTCGGGCTTCTTGTAGAGCATCTATATATATATATATATATATATACCTCGTACGAGTACCCACTCCTTGGGTTTTCACTACTCTCCTTCCATGAGAGGCGAAGACGCGCGAGGTATGTCACGTGCTTTCCGTGTCTAGCTTCTCGTGGTTGGATGAGTCTACTCTCCTACTATAGGTAGCGAAGACTCGACGAGAAGTTCATCTTCTCACCGTTTCCAGCTCCTTGTGTCTGGATGAGTCTACCTTCTTTCCTTTTATTGGTTTGAGTTGGACTCTCTGCTGTGCTATTACTCTTTACTGCACCCTCGGTTGAACTCCTTTACTTTTCCTGTTCGCTCAACTGCTCACCCTTCTGTACCTCCTTTGTTGCTCCCTCGAGCCATCGGGGTATCCTACTGAGTAATTTTATACTCACCCCTGCTTGGGCTTTGCCCGCACTTGGTGTGCCCTTGCAGACGACGAACATGTTGGTCGTGACCTCAGTGGAGCATAGGAGTTCGGGAGCTTGGACCGCGTGCGGTGCTCGTGGCCGGGATCCAGGTGGGAGACCTGTCAGCTATTTCTTTTTGTTTACCTATTGCCGGGTTGTGGCACTTTTTGGTTGGGCGTGTGTTTTGCCCCTTTTCTTTTCAGCTTGTACTTTGTACTGTTTAGATGTTGATGCACATCTGTGGTTTATATATATAGCAGTTGTTCTTCTTACTCTTCTTGTTCTTTATTTTACTCTGCACTTTTGCATTGAGTTTTCTGCGTGTGTGTGTACATGTTCTTAGGAAAAGGCCTCCCCGAGTTATTGTGCCTTCGGCGCTGGTCGCCAGCCCCTGGCCTATGGAGGTGGGCTTGGGGTTGTTACGGCTTGAACCCGGGTAGGGTCGGGTCGTGACAAAGTGGTATCATAGGTGGTTCGTTTCTTGGGACGTTTTGCAGACATCCCTAAAAGAGGAACTGGTTGGGATATAGGGCAATAGTGTTAATGTGTCTCGAGAGCATCTCTCAGGCCAAGGAGTCCAGTGATGGTACGACGACCGACGTATCCATTAACTAGGACCTTAATAACCCGCTTGTCGACTCGGAATGCTGAGACACTCGTTGCAGGGAAGAATTGGTTTGTGCATCATATAGAATAGAGTCTTTGACAGTCCTTATTGAGTCAGCTCCCCATCATTTCTATTTTTATATACATATATGCTCATCTGACAGCGGCACTCCTTGATATTATTCAGGATGTCTCCGCAAAGATAGCCAGCCCGGATACCAGCTTGGGTTCGTGATGATGACCCTGTGAGCTACGAGGCCACAGTCTAGGACCCATCATGTGAGCCCCTTTCTCCAGGTGGGCCGGTAGTAGTACCCCCACCTGTTGAGTAGCAGACAGCTTCAGCAGAGCAGACGGGGCTTGAGCGCAGGTTGAGCGCGCTCCGTGAGTTCCAGCGGCAAGGACCGCTGAGGTTCAGTGGTGAGCTAGACCCTCAGGCAGCAGAGGCTTGGCTCGAGGCAGTGGTTCTCCTTTTCGATATTGTGCAGACGCCGACAGATCAGAGAGTGGCTTTGGCAGCCACCCTTTTTCGTGGAGCGGTTTGGCGTTGGTGGAGTATGGTGACTCAGTTTCTTGACGAGTCGTCGCTTTCGTTGGACGACTTTCAGTTGTTGCTTCGTGGGGAGTTTTTCCCCTCCTGCTTGCGCTCCTTTTGGATTTAAGAGCTCCTGCAGTTTCAGCATGGAGGGATGGAGGTGGCCGAGTATGCGGCTAGTTTTGCAGACCGTGTACGCTTTTACCCAGACTTGGTCCATGACAACAACCCTCGAGCGCAGAAGTTTGAGCAGGGTCTCCACCGAAAGATTCATGCTATCATAGTACCCTTGGGAATTTCCATATATTATGGGGGATAGAGAAGGCACTGGTGACAGAGGGATTTCTGTCACGTTCTAGAGTTGGTGGTGGCAGCAGGCACGTTGGAGCCGAGACGTCTGCCGCAGCTAGTGGGCGTTGACAAGCAGAACCTCGACGCAGGTGGCTTTCTGACAACCGGATGCAGGGGCGTGGTTATACACCACAGTGGCGCTGGAGGGCACCAGTGTAGCCCAGAGAGAGTTGGTGCTATGCTTGTGACAGACAAGATCACTTGGCACGAGACTGCCCGACCTGAGTTGCTGGGAGCTTCGGGCAGGCAGCAGGCGCACCACCACGGCAGAGGCAGCGCCGTGATCGGAGTAGTACCCAGATAGGTGGTGCTAGAAGAGGAGCGGGAGGATTTGGTAGTGGGGGACGACCTTATGATATCTTCCCATCACCACTAGGCGGTCCACGTCAGGCTCTAGGAGCTGACGATTGGGACCACAGACAGCCATGAGCTTTGGATGTCTATGATCCTGCAGAGCATGGGATGATTAGAGGTACCCCTTGCAACTCTTCTACTTTTTGCAGTAGAATTGTTAGGCTCTGCGTGTGAAAGGCTTTTCTCCCTGCTCCTTGTTTGAGGTATTACCAGGGTGACGCAGGGCGTCTGGTGTAACCCTGTGTTGGTAAGGAAAAAGGCGTGAGACCTTTTCCTTTAGTCGATGGTGTTGACTCCTTCACTTCCTGAGAATGTAAGAGAGTCTTGGTTGTGAGACATTGACAGTGAAACCTTGCATGACCAGATATCCTTGGGTGTTTCACCATATGGATATTCTGAAGGAGGGAATCACCGGGCCTTGTTCTAGGTGTGGGAGGTGATTCCAGTCACGGCGTGCGACGTAAGGGTTCAGTCAGGGAGTTGAGCTACCCCTGAGAGCCTTCGGGCCATTTGAGACCGTGCAAAGGGATGGAAAGGTTCCCTACCACCTTTCCCTAACCCCAAAGTCTGTAGTGGGTGCACGACATCGGCAAGGGCCGACCTCGCGTGAACAGATCAATCCTTTGGTCTATGTGCGGAGGCACAGAGCTGTTCGTGGGTTCTTCTGGGTATGGGAAAGCCAGGTGTGGACTTAGTACCATGTGTTGCTCCCAAGTTTTGCTTTTCGGGGACAAAAATCTTGAAGGAGGGAATGATTTAGGAACCCAGTTTTTTCTATGAAAGAATTTTGAATATTATTGATGATATTCCAGAGCAGCGCCTTCAGACGGCGTGCGATTCCGAGCCCCGGAGTGGCCAGACTTAAATTTTTCAGTGCGTTCACACTGGAAAAGCCAAATAAATGGGATAACTCCTAAACAGAGCTTCAGATCAGAGATCCGAGTGTACGGATGGGTACAGAATGGGGTGTTTTCCCTAGGAACGACATTAAACTTGTCGGTGCAGGATGTTTGGACCCCTCTCTCGCTTTCGGAACGTTAAACGGATAAATTAATTAATTAATTTATTCGTTTAATGGTTAAACTCGGGTATCTTCTAAACGGTGGCTCGGATTGGAAAAATGAAGGCACCGTTGTGTCCAGAGCATGCCGTTTACCCTAGGAGGGGTATAAGTTTCGCGGGCGCGGGCCGTCTGTGAAAAATGGCCCAGGGGCGTTTTCATAATTTAGCGGCTTCGGACGTTAAATTTTATAACTTCCAAACGGAAGCTCGGAATCAAATTCTGAGACTACTTTTGTGCTC
The DNA here is from genome assembly GCA_963277665.1 of Viscum album. Taxonomy (NCBI): domain Eukaryota; kingdom Viridiplantae; phylum Streptophyta; class Magnoliopsida; order Santalales; family Viscaceae; genus Viscum; species Viscum album. Next base: position 685,969,379 of record OY728129.1, on the reverse strand, counting down.
AGGAGGTGGTGTTTACCCAAGGGGAGGCTTAACCTTGACCCTGCTGAGGGTTCGAGTTTGGACCGACGGGCGGGTGGTTAAGCGTTTTCTATTTAAATGCTTAACACACCCACCTCCTTCTTCTCCTTCCCCTTCCCCCTAGCAACCCCTCCTCTCCCTCTCCTCCAGCTCCGGCGAGGCAGCTCCGGCAAGGCAGCTCCGGCAAGGCGGCGGTTCGGCGGCGAAGCTCCGGGCAACGCGCACGAGGTAGGGTTATGTATTTTGCGTTTTAATTTCTGAACCCCCATTTTAGTTCTATTTTATGTGTTGATTTGATGTTAAAACTTCAAATAAATCCCATAGATGCGTAGAATACTTTTTTATCTCTCCAACGCATCTTTCGGAATTAAAATCCGAGTTCGGAGGAGGCCGGGGTTGAACGCCGATGTTTGCGGGAATTTTGGGTTGCTCAGGCGGTTCCCGACCGGTTTGGGTGCTCCGGCGGTCCGAGGCGTGGCGGCAGGGGCTTCGGTGGCGGTCGGTGTGGGTTCTCAACAGCGGGGCAGCGGGACGGAGGCGGCTGCAGACGGTGGCGGTTGGCGGGGTCTCGGGCGGCGTCGGCGTAGCGCGAAGAGGGGGAGGAGCCATGGGGTGCGCGACCGTGACCCGCGTAACACGGGTCGCTGCGGGAGATGCGGAGACCGGCCATGACGGCCGGTCGGTGGAGGCAGGCCGCGGCCAGCTGGCCGAGGCGGGGTGAACCGGAACCACGGCTGGGCCGCGGGCCGGCTGTGGGCGGACCGGCCATGGGGGCTTCCCCCCCCCCCTTGGAATTTCTGACGCCCGTAGTTTTCGCTACGGGCGTCTGTTTTGCGTACCGTCAGCGGCAGCACAGACCTTACGTCGAGGGGAACATTTTGAGATGGTTTTGGGAATTTTTAATTCCCGAAATTATAGGCCTCAGAGGCGCGACGCGTCTTTAAATGGACAAACGTTTTTCCCGAGATCCTTGTTTTGGGCGGCATGGACGCATCCGATATCCGTTTTGAGCGCCGTCAGCGGCATTGTGACCCTGGAACTGAGGCGGAGGTTTCCAGGGCGGTTCTGGATGTTGAGGTTGGAGTTGAGGCATGGGCTCCACGGCCCGTCTTTTGAGCTGCACGCAGCGTTTAGCAACTTTTCAATCTGGCGCCCATTCGGGGCGAGTGAGTAGTCATTTCAAGATGTTTTTTCGAGGGGATTGCATTGGTGCAATCCACCTGCTCTAATTCGTCACGATGGTGCGGGGCCCACAAGGGTCGTTTGGGCGTCGGCGGTGAATTTTCCACCTTTATCACCGGGCGACCGTTTTGGACAAGAGAACAGTCCATCTTGTGTGTTTTTTTTCGAGAGGATCGCAGTGGTGTGATCCGTTCGTTGAGTTTCGAGACCGGGATGCGGGTCCCACGTGGCACTGCTCGTGTGCGGTGCGCCGGAATGCATATTTTTCTTCGGATACCCTTTCCACGCAAGTAAGCAATCAATTTGACGTGCTTTTTCAAGAGCATTGCAATGGTGTATTTTGCCCGACCTTTTTCGAGGACGTGGTGTGGGTCCCACCCGACCCGGCTACGGTGAATAGTACCCTTTTCACCGGGTGTCCGCTTTGGGTGATTGAGTACTCAATACCGTGTGTTTTTCTGAGGGGATCGCAGTGGCGTGATCCATTGGTTCAGTTTCGGGATCTTGGTATGGGCCCCACATGGTTTTGGTTACAGTGAATAATACCTTTTTCACCGGTTGACCGTTTCAGGTGAGTAAGTAGTCTATCTCCCATGTTTTTCCGCGAGGATTACAACAGTGCGATCCGTTTGGTGGTGCGGAGCCTTATACGTGATCTTATTAAATGCGGGAATGTGAAGGTGCCCAGGTGGCGGTTCGCCCTACCATGTTTGTAGCGGACCCTTGGCGTGTGATCGCGCACTCTTGGGAGAGTGATGTAAATGGTTCACGATATGTGGTTGGCCGTGCCTAGGCCTTTGAGTTGGATATGTTACGTCACGCCTTCACGTTGACGTTGGGTGTCGTGTGCACGTTAGACTATGGGCTGAAACGAGGTATACTCTGGGAGTATACGGGAGCGCTTGGAGGTACGTGTGGTTTGTACCTAAGATGTTTGTGCGCTTGGTTGGGGTTGACTTGGGGCCACACGTCGTGTGGGCCCCATGTGCGTGTCGTGTTCTGCCTTACGTACTTTTACCTCTCGCGATGTAGAGGGTCCCTCTGTGTGTTTGTTTGACCAGTAGGGTGGAGTTCTTCCCCTGACTCTGTGCTCGTTTGTTGACCAGCAGGGTTGAGTGGTCTCCCCCTGGTTTCTTTCTCGATGGATCGGCCCGTAGCGGTGCTAGTGGCACCCCGTGATGGAACAGGCTCTGAACCTCTTTTGGGAGAGTTGTTCCAGAGTTGGGTGGTTGCGCGATACCCACTCCGTGTTTGGTTGGCTAGTGTTGTACCCTCCAGTGGAGATGGCCAGAGCAGTTCTGAGTTTTACCCTTCAGCGGGGCTGGGCAGTGGGTTACTCATCGACTTCCTCAGGCTTACCCTCCAGCAGGGCTGGGTAGTGGGTTGCTCACTGACTTCTAGGGTTTACCCTCCAGCAGAGACTCGACAGTGGGTCACCCGATGCTATTAGGGTCTACCCTCCAGCAGATACCGGGCAGTGGGTCACCCGACGACCTCTTAGGGTCTACCCTCCATCAGGGATGGGCAGTGGGTCACCCGTCGTCTAGTTCCAGGTCTACCCTCTAGCAAGGTTGGGCAGTGGGTTGCCTGTCGGCTTATTTCAGGTCTACCCTCCAGCAAGGCTGGGCAGTGGGTCGCCTGTCTGCTTATTTCAGGTCTACCCTCCAGTAAGGCTAGGCAGTGGGTCGCATGTCAACTTATTTTAGGTCTACCCTCTATCAGGGCTGGGCAGTGGGTCGCCGGACGATGTGTTATGGTCTACCCTCCAGCGGGGCTGGTCAGTGGGTCACCGAATGATGTCTTATGGTTTACCCTCCAGCGGGGCTGGGCAGTGGGTCGCCTGATGATGTATTAGGGTTTACCCTCCAGCAGGGCTGGGCAGTGGGTCACCCGATATCTGGTTATGAATTACCCTCCAGCAGGGATGGGCAGTGGGACACCTGTTGGAATTCCAGATTTAGTCCTTACTACTAGGTTATTATGTGGCTTTCCTCCGTGACCACCGGAGCGGGACCCTTGGTTGTACGGGTCGGTGATGGAACGTCTTGGCTTTGAGGAGACCTCTCGACTGAAGGGCAGTGATGAGGTGTGGTTTGACTTTCCCTAGAACTCTCAAGTACGAGGGGCACTTTCCCCACCGAGACGCGTTCTTGCGACATGATCTAAAACCGTGCGGGTGAGTTATTGCCGCCCAAAGCGGATAGTGTCAAGGTGCGGTGATTGAGCCCCTTGGCTTGCGGTTCAGGGCAGACGTGCGGGATGCTGGGCATCGATGATGGTGTTACTCTTGGGATTGTGGATACACTTTTCTTGGGATAAGTTACGGGATGGAGATCCCCTTACGATCTTGTTCGGGCTTCTTGTAGAGCATATATATATGTATATACCTTGTATGAGTACCCACTCCTTGGGTTTTGGCTACTCTCCTTCCAGGAGAGGCGAAGACGCGCAGGGTATGCCATGTGCTTTTCGTGTTTAGATTCTCGTGGTTGGATGAGTCTACTCTCCTACTATTGGTAGCGATGACTCGACGAGAAGTTCATCTTCTCACCGTTTCCAGCTACTTGTGTCTGGATGAGTCTACCATCTTTCCTTTTGTTGGGTTGAGCTGGACTCTCTGCTGTGATGTTACTCTTTACTACACCCTCGGTTGGACTCCTTTACTTTTCTTGTTCGCTCTACTGGTCACCCTTCGGTACCTCCTTTGTTGCTCCCTCGAGCCTTCGAGGTATCCTACTGAGTAATTTTATACTCACCCCTGCTTGGGCTTTGCCTGCACTTGGTGTGCCCTTGCAGACGACAGACAGGTTGGTCGTGACCTCAGTGGATCATAGGAGTTCGGTAGCTTGGACCGCGTGCAGTGGTCTTGGCCGGGTTCCAGGTGGGAGACCCGTCAGCTGTTTCTTTTTGTTTACCTGTCGCCGGGTTGTGGAATTTCTTGGTTGGGCGTGTGTTTTTCCCCTTTTCTTTTCAGCTTGTACTTTGTACTGTTTAGATGTCGATGCACATCTGTGGTTTATATATATAGCAGTTTTTCTTTTTACTCTGCTTGTTCTTTCTTTTACTCTGCACTTTTGCATTGTGTTTGCTGTGTGTGTGTGTGTATAGGTGCTTAGGTAAAGGCCTCCCCAATTTATTGTGCCTCCTGCGCTGGTCGCCAGCCCCTGGCCTACAGAGGTGGGCTTGGGGTAGTTGCGGCTCGAACCCGGGTAGGGTCGGGTCGTGATATAGTGGGGTACATGAAGTTTATTGTTATTCAATACAACAAGGATTATTTTAGAGTTGGGATCGTACCCGCAGATGGTCTACCTACGTATCCTTTATTTAGAAAAGGAATCAGAACCCACTTAGTTCGAGTAAGGGAGTATGATATTTATGCATGATTGATGGCTCAAAGAAAGATGTCATGTTTAATTTTACACTCTAAGCTCACGTGAGTCATGCTCGGTGTGAGAAACCGTAGCTATTGGTGAAACCAGACAATTGTGCCATGAAAGATGCAATGATGTGGGGCTTATGTATGTATGACTTCCCAAATTGATGAGGATTAAGATTTACTTTAGGGAATAAATCCAGGAACAAGGTCCATAAAGGTATATGTACTTCATAGAGATTTGGGAACTCTAACTTGGGGATTACTCCTGATGAAGATGCCCAAATTAGGAGGGGACTCATGATTGGGTTTTACTCCTGATAAGGAATCCCAGATCAAAAGTAAATTAAGACTGGTTAAGAGAAATTAAGACTGGGGCTTACTCCTGAAAAGGAGGCCCAGGTGAAAGGGATTTGAAAAATTAAGGGACTGGGGGCTTACTCCTTAGGAGGATGCCCATATTTTGAGACTGGGTCTTACTCTTGAAAAGTATGCCCAGGTTAAAAGAATTTGATTGGGGATTACTCCTGAAAAGGAAGCCTATATTTGGGAACTTGGACTAGGGCTTACTCTTGGAAAGGGGGCCCAGGTTAAGGGAATTATGACTGGGGATTACTCCTAAGGAGGATGCCCAAATTAATGAGGACTTGGGGCTTACTTATAAAGAGTATGCCCATGAATAGGGTTCTCTCATCTTAAAGGATGAGGTTGAATGAATGAAATCTCTAATTTTTGTGACATAAAGATGTGTAAATCACTAGGTTTTGAGAGATGTTCCACGGAATTCCTTTCAGATAAGGAATTCAATCAAGAAAACATGCCATAAATGGATTTGAAGAGTTTCCTGAAGACTGAATCTTGAATAGGAGAGGTGCAATGGAATAAGATGGGTTAAATGGGTAGGAAGGGCACCCAAAAATAGAAGGGCGCACAAGTCCTGATGGGCGCGCAGCTACTGCATCGGCACGCAAGTCCTGGTCGTGCCGGTATACCGGCGCGACACATGGGTACTTGCGTGATTTTCAATCCTTAGGGTAATACTTGGTAAAGACTTGGCTCAAACCCTTTTTATTATCCCTAGAGGCTTTCTAGAAGACGGCGCGCAAGTTCTGGTGAAGGAGTAGGGCGGTGCGCAAGTGTGGCCAGTTCCCTTAAGAGTTGGACACTCAGGAGTGCAAGTGTTGATGAGTTTCAACACTTAGGACTTACTCCCCCTCTTTAGATCTTCCATTCTAGGTAAGAAATTACATTAGAAGTGTTTGGAAGCTTTGAGAAGAGACTAGGGCACCGAGAGCTCAATTTGGAGGTTCTGGAATTTTTTCGTCCTCAAAATGGGGGGCCCACAGGGGTATTTATAGGCTGGAGAAGACCCCGGGCGGTTTTCAAAGAGGGCGCGCTAGTCACTTGGGATACCATTAGGTGGCGCGCAAGTATACTTGTGCGACCATGAGGGAACTTGCGTGACCCAAGAGTATTTGACTCTTTGTTCATTCCTTTGTCAATTTTTGTTGTTTTATTCAAAGGATGAATCAATTTGTGCTAAGGCATTTTCCTTTCCATTCTTTTAGACAATGTGAGGAAAAGGAGCGTAAACAGCCTTGTATATTTCATTTAACTATCCATTAGATGGCAGGATTCCTCGACTTACTTTCTGAACCTGCCGACATGAGTACACGGCGTGTACCTATGGGTACAAAGCGTGTACTGGGTTTCTCTTATCTTCCTCGCCGACTTACCCACACACGATGTGTTTCCCTTATACATGTCTAGACTACACACCATGTCCAAAGAGAACACAGCGTGCCCCTAGTTCTACCCGACCAACCGGCCTACACGCCATGTATGGCCACCACACGGTCGGGAGTACACGACGTGTCACAAAACTACACGCTGTGTTGTAAGAAAATTCTACACGGTCATCACACGACATGTAATCGGCGAGCACACGGTTGGTCACTCACCTATGTATACACAACGTGTCCTTAAAGTACACGGCGTGTAGTCTGGAAATTTCTAGAAACTTCGCATTTTCTCCATTTTCCACAGAAACCAGTCAAAAAATCAAACAGGGTCGGGATTTTGAGTCGTTCTAAAAACCCAGGTTCTTACACCTCAACACAAATCAAATAGATGTTTACACATAAAATAAATACCATAAGACAAAAAAACTTAATACCGTGACCTCGAATCATTTTATAGATTACGAAACCCTCCTATAAATGATTTATGTGGAAACCTAATGTGGTTGTCCGAAGAATAGGTATCATTATTAACCGAGTGTTTTTATTTTGTTATTTTCTTCCAATTCAGGAATATTTTCTTAAAATAAGTTGATATAATAACAAATTTATCCCCCATGTACTGATATGTTATTGTTATATTATAATAACCTATATTCAAACCATCTTCCATAAAATTGGAAACCGAAATATCTAAAGACCCTTAAATTTCAAGGAATTTTTTTTCGTAAATTCTTTGGAATTTTACTAGTACGCAGTTTCTGATGACACCTGAATCTGAGGCCTGGTGTGCCTAGAATAATTTTCTGAAGTTTTGTTAAGCTTAAATTAATGCATGTAAGCAGTTTTTATGAAAAAGTTGAATAAATCTTAAATGGTTACTCGGATCAGAAATCTGAGGGCACCGTTGTGCTCAGGATAACAGGTTTACCCTAGGCGTGACTTATGTTTAGTCAGTACATGCCTCCTGTGAGAAAGCCCGAAAATGGCATAACCGTAAATAAAATAATTAAATAAAGTTATTTTATTTTTAAAATTCTTATAACTCACAAACGGTAACTTGGATTAAAAATCTGAGACCACCGCTGAACTCGTGAGGGTATGATTCCTTTATGTAGATACTAACTGTTGGCGCGAAAATAAGGCCCAAAAGAAAGGAACGAAAAAGAAGGCCGACGCGCTGCCTCACGAAGCCCCGCCGCGAAGCCCCACCGCGAAGCCCCGACGCGAAGTGCACCGATCATCGTGGCCTCGCGAAGCTCCAGAGGCGATAACTCTCCGCAAACACATTTGACGTTCGCGAGCCCGCCGCGAAGCACCAGAGGCGGTAACTCTCTGCGAATGCATTTGACGTTCGTGAGCTCGCCACGAAGCTCCAGAGGCGGTAACTCTCCACGAACGCATTTGACGTTCGCGAGCGCGCCGCAAAGCACCTGAGGCGGCGTGTGAGTTCTGCTTCGCGGAGCCCCTTCCCTATAAATACTGGACTCCCCCTGAGTCCCGGGGACGGACAATCCGACCTTTCGGCTTATCCTCTCCCGAATCGCGAAGCACTCTTTGCCCCGGGAATCATGAGCTCCACAAGGTACTTCTACTTCGCGAGACGCCTATGCTTTGTCTCATTTTTAGCCCCTCTTCCGAGAGGGATGACCTTCGCGAAGCACAAGGGCATTCGCGATGGAAGGGGATTCCCAAGGGAACCCGGGCAGCCGCGGAGCACTTATGCTTCGCGAAACACCCAACCCATACTAGTGATCCCTATGCTAAGGCAGGATCGCTACACATCGCGAAGCACACTGCTTCGTAGGACCCTGCTTCGCGAGGCACCCCTTCTTCGCGAGGCAGTGTTCCGCGAACACTGTTCCACTTCGCGAAGCACCTTCCAATCACACCTACGCCCCATGCTAAGGCCAAGGCACTCCACTTCACGAAGCACACTCCTTTGCTTAGCAATTCCTCTTCACGTGCGACCCTCCAGGTTTGCATGATGTGATTTCAAAGTCCCATGGACAATACCACTCGTAGCGTTGCTTCGCCTAATGCTTCTTCGCATAGGCACGCTAATGGCTATTTCTTCTTCGCATAGCCACGCTAACGTGGACCCCTTGATGGTTCATTCCACAACCCCCCTTGACCATGGCCTTACTAGTACCTTCCCTCCCCAAGGACCAGAGGGTACCGGTTATGTAAGCCCTAGGGGTGTGGAGTGAACCCACCTCGTCCGAGCTGCAGGACGTTAAACTGCCAAGCACCACGTCCTCAACACATGACGTTAAACTGTGACCCGACCTCGTGCCTCTCACGAAGGGTCCCCCCAGCTCGAACATTCTTTACACCACTCGCCTCCACAAGAATGGAATCACCCATCCACAAGGGATGATATCCTCCTTATTGGAGTGGCGTATGTTCATAGGAGAAGGGCGACCCTAGTTCCCCGATGGATGACTGCACCTCTGCATCTCCGTACTTCCCCACTACCAAGGTCAGTGGAGGGTGTGATGGAGAACGAGGCACCTCCCATCATTGGTCCCAAATCCCTCTTTCACTGCGCTTTGTCGCACCATGGGCCTCCATCCTGGAGTAAGTCCCAGCACCATGGGCCACCTAACACGTAAGCCCCTCTTCGCTTCTCACGGACGCACCCTTCGCGACGTGATCGTCAGGTCCTTGCAATCTCTTGTGTCTCACACCGAGCATGACTCACGTGGGCTTAGAGTGAGCACCGACCCTAACCCCCACCCCTAGCGAACTACGAGGACTTTGATCCATGTCAAGGCATGGTACGTAGGAAGCCTCCATGAGGTTCAAGCCACATTGCTCGGTCATTCATTCATGTCGAGTTTTGCCCCCGTCCAGCATGACGTTAAACTGTTTGCCCCTTGTCCCGCATGACATTAAACTACACACCCATTCCCACCTGAACTACAAGGTCATTGATCCATGTCAAGGCATGGTACGTAGGAAGCCTTCCAGAGGTTCAAGCCCACCACTCATTGGACCATGGTCCACCTTCATGTCGGTTCAACGATGAAACCCTTTGAACTACGAGGTCTTTGATCCATGTCAAGGCATGGTACATAGGAAGCCTCCAAGAGGTTCAATCCCACCCATCATTCATTCACATCGGGTCCCATCCCCGTCCAGCATGACGTTAAACTGCATCCCGGTCCGACGGCAAGCCGTTGTGACTCATCCATTCCGAACTACGATGACTTTGATCTATGTCAAGGCATGGTACGTAGGAAGCCTTCACGAGGTTCAAGCCCACCACAAGTGGACCCCCAGGTCCACCTTCATTTCGGTTCACCGATGAAGCCCCTTCCGAACTACGTGGACTTTGATCCATGTCAAGGCATGGTACATAGGAAGCCTCCCCGGGGTTCAAGCCCAACAATCATTGGCCCAAACCGTCTCCTTGTCGGTGTGCCAAGCCCCTATTTTCACCCGAACTACGAGGACTTTGATCCATGTCAAGGCATGGTACGTAGGAAACCTTCCTGAGGTTCAAGCCCACCACCAGTGGACCCACGGGTCTACTTTCACATCAGTTCACCGATGAAACCCTTTGAACTACGAGGTCTTTGATCCATGTCAAGGCATGGTGCGTAGGAAGGCTTCCAGAGGCTCAAGTCCACCACTCATCAGACCAAGGACCACCTTCACGTCGGTACGCTGACGATGCCCATAGGACCAAGGTCCACCTTCACGTTGGTTCACTGACGACATTCATCAGGCCAAGGTCCACCTTCATGTCGGTTTACTGGCACCATCCCGAACTACACAGACTTTGATTCCCTGTAACGGGGATACGTAGGAAGCCTCTCCAAGGCCCAAGCCCAACCTCACCATCGCCCCTGCAATGGTCCCATTTCACTCCCCCTCCACTCCATTCATCCACCTATCACCCAGCCCGATTCTCACCCGAACAGTCATATCTCGGTGAGACCATGTCGGTATGCTCCCCTTCACAGCCGCCCATGGGCTGCCCCCAGTATCGGCATACCTTCAAGGGGAATCCCTCAATCCAATCTATCCTAGCTAATGCTCTGATCGGGCTGATCCATCTCCGCTAGACATTAAACTCACGGCATACCCTGTGTTAAACACGGGAAGCTGAGGAAAACCTCAGATATGTGTCTATGGCATATAATTCCTAGTGTTCGATGTGGGATGCCTCGGGCTTCCACGCCCTCAAGAAGCCTTGTGACCAGGGATAATAGACAGACATGCCAGGTTCCCCAGCATCCAGACATGCTACTGATGCCTCAACGTGACTACTCCCCTGATTGAAGGTTGCTGCCCTGACTAGACCCTTTGGAATGTCCTGACAAAAGCAGTGTAATTAACCGGCATCCATGGAAACATGGCACTGGGAAGAGTTTCACGAACTACGTATTAAATATATGAGGGAGACCCGGACTAGGTGACGAGTTCTGAGGAGGAGTCCCCAGAAGGAGGAGCCGACATCCCATCATCTCGTTTCGATCAAGGAGCAGACGTCCCTGAACAAGGAGCGAATGCCGCCCACCTTTGGAAAGCGGGAATGTGGGGCAACAAGCGCTGCGCGTCCTCCTCCGCGGACGGACGGATGCGCGCGCCCCGGCGAAAGAGTCGGAAACAGAAATGGTGAAACTGACGTGAAATTCTTCTCCTCAATATGAAGATTAGTAGCATTCGGGACACCAGTAGATTGACGTGTCACCGGATCCAGATATCCGGTGCCTGGTCCCGCCAAGCAAATAGCGGGCCTGTCGTGAAACTCACCGAAATTCGGGGCAGTAGAACATGGGGCATCCCGTTCTGCAGCGTGTTGGCATGGATCCTTCTTACAGACGCGGAGAATGGAAGGACGCTGGGGCACTGGCTGTCAATCCTTTTCCTCGCAGTGCTGATGAGTTGATCCGTTCGTTTCTCAGGAACCAGGTTGCTGTTACAGAGACGCGATCACCGCCCACTAGCCTACGCAGGGGCAGGGGCAACATCACCACAGCCACCCCACATGGTGCCGCTACCGCCACGATGGCCGCCACATCACGGAATACGGGGCGCCCACATCCCCTTTCCCCATCAGAGGTCATCCAGTGAAGGGTGATCAACAACCTCATGTGTAGGTACGAGGAGGAAGGGGTCATCCCAACTAGGGATATGGCCCGCTTGGACCTGGAGGCCTCCATGCCCCGCCGTCAACGCCGCCCTAATAGGCCGCGTAGGGAGCCTCTGCTCCCTACCCCAACGTTCAACCGTTTCGGGAGCCTGTCCCCGGAACGCCTTGACGACTCCTCGCCTTACGCTGATGAGGCGGGCGCCGTCCGGCTCAGCCCGCTCAGGGTCCCGACCCAAGGGCTTCAGGAAAGAGCTCCCGCCCGGCTGTGTTAGCACCGTCGTCCGACTCCGCAGGAAGAGCAGGCAGGCCATGCCCCTGCACCACCTGCACCAGCTCGCCTGACCCGACGTCAGCGCCGGGCCCGGGCTGAGGACGCTTGCCCAGGCGCATCGATGTCGATAGCTACAGTGGCCCGAGCCACCGCCGACGTGCATCATGAAGCCCCCGCATACACTGAGTAGGGGAACTCCTTTACCCAACCAGGATCGAGACCCCAACTGCCCCGCGGGCAGGCTGGGTTTGCTCTCCGAGTTGCAGGCCCAAGTGGTGATCGCCGCGAACTTACACGCGATGATGTCACCTCGTACGGAGGTCCTCCCCATACCACTACTCCACAGAGCGTGGGCCTTCCCCGCTCTGAAGTTCGTCATAGAGGCATGCCTCGTGATACCCCCATCTCGAAGGAAGACCTGCCCCGTGGCAGTGACGCTCAGCATGGAAATCTTTCCCGCGCCCACTATACAGGGTATGGAGTCCATCCTCCTACCCCCGACCACCGATCTGAAGGCACCGTCCATCCGGTCCTTCTCCAACGTGGGGGCCCTCCCTACGTCCTCTCTGCAAACGGCGAAGGTCCTCCTCGCCCCAGCAACTCGAGGAGTGAAGGTCAGCCTCGCTCCACCCACAGCGACCATGGAGGTCCTCCCCATGCTCCTGCCAATTCCAACAGAGGCTCCGCCTACATGGGTGCGGTTCATGGAGGTCCCCCCCATGTACCCTTCGACATTTTCCCCGGTGCCCCTTGCACCTCGGCCATCTCGAGTGGGGGCCCTCTCTGCCACGGCGCCAGCGCCGCCCCAAGACGGCCTGATAGGGATCAACCCTATCGCGAAGAGCTACCCCGGGGCAGGAGAGCAGGTCGTCGCTGCCACAAGAAGAATCCTGGGATGTCCCGGGTGGAGATCAAACCTTCCCGCTTCTCCGACTCTGAAGCAGAGTGCGACTTAGTGATGGAACCTTCTCCCCGCTCCTCCATATCAAGGACCGGGGCAGGAACCAGACGCGTTAGCCTCATTCTCCCAGAATATGAAGTCCACCAGATTCCCGTCTCTCTCTGCAGGTACATCCAGGAGGAAGAAATCTTGGGAATTCCGCAGGTCTCGACCGCGCAATCATCACCATCGTCACCAGAAGCGCCCTCTACCTCTACCAGTGATCACGGAGAGCAGTTTTGGGGGACAATGGCGGTAGAACAATGACATGACCAGTCACCGGTAGCCGTGAATCCTATTCCAAAAGCTGTGACTATCAGCCCATCGTACCGTGACATCGTGGCAAGGTCACCTTGCTCTTCGGAGGATGGCCCGGAATTTGGCGGCCCGTCAGCTCGTTCGCCGTATTCTCTGCCGCCGAGTTTGATATCCCAGAGGTCCACCTCGGTACCGCTACCGGTCCCTCAGCTGCCCCCGGTTGAGAGTGGGGAAATACAGGGCTAGACCCTGAGTCCGAGCCCAGGAGCTTCTAGAGTATTCTTGCAGTGGATTACTTCCCGGAGAAGTTCTGGCCGACGGCGGTGCTGAATTTTCGCGTACCAGAGTCTCTTGCCCCTGAAGAAGTGGGGTGCTTTTGTCGAACCCTATGGGGGACACACTTCCGCCTCCGTTACAAACGGGTGGTGTACCCCAGAATTCAAGAGCACTTCGAAGAAATCGGCGAGCAGTGTCGCCTGATCGATGCGGCCACACTTCTTGTGGCCCAACACCCTAAGTTGCCAGGCCGCCAGAGCGCCCTTCAACGGAAATGCGTTCAGAGTTTTAAGGCACTCCGTAGAATTGTTAGGGAAGCTACCCCCCATGTGCAAGTCTGTGGTTGGGGACACTATGCCGCTCTCCTCTTCGACCCTATCCGACGACAGCCTGATTCATTATGTGACATCGAGGACATGCCCCCGAGAGGGGTCGCGGTCCACATGGCCGACATTGTGGACAAGGAAGACGAGCTTGAACTCCTTGATGGAGACTTCCCCCCCGAGGGAATACCGCCACTGCTGGACCCCTTAGGGAGGATTACTCGTCAGCAGAGGAACCTGATAGGGCTCCCCGTACCCACCGAGTCGCTGGTACTCAGTCGAAACACTGGCAAGGGCAAGGAGCACGTCGGAACTGTCAAGCACTCCGACCCATCTGCCTCTGCGCAGAAAACGGAAGAGGATACTGAGAAGGCCACGTTACGCCAGCAGCTTGCTGAGCAGAAGAGGCTGGTTGATGAACTCTTGGGTGAGCGCGCCACAGAGCGGCGACCCCACTATGGTAATCCTAGGCTGGGGCAGTAGGGTCAGGAACAAGTACCCCCGGTGAGATGCCTCCGGGCAACCCTGATCATGCTACTGCCACAGATAGGGCAGAAGTCAGAACATATGGAAAGTGGGTGTGATACGTTTTGCCAAACCCTCCCGAGCGATGGGGCAATCTGAAGAATCCAGGCCGGGTTCCCCCAGTCGCCTCGCAGGTCATTCCGCCAGTTGATCCACGAGCTGCCGAAGACGTCTACCGTGTTGAAGAACCTGGTAATGCACTTGTGGTTAGGGATCCCCGTCAAGATAGGGACCCCCACCCAAATGATCTTATTTCGGCACTCACAGCCCGACTCAAATCATTGGAAACGCGGCAGGTGGCGGTCCCACCGGATGGCAAGCCTTATCCCGCGTGGGTGGATGATATGCCCGCACCTCCGGGTTTTGGGAACCCCACTTTCTCGCCTTCAACGGGACAGGGGACCCACCCCAGCACTTGGAACATTTTTCCTCCAGGTGTGGCCCCATGCTGGGGACCCCGGCTCAGCAAGAAGCTGCCAAACTCCGATGTTTTGTACAGACATTGGAAGGTCCGACATTTGTCTGGTACAGCCAGCTCCCTATCGAATCGGTGACCGGTTGGGAGGATCTTCGCCAGCAGTTCTTATACCAGTTTAGCTCTACCACACGGAAGACCAGCATTGCGGACCTCTTCAAGTGCAAGAAGAGTCCTGATGAGCGAGTCGCAGATTTCATCGCCCGGTGGAAGGGACTTACATATTCCCTCGATATGCCACTGACTCAGGAGAAATTACTGACGATGTGTGTGGGGAACGTCAATACAGAGCTGGTACCCTCCCGGATTACCCAGATCTACCCTGGAGGGTTCATAGATTTCTCAGATAAGGCCCAGCGCCTCGAAGAAGCCCTACAACAGGCTAGTCAGGCACGTTTGTTGCCCCCTATGATCCCAGCCAGGAGGACCGCCAGGGCTGAACCTGCCACGGTGGCCCAAATAGAAGCCCCGAGGCAGCTGGATTTACTGCCGGAGGCACCACCCCCGCAACCCCGCAGAGGTCCTCCACCTCAAGCACAGGCTCCTGCCCAGCAGCGACCGCCTCAGAACCGACAGGTTCCCCCGCGCAATGCACCACTGCCACCTAGGCGAGACAATCAGGCGCCGCCTCCTCGGCAGGCCCCTCCGGCCCCTCGTCAGGGCCAGGCCCCCAGGGCCCCCTATCCGGAAAGAAGGCACCAGACTTGTTCGTTCAACGAAAATCAGGTCCCTGGTTACTTCCGAAGTGCTCTAGAGCAAGGGATTGTGCGTCTGCCCGAGTGCAGAAGGCCGGTAGAGGCGAATATCACCGATCACCCCAACTACTGCCCTTATCATCGGATTCTGGGGCACACCCTTAAGCAATGCTATGTGTTTAAAGACTGGCTTCAAGACCAGGTCAACAACAACATAATCAAGTTGGGCCCAACACCAGCGCAAGTGGCGGGTGTCTCTGCAGGATCAGAGATCGGCAGCGACAGCGAAGGCGAGTGGCAGCAGGTCCCCAGCCGCGAATCCCAGAAATATGATGACTGGATGGCTCGAAAAACCGTCGTTCATGCCCATGGTATCATCCAAGCGTGCCTAAAGCAGTCGGAACCTTCAGAAGAAGTAGCTGGTGCCTCCACATCGTCTTCACAGTCGACCTCTTCCCAAAAGGGCAAGCAGCGGCGACGCAAGAAGAAGCAACGCGCACCGCCAGTGCCGTCGTCATCCCACACTCTTGGCGACTTTATGCCCCCTGAAATGGGGATTCCTCCCAGAATCCACCCAGCGGTGGATGAATCCTCGATTGACAGCCAGGGGTACGCTTCGGTTAACACCATGGAGCAGGTAAAGCCCTATATGACTCCCGATGAGGGGGAGCGCCAGTCAAACCTCCCCAACGTTTACAGCCGACATCAACATCCGCGGAATCGCAACCGCGCCGGTCATCGAGGTACGTTGGTAGGCACTTTTGGCCAAGCCGTGCATGCTACTGAGACCAGGCAGCAGGCTCAGTGTAGATCTCAGCACGCGCAACCCTATCTAACGCCCTCGGCTCTACCTCCCCCACCGTTCGTGCTACTGGATTGGGGAGAGCTACCTCGTTCGTATCACAGTCAGTCTTTCCCGGCTACATGCCAGCCTCCGCTATCCAATCCTAGCCCGAAGACTACTATCCAGGCTTCAACTAGTAGGCAGCAGGATGTACCCAGTACTAGCCGATCACCGGTTCAACCGGCAGGACCCGCTATGCCTCCAAGTGCCGAAAGACCTCCTGTAAGAAAAGGTTCGTGTTTGGCATGAAAGTATGATGTCCTGAAGCACCTGGCCGGCATTCTGGCGAGGCTCTCCATCCTTGAGGCCCTTCGCCTATCATCCGAAATGCACGAGGCACTTGCCGAGGCCCTAAGGAGCGCCCTCCAGTTTGATATGGAGGTAGCAGCTGCAGAAGCCTTCCATACCGAGATGATTGAAAATGCCGAATGTCAAGCGGTTATCTCGTTCTCTGGTGAAGATGAGGACCCTCCTATATAGGGGCACATTCTCCCACTGTACATCACTGGCCACTTCAATGGCGTGGAAATCCGCCGCTGCCTCGTTGACACGGGTTCCGGAATCAACCTAATTCCGACCCAGACGTTGCGAAAGCTGGGTCTGTCTGAAGGTGATTTAACCCTCTCTAACCTCAGAATCCAGGGGTACGACAGGACTGAGCAAACCCCGGTCATCAAGATCTGCCTGAAGACTCTGTTCGGTGGCTTAATTTCCAGCACTGAGTTCATGGTTGTCTCTCAGGACACCGCCTACAACGCGTTGATGGGTAGGCCATGGCTCCATCTGCATGCAGCGGTCCCTTCGTCGTATCACCAGTGTCTCAAGTACTCGCTCAACGGTCGAGTAGGCGTGCTCCAAGGAGATGCGTCCCCTTTCGCTTCTTGTGAGGCCCACTATCTGGATGTGGGTTATTACAAAAGTAAGGATAAATAGATCCTAGTAATTGAGGATGAACCCGCCCCGGCCACAAGTGATCCCTGGGCAAGCATGGATGACGCCTACGTCCTCCCGATCCACCGGTTGGAGGCCACGACCCCCGACATGGGGAAATGTTTTGTTGTTTCGGGTACGCAAGGAAGGCATGTTCCCGTGTCCAAGCGACGATAGAAAATCACCTTGTACTCCTACACCAACCAGGCTCAGTTGATCCCGGAACCTCCTACCCCTATACGGTACCAGGACGTCAAGCTTATGACAACGGCGGTGCGCCATACGTGTCTTTTCCGCCGGGCTGGAATTAACCGACTCAAGCCGACATGCCACCACTACTTTGATATCATCAAATGGGGCCCCTTAGGCCGAAGGCCAGATGGGATAGGGTCGACTGCCTTCATTGCTATGATCTCAATGGAAAGTGACTCTCTTGATATGATGACCGCTGCTGCCCGAGACGGTACCAGCTGCCCCTCGGATCTTGATAGCCCAGAAGTATCTCCCGTCGCGGCAAGTCCCCCCACGGGTTGGGAGGAAGACCTGGAGGATGCTCCCCCCGCCTTTGAAGAAGGTTTCTCTACCACGGTTGATGAACTGGTACTGGTGAACCTTGGTAGCGAGGCAGATCCGAAACCCACATTTATCAGTGTAGCCATGTCCCCCGAGGAGCGGCAGCAGTACGTAGACTTCCTCAAATAGCACCGTGATGTGTTTGCTTGGAGTTACAACGAAATGCCAGGGCTAGATCCCCAGGTAGCCGTTCACCGTCTGGGCCTCCTGAAAAAACATCGTGGGTTTAAGCATCCCCCCATGAAAATGCACCCTTCTCATGGTGCTATGGTTGAGGCCGAAGTTGACAAGCTTATCAGAGCCAACTTCGTTAATTAATTCCAGTACCCCAAATGGCTTGCAAACATTGTGCCAGTCAGGAAGAAGAATGGGTAGATCAGAGTCTGCATTGACTTCCGCGATCTTAATCGCCACTGCCCAAATGACGACTTCCCACTCCCGGTGATAGAGTTATTGATTGACGCCACGGCCGGGTTCCAAGCCCTCTCTTTCATGGATGGATATTCCGGCTACAACCAGATCCGGATGGCCCCCAAAGACGAGGATTCCACTGCCTTCAGGGCTCCCCAAGGTACCTTTTGCTACCAGGTTATGCCATTCGGTTTGAAAAATGCAGGTGCCACTTATCAGAGGGCCATGCATCGCATATTCAAACTGATCCTCAGGACATTGGTGGAATGCTACGTGGATGACCTCGTAGTCAAATCATGTCAGCTCCAGGACCATCTCAAAGACCTTGAGAAAGTGTTCGGTTTCCTCTGTTCCCGTCACCTGAAGATGAACCCACTAAAGTGTGCCTTCGGGGTCACCTCTGGAAAGTTTTTGGGCTTTGTTGTCAGATACCGAGGTATCGAGATCGACCTGGAGAAGATCAAGGCCATCATCCAAATGCCTCCCCCGAGCAACATTCGGGAGCTTCGAGGCCTTCAAGGCCACTTAACCTATATACGCCGATTCATCGCGAATCTGACCGGCAAGTGTAATCCCTTTTTCCGGCTCATGAAGAAGGGCACCGCCTACGAATGGGATGAGGAGTGTCAGACCGCCTTCGAGGAAATCAGGCAGTATCTGCTCTGACCTCCAGTCTTGATGCCACCCGTCTCCGGAAAGCCACTAGTTCTTTATGTGACTGCCCTGGAGAGATCCCTAGGTGCGCTGCTCGCCCTGAAGAATAATGAGGGTACTGAGAACAGTCTCTACTATCTCAGCCGCATGCTTCTCGATACGGAGGTAATATACTCACCTATCGAAAAGAGCTGCCTTGCGCTCGTATTCGCCGTACAGAAGTTGCGACATTACCTGCAGCACCATGAGGTGCAATTGGTCTCTTGGGTAGACCCACTGAAGTACATCCTGAACCACCCCATGCTGACTGGCCGACTAGCACGGTGGGCAGTGATTCTCCAGCAGTTTGATATCAGGTTTGTACCTCAGAAGGCCATTAAGGGATAGGAGTTGGCAGATTTTTAGCTACCCATCCAACCTCCGTGGATCAATCCCTGGACCTGGATTTCCCTGATGAGATGATTCTCTCAGTCGATCATGTTGTCCCATGTTGGCAAATTCATTTCGATGGTGCCTCCTGGAGCCCCCCGGTAGGAGGCTCAATGATCCCAAGCTCAATAGAGTGGGCCTGGGTATTGTCTTCATTACCCCGGCGCAGGCCATCCTGCCATACTCGTTCCTGTTGTCAGAATGTTTTACGAACAACGAGGTAGAGTACCAGGCTCTCATCACCGGCCTCAAGCTGGCCCTTGAGATCCATGTGCCCCATCTACATATGAAGGGAGATTCCGAGCTGGTAATCAAATAGGTTAGTGGTGACTACGTCATCAGGAAACCGGAGCTTGCACCATTGCTGGAGTACACCCTCCGCCTAATGGCCTAGTTCTCTTCTCGACCAGAGGTTACCCATGTCTCACGGTCACAGAACGGTCAAGCAGATGCCTTGGCCGGCTTGGCCGCATCGCTCGCAGAACCCAAGCAAGATGATTTGATCATACATGTGGCACACCGGATAGTCATTGCCCCCGTCACCCAAGAGGACAATGATGGCCTGCGGGTGAGTCATCTCACTGCCGGACCCTCTACGTCAGGGGTCCTGGGTTCGCCAGATGCAGTGATTGAAGCCACTCCCGACTGGAGGGCACCTTTTGTCGAGTATCTCCAAAATGGTCACCTCCCGGACGACCGGGCCGAGCGCGAGCGAATCCGACGCCGCGCGCTTCAATTTACCCTCCAGAGCGGCCCCAGTCTTGAACTGATCCATTATAAGCGGAGTTTCGATGGTGTCCTCCTCCATTGCATCCAAGGAGTAGAGATACCTCAAGTTATGCAAGAGGTTCACGCCGGTTCCTGTGGCGCCCATCAAGCTGGGCCGAAGCTGTCCCATAAAATCTGGAGGTTAGGGTACTTTTGGCCCTCTATGATCCACGATTGTATTGGGTATGCCAAGAGATTCCACGCATGCCAAGTTCACGCCAACTTCCTGCATCGGCCACCGGAGCCCCTCCACCCCACCAAGTACTCTTGGCCATTTGCGGTATGGGGGCTTGATGTAGTGGGACCGTATCCACCGGCAACAGATCGCTAGTGTAGATTCATCCTTACTGATACAGATTTCTTCTCCAAGTGGGCAGAAGCAGTTCCACTCAAAGAGGTCAAGGCCCGTTCCATTGTTGACTTGGTGAGATCCAATATTATCCACCGGTTTAGAGTCCCTCACGCCATCCTCACCGATAACGGCACCAACTTCCGAGCAGCTGAACTAAAGAAATTGTACGCCAAGTATGACATCCGGTCAAACCATACCTCCTGCTACTACGCGCAGGAAAATGGACAGATCGAGGTGTTCAACAAGACCCTCTCTAACATTCTGCAGAAGATGGTTGGTCAGAACAAGAAAAGTTGGCCGGACAAGCTCCCCAACGCCCTATGGGCTTACCGGACGATGACTCGCAACCCCACCCAGGTGACCCCATATTCCCTGGTGTATGGAGCTGAGGCCATCCTACCCATTGAGATCCAGCTGCCGTCATTACGCACTACAGTTTATGATCACCAGACATCAGATGAGGTAGCCGAGATCCGTATAGCTGAACTAGAAGCACTAGAAGAGAACCGGCTTCGTGCCCTGCACAATCTGGAAAGGCATCAGGATAAGATAGCTAGGGACTTCAACAAGAAGGTTCATCTCCGTTCTTTTCTACAGGGCGACCTGACACAGGCCCTTCGAGCGCCAATGATTCCTGGTAGGAAACCGCCCAAATTAGAACCCAAATGGGAAGGGCCTTATATCATCCAAAAGGTTTACCCCAATGGAGAATACTCCATGGTGACCACAGATGGAGAGCGTATAACCCCTCCCACCAATTCTAAGTTCCTCAAGCGATACTTTGCCTAGGGAAAAAGGGTCCTGCACGACCCTAAACTACGAGATGGTCCTGCATGACCCTAAACTACACCCCCGTCCTTACTGTAAGACGTTAAACTGCAAGCCAGTCAGGCCTTCCTGACCGAGGCTCAGCCTCAGGCCCCTTGGCCTCCTCGGGCCCCAAGTCCCCCCGTCCTTACTGCAAGACGTTAAACTGTAAGACAGTCAGGCCTTCCTGACCGAGGCTCAGCCTCAGGCCCCTTGGTCCCGCACGACCCTAAACTGCACCCCCATCCTTACTGCAAGATGTTAAACTGCAAGCCAGTCAGGCCTTCCTGACCGAGGCTCAGCCTCATCCCCCTTGGCCTCCTCGGGCCCCAAGGCCCCCGTCCTTACTGCAAGACGTTAAACTGCAAGCCAATCAGGCCTTCCTGACTGAGGCTCAGCCTCAGGCCCCTTGGTCTCCTCGGGCCCCAAGGCCCCCCATACTTACTGCAAGACATTAAACTGCAAGCCAGTCAGGCCTTCCTGACCGAGGCTCAGCCTCAGGCCCCTTGGCCTCCTTGGGCCCCAAGGCCCCCCGTCCTTACTGCAAGACGTTAAACTGCAAGCCAGTCAGGCCTTCCTGACCGAGGCTCAGCCTCAGGCCCCTTGGCCTCCTCGGGCCCCAAGGCCCCCGGTCCTTACTGCAAGACGTTAAACTGCAAGCCAGTCAGGCCTTCCTAACCGAGGCTCAGCCTCCGACCCCTTGGCCTCCTCGGGCCCCAAGGCCCCCCGTCTTTACTGCAAGATGTTAAACTACAAGCCAGTCAGGCCTTCCTGACCGAGGCTCAGCCTCAGGCCCCTTGGCCTCCTCGGCCCCCAAGGCCCCCCGTCCTTACTGCAAGACGTTAAACTGTAATCCAGTCAGGCCTTCCTGACCGAGGCTCAGCCTCAGGCCCCTTGGTCTCGTACGACCCTAAACTGCACCCCCATCCTTACTGCAAGACGTTAAACTGTAAGCCAGTCAGGCCTTCCTGACCGAAGCTCAGCCTCAGACCCCTTGGCCTCCTTGGTCCCCAAGGCCCCCCATCTCTACTGCAAGACGTTAAAATGCAAGCCAGTCAGGCCTTCCTGATCGAGGCTCAGCCTCAGGCCCCTTGGCCTCCTCGGGCCCCAAGGCCCCCCTTCCTTACTACAAGATGTTAAACTGCAAGCCAGTCAGGCCTTCCTGACCGAGGCTCAGCCTCAGGCCCCTTGGCCTCCTCGGGCCCCAAGGCCCCCGTCCCTACTGCAAGACATTAAACTGCAAGCCAGTCAGGCCTTCCTGATCGAGGCTCAGCCTTAGGCACCTTGGCCTCCATGGGCCCCAAGGCCCCCCGTTCTTACTGCAAGACATTAAACTGCAATCTAGTTAGGCCTTCCTGACCGAGGCTCAGCCTCAGGCCCCTTGGCCTCCTCGGGCCCCAAGGCCCCCCGTCCTTACTGCAAGACGTTAAACTGCAAGCCATTCAGGCCTTCCTGACCGAGGCTCAGCCTCAGGCCCCTTGGCCTCCTCGGGCCCCAAGGCCCCCCGTCCTTACTATAAGATGTTAAACTGCAAGCCAGTCAGGCCTTCCTGACCGAGGCTCAGCCTCAGGCACCTTGGTCCCGCACGACCCAAAACTGCACCCCCATCCTTACTGCAAGACGTTAAACTGCAAGCCAGTCAGGCCTTCCTGACCGAGGCTCAGCCTCAGGCCCCTTGACCTCCTCAGGCCCCAAGGCCCCCCGTCCCTACTACAAGACGTTAAACTGCAAGCCAGTCAGGCCTTCCTGACCGAGGCTCAGCCTCATGCCCCTTGGTCCCGCATGACCCTAAACTGTACCCCCGTCCTTACTACAAGACGTTAAACTGCAAGCCAGTCAGGCCTTCCTAACCGAGGCTCAGCCTCAGGCCCCTTGGCCTCCTCAGGCCCCAAGGCCCCCCCGTCCCTACTGAAAAACGTTAAACTGCAAGCCAGTCAGGCCTTCCTGACCGAGGCTCAGCCTCAGGCCCCTTGGCCTCCACGGGCCCCTGGACCCCCGTCTTCACCGCGAGACGTTAAACCGCAAGCTGGTCAGGTCTCCCTGACCGCGGTCCGGCCCCAGGCCCCTTGTTTTTTCCCCGACTTACCCTCTTATGGGATTGTACGGTATGGTGTGGGACTACGTCCTCATTCACGTCGGATTACTTGTCGTACCGTACATATCCACAAATGAGATACTCCTCGTCCCGCATGACGTTAAACTACATTTAAAGAACTACGTGTGGCTTGATTCCCGTCTTCATGGGATACGTATGAACGCTCAGACTCCTCTTCTTGAGCCCAGCCCCAAGCTTTTCTCTTCCACTATCCCCCCCGGGAATAATTTCCTTGGAGGATCTTTGTGTAGCAGGGAAGAGGCTTTCTTAGGACCACTCATACAACCCCACCCACACAAGGATTGTAAGGGTCGCACCATGTGCCCACTCCCATTCTTCTATCCTCCCACGTCCTCACCGCACGGCACTAAACTTCATGGCCTTCAAGAACTACGTATGGCTTGAATCTCATCCTCGTGAGATACGTAGGAATGCCCGGACATTTCGTCCATTGGCCCAGCCCAAAAGCCAAAATCTGCCCCTCGGGTCAAGACATGGCAGGGTACACAATTTTGCCCCAACTCACATCAAGCAAGCCTCGACCCGGCTGCACATCCCCCCGGGAGATGTCTGCCTCTTTCGTGGATGGATATAGCTATGCTTCACCCACTCCTTGACTGGGATTCCATCATTTTTACACACTCAGAGGGACCCCCAAGAACGGCCTGGATACTACGCCCAAGGGCTCTCCTACCGTTACGGGCCAACACCTGAAGGGTTTTCGAGCAACAAGCCGATACAAGTCCTGCGTTGCGAATTTGGTCAACGGTTGACGCTCATTTGTTGCTCCCATATCAGGTCACCATAGGAACGATGTGTTTCGAACATGGTCAACAGTGTCCTGGATCTTCGGTTCCACCCCGAGATGTCCCATACATCGAGTGCAGTGATTTGTTTTTCCCCATCCCGAAGTGACAAACATCCCTCCGGGTGATGCTAGCAATCGGGCCCACGACCCTGATTCCCCATAGGGGTGTACGGTGTGATGTAGGACTACGTCCTCATTCACGTCGGGATCATGTGCCATGTCGTACACCTTCTCTTACGAGGCCCAGCCTTAGGACCCTTGGCCTCTTCGGGTCCCCGACCCCCGTCCTCATGTAAGACGTTAAACTACAAACCAGTCAGGCCTTCCTGACTGATGCCTATCCTTAAACCCCTTGGCCTTTCCGGGCCACGGCCCAGTTCCCCTATTACCTAGGGTGTACGGTGTGATGTAGGACTACATCCTCATTCACGTCGGGATCATGTGCCATGCCGTACGCCTTCTCTTACGAGGCCCAGCCTCAGGCCCCTTGGCCTTCTCGGGTCCCTGACCCTCGTCCTCATGGCAAGACATTAAACTACAAGCAGGTCAGGCCTTCCTGACCAATGCCTAACCATTAGGCCCCTTGGCCTTTCTGGGCCACGGCCCAGGTCCTCTCTTATAGGATTGTATGGTGTGGTGTAGGACTACATCCTCATTAACATTGGCTTCTTCGCCATACCGTACACCTCCCTTATTTAGGGGTATGTTACTCCCCTCCTCGTCCCGTATGACGTTAAACTACATTTGGAGAACTACGTGTGGCTTGATTCCCATCCTCATGGGATATGTAGGACCACCTGAATGTCTAGGATTTGAGTCCAGCCCCATCCCTTGGGAATCTTCATCCCATCTTGGCCCCTTGGCCTACCCTTACTCCATGAGGGGATTATATGGTGTGGTGTGGGATTATGTCCTCATTCACGTCGGTCTCGTAATGACCACGCCATATACCTCTCCCTACTGAGCTGTTTCGTTGATCCCTTTTCGGCAGTCCACCGATGTGCCTGGGAGTACTCTGGTTTATTACCCGGAATTCCAAGCTTTACTTGGAAACGTCCGCACCCACTTTCTAGGCTTTGTGTATCCCCGTATCAGGGATTTCATCATCCTTCACACCCGGAGGGACCCCCAAGAATGGCCTGGATACTACGCCCAAGGGCTCTCCTACCGTTACGGGCCAACGCCCCAGAGGGTTTCGGACAACGAATCGATAAAATACCGAGTTGCGAATATGGTCAGCGGTCGATGCTCATTTGTTGTTCCCACCTCAGGCTAACGCAATATGGATGCTGTTTTGCGAACACGGTCAACAGTTTTCCTCTCTCGCCACGCCAACCCATTAGGCCCAAAATGTCGGGTGCACAATTCACGCCCTTCATCACTTCACCGTGTCCAAGTGAAGTCTCGGAACTTTTGGTACTTTTCCTCCGTGCACGTCTGCGCATTGGGGGAACAAGCCGTGTCGAAGGTGTCCTTCGGGGCTCTCTACCAACTCCCGTTTGACTCGCCCAAAGTATTGCAATGAGGATACCCCCTTGTTTCCCACACCGAGTTTAACTCATGTGGGCTTAGGAATCGGGTTGACATCTGTGCTTACTCGGGAAGTTGTCACCATTCACGGTCCGAGCTCTATGACCATAAACTAAGATCCTCTCAGAACTACGTTCAGCTTGATTCCTATCCTAATGGGATACGTAGGGATGCCCAGACCTCCTGTCTTTGAGTCCATCTTGAGTTCAGCTAATTCACCTCTCTGGTCCTGCCTTCAGGACCCCAACTACGGGACCGCATGGCGTAGTGCGGGATTATGTCCTCATTCACGTCGGGTTTGCAATGGCTGCACCACGCACACACCCGTTCTGAGGGTTATCCCTCCTATTCCTTGTCCAACACAACATTAAAAGGAACCCTTTAGAACTACATGTGGCTTGATTCCCATCTTCATGGGATACATAGGACCGCCCGGACACCCTGTCATCGGGTACAACCCATTTGGGGAACCAGTCTCCCCCCTTGTTTCACCTCTTACCTCTATATAGGCCCCTCGGCCTAAGGTCTCCCTCTTCGATTGGCATAAAATTTGATGTGGGGTCATGTCTCTATCAATTGTGTTTTATAACACTGCACGCATTTCCCGCCTAGCATCGTTCCTGCTACGTCTGCGCTGCATGATGATAAAATGCATGCTTGGTCCTATCATACGACCCTAAACTGTGACATTATTGTCCTGGCCGCCCGACGAAAAATGGCACTGCATTGTGGTGACCTCGTTGTAGAGGACATCACATTGGGTATTGGTCACGTGCCATGCCATTTGTCAACGCCCATCATGGCTTGATCCTTGTGGCGACATCACGACCTACTATTCTTGGTCTGTCGCTTAAAAAAACCATTCACCTTAAAGAACAAACAAGATTCATCAAATTCCGCTTCTTTTAGTTCAAGGGCCATGCCCGTACTCCCCTTTTCCCTTGGTACTGGTACCTTACCGTGCCGCCTTTTAGAACTATGTATGGCTTGATTCTCATCCTTATGAGATACGTAGGAGCGCCCGGGCAGTTCCCCACGGGCCCAGACTAATCTTTGTGTTCGGTCCCTCGACTCGAGCATTTCATCAGAGAATGCATGGTAAGTAGGTCCTAGGTCCTCCTTCATGCCGGGTCTTGATGCCATGCGTCCCCTGCTCCTTTTACCCATTTATGGTCTAAGGTCCATCAAGAACTACGTGAGGCTTGATTCTCATCCTTATGAGATACGTAGGAGCACCCGAACACTTCCCCCTGGCCCAGCCTAACTTTCGCTTTCGGTCCCTTGACCAAAAAACCTATCCCAAAGGGGTTGTGCGATGTGATATGGGATTACGTCCTCATTCACGTCAGGTTGTTCATCGCACCGCACACACCCCCTCCTCCCATTCACGCCAGGTGTTTGAGTTACTCCACCATGTGCCTCTTATGTCTCCTCCCATCATGGTCCGAATTCTATGACCCTAAACTAAGATCTCCCTATGGGAAAGGACTCTGCTCCCTCTATCTAATACGTCTCGTTGACGTATTTAGATGTGTTTTGACAAAGAGCCCGAAGTGTGGGATTTTCACAAGGACATTCCCCTCATCCCATGACCATGCTTCGTGAACTCGCCATTTGGATCCTCATCCTCTTTCATGTCCAAAAGGACCCCCAGACGACATGGATACTAGGCTTAAGGGATCTCCATGAATGCTGGACCTAAGGGACCTCCAATCGTTTCGGGCCAACGTCCCTACGGATATTTGACAACATTTGTGACATGGTCCCATGTTTCGAACATGGTCAACGGTCAACCCTCATTTGTTTGTCCCCATTCTAGGCTAACGTGATAGGATGCTGTGTTGCAAACATGGTCAGCAGTTATCCTCCATCGTCACGCCACCATCATCATGATCTGAATCTCGAGCGCCATGATTCACACATTTCCACTTCCTCATGTTCAAGTGGAATTCCATCATACTCGGCTCTTTCTCTTCGCGCATCTAGGTGCGCTAAATGATCATGTCAGTGTCATTGGGCCGGTATTCACCGAGTGTCCCTTTGTCCTAACCTACCCCTTTCTGTGTCAGGAAATTCCCACCATTATTGCTTGTTTCCCACACCGAGCACGACTCACGTGGGCTTAGTAGTTTTGGCAGGATGTGTACCAACATAGTCGGGCTGCTCCTCATCCCGCATGACGTTAAATTGCGCTTCCAGAACTACGTATGGCTTGATTCCCATCCTCATGGGGTATGTAGGAACGCCCAACCACTCTGCTTTGGGCCCAGCCTAATCCTCACTCTTGGTCCCTCAACCTGAAGAGTTTCCTCCAGGAGTACGTGGTGTGATTTGGACTCCAAGTCCTCATTCACGTCGGTTTCGTATCTACCGCACCACACGTTCCCTGGGATCTTCCCTTTTATTCCGCATCCTATCGTATGACGTTAAAATACAGGAGTTCATGTGCCCTCAACGCATGACACTAAACTGCGGTTCTACACTGAACAAGTTCCGGATGCCCCAAGATCCCATTGGGAAGTGACAGACCCCCTTGCCAGAGAGGCCCTGTCTTAAAGAAGGAATGATCCATGATCAAACCAATGCGCCCACATGGCATACTCCCACCACGGTGGTGTAATTACATGAGTGTTGGATTCTGTTCAAACAAACCATCACTCCATATTCCACGCTTTGCGTGCCACTTATTCAGACCCTCGTCCTCTTTCATGTCTAAAGGAACCCCCTAATGGCCTGGTCTCATGCCGCATCGGCTCACATACCATCCTGGGCCAACATTCTGGAAGACTGGTCATGTTTGGAAGGACCCCCTAACAGTATGGATGTTTGACCTATGGTCCGCCAACTGTCCTGGGCCAACGTACCGAAGGATTGATCGACAACATTTGTGACATGGTCCCGTGTTTCGAACATGGTCAACGGTCAACCCTCATTTTTTGTCCCCATTTCAGGCTAACGCAGTAAGGATACCGTTTCTTTGCCAAGGTCAACGGTTGTCCCCTATTGTCATGCCATCCCCACAGTGTTCCGAATCTTGGGTATCGTGATTCACACTTCCCATTTTCATCTGTTTAGACCGATTTCAGCGCCCCTGGCGTTGCCCCGTCTATGCATAAAAGCACGCTAAAGAAATGGTGATTCGGTTATCCTGAAAGTTCCTTCTCTGATCAAGCCTCTCCCATCTTTCAGAAATCCGGACTCGTAATACGAATCCCGGATGCCCGGAGCGTGATCCCCACTCCTATGTTAGGTGGGATGAGAGGGCAACTATCTCCTGTTTCTCACATCGGGCTCGACCCACGTGGGCTTGGGGAATTGTCGTCGAACGTCCCGCAAACATTGTAGGGATGTAACAAGGCGGTGGAAATCGTGCGTGCTACGACATTCAAAACAAATAAAGGAAAGAAATTGAAGCACGAAAGTACCAATAAAAGGGTTTTGGGTTTGTTACAATACCCGGGAGTCGATTCCCCGCATGGACGGGTTGACCCCGTCAAAAGAGCGTTGCAGCTCCGCCACCCGTTGGCTTGTGGAATCCAAGGCTTGCTGCCGCTTTCTTAGCTCCCGCTCCTCCTCAGCAGCGGCGAGGTGCAGTTCTTCAGTCCTGGCTTTGGCCCTCTCTACGTCATCTTGAATGGAAACCATCTTTCTAGAGGTCTGACTCATATGCTCTTCTGCCTCTGCCAGCTGGGCCTTCAACCATGAGACCAGCTCAGATTGTGCATCAAGAGAGGCTGAAAGCTCGTCTGCCCGGATCTGCATCTGTTGGACCTCGCCTTCAGCCTCCTGGAGCTTCTTGATGCTGGTCACCTTCCTCCGCTGCCAGCCCACACTGAGCCCACGATCATGCTCTCGGATCTTCTCATCCATAAGATCTCGGATGAGTGCGTAAGGACGTTGGGCATCCACTCCCCCAACACACAGTTCGCGCAACCGTGAGCGGAGTCTATCCATTTCAGCCAGCCATTGCACTTGGGGAGTGTCCTTGATAAAGCGCGTGATCAGCTTCCACGACTGTCGGCGGACTATGCTGCTTTCTTCCTCGTCGGAGGCCGTTTCATCGCAGTCCGCGCGATTGGCAGGCTCGTACGTGGGATACGCCCGTAATAAATCCTCGGCAGGATCTACATCTGGTGTTGAATCCAGTACGACACCTGGCGCCGAAGCAGGCGCGACAGGACTGGGACCGACCAGTTGATCCTCTTCCTCGGAGTCCACCTCAATGACTTCGGGTACGGCCATGTCGGTGGTCCCGCCAGTGATGGTGTGCGTCGCAGCTTGAGGAGATGGCGGTACTATCGCCACTATCACCGACATGCCCCTAGGAGGGACGCCACCAGACATCCCGACCAGTCTTGCCGCAGCAGCCCATGCCAGTCGAAGAACTGTACGACAGAGAGGGACATAAACGTTAGTTGGCATGGTCTACATGTGACAACGAGGAGACCGGTAGAGGAGAATTATGGAGATCGACCTCCTGGAGATGCTCTTGAGCCAGTACTGACGGGACCCAGAGGCGAGGCCCTCTGTATACTGTTAGAAGGTCTGAAGATTCCGGAGGAGCCACCTCGAGTACTTTGGTCCCACCAGACGCGGAACTGGACGCAGCTATAGGCGCAGGTTCTAAAGGTCCCGCATCATCACCCGCCAATGAGCGAGAACGAGGCCTGTGAACAAGTTCCTCCTGCGTGGCTCAAACATCGGTGAGAAGTCCATAGTGACCCAAGAACGGATCGTAAGGAAAGAAGTTCCGAATGCTACCTCGAGAGCCTCCGCAAAATCGTCGGATTCTGAGCCTCAGTCTCCGACCTCGCCCTCCTCCAACGGGCTCCCTCCTCCAGCCTCATCCTCCCGAGAGGAGTCCTCTGATTCTTCTGACAAGGGGAAGCGCTCCCTCATATTGGCAGCTGATAACTATGGGGGGACCGTCTGATTCAACAATACCCTCACCCGGTCTGTCATTGGGCGAGGGACACCACTGGAGTGGACGTAATTCTCCAGCTCGTCCAGGTATTGTTATGCCTCTGCCGGACACGCCATGAATCCAGCCCGAACTGGGCCTATCCCCAGCAATTCCATCCCAAGGTGATTCAAGTGCGCCCATATCTCGGGTGGGCAGAGGAATTGCCAGTTCACATCCCAAATGTCCCAGGCTTCCGGGAAGACAGCATCCTCTGCCATGACGATATGACGCAGCTGCTTCCCCGGAGCCTGAGTGTATATCCTACAAAATCCCCTCGGTGGCCTCCCTTCCGGATAGCCCTGCTCTTCCGGAATCACCGGATCCACCGCTGCTGCCATACCCTCAGACGATGCGGGTCTCGCGACCATGGCAGCCCCGCTACCGCGAGCGGCCCTAGCCGCCCTCCGACCCTGACCTCAGGATAGGGGAGGCCCACCGTCACCGACCCGGATGGTTGGTTGCTTCAGCATCTCCCCTGGGTAGGAAGCCTCCCA
This sequence comes from Viscum album, assembly GCA_963277665.1. Lineage (NCBI taxonomy): Eukaryota > Viridiplantae > Streptophyta > Magnoliopsida > Santalales > Viscaceae > Viscum > Viscum album. Next base: position 685,938,542 of record OY728129.1, on the reverse strand, counting down.
AATGATGGCGTACTCCCTCACCAATCCGAAAGCGGCGGTGGATGGAGGCAATGTAATCCACATCTTCCCATCTTCCCGTGTGAACATGAGCCACATCTGTCTCATCACACACGGATGCTCCTCGTAACGCACCTCCTAGTAGACCTGAGGGGTCAGCCGCTGGAGGCATCGGAACTGCCTCGCAAACCGATGCAGGGTGTACGGTTCGCAGAGTGGCTCACGATCTATCCGTGCCACCAAAACTCCACCTCGAAAGGCCAGAAGGTAAGCCCGATATTCTTCCATTCCCCGCCCGTCATCAGTAAGTATCCCTGTCGGCAATGGGAAGGGGTGGAAGTTAAACTCATCCACCCTCCACACCCGATTCAGCACCATCGGAACGGCTAGTTTGAACGGGAAGCTCCCGACCGCGTTCAGGATGGAGGGGTGGAAGTTCGATCCTGGCGGCGAAATGGGGTTTGGATACTCGTAAATCCCCCTGATATGCACTGCGATCCACCCATACAGGAGGTGGAAGGGCCCGCATATCCTTGGCGGCTTCTTGCCCTCACTAATATGCCGCAGCATTCTGTACAGTTTGGTGAGCATCGGAATCCCCAGATTGATCCGCTGCCCTATGGCCAACATCGACGCCATGATAAATGAGCTGGGTCGTACCCCCATTCTTGTATCTCTCACCGGTAGGATCCAGCCACAGATGAGAGCGGCGATGAACGCCGCCAGCCTGACTATCGGCTGTTGTTCAGTGCTGACGCTGAAACCCCAAGTCTTCCATTGGCTGTCCTCCAAGACCCTCCAATACGAGTTCCCCTTGCCCCGTTGGGCTACCCTCGGACAAGTTCGAGGCCTCGGAGGGAACTCTCGATTCTCTGGGAAATTCAAGAAGCATTTGAACCATCTTCTAAAGTGGACATCCCTCACTGCCTCCTTGTCCTCTCCAGGGACAAGTGCCATCAGCGCTGATGCCAGTCGCGACATTTGCTCCGTATCCTCCCACGCACTGATGACGGGGAGGAACTCGTCATACATGGCCCCCAAGATCGGAACCCCAGAAATCTGGTGGACATCCCATAGGCTGATGCCCACCTCCCCGTGATGCAGGTGAAAGGTATTGGTCCTAGATGACCATCTGCTCAGCAATTCCGGCATCAGTTGCTTCGGTTGGTAAATGTGGAATTGGGAGGCCCATGCCGCCTCATAAAACCCCACTCTCCTCAGCTTGGCCCCAAACTCCTCGCATGAGGCACCTACCCTGTAGGCCCAGGCCCAGTCATTAGTAAAGTTGTCGCCCTGGCGCAAGTCCCACTCATCGGACCATCCCTTCTTCGGATCCTGCAAATACGCCTTCAGCATGGTACGGTATAGAGGAGGGGACATCTCCGGTGGCAATGGCCTCCCATCAATATCGTTCACATGGTTGTAGAGACAGTCAACGGTGACGGGTGTGAAGTCCTCCTGCGCATGACCATCGGCCGCCCTGAACCATTGGTGCTGGCATGGTGTGCTCCTGAACCAGCAAGCTGGTTCTTCCCTACTCGCCTACAGGATGAAGAAGTCATCCCTCAACCTGAAGCCGTACAATGGCAGTTTCTTGCACTGCAGGTAATTATTCTGACCCTCCGACGGCAGATCTGTCAAAGAAGTGTGGTCCGAGTGGCTTCGGACCATCTCCCCCAGGCCTGGAAAGTTGGCCATCTCATCCCGACGAGCAGCATCTGCAAGCACCCCCAATACAGCCTCTTGATGGGCCATTTCGATTCCGGCCCTCAGAAAAGAATTTTTTTCAGATGGAATGTGAAGCTAGACCGCGAAGCTGAATCGTGAAGCCGGATCATGAAGATCGGTCGTGAGATCAAGCCGCGAAGTCTGGTCGAGGCCGACAAGCAGAGGTTCGCTTGGCGCAGATGCGGAGTCAGAGACCCGTGATTCGCCGCGAAGCTCGATTCGCGGAGGGCTGTCGCGGAGTACGCGGAGCTACACGAAGTCGAGAGCACAAAAGGACAAGGAAGTCACGTGAAGACAAAAGAGGTCAACCCCCTATTTATAGGCGGTGACCTTGGAGCATCGCGGCGCACCTCACCCGCGTGGAGCATCGCGACGCGTCCGGATCAGTGGCCCCGGTCAGCACCGCGGACCCCCTTCGCGGAGCTGCATCGCGAATCACCAAAAATTTTGGCGATTTTCCCTCAGACTTCGACCCTTCACCTTATGCGGCTCCAAGTCTGAGGTGGGGCATTTGTTGGTGCCAAAATAAGGCCCGAAAGAAAGGAACTAAAAAGAAGGCCGACACGCTGCCTCACGAAGCCCCACCGCGAAGCCCCGCCGCGAAGCCCTGACGCGAAGCGCACCGATCATCGCGGCCTCGCGAAGCTCTAGAGGTGGTAACTCTCCGTGAACGCATTTGACATTCGCGAGCCCACCGTGAAGCACCAGAGGCGGTAACTCTCAATGAACGCATTTGACGTTCGTGAGCCCGCCGCGAAGCTCCAGAGGCGGTAACTCTCCGTGAATGCATTTGATGTTCGCGAGCGCGCTGCGAAGCACCTGAGGTGGTGCGCAAGTTCTGCTTCACGGTGCCCCTTCCCTATAAATACTGGACTTCCACTGAGTCCTGGGGAAGGACGATCTGAAAATTCGGCTTCTCCTCTCCTGAATCGCGAAGCACTCTTTGCCCCGAGAATCATGAGCTCCGCGAGGTACTTCTACTTCATGAGACTTCTTTGCTTTGTCTCGTTTTGAGCCCCTATTCCAAGAGGGATACCCTTTGAGAAGCTCAAGGGCATTCGCGAAGGAAGGGGATTCCCAAGGGAACCCGGGCAGCTACGGAGCACTTATGCTTCGCGAAACACCCAACCCATACTAGTGATCCCTATGCTAAGGCAGGATTGCTACACATCACGAAGCATATTGCTTCGCAGGACCCTGCTTCGCGAGGCACCCCTTCTTCGCGAGGCAGTGTTCCGCGAATACTGTTCCACTTTGTGAAGCACCTTCCACTCACACCTACGCCCCATGCTAAGGCCAAGGCACTCCAATTCACGAAGCACACTCATTTGCTTAGAAATTCCTCTTCTCGTGCGACCCTCCAGGTTTGCACGATGTGATTTCAAAGTCCCATGGACAATACCACTCGTAGCGTTGCTTCACCTAATGATTCTTTGCATAGGCACGATAACGGCTATTGCTTCTTCACATAGCCACGCTAACGTGGACCCCTTGATGGTTCGTTCCACAACCCCCCTTGACCATGGACTTACTGGTACCTTCCCCTCCCCAAGGACCAGAGGGTACCGGTTATGTAAGTCCTAAGGGTGCGGAGTGAACCCACCTCGTCCAAGCTACAGGACGTTAAACTGCCAAGCACCACGTCCTCAACACATGACGTTAAACTGTGACCCGACCTCGTGCCTCTCCCGAAGGGTCCCCCCAGCTCGAACATTATTTACACCACTCGTCTCCACAGGAATGGAATCACCCATCCACAAGGGATGATATCCTCCTTATTGGAGTGGCGTATGTTCATAGGAGAAGGGCGACCCTAGTTCCCCGACGGATGACTGCACCTCTGCATCTCCGTACTTCCCCACTACCAAGGTCAGTGGAGGGCGTGATGGGGAACGAGGCACCTCCCATCATTGGTCCCAAATCTCTCTTTCGCTGCGCTTTGTCGCACCATGGGCCTCCATCCTGGAGTAAGTCCTAGAACCATGGGCTGCCCAATGCGTAAGCCCCTCTTCGCTTCTCACGGACGCACCCTTCGCGACGTGATCGTCAGGTCCTTGCAATCTCTTGTTTCTCACACCGATCATGATTCACGTGGGCTTAGAGTGAGCACCGACCCTGACCCCCACCCCTAGCGAACTATGAGGGCTTTGATCCATGTCAAGGCATGGTACGTAGGAAGCCTCCATGAGGTTCAAGCCACATTGCTCGGTCATTCATTCACGTCGAGTTTTGCCCCCGTCCAGCATAACGTTAAACTGTATGCCCCTTGTCCCGCATGACATTAAACTACACACCCATTCCCACCTGAACTACGAGGTCTTTGATCCATGTCAAGGCATGGTACGTAGGAAGCCTTCTAGAGGTTCAAGCCCACCACTCATTGGACCAAGGTCCACCTTCATGTCAGTTCACCAATGAAACCCTTTGAACTACGAGGTCTTTGATCCATGTCAAGGCATGATATGTAGGAAGCCTCCAAGAGGTTCAAGCCCACCAATCATTCATTCACGTCAGGTCCCATCCTCGTCCAGCATGACGTTAAACTACATCCCGGTCCGACGGCAAGCCGTTGTGACTCATCCATTCCGAACTACAAGGACTTTGATCCATGTCAAGGCATGGTACGTAGGAAGCCTTCACGAGGTTCAAGCCCACCACAAGTGGACCCCCGGGTCCACCTTCATGTCAGTTCGCTGAAGAAGCCCCTTCCGAACTACATGGACTTTGATCCATGTCAAGGCATGGTACGTAGGAAGCCTCCCCGGGGTTCAAGCCCAATAATCATTGGCCCAAACCGTCTCCTTGTCGGTGTGCCAAGCCCCCATTTTCACCCGAACTATGAGGACTTTGATCCATGTCAAGGCATGGTACGTAGGAAACCTTCCCGAGGTTTAAGCCCACCACCAGTGGACCCACGGGTCTGCTTTCACGTCGGTTCACCGATGAAACCCTTTGAACTACGAGGTCTTTGATCCATGTCAAGGCATGGTACGTAGGAAGCCTTACAGAGGCTCAAGTCCACCACTCATCGGACCAAGGTCCACCTTCACGTCGGTACGCTGACGATGCCCATAGGACCAAGGTCCACCTTCACGTTGGTTCGCTGACGACATTCATCAGGCCAAGGTCCACCTTCATGTCGGTTTACCGGCACCATCCCGAACTACGCGGACTTTGATTCCCTGCCACGGGGATACGTAGGAAGCCTCTCCAAGGCCCAAGCCCAACCTCACCGTCGCCCCTACGATGGTCCCATTTCACTCCCCCTCCACTCTATTCATCCACCTATCACCCATCCTGATTCTCACCCGGACCATCATATCTCGGTGAAACCATGTTGGTATGCTCCCCTTCACAGCCGCCCATGGGCTGGCCCCGGTATCGGCATCCCTTCAAGGGGAATCCCTCAATCCGATCTATCCTAGATAATGCTCTGATCAGGCTGATCCGTCTCCGCTGGACGTTAAACTCGCGGCATACCCTGTGTTAAACACAGGAAGCTGAGGAAAACCTCAGATATGTGTCTATGGCATATAATTCCCCATGTTCGATGTGGGATGCCTCGGGCTTCCACGCCCTCGAGAAGCCCTGTGACCAGGGATAATAGATAGACATGACAGGTTCCCCAGCATCCAGACACGCTACTGATGCCTCAACGTGACTACTACCCTGACTGAAGGTTGCTGCCCTGACTGGACCCTTTGGAATGTCCCGACAGAAGAAGTGTAATTAACCGGCGTCCATGGAAACATGGCACTGGGAAGAGTTTCACGAACTACGTATTAAATCTATGAGGGAGACCCGGACTAGGTGACGAGTTCTGAGGAGGAGTCCCCAGAAGGAGGAGCCGACATCCCATCATCCCGTTTCGATCAAGGAGCAGACGTCCCTGAACAAGGAGCGAATGCCGCCCACCTTTGGAAAGCGGTAATGCAGGGCAACAAGCGCCGCGCGTCCTCCTCCGCGGATGGACGGATGCATGCACCCTGACGAAAGCATCGGAAACACTAACTTTGGCCGGCACGAGCCTACTGAGAAAGTTAGTTTTTGGCCGTAAATAAAATAATTAAGTGACAATTATTTTATTGTAAAATTCATAACTTCTAAACGGTAACTATAATTGAAAATCTGATAGTACCATTGAGTTCTTTGGGGTGTGTTTCTCCTAGGCAGATCCTAACCTTGACCGCAGTGGGTCGAGGGTGACTGATAATAATTTTCCGAACTTTTTTTCGGGTATGTTCAGTAAACGTACGGGCGATGAGCAAGAGGTAGGGGTTTTATTTTTATTTAACGTATGAACCTTTACCATGTTCTTCCTTTCTCTCAATACGAAGAACAATGGTTATTGTACTTCATACTTGCGAGAACCTATTACTACCACCCTAAACGTGGAGGGTTCGGGCCAAACCAACATGGCCCGACCCATTCATTGTTTTTTTTGTAATGACTCAATGACGTCATGGCAATGATGCAACGCCGACGAAGGCGGTGAACAAAGGACACGCTACCCGCGAACTTCGTGAACTACGCCACCCCCGTAGCCCCCTAGCGTGCACCTGGTGCCCCGCGCCCCTACCGGCGCACCCGCGGCGCCCTTCCGACGCACCCGCAACACCTTGCCGGCGGCCTGCCCGGCGCACCCCGGTGCCCTTTCACACTACCCGGCGCGCCCCCGCGCGCTGCCCGGTGTTTGGCACCCTGCTTAGCACACCTGCGCCCTGCCCGGTGCCCCCGCGACTCACCGGAGCCCAGCCGGCCCACCTGCGCCCCGTGCAGTCTTCCCACTAGCCTCCCAGCCATCGGCCTGCTGAACCGGCCCGCGACGCCCTCGGCGTGTCGCTGGTCGAACCAGCCCGGTCTCCTGGGCCGAGTTACCAAGCCGCCTACGTGGCAGCTATCGGGCTGAACCGCCCTCGTGATCCACTGGGCCGGGCCCAGTGGACTGGGTCAAAACATAGCGGGCTGACTCGCCCAATGGGCCAGGTCATACCCAACGAGTCTGACCGGGTCGACCTAGACTAGGTCAGCCCAGTTTGGGTGAGGCTGAGTTGGTCTGACCGGGTTGGACTGGACCGGGGCTCATTACTGGCCCATTACCTTATTGGGCCATATTTTTGGCACCGGACGTCCGTTTGAAGAACCATCAGCGGCGCCGGTACTCTTGGAGCATAGATGTTCCTTTGAGTATACCCCATGGGATTTCGGTGTATAGTTGAGATACGGCCTGGTTGGTTCGTATAAGAAACTAACCGGGCCCCCGGAACAAAGGGGATGATAACTCATGAACTGAGCATCTGATTGATGCGTCGTCTGTTGCATTAAGACCCCTGTGACGAGGCAGTCCTTTGTGATACTTCTTCATGGGACTTTGTGATACATGGAGTATCAACCAGTGGCTCGTGGAGCAGATCCTCCCGGAGGCGAGCATACAGAGTACGGTGGCCTTGTAGCTGGCTGAGACCTGATGACTGCTTGTCCAATTTGATTCGAAGTGACTTGCAAAGCCCAGTTGAGAGCACTACTTTGTGAGGTGGCAGACCTATGGCGGAGGAGCACTTCTTTGTGAGGTGTCAGACCCACGGTACTAGATAGGAGGAGTACCTCTGTAGGCTATGTGGGGGAGCACTACTATGAAAGGTGGTCGAACCATGGCGGAGGAGCACTACTTTGTGAGGTGGCAGACCCACAGTACTCGATAGGAGGAGTACCTCAACAGTATAAGGTTAGTGAGGGACACCTCAGAGTCGTGACATGACTACTGCACTCGACAGAGGAGGATTTCTCCAGCTGCCGTGTTTTTCGTCATCGTGAATAAAAATCCTGGTTTGAGCTGAGTCAATGACCTTGGTGATTTCCTCATGGTTGAGATGGGTTACTTCATAACTTAGGTATATGTATGGGCATATACCTAAGTAAAGGTTTTCTATTGAGATATTTCTTTGTGGTTTATCCATGTTGGATTAAGAGAGACCTTGAGGGTCTCGGGGTCCCTACTGAGTATCGTTATACTCACCCCTGCACGGGCTATGCTCGCACCTTGTTGTGTTGTATGCAGATGACAGAAAACACTGATCGTGGTTGAGGCTTGTAGAACTGGACGATACCCAGAGGTGGACTTAATTACGAGACGGTACCCGGAGGTGGACTTCATGACTAGATGGTACTCGGAGGTGGACTTCATGACGAGACGGTACCCGGAGGTGAAAGACGGACGTGGAGAGCTGAGGTGGACATATGTACCAACCCTTCAGGTAGGAACTCTGAAGGATGATCCAGGAGCAGCATGACACCTTCCTGCTATCTTGTCTTTTACTTGTACTTTACTATTGGTCTTGTATTTCTGGCCCCCTTTGTACTTTCAACACACTTGTCTTATTTCTTTACTTAGTGTTTTCATCCGCTTGTACTCTGGTTGTGTGTTTGTTTGTGTTTCATAAAGGCAATGCCTTCCCTTTTTATCGGGATTTACACCTTTGCTACTAGTCTTCAGCCTATGGCCTATGGAAGGCGGGCTTAGGGTAGTCATGGCATGGGCCCTGAGGACGGGTCGTGATAAATTGGTGTCAGAGGACGTTGGTTCTACCGCAGAACTTATGACTCTGATATTTTCTCTCTGTGAAGCAATAATGTTAAGCATACCGAGTGTGGTTTTCAGTTCAGGGAGTCCAGTGTTGGTGTGGCAGCCGATGTTTTAATACACCAAGACCTTGACTTCTGATTTCCGACTTATTGCACGAAAACACTGATTACATGTGTCTTTTCAAAAGTTTTCCTTTAAATCAGCTCAAAACAAGTCATCTCACCAGGTATAGTCTTTTGACCATGTCACATCTATTTCTTTCAGGATGCCTCCACGAGGATGACTAGTTGGAGCCCCGAGAGTTATATGTACTGACAGCCCGCCGAGCGACGAGGCCTCAGTACACGGCCCTCTTCTAGTTGAGGCACCAGCGGAGGCACCAGCGGTACTACCACCCGTTGGGCCACCGATGCCACCAGCCCCAGTAGCAGGCAATGCACGCCGCTTGAGCACGCTGCACGAGTTCCAGCGCCAGAGGCCACCCAGGTTCTGGGGAGAGACGGACCCACAGGTGGCTGAGGATTGCCTGGAGGCTGTGGTGAGAGTTTTCAGGCTAGTAAGGACACCAACAGACTTTATGGTGATCCTTGCTGCCAGCCTTCTTCAGGCAGCAGCATGTAGATGGTGGAGCATGATGCTCCAGATGCATGACGAGGTGACACTTCTGTGGGCAGACTTCGAGAGCTTGTTCCGTGCAGAGTTTGTACCATCCACCCTTCGAGCGGTGCATATACAGAAGCTACTGCATCTTCAGCAGGGTAGCATGACAGTGGATCAGTATTCAGCGAGGTTCACCGACCTCTAGCGCTACTCCAATGATATGGTATGAGACCCGTTCTTCAGGGCCCGAACCTTCGATCAGGGGCTCAGGTGAGAGATTATAGCTTCAGTTGTTTCTCACAGCATCCTGACGCAGACGGGGGTGCTGGAGTCAACCCTCTTAGTGGAGAGTTTCCTTGCTGAGCAGTCTCTAGCAGCAGGATCCACTACTAGCTAGTATGTAGTGGAGTCTTCTACAGCTGGTAGTAGACAGATGATGCAGAGGTCTAAGAGGGCCAGACCTACAGGTGGTCGGCCGCATGACTCAGGGTCGGTAGTGTGAGGCACCAATGGGAGTGACAAAGCCAGGCCTGCCATGTTATGTTACACATGCGGCGGACAGGGTCACATGGCTCGTGACTGTCCGAACCACCACTTGGATGATCAGCAGATAGATGAAGGACCTCCCAGGCAAAGGCGGAGGTTCGATCGAGGCGGACCGCAAGGAGCTGGAGACCGAGGCAGGGGAGCTGGCCATGCAGCTGGAGGTGGACGACACTTCGAGGTTTTTCCACCACCACCACCAGGAGGTCCACCCTGACCATAGGGAACAAGTGGACATGGAAGAGCACAACTTCATGCAGCTGAAGCATACGACTATGGAGCTCCAGAAGTAGGGGGACAGGAGCGGGACTTGTTCCAGGCATGGAGGCCTTTGTTCTTGGTGCTTCTAGTTTCCATGATATTATTGTTTGTGGTTGATGTGTGTCTTTGTACTTGAGCTACAGTAATAAAAGACACTTGTCCTTATGAAGTTTTATTTCCTTCCCTTTTGAGTGGTTGATTCTGAGAGGTTCTAGTTAAAACTATTTACTTGACCCTCACTTTTGAGATTCCTACTGGAGGAGACCCAGCTACCACACACTGATGCCGACAGTGTGACTCAACCCTTGGAGGTGAGAGTGATGGCTGGATCTCTTGGTAGTAGCTTCGAGACCCAACGACATCATCCCAGACATGAAATGTACCGTTAATGACAAGATTAACTGTATTAGGAAAAGAACGTGGTTCATCCAGAGGATGATACAAGATTTCTATTTTTTGGAAAAGGGGAAATCTAAGAAGCTCTTGTAAGACTAGAGATGGTGCAGGATATGATGGAAAGGTGCAGATCATCCATGAGCATATGAAGACTGCACAGTGCAGACAGAAGTCCTATGCTGATAGGATATGGAGACCATTGGAGTTTGAGGATGACGACCACGTTTTCTTACGGGTCTCACCTCGACGTGGACTACAGAGATTTGTCTGGGGCGGAAAGTTATCTCTATGCTTCATCTGGCCCTTACACCTCAGTTGCACAGGGTTCATGACGTCTTTCCACATATCTTGGTTGAGGAGGTACATGCACGACCCGACCCACATCATCGATCACGGGGAGCTGGACATCGACGACGGGACGACCTTCCCGGAGGTTCCGGTGGAGATCAAGGATCGACAGGAGCGGGTCCTTTGTGGACGGTCGGTTCCTCTAGTGTGCGTTCTTTGGTAGCACGAGAACATCCAGGAGATCACTTGGGAGCAGGAGGCTCAGATGCGTGCTCGGTACCTCCTTTAGTTTCCCTAGTTTGTGTTATAGCTTTACGGGGACGTAAAGCCCTGAGGTGGGAGTAATGTAAAGACCAATAAATTTCAAGGAATTTTTTTTCATAAATTCTTTGGAATTTTACGAGTACGCAGTTTTTGACGGCACCTGATTCTGAGGCCCGGTGTGCCCGAAATAATTTTCTGAAGTTTTGTTAAGCTTAAATTAACGCGCGTAGGAAATTTTCTTGAAAAAGTGGAATTTATCTTAAACGGTTACTGGGATTAGAAATCTGAGGGCACCGTTGTGCTCAGGATGGTGGGTTTACCCTAGGCGTGACTTAAGTTTAGTCAGCGCAGGCCTCCTGTGAGAAAACCCGAAAATGGCATAACTGTAAATAAAATAATTAAATAAAGTTATTTTATTTTTCAAATTCTTATATCTCACAAAAGTTAACTCGGATTAAAAATCTGAGACCATTGCTGAACTTGTGAGGGTATGCTTCCTTTATGCAGTTACTAACTTTGGACGGTGTGAGCCAACTGAGAAAGTTAGTTTTTGGCCGTAAATAAAATAATTAAGTGAAAATTATTTAATTGTAAAATTCATAACTTCTGAAAAGTAACTAGAATTGAATATCCGAGAGTACCGTTGAGTTTTTTGGGGTGTGTTTCTCTTAGGCAGAGCCTAACCTTGACCGTAATGGGTCGAGGGTGACTGATAATAATTTTCCGAACTTTTTTTTCGGGTACGTTCAGTAAACGTACGAGCGACTAGCAAGAGGTAGGGGTTTTATTTTTATTTAAAGTATGAACCGTTCCCTTGTTCTTCCTTTCTCTCAAAACGAAGAACTTTGATTGTTGTGCTTCATACTTGCGATAACCTATTGCTACCACCCTAAACGCGGAGGGTCTGGGCCAAACAAACATGGCCCGACCCATTCGTTGTTCTTTTTGTAATGACTCCACGACGGCATGGCAATGAGGCGACGAAGACGAAGGCGGTGAAAAAAGGCCGTGCTACCCATGACCTCCATGAACTACGCCACCCCCGCGGCCCCCTGGCGCGCACCCGATGCCCCGCACCCCAGCCGGCGCACCCACGACGCCCTGCCGGCACGCCCGCGGCACCACACACCCTTGTCGGCGTCCTGCCCGGCGCCCCCACCGGCGGCCTACCCGAAACACCACGGCGCCCACGCAATACCATGTCGCGCTACCCGACGCGCCCCCGTGAGCCCCCACACGCTGCCCGGCATTGGGCATCCGCCTGGAGCACCCACGCCCTACCCGATGCACCCGCGGCCAGCAGGAGCCCAGCCGGCCGGCCCGTGCCCCGCGCGGTCTGGTTGCTGTCCTCCTGGTCATCGGCCTGCTGAACAGGCCCGTGACGCCCCCGTGGTGTCGCTGGTCAAACCATCCCGGTCTCTCAGGCTGAGTTACCGAGCCGCCTACGTGGCGACTATCGGGTCGAACCGCCCTCGCGGTCCGCTAGGCCGGGCCCAGGGGACCGGGTCAAAACATAGCAAGCTGACTCACCCAATGGGCCGGGTCAGACCCATCGAGTCTGATCGGGTTGACCCAGACCAGGTCGGCCTATTTTAGGTTAGGCTGAGTTAGTCTGACCGGGTCGGACCGGACCTGGGCTCATTACTGGCCCATTACCTTCTTGGGCCATATCTTTGGCATCGGACATCCGTTTAAAGAACCGCCAGCGGCGCCGGTACTCTTGGAGCATAGTCGTCCCTTTGAGTATACCATGTGGGAGTTTGGAGTATATTTGAGATACGGCCGAGTTGGTTCGTAAACGAAACCAACCGGGCCCTCAGAATAAAGAGGCTAATAACTCACGAACCAGGCGTCCGATTGATGCGCCATCTATTGCGTTAAGACCCATGTGACGAGGCGGTCCTTTGTGATACTTCTTCATGGGACTTTGTGATACTCGGTCTATCAACCAGTGGCTCGTGGAGCAGATCCTTCCTGAAGGTGAGCATACAGAGTATGGTGACCTTGTAGCTAGCTGAGACCTGATGACTGCTTGTCCAATTTGACTCAGAGTGACTTGCATAGCCCAATGGGGAGCACTACTTTGTGAGGTGGCAGACCCATAGTAGAGGAGCACTACTTTGTGAGTTGGCAGATCCGCGGTACTCGACAGGAAGAGTACCTCTGTAGGCTATTTGGGGGAGCACTACTATGTGAGGTGGCAGACCCATGGCGGAGGAGCACTACTTTGTGAGGTGGCAGACACGCGGTACTCGACAGGAAGAGTACCGTAGCAGTCTAAGGTTAGTGAGTGACACCTCAGAGTCGTGACAGGAGTACTTCACTCGACGGAGGAGGATTTCTCCAGCATCCGTGTTTTTCTTCATCGTGAATAAAAATCCTGGTTTGAGCTGAGTCAATGAACTTTGTGTTTTCCTCATGATTGAGATGGGTTACTTGATAACTTAGTTATATGTATGGGCATATATCTATGTAAATTTTATCTATTGAGATATTTATTTGTGGTTTATCCTTGTTGGATTTAGTTAGACCTTGAGGGTCTCGGGGTCCCTACTGAGTATCGTTATACTCACCCCTACACGGGCTATGCCCGCACCTAGTTGTGTTGGATGTAGACGACGAAAAACACTGATCATGGTTGAGGCTTGTTGAACTGGACGTTACCCGGAGGTGGACTTCACGACGAGATGGTACCCAGAGGTGACTTCATGATGAGACGGTACTCGGAGGTGGACTTCATGACGAGACGGTTCCCGGAGGTGACAGACGGAGGTGGAGAGATGAGGTGGAAATATGTACCTACCCTTCTAATAGGAACACCGGAGGATGATCCAGGAGCATCTTGACACCTTCCTGTTATTTTTTCTTTTCCTTTTAATTTACTGTTGGGCTTGTATTTCCGCCCCGCTTTGTACTTTCAACACACTTATCTTATTACTTTACTTAGTGTCTTCTTCCGCTTGTACTCTGGTTGTGTGTTTGTTTTCGCTTCATAAAGGCAATGCCTTATATTTTTATCGGGATTTACACCTTTGGTGCTACTCCCCAGCCCCAGGCGTATGGAAGGCGGGCTTGGGGTATTCATGGAACGGGCCCCGAGGACGGGTCGTGACAAATTGTTATCAGAGGACGTCGGTTCTACCGCAGAACTTATGACTCTGATATTTTATTTCTGTGAAACAATAGTGTTAAGTGTACCAAGTGTGGTTTTCAGTTCAGGGAGTCCAGTGTTGGTGCGGTAGCCGATGTATCCATACACCAGGACCCTGACTTCTGATTTCCAACTCAGTGCATGAAAACAATGATTACGTGTGTGTTTTAAAAAGTTTTCCTTCAAATCAGCTCAAATCAGGTCAGCTCACCAGGTATAGTATTTTGACCACATCACATCTGATTCTTTTAGGATGCCTCCCCGAGGACAACCAGTTGGAGCCCCGAGAGTTGTACGTACTGACAGCCCGCCGAGCGACGAGGCCTCAGTACATGGCCCTCTTCCAATTGAGGCACCAGCGGTACTAACACCCGTTGGTCCACTGATGCCACCAGCCCTAGTAGCAGGCGATGCACGCCACTTGAGCGTGATGCACGGGTTCCAGCGCCCGAGGCCACCCAGGTTATGGGGAGACACGGACCCACATGCGGATGAGGATTGGCTGCAGGCTGTGGTGAGAGTCTTTAGGCTAGTAGGGATGCCAACAGACTTTATGGTGATCATTGCTGCCATCCTCCTTCAGGAAGCAGCAGGTAGATGGTGGAGCCTGATGTTTCAGATGCATGACGAGGTGAAACTTCTATGGGAAGACTTCGAGAGATTGTTCCATGTATAGTTTTTACCATCCACCCTTCGAGCGGTGCATATACAGGAGCTACTACATCTTCAGCCGGGTAGCATAACAGTGGCGCAGTATTCAGCGAGGTTCACTGACCTCTCACGCTACTCTAATGATATGGTACGAGACCTATTCTTCAGGGCCCTGACCTTCTAGTAGGGGCTCAGGTGAGAGATTAGAGTTTTAGTTGTTTCTCACAGCATCCTGACGCAGACAGGGTTGTTGGAGTGAGCCCTCTTAGTGGAGAGTTTCCTTGCTGAGTAGTCTCCAGCAGCAGGATCCTCTACTATCTGGTATTCAACGGAGTCTTCGGCTGTTGGTAGTAGACAGACGATGCAGAGGTCCAAGAGGGACAGACCTATAGGTGGTCGGCCGCACGACTCAGGGTCGGTAGTGTGAGGAACCAAGGAGAGTGACAGATCTAGACCTGCCATGCAATGTTATACGTGCAGCAGACATGGTCACATGGCTTGTGACTGTCCGAACCACCGCTCGGATGATCAGCAGATAGATGAAGGAACTCCCAGGCAGAGGCAAAGGTTCGATCGAGGTGGACCGCAAGGAGATGGAGACCGAGGCAGGGGAGCGGGCCGTGCAGCTGGAGGTGGACGACGCTTCGAGGTGTTGCCACCACCACCACCAGGAGGTCCACCCAGACCACAGGGAATAGAAGGACATGGAAGAGCAGAACATCATGCAGCTGAATCATATGCCTATGGAGCATTGGAAGTAGGGGGACAAGAGCAGGTCTAGTTCCAGGCATGGAGGCCTTTGTTCTTGGGGCTTCTAGTTTCCAGGATGTTGTTGTTTGTTGTTGTTGTGTGTCTTTGTACTTGAGCTGCAGTAATAAAAGACACTTGTCCTTGTGATGTTTGCTTTCCTTCCCTTTTGAGTGGTAGATACTGAGAGGTTCCGGTTAAAACTGGTGACTTGACCCTCACTTTTGAGATTTCTACTGGAGGATACCCATGACCACACAATGATGCCGACAGTGTGACTCAACCCTTGGAGGCGAGAGTGATGGTTGGATCTCTTGGTAGCAGCATTGATGCCTTATGACGTCATGCAAGACATGAAATGCACCGTTTATGTCAGGATTGACTGTATTAGGTAAAGAACGTGGTTCATCCAGAGGATGAGACACGATTTCTCTTTTTCGGAAAAGGGGAAATCTAAGAAGCTCTTGTAAGACCAGAGATGGTGCAGGATATGATGGAGAAGGTTTAGATCATCTATGAGCGGATGAAGATTGCACAGTGCAGACAGAAGTCCTATGTTGATAGGAGACAGAGACCACTGGAGTTTGAGGATGGAGACCACATTTTCTTATAGGTCTCACCTCGACGTGGACTACAGAGATTTGTCCAGGGAGGAAAGTTATCTCCATGCTTCATCTGGCCCTTCCACCTCAGTTGCACCTAGTGCATGACGTCTTTCCATGTATCTTAGATGAGGAGGTACGTGCACGACCCGACCCACATCATCAATCACGGGGAGCTGGACATCGACGACGGGAAGACCTTTCCGGAGGTTCCGGTGGAGATCAAGGATCGACACGAGTGGGTCCTTCGTGGATGGTTGGTTCCGCTAGTGCGCATTCTTTGGTAGTACGAGAACATCCAGGAGAGCAATTGGGAGCAGGAGGCTCAGATGCGTGCTCGGTACCTCCTTTAGTTTCCCTAGATTGTGTTGTAGCTTTACGGGGAAATAAATCCCTGAGGTGAGAGTAATGTAAAGACCCGTAAATTTTAAGGATTTTTTTTCTTAAATTATTTGAAATTTTACGAGTACGCAGTTTCTGAAGGCACCTGATTCTGAGGCCCGGTGTGCCCGGAATAATTTTCTGAAGTTTGTTTAAGCTTAAATTAACACGCGTAAGCAGTTTTCCTGAAAAAGTGTAATAAATCATAAACGGTTACTCGGAACAGAAATCAGAGGGAACTATTGTGCTCAGGATGGCAGGTTTACCCTAAGCGTGACTTAAGTTTAGTCAACATAGGCCTCTTGTGAGAAAACCCAAAAATGGAAAAACTGTAAATAAAATAATTAAATCAAGTTATTTTATTTTTCAAATGTATATAACTCACAAATGGTAACTCGGATTAAAAATACGAGACCACCGTTGAACTCGTGACCGTATTCTTCCTTTAAGCAGATACTAACTTTGGCCGGCACGAGCTACCTGAGAAAGTTAATTTTTGGCCGTAAATAAAATAATTAAGTGACAATTATTTTATTGTAAAATTCATAACATCTAAACGGTAAATCAAATTGAAAATCCAAGAGTAATGTTGAGTTTTTTGGGGTGTGTTTCTCCTAGGAAGAGCCTAACCTTGAACGCAGTGGGTCGAGGGTGACTGATAATAATTTTCCGAACTTTTTTTCAGGTACGTTCAGTAAACGTACGAGCGATGAGCAAGAGGTAGAGGTTTTATTTTTATTTAAAGTATGAACCTTTCCCATGTTCTTCCTTTCTCTCAAAATGAATAACGGTGGTTGTTGTGCTTCATACTTGTGAGAACCTATTGCTACCACCCTAAACCCGGAGGGTCCGGTCCAAACCAAGATGGCCCGACCCATTCGGTGTTCTTTTTGTAATGACTCCATGACGGCATGGCAATGAGGCGACGACGACGAAGGAGGCGAACAAAGGCTACGCTACCCAAGACCTCCAGGAACTACGCCACCCTCGCGGCCCCCTATCGCGCAACCGGTGCCCCACGCCCCTGCCAGCGCACCCGTGGCGCCCTGTCGGTGCACTCGCGGCGCCCTACCGGTGCACCCCGGCACCCCGCACCCTTGCCGGCGTCCTGCCCAGCGCCCCTGCCGGCGACCTGTCTGGCACACCCCGATGCCCCCGCGGTGCCCTGTCACGCTACCCGGCGCACCCCCGCACGCTGCCCGGCTTTCGGCACCTTACCTGGCGCACCCGCGCCCTGCCCGGTGCCCCCGCGGCCAGCCGGAGCCCAGCCGGCTCGCCCGCGGCCCGCGCGTTCTTCCCACTGGACTCCCAGTCAACGGCCTGCTGAACCGACCTGCGACACCCCCACGACGTCGCTAGTCGAACTAGCCCGGTCTCTCAGGCCGAGTTACCGAGACGCCTACGTTGCGGCTATCGGGTCGAACCGCCCTCGCGGTCCGCTAGGCCGGGCCCAGTGGACCGGGTCAGAACTTAGTGGGATGACTCACCCAATGGGCCGGGTCAGACCCAGTGAGTCTGACCTAGTCGACCCAGACCAGGTCGGCCCAGTTTGGGTTAGGCTGAGTTGGTCTGACCGGGTCGGACCGGACCCAGGCTCATTACTGGCCCATTACC
The DNA here is from genome assembly GCA_963277665.1 of Viscum album. Lineage (NCBI taxonomy): Eukaryota > Viridiplantae > Streptophyta > Magnoliopsida > Santalales > Viscaceae > Viscum > Viscum album. Next base: position 685,920,736 of record OY728129.1, on the reverse strand, counting down.
TTCTTTGGCCATGTCTTTGGCATCGGACGTCCGTTTGAAGAACCGTCAGTGGCACCGATACTCTTTGATCATAGCCATCCCTTTGAGTATACCCCATGGGAGTTCAGGGTATAGTTGAGATACGACCGGGTTGGATCGTATACAAAACCAACCAGGCCCCCGGAAGAAAGAGGCTAATAACTCACGAAGAGGGCGTTCGGTTGATGTGCCATCTATTGCGTTATGACCCCTGTGACAAGGCGGTCCTTTGTGATACTTCTTCGTGGAACTTTGTGATACTTGGAGTATCGACTAGTGGCTTGTGGAGCGGATCCTCCCGGAGGTGAGCATACGGATTACAGTGACCTTGTAGCTGGCTGAGACCTGATGACTGCTTGTCCAATTTGATTTGGAGTGACTTGCATAGCCTAGTGGGGAGCACTACTTTCTAAGGTGGTAAAACAATGGTGGATGAGCACTACTTTGTGAGGTGGTAGACCGGCAGTACTCGACAGGAGGAGTACCTCTATAGGCTATAAGGGGGAGCACTACTGTGTGAGGTGGCAGACCAATGGCGGAGGAGCACTACTTTGTGAGGTGGCAGACCTATGGTACTCGACAGGAGGAGTACCTCAGCAGTCTAAGGTTAGTGAGTGACACCTCGGAGTTGTGACAGGACTACTACACTCGACAGAGGAGGAGTTCTCCAGCAGCCATGTTTTTCATCATCGTGAATAAAAATCCGGGATTGAGCTGAGTCAGTGACCTTTGTGTTTTCCTCATGATTGAGATGGGTTACTTGATAACTTAGGTATATGTATGGGAGTGTACCTAAGTAATGGTTATCTATTGAGATATTTCATTGTGGTTTACCTTGTTGGATTTAGTGAGAACTTGAGGGTCTAGGGGTCCCTACTGAGTATCGTTATACTCACCCCTGCATGGGCTATGCCCGCACCTTGTTGTGTTGGATGCAGACGATGGACACCACTGATCGTGGTTGAGTCTTGTAGAACTGGACAGTACCCAGAGGTGGACTTCACAACGAGACAGTACCGGGAGGTGGAATTCATGACGAGACGGTACTCAGAGGTGGACTTCAGGATGAGACGGCACCCGGAGGTGACATACGGGCGTGGAGAGCTGAGGTGGACATATGTACCTATCCTTCAGGTAGGAACTCCGGAGGACGATCTAGGAGAAACTTGACACCTTCCTTCTATTTTGTGTTTTCCTTGTACTTTGCTGTTGGTCTTGTGTTTCCGGCCCCCTTTGTACTTTAACCACACTTGTCTTATTTCTTTACATAGTATTTTCTTCCGCTTGTACTCTGGTTGGGTGTTTGTTTGCATTTCATAAAGGCAATGCCATCCCTTTTTATCAGGATTTACGCCTTTGGTGCTAGTCAGCAGCCCCTGGCCTATGGAAGGTGGGCTTGGGGTAGTCATGGCATGGGCCCCGAGGACGGGTCGTGACAAAATATCAATTGTGTGTACGATGAACTAACACCTCACGAATAGTTGAACCTTATTTTCCAGCAATTCCTCTCATGGATGGATATAATTAATGATTTATCATAGGTATAAGATATTTATTACAAAACTAAAAATATTTAATTATAATAAAACATCTACCTCCTAACCTTTCTATCTATTTAAAAATGCTGTGTCTCCCATGTGTACATTTTCTCTACTACCTCCATGATTTGATGTGATACATTTGTCATTTTATTTTAATATGGGTTGTAATAAGGTTAGACTTTATAATTATATATGATATGTATGAAATAATAATTATTCTGAAATTTTGATATATTATTTATCTTTCTACAATCCCATCCATTGAAAAAAATTTAAACAATGTTCATTCGTATGTATGCCCAACCATCTCCATGAATGGTGTAATTCATTTTCTATATATAACATTAATAGATTAATATAAAAAAGTTACAATGATTATATATGATATTTTTATTATCTTTTTAATTGATGATATTAGTGAATCATGATTAAGGTAAATGTATTGGATCTATAAATTCTAAGCGTACACTAAAATGAAGCAGTTATTAAATGAAATATGAATTTAACAATTAATTGTAAATAAATGGGTAATAAAAGAACATAATTTAACAATATATATTTTTATATATGTGATTATGTGTCTGAAATTAATTTAATATATAAAATTATTTATTATATTGTATGTTCAAATTTTTATGAATAAATCCATGAATCGTGGTAATGGATTTATGGTCTCTATTTTATTTCGGAGAGACATATTCCATATTATATACTTGTTTATTTTTTCTGGTGTATATAATACTCATTTTATAATTGATTTAATTAATACAATTCTTTTAATTATACATTATTTTTCAATTCATGTTATATTTTAATGAGGTTATGAATCAAAAGTATGTACGTTGGAAATGGGTTTTCACCAAAAATTTCATTACATGGGACACAAACCATATTAAACACCTATTTTTTTATATAATTATTTTGATGAAATTTATGATTATTATCATGAAACTTATTGGATATAAATATCCATATATTATTCTTTCTTCCTGAAACTTACAATTAAAATATTACCCAAGTGGTAAAAATTGTATGTTGTAGTCTCATTGTTTATCAGGATTGTTTATGATTATGTATTTCATTATGAAATATTATGATATACCCATCAATAAAATCATATATTCTCATTTACTTAGGTTATATAGGGAGAGTAAATTTCTTTCATTCACATTCAATGCTTAAAGGATAATAGTGTAAAAGATAAATTTTTTAATAAAAATAGTCTTATCTTTCCCTTTTTGGTATATTGTTTCCCTTCCATTTTCATTTTTTCTAAAAAATATATTATAGAAACATTTTAATATTATACATTATTTTTTTAATGTAATATTAACCCAAGCCTAATTTCTTAAAATGTTTTTTAAAAGCGGAATTCATTTCATTTTCCAAATGTGGTACTCTTTATTTTTGTACAAAAAATGAGAAAGGAGTCTTCATTTTAACTTGTATAGTGTAAATGGGTTTTTGTACTGTCATAACCACTGAATCACAAAATGTTTCCCATATATATTTCCATGGGTTTTTTAAATATTATTTTTACCTAATATTTTAGGAAAAATATGAATTTTATGAAGCAATTTCAAACTGAAAAGGGTATTTTTCCAAAGAAATGAACCAAGTAGTAATTCAATACATTTTAAATCTTTGATGCAATAAATTGATTTTATTGAATCCTTAATAAGAGTATTATCCAATTATACAATCAATACTCTTTTTCTAGAAAGTTTATGTTGGAGATGACATGATTTTTATGAAACCCATTTCTTGTCCATAGTTTTTCCATGATGAAATGATGTAATGTTCATGAATCACATTTATTTAATAGAGGTATTATTATGATGAATTGTGTATATAACCCATTCCTTTTAAAACATTAGGATATAATTACTTCATTAAGATATTTTAACCCAAAATTGTATAATTTTTATTATGTGATGGGTGGGAACTATATCCCTATAAAATGATCGGGTTACTGACTCATATCTTTTAGGATAAGTATGACAAGAATGGGGAGTGAAGATATTTTAATAAGGGAATTTTTCCACTATGTTAGTCATGGGATTGGACCATGAATACTACAATGGTTTTGGGAGTGAACCCAAATCTCTCTAATAGTCGTGTAAGTGAACCTATTGTACTATGATCATTTTAGGAGTGAACCAAATCCACTATAATAGTCAGGTACATGATTCTAGACTACTAAGAAATTGATTTTCTATTATTACTTGTATGAGAAAATACCATGACCTTTTCTTATTTTATTCTTTTATAGCTCATGTTCCTTGATTTTATTATGATTTTTTTCTTATGAACTATAAAGATTAATTCCATAACTCAATATTATTATCATTGATTAGTATGTTATGGTTTTTAAATTGTAATATCATGTTCTCATTGACTTACGATTAGGATATGAATATGCTATCATTTCTATATCACTTCTATATGCTTACTAATCCCATAAGTTTACCGTTTATTGTGTTTATTTTCCCCATGATATAAAGAAAGGTATTATGTGTGATATTTATACAAAGGGTTCTAGTTTTTTCATAACACAATGGGAGATGATGTAGTTCACTTATGAACCAGGTGTTTTTGTAACCAAGATTCTAACGAGATTAAACCTTTATAGTCCTCAGGAAGGTATATTTGAGATATATTTAATATTATTTTCTTAATATCTAATATCAATGAATAAAAATTCAGTGTTTCTATATTTGGTATCATAGGATAAGATTTTTACACTTCTGAAATTAGTATGAGAAAAAAATAGTGATAACCCAATGGATAAGTCTTTGTATATGGAAATATCTTGTATCTTTGGTAGTGGATATAATGTGTAGTTTCCGTCAAATTACATCCATGTCTGGATATTAGAATTGATTTTGGACTAGTTATAGTTGTACTTATGGGTAATTACTCCAAAAATTCTATATTTTCCTTTGACGTGATGATTACCCGGTGCATGTTAAAGAGCCATGCTACATACCTAGTCTGAAACTCCCATGGGATATGATTTAAAAATTAAAAATCTATTTAAAAACAATCTAGAAGGATTCGAATATATACTAAAGATGAATTAACTTTGATAAAAATAAGGTGTTAAATATTTATAGGAATGTGACTAGATTTATAAATTCTATGCATTATATTTGATGATTGATCAATTGATTAATGATGTTTGAGGGTCAATAAATCCATTTTTTACAAAGGGATTTATAATCGAACAATTAAATTGGGGAGGGGATAGGTACCCTAAAATATTGATGTATATTATTTTGTAGTATTTATATAAATATTCTATTTTGATGAAATGTCTCTAGGAATAATAAATTTTATCCATAGTGATTGGATGTTCAGTTAGTAGAGAAAACCCCTAATGGAATGATGGTCAAAACTCTGATAGAGGTGGTGTCCTAGAACCAACTATTGTCAGTTTAATTAAAGGATTATTTGATGTATTAAATGTTTACTTAAATATCATATTACATATTTTTCATTATTATTCATGACCATAATGTAATAATGTCTCAGTGTATTCATCACAGTTATAAGGTCATAGTTGTTCCCCGCTGTGATGAGAACCGTGAAGTGCTATGACAATATTCATTAAATAGTTTTATGGTTAGATAGAAAAATATGATGGGACACAAAATATATATACCTTCAAGTTAATGTACTCATAATAATAGGGGAATACTTCTCATGATGTTCGCACTTGGTATTCTCCGTGATGGGAGATTATGATAATATACCTTCTAGTATGAATTTTTCATGGTTTGATGTCACTGGATATTCGTATATACAATCATTGTAATGGTACATAGACATTATGATTATCATTAATTCATGTCGTGAATCACGCACATATATTTTCTGATGAAAAAATTCATTCCATATGATGGAGGGAAGTCAGGTACATAGGGTGTGTCATGAATAAAATGTAATTAATGGATAACTCAAAAAAGGTTTTGTCCCTTCCCCATTTATTGAAGTTTATATCTTCTACCATTGATTTAAATAAAACAATATCCCTAAATTCCATTTCTAGGGTGTAACTAAGAGTTTATTTCAGATAGTCAAAGAATGAGGTATCAAACATATAGGTTGATGACACTGTCATGAAACCTCAGTGATGAGATTATTTGAAAAATGGATTATATTAACTAGTGATAATTCGTTTGTGGTTTTCAAAATTATGATTTTTTTTCTTTGCCTTTGGTGCCTTGACCTATTGTTAGACAATAATCATGGATTATTGGCATGCCCGCCTAATGCCAATAATAATGAATCCAAGTAGGTCACACACTAAGTGTTTCTGGTTGTCTCGACAAAATTCTTTTTGAATTTAATTAATGGAATAAATATTATTCTAAATACCAATGAATAATATTATTTATGTTATATTTATCACATAAATTAAATAAATATTTATTCATCAGATTGTGAATAAAATTTATTTATTTATTTTATAGAATATTAAATAAATATCTATTAACTATTTTAAGAAAAAAATTATTTAACAGAATATAATATTTACTTGGGTGCTCAATAAATACAAGGGGACTTCATACAGACCAATACTGTGTTCAATGATAAAATAAATGTTTACAAGTTTGTAAATATTATTTATCAATTTTGTGTATGTTTCCTAAACACCAAATTGTAATATTATTATTAATATTTTATATGACGGGATTTCATTAAATGTTATTATTATATTTTATGGCTATTATACAATTAAATTTTCTATGAAAATCCTAGATCTAGGAATCGATCGATACATCTACTGTGTCATTCATTTAGATCCAATTCCAAGTTTGGGAATAGATAATTATTGAACACAATGAATTCCCTCTCGAATCCTCCTCCTCTCTCCATATTAATAATGAGAATCCCAAGAGATAATTTCATCAAGACCAAAGAATGAGATATCATTAACGAACCAAAGAAGACATTCGATTTTCTACACTAGCACTCCCAGAATGAGTGGCATTACTCAGAGACCATTGAAGAACATGTGGATTACTTCTAGGGGATTATACAAATTGATCCTCACAAGTGAAATGAAGGAAATCGAAAAAGGACATTTTGGATGATAAAAAATCATCAACATTGAATTTCTTAAGAACATGTATTTTTTCAGATATTAGATGAATTAATTATAAATTTAAATTGTAAGATCCTAGATCTAGGTTTCTGGATATGATTTTTAAAATAAAATCTAATATATCACCCACCAACACACATTTCCGCTACACCCGTAACCAATAAGTAGTATCAAAGCGGTCACATTAAAAATTATAATTATTTATTTGATTTTTGATTTATGAATAATGGTGGTTAGATTTAATTTAATGTTATTTATTTAGTATTTTGATTTGAATTAACATGTTATAGATATATTAATCATGTTCGATAAGTGTTTAATTTTCTTAAAAGCATAAGAACAAATAAATTACGACCATATATGCCATTAGGATGTACCAAATCATTGTCCAATAAATTAGGGTTACACAACATGGGGCCGGAGCACACACTGTATACCCATGTAAAATGTATCTAGATGCACCGAGTAATTAATTACATATGATTTTTTTCCTAAATATCGGGTGTTTAGTGGGATAAATTGGCACATAAGAATTAGATACAAGTGTGTAATTGGCATGTACACACCATGTAGTCTGGACTAAGCATCACACTGAAGCCATAGGATTGTTAATTGGATATACAGAAATAGATGTACAAGGTTTGTTGCTGCATCTACACACCGCGTACTCTCCTATTAATAGAAAAAATTATAATTATATTAAATTTAAAATTACTGCATTGACACCCTATTTGATTGATTCATACAACATTTTCTGTTTGACAAATTATTAATGGTATTAATTAATTTTAAAATACTCATTTAATTTATTTTAATTAATATGTAATTATTGTTTCTTATATTTATTTTACCAAAATAAATTAAATGTGGTTATCTCCAAATAAGTTTGTATTATCATTAAGATGAATTGGAATTAATTAATTCATACTTATTTATCTTATATAATAAAATAATGAATTAATGGATTCTATCCATTTATGTTTTCGTATTCGTTCCATGTGTGACCATTCATGAGTTTGATGAAGACCAATGTATGTGATGTAATTTATTTAATTAAATTTATTGTGTGGTTTTCATTTATTTTATATTAAATTAGAAGATGTCATGTGAGTCATCCCTCCCTCTATTATTATGTAGGCCTTGTATGTGCATGGATATTTTTGTAATTAATTTTAGAAAAAAAAATTTCCAATAACCTTCATGTGAGTAATAACAATTTTTAATTAATGTAGCATCATATGGTGCATGGGGACAGTTCAAGATAGAACCATAATGAATCCAAGCATAGTGATACATAGGTGGACACATGGACTGTTTTACCTCATGCAACGTTTGATATAAGTAGTTATTTCCCCTAGTTCATATGTTTATTAAATGTCCGCTCATTAAATAATACATTAGATATTCTCTTGATCATGACATTTATTTATTTAATTATTTTCTATCTAATGAAGTAAAATTATATTTATTGATTCAAGACCAAAATCAAATAAATTAATGAATTAATATACAATGAGGAAATTTAAATAAAATTGATTATTTGTAAATATCATATCCAAATATGGTTAATTAATTAAGTAGAAATACAACTAAATATTTCCAAGACATTTAAATGATAAAACAAGATAAAAATATGTTCATAATGCAATAAAATCCATCAATTTAATATTATGTCGCACTAAGAATTCATTTACATGATTAAGAACAAAACTCAATAGAACTATGTGTTTGACCAAACCATTTTGGGGAAACATACTATTATATAAAGAGTTCATATGAATGTATTGGGTTCACTTTAACAATTTAGATCAAGAATAGTAGCCCTTTCTAGACTTGGTGTAATTTGGAGGCATGTTTGGAGAAAATCCATGTTAGGATATCTAAATTTGGGAGTCCACAAAATGGATCAAGTAGCTATAATCCCACTGTTGTCAAAGAATTTCCCACATAAATACCATCAAAATATATTGACCAATCATTTTTAGGGATATAAAAAGGGGAATATATATCATTTCAACTATAATGTCCTATAATGTAGAAATTCCAATTTCAATAGTGTGGCAGATTGGGAGATGATAAAATAAGGAGAGATTAAATCATATCAAGTAGGTTTTTCTCACAAAACCTGTAATCAAGAAAATTTCTAATAATATTCTATTTTAATTAGAGAATAAAATTACAAGATCATCATTATCATGATCAATATTGGGTAATGAAAATATCCTCACAGGAAGTAAATTCCATGAGTGGTTTAGATGTCATCGTGTTATTCTACACCATGAACCGAAGTCATACATGATATAATCTTCAATGCCTAATATGCTAACTCGAGAGGTGAGTGATGAAGAGTTAATAGTCCACGGAAAACAACGAATGACACCATCGATATTCAATGTATGATGTTTTCATCTATGTCTAGTGAACTCAAGAAGTCTCACAAAACCATTGATGTGTATAAAATTATTAAGCACCTCTATGGTATTTACAAGGAGAAAGCAAGAAAAGAACAATTTTAGATTTCCAAAGTTCTGTTTGATTTTATTCTTCAAGTGGGTTCCCCATCTAGGCCTCAAATAGTCATACTCATTAGCTGCATTGAGCACCTAGAGATTATAAGGTTTACACACCACAAATAACTAGTAATGATCTCATTTAATAATTTCTCCCAATGTGCTAATCTGGTTTTGTTGTGAACTTTAACATAAACCACATTGAGAATTATCTATTAGATATATCTATCCTCCTTCTCTAGGTAGATATTGATATGAAGCCCAAATAGTATTCTATCCTTACGGTTACTAAATATAAAGGTAATGAAAAGATATTTAAGACCAAAGATTCTTCATCACCATTCAAGAAGAATAAGATCATAGGGAAATCAAAGGAACATGATGTTGTCTATTTCTCATGTGGAAATAAGGGACATTAGAAGAAAACCAGCACCCAGCTAAAGAAGAAAGGGAAAATTTCATGTGCATCTTTCATTGATTGTAATTTATCTATTTCTATAAATTGGTTATTAGATGTAGTTTTTGGGGACCATATACATATTCAAATACAATATCCAAGTAGACTTAGAAAATTTGACTGAGGGGTGGTAGATCTACAGGTATCCTATGGATCTAAACATACTGTTGTAGCTATAAGGGACTACCACCTTACATTATCGTTAAAAATGTTATTGGTTTTAAAGGGTTGTTATTATGTGCCTTCAGTTACGAAAAAATTACATCTGTATCCATAATAGATACAAATGGATTCATTTTAATGTTTGGAAATATTTGTTTCATAATATTTAATGTTATCATTTTTTACATTATGGCACATTTACATAATGGTCATTAGGTGTTGGATTACATGATCCACATAATGGAAATCAATAATGATGTTACTTCACATGACTCATACCCCACAGAACATTAGAATTGATAGAATTAAATCAAGATGGATATTGATATTCATTCGAACTAAAACCACATGGTATATGCCATGCATGTTTACAAGTTAAAATGAATAAATCCCAATTTATTTTGAAAGGGAATGGTCAAATAGCATCTTGAATTAGTTCATACCGATGTTTGTGGACCATCTTCTTTTGAACCAAGGGGTGGGTTCATATAATTCATAACTTTTATTATTGATTTGATTAGATATGAATATATTAACATAAGGAGGTATAAGTTAGATTATTTTGATGAATTCAATGAATAAAATAATAATGTTTAAAACCATCATGTTTGTAAGATTAAGAAACTATGCTCAAATAGAGGATAATAATATATTAATTTAGAATTCATTGATTACATACAAGAGTTTGGGAACCTATCCCAAATCACTCCTCCTTACACACCTTAGTGGAATTGTGTATGAGAAATGAGTAACCGCACCTTGTTGGACATGGTGACATCAATGACGACTTATGAAAGTATTCCATTATCCTTTTGGAGATATTCACTACAAACAGTGGCACACATACTTAACCAATAACCAACTTAATCGAAAGCTGGTATTCCAGGAGAATTTTGGCATGGAGGAAAACTCATGTTATCATATTATTATGTGTTGGGAAGTGAAGAGTTGGTTAAGGCCTCTTCAGGTAGCAAACATGAACCCCAAGAAAAAAATTGAACCTTTATAGGATTCCCTAAGAAAACAAGGGGTTATTACCTATAAAACCCCTCACAAAAAATGGTTATAGTGGAAGACACACCATATTCTTTGAGAGGGAGAACATATCCGAAAGAAGATATTGGGTGTGAGATAAACCTCGATGCAGCCGAAAATCAAGGAAAACACAAGTTGATAATGATCAAATTCCACAAAGGCATATGGAAGAAGAAATAGTTCCAGATACACAAGAATTGTTTAGGAGTACAATAGAGATTAGAGAACTAGAATGATATGGTTTTATAGTTACAGTGTATAGTGACTCATTATTAGTTGATAATAATTATCCTCGAACCTATAATGAAGTATTAAGTGGAACATATGTAACCAAGTGGAAAGAATCCATGAATTCTGAAATGGATTCCATGTAATAAAATGAAGTCTATATTTTGGTAGACACTTCTGTGGATGTAAATCATATTGGTTGAAAATGGTAATTCTATAAGAATCTAGACATGGAAGGACATGTTAGTACCTATAATGAATTACTGGTTTCAAAAGGGTTTAAACTGAATCAAGGTATTTTTTATGATGAAACCCTTCTACCAGTTAATATGCTGAATTATTTCATAATTATATATTTCATTTTGGCTTACTGAAAGCACGGACGATTGTCATCTATCGACCATTCAAGGTTCCGGTGCTCTGCTAATGTGTATAGCAGCACTCGGGTTGAATCCTCGGCGATGATACTTTGTAATAGTCGTTTGTTTTTAGTTGATTGTATTTTGATTAGGGGGGTTTGTTTGCAGAGCTTAGTTGAAATGATTTATGGATGATGTTTGATTTACCAAATTGATAAAGATTGGGGTGAGTTCATCATTGGGGAGTTAAGCATGTGATATCCTTGAGCCTTACTTTGTATTGCATTAAATTAACACACATGTCATAAGTTGACGTTGATTGGAATTCCTAAGTGTGAAGGCTTTAATCCAAGCCTTAACTTAACTTAGGGTTCTAATCTCAATCAAAACTTATTTATGGTAGTGTATTTATGGTTCCAATAATCCATGGAAACCACTCGTTAAACAAAACATATCATTAATCCATGACATATTAAGTTTAACATACATAATATTAATTTAAAGAATACTCATCGAGCAAAACTCTCAATCACTTAACATCCCCGAATTATAACTCACTCCAATGAGAGATTTACTCAGCCATTTGGATGTTTTATATTCTGGTTAAAATAATTATGATGATAAATTAAGAATAGAATAAAAAGAAAGGGATTAGAAAAGAGTGGTACGTTGACACACACACATGAACGATGATGATAATTAAAAACGGATTTTCGACTGAATGAGGAAGCAAAAGAAGGGAAGGGGATTCAACTGAATTTAAACTATTTTAAGAACATAAATATTAAACTACAGAAGGTGGATGAGAATAAGAGATATTGAAGAAGTAACTTGCATTAAAACAGAATTACAAAGAAAGGACTTACAAAATTACAAAAACGAAGAACACAAAAGTAAGTGAAAACAAAGAGAGGAGGAAAGGTCTCTCAAGTAAAAACTTGAGTATGGCAGGTCCTCCCAAGCCTTTGGAAAAGCTTTGGTCGTGCCAATATGATCTCCTCTCTTCTTTAATGCCAACCTATTGCAAGGAGAAGAGGGGAGTGTATTTATAGCCAAAGGTAGTGGACTGTTTTCATTCCCAAACTGCCCCTCAAGTTGGCCCGCCAATTTGACCTTTCAGACAGCTGAATATCGAGCGATATCCTTCTTCAATATTGTAGATATGGATGTGTACTAGTCACCCTAAAAATTTGGCTGTCATTGGACTTTTTTGGCCAATGTTATGACCGGATTACTAAACACTTTTCTAATGTCAAATTTTTTCCAGAAAGTTTCCATGGCCTAAATGTGAATGCATTTATGGCTATGGAGATGCCTTCAAATCCGAACCATTTCTTCTGGAAAGTTTATCCTCCATATCGTATCTTTAACACCACAAAATATGAGATTCTGTGAACAAGTGGATTAGTTGAAAAGTCAGGAATGGTGGGATGATTTAAAATCCCGGACAGAATGGTGGGCTTGATTTCAATGGATCCATTGGGCCCCAAAATGGTAGAGTTGGGCCTTTAAATTTTAATCCAAGACTCCTTAGGAAATTCCGGATCTTGAAAAAGAATATCCACTCATTTGGGCTGGGAAAGTGAGCCCAGTAATGAAATCTTCAAGGATGGTCCAGAAATTAGGCAGATCTGGTGGGTCATCTTGTGTGATCTATATGGCCCTTCAAATGGCCGAATTAGCCAATGCTCCAGTTGAGTGATTTGTAGGAAATTAAATTTAGAACCCTACAAGACAAGAATCACATAATTTGGATTATTAGGGTGAGAGTTATATTTAAAATACTAAACAGACATGAATCTGTATTATTCGAAACAATACTCTAAAATAATATTTAATATTAAAGCACGAGAATTTCACATAAGTTATGCTCATTTAATTGAAAATCAGTAGAGGGAGTATATAAAATGATATTAATAAATTAATAACATCAACTCCCCCACACATAATATTGTGCATGTCCTCATGTGCAACAGACACAAAAGAAAATCAAAACAAAACCATATTCATTCACCAATAAATATTAAAATTTTGTTTTCACCAATCAGGGGAGGTTTAGACTATTTCACTCATCCATATTGAATTCCATCACAAATTTGGTTCATAATAATGCATCAGAAACAATTCATTTTTTCATGTTCAAGGTTTGAATTGGAAAATGTAGGCACTCAAAACTTACTCCTCTCAAGATGATAAAAATGTATTTTAGGAGGTTCACTCATTCACCAACAAAAAGTGAAAATCAAGAGTTTGTAAGAACTCTCAGCTTCCATTAACAAATATAATGTGTACAAGAATCAAGAGGTATTTTAAGGGGTTTTTCAGTGTCTATGTGACGGTAGGTATATAATGTCTAAAGGAAAAGAGGGGTTAAAAACACCAACATGGAAAAATCAATGCACATTTTTTTTGAAATTTGATTTGAAAGGAAATAGAAACACATATTTACAAGGGCATGAATGTGTGATGAATGAAGAGTTAGGGAGATAGAAAATGGAATAGGGTGAGATGATGGAATATGTACAACATGGAAGACTTCCAATAATGACACAATACAAGATGATTCAAGTGTTCTTTTTTTTCTCTTTTTGCTTTTTTTTTTCGAAAGTTGTGCTTGAAACGAGTCTCACAGTCATCTCCCAACCCATGCTTGATCTCCTCATGGAACTAATTTCAGTAGTTATAACATGAACAAAGGTTGATGATGAATGATTTTTGACCCACCCAAGACACAACCCATTCCTTTTTTTTTATTTTTTTTCATTTTATATATATATATATATATTTTTTCATTTTTTTGAACACTTTTCAATGACTTTTGTACAAATGACAATTACACATATACACCCCAAAGCTCACAGAATTACAACCTCTCCCCCACACTTGAATGGATGCTTTCCCTCAAGCATATGATGACACATTGGAAATCAATGAAAGTACGCCCAAAAATAAAGTCCATTCCCCCCACACTTAAATTTCAAGAAATTGTACAATGAAAATCCCTGAAGATGTTGGTTGGGACAAGGTATTAGGATTGTAATGTGGCTATCAAAAGAAAGGTTTTGATAGGCTCAAAGGGGATTTCAAAAGTAGGATCAATGTAAGGGTAACGGGAGGCTATTTGGCTATTCTGATTCTCATGTGGCTTAGAAAATGCCTCTATCATATTAATGCACACAAAAGATGGAAATTCAGCTCGAAGGTCCACAAACTCAAGACTCACAATCAGTGGTGAAGACACACAATGAAAAATATGGCCATAGATGACCTTGGCATGAAGGCTAATGTTATTCCTCACGGTAGGGGAGAATCATTTTCCACCAAAAATTGTTCATTCAAAATGTTTGTTATTGACACAAAATTGTTTACCCAAGTTTGAGATAAAAATTCAATATATTTGAGTTTAAAACAAGCCTTTTGACTCCCCAAAATGGTTGGACAGAATTTCAATATTGGATGATGAGTAATTATGACACCCCTTTTTTTAATTTTCATTTTTTTAATTAATTTTTTTTTAATTTTTTTTATTTTTAATGACACATCCACACAAAAGAGGAAATAGAAAAAAAGGTTGTGGAAGAATGTTGTAAATAAAATGAGAGGGAGAGAGGAAGAAGAAGAGAGGGAAGAGAGATTGAGAGAGAGAGAGAGTTAAAGGGAAAGAGGTGCCCCCTAGTTTGGATTTGGTGGGTCGCCGTTTCCATCAAGTGGTGGGTCAATGGAAGTCGATGTGGAACCTGAAGTGAATGGACTCTCATGGTGATGCTTTAACCGGTGTCCATTTACCGTGAATGTTCTTTTTGAAGAAGGGTCTTGGACTTGCACTGCACCAAATGGGTAAACATTAGTAGTAATAAAAGGTCCATCCCAACGAGAATTGAGCTTACCTGGGTGAAGTCGAAATCGAGAATTGAAGAGCATTACCTTTTCACCTTCATGAAATACCTTTTGAAGAATGTTCTTGTCATGGAGTGACTTTGCCTTTTCTTTGTAGAGAATGGAGTTCTCATACGAATCAAGTCGAATCTCCTCCAATTCAGTCAACTGCAACAATCTTTCTTCACTAGATTTTTCACAATCAAAATTACAAGTTTTGATAGCCCAAAATGACTTATGTTGGATTTCAATTGGTAAATGACAAGCTTTACCAAAAACTAGCCTAAATGGAGACATTCCAATGGGTGTCTTATAGGCTGTTCGATAGGCCCAAAGTGCTTCACCAAGTCTATCGGGCCAGTCTTTTCTTGTGGGCTTAACAATTATTTCAAGCACTCTTTTCACTTCTCTGTTAGAAAGTTCAGCCATTCCATTTGTTTGAGGGTGATATGAAGTGGATGTTTTATGTACAACCCCATTCTTTATCAAAAGTGACTCCATGGTTCTATTATAGAAATGAGTTCCTAAGTCACTTATCAAAGCACGTGGTGTTCCAAATCGATGGAAGATATGGGTTTTGAGGAACTCACTCACAGTTTGAGCATCATCTTTCCTAGTGGGTTTGGCCTCGACCCACCTAGAAACATAGTCAACAGCAAGAAGAATGTAGGATAATCCATTGGAAGGGGGAAAAGGCCCCATGAAATCGATGCCCCAAACATCGATTAGCTCACAGAAGATTAATGGCTTTTGAGGCATTTCGTTTCTTTTGGAAATTTTGCCAAACTTTTGGCAAGTGGGACATGATTGACAGAACTCGTGTGAGTCCTTAAAGAGTGAAGGCCAAAAGAATCCAGAATCTAGGACCTTTCGAGAAGTCCTTTGTGGTCCAAAGTGTCCACCTCCAGGCATTGAGTGGCAGAATTCCAAGATGGAGGGTTGTTCAGTTTCATCAACACATCTCCTAATTACCATGTCAGCCCCAGTTTTCCAAAGTTTATTATCTTCCCAAAAATAATGCTTTGAATCACTTTTCATCTTTTCTTTTTGTTCTTTTGAAAAATATTCATGGAAAACACCAGAAACCAAGTAATTGACAATTGGGGCATACCATGGTAACTTTGGAGTGAGAGATGAGAGGTGTTCAGTTGGAAATTCAGGATCAATTATTTCAGAATGAGAAGAAATAGAAATTCTACTCAGGTGGTCAGCCACAAGGTTTTCTTTTCCAGGTTTATCTTTTATCACAAGGTCAAACTCTTGGAGCATTAAATTCCATCTTATTAGCCTTGGTTTGGAATCACTTTTCTTAAGTAAGAACTTTAATGCTGAGTGGTCTGTGAAGATGATGATTTTGGCACCTAAGAGATAGGGCCGGAATTTATCCAAGGCAAAAACCACAGCTAAAAGTTCTTTTTCAGTCACAGTGTAGTGTGATTGAGTTTCATCCAATGTTTTTGAGGCATAAAAGATGACATGAGGAATGTTTTCTCTTCTTTGACCAAGAACAGCCCCAATGGCCCTATCAGAAGCATCATACATCAATTCAAATGGTAAGGACCAATCTGGGGGTTGGATTATTGGAGCAGATGTGAGAGCAGATTTGAGTTCAATTAAGGCTCTCTTGCAAGCCTCATCAAAATTTAATGTGACATCATTTTGAAGTAAACGAGTGAGTGGGAGGGAAATCTTGCTGAAGTTCTGAATGAATCGCCGATAGAAACCGGCATGACCAAGGAAGGACCGAATGTCTCAAACTGATTTGGGTTCAGGAAGTGATTGGATCACCTCAATTTTGGCTAGATCAACTTGGATACCATCTTGAGAAATTATGTTCCCTAGAACAATCCCATTTGAAACCATGAAGTGACATTTTTCAAAATTCAGCACAAGGTTGCACTTGACACACTTTTGAAGGACCAAAGAGAGTGAATGTAAGTAAGATTCAAATGACTAGCCATAAATGGTAAAGTCATCCATGAAGACCTCCATGCAATTCTCAATGAATTCAGAAAAGATACTCATCATACACCGCTGGAATGTTGCAGGAGCATTACAAAGGCCAAAAGGCATTCGCCTATAGGCATAGGTTCCAAAGGGGCAAGTGAATGTGGTCTTTTCTTGGTCTTGAGGTGCGATTGGAATTTGGAAGTAGCCGGTGTAACCATCAAGAAAGAAATAGTGTGACTTTCCGGCCAATCTCTCAAGCATTTGGTCAAGGAAAAGAAGTGGGTAGTGATCTTTTTGTGTTTCAGCATTCAATTTGCGATAATCGATGCACACACGCCATTTGTTTTTCACTCGAGTTGTGACCACTTCTCCATGTTCATTTGTGACAACTGTTATCCCGACCTTCTTAGGAACGACTTGAATTGGACTAACCCATTCACTATTAGAAATTGGGTAGATAATACCATCTTGAAGAAGCTTGGTAATCTCTTCCCTAACTACCTCAAGTATGAGTGGATTGAGTCTTCTTTGAGGTTGCCTAATTGGTTTGGATGATTCCTCTATATGGATGTGATGCATGCAAAGGGCAGGGTTGATTCCTGTAATATCCTCTAGGGTCCAACCTAAGGCATTTTTGTTTTCCTCTAACACTTGAACAAGTTGGGACTGCTCAGTTTCAGAAAGTGAAGCAGAGATAATGACAGGGTAGGAGGGATCATGGAAAAGGAATGCATACTTGAGGTGTGAAGGAAGTGGTTTTAGATCAGTTTCAGCCTTGATTTGAGATCTAGACAAGTTAGGAGCAGAAGAAGGGATTCCAGATGGGTTTGGGTCATTTTCCTCAACATTGTCCAAGGTGGAGCAGTAGAGATCAGAGTTGATGTGTGATTCAAGGGAGTTTTCAAGTTCACTTTGATTGATGGAGTCTAAGAAAGAAAGGTCAACATCAACTTATCCATTTATAGCTTGGTTCATCATTGAGCAGATTTCACAGTCTCCACTATCATTAGAACATGATGAGCATGAAGAAATGGAGGTGAGTTGATTCTCAGAAGTGTCATCAGATGCATGAATAGAGAATGCAGAGTGATTCTCTGATGGGTATCGCATGGCTTGAAAAATTTTGAACTTGACCACTTGGTCACTAAATTCCATGGATAAGATTCCTGAATGGACATCGATCTTGGTTCTAGCAGTCATGAGGAATGGTATTCCAAGAATTAGGGGAGATTGAGAAGAGGTCGTCTCACCTTCCATGTCAAGGACATAGAAATCATCTGGGAAGATAAGACCATTGACCCGAACAAGAACATCCTCAATTATCCCCTCAGGACTGGCAGTGCTTCGATTAGCTAATTGAATGACAACACCTGTTGGGTGCAAGGGACCTAGACCAAGGTTGGAGAAAATAGATTTGGGAATGACATTTATTGAGGATCCAAGGTCTATGAGTTCATCATCAAAGTTGGAACTCCCTATTTGACATGGAACTGTGAAGGTCCCTGGATCTTTTCACTTCATGGGAATGGACTGTTGGGTTGAAACATTTTCAATGTTCCTAAGTTGCCTCTTATGGGTGCACAATTCCTTAAGAAACTTGGCATACTTAGGGATTTGTTTGATGGCATCTAAGAGGGGGATGTTCACTTCAACACATCTAAACATGTCAAGCATTTCAGGATCAGGTTCAAAGGAATTCTTAGGCTTGGAGATGGCTTGAGGAAAAGGAATTGGGTTCCTTGGAGGAATGGAAGAAGGTGAAGGAGTGGATTCAAGTTCCTTTTCCAACTTTTTGTTCTTTTCATTTTCTAGATCAACATCGAAAGGGGAGGTAGAGGAATCAGCATGGGGCATAGCAATTTTCTTTCTCGATCTATGTGCAATTTCACTTACATTACCCTTAGGGTTGGGTAATGGTTGAGCTGGGAGTTGGGATGAATTAGATGGTTGTTGCTGGATAAGGTGAGATGCAAGTTGACCTATTTGGGTTTCAATGTTCTTGAGGCTAGAACGGGTGAAGGAAGCAAGATCCTCTACAGCACTTTCTCATGGTTGTTTAGAAGAAGAGGCTTGTCCCAAATTGGGTTGGCCTTGATTTTGGTTCTTGGGAAAGCGATTGTATTGGGTGGGGAATTGGGAAGGCTCGTTAGGATAGTGGAATCCAGGAGGAGGATTGTTCCTTTGGGGTTGAGGAACAAAAGTATAAGGTTGATGGATGTTACCACCACTTTGACCATATTGGAACTAGTTTGGATTTTGATGAGGGAACTGAGGAGGATGAGAAATGGGATTACCATACCTCAGAGGTGGGTTAAAGGTAGAAGAGAAGGGCTCAGAGTGGGGTTGGTTGAAGTTTCTAACAAACTGACCTGATTGTTGAGGGTTGAAGTTTCACTGAGCATATGACGCATTGAGCTCCATTGGACTAGATGAATCAGATGGATCATCTTGAAGTTGTGGACATGTGTCAGTCGGATGAGTTGGTGAGTTGCAGATTCCACAGTTCTTGACAGGCCCAGTGAAAAGAGATTGTTGAGGAGAGGAGTTTGGGGCTTTGGAAGCCACAGCTAGTTGATGCACAAGACCTGTAAGTTCACTTATCCACTCAGTTATTTTGTTGGGCTCTATGGATTGATTCTATTGGGCTTGTTTCACTTGAGCATGTGCTCGAGTATGGAATTGCTGTGTGTTTGCAGCCATGTTGCTTATAAGTTCCTTTGCAGCTGCAGGAGTTTTATCAACCAGAGCACCACCACTTGCAGCATCAATGAGAGTTCTCTCCATAGCCAATAACCCCTCATAGAAGTATTGGATCAAGAGTTGGTCAGGGATTTGATGATGTGGGCAGGTTGCCACAAGCTTTTTGAACCTCTCCCAGTACTCATGGAGTGATTCATTTGGGAATTGACGGATACCACTTATTTCCATTCGGATGGAAGCAGTACGAGAAGTAGGAAAGAATTTTTCTAGAAAGAGACACTTCATGTCATTCCATGTAGTTATGGAACCAGGAGGGAGGTAGTAGAGCCATGACATGGCAGAGTCAGCTAGGGAGAAAGGGAATGCTCGGAGTTTGATTTGTTCTTCAGAAACCCCTTGAGGCTTCATGGTAGAGCATACTACTTGGAACTCTTTAAGGTAAAGATGTGGATCCTCACCGGCTAGCCCGTGAAAATGAGGGAGAAGATGAATCAAACCCGATTTGAGTTCGAAGTCAGCTTCAATGTTTAGATATTGAATACCAAGAGGTTGGTAATTCATATCAGGGGCAGTGAGTTCTTTAAGGGTCTGTTCCCTAGGATTAGCCATCTCTAAATCAATTGGTCTAGGAATGAGTGGGCCTTGGTTGTTTTGATTGTCCCTAAGGCTCCTCCTAATTCGGTGAATAGTTTGCTCAATCTCAGGATCAAACAAATCCGAGGGATTGTTTGGGAGGCTACGGGGCATCAAGACCCGATTAAGACTTGAAGATGATGGAGGGTTTTTCTCTGTGTAATATTTTTTTTGTGGGTTATTTGATTTTTTTGGGTCTTTTTTTTCAAAAATCAGAAACTATCAACTACAATTATGCACCATCCCCGGAAACGACGCCATTTGAAAGCGCGACCGATTGTCGCCTATCGACCGTTCAAGGTTCCGGTGCTCTGCTAATGTGTATAGCAGCACTCGGGTCGAATCCTCGGTGATGATACTTTGTAATAGTCGTTTGTTTTTAGTTGATTGTATTTTGATTAGGGGGGTTTGTTTGCAGAGCTTAATTGAAATGATTTATGGATGATGTTTGATTTACCAAATTGATAAATATTGGGGTGAGTTCATCATTGGGGAGTTAAGCATGTGATATCCTTGAGCCTTACTTTATATTGCATTAAATTAACACACATGTCATAAGTTGACGTTGATTGGAATTCCTAAGTGTGAAAGCTTTAATACAAGCCTTAACTTAACTTAGGGTTCTAATCTCAATCAAAACTTATTTATGGTAGTGTATTTATGGTTACAATAATCCATGGAAACCACTTGTTAAACAAAACATATCATTAATCCATGACATATTAAGTTTAACATACACAATATTAATTTAAAGAATACTCATCGAGCAAAACTCTCAATCACTTAACATCCCTGAATTATAACTCACCCCAATGAGAGATTTACTCAGCCATTTGGATGTTTAATATTCTGGTTAAAATAATTATGATGATAAATTAAGAACAGAAGAAAAAGAAAGTGATTAGAAAAGAGTGGTACGTTGACACACACACACGAACGATGATGATAATTAAAAACGGATTTTCGATTGAATGAGGAAGCAAAAGAAGGGAAGAGGATTCAACTGAATTTAAACTATTTTAAGAACATAAATATTAAACTACATAAGGTGGATGAGAATAAGAGATATTGAAGAAGTAACTTGCATTTAAACAGAATTACAAAGAAAGGACTTACAAAATTACAAAAACGAAGAACACAAAAGTAAGTGAAAACAAAGAGAGGAGGAAAGGTCTCTAAAGTAAAAACTTGAGTATTGAAGGTCCTCCCAAGCCTTTGGAAATGCTTTGGTCGTGCCAATATGATTTCCTATCTTCTGAAATGCCAACCTCTTGCAAGGACAAGAGGGGAGTGTATTTATAGCCAAAGGTAGTGGACTGTTTTCATTCCCAAACTGCCCCTCAGGTTGGCCCGCCAATTTGACCTTTCAGACAGCTGAATCGTGAGAGATATCCTTCTACAATATTGTATATATGGATGTGGACTAGTCACCTTCAAAATTTGGCTGTCATGGAACTCTTGTGGCCAAAGTTATGGCCGGATTACTAAAAACGTTTCTACTGTCCAATATTTTCAAGAAAGTTTCTATGGCATAAATGTGAATGCATTTATGTCTATGTAGATGCTTTCAAATCCGAACCATTTCTTCTGGAAAGTTGATCCGACATATCTTATCTTTCCCACCACGAAATATGAGCTTTTTTGGACAAGTGGATTAGTTGAAAAGTCAAGAATGGTGGGCTGCTTTAAAATCCCGGACAGAATGGTGGGCTTGATTTCAATGGATCCATTGGGCCCCAAAATGGTAGAGTTGGGCCTTTAAATTTTAATACAGGACTCCTTAGGAAATTCCAGAGCTTGAAAAAGAATATCCACTCATTTGGGCTGGGAAATGGAGCCCAGTAATGAAATCTTCAAGGCTGGTCCAGAAATTAGGCAGATCTGGTGGGTCATCTTGTGTGGTCCATATGGCCCTTCAAATGGCCGAATTAGCCAATGATCCAGTTTAGTGATTTGTAGGAAATTGAATTTAGAACCCTAAAAGACAAGAATCACATAATATGGACTAGTAGGGTGAGAGTTATATGTAAAATACTAAACCGACATGAATCTGTATTATTCGAAACAATACTCCAAAATAATATTTAATATTAAAGCACGAGTATTTCACATAAGTTATGCTCATTTAATTGAAAATAAGTAGAGGGAGTATATAAAATGATATTAATAAATGAATAACATAACTTAAACTATCTATGAGATTTAGAAAATGGATTTAAAAGCCTCTTTCTTTAACAGTAACCTTCCAGAAGATGTCTAAATCAATAAACCTATGGTTTTGTCACACCAAATGATTTCCATAAGATATTCAAGTTGAAAAAAATCCATTTATGGATTGATCCATGCATCCCGGTCATGTACCATTTATTTTTGACGAATCCAAAACAGATTTTTGTTGTAAAAATAACTATTTTGTGTCTTATGTCTACAAACTGGTTAGTGGAAGTACATTAGTTTTATTAATAATACATGTTTATGAAATTTTACTTATTGGAAATGAAAAACCAGTCTTACAGTCTATTATGTTGTGGTCCAATTAATTATTTTCCATAAAAGTCATCTGCAAGGAAACTTATATTATTTCAATCAAAAAACAACATGATAGACTTAAGAGGTTGCTCGTCCAATGTCAAAGTCTGTACAATGTTCATATACTAAAATATTTAGGTTGGAATGATCCATGAAGGGATTTTTTCCAGCATCACCTAGAATTCTTATTGAAAGGAAAATTTTTCTTTATACCCATGAATAAGGAAATATAATGTAGGGATTAAATATGAATCAGTGATTGGGTCAGTCATGTATGTCATGATAGGTACTATCCTTGATGTCATATACATTATGTATGGTAGGAAAATATCAAACTAGTCTAGGTGAGCACTATTAGATGGAAGTCAAGATGATCCATATGAATCTGAGGTGTACTAAGGATATATTCCTAGTTTAGGGAGGAGATGAGGAAATATTCTTTAGAGGATTTTCATATGCTAGTTTCTAGACTGATAATGAATACATGATGTAACAAAAAAGGTACATATTCACATTGAATGTAGGTGTTGTGTGCAAGAAGAGATCAAAATAGGTTGTGTTCATATATTCTACTGCATAGTCTAAGTATGTTGCATCTGCTGAGGTAGTTAAAGAAGCAGTTTTGATGCAAAATTTCTACTAAGAGCTTGATGTGGTACCTTACAGTAAATATAACATCACACTATATTGTGGTAGTACTAAAATAGTGGCTCTCACAAAACTTCCAAGGCCACAATAGCAGAAGAATCACATATTTCAAATGTATCTTTTCTTGTGGGATTTTTCTAAGAGAGGTAAAATTGTATCAATAAACATTTACACAGAAGGCAATGTGGCAGACCCCTCGACGAAAGCCATGACTCATAAAAAACCTGATAATCATGTGAGGTCTAGCAGACTGAATGTCGTATGTTGTTCGTTGTAGGCCATGTGAGAGTTTATTAGGTTTGGTTTCCTAAACCCAACTCTTTGTACATTTATTACATGAATATTTGATGTATTAAATATTAAATAAGACAACTTATAACATATTGTTCAGTTTTTTACATGACCATAATGTAAAAATGAATTAATATAATTGTTTCATTGATAAGGTCTTATTAGTTCTCTGTTATGATGAGCTCCTTGAAGTGATATGAAAATACTCATAAAATAGTAATGTGGCTGGATAAAATACTTTGATTGGACATAGGGTATATATACCATTATCTTGTAGTAGTAATAAAAAGGAGAGGCTTCTTTTCATGTTGTTTTCACTTGGTCATCTGTAAGTTGACAGGTTATGTGAACATACCCAACAGTACGAATTCTTCATGTTTTGGTGTCATTAGATATTCATATATGTGAGCATGTGTTATGGTCCTTAAACATTAATATTATCATTAATTCATGCCAAGACTTGCACAATTAGATTTGGTGGTTGAAATCGTCATTCCATTTGTTGGCAGGAATTAGGATACGTTGGGCGCATCATGAATGATGTTTTATTAATGGATATGTGAAGAAAGGATTTGACCCTTCTATATTTATAGAAGTTAATATCTTGACCATTTGATTGAAATACAAACGTCACCCTAAATTCCATGTCCATGGATTAAAGATCAGTTTATTTTAGATATTTATAGAATGATGTGTCAAGAATATATGTTGATTACACTGTCATGCAACCTACTTGATGAGATTATGTAATAAAGGAATTATATTACACATGATGTGTTTTTATGTGCTTGTCGTCGTTGAGACTTTTACTGTGTTCTCTTGGGTTCCATGACCCATTACTAGACATTAATATTGGACTTTAGAAAATCCCGTATAATGCCAAAGATAAAGAATTTGTGATGTTCACACACTAAGTGTTTCTGGTGGTATCTATTAACATATATTTATATCTATTTAATGGAATAAATATTATTCCGAAGACAGAGGAACAAATTTATTTATGTTATAGTAATCGAATAAAATAAGTTAATATTTATATATTAGATTGTGATGAAAATATATTTATTTATTTTAATAAATATTTATTTAATATTTATTATATAGTTCTTGAATAAAATTTTTATTTATGAGAATAAAATATTTATCCAGTTGTTCCATAAATACAAGAGGAGTTCGAAAGGACGAGGAACATTTCTAGTGATAAAAAAATATTTACATGTTGGTAATTATTATTTATCCATTTTTTACATGTTGGGGAACAACATAATAATAATACTATTAATATTATTATTATGTGGAATGATATTTTATTAATGGATATAATTTTATTTAGTGTCTGTTATGAAACTAAATTTTGTAACTAAAATCCCACCTCTATAAATAAACAACTACATCTATTATAAAATTCATTCAAGATCAATTCCATGTTTGGGAATAGAGAATTTTTGCACACATCTCTCAAATCATCCTCTTTTATCCCTCTAATGAATGATAATTCCAAGATAAAATTTCTTCAAGGCTGAAGAATGAGAGATCAAGAACAAAAAATGAATGACATTCGATTCACTGCACTAGTACCCGGAGAATGAGTGGGACTGCTTGGCGATTATTGAAGCCCGTGTGGAATACCGCTAGAGGTATTCTAACCTTGGATCCTCACATGTGAAATGAAAGAAATATGGAATGGACTTTTTGGATGATCAAAAATCAATAATAAAGAAAGATCAAATGCCCAGTTATTTGTTTCTTCAGATATTAGCTATGTTATTTATAAATTTGACGTTCAAGATCCTTGCTCCTAGTATCAGGAAATGATTATTAAATAAAATATTTATATATCACCAACCAATGTATGATTTCATGTCCCCTCGAACAAAAAATATCATGTATATGATTTTTATTTGGTCAATGTATGTGAGACTATACATTCCAATAATTTTTTATTCTACCACGGGTTGAATATTTTGTTATCTTAGGGATGTATTGTCTCTATACTTAGATATAAGACATATGTAACATTGTAAGGGAAGTAAAAATTGTTATTATGAACAATAATATGATCATTTATTAGTGTTATGATAAATATGAAATTTATATAGATATGTTATCCATTTTATGGGTATTTAATCCTACTAAAAATATATATTTATATCAATTGGTTGTAGAGAAACTATAATTTGAAGATATAAATTGTTAAGAGAGTATTTCAATGTATGTTTCTGAAGAATTTCCTAGTATTCCACTAAATCATGAAGTTATACTATTAATTTAACTCACACATAGTGAAAAAAATTCAAATACTCCAAATATAATGGACCCAATTGAGTTGAATGAATTTGATAAGAAACACCATGAGAATATTTTTAAAGTATTCATTTGAAAAAATGTGTCACCGTGTACTGAAAAAATGATTTTTCGTTGAAAATATGATTTTGAGAGAGTAGCAGACACCAATGTTGAGGTAAACATGTTGGATGAATGATAGATTATGGAAGCCTCCTTTAATATCAAGCACTATTCAACTATACATAGGGATATTGTTGTCCATCAACAATGAGAGGTGTAGATCTAGGACTTCAATGATTCAGATACTATGGAGGACTTGTTCTAATATATTTTTGTTTTTTCTTCATGTCATGTATTAGGCTTTGTGCCTATGGGGCTTCCGGTCATGTATTGTGCCACGTGCCACTGGGAATACGGGTCATGTAAGGGTTCCCTATCAACCTATATAAAATTGAAATTATCCATGATAAATAAAATTTAAACAGGTTTGGTGGTTCAAAATTGGTAAATAGGCCCCGCTTATTTTTATTACTATGAATTTTAATCGCTTTAAAAATTATCATCTCAGTAATGGAAAAATTATGTCAATTGAGATATGAAAACTGTGGTAGAGACATAATTTCTCTTTATAAATCTTATAATATTTATATAATTATACATTTTTCAGATTAATGATGATATTGTTTAGATTCATCGATGTTTTTCAATTAATAATTGATCTATAATAATTATATTAGCTCAATATACAAAAACCCAGTATCTTTGTTTATAATATCTCTTATGTGTCCTCATAGGGAGATAACAATTTCATAAAAGAATCAATATTTCTATTTTGAGATTAATGAAATTTTTTTCATTAAATAAATTTATTTTGAATTTTAAAATTTTTTATGATATTTTTAAATTCTTCATCAATGAATTTGTAAAATTGATATAATTAAGAGAAACATATCATAAATACTTTTCAAAATATCAATAGTGATATAATATGAGTAATTTTTTTCTAAAATAATTTTATTGTTTAAAATAGAATATTATGGTTTTCGTAAAATATTATACTCTAATTAAAAATTTGGATTTATTCCTTCTATGTCAAATTAAATGAATAGTGTCAATTGTCACTTTATATATATAAATTTCAGCTCATTAATATTGCATAATTATTTACAATAGTTAAAATAATAATTGGTTAACTATGAGTAAATGAAAAGGAAGATGTTTAAAATAACTAAAAAATTACAATAATTGTAATGGTTAATGATATTACAACCCAATGAGTCTTTATCTTCATATTCAGTTCATTTGGTGGAATTTAGAATGATAATGAAATTATTATTATATAATCTTGTCTAAAATTTCAAAAGTACCAATCACTTCATTTATAAAAGGGAATCACCTCCGTCTTTTATTTATAACACATTTATCCTTATAGATTGACCAAAGGCTTCCTATTAATATTCTAATATTCCCTGGAAGCATTATCGATGGTTATTTCATTCAAAATATCCAACTATAGATACCCTATTGGACATCTAAAGGATTCATTTCAAAGAAGAGGAAATATACTTACCTGATAACAATATGTTCAACCATTCTTTACCAACCATAAATATATGTTGTTTATCCTAAAATAAAAACTAGAGTGTCAAAAATATTTTTAATCTAATTAGGATTATTAAAACACCATTATGCACTATATTTCCAATAAAATGATAAGTGAATGTACATCTCGTGCATATAAATTACATACTGTCTCTACATAGTGATACAATTATTCTTTAAAAAAACCTTTTATTGATAGGTATTATGAATTTTTAATATTTATATATGATATTTATAAAAAAATAATTCATCTGAAATAATAATATCACATCTACCTACTTATCATCTAATCCTTTGGGAAATTATATTTTCACTCATGCGCATGTGTAAACTACTACTGTCATCAAAAGATGTGATTTGATTTTCATTTATTTTTTACATTCATAATAATGAGGAATAATTTTAATAATATATATGAAATATATGATATAAAATTTATACTATACTGTTGAAATTAAAATTTACCATTCTTTATTTCATTTTATGATAGGCAATAATATTATTCATGCGTATGTATGGCCTACCATCTCCATAATTGTGAAATTAATTTTAATATATATTAATTCTAAAAATTATTATAAATATTAATATAATGAGTATATATTATTTTAATACCATGATTAACATTATGAAGATGATGGAACCAAGATAAATGTATAAGGACTGGAAATACTGATCTAAAACACTCCAGATAAACAAAATGGTTATGAAATAGAAATGGATAATTTAAATGGAATCATCTATATAAAGGGTTATTAAATTATTATTAAAAAATTTATGATACTACAAGTAAAAAATTGAGACTATTTTATATTTATAAAAATATAAATTTCTTATAAAGGAAGATATAGTGCATTCAAATCACAGATTGGTCGAGGAAAATGCTTTATGTCATAATCTCACATTTTATCTGGATGGATTATAAAAATTAAATAATATTATTTATATCTCATGAAAAATATAAAATATCATCATATATTGATATTTAATTAAAATAAAAATTTTAACTTCATTTTCTTCATTTTATGTACTAAAGATACAAAAAATTTGTTATAATGGAAAATGGAATTCATTTCTCACTTCGGTCGAAAAAAAATTAATTCTTTATCCATGATTTCTAAAAATTATTTAAATAATGTTTTTGATATTATGTACATATTTTTTAATTTTATTTGTAATCATGTTTTAATTTTTCCAAAATGTTTTGAATTTTTTTTCATTTTCCTAATAAGTTTCTTTGTTACTTTTCTGAAAATATATAGAAGGACTATTGGTTTTGTTATATGCAATGAATGACATTTCCCCCAATCATGAATATTTTTTTCATTGAATATTACTTGACATGTATAAATTATTCTTTTCCAAATTAAAAAATATCCATCAAATATGAAAAAAATTATTATGTATATTCAAAATGGAAACGTTGTTTTTCTCAAGAGTGTTTTGAAGATTTTTTAATTGTATTCAAATTTATCAAAGAGAAAAAGAATTTATTTAAATTATGATTTACAGGTAATATGATCCATGGGTACAATCATTATAATTTCACTATAAGGGTTAGGAATAAAATAAAATAATGTTTTTAAAACCCATTTCTTTTTGATATGTTATGCTATGTTGAAATGATGATATTTTAATGAAGCCAATTTATTTCCACATGATCTATTATGATGAAATGTTTATGAATCCAATTTATTTTTAGGGATGTTGTATTTTGAAATACCTATGATATTAGGACAAACATATGTGTTATTTTCATAATGGGATGGGTGGTACCTATATCTCCATCCAATTAATTATAAAAATATTGAGATCACATGAGATAATCATGGCTAAAATGTGGACAGAACCAAGTTCAGTAAAAGAATATTGTAACTCCCCAACCCTAGTTTCCTAGAGTCGGTGCTTTTTTACATAACATTGGAATGACACAGGGAATCATTTCTGGAAATACCGACCAATTTCGTATTATTGGAAACAAGATACTTACATAAGATCAACATTACAACTTGAAAAGAAATACAAAACTAATTTATTACATTAGAAACATCCAAGACTCCTAGAATATTCCTTCAAGTCACTCATAACTAACTTTTTCATATCCTGGTAAATTAAATAATAAGAAAGGTGTGAGCTCAAATTCTCATTATGGGTAAGAAATACAATAGAAGATAATGTAAACATTAGGTATGGTGAATAATTAAAAACACGTGCCTTTACAAATAATAAACATGAACAATTAATTGTGGGAATATGAGCTGAGTAAATAATGTCATAATATAACATTGACATGGGTATTATACTAGTCAAATAACCACCTAAACTATCATTATTATTTTCCTAATGAGGTAATGAATAATAACGGACATTTTGAAACATCTTGTCAAGGCCTCGGCCAATATGTCTAAAAATGATTTATGCCTCAGCCAAAACCATATATCAAATAGAGAAAAGGCCTCTGCCAATTCCACATATAATTGTCTCATTATACCTTCTGATGTACTAAGGAGCTATAGCGGGATCCACCCATCACATACTAAGTCTAATACTTTCCTCATATGAAAAGGTTGAAACATAATATAAACATTCATATTAAAACTAGCATAAAAATGTCAATAATTTAACAATAAAAAATGAATGGAATTAAAAAAACACATCCACAGTCAAACATATCTCAAAACATTCAACACAATATGGAAAATTTGTTTCTTGATAAATCAACTTCAACCAATTTTAAAATCCATCAAAGGATGTTGACATAGATAAAATGAAAACTATTTGAAAGAAATACCTCTTTCTATTTTGAAACCATTTGAGATTCAAATAATTGTAAAAGAAAACATTTATTTTTAAAATATTCTTATAATATTGTAAGGGAAGCTTCAATGTTGTTATAACAGCAGAAAATAGCCCCACCCTCCGTATAAGTTAAAAAACATTCTTACCATAATTTTATCAAAAAGTTCATAAAGTAACTTGTATGGAAAATGGAAGAATGATTATTTTAAAAACATATATGGTCAAATAAGGGTATAAATGAATTTAACCCATAGTCTATTAAATTGTAAAAATGTTTTGAAATTCATTTTTAATAAAACAAGGATGTGGATGATAAAGAGGACCAAGTAGATACTTACGTAAAAACAATCTCAGATAATACAGAGATTGTGAAATTAACCCTTACCTTGTACTTTTCCTTTGTTGAGGGTATGTTAACCTCGTGTATAAAAGTTAAATCATTATTATTAAAAAATATAATAACTATATAAATAAATATGATATGATATATGATCCTCTAATATTGTTTTGTTAATAATATTTCAATAGAATCATTGTTTCTGGTGTTAACTAATTCATTTTCCTTTATATGCTTGGTTACATAAGCCATGATTGTTAGGGATAGGATGTATATGATTCATATGAATAATGATACTATATTCATAAACATTATTTTTAATCATAAAATGAAAATTATTCTTCAATGGTTATGATGAGGAAATGAATCTCGTCGCATTCGTGGAGACGGTAATCCATACATACGCACGAGCGACAATATAATTATATTGGTGGAGAAATCATATGTAATTGGATTCCATATAATATATACAGATTCCTTAACATGTTATATTTATTATTTATATTATTTATTCTCATTATTATACCAATCCAAATAAGGAATTGTTTGACTAACAAACCACACCAAAACGTGGAGACGGTAAGCCGTACGTAAGCACGTATGGTGACTTTGTCATTAATAGGATGGATTGATTAATGAATATGGTTTTACCATATTTATAATATAATAAAAGTATGTAGACGGTTCTGGATTTATTATTTTCATATGGAAACAATAATGAAAGATGAAATGGAAGAAGAAAAGAACTTCAAAGTGATGATGAAATATTTACCTCTACTTTGGGTTCTTCATTTTGATTTGATCAAAAGGGCACCATAGGTTGGATTTCATATCAAATTAAGGCCTCTAAGATGAAATAAGGAATGTTAAGAGGATATTTTGGTAGAGGCTTGATGAGACAAATGTCCTTGGAGGTGTGAGTTTGAGAGAAGGGGAAGTGCCCTTTCATAAGAGAGGTGAGGGTCACTTTAGGAAAAGCTTGAAATATTATTTTATAATAAAAAACATTTCGGTTCCTAATGGCTCCAAAATGATTTATTTAGAGGATAAGGTGGGGATGGGTTGAATTAGTTTCATAAAATAGGTTTTATATAGGTTTATGTCACCATATTAACAATCTCTTTTTTATTTAACTCTTAGTTAAATAGTTTGACAATTACCATGTAACTTAGTATTTTTATATTATCTGGTTAATAAGATTACTATGAACTATCCAGAAAACCCCAAGTGGTTCATTATTAATATATATAACCTTATATATGTCTTTTGGCTGAGAGTTATATTTTTATGAATATTATATCAATTAATAATATAGTATTTGTTTTAAAAACTCAATTATGTCAATTTTGAAACTATTTAGTATTTGAATTTTTTGGAAGCCGTTAGAACATTATCACTTAGAATAAAATTTATTTAACCAAAACTAATATGTAATATTAAACTATAATTTTTTTGTAATTCATAAAAAGTCTCAATTTACATTTATTTGATTATTTATAATATCAATTATTTTAATATTTAATAAATATTTTAATTATTGCATCATCATTGTGTCATAAATACATTAAATTATTTAATGTCTAAAAATTATAAATAAAATACCATTATGTAAGAAATTGTATTAGCTTTCTAATGAATATTAATAGTAAAATTTATATTCGTGTTACCCAATATTAAAAATGGTTTATTTATTAAATATTGAATTTAACTCTTTTAACTCTTCTTTAAATAAAATAATAATAAATGTCCTAATCTAGTCCAAGTGGACTATAGGGGGTTATATTTTATTCCTAACGTTGTTTTTACTGAATTATACTTATTAAATAGAATTATGAAATGAGTTAGGGTAATTATGAAGTCATTTTTACCTTTAATTACCCTATTCACTTTTAACAGTGGTAAATAATAGCCACAAGTTACTATTCACCAAAAAATATTTTTA
This sequence comes from Viscum album, assembly GCA_963277665.1. Lineage (NCBI taxonomy): Eukaryota > Viridiplantae > Streptophyta > Magnoliopsida > Santalales > Viscaceae > Viscum > Viscum album. The sequence goes on along the minus strand of OY728129.1, from coordinate 685,887,723 downwards.
TCTTATTGAACCAAATTTTACTTACTGATATTAACTATTTCTCTCAGATTTTTTAAATTCAACTCACAGAAGTGGTAAAATTATTTTTTATGCAAATTTGTAAATGCTCTTAGGAGGTGGGTAAAGGACGGAAAAAAGTTCAATAAAACTTTTATATATCTAACCTTATTATTAAATGACCCTAATTAATTAAATTGAACATATATAGGTATTATGTATCTATATTGACCAAAAATATATTTAAATAAAATAAATAATTATTTAAATAAAAAGTCGGTTTTGACTGATTACAATGTTTTTCACTATTCATCAAAAAATGAATGTTTTCAGAAAAATACCAAAAATTCACCCTAAGATAATTTCGATATTTCGAATTCAAAAATGAATTCCATTTTGAAAAATAAGATTTATAAAATATCAAAAAGTGGATACTACTACTCATAACGGCTAGTTAGATTGGTCATGGTGTGTTAGAAACTCGAAGTTGCGTACAATGCAAGCTATTGCATTATTCCAGGGAAACGTACCATGTAATCTTGTGGTGTTACCACTATGTCCATATGTATAGTATTTATAGTGAACCTTGGCTACTACTATTGTTTGGTGAGTGAAGATACTCTACTATTAATGTCTTGTAAATGATCCTTAAATACAAAGGAAATTAATTTCTTTGTTTATGTATATGACACAAATCATTATCTTATGACTTTATGACACTTTTATTATTCATATTATTTGTTTAAATTATGATTCATGCCTTATAAACTACCAATATTTCTATCATGAATTTATATTTACTATAATGTGTATGGTTTTGAAACATGTACATCATGTTTGTTTTACCATATCCTTATGTTATTTTTATGTGATCATTGATGTCTCCCATGTTTACCCTTATATAGAATCTGAGATCACCATTTTCTTATGACTCTATACCCCGGGTTTTGAAGAATAGCATCATGGATGATAATTTTATGAAGGGTTCAAGATATAAATAAATAAGTTTGAGATGATGTAGATATTTTACGAACTAGTTGTTTATGTTTTCATGTTTCCAAATATTTAACACCTAAATGATTCTACCATGGATCAAAATGATATTTAATAAATATTAATATATTAAGACATAATATCTATAAATTGAAATTATTGGTCACTATTATTGGTATTATATAAATTTTGAGTCTGCCTCTAGAAAGTTGGATGAAAAAACATTATTATGACCCTATATATATGTTTATCTAGATGTTGAAATCCAAAAATTTTGGTATTGATAATTAATAATGTAGGATAAACCTATGGTATCATAAAAGAAGGTGTCATGATTTCTATATATCTTATAAATGAATTTTTCGGATTATGTGGCTTCTCACCGTGTTAATTCCTTCTCAAATTCTGATTTTTTATTTTAGTAATTTTTTGGTAAACGAAAGGAATTATCTTACTGCAGAATGAAATAGAAAATGAAATGGTTTCCCTCTATAAAAACCAAATGTTATGGGTTATATGATAAAAAATATTTTTTCCATTCAAACAAAAAAACCCAAAGCTATGAATCATATTGATCATCCAAACTAGTAAAGAAGGGAACACCATTCTATTGAGTCCTTTATGATGTAACCCCAACCTAATTTTAGTGTGTCCACTAATCCATTAGTCACTGAGAAATGAATCATTAATTTTGAAAAGATAATTTACATTATGAAATGTTCAAAACATGAGAATGTTAATCTGGATGTGTTTGTAGAGACCTCGACACCCATTACCCAGAGTTGGTACCTTACATCATTACATTGGCATAATAAACATGGAATTCTTATCCCGAAGAACTAAATTCTTTAGTAGTTTTGGAAAACCATATAGAAAGATAAGTTTTAAATTAAAATTGTAAAGGAAATTAAATATATAAATTACATTGTAAACATCCATAACTCCTAGATTATGCATGGAATTCATTCATAATATTTTTCTTTTCATCATGTAGGAAAATATAACATAAGAAATGGGTGATCTTGGATACTCAGTAAGGGTAAGTCATACTGTATAATATAATAAAAACAATAACTCATGGTGATTGACGGAAAACACATGATGTTAGAACATAAACATGAGAATTATATATAAACAATTAAAGGTGAATAAATAATTCTAGAAAAATAACCACATGTGAATAAAGCTTTACCATGGATAATATTATAGTAATGTATTCACATAGATTGTAAATTAAAAATATAGTAATGTTGTAATGCATAATTCATGACATGTAAAAAATAACGTCGAGGCCTCATCCATGACTTATAAAAATAAAATGGTTATGGCCTGGGTGAAAACCATGTCTGAAAATGGGTATGGGCTTAATGAAGTCCATATTTGTTTAGTGTCATGAGAACTACCAATGCATTGAGGGGTAATAGAAGGCTGAACCTTTCACATACTAAAAAAATTTAATTACTCATATGAATGGGTTTGAACATAATCAACATATACATATGTAATGTATATATCATTCCATAATCTATAAATATAACCATTGACCATTCAGAGTGCTATAATGAATGCTATTCAGCTAACTCATCCACATCCAAACGGATCACAAACCATTTAATAAATTATGGTATGTGATTACTATAGTAAATAAATATCAATAAATCATAAGATTTAACATAGTTGTTTAAATGGATGAAAACACTATAACAAAATCATCTAGGAATTCATGAGGGAAATTAACTTTAATAATTTTTAGAGAAGAGTTCTTTTAGAAAAATAATTTTTACTTTTCATGATTTATTTTATTAAACTAGAATTATACAAACATTGTATTAACAAAAAAAATTCTAATTTTATAAAAATAATGGTGTCTTAAAATTGATTATGAATAGTACATGAAAATGCATATGAAATAGAGATGTTTCCATTAATCATGCTTATGTAGTAGTAATAATTGAGAAGGGATCCTAGTAAAACACATATATATTGTAAACAGAAATCTAACTAATTTAGATACATGAGTTTATAATGTACACACAAAATTCATAATAATTATATAAAAATAAGTATTTATTAAACTTTTGTATGGAGAAAGAAATCATATCCCGAAGGAAATTTGAGGTTTGGGAATAAAACCCTTAACATAAGTTTGGATGTGTTCTATGATTTACCTTAATGCACTAGATAATTAAATTAATTAATTAATTAAATAATTAATTGAGAAAATTTTACACATTTCTTTGATTCATTATATTTATATGAAGATAATTTATGACCTTATTCATCTATTATATAATTTAATTTAATCCTTTGGGAGCATTTTTTCTTCTTGTTTTTATACCGATTTTCTTGTTTTAAGTAATTAACTTAATGTAAAATGGGTATGATTCTCAAAAATAGTAATTATAAGATATTAATGAATATACATAATTTTAATTGGTTTTATATATAGTTTACTTCCCAGATATTACGATTTATCATTACATAACTTTTTAATGATAATCATTTAGATTAATTTTAGTTGTTTTAGATCACAACAAACTCATTTTGTTTTATCATATAATATTATGTTAATATATTACATAAAAACATAAAAATGGTTTTAATATATATTTAAAAATATTTTTAATCCATTAACATGGTTTTAAAAACATCCTTGAATATGGTGGAGGAAAATGAAAACATTTTATCCTTAAAAGAGTTAAAACAACACCTCACGAATGATGTAACACCTCAAGATTCCACAGTATGTTTCTATTTGAATATTAAAGTAGCGTTTGTTGTACGCAACATCGAGTTCTAACACACCACAACCAATCAAAGTAGCCATTATGAATAGTAATATCCACTTTTTGAAATTTTATCATTTTTATCTTTTAATATGGACATCATTTTTTTGATTAGAATATCAAAATTAGATTTGGGTGAATTTTTGGTATTTTTCTGAAAACATTGAATTTTTTATGAATAGTGAAAAATACAAAATTTTAATTAAAACCAACTTTTTTAATCAAAATAATTTATAGTGATATAGTATACTATTGAGTGGGTTTTAAGAATAATTAGACTATATTTTTATAATTTAATCCAATTTTGGTCATTGGATGTAATTTCACATTTAAATTGGACAAAAGAAAGTATCAATCTTTTGATAGTTATTATTTTTTAAAACACGCTTTTTATTTTGACAATGAGAATTAATTTTAAATTAATTTCTGCCACTTATGTGTTTTGAATTTAGTAAAATTGATTCCATATTTAGAATCAGGAGGTCCAAATTTTGTAAATAGGTAACTTTTATTTTTAGTCATTTTGAATAATTACATCGGTAAATATTTTATTTCCCATGGTTAAACGGTAAATCCCGTAAATAAGGGTAAAAAAATAATATTATAATAATATTAAATTACACTAACACATGTTATAACCATATTTCCTAATACATGTCCAACCATGGTAATCCATGGGTCGATTTTGGGACCCCATGGAGCCACTTGTAAGTGATAATGACACTTTATATTAATTAAGTTAAAGTAAATACAAAAATGACATAAGAATATATCTTTTAGTAAAACAATATTTAAATAGGGTTATATATATTATCTATTTGACTATAAATATTCATTATAAATTTAAAAATATTTCCTATATAATGGTATTTTATTTATATTTTTTAGACATTAAATAATTTAATTTATTTATGACACAATGAAGATGAAGTAATTACCTAATTAATGAAATATTAAATTAATTGATATTATAAATATCTATATAAATGTAATTTCAGACTTTTTATGAATTACACAAGTTTTATAGGTTGATATGACATATTAGGGTATGTTAGATTAATTTTATTTGAATTAATAATGCAGTTATGAATTTAGCAAAAATAAAATACCAAATAGGGTCAAAATCGACATAAAAGAGTTTTTAAAACAAATATTATATTACTAATTGATATTATATTCATAAAAATATAAGGATCAACCAAAATACTTATATAATGATAGGTGTATAATTAATGAACCACTTGGGGTTATCTTCGAATTATATAGTATGTGTATTAACCGTATAATATAAAAATACAAAGAGACATGGTAAATGTCAAACTATTTAACTAAGAGTTAAATAAAAAAAGATATGGTTAATATAGTGACCCAAAACTGCCTAAAACCTATTGGTTGAGTTTTTTTAGACCCATACCCACCTTATCCAATAAATAATACATTTTGGAGACATTATAATCCGAAAATCATTTTATTATAAAATAATATTTGTAACTTTGCCTATGGTGCCCCTCACTTCTCTTATAAAAGGGAACTCCCCCTTCTCTCTAATTCACACCTTAAAAGTCATTGTTCTTGGCCAAACTCTGCCCAAATACCCTCTCAAATACCCTACCTCCATCTTTGAGGCCTTCCTTTAGTCATAAAGCCAACCTATGGATCCCTTTTGATCTAATCAAAAGGAAGAACCCAAAGAAGTGGTAAATATCTCACCACCTCTTTCATGTTCCTTTCTCCTTCCACTTCATTTTTTATTTGTTTTTTTCATTATAAAATACTAAATCCAGTATCATATATATAATGTGATGTTATTATAAATATGGAACAACTAAATGCATTATTCTATCCATCCTTTGAATGACATGTCACCATACGTGCGTACGTACGGCTTACCGTCTCCACGTCATGGTGTAATTGTTATTCAATACATTATTATTTGGATGGGTATAATAATGTTGTGTAATTGATGTAAATAATAAATATAACATGATAATGATTCTTTATATATGATATACCATCAAATTATATATTATTTTAATATTATAATAATTATATTGTCACTCGTGCGTACGTACGGATTACCGTCTCCACGAACGTGATGAGATTCATTCCCCATCGTATCCATTCAAGACTAATTTTCATTAGATGATTAAAAATAATTTTTAAAGAGTTAATATAATTATGAATATGAATAAGATACATCCCATCCATAAAAAATGTGACACACATAACAAATAATATAATGCAAAATGAATCTGTTAACACCTGAAACAAGGATAATACTAAGATATTATTAACAAAGAAATGTTAAAGGATCATATATGATATCATATTAATGTATATGATAATTTTATAATTTAATAGAAATTATTTCACTATTATAAAGGAGGTTAATCTACCCTCAACCAAGGAAAAGTACAAAGTAAGGGTTAATTTCACAACCTCTTTATTATCCGATGTTGTTTATACGTAATTATCTTATGGGACCTCTTTATTATCCACATCCATGTCTCTTAAAAATGTTTTTCCAAAAAATTTTAAAATTTACTAGACAATGGGATAAAGTCATTTACACCCTTATTTGAACTTATATGTTTTGAAAGAAATCTTTCTGTCATTTTCCAAACAAGGTACTTTTTGACCTTTTCGAAAAATTTAAGGTAAGAATGATTTTTTAACTTATATGGCGGTTTAGGCTATTTTATGCTGTTATAACATTGTCGAAGCTTACCATACAATACTATAAGAATATTTTAAAATATAAATTCTTCCTTTTCTAATTTTGTATCTTTTAAATGATTCCAAAATATAAATAGATATTTCTCTAAAAAGGTTTTGACTTCATCTATGTCAACATCCTTTGATGGATTTTAAGTTTGTTTGAAGTTGACTTATTATGATACAAAAATTCCATATTGTATTGATAGTTTTGTGATATTTTTTATTGTGGATGTTTTATTTCCTACCATTCATGTTTTATGGATAAAGTATTGACAATTATTATGCTAGTTTTAATACGAATTTTTATGTTATGTTTAAACCATTTCATATGATAAATGCATTGGACTTAGTAAGTGATGAGTGGAGCCTGCTCTAGCTCCTCGATGCATCAGTAGGTCTCATGAGACAAACTAGTGTCTTAGCACAAGGCCTTGACAAAATCTTATTTGTAGTCTTGGAATAAGGCCTTGACTATGTGGTTATAAATGTTTGGCATTATGAATTCCATCATTATGAAAGTGGCTAATGATATTGCATGTGATTATTTGACTAGTTGAATATCCATGTGAGTAAGTAAATGGCATTATTTTGATTTATGTTTTCCATATTATGATGATGTTTATGTTGAAAATGATTTTGTTTTAGCTTTATACATTGCATTAAATGTTAATGAAAGATTCTGCTATATTTTTATCATTACTGAGAATCTGAGCTCACCCCTTTCTATGTTTTATTTTTCCCAGGATGTGAAGAAGTATATTATGAATTACCTACATGGATAGTCAATGGGATCTCAGTGTTTTCTATGGAAACAATGTTGTCGTGTTTTCCATTTTATGATGTAATGTAAACCTTATTAATTTATCTAGTACATCCAAGGCTACTAAACTAATCGGTCTTTCAAGACTTAATCTATTGTGATCATGCCAATGATACATAATAATGCACCGAATCTGGGATTCTGGGGTAGGGGATTTATAGTTGGTATCAGAGGAAGTTTAGTACAAACCTTGGAATCTAGATTTATAAAAACTCGGATTAGAGCACATTACCCTAAAATAGACATTGAGGATTATTATAGAAGAACTTCTTAGAATTTTGGTATTGTATAGATTTTGTGAGTTTTACAAGCAATACATCCCTATATGAATACGAGTAGGTAGAGGGGCTCTGCCACATATGTACCTAGGGGTAAAATATGAAAACATCGCTTTAAGCCTGACTCGAATGGGAACTGGTGCATGACAACGGGCATTAATGCACTCTTGGTTACGACACTCCTTGGGGATATTCTTAGGATAATTCTCATTTTCTTTACAAACCATTATGAAGGGTTTATGAGTATATACTTCCTCAAAGAAAACATTTTTATGATTATGGATTCTATCCATAAACTATTCAATTTATTTTAAGTGCTTTACAAGGTTTGATTTATGTATTGCAATTCATAAACTAATCTAGTTTATGCCATTGTTTAGAAATGGCACCTAGTGGAAGGAATGGAAACTGTGTCAATGCACACACTCCATATAGGGATTTCCTTCCTACTCAAGATAATTATAGTGGATTTGGTGATACAACTGGTGCTGATCATCTTATCACTATATTAGGACAACTCACTTAAGTTATGAATAAAAACCTTACCCGTATAGAGCACCCCGATCCGTAGCGTGGAGGATTAATGTTAGATCGCTTCATAAGGTAACAACCACCAAAATTCAATAGGAGTACAAATCCATTAGTATTCAATCAATGGAGAAATTATTTAGAAAAAAAATTTCCCAGCTTGGGGAGCAACGAAAGGGAACAATGTGTCATGGCAGTTTACCACCTCACTGGAGATGTTGATCAATGGTGGTCATTGATTCCAAACCCGAAGGTAGACGATGAAGTATCAAATATGGAATATAGGTAGTTTAAATAAATTTTCATAGAAAATTACTGTCCCCATGACCATCGAGCAGATATGGAAAGACAATTTCTGAGTCTGAGGAAAACGGAGGATGAGAACGTCTCAAAGTAGGAAGATAACTTTTCAAGGTTAGCGAGGCATGTTGCAGATTATGTATGTAACCCAAGAAGTAAGATTGATCATTTTGTTGATGGGTTAAAACCATCTCTCTGTTGAGCAATAGTCTCACAATCCTTCTCGTCATACGATGATATTGTCTCATGTGCTATCAAAATAGAAAAATAATTCTCTAAGTCTTATGACTTTAAAGAAAAGAAAGAGAAGAAGAGATCTACTGAACACTATGGAAATAGAAATAAGCGGAAGAAGGGAAAAGTTGAATATCCATCCTATAGTAAGTGTGGGTAGAAATAACCTTGTACTTTCCTCAAGGGAATGAGAGTTTGTTACAAGTGTGGTGAAAAGGCCACCAAGATTATGATTTCAAGGGGAAGAAAGAGGCTGTCGATGTAGAATGCTACAATTTTAGAGAAGGTGGGAATTATGCGAATGAATATCCTATGAAACAGGGGAACTTACCTCAGAAAAGTCCAAGGGATCAAGGCCAAGATTATTTTATCACTACTGCTGAGGTTGAAGCTCCGAAAGACGTGGTGGCAGGTAATTTAATGGCTTCCTCAAGTTTAGCAAATTAATTATTTGATTATATTTCATCGCATTGTTTTATATCTTCCCAGTTTTCTAAAAAAATTAGATATCTACAATTTGATTTAACAAGGGAGTTTTTAGTCAAAACTCTTAAGGGAAGAATACCACAACAATTTTTTGTGAATCAGTTCCCATTATAGCATATAAATGTTCTTTATCTGCTAATATCATCATCATACCCATGATTTAATTTGATATAATCCTTAGTATGGATTGGATTTCATACCATGATGTGAATATTTATTGTAAGAAGAAGGAGGTTACAATTTTTTATCAAGATGATAAAGAACACCTTATCTTTAGAGAGGAAACTTCACCACCTAATTCTTATCTAGATCCACCCTTAGTAGCTCAAATAAATTCAATTATTGGGGAAGAAGAGAATGAAATAACTATGGGTGAGAAAAATAATGTTCAAATAGAGGATGTACCTATTTTCCAAGAATATGTTGTTGTGTTTCTAGAAGATTTACCTGGACATCCTCTAGAATGATAAAATTAGTTTTCCATTTACTTCATTCCTGGTTCAAGGCCCATATCGAAGACCCCTTATAGAATGGCCACTGTTGAATTTATGGAACTAAAGAAACAACTAGAGGAATTGAGTAATAAGGGATTTATTTTCCCTAGTGCTTCTCTATAGGGAGCCCTTTCCCTTTTTGTTAAAAAGAAAGATGGAACTATGAGGTTGTGCATTGACTACAGGAATATCAATGATATAACAATAAAGAACAAGTATCTCCTACCGCACATTGATGATTTATTTGACCAACTTCATGGAGATCAATATTTTTCAAAGAATGACCTTTGATCTGGACACCATCAGTTGTGTGTGAAGAAGGAAGACATTCCGAAAACAACATTTTGAACCAGGTACGGGCATTATGAGTTTACAATAATGCCTTTTGGATTGTCTAATATACCCTCTGTCTTCATGGATCTAATGAATAGAGTTTTTTAGGAATATCATGATGAATTTGTAGTGGTATTTATTGATGTTATCTTGGTATACTCTAAAATCTTTTAAGATCATGAAAATCACTTGCGCATTATCCTGAATACTCTTAGAAGACATGAATTATTTGGGAAGTTTAGCAAGTGTGAATCCATACTACTGATGATGTGGATCCATACAACGATGTGGTGACAGGTGCTATAGTTATTTATTTATGAATAGTGGATGTACTATTTGTTTTAGGTACTGAACATTCTTTCATATCTTGCATGACTAGTATAACTATTCAAGGACCACCTCAAAATATGGAGGATAAATTATCTATGAGAATAGTAAATTAGGAAATTATTGTTTCCATGGTATATAAATTCTATCTAGTTAACATTTTTGGACTAAACGTCCCAAAAACTCTCATCATACATTCTTAAGTGTAGTTCGACACTATCTTGGGAATGGATTGACTATCTTTATATAAAGACAACATCAAATCTCAGGAAAAGGATATCACTTTTTACATCATGAAGCATACTTAAATTCATTAAAAGTATAAGGAGGAAGATGAATATATATTAGAATAATTTTTTAAAGTGTGGATATTGATTCCTTTTTAGAAAGAACTTTTATCTCAAAAGATTGAGTCAATGGAGAGAATCATGTTGGAATACATTCCCATCATGAGGGATTAAAATAAAGTATTCTTGGAAGAGATTCCTAGTCTTCCTCTAGATCGAGAGGTTGAGTTCTCAATTTAAATTATTCCAAGATATATTTATTACTAGAGTTAACATTATATTTGTATTATGGGATGTGTGGATCATATAAGGAAAGAAAATAATTTGAAAAGAAATTAAAAAAAGAAATAGGTTTTTACCTCCTGGTTTTCTCCTCCTTGAGAACCTCCTTAGAAAAAGGTTGTTTTTTACAAGAACAATTGATAATTTCATTTTGGGAGGTAATTTAGAAGAAGAATGATTATATATTTCACATTACTATAACATGGAAGGTTTGAGGAGAAGGTATGATGAGGGGTGGTATTGATAGTCGAGAATATGGGCGTTTTTTGAAATATTTTACACATTTGATTAATATTTTGGCCCTAGACTGTGAATAGATTAAGAATTATCACCAAATATAATAAAATAATGAAGTATATATCTATATTATGGGCTTATATCATCCATAAATAAACTATGACTCAATAATTCATGTATTCAACAAAAATAGTAAATTATGGAATTTTACTATTAACTAAAAATTCATGTATTATAAAAAAATCCAAAAAATCTACCCTAAACATATTTTGATATATAAAAAATTAAAATTGATTATATTTTATGAAAACATATTTCTAAATATTATAAATTTAATTTTCATTTAAAATTATCATTTACTCGAAAAATACTGAATTTATGCTTATAATTGATTTTATAACACTCTGAAAAAATTAACTAATATCTCATAAAAATTATCCAAAAATCATAATACAAAAAAAATAATAAATTATGAATATATTTTATTAAAATAAATTTTCTTTTATATCATTTTTTAACTATATAGATATATTGTAATTAATTATTTATTACTTACAAAAGACCAACAATTGACTAATAAGCTTTAAAATATTATTTTACTTATAATATGATATGATTATATCATATTATAACATAGAAGTTGTATATATATTATTTATACTTTCATAGGTGAGGTTATTGTTGAAATGACACCTTACTATTCTTAATGGTCACATTATTATACCAATAGTGAAATTAATATTCATCAAAAATGAAACTTCTATGAACAATTCCAAAAACAATTACTAAGTAATTTTTTATATTACACATTAAGAAAATATTTTTTTGTAATATATAATTTATAAAAGGGTCAAAATATATTTTTAAAATAAGTGATACATTATAATTTAGTAAATTATTTCATGTTAAAAACACATTAATGTTTAAAATTGGATGCATTTTTATATTTTTCTGATCAACCTTATTGAATGAATTTTTTTAAAAAATAATTCAATATATATCATAAATATTTATATTATATAATTCCAAATAGTGATTAATTTAATTTTTTAATATGTAGTTCCATTTTGGTTGTAAACATATTTTGTTATTAAAGCTCATATTTTATGTTAAACTATTTTTTTTCATTTCAAATTAATTGCTAACAGAAATATTCATTTTATAAATATGTGTATTCTATATTTTCATAATTTAAATAATATCTTTCATTCCATCCATTCCAATGGATAAGATATATCTATCACAATAATAATTTTTAACTGTTGTTCATGCTTGGTTTTCTTTTTAATGTACAATATCAAATTAGATAAGTTTTTTAAAAAATTACATACCGTAAAATCGTATGGTGCTAAATTCTCCTCTCCTTCAATAAATTGCGTCCTCACAATTTAAAATTTTACTTCAGAAATTAAATTTTTATACATGAGTTTTTTGGAATTACAACATTATAAAAAGGGATTATAACACTTCATCTTAAAAATAGGTAATGTGAAATGAAAAGGTCCCTACAAAATAAATATTGGGAAATTGGATAACAGTAATGCATATATGGGAATTGAAGATTAATATAACTATCATGTTCTTATAAAATGTGATAGAAAACATGATTTTTATAAATTCTACCATGAGGAAATCATAAATGTGTGATTTGTTAAAAGGCCGTTGACTTCTCAAAAAGAAAAGATATCATATGACCATTCTATTCCAATATAGATGGAAATGAATGTTAAAGATGAATTTTTCATTCCTCGTGTAATGTACCAGAAATTCAATATATATATGTATATTATATTATATGGAATTATTTTGAGACCAGGAGATGAGATGGTGTAAAATTCCCATGGCCAGAGTTCCCATAATGATCCATAAAAAAATGTCATGTTTTAAATAGCGTGCATGAGAAATTTTTTTAAAATGTTTTATAACTCTCAAATAGTTTCCTATAATAGAAATATAAGGGAATGTTTCTGTAACACCCCAGGTAAATAAAGAATATGAAATTTGTATATTTATCCCTATTTGTGAATAAAATGTTAATATAAATTTAAAGGGAACGCTATGATTGATGGCTTACCCAATACGCAACAACGGGTTCCATTGAAATCTTACGTTGCACTATAATAATAAAATAATATTATTTTAAATGGTAGTTAACGCCTAGCCGTTGTAATAGATGGAATGAATAGAACTAACTACAAAATGATTATATATGTTTGTCAAATATTTTTACTTTTTACAACAAATGTTAGAGGATTAAAAATGTGAATGAATTCAATTTTAAGCGTAAACATTCTAATATTCTTTAGAAGGTTGATTAACCGCCTTTTGATGGCGAACCTCTTTTAAATCCACTTTTGACAATTTTATGTGTTATATTTGACAAAATAAAATTCTTCTTTAGAATCGAGACATCAAAATTTACTTTGTGTAAATTTTTGGTATCTATCCGATAAAGTTCATTTTTTTATCAATAGTGAAAAATGTTGTATTTTAATTCAAAACCTCTTTTTAATCTAATTTATTTACATGATTAGATTATATTTTGATTTTTTTTAAAGTAAAATTAGAATATATTTTTACCATTTAATCCAATAGTGGTCATTGTAATTAATTTCACTTTGAAATTGGACTTAAACTAGTGTCAATCTTTTAATAGATATTGTTTCTTAAAAACACGCTATTTGTTTTGACAGTGGGAATTAATTATTAAATTAATTAATGCAACTTATATGTTTTGAATTTTGTAAAATAGAAATCATTTTTGAGTTTGGAATATCAAATATAGCTTAGGGTGAATTTTTGGTATTTTTCTGAAAAACTTAAATTTTTGATGAATAGTGAAACCACTAAGTGGTAGTTAAAGAAACTAATTTTTCGTTTAAATGAAACTTTGCCACCTCTGTGTTTTGAATTTAAAAAATCTGGCATACATGGTTGTCATTAAGAAGTAAAATGTGGTTCAATGGGATTAAAATAATTTTTTGGTGAATAGTAATTTTTAAGTTTTTAATCGCGATTAGAGGTAATTAGTGTAGTTTAAGGTAAAAATAATGTTTTAATAATTTGAGATGAGTTTGACACATGTCCTAAACTTATTGGATGTGTCATGGCCGACCAAAAAAATCCATGGGTCAACTTGGGGACCCCATGGAGCCACTTTGGAAGGAAAATAAAATTAATATATTTTTATTTAATGTAAAAGTAAAAATGACACAAACATGAATTGTTTTACTAAAACAATTGTTAAATAGGGTTATAAAAGTCAGATGTTTGACTATAAATAGTCATTGGAAAGATAAAAATATTTACTACATCATAGTATTTTTTTTATATTTTTTAGACATTAAATAAATTAAATTATTTATGACATCATGATGATGCAGCGATTACCTCATTATTTAACGATTTAAATAAAATGAGAAGATAATGTAAATTCTAAGACCTAAACTTGTCCAAAACCTATTGGATGGGTATATTAATAACCCTTATCACCATATCCTTTAATTATATCGATGTGGGACCTTTTAAATCCGAAACTCATTTTAAAATAAAGTAACATTTCTTTACTTTCCAAGAGTGCCCCTCCTCTCCTCTTATAAAAGGCCCCCACCACTATCACCTTACCCACACCTCTCAAGCCTTTGGTTCGGCCACTCTCTACCCATTGTGTCTATCCACATCCCTATTTTACTCCTAGAAGCCTCACTTAGGGTAGAAGTCTACCCAATGAAGCCTTTGACCTCAAATCAAAAAGAGTTACCCGATTTTAAGGTAATGTCTTCACTTGTGTTCTTTTGTTTTATTTTGCTTCTCCAACCCCTAAACTCTTTTTATTCATTTCTTTTGTAACAACTCCAGTATCTTAAATATACTAGGATGTTTTTATAAGAATAATTCTATCTACACTTACACACACCTACATCTAATGGTTAAAGAACATATTGTTTCTGTGGATGGCGAATTTCAGCCTCACGAAACAATGATTGTTCAACACTCATATAACACCTTAAAAGGTGGCCATTAAAATGTCACTATATTTATATATGATATATAATATTTTTATGTATTACTTAAGCTTCTATATTTTTCTTTAGTGGCAGACCTTTATGGTTTCCATTGTGGGTAAACACGATAATTTCATTTTAGGAAGTGCAGACTACCACCCCCTCAAAGTGATTTGATTCGTTAATGCCATATGTGGGATGTATAAAGGATGGATTTAAAGTTATTATATATGATTTATGTTACATATAAATGATGAATATAATTATGGAATTAAAATATACATATCTCTCATTTGGTTTTAGTTCCATTAATATGACATAGAAATGAAAGTAGCGTTCATTCACACGTACGACTTACCGTCTCCATGAACAGTGCATTTCATTTCTTACCTCTAAATGATTATGTAATATTATAAATACATGTATATTATGGATATATATGATATATATGATTTCTAAATCATGAATATCATTCTGGATATAATGAACCTTTGACCACACGAACAACATGTAATTGTAAGAAGTCCACTTTCGACTTAAGAACCAAATATTGACAAAACAAACATTATTAACTTAAATGATTAAATAATGTTTATAACATGGCAATAAGTGATATAAAAGGAATAATTAACATTATAAAGGTTCTTAAGAAAGTTTAAATTAACTCAAGTTTATTATTCAGGATGTTAAAGAACGATTGAGTCAAGTCGGACCCGAGGTAAGGGATCCAACCTCTCTCGTTCTTTTTAAGTAATCTCTTTTATGTCATTTCTTATATGCTCATCATTCTTATGTTTGGGATGTTCTTTTATATTCATCATACTGTATTTTTTTGTTCATATTATGAGAGACTCTATTTGATCTCATAAATCCTTTTTTGGAAGTATTAAGTGGCACCGTTAGGCTGCCGAGTTTTCGTAGGGGATTTTCATCTCACTTTTATTCCTGTGAGATTTATGCTACATTTTCCACCATTTCCTTTGATTGGTGTATGTACTACCCGTTATTCTAATCTTTGTGTAATATAATTTCGTTTATGAGTATTTACATCAATGTTTTATACTCCTTCTTTCATGGGTTGTACGTTTCGAATGTTACCCAAGTCGGTAAGGGAACCTTTCACCCTCCTCATTTTAAAAGACTTCTTTTGTTATGTCTTTTAATTTACATATTATTATTTTGGGATATGTTCTTCTATATACTTATTGATGTAATGTTTATGTCCATTTTATGAGATACCATTCACTCTCTCATCGACTAATTTTCTGAATTTTGAAGTGACGCCGTTAGGCTGTCAAAGTTTTACAAGGGAACGTCTTAACCCAATTTCGATTTCTTTGGGTTCAACCAGTACTTCTTGAACATGTAATCCTATAAATATGTGTGAATGACCTCTAATTGTTTCAGACTTAATATCCACTTATATTGGGTGTATTTATAATTCTCAAACATAATTATGTGATAGATTTATCCTTAATTTAAGGATACCATCTTTATAATGGATTTCATCTCAATTTCCATTTCCATTGAGACTTCATTGTTGTTATGCACCAATTCACTCTTATATGGTGTGTATACTGTCCTTTCACATATTATATCATGAATCCCTTTATTCTCATGATATTATAAAGTTATTATTAAATTTTATTCCACAATTATTTGTATTCAAGATTCTCTCATTTTTTTTAAAACTCTTTAACAAAAATATCGTCTTAAATGTTTTAAAGATTTATTATTCTAAATCTTTATCTTTAATGTCCATGTTTTTAAAATGGTTTTAAGTATTTATTTATATGGACATTAATGTATTAAAATTATAATTCCATTAAAAGCTTCAAAGTGGTATGGGGCACTTTGATTCAAAAATCTCCTTTAAATGGTTTTTGAAAATGGATTGATTGATTCAATATCTTGGAATTACCTATTGTGATTGCAAATGAAATGTTGTTATTTAAATGTTTATATTTTCAATATTTTAAGTGTAATGATGGTACTTTGACATTTTATGGGTGGTTACGTGATAAAACATATGACGGTTGGTGTCGTGAATACCAGGACAGGTGGTTACGTTATAACCTCCAATGCATTGGGTATGGAAGTCGGCCGTATGGATATTCCATTAAGTATGTGTGGAAGTCGACCGTATGGTTATTCCATTTAAGTATGTTTATGTCCCAAGTTACCTTTATATATTATGTGTTCTTTATATGGGTTTTATGGTAATCTTTTGTTTACAAAAATGTAAGTGATGATATTTTATCCAGTGAAGAGTTTTTACTACTTCCTAAAGGTGAAAAGTATTAATTTGATAAAGTGTACATGGTTTACTTGTTTCTTTGAAAAACTAATAGTTTTCATTCTTTGTGTATCCCTTGCTGAGCTTTTTATGCTCACCCCATGTTTTTTTGAAAATTTTTTCACAGGTCTTAATGTGGAATGGGGTCAAGTATGGGATGAAGGGAAAGTCATGCTATATAATACATGGAACTAGACATGATTCTTTTTAAGAGTTTTTATTTTATGGAAATTTAGTAGAAGTGACTACTTTGTAATCTTTTGAGATGTAATAGTTATGTCCTAATTCTATAAAAATCTAAACCTGAAAAGATCCTCAATGTGAATTATTCATTTAATTCAATATTAAGTAAGGTTTAAGGCTGGGGCCTTATAGTTTCATTCAGGATGGCAGTTTTACCATATCCTTGACTTATGTTTAGTTAGTGTGAGCCTCTAATGAGAAAACTATAAAATGGAATAACCATATATAAAATAATTAAATTAAATTATTTTACTTTTCATATTATTATGTTAATTAATGGTTGCTCGAATTGAAAATTTGAGACCACCATTGAGCTTGTGAGGGTATGCCTTTCATAGGAAGATCCTATCATTGGCCCGTGCAGGCCAATAGTGGAAGTTAGTTTTTGGCCGTAAATAAAATAATTGAAAATTATTTTTTTGTCAAGTCCTTATTACTCCTAAAAGGTAACATGGATTGGAAATCCTAGAGTATCGTTGAGCTCGTGAGGGATTTTTTCCCTTAGAAGGATCTTAACCTTGTACGATGCAGGTCGAGGGTGAACGTTAATTTTTGAACTATTTTTTGAGGTTCATTTAAATAAACGTGTGAGAAGTTTTTTCTAGTTTCTAAACTAGTACTCAAATAAAAAATCGAAGGGAACCATTGAACTCAAAAAGTTGGGATTCACCTATAAAGGATGCAACTTCGATGGCTGATGGTCTATTAGAAATACAAATTATCATCCTTTTCAGAAAAAATTAACTTAAAAAGTTATTTTCTTTAATTTCCCATCATTTGGGTGGTGGAATGGTTGCACTGTAGTGCAGAGACAAAGTGATGATGATTCACGTAAAATGATGGTCATTTAATTTCTTATAAACATGCTATGTAATGACGCATTAAAAGGAGAGTAATAGATATATTGTTTCATAAATGAAACATCGTAATGACGTGATGACTCATCATAATAGAAACAATATGATGATTTTTACTTTCTATTGAATAACACGTTAGAGAAACCGGATCAAATCATGGATTTACCTTGATGAACCTTTGACAATATTTATCTCTGATGAAATATGAAGAAATTCGGTGATTTTCCAGTGACTTTAAAGAACCCCAAAGAATGGAACTAGAAAGCAACTAATGTCAACGAAAA
This sequence comes from Viscum album, assembly GCA_963277665.1. NCBI lineage: Eukaryota > Viridiplantae > Streptophyta > Magnoliopsida > Santalales > Viscaceae > Viscum > Viscum album. Next base: position 685,868,939 of record OY728129.1, on the reverse strand, counting down.
TTGAACCCCTGTGGATGGAAAGCTTCAATGAAGAACTCCTTTGAGGTTAGTGTTTGTTTGTGTTTCTAGATTCTCCATTCTATATTATAAAATGATGAACATGGTTCAACCCACAAACATATAGATTTGAAGATTGCTCGTTCATGCAGTATGGTGTTTTTCATGGGGTTTTTGTACCGTGATTAGTTATTTGTTGATATAACATGAGTCCCAAACCTCCCCATGTTTAAAACTCAAATGCGAAGGTTATGGACAGTCACGAACAAGGACCGATTCCCTACGCCATGTGTATTCATTATGTTCGGTCCTTCAAATTTGTGGAAAGATGGTTTTGAGGCCCTGACAAGGAAGTCCACACCCCATAGAAGCCGGAGGCGCTGATGGTACAAAGAGAGGACCACTGGAGTTAAACCAATGGTTCATGGAATAACCCATCATCTTGCAGATGGTTTCCCAAGGTGATGCACCCAACGGTGACCCAGAAGTAGAAGACATGGCCAGCTTGATCTTCAGGTTGGCGGAGTGATGTGGTCCCATGAACTCATGCGGAACACGGGTGACTGGGTTTGACCGGCCATGTTACAATGCCCCAAATGTTCTACATGTCCGAGTTAAAGGACGATAGTCCACCACAGGTGGAGAGGGAAGGGCATGACCCATGCCTAGTGGGCCTTCACTATGACATGTGGTCTGAACTGACCTCATTGGGCCGATTCGGATGAGATCGGGTATACGGGAAACCCAGAGGGAAAGACCCCCAACCAAATAGGGTCGGGTCCATCAATGCCCAATGGGCTTTGCCCACTGGCCAGGCCAGACTAGTTCTGACCAAACCTAAACCAGGTCGGGTAAGGTCAGTTGAACTAGACCTCAGTATGTGGGACCCCAGGGTTGGGATGTTGGTTTCAGTCCAACTAGGTCAGACCGGGACCAGATGTAACCGACCCCTGTTTACTAAGACTTCAATAACAAACAAACCATGCATCTGATTGAAAAGGTGTTTGAGGTTATAGAACCCTCAAGAAGAGGCATATCGTCTGGCACACTCTATTGAGGAATTAATGGAAGTTGGTATATGAATAATGTATTGAGAAGTTGTTCTCCCAGAATCAAGTACACTACATGCGGAAACCCTGTAGTTGGATGAGACCTGAAGATAATTGACAACTAACCCAAAGTGGATTGTCTATAATGGACCAGTGGGAACTAGCTCCATGTGACCCAGAAATCCCATGGTGGGGACCGACTCTATGTGATATGGAAGACCTATGATACTCGACTCGAGGAGTACCTTAGTATTTCTAGGGTGGGAATCGGCTCTGTGTGACCTGACATGCCCATGGTGGGGAGAGGATCATTGTGAGTCATCATACCCATGATACTCATCATTGATGAGTGCCAAAACAGTCCAAGGACAGTTGGGAGTGGATCTGTGTGACTGGTAAGGACTACTGTACTCATTGAAGAGGAGTTCTCCAGCATCCCAAGGTGTTCTGTGAAATGATTGATAATCCTACTTTCGTACTCTAGATTATACTTGGTGTGAGAAATCTTGCTTAATGACAATTCTTAGTGGTTTTCTTAATGGATTTCTTTGAGGTATTTCCTTGTTGTTTTTGGGGTGCCTACTAATTACTATGTTACTCACCCCTACACAGGCTTCGGCCGCACGTGTTGTGTCTTGTGCAGACAACAGACAACATAGTGGTGGACATAGTGGCATTGGCCCAGGTAGTGCCCAATGATATCAGGTAGGAAGAACATGCTTATATTGCCTGCAGCAGCTAATCTACAATTACCCATCAGGTTGGGTTTTCATAGGATATATTTCCATCGATATTTTACTTACTCGTGTAATTTTTTTTTGGTTTGTATTCTAGCCCATTTACTTTCAGTTGCACCTTTACGCTCAATGGTCTTTTAGTAGAATTCATGATCTCTATTATAATTTTCTTGGTATGTGTTTGTATGTTCGTGTGTATATGAACTCAATAATATGCCTCTCACATGTTGGTTGATGCCTTCAGTGCTAGTCACCAACCCCTGGACTTCAAAAGGTGGGCAAGGGGGAGTCATGACATGGGCCCTAGGGGATGGGTCCTAACAATATGGTATCATAGGTGGTCGGTTCTACATCAAAGACCTGATGTTTGTTTTTTTGTGTGTTTGGGAAACTATGTTCAATTTTCAATTTCAAAATTTTGTTTTAGAAATTCCAATTTTAATGTGGAAGATGATATATTCATACACTAAAACATTGAATTTTTTTCAACTCTATACATAAAAATATTGTTTTCATGAATCATATAGGAATTGAGTGTTTCCTCATGTTCATATTGAATTAAATTCAGATCACCAGGTATAATATATTGACAGTGGTACAATCTTTTTTTCAAGATGATTCCACATAGACAACCAACCAAGATTCCACCACAAAATCACAAGGATGATATGCAGGGTGACGAAATGGGTACAGTGGCTCATACCAGAGAGAGAACCACCGGGTGGTGTACCAGCTATATCACCACCTGTGGAGTAGCACATGGTACTCATACTACCAGAAGATGAGATCTTTGTATACAGATCACTTCACACAAGTTTTATCCATAGATACCCCTTCGGTTCTGAGATGATCCCAACTCATATGCAAATAAGGAATGGCTTGAGGTGGTGACCATGTTTTTCACCTATTTAGGACACCATTAAGTATGATGGTTGACCTGGTAGTGAGATTTCTACATGACTTAGTAGGTAAATGGCAGGGTTTGGATGACCAGATCTTACAATGAGGTGACTCTTCCATGGTCAGATCTTGAGAACCTTTCCCTAAATAATGGGCACTTACCCTGATAGATAAGTTCTATGCATGAAAAATAGCTTCTAAATATTTGGCATGATGACATGATGGTTGTAGAGTATTCATTGAGGTGTAATAACTTTTCTAGGTACTTGATGAATATGATAAGACCCGTGCATTAGGGATCAGACCCCCCCCCCCCCCCCGAGAAAGGTGTGTTTATTGGACATCCAAGCAATTGATATTCCTAAATGCATTTCTACTTATTCTTGGGTGCTTGAGAGAACCCTTATGGTTGGAAATCCTTTGGATGAGAAGATACAACTAGTGGATGTTTGTAGTGGAAAAGCAGGTAGCCGATGTCAGTCTCAGAAATGTAGATGCATGGGACATTACAAGAAGAGGTCCCAAGGAAGGGGATCTATAGCTCATGGCTTATAGGGTGAGTTTAGTCAACCTAGTAAGGAGTGATTTTTTTTCAAATGACAGTAGGGTAAATCTATCTAGATATTTTCCAAACTGTCTTTTGATATTGAAATGGTGGATGGGCCACCGGGGTAGAGGAAGTGGCGGAAAAAGATGAATCTTCTGGGTGGTAGATGTGGTGGAGGAGTTGAGAGAGCATAAGGAGGTGGTATACATTTAGAAATGTTACAAACACCACCCCAATGTGGTCCACACCAGACATATGGTGCTTGAGGATAAGAGAAGGTAGTACCTACTTGTGGTCCAGAAGTATGGCCCAATGGCTCAAGGAATGCTTCACAGTATGGTCTGTGTATACTACTAGACGTCGTATTAATAAACATAGGTTCTAATCATTCCTTCTTGTCATGAATCTTGTTCAAGTCCTAGATTTTCCTGTTAAAATGTTAATGTGATCCTTATGTCTATAGAAGACTATTGGAGGTGACTCGATAATCACACTTATTCCATCGGTGTGACCTGGCCCTTGGGTTGAGAGTTTCAATTGGATCCTCTTGGTGGCAGCCTAATGGCATAATGGCATTTGTTTTGGGATATATTGTTCATCCATAGTTCATACTCGGATTATCTGTTTTATGAAAAATGATGTTGTATATCTATAACATTGGAATGGGGTTTTCCATGTAGGGAAAAAAAGAAAACCCAAGAACCATGACATAAACTTATGCATTGGAGGCTATAGCCAGTCACTCCTGAGTTGCCCAGCCTTACCCTCATGGTAGTAGATGTTTTGAGTTTTCAATTCCCAACAGTAGTGCTGGAGTGCAGAAACGTCCATTCAAAAGGTGTTTCCAAGATTACCTCCCTGTATGGAGATGGACTTATACAACATTTTACACCCTCAGATGGCACCAATATCATCATCTATTTATCGTATGTCTTTCATGTAGCTTCATGATTAGGGGAATGGGTGGGGGACTCCCAAAGGAAGGGCATAGTAAGACCCTGTGTTTGAGGGTATGTGTGGATTACAACCACTTTAATTGTGTGAATATGGATAATGAGTACTAACTACCAAATGTTCGATGTAAACATCAATTTGTTCAAATTTTTAGCGTTTTTCATTAAAGGAATGGTTTCTATAGGATTTTTAGTAGTTAAGACATAGATGATGGCTAGAGTTTCTCTAGGACAATGACTTCCCAATAGTCCATACTCTTGGAATGAAAAACATGGTAGATGATTATTTTAGTAGGAGACCTAGTTTATAACTATTGAACTAGGCCTCAGAGCAGTCATCTCACTCAGATATCCATCGTGGATTGAGTGGTGAAATTTTTTAGTTTATGCTGTTTTCCCCTCCACTATGAAAAAACTTCAGCGAGGTGCAACTCAGAGATGCCCGCTGTGAGGATACATGTACCCAGATGTCAACAGAGCATGCCCTTGATAGATATTTGATGGGTGGGGAGAACATCATCCTTTTTAGAGGAAACACCATATTACCATTTATGTTGTGGGAGGAGTTGTTGATCGAGATCCATAAATCCCCTCTTTTTGTAAATCATAGTGTGGTGAAGATGTTCCAGAACCTCCAACAAAAGTGCTGGTGTCCATGGGATGAAGAATGTGGTAGTAGTGTTCATTTCATGATGCCTCACTTTTCATCAAGTGAATGAAGGGAATCATGTTCTAACATGGTTTGCACAAAAAGTTGAGGTATGTGAGTGGATGTGGAATGTAGTCTTAATGGAATTCATTATGGGATTACCATTTATGTACAAAGGTCATGATTCTATCTATGGGATTATTGAACAACTCACTAAGTCATCTCACTTCCTACCCATATAAGAGAAGGGATCAGTAGAGGTCTTAGACAGATCTATGTCAGATAGATAGTTAAGCTTCACATGGTACCTTTGACAATATTAACAAACCATGATGCAAGGTTTACATCCCAGTAGTGTAAGGGATTGCAAGAGGAATTCAAGAAACAACTAAGATTAAGGACAACATTTCAACCACAAACAGATGGTTAGATGGAGCAGACCATACATACCATGGAGGGCATGCTTCAGGATTGCGTCCTTGATTTTGTTAATATTTAGGAGGACCACCTTCCACTGGTGGAGTTTTCACACAACCATAGATATCACTCCATCATTGGCATGGCACCATTTGAGGCCTTGTACAGGCAGCCATGAAGATCTCCTCTATGTTGGGTAGACCCAGGAGAGTCATCACTCATTGGTTCAGAGCTGGTATGGGTTATCGCTGAAATGGTGCAAAACATCCAGGAGTGGATGAGGAATTCCCAGAGCATGAAGAAATCTTATGTGAATAGGAGACAGAGACCCTTGGAGTTCGAGGAGGTAGATCATCATTTCCTTCTGGTCTCACCCTAATATGGATTGCAGAGATTTGGTCGAGGCAGGATGTTATCTCTAAGGTTCATCTGACCATTCCAGATTCAAAGTAGAGTTGGTGAGGTGGCGTACTGTCTATCTCTCCCCCCACAGATGCACCAGGTGCATGATGTTTTTCACGTGTCGAAGATAAGGAGGTTTGTTCATGATCCATTACATGTCACTGATTGGGGAGAGATTTACACTGAAGATGGGGAGATTTTTATGGTGTTCCCAGTAGAGATATTAGATCAATTGGTGGGGGTCCATCATGGATGGTTGATTCCGCTAGTGCACGTTCGGTGGTAGCACGAGAATCTCCAAGATATCACATGCGAGTGGGAAGCTCTGATTCATGCTTAGTACTCCCATTTGTTTCTTTAAAAAACATTTGGATTATGAGGATGTGAATCCCAAAAATGGGGGAGTAATGTAATGTGATGTAAATTACATGTAATTTTTTTTAAATTATATGTAAATATTTTGAGATCAGGTGATGAGACGATTTGATATTATGAGGCCCAGATTTCCTAAAATGATCCTTTGAAAAATGTCATGTTTTAAATAGCTTGTGTTGGTGGTTTTAAGGAACAAGTAGAATATCTATCAAACTGGATCCCATATCAGAAATACAAAGGCAGTGTTCCGTTCAAGATGGGGGGGTTTAACCTAGAAACGACTTAGTTTTAGTTGGTTCATGCCTCCAGTTAGCAAACCTAAAAATGACATAACTGTAAATAATATAATTAAATAAAAATATTTTATTTTTCAATGTTTATAACTCATGAACAGTGAATCATATTAAAAATCAGCGACCACCTTTGAGCTTATGAGGGTATGTTTTCATTATGCAGATCCTAAAATTAACCAGCACAAGGAAACAATGGAAGTTAGTTTTTGAATGTAAATAAAATAATTAAGAAACTATTATTTTATTTTCAAATCCTTATAACATGTAAATGGTAACTTGGATTGGAAATCTGAGAGTACCGTTGAGCTTGTGGGGGCATGTTTCCCTTGGGAGTATCTTAACCTCGACCAATTCGGGTCGAGGGTGATCATTAATTTTTGAAATTTTTTAAGGTTTATTTAAAGGAATGTGAGAGCACGTTTTTCTAAATTTTAAACCGATGATCAGATCAAAAATTAGAGGGCACTGTTTGACGCAGAGCATTGGGATTCCCCTAGATAGGAATTAACTTTGACTAGTGAGGTTCAACCAGAAAATTTATTTTTCAGACTTTTCAGAAAAAAATTAAATAACTAAAAATGATATTTTATTTTTTTCCCCAACCTTTGGGTGGTGGAATAGTGGAACTAAGGTGTGGAAACAATATTTTGACAAGTCTCTTTAATTGAACCTCATTTAATGGGTCGTAAATATGCAGCGTAAGGATGCATTGAAGGAAGAATAACAGATGCACTAATTCATAAATTAAATAGCATAACAATTCGATAACTCATCATAACAAAAATTTTACGACGTATTTTCCTTTTTATGGAATAATGCATTGGAGAAACATGATCAAATATCGACTGTCCTCTAAAGAACCTATGATATGATTTATCTACAATGACAAATGACAAATGTCTATGAATCGCTAGCTACTTTGACGCATCCTGAAGAACAGAACTAAAAAACGACGAACACCAATAGAAATTGAACCACTATAGATAGACCGATTCAATGAAGAATACCTATGAGGTAGGAGTTTTTTTATTCTTGTTTCCTAGTTCTTCATTCTAAAATGAATAACGTAGATCAACCCAATAACAACTTGATCTACAGATCAATCTTTTTTTCAGTAGAATTTTTTCATTGGGTTATAGATACTGGGTTTAATTATTTTTTAATAAAACCACAATAAAAAACCTCCCCATGTTTTAAATAATAACATGGAGGGAGTTTTCCGATATGAAAATGGCTTGATCCCCTCTTCCTTGTTCGTTTTTCATGGTCGGACCTTCAAATTGGTGGAAAGAAGGATTTGAGGCCTTAACAGAGAAGGAAACACCACATGAAGGTCGGAGTTGTGGACGAGTAGAAGAATGGACCCAAAAAGTGGACATGGTGGTCTCTGGAATAAACCATGGGTGGGTGGCAGCCATAGGTGGGGCATCAAAAGTCAGGTGGCGACATTCCATAATGGCGTGCCGGTGGCTATAATGGCAGTCAACTCTGGCTGACGGCTGGCGAAGGGATGCTGTAACATCCCAGGTATATAAATAATATGACCTTTTCATATTTATTAATTTTTGAATTGAATATTAATTTTACTTTAAAAGGGTTTCTATGTTCGATAGCGTACCCAATACGCAACAACGAGTTTCTTTGAAATATTACGTTGCACACTAATAATATAATATTGTTATTTTAATTGTTAGTCAACTCCTATTCATTGTATTGGAAGAAATGAACAAAACTAAATATAACATTATTATACATTTTTGTTAGATGTAATTACATTTATCCAATAAATGTTAGAGGCTTAAAATGTCAATGAATATAATTTTAAGCATAATTTACATTAAAAGGTCGATTTAACTCCTTTTAATGGCCAAACCTATTTAAATATAGTTCTGGTCAATTTAATACATTTTATATGACTAAATAAAATCCTTCTTTAGAATGGGGACATCAAAATTTTCTTTTTGTAAATTTTTGGAATTTTTCCGAAAAAGTTCATTGTTTTTATGAATAATGTAAATATTGTATTTTAATTCAAAACTATGTTTTAATATAATTTATTTATATGGTTAGATTATCTTTTCAATTGTTTTTAAAGTGTAATTAGAATATATTTTTACCATTTAATCCAATTTTGTTCATTGGAATTAATTTCACTTTGAAATTGGACATAAACAAGTGTCAATCTTTTGATAGTTATTATTTCTTAAAAACACGCTATTTGTTTTAACAATGGGAATTAATTTTAAAATTAATTAATGACAATTTTATGTTTTTAATTTGTTAAAATATAAATCATTTTTGAATTTGGAATATCAAATATATCTTAGGCTGAATTTCTTGTATTTTTCTAAAAAACTTCAATTTTTGATGAATAGTGAAACTACTTAGTGGTAGTTAAAAAAACCGACTTTTTCATTTAAATGAAATTTTACCACTTCTGTGAATTGAATTTCAAAAATCCGACATACATATTTGTTATCAAGAAATAAAATTTGGTTCATTATGATGAAAATAATTTTTTGGTGAATAGTTACTTTTGACTTTTATTTACCGCGGTTAAAGGTAAATAGGGTAATTCAAAGTTAAAAGAATACTAAAATAATTCAAAATTATCTTAACACTTGTCCAAACCTTATTGGTTGAGTCATTAACGACCTTTTTCATCTTTTGGTCTATTTTGGGACCCCATTGATCCACTTGGGAGTGATAATGACAATTTAGATTAATTAATATAATGTAAAGACAAAATTGACATTAACAAAATATCTTTTAGTAATTAATTTTGATATGGTGTTATATAAGTCTTATTTTCAACTATAAATATTCTTTGTAAGTCTAAAAATATTTCCCATATCATGGTATTTTTTTTATATTTTTTAGACATCAAATAAATTAAATTATTTATGACACAATAATGATGCAGTATTTACCTCATTAATAAATAATTTAAATAAATAAGATTGTAATGATTAAAATATTACCTAAAACAATTCGAATTCTGATTGTATGGTTTTATTTCAACCATTAATCATCTTATATTTGACTATAATGATATTTGAACCATTAAAAACCAAATATCATTATATTATAAAATAATATTTTCACACTTTACTAAAGAGCCCCTCCTCTCCCTTATAAAAGGAGACCATTTCTATCCAATTACTCACACCTCTGAAGCCATTTTTCTCGTCCAAACTCTGCCCAATTAACCTCCCTACATCCCTCTCCTCCCATTAGAAGCCTTACCTTAGGCATAAGGCACTTGGAGAAGTATTTTGATTCAAACAAAAGGGAGTTGCCCAAATTAAAGGTAACAGTTTCTCTTAAATTTTTTTCTTTTATTTTACTTATACAACCCCTAAAATCTTTTATTACTTTATTTTGTAACAACACCAGTATTCTGAATATACTAGTATGTTGTTATGAGAAGGATTCGAACTACACTTACACACCCATTTATCTAATGGATGAAGAACATAATGTTTCTGTGGATGGAAAACTAATGCCTCACATAACGCTGATTGTTCGATTATCTCCTACTGCATCTCATGGTGGCCATTATGATAGAACTTTATTTATATGTGACATATATTATGTTTATTATTTCTTTATCTTCTGTAATTTACATTTATATCATGCCTTTATGGTTTCCACTATGGGTAAACGCGATAATCTCATTAGAGGAAGTGAGGACTACCGCCCCCTCAAAGTGATATGACTCATTCATACCATATATAGTACGTATAAAGGATAGATTTAATGATATTATATATTATGACATACTGGAATTATAATAATACTATGTATCAATATTTTTTAATTCCATTAAATATAAAATAGAAATGGAAGTAGCGTTCATGCGTACGTACGACTTACCCTCTCCATGAACGGTGCATTTCATTTCTTACCTCCAAATGTTATGTACTATTATAAATACATGTATATACTGGATATATATGATATATATGATATATAAATAATTATTTTAATTCTTTATATAATGGACTATTGTCCACATGGACAACTTGTAAATATAATGTGTTCATTATTTACTCAAGTACCAAATATCGATAAAACGAAAATTATTAACTTAAATGATTACATAATGTTTATAACATGGTAATAAGTTATATAAAAGGATTAATAAACCTCAAAAATGATCTTAAGTAAATAGAAATTAACATTAGATTATTATTCAAGGAATTAAAGAACGATTAAGTCAAGTCGGACACGAGGTAAGGGATCCGACCTCTCTATTTCTTTTCAAGTACTCTCTTTTATGACATTTCTTTTATGCGCCATGTTCATATGTTTGAGGATGTTCTTTTATATTCAACATACTGTAATTTTAATTTTCATATGATGAGATACCCCCTCTTACTCTCATCAATTCATTTTATGAATTTTTAAGTAGCGTGGTTAGGCTGTCAAATTTTTGTAAGGGATTTTCTTATCTCACTTTCAATTCCGTGAGATTTCCATTGTTCGCCACTAATTTATTGAATGTGGTGTATTGTGTACTTCCATTTGATATATATTATCATTATTATCTTTATATTCATGTTATTCTATGAATAATTTTTTGGTTATTAACTTTTGTTCATATGAATCAGTTGATTACAACGTGGTAAAGGGTTTCATCACACTTTTTATTACCGTGAGATTCATGATATATTTTCCACTATTTCCTTTTGTGTGGTGTATGTACTTCTCATTATTTTAATATTTATGTAATATAGTTTCATTTATGAGTATTTAAATCTTAATTTTATGATCCTTCTTTTATTTGGCGTATGTTTTGTATGTTACCAAATCGGCAAGGAAACCATTCACCCTCCTCTTTTTAAAAGGCTTCTTTTGGTTATGTATTTTAAATTACATCTTATTATGTTGGGATATATTCTTATATGTCCTTATTTAACCTTTATTTCCAAGTGATTAGATATCCTTTTTTTCTCATCAAATCATTTTCTGAATTTTAATGTGACGTCGTTAGGCTGTCGAATTTTTACATGGGAACTTCTTAACCCAATTTCGATTCTTTGGGTTCAACTTGTACTTCTTGAACATGTCATCCTATGAATATGTGTGAATGGCCTCTGATTGTTTTATAATTAATATCCACTTATATTGTGTGTATTTATATTTTTCACACATAATTATGTGATTGATTTACCCTTAATTTAAGGATACCATCTTTATAAGGGATTTCATCTCAATTTACATTTCCATTGAGACTTCATTGTTGTGATGCACCAATTCACTATTATGTGGTGTATATACTGTCCTTTGGCATAATATATCATGAATACCTTTATTCTCATGATATTATAAAGTTTTGATTAAATGTTATTCCTCAATTATTTGTATTCAAGTCTCTCTCCTTTTTGTTAAAAAAACTCTTTAACTAAAAGATCATTTTAAATGTTTTAAAGATTTAATCTTCTAAATATTTCTCATTAATGTCCATGTTTTAAAAATGGGTTTTATGATTTATTTATTTGGACATTAATTTTTTCAAATGATAATTCATTTAAAATCTTCAAAGTGGTATGTGACACTTTGATTCAAAAATCACTTTTTAAATGGTTTTGAAAATGATTTGATAAAATATTGTTTATTTAAATATCTTGATTTGATATATTGGAATTTGGAAATGTTGTATTTTCTTTATACATGTGTCATATGTTATGATTATTTTATGGTTATTGGGAATTGTTTAGGTATATTGGTGGTTCCATGATAAACCTAGGGCGGGTGAGCCTGAGATATCTCTCCAATGCATTGGGTAACATGATGGAGGTAAACATGATGTTTCTACTAAGAGATTTAGGGAATATACCGTGATGGGTATTCCAAGTGTAACTCCCTATGTAGTTGTGATAGCTACAATGTAAGTTTGATATGGATGCCATAAGTAACCTTTATGATTTATGATTTGTGCATGTTATTCATAAATCTCATGATTTCATAAGGTATGTTATGATTGAAATGTATGGTTTCATTGATTTGTATTTATTGATGGTCTAATGTTTTTATTCTTTATTTTATAACCTTTACTGAACTTTTTTTGCTCAACCCATTTTTTTGAAATGTTTTCCACAGGACATAAAGATGAATAGGTTCAAGTATGGGATCAAGGAAAAGTCATGCTATCTAAAACATGGAACTAGACATGTTTCTTTTTCAGAGTTTTTATTTTATGAAAAAATGGAAACTGAGTAGTAGTGTCTACTTTTAATTTTCAAGTTTTAATGTAATATTTATGGCCTAATTATCTAAAACTCTATACCTGAAAAGATCCTCAATGTGGATTATTCATTTAATTCAATATTATGTAATGTTTAAGGTCGAGTCCTTATAGATGCATCCACCCAACCACGTCTATGGGGAATCACGCAGCCATAGCCCATGGCTTCGTGTGGAACACAGTCCCTAGATAACATATGGAACCCGAGCAGTGGGGTTTGACCGTCCACGTGACAGCGCCCCGGACGCGCTACGCATCCGGGCTTAAGGAATGTTGTTCACCATAGGCGGACTGGGTAGGTCGTGACCTATGCCCTTTGGGATAGACCCACCCCTTATGGGATAGAACTATTCCTTGTGGGCTAGAAGTGCCCCTTTGGTCCGGGTAGGATGAGACCGGGTCACCGGGTGACCCGGCAGGCTGGACCCCTGGCCGAACCGGGTTTGGTCCGGTGAGGCCTATTGGGCCTGACCCAATGGCCAGGCCCAACTGGGTAGACCTAGATCTAACCGTGTAATTTCTGTTCAGTTGAACTAAATTGGGGTAAGTGGGCCCTCATATCATGTTGGTCAGGTTGTTCTGACCGGGTCAGATCAGGCCTAAACGCAACTGGCCCCAGTTTACGGAGACGTCAATAACTTATAAACTGAGGATCCGATTGATGAGACATTTGTGGAATTGGAACTGTAATGATGGGTAATATCTTTTGGAATAATCTATGGAGTGTTTCATAAATGTTGTGATATAATAAAAGGCATGAGGAGTGGTTCTCCCATAATCAAACACACTATGTGTTGAAACCCTACGGTTGATTGAGACCTGGGGACTATTTAAAAGGACCCTATGTGGATTGGCTATGATGGCCATGTGGAAAGAGTATCTATGTGATAGATTTTTTCCATGGTGAGGAGTGACTCTGTTTGACCTGGAAAACACATAGTACTCGATAGGATGGGTACCTCAGTATGAGAAAGATGAGAAGTCACTTTCTGTGACCCGGTACACCCACGGTGGGAAGCAGCTCTGTGTGACCTAGTATACCCACGTTACATATCAGGGATGAGTACCACTACTTTCCAAGCATAGTGATAAAAAGCCCTATGAGACTGGGATGACCCAATATACTCCTTGAATAGGATTTAATTAGCAGCCCAAGGTATTCTATAAATGAATGTTGGTCCTACTTTCCTACTCTAGATTATACTTAGTGTGAGTTGTCTTGCTTCATGATCATGATATGTGGTTTGATTCATGGATTGATTTGTGGTATTTACATCTTAGATTCAGGGTCCCTACTAAGTATTGTGTTACTCACCCATGCACAGACTTCGCCTGCACATGTTGTGTCTGGTGTAAAAGACTGATGACTTGGTGGAGAACTTGGTGGACAAGGACCATGCGGTTCACTGTGAGATCAGGCAGGCAGGATGTTCTTGTACAACTTCTGGTGTCTACTCTATACTTACCCATCAGGTGGGGTTTTTAGTGGATGACATTTCATCAATATCATACTTACTCTTATTGTAGTTTTTTGTTGGGCCTGTATTATAGCCCATTTACATTCATTTGTACCATTACACTTAGTGGTTTTTTAGTAGCATGTATATTATCCTTTACAGTCTTCTTGTGAAGTGGTTTTATGTGTGTGTGTACATTTATGTTGGAAAACGCCTCCATCTTTTAAGTTTACACCTTCAGCAATAGTCCCTAACCCCTAGACTATGAGAGATGAGCGTTAGGGAGTCACAACATGGGCCTCGGGGGACGGGTCGTGGTACTTGAAGCATTTTTAACGAATCATATAGTCTATAGATCATTCCTTATACCATTTAATTTGTACTGGAACAAAGAAGTTCAAAATATGATATTATTGAAAAATAATTTCCAATTATTAACTTGATCCATTCCATAGGTAGTTAATCCTAAAACTCATGTAAAGCATGTCTGTCTATATTCAATGACCAAAAAAATATAGAAAGACGATCACTAAATTTCCAAAATCAACTTTACATAATATTCTTATAATAGTGTGTCTCTTTATCACACATGAAAAATATATGAATGCCAATATCACCATAAAATGTTAAATAAAATAAGCATGATTCAAAATTCATAAAGAAGAATTATGATAGTATAATTCATATATATATTTCATGAATCGTATAAGTGAAAAACAATTCAGAAAATAACCATAAAACATAATAATTGAATACAAACTCAATAATATTAATCATTCCCCTTTATCTAATGAAGTAGCATATATTTGACCATGATCTATTATCCTTTTTGTTATATAGTCCTTGGATGCTTGGGACACTGAATTTTTTAGTGGAAAATATCTATGTAGTTGAAGCATTGAACATTAGTAGCTTCATTATTTCCCTTGAAATCACAAGCATGGTGGACATTCTAACCACACATTCAAAAACCATCTTTTCCACTTAAGAATGTACCAAGGTGTTTCCTTCCAAAAATATCAGATGTGGGAAAATTCATTTTCCCCTTCTTCCATTATCCAAATTTTACTCGGATTTCTTCTTCATCTCATGATTCTATTTAAAGACATAATATATTGAAAACTATTTCTCCTTTATTTAGAACATGATATTATCTCATTATATGATGAGAATGATTGAGAGACTAGTTCCCTCAAAATACTAGATTATACCCATCAACATAAAAATCATTGTTACTCCTTGAAAGGACATGAGACTATATCTTTATTCTATGAGAAATTTTGGGAGACATGTTCCCTTTAAAGGAATGGTTTTAAATAATTAAATAATCAATCAATCTTTCTCCTGGGATTATGTTTGTATTCTGTGGAATGCCTTTCTAA
Source organism: Viscum album (assembly GCA_963277665.1). NCBI lineage: Eukaryota > Viridiplantae > Streptophyta > Magnoliopsida > Santalales > Viscaceae > Viscum > Viscum album. The sequence continues at coordinate 685,853,531 of OY728129.1, read as the reverse complement.
CCATAAAAAGTTGGCTTCATAATTTTTAATAGGTACATCCTCTTTTTTACAAATTAAATAATTGCCTCTTTTTATTCACTCAATTTTTGGGATGAAAATATTTTACAAAAAATATTTCATTAAAATAGACAAATTCCATTTTTTTAATATCTTCCTCATACTTTGGGGTTTGAATTAAGGAACACCATTAACTTGCATCACTCGATTGATGATAAATTTCCATTAAAAAACTTTTCTCTTTTAATACTTCTTAATATGAGAAATATATTCTCCAAGGGACTCATACACTACTCTACTACAAATGGATTTACAGTCCCATTGAATTATGGATGCCGTTGTTGCATAAAAAGGTCTGACATTGCTCCTACACATTGTAGATCAGGATTCTCAATATGGGTAATGTTATTATTTGTAACATATGTTATCTATTATAATATATTAATAAGTTTCTCAACACCAGTCATAGATCTGGTAACAATATCATTACCTGATATAGGAGGGGAAAGCCTACAGGTAATACTCGGTTTGATACAATTTTCATTCCACCCAGTATGCGCCATTTCTAAATAATAGAATACACTAAATTATTTTATTAATCATAATATATAATATTAATCTAGAAAACACTTCATATTAAATAAATGTTTTGTCATATAGAATATCTTAATCAGAAGTATATTTTCTTTTGGACATAATTACTATTAAATCCTTCATAATGGTTTGTAAGTAAAATGTGAATTATTTTAAAATATCCCAAGAAAGTGTCAAAACAGGGGAATATTAAGGCCTATTTTCATGTACTGTGATACCCATATTCAGGCCTAGGAAACCTGGTTGTAGTAGTTACCCCTAGGTAGATCTGTTCCAGAACCACATTTGATTGTCATATCCACAAAGGGATGTATTTCAAGGAAGATCCACATAATCTCTATCTTAAAAAAATATACCAATTTATTCTATTTTTATCATCAATGTTTATCCTAGATTTTTGTTCCAAAATATATTTTTCCAAAATCTAGTTTAAATGGATTCTACTAAACTTCCATTGATACATACTATAGAGACCCCGACCCCAATTGGCTGGAGATGATGCCTTACTTAGTTAGATTAGAAAAATAAAAAAAGTAGTCACATCACAAATCACCAAATAATTTACTAGTTTTAAAAAACCAAAAACAAATGTATATTTTACATTACCACATGAAAGGTGTATAAGATAAAAATACCATTAGAAGCATCTATAACTCATCGGTTATCCTTGTAAGTCATTCATAATATTCAGCTTCACGTCCAGAAGAAAAATAAAACGTAGGAGAGGGGTGAGCTCAGATGATTAGTAAGGGTATGTAATACATCAAATTTTAATGTAATAAATAATTCATGGTGAATGAATGAAAACAAATGCCACTATAACATAATAATTAGAATAATACTGATATAATAAATACTGAACTAATAATTCCATAAAAATAAACACATTAGAATGACAATTTTCCATGGATATTATACTAGTCAAATATTCACATTTATTATTAATAACTAATATCATTTGGAGGTAATGTATAATTTTTTACATCTAAAGCATGCCATTGAGGCCACATCCATCTTATCTGATAATAAATTGTTAATGTCTCAGCCAAAAAAATATCTGAAAATAGGAAAGACCCCAACTCTGTCCATATCTGTTTTTGTCTCATGAGACCAAATGATGAATCGAGGGGATATTGTGGGAACCATCCATAACATACTATGTAAAATTAATTATTCATATGAATATGGTTAAAAATTAACAACATACACCAATGAAATTTATATATCATTCCCCTATATGTAATCATAATCATTGGCAACTATGAGTAGTATAGTGGTTGGTATCATGATAGAACATCCATAATCAAACTGATCATAAACCATTTAATAAAATACAATAAACGATGATCATAACATATAAATCTCATTATATGATATGATTCAACATATTTGTTGAAATAGTTGAAAATAAACTAATACAATCCCCGATCCTTGAGTGAAATACCCTTTTTACTTTTCATTGAAGAGTTTATTTAAAAAATAATTATTATTTTTCATTATTTTTTGAATAAAATAAAAAATTAAAGAAAATATTTTTCCTTACAAATTTTAATGATTTTATAAAAAAATTGTTTTTTAAAATAGATTATGTATGGTACTTGAAAATGGGTAAGAAATCAAGACGTTCCCCTCAATCAGGCTTGCGTATCAGGAAGAATTAGGAATTGATCCTTGTAAAACGTGTATTTTTTATAAATGTAAGATGAAATGATCATGATACATGCGTATGAAATTTATATATATAATTTAAAATAATTATTTAAAAATAATAATCTTTTTTGTTATTTTATAGAGGAAGAAATCAAAACCCGAATGAAAATGGTGGTTTGGGAAAAACCCCTTAGCTTATGTAAAAATATGTTCCACACTAGACATTAATGGCCTATATAATCAAATTAAATCCATTAAATAATTAATTCAGAACCCTTTCCCCATGTATTTAATTCATTATAGTTTTATTTTGTTAATTTATTTCCTTATATATATGTTATAGTGTTAAGTTTTATTTGTTTGGGAGAATTCCTTATGTAGGTTTTCATGACCAGTTCACGTATTTATAAGTAATGATGTTCATGTAAAATTGGTATAATTCTCATGAATTAGAATTATATGTATTTATGAACATAGAGAGGTTTAATTGGTTATATATATATATATTTTCTTTTTCCCATATTTTATGATGAATCATTAGATAAAATTTGAATGATAATCATTTAGATTAATTTTAGTGGTTTTAGTGATTATAATATAAATTTTACAATATTTTTCAACTATTAATGTTGTTTTTTGTACATAATTGAATATAGTGAAGGAAAATGGAAACATTTCATCCTTAAAGGAGATAAAATAACCCTTCATAGACAACATTTCATTTTATAAAATAAAAGGGATATGAGAAGGCGCTTGATGATGGATTTATTCCATTTGCATACTAAAATATCATTATTTGTAACATACTATATTTACATTGTTATTTGGACATGGGTAGGTGATTCTAGAATAAGAAATGAAAAGAAAGTGAAGATAAATTAAAAGAAAAAGATAGTGTTTTTAGCTCCTAATTTAACCTCCTTGAGAAACTCCGTAGGGAAATGTCTTTTTATTGTCTTTTGATGATATCACAAGCTCTTAGTCGTGGGTGATGGGATTTTGAAGGGGATTGGGAAAAAAATTAATATTTCTCAAATCATGGAATTTGTGAGGAGTTTTGTTGGTGTGAAGTGGTATTTATATTAAGGTAGAGGTATGTTCTCTGAATATTTTATTCATTTTATTAATATTTTGGCTTAATAATAATATTTATTTTGATGAAAATAAATTTTTCTTTATATAAACATATTGATAATAAATTTATAATTATGTATTTATGATGTAAAAAAATACAATCAATTAATTTGTAATTTTTAAAATATTCTTTTTATTATACAATAATATAATCATATCATATTACCACTTATAATATGTGTAGTTTTTATTTATACATTCATTAGTGTGGTTATAGTTCTAATGGAATCATTAAAATTCTAAATGATAATATTATTATTCCAATGCTCAAAGAACAATTCATAGAAAATAATACTAATCAGAAAAATACCAAAAAATTATCCCAAGTAATTTTTGATATTACTCTTTAAAATAGAATTTTTATTTGGTCAAAAATAACTTATTTATGAGAAAGAAATTAATTTTAAAACAAGTTCACTATTAAAAGGTTCTAAAATATGGCTTTCTGAAAAATATAGCATTAATTCTTAAAATTGGTTTTATTACTATATCAATCTAATTAGGCTAACTGAATTAATTTAGAAACATTTGATTGAATATAAAGAATATAAATTTCATTATTATTTTTCACGAAAAGTGATTAAATTAATTTATCATTATAAAATTCTATTGTTTTCATAGAAATTTATTTTTATAAAAAATGTTTATGATTAGTAGTTTATTATTTTCATTTGTAATTAATTGGCAAAAAAATCATTTTATAAAAATGGGTATTATAAATTTTAAAAATTACCATAATATCATTCCTCACCTTCAATCAAATGGAAAAGTGATATCTACCACAATAGTAATATTTAATAATTATTTAAGCTTGGTGTTTTGTGTAATATAAAATATAGAACAAGATAGATTTTTTTAAAAAAAAGTTACATACCGTACAATCATGGGGTGTTATGGTGTGTCATTTGGATGGAGAAGAAAATTAATAGGGATTCATCTAAATAACATAACACGAAAACATGAAATTGAGTCTATAAAAAATTTATTTTGAAAGATCATGTTTCAAAATGTACTTTTATCTTATTCATTTTAAAAAAGGGATATTTAATTCCACAAGTCCATAAAGTATTATGAATAATCTCTTGAAAACTAGGAGGAAAAATTTACATGACCTAAGTTGTATTGTTTTTTTATTATCTTTCAATCATAAGGTAGGTTTGATAGATTAATTAGTGAAATAAAACTAAGTCTCCAAATTTATTTATCCATACTAGACATTACTAGTTATGGAGAATTTTTTTACTGTTATCTCAATTTGGAAATGTATATTACAATTACCCATCTATCTCATGGGTTAGATATGAAAATATAAATGGAATTAAAACGAAATTACAGAAAACCAATAATTGAGGAATATGATCCTTCTTTTATTCTTGATGTGTGGAAGGAAACATTAGGGAAATTGTATCAAGTTAACATGAAAATGTTTCATGTTTTGAATGGAAGGTTATAGAGAAATAAAATTTTGATGTGATGGTAAAAAGTTAGATAGTAATGAAAAATAGAGAGAAATATCCACACAACTTACCACCCAGACTCTACTATTGTAAATTCAAAATTACATGAATTATGAAAACTAGTTCCCAAATTTTAAGGTTAATGATTATGATCAATGATGATGACCACTAAAGCCCTAATCTAAATTGAATTATCAAGTGACCATCTATTTTGATTTTGGGTATGGTAATGACATAGTGAAATATACACTTACCATATACTCTTGAACCACTATTTACTTATTTGGCCTTATAATTAACCACTCATTTATATCCAATGATTTTCAAAGGGTATCATAAGAAAACATCAAATATATTTTTTCCATTTAGTTTTAAAGACCCCTAAGGTTATGATTATCACATACCATGTATAATATTCATCATTGATTGATTATTTATGGAATTTGCTGCTATAAAATATTAGTATTCTTACTCTAGTTGAATTTGGTGTTACCTTGGTAATATATTTAATTTATTTACAAAAATAAAAAATCAATATCTGATTAAGGGATGTTTACTTTTATATTGTGAAACTATATATTATTTAGTATTAGGGTGATGATTAAAATAAACATTATATTGAAACTATATCCAATATATTGGTCACAATTTATGATCAAAATGTGTGTTAATCACAGATGTTTTAGGTGAAACTAAACATCACATATTTAAATATTTTTGAGGGTGTTTATTGAGGAATTTTTGGGAGTGTATCATGGTTTTCCATTTAATTGTAAAATTAGTTTTTAATTAAATCCATAACTAAGATAAACCTTTTTCCAAGACTCTATATACAATTTATCATATTTAGTTTTAAAAACTTAATAAATATATCTAGGAGAATCATGAAAAGGGATTTATTTGGACAAGTGTGTCAATATGGGGTGAACATGTTCTTTTAGTAAATAATAATTATGGATGAATGTGACATTTAAATAATTATTGGGAAAAAAATTGTTTTCATGAAATCGTATCATCTAACCCATATTGATGACATGTTTGATCAACTATGTTGAGGTCAAAAATTTATCATGATTGATGTTAATACTAGATATGATCAATATTTGGTCATGAATAATGATATAAAAAATATATAATTATTTAAATGGAATGAAAAATATTAATTTATAGTGATTACATTTGGTATTATATATTCCCCCACTACATTAATTGATTTAATGAAATGATTAATTAGAGAATACCTTGATCAGTTTGTGGTAGTCTATAAAAATGTTACTCTTATATATTAAAATAAAAACAAAGAGCATGAAGATAAATTTTTTATTGTGTTGGAATCCCAAAAGAAGGATGTTATTTTTGATAAATTTACAAATATTTTATTTTATATTGTAATTATTTCATACTTTGGTCTTATAATCTCAAGTGAGGGTATATCAGTAGTTTATTAAAATAATGAAGATATTGATAATTGTCCCTAACCAAACACTATGATTATGATATTTAGTTGTCTTAATTTGGATGGACATTATCTGATATCTATGGATAATTTTTCGTGGCTATATGATCCACCCACCACGATATCATGGAATGGATTCATTTTCATTACGATGGATAAATATGTGGAATTCTTTATTCAAATGAAGGGAAGTCAATTAAAACTACTTGTTCATATATAAATTATAACGTTGGAAGGGTATGTAATATATAGTGATGCATAAAATAATGTAATTTTATTAATCTTCAAACAGAATGATATGATTATTTCTTATGCCTCAGAATAATTCAAATTAAATGATAAAAATTTCTTATCTCATGATTTTGTTTTAGATATATTAATTATTTATTTTTAAATATAGAGCAATTATCTATATGTAGAAATGTGTGAATTATATATTGATCACAAAATATAAATGTTTATTTTTAATGAAAAAGAGATGAATATGAGACACAAAATATGTTCTTAGTTAAATAATTTTTATGTCTTATCCAATCATTAACACCGTTGTAATTATGACATGGTGTAATATGAATTAATTCGTAAGGATCATGTTATATTATATGTGATGAGGATCACAAAATGTACATTATTTCAATACATGGAATGTAATGATCATGAAATATCTAATGGATTAATGTTTATCATTATCAACTAACTGTTCAACTATCTATTCAAGAGAATATTAAAGTGGTATAGAAGAAAGATGTATAACTAAAAAAGGAAGTGAGAAATATTCTTATTTTACACCTTGATTTGGATAGAATCATATGTTTTAAGAACCATGTATTTATTTATCCATTTAAGATTAAAATAAGGGGATGATGGATGAATCTCATTGTTATTAATTGTCTATTTATACTAGATGTATGAAGATGTATAGATATTTGAATGTGTATATCTAGTGGGATGGAAAGATGTCAAATATTATGGTGTTTTTATCTCAATACTTAGTATGTCTACATGTTAAGGAAGAGTGATAAAAGTCAAAGGGGATTTTACAACCATTACCCATACTAGAATATAAATTACAAGACATTATTATTATTTTTTGTCAGAATCCCCAAATATTATAAAGGGTATTATGATATATGGGTTGTATTCAATCTCCATACAAAGTTTAAATACATCATTTTAGTTAAAAAATATTTCTATGTTGAACAAAATATTTATTTTTATATTAATGATGTGGTAATAATTCATGGAGAACCAATACCAATGGTATCTGATCCAGATCTGAGGTTTACCTCCATGTTTTAGAGAAGTGTTCATCTGGATCTAGATATATAGTTATTTTTCATCACTTTATATCATCCACATACATATGACCATTCTAAGTGATCCATTCTAACTCTTGAATACATATTAAGAGATTTATCTATGGAATTTAGTGGCAGTGTTGATAAACACCTTTATTGGGTAATTTTATTACAATAATAGATTTCATAGTATAATTTATGTAGATTATTATGAAGCCTTAAATGTGAGTATGTTTAGAAATCAATCATTCTATAATGATGATGGAGAATGGAAGCTATTAAGACATGATATGGCTAAGGAAATGTCAATAAATATTAGAGTCATTCATTATCAGATAAGAGATTCTCTAAGAGGAAAATAATGTAATGAAAACAATAGTTAGAAATATATTTAATTTTAAGTTGATACTAAGCTATTATAACACCCTTAGTTTTTACGAATTACTATTTTTCAGATACATTGATTTTTTTAATTTCTTCTGTTGCAAGTAACACCGATTTTTAATGAATGGAGACTAAATTTTAAAATTTTTATTAAAATAAAATAGTTATTACATATCACATATAATTTTTAGAATGACTAGTTAAAAATATTAAATATCATTTATAATGGTTTTATTTAATTAAAATTATTGATCAATCATTACTTGTTTTTTGTTAAAGTCATTATATGTTTCGAAAACACTGTTTTCTAAGAATTATTATTATATTTTTAAAAATTACTAAAATTAATTTTTTGATTCTTTATAAAATTATTTTAATAAATCAAACTATTTATATGAATCCATAAAGTAAAAAAAATAATCAGATAATATTTTTTATTTTTTATGAATATATTAATATGTTGATGAAAATTGAAAAATACTGGTTTTTAAAAATATATTACATTTTCATTATTGGATTAAGATTATAAACTTTTTTGTAATATTTTTTAAATGTATTATAGTTTAAAATAAATTTTTAGTTATCCAATATAGGTTATTATAAAAAAATTTCATATTCAATATTTATATAAAAATATCTTTTACTATTAAACATTTTCCCATTGAAAAATTATATTAACGACACATCTGCTAGTTTTATTTTAAAAAAAATCCCCACATATTTAAATTAAAATTATAAAAATATTTGTGATATGTTGAATAATAATAATATATATTATATAATACATTCAACTTAATCTCTAACCAGGTTGAAAAGTAAATGCATGAGAAATTAATTAACATAATTATAGTGAAAAGGGGTTTACCGTGGGTTATGTTAAAATGATAAGTGGTAAAATGAATGAAAAAAACTAAAAACCCAATATTATAGAAATATTTATAGATTATCTCTTCTATTATCTGGAATAGAAAATTTTTGAGCTTTTTTAATGAGAAAATGTGGGTATACATTTTAATTTTAAAAAAATTACAAATGTTCCATTCACCTCACTTATAAAAGTTCACCCACTATACTCTCTTGTTCACACATCCTTAAACATATTGATAAACCAACAACTAAAATAGTCCCATAATTACTTATATCCTGTAATCCTATAAAAAAAATTTGGTCATAATTTTATTCTAGGATGGTTTGTTATTTAATATAGAAGATGCTTTCTGAAGAAGAGGTAATGTCCCAAATAAAACGTTTTAATTTTTTTTTACTCCTGGACCTTATTTTTTTTAAAATTGAGATATAATTAAAAAATTATATTCTATATAGATTCTTTTATTGTATTTACCTACAAATATCTTCACTTATTTCAAATGTGATACAAAATCATTTTTCATATGTACCGAGGACTTACACCTTGGGAACCAATGTTCGTAGTTTTCGATCACCACTGCTCACATTAGTATATAATGGAATATTTAATTTTTATTTATGATATTTATGATATTATTAAACCTAAAAATTAATACTAATTTATATAAAATTTTATAACCCAACCTTTTAAGTGAAATATTGTCCCTCTAATGAATGGATGACTAATCCCTCAGGAACTGATGTGATATGTCTTCCATTTTTTATGTACTGTAATAAAGTGTGAATAAATTATTAAATATTATATTTGTAATATTATTAAACTTATAGAGTTATTATTTATCATAGAAATTTTAAATTTACATTCCATGAGAGATACGATAAAATCATTAGTGTGTATAGTGGACTACCGCCTTACGTATTCTTATATGGAAGGCAATAAAGACATGAATAAATAAAAAATTGATATATGTGACATAAAAATTATTCTACAATGGTAATATATAATTTTCCATTTTTCATTAATTCCTTATATTAAATAGAAACTACATTCCTTTTTATGTACGACCTACCGTATCCATGAACGGTGTCATTCATTTTATATTTATGACATTTATGGGTGACAATAAATACATATATAATAAAAATATATATTATTTATATCATTTTTCAAATTATAAATTTGATGAAACAATGATTATATTGAAAATAAATAATATATTAAATCATTATTGGTATGAAAAAAATTTAGTTATTACCCAAAATGTAATTTTAAGAAGAAATCATTGATAATTGGGAAATAAAAAGAAATAAGTTAATCATACATGTAATGATATATATAATAATTGTTAGGTAATATATATATTGAAATATTATATTTATTATATAGTGAGTTTGAATGTTTATTTAAAAGTTTGAGACATAAGGTATGGTATTTCCATCATACTTTTATTTTCTATTTTACTCGTGCCATATTTTCTTAATGTTTATTTTATGTGGGGTATATACATTGTAAAACCAAAATTTTTTATGTATCTTTTTTATGAATAAATTAAATATTTATTTATGAATTTAAATGAGTAATATATTTCATTTATATAGTTGTGAATTGTCATATGTTACATAGAACATCGATTCAGTGTACTTTACATGGATCATTGACTTTACATATGTTACATACAACATCAACTTGGTCTATATTATAGGATACACAGATTTTTCTACAAAAAATAATTTTAATGTTATAATTGTTTAAATGAGGTAATTATAACATATTCATTAAACATAGTTATATGAATATTATCAACTATTTTTCAAATATTTTTTAAAATTATATTACATAAATTAAACATATTAATAATTAATGATAAATTTTTTAGTAAATTCCTTATACGCTTAAAATACCATATTATCCAATGAACTGGTTTTAATGTCCTTCTGTGAAAAATTATAAAATTAATTTCAGACACATTATGAAATTGAATTTTATAAAATTATTTTTTTATTTATATTGTCAAAATTATCTAAGAGATTTTTTTTTAATTTTTTTGAGAAACATTATTTTTTATTAATAGTAAAAAATACTGAATTTAAAATCAGATCATTGTTCAATCTAATTTATTTATAAAGATAAATTAAATTATAAATTTTTTTAAAGGTATAATATTTTAATATTTTAATCAATTATTAAATTCTAGGTCATTGATATCAATTTCACTTTGACCTTGGATATAAAAACATAGCAAGATTTTGAATGTTTTTTCTCTAAAACCTCGTATTGTCAACCCGGTTGTGAGATTAATTTTGAATTAATTTATTCCAATTATCTGATATAATTTGGAAAAATTTATTCATTATTTTAAATAGTAATAATTTATAATTTATAATATTGTTAACATAGTTTTTACCAAAAATATTTGTGAAATTGATTAAAATTAATTACAACTATTGAGGTTAAATTAAGCTTAAGAGCAGGCTAAACCATAACCCTATGGCCTTAAATGAACTATAAACTTATTGAAAATCCATTATAAAGCTATATATAAACTCTATCCTCTATTTTATCAGATATGGATCATTATTTGATCTAATGGAAACATAAAAAATGTGGTGGAAATTCTCTATTCAAATATTTAAAAGAGTTCCACTAATCATTCATTATAAAAGGCCAACACCTCTACCTATTCTTCAAACATCTCAATCCGCTTAAGATCATTCATTGTCTACCCAATACACATAAAAAATCCCTAAATTCCTCCAGGAATCATCACTTTTGTTCTGAAATACACCCTTTAATTCTTTTTGGCATAAACTAAATGTCTTACCTAATAAAGGGTAGACGTTTTCTCTCAAGGTCCTTTCATTTATTTTATGTATCAACCCCATCCATTTTCTTTATTTTATTATTGAATAACAAAACCATCAAACTCAAAATTGTATTATGTTTTTATTCTAATGGTTTCACCCACACTGTAACACACTATGGTTTTGAAAATAAATATTGATTGCATGAAACACTAAATCCCTACAAAAAATAAATTTTATAATCTAGACGTTAAGGACAAGTTTTCCTATAATATGTTTCCAATTTCAAAAAATGGTCATCTAGAGTTACGATCAGTAAGTAATTTTGAGTCCGATAGAACTAACTTCATTTTTGATGAATTGTAACATACCCTTATGAATAGTAATATTAATAGTAATATGATCCTTATGAATAGTAAATAATGATATTATTTTATATTTTTACTCTAACAAGATAATGAGTTTTTAATTAATTTTTTAATGTGATATAAAACTAATTATAACATTAAAATAGTTATTTTTCGAATTAACAACATTATTATTTAAATATTAAATTAATAATATTTATTAAATTATTTTTGAAAAATGTAGTTCATTTTTCTATTCTAGACATCGATTAATGGTTAGGTGAATTTATTGGATTTTTCTAAAATTCTTAAATGTTTTATGAATAATGAAATACTGTCAGATGCCGTATATACAAATTATCAGTTAAATACACTATTTATTATATCATAAGTGATGTAAGGCCACATGGTTTTAACTAAAAAGAACTTATTACTATTAATGGTCACATGAAAAAACACTATTGGTTGTCTTGAGATAAATAATAAAATAATGAATAAAATATTCAAAATTCACTTCTCTCCTCCGCTATAAAACCCTTTTCACACACTCTTCTCTTCACTGATCAATTCCATGAAGAACTTAAATTTTCTTCCGAAAAACCATTCCATAGTCATTAACCACGTCCAAGAAGTTCTTGTCCTAACCAAACACAAAAACACCTTCCATTAAAGGGATTCTCAAGGAGGAGTATTGAAGAGGTAATTCACATTTTATTTCTTTAATTTTCATTTCAAGTTCCTTCCCATTATTATCATCTCTTCACCTCCACTATCCAAGTGACCATGATATCTCTAGTATCAAATATAAAATTTAATTATATCATGTTAATGGAATAACTATCTTCAAAATTATTACTCACTCTCTTTTATTTTATAAATGAAATTATCATCTTTGAGATTCTAATTTACAACCTTTGTGGATGAAGAAGTTTTGTTCTTCAATTTGTCCTTCATTACCAGTCATCAAACCATTTTTATTGTTGAAATAGATTATAATATATGTCTTTTAACCTATTTAATATTTAGTAACTAGTATATATACATAATATTAAATCATATGTCCAAACTAGTTCCTAATAATCAAATACTATTAAAATAATTTAAGTGAATATAATTAATATTTCATCTAATGATTATTCCTCATTCCATGTAACCAAATGATTTAAATTACCATTATAACCAATTAATGTTCATAAATAATATTTAAATTCAATTATTTAAATTTAAATCTATTCCACATGATGTCCATTACATAAAAACAAGTTAACCGATTATGAAAATCAAGAAAAAGAACACTCTGAAAAGAGGAATTCAATAATATAACTTTTCAATAAGGACATAACGGACTTAATAAAAAATGATAAACTAAGTAATTTTATAATAGGTTCTTATTGAAGTTATCAATTTATGTAATTACATATTTTAGGACCATAATTTCAAGAGCAGAACACATTCGGACTTAAGGTAAGGGTTTTTTCACCCGAACCTTCATTTTCATTCGGGATACTTTTATTGTCTAATTTCCTCCATGAAATACTTGTGTATTATTTTTTACACTTCATAAATTATTTGATAGTATTACTTATATTTATACAAACCAAAATCCATCCTTATTTTAATGGGAGTTATATTTTCTAAATGGATTTTTTTAAAATATTCCCGAAATACCAGCCCGATTGAATGGAATTTCTCAAAATATTAGATATTTCCAAGGGAACAATATAATATCTTTTTGGAAACTATTATATTATTAAAATCACAGATTTTATTGTAAAAATAAAATCTTACTTAACTTCTGGTTTTATACAAATAAATTTCTAAAAGAACTCTTCATTTCAAAATTATAGAGTTTTTATGTCAAGAATTACTCAATGAATTTATAGCAGTATTTTAGTCTATTTCAAAACTATTGTCAAATATTATGTATTATTGGGATATATGATTTATTACAGTATCTATCAAATTTAATTGGATGTTTTATGATCAGTTCTATTGTGGATGTTCTATCCTAAAAGTATTCACCGATTTACTATGAATGGTTTGTGTTTAAGCTTAATGTTCTGAGAATGTTATTTACATTTCATATGATAGTTTAAATATTAATGTATCTGTTGATTATGTTTATCACCACTCACATGAGGAATTAATTGGACTTATTATGTGATGGTTGGGGCCCACTATTTCCCCTCAATGCATTTTTAGGTCTAATGAGAAAATAGACATGGACTTGGCAGGGGCCTTTCCATTTTGAGATATGATTTTGGATGAGGAATTAATTATTTTTAGAAGTCTTGGTTGAGGCCTTGATGATATATTTCAGAATGTCCAATATATTCCCTTAACAAATTATTAAGATAGTAATTTAAAGTTCATTTGTTTATTAGTCTAGTAGAATACCCATGATTATGTTTTATTATGGAATTATTTTCATAGCTCATATTCCTGCCATAATGTGTTCATGTTTATTAATTGTAAAGGCATGTGTTTAAATTATTCCATGTTACTGAAGTTTCTGTTTATAATATCTTCCACTATATTTCTTAATCTTATTGAAAATTTGAGCTCACCACTTTTTGATGTTTCATTTTCCCAGGATATGAAGAAGTAAGTTATGAGTTACTTGAATGCGTCATCTAGGAGGCATGAAAGATTCTAATGGAATAAAATAGTGTTGTATCTACTTTCATGTTGTAATGTTAAACTTATATATTTATCTTGTTTACAAAAGCTTTAAAACTTCATGGTTCTTTAGGATGCATATTACTTATATATATGCCAATTTAATAAGATAAGGCAACGATACCAAACAACTGGGGTCAGGTACTTATAGTTGGTATCAGAGAAAGTTTAGTAGAAAAAATGAAAACATGATTTAGAAATCATTGATTAAGGAAAAAATCCATATGATAGTCTTTATGGATAAGTATACTATAACATCCTGCTATTTTGGTAAGCAATAAATTATGTAGATCTTTATAAAAAATAATTTTCTCTCTGGATATTATAAGGGGATGTGGTTATATAATAGATGTACCTAATAGTGAATACACCGACTAGGAGATTTAGGCATGACATGGGGTATCCTATTACATGACAATTTTCTTTACTGTGCACCTGATTTTAAAGTCCCAGGTTATATGCTTTGGATTATTCACAATTTCTTTACCAGCCATTATGAAGGATTAAAATCTAATGTTTCCTCAAAGAAACCATGTTTGTGATTATGGGATATTCGTTTATAGGGTTTAAATTTATGATAAGTATTTGGAATTGTTAAGATTATACATTATGATTAATAACCTAATATAGCATATGTCATTATCTTGAAATGGATCCTAGTGGATGGAATGGAAACCACATGAACACGCGTATCCAATGTCGGGATTTCTCCCTAATACAAGATAATGATTTTTTTTCCAGATCTATAACTAGTGTGGAAAAAACTTACAACTATACTGCGACAATATACTAGGGTTATGAAAAATAACCTTACCCATATGGGGCATCTAGATCAAGTAAGTAATGGAGATTTTTTATATTTCTTAATGTGACAACAACCATCATCATTCAATTGGATTACAAACCCATTTTTAGCTAAGCAATATATAAATTCCATAGAGAAGATATTTCTTGCTTTGGGATGTAACGAAAGAGAGAAGGTCATCATAAAAGATTATCGTCTATTGAGAGATGTAGATCAATGGTGGTCATTAATCCAAAACAAAAAGGATGAATAAGAGACATAAGATATGTAATGGATGGATTTTAACAAAATCTTCCTAGAGAAATAAATTCCTCATGAATTGAGAGAAGATATGGAAAGGTGGTTTCTAAATTTGAGGAAAAAGGAAGATGATAATGTTTTAATGTATTAAGCTATCTTCACAAGGATAACATGACATGATGTGGACTACATATAAAATCCAAGGAGGATTTTTGATCGATTCATTGATGGCTTAAAGCCATTCCTCCGGCAGGAACTGGTCTCCCAAATTTTTTCATCATATGAGGATATAGTTTCATGTGCTATCATGAATAAAAATGAATTCTCTATGTCTTATGACTTCAAGGTAATTCAAGATAAGAAGAGGGAAACTAAAATATCTGGGAAATGAAATAAGGAAACAGGGAATAAGGGAAGAGATGAATGTACACCATATAATAATTGTGGAATGAAACACCATGGTGCCTGCTTAAAGACAAAATGAGTATTCTAAAAATATGGATAGAAATTCCATATTGTTGGTGATTCAAACTGAAATAAAAAATCTATTAATGTGAAATGCTATAATTGTAAGGAGATGGGACACTATGATACTGATTGTTCAAATCGTTAAGGAAACATTCCATAGAAAATGCCCAGGGATCACAGATAAGCTTATGCGATCACAACTGTTGATATTGAAGTTCCTAATGATGTTGAGGAAAATACTTTAATCATTTATTCAAATCTAGAAATGGTTTATTTTATTCTAGATCATCTCATTCTTTCATATATTCTCAGTTTTCGAAGAAAATTAGATATTTCCAATTTGATTTAATAAGGGAGTTGTTCGAAAAAACTCCTAAGGGGGGGGGGAATCATTACAACAATGTTATGTCAGACAGTCCCAATTATGATGTATAAATGTACTTTATCTACTGATTTTATTGTTAGAACCATGATTAAAATTTTTATAATCTTTTTTATGGATTTGATTTAGAACTATGATGAAAAAATATATATTTCAAGAAAAAGGAGGTTAAAAATTTTGAGGATGATGTGGAATACCTTATCTTTAAGGAAGAAACATCACCATATGATTCTCATCTAGATCCACACCCTGCAGATCTACTAAATTCAATTATTAGGGAGGAAGGGAATGAAATAACTATTGGTGAGGAAAATAATGTTCAGATAGATGATGTACCTATTTTTAAAGAATATGATGAAATCGTTCTAGAGGATTAACCTGGATATCCTCCAGAGCATGAAATTGACTTTTCAATTGACTTAATTCCTATTTCAAGGCCAATATCGAAGTCCCCTTATAGAATGGACACTGTGGAGTTAGTGTAACTAAAGAAAGAACTAGAAAAATTGATTGATAAAGGATTTATTCACCCTATTGTATATCATGGGAAGCCTGTATTCTTTTTGTTAAGAAGAAAGATGAATCCACAAGGTTGTACATTGACTACATGGAGATCTATGCCAATACTATAAAAAACAAGTATCCCCTACCTAACAATGATGATTTATTTGATCAACTTCATCGAGCACAATATTTTTCAAATATTGACCTTTGATTTAGATATAATAAGTTGATTGTGAGAATGGAAGACATTCTGAAAATAGTATTTTGAACTAGGAATGGGCATTACAGGTTTACAATAATGCATTTTAGACTAACTGATGCACCCTCTTTATTCATGGATTTAATGATTATTGTATTCAAGGAATATCTTGGTGACATTGTGGTGGTGTTTATTGATGATATATTGGAATAATCTAAAATCTCTCAAGATCCTAAAAATCACTTTCACACTATTCTGAAGACTATTGGTGGAAATGAATTTTATGGGATGTTTAGAAAGAGTGAATTATGGCATCCATTCGTTTCCTTTCTGGGACACATTGTCTCTAAATATGGAATATATGTTGACTTTGCAATGACAAAGGCTGTGAAAGAATGACCAAATACAATGAACATAGATGAGGTATATAGTTTTATTAGTTTACTAGGTTATTGTTGGAATTTTGTTCAGAACTTCACCTATTTAGCCAACCCAATTAACAAGATTACTTGTAAAGGGTTATGTTTGTGGGGAAAACAATGTGAGGACTGTTTCGAATAATTGAATATGAGATTAGTGAATGGTCTGATCCTAACCCTACAATCAGGGAATTATGGGTTTGAGATCTATAGAAATTCATCAATGAAAGGACATGGTTGTGTCCTTATGAAGATTGATAGAGTTATTCACTATGCCTAGTGGTAGTTAAAAATTCATGAGAAAAAATATCCCACTCATGATATTATGTTATAATTTTTAATATTTTTTCTGAAAATAGGGAGACATTATCTCTATGGTGAAAAATGTTTTATATATACAGATCACTAGAGTCTGAAGTATATCTTATCATAGAATGAACTCAACATGAGGCATAAGAGATGGATAAATCTACTCAAGGATAATGATTGTACCATACACTACCACCCAAGTAAGGCAAACAAGGTATCTGATTTATTGAGTAGGAAAGATCATGGGGTTCTCAACCAATTGAGTATTGGCAATGATCCTTTGTATATGGATGTAATAAGGATGGATATGGGAATTATCAAAGTGGGTGAAACATCATTACTTTTTCATTTGGTTACCCTACCATATTCATTATAAAGGTTTAAAATTTATCAGCCTAATGATGAGAACCTTTAATAGAATATTATTTCTGTCAAAGGGGGAAAGTTGGCTGACTATGCATGTGAAGATGGAATTCTGAAATTTGGGAAGAGGCTTTTTGTTTCAGCTATACCCGAGCGAAAAATGGAGTTATTGGATGATGCCCAGAGATTGAATTTCTATATACATTCAGGTATCACTAAGATTCATAGATATTTGACGGAACATTTCTGGTGGGACAACATGAAGAGGGAAATTGTGGATTATATATCAAGATGTTTAATCTGTCAACAAATGAAGGCTAAAAGAAAACATCCAAAAGGAGTCATGAAACCTATACATATTCATATGTGTAAATGGGATGACATTACCATGGATTTTGGCATAGGATTTCCCAAAACATTAAGGAAGAATGATGTGATATACATAATTGTGGATCGACTTATGAAATATACACATTTCCTTTCTATAAGGGATGATTTTCCACTGGAGTGCTTGGTGAAAATCTATATCAATTAAGTTGTGAGACATCATGGAGAATCTCTCTCAATTGTGTCTGATCATGACCAATTATTTACATTGAAATTCTTGAAAATTCATCAAAAATCATTGGATACTGAACATCGATTGAGTACTTCTTACCACCCACAAACTGACATACAATCAGAGATGACAATCCAAACCCCAGAGGACATGTCGGGATCATGTTCACTTTTATTAAATGGTATGTGGGATCAATACATATTTCTAGTGGAGTTTTCCTAAAATAATACTTTCTATTAAAGTATTCAAATGGCGCTACATGTAGCGTTGTATGGAAAGAGATTTCATACACCAACTTGTTGGGATGGAGTTGGAGAAAGGAAGCTTGTGTGGAAAGAGCTTGTGGAGGAAACAACTACGAAGTAAAAGGCTATTCACGGTCAAATAAAAGAAGCTCAATTTAGATAGAAGATCCATGACGATAATTGAAGGAATGATTTAAAATTTTCATGTGGGAGATCTCGTTTTCAGGAAAGTATCTAAATGGAAGGGTGATGTAAAATATAGGAAGAAAGGGAAACTGAGCCCTAAGTAAATTGGGAATTTTGATATTTTAGAGAAAATTGGAGTTGTTTAAAATCATTTTTCTATTATCACTAGCTAGTCTAAAGTAAACAATGTGTTCCATGTCTCATTGCCAAGAGTGTACATGCCAGACCCAAAGCATGTCCTCACTACTGAAGGTATGGAGTTGGAAGTTGACTTATCTTACTATGAAGAGCCTATCCGAATTCTGGAAACTAAAGAACAAATCTGGAGGAATCAGGTGACTCATCTACTAAAGATATATTAGAGAATCATAAAATTGAAGAGGGAATATAGGAACCTCGGGAGCCTATGACGAAGACCTACCCATATCTTTTGGTGAGGTAACATTCTATAAATTTTGAGGAAAAATGTTTTTTATGGAGGGGAGAATGTATCACCCCAAGGTTTCGAAAATAAATATTGAATGGATGAAACACTTATTCCCTACAAAGAAACACATTTTATAATCTAGCTATGAAACACCACATTTCCTCTACAATGTTTTCAAAAAACAATCATCTCGAGTTAGGATTAGTATGTCATTTAGAGTCTGATAGAACCAACATGTTTTTTGGTGAATAGTAATATACACTTATGAATAGTAATATTAATATTAATATGACCCTTAAAAATAATAAATAATGATATTATTTTATTTTCATAATGCTAGAAGAAAATTTTATTTTAATTAATATTTTAATGTGATATAAAACTAATTATACCTTTAAAATTTTTATTTTTCAAATTAACTAAAATTTTATTTAAAAATAAAATTAATATTATCTATAAATTTATTTATGAAAAATGGATTCCATTTTTAAATTCTAAATGTTGAAAAATAGTGAGGGTGAGTTTTTTGGATTTTTCTAAAATTCTCAAATTTTTTATGAATAATAAAATATAGTAAAATGTCGTATATACAAATTATCAGTTAAATACACTATATATGACATCATTAGGGATGTAGGGACAATTTTTTCTAAATAACATTCACTTATTACTATTTCAGGTCATATTAAACAACACTATTGGTTGACTTGATGGAAATAATAAAATAATGAATAAAATATCCAAAATTCACTCATCTCCTCCAGTATACCCCCCCCAATCCCTCTTCTCTTCGCTCTTATAAGACCTCAATATCCTCAATATTATACCCAAATACCCTTCCCTAGTCACTGAACATGTTAAAAAAATCTCTTGGTATTTCCAAAATACCATACCCCATCCCTTAAAAATATTTTCAAGGGGGTGGATTCAAGAGGTAAATTCACCTTTTATTTCATTCATTTTCATTTCATGTTCCTTTATATTGTTATCCTATACTCACCTCCTCTATCCAAATGACATGATAACTCCATTATCATTAATATACTATAATTATATCATGTTAATGGATGAACCTTCATCACCATTATTACTCTCTCTTTTATTTTATAAACGAATTTATCATCCGTGAGGTTTCAATTTATTGCCTTCGTAGATGACGAAGTTTCTTTCTTCAATTTATACTTAATTATAGGCCCCAAAACCATTTTTATAGTTGAACCAGAATATTATATATATATTATAACCTACTTAATATTAAATAACCATTATATGAACATAATATTAAATCATATGACCAAACTATTTCCTTATAATCAAATACCACTAAAATAATCTAAGTGATTATCATTAATATTTCATCTAATGATTCGTCCTAATGACATTTAACCAAATTATATAAATTACCATTAACAAATATATAATTTCATAAATAATATATAAATTCACATTGGGAAATTTAAATCTATTCCACATGAACACCATTACATATAAACAAGTGAACTGATTATGCAAATCAAGAAAACGAACACTCCAGAACGACGGAATACAACCTTATAACTAATCAATAATAACATAATGGAATTAATAAAATCATGATCAACTATTAAAAAGTCTAATAGGTTCTTAATTAAGTTCTTAACACGTTTAATTTCATATTCCATGACCTTATGTTCCAGATCATAACACATTCATACATAAGGTGAGGGTTTTTCCATAGAACCTCCATTTTCATTTGGGTTACTTTTATTGTCTAATTGTGTAAATTAAATTCTTGTGTATTATTATATAATATTAATAAATTTTTCATGAGTTTTCTATATATGTTTAACAACCATAATAATTCCTTATTTTAAGGGGAGTTATATGTTATAAAAGGATTTCTGAAAAATTCTTCTCGAAATACTAGCCCGACTCAATAGAATTTCATAAATTCATAACTATTTTCAAGGGCACACTATAATATGTTTTTAGAAACGATTATAATAATAAAATCACTAGTTTTCTAATTAAAAGACTATATTACTTCATTTATGGTTTTATATAAATACTTTTCCAAAATAAATATTCTGTTCAAAATAAAAGAGTATTTATCTTAACAATTACTCAATAATTTTATAATAGTATTTTTAAACTATTTCAAATATAATTTTGATTATTATGTATTATTGGGATTAATATTTTATAATGTCAACTATCATAGTTTATTGGATGGTTTATTACTAGTTTTATTGTGTATGTTCTATCCTAAAACCATTCACCAATTTACTTTTAATGCTTAGTGTTTAAGCTTAATGGTTGGGGAATGTTATTTTGACTTCATATGATAGTTTCAATATGATGGTATATGTTGTATATGTTTATCCCCACTCTAATATGGAATGAATATGAGTTATTATGTGATTGATTGGGCTCATTATAGCCCCTTGATTAATAGGTAGGTTGCATGATACAAATAGACATGGACTTGGTCGAGGCCTTCCCCATTTTGAGATATGGTTTTGGCTGAGGCCTTAATCATGTTTATACATCTTGGATGAGGCTTTGACGGTGTGTTTCAGAATATCCAGAATATGGAATTACCACATTATGAGGCTTGTAATTGAAAGTTAATGTGGTTATTCGAGTAGTAGAATACCCATTACTATGTTTTATTATAGAATTAATTACTCGGCTTATATTCCTTCCTTAATGTCTTAAAGTTTATTATTTGTAATGGCATGTGTTTCAATTATCCACCACGCCTAATATTTATGTTTATAATATCATTCATTATATTTCATACTCGTACTGAGCATTTGATCTCAACACTTTCTTATATTTAATATTCCCAGGATATTAATATGTATGTTTTGAGTGACTTGCATACATAATCTAGGAGGCATGTATGTTTCTAATTGAATAAAATAATGTTATATATTATTTCATGTTGTACTGTTGAACTTATATATGAATATTGTTTCCAAAAGCTACTAAAATAATTGGTTCATCAGGATGAATATTCCTTTTTTATATTCCAATGTAATACAATAACGCTCCGGCTTAGGGAAACTGGGGTTGGGTCCTTACAAACACATACACACGTTCCCATCTAATGGGTAACAAACATACTATTTATGTGTACGATGAACTACTACCTACGAAAATTATTATTGTTCATTTATCCTTTAAAGACTCCCATGGTATACATTATGATGGAAACTATATTTATATATTTAATATATTTATATTATTATATATTAAAACATATTTATTCTTTTTATAAAAAAATCATTATACATTCAATTAGGTGAAAATAAGATAATTCCATTTGAGGAAGTGTTGACTACTACCCCCTTAATGCTATGTGATTCATTTATACACAATGTGGAATGTATTAAGGAAGTGTTTATTAAAATTATATGATATATATGATATAATAAATGTAGATGATTTTGTATATATATATATATTCTTATAAGTCAATTTCTCTTTTTATTCCAATATGATAATAAAAACGGAACTACATTCATATGTATATAGGACTTACCGTCTCCCAGAATGGTGTATTACATTTTTTACATCTATATCTTGTATATTATTATAATAATAATATAATGAATATAAATGATATGTTTATAATGTTTTCAATTAATCATTATATATATATAAGGACCCAAGATATATGAAATTAATACAAATGCGGGGAACAAATAGAATATTACATGAAGTGAAATATCAATATAGAATTGATAAAAAAGGGTAACATAAGGTCCTAATAGATCATACATTATACTAGATATAATAATATTATTCATTAAAATATGTATAATGTACATACTTTTATAATACATTAATCTTGTAATAATTTGAAGAGAGTCAAACAAGAAGTTAAGGGGATTTCATCTCACATTTTATATCTGCGAGATACATGCTTTATTGAAAACCAATTACTTTTTTGTGGTGTATATAATTCACCTAGATGTATTCAATGATTATTATTCTATAATTTATGGATATTTACATGTCCATTATTTTTCCTATATTTCAGGGTGTTTATGTTTCAAAAGATTTAAAATCAGTAAAATAGATTTGTCTCAATTTTCCATCAATAATGCTCATGTATTATTATAAACATAAATTATGCTTGATGTGTATATACTTCCATTTTACATGTTATATCATGAATATCCTTATTTTCATGATATTTTATGATTTATGTATTTTTTCTTTCTTAGAAGTAGAGTGTGATCCCATTTTTCCATGTAGTAAGATTTCCCTGAAACAATGTCATCGTTTTTCATGATTAGTAATGCTTATTTTTCTTTTAATGAAATCTTGTGATCCATCTCTCCACAGAAATCATGATTTTAATTCTCGTCATTTTATTTAGTATATCTTCATGTATTAGTTCCATTTTCCACTATTTTTTACATAATATAATTTCAAAAACAAATTGAGAAAAAACTAACATTATTTCTCTCATCGGTTTGAAATTTGTTTTATTTTAAAACTAATTATTTTTGAAAATGGTTTATAAGTTTTTTTTAGAAATTATTTGTGAAGATAATTTTCAAGGAAAAATGATTTCAATTTACAAAAAAAATATTTTTTCAATGAATAATATTTATTTTCCTAAGAAAATGTATTTAAATTATCTTTTTATAATTATTTCCCCTTGAAGATGTCATCATTTGGTGTTAATAATTAATTTCTGGGAAAATTATTCAATGTTTCCATTCATAAAAATTAAATTAATGGTTTATTTTTTTAGTAATTATTTTTATGAAACACATTTATCATTCAGGGGTTATATTATTTTGAGTCTCTCTTCTTTTCATAGGTTATTCTTTTGAAAAAAGGATTATGAAACCTATATATTTTTTCAAAGGTTATGACATGATTACATGTTTATGTTACCCATTTTATTTCATGGGTTATGAAATTATTTTTTATGATCTTTTAGAACATGTATGTATGATTTAATTATGAAATGGGTGGGAACTATATCTACCTCTAATGCGGTGAGTAAATATTTAGATCTCATGAGATAGACTATAAAGGTGTTAGGAGTGAACCTTTACTACTATGATGGCCATGGGAGTGAACTGCGACTACCAAGATGTCATGAAGAGTGAACTAATTCTACTAAGTGGACCATGGGAGTGAACCATGACTACCATAATGGTATGTCGAGTAAACCCATACTTCTATTTTGGTCTTGCCAGCGATTCCTTTCCTATGATGTATATCATATTATATTCTTTTGTGTCTGTCACAATGCCATGTTTAATTATTATGTTATGAACATATACCTTATGTTTTTTATTTCCTTATGATTTCTATCTTATGAACTACCAATCATTATTTCATGATTAATTTTTACAATCTTTGATCTATACGTCATGATATTATATTTTCCAGATCATGTTTTCAAACCCCTATGCTCTTGATTAAAATTGCATGTCTCTATTGTTTACCCATATTGACTATCTGGGAACAACCATTTAATTATTCCTTCCCTAAGTTAGTAAGAAATCAAATATGTTTGATGTGTTTAAGAAGTCTTCTAGTCATGATGATACTAGTGGGAGATAATGTAGCTCACTTATGTTCTATTGTTCATGTTTCCATATTTCCAAAGGCACTAGACTAGTATAGTATGTATGAATATGTTTTTATAATGTTTTAATTATTATGAAAATGTTATGTAATGATAATTTTTAAATGTTTAGGATCTCTACCATTGGTATCATTGAGATGGTTCAATTATCCATTAGAAGCTATGATGAGAGATCCTTATTGAGGATTCTAAGAACATGTTCATGTATAAGGATAATTATAGGAAAATGATCTATAATTTTGGTAAAGTGTAGATTATGTAGATCCCTAGAAATAAATCCATGTCTGGATACTACAATTGCATGTAGATTTAGAACAACTATACCTAGGGGAAGCAATGCTGATAAGATGTCTCAGGCCTAACTCGAGGTAATATTGTACATGGAAATAGGCCTTACTGCACACCCCGTTTGACACTCTCGAGGGATATCCTATGAATATTAAAAATTTCTTCCTGAACCATTATTAATGTTTTAAATATATGCTGGATATTAATAAAATAATACAAACCCAATGTGTTATAGATTAATAATGTTATTATAATTTTAACATCCTATGTGTGATATTTCATTATTATGTCTTTCTTTATTACGATATTTATTTCATACTATTTTATTTTGGTTCTTTACAATGGATGGAAGCTGATGTAACAATGTTAATACTGGTTGTTTTTTAAAATAGGATGATATTTATATTGAGGATCAAAATTCTATAGGATTACGATTGAAAAATATTTTCTCTATGATCACACTGGTTTCTTAAGCTATGAATAATGGTGGAAATCCAAACTTTAAATGGTGGGAACAACATTATATAGAGTCTTTCATTAGTAAATGTCCAAATTCATTATAAGGGTCTTTTAGTACACATGTTTCTCAACAATGGATCAGTGATACTGAAAATATATTATCCATTCTCTAGTGTTTAGAGCATGATAATGTTATTCAAAATATTCATCGATTAGAACGAGATGCAAAACATTGATGTATAGTAATCACGAATATGAGGAAGAAATAGGATATTGAATTAATGGATTGTGATGAGTTCAAGAAATTATTTTACTATAAGTAATTTCCTTGAATTCATCATACAATGGTGGAAAAGAATATCTTAATTTGATGATTTGGGATGATGAATCTATTTATACTTATGAGGCTAATTTCAGGATACTTGTGAGACATGATTTTGGAATTATCAACAAAAAATTATGTATTTTTGATAGGTTCATTAGTTTCTTAATTCCAAGTAACTTAAGGGAGTTCATCTTAATAGACATTAGTATCTATGAATAGATTGTGACTTGTTCAGTGAAGGTTGAAATGGATTATGAAAGAGCATATCAATATCATGGTTTTGAAAAAACAATTATGATGGAGTTTAATGGAAAATCTAAATAAATGATTTGTATAAGATGAGCTATAATTTATTCTCTATGTTTGGGAAGAAGAATGGAGAAAATTGACTTCAGTGGTCTAAAAACATTTTATGTGTGTAAGGGAAGGACATCAATAATTTTATTTCCATAGTGATGGGAATAAGTTAGCTAATAATGAAAATGGAGGGAAAACACAAAATGAACATCCAATGATTAAGTTCTACAAGTGTAGTGATAATTTTCATTATACTAACCACTTTCCAAACCTAAGGGTCGGTGATGATGAATAACATCAGAAACCAGTTAAGCAGAGGGACTACATCAAATCTCTTTCAATCACTATTTTTGATTAGGGGTATGATAATGACATAACGAATGTAACACAAACCATCCACTCTAGAATTTGTAATTTTATATTTGATTATGGATATAACCACTCCTTCATATCTAAATATTTTTCAAAAGGTGTTATGATTCGACCAAAACAATAAGATTTCTAAATATAAGTGAAAACCCCTAATGGTATGATAATTTCATATCATGTATATGATTCCTCTTTAGTTGAAGATTTTTTTGAATGTACTTCTAGAAAATCTTCTCAATCTTCATTTGGTTCAATTTAATGTCATCATAAGCATGGATTGGATTTCACTACAGAAATCCAACATTAATTGTCATGTTTGGGAGGTTACATTTTATATTTCAAACGCTCTTATGATCATACCTCAATGTGATGATAAGAATGAACATTATATGTGTATTACATCTAGTGTATGGGTCTTAATTACAATTCAAATTTGTTTTTTATCTCTAATGGTTAGGTATAAAAATAAAATCGATTATATTCCTATTTTTTATAGTTTGTAGATATATTTTGAATGAAATTCCTAGCCTTCCACCAAAAATGTTGTTGTGTTCTCAATAGAACTCATACTCGATTCCAATTTTTTTACAAAATTCATGTATAATTACACTGGTTGAGTTGCATGAATTGACAAAGAAGCTCCATGAAAACCATTATAAGGGATTAATTAATCAAATTATAGCACCTCGGGATTTATCTATTATATTTGTGGAGAATAAATACAAATCAATGAAACTGTAAATTGATTATTAAGAGAAGAAAAAGATCACAATCAAGAACCAATATCCTTTTCCCCATAATTATGATTGTTTTAATAACTTTTTGTAAATACATAATATTCCATGATTGACCTTTATTCTGGATATCATCAATTGAGTTTCTGGGAAGAGGATATATATAAGATGGCCTTCCATAAAAGGTACAAAAACTATGAATATAATGTGATTCCTTTTGTAATTACTAATTAACAAGGTATCTTCATATATTTAATGAATATTGTCTCTAGATATTTCCTTGAATATTTTTTTATTCTTTATAGATGATATTCTTATCTCTTCAATGAGAATGTATGAGCATGAATAAAACATGTGAATTGAAATAATTACATTGAATAATGAGAAGCAGTATGGAAAAATTAATTTGTTTGAATTTTGTTTACAGAATATTTCAATTTGGTTCACATAATCTCAAGTGATGGTACAGTAGTAGATCCATCAAAGATAGATGCTATTGAATGCTAGCCTAGACCAACCATTGTCACTGATATCCGTTTCAGTGTTGGTATGGATGGATATTATCGAAGGCAGGTGAAGAATTTATAATTACTATCTAATATTTTGACCAAGTAAACATATAAGGGTGCCATATTCTTCTGGATAGATGAATGTGAGGAAATATTCAACAAATTGAAGAGTAGGTCAGTTTTTTCACCTATGCTTACATTACCCTATAGTAGATAAGTGTTTTTTTCTATATTTATACCTCAAATAATGTATTTAAATTATATATTATGAATAATAACATGGTTTTCACATATTGCTTGTGGAAGTTGAATATTCATGATAAAAAGTACCAGACTCATGATTTGGAGTTAATAGCAGAAATTTTAGCATTAATGATATGGATGAATTACCAAAATATAGAGAAAATTTTGATATATATACTTATCATAAAATATTGATATATATTTTCACCCAAAAGGAGTTGAACATGTGCCCGATAAGATGGTTAGTTATGAAAACATAAAGTGATACCTCAATTCATTACCACCATGGTAATGAAAATAAGGGATCATAAGATTTGAGTGAGAATGATCATTATAGATTATCCAGTATGAGGATAAAAAATAGATCCTATATTACTATATTTGAAAAGGATAATTATTGAAATCATTATGGGAGTGTAAAATCTTATCTTTCTGAAATGAATGATCAATGATCTTTCCAAGTGAAGATTAGCGAGGCACAGAAAGATGATGTAGAGATGAAAAGCAATGATTGAAATGTTCATGAGTTAAAAATTGATTAGGATGGAATGACACGGTTCCAGAACCATTTATGTGTTCCTCCAAACTAGATTTTAAGAAGGATCTATTAGAGGCAGCTCATAGTTCATCATTCTTTATTCATCATGGAAGTATGTATATGTATAGCGAATTGAATAAACACTTCTAGTGGTATATAAGGAAGAAATATATCATAGAGTTTATATCCCGATTCTTTGTATGACAACAAGATAAGGTTGAAAGACCGAAGTCAAAGGGTATGTTTAATCCATTACCCATACTAGAATGGAAATGGGAGAACATCATTATGGATTTTTTAATTGGGCTACCCAAATCCTCTAAATGGTTTAATTATATATTGGTGGTATCAATCTCTTTACTAAGTCAGCATAATTCGTCACTATTAGAGAACACTTCTCGCTAGATCAACTTTCGTGGATATATATTAAGGAAGTTTTAAGGTTTTATGGGGTACTACATTCTATTGTATCGGATCAGGAAATTAGGATCACCTCAAAGTTCTAGAAAAGTGTTCAGTAAGCACATGATATAAAATAGAGTTTCATAACAACATATTATCCTTAGAAATATGGTAAATATTAAAGAACAATTCAAACCCTAGAGGATATATTGAGATACTCTATAGATTTCATAGGTGGTTGGGATTAACACCTTTGCCAACATGAGTTTTATTACAATAATAGATTTCACTCAAGAAATAATATGGCACCATATGAATACCTATATGGGAAGAAATGTGGCCCCCCAATGTGATTGGATGAGGTTGTGGGAAAAAAATCTATTAGGACCTAAGATCGCTGATGAAATGGGTGTGAAGGTTATAACCCTGAAACAACATGTTAAGGTAGCTCAAAGATGGAAGAAGAGTTATGAAGATAACCGATGTTGTGATCTGGAATTTGATGTTGTGATAAAGTGTTTTTACACATCTTTCCTTTAAAGAAGGTTTTGAGATTTAGCATGATAGGGAAACTAAACCATTTGTATATTAGTCCCATTGTGGTTCTTGATCACATTACTATGGTAGCATATACCTTGTAACTTCTTCTAAATACTTCTCAAATACATGATGAGTTCCATGTATCTCTCTCAAGGAAGTACATATTTGAACCTTCACATGTATTGAACTCAGAGGATATACCGTTGTAGAAGTATATTTCTAACGAGGAAAAACTATAGGAAATTCTAGACCGGTCAGAGAAAGTTCGACAAAACAAGACCACTCACTTGGTCAAGGATTTATGAAAAAATAAATAGTTATAGGAAGATATGTTGGAACCTGAGGATATGATGAAGTATAATTATCCTCATTGGTTTCTACCTAAGTGGCAAATTTCGAGGGAGAAATTCAATTTCAAGGGGGTATAATGTACAACCATGAGTTTTTATGGACCTTTTTTTCATAAATAAATTAAATTCTCATTTATGTATTGAAAAGAGTCGAATGTTTCTTTCACATGGAACCAAATTGGTGTAAATTAAATAGAACATTGAATCCAAATATAATACATAGAACATTGACATTTCATATATTACATGCAACACCGACTTGTCGTAGGTTACACGCGACCCTGATGTTTCAATGAAACATAATTATATTGTTTTAATTATATAATTGAGATAATTATAACCTAACCATTAAACACAATTATATTAATAGTTTTAAGTACTTTTCAAATAATTTTTAGAATTTTATTATATAAATAAAACATGCTTATAATTAAAGGTATAATTTTTTTAAATTCTTTTTATGAATAAAAATATCATGTTCTCTAATGAAATGATTTTAATTTCCTTCTATGAAAAATAATAAAATTAATTTTAGACAAATTTACAATTTAAATTTGATAAAATAAAATCTATTTTTTAATTTTTATTTCAAAATTATATTAGAGAACATTTTGGGGTTTTTTATGAGAATCTTCATTTTTAGATGAATATTGAAAAATACCGGGTTTTAATTCAAAACATATTATTTATCTAATTTATTTATAAGGTAAAATTATATTTTAAATTTCTTTAAATGTATAATTAGATAATATTTATATCAATTAGTACAATTTAGGTCATTGATAACGATTTCACATTGATCTTCCGCATGAAAACTTTGCAAACGTTTGAATGTTTTTACATCAAAAACCATTATTGTCGGCCCGGCCACGAGATTAATTTTAAAATAATTTCTAAGACATATAATATTAGAATTTGAAAAAATGGATTCCATATTTGGAATCATAATAACTTATATATTATAACATGATGAAATTAGTTTTTAAGAAAAATATTGCGGAATGTGATCAAAATTAATTATGACGATTATGGTAAAATTAATCTTAATAAAGAGCTAAAACATAAACTTAAGGCCCAAAATGACCAGTACACTTGTCCAAAATAAATTTTATTTATATATTTATACCCTATAATACCTATTATAGAAATATTATAATTACTATATATATGTTTAATATGAAAAATGTTTGTGGAATTATCTCCTCAAATATTTACAATAGTGTCACTCCACTATCATTATTAAAGGGCAACACATCTCCCACATCTTAACACATATCAAACCATTTAGTTTTGTCAATGATATAAAAAATTAAATTTCAACCCCCCCCCCCCACTTCCACTAAGAATACTACTACTGGACTAAAAGAAACCTGAGGATACCTTTTGGCACAAACCGAGAAGAGTTACCTAATTTTGAGGCAATTTCTTCTCTCAAGTTCTTTTATTTTATTTTATTTCTCCACACCACTCTCTTTATTCAATGATTTTATAAAAAAACCATTATCATAAATATCCTATTATTATTTTATTCTATATTTTTATACTACAACTACACACACATCCACCTAGTTGGTA
The DNA here is from genome assembly GCA_963277665.1 of Viscum album. Taxonomy (NCBI): domain Eukaryota; kingdom Viridiplantae; phylum Streptophyta; class Magnoliopsida; order Santalales; family Viscaceae; genus Viscum; species Viscum album. The sequence goes on along the minus strand of OY728129.1, from coordinate 685,821,532 downwards.
ACAAACATACTTTTTACGTGTATGGTGAACTATCATCTCACAAAACGACGATTGTTCATTTTTCCATTACTACATCTTATAGTGGACATTATAATGAAAAATATATTTATATATTTCATATAATAAATTTATTATATAATTAATATTATTTAATTCTGTTACAATTCATATATTTATACGATCCATTTGGTGTATGTATGATAATTTCATTTGAGGTAATGTGGACTACCACCGCCTCAAAGTGATGTGATTCATTCAGACACTACATGGAATGTATTAAGGATGTTATTATTGAACATATATGATATATATGATAAAATAATGATACTGGAAAAATTATATAGATAAGAATTTATAGATACTTTTATGTCATTAACTGTCTTTCATCTAATGCAATAATAAATACAAAAACAACATTCAAGCATTCGTACGACTTACCTTCTCCATGAACGGTGTATTATATTTCATACTTATATATACTTTATATTATTATAATAAAAGTATAATTATTATAAGTGATATTTTTATCATGTTTTAAATTCCTAAAATTATTATATATATATATATATAGTTCAATGAAATAACAAATTAAGACACATGAAAAGAATAAAGCGAATATTACCAGAAGTGAAAAATTAGAATTAAATTATTAACAATAAGGGAATGTGATGTAATAAATAACCATATATGGTATTATATATAAGAATATTATTATTTAAATTATATATAATTAACATAACTTTCTTATATAGTAATTATGTATGTGAACTAATATTGTCAAGAAGAATGGTAATGGGATATCATCACGTTTTTTATTTTCGTGAGATACATGATTTATTTACAACCCATTACTTTTGTATGGTTCTTATAATAACCATGGATGCATTCAATGTTTATTATACAAAAAATTATGGAAATTTAAAAATAAATTTTAAAACATTTATTTCATTGTTGTAATGTTCTAAAAGTTACCAAATCGGAGAAATTTTTTTGTCTCAATTTCCCTTCTTTGAGACTCATGTTTTTCCATGAACCTAAATTCTTTTCGAAGTGTTTATATTTCCATTTTTCATGTTATATCATGAATATACTTATTTTAATGATATTTTATGATTATTTTATTTTATTTTTCTTATATCAATAGTATGATATCATGTTACCATTAAGTGATATTTCCTTGAAACAATCTCATCGTTTTTCAAGATTATTAATGATTATGCTACCTTTGAGAAAATCTTGTGATCCATATCTCAAAAATGATCATTAGTTTCATTATACTATATTTATTCAAGATATATCCCTTTATTGTTTCCATTTATCCACTCTTTGGTGCTTAATATATTTATGAAAATCGTTTTAATAAAATATGAACATATTTCACTATTCGGTTAGAAATATCTTTTATTTAAAAAATATTGTTTTTTAAAAAATTTATTCAAATGATCCATGATAATAATTTTAAAAGAAAAAGGACCAAAAAATGTTTCATGTTTTAAAAATGTTTTTCCAATGAAGTTTTTCTATTTTCCTCAAGAAATATCTTTAAAAAATCTGTCAAAATTATTTCCTATCTAAGATGACATCCTATGGTTTCACTCAATCCATTATAGGAAAATGATTAAATTTTTTCTTTCATATTATTTAATTGGATGGTATATTTTATGTCAAAATTATTTTTATGAAACCAATTTTTCTTTCACATGTTATATGATTTTAAATCCCACTTTTATTCACAGATAATTATTTTGATGAAATGATTATGAAACCTGTATCTTTTCCCCTGGTTTTGATATGATTACATGTTTATTTTACCAATTTTATTTCAGGGGTTATGACATTATTTTCAATGATCATGTGGAATATGTATGTATGTTTTTATTATAAGATTGGAAAGTCCTATATCTCCCTCCAATGAATTGGTTAATGATATATATCTCATGAGATATATGAAGACGGTCTTGTGAGTGATACTTGAATGTTATGATGAAAATGAGAGTGAACCATGACTACATATATAGTATGAGGAGTGAACTCACATGACTAAGTTGGACATGGGAGTGAACGATGAATACTAAGATGGCATGGGGAGTGAACCCATACTACTAATATTCTATTGGCATTGATTCCATGGATACAATGGAAATATTATTATATTTTTATGTATCTTCCATAATTCTATGTTTTATTAATATGGTATGATTTTATGTCTTATGTTTTTTTATTTTTATATGATTCCTGAATTATAAACATCCAATATTTATTCCATGAATAATTTTTATGATATTTGATATGTAGGGTATGATTTTCTATTTTTATGATCATGTTTTCATACCCCTAGGCTCATGTCTATGCTTACATGTCCCATTTCATTACCCTTAATGAGAATATGGTCTCACAACTTTTTATGTTTCCTTGTAAATGTTATGAATATATTTACTATGTTTTATGTGTATAATAAGGGTTATAGTCAATAATAACCTAGTGGGGGATAATTTAGTTATCTTATGCAATAGTTTTCATGTTTACATTTTACAAAGGCACTATACTATTACAACCTTTAGGTATAGGTTTGAATATTCTAGTAAGAATTTTTTAAATGTTATGTAATATAAACGATTTAAATGTGAGGATCATTATATACATCCTACGAATTTATTTTATTATAATTATCCTTAATATTAATTTGATTTTTGATATCCATTTTATGATCTCAATTTCATTTTGTTTATGGTTCAAATGTTAGAAAAGCGGTAAAGGATATTTTTCTTAATTTATCTTCTTTTGGATAGTAAATATGTTATGCTCTTTAGTTCTTATATGATGTGTATATAATTCACCTTGTACATTTTATATCATGGGTAAACTTATATTCAAGATATTTAAATTTTTTAATTTATGGTATTATTTCATGGAGAATTCGATATAAATGATACAAAGATAGTAATGATTTTATATTAAAATCTTATTAATTTCTAGGATTGATTACTATAGTTCTTACAATGATAAAATATTGTGATCTATATACCAAGAACTATAGGTATTTTTTACCAATTGTAAATCATGACCATTTATTGTAATTTTCTAATTTTCCCCATATTTGGTATATAAAATGATTGAAACACTTTTTTTATGGAATTCTGAATTTAAGCCCCTCTATGGTCCAAAAAAAAAATTTCCTCTATATCCATGTTTTATAAAAATGTTTTCATAAATGTGTTAACATTCAATAAAAGGTTTATTAAATATATATACCCTTTTTTAAATTTCTTATAAAGTGTTTTGAAAATATTCTTTAGGTTGTCTTAAAAAATATCTCTTCTCTAATTTATAAAAAATATCAATGAAATCATTGTTTTAACCCTTAGAAAATTAATGGAATTTTCCAATGACATTAACAATAAATGTTCTGATGCTTCGATTATTTTTTTAAAATATTATATCAATGAAAATTATTTAAAAAATGTAAATTTATATTTTTTCAATGTGGAAAGGATATATTCCCCAAGAAACTATTGAAATTTTATTTAAATCATCCTTTATAAATGTTCTTGGTTTTCTTAAATGAAAATTATTTCTATAATATTTTATGAATTTATAGTTCTTAATGGTTAATATAAAATAAAATTAATTTTCAAAAAACATTATTCGAAGTATTTTTTCTATCAAAATAATTTTTTATATAACATGACATCAAATGAGGGTACATAAACTTTTATTGGGGTATTCTCCAATGATAACATTTTTATTCATTATTTATATGATTTATGATTATGATGAATGGATTTTTATGAACCCAATTTATTTTCCAAGAGTTAGACCCATTTCATTTACTTTGGTTATTATAATATTTAATGATTTTGAAACCAATTTATTTTCATGGGTTACAATATGATGACATTTTATGATCCTGAGAAAAATAAATGTATAGATTATGTGTTAGGTTGGACCTATATCTCCCTCCAATGAATTTCATAATGTTTAATGTTATACGAACTCGAATAGTTCATAAGAGGTTATCCCAATCCCAAAATAGGATCGAAGATAGTTTATCACAATCCCAAATGATTGATACAGGAGGAAATCCCAAGCCTAGAATATGGTACAAGGGAGGTTTCCTAATCGCCAAATAGGGTGAATGAGATTATCTGAAGTTTGGAGAAGGTTAATGTGTGGGTTTCACAAGAATAACATGTTTAGAATGTATGGGTTGGTTTCCATGGCTTATGATTTCTGATGCTTATGTATGTTCCAAAAAACTGCGTGTTATACTAATGTTATGATATCAATTCTTTTGATACTTGTTTTGATTATGGTTTAGGTCATATGAATATCCATGTTTTATTCCATGAAACATTTTAATTATCTTGTAAATGAATGGGAAATTTTTCATTTTTCATTTTTCATTTTCATGTTATCAAACCCCTATCCTCATGTTATATTGATTTCGATATTGTTTACCCTTTAAAGTTATATTATCTATATCTTTATTATATATCATTTCTTTAGGTTATGATGAAAATTATTATGTAGCATATGTCTATGAAGATTACTACGATCTAATATCTTCGTTGGAGACATTAAATATCATTCATGAAATAATAAAACATTGAATCTAGTTTATAATAACACTAAACCTATATGATCCACATGTGTATATTTTTGAATTGTATGGAATATTAATCTAGAAATATGTAATATTTATGTATGAGAATTTTGGGTCTCTACTATTGGTATCATGGGAAATTTTTACTAATCCTTTGGAAAAATTGATGAGAAATTTTTAGATACATCCAACGAATTATGTATATATATATGTCTAGGTATAATTATTTAGATATGACTAGGATGAAAAAAAACTTTATATAAGTCTCCAAGAATTTTTTTAAATGATTGTGTGAGTGGTTTCAATGAAATTAGATCATTATCTCAATAATACAAGTGGATATGGATCTAAAATATGTGTATATAGAGGTAATAAATCCTAAAAGGGCACATTTACCTAGACTCAATCATAACCTAGTATAGGACAATAGGCTGTGATGCACACCTAGCTGACATTATTGTGGGATATGTTTTGAAAATTATCAAACTCATGATGAAAAATACCAATGAATTTGAATAACTACCTCTAATGTTCTAGGATTATCCATTGACATGATAGTTTGAAAGCAAGGTTTCATGATTTAGATTCCCTTGAAATGCTCTTTCCTACTTATTTGACATCAATGATAATTAGTGTTTTCATAGTATTCATTAGGTTTTTTTAATTGATGGAACCTAAATTAATCATCTTAATGATTAATATAATTTATAATAACATTATTTTCCTCCTAAGAAAATGTATGTTATAAAATATGGAATGAAAAACCTCTTTTCTATGATATAAATAATATTTGATGGTATGAATCATGGTAAACACAAAAACACTTAACGGTGGAAAAAAATTATGTTGACTCATCCATGTTGTAAAATATACCCTCTTTTAGTGGATCTAAGGATCCACTAGTCATTGTGTAATTGATCATTACCACTGAAAATATATTTTTCTTTTAATAGTGTTTTGATAATGAAAATTATATTTTAAATATGTATTTCTTGGATGAAGAATGAACAATGGTGTAACCTTATTATCTTTACTTGTTAGGAGGAGTTAATTGAGTCTATAGAATGGGATTGGTTTAGAAGGATATCTTTTAGTTATTACCTCCCTTGTATTTTATAAACAGTAATAGAGAGGGAATTTATTCAATGAAAAATTGTAAACCGAATAGTTTGAATGAAACTAATTTTACTAGACATAAATGGTATGATTCTATTTTATTCATTATTCCTAAAAACAATTGATTTATTCTTCGTTGGATTACGACCAATTATTTAAAATTCAATGCCGATATGTTTAAATTTTATCTCCGAAGAATTTATTTATATTGAAATAAATTTATAAGTTAAAATTGGAAAATTCATCCCTTTCTAATGTTTTGATACAAAATAATGATCATGTCTCAGGAGAACTCTGAAAAAACAAAATATGGAATGAAAATTTAATCACTTACATGCCAGAAATGAGGGAAGATACACTCATACGATTTCCTAAAATGATTAAGTGGGTGATATATGTGTGGGAGGCCAAGACATCACTTAATAGAGTTTAGAATTAATTTAAAGAGGCTACTCAATGAAATGGATTGAGACAGATGTCACCATTATGAACCATCAACACTCTAGTGTTTCAACAACTTGGAAGATGAAAATTATTCAAATCAATGCCACAATATAAGGGTTATTATGATTAATAATCAACAGAAGCCACAATATACATAGGGAAAGGGAATTATTATTAAATCACAGTGGATTACGTGACTCTTGATAATTTGTTAACACATATCCTATCCCTCTTAGTTTTGAATGTCATGTTTTTTATATGAATGATTCTTATGAAAATATTGATGTTCATCATTTAGTGAAATTTAATGTGAGTATCTCCCTCTATATGATTTTTATAATAATTAAACTATATTTGATATTAAATTAGAATAAGAATAAACACAATCTTACAATGAAAATGTTTTCTTAAATGATTAGAACTTATATACTGAGTAAAGTGTGATTCAATGTTGTGAAGTTTATATGTCTCCATGTAATTTTAAATTGTGTTTAATGGATACAATAAAGTGTTAATGAGTTTAAGGTTTATCATAATCTCAAATATATTAAAACCCCTTTTGAGGATTTATGTGATGGGGGGTTTTCAAGATTATGGTAATTTTATGAAATGTGTGTGGAAATATAATCATTTTATTTATGATATAGAAAAAAAAAATAAAATGAATGCATTTATACTTTTAAAAAAATAATTAAATATATTGGTACCGTTTAGAGAATATTTAATATTTGATTTTGAGGTAAATATGAGTTATAGTAAAACCCTATAAGATGTCATCACATGTCATTTCTATCATACTAAATTTATCACCATATCTTCTTTCCAGAATATTTATTATGAAACTAGTAAGGTTTCCTAGAGTACCATATTCAGTTGTATTTCATTAGGATCCAATGTTTACCTTGATGATTTGGCGAATCTTTCATAATGATGTTGATATGTGTTTGAATTTTAGCACATCATTTCATCACCATATAAATTGTAATTCTTAGATAAAAATCTATGCTCTATAGGATATGATAAGACATTGTTCAATGAATATAAAAGGTAGTTGGGATTAACACCTTCCTCTATTTGAGTTATCTTAGAAAAATAGCATTCACTTGGTAATAAATATGGATCCTTATGAATCCATTTATGGAAATAATTGTAGAAATATAATGAAAATATAACTCACATTATGTGTAGAACTCTTATTTAGTAGAATTATTTTGAAGAAAGAATCATATTAGGACCTGATTTAGTTGATGAAATAGAATAGATTTTTAGATCTATTAAATGATACATATGTTTTGCAAAATGATTATAGAAATGTTATGATGAAAATTGTCAACGTGAACTATAATTTGAGGTTGGTGAAAAAATATTTCAATGAATTTATACATGTAACAATGTACTTTTATTTTTAAACCATATAAAACTAAGCCTGATGTAATTGAAATTCTTGATCATATTAGAATAGAATCATATCAGTTAGAACCTCGACCAAATCTATATGAAGTCCATGATTTTTTCCTTGTATTTTTCATACGTATGTATGTAAAAGAGCATTCACAAGTATTTAAATACGATCTCATACCACTAAAAAGATAATTTTTATTAGGAATACATGGTGGATATTCTTGATCATAGAGAGAAAGTTATATGAAATAAGAACACTAAAATGGTCATATTTTTGTGGTGAACCCACTAGAATAAGGATGCTACTTGGGAACCTGAGTATATAATGAGGAAGATGTATCCTAATTTTTTAAACCAATTTGACATAATTTAATGATTAATATTCATTTTATGGGGGTTATAATGAAAAACCTTGAGTTTTATGAATAAAATATTTTGAAATAAATTAAATTTCCTTGATATATTTATTTACTTGAAACACCATGTTTTAATAATCAACGAACTTCTATTAATATTATTATTTACCAGAACCTATTATTGCTTAGCCATTAAATATGGTGTCATGAGTAAGAATAAAGTTTTTTTAAAAATATTATTTATAATGTTTTTATATAAATAAATCATATTGATATAATATAACATTATTTTGGTAATGTTTTTATATGTTATGAAAATATTATTTTATCATAAAAATAAATATAACACTTTTAATAAAATAATAATATTAATTTGTGACATTAGAAACTAAATTTTGTAAAATAAAAATTAATTTTTAAATCAACTTGTTAGAATAATCATAGGATTTTGTTTTTGAATTTGTGTAAAAATAATAATTTTTCAATGAATATTGATAATACTGGTTTTTATTGAAAACATCCTTGTCCGTTTAAATTATTAATAGGGTAAAAAGTGGTCTTAAAAGTTGACTAAAAGTAAATTATTTATAATTATCTACCTATTAATATGATTTAGTTCATTAGAATAAATTTAAAATTTATTTTTTATATGAAGTCTTTTTAATATTTTAATCCTTTTCTCTGTGAAAAACCACTTTATCATCACCTATACGGGTTAAATTTTAAATAAAAATTTTACAATTCTATAAATGGATATTTTTAAATGTAATTACATATTTTTAATATCTATAATGTAATTTTTTTAATATGTTCTAGGTTATTTTTTACCATTATGAATAATTAATGTCAAAAAAAGTAATTATTATGGTTAAGGTGAAAATTGTTTTTCCAGGGGTTAAATGAAAAGTATAATGGAAAAAATGACTTATAAACATTTCGATGAAAAATTTTATGGAATTATTTTTAATTTATATATTATATTATCATTTATGGACCATTTATGTTTCTTGTGATGTGATAAAAACATGGTTACACCTTTTTCATTTAAAAATTTATAAATATGACCCTCAACTCAGTCATAAAGGGATATCACATCTCCTCTACTATTCACATATTCAAAACCCTTTATGTCATCCATTACCTAAAACAATTCATTACATAATTTCCTACTATAAACCTATAATCCTTAGTTTTTCACAAATCCTACTAAGTGTGGATTTTGGTGAATACCAAAAGATATTGTTTGAAGAAAGATGTAATATATCAAACCAAGTGTTTTATTTTATTTATTCATTAAACTCATTCAATTATTATTCAACCATTACAATATAATAAAACTATTATATTACATATAATTAGATATATTTACATTATGATAATAACATAAAACATTCTACCCTTCAATCAAATGTGATAGAAAATCAATATTTTTCTGTAAGGTGGACTACCACCTCAATAGCCAATATTATTTATTTTCTATCACCATCATTCTCAAATGAAAATAATTGCTGATTTAATAATTAAATATTATATTTATGATTTTAATTTACCTCTGTAATTATAATACTTAATCTAACTTCTTACCTCCAACCCATTGGAAAATAATAACATCACACCTGTGTACGGCAGACTAACACTTTGAAAAATGTTGTTGTGTTTTTTTCATTTTGGTTTTACAGTGATTGTAATAAGGATTCATTAAATGAATAAATATTATATATGTAATATAATTAAACATATGTGTTAATAATAAAACATATATCATCTTACTTCCCATTCTATAAGTGATACGATAACATCGTTCGTTTGTACGATGTACTACCACCTCATGAAATGATGCCATACCTCATTCACACTCATTTTACATAAAATGTAATAAAAAATGTTTTAAGTAAAAATATGTGATATATGTAAAAATACTAATATTTATGAATGTAAATATATTGTTTACCCATTTTATGTAAATTATTATGAGAAAATGGAAATAATGTTCATGTCTATATACATCCTATTGTCTCCATGAATGGTGCATTTCATTTACAATCTATAAATTTTATGCATTAAAGTAAATAAATATATATTAAATATATAAGATATTTATATTACTATTTAAATTTCAGGGTTTCATTAAACATGATCATTGTTAGAGGTATGAAAATAGAAAATAAGAATATACAAGAAAAGAAAATATGTTATTACACAAAATATGTTTTTAAGAATGAATAATTTATAAATGGGTAATTAATGTCCATTTTTAAATAATATATAGTATTATGTATATAATTATGTTTCTTTAATAGATAAATAATAAATTAATATTTATTATACAATATGTTAATATGTTTATGAAGGATGTTGAGATTTAATGTATGGGATTGTTGTCTCACATTTATTTTTTGTGAGACACATGCCATATTCACAACATTTTCTTGTTAGGTGGTTAATATAATACCAATTAATGTTTTTTATTATTATTTTAATTAAAATAAATGGATTTATGTATCTATTTGAGGTTATCTATTTCAAAGTGTTTTACTATTCATAATTATCCAATGTTTTCATTGATTTTTTCTCAATTTTTCTTCTTTGGTAAATAAGTTATGTTCTGAACCTAATACCTTCTATATGTTCTATATACATCTCATTTGACATGTTATATCATTTATATGATTATTTTAATTATATTAAAATGTTTTTTTATGTTATTATTTCATGAGTATTGTGATAAAAATGTTACCAATATGGTAATGATTTTATATTACAATCTCATCATTTATTCGGATTGTTTATTATTTTCATCAAATGATGAAATATTATGATCTATATCTCCAGAAACTGATATATATTATGATACTATAGTTTTTCATGAACATTTCTATTAATATTATAGATTTTATTCTATTTGGTAGAAATATTTTTAATGTGAACTGACTATTTTTCCCTCATTGGTAGAAAACATTTTTTGTCCATACACATGTTTTAAAAAAATATTCAATAATGTCATAGAATTTCCCAATAGATTTGTTAAATACTTTTACCCATGTTTTAATTTTTTACCAAGTGTTTTAAAAGAAATATTTAATCCAATTTGAAATACAAGTGATGTTTTCAATTAAGCAATAATTTGAAAGGAAATATTTAAATAACCTAAATGAAATTAATGGTTTCTTTATCTATCATGAAAACTCAAAGTTTTGAAACTTCTATTATTTGTCTCATTGGTTATTTTTAATGAAAAATATTTTTAGAATTATTAATGATTTACTTGTTTTTCAAATTTGAAATGGGTTTTCCATCATGAAAATTTTTAAATGAATTTTTAGACCTTCCTTTATATTTTTTCAAGGTTATTTCCAATGAAAATGATGTACAATTTTTATTTTTTAATTTATAGTTTTAAAATGTGGATTATTAAAGAAATTGTCTTTCATGATAAAAAATTTTCATGGTATTTTTCTTTGAAATCATTTTCTATATTAGAAAATATAATTTTATGTTAATTAATCATTACTAGGGATGTAATCCAACGATACCATATTTATTTTTTTATTACATCATTTTTGTGTCATTATTTTAAAGTTAAGACATATATTAGGTATTTGATCCCATTTAACTATATTATGAAATCATTTTTGTGTCATTTTGATATCATAATAACCAATTTATATTTTTACGATATATAAATTTTACACAAAAATTCGACTATCTACAAAAATATTGAAAATTTAACCATTGGATAATTATACCATCTCATTCCAGAAAAATATTGATTTTATCTATATATCATAATTATAACATATTAAAATAAAAGCTCACATTTATTGAAAAATACTGGGTTTTTGAACAGTAAATTCTTTTTACCCTTATAAAAATTAAAATTGACTCCAAAAATTATATAATAATTTATAATTTATAAAAATTATTTAATAATAAAATTTTATAAAAATATTATTTATTTAATGAATCCATTAATTCATAAAACTATTAATTGAATCGAATATTAACAAAAAATTAAATTGATTCTTTCTTATATCAAAATAATAAACACTAAAAGTGTAAGAATAATATGATGATCATATACTCATTATTCTATTAAAATCATCCTATATATTCAAATTTATAGGTTCTAGATATATTTACCATTAATACACCAACATAGGCTTTAAGAGTAAGGACTTCAGTTGTAGTACATTCATGGGGTGGCTCTGAGAACATGGTTTGGGCCATGATATCAATGATCTTGATCATCTACCATAATCGATTTCTCTCATGGTTGTTTTTTTAGAAATAATCTTGGGAATATTCAAGGGAAAATCCCATTTATTCATTCTCCCTTGGATGCTCTGATAGATGGGAATCATATAGTACAATCTTACATGTTGAGGCCATCACATCCATTGTTTGTGTCAGTTGGATTTGTTATAACCTTATATTTCTTGAAGCCATGAGATCACTATTCAATGAATATATTATCAACGGAAATGATAAATAACATTAAACTAAATCAAATATGATATAATAATACAAAACATGTCAACTGTTTTTCTATAACCATATTACTCAATAATACATTTATTAAAATAAAGGGGGAATGATATTTATAATAGTTTAATTCTATACATTTCATGTGTGATTAAATTTCATTATTTATTACATCACCAATTCTTATTATCTATGATATATAGGGTATGGTATTCAAATGATATTCTCATAATCTCATACACTTCTGATCATGTTTTGTTGATATCTTCCTTGTTTACCCTTAACAGGAATCTGAGGTCACCGATTCTTATGTCTCATTCCCCCAGGTTATGAAGAATATTATTAAATATGATATTTCTATAGATGGTGTTGGTTATGAAATACATAGTGGGTGATGGTGTGGTTAACTTATAATATAGTCAGTTATATATCCTTGTACCCAAATACACTAATCATTTCCTTTACTCATGTGTTTTATTTAAACTGAACTGAATATCCAAATATTTAGATGTATTATCTATGTATTTAAATCATAGGACGATTTATTCCCCTTTAAACATGATTATGATTCGTATAATATCACCACTATATATCCAATTACTATTATTAAAATGTTGTTTTACTGTCTCATTTTATTTTTTGGGTTTCCATTAATTGTATTTCAAAAAAAAATAAATTTTCTTCTATCCTTAAAAAATAATTATCTTCCACTATATGATTTATTTTTAATCCATTATTTATATTTCAAGGATCAAATATTCCATTTTCCCATCAAAATAATTTCTTTTTCAAACAATTTCATTTATCATTTTCAAAAACATTTTTCATAGTGAAAATGTGTTATTCATTTGAACTAATGATAATTTGTTTTCTGAAACATATTTTAGGATTTCATTATAAATTCATATTTTCATCTAATGCTTATATTTCCATTAGAATTATTTTTGGTTCATCACACTCTAAATTTACTAATAAAATAATCTTTTGAGTGTTCTAATTTAGGGTACTAACCATTAACATTCATAGGGTCACCTTAGTGATACAATATGGAAATGATATGAAACCAAAATTTCTATTTATGGTTCTCAATGATGATATAAAAGAATTGTTTTCAAGTGGAACACATTTTTATAGATTAATTATGGACTGGAATTACATCACCATCCAATGCATTGACAATGTTTATATCGAAAGAGCACAAAACTGGTACATAACAAGGTTTATCTAAGGAATAATAGTATATGGTATGATCTTACTCAAGTAAAACCCAATAAGGGACGATTTAGTACAAGATAAATAGTAAAAGTGATGATTTATCAGGAGGAAAAGGGAACACAAGTATACTTATCCCTAGACAAAGGATATACGTGAGGATATCTTAGAATTCAAATGGTATGTAGATGTATTTATCCCAATCCATTGGGGGTGAATGGATGGTTTTTCCCAATCCCAAGGGAACATGGGAGGATTATCTTAAAATTAAGAGGGAATAGAGGTGATTATCTTATGAATTCTATGAGATGAATTTCATGATGGGAGGCAATGATATATGATTTATATAGTAATTTTTAAGAACAGTTTTATGATATAATATCACATCGATGATTATTCTACATGAAAGATATTTAATGTATCCAGATCCTATATAATGTTTCTATAAAATATGTTTATTCATTTGAGATTACACAACTTTCCATAATGAATTTTCAATTATAATTATTTTTCTATAAAATTTTATTAATATATTTCTCCCATGATCATGTTTCAACATATTCAATTGATTTAAACCTTGATGACATGTTGATATGTTTTCCCTTACTAAAAATTTGAGATTACCATATTCTTATATCTTCGGCACATAGGTTATCATGATCCTGTGGTACTTTTGGAAATGTAGAATGGAATATAGATGTGTTAAATTATAGATAAATGTTCACATTTTTTGTAAGATAAGTTATGAAAATAGAACATATTCCATGAAACTAAAAAATAGTTTATTGGAGTTTTGTTACATTAATGTGAGATGTAATGTTAATGTTAAAATATTTCAGGTTTATCTTGGATAATCTCAGTTGGTTTCCTTGTAAATTTTTTAAATTATGTATTTTATTAACAATTTAAGGCACTGTGATCTAGGGTGATTCAAGTGAAATAAATGTAGTGATTAGTCATTTTAGGTATTAATTAAATTATTATTCATTACTATGATATAACTATACTAAAAAATATGTGGATTATTAAAGGAGATAAATATATTTATATGAATACTTCCAAAAAAATGATAAACCTAATATTGTGTGATTTTCTTGAAATTGAACTCACAGTATGAATACAGGAAGAGGATGTAGGGATTAGAACATATATACCAAGGTGTGGTAATCCAAAAAGTATCTAGTTGGGAATTTTTTTCAATATTTACCCAGAGCACAATAAGTATGATAAATTTTATACCTGATTTTATACTCCTATGTGACAAGATTTTGTTGATCTATTCCCAATTTCTGAATAATAATGGATGCTTTAAATACATAACTACTTAGGTATAAAACTATGTAGTGTTATGACTATGGATATCATATATTAAAATGTATATACTAATTTTTTGGGTATATATGTCATTTTTTTGTTATTTATTTAGGGCTCACAATTTCATTCTACGAATATAATAATTTATCACTTACAATTTTCCCATTATTAATGTAATGGATATATACATGAGGAATCCAAGTATGTAATAGGTGTAATTGAAAAATTTTATTTTGTAATAATATGAAGGCAAATGGGATGGAAAATGGATTTTAAACATTATGAAAATTCTATCATCATATACTAACAATAACAAATACAATGATGTTCTCCCAAAATCATTAATGATAGATCACCCTTTTATTTGGGATTTCATGCACTAATGACCACTGACCATCCCCTGGTCTATATATTAACTAATTGTTTGGAAATTAATTAATATATTAGAAAATATATTTTCCATTCAATATTGGTTAAAAAATGAAATGGGTTTTTAAATGTTTTTCCTCATGGATACGAAGCTGATCAATAATGAAAACAAATAAAGAAAATGAAGAAGATGATAAAATATACACTATGATATTTGTAGAGTTTAGTGATTCATTATTAAAAAAATATTTTTCCCAAAATAAATCAAACAAAAATTGTTTGATAATTCCTTCCATTTTAACCAAAGAAATATGATTATAATACTATTTATGCGGATAAAATTACAATACTTTTATGGTACCCCTCTTTTTTAAACCATTTACTATAAATTTAAAGAATATTTTATATTTAGTAAATTAATGATGTGTCAAAAAAAATTGTTTGGTAGAAGATATTTTAAAATATACAAAGAGATTTATCGAAGGAAAAATTATTTTCATGATGAAATTTGAAAAATAATTATTTTCAGGTTTTAGTGAACATGGGAGAAAAACAAATTTATATGGAAAATAAATTGATAAAAAAATGTGGTGGATATACTAATACTCATTTAACTATGTGAAAATAGTAGTATAATCCTAGGGGATACATTATCCATGTATTATGTATATTCTACAAGTTGGAATGATATGTTTATAAAGAACATTAATTCTAGAGAGATACAATGTGAATATTTAATGAAATGTATGTAGGTAATTCCCATATTAAAGAAAAACATCCTTCTAATGTTCCAATTGTAAATGTTATGGTGTAACACCTCGAACTGAACTATTGGGTTTGAACTAGAGTTCCACAAGACCTCATACATTCATCCTCATATGAAAGTGTATTTTTACTAGTTGTGAGTGTCTAGTACCTTAGTGGAGATACTATAACCTTAGTATCAACTAATTTTAAAAATTAATAAATAAAAATTACTAAAAATAATCATATTAATATGTGGAAACAAAAATATGGAATATATTTCATAAAATAAACAAATAAAGATCTTAAATGGTGAAATAAAATATGGAGTGTAAAAGTGTATCAAGTAAAAAAACGAAAAAAATCAGTGTCTTAGAGAGGCTATATCACTCCCATATTTGACTTCATGCTTTACTAATTAGTCATCTTCTACGAGACCAATTTTCTTACTCAGATGCTTATACCTAAATTTGGATTGAGCATTGGCATACCTCTGCCAAGTCAAAGTGATAAAACTCTGTAGGATAGAAGAAATTATTCCAAATTTTTTTTTCAAATGTATAAGAATTTTATTCCACTATATTATTTTAGTCAAAGGAAATAATAACAATATAAAATCATATACCAAATGGTTGTGTTAAAATCCAGCCTCTACAAACCCATGATAGTAAATTGTTCATTTATATTCTTACATGATAATCAAGTATGTTAGAAATGATCAATACTGCATTCATCGTTGTCGACATGTCACTCATAACATAGAAGTTATCACATAGAAACACTACTCAAAATCCATAAGGAAACAAGTGTCACTACTATAAAAAATTCACTATGAATAATGTCTGAACACATTCCTTGAAAACATCAAATGAAATGAGTTCTTCATCACCAAATGATAGCTTGTTCTACCATAGTCAATGTGACACATATCACACACTCAACCTCTATGAGATAATCACACCACGATGGTATACTATCACTTTTATGAAGCAATTAAAATTTAGTTGAAATATAATAAAAAAACAATGTAAAGAATGATAAAAATCATAACATGGAATCATAAAAAATATGTTCGTATCATTGGAATCAAGTGAATCAACATCAAACATGTAAATAATATAATATAATAAAAATCAAGGATAAAGGATTATAAATAAGTTATAATTAAATCCACACACAAACAATAAATCACCATCTATGGAGAACACAATCCATGATATCATAAGAATAGACTACGATTTATATGGAAATCCACTCGCTGAAAATAAATCACCATCTATGGAGAACACAATCCAAGATATCATAATAGTAATATACGGGTAACATGATTATATGGGATCCCCTTATATTAATGATATTAATATCTCAAGGTTATTGAATTCAAAATCAATTTTCATCAAGGGCTTGTCAACTATATATTTCACACATAAATCGAAACCCCTCGATTACCAAAGACTCCTAGAACAAGTTCCAATTCAATATTACTGATTTTCTAGATCATGGAAATGAGAAACAAATCAAATGATACATCTAATTCCTACCTAAGGTGATCACCTCTAATTAGAGAATTCTAGACTAGTTGTGAGAAAAGATAATTCATTGGGGAATTTCTTTTCCTAATATAAAGTATCTAAAATAAAAGAAGGGAACTATGTAATGAAGTAGTACTGAATCCAAATTGACAATGTATAGAAAACCTTCAATGTCATTGAATATAACACCATAGTGCCTGATGACAAATTGAATCATAGAGAGAACCATATGTTGGACTACGTGGAATAAAAGGGGCTATTATGACATAAACTTTCACTAGGTCATGATGTAATTAGGTGTGAGGTGACGTAATATGATATTAATTTATTTATATAGGCCATCAAATCTATTGGATTTTTCACTAATGTGAATAGCGAGACAAGGTATATTTACTGGTCTTATAAGGCTTATTCCCTAGAAAACCCATTGATAAATTGCTGTTAATTTTTTTGAAATGATATCCTAGATTCAATTATATAGTATCTTATTGAATGGAATGACTCATGAAGACCAATATTTTATTCTATTATTTTTATCTAATGCATAGAAGACTATATGTACTGCTCTAACTCACCATAAATAAACCTCCCCAAACTGTCCTCCCTAACGATGGCTATGAAATATAATCCCCTGATCAGTATCACGATGATATACCTCTTTCCTATAAATCATGGCCATAACTCCACAATAACACCATGGTGCGTAAACCACCTTTACAGCATGCCGCCACATTTTTTATATGTAAAAATAACCGAACATAATTTTAACCTTCCAAAAGTTTTTCATTGCCTATAAACCTAACCCAGACAAAGAATAACATAGAAACTGAAAATTAGATGAATGAAATAGGCCTTTCCTTTTTTTATGAATATATATTGGGTATTAAATTTTCATTATTTATGGACTTCTCATCCCTAATATTCATCAAGGAGGGTTCTTCTAAATAAACTCATACCAGTATGTTTAGATCTAATATTTTCACTCCCACGTCTCCACCAATCTATATCCATGTCAACATGGGATATAGACAATTTTTTCCACATTTCCTAAATGTAATTTCATTTTAATATATACAACCTTCATCATTATCTCCATGAATAATGTGTTATGATCCACCAAAATATCCTCTAAATAAATGACATGAATAAGATCAAACATGTGCATCTGATAAAAAGAAACCTGGGAAAAAATTTATACCTATGTACAGAGAAGCATGATCCAGATGATGTTTCATTTTCCAAACTCACTTAGGGATGTCAAACTATCTATAATATAATGGAGATAACTTTCCATTCTACATCATTAGTTAGTGGACCAACTTAGGAGTCACTCTTAAGAAAATTTGATCACCTTCAAAGAAATAAAAAAGAAATATTTTTTTCTATAATTGATAATATCTCTCCCTATTATGAGATTTCACAAACTGGTTCTTCATAAAATACAAC
This sequence comes from Viscum album, assembly GCA_963277665.1. Taxonomy (NCBI): domain Eukaryota; kingdom Viridiplantae; phylum Streptophyta; class Magnoliopsida; order Santalales; family Viscaceae; genus Viscum; species Viscum album. The sequence continues at coordinate 685,802,513 of OY728129.1, read as the reverse complement.
CACTCTGATGTATCCTATTCCAAACTAGGCCCCACAAATATGACCTCACCCTTACTATTCTAGCACAATGGTGAACAACATTATTTTCCATTGAGATCCTTGAAAAGATCTATATATCTAAAATCATGTAATATATGATTGTAAAATATGTCAATTAATTTTAGATCCTCATCCCTTGATCCAACTATATCTATAACCAAATATTGAATCATATCCTTTAATATAAAAATTTTCTTATCAGACAATCATTCAATATGATGATTGTTTGATGTGATCAATCTCATGAGATTTCCTAGGGAGTAATGTAATACATACCAAAATTGAGATGTAAATAATAACTCTTTATGAGAAAATATGAACAAGTTCATCTATGAAATAATATAATATCACAAACCTAGAACATACCCAACTCTTCTAAATAATTTATTTCTCAGATCTATAAATAGTATGATACATTTATCAACTAATCAGCAAGCACCCATATAGAGTCATGAATCCACAAAGTATTTGGTAACCATATTATATCATCCATCATGAAATTCTAACACATCAAAATGGGCACTAAATGTATATTGATTAACCCACAAGGACACTTGATCAACTATAACCCTATGGTAGGTAATGAATTATGAAAAACAATTGATGCACCTCATCATCCCTAGTCAATATAATATTCATTTAAAGTCTTAATAAATCTTAATCGCACCAGAACTAACCAAACATTAAGAATTTTATATGTTTCTTTGTAGATCCGCTCTAACAGAAGATTAGACTATTACTCTCACATCTCCAAACGGCCAACCGAGTATCATAACATCACAATATAACTATTCCCATGCCATAAAACACACATGGTTTGTCTCATTTATAGAAATAACCATGTATACTAGATAATATGTGACCTCTAAGGTAGTATAAGTCATTAATCCTGGATCTTTATAGGCATCCAAACTCCACACTTCTAATAATTTAATCAAACACAACTAGTATACTGAAATACACTCACAAAACTCTAACACAACCGGAGACTTTGAACATAATGAATCAGAATGAATATTACTATTCCATAATGAATAATATATTTGAAATTCAAACATATAATGATAAAATATCTAGTTCCAATACACTATTTTTAGTTCCCTCTATGTGAATATGTATCATAATATCTTATGGTCATTGTTGATAACAAACCTATCCCCAAATAAACACAATCACCAACACTCTAGAGCGTGGACCACATATTTATCACTATTTTATGAGTATGGTTGTTCAAATCATGTGGTAATAACTAAAATGACCCATATTATACTATTTTATCCTTTTATATATGTACTTATCCCAAAACAATACTTCAATCTTCATAGGACATTACGTATCAGTTCAAAGGCACAATGAGTATCAGGAATAGTATCTTTTCAAATATATATTGTTCTTATGAAATTCATCTATAGACATTTCAATTTATTGGAATGTTGTTCCATTATTATTAAACAATTTATTATGTTAGGATTGAATACAGAGTTCCTAAATAAATAATCATCAGTATCTGACTAAACATAAAATATTTTCATCTATGAGAGATTCTAGGGATGTGTCCCCGATGTCACTACCTCCAATTTTTTTCCAATGAACATATATACCAATATCAAAAAACCCAGGTCCTAAAAACATGACCTCCAAAATCTAGAAGTTATAATTTAATATTACAGACTAAATCAGATGTACTCCAATGATACTAAATAATATCTCAAGGTGTTTATCATGATGATATTGAGTTTGTGAGTGGATGAAGATTTCCTCACTAAAAAGTATAATGAACAATTATAGGAAGGGGTGTAAGATAATTTTCATGAGATCCCAGAACACTTCTAACAATTCATCAATCCAAATAGAATCACCAAGTACACATATATCTCATGCATACTCTAGAACACCTTCATTAGTATGTCATTATATAAAAATTCAATTTGAGATAGCTCTGTTGATTATCAGTCATGTATAACCACAATGATACCCATAAGTGACAAAACATAGCATAAGTGATAAAAAATGATATCATTTCATAACCATCACCTGGTTTTGTTTTCGGTAAAAAATAATACTCGAAGACTACTATCCAAATTATAAGAAGACATGATAGCTGAACCCTACATTGAAGTACATGGCCATATAAATCCCATTCACTTCATGTCCTAGAGATATTTCATAAGATCATTTTTCTATAATGGAGAAATATGACAAGGACATATCAAAATGGTATTGACATGAAATATGAATTCTATCTAATTGTAAACTCCTCTATCAAGAGGATGTCTAGTTAATTCAACAATAAAAATATCTTTATATGGATCCTTAATAGGAGGGAATACTGATAGTTTAATAATGTTCTTGATGTTTGAGAAGAGCCTGAAATTTTTATTGTAATTCTATTTAGATGACTCATGTATGGGATATCTTTTACTATACCAAGTTATAATTATTTTTTAATCACATACCTATATCCATTTGGTGAAGAAAATGACACCCACCTTTGGTATAAATCAATATGATCTTGGAATCTCATCATCCAGTTCATACAAAAAATCACATCATTGTTCTTCATCTTCAATATCATAATTTCATACAAATTTCCTCAAATTTCATTGACTATAAGAAACTGATGGAATAACTAAATATTTCATGATTTTGTGATCAATGGAGTGTCAATTTAATATAACTCAAATGATAAATTGACTAAAAAGTCATTTTAATCATCTACCTATGATGATATGATGAAATGTTAACCACCGGTATTAAATAATATGGTATATAATGTATAAATGGTCATGGATATACAATGTATAATATTTGAATCCTCAACCTCCTCCCCTAGTGTCTGGGATCATTTCTAAACATGGAATGCCTCATCAACATCACTTTTTATTTCAGTAATAAAAATATTCAGATTCATCTCTTGATTATGTTTTTAAGGACCTGAGACATATCCCATATTAAAAGATTTTTCATTTCCAAAAACTCTATTTAACCACATACATTAATCACATGAAAAAAAAATTCTGTATATTTCTTAGCATTCAACACTGTTTACACATCCTCTTATGTGTTGTGCAGAACATATGATAGTAACTTACCATTCTAAATTTTAAGCACTCTGAAACTATTCCTTTTTTAGATAATGATTCAATTTTCTTCTTGAACTACTTTCCTATATAATGTTTCACATTCCCAGCTTTCATATTCCTACTAATAGTGGAAGTAAAATTTTCTATAGGATGAGGTACACCGTTACATGTATCTAAGGTTTCAACGAAACCATATTTTCAAATATCTTACAAACCCTTCACTATGATCAGTGTATTTGGGGAACCAGAGTATAAGTCCTTATATTGATGTTCATAAACTTTTTTCCCAACAATGGAAGAATCCAAATCATGAACATCTGGTCTTTTGGTTCTTCTTCTCCATCCAAGAGATGAGAAAATAATAGTATCTATGTGAAGTAAATCTAGTAGGAAGAAAATTTCATCTCTCTTAAATTAATGTCCATAAACTCATTTCCTCAATATAACATTACCATGATTGACTTTTACACATTTAAGAGTGGGAACATGATGGTCTCCCATATGATACCCACTCACAATCTTACCTGTATAAGAACTTACCATCAACATACGACGTATTCCAACAATATAAAGGTTACTAGCTTCAAAATCTAATCCTTTAGGTTATCTACGTTGTTGAAGATCCGATCAAAATTCTAAATCCAATCCTCCAAATCCTGATGTAATATGGTTCACTATAATTATAACAGATTTTTTAAAAAAATTTATAAAAATAATTGAACATAGTTGTTGAGACTCCCATACATTATATGAGCACTAGGAAAAAAACTACATGGTGATGTTGTCTTTCTTCCCAAACTACTAGGGAAGGTGTGGGAGTGTGCTCTACAACACCCTCATATATAGTATAAATTCTATCTATCATCTATATGGTGACATCTTCTATAACATAAAAATAATAATAATATAATATGGTGTTATATATTAATTAGTCAAATGGATTGCATAATGTTTTCTATAGGAGTCTTCACACTAAGAAATGTATAAGAATCCAATAATTAACCCCTGCTCTTTTTGCATTATTTTTCATCATCTAAATATCAAAAAAATATAACAACAAGAATAATTATTCTAATTAATTATGATTAAGATATATCACAAAAATACTATAAAAAAATACACCACAAAATCACAAATACAAGTATATTGCAAGAAATTGCACACTTTAATGCATTATATTTATGAACAAATATTATTCATAACAACACATGAATCTTTATATATGGGTAATTTAATCCTATGTTCCAAATCATGAATATTGAACGCTCCAATAATATCATTGAAATAATAAAGAATCCCATTCATGGTAATATAGACGAATATTTCCCATCAATTAGCAAATAACATGGAATCTAGGATACCCAAGACCCACACATATATTTTCTTTCTACCATGTCTCGGGTTAGTAAAAAAATAGTTTATAAATATGTGTTCTAATTAATTTGTTAGCACCTCATTGTTAACCACCATACAAAACTATAATTGAAAATGACTTCACACTTTCCTCCCCATAAGAAGTAGAAGGAATAAGACCATTTCTAGGAACACAATATAGAATATATCATGTCATAGTATAGATATATAAATATACTATTCAATAAATAAATATTGTAACATGAATATAATGAAATATGGAACATATTTCATATAATAAAAAATAATTACCTCCCAATGTTTCAAAGAAATATAGAGTATGAAAGTGAATTATGTAAAAAAAAAGAAATATAGTGGTATCTAATCAAGTCTCTCCCATTTATCCAATAATTTATGTGGTCCACTGGAGATCCATTAAGAATAGGCCCCTTGTCCTAACATGGATCCATATATAAGAAGTCTGCAAGTGCCTCGGGATAACTGTTCATGGTGTGCTTAAGAAAATCCTGTAAGACACCACCATTATATACTCAACAAATTTGTAAATGTATAATATTTTTATTTATTCTTAATTATAAATGATAATGTATGTATAAAAACAAAAAATCATGTACTGAGTAGTTTTGGAATAACATACCTTCCACAAACCCCTAGTCATTCATAATCTAGCTACATGCTGTAATGATAGTGAATGATGTTGTAAATGATAAGAAAACTCCTAAAGTATTTCAAAATATCCCAATTTATATTTATGCTATAATGTGTAAAAACTACATAGACACTAAATGGTATTATGTTGACAAGATACTCAAAATCCACAAGGCATCCTCTTACTATACATTCCTTGAAATGCTCAGGACATTGAGTTTCATGTTTCCACAAGTAATCATCACACACTATCATAAGCATCACACATCATTTGAAATCCCTCTACACGGGATAATCATACCACAATGATCATAGATCACTTGTACCAATCCCAAAACAGAAAAATAAAAAATAATACATAACAACCAAATGAATGAAAAACATCCATAACAAGGCATCTGGAGAAACCTGCTATCATCATAAACATAATGTCATCAAAAATATGACTTGGAAATAAGATACAGTAAGAAATCTCAATTATCATGGATTATAAATGGATAACATTAAAACACACACCAATAATAAGAAATCTACAATAGAGAACAAAATCCTTTTAAATAAATGAATCACATCATATAAAAATGTATATATGAGAGCCCAAAATCTTATGGAACTTCCCACCACATTTATATTGACCTCATAGTCATTGTATGAAATGGGGAATCAACCAAATCATGTTTATAAAAAAGAGAGATTTCATACAAGTAAATGAATCCTAGAATGAGATCCAATCCAAAATGACATGGGATCTAAAGTTAGAAAAATTGAAATAATACAAAGTGTAAAATGAATTCATAACCATGTGGATCACTATCCTTGTTAGTCAACATGTGAATTTGGGAGAATTGAGAAGTAATTGAGGAAAAAAACTACCCAAAATGAAGGATTAATGACGAATGTCAAAAAATGGGGTGGGGAGGAGAATAGAATTATGTTCCATGGTAGAGAGATATTCTATTATATTATAAAAGTTACCACCATTATCTTGGATAATGTTTTGTGGTGTGTAAGAAAATTAAATTCAACCTCCATCATGGATATGGGATATATATGAATTTGTCTCTCACTGGGTGTTGAACTACAATGGAATATAGAGAAGTACTACAACCTATATACATTTCATTACCCCTTATGATATCTTGGATTCATCAATGATGAGAATCGGGTGACAGGGTATTTTTATGTGATCATCTGAGAGACAATCTACCTTGATATAAAACTTCGTATTTCTCTCTTACGATTTTGAAAAATGAATCCTAGAGTAAATTCCATAACATCATATTATAATTCCTAACTCATGAAGAACAACAACCACCCATTATATTTTTAACAAATAAGGAGACGAATCTATGACATTTCAAACTCACTTTGGAGAGTCCTACCTAAACACACCATTGTGATAAAGGATGCCACACAACATCTATTGATTATCATCAACATAGTTGTAATATTTTTTCTATGGTGTGTCCATAACTCAACAACTCTAATATGACACATCCACATCAAATATGGTGTGGTGTTACATGTTTTGGCTAGAATGGTCATCATAAACATTATTTAACATTTAGATGCATCTTAAGGCCCAATAAAATTTACCGAAACATGGATCAAAATAAAAATTCAATGGAGAAGATGAGGAAAAAAATTTCTTTTCTAAACAGAAGATATGGGGCTTCATGTAATGGAATTATTGAAATAAGTTCACTGAACAATAGTTGATGTAAAAGATAACTTTTATCATCCAACCAAGCTATATTAACACTAAATGAAATATAAAGTTTCCAATACATACCTTGTTTTTGATAGTAATGTTGCTTTAGATGATTAAGGAATACCAATCCTCTACTCTAGACTAGTGGAGGTCTTATTAGACTCCAATTCTAGTATCTCTATAATTTCAAGGATTTTATCTAAAAGACTCATATAAACACTATAATGATATGATATAATCAAGGAAAAAAATATCTTATTATTTTATCCCATCATTATGTTTATGAAATATTCTATATGAAACTCTTAGTATCCCACATTTAGATGAATTCAATGTATTTTTGGAACATTATTATCTTTCTATATATTGAATCGATAAAATTAACACATTTTCAAAATTACATGGAATATTTCAAAATAACATATGAAAACATTAAGTTCGAGGATGAATATGAGCTTTGTTAGATAATAAATTCTATTATAAGAGTTATTAAACATAATCATGAGGTATGTTTATATAAAATGAATAGATAAAAACAAATCATTAGGATTGGCCTATTCCAGGGGAAATTATATATGTAATAATATTATTATGACCCATGTTTTTCTCTTAGATCATTTTATTTATTTTAATATTAACTTGTAATTAAAATTTACAAGGACACAATTAATTTAAGGGGGAGAATGTTACACCTGGTGATTTTGGAACATATATTTCTCTCTAAAAATATTTTTTTTGATAACTTCATTCTCACAATAAAAAACTAAGATTTTTTATAAAATATTATAAAAATATACTTAAAATTAAATAATAAAATTTCATTAAATACAAGGATTCTAATCAATTATAAATTCATCTATAATATGATTAAATAAAATTTTCAATAAAATGTGTTTTATTTATTTACACTAACGTGGAATTTTGAATATGATTTTATAAACCTGGTGATATTAATAATAAATATTGTTCCTATTTTTAAATTCCATATATCTAAATTATTTTATAGTGCTATTTTGATATTTCTCAAAAATAATTTATTTTAATGTGAATGGTAAAAAATATAGTTTTTTCTAGTACCTTCACTTTTATGACATTATCATAATTCATGAATGTCAAAGAATTCATTTAAATTTTTTAATATAAAAAGTATATTTATAATGTAAACAAAATCATTTAAATAAAAAAATTAATTTACGAATCCTATGGTAAATTTTTTGGAAACTTAAGTAATATATTACATTAAAAACTATTTTTATTCACTTATATTAAAACTAATTTTTAAATATTTCAATAAAATAAATTTAAAAAATTTATTTCAAATTTTAGATCAAAATTTTTATTATATTTAATTATTTTATTATAATTTAATTTTCTGTAAAAATTGAATTAAAATTATTAATTTTAATAATTGCGAGAAATATAAAACTATTGCTTTCTTATAATAATTTTTTAATATATTGTAACTTTAATCTATATATATATATATATATATATTCTAAAAAATTATCCAAATAAATTTTTTATCATATATATAAACATGTTAATACAAATTTAATGTTTTTTCAAAACTAAATATGAAAAAGAGTAGTTAATAGTAAGAAAATCATTTTTATAAAACAAAATTCAATTTATTAAATGTTCAAATTAATCAGATAATGTAATATTATTTAGAAATATAATCAGACTATATGGTGCCAATTTTTTTTAACATAAAAAATTGCATAGAAGGGTTTCCATATATTTTTAATAGAAAATACACTATTACGTTAAAAACTAGTTACCAATGTAAAATCCAAAAATGTTAAAACGTAAATTTCAAGTCGAAAAGTCTTGATACATGTATAAAAATGCAAAAAAAAAATATTAATTGGGGACTTATAGTCAAATATCACCAAACAATACATCCTGTATTGATTTATGAACAACTTACCTTAGAATATATTCATTATATAATTAAAAATTAATGTATGTTCACAAAACATCATTTTATTCACATATAAATGTTGGTACTTAAACCCATTAAATTCATACACATTATATAATTTTTATGAATGAAATTATATATTTTTATCCTATTAAAATACTCTATCATTTTCCCTTCAAGTTATCATATTATAACTTAATCCATTTATTTTCAAAGAGTCTTTCATGGGAAATTTTAGGTTCTCCAATAATGTATTACAATGTATTTATCGTTTTCAGCTTATTGTTAGCCATTCAATACAATAAAAAATATATTAATATAATTATATAAATATCATATTATTTAAAAATTTTATTATATCAATGGAACATTGTATATTTATTTATTTTCAACTACTTATAAAAACAAATGAACATCAATTATGACTTTTTCATACTATCGCCTACATGATGTAACAATTTTGATCTTGATTATCATTATTTATAAAAACCTCATAAAAATACATCTAATATAATTAAAATTCTTAATAATTTAATTACATTTATATTCAAATGATATTATTTCAAAATAATGAATTTCGTGAGAACACACACTAATCAAATTATTGTATGTTATTTTCTGGTTCAGTCTACCCATGTACCTAAACAATGCAATGAAACACTATCATAACAATACTACATAATAGAAATTACCAACATTATTATAATTTAAATATAAATATTTTATTATTTGACTCCTACAATAGTATATTAAGTATTTTACATTGTATTAAAATGTTATCTTTGATTGAAAAAATTACCAAAATAAACAAACATCTGTTCCATTTTCACGCAAACATAAAATAATAATAATAAATAAGAATAATATTATCTGTAATGGTAAATATTAAGTGAAACATATATGAATTATATTCCATATAGGTTTTCTAATAAAATAAATTTTATTATTTGAGATTTTAGTCACATGTAAAAACAAATTGGTAAAACAATAATGGTTTCTTTCCTAAAACATTAACCCATTGAGACATATATAATAATATATACAATGTTCCTTTTATTTTTTTATCTAAATAACCAAGAATGTTTTTATCATAACAATATTATTATTCATGGAATTTTTTTATTGGAAGTCATTTCCTTCATAGGGTTATGACGTAAATGTTCCAATGTTTGTAATGGATTATGTGTCTCGGTTTCAAATCCATGAGACATGTTTTATATTATACACCATAATTTAATTTATATGGTGTATTAACTACCAATATTAATTTATTTTTCCTTAATATCATTCATTTCATGATATGTTCATGTCCATTTCATGGTATCCATCTAATTTTCATTGATTCTTACATCACCATTACCATAAAGGTTTTTATTAATGCCACTTCCTTCATTGATTTATAATGCATCTTATCTAATTTATTTTATCCAATATTGGTTTCATCCATCCTTAGAAATTATCTCATGGTAAATTATCTTCACCTATAGGAAGGATGAATTTTAATTCAATGGATTTACCATGATGAATATATTTTCCAAAAAGAAAACAATTTTTACGAATAGATCAAATCCCCTTTAATAATGGATTGACTTATATTATAATATTTTTAATTCACTTAATTGTTCTTTTATATAGATGGAGTAATAAAAATTATTTATCTTATGTGAAATTTATATTTCCTTATTAAACATCTAAAAATTATTTTTATCTATTTCTTTTTATGATATGGGTTTTTAATAATTTTATTTTAAAAAATAAATAATGGGTTTCCATAAATTCAAAATACAATTTTTTTAATAAAATATATTTTTATTTACGAAATAATAATGTATTTTTCAATTATCCAATATTGATATTTATGATTCTATGTAATCCATTTTCAAAATTCATACACAACCTATTCAAAATTTTAATTTTCAAAGTGACCTTATTTTTTTATTTTATTCTCAAAGAAAAAGAGTTGTAAAAATAACTATTTTTATTTCACTACTAATTAATTATTTCTCACTATATGAATTATATCCTTTTAAATTATTAGTCTTTAATTAACCTCGAAATTATTTTATTAAAAAAGTTATGTGAATGAATTTAGTTTGTAAACAATTCCCATTAAAAAGGTCATTTTTTTCAATTCCATCTATATGTATTATGAAACCCTTTTTTATTTAAATGAGTTCTTGATGATGATACAAATTATTTCACTCAATAAGAAAAAAACTCTATATAGATGAACTATTACAGGGGTTTTATATATCCCTAATAATTGTAGGAAATGATTATATCTAAAGAAATAAATGGGGAATATGGGTGATTTATCCCAATGAAAACATTACATATGATGAATTATTTCAAGACAAATTCTAAACTAAAGGATTTATCCTAATTAAATTGTACATGGGAGGATTTATCTAAAGATAGAGTTCACGTTAATGAATTTATCCATAGAAAAAATGGATCACAAGAAGATCAATCCCATGTCAAATTGTACAAAGGTGGATTTATCCCAAGAAAAAAGCATAGAATATCAATTTTTCCCGAGGCCCAAGGGTAAACATGAGGATTATCCCATGATATTGATGGTACTTGGCTGATTAACGCAACACTAATATTGGATGAATCTTTTGGCTGGTAGAATTAAAACATGATTTATTTGGTAAGGATTATACCAACACTATAATGTCATAATATGGTTCGTATGATTATCTTATGTAACTCATTTTTAATGTCACATAATTACACATATCATTTCCACTATCTTTTTATTTTATATGATATTAAATGTCCATCCATAATTAAAAATAGAAAAATATTTTAATTTCATCATATTTGAATAATATATTTCCCCTATAGTCATGCTTCCTCACATTCTTCAGATCTAACCCTAGATGAACATTTGATAGAATTTTTCTTACTATGAATTTGAGCCCACCCATTTTATATGATTCCTTCCTAGGAAAAGATGACTAAGTACTGATTTTTTAAAATCTATAAGTGTGTTTAGATATGTTTTATTATAAAAAAATTACATGTGTGGTAAAATAAATTTCATAAGTAGCATGTCCTCAATGAATCATTAACAAATGGCCCCAAGAGTTTTATTATATTATCATGAGATGTTTAAATAATGTCAATACTAAGCATGATTACCATGGATAATATTAATTGGTATAAATGTTAATTTACAAATGTATGTTTTCTTATCTTAAGACTCAGTAATATGAGTGTGGGAACCATATATATTGTCAAATATTTAAAAAGTTGATAACTTAATTATCATATTTGGTGATACATTTGTTTTACTTATCATGGAAGTTTAGTTTGATAAATAAAAATAATGAAAATAATAAAGGTTTAAATATTTTTTATTATTAATTATATTAAAATATGTTGTTCTATATATATTATTTGACACATTTAAATAATTTTCTATTATGAATGTTCTATAAAACATCTTTATTATATATTTTAATTAATATCATAATAAGTATGAGTTTAAAAAATTATAGTATCCATTCTAAATGATCATTTGGGTCATGCCACTCCCTAGAACAATTAACCTTTAATGATACTTCTATTAATATTCATAAAATATAGTGTTATATAGTGTAAATCCATGTTTCATGCTTGATTTGGATCACACATAAGGATAACACTCGTATGATGTGAGTTGAATAGAGTCTTTCAAATATGACATAAAGATATAGAAAATATGCATGAAATTCACAAATCATCTAGAAATATATTATTATGAACCCTTTTAATTAATTGATATCTTTTAATAAATTATACTAGAAGGATTGTTTTTTACCTGGAAAGGATCATCTGTTTGATAAATTTTAACAAATTTTGGATAACATATATTGGTTGGTGGAGTTGATATTTTATTTAAGATTGGATAATTAATTTATTCATTATTTATTGATTAAATCATAAAATTCTATTATTTTATTTGTTTTTATATAATGTATTATTTCTGAAGTAGAATTTTTTTCAAAAAATAAATTTAAGAAAATACGTTTTCAAAAGGATGAATTTTTTGAAATATTCTTATGTAGTCTCTTTTTCATTGAATGATATGAGTGTCTACATGAAAATTTATTCTTGGAGACCATTTTAGAAATATATAATCATCTACCATGTAAATTAAATAATATAATATATTACATTTTAAGGAATAAAATATATAAAAAGGGATAACTCACTCATTATCATAGAAAAGTGGAGGCTTTGGGTAAAATGGGTGAATATGTGATGTCCTGGTTTGGTCATTACATTTCTAGAAAAAAATTACATTTGTTTTATTATTATAATTTATAAATTAACATTATTTAACTATAAAGTAATCTGTAGTTTCTAGTGATTTTCTAAAAAAATACATGTTTCTGATGTATTTGTTTTCAAAATTGTGAGTCACCATTATATCTAGATAACAGATTGTTTTTATTGAGATTGATAAAGTAGGTTTCTCACTAATTTTTTATATTATAATATAGGATATATTAAATATATTTCAAAATAAGATGTTTACTTGTATTTCATTGGACATTTATGTTATGAGAATATGGGTTATAAATATTCAATTTTTTTGTATTCAATTTGAAAGTCTATTAATAAAATTTTTTGTAGAAAATCTAAATGATTTTTCATATTTTTTAGCTATTAAATTCATGATTTTTCTCATTTATGGCTATTGATCAAAGTCATTAGGGGTATCTTTACACATTTATATGTATCCACTTCATGTGTAAACTAATTGACATGTAATATTGTTTTTTTGTGATTTATGTAATAGAAAAGATCTCTACTATTTTACTAGATATCCATAGATCACCTATTTATTATTCATATGAGGATTCATTGTCTTGGAATTTTTTTCAAAACTATTTTTTTATATCATGTAATTTTATACATTATATATGGATTCATGGATTTTATACAATGCCCTTATAGTTTATAAAACTTCTTTATGTTTTTTATGATATTTAATTGTTTTAACAAATTTGGTTATTGTTATCATGCATGCATAAATATTTAGGTTATTTTTGAGATTAAATAATTACATGATGTTACTTTTTATTTCATGATCTTGATCAAAAATATATTCTAATATGTGAAATAGAAATGAGTCCAGGTGGAACTTTGATTCGAGACATCGTATTCATGTCTTTGGGAATGGTTGTTACATATTATTTGGATATTTTTAATTTATAATAAAATGATATGTTTATACATGTTATTTTTCATCAATTCAATTATCATTGATGAGATGTTTTTTAACCATTTTTATGAAATGGAGAATTGAATAAATATATGTTTTCTTAATAATATTAGGGAATTTCTGGATGGGTTTATAATATTGTTGATAATATATTTATATATTTTAATATCCATTTTTGGTGTTTAAAGGTGTCGTGTTTCATATCATGTCATATTTGTTTGACTAGTAGGACCCTGTAATACCCTGAGAGAGGAGGGGTGAATCAAGGTGTAATCTTTTTCTTTTAATGTGACAGATCCTGTTCCCACATTGGTAATAACTTGTTAGAACCATATGATGGATTAAAATAACAATCAAACATTCACATGCACAACAAAAACACAGTAGTATTCTATGGTTAACCACTAAGGTCTAGTCCATGGAGCATATGCCAATAGATTCTTGGTCATACCAAAATCCACTAATCTCAACAAGTTGTGGAATACATGATTTTAGACACAATAACTATGTTCAAGGAACACTTCCTTGAAATTATTTTTGGGATAACACAATTCATCCCTTGAAATGTCTTTGTTGAATTCACCTATCTAATTTCATTGAGATAAGTCATACTCAATTTATTGATTCATGGTATCTTCAACTGATTTTCATTGAAGTGTTTATCCATGACTAGAATTAGACTATTCATTCATTGAAGTCCTGAATTGATTCACTTAAAAGCACTGATAAAAATGGGATGTTAAAAACTTTCTTGAAGAACACAATAGAACTTGTGTGATACACCTACACTTTCACACAAGATATCGTGTTGTCACGCAAGATGAATTCCACCCAACCCTTATTTTTTACACAACCCATATCTTTCATACAGCTACACAACACTTTTCACATTGTCATTTTAGAAAAAATGAACACTTTGCACACCAGATTTTCTTTCTTCAACTCTTCCACACACAACACATTGGCGTGGAAGAGGAACCTGAACATCATTGAAAAATTTATATGTATTGAGTGAAGGTAGCTTCCAATTTATATCCATCAACAACCTTGTTTTCATGTTTCACATCATGCACAAAAAAAAATCCATTTTGATGCCACACAAGGCCCGTAATTCTCTTCTACACAACCTCATCTTTTGCAGAAATTTTAAAACATACATGTATTTTTTTTATTTTTCATATTTTTAGGTGATGATCCCATAAGATACATTTCATTAAAAATTACAAACCACCTTCAAACTTTCATGAAATGTCCTTTTCCAGAATCACTTTTCAATATTATCCTATTTTTTTACCTTGAAATTTTGCAAACAATGGGAAACAAAACCAACATGAATTCTATTGTCTGCATGAAGTATAAGATCTATTTATATGAAAACTCTATGATCATCCTTGTCAGGATTGGAATTAAACACAAACCATGCTAAATTTACAGCAAATACCAGCCAAGGTTCGAATATGAAAATTATATTTTGGATTATATATTTCATTTATCTTAGGATTAAATATGTAAATAGTTTTTAAATTAATTGTAATGTTGAATTGTTTTAGTGTATTATATTTTCTTTAGTGATATGAGTGTGATTTTCATTGGGAAATTATGTTGTTAAAACTTCATGATATAGGAAATTTGGAAGTAGTTGGTTATGTCTCCATTTTGAATTCATATATCGAAATATTAATAAAAAATTGTTATTAAATTTATATACACCTAAATAAATTTTCAGTTTAATAAAAAATAATTTATAATTAACTATTATATAAAATTTTAACATTAATTTGTTATTTTTTTATTTAATATCTATAGAGAGTAATAATTTTTATCACTTCAAGAACCCAATCTATTGTTCCATTAACAATATTTATAGATTCTTTATAAAAATTGGGACACCAATCATCTGATAATTGGATTTAGTGTGAGGAGATCAAAAGATTTTGGATATCTTATATCCACCATGTAGGATAGTTTATTAAAATTCACTCAATGACCATGATAGAATATGAGGAGAACCTAACCAATTTTATCTCTGTAACATCTACAAATAATTAAAAAATGATACTCCAATAGAATATAATGGGGCTCGTTAGGTTATTTTATATTTATGATTAAATTATATGATTTTCAAAACATATAAATCACTTAAATTAAATAATTTCAAAGAAATATATTTGTGTTTTAATACAATTTTAGGATATATTAGAATATAATATCACTTCAAATAAAAAATAAACAATGAATAATTTTATTTCATAAAATATACAAATATATCAATTCTATGATAAACGTTCACTGATATCTACCAATAATTATTATAACCTAAAGAAAAATGTAGTTTTTATTTTCCAATAAATTAAAATAATTATAAAATAAAAACCTATGATATCTTACTAAGACCAACAAAGGTAAAATTTAATTTAATTTTTCTCTATATGAACAACTTTTTTTAGGATTTCAATATATATAACAATAGTAGACATCATTGTAGATATTGGTATAAATAATATAAAGAATATGAGAGAATATATTTAGATACACCTAATGTAAGAAATATTTTATCCCATTTGTAGTTATAGTTGGTCCAATTCATAGAACAAGAGTAATATATAGTATAACATCACCAAAAAATTAGAACATAAAAAATGTTAATAATGAAAACAATTATGTAAAAAATCTGTCATATTGTTATTACTTTTTAAATTAATTCACTTCAAGAAAGATGCATATGTGTTTATTCGTCCTTATTGATTTGTCAAGAGTTACTAAAATTACTAATCTAGTTATTACGAAGATAGTGACTTGAATCAAGAAATGTTATTTCAATCAATTTGTTTGTGGTATACTTTTAAAAAACATAGAAGTACGAAATTATATATTAACCATTCAATTAACTCAATACTAGTTATAATATGACCAATGTATAATGAATTATAATATGAAAAAATTATATTGTTTACATCTAGAATAAATGTATGAAATTCATTATATAAAATAATAATTATCTTGGTTATAGTGATCAATAAATGATCTTATAAAATATAATTACAAATGATATCTAAGACATTTAGATTTCATAATGGATGGTGTATATTTATAACCGTTTTTCAGGTGATCATCGAGTAATTTTTTATGAATATGAATCGATGCATTATGATTGTACAATAACTAATAAACATGTATATATTTTTTATTTTAGATTAATGTATCAAACAGTCCAATACTTTTTAAATAATGTTATTATTTAATATCATGTTTCCCATTTTAGTTGTGAAAAGTTATCATCCATTAAGGTGGTAAAAAATATAAATAAATTATCATTATTTCCATGTTAAAGAAGATAAAATCCTTGAAACACATAAATTATATATATTTGAAATAATATTTATGATCAGGTAATCCAATATAAGAAATGATGTTGTGTTTATGGAACAAACTCAATAATACTATCAATTAAACAAGGGAAAGAGGATAAATATTAAAAACTCATAAGTGTAATTCCCAAATTAAAATAACCCAAAACAATATCCTAGAAATAGTTACACAACACATCAAACATGCCTCCTAATATTTTAAATGGGGCCAACTTACGGGGAGGCCCTAAATATAATTTTGAGTATATTATTATAAAGATATCATAAACATAAATTAATATAGATAATTGAACAGTATAAATAATATATAATAATATATTGTACATATGAATAATTCAACCATGCTATAACTAATTGATATGAAATTAATAATTTAATATAATGAAATTAACAATCTACTAGGGTGATAACTCATAAAAATAACAAAATGTACAAATGAATAAATAGAATCCACTAGATCTTTGAGCCTCACATAAATAGTGAAATTGATCCCCATAGAGATTCTCAAGGATATTTCATTTCATAATATATGCTTGAACTAGTGCAACAAACATACTGATGGAATGTGAATTTATGTTTTTGTGTAGTGTGACTGAAATAAATGTCATCAATGTCGGACAATGTGTCCCTAAAATGTTATCATATACATGTGAGTTCATTGTGAATGTTAATAGATAAGATAACCATATAAAATAATTCATGTTGAGTCATCCAATTCATACTAGGCCACAACAACACATGATCATACATGCTTCAAACAATATGAAAAAGTAGCAAAACCATGAAAAAATAATTATAGATTAATGAACAGTCATGGTAGGTTATCGTTCCATGAATTATCAATACTCCTCTCAAATAGTGGAGAATTATATCAATTGAAAATATCATATCTAATATTAGACCATAACCAACCCTACACACTCTCAAATAGAGTGAGGTCAACATCATATCTTGTATTTTAGACATAACACCACTCTCTGACATGGGGAAATGTACAAATTCGATTGTAGGAAAAAAAAGCATTACTTTTACCCATTATTATATGGTAATTTAAAGCATCAAGTGATATCCCATGTCATATATCACTATAAAAAAATTACCACTCAATCCAAGAAGTCTATAACAAGAATTTATATCACAGGGATACAAAAAAATATTATTTCGTGTTGTATCCCAAAATTCAAACCCCTATCAAAAGGGTCAGTTATAAACCATATCACACTAAAAAAATTCTTTTATACTCATGGGAGGATCTATACCTAACAATTACACTAATGGTGAGTTTATGAATTGAGTCTAATCATCATCAATATCGCACTGACTAGTTGTAACACCACATATATTTAGAAATAAATTTAATGTAAATGTAATGCATGAAACACTAAGTCTATACGAAAGAAATTTTTTTATTAAAATTATTTAAATGAGATAGTTATAACCTAGATGTAAAACATAATATTTACACTTATATGATTAGAATTTTTAAAAAGCACATACATAGTTGTGATTAATAAAATATTTAGAGTTCGATGGTATCAACATTATTTTTTTGGTGATTGGTAACATGAAATTTTGAAATAGTAATACTATCCTTATAAATAATAATATGAAAAAATGAATACTAACATCACCAATTAAATTATTAATAAACTTTAGGCATATTATAAGTGACAACATGATCATAGTATAAGTAAAAAAATATTTTAGAAAACATTAATTATGTGTTGGTATTTTTGTAAGTCATAAAAATTTAATAACAATTTAAATATTAATATAATAATATAAATGAAAATTTATTTTCATAAAATGTAATCATAAATTATTATTTTATTTTCATATGGTTATAATATATTTTTACGATACCTTGATTTATTTTCTATGGTGTTATAAAATCAGTTATTGCTTTTAATTTTTTACTTTTTGAATAAATTATGAATTTAATAAAAAAAATATTTCTCACATATATAAAAATATTTTGATAAAATAGAGTTCATTTATACATTATAAATTTTAAAAAATTGATGGGGTGTATCTTTTGTATTTTTATAAATTATTGAATTTTTTATGAATTTTAAAATACAACAATTTACGTTATATATACATTATAAGTTAAATACACTATTCCTAAAATCATTAACGATGTTAGAACAATAATATAGAACTTAATCAAATTACATTAATAAATATATTGATAATTATAATTTTATTCATCTTCTTGAGAAAGAATAATAAACTAATGAAGAAAATAATCAAAACCCCTCCTCTCCTCCACTATAAATACCACCCTCACCCCATATTCTCCTCACACTATCAAGTTTCGAAAATTTTCCACATTATGGCCAATCCCCTTCCCAATCTCGTTCTCCACATCAAATAAATAATGGCCTCCCCAAAAAGCCAAAAATGAGGTCCATAAAAAGAATATCAAGTATTAGACATCATGAGGTAAAAATACTCTACAATTGTTTATTATTTTTTTAATTTTTTTATATACTATATTCACCTCTCCTTAACCATGAGGCATAAAAATTCCATTATTATATATATAATGTAATTTTATCATTTTTAGGGAATCATTCAACATAATATTTCTTCTCTTCCCCCTTTTATTCGAATAATAAAAACATTGTCCACGATGCATCGATTTACCAACGTCATGGATGATGTGTTTTCAATTTCCATTAAATACTTAAAATATAGCTATAAAAACATTTTAGTGGTTGAGTAATATTTGAAATTGTATTATATAACCCATTTTATTTTATTAAATTAAATTATATGAATAATATGAAATTATATAATGAAACTAGTTTGTGATGATCGAAGACCAACCAAAATGCTCTAAACGAATGTAATTAATGTTTTATATAATGATTCATTATAATATTTGAATAAAATTATTTATGTTGTCATTAAATATTATAGAAACATATTAACACCATTTTATTCCATTTTTGGTGTTTTTCCACATTCTAATATAAATTCCATTACCAACCGACCATTGAAACCATGCAAAACACGTACCCTAAACAACAGAAATAATAAGATATTATCAAAAATGGGTGGAATTTTGTAATCAAATGATCATATTAGGGGTTATAAACACAAATATATTTCATTAAAATATTAATAACATTATTTTAACCATTATATTATACTTTTAAACTCATTTTAAGTAATAATAACCCGAGGTAAAGGAAATTAGAACCCAATTTCAATTCTTTGGGATAACCTTTTACATCATTAATTATGTAGTACTAAGAGTATTTATGTAATTAATTTTTTTTAAAATAAGTTTTAGTATGATAATATATTCCAAATAATATTTATCTTAATATTTTTATTATTATTTATTTTCTTCATTAATAAAGCTATCTCTGCATCATTATTGTCTCATAGTTACATTTTATTATTTAATGAATAAAAGTTATAAGTAAAATAACATGATGTAGGTAACATTATTATTTATCTAATAACTTTCTATAGTATAAGATATCAATTATATAACCCCATATAAAAATTTATTTAGTATCAAGAGACATCTTTATCATATTTTTCTGTTACTTTAAATTAAATGTTTTAAATGTCTTAATCACACCCATGTGGCTGCCAAAGGACAAATGTTATACCAATGGATTTTAATGGATGGCCATAACTCATAAAATATGTTTAAAAAATGTATTTGGGGAGATTTATATTATTATAATATTATTTTAAAATTTATTTAAATGATTTTCCATTTGGTTGTACTAAATAATATAATAATGTTACTATTCACCAAAAATTATTTTGATCTAATTAAATAAATTCCTTCATACTAGTTAAAACCAAGAATCAAAATTTTTTAAAATTTAAATAACAATATTAAATATAGTTAATATTAATGTTAATCCCATTTTTGGATTGAGAAACCTGGTTTTTAAAATGTAAAAATGATCAAAAGTTTGATATGCGTTTATATCCAATTGAAGTGTGAAATTACATCTAATAGAACAATTGAATTAACTGATAAAAAAAATAATCTAACTATACCTCAAACACATATTATCATATAATATAAAAATATATATAAATTAGATGAAAATGTAGTTTTGAATTAAAATATAGTATTTTTCACTATTCATTAAAAATGATTATTATTAGAAAAAACCCAAAAAGTATACCCATGTAAATTATGATGTCTGAATTATAATGAAAATGTTTATTTTGTAAAATAAAACATATAAAAGTGACAAAAAACAATATTACGAATGGTTTCTCCATCAAAGGGTAGTAAAACTACCTTTAAAAAATACTAGAGCATTTATGCATAAAATTGATGTTTTTTTCTCATTTTATGACTATAATATTTATCAGATAAAATTAAAAAACATCATTTAAACATGTTTATATATAATATAGTTAGTTCATTTAATTACTACCCACACAACTGCTAGATGATAAGTACCATTTATAATAATTTTATCTCAACATATTATTTTTTTGGTATAACTCAGTCTTGTGTTCAATATCTGATATCAGGGAAAACCATTATTATGTTTCATATAATCTATCAAAAATAACACCTATTTAATAAAAAATTAATATCATATTATTAAATAGTGATAAATATGAAATGTATTATAATATAAATACATGGGATGATACATCCTTCCCCCTTTTGGAAATTGAGTCCCTACAATTTTATTTATTTATCTAATATGTGGGGGTATTTCTCCTTCATATCATTTTCAAATTCCAGTGTTTCCACTTCATGTATCCACAACAACTTAACATGATGAGTCTCCTTATTCTTCAAGACTTTTTCTTTGTGGTCAAAAATCTGGAATGACGGTTCCTCACAAGAAATAATCTCTTCCAACTGAACTACTTCTAGACTCAAAACATAAGATGGATTCAGAATATACATTATTAATATAAAAACATGAAAAGAATTATGTACCTATGATAAAATCTGAGTTAAAGACACTATATAATAAAATGAAAAATTTTATCTATAAATTTTTAGGGTCCAATGAATCATGGACATGACTTTCCTTTCATACCAAAATGTATAACAAATTTCCAAAGAGAATCATTGAGAAAGACATGATCACAGACCTCAATAAAAGGATCCTTCCTCTGATTATCCATATAACATTTATACATTATATGATCTGTCCACATGAGTTTCTAAATCAAATGAAACTTTTCTACCATCTCTTATACCAACTCTAGTCCCATCAACATCATTTCTCTAACATCATCCAAAAAAGTCAATGGTCAACATCACTTTCAATATAATTCCTCCAATTGTGATAGCTTTATGCATTAATGAAAACTCGATTTATAAGAAAAATTAACTGAATAATGATGCTGACATCAACTTCCCTAATTATCCATTATACATGTATGTACCATATCGTCTAACATTAGAATTGGTAATTTTGACTACCCATATGATAGAGAATGAAATTCTATATTAAAATTAAATTTAGTACACAACTACTTATGAGGACCTTTCCAAAAGTTTTAAGTGAACTTGGGATCACGATTAGATACAATAGTTAGGGAAAAAAATGTAACCTAACTATCTCGTTAATAAACAACTGAAAAATTTCTTCTAGACACATAGTATCTCTAATAGGATGAAAATGAGATGATTTACTCAGTTGATCAATAATAACCCAAATTTCATTATTACCTTGAGAAGTATTTTGTAATCCCAAAACGAATTCCAGGGATATATTTTACCTATTAAAAGTATGGAACTAGTAAAGGCTGATGTATCCCTTTTGATAACTACCTCTCTTCTTTGACCTATTAATAAATAAATCATATTAGGGTAAATTTAGTAATATCTTTTTTCATCCCATCCCACCAATAATACTACTGATTGTTTCTAAAAATATTAGTTCTTCAAGGATGGAAAAAAATGGAGACCTATGAGCTTTATATAACAAATCTTTCTTCCACTATATATCACAAAGAAGATATAATCTCTTTCCAAACCTAAAAACAAAATCTTTATCAATGTTATATTGTGGTAACTTACCCTTATAAACCAATTAATCCTTTTTATAAAAATCAATTTCTTCCTTATACAATTTCTTAATTCTATATAATAGACATGATTTCAATTCCACCTTAAAAAATATAGGAATTTCCTGTAGCAACAATATCCAATCCCAAATTCATCAAATCAATAACCAAGGACCTGATTCCAAATATAGCATAATTAATGTAGCATTACGTTTTCAACTCAAAGTATTGACTACAGTATTTTATTTTCCAAGATGGTAATGAATCATGAAATAATAATCCTTTTTAAATTCACTCAGTCTTTTCTATCTCTTGTTCAATTATTTTTGAGTGTATATAAACTTCAAACTTTTGTGATCAGTATTTATTTAAAAATATACTTCATAAAATGATGCCTCCAAATTTTTAATGAAAAAAACATAGAAGATAATTACAAATCATGTGTATAGTAGTCTTATTCGTGATATTTCAACTGACATGATGAACAATAAATTATGTGATCATTCAGAATTAGGACACAAAAAATTACTTTTAATAAATAATCATTGTAGATAACAAATTCCCTATTATATGAAGGCAACGGAAATACTGGATCATTACCAATCTTATTTTCTATTATTGAAAACAATCATCACATTCTTATGTCCAAGTTTATTTATCTCCATTTTGTTTTAACATAGTTAGTGGGATAGATAAGTGAGAAATTTTTTCAACAACCCATCGTTAATATCCCGGTAATCCATGAAAATTACAAATCTATGTGATATTGGTAGGTTTTTTAGTAATCAACAAATTTTTTAAGATTCGATAGTTATTTCTTCTATAAAAATAGTATTACTATGGAAAGAATATTTTTGCAATGTCACGACCCATCCTTGGGCCCCGTGTCGTGACTACCCCAAGCCCACCTTCCATAGGCCATGGGCTGGCGACTAGCACCAAAGACGTAAATCCCAATAAAAAGGAAGGAATTGCCTTTATAAAAGTAACAAACACAACAGAGTACGCAACAGAAGAAAGAACTAAGTAATACTGAATACAGAATAAGTGATGAAAGGAAAGGGGCTAGAAATACAAGCCCAAAAGTAATTATAATATAACTGAAAAGCTAGTACAACTTCAATAAAGTAAAATAGAAACCAATGAGTCGTCCTCTGGGAATCCCACTTGAAGGGTGGGTAAAGATGGCCTCCTCAGCACCTTGGGTCCGGTCGTCCGCTCCGTGTACGTCTCGCCAAGTGGTCCACCTCCGGGTACCATCCAGTTCCACAAGCCTCCACCTCGATCAGTGTTGTATGTCGTCTGCATCTAACAAAATGTAGTACAAGCATAGCCCGTGTAGGGGTGAGTATACGATACTCATTATGGGACCCCTAGACCCCTGAAGGTCTCCCAGAATCCATGAAGAATAAACCACAGAAGAAAGATACAATCACGATGTATCAACCAACTCTACTTAGGTATATACCCATACATATACCTAAGTTGTCAATCACAGTTAGGCTCCAACTCTCGAGCCCAAGAACAACCCAGTACACACAGGAATGCAAGTCAATCACATCAATGATAATGATTGAAAGTCAATACTAAGCTCACACAGGTATACATCTTTCATATAGAGATACATATGATCAGATGTAGTCACTGATTCATCTAAGCTATCAGACCCACGTAGGATACTAGACCAGCTAATCAGTCAGACCCATGTAGGATACTAGACCAGCTACTCTATTGTACCCACGTAGGATACTAGACTAGCTACTCTGTCGGACACACTCAAGATACTAGTACAGAATTCAAACTGTCAGACCCACATAAGATACAAGTACAGTAGTCATCACTGTCAAACCGATGGAGGATTCCAGTATAGTTGTCGTCATTGCCGAACCCACGGAGGATTCCAGTATGGTAGTCGTCGCAGTCGCATCCCGCTCTAGGGTTCTAGCACACAACATGCTCAATTCAGGGAAGTTCCGCTCCTCGATCAAAGGGGTCGATACATCAACTATCACTAAGTCCATATTTGATGTATCCCAAAATTTCATCTCTTCAATAGGAACCTTACGCGACAGATGACACGTCAATCGGACGCCCGATCTGAGAGATATTGGCTTTTCCGTTCTAGAGGCCCGGTTGGAATTATACTCGTTCCAAACCCGGAAATTTTCCAAAGTCTTCCAAAACTCACTTAGAGTATCGCAAAAGGTCTATCTTATCACGAGGATCCCAGTGCCGCAGAAGACACGTCGATCAGACACGCGGTCTTTAAGTTATTAACGTTTAAGTGAAATGGGCCCGGGCCATCAATCCTAGTGGGCTGGCGGGTCGGCCTGACCTGGTTCGGTGGGTCTCACCCAGTGTGGCGCGGCCCGGCCCGCGGCTTGGCCTAGTTGGCCGAGTGGTGCGAGGGGCGAGGGGGGGGGGGGGGGGGCTGCCGGGTCGGCTGCCCTCTCCTCTGCGTAAGTCCATCCTGCGTAGCAAAGGCTCCCTTCTCGCTAGTGAAGGTGAACCTTGTCCCATCCGTGCAGATACAAAATACTTTGCCCCTAATGCAGTCGATTGAGCATGGACTATATAAAACCATCCCATACTCAATATGGCATCGTAAGGCCTCGACGCCACTATAAGAAGATCACAGCCGAAGCTCTCGCCTCCGAGAGTAAGCTCACACTGTCGGCACCAGTGTTTAATCGTTGAGTATGCTCCCGTAGAAGTCTCTAGCCATAAGGATCGAGACAACGGCTCCGTCGGAATCTCCTAGCTCCAAAAAAGGGAAACATCAATAAAATAATGACTCTAACCTATGTCTATATGTGCTGCTACAAAGGTGTAGTAGACACAGATAGTACCTCAAATCATCTCAGGTGCGCCGTGGTCATAGGCCTCGACTACCTGGAGCTGAACCTGCCCCTGTCTTCCAGCTCCCTGTGGTCGGGGTGGACCTCCTGGTGGTGGAGTTAGTAGATCCTCAAAACGTCTTCCACCACCCAAATCTCGGCCAGATCCTCTGCCTCGTCCACCCGCTCCCGGTGGACCACCTCAGTCGAACCTCTACATCTGCCTGGGAGGACCCTCTACTATCTGGTGCTCGTCTGCATGGCAGGTCGGGAAGTCCCAAGCCTTGTGACCCTACCTTCTGCATGCATAACACTGGCTGCTCCTCGTATAGATGGCTCGGTTTCATGTTCCTCACACAACCAAACCTTTATTCTGAGGTCTCCCACCAGATGTCCGGGTCCGCTTCGACCTCTGCCTCAATTGTCTACTATGGGCTGCAGAAGACTTCGCTATGTGTCATCCTATGGTGTGACTCAAGCTAGTGTCGGCTCAGCAAGAAAGCTCTCCACAAGAAGGGCTCGTTCCAGTACTCCTGCCTGCGTCGGAATACTGAGTGAGATCATTGAAGCCCTGATCTCATGTCTGGGTCCCTACTCAAATGTTTGAGCCCTGAAGAATGGGTCTCGTACCATATCTATGGAGTAGTGTGAGAGGTCAGTGAACCTCCGTGAGTACTGAGCTACTATCATGCTGCCCTGCTGCAGATGAAGTAACTCTTGAATCTTCACTACACAAAGGTTGGCTGGAACAATCTCTGAGTGGAATAGACTCTTGAAGTCTATCCAAAGTAAAGATGCTTCTTCATGCACCTGAAGCATCAAGCTCCGCCATCAATCTACATCTTCGTGCAAGAGACTCACGGAAAATATCACCATAAGGTCGGCTGGTGTCCCTACCAATCTGTAAACTCTGATTATAGCCTCCAGCCAATCCTCACCTACCTGTGGGTCCGTATCTCCCCAAAAACTGGGCGGCCTCTGGCGCGGGAACTCATGCAATGCACTCAGGAGGCGTGCACTCTCTGCGGTTGGGGATAGTGGTATCAGTGGCCCAGCAGGTAGTGGTACCGCTTGTGCCTCTACTGTGATGGGGCCCTGCACTGAGGCCTCATCACTCAGTGGGCTACCATCTTGTACGTAACTTGGAACCCTAGCTGAATGCCTTTGTGGGCCCATCCTAAAAAGAAACAGGTGCACCATGGTTAAAATAGTATACCTGGTGAGCTAACCCAAATTAATCACTAAGAAAACATTTCAAAGGAAACACACACGCAATCAGTGTTTTCGTGCAATGAGTCGGAAATCAGAGTTCAGGGTCCTGGTGTATTGATACGTCGGCCACCGCACCAACCCTGGAATCCTTGGACTAAAAACCACACTCAATACTCTTAAGACTATTTCTTCACAGTAAGATAGATTAGAGTCCTATGTTCTGCTGTAGAACTGACTCCTCTGATGCAAATTTGTCACGACCCATCCTCGGGCCCCGTGTCGTGACTACCCAAGCCCGCCTTCCATAGGCCAGAGGCTGGTGACTAGAACCAAAGGCGTAAATCTCAATAAAAAGGGAAGGAATTGCCTTTATGAAAGTAACAAACACAACAGAGTGCGCAACAGAAGAAATCACTAAGTAATACTGAAAACAAAAGTAAGTTCCGAAAGGGAAGGGGCTGGAAATACAAGCCCAAAAGTAAGTACAGTACAACTGAAAATCTAGTACAACTACAGTAAAGTAAAACAACAACCACTGAGTCATTCTCTGGGAATCCCACCTGATGGGTGGGTACAGATGGCCTCTTTAGCACCTCAGGTCAGGCCGTCTGCTCTGTGTACATCTCGCCAAGTGGTCCACCTCCGGGTACCATCCAGCTCCACAAGCCTCCACCTCGATCAGTGTTGTTTGTCATCTGCATCTAACACAACTTAGTGCGGGAATAGCCCATGCAGGGGTGAGTATAAGATACTCATTATGGACCCGGAAACCCCTGAAGGTCTCCCATAATCCACGAAGAATAAACCAAAGAATAAATATACAATCACAAAGTATCAACCAACTCTACTTAGGTATATAACCATACATATTCCTAAGTTATCAATCACAGTTTGGATCCAACTCTCGAGCCCTAGCACAACCCAGTCCACACAGGAAAGCAAGTCAATCACATTGATGATATTGATTCAAAGTCAAAACTTAGCTCACAGAGGTATACATATTTTATATAGAGATATAGATGATCAGATGTGGTCACTAATTCATCAAAGTTGTCAGACCCACGTAGGATACTAGACCAGCTAAGCTATCGGACCCAAGTAGGATACTAGACCAGCTACTCTATCGGACTCACTTAGGATACTAGTATAGAAGTCAAACTTTCGGATCCACTTAGGATACAATTACAGTAGTCATCATTGTCGAACCCACAGAGGATTCCAGTACATTTGTTGTGGTAATCAAACCCACAGAGGATTCAAGTACGGTAGTCGTCGCAGTCGCAGCCAGCTCTAGGGTTCCTGCACACCGTACACTCGATTTTGGGAGGGTCCACTCCTCGATCCAAGGGGTTGATACATAAACTATCACGAAGTCCAGATATGATGTATCCTGATGTTCCATCTCATCAAAAGGAACCCAACATGATAGACGATGTGTCAATCGGACAGCCGGTCTGAGATATATTGGCTTTTCCATTCCGGGGGCCTTGTTGGAATTACGCTCGTTCCAAACCCAGAAGTTTTCCAAATTCGTCCAAAACTAACTTAGAGTATGGAAAAATGACTATCTCTTCATGAGGATCCCAGTGCTGCAGACGGCACATTGATCAGATGCAAGGTCTTAAAGTTATTCACGTTTAAGTGTAATGGGCCCGGCCCGTCAAGCCCAGTGGGCAGGCGGGTCGGTATGACCTGGTTTGGTGGGTCCGACACAGCATTCCACGGCTTGACCCACGACTTGGCCCGATTGGCCGAGCGGTGTGGGGGGGGGGGGGCCCGCGGTTTTCTGAACCGGCGACGCCGAGCGACATCGCCCCTCCTATCCAGCCAGCCGAAGTCGGCCGGTCTTCCCGGTATGAGTGGCCCGCACGGGCGGCCTGTGGTTCTCCCATGCGAAACTGGTTGGTTCCGAGGCCTCCTTCTGCCCATCCATCAAGCGGCCGGCTGGTTCATCGCCGAAGCGGCCCGCGGAGCGTGGGCCGCTGTTCTCCATAGCACGACGCCTTTGAGGCATCGTGGTTCTCCAGCCCGACCAGTTTGTTTCATCTGCCGAGCAACCCCGCGGATGCGGGCCGTAGTTTCCATCATGCGGCCGGTGCATGGTTGTCGCCTTCGTTCTCCACCACCTCCGTTCTCCCCCTCCTTTGGTCGCCACCGCCTCCCTTTGTCTCTGCCAAAGAATTCAAGAACCCTCAGATTGTCGTCGGGCTGTGTTCATTCAGCTCGCGCCCCCCACGTTTGGCAAAATCAATTGGCCAATGAAAATAAAATCATTCACTAAGGATGGAATATAATTTCATTCACCTAAAAATTATATCAAACCCACTACCTTGATTCTGATTCTTGCTTGTCGTGTCGCGGGAAGAGGATTCAAAGATTACGTCGACTCGTTGACGTCGGGACACGTCCAAGGAGGAAGCATAGTCGACGTTCCTCGTGAGTGGAGTCTTCTTCCTTGACGCGGAAGGAGAAGAATGAAGAATACGATGGTCACAGGCCTTGAGTTCTTCGTTGGAGAGAGTAACACCTTCTTCTAATTTTCCAGAGGTTTCTCCACCGAAATATTTTCCAAGCAAATATTATAAATGCTACCCCAATTTAATAGAATTTCCATGAAATTCAAATTGATTAAAATTAATTCAATGATTAATTAAATGTGTCCTTTAATTAATCCTAGTTGTTGGAATTAATTAAGAGGAGGTGAAGAGTTTAAAATTCAAAAGAGAGGAGGTGGAGAGTTCACATTAAAAGAGGGGAGTTGTCAAAATAAATGAAGGGGAGTTAATGGGTAGTTTAAGGTAAGTTGAAGGGTTACTGGCTCATGTGGGCCCACCACACTTTATCCTCTCATGGGAGATTATGTGTTTGTGGGCCCCACCATTAACTCCCCTTGTAGGAAAATAACCATCTCTTAAACAATAAAATTTTTTACAACAATTTTATTTAATTTAATACAAATCCCCCAAAAATTAACTTCTCTTACCGAGAAAATTCAATTATTGTAAAGGTCCTCTTAAGTGAATACTGGTGTTGCGAGTTCATAGGTGCCCTAGAATTTCAATTCCAATCACCAGTTCAAAAGATAGAAAAACCCACATGTACGTTTACTGAACATGCCCAAACAAAACATCATAAATTGATTATGGGCACACCGGGCCTCTGAATTAGGCTCTGTCAGAAACTTTGGACTGGTAAAATTCCAAATATTTAAGAAATAAATTTCCTTGAAATTTCAAGGTCTTTACATGCAACCATGTTTCAAACTTACTAATATTTCCATAAATTTTCTTTTCTTTTATGGTTTTCAAAAAAATATATAAGTGACATAAAGCAATTCATTGATAAGAAGAAACAGATTCATGTTCTCTATAGTGATGTTATTCAAGGATCTATAATCAATAAAAAGTCTAATAGAACCATCGTTATTTTTCAAATATAAAATATGAACACAGTATGGTGAAGTGCTAGATCGAATGAAAACATTATCAATCAATTATTGAAATAGTTTTTTTCAATTGCACCAATTCTACTTTAGAAATTAGGTAAGAGGGTTTAGAAATACTCTTAGCATCGAGAACTAAATCAATATTAAAATCAACCTCCCGATTAGGGACAATAGTAGACAATTCATCCAGAAAAACATCTATGAATTCATTCACTACTGTAATTTTACTATTAAGAACTATTTCATTATTTTCAATTACATGTGCTAGATATCATTCACTACCATCCAAAATCAATCTCTCAAACTATTAGTATATAATAAAAGGTATTAAATCATTGAATAAAACATTCTTGGCTTTAAAATATATTTTAACATGATAAAAGAAAAGCTAACCCATACCCATAATGATATCAAATTACACTATGGGATGTTTGAGGAAAGTTGTAGGAGGAACAATCCCAAAAAATTTAATATGATGATTCCTACAAATCTTGGTCACTTTAATAATTCTGCCCATTGTTTTTAACAAAATTTCAATATCAAATCCATAATGTTTTATTTCCAATTTACTTGTAATTCTATTGGGAATGAATGAATGTGAAGATAAAGAGTAAAATAATGTAATTTTGAATATTATAAAACATATAAAATACCATTTACTACTTAATTTGATGGTATAACATCAACCTTAGTAGATGAAAATGATTTTTCTATGCCCTTAATCTTTAATTCTTGTTAGTTTCAACCCTGGGTAATCAACTTTTGAAACACATTGGCATAATTCCTTAACCAATTTCAACTAAAAAACCTTATTACCGACATTCCATTTCTTTCCTAATTGTATCCCTTACAGTCATGAGAAACATGACCAGTCATACCACATCATAAGAACTTCACAGGCTTTGGGATACATTCTCTAGGATTATTCTTACCACACTTATCAAAAGATTGAAATTTTGTTTTCTTACCTATAGACTTCTTTGATGATTTATTTCCCATTTACTCCCAACTGTATTGCTTCTTTTTCATGCTATCATGGAACACTTGATCATTAAAGAACTCTATTTCTACATTCTCAGCAAATGATACATGTTTATCATAGCTTTTGAACTCAAGGGAAGTTAATGACCTTCTATATTTTGTCTTCAATCTAGAGTAAAACTGATTTATCATACTGTCAATATCCTGTAAAAAATTTGTTACATACATTGAAAATGGGTGAATTTTTCTTCTTTTACATCCCTAAAAACATCCTCCTTTTTTCACAATTCCACAAAATTTATTTCAATCCTAAGTTGAACAAATTTTGGAAAATATTTCCCAAGGAATACATTCATATATTAATAAAATTTCATGGCATCGATCTCTTTACTTAAATTGATATTTTAAATCATTAACCATCACTGACAAGTTTCATCATCAAAATGATAAACAAAAAGGCTAAAATTTTGATTTAATGAACACCCCATTACATCATAAATCTTTTATAGTGATTTAATCCACCCTTTACCTCACACCGGGTCAGATGATCCTTTGAGTGATGGGGGATGTTGCCTCAAGAAATGATCCACTAGCGACAAATTCTTATATGGTTCATATGGTTGATATCATTCATGGAAACCAACACCATTAATTCCATATGTCAACTAATCCAACAATTCAATAAAATATTATTTTCAATTTCTAACATTTCAGGATGCTGATTTACATTGTTTCTTTCCTCTGTATGCCTTCCTAGTACACCTTCCTTGATTCATCTATGAAAAAACATTCTAATGAGACAAATCCTATATGAAGAAACAATGTAATCATTAAATGCTATATAATTTCACTATATAGTAAAAATAATTTATGGATATTTTTTTAAAATTATTATAACTACTAATGTCATCTAAACTGACCAATGATACCAACTATAAGGCCCCATCCATAAACATTAGTAAACCATTATTATATTTAATAATTGTATTTTTATTCACATTTTAGATCTTTTCAGGTTTATATATTAAGTTAATTATTACATAAATCATACATAAAAACATAAAATTACAAATTATACACTTCTAATATCTATGTATTTTTTCCATAATGCCAAAAAAATTAAAAAGAATCGTTGTTTCATTTCATATTTTAACTAAATAACTTTTCCTTGATCCATACATGTCTCTATTATTCATTAAATCATGCAATAAACATATCACATCTTGTGATGAGAATCAAAATCTTAACAAGGGATACACAAAAAAGAAAAACTATTAATCTTGGGAAAAAATGTAAACCACGAATACTTTATCATAAATTAATACTTTTCACCATTATGAATTAGTAATTACACTTCACTAAATATAATCTCATTGCCTGATCTTTTTATAATCAAAATATTTCCATAAAACTCATATAAATCACATAAAACATATAATGTTAACTTGGTACATAATCATACATAAATGGAATAACCATATGGTCATCTTCCACACATATCACTCTTACAAATGGAATATCCATATGACTGAGTTCCATACCCAATGCATTGGAGGTTTTAATGTAACCACCAATCCTTGGTTTATCACAGGTCCCCCATCTTTGTTTTATCATGAAACCACTCATCTTTGGATTATAATGTAATGACCCATCAAATGTCCAAGTACCATTATATAATAATAATATATAAAATATTAAAAATTTAAAAATTTCACTCATAGAATCTTCTTTCAAAAGTAATCATTACAAGATATTGATATAATCAAACAATTATTAGAACCACTTTCAATAAAAAAAATACCTGCTAATGGAATAAGGTATTTCATTTTTATTTTAAAAACATTTTAGCTTGTAGATGAAGAAAAATACAAAAATAGTCATGAAAATGGAAAAGTAATTATCGCCACACATGTTAAAAAAATTCCTTCTGGTGTTTAGTAAAAATTTATAGAAAAACATTCCTTTTGAAAAACTTTTAATAAATTTAAAATTAAAAGGGGTTGACTATACAAATTATAAAATAAGGCAGTGTATAACATCAAAATATGGCTCAATGAAAGGAGATTGATATGAATTCCCTTACGTTATGTTTGATTTGTCACATATGTACCTCATTTAGTTAGAATAATAAATATAGATTAATTTTTTATTTATTGAGAACCTTTTTAAATTTTATCATTCCTTTTATATCACTTATTACCATGTTATAAAAATTATATAATTATATAAGTTCATATCGGATGTTTTGTCGATATTTTGTACATGGGTAGAAAATGAACATATTTTGATGTCACTAGTTCATGTGGTAATAATTCTATAATCCACAAAATAATATTCACTAAATTACAATCATTTTTATACATGAAATATTCCTTAAAATCAATCAATGAAGTGTTGTTATGAAAAAACAATGTTATATTCAAGGAAACATAAGTCTTATATACGCATGAGTAATGTCTTTAGTTTTCATTGATCATAATGGAAGTAAGGTAATTAATATTTTTTGTTTCCATAATTATCATATCATCATTAATATCATATTAATAATTTAAATATACTTATATATATATATTATAAAAGTGATATAATTAATAAAATGAGTCAAATCGCTTTGTGGAGGTTATAGTTCACACTTATGCATGAACGATGCTATCATTTTTATGCACATGGATGTAAAAATATATTTTATATATTATATTATTATAATGTTTAATATGTCATTAATATCACATATTAACATCAATTCCATTTTTATAACAATTCATGAGAGACAGTTAGGGAAAAAAATTAGATTGGTTTGTGGAAGTGTTGGTTCCCACGTTACGCACGAACAATTAATTAGATTTATATTTCATAGATTTGGAGACAAATGTAGGTGATAATCTTAAAATGAAAATATCTCAATATATTTTGCATACATGAGTTATTATCTCATCATTTTTTGGGGACATTTGAAGTAAGTGTAAGAATAAATAAAATAGATATACATAAAGAAAATAAAACATCTTATTTGGTTGATCAGCTTTGAAGAACACCTTTTCACATATAAAAAAGGTGTTATGCCTAGAATAGTCTTCAAATAATGTGGTTATATATTCTAGTAAGGGTTTCTGGAAGATATTGGGAGATGAAAAATGCTTTTGAAGTGTGAGGAAGAGAGAGGAATGAGTGCCTCTTTATAAAAGAGGGGAGGGGCACCCTTGGAATTATAAAAAGTATTAAATAATATAAAATAAATTTTGATTAAAAAATCTAAAAAAACATTTATTTACGTGATAATATGAGTACAGTTCTGAAAATTCTCATCCAATAATTTTTTGACATGTAATAAATTTATTTTAGACCTTATTCTTTTGGTTTACACATAATTATTCTTTTTTAATTTTAATTGTGGTTAAAATGTTTTAAATATTATGTGTGCATAAATATTACATATATGGGGTTAATTTCCCATAAATGGATACTTTATGAACTTTTCAACCTTATAAAATTTACATTATAAAAATAAAATATTTTTATTATTTTTTAATATTTTAATAAATAATATTTTTTTAAATATCAATTATATCATCTTTCAAATTATTTAGTTAATTGAAATAAAATAATATCCAAAGAGAGTGATAAATTAAAAAACTATTTGATAGTCATATAAAATTTCATAGTGACCTAAAAAATCTTTAGATGGCTTTAATTATGTCAAATAACTGTTTTCTTAGTATTTGTATTATCATATATTATATTATTTAATAAAGAAATCAATGCATCATTATTAGGTAATAATTAATAATATAATTATTTAATCTTTAAAAATTATAAATACAATACCATTATGTAGGCAATGTTTTTATATTTTTATTGACTATTTATATTGGATTAGCTCACTTATAAAATCCCATATTAAAATTGTTTTAATAAGATGAGACATGTTTATAATATTTTTTTCCTTTACTATAAATATTTTGTTATAATTGCATTAATCACACCCAAGTGGCTTTGAAAAGCCACAAGTTCATCATGAGGATTTTATTTCTTGAATATAACTCCTAAAATGAGGTTAAGACAACATTTAGGGGTGTTTTATATTATTTTAATATTATTTTAACCATTATTTAACTGTTTTTTCCTTCAAATGTGGTAAATAAAATAATAAAATAACTATTAACCAAACTTTATGTCGATAATGTTAGATCAAATTTTTTATAATTATTAAAACCATGTATGTATATATTTTAAATTGAAAATAAATAAAGGGACAAAAAATAATTTTTATCTTAATCTCATTGATGGAAGGAGGAAACATGTATTTAAATAATATAAACCACCAAAAGATTTAAAAATATTTATATCAAATTTAAATATGAAATTA
This sequence comes from Viscum album, assembly GCA_963277665.1. NCBI lineage: Eukaryota > Viridiplantae > Streptophyta > Magnoliopsida > Santalales > Viscaceae > Viscum > Viscum album. The sequence continues at coordinate 685,766,286 of OY728129.1, read as the reverse complement.
CATGTAATGGAAAAAATGAATTAAAAGATAAAAAATTAACCTAATTAAACCCTAAAAACATTATGAATAAGAATATATCAATATAAACAAATTAGACTATAATGCAGGTTTAAATTAAAATGCATTATTTTTCACTATTCACTAAAATATGAATATTATTAGAAAAATATCCAAAACTCAACCAATGTTAATTATGATTTCTTGATTCGATAGAAGAATTTTATTTTTTTCTAATAGAACACATAAATTTTAAGACATAAGATTTATTACTGGTTCTACAACAAGGTATGGTTAAACTACATTTTAAAAAACAATTTAGAGTATTTATGCTTAAATGTTGATTTATTCTCATTTTAAGACTCTAAAATATGTTAGAAGAAAGTAAAAACATTTAATAAACTTTTGTAAAAATAATATAGTTATTTCTTTTCATTCTATAAGAAAATGGATAGGTGACCACTTCCATTTAAAATAATAATATTACAACATTTTATTTTTTCGGTATGACTCAATATTGTGTACAATGTAAGACTTTAGAGAAACCCATTGTTGTGTGTCAAGTATTCTATCGAACATAGAGACCCTATAATGAATAATTACTATATAATTGATAAATATTAAAAAAATTGAAAATTATAATTCTATAAATACCTGGGATGTTACATTTACAATTCCGCACATGTTTTAGTGTTTAAAAAACTAAAAATGCATTTACTTTAATAAAAGGCATAAAATTTTTCAGAATGAAATGCAGTAGGTTCCTACATTTGATAATTAAATATATGGTCATTTTTCCCTGATTTCATGAAAAACCAACATCATTTTTTAGATTAACTCTTCCACTGATTTTTTTTAAAACACTAATAAAGAATTTATAACCATAACATGCAAGTCGTCATTCGGAATGATGTTCCCTCAGTTACAACATTTAACAGTTAATTATATATTGATTTTACCTGATTTTAGGACAACCCAATTCTATTTTCCTAGTTTTGAATAATAATTAAAATTTTAAATTTTTGAGTTGAAGTTTTTTCCAACATTTAAATATAGATATTATGTTGGTGAAATTCCATTTTCTTAAAAATGATATTAATTTTTTTTAATATTACCTAATGTAAAAAAATTCATAACATGTATATGTGATGGCCTCGATTTAAACATTACATATAACATTTCCATAAATGTCTACGTACTTCATAAGTTGAGTAGAATGGTATTCCATATATATAGTATCTGCACTAAATATAATTATCATATATTACATGGAGTGTATGATCTACATAAAAAAATGTGATACATGAAATATAAATGACATAGAATTTTATGAATGGCATGAAATATTATCCATGAAATACTCAAAAATATGTGTAATAAGTTTGAAATTCATTACACACTACATTCCAAGACTTATCAATAAAACATTCATTAAGTACACAATGTCGACCCATATGAAATGCATCCTATTACGTATTATGTAACATGTATAGTTCACCATGTATAACATGTTTCATAATATCAAATTTAACAACACATATTTACCTGACATATTACAAAAAAAAATTATTATTCCATGAGGCAATGGTAACTTCCAATTGAATTATTCATTTTTGTATTTCATGTTCATAGATCGTTCATCATAATGATAGTGTTTTCATGTATTTATGAACATTGACATATACATTGTTCTACTATTAAACACCTCATACATGAATTTTGATTTTTAAAATGAAAATAATAATAATAAATTTGGTAATTTCACATTTATAGAACATATATTATACATGTGTAGTGGTAGTTACTTGTGGTGCTAAAATATTCAAACAAATAACAATAGAAAATTTATAAAGATCATGAAATCTAATTTACAAATAACTATAAAAAAATAACGACTTTAAAATGTTTTTTCATTAACAGTTCCCCACTCACCATTGGCACTCACTCTAATACATGAAATAGAATTGTTTCCCCTCTAGTGTTATGAATATATGATCCAAACCATATGAAATCAATATTGATATATCAAGTTCAAGTATTAGGTGATAAAATAATTTTCAATGTATATTGTTTATCATGTATAATTATATTGCAATATTATATATCAAAAACATAAGATAATATGTTAAAAACCACTCTAACCCTCTTTCACTCTCTCTATATAGATTACGTAGAGAATAAAAATATTGATTCTTTCATAAAAAATTGAAATAATTATTCTATAATTTTATTTTAAAATTTAAGAAACTCATAAAACAGAAATTATTACTAAAATTAAATTAATTATTTCATCATTTAATTTCTAAAAAATATTTTATCAGTAAACATTATTTTCAGGGACATAGGCATCAATTGTCACTTTATAAAATAAATAATTTACCATTTATATAAATTTATATGATATTATAATATTTCCCTATTACTATTGACTAGGCTAATTATCACCTATAAATTATCAAACATTGAATTACAAAATAATTAAACTAATTTAAAAATTCCAATATTTGGACATATAAAAAAATTTAACATGAGAATAATACATGATATTAAATATATAATACTTATTCTAGAAATGAATAGCATGTTAGAGGATTATGAATGATATATATTGAATAAAAATACTCATCACACATAACTAGATTGATTTCATTCTAACACTATGCTGGAATGGAATATGAGGGGTTCTAGATACACGTATTTGAAAATCCACACTGCCCTTTCTTAGTGGAAATAAGCTAAACCAATAGACCCAGAGTGACATCTAGTGATACATCCTGGACTCCATAATAAAACAGAATGACCATAATAACGAAAATCATAAATAATATTTAATATTTCAAATACAGAAATTTTTAAAAAATATTTCATCATTGATGATACAAAAAATATTATTGACCCTTAGTAAATAAAAAATCATTAATTATAATAATAAAATGAACATATTTTAAATAAAAATTGACATTTAATATTATTATTAATATTTTTATCCATTAAAGGTTCCTATATATCTTATTAATTATCTAATAAGATTAAAAAATTCATAATCATATAGTTAACATCATTCCAAACATGACACACCTAACATTATCTTATTCAATGTAAACACATGTTTCATGGTTTTCAACTTGAATAAAGCCTCACAATTCATGATATATATTAATAATGATTTAATATATAATTAAAAATATACACGATCAAAGACATGAATATTTAATGATACGAAATTAGATGATTTAATTATTTGCAGGTTTGTACACATGATTCTATATCATAGAGATATCCATGTGATAAAATTATTATAAGGGGTATCAATTTATTATAATCCTTCAACACTTGATAGTAAATACTTATCTATTTAATTTTTCACTACTGTATCTATAATATAATACATTATTTAAATATATTGTTATTGAATCACTTGAATATCATTATAGTAGATAATAGTTAAAGAATCCCAATGCAGAAAAAACTCTTAATGATTTATTGTGTATTGAATAAAGAAGAAAATATAATATTTCTTATGAATGGGACACACACACAGACAGATATATATTTATTGAAATGAATTTATGATTTGATAATATAATGTATATAATTTAGTTTTATATGGAACTAAATATATCAAATTCATTTGATCGAATGATAGGGAAATAATCTCAATTACATTGAAATTTATATTGAATAATTAAATGAGAAAAAAACTAATGTATTTATTCAAATATTATCCTATAATATATGACTATAATATCAAATAAAATATTCTGAAAATATAGTTATCCATAGCTCGCATATGGGATGTAGAATCATGTAGATTCCAAAAGTCATAATGTAATTCAAATTTAGTTATTTTTAATCATCAAAAGATAAGACATTTATGTGAAGTTATAAATATTATAGAAATATCATAGACAATGATAGCACTAAATAATAGGTAAAAATTCATACTACATGGAATGAAGGTTACATATCACCATATAATGTTGATAACTTTTAATTAAGAGCTTCACGTCACCTTTATCATAACAGACTACAAAATATACTATAAAATAAATTTAAAATAATCTAATTTCTTCAATATATTTATTATAATGAAAATAATAAATTTTATAGAATGTTGGTTTTTCAATCCCAATGATTTAGGTTTATTGTAATGGTTACATGAAATAATTTTTTGTTTCTTTTCACATTAAAACTTTGAATATTGTTTATAAGGATATGGGGATCATGAGAGATTATATGGGATTTGATTTTAGAAGGATTAAATGTTATTAAAAATTCATTTATATAATTTAAAAAAATACATTCCTCGTTTTATATAAATATATGATAAAATTATGAAATTAAAAAAAATTACATTTATAAGTACATCTATTTTTTCTAAAATATAGATGAAATATTTTTGAAGAACATAATGAAAGTTTATCAAAATAAATTTATTATATGTTGGATGTTATTTTAATAGATTAAATCATTAGAAGTTTATGGTGGCACAAGAATATCATATTCAATAAATTCTATATCATGGACTTTGTTGATGGCTATGTCATTATTTTTGATATGTATTATACATTATTATATATTTTCAATAAGGTAATATTTCATTTGTTTTTTATCTTATAACCATGAATGATATCACTATCCTTCCATTAAACCACAACAAATGATGTGGTTATTAATTGTAATGGCCATTTTTTATTTCAGAATAGTTCAATTATTTCTTGGTCAAATGAATGATATGTTATCTCATTTGAAACATATAAAATTGGTTCAAACCATAAAAAAGGAACTTTATAAACACAAACTCTCTCCAACATTAAGGAATTATGTGAATAAAATTATATTCTCTTATTAATATTATGATACTTTCGTAGGTGTAAAAATATCCAATTCATTGATAAGTTTTTTATTTAAAAACTAGTAGTTGTTATTTTTTGGGGGGATGTTTACAAAATTCATTTCCAAGAGTTAAAAGATTCAATTATCTTTGGGACACTTAATTTTGAAATTATTTTTTCAACTTTGGTGTTATCATTATCAATCTATAGTGTTTAAGAGTAACAAATGGTGAGTTAGGTAATATATATGAATTTATATATGTTTTTTTATATTCCATTAATTCTTTTTTTATCATGTGAATATTTGGTTTTATTTTCTGATGCATTATACATGTTTGATAAAATTAAAAATATGATTTTTCATTTATTTGATATATTGTTAATGGGTGAATGCTTTTTTAAATACTTTTTTAAAATATTATAATTAAAAATTTCCCACATATGATGATATAAGTGAATTTATATATATGATATTAAATATATGATTTTTTTCCATTGATTTAATTTTTATCATCGTCATAAAAATTATATTATAAATAATATAATATTTCATGATACACCATCAATGGGAACCCATCCTAGTCCTTTAATGAACATGAGGGTGAACTCCAATGTTGGCCACCAATTGACCATGTGATGGTGACTATTAGTGATTGTGTAATCACAAAAAAGGGATGAATTACCCTTATAAAACCAATGATTTTCAAATAGACATATAGTTAACATCATAATATATAAAAAACAATGATTATATAGTATTGGAAATTCCATATAGATTCAATGTCTCCAATGAATAAAATCCAATAGTAATCCCATATTCTACGATAGTAATATCTATATTGTTATATAAATACCAAATGGGAACCTATAAAAATATTTATAATTACATGAGAGATAACACATGTATGCTTAATATTATCCTCCTGAAGTACACTTCTAAAACAATTGGATATGTTATACTAATTCACTTGGGAATAAATATTTGAATGAATAATCATATAAAATGTAAATAATAACCCAACCGCAATAGGGATGACATGAAAAGTATTAAATCCTGGTATAAAAAAATATTATCATGTATTATAGAAAATAGGGCAACCCATTAAAAATTACTAACATTTTTAATCTCTCACACCCTATGGAAAAATATTCTTTGCTGCTCCCATCACATCCATATAATCGAAACTCTATCCACAAAACCCATATATTAATTGATATCTAATATTGTAAAGGCCAAAATCATATCTACTCTAACAAATTTAGTGACCAATGTTCTTATTTCAATGAATCCACCAATGTAACAGCATAACCATTTCCAAACCACACACCTAAATAAATTATACTATGATATCGTAAACAAAAAGTTCATCATAATAATTACATTACTATATTATAAATATCACCCTCTAAATAAAAAATAATCATCTCATAAATTAACCATTAGAGAAAAATTAATCTCTAAATATCATTTCATTTTACATATGTAATGGAGAATAGGGAAGTGGGATAAGAAAACCATATATTTGTTGGAAAAATTGTTTGTTGTTGATGAAACTAGAATAAAAAATTATTTTGTTATTATTAAGAATATCTAACTCAGGTTGGGTGTTTGTGAAAATAACAAAAAAAAATACACCATATAATATATTCAATGACCATCCTAACCAACAGGTTATTAAACAAATTTAATTACCACACCCAACACAACCATCACACTACAAGTCCTATGATCATGCCCTAACAATAAATTTCTAGATCACAAAATGAGCCCCCATTCCATGAAAAATTATATCAAAGACTATTGAAAATTTTATTTTTATTATTACCCATTAACCTTTTCTAAATTTACTATTTACTAAACATATTAAATTCATTTAAAATTTAGCACTAATTTTATTAAAAACCATTTTTAGATATTATCAATTTTAATATCCATCCCATTACCACTCATTTAAAACAAGAAATCTTTAATAATAATCCATTGTTTATTAAAATATATTCCACACCCTTTATTATATTTCCATTGATAATCAAATCAAATAGCCAAAAAACCGCTATTATAACATCCCCACAATAAAAAAATCAATACATAAATATCTAAACATATCATGTCATAGCCACCACAACACTGCTACAACTGTAGTAATTATGAAAATATTATCATGTATACTAGTAGTATATGAAATCAAATTTTAGAAAGATATTCCCAATTTAAATAATGACTTCCAATTCATTAGATATCTGAAGCACAAGAAATTATATTATCATATAATATCTATATAAGAGATACATTACCATATTTATGTAATTAGCCTTTTTTTAATAGTGTTTACTATATTAAAATAAAAATAAGAACTCACAAAATCTATGTAGGAAAAATAATTATTGAATATAGTAGTAAACAAAAATAAATCACGTATATAATATCATGGAAACATGTAAACACATAAAAATCCCCCCTTATATAAATTTCAACTTTTATAATTCATTATAGTCATTATGTTAATATGTACAATTAATTTATTATATGAATATCCATTCCACTCCCATGTTATAAACAAAAAAAATAGTTCCCAAATCCCAAATGTCTATAAAAACATTAGATCAACTATATAGAAGAAAGTGTGGATGATATGATTAATGGGACATAACCAGGTAAGAATGATTCAATCAATTTACTAAAAAAAATATCCCCAGCATAATTTTACTCAACAACAGAAAAAATGACCACCAAAACACTTCCATAACCATCCAAAACTATGTATTTGGGAATATAAACCATTGGGTAAAAATTGGAACTCACCTCAAAACATGATAGGTTTATCTCATGAATCCAATGGCTAATGGAAGTTAATGGAACCTCCACGACATCAAATGACCAACCCCTGATAACATTATTTTCATTGAAAAATCATATAAATTCAATGGAATTGGATTGAAGACCAAATTTATACTATAAATATGAAAATTATTGTTCATGTAATTATTTATCTTGGTCATGCAGTGATGGGTATAATTTCTCTGAAACTCAATATATCACTATGAGAATATCCCTATATCCAATAATTAATGTCTTCATCAAATTCAAAAATCAAATAAGGTTATGGAATAGTCACCACATGAACCACCCACCATGATGCAACATCACTAACAATAAAAAAACATATAATTTTGACTACTATGACCATCACTAATATTAATACTATGATTCATAAATATTATATGTTTAAAATATAAAAAACTACATAATAAAACAATCCATTCATGAAGGTAACCAACCTGACCTCTATATAAAAATTAAAATGAATAAAATCATATGGGTCATAAAACGTTCATAATAGTAATTCTCACATATCAAATGTTTTATTACATTAAAAAATTCTCCCCTAACCCTTAATTTCATGATGTATGAGGATATTTCATGATCAAACCCCATATGTGATATCCATCTCTCACAACCCAAACATGTTCCCCATAACTATTAAGGCTTCATTGAAAATATAGTAAGGTGTTCCACATATATGTTTTTTGAAACCCTCGAGTGATGTTTGCTAAAATAACACTTTTTAAATATCCATTTCAATACATTTTAAAATGACACAATATATCTCAATGTAACAACTATATATACACACTCTACTACTACTAACCATTAACATTGAGATACCCAAGTCCAAATATTGGATTCCCTCTACAAGTGGACATTTTACATCCAAAACAACCCCCTCCCTAATATATCATCATAAATCCCCGAAAAACATTAATCAATCATGACATATAACGAAAATTTATCAGTTTTTACATCACGTACCACTCAATAAATTCTTATGTTTTAGAACGAAATACCCTTTGAGAAACACGTCTAAAAAACAGACAATATAATCCCCATTGGGATATACCAATAAAATAATAATAGACCCCCCATGAAATTAGAATATTAAAAAGAAGAATATATTCAAAAAATATAATTATTGATAATCATATCACACTATTATTCACAAAATTATACATATCTTGACAATAAACAAGGCTCTAAATATCATTATTCACATAGTGAACATCTATGATTCATGTTTTAAAGTAAATACATCTAAAAATATGTGCCTCTATAATATAAAAACCAAATGGATAAACTACCCATGAAACTACTTCTCCTGATGATCTTGGATATAAAAATTACACTTCGAAAACACCACAAAAATATTTATGTCCAACTCTCCCTAATAAATTACATATGAGTCATTTTTATGATAATGATGATGTTATCCTATAAGTAAAAAGAAATGGGTTTTTTCAAATAACAAGGGAAGATCCAATAAATTAACTACATAATTAGTATGGAAAAAAATTTTCTGATCATTCTCCAACATGAAACTCCCTCTATTTGATCATTCTATCATGAGTTGATTTTTATATTTCCATGTATCTCATTGAGTTATCAAAGGAAGAAAATAAAATCTCCTCAAGCACATGAATTTGAATATTCATTTGAAATCCATCTTGGGACAAATACTTGCTACATTTATTTATAGCCTAATAATCTTGATGCTCAACTTCCACGGGGAGATGATAGGATTTCCCAAAAAACAATCCAAAATGGGGACATAGAAATGGGTGTCTTTTATGATGTCCTATAATCCCATAGCACTTTAACAAAGATTTTTCTCCAATCCTTCTAATTCAACTACACAGTTTTCCCCAAATTTTGATTCAATTCTTGATTTGAACCCTCAGTCAGTCCATTTGATTAGGGGTGGTATGGTGTTGATGTTTTTTGGGTCACCCCATACTTCCAAAAGAGGGAATCCAAATTCTGATTGCAGAAGTGTGTCCCTTGGTCCCTGAGGTTGGCCTTTGGTACTTCAAACCTAAAACAATTGTCTTGAAAATGTCCACTACAACATTAGAATCATCAGTCCTGCTGGCCTTAAGCTCCACCCATTTTCTCGAATAATCAACAATGACTAAAATATAAAAAAAAACCAAAGGAACTTGGAAAAGGGCACATAAAATTGATTTCCCATACATAAAAAATCTCATAAAATAATATAGGTTATTGGGGAATATTGTGTCTCTTAAAAATGTTTCTAGTGTGATGAAAATGTGATCATGACTTGAAAAACACATTAGCATCATGTAATAAGCTAGGAAAATATAATCCAGAGTCTAAGACTTTCCTAGATGTCCATTGGGGTCCAATGTTTCCACCACAAGCAAGTGTATGAAAAAAATGTAAAAAGGACTCAAACTCCTAATCAGGAAAAAATATCTTAATAACTTGATCATTACATATGCACTAGAGGTATGGATTATCCCAAACATAAAATCATGACTCACCATTTAATTTTGGGACATGATGTTTCATTAAATTTGTAGTAATTTCATATGCAACATGGTAGTTCACTAAATCAGCATACCAAGGATGCGTACTTGAGATGTAATAATGATCCTCATTGGGGAAAGTGTTCGGATGTGCTACCAGGTACAATGTGTCATCCTCTAGTGTGTGAGTAAGACTACTCATATGGTCCACCACCAAGTTATCTGACCTCTTCTTATCCATTTTCCAAATATTAAATTTCTAAAGAAGGATAATCCCTCAGATAATCCTTTTCTTTGCCTCTTGATTAATTAAAAGGTACCTCAGAGCTGCATGGTTAGAAAAAAACAACTACTTTAGAGCCCAATAAATATGAATGGAATTTATCTAAAGAAAACATAATGGAATGAAACTCCTTTTTTAAGGTTGTGTAATTTTATTGGGTCGAATCCAATGTCCTTGAAGCATAAATGGTCACATGTGAATGTCCCTTCACCCTTTGAGATACGAAAACTCCATCTACAATGTGGGAGGAATCACACAAAAGCTCAAAAGTTTTCTCCCATTGTGGAAGTTGTATGATAGGTGGAGTGGCCAGAAACTATTTTAGCTCATCAAATGAATTCCTACAAGAAACAACAAACAAAAAATCTAAATCCTTTTGAAGTAATCATGACATAGTAAGAGAAATATAACTAAAATATTTGATGAAATGCCGATAAAATATTGAATTCCTTAGAAAAGATATAACCTCGCACAAAGATGAAGGATAGGGTATGGATGAAATAATATTTAGCTTAGATCTATCAATGTCTATCCCATGTTTTGACACTACATGCCCTAATACAATGCCATGCTCTACCATGAAATGACACTTTTCAATGTTCAAACCCATATTCTTCGTAATAAAATTATTCAAAACTATTCCCAAACTATATATACAATAATCAAATAATGATCCATACACTACAAAATCATTCATAAAGGAATCCATGACGGTCTCAATAAAATCATAAAAAATACTTGACATACATCTCTGGAAAATACTTGGAGCATTGCAAATTCCAAATGGCATCATCTTCTAGGAAAATTTTCCGAAAGGGACATGTTAATATAGTTTTCTCCTCATCCTCTGGAGTAATACGAACCTAAAAATATCCATAAAATTCATCCAAGAAACAATAATGTGTATTCCTAGCAAGTATCTCAAGAATTTGTTCAATAAATGGAAGAGGGAATTGGTCCTTGCAAGTGGACTGATTTAGTTTCCTATATTCAATATACACACACCAACTATTTTGAATCCTAATTAGAACTAACTCATATTTCAAAATATTAATAACAGTGACACAACATTTCTTAGGCATAACCAGAATAGGACTCACCCACTGGGAATCTGAAATGGGATAAATTAATTGTGCCTCGAGAAATTTTTCAACTTCTTTTTTGTCAACTTTATGAAGAGTTTGATTTAGTATCCTTTGTGACTACCTAATAGATTTATCCCTATCCTCCAAAATAATATTATGAATGAAAATGGAAGGGATAATACCTGATATGTGTTCCATGGTCCACTTTATTTCTCTGATGTTATGCCTCAAAAGATTCAAAAAAAATCTTCATGTTTAAAAGGATGATTGTTATAAATTATAACAGGTAATCTCTCATTACATAACAAGTATGCGTATTTGAGATTTGGTGGATATGTCTTGAGTTCTTATGTAGGGGGGTGGGGTATTGATGAAGATATCAAAGTAACTGAAATATGTTCACAAAGTGCATCAATATTTGAATTGGAATCCTCATAATCAGAGAATATAACATCAAATACATCCACATACTCAACAGCAAATTCATAATCAGAGTTCACATGATCAAAATCAAAATATAAATCCATTTCAAAATCGAATCGAAGAGAGTTTTGTGCATTAGAAATAGTTGTGGAAATTATTTTAGGCATCAAACTAGAACCAATACTCATAATTTCCACAAGCATAGGATAATCAAAATCCATGTGGTTTTAAATTGGTGGTTCCAAATGGGAGATCACTAAAGAAGAATGGTTTTTTGAGGGGTACGTCATGGATTCCATTACATTAAATATCATGAAGTCATCTCCAAACTCCATGGAAACTGTACCCTCATTGTCATTAATGATATTTTTTCAGTTTTTAGGAAGGGTCTATATACGATAATGGGATCATGAGAACTGACCAGATCATTGTCCATGTTATGCACGTAGAAATCTACAGGAAAGATAATGTCTCTAACCCAAACAAGTACATCATCAAGGACTCCCGATGGATATGTTGTAGCTATATTTTCCAACTGTACCACTATTCTTGTCATCATCAAATCATCAACTTGTAATGTAGAAAATACAGCATGAGGCATTACATTCATGTAAGATCATAAATCACAAAAATCATTAGAAAAGTGTAACTCCCCTATGGTCCATGGTATGGTGAATGTCCCAGGAACCTTTCACTTTTTTGGAATTTCTTGATTCCGTGTAATGTGTAATGACACATTCCTTTAATGATTGATCCTCTAATTTCAATTTATCCCTCTTTGATCAGTACAAAAATGTTTTAATAATTTTTCGTAACTTGGTATTTTCTTAATGGCTTCAAGTATAGGGATTTTGATCTCCACACGCTTGAATGTTTCCAAAACCACTTTTCTGCATCACCTCTCCATCCATATTCTTGTTTTTAACATCTATGTTTTGATAGGGAAGGGGTTTAAGAGGAACATAATTAATAATTTTCTTACTTTTATCATCCTCAATGGGTTTCTCAACAACTGGTTTTGAATGGGGCTTCTCCAAAGATGAGGTGAATCCCAATGGAATGATAGATGAAGATGTATCAGTTGTTTTCATTACACTTTTCAATGAGAGGGCACTGACATTCCCCTTTTGATTTGGAGTAGGTTGGGAAGGTATATTTCCAGAATTCTTACTTACCAGTTTATATAGGGAAGTAGAAATATAGCTCATTTGAGTCTTTAACTCCCTCAGCTCCGATCCTTGACTCTTCGTATCATTATCTTGATTAAGAATAATTTGTTCCAAAAGATCATTAGTATTAAATATACATTTGGTTTAGAATTTCATTTTTGTTGAATTGTTGATTCTTGAGCTTCAAATGTCATTTGGGGTTGTTGGAAACCCTGTTGGTAAGGTGAAGACTGCTTGAATTTTTTTTGAAAAGGGGTCCTTTTTTGTTTTCCAGAGCCATACCTCATTTCTGATTGGTCCTTTCACCCTTTGTTTTATGTTGGTGTAAAGGAATCAAGATTCTTTTAGGGATATGGTTGTTGATTATGCGGACATGGTCTCCCAAGAAATACTTCTAAATAATATTTTGTTTCATGTAGTTGGTTGAAAGAGTCAGTTGGGTGGCTTGTCTCGGTGAAAATTCCACAAGGCCTTGAAAGAGGGGGTTGGCATGTGTTTTGAGACAATGCAATCTAATGTACTCCTATAACATGTGGTGTACCTCAATCAAAAATGTTTTCAGAGTTTTGGGACATCTTTTCAATTAATGTATGTGCATCTACTGGTGTCTTGTCCACCAATTATCATCCAACCGCAACATTCACCATGCTCCTCTCTATAGGTGTGAGTCCTTCCTTGATGTATTGGATGAGGAGTTTCTCACTGATTTGGTGATGTGGGTATTTGGCACACAAATTCATGAATCACTCCTCGCACTCATACATTGATTCCAATTTGGCATTCTTGATCATCTAGATCTTCTAACGAATTAAAGCGTTCCATGATGCGGGAAAAAATCTTATCTAGAAAAGGTGTTTCAAATCATTCCAACAAGTTACATATTCAGGTTGTAAATAATATATCCAATATTTTTCTACTTCATAAAGTGAAAATGGGAATGCTCTATGTTTTATTTGATCTTTAGAGAAATTTATTTTTTTAAGGGATAAGAAAACCACATTAATTATTTTGAAATGTTTGTTTGGATCCTGATCATATAATCCAGGAAAAATCCATTTAAATAACAAACCTAAGTTAACAACATAACAAATGTTAGTACATGAAGCTGTAAAATATATAAAGCTTCTAATTAGCTTTCCACACACTTTCTGATCAACTTCCATACCATATCCATCTTCAGACAGCTTGTTTAACACTAACCTTGGTGTGGAAACTTCATTTGAATTTCCCATGATGAACATATTAATTAGTTCTGTAGAATACTTTCATGAGAAGGAAAAATGTGTTCCTTATTTTTTAATATTTATAACTAAATAAAATATTCTATTTCACCAAAAAATGAAATTAAAAAAAATCACTGTCAACTCATTAGAAAATCATTCAGAATCTCTTTTATTATTCCTAATAATGATATCTTCATCAACATACAAAATTTTGATGAGGTAAAAAATCCTTACATTACTTGATCTAAATATTTTTATTAACTCTTCCATTCATGAAACTTGTTTTCCTAAGGAATGTATCCCATTTTGAATACCATGACCTCAAATATTGTTTTAATCCATACAATGATTTCTTCAACATATATGGATAACATTCATCTTTTCCAAACAAAAACTCCACAAGGTTGTTCAATGTAATCTTCCCCATCAATATCAACATTATTTAATGATAAATTCACATCCATTTGAATGATTTTGTAACTACATTTTACAGAATTAACAAAAAGAACTCTAATTTTTTATAACACTTCCTCATAAGTAAAATCCACATAAAAATAAACACCTTCAATTTGTGATAAACTTAAACACACTAATATATCTTTTTTTCACAACACATCACCTTACTCATTCATATTGTTCTAAAAAAAATTTGTTCTAATAACATTTTTGTTATCTAGATTGGGTATTATCTCCCATGTTTCATTATTTTAAATTTGATAAATCTATTCATTCATAGCCTAAACACTTTCTGGATGCTCAAAATCATTATTCACATATTACAACTGGTCTATTCAATACAAATAAGTATGTTTATCAAATTTTTATGTTCATATAGTATGAACCTTTTTATGTTGGTCCAAAATAATGTTTTAAACCTTCACTAGATTTCTCATCAATAGATGTGTTATTTCAGTTTCAACATCGTCACTTGAAATAGATGAGTATGATTCTGCTTCATGAGTATGATTACCACAATCAGAATCTTTATCATATTTGCTAACTAAAATTTTCTTATCATGCTCAACTTCCTTATTTGAATGAGTTTTTTTATCATCCACAACATTTTCAATAACATTAACACAAACATATGTAATTATTCTTCCTATATATTTTTGTATGAATTAGTATCCTCTTCCTCCCAGAGCATATAAATGAAAAATTCCATCTTCTCCTCTCTGCTCAAACTTTTCATGGTTTCTTCCATTCTACTTTAGGAGGAATAGAATCCCAAAAAATCTTAAGTGTTTTAAACACAGAGATTTATCATAAGACATTTAATATGGACTCATATGTATACATGGGCTATATAAAAATAAATTTTGGACATACATAGAAGTAATCATGTATTGAAACAAAAAGTAATGAGAAAGACCATGTTCAAGTAACATAGTTCTCCCCATTGCCACTAAAATTCTGTTATTTATTTCAGCAACCCCATTTTGTTGATGATTATATGGTGAACTGAACTCGTGGTAAATTCCATGAAAATAAATATGGAATTCAAATTCTTATTTCATATATTCACTACCATTATTTGTACTTCACATCTTCATGGAATACTCACATTATATCTCAGTCGTCCACATGAATGTTTTAAACATTTTTAGAGCATCTGAAATCTATTTCATATACATAAGACAATTAATGCGACTAATGTCATCAATGAATGTGATGAAGTACTTATCTCTATTATTTTATTGTTCTCTCATTAGCCCAAATATATCATAAAGAATAATTTCCAAGGGAATTTTGTAAAAATGGAAACATTATTATGAATATAATTTTTAATATGTTTATTTTGAAAAACAGTGAAACACCAATATCTGATTCCGAACATATCTAGAATATATTAGATTGTTCCTCAATTTGATAGCATTCTCATGTTTCTCTGACACATTTATCCCATCCTTTTATGGAATAACTGATTCTCTTCACCATTCCTATGTTACCTCAGTTTTTTATTTTAACAACATAAAATATGTTTCCTTTTTAATATTGAAATAATGTAACTATATTTTCATATCCATAACACTTCCAAACAATGATGTATTTTATAAAGATAAATATGTTACCTTCAAAAAAAATTATGAAACACTCAAAAAATCATGTTTCTTCCCACTAACATATATAGAATTCTTGGATTTCATCTTTTCTTATCCAATGATGGTTGATCCAACACCTTTGATTCTTATAGATTTATCATTGCTAACATTAACTATTCATTCCTTTATTCCTTTCCAACTATTCAAAAAAAATTATTTCTACTTTCAAATGACATTAACACCCACCATCATGAATCCAAGGTTTCTCTCATTTATAGCTTTCAAACTGGTTTCATCCACAATATCATTTCCCTTTTTCACCTTCGGCTTATGATAATTGTTAAGATTATTTTTTTGATCCATTAAAATAATAAGACAACCATATGAATGATGTCATGTTTCTTAAAATCTATCAAAAATGGTTTTCTATGGTCGGAAACAATTTAAAATTTCACACCCACCTTCTCAGAATTTTTTAAAACATCCTTCTTGGACTTCATATTTTAAGAGTATTGACTCTCAATCAACACATTCCCTCCATAAACATTATAATAGTACTAATTTTGATGGATTAAATAAAAAATATTTTACATATTTCCAAATCCAACACAATACTAAAAAAATCCAAATAATGATTATTCTCCTCATAATTTTTCAGATTGATAGATGTTGTGATTATATATCTCATCAAACTTCTTAATAGGGCTCTGTTGACCACCAACATTTTTTCCCAAATAAAACATTATTCTTCGGCATAGATTTCATTTCCACATTTTTTGAACCAGAACTAATAATTGTTTTTCTTACTGAAAATATTTAGAAACTTTTTCAGAATTATAATCATTAAAAACATATGATGATGCAAATTTTTTGTCTTAGCCACATACACAATCTTCCTAGTTGTTTTGAGAAACATTTTTAACCTTATTTTCAATAACAACTTTTGCTTTGTTCTCAACCATTAGAGGTGAATTTTCATCCTTCTTAGTTTCCTAATTATGAGAACACTCATTAACATCCTTGATATTTAAAAATTAATTCTTACCTATATGTTCATCTTTAGAATATTTTCATTAGACAAGTTCCATATCTTTTATTTTTTCATTTAGTATTACTTCTACTTGTTCATAATTATTTATTTCATTCTCAATATAATTCTTCAAATCCTCAATATATTTTAAAAATTGAAAATTTTAATCAGGAAAACCTTATTAATGTGATTGGAGATCTATGATTTATAATGTTCATGATTTCCTTCTGAAGCCTTATAATCTTTCTGAGGAACTCGATCAACACTTCTTTCAAATGAAATTCATGTTCAGTTTATTCTTCTTCTGAACTAAAAATTTCTTAATCTACATTTTTCACTATTAAAATATATATATTCATACTATATATATCAGAAAAATATTTTTTAGATTAAACTGCACCGTCTTTTTCTTTAAAATCATTAGAAAAAAATATTCACCGTCTGTATTTGAAGAACATTTTCTCTTTACATATGGATAATGATTTATCCTTATTGATATGATTCTTACACATCCTTCTTGGCCTTATTTATTAATCATAACTATCCTATTCAATCATTCTTTGAGTAAAATTATCCATAATGTTCCCAATTACTCTACAATCAAAACAGCTCATCAAAAGTTTTCCTTTAAATTTACCAGTGACTCTTCTAATAATTTTTAAAAACAAGGATAAAATTTCATCATGATTTTTATAGACAACACATTTGGAGTAAGAGTAAGAAACAAAATCATCCTCTTAAAACTTTATAGACTTTTCATTCTAATAATATTTGAATGAAATTACTTGATCATCTTTTGTTTATCCTATAATATCATTTTTTACATATCATTACATACGTAATGAGGGTATAATAAATATCATCCATAGATAGAGTTTCACAATATCTATCTTCAAATGATGATACTTCTACAAAAAAAACATGTCTATAAGGATTCATAATATATTTTGATAAACTATTTAGTCTTCCACATTTCATCCAAGACATATGATATTTTATCATGTGTCATTCACCATGGTAAAAAAGTCCCCAATAGATTCATACTCACCCATTTTTAGATCTTCAAACTTCAAAATACAATTTTCATCATCTCCTTTTTAAAATTTTAATTTCCTTAATAAATATTTTATAACTTATCCCATATACATTTTTTAGTGGTAACAACTTTCACTATTAAAAAAACACCTTCATAAAGTAAAGAATGTAATTTATTTTTGGTTATTCCATCATTCTCAAGACTCTTCTTATCAACTGGTGTAATAGGAAAATAATCAACAATTAGAGGAAATATAGTTATTGTAAATTCACGTACATAATAACCAAGACACATAACATAAAAAATTCTATAATTCCAAATATTATAGATCATACCATCAAATATAGGAATAACACTAATTTTGATACAATTTGAATTCCCTATTAAAAAACATCTTCAATAAACATTAGCAAAGAGTAAATGAAGGAAACCATCGCTATGATACCAATTGATATTACCCAACCAGAATTAAGGAATCACTGAGAGGATGATGGGTTGAATCAATGATATATTTTTCTTTTAGGGTTTTTTTCATAAGAAACAAAATTATTCTCCAGTTAATGATTTCTTTCTACGTGGAAAATAAATAATCAAATAACCACATAAATATAAGAATATATAAGGTTCAAATATCATCAAGAGTATCTAGTCGTTGATATGTTTTTAGAATAATCCAGTGCCTCACAATACACTTGAAAACAATCCTTTTGTGTGGAATAATATTTATAGGATATTATCTTACACTTTGGTGTCACTATGTTCAATACAATAGTTCATGTGATTCATGTACCAAAAAACAATTTGATACAATTTTTGTAAAAAATAATATTATAGTTCTTCTTGATCAACTTTAAAAGATGAAATATTTCAATACGATTTTTCTCTTTCATACCTAGAAGCTAGTAAGGACATGCTAGATTTTTAAGGATACACATTCGGATTTCCTTATCTGATAGTTAAATATAGAAATAATACTCTATATTAATTATGATGAAGGAATATTTAACATATCATTCCTTAGTCTGGAAGCCTCAATATAATTTTTCTGATCCAATTATCCAGCCAAATATGATAACCAGATGAATATGATGTTTTTTCTTCTATTATCATTTTTATTTTCGGTTGGATTCTTCATGAAAAACAATCTAGAAACTTTTTATTACTATAATTTTGGTGCTTATGAATCCCCTTTAACATAAAATTCAATTCAAAGAATACACAATGTATTCTTCTCATATTTACCGTCACATAAGAATGGATTCAGTGGGAACCAGGATTTTTTTTCCACTTTACTAAACTCTTGAATCTTTAATATTCATTAAATATTAAAAAATTTATTTGACTCATTCAATTACCCTTGAAATACAAATATTTTTTCAAATTATTAAACCTTCTAAGAATTTTATATCTTCTCTTGATATCAAATTTCTTCATTCATTCTAACAAACCTTCAATCTGATGCTAATTTTTCATTCTGATTTCACCATTACAATACTCTGTTATGTTGGTCATCCTGATTCTGTGACCTACTAATAAATGTAGAAATAATGAATTCTTAAAAAATCCTCCTACTTTTGATTCCTGATTCTGATTTCCAAATTTAATTTCTTCATTACGATAAATTCTTTTGGTCATTCGAATTTTTTAACCCTCCTAAAAACAAATTAGAACCAAATATATTTCAATATGTTGATTTGCACCACAAGAAATGTTATCTCCCATTCTTATTTCCTTATTATAATGGAAGAATGTGTTTGAAAATAGTTTCTTCATTACATTACTCTATCCTAAATATATTTAAGGAATAATATGTCTTCACATTAAGATTCTAAAAACCACATATCATTACATTGAAGACATCATATTCCTGAATACTTTACTCTGAATCAAATTTATAAAAAAAATATCTTCCATTACGATGCTCCGTACCAACTAATAAATATAAATGAAAACTATTTATTCTAACTTCAACTATGATTCCTTTCCCCTTAGTAATATATTCGAAAATTCATTAAACAAGAATCTTCATCTTCTTCGTTTCTCTTATGATTATGATACAAAAGAGATATATATAACCACTCACCATTTTTCCACAAAATTATGCCTCTATGAAAGATTTCATTCATAAATTTGAATACATTGAAGATTATATTAAGCATCATTTGAACTTATTATGTAATGGATTGTAATATCCTATTCCTCTAGTGACCATTTTGTTATATCATATCAAACCTGAATAAGATTGGAGACATCATTTCTGTAACACCTGAGACTTTTTTGAGAAATATTTTGTTTTTATGTTATATAAATCATCAAATAAATCTTTCACTACACACAACACTAGCTGGGCTTGATTTACATGAAACCGTGGCCTTCCTCGATAGCTTGCGTCGTATACAATACCGTGTTTCACTAAACAACGATATGCTATTAAAATATTATTAAAACTAGCCGTTATGAATAGTAATAACCACTTTTTGAAATTTTGTAAATTTTATTTTTCAAAATGGACTTCATTTTTTGGATTCTGAATATCGAAATTAGCTTTGGGTGAAATTTTGGTACTTTTCGGATAACTTTCATAGTCTGATGAATAGTGAAAATTACTAAATTTTAATTAAAAACAACTTTTTTAATCGAAATAATTAACAGTGATAAATTATTAATTTGAGTGGTTTTAAAGTATATTTAGAATATATTTTTACAATTTAATACAATGTGGGTCATTGGATGTAATTTCACATTTAAACCAGATATAAACAAGTGTCAATCTTTTGATATTTATTATCTCTTAAGAACACGCTATTTGTTTTGACGATGGGATTTAATTTTTAAATTAGTTAATGTAACTGATATGTTTTTAATTTGATAAAATAGACATCATTTTTGAATTCATAATATCAAATATATCTTAGGCCTAATTTCTGGTATTTTTCTGGAAACTATCATTTTTTGATGAATAGTGAAACCATAAGTGGTAGTTAAAAAACTGAATTTTTCATCAAAATTAATTTTACCACTTCTGTGAGTGGAATTTCAAAAATCCTAGAGACACAGTTAATATCAAGGACTACAATGTGGTTCAATGAGATGAAAATAATTTTTTGTGAATAGTAACTTTTTACTTTTTTTTACCACGGTTAAAAGTAAATTGGGTAATTAAGGGCAAAAGTGTTATTATTATTACCCTAACACATGTCCTAATTCTATTGTATAAATGTAATTCGACCAAAAACAACCTTAGGAATAAAATATGACCATTTAGGCCCACATGGATTAGATTATGACAATTATTATTAATTTATTTAAAGAAGCGTTAAAATAGTTAAAATCAACGTTTAATAACTAAAGCATTTTTAATATAGGGTTATACATAAGATAAATTCGACTATAAATATTCATTAGAAAGCTAAAAATATTTACTACATAATGGTATTTTATTTTTAATTTTTAGACTTAAAATAATTTAATTTATTTATGACACAATGATGATGCAGTAATTATCTTATTAATGAAATATTGACATAATTGATGTTATAAATACCCTAATAAATGTAATTTGAGACTTTTTATGAATTACAATAATTTTCTATGTTAATATGACATTTTAGTATTGATTTAATTAAATGTTTTCGAACTAATCATTCTGTTATGATTTTCACAAAAATCAATTACCAAATAGTGTCAAAATTGACATAAAATAGTTTTTAAAAGAAATATTATATTATTAATTGTTATTATATTCCTAAAAATCTAAGGTTCGGAAAATATACTTATATCATGATAGGTGTATCATTAATGGGCCACTTGGGGGTCTCTTGGATGTATATGGTAAGTTTATTAACTATATAATATAAAAATACAAAGTGACATTGTAAATGTCAATCTAATTAACTAAGAGTTAAAACAAAAAGATAAGGTTAATATAATGGCCTAAACTTGTCTAAAATCTATTGGATGAGAAGATTTCGAGCCATCCCCACCTTAGCTTCGAAATATATCAATTTGGAGCTATTAAAAACCAAATTTGAGTTTATAATAAAATAATATTTTTAGTTATTCCAAAGGTGCCCCTCTCCTCCCTTATAAAAGGGAACCTCCTCCCTCTTTTCCTCACACCACTTTGAGCCTTCAATCTCAGAAAAACCCTACCAAATTCTCTTATAAAATTCCCTAGAAACATCCTATAGGTCCTGGGCTTCTTCAAAGACCAATTTTATTTCCCTAAGACGAGGTCTCAAAGAGGCGCTTCAAAGAAGAGGTAATGTCCGTTACCGATTCTTTCAACTTTATTTCTTCTTCAACTTCTTCTTCTTTAGTTGTTTAATTATGAAGTAAAAACATCAGTATCAATAATATACTGATATGTTATTATAAGTATTAAAAAACCCTATTTCACCATCTATCCATCCTACGGAAAACGAAATCACCGCACGTGCGTACGTATGGAATACCGTCTCCACGCCGTGGTGTAATCTATTTTCCACCACCACCTTACTTGGATGGGTATAATGGTGTAAATAATAACTATATATGATTATTGTAAAGTGATATTGATTCTGAAATAGTATACATACACTCCGATACAATTCCACGATCATGGGAAAGATACCATCGCTCGTGCGTACGTACGGAATACCGTCTCCACGATGTGATGTGACTCGTTCTACATGATCTTCATTGCATAATGATTATATAAATGAATTAAATGAATGAATATGATATATATTACACTAATACCATTCTGTAAATGAGGTATCTATAACCTAAAAAGAAAAATAAGAATTCATTCGACAAAACACACATAAGAACAAAAAACTAATAAACACCCGAATAACAAGTAGTAATGAAATATTAATAATAAGAAGCTAAGAATATGAACATATATGATATCATAAAAATAATTATGATTTTAGAATAAGTCAATAACATTATTTAAATCATTATACAGGAGGTTCGGACACTTACGAAGCAAATTGGACCTAAGGTAAGGGAAAATATCACAATCTCATTTTTATCTGAGATTGTTTATACTTTGGAATTTACTGGGGTGTATTTTATCATCCACATCCATGTTTCCTCAATATGTAATATTATTTCCATCCACCTAAAAATTTTTAAATCCAATTTTACCCTTTGGTGAGTTTTTAGTAAAAGATATGAAAGGAATCTTTTGTCATTTTTTGTACGAGGTACTTTTTGACTTTTCCGAAAAAAGTACGAGAAGAATGTTTTTTTTTAACTTATACAGATTGAATGGATTTTTAAAAAATTATTTCCAAGAAGCTTCCTTTACAAGTTTTCAAGTTTATTTTTAATCAACTTCTTTTTGTTTAGAATTGTATGACATGTTAAGAAAGGAAAAGTGTTTTTGAAGTATAAAGGATATTTTCTTCAAGAATGGATTTCAAGTGTTTTATCAAAATTATTTTCCATCTAAGATAATAAAGGGTTATGTTTCTATCCCTATTATTACATTGATTTTATTATGTTGTGATGGAATTATTTTTATGAATTCCTTTATCTTATATGAATTGTTTTATGATGTCACGATGTTTAAGAATCCCATTTTTATTACATGGGTTATGCTATGATGTATGGTTTATGATTTTGTGGCACACATAAGAATGGTATCATTATGAGATGGGTGGGACCTATATCTCCCTCCAATTCATTGGGTAAAGATTTTATATCTCATGATATAGACATGGCTGGAATGGCAGGTTAAACCGGTTCAGTGGAACAGGACTGAAACGAGGAGTGAACTCGGTTTAGAAATGGACTTTGTCCACTAAGATAGTCTTGGCAATGAGGATCACAAAAGATCAAATATTTATGGATTTAAAAATGGTGGATCTTGGAATTATAATTGAAGGGGGGAAATCGTATCTTTCCCAAATGAATGTTCAACCATATATACATGTGAAGATTAAAGAGGCACATAATGAAGATGTAGAGTTACAAAAGAAGGTGAGAAATGTTCCTGAATTCAACCTTGATTGTGATGGGATAATAATGTTCAGGAATCGGGTTTGTGTTCCTCCCATCCATGAATTAAAGAAGGAGCTGCTGGATGAGGCTCATAGTTCTTCATTTTCTATTCATCCTGGAAGCACGAAGATGTATAGGGACCTGAAATAGTACTTCTGGTGGGATGGAATGAAAAGAGATGTTGCTGAATATGTCTCTCGATGCTTGGTTTGTCGGCAAGTTAAAGCTGAGAGACAGAAGTCTTAGGGGATGTTACAACCATTAACCATACCAAAATGGAAATGGGAAAACATCACTATGGACTTTGTCACAGGACTTCCTAAAACATCCAAAGGCAATAATGCTATCTGGGTCATAGTTGATCGTCTTACAAAGTCTGCACACTTGATTTCTATTAGAGAGGATTTCTCTCTGGATCGGCTTGCCAGGATATATGTAAAGGAAGTGGTAAGATTTCATGGAGTACCACTTTATATTATATCTGATCAGGATCCGAGATTTACCTCGACGTTCTCGTGAATTCTTTAGAATACTCTGGATACAAAGTTCAGTTTTAGCATTGCTTATCATTCACAGACAGACGGTCAGTCTAAGAGAACAATTCAAACTCTGGAAGATATGTTAAGATCTTGCTCTATGGATTTCAAAGGTGGTTGGGATCAACACTTACCTTTGGTCGAATTTTCTTTTAATAATAGCTTTCACTCCAGTATTCAGATGGCTCCTTATGAAGCTCTCTATGGAAAGAAATGCAGGACTCCAACTTTTTGGGATGAAGTTGGGGAAAGAAAGCTATTAGGACCTGATCTTGTTGATGAGATGGCAGAAAAGGTCTGATCTATTCAACAACACATAAGAGAATCTCAAATTCGACAGAAAAGTTATGCCGACAACCAAAGAAAAGACCTAGAGTTTGAAGTGGGTGATAAAGTGTTCTTACAAATATCTCCCTGAAAGAGGGTCATGAGATTTGGAAAGAAAGGAAAGTTGAGCCCTAGATATATCGGTCCTTTCGAAATACTGGATCATGTTGGAAAGGTAGCTTACTGATTGGTGCTTCCACCGAATCTCTCTCAAGTTCACAATGTGTTCCATGTATCTCTCCTGAGAAATTACATAACTGATCCTTCACATGTACTCAGCTCAGAAGTTGTACCGCTGGAGAAAGATCTTTCTTATGAAGAACAGCCGATAGAGATTCTGGATCGTAGTGAAAAAGTCCTACGAAACAAGACCACTCGATTGGTGAAAGTTTTATGGAGGAACCACCAATTAGAATAAGCTACATGGGAGCTTGAGGATATGATGAGGTAGAGGTATCCTCATCTTTTTGTTACAAAGTGACGAATTTCGAGGGTGAAATTCATTTTAAGGGGGGTAGAATGTAACACCCGAGACTTTTATGAAAAAATATTTTGTTTTTATGTTATATAAATCATCAAATGAATCTTTCACTACACACAAAACTAGCTTGGCTTGCTTTAGACGCAACCGCGACCTTCCTTGATATCTTGTGTCGTACGTAATACCGAGTTTTACTAAACAACGATATGCTATTAAAATATTATTAAAACTAGCCGTTATGAATATTAATAACCACTTTTTGAAATTTTGTAAATTTTATTTTTCAAAATGGACTTCATTTTTGGATTCGGAATATCGAAATTAGCTTAGGGTGAAATTTTGGTACTTTTCGGATAACATTCATATTCTGATGAATAGTGAAAATTACTAAATTTTAATTAAAAACAACTTTTTTAATCATAATAATTAATAGTGATAAATTATTAATTTGAGTGGTTTTAAAGTATATTTAGAATATATTTTTACAATTTAATACAATGTTGGTCATTGGATGTAATTTCACATTTAAACCAGATATAAACAAGTGTCAATCTTTTGATAGTTATTATCTCTTAAAAACACGTTATTTGTTTTGACGGCGGGAATTAATTTTTAAATTAGTTAATGTAACTGATATGTTTTTAATTTAATAAAATAGACATCATTTTTGAATTCAAAATATCAAATATAGCTTAGGCCTAATTTTTGGTATTTTTCTGGAAACTTTCATTTTTTGATGAATAGTGAAATCACAAAGTGGTAGTTAAAAAACTGGATTTTTCATAAAACTTAATTTTACCACTTCTGTGAGTGGAATTTCAAAAATCCGAGAGACATAGTTAATATCAAGGACTAAAAAGTGGTTCAATGAGATGAAACTAATTTTTGGTGAATAGTAACTTTTTACTTTTTTTACCACGGTTAAGAGTAAATAGGGTAATTAAGGGTAAAAGTGTTATTATTATTACCCTAACATGTGTCCTAATTCTATTGGATAAGTGTAATTAGAACTAAAACAACCTTAGGAATAAAATATGACCATTTAGGCCCACATGGATTAGATTAGGACATTTATTATTAATTTATTTAAAGAAGGGTTAAAATATTTAAAATCAATGTTTAATAACTAAATCATTTTTAATATAGGGTAATAAATAAGATAAATTCGAATATAAATATTAATTAGAAATATAAAACAATTTCCTATATAATGGTATTTTATTTGTAATTTTTAGACTTAAAATAGTTTAATTTATTTATGACACAATGATGATGCAGTAATTATCTTATTAATGAAATATTGAAATAATTGATATTATAAATACCCAAATAAATGTAATTTGAGACTTTTTATGAATTCCAATAATTTTCTATGTTACTATGACATGTTAGTATTGATTAAATTAATTTTTTTCGAACTAAGAATTCTATTATGATTTTCACAAAAATGAATTACCAAATAGTGTTGAAATTGACATAAAATAGTGTTTAAAATAAATATTATATTATTAAATGTTATTATATTCCTAAAAATATAAGGTTCGGCCAAGATACTTATATCATGATAGGTGTATCAATAATGGAACACTTGAGAGTCGCTTGGATGTATATGGTAAGTTTATTAACTATATAACATAATAATACAAAGTGACATGGTAAATGTCAATCTAGTTAACTAAGAGTTAAAACTAAAAGATAAGGTTAATATAATGACCTAAACTTGTCTAAATTTTATTGTATGAGAGTATTTCGACCCATACACACCTTAGCTTATAAATATATTAATTTTGAGCTATTAAAAACCGAATTTGACTTTATAATAAAATAATATTTTTAGTTATTCCAATGGTGCCCCTCTGCTCCCTTATAAAAGGGCACCTCCTCCCTCTTTTCCTCACACCACTTTGTGCCTTCAAGCTCGTCCAACCCCTTCCAAATTCTCTTCTAAACCTCCCTAGAAACATCCTAGAGATCATGGTCTTCTTCAAAGTCCAATTTTATTTCCCTAAGAGGAGGTCTCAAAGAGGCGCTTCAAAGAAGAGGTAATGTCCGTTACCGATTCTTTCAACTTTATTTCTTCTTCCACTTATTATTCTTTAGTTGTTTCATTATAAAGTAATAACATCAGTATCACTCATATACTTATATGTTATTATAATTATTAAACAACCCTATTTCACCATCTATCCATCCTACGGAAAACGAAATCACCGCGTGTGCGTATGTACGGAATACCGTCTCCACGCCGTAGTGTAATCTATTTTCCACCACCACCTTACTTGGATGGGTATAATGGTGTAAATAATAACTATATATGATTATTGTAAAGTGATATTGATTATGATATAGTATACATACACTCCAATACAATTCCATGATCATGGGAAAGATATCATCGCTCGTGCGTACGTACGGAATACCGTCTCCACGATGTGATGTGACTCGTTCTACATGATCTTCATTGCATAATGATTATATAAATGAATTGAATGAATTAATATGATATGTATTACACTATTACCATTCTGTAAATGAGGTATCTATAACCTAAAAAGAAAAATAAGAATTTATTCGACAAAACACGCATAAGAACAAAAAGTAATAAACACCCGAATAACAAGTAGTAATGAAATATTACTAATAAGAAGCTAAGAATATGACCATATATGATATCATAAAAATAAGTATGATTCTGGAATAAGTCAATAACATTATTTAAATCATTATATAGTAGGTTCAGACACTTACGAAGCAAATCGGACCTAAGGTAAGGGAAAATATCACAATCTCATGTTTATCCGAGATTGTTTATACTTTAGAATTTACTGGAGTGTATTTTATCATCAACATCCATGTTTCCTCAATATTTAATATTATTTCCATACAACTACATTTTTTTAAATCCAATTTTACCCTTCGGTGAGTTTTTAGTAAAAGATATGAAAGGAATCTTTTGTCGTTTTTCGTACGAGGTACTTTTTGACTTTTCTGACAAAAGTAAGAGAAGAATGTTTTTTTAACTTATACGGCATGAAGGGATTTTTAAAACATTATTTCCAAGAAGATTCCTTTACAAGTTTTCAAGTTTATTTTTAATCAACTTCTTTTAGTTTATAATTGTGTGACATGTTAAGAAAGGATAAGTGTTTTTGAAGTAGAAAGGATATTTTCCTCAAGAATGGAGTTCAAGTGTTTTATCAAAATTATTTTCCATCTAAGATAATAAAGGGTTCTGTTTCTATCCCTATTATTACATTGATTTGATTATGTTTTGATGGAATTATTTTTATGAATTCCTTTATCTTATATGAATTGTTTTATGATGTCACGATGTTTAAGAATCCCATTTTTAATACTTGGGTTATGCTATGATATATGGTTTATGATTTTGTGGCACACATAAGAATGGTATCATTATGAGATGGGTGGGACCTATATCTCCCTCCAATACATTGGGTAAAGATTTTATATCTCATGAGATAGACATGGCTAGAATGGCAGGTTAAACCGGTTCAGTGAAACAGGACTGAAACGAGGAGTGAACTCTGTCCAGAAATGGACTTTGTCCACTAAGATAGTCTTGGCAATGAGTCTTGACTAATAAGAAATGATTCTCTTTGATTATGTGTGTATGAAACAAAGTTTCATGTTTTAAGTTATGATTATTGGGATTACATTTCACTACTATGATTTATCCCATGTAATGAAATTATGATCTCTTTTGCAGGTTAAGATTTCCAAAAGTTATGTTATTATGTATATGATGTGATTGATATTTCTTTTGTTTACCCTTACTGAGCATTTGAGCTCACCCTTTTGTATGTTTTATTTCCCCAGGCCAGGAAGAAGGTTATTAAGTAGGATATACCAAAAGGGAATCTAGATATGATAAAATAAATGGGAGGAAAAGTAGATGCTTTATGAACCAGTTGTTTATGTTTCCCGGTTTCTAAAGACTCTATACCTATACGGTCCTTTCCTGGTTTTGTTATATGTTGTAATAAGTTTGATTCAATTCTAAAGTAATAACAATGTATGTAAAGTATAACACCCGAGATTTTATGAGTAATATTTTGTTTTTATATCATCAAAGGAATCTTTCACTACATACTAGCTTGGCTTACTTTACACGCAATCGCGACCTTCCTCGATAGCTTGCGTTGTACGCAATACTGAGTTTCACTAAAAGACGATATGCTATTAAAATATTATTTAAAATAGCCGTTATGAATAGTAATAACCACGTTTTGAAATTTTATCTTTCAAAATGGACTTCATTTTTGGATTCGGAATACCAAAACTAGCCTAGGGTGAAATTTTGGTATTTTTCTAAAAACTTTCAATTTTTGATGAATAGTGAAACCACTAAGTGGTAGGTTAAAAACTAAATTTTGCATAAAACTTAATTTTACCGCTTCTATGAATGGAATTTCGAAAATCCGACAGACACGGTTGATATCAGTAAGTAAAATGTGGTTTAATGAGATAAAAATAATTTTTGGTGAATAGTACCTTTTTTCTTTTTTTTACCGCGGTTAATAGTAAATAGGGTAACTAAGGGTAAATATGATATTACTATTACCCTAACACATGTCCTAATTCTATTGGATAAGTTTAATTCGACCAAAAACAACCTTAGGAATAAAATATGACCATTTAGGCCCACCTGGATTAGATTAGGACATTTATTATTAATTTATTTAAAGAAGGGTTAAAATAGTTAAAATCAAAGTTTAATAACTAAATCATTTTTAATATAGGGTTATACATAAGATAAATTCGACTATAAATATTCATTATAAAGCTAAAAATATTTCCTACATAATGGTATTTTATTTGTAATTTTTAGACTTTAAATAATTTAATTTATTTATGACACAATGATGATGTAGTAATTACCATAATAGTGAAAAAATAGAATAATTGATATTTTAAATACCTAAATATGTATAATTTGAGACTTTTTATGAATTAAAATAATTTTCTAGGTTAATATGACATGTTAGTATTGATTTAATTAACTTTTTTTGAACTTATCATTCTGTTATGATTTTCACAAAAATCAATTACTAAATAGTGTCAAAATTGACATAAATTAGTTTTTAAAACAAATATTATATTATTAATTGTTATTTTATTCCTAAAAATCTAAGGTTCGGCCAAATGACTTATATAAGGTTATATATATTAATAATAAACAACTTGTGGTTCGTTTGGCTTGATATAGTAAGTTTATTAACCTTATAGTATAAGAACACAAAAAGACACGGTAAAAGTAAAATTATTTAACTTAATGTTAAATCTAAATGATAAGGTTAAAATAGGAACATAAACTTGTATAAATTCTATTGGATGTGAGGATTTCTACCCATCCCCACCTTATTCTCGAAATAAATCAATTTGGAGCTATTTAAAACCGAACTTGACTTTATAATAAAATAATAGTTTTAGTTATTCCAAAGGTACCCCTCTCCTCCCTTATAAAAGGGCACCTCCTCCCTCTCTTCCTCACACAACATTGAGCCTTCAAGCTCGGCCAACCCCTGCCATTTTCTCCTCTCCAATTCCCTAGAGACATCTTAGAGGTCCTGGTCTTCTTAAAAGACCAATTTTAGTGCCCTCAAAGGAGGTCTCAAAGAAGCACTTCAAAGAAGAGGTAATATCCATTACCGATCCTTTCCAATTTCTTTCTTCTTCAACTTCTTCTTCTTTAGTTGTTTCAGTATGAAGTAATAACATCAGTATCACTCATATACTGATATTTTATTATAATTATGAAACAACCCTATTTAACCATCTATCCATCCTACAGAAAATGAAATCACCGCGCGTGCGTACGTACGGAATACCGTCTCCACGTCGTGGTGTAATCTATTTTCCACCACCACCTTACTTGGATGGGTATAATGGTTTAAATAATGAATATATATGACTATTAAAAATTGATATTGATTCTGAAATAGTATACATACACTCCAATACAATTCCACGATCTTAGGAACGATATCATCACTCGTGCGTACGTACGGAATACCGTCTCCACGATGTGATGCGACTCGTTCTACATGATCATCATTACATAGTAATTATATAAATGAATTGAATGAATAAATATGATATATGTTACACTAATACAATTCTGGATATAAGGTATCTATAACCTTAAAAGAAGAATAAGAATTTATTCGGCAAAACATGCATAAGAACAAAAGGCAATAAAGACCCGAGTAATAAGTAACAATGAAATATTACTAAATATGACCATATATGATATCATATCAATATGTATGATTCTGTAATAAGTAAATAACATTATTTAAACCATTATACAGGAACTTCGGACACGTACAAAGCAAATCGGACCTAAGGTAAGGGAAAATATCACAATCTCATTTTTATCCGAGATTGTTTATACTTTGGTATTTACTGGGGTGTATTTTATCATCCAAATCCATGTTTCATAAATATGTGATATTATTTCAATCCACCTACAATTGTTTAAATCCATTTTTACCCTTCGGTGAGTTTTTAGTAAAGGATAAGAAAGTAATCTTTTGTCGTTTTTCGTATGAGGTACTTTTTGACTTTTCCGACAAAAGTACGAGAAGAATGTTTTTTTAACTTATACGGCATGAATGGATTTTTAAAACATTATTTCCAAGAAGCTTCCTTTACAAGTTTTCAAGTTTATTTTTAATCAACTTCTTTTAGTTTATGATTGTACAACATGTTAAGAAAGGAAAAGTGTTTTTGAAGCAGAAAGGATATTTTCCTCAAGAATGGAGTTCAAGTGTTTTATCAAAATTATTTTCCATCTAAAATAATAAAGGGTTCTGTTTTATCCCTATTATTACATTGATTTGATTATGTTGTGATGGAATTATATTTTTATGAATTCCTTTATCTTACATGAATTTTTTTATGATGTCATGATATTTAAGATTCCCATTTTTATTACATGGGTTGTGTAATGATGTATGGTTTATGATTTTGTGGCACACATAAGAATGGTATCATTATGAGATGGGTGGGACCTATATCTCCCTCCAATGCATTGGGTAAAGATTTATATCTCATGAGATAGACATGGCTGGAACGGAAGGTTATTTCGGTTCAGTGATACATGACTGAAACGAGGAGTGAACTCGGTTTAGAAATGGACTTTGTCCGCTAAGATAGTCTTGGAAATGAGTCGTGACTAACAAGAAATGATTTTCCATGATTATGTGTGCATGACACAAAGTTTCAAGTTTTATGTTATGATTATGGGGATCTCATTTTCACTTCTATGATTTATTTCATGTTAAGATATTATGATCTCTTTTGCAGGTTATGATTTTCAAAAAGATATGATATTATTTTTGTTTCCTTTATTTTCCCTTGCTGAGCATTTGAGCTCACCCTTTTTGTATGTTTTCTTTTCCCCAGGTCAGGAAGATGGATATTAAGTAGAATATGCTAAAAGGGACCCTAGATATGATGAAATAAATGGGAGACACTGTAGAAGATTTATGAACCAGTTGTTTATGTTTCCCAGTTTCTAAATACACTATACCTATACGATCCTTTGTGGTTTTGGCATATGTTGTAATAAGTGTGCTTCAATTTTGAAGTATTAACAATGTATGTAAAGTATGGGTCGTTATAGTTGGTATCAGAGGAAAGGTATAGTCAACCTTTGGAAACTAGGATGTGAAAGCCTTAGTAAGAATCTTAATGATAAGTCTAAGAATAGAACACAATCTTAGTGTTTTAGAAATGGCCATGAATAACCTAGGATAAGACCTTAAGCATGAAAAGTTTATTCTTGAATTATGTGGTTTTCCTATTATAATTAGTGTTGCTCACACTATTCTTCTTGGTTTTAGTCAATGGCTGGAACCCGAAGGAACCGTGTTAATGCGGAATGTGATGGGCAATGCAATGATTGTCCCCCTGAGCAACCAAATGATATGGGAGTTGGAATGCAAAATCTTGTAGCCATGCTCACACAACTTTCTCAAGCTATGAATCATGCAGGACTTCCAAATGAACAAAGGAAGGAGCAACATTCTGTTGAATCCTTCATGAGGCAGCGTCCACCTTCTTTCAGCGATTCAACTGATCCATTAGTGGCTGAACAATGGATTAGTACCACTAAAAAGATATTTTCAGTTCTTCAATGTTCTGAACATGATAAAGTCATCTTAGCGGTATATCGTTTGGAAGGAGAAGCTAATCAATGGTGGAATCTTATCAAGAATACGAGGCCAAGGGATGAAATTGAGTCCATGGAATAAGACGAGTTCAAGAACTTATTTTTCAATAAGTACTTCCCTCGTATTCTCAGAACAAATATGGAGAAAGAGTTTCTTGAACTGAAGAAAAGGGATGATGAATCTGTTGGTACCTATGAAGCAAATTTTGCAAGACTTTCAAGGTACGCTTCTGGTATTATTATCCAACCTGAGAGCAAGATCGATCGATTCTTTAGTGGCTTAAAACCAATTCTTCGAAGGGCATTAGCCATAAGGGACTTCAATAGCTACGAGGAAATCGTTCGATGTGCTCTCAAAGTCGAGATGGAGATTGGAGTAACCCATCAGTCATATGGGTTTGATAAGAAGAGGAAAATGGAATTCAAAGGAAAATCTAAAGAGCACACTGAAAAGAAGATGAGCTTTCCCTTATGCTCAAAGTATGGAAAGAAACATGGAGGGAGTTGTCTTAAAGGGACAAGTAAATGTTTCAAATGTGGAAAGGAAGGTCATCGGACATTTGAATGCCGCGATAATGGGAAGAAGATGTCTAATGATACAAACAAAGGAAGGGATACACAGAATGAACCTACAACACTTCAATGTTTCAAGTGCAAGGAGATGGGGAATTATGCCAATCAATGCCCAAATCCAAGGGTTGATGATGATGGTCGATGTCAACAAACTCTTAAGGCTAAAGACAAAGGAAAGTTACATGCAATTTTTATCAGCGATGTGGAGTACAATAACGAAGTGGTGAAAGGTACACTTACCATCCACTCTAAAGTAGCAAATGTTTTATTTGATTCTGGATCCACCCACTCTTTTATTTCTGAAGAATTTTCTAAGGGTATCACCGTATTACCTCAACAATTAGATGTTGAGTTAGATGTGACAACACCTAATGGCACATCAATCGCATCAAAAGTTTATAATTCTTCTCCAATTGACGTTTGTGGGAAAGTGCTCCCTGCAAATCTTGTGATCCTTCCTTTAGTGGAATTCGATGTGATTCTTGGCATGGATTGGCTTTCTTTATACGGAGCTCATATCAATTGCCAAAGAAGGGAAGTCACATTTCATATTCCAGATCAATCTATGATCGTTTATCAATGCAAGGATGAACATAACCTTCCAGTGGAAATTTCTTCCATTTTATGGGTATTGATTCCACTAAATGAAGGTTATTTATCTCAAATGGTTGGTGAGAAACTCACGATTAAGAATATGCCCATCGTACGGGAGTTTGATGATGTCTTTCCGGAGGAATTACCGGGTCTTCCACCAAATCGTGAAGTTGAGTTTTCAATAGAACTTGTACCGGGTGCTTTGCCTATTTCAAAGACACCTTATAGAATGGCCCCAATTGAGTTGCAGGAATTGAAGAAGCAACTCCAAGAGAATCTTGATAAGGGATTCATATGCCCTAGTGCGTCACCTTGGGGAGCACCTGTTCTATTTATTAAGAAGAAAGATGGATCAATGAGACTCTACATTGATTATCGAGAACTTAACAAGATC
The DNA here is from genome assembly GCA_963277665.1 of Viscum album. Taxonomy (NCBI): domain Eukaryota; kingdom Viridiplantae; phylum Streptophyta; class Magnoliopsida; order Santalales; family Viscaceae; genus Viscum; species Viscum album. The sequence goes on along the minus strand of OY728129.1, from coordinate 685,730,748 downwards.
ACTATCAAGAAAAAATATCCTCTCCCACGCATTGATGACTTATTTGACCAACTATGCGGAGCTCAATACATTTCCAAGATTTATCTTCGTTCAGGGTATCATCAATTAAGGGTCAAAAGGGAGGATATACCAAAGGCGGCTTTCCGTACAAGGTATGGACACTATGAATTTATAGTGATGCCATTTGGTCTTACTAATGCCCCTGCTATCTTCATGGATCTAATGAATAGAGTCTTTAGAGACTATCTTGATCAATTTGTGGTAGTCTTTATAGATGATATTCTTGTCTATTCAAAGAGCAAGGAAGAGAATGAAGATCACTTGAGAATTATATTGAAGACCCTAATAAAGGAGAATCATTATGACAAATTTACCAAGTGTAAATTTTGGCTTCAAAAATTTGCATTTTTGGGTCACATAATCTCAAAAGAGGGGATATCTGTGGATCCAGCAAAAACAGAGGTTATCGAAAGATGGTTGAGACCAACAACAGTAACTGAGATTCGAAGTTTTCTTGGTTTGGATAGATATTATCGACGTTTTGTAAAAGATTTTTCACGATTATCTAATCCACTCACCAAGTTGACTCGGAAAGGAGTTAAGTTTTTTTGGACAGAGGAATGTGAAGAGAATTTCAAGGAGTTGAAAAGAAGGTTATCCAGTGCACATGTGCTCACACTTCCTTGTAGTGGAGAAAGGTTTGTGATCTACAGTGATGCATCCAAGAAGGGATTGGGGTGTGTTCTTATGCAAAATGATATGGTGATAGCTTATGCCTCATGACAGTTGAAAATCCATGATCAAAATTACCCAACACATGATTTGGAGTTAGCTGCGGTAATCTTTGCATTAAAGATTTGGAGGCGTTACCTTTATGGTGAAAGGTGTGATATTTATACTGATCATAAAATTTTAAAGTATATTTTCACACAAAAGGAGCTGAATATGCGTCAAAGAAGATGGTTGGAGCTGATTAAGGATTATGACTGCTCAATCCATTACCACCCTAGGAAAGCAAACAAGGTGGCAGATGCATTAAGTCGACAAGACCATGCTAGTTTATCCATGATGAGGATCACAAAAGATCCAATATTTATGGATTTACAAAGGATGAATCTTGGAATTATAATGGAAGGGGAAAAATCTTATCTTTCTCAAATGAATATTCAACCATCTATACATGTAAAGATTAAAGAGGCACAGAAAGAAGATGTAGAGTTACAAAAGATGGTGAGAAATGTTCCTGAATTCAACCTTGATTGTGATGGGATAATAAAGTTCAGGAATCGGGTTTGTGTTCCTCCCATCCCCGAATTAAAGAAGGAGCTGCTGGATGAGGCTCATAGTTCTTCATTCTCTATTCATCCTGGAAGCACGAAGATGTATAGGGACCTGAAAGAGTACTCTTGGTGGGATGGCATGAAAAGAGATGTTGCTGAATATGTCTCTCGATGCTTGGTTTGTCAACAAGTTAAAGCTAAGAGACAGAAGTCTAAGGGGATGTTACAACCATTACCCATACCCGAATGGAAATGGGAAAACATCACTATGGACTTTGTCACAGGACTTCCTAAAACATCCAAAGGCAATAATGCTATCTGGGTCATAGTTGATCGTCATACAAAGTCTTCACACTTCATTGCTATTAGAGAGGATTTCTCTCTAGATCAGCTTTCCAGGATATATATAAAGGAAGTGGTAAGATTGCATGGAGTACCACTTTCTATTATATCTGATCGGGATCCGAGATTTACCTCGAAGTTCTGGCGAAGTCATCAGCATACTCTGGATACAGAGTTGAGTTTCAGCACTGCTTATCATCCTCAGACAGACGGTCAGTCTGAGAGAACAATTCAAACCATAGAAGATATTTTGAGAGCTTGCTCTATGGATTTCAAAGGAGGTTGGGATCAACACCTACCTTTGGTGGAATTTTCTTATAATAATAGCTTTCACTCCAGTATTCAAATGGATCCTTATGAAGCTCTCTATGGAAAGAAATGCAGGACTCCAACTTGCTGGGATGAAGTTGGGGAAAGAAAGCTGTTAGGACCTGATCTCGTTGATGAAATGGCAGAAAAGTTCAGATCTATTCAACAACACATAAGAGCAGCCCAGAGTCGACAGAAAAGTTATGCCTACAACCGAAGAAAAGACCTAGAGTTTGAAGTGGGTGAGAAATTATTCTTACGAATATCTCCCTGGAAGAAGGTTATGAGATTTGGAAAGAAGGGGAAGTTGAGCCCTAGATATATCGGTCCTTTCGAAATACTGGATCGTGTTGGAAAGGTAGCTTACAGATTGGCACTTCCACCGAATATCTCTCAAGTTCACGATGTGTTCCATGTATCTCTCTTGAGAAAGTACATACCTGATCCTTCACATGTACTCAGCTCGGAAGTTGTACCGCTGGAGCAAGATCTTTCTTATGAAGAACACCCGATAGAGATTCTGGATCCTAGCGGAACAGTCCTACGAAATAAGACCCCTCGATTGGTGAATGTTATATGGAGGAACCACCAACTTGAAGAAGCTACATGGGAGCTTGAGGATATGATGAGGGAGAAGTATCCTCATCTGTTTGTTACAAAGTGACGAATTTCGAGGGCGAAATTCTTTTTAAGGGGGGTAGAATGTAACACCCGATATTTTATGAGTAATATTTTGTTTTTATATCATCAAAGGAATCTTTCACTACATACTAGCTTGGCTTACTTTACACGCAATCGAGACCTTCCTCGATAGCTTGCATTGTACGCAATACCGAGTTTCACTAAACGACGATATGCTATTAAAATATTATTTAAAATAGCCGTTATGAATAGTAATAACCACTTTTTGAAATGTTATCTTTCAAAATGGACTTCATTTTTGGATTCGGAATACCGAAATTAGCCTAGGGTGAAATTTTGGTATTTTTCTGAAAACTTTCAATTTTTGATGAATAGTGAAACCACTAAGTGGTAGGTTAAAAACTGAATTTTGCATAAAACTTAATTTTATCGCTTCTGTGAATGGAATTTCGAAAATCCGACAAACATGGTTGATATCAGTAAGTAAAATGTGTTTCAATGAGATAAAAATAATTTTTGGTGAATAGTAACTTTTTACTTTTTTTTACCGCGGTTAATAGTAAATAGGGTAACTAAGTGTAAATATGATATTACTATTACCATAACACATGTCCTAATTCTATTGGATAAGTTTAATTCGACCAAAAACAACCTTAGAAATAAAATATGACCATTTAGGCCCACTTGGATTAGATTAGGACATTTATTATTAATTTATTTAAAGAAGGGTTAAAATAGTTAAAATCAAAGTTTAATAACTAAATCATTTTTAATATAGGGTTATACAAAAGATAAATTCGACTATAAATATTCATTAGAAAGATAAAAAAGATTTCCTACATAATGGTATTTTATTTGTAATTTTTAGACTTTAAATAATTTAATTTATTTATGACACAATGATGATGCAGTAATTACAAAAATAGTGAAAAAAATAGAATAATTGATATTATAAAAACCTAAATAAGTATAATTTGAGACTTTTTATGAATTAAAATAATTTTCTTGGTTAATATGACATGTTAGTATTGATTTAATTAACTTTGTTCGAACTTATCATTCTGTTATGATTTTCACAAAAATCAATTACTAAATAGTGTCAAAATTGACATAAAATAGTTTTTAAAACAAATATTATATTATTAATTGTTATTTTATTCCTAAAAATCTAAGGTTCGGCCAAATGAATTAGATAGGGTTATATATATTAATAATAAACAACTTGGGGTTCGTTTGGATTGATATAGTAAGTTTATTAACCTTATAGTATAAGAACACAAAAAGACACGGTAAAAGTAAAATTATTTAAATTAATGTTAAATCTAAATGATAAGGTTAAAATAGGAACCTAAACTTGTCTAAATTCTATTTTATGAGAGGATTTCGACCCATACCCACCTTAGCCCCGAAATAAATCAATTTGGAGCTATTTAAAACCGAACTTGACTTTATAATAAAATAATAGTTTTAGTTATTCCAAAGGTGCCCCTCTCTTCCCTTATAAAAGGGCACCTCCTCCCTCTCTTCCTCACAGAACTTTGAGCCTTCAAGCTCGGCCAACCCCTGCCATTTTCTCCTCTCCACTTCCCTAGAGACATCCTAGAGGTCCTGGTCTTCTTAAAAGACCAATTTTAGTGCCCTAAAAGGAGGTCTCAAAGAAGCACTTCAAAGAAGAGGTAATATCCATTACCGATCCTTTCCAATTTCTTTCTTCTTCAACTTCTTCTTCTTTAGTTGTTTCATTATGAAGTAATAACATCAGTATCACTAATATACTGATATGTTATTATAATTATGAAACAACCCTATTTAACCATCTATCCATCCTACGGAAAATGAAATCACCGCGCGTGCGTACGTACGGAATACCGTCTCCACGCCGTGGTGTAATCTATTTCCACCACCACCTTACTTGGATGGGTATAATGGTGTAAATAATGACTATATATGACTATTAAAAAGTGATATTGATTCTGAAATAGTATACATACACTCCAATACAATTCCACGATCATAGGAACGATATCATCACTCGTGCGTACGTACGGAATACCGTCTCAACGATGTGATGCGACTCGTTCTACATGATCATCATTACATATTAATTATATAAATGAATTGAATGAATAAATATGATATATGTTACACTAATACCATTCTGGATATAAGGTATCTATAACCTTAAAAAGAGAATAAGAATTTATTCGGCAAAACATGCATAAGAACAAAAGGCAATAAAGACCCGAGTAACAAGTAACAATGAAATATTACTAATAAGAAGCTAAGAATATGACCATATATGATATCATATCAATATTTATGATTCTGTAATAAGTCAATAACATTATTTAAACCATTATACAGGAGCTTCGGACACGTACAAAGCAAATCGGACCTATGGTAAGGGAAAATATCACAATCTCATTTTTATCTGAGATTGTTTATACTTTGGTATTTACTGGGGTGTATTTTATCATCCACATCCATGTTTCATAAATATGTGATATTATTTCAATCCACCTAAAATTTTTTAAATCCATTTTTACCCTTCGGTGAGTATTTAGTAAAGGATAAGAAAGGAATCTTTTGTCGTTTTTCGTATGTGGTACTTTTTGACTTTTCCGACAAAAGTATGAGAAGAATGTTTTTTTAACTTATACGGCATGAATGGATTTTTAAAACATTATATCCAAGAAGATTCCTTTACAAGTTTTCAAGTTTATTTTTAATCAACTTCTTTTAGTTTATGATTGTACAACATGTTAAGAAAGGAAAAGTGTTTTTGAAGCAGAAAGGATATTTTCCACAAGAATGGAGTTCAAGTGTTTTATCAAAATTATTTTCCATCTAAAATAATAAAGGGTTCTGTTTTATCCCTATTATTACATTTATTTGATTATGTTGTGATGGAATTATATTTTTATGAATTCCTTTATCTTACATGAATTGTTTTATGATGTCATGGTATTTAAGATTCCCATTTTTATTACATGGGTTATGTTATGATGTATGGTTTATGATTTTGTGGAAAACATAAGAATGGTATCATTATGAGATGGGTGGGGCCTATATCTCCCTCCAATGAATTGGGTAAAGATTTATATCTCATGAGATAGACATGGCTGGAACGGAAGGTTATTTCGGTTCAGTGATACAGGACTGAAACGAGGAGTGAACTCGGTTCAGAAATGGACTTTGTCTGCTAAGATAGTCTTGGCAACGAGTCATGACTAACAAGAAATGATTTTCCATGATTATGTGTGCATGCCACAAAGTTTCAAGTTTTATGTTATGATTATGGGGATCTCATTTTCACTTCTATGATTTATTTCATGTTAAGATATTATGATCTCTTTTGCAGGTTATGATTTTCAAAAAGATATGATATGATTTTTATTTCCTTTATTTGCCCTTGCTGAGCATTTGAGCTCACCCTTTTTTGTATGTTTTCTTTTCCCCAAGTCAGGAAGATGGATATTAAGTAGAATATGCTAAAAGGGACCCTAGATATGATGAAATAAATGGGAGACACTGTAGAAGATTTATGAACCAGTTGTTTATGTTTCCCAGTTTCTAAAGACACTATACCTATACAATCCTTTGTGGTTTTGGCATATGTTGTAATAAGTGTGCTTCAATTTTGAAGTATTAACAATTTATGTAAATTATGGGTCGTTATATAAAGTATGGGTCGTTATAATTTCTCCCCCATTATTTTCTTAATCTTCCATAGAATATTTTACAACATACATATGATTTGAGGGAAATAAAAAATAGAAAATCATTGTCTTATTCCAATTAGACATATGTTGAATCTGATTTCATTCCTCATTATGATCAAGACATCATTCTGAATTGATAGTGACATCAATGATCTTTTTATACCAAAAAAACATCTTCCAAATACAATGGACGTTCATAACAATTTTGAGTCCAATTTCTAGAATATAATGTTAAGTAATATTTTCCAAAACTCTTACAAAGTAAATTCATTTATCCTATTTGACAAAAAATACAACACACTTGTAAAAAACTTCTTATTACGTATAAAAACCTTATATGGCCAACTTTGTCCTAAAAAGTACACCAACTACCTACTTGGTGAGGCAGTACTAATCTTAATCATGAAATTTTAGATGATTAAGCTTCTCTCCCACTAGAAACAAATGAAAAAAACTTACAGAAACATTAGTGATTCCCCAACATCTCACATCCATGGAACAATATGTGTTCTTTGGGATATTAGAGATTATTATTATTGGAAAATCCGCACAAGTTCCGCACTATGAAACTATTAGTATGATTCATCTAACATATAATTACCCCAAGTGAAGGATCATAATGATGCATACTATCACTTTAAGAAACACATTCTAATTGTAGAACAGAACAAACTAGGACCCTATTGTCAGCTTTCCTAAGGTTCTACATGATGATGGTCCCCCAATTTCACTATCTAAAAATTGTGGTAAAATGAAATATATTCACCTGATTTGTATGAAATATATAAGACCATCCTTAAAACTTATCTCTATCATCAAATCATCACTAGTAAGTGTCGATGTGATACAATAATATTTGCTGAAATGAGATGAATTTTACAACGTTGTCAGATCTCCCTTCAATAGATTCATAAATTCCCAAGTTCAATCACCTCTTTGCATTTTTTTGAATAATATAAACATGGAATAATTTCTATAAGTACACCCAGAACATACCTGATAGTGACCATACATTATAATTACATCAAAACAAATCTTAGGAGAGACAAGATGCATATAGGTCATGAGCTCGACCCTCTTCTCTGAAGGCTTCTTCAAATGCATGAATCTTGATATCATGTACTCTATCCTACCATCTCCTGATAAGGTAGGAAAATGCTGCTATATAAACTCATGGGTCAACTCATCTATAGTGGGGTAAAATCACAAGTCACCTTTCAAGTAATTCATAAATCATAACATTCTTACTTAAATAGAAAAATAATTCCAATTTTAAGAAAAACAAGAGGTTCCCCATGTAGAAATGCTATAGGTAATTCTGGTGTCTCAATATCCACCACCTATGGATCATGATTTCTACCACCTTCATAGAGCACGACTAGAGCACATCATTGAGATATAACTATAAAATTTATATGAAGATGCCCCATATATGATTCAGAAACAGATAGTGAAAAAATATTAGAAATGGATAGGTACAAGTATTTCTAAAGAAAATATCAGACCAATCTAGATGATATTGAAGCTAGTTCTAGGTGCTAATACATATTAAGATAAACCTGAAGAGACACTACCAACATCCCAACAATAAGTTCATGCCTGGATCAATGTCGCACATAACATAGTAGAGTCCCCAGTACATGGAGTGTAGATTGGATGGTACAGAAGAAAAAACACAATACATTGAAATTGGAATACCGTATTAGTGGTTATCATACACTTAATAGTATATATTCTATTAGTTTTATACTCATTTAGGTGTATTTTTTGGTCTCATGTTCTTATTATACTTGTCACTATTCTTAATTTAATGAGTCCCATAGACTTTATAAATAGAAATTGTCTTGTATAATAACTGTTACAAGAACCTTACATCTAGTATTAGAAATTAATGGGTCTCATAAAATTATTTGACTAAATGAATCAACATTCCTAATTTATAGGAGTACGTGCTTCAAAAATTAAAATTATCATCGATGAAATCAAATAATAAAACATTTTAGTCCATTTGTACGTTGTTTATAGTTAAAACATGACATAATAAGTTAAGTAAGGTAAAACTATAAAAATATTCATAAAAACACTACTTTGGTTGATTTAGAAAAATTATTTAATTTAATTATTCTATCCCTTAATGAAATAATATCAAATTTTCATCTATAAAATATATGAAACTTATAAAAATTGTAACTAATATAGGAAATGAGAATAATCTGGAACACAAATATGTCATGTAATAATTCATGATAAGAGAATCTCCTAGTTCCTATAATGATGGATGAAATTATACCTCTATTTCATAATGAGGCCACTGAAAAAATGAAATCACCATAATAATGACATTAATAAAAGTAAAAAACATGTTCATCATCCGAAAATGAATCCCATACATATATAATAGACCTAAACCATAACAAAAATATCCCTAACTATGTAATTTGTATTTCCCCTACACGTGGGACAACTACTCCAAAACACATGATTATTACTAAATTCCAACAAGATTCAAGTATCATGTGTAGTGCCCAAACATTAATAAAAAAAATGAAAAATAGAATATCTTACCAATTTCAAATGACTTAGACCTGGTTCACCCACAAGTAACCGTAGTCATTTGGCCACATGACCTTACATATTTCTCCTCATATGTCCTATGAAACTGACTAGTACTGAGGGTAAATGATTATACAATGTGGAGACTATATCTTCATTATTAGATTGTATCGTAGTTGTACGTAATAGAATTAATAAATGGAACCCACATAATAAATGAACTATTGAAATATAAACAATGAAGATATAATAACAGGTAGAATCTGAATCAAAGTCATACAAAAAATTGATACTCATGTAATGATTATATAATAAAAAGTAAAATTACATTGAATATAGAGGTACAAGATTATAAAACATTATATAAAAATAAAAATACCCAAAAATATATCTCATAACATATCAAGAATAATATTTCACTTCATCCCCAATAATCTATAATAGGACATGACGTTAGGCACTGAATATTGAATGATGCCCTTTGCCCCTACAAATATCCATAAATGTCTCATCATATTCTAAACAGTGGCCCAAACTAGGTGTGAGATACACTTAGTAGGACACCACCAATGATGTTCAGTATAATCTATATGATGCATATAAAATGACCAGTGGGAATGTAATGAAATGTTTATAGAAAAATGAAATGTAAATAGGTTGGTTCTTATTCTTAAAAAATACCAAAATGATAATACATCATTCATCCTATGTTGGGATATCGTGGAATAAGTGAGTATATGTTGTAACATCCAAAGTAAGTAATGAATAATAGACATTTTTATCTATGTCTATTAATGAATTAGATAGTGTTTTAGAGGCTTCAAATTAAAATAAATCCAATCTTAAGCATGGAATACACTAATATTTTTAAAAGATTGTTTTACTGCCTTTTAATGGAAAACCATTTTTAAATATATATTTTGACAATTTTATAAGCTAAGTTTTTTACAATAAACTTATTCTTTATGATTGGGACATCAAAATTTACTTTTTTTGAATTTTTGGTATTTTTCCGATAAAGTTCATTTTTAATGAATAGTGAAAAATGTTGTATTTTAATTAAAAACCTGTTTTTAATCTAATTTATTTATATGATTAGATTATCTTTTGAATTGGTTTTAAAGTGAAATTAGAATATATTTTTACCATTTAATCCAATGGTGGTCATTGGAATCAATTTCACTTTGAAATTGGACTTAAACTAATGTCAATCTTTTGATACTTATTGTTTCATAAAAACACGCTATTTGTCATGACAGCGGGAATTAATTATTAAATTAATTAATGTAACTTATATTATTTGAATTTTTGTAAAATAGACATCATTTTTGAATTCATAATATCAATTATAGCTTAGGGTAAAGTTTTGGTATTTTTCTGAAAAACATCAATTTTTTATGAATAGTGAAACCACTAAGTGGTAGTTAAAGAAACTGATTTTTTTGTTTAAATGAAACTTTGCCACTTCTGTGACTTTATTTTCAAAAATCCGAAATACATGGTTGTCATTAAGAAGTAAAATTTGGTTCAATGAGATTAAAATAATTTTTTGTTGAATAGTAACTTTTAAGTTCTTAATCGCGATTAGAGGTAATTAGTGTAGTTTAAGGTAAAAATAATGTTTTAATAATATGAGATGAGCTTGACACATGTCCTACCCTTATTGGATGTGTCATGGCCGACCAATAAAACTCATTGGTAGATTTTTGGGACCCCATGGAGCCACATGGGTAAGATAAAGACATTAATGCTTTTTATTTAATGTAAAAGTAAAAATGTCACTTACATGAGTTATTTTACTCAAACAATTTTTACATGGGGTTATACAAGTCAGAGTTTTGACTATAAATAGTAATTGGAAAGATAAACATATTTCCTACATCATTGTAGTTTTTTTATAATTTTTAGACATTAAATAAATTAAATTATTTATGACATCATGATGATGCATCGATTACCTCATTGTTTATCGATTTAAATAAAATGAAATCATAATATAAAATCTAAGACCTAAACTTTTCAAAAACCTTTTGGATGAGTATATTTCCAACCCTTATCACCGTAGAATCAAATTATATCAATTTGGGACCTTTTAAATCCAAAACTCGTTTTAAAATAAAGTAACATTTCTTTACTTTCTAAGAGTGCCCCTCCTCTCCTCTTATAAAAGGCCCCCACCTCTACCTCTTTACCCACACTTCAGAAGCATTTGGATCAGCCAACCCCTGACCATTTTGTCTCTCCAAATCCCTATATAACTCTTAGATGCCTCACTTTGGGCAGAAGTCTTCCCAAGGAAGCCTTTGAGCTCAAAGCAAAGGGAGTTACCCGATTTTAAGGTAATGTCTTCACTTGAGTCCCTTTGTTTTATTTTGCTTCTCCAACCTCCTAAACTCTTTTTATTCATTTATTTTGTAACAAATCCAGTATATTAAATATACTAGGATTTTTTTATAAGAAGAATTCGAGCTACACTTACACACACCTGCATCTAATGGTTAAAGAACATACGGTTTCTGTGGATGGCGAATTTCTGCCTCACGAAACGATGATTGTTCAACACTCATATAACACCCTCAGAGGTGGCCATTAAAATGTCACTATATTTATATATTATATATAATATGTTTATGTTTTACTTCAGCTTCTGTATTTTTCATTTATGTCATACCTTTATGGTTTCCATTATGGGTAAACGCGATATCTTTATTTTAGGAAGTGCGGACTACCGCCCCCTCAAAGTGATTTGATTCGTTAATGCCATATGTGGGATGTATAAAGGATGTAATTAATGATTTTATATATTATATTATACTGTAATTATAATATACCATTATATCATTATGATTCCATTTCATAAAATACGAAATAGAAATGAAAGTAGCGTTCATGCGTACGTACGGCTTACCATCTCCATGAACGGTGCATTTCATTTCTTACCTCTAAATGTTATGTAGTATTATAAATGCATGTATATACTGGATATATATGATATATATGATATCTACATCATGATTATAACTCTGGATATAATGGATACATGAACAACTTGTAATTATAAAGAGTTTATTTTTGACTCAAGTACCAATCATCGTTAAAACGACCGTTAATAACTTAAATAATTACATAGTGTTCATGAAATGGTAATAAGTGATATAAAAGGAATAATGAACTTGAAAAAGGTTATTAAGCAACTAGAAATTAACTCAAGTTTATTATTCAGGAGGTTAAAGAATGATCGAGTCAAGTCGGACCCGAGGTATGGGACTTCGTCTCAATATCCTTTAATTGAGGCATATTTTGTTTTATACACAACTTTATTTTATACGGTGTATAAACCCCTTTGATGTTTACATTTATCCAAAATGAATCTTTTTTATACGAAGCGTTTTACTAAATGACAAAAGGGAATGTTTTTGTCGTACATATGCGGTGACAACGACTTCTCCGCCGTCGTGACCATTATTTGAGTTTCGGCTTCCTCTACAAGCCATACATTTTTTTTAAAGAAAAATAAATACCCTGTTTTACTTTTCTTTTATTTTGGTATTGAAAATGGTTTTCATAATGTTTTTATTATATCAATGTGTTGTATTGATATCTTGTGATTGAAATGTGGAAATGTTATGTTTCCTTTATGCATGTTTTATGTGATACGATTATGTTATGGTTCTTGGAAATTGTTTATGAAGACGGGTGGTTCTGTGATAAACTAAGGGCGGGTGAGACCGATATAGCTCTCCAATGCATTGGGTAACGTGAAGGAGTGAAACGTTAAGGTTTCTCCAAAGAGATTTAGGGAATATACTATGATGGGTATTCCAAACGTAACCAAGAGGGTTACTCCCTACGTAAGAATGTTATGAATGCCTCAAGTTACCTTTATGTCTTATGATTTCTATGAATTATTCATGATTTGATGAGGTATGTTAAAGTGCTTATGTTTTGTGGGTAAAGTATGATTTCATTCTTATGTATATATGTACCCATGTTTCCTTTCCATATTTTTATATCCCTTACTGATCTTTTTATGCTCACCCCAAGTTTTTTTTTGAAATTTTTTTCACAGGACATAATGTGGAATAGGGTCAAGGATGGGATCAAGGGAAAGTCATGCTATATAAAACATGGAACTAGACATGCTTCTTTTTAAGAGTTTTTTTATTTTATGGAAACTTAGTAGAAGTGTCTATTTTCTAATCTTTTCAGATTTAATAGTTATGTTCTAATTCTCTAAAACTCTAAACCTGAAAAGATCCTCAATGTGAATTATTCATTTAATTCAATATTAAGTAAGGTTTAAGGCCGGAGCCTTATAGTTGGTATCAGAGGTCGGTTTATAAAACATTAGGAGTTAGAAAATTGTTAAATTATAAGTTATTTTATGGTATGACTGAAATGACATAGCATTTAAATATTACCATGTTGCTTCACCTAAGATATTTCTATGTTCAGAATGGTTTTACGCAGAGGAAACAAAGCAGCTATGTTGGGACGACATCAGGAGGAAGACAACCTTACAAATAAGCAACCTGAGATGGTCAGAATCGGAACTGAACAGTTTTTTGCAGTGATGGAACAGTTGACTCAGGCTATAAATGGTGGTGGTATCCATGCATGAGATCAGTCAGATCAGCCGCAGAGGAACATGTTAGTGGTGGAAAATTTCATGAGGAAACATCCCCCATCATTCAGAGGATCATCTGACCCTGTGCAAGATGAAGGCTGGATTAAAGCACTAGAGAAGATTTTTGATGTCATGGGGTGTTCAAAACATCAAAAGGTTAGTCTTGTTGTTTACTGTTTTGAAGGTGAAGATGATCAGTGGTGGTCGATGGTGAAAAATATCAGGGATAGTGATGAGATTGATGATCTTCACTGGGATTAATTCAAAGGTATGTTTCTTGAGAAATATTTTCTTAAGGTGGTTCATCTTAGGATGGAAAAACAGTTCCTAGAATTGAGTCAGGAGGATGACTCAGTGGATGCTTATGAAGCAAAGTTCACTCGATTGGCAAGGTATGCTCCAAACTTCATACGAGATCTTGATGGTAAAATAAACCATTTTTACTTAGGGTTAAAGCCAAAGTATCTAAGGGCTTTAGCTTCTCGTGAGTTCAAAAGTTATGAAAAACTTGTTCGATGTGCGGAGAAGGTGGAAATGGAATTTTCTGACGATCAGGTGTTCTTTGACAAACGACAGAATAAGAGGTCCAGTTGGCAGGCAAAGGGGAATAATTCATAAAAGAAGTAAGGAGGTAAGAAAACCAAATATCCATCCTATGATAAGTATAGTAAAATGAATCCTGGAGAATGTTTAACCAAGTTTGGAAAGTGCTTTCGGTGTGGTAAGTCATGTCATATTGCTCGTAACTGTAAGGAAGATGATCAAGCAGGCAATGAAAAGTCAGCGGTAAGATGTTTTAAGTGTAATGAAATGGGTCATTATGAAAATGAGTTTCTAATGAAGAACTCAACTGAGGGAAAGCAGCCAGACTACAAGAAGAAAGGGGTGGTGAAATCCTTTGTAACTACTTCCACAGATGTTGGGCCATCGAATGAAGTAGTATTAGCTCCAGGGAGCTCAGTATTTTTCGAAGATTGACTTAAGGTCGGGGTACCATCAGTTGAAAGTAAAAGAAGCAGATGTTCCGAAGACTGTGTTCTGTACTAGATATGGCCATTATGAATTTTTAGTTATGCCTTTTGGGTTAACCAATGCACCTGCTGTATTCATGGACCTTATGAATAGAATTTTCCATGAGTTCTTGGATAAGTTTGTGGTGTTTTTCATTGATGATATTTTGGTGTTTTCTAAAAGTAAAGAGGGGAATGAAAGACATTTAAGGGTTATTTTGAAAACCTTAAAAGAAAAGAAATTGTATGGGAAATTCAGAAAGTGTGAGTTTTGGTTGCCACAAATTTCTTTCCTTGGTCACATTGTTTCTAAAGATGGGATAACTGTTGATCCTGCAAAAACAAAGGTTGTTGAAGAATGGCCAAGACCCACAAATGTAACAGATATTCGAAGTTTCCTTGGTTTGGCAGGCTATTACTGAAGGTTTGTTAGAAATTTTTCACGGTTATCTATTCCAATGACTAAGCTAACTCCGAAGGGTGTTAAGTTTATCTGGACAAAAGAATGTGATGATTGTTTTCAGGAACTGAAAAGAAGATTGGTGAATGCTCCAGTTTTGGCACTACCATCTAGGAATGGGGAGTTTGTTATATATAGTGATGCTTCATTGAAAGGACTTGGTTGTGTCCTAATGTAGAATGATCAGGTAATTGCTTATACTTCACGACAGTTGAAAACTCATGAGGTAAATTACCATACACATGATTTTGAATTAGCTGCTGTAGTTTTCTCTCTAAAAATTTGGAGGCTTCATTTGTATGGAATAAAGTGTGAAATATATACCGATCATAAAAGTTTCAAGTATATATTCACTCGGAAATAATTGAACATGAGATAGAGGAGATGGATATAATTAATCAAGGATTATGATTGTACAATTCATTACCATTCGGGAAAAGTGAATAAAGTGGCTGATGCTTTGAGTCGAAAAAGTAATGATTCATTAGCAATGTTTTGTTTGGAACGTGATCCTTTGGTTAAGGATTTGATGAACTTTGGCATTGAAGTTATTGATGCAGGATGTCCTTCTGTTTTGTTTCAGGTATCAGTGAAATATTCGCTATCAAACAGAATTAAGCAAGCACAGAAGCAAGACAGTGAGTTGTAGAAAAAGGTAGTGCTAGTTCAGAAAGGTAAGTTGCCTAAATTCATCATTGATAATGATTGTGTTTTGAGATTTGGGAAGATATTGTGTGTGCCTTGTGATTCAAAGTTAAAGAGAGAGTTGTTATGTGAAGCTCATAGTTCTCTGTTTTCAGTTCATCCTGGTAGTAATATGATGTATAGAGATCTGCGGGAGTATTACTGGTGGGATGGAATGAAAAGAGATATTGCTGATTTTACTGTGAAGTGTTTGACATGTCAACAGGTTAAAGCAGAGCAGCAGTTACCGAAAGGGATGCTTTAGCCTTTACCAGCACCAGAGTGGAAATGGGAAAATATATCCATGGACTTTGTTGTGGGATTACCGAAGACATCTCGAGGTAATAATGCAATCTTGGTTATTGTTGATCGGTTGACTAAATCTGCTCATTTACTTGCTATATGAGATACTTTTTCCCTAGATCAAATTTCCCATTTATACCTTAAAGAGATAGTCAGGTTGCATGGAGTTCCTCTCTCCATTGTATCTGATCGTGATCCCAGGTTTACTTCTAACTTTTGGAAAGGCCTTCAGAAGTCGTTGGGTACTGAATTAAATTTTAGTATAGCTTTTCATCCTCAATCAGATGGGCAGTCAGAACGAATGATCTAGACTTTGGAAGATATGATACGTGCTTATTCGATGGATTATCAGGGAAGTTGAGACCAACATATTTCTTTGGATGAGTTTTCTTATAATAACAGTTTTCATTCCAGTATACAGATGGGACCATTTGAGGCATTATATGGGAAGCAGTGTCGAACTCCAGCTTTTTGGGATGAAGTGGGTGAAAGGAAGCTGATGGGACCAGAATTGGTAGAAGTGATGGCAGAAAAAGTTCAGCTGATATAGAAACACATGAGAACAGCTCAGAGCAGGCATAAGAGTTATGCGGACAATAGGAGGAAGGGTCTCTCTTTTGAGGTAGGTGATTATGTTTTTCTCAAAGTATCACCATGGAAAAGTGTGATGTGATTTGGTAAGAAAGGAAAGCTGGCTCCAAGGTTCATTGGACCATATGAAAATCTGTAGAGAGTTGGATTAGTTTCATATCGAGTGGCTTTACCTCTGAGTTTATCTCAGGTACACAATGTTTTTCATGTTTCGATGCTGAGAATGTACATGCCAGATCCATCTCATGTTTTGAGTCCAGAGGTAGTTCAGCTGGAAGAGAACCTATATTATGAGGAACAATCGGTCCAGATTCTTGATCATAGGGAGAAAGTGTTACGGAATAAGGTGATTCATCTGGTAAAGGTTTTTTTGGAAAAACCACATGATTGAAGAGGCAACATGGGAATCTGAAAATGCAATGAGGGATAAAAACCCCCACTTATTCGATAAGTAAATAAATTGCGAGGACGCAATTTTCTAAAGGGGGTAAGGATGTAACATAACAAGTAAGTAATGAATAATATATATTTTTATATATTTCTATTAATGAATTAGATAGTGTTTTAGAGGCTTAAAATGAAAATAAATCCAATCTTAAGCATGGAATACACTAATATTTTTAAAAGATTATTTTACTGCCTTTTAATGGCAAACCATTTTTAAATATATCTTTTGATAATTTTATAAGCTATGTTTTTCAAAATAAACTTATTCTTTATGATTGGGAAATCAAAATTTACTGTGTGAATTTTTGGTATTTTTTCGATAAAGTTCATTTTTTTAATGAATAGTGAAAAATGTTGCATTTTAATTTAAAACCTCTTTTTAATATAATTTATTTATATGATTAGATTATCTTTTGAACTGGTTTTAAAGTGAAATTAGAATATATTTTTACCATTTAATCCAATGGTGGTCATTGGAATCAATTTCACTTTGAAATAGGACTTAAACTTGTGTCAATCTTTTGATACATATTGTTTCATAAAAACACGCTATTTGTCATGACAGCGGGAATTAATTATTAAATTAATTAATGTAACTTATATGATTTGAATTTTTTAAAATATAAATAATTTTTTTATTTAGAATATCAAATATAGCTTAGGGTGAAGTTTTGGAATTTTCTGAAAAACTTCAATTTTTGATGAGAGTGAAACCACTAAGTGGTAGTTAAAGAAACTGATTTTTTTTGTTTAAATGAAACTTTGCCACATCTGTGATTTGATTTTCAAAAATCTGACATACATGGTTGTCATTAGGAAGTAAAATGTGGTTCAATGAGATTAAAATAATTTTTTGTTGAATAGTAAATTTTAAGTTCTTAATTGCGATTAGAGGTAATTAGTGTAGTTTAAGGTAAAAATAATGTTTTAATAATATGAGATGAGCTTGAAACATGTCCTACCCTTATTGGATGTGTCATGGCCAACCAAGAAAACCCATGGGTCGATTTTTGGGACCCCATGGAGCCACTTGGGTAAGATAAAGACATTAATGCTTTTCATCTAATGTAAAAGTAAAAATGTCACAAACATGAGTTATTTTAATAAAACAATTTTTAAATGGGGTTATACAAGTCAGATTTTTTTACTATAAATAGTCATTGAAAATATAAAAATATTTCATAAATCATAGTATTTTTTATAATTTATAGACATTAAATAAATTAAATTATTTATGACATCATGATGAAGCATCGATTACCTCATTATTTAACGATTTAAATAAAATGAAAAGATAATGTAAATTCTAAGACCTACACTTGTCAAAAACCTATTGGATGAGTATATTTCGAACCCTTATCACCTTATACTCTAATTATATCAATGTGGGACCTTTTAAATCCGAAAATAATTTTAAAATAAAGTAACATTTATTTACTTTCCAAGAGTGCCCCTCCTCTCCTCTTATAAAAGGTCCCCACCTCTACCTCCTTACCCACACTTCCAAAGCATTTGGCTCAGCCAAACCCTGCACATTTTGTCTCTACACATCCCTATATAACTCTTATAAGCCTCACTTTGGGCCGAAGTCTTCCCAAGGAAGCCTTTGAGCTCAAACCAAAGGGAGTTACCCGATTTTAAGGTAATGTCTTCACTTGAGTCCTTTTATTTTATTTTGCTTCTCCAACCCCCTAAACTCTTTTTATTAATTTCTTTTGTAACAACTCCAGTATCTTCAATATACTAGGATGTTGTTATAAGAAGAATTATAGCTACACTTACACACATCTACATCTAATGGTTAAAGAACATACTGTTTCTTTGGATGGCGAATTTCTGCCTCACGAAACGATGATTGTTCAACACTCATATAACACCCTCAAAGGTGGCTATTAAGATGTCACTATATTTATATATTCTAAATAATATGTTTATGTTTTACTTAAGCTTCTGTATTTTTCATTTATGGCATACCTTTATGGTTTTCATTATGGATAAACGCGATATCTTCATTTTAGGAAGTGCGAACTACCGCCCCCACAAAGTGATTTGATTCGTTAATGCCATATGTGGGACGTATAAATGATGTAATTAATGATCTTATATATGATGTTATACTGAAATTATAATATACCATTATATCATTATGATTCCATTTCATAAAATATGAAATAGAAATGAAAATAGTGTTCATGCGTACGTACAGCTTACCGTCTCCATGAATGGTGCATTTCATTTCTTACCTCTAAACGTTATGTAATATTATAAATTCATGTATATACTGGATATATATGATATATATGATATCTACATCATGAGTATAACTCTGGATATAATGGATACAAGAACAACTTGTAATTATAAAGAGTTTATTTTTGACTCAAGTACCAATGATCGTTAAAACGACCGTTAATAACTTAAATAATTACATAGTGTTCATGACATGGTAATAAGTGATATAAAAGGAATAATGAACTTGAAAAAGGTTCTTAAGAAAGTATAAATTAACTCAAGTTTATTATTCAGGAGGTTAAAGAATGATCGAGTCAAGTCAGACCCGAGGTATGGGACTTCGTCTCAATCTCCTTTCATTGAGGCATATTTTGTTTTATACACAACTTTATTTTATACGGGGTATAAACCCCTTTGACTTTTACATTTATCCAAAAGGAATATTTTTTATACGAATCGTTTTACTAAACAACAAAAGGTAATGTTTTTGTCATACATATGCGGCGACAACGACTTCTCTGCCGCCGTGACCATTATTTGAGTTTCGGCTTCCTCTACAAGCCATACATTTTTTTGAAAGAAAAATAAATACCTTGTTTTACTTTTCTTTTATTTGGGTATTGAAAATGGTTTTCATAATGTTTTTATTATATCAATGTGTTTTACTGATATCTTGTGATTGAAATGTGGAAATGTTATGTTTCTTTTATGCATGCTTTATGTGATACGATTATGTTATGGTTCTTGGGCATTGTTTATGATGACAGGTGGTTCCATGATAAAATAAGGGCGGGTGATCCCGATATAGCTCTCCAATGCATTGGGTAATGTGAAGGAGTGAAACATTAAGGTTTCTCTGAAGAGATTTAGGGAATATACTATGATGGGTATTCCAAACGTAACAAAGAGGGTTACTCCCTACGTAAGAATGTTATGAATGCCTCAAGTTACCATTATGTCTTATGATTTCTATGATTTATTCATGATTTGATGAGGTATGTTAAAGTTCTTATGTTTTATGGGTAAAGTATGATTTCATTCTTATATATATATGTACCCATGTTTCCTTTCCATATTTTTATATCCCTTACTGAGCTTTTTATGCTCATCCCAAGTTTTTGAAATGTTTTTCACAGGTCAAGGGTAAGGTACATGATATGATGATAGTGTCAAGGAAGTGTCAAGAAAGAATCCATGTTTTATTTTAAATATGTTTCCATTGATGGTAAAAATTAATACTATCTTATATGTAACCACTTTGTTTAAATGTGGAATGTAATGCATGTTTTATGATCTAATTCTCTAAAACTCTAAACCTGAAAATATCCTCAAGGTGTAATCTTGTAATAACACAAGATTAAGTAATGTTTATGGCTGGGGCCTTATATATGTAAATATATATTTATATATTGTCCATAAAAGTAGTTATTTTTTACTATATATATATAAATACTATCCAGAAACTGATTCTGGATTATAATATCCATGGATAGTGGTAAGGGTCTCATAGAAGGCCTAGGGATTGTATTCTAGGGTGTCATGAATCATATGGTTGACAATTTCCTTATATCACATTAAGTGATGACATATCTGGTTATCACATTTAATTAGGGATTTCAGGCCCATGTGTCACATTTAATTAGGGATGCGAATAAGACATATAATAATTCATTATATGGTCTATACATGTGTATCACATTATAGTAGGGTCACCATGCTCATATTTAACTAGTAATTAGGGATACCATTCACATATATCACAATAAATTGGTTTCTATTCTAGATATTCATGAATTATATGGGACTCCAAGACTATATATCGCTAAATATGGGGATCCATGCACAATTATCACATCTATGTGTGATACTATGACCACACATAATATTAAATTATAAATAATGGGAATTCTTTAATACAATTCAAGTGATGAATAAAAACTCATTTAAAATATGATTTAACTAATTTTCATATTTCTTATTCATAAAATACTCCTGTGAATTTTCAATCGCATTTAATCCCATTTAATTGAAGGTATTCATTACATATATGACCAAATACAAGTCCACATATAGGGTTTTTAGGTTGTGTGACCATTTAAATGTTCAAGGGAAACATATAAACACAACCAATGGTGTAGATCATGTCATGTTGGGAGACAAATAACAAAATAAATGGCTATATTTGTATTTTCAAACATATTTAAAAATTTAGTTAAAAGAATATTATAATTTAAGTGAACTCATGGAATGTAGGTCATGATACCTAATGTTGAGTGTTATAAAATTACTCAAATATGGATAAATTTACAAGATCACATAACATAGGTTATTATGTGAGACATCATCTATTATCATCTTCAGATTTGATGTGGACTTGGACAAATTAGAAAATAGATAAATCCCCTAAAATGGATAAAAAAATAATACCCCTAACGGTAAGATAAATGAGGGAAAAATAATATTATTTAAGATATTATAGTCAGTTATCCAACACAACTTATGGAAAAGGAATCATATTCCAAATGAATAAGGAGGCCCAAGTCCTAGCATGGAGACGAATAAGGGTTTCTTAATCATGTCATCTTCTTTGAAAATGAGAATAGAAGAGTAGTTTTATTTTTTAAGTAATGTAGTGGAAAAAATAATTTCTCGTATCCATTATAGGGTGAAGAATGTTTTCAACCCATGTTCCAGTCATGCACCCTTACCGACTAAGTGGAACTAAGGGTGAGGATAGGGTGAGCATTTTGGTCAAACTATGTTCAACTAATGTTCTATACTACACACCCTCTGAAATTTTATGAATAATCATGTGGCATGGGATACATTCTCTATAAACACTTGGAAACCCTTGACATTTCACTACATATCCCCACATAATATTACTTAATTATGTTATAAAGGCCTCGTGTATTAAAAAAACCATGAATCCAATCATATTATTTTAAATTAGGTTTATATAAGAACCTAAAAAGTCCTAAACAACCCTAAAATGTCCCTCATTCACATTATATCATCAATATGAAAAGAAAGATATATTTATTCAACAATAAAGGGTCTATTACTATTTATTAAAAACTTGATATTATAACCCATTATGGGCTTATAATGGAACAATATGTTCTTGGTTAAAAATGGATTAACTCATCCTTGGATTTTAACAAAACTATCCATAGATATTAACATTGTCCAAGAACCATATCAATAATAAAATACCTAGATAATTAATATCATCCCAAAATCATTTATATTACATTAATTTTTTATAATGTGATTAAATAATGGAAGAGAAACTTTTTCCATATTAATATCACTAAAACATGATTAACCAGTGTAAAAAAATAGGTTCCATAACATTTTCATTGATTAAATATTAATATTTTGAAAAGAAAATGGATCCATAAAAAATATTTCAAACGTTATTATGAAATGGAAATGAAATTAATCCAATAAAAATACCCTCAAAACTACTTTAACTCATAGAATAGAAAGCAGATACATAACAATATCATTGAAACCTGATTAACTAGTGAAAAAGAATTGGGTTCCATGTCAATATCTCTAGAAAATTAATAGATCCTAAGAATGAATTATAATGATATCACTTAAAAATATCCTCATTTCATCATATATAAAGTCAAATGTTTTTTACAATGTTGAACAGAAATACCATTAAATGATCATTAGTTTTTTAGGAAAATAATCTTTTCTTTTTGAAAATAACAATATATAACTAAAAAATAAACATATATTTTAAATATAAATTTCATTAAAAATAACATTGAAAAAATATAATTATAACATCAAGAAAAATAATATAAATAATTGTAGTAATGGAAATTAACCTAAAAAATATTTAAAACTGACATTATTTTAAAAACATTTTAAACAAAAGGATTCAAAAGATACCCATTTAAAACCCATAATAAAGTATACTATTAAATAATTTCAAAATAAGCTTAATAATAATGTAATATTTATTTATGAAAACATTAATTTTTAGAAAATAACATTTTAGAAAACATTTTAAAAATGGATATGGAAGACAAAGATAACCATGCAAAAAAATACATGATTATTATCAAATAAAAAAGTAATTATTATGGTTTCAAATATCTATAATGGAGAAAATTTAAATTAAATATGTGAAAAAAATTCAAACAAAATTTACAGTAAAATAGTTGTAATTCAATAAAATAATATGAAATTATTTTCTCTAAATAACCTAGAACATAAAAATCCCCAATGAAAAGAGATTGTATCCTAATTCCTTTCATCATTGTAAACCCTACAGTTATACTGACCATGGCAGAATAACATGGAATGATACTATACATATGTTGAACATAAGGTGTCTCATGATATAAGATGTCAATGGGAAGTAAATACACTTTAAAATTTAAAAATGAATGTACGTTCATATTATACATGTATTTTTAAAAGTAACATATTTTGAGATGACTAACCCTTATAAAGAATAAACAATTTAATATTAAAATTAATCGACGAGTTTATTCTATATATAAAATTAAAATCCTTATAAAAAATTGGAAATAAAATAAAATAAAATCGTAATTCATTAAATACTTTATCAATGAATATCAAACCTAATGAATAATAAATATAACCCAATGAAAAAATTGTAGTTTTGAAATTCTTTACCATGTTGTATCATTCAATTTAAATCCATGTGGGTGAAATAATTCATATTGAAATTTAAAATAGTCTGATTTTTGAAGGATTAATTTTATTATATGTAATTTTGAATTATATAGACTATATAAAATAACATAAGTGCATTATAATAAAATATGACTCCATGAAATTAAATTGATACAAAATCACTTATTTCTTTGGTAATATCTATATCAATACCCCATAAAATATTTAACTTCATATGGATGTTTAAATACCAATAATTATTATTCAAAGAACCATAAAATATTTTTCAATTAATTTATATACAATAAACAATACAAACTGGTGATGAATATGACATATGTATCACAAAAAAATGAGGCAAGAAACCCTTATCTAGGGTTTGACATCATTCGTAATTATAAAAACATAGAGTATAATAATATTATTTAATTATTTAATTTATTATGAAGTTATTATATGTTATTAAATTATACTATAATAATTAATTTTATTAATTATTAATGAGATATTGAAATAGTTAATCAGTTAAGGCGATGTCAGGTTTTTTGAGGTCATTTAGATCATTGTTTTAGAAAGGCTTTAATGTACTTAGTATTATAAAATTGGAAAAATTTCACATATAAATAATAATAATCATGAAATCATTATCATATTTATCCATAAATTATACTTTTAACACCAATAAAGAAATATGGTTCTGAAAAATGGATTATTATGTGATCATTGAGATAGTAGATCGTGCGTATGCGTGAGTAATGTTTTCGTTGTTCAATGGTCATTATTGAAAAAGGAATTTATTATTTTATATTTATAGAAATATAATAATATAATAAATACCATATTACTTATTTAAATATTTCCTTACAAATCATCCATGTCACTTAGTGATTAAAAAACAGTCAAGTCGCTTCATGGAGGTTGTAGTCCACACATACACATGGACATCTTTATCATGTTCTAGTGTATGAAATAAAATGAAATATTATATACTCATATTTATAAATATTTACTCAACATCACATTTATGTAACTTTTATCAAATATGTTCATTAAATGTATTCTTATAACCTTCCATGTAAAAGGTGAGTGAAAAAAATCACATCACTTCTTGTGGCGGTAGTTCATCATACACATGAGAGAGATTATTGTGTCCCCCATATTGTTGAAATTAGAAAATTATATACTATATCATAACTAATAATGTATAAATATGATAAATATTTATATACTTTAAATACGTAAATATAAAATTTGTTGAGAGGTGATGAAACAAAATGATTGACAGTGGTTCGTGAAGTAGTAATTCATCATACACACGAATGATAATTTCATATCCCATTTGATGTGAGTGGAAATATATTTATATTATGAAATTAAAAAAATAAATTCATAATATATGGTAGATAATAGTATTATTATATATGTATAATTGAATAATTGATTACGGTGGTGGAAGAAGAAATAAAATTAAACTTTTTGGTTAAGCACATTACCTCTTACTTAGACGAAAACCTTTTGTATGATCTGAAATCCTTCATCAGATGGATTAATAATAAAAAAAATGCTCTGTAATATAGATAGGGAATAAGGGAAGTGAATATTTTTAAAAAAATTTATCCATATTTATTTTATGGTGTGTATAAGATGAAAGAGGGGTGGGCTTTTATTTGTGAGGTGACTATAACACTTGATATATTTGAAAAGAAGAAGGTGTGGCAACATTTTTCACCTAAAATTGACCAAAAATAAAAATTATTGACATAAATATATTATAAAGAGATTAAATTGAAATAATATATATTTTAGAAAATCTTTTATTTTATTTTAACTCATGTTGTTTTAGTATTACCCATGGTAAACACGTTTCCACCTAAACTATTGTAATTAATTTTAACTATTTTCAATATAAATTTTGGTAAAAAAACTAATTTTTAGCTTATTATACATTATATATTATTTTGATTATAAATATTGATTCTATTTTACTAAATTAAATTTAATATTGTGGAAAAACTTATTTTAAAATTAAAATTGAAGACTTTATGAAAAATAATATATTCAAGAAGTATATTTATCAATAAAAATATGACTTAATAATAACTCTATGAATTGTAATTATAATTATTTCAAAAATATAAATATTCATAGATACATATTTTATAAATTTAATGTTATTTATTTCTCAACAATTGTTATAATAAATAATTAAAATTATAAATAGTATGCACTTTAGAATTTTTTAAAAATCATCATTTTAAAAATAAAAATAAACTTATACTAAAATATAAGAGGTTGTTGATTAAAAAAATACGTATTAATTATATCTAAATAATACATATTATTTTAAAAGAATGGGGTTGAATGCTTGTATATTATTTAAATCAATGACCTCTTTCAATCTAGGTAGAGGGAGACCCATTACATAGCCTGAAGGCCAAATACTAAGAGTTCTGAATTCAAGGCCTGAAAGCCCCTTTTTTTGCCCAAAGAGCACTTTGGTGAATAGTACCACTACATTAACCGTGTTGCTGTAGTTTTTTATTTAGTACCACCACCGCTATAGTTCCTGCTACATTGCCACCGCCGCTACAGTGTTACCACTACTACAGTGATGCTATAGTGAGCTACTACAGTGCTGCTACAGTATCTCGGAAATTAGTCCCTGTCCGGATTTGATCCTGGGTGTTTTGGATGCCAAGAAAGAGCTTTTAACACTTGGTTATTGGATCTTTGGCATAAACAATACATATGAAACTGTAAAATATATTCCAAAAATAACGTGACTTTTAAATTACATTATTTTTTTTAAATTAAATGATAGTTTTACAAAAATACCTATTTTTAACTATTCACTGAAAAAACATTTTTTTATAAAAATATGAAATTATAATCCTAATTTATATTTTATTGGATGATATGAAAAATATGTTTTTTTCAACAAAAAAGTCAAAATCTCTTAAAATTTATTATAATAATTTATCAAATAATAATAATTTTTTGAATAAAACCTTATTTTTGATGAATAAAATTACTATACTAAAAATTGATTTATTATTTACTAATAATTTCAAATAATAATTACTTTGAGAAGTAAATATATATATATTTCATTAATTATTTAATAATATTCATAAATTAGTTTTTAATTTATGGGTTATAATAATCATATATATTTTAGTTTATTTAATATCATCATGGCTTGTCAAATATGATATCAGATGTAATGTTATTCTTTTAAAATCTAGAGGTGATATATCCCCCCTTAATAAATTTAATCATAATTATTTTTAATTTATATCAATAATAAATTAAACTATTTTATGGAAATATATTTTTTCAAACCCATATCATATATTATATTAATGAAATATCCTCTTAATGAAAGAGAAAATGAAGTATGAAGGTATTTTATAATAAAACATACTAGGATTCAAAAAAGGAATAAATTGGTGCATGTGATAACATGGAAATGGAATAAAAAAAATAAATCCAAAATAATGATGGTGACCGTTACTAATAATTGATTTCAAGAATGTTAATGATCATGAGAATGTCAACAAATATAGGAAAAACATCCAATATTGTGTGAAAAGGGTCTTTGATTTCATCATAAATGATAAAAAATGGATTTTTTTTATTAGATATCTGTTTACTAGGATTAGATAATTACCTACCATCCAGAGTAATAAAATAAGGAAATGTACTTACATGATAAGTTAGAATTCAGTCCTTTAAATATTTTTTAACACAATTCCATTATTATCACTAAGCGGTGAGTATTCAAGATTAATTTTTGATGCCCAGAGCACTAAAATAAACAATTATAGGACCACATGACCTTGTAATGGTAAATCTAGCTATTCTATTTCTATGTAGACACTATCTTAAACAAAAATGGTTATCACATGATAATATTATTCTGAATCATTAATCGACCTTTATATGATTAAATATTACATTGATCAAAAAATTCTATAGTAATAACCAATGTTAACACTATATTATTCCATATATAAATGAACTTATATGCCAAATAACCTTGATAAAATCAACCTGAAATATTTTTAACCGCAAAGGTAATATCATTCCGTTCATCGTACAATTCGAAAAATATAATGATATTATTGTAAAATAATATTAATCACTTATTCACTATATCATTTCTCAGTCCCATGATTATATATATAACAAAACATTTTTCCCATAATTACTTAAATATCCATGAACATATAAATACTAAAATTTATCATTAACTTTGAAATTTTGTGGAAAAAATGTTTTTGATTTATTAACATTAAACTGAACATATACATAATATTTTACTAACAAAATATCTGCATATGTATCATTATTCACTTTATTATCTCTTCACATAAAAAGATAAAATGGGTTTCTAATACCTTTTTACATATGATCATCTTTAATCATAGATAATAATGATGGTATACATTAATTTTTTTATAAAATAATATAAAAAATTCTAGCTGTTGGTGTTATCCATACTAGCTCTAATTATAACTATAATAGCCTCGAACTCACTCTCTTGAATATGATTCTAAAAACATAAATAATATATTTCTATATTTTTAATTGATAAATGTGAATGCATTTTTTTCATCCAAACCATAAATAAACTAAATTAAATAATGTATTACCAATATACCCATGTACTTTTTAGGTTTATAGTTTTATTGAATTACGAAAATATCATATATAAATAACACCCATGTCATAAGGTGAGTGTTCCTCCCACTGAACCCATATTTCATTATTTCATATTATGTCTCCAGAATCTTCCTCGAAAATCATCAAAATATATTCGTTTCTAGAAACAAAAATTTTTATCATCATTACTCATAACATAGAGAATATGAAACATAAGAAGTGTGAGATAAAATGTTCAGTAAAGTTAAACATAGATAGTAAAAAATTAATTTCACCATTGAGTATAATATAATAATAAGGTTGTGATGAAATAATCTATGTTCTTGGGAATAACATATGATAAATCTTACCCATAAAATTTGATCAAAAAATATGTTGCAAGGAATTAGTCATTAAAAAATAACGAATCATCATAATTCATAATAATGATCCATGTGATAATAATCTTGATTAAAGGAAACATTTATATCCCACAACAATAATAAAGAACACAATTTTGGTATCATGAAGCATTATATTTATAAGATTATTACATATGGAATAACTAGTATGGTTTACATCCATCTCCAGAGTTCCCAATTCCTTTGAGGGATATCATAGTCCAACCAATCCTTGGGTTATCATGAAACAACCCTTCCTTGGTCAATATCATAACCATGTATCCATGGTTTAAAATAGAACCACCCATATTTGGTTTATAAAAGAACCACCCATCACTATGTTATAACAGAAAATCCCATTGTTATAAATAACTTCCAATAACAATATAATTTCAAAAGTTCAATGATAAATCATTTCATTATAAACTGATTGAATCAAAATTATTTTTTTAAAACATTATTAACCAATGAAAAATAAATTGGTTCTACAATAATCTCCTTAAAACATTATTACACTATCCAAAATAATTGGGTTCCATAAAAATATCATAAAAAATGATTATCCATTGGAATATAAATGAATTCTATAATAATCACTCTACTACATGATTATCCTGTGAGAAAAATAAGCATCATATAAATATCATTAATACGTGATAAACTTGTTGGAAAGAACCATGTTCCAAAAAAATATTTTTGAAACATGATTAACCTCTAGAAAATAAATGGGTTCCATGAAAATCTTTTTGAAATAATACTAATGCATCCAAATAATTATTTTTTGATGGTATCATTAAAAAATATCCACATTTGATCATTTGAAACAATAATGATTATTGATGTTCGTGAATAAAAATTTCAATAAAATAATATTAAAACCATTATTTAAGAAAATAAATATTTAAATTTTAAAATTAGGTTTAAAAATTAAAAATTCACCGAATATTAAAAAAATATAAATTTTTCAAAAAATTCATAGAATACTAAAAATAACCATCAATTAAATAAATGGATATTATTGGGGAAAATATGTTTTTTTCAAAAATGAAAAAAATAAACATTCTTTTAAAATATTCTGAAAAATTTAGTCAAAAGATACCCTTTTGGATTGAATTTGGAATATCCCCTTTAAAATAATTTAAAATAAGGTATGTAATCATGTAATAATTCTTTCGAAAGTAATTTTTATTAGAAATGAAATTTTTTGGAAACATTTATCAAATTATGTATATTAAAGTAAAATATACCCAACTTAAAATAATATGGATGATTAGTATTGCTTAGAATTGATTTTCTTGATTATCCATCAATCAATAAAAGATGAAATTGAAATTAAACATGTGATCCAAATTCATAACCAAAATATATTAAGATAGATGTGGTAAAAAAAATAATATCACATTATTTCGTCAAAAATAATCTTGAACATAAATAATCCAAATATAAAATATATTTTGACACAAATTTATTTCAATTTGTTATCTGTTCAATAATAATCCCAAAGAATGAATAAAAATATTTGAATATCATAAAAATAAGGATTAATATTATATAACCTGTAAATGGGAATTTTATACACCTCTATGAAGAATTTAAGTTTATATAAAAGATGTATGCCTCGATGAACTAGAATATAATATGAATAATCCTTACAAGAAATTAAAACATTGTATTTAGTAATTAATAAATGAATTGATTGTGTATATAAAATTTAAATCCATATAAAAATAGTGTAAATATAATGATATATAATCATAAGTCATTTCACACATAATCATAGAATATCAAATACAATGATGATGTTTTATAAGAAAATCAAAAGAAATCGATTTATGAAATTCAATACCACTTAGTAACATTCAATTCAAATCCCATTGGATGAACTTATTTAAATTGGAACTTGACATATCATGAATAATGAATTATTCATGATATTAAAAGTAAATGATACTGTATATACACTATATGAATGAAATTAGGTACATGAAAGTAAAATATTTCTTAATGAATGTAAATTGTAATGAAATACCATATTGAATAAGTATTATCTAGATCAAGACCCCCTAAAATTGACATCATCATATTGATTTTTAATTCTAAATATTTTGGTCTTAATAATAATAAACTAAAGGAATGTTAATTATATATATTATGAAATAATAAAGTGGTGAATATGGAATATATCTCTCAAAATTAAAGAACAAAGTGAGATAAGAAACCCTTACATAAGTCATCGCACCTTTAATATGGGTTAAAACATCTTTTATAACAAGATTATATAAATTATTTTATTTATAATAAGTAATTATAGTTTTAATACCATAGAATTAGAAAATTTCATTTATTTATTTTTAACAACATATTTACTTTTTTAGTCCGTTAATTACACAATGTGTGTTTTGAGGAAATATGGTTCATTATATGTAGATGGATTTAGTCGTTTGACTATAGTCAAGGTGGTCATTTTTTTGACATCTTTATAAATAAAATAATGAATAAATTAATCTTTTTTATTGATCAAGTATACTTTTAAATAAATTTTAGAAATATTGTAATTCAAAATGAACAACATTATGATAATGAAGATGGTAGGTCATACACATACATGTGTACCATTTCTATATTAAATAATCATTATGTAATGAAGGTATGTATTATATAATCTTAATATAATTTTAAATCTATCATATATAATATATCATATCTTTAAATATAATTACATATATAATACATCTAATTTTCTGATGAGAAAATAACCACATCTTTTCATAGAGGTAGTAGGCTACATGCTCTCACAAATACTGTTATATCTTTTCAATGTATGCATGAAGATGATATATTTTAATTTTAGAATGATATATTTATAATAAATATACTAATAATTTCAATTATTTTACATATATTTAGTAACAAAGTCTTTATTACCTTCATAGGATAGTGGTCATGAAAAATGAACAGTATCTCTTCATGAAGAGGTAAGCTGTCATAGACACGGGTGACATTATCATCTCCCCCAGAGATTAGAATTCCTGAAGTTACATGTGATATAATATATCTATAAGTATATATATATTATTAGTATCATATATAATCTTCATATCCTTCATCTTAACAAGATGTGAGTGGTGATGGTGTAAAATGAATGACATCGGTTCATGGGGAGGTAATCTACCTTACAAATGATGTATGTTATCTTATACCATTTTAGGAAAGAGGATATAGATTTTAGTTAATCAATTAAAATAAATATATATCATTACATGGGATATACTATTAATATTATATATATATATATATATAATAAAATTTTATGGTCATATTAGAAGATATTAAATATAAATGTTTGGCCATACATGATAAGGCTTTTTAAGACAACCTCTTTATATAATGCACAAAATACTTTATATGATGGATATATAATCAAGATAAGATCAATAGAAATTTTTAAATTCTTAATCAAAGAATTTTTTGAGGTTTTATTGATGCTATGATCATTGGGTATTTTAAGAGGATAGGAATGAAGGTGGACTTTTATATGTGACGTGAATGAAACACTTGTAATTTGTGTAAAGAAAGATGCTTACCCACATTTTTCACATGAAAAAATAAGAAAATGGAGCATTATCAACAAATAAATATGATATGTTCAATATATGGCTATTAAATAGGTTTTTTAAATGAGATTATGTTAGTGTAACCTTTATCTCTTTTGTTTAACCCCATATTAAACATGTTTTCACATTTTTTATTATAATTAAATTTTACTAATTTTGATATTCATTATGTTAAAAATTTTAATAGATCATAACAGATAATATATATTATTTTGATTAAAAATATTTAATCCATTTTATATATTTAAATTACAAATTTTCTATAATTTAATTTAACTTTAAACCCGCAATTATAATGAAATTGCAGGTTTTCCTGAATTTTATTTTCAATGAAAAAGATGATTTTATGTTCACTAAATAAAAATTAATAATAAATATATAAATTACTATATATATATATATTTATCTATAATTTATATATTACAATAAAAATACTTATAAATTTCAGTTTTTTTATTATCTAAAAAGTAGAAACATTGTTCTCTTTAAATAGTTTTAATGGAAATCGTGTTTTTAAATGAAAAAATAATCAGAAAATAAAATACAATATGAAGAAGATTAAAAAGAAATTATGTGGTTTAAATATAAAAAATTAATAATTGTTTCATTAATTCATATTAAATACACAATGGTACTTTTAAATTACGTAATTTATTTTAATGTTGTTTATGTTTTTACAAAAAAATTGTATTTTTTTGTATTCACAGAAAAATAAATTTATTTTGAAATTTACCAATATTTAGCCCTATATTAATTTTCATTTGATGAATTCAAAAATTAATTGCATTATATAAAATAAATATAAGAAAAATAAATAAATTAACTGTTGTATGTTCTAAAAAAGTAACACATTTCATTTAAAAATATATGTGATGTATATAATTAACATACAATAAATAATTTATTATTTATAAAGGATATATAAATAAATTTATGGTGGGTATTAAATTTATATATATTTTTTTAATTTTATTATAATATTTGTACACTCTCTTTTATTAGATAGGTTATAATAGTATTATAATTAACTTATATATTAAGATTAGGATGGTATAGAAAATAACATATCGAGCATGATGTTTTTATTTTAAAATCATAAGGTACTATAGTTTTCTTATACTAAAAATTTTAATAGACTCCCACTTACACTAGTTCCCACTAAATGATTACTAGTTATCTATGACATGATAATTTTTTTAGATATGGTTGTAGCTACAAGGCCTACCATGTTCTTATTTCTATTTTTCTTAATATGACATAATTCATTGAGGAAATCCAATAAATATTGATATCACAAAGTAATTATCTTGTTTACACTATCATATAATTAATATATTTTATGAAACTATTTCATATTACACAATTTTTCTAAAAATCAACTTATAATGCATTTAAATCCAAAGAATACATTATATTATGACGAAATGTAATCCAACAGTTGTAATATATTTTTTAGAGTATTACATTAACTGTATTTTGATATTGTACAAATATATATAAATGAAGAATATCTTGTATCCCCTTGAAAATTAATATTCAAAAATATCCAAATATAGGAATCTGATATACTTTAGTCATCCAATGTATTATAGGATATATTTATAGTCCATATTATGGAATTTTGTGGGTGTTTCTTGATAAATTCTTTATTTTCTTTAAACATAAAAAAATCAAAACATTGTATATATCCTATCATATTTGATAGATTCTACATGACACGCAAGTGTATTTTTTTCAATTTATCAAAAGAATATTATCTTGTGTGGTAACACATCTATATGGGTGGATTTCATGAATTGTGACATATTCATTAATCCATCCACGAATATATGCATATTTTATATTAATTAACATGAAAATTTATATAGTTTTACTTAATCTAATTAATCTTATATGTCTATTTTTATTTGTCATCATTCATTGAAATTCCATCTTCCGATGAATTAAATTTTAAAGAATTTAATTATCTTATTTGAAAATAATATATAATACATAAAACATATATTTCATATTCTATTAACATGTATTTAATTAAAATATATATTACTCCAACTAAAATCATATAGTAAAATGACCCATTAAAATTTTTTATAAAATAACTATTTGAAGGATTTATTAAAAATAATCTATGATCACTATTTTTTCAGTAATATTGAATGTATATCTTTATCTTTAATTCCATATTGTCTTATTTTGTGTCCCAAACCCTTACATTCATCTCATATATACATATTATATAATATTTCCTCTATATATGTTATCATCATTGAAAAATTAACAATATATTGATTATATATTGGTCTTACTACAAGTTGGATTCTAATTTTCTATGTGACTACATTTATATGGATTTTTTCACATTTTGACTAAATATAACATGATCCATTAATAACCAATAAATCATTTGGGGAAATATATTTTTCTAAAAATTTTGTTTCTCTTTACTGCCCATCAATAGTTCTAAATAAAAAGGAGAATGTACCAAAATATAAATATATTTTGATACATGAAATTAATCTCAGAATTCATATGAACATTATAACATAAGTCACTTTCCCTTTATAACTACCATATAGGATAAATATTTCTTATCATTTAAAATATCACTTGTTTTTTATAATATAAAACCACCTATTTTTTATTAATTTTCCTACATAGTATACCCATTTAAAAATCCACCAAATATTCCTTGTAGAGTTTAGTTTTTCAATGCTAATTCATGTTAATTCATGGCATTGGCTTCATCAAAGTATATTATAATCCAAATTTTTTAAACATGGTGCTTCCTTCATATGGATATAATTTAGTTCTTCAAATCATTATTTCCCATATAGAGATTGTAATATCATTTTTAGTTATAAAAAATTAATTCATATACGCATTGTTGTTTCCCTGAATTTAATTTATATCATGTGATAGAATAAAAAAAATAATCTCATCAAACCCCTATGTTTATTAACTAATGATTTCAAATTATATTATAAATTCTATGATAACCATTATTCAACATACTAGTTATATGGCTAGTTGTTATGAATTTATTTTTTATTCCTTTAGTGAAATAAAATATGAAATACATATCATAAATATGTAAGACATATCATAAATCCTCATTATAATACCATTAGGACATTAATGTGTATAAGAAAAATATATTTTATAATGTTTTCAATATATATTTAAATGATCGATGAATAATAGGATAGGATGAACTCAGATAAACCTACCCAAAATATCCTAATTATTCCACAAAGTATATTCACGTATCCGCTATGAATCTATGAAATTTCATTGAAAAAACTCAAGAAGAGTATTAATATATATCAATATTATATGTATAATTGTATAAAAAATCTTGTAAAATAACCTCTAGAAGATGTATGAAGGTACCATTATAACTAAAACATTATTTTTATTAAATATAATTAATAAATATGTCGAATACCTTCAATTATAAGATTATATGAGTCTATATATCATTCTAGGTATATATTTGAAAACTAATTTTAGTTGGCCCAGACTAAGAATAATTTTCCCTCAATATGACAGTTTTATTATAATAATATTAATAATGCATTCCTTACATTTGATATATTTGATTCAATTGCTAATGAACTATTTAATATGTGAGAAAAAAATTTGTTTCAAACATAATAAAATATCTACTTATATAAAAAAGGACCCTAATATGAATGTTTTAGTAAAAATAAATATACATAATAGTTTAAGTAGAATTAATCCACTATGTGATATGATGTTGTATTCATCTCATCTATTATTGAGGAATCACCCACATTATTCTCTTTCGACACATCACATTACATCATTTAATATATCTACACATTACTGGTTTCAATATATAAAATAAAAAAATTAATAACACTCTTTTAATACACAATAATTAAAGGACAAATATTATATGAAATAATGAATATAACTAAATTAGATTTTCGTGTTTAGTTATTAAATTTTTCATTTTTTATTCTTGTAAACATTCATGGAACATGATAAAAAAATGGTGTCATATTCAATTCATTTCAGATAATTAATTTATCTATTAAAAACTTTCATAAACAAATAATTGACATTAAACAAATCAAGGTATTTTAAATTTAGTTTCCATATTCATTAACTATAACAGGAGAAGGATTGTAATTCAATCATCCGAAATCTATTTGGGAAAGTTTACTAAAATGATTCCTAGAAAATTTATAGATAATTTTCATCCAATAAATATGGATGACTATAAATCATATGGGTGGAGATTATGATAAAAATATATTACTGGATAACATTTTATTCAAATGGATGTCTGACATTAGTGACTGATGAAAATAAATCCCATTATTGAAGTTGTATCCCAATAATGGTACATATAATCATTTTTACACTATTAGAATGCAGTGACACTATTGGAGTCGAGGCCAAAGTGAAATATATATAGTGGATTGGAGTTACATCCTTTATGTATTTTTAGAAACACATGAGTGATCTATGGTTTATGTTTATAAAAATATACCATAGAAACATAGTCCAATAGATAATATATTTTACGGGATAAAACATTTATCAACATATTTTATA
This sequence comes from Viscum album, assembly GCA_963277665.1. NCBI lineage: Eukaryota > Viridiplantae > Streptophyta > Magnoliopsida > Santalales > Viscaceae > Viscum > Viscum album. The sequence goes on along the minus strand of OY728129.1, from coordinate 685,693,641 downwards.
AGATAAAAAATGTTTAACCAAAGTTAAATAAATAAATAAATAAAAAATGTGGTAAATACTAAGGAATGTCAATCCCTTCATCATCCACAAATGCATCAACTACAAATTTAAACTAACTAGAAATAATTTCAAGTCTTTCATTATAAAGATAAAATTATTAAATAATTAAATTAATTTTCTTATTGATTTTCCATTAATGTTGTCCATTAGATTCCAATATTCTATAAATTTAAATAAATTATATAAATAAAGCATAATTTATAATTAATGGTACAAGATATGTACTGATCCAAAACACAACATGTACCCACCTCATTAGAAATAAACTCAGATAAGAATTTAATAAAATTTTATATACTAAAGGAAAAGTGGAACATTTTATTTTATATTAAATGAAATGTACTATCACTTTAAAAACATGGGACTTACACTTTTTATGGTCTTTGTTCTATATTTTTTACTTATATGACATATGCGCTAAAATAATAGATTGTTTCATGGGTCCAACATTGTATCATGTATGACATGTATGACTATATAAAATAAATTAATAAAAATTTTATGTACATATATAATAACTTATGAATTGCATGTTGTGTATAAAAACATAAATAAAATGTTTTTTATAATATCAGAAAAAGTAATTAATTTATAAATTTAATTCCAGATGAACCAATAAAAATAACATAGTGTGTATTTCGTGGGAAAAACCATTTCCCATAGTTTGTGTATCTAGCAACATAATGTTCAATATACTATATAAATTATTAAATTTTCATTATAGGTGCATGAATCACACTACACACATATCTCAATGTATATTTTTTTAGGATTCGTAATAAGTTACAAAACATGTACAACTTCATACTTGTCATGTAATACATATTTTATTTTCCACCCAACAATCCAAGGGTTTATATATACACTCATTACCAGATATCACATGTTAAATAGAATATATGCCAACAACATACCAACTAATCACAATTATCTTAGGATTCCTGAATGAAAATAAATATATGTTATGTATTAATTATAATATACATACTATATAAAATATGGAATACATGATTCACATGGTGAAAATCTTGAAGGGTATACAAGGAGATTACATTATTCCAATAATCTATGGAATTTGAATAATTCATTCCAAATGGTAGTCACGATATTGTGTTTAATTACCGAGCATATAGAATCCCCACATAAAAGGTGGTGATGGTCATCACATCATCATGTGGTTGACCATCACTATATCATTCTCAATTGTTTATTATATGTCATGTATTCATTTCATGTAGAAATAATTCATGGAACCTCCTTATGTTATCATCGAGTGATCACTTTAATTCAATGGATTTTACTTCGGTATATGATATATAACATTTTCGTGATATTTAAATATTTATTAATAATTAAAACAAAAAATGAAATGTTAAAAAATAAAAAACGATATATGTACAAAATAAAAAATAATATTAAATTGATATGACACTTCCCTAACTAAACCTGAAGAATCTAGAACATAGAGGACTTGTTCCTTCTCATTCTTCACATTGTTTTTCATTTGGATTTTCATATAAAATACTCATAAATGGCGAAACATGGACCTAAGATATTAAAATAGAGGATATTTTATCATATAATTTATAATTCATATATAAATAAGAAATAACACATCCTAAAAATTCATTCGTCATTAATGAAATATATTAACATATTTTGCATACTATCATTTTTGTGAAGAATCCATGGAAATATTCCCAAAACTATATCAACCTAAACTACATGAATATTTAAACACCTCCATTGGATCACTTGGTGATAGTTGGGATGACCCAAACTTATTTCATTAATCACCATTGGTCAGAATAAGAGTTAAATCAGTATAGAAATATGTTGTATTATTCTCTTAGTGATCAAAGGCTTGAGGAGGATAATTATGTCTCACTGTTGAAAGAATTATTGAGAAGTTCCCTTTGGGGATTCATATTAATTCCTCTGGATGATTATAGGTTTTTACACAATTCCCCAGGAAATTTATCAAACCATAAATAAGAAGCATTTTAATGAACAAATAAATATCATTATATATTTCTATTGAAAAAATAAATATTATATTCCCTATCTATTGAATTAAATACTTTTAAATATTCCAGTAACTAAATCAATAAATATTAATTCTGATTTGAGTAAATAATAGACATATAAATATTTTACATTTTACTATATAAATTATATTTCAAATACTACTAAAATATTTTCTGACTCAGATGACCTCATATTGAATTTATACAATCAAGAAAACACAAATTATTATTAAAACAAATATTATGAGTAATATTTATTTAATATTATAAATTAAAATTATTTATAACTATGATTCTTGATATCATTAGTCTGTGACTCTCCCAGCCTATTTCTATCTAGATTTAGATAGGATAGCCAAAATTCTTTTATTAACATATTCAAACATTTCAAACACATTATAGTACAAAAAAATAATTTTCCAATTATAAAATCATCATGTGAACACATTTTTAAAATGTACACCCATTATCTTAATTCCACGCCAAGAATGGTGTATATTAAATTCAACGTCCTATATTCTCAATATATCTTTTTTAACAACCTGAAATAAACATATTGTTGGAGAACTATCACTAGGTAATTATTCAAACCATTCCATTTCAAGGAATATTGGAATGAAATATTCTTCCATTAAAAAAATGGGAACCAATACTTTTCAATTTATTAATTAATATATTATAACGTATGATAAACTAGACATGTAGAAAAACAACTCAAGCCATTCATTCCAAAGATGCCAGAGCTAGCTCGTGTCATACCCAAGGTGTGATCCCAATCCCTAAAGGATGATGGAAAACATTTTTTGAAAGAAATGAAATCATTGAGAATTATTTTTATCATCAAATGAATCAAACAAAATATCATAAAATTTTCAATACTTTTTTAATTCCCCATCCATTTTGTCGGATCTCCATGGAAATGTGGATTAGAAAAAATAACCAAGATAAATAAAGAATAGATAAATAAAAGAAATCTTGTATTCACAACTTCATCTATTACAATAAAAACATCCTATGTGATTCATTTACTGATATATACAAAAATAATGAACCACAAAAATAAATAGAAAAGAATAAGTGACATATTTATATAATGAAAAAAGTGATGATAAATTATATAAAACAATCATTTTAACTCAATGAGTCTATAGGTTATAATCTAAAAACAAAGAAAACATATTCATCAGGAAAACTATTATAGAAATAGAAAATAAAATATAAAAAGGCATGGGTTTGAATTAGCAGTTTGAATAAAAATAGAATATAAAATAACATATGTTTTTTAAAATAATATAGTTCCATTAAAAAATATTTTCTTATAAGAAGTTAAGGGTTATACATTTCAAATAAAACAATCATTTTTTGGACACCAAATAGAAAGACACATTTGATTTGTTGAAATTATTCCACTTATAAAATTTTAAAAACATATTTAATTCGAAGATAAATGTTGAAATTATTGATAAAAATATAAACATTCACAGAAAACTATAGAATTACAATGAATATGAAATATCCTAAGACCCTTCTACACTTAGTGATCGATCCAAACATAAAAATTCAAATAAATGTGTTTTAGGTAGGAATAATCCAATTTCCCAGCTCTATAAAATCCATTTCTTCATGTTTTTTAGTTTGTGTAGTAGTATAGTTAAAAGGTTAAAGAAGATAGTCATTTACCTTTCTTACATGTCCTAGTAATACCACGAAGGAACCTCACGTACCCATGTGTAATTCCATTCAATTCAATTTGAAATTACTTTGGGAATCAATTGAAATAATTATTTAGTAACTCAAACATATAAATACGACCACAAAACACCATTCCATACATCAATTTTTTTAAATATACCATCAAAAAATAGATAACTGATATTTAATTTATCAAAAAATCGTGGAATGTAGAGTAATAAATTTTTAAGTTACTAAATGGGAAATAGAGTCATTATTTTTTACTAATAAATTATAAAACTTTTTTGAAAACCACATAAAATCTTTTAAAAGTGTAATAATCACTCTTATTGTTTAAAAAATTATTTCTAAAACTATGATCACCAATATAAATTCTTTAGAACACATTGAAATGTATTATAACATTATATCCCATTATAAAATTATAAGAGGAATTTAGAATTTCCATTTGATCATTCAATCAAATATTTTATGTGAAAATTTGATTAAAAACTTATTTGAACCATATTTCTATAACAATACATACTTTATATATAATTAGAAATAATTTGAAACTACATTATAAATTAAAATAATTTTTAAAATTATTTAATAACATTATTTGGTATAGAAAAAAATAATTTCTTACCAATTAAATTGGTGTTTCTAAATTTAACGTGATATATCATAGTCAAAAACCTGAGATCCCTCGATTTTTCTAGGCAAAGTCACAAACCACCTCAATAGAGAATATTTGCACTATGATGGAAAAAATGAAATATCTGAGGATATAAAATCTGTAAAAACATTGGGCCAATAGATACCCTATGTATTTCCATATTCGTGGGGGTATTTTTTATAGAGTAAAATGGAAAAATCTCGAGGTGATAGGATAAGATGGAATCACCCTGATAAATTGGTCAAGAAAACTGATAATTCCCTATGCATTTGAACAATAGATGAGATGAATAAAATGTGGAGATGAGTAAGAGATGTAAAATTTAAATATGAGTAGGGAGGGATGAGTTATGGTTAATATTGAGTAAGGCAGGAATTGTAAATTTTAATTTTAATGTTCAGGATAGAAAAATGTTTTGGCCACCTGATTAAATATACCACGAAACAACCATGCACCCCTCTCTAGATACACTAGTATAACATATTAATTTTAGAATAATGATTAATAATACTATATTATAATCATGATAAACACATATATTAAATTTAAAGATGTATATAAATGATTTTCACACCATCTCACTTAGTAATGTTCTATTCACACACATCTATTAAAATTAAAAAACATCCAAGATATTCAACACGCCATTCCTAAAATTCAATGAAAAGTAAAATAAAAATGTATATAATTAAATAATAATGGAAAATCATTATAAAAATGTGAAATTTTCTTAAATTCATACTAAAGATAATACATTGTAAATATGAAGACCTCCTGGAGTAACAAAAAATTAATGGAAATGTCATCCTCAATATGTAAATAAGATGCTAAAAAATTTTCTAATTATCTAAAATGTAATCTAAATAATATATTAAGGACTCTAAATGAATAATTAGAATTTCAATGATGGAAATAAATTGAGTCTATATAGCCAAACCTCAAAAACCAAGCATCACCATGTCTAAAAGTGGTATGATTGAACAACCTAAAAACAAGACCAATTTCAATAAAAACCTATAGAAAACAGTGGAATATATATCACAATATTCTATTGGGTAGTAATATTATAAAATGAATCATAAAATTAGTTTCTAATCATGTACCAAAACATCCTCACAATGATAAGTGGACATAACTAATTTAAAAACTAAAAAACCACAAAATAATTACTAATTATGAACCCCCAAAAATTTAACAATTGTAAAAATAGAAGAACTAACTATCCATGTCACACACATATATATAAATTATGTATGATTAGGATCATCAAAAAATAGTAATAAGGTTCACTGGAGACACTACTTGAGTAAATAATCACTATAGAAAGGTCAAATTTACTAGAGCTCTGGAAAAACTATAATCTGAATAAAAGATAAAAAAGGATGATTATATGAGGGGAGACAATACACAAATATGAAACCAAAAATAAAATTTCGTTGAAAAAAATGAAAAATAGTAGCCTTATAATAAAATTTGTTGATGATGTAAGATGGAGATCCACATGTTGAACGAAAATTCAAAATGAACCAAACTAAATAGAAAAGAATCAGTTATTACATGACTTAAATTATGGATAAAACTCAATGTAGTGACCTATGAACATCAACCAGATATCTAATTCATATCCCATCCAAATAATGATCACATTACAAGGATAATAACTCCTGAAATTAGTAAAAATAACAACTAAACACTATAAAAAAACATATACAAGACAATTAGCAATCCATTAATAAAAAGTAGAAACAATTATGAGTTTGTTTGATCAAGTACCACATTCTAATAAATAACTACCATTGGTTTAGTGAGAACATAAATCTATAAATATATTACCCATATAATTAAAAATTTGTACTACACTTATGTAATATGGGTAATAAACTCTATATTGAATGTAGCCAATTTTTATCATCCACACCATCCAGGGAGGATAAAAGATAGTAACATAAGGTATTGGTCAAACTATGAAATATGTTATATGTCCAATATGACAAATAAAAATAAAAAACCAAAAGGCATTCATAGATTATATAATTTATAATTTGGAAAAACATCACAAAATGTTCTATTTTTCTTCAAAACCCATATATATTAAGACAAAATTTTAAATTCTTCTTCAAATTGAATCCCAATAAAAAACAAACTTGTAAAAGAAAATTAATATTTCAATTTCAATTCATTAATATTCCACAACCTCATTAAAAAACTACAAAGATAGTGATTTTTAAATTATCAATGTTATTTCAAATTTTTTTCCAAAAACACTAGGAAAAAATAATTTTCTTGAAATAAAATTTTTCAATAAAATGTATTTCAAACAAAAATAAAAAACTCATAACATTTAAAAATGATTTAAAATATAAACCCAAAAACACCATTAAATAGTATGATTTTATAATAATAAAATAAATCTTTCTCCTAGACCAAACGAACATGGCATGACCAAGAATGAATTAAATATTAGAATTCAAAAAAATCAATTACAAATTTATTGTATATGTGTACCCTAGATGCATTCCATAGAATATTGTGAGATAACATGGGAAATACATCAAGGAGTCATAATAAAATATGTACTCATATCATACAAGTCATTAATGGAATTGTAATCTCATCTTGTACTACATAGTCAATCTAACTTTCCTCCCCAAACATGAAAAATGACCAAACTGACCACATATGAACATTAATGATAAAAATACAAAACGCATAACTCGTGACCTTAATTAATAGTAAAACTTGAGACTCCAAAACAAAAAGATCTATCTAGACTCTTCTAACTAATAAAATCTGAATTATGATACTATAATCTCCAATCTACCATTAATCTCCAAATAGAAAAGGTTGTTCTAGAACTAAGTCTCTCTAAATAATCTATTTATGAATTCATTTTTCCACAAACTACCCTAGGAAATAAATCTTTTAGACACATGATCCATCTTTATATAAACCCATTATGTGTCTCATACCCCCCACATAATGAAAATAAAAATATCTGGTATTAAATAAAATAATTTTGGATGATTTCACCCACGAAATGAATAAAAAATGGTTTATAGCCTAAAATTAGTTTAGTATTTCCATTACATAAATCAAAAATCCATGAAAAACACATAAGAAAAATGTGATAAAAATAAATATAAAATAATTAAATTCCCTTAGCACTCCTCCTCCACCCACCACCAACACAGCCTTGGAGTTTCATCACCCAATCTCTACACTGATAGTGGGTATCCAAAAATGTAAAAACAATAAGTTTTCAATATTTTAAATATGGAATGGAATTCTATATAAAATTAAATTTTATGAATACCTCCACATGAGAATAGTTCTCCATAAACTTGGATGAAAAATTAACTATGAATAACCAATATCTTAACTAGAACCTGAATTATTCAAAGTAATTAGTGTAAAAGACCAATATCAATTTGATTTAAGAACACTTATCATTCACAATATGTAAACTATAGATCAATTTCATTCTATTTTGAAAAATAAATAAAATTTAGGTTTCTATATTTTATTTATCATCCATCAATTAATTTTTAAAATAAAAATATTTTAAAACATGGAAGGTAATTTATTTTAAATTAAGGGAACCTTTTATAAACTATGATTAGAATTATTAATTTTATTTAATAAAAAATTTCTATTTATAAAAGGTAAATAACATATTAATCATGGAAAATGTAGGAATTGTGGATAAAAAATCATGAACTTTTGGAATCCCTAAGTTATGTATGTTTATACACCATCGAGTGATCCTTGTACTCATGATGATTGATCTACACATAGAAATTATCATGAATGAGTTTTTGTTGGGGATGATGAAAAATTACCAATAGTAACCAATCCATGACATTATATTATTTAGTTAGTGTTCCTGTATATTCCAATTAATATGGGGGTATGAATTTTACCTCATATACTTATCATAATAATCCCACTAAGAATCATCAGGTTCCCATGGAATATTACAATCTAATTTAATTTTTTATTAAACATATCCATAATTGAAAAAAAAATCCCCCAAAAAAGAAACTGTCCTAAATAATTCATTCTATGTATTAATAAAAATTTTGCAAATTTTCACATACTAGAGACAATATTTTAAATTTTAGAATATATAGAGATTATAAACATATCTACATTGAAGAAACCAAAATAGCTTTAGTCATTATTAGAGAATTATAATTTATAAATCTATTTTAATAAACAATTAAAATCATTTTAATGTATATTTATCACATTGATAGGTTAAATTCATATTTTTAAAATTGTACAAAACCAACTATTCTCTAAAGTGTGAATATTTTAAATTATGGTTCAGGATATCAGTTTTATCCTTTTAATTATTTCTAATCACTTAATGAAGGAATCATGATTGATAAAGGATTGTTTTTTCCCAAATCTCTAATATGTATTAGAATTGAGTAGGCATACGGATTGTAAAAACAATTCACATGAGGCTGCATGGTTTGGAAAAACCATGCAGGGTCTTACTAGGATCCACATAGGAGGGAACAAGGGCTATACATGGATTTTGTAACTGGGTATTATAGCCTATAATGATCAGGAAACCGTAAAAGAGGGGGAACATGTGTAGAGTATTTTATAGAAAATAGTGATCCCCTATCCATGTAAGACACTAATATGAGATACCTTCAAGTTCTCAATTTAAACACATTTTGGGAAAACGTGTGTCCAAAGCATGTCCCCATTAAAAATGGGTGTTTCCCCATTTTTTTAATCACCCCTTTAAACGAGCCTTTGTTTCTTCTTTTCAATAAAATTGCCTACCGATCTTCATCGATTGATAAATTTATTACACATAAGGCTATGTATTAATATAATATATTCATCTAGTCTCTGGGTCAACATGCGCTCATCTCTTTGGATAACGATCTGTGAGTTATTCATTCAATTGTCTCATTTTGTTTTTTTCATGCTGTTGGTGATGTCATTTTATTTTAGGCTCTTATTTCTTATTTTTGTAAAACATTCTTATATTTATCAATTTAATTTCTATACTGGTATAAATAATAGGCTAAGACTTGATGTGTAATTTATTATGGGATTAAAATTGGTGTTATATACCTTTTACCTTAATCACAGGTTATTTATATCTTGTTGTTGTTTCTCTACACACTAGAAATTCAAGTATATGCATCATCAATTATTTGAACATTGAGTTAAATGATAAATTCACTTTAAATACATTTCAAGACACCCTTTTATCATGCTTGGGGGTTTTTGATGACAACTCTATCCACTCATGGGTTCGGTTCTACCTTTTAATATGTTTATTTTGAAAAACAGTGAAACACCAATATCTGATTCCGAACATATCTAGAATATCTTAGATTGTTCCTCAATTTGATAGCATTCTCATGTTTCTCTGACACATTTATCCCATCCTTTTATGGAATAACTGATTCTCTTCACCATTCCTATGTTACCTCAGTTTTTTATTTTAACAACATAAAATATGTTTCCTTTTTAATATTGAAATAATGTAACTATATTTTCATATCCATAACACTTCCAAACAATGATGTATTTTATAAAGATAAATATGTTACCTTCAAAAAAAATTATGAAACACTCAAAAAATTATGTTTCTTCCCACTAACATATATAGAATTCTTGGATTTCATCTTTTCTTATCCAATGATGGTTGATCCAACACCTTTGATTCTTATAGATTTATCATTGCTAACATTAACTATTCATTCCTTTATTCCTTTCCAACTATTCAAAAAAAATTATTTCTACTTTCAAATGACATTAACACCCACCATCATGAATCCAAGGTTTCTCTCATTTATAGCTTTCAAACTGGTTTCATCCACAATATCATTTCCCTTTTTCACCTTCGGCTTATGATAATTGTTAAGATTATTTTTTTGATCCATTAAAATAATAAGACAACCATATGAATGATGTCATGTTTCTTAAAATCTATCAAAAATGGTTTTCTATGGTCGGAAACAATTTAAAATTTCACACCCACCTTCTCAGAATTTTTTAAAACATCCTTCTTGGACTTCATATTTTAAGAGTATTGACTCTCAATCAACACATTCCCTCCATAAACATTATAATAGTACTAATTTTGATGGATTAAATAAAAAATATTTTACATATTTCCAAATCCAACACAATACTAAAAAAATCCAAATAATGATTATTCTCCTCATAATTTTTCAGATTGATAGATGTTGTGATTATATATCTCATCAAACTTCTTAATAGGGCTCTGTTGACCACCAACATTTTTTCCCAAATAAAACATTATTCTTCGGCATAGATTTCATTTCCACATTTTTTGAACCAGAACTAATAATTGTTTTTCTTACTGAAAATATTTAGAAACTTTTTCAGAATTATAATCATTAAAAACATATGATGATGCAAATTTTTTGTCTTAGCCACATACACAATCTTCCTAGTTGTTTTGAGAAACATTTTTAACCTTATTTTCAATAACAACTTTTGCTTTGTTCTCAACCATTAGAGGTGAATTTTCATCCTTCTTAGTTTCCTAATTATGAGAACACTCATTAACATCCTTGATATTTAAAAATTAATTCTTACCTATATGTTCATCTTTAGAATATTTTCATTAGACAAGTTCCATATCTTTTATTTTTTCATTTAGTATTACTTCTACTTGTTCATAATTATTTATTTCATTCTCAATATAATTCTTCAAATCCTCAATATATTTTAAAAATTGAAAATTTTAATCAGGAAAACCTTATTAATGTGATTGGAGATCTATGATTTATAATGTTCATGATTTCCTTCTGAAGCCTTATAATCTTTCTGAGGAACTAGATCAACACTTCTTTCAAATGAAATTCATGTTCAGTTTATTCTTCTTCTGAACTAAAAATTTCTTAATCTACATTTTTCACTATTAAAATATATATATTCATACTATATATATCAGAAAAATATTTTTTAGATTAAACTGCACCGTCTTTTTCTTTAAAATCATTAGAAAAAAATATTCACCGTCTGTATTTGAAGAACATTTTCTCTTTACATATGGATAATGATTTATCCTTATTGATATGATTCTTACACATCCTTCTTGGCCTTATTTATTAATCATAACTATCCTATTCAATCATTCTTTGAGTAAAATTATCCATAATGTTCCCAATTACTCTACAATCAAAACAGCTCATCAAAAGTTTTCCTTTAAATTTACCAGTGACTCTTCTAATAATTTTTAAAAACAAGGATAAAATTTCATCATGATTTTTATAGACAACACATTTGGAGTAAGAGTAAGAAACAAAATCATCCTCTTAAAACTTTATAGACTTTTCATTCTAATAATATTTGAATGAAATTACTTGATCATCTTTTGTTTATCCTATAATATCATTTTTTACATATCATTACATACGTAATGAGGGTATAATAAATATCATCCATAGATAGAGTTTCACAATATCTATCTTCAAATGATGATACTTCTACAAAAAAAACATGTCTATAAGGATTCATAATATATTTTGATAAACTATTTAGTCTTCCACATTTCATCCAAGACATATGATATTTTATCATGTGTCATTCACCATGGTAAAAAAGTCCCCAATAGATTCATACTCACCCATTTTTAGATCTTCAAACTTCAAAATACAATTTTCATCATCTCCTTTTTAAAATTTTAATTTCCTTAATAAATATTTTATAACTTATCCCATATACATTTTTTAGTGGTAACAACTTTCACTATTAAAAAAACACCTTCATAAAGTAAAGAATGTAATTTATTTTTGGTTATTCCATCATTCTCAAGACTCTTCTTATCAACTGGTGTAATAGGAAAATAATCAACAATTAGAGGAAATATAGTTATTGTAAATTCACGTACATAATAACCAAGACACATAACATAAAAAATTCTATAATTCCAAATATTATAGATCATACCATCAAATATAGGAATAACACTAATTTTGATACAATTTGAATTCCCTATTAAAAAACATCTTCAATAAACATTAGCAAATAGTAAATGAAGGAAACCATCGCTATGATACCAATTGATATTACCCAACCAGAATTAAGGAATCACTGAGAGGATGATGGGTTGAATCAATGATATATTTTTCTTTTAGGGTTTTTTTCATAAGAAACAAAATTATTCTCCAGTTAATGATTTCTTTCTATGTGGAAAATAAATAATCAAATAACCACATAAATATAAGAATATATAAGGTTCAAATATCATCAAGAGTATCTAGTCGTTGATATGTTTTTAGAATAATCCAGTGCCTCACAATACACTTGAAAACAATCCTTTTGTGTGGAATAATATTTATAGGATATTATCTTACACTTGGGTGTCACTATGTTCAATACAATAGTTCATGTGATTCATGTACCAAAAAACAATTTGATACAATTTTTGTAAAAAATAATATTATAGTTCTTCTTGATCAACTTTAAAAGATGAAATATTTCAATACGATTTTTCTCTTTCATACCTAGAAGCTAGTAAGGACATGCTAGATTTTTAAGGATACACATTCGGATTTCCTTATCTGATAGTTAAATATAGAAATAATACTCTATATTAATTATGATGAAGGAATATTTAACATATCATTCCTTAGTCTGGAAGCCTCAATATAATTTTTCTGATCCAATTATCCAGCCAAATATGATAACCAGATGAATATGATGTTTTTTCTTCTATTATCATTTTTATTTTCGGTTGGATTCTTCATGAAAAACAATCTAGAAACTTTTTATTACTATAATTTTGGTGCTTATGAATCCCCTTTAACATAAAATTCAATTCAAAGAATACACAATGTATTCTTCTCATATTTACCGTCACATAAGAATTGATTCAGTGGGAACCAGGATTTTTTTTCCACTTTACTAAACTCTTGAATCTTTAATATTCATTAAATATTAAAAAATTTATTTGACTCATTCAATTACCCTTGAAATACAAATATTTTTTCAAATTATTAAACCTTCTAAGAATTTTATATCTTCTCTTGATATCAAATTTCTTCATTCATTCTAACAAACCTTCAATCTGATGCTAATTTTTCATTCTGATTTCACCATTACAATACTCTGTTATGTTGGTCATCCTGATTCTGTGACCTACTAATAAATGTAGAAATAATGAATTCTTAAAAAATCCTCCTACTTTTGACTCCTGATTCTGATTTCCAAATTTAATTTCTTCATTACGATAAATTCTTTTGGTCATTCGAATTTTTTAACCCTCCTAAAAACAAATTAGAACCAAATATATTTCAATATGTTGATTTGCACCACAAGAAATGCTATCTCCCATTCTTATTTCCTTATTATAATGGAAGAATGTGTTTGAAAATAGTTTCTTCATTACATTACTCTATCCTAAATATATTTAAGGAATAATATGTCTTCACATTAAGATTCTAAAAACCACATATCATTACATTGAAGACATCATATTCCTGAATACTTTACTCTGAATCAAATTTATAAAAAAAATATCTTCCATTACGATGCTCCGTACCAACTAATAAATATAAATGAAAACTATTTATTCTAACTTCAACTATGATTCCTTTCCCCTTAGTAATATATTCGAAAATTCATTAAACAAGAATCTTCATCTTCTTCGTTTCTCTTATGATTATGATACAAAAGAGATATATATAACCACTCACCATTTTTCCACAAAATTATGCCTCTATGAAAGATTTCATTCATAAATTTGAATACATTGAAGATTATATTAAGCATCATTTGAACTTATTATGTAATGGATTGTAATATCCTATTCCTCTAGTGACCATTTTGTTATATCATATCAAACCTGAATAAGATTGGAGACATCATTTCTGTAACACCTGAGACTTTTTTGAGAAATATTTTGTTTTTATGTTATATAAATCATCAAATAAATCTTTCACTACACACAACACTAGCTGGGCTTGATTTACATGCAACCGTGGCCTTCCTCGATAGCTTGCGTCGTATACAATACCGTGTTTCACTAAACAACGATATGCTATTAAAATATTATTAAAACTAGCCGTTATGAATAGTAATAACCACTTTTTTAAATTTTGTAAATTTTATTTTTCAAAATGGACTTCATTTTTTGGATTCTGAATATCGAAATTAGCTTTGGGTGAAATTTTGGTACTTTTCGGATAACTTTCATAGTCTGATGAATAGTGAAAATTACTAAATTTTAATTAAAAACAACTTTTTTAATCGAAATAATTAACAGTGATAAATTATTAATTTGAGTGGTTTTAAAGTATATTTTGAATATATTTTTACAATTTAATACAATGTGGGTCATTGGATGTAATTTCACATTTAAACCAGATATAAACAAGTGTCAATCTTTTGATATTTATTATCTCTTAAGAACACGCTATTTGTTTTGACGATGGGATTTAATTTTTAAATTAGTTAATGTAACTGATATGTTTTTAATTTGATAAAATAGACATCATTTTTGAATTCATAATATCAAATATAGCTTAGGCCTAATTTCTGGTATTTTTCTGGAAACTATCATTTTTTGATGAATAGTGAAACCATAAGTGGTAGTTAAAAAACTGAATTTTTCATCAAAATTAATTTTACCACTTCTGTGAGTGGAATTTCAAAAATCCTAGAGACACAGTTAATATCAAGGACTACAATGTGGTTCAATGAGATGAAAATAATTTTTTGTGAATAGTAACTTTTTACTTTTTTTTACCACGGTTAAAAGTAAATTGGGTAATTAAGGGTAAAAGTGTTATTATTATTACCCTAACACATGTCCTAATTCTATTATATAAATGTAATTCGACCAAAAACAACCTTAGGAATAAAATATGACCATTTAGGCCCACATGGATTAGATTAGGACAATTATTATTAATTTATTTAAAGAAGCGTTAAAATAGTTAAAATCAACGTTTAATAACTAAAGCATTTTTAATATAGGGTTATACATAAGATAAATTCGACTATAAATATTCATTAGAAAGCTAAAAATATTTACTACATAATGGTATTTTATTTGTAATTTTTAGACTTAAAATAATTTAAGTTATTTATGACACAATGATGATGTAGTAATTATCTTATTAATGAAATATTGACATAATTGATGTTATAAATACCCTAATAAATGTAATTTGAGACTTTTTATGAATTACAATAATTTTCTATGTTAATATGACATTTTAGTATTGATTTAATTAAATGTTTTCGAACTAATCATTCTGTTATGATTTTCACAAAAATCAATTACCAAATAGTGTCAAAATTGACATAAAATAGTTTTTAAAAGAAATATTATATTATTAATTGTTATTATATTCCTAAAAATCTAAGGTTCGGAAAATATACTTATATCATGATAGGTGTATCATTAATGGGCCACTTGGGGGTCTCTTGGATGTATATGGTAAGTTTATTAACTATATAATATAAAAATACAAAGTGACATTGTAAATGTCAATCTAATTAACTAAGAGTTAAAACAAAAAGATAAGGTTAATATAATGGCCTAAACTTGTCTAAAATCTATTGGATGAGAATATTTCGAGCCATCCCCACCTTAGCTTCGAAATATATCAATTTGGAGCTATTAAAAACCAAATTTGAGTTTATAATAAAATAATATTTTTAGTTATTCCAAAGGTGCCCCTCTCCTCCCTTATAAAAGGGAACCTCCTCCCTCTTTTCCTCACACCACTTTGAGCCTTCAATCTCAGAAAAACCCTACCAAATTCTCTTATAAAATTCCCTAGAAACATCCTATAGGTCCTGGGCTTCTTCAAAGACCAATTTTATTTCCCTAAGATGAGGTCTCAAAGAGGCGCTTCAAAGAAGAGGTAATGTCCGTTACCGATTCTTTCAACTTTATTTCTTCTTCAACTTCTTCTTCTTTAGTTGTTTAATTATGAAGTAAAAACATCAGTATCAATAATATACTGATATGTTATTATAAGTATTAAAAAACCCTATTTCACCATCTATCCATCCTACGGAAAACGAAATCACCGCACGTGCGTACGTATGGAATACCGTCTCCACGCCGTGGTGTAATCTATTTTCCACCACCACCTTACTTGGATGGGTATAATGGTGTAAATAATAACTATATATGATTATTGTAAAGTGATATTGATTCTGAAATAGTATACATACACTCCGATACAATTCCACGATCATGGGAAAGATACCATCGCTCGTGCGTACGTACGGAATACCGTCTCCACGATGTGATGTGACTCGTTCTACATGATCTTCATTGCATAATGATTATATAAATGAATTAAATGAATGAATATGATATATATTACACTAATACCATTCTGTAAATGAGGTATCTATAACCTAAAAAGAAAAATAAGAATTCATTCGACAAAACACACATAAGAACAAAAAACTAATAAACACCCGAATAACAAGTAGTAATGAAATATTAATAATAAGAAGCTAAGAATATGAACATATATGATATCATAAAAATAATTATGATTTTAGAATAAGTCAATAACATTATTTAAATCATTATACAGGAGGTTCGGACACTTACGAAGCAAATTGGACCTAAGGTAAGGGAAAATATCACAATCTCATTTTTATCTGAGATTGTTTATACTTAGGAATTTACTGGGGTGTATTTTATCATCCACATCCATGTTTCCTCAATATGTAATATTATTTCCATCCACCTAAAAATTTTTAAATCCAATTTTACCCTTTGGTGAGTTTTTAGTAAAAGATATGAAAGGAATCTTTTGTCATTTTTTGTACGAGGTACTTTTTGACTTTTCCGAAAAAAGTACGAGAAGAATGTTTTTTTTAACTTATACAGATTGAATGGATTTTTAAAAAATTATTTCCAAGAAGCTTCCTTTACAAGTTTTCAAGTTTATTTTTAATCAACTTCTTTTTGTTTAGAATTGTATGACATGTTAAGAAAGGAAAAGTGTTTTTGAAGTATAAAGGATATTTTCTTCAAGAATGGATTTCAAGTGTTTTATCAAAATAATTTTCCATCTAAGATAATAAAGGGTTATGTTTCTATCCCTATTATTACATTGATTTTATTATGTTGTGATGGAATTATTTTTATGAATTCCTTTATCTTATATGAATTGTTTTATGATGTCACGATGTTTAAGAATCCCATTTTTATTACATGGGTTATGCTATGATGTATGGTTTATGATTTTGTGGCACACATAAGAATGGTATCATTATGAGATGGGTGGGACCTATATCTCCCTCCAATTCATTGGGTAAAGATTTTATATCTCATGATATAGACATGGCTGGAATGGCAGGTTAAACCGGTTCAGTGGAACAGGACTGAAACGAGGAGTGAACTCGGTTTAGAAATGGACTTTGTCCACTAAGATAGTCTTGGCAATGAGGATCACAAAAGATCAAATATTTATGGATTTAAAAATGGTGGATCTTGGAATTATAATTGAAGGGGGGAAATAGTATCTTTCCCAAATGAATGTTCAACCATATATACATGTGAAGATTAAAGAGGCACATAATGAAGATGTAGAGTTACAAAAGAAGGTGAGAAATGTTCCTGAATTCAACCTTGATTGTGATGGGATAATAATGTTCAGGAATCGGGTTTGTGTTCCTCCCATCCATGAATTAAAGAAGGAGCTGCTGGATGAGGCTCATAGTTCTTCATTTTCTATTCATCCTGGAAGCACGAAGATGTATAGGGACCTGAAATAGTACTTCTGGTGGGATGGAATGAAAAGAGATGTTGCTGAATATGTCTCTCGATGCTTGGTTTGTCGGCAAGTTAAAGCTGAGAGACAGAAGTCTTAGGGGATGTTACAACCATTAACCATACCAAAATGGAAATGGGAAAACATCACTATGGACTTTGTCACAGGACTTCCTAAAACATCCAAAGGCAATAATGCTATCTGGGTCATAGTTGATCATCTTACAAAGTCTGCACACTTGATTTCTATTAGAGAGGATTTCTCTCTGGATCGGCTTGCCAGGATATATGTAAAGGAAGTGGTAAGATTTCATGGAGTACCACTTTATATTATATCTGATCAGGATCCGAGATTTACCTCGACGTTCTCGTGAATTCTTTAGAATACTCTGGATACAAAGTTCAGTTTTAGCATTGCTTATCATTCACAGACAGACGGTCAGTCTAAGAGAACAATTCAAACTCTGGAAGATATGTTAAGATCTTGCTCTATGGATTTCAAAGGTGGTTGGGATCAACACCTACCTTTGGTCGAATTTTCTTTTAATAATAGCTTTCACTCCAGTATTCAGATGGCTCCTTATGAAGCTCTCTATGGAAAGAAATGCAGGACTCCAACTTTTTGGGATGAAGTTGGGGAAAGAAAGCTATTAGGACCTGATCTTGTTGATGAGATGGCAGAAAAGGTCTGATCTATTCAACAACACATAAGAGAATCTCAAATTCGACAGAAAAGTTATGCCGACAACCAAAGAAAAGACCTAGAGTTTGAAGTGGGTGATAAAGTGTTCTTACAAATATCTCCCTGAAAGAGGGTCATGAGATTTGGAAAGAAAGGAAAGTTGAGCCCTAGATATATCGGTCCTTTCGAAATACTGGATCATGTTGGAAAGGTAGCTTACTGATTGGTGCTTCCACCGAATCTCTCTCAAGTTCACAATGTGTTCCATGTATCTCTCCTGAGAAATTACATAACTGATCCTTCACATGTACTCAGCTCAGAAGTTGTACCGCTGGAGAAAGATCTTTCTTATGAAGAACAGCCGATAGAGATTCTGGATCGTAGTGAAAAAGTCCTACGAAACAAGACCACTCGATTGGTGAAAGTTTTATGGAGGAACCACCAATTAGAATAAGCTACATGGGAGCTTGAGGATATGATGAGGTAGAGGTATCCTCATCTTTTTGTTACAAAGTGACGAATTTCGAGGGTGAAATTCATTTTAAGGGGGGTAGAATGTAACACCCGAGACTTTTATGAAAAAATATTTTGTTTTTATGTTATATAAATCATCAAATGAATCTTTCACTACACACAAAACTAGCTTGGCTTGCTTTAGACGCAACCGCGACCTTCCTTGATATCTTGTGTCGTACGTAATACCGAGTTTTACTAAACAACGATATGCTATTAAAATATTATTAAAACTAGCCGTTATGAATATTAATAACCACTTTTTGAAATTTTGTAAATTTTATTTTTCAAAATGGACTTCATTTTTGGATTCGGAATATCGAAATTAGCTTAGGGTGAAATTTTGGTACTTTTCGGATAACATTCATATTCTGATGAATAGTGAAAATTACTAAATTTTAATTAAAAACAACTTTTTTAATCATAATAATTAATAGTGATAAATTATTAATTTGAGTGGTTTTAAAGTATATTTAGAATATATTTTTACAATTTAATACAATGTTGGTCATTGGATGTAATTTCACATTTAAACCAGATATAAACAAGTGTCAATCTTTTGATAGTTATTATCTCTTAAAAACACGTTATTTGTTTTGACGGCGGGAATTAATTTTTAAATTAGTTAATGTAACTGATATGTTTTTAATTTAATAAAATAGACATCATTTTTGAATTCAAAATATCAAATATAGCTTAGGCCTAATTTTTGGTATTTTTCTGGAAACTTTCATTTTTTGATGAATAGTGAAATCACAAAGTGGTAGTTAAAAAACTGGATTTTTCATAAAACTTAATTTTACCACTTCTGTGAGTGGAATTTCAAAAATCCGAGAGACATAGTTAATATCAAGGACTAAAAAGTGGTTCAATGAGATGAAACTAATTTTTGGTGAATAGTAACTTTTTACTTTTTTTACCACGGTTAAGAGTAAATAGGGTAATTAAGGGTAAAAGTGTTATTATTATTACCCTAACATGTGTCCTAATTCTATTGGATAAGTGTAATTAGAACTAAAACAACCTTAGGAATAAAATATGACCATTTAGGCCCACATGGATTAGATTAGGACATTTATTATTAATTTATTTAAAGAAGGGTTAAAATATTTAAAATCAATGTTTAATAACTAAATCATTTTTAATATAGGGTAATAAATAAGATAAATTCGAATATAAATATTAATTAGAAATATAAAACAATTTCCTATATAATGGTATTTTATTTGTAATTTTTAGACTTAAAATAGTGTAATTTATTTATGACACAATGATGATGCAGTAATTATCTTATTAATGAAATATTGAAATAATTGATATTATAAATACCCAAATAAATGTAATTTGAGACTTTTTATGAATTCCAATAATTTTCTATGTTACTATGACATGTTAGTATTGATTAAATTAATTTGTTTCGAACTAAGAATTCTATTATGATTTTCACAAAAATGAATTACCAAATAGTGTTGAAATTGACATAAAATAGTGTTTAAAATAAATATTATATTATTAAATGTTATTATATTCCTAAAAATATATGGTTCGGCCAAGATACTTATATCATGATAGGTGTATCAATAATGGAGCACTTGAGAGTCGCTTGGATGTATATGGTAAGTTTATTAACTATATAACATAATAATACAAAGTGACATGGTAAATGTCAATCTAGTTAACTAAGAGTTAAAACTAAAAGATAAGGTTAATATAATGACCTAAACTTGTCTAAATTTTATTGTATGAGAGTATTTCGACCCATACACACCTTAGCTTATAAATATATTAATTTTGAGCTATTAAAAACCGAATTTGACTTTATAATAAAATAATATTTTTAGTTATTCCAATGGTGCCCCTCTGCTCCCTTATAAAAGGGCACCTCCTCCCTCTTTTCCTCACACCACTTTGTGCCTTCAAGCTCGTCCAACCCCTTCCAAATTCTCTTCTAAACCTCCCTAGAAACATCCTAGAGATCATGGTCTTCTTCAAAGTCCAATTTTATTTCCCTAAGAGGAGGTCTCAAAGAGGCGCTTCAAAGAAGAGGTAATGTCCGTTACCGATTCTTTCAACTTTATTTCTTCTTCCACTTATTATTCTTTAGTTGTTTCATTATAAAGTAATAACATCAGTATCACTCATATACTTATATGTTATTATAATTATTAAACAACCCTATTTCACCATCTATCCATCCTACGGAAAACGAAATCACCGCGCGTGCGTATGTACGGAATACCGTCTCCACGCCGTGGTGTAATCTATTTTCCACCACCACCTTACTTGGATGGGTATAATGGTGTAAATAATAACTATATATGATTATTGTAAAGTGATATTGATTATGATATAGTATACATACACTCCAATACAATTCCACGATCATGGGAAAGATATCATCGCTCATGCGTACGTACGGAATACCGTCTCCACGATGTGATGTGACTCGTTCTACATGATCTTCATTGCATAATGATTATATAAATGAATTGAATGAATTAATATGATATGTATTACACTATTACCATTCTGTAAACGAGGTATCTATAACCTAAAAAGAAAAATAAGAATTTATTCGACAAAACACGCATAAGAACAAAAAGTAATAAACACCCGAATAACAAGTAGTAATGAAATATTACTAATAAGAAGATAAGAATATGACCATATATGATATCATAAAAATAAGTATGATTCTGGAATAAGTCAATAACATTATTTAAATCATTATATAGTAGGTTCAGACACTTACGAAGCAAATCGGACCTAAGGTAAGGGAAAATATCACAATCTCATGTTTATCCGAGATTGTTTATACTTTAGAATTTACTGGAGTGTATTTTATCATCAACATCCATGTTTCCTCAATATTTAATATTATTTCCATACAACTACATTTTTTTAAATCCAATTTTACCCTTCGGTGAGTTTTTAGTAAAAGATATGAAAGGAATCTTTTGTCGTTTTTCGTACGAGGTACTTTTTGACTTTTCTGACAAAAGTAAGAGAAGAATGTTTTTTTAACTTATACGGCATGAAGGGATTTTTAAAACATTATTTCCAAGAAGATTCCTTTACAAGTTTTCAAGTTTATTTTTAATCAACTTCTTTTAGTTTATAATTGTGTGACATGTTAAGAAAGGATAAGTGTTTTTGAAGTAGAAAGGATATTTTCCTCAAGAATGGAGTTCAAGTGTTTTATCAAAATTATTTTCCATCTAAGATAATAAAGGGTTCTGTTTCTATCCCTATTATTACATTGATTTGATTATGTTTTGATGGAATTATTTTTATGAATTCCTTTATCTTATATGAATTGTTTTATGATGTCACGATGTTTAAGAATCCCATTTTTAATACTTGGGTTATGCTATGATATATGGTTTATGATTTTTTGGCACACATAAGAATGGTATCATTATGAGATGGGTGGGACCTATATCTCCCTCCAATACATTGGGTAAAGATTTTATATCTCATGAGATAGACATGGCTAGAATGGCAGGTTAAACCGGTTCAGTGAAACAGGACTGAAACGAGGAGTGAACTCTGTCCAGAAATGGACTTTGTCCACTAAGATAGTCTTGGCAATGAGTCTTGACTAATAAGAAATGATTCTCTTTGATTATGTGTGTATGAAACAAAGTTTCATGTTTTAAGTTATGATTATTGGGATTACATTTCACTACTATGATTTATCCCATGTAATGAAATTATGATCTCTTTTGCAGGTTAAGATTTCCAAAAGTTATGTTATTATGTATATGATGTGATTGATATTTCTTTTGTTTACCCTTACTGAGCATTTGAGCTCACCCTTTTGTATGTTTTATTTCCCCAGGCCAGGAAGAAGGTTATTAAGTAGGATATACCAAAAGGGAATCTAGATATGATAAAATAAATGGGAGGAAAAGTAGATGCTTTATGAACCAGTTGTTTATGTTTCCCGGTTTCTAAAGACTCTATACCTATACGGTCCTTTCCTGGTTTTGTTATATGTTGTAATAAGTTTGATTCAATTCTAAAGTAATAACAATGTATGTAAAGTATAACACCCGAGATTTTATGAGTAATATTTTGTTTTTATATCATCAAAGGAATCTTTCACTACATACTAGCTTGGCTTACTTTACACGCAATCGCGACCTTCCTCGATAGTTTGCGTTGTACGCAATACTGAGTTTCACTAAAAGACGATATGCTATTAAAATATTATTTAAAATAGCCGTTATGAATAGTAATAACCACGTTTTAAAATTTTATCTTTCAAAATGGACTTCATTTTTGGATTCGGAATACCAAAACTAGCCTAGGGTGAAATTTTGGTATTTTTCTAAAAACTTTCAATTTTTGATGAATAGTGAAACCACTAAGTGGTAGGTTAAAAACTAAATTTTGCATAAAACTTAATTTTACCGCTTCTATGAATGGAATTTCGAAAATCCGACAGACACGGTTGATATCAGTATGTAAAATGTGGTTTAATGAGATAAAAATAATTTTTGGTGAATAGTAACTTTTTTCTTTTTTTTACCGCGGTTAATAGTAAATAGGGTAACTAAGGGTAAATATGATATTACTATTACCCTAACACATGTCCTAATTCTATTGGATAAGTTTAGTTCGACCAAAAACAACCTTAGGAATAAAATATGACCATTTAGGCCCACCTGGATTAGATTAGGACATTTATTATTAATTTATTTAAAGAAAGGTTAAAATAGTTAAAATCAAAGTTTAATAACTAAATCATTTTTAATATAGGGTTATACATAAGATAAATTCGACTATAAATATTCATTATAAAGCTAAAAATATTTCCTACATAATGGTATTTTATTTGTAATTTTTAGACTTTAAATAATTTAATTTATTTATGACACAATGATGATGTAGTAATTACCATAATAGTGAAAAAATAGAATAATTGATATTTTAAATACCTAAATATGTATAATTTGAGACTTTTTATGAATTAAAATAATTTTCTAGGTTAATATGACATGTTAGTATTGATTTAATTAACTTTTTTTGAACTTATCATTCTGTTATGATTTTCACAAAAATCAATTACTAAATAGTGTCAAAATTGACATAAATTAGTTTTTAAAACAAATATTATATTATTAATTGTTATTTTATTCCTAAAAATCTAAGGTTCGGCCAAATGACTTATATAAGGTTATATATATTAATAATAAAAAACTTGTGGTTCGTTTGGCTTGATATAGTAAGTTTATTAACCTTATAGTATAAGAACACAAAAAGACACGGTAAAAGTAAAATTATTTAACTTAATGTTAAATCTAAATGATAAGGTTAAAATAGGAACATAAACTTGTATAAATTCTATTGGATGTGAGGATTTCGACCCATCCCCACCTTATTCTCGAAATAAATCAATTTGGAGCTATTTAAAACCGAACTTGACTTTATAATAAAATAATAGTTTTAGTTATTCCAAAGGTACCCCTCTCCTCCCTTATAAAAGGGCACCTCCTCCCTCTCTTCCTCACACAACATTGAGCCTTCAAGCTCGGCCAACCCCTGCCATTTTCTCCTCTCCAATTCCCTAGAGACATCTTAGAGGTCCTGGTCTTCTTAAAAGACCAATTTTAGTGCCCTCAAAGGAGGTCTCAAAGAAGCACTTCAAAGAAGAGGTAATATCCATTACCGATCCTTTCCAATTTCTTTCTTCTTCAACTTCTTCTTCTTTAGTTGTTTCAGTATGAAGTAATAACATCAATATCACTCATATACTGATATTTTATTATAATTATGAAACAACCCTATTTAACCATCTATCCATCCTACAGAAAATGAAATCACCGCGCGTGCGTACGTACGGAATACCGTCTCCACGTCGTGGTGTAATCTATTTTCCACCACCACCTTACTTGGATGGGTATAATGGTTTAAATAATGAATATATATGACTATTAAAAATTGATATTGATTCTGAAATAGTATACATACACTCCAATACAATTCCACGATCTTAGGAACGATATCATCACTCGTGCGTACGTACGGAATACCGTCTCCACGATGTGATGCGACTCGTTCTACATGATCATCATTACATAGTAATTATATAAATGAATTGAATGAATAAATATGATATATGTTACACTAATACAATTCTGGATATAAGGTATCTATAACCTTAAAAGAAGAATAAGAATTTATTCGGCAAAACATGCATAAGAACAAAAGGCAATAAAGACCCGAGTAATAAGTAACAATGAAATATTACTAAATATGACCATATATGATATCATATCAATATGTATGATTCTGTAATAAGTAAATAACATTATTTAAACCATTATACAGGAGCTTCGGACACGTACAAAGCAAATCGGACCTAAGGTAAGGGAAAATATCACAATCTCATTTTTATCCGAGATTGTTTATACTTTGGTATTTACTGGGGTGTATTTTATCATCCAAATCCATGTTTCATAAATATGTGATATTATTTCAATCCACCTACAATTGTTTAAATCCATTTTTACCCTTCGGTGAGTTTTTAGTAAAGGATAAGAAAGTAATCTTTTGTCGTTTTTCGTATGAGGTACTTTTTGACTTTTCCGACAAAAGTACGAGAAGAATGTTTTTTTAACTTATACGGCATGAATGGATTTTTAAAACATTATTTCCAAGAAGCTTCCTTTACAAGTTTTCAAGTTTATTTTTAATCAACTTCTTTTAGTTTATGATTGTACAACATGTTAAGAAAGGAAAAGTGTTTTTGAAGCAGAAAGGATATTTTCCTCAAGAATGGAGTTCAAGTGTTTTATCAAAATTATTTTCCATCTAAAATAATAAAGGGTTCTGTTTTATCCCTATTATTACATTGATTTGATTATGTTGTGATGGAATTATATTTTTATGAATTCCTTTATCTTACATGAATTTTTTTATGATGTCATGATATTTAAGATTCCCATTTTTATTACATGGGTTGTGTAATGATGTATGGTTTATGATTTTGTGGCACACATAAGAATGGTATCATTATGAGATGGGTGGGACCTATATCTCCCTCCAATGCATTGGGTAAAGATTTATATCTCATGAGATAGACATGGCTGGAACGGAAGGTTATTTCGGTTCAGTGATACATGACTGAAACGAGGAGTGAACTCGGTTTAGAAATGGACTTTGTCCGCTAAGATAGTCTTGGAAATGAGTCGTGACTAACAAGAAATGATTTTCCATGATTATGTGTGCATGACACAAAGTTTCAAGTTTTATGTTATGATTATGGGGATCTCATTTTCACTTCTATGATTTATTTCATGTTAAGATATTATGATCTCTTTTGCAGGTTATGATTTTCAAAAAGATATGATATTATTTTTGTTTCCTTTATTTTCCCTTGCTGAGCATTTGAGCTCACCCTTTTTTGTATGTTTTCTTTTCCCCAGGTCAGGAAGATGGATATTAAGTAGAATATGCTAAAAGGGACCCTAGATATGATGGAATAAATGGGAGACACTGTAGAAGATTTATGAACCAGTTGTTTATGTTTCCCAGTTTCTAAATACACTATACCTATACGATCCTTTGTGGTTTTGGCATATGTTGTAATAAGTGTGCTTCAATTTTGAAGTATTAACAATGTATGTAAAGTATGGGTCGTTATAGTTGGTATCAGAGGAAAGGTATAGTCAACCTTTGGAAACTAGGATGTGAAAGCCTTAGTAAGAATCTTAATGATAAGTCTAAGAATAGAACACAATCTTAGTGTTTTAGAAATGGCCATGAATAACCTAGGATAAGACCTTAAGCATGAAAAGTTTATTCTTGAATTATGTGGTTTTCCTATTATAATTAGTGTTGCTCACACTATTCTTCTTGGTTTTAGTCAATGGCTGGAACCCGAAGGAACCGTGTTAATGCGGAATGTGATGGGCAATGCAATGATTGTCCCCCTGAGCAACCAAATGATATGGGAGTTGGAATGCAAAATCTTGTAGCCATGCTCACACAACTTTCTCAAGCTATGAATCATGCAGGACTTCCAAATGAACAAAGGAAGGAGCAACATTCTGTTGAATCCTTCATGAGGCAGCGTCCACCTTCTTTCAGCGATTCAACTGATCCATTAGTGGCTGAACAATGGATTAGTACCACTAAAAAGATATTTTCAGTTCTTCAATGTTCTGAACATGATAAAGTCATCTTAGCGGTATATGTGACGTGAATGAAACACTTGTAATTTGTGTAAAGAAAGATGCTTACCCACATTTTTCACATGAAAAAATAAGAAAATGGAGCATTATCAACAAATAAATATGATATGTTCAATATATGGCTATTAAATAGGTTTTTTAAATGAGATTATGTTAGTGTAACCTTTATCTCTTTTGTTTAACCCCATATTAAACATGTTTTCACATTTTTTATTATAATTAAATTTTACTAATTTTGATATTCATTATGTTAAAAATTTTAATAGATCATAACAGATAATATATATTATTTTGATTAAAAATATTTAATCCATTTTATATATTTAAATTACCAATTTTCTATAATTTAATTTAACTTTAAACCCGCAATTATAATGAAATTGCAGGTTTTCCTGAATTTTATTTTCAATGAAAAAAAAGATTTTATGTTCACTAAATAAAAATTAATAATAAATATATAAATTACTATATATATATATATTTATCTATAATTTATATATTACAATAAAAATACTTATAAATTTCAGTTTTTTTATTATCTAAAAAGTAGAAACATTGTTCTCTTTAAATAGTTTTAATGGAAATCGTGTTTTTAAATGAAAAAATAATCAGAAAATAAAATACAATATGAAGAAGATTAAAAAGAAATTATGTGGTTTAAATATAAAAAATTAATAATTGTTTCATTAATTCATATTAAATACACAATGGTACTTTTAAATTACGTAATTTATTTTAATGTTGTTTATGTTTTTACAAAAAAATTGTATTTTTTTGTATTCACAGAAAAATAAATTTATTTTGAAATTTACCAATATTTAGCCCTATATTAATTTTCATTAGATGAATTCAAAAATTAATTGCATTATATAAAATAAATATAAGAAAAATAAATAAATTAACTGTTGTATGTTCTAAAAAAGTAACACATTTCATTTAAAAATATATGTGATGTATATAATTAACATACAATAAATAATTTATTATTTATAAAGGATATATAAATAAATTTATGGTGGGTATTAAATTTATATATATTTTTTTAATTTTATTATAATATTTGTACACTCTCTTTTATTAGATAGGTTATAATAGTATTATAATTAACTTATATATTAAGATTAGGATGGTATAGAAAATAACATATCGAGCATGATGTTTTTATTTTAAAATCATAAGGTACTATAGTTTTCTTATACTAAAAATTTTAATAGACTCCCACTTACACTAGTTCCCACTAAATGATTACTAGTTATCTATGACATGATAATTTTTTTAGATATGGTTGTAGCTACAAGGCCTACCATGTTCTTATTTCTATTTTTCTTAATATGACATAATTCATTGAGGAAATCCAATAAATATTGATATCACAAAGTAATTATCTTGTTTACACTATCATATAATTAATATATTTTATGAAACTATTTCATATTACACAATTTTTCTAAAAATCAACTTATAATGCATTTAAATCCAAAAAATACATTATATTATGACGAAATGTAATCCAACAGTTGTAATATATTTTTTAGAGTATTACATTAACTGTATTTTGATATTGTACAAATATATATAAATGAAGAATATCTTGTATCCCCTTGAAAATTAATATTCAAAAATATCCAAATATAGGAATCTGATATACTTTAGTCATCCAATGTATTATAGGATATATTTATAGTCCATATTATGGAATTTTGTGGGTGTTTCTTGATAAATTCTTTATTTTCTTTAAACATAAAAAAATCAAAACATTGTATATATCCTATCATATTTGATAGATTCTACATGACACGCAAGTGTATTTTTTTCAATTTATCAAAAGAATATTATCTTGTGTGGTAACACATCTATATGGGTGGATTTCATGAATTGTGACATATTCATTAATCCATCCACGAATATATGCATATTTTATATTAATTAACATGAAAATTTATATAGTTTTACTTAATCTAATTAATCTTATATGTCTATTTTTATTTATCATCATTCATTGAAATTCCATCTTCCGATGAATTAAATTTTAAAGAATTTAATTATCTTATTTGAAAATAATATATAATACATAAAACATATATTTCATATTCTATTAATATGTATTTAATTAAAATATATATTACTCCAACTAAAATCATATAGTAAAATGACCCATTAAAATTTTTTATAAAATAACTATTTGAAGGATTTATTAAAAATAATCTATGATCACTATTTTTTCAGTAATATTGAATGTATATCTTTATCTTTAATTCCATATTGTCTTATTTTGTGTCCCAAACCCTTACATTCATCTCATATATACATATTATATAATATTTCTTCTATATATGTTATCATCATTGAAAAATTAACAATATATTGATTATATATTGGTCTTACTACAAGTTGGATTCTAATTTTCTATGTGACTACATTTATATGGATTTTTTCACATTTTGACTAAATATAACATGATCCATTAATAACCAATAAATCATTTGGGGAAATATATTTTTCTAAAAATTTTGTTTCTCTTTACTGCCCATCAATAGTTCTAAATAAAAAGGAGAATGTACCAAAATATAAATATATTTTGATACATGAAATTAATCTCAGAATTCATATGAACATTATAACATAAGTCACTTTCCCTTTATAACTACCATATAGGATAAATATTTCTTATCATTTAAAATATCACTTGTTTTTTATAATATAAAACCACCTATTTTTTATTAATTTTCCTACATAGTATACCCATTTAAAAATCCACCAAATATTCCTTGTAGAGTTTAGTTTTTCAATGCTAATTAATGTTAATTCATGGCATTGGCTTCATCAAAGTATATTATAATCCAAATTTTTTAAACATGGTGCTTCCTTCATATGGATATAATTTAGTTCTTCAAATCATTATTTCCCATATAGAGATTGTAATATCATTTTTAGTTATAAAAAATTAATTCATATACGCATTGTTGTTTCCCTGAATTTAATTTATATCATGTGATAGAATAAAAAAAATAATCTCATCAAACCCCTATGTTTATTAACTAATGATTTCAAATTATATTATAAATTCTATGATAACCATTATTCAACATACTAGTTATATGGCTAGTTGTTATGAATTTATTTTTTATTCCTTTAGTGAAATAAAATATGAAATACATATCATAAATATGTAAGACATATCATAAATCCTCATTATAATACCATTAGGACATTAATGTGTATAAGAAAAATATATTTTATAATGTTTTCAATATATATTTAAATGATCGATGAATAATAGGATAGGATGAACTCAGATAAACCTACCCAAAATATCCTAATTATTCCACAAAGTATATTCACGTATCCGCTATGAATCTATGAAATTTCATTGAAAAAACTCAAGAAGAGTATTAATATATATCAATATTATATGTATAATTGTATAAAAAATCTTGTAAAATAACCTCTAGAAGATGTATGAAGGTACCATTATAACTAAAACATTATTTTTATTAAATATAATTAATAAATATGTCGAATACCTTCAATTATAAGATTATATGAGTCTATATATCATTCTAGGTATATATTTGAAAACTAATTTTAGTTGGCCCAGACTAAGAATAATTTTCCCTCAATATGACAGTTTTATTATAATAATATTAATAATGCATTCCTTACATTTGATATATTTGATTCAATTGCTAATGAACTATTTAATATGTGAGAAAAAAATTTGATTCAAACATAATAAAATATCTACTTATATAAAAAAGGACCTTAATATGAATGTTTTAGTAAAAATAAATATACATAATAGTTTAAGTAGAATTAATCCACTATGTGATATGATGTTGTATTCATCTCATCTATTATTGAGGAATCACCCACATTATTCTCTTTCGACACATCACATTACATCATTTAATATATCTACACATTACTGGTTTCAATATATAAAATAAAAAAATTAATAACACTCTTTTAATACACAATAATTAAAGGACAAATATTATATGAAATAATGAATATAACTAAATTAGATTTTCGTGTTTAGTTATTAAATTTTTCATTTTTTATTCTTGTAAACATTCATGGAACATGATAAAAAAATGGTGTCATATTCAATTCATTTCAGATAAATAATTTATCTATTAAAAACTTTCATAAACAAATAATTGACATTAAACAAATCAAGGTATTTTAAATTTAGTTTCCATATTCATTAACTATAACAGGAGAAGGATTGTAATTCAATCATCCGAAATCTATTTGGGAAAGTTTACTAAAATGATTCCTAGAAAATTTATAGATAATTTTCATCCAATAAATATGGATGACTATAAATCATATGGGTGGAGATTATGATAAAAATATATTACTGGATAACATTTTATTCAAATGGATGTCTGACATTAGTGACTGATGAAAATAAATCCCATTATTGAAGTTGTATCCCAATAATGGTACATATAATCATTTTTACACTATTAGAATGCAGTGACACTATTGGAGTCGAGGCCAAAGTGAAATATATCTAGTGGATTGGAGTTACATCCTTTATGTATTTTTAGAAACACATGAGTGATCTATGGTTTATGTTTATAAAAATATACCATAGAAACATAGTCCAATAGATAATATATTTTACGGGATAAAACATTTATCAACATATTTTATAAGATAAAAAATGTTTAACCAAAGTTAAATAAATAAATAAATAAAAAATGTGGTAAATACTAAGGAATGTCAATCCCTTCATCATCCACAAATGCATCAACTACAAATTTAAACTAACTAGAAATAATTTCAAGTCTTTCATTATAAAGATAAAATTATTAAATAATTAAATTAATTTTCTTATTGATTTTCCATTAATGTTGTCCATTAGATTCCAATATTCTATAAATTTAAATAAATTATATAAATAAAGCATAATTTATAATTAATGGTACAAGATATGTACTGATCCAAAACACAACATGTACCCACCTCATTAGAAATAAACTCAGATAAGAATTTAATAATATTTTATATACTAAAGGAAAAGTGGAACATTTTATTTTATATTAAATGAAATGTACTATCACTTTAAAAACATGGGACTTACACTTTTTATGGTCTTTGTTCTATATTTTTTACTTATATGACATATGCGCTAAAATAATAGATTGTTTCATGGGTCCAACATTGTATCATGTATGACATGTATTACTATATAAAATAAATTAATAAAAATTTTATGTACATATATAATAACTTATGAATTGCATGTTGTGTATAAAAACATAAATAAAATGTTTTTTATAATATCAGAAAAAGTAATTAATTTATAGATTTAATTCCAGATGAACCAATAAAAATAACATAGTGTGTATTTCGTGGGAAAAACCATTTCCCATAGTTTGTGTATCTAGCAACATAATGTTCAATATACTATATAAATTATTAAATTTTCATTATAGGTGCATGAATCACACTACACACATATCTCAATGTATATTTTTTTAGGATTCGTAATAAGTTACAAAACATGTACAACTTCATACTTGTCATGTAATACATATTTTATTTTCCACCCAACAATCCAAGGGTTTATATATACACTCATTACCAGATATCACATGTTAAATAGAATATATGCCAACAACATACCAACTAATCACAATTATCTTAGGATTCCTGAATGAAAATAAATATATGTTATGTATTAATTATAATATACATACTATATAAAATATGGAATACATGATTCACATGGTGAAAATCTTGAAGGGTATACAAGGAGATTACATTATTCCAATAATCTATGGAATTTGAATAATTCATTCCAAATGGTAGTCACGATATTGTGTTTAATTACCGAGCATATAGAATCCCCACATAAAAGGTGGTGATGGTCATCACATCATCATGTGGTTGACCATCACTATATCATTCTCAATTGTTTATTATATGTCATGTATTCATTTCATGTAGAAATAATTCATGGAACCTCCTTATGTTATCATCGAGTGATCACTTTAATTCAATGGATTTTACTTCGGTATATGATATATAACATTTTCG
This sequence comes from Viscum album, assembly GCA_963277665.1. Taxonomy (NCBI): domain Eukaryota; kingdom Viridiplantae; phylum Streptophyta; class Magnoliopsida; order Santalales; family Viscaceae; genus Viscum; species Viscum album. The sequence goes on along the minus strand of OY728129.1, from coordinate 685,660,004 downwards.
TGATATTTAAATATTTATTAATAATTAAAACAAAAAATGAAATGTTAAAAAATAAAAAACGATATATGTACAAAATAAAAAATAATATTAAATTGATATGACACTTCCCTAACTAAACCTGAAGAATCTAGAACATAGAGGACTTGTTCCTTCTCATTCTTCACATTGTTTTTCATTTGGATTTTCATATAAAATACTCATAAATGGCGAAACATGGACCTAAGATATTAAAATAGAGGATATTTTATCATATAATTTATAATTCATATATAAATAAGAAATAACACATCCTAAAAATTCATTCGTCATTAATGAAATATATTAACATATTTTGCATACTATCATTTTTGTGAAGAATCCATGGAAATATTCCCAAAACTATATCAACCTAAACTACATGAATATTTAAACACCTCCATTGGATCACTTGGTGATAGTTGGGATGACCCAAACTTATTTCATTAATCACCATTGGTCAGAATAAGAGTTAAATCAGTATAGAAATATGTTGTATTATTCTCTTAGTGATCAAAGGCTTGAGGAGGATAATTATGTCTCACTGTTGAAAGAATTATTGAGAAGTTCCCTTTGGGGATTCATATTAATTCCTCTGGATGATTATAGGTTTTTACACAATTCCCCAGGAAATTTATCAAACCATAAATAAGAAGCATTTTAATGAACAAATAAATATCATTATATATTTCTATTGAAAAAATAAATATTATATTCCCTATCTATTGAATTAAATACTTTTAAATATTCCAGTAACTAAATCAATAAATATTAATTCTGATTTGAGTAAATAATAGACATATAAATATTTTACATTTTACTATATAAATTATATTTCAAATACTACTAAAATATTTTCTGACTCAGATGACCTCATATTGAATTTATACAATCAAGAAAACACAAATTATTATTAAAACAAATATTATGAGTAATATTTATTTAATATTATAAATTAAAATTATTTATAACTATGATTCTTGATATCATTAGTCTGTGACTCTCCCAGCCTATTTCTATCTAGATTTAGATAGGATAGCCAAAATTCTTTTATTAACATATTCAAACATTTCAAACACATTATAGTACAAAAAAATAATTTTCCAATTATAAAATCATCATGTGAACACATTTTTAAAATGTACACCCATTATCTTAATTCCACGCCAAGAATGGTGTATATTAAATTCAACGTCCTATATTCTCAATATATCTTTTTTAACAACCTGAAATAAACATATTGTTGGAGAACTATCACTAGGTAATTATTCAAACCATTCCATTTCAAGGAATATTGAAATGAAATATTCTTCCATTAAAAAAATGGGAACCAATACTTTTCAATTTATTAATTAATATATTATAACGTATGATAAACTAGACATGTAGAAAAACAACTCAAGCCATTCATTCCAAAGATGCCAGAGCTAGCTCGTGTCATACCCAAGGTGTGATCCCAATCCCTAAAGGATGATGGAAAACATTTTTTGAAAGAAATGAAATCATTGAGAATTATTTTTATCATCAAATGAATCAAACAAAATATCATAAAATTTTCAATACTTTTTTAATTCCCCATCCATTTTGTCGGATCTCCATGGAAATGTGGATTAGAAAAAATAACCAAGATAAATAAAGAATAGATAAATAAAAGAAATCTTGTATTCACAACTTCATCTATTACAATAAAAACATCCTATGTGATTCATTTACTGATATATACAAAAATAATGAACCACAAAAATAAATAGAAAAGAATAAGTGACATATTTATATAATGAAAAAAGTGATGATAAATTATATAAAACAATCATTTTAACTCAATGAGTCTATAGGTTATAATCTAAAAACAAAGAAAACATATTCATCAGGAAAACTATTATAGAAATAGAAAATAAAATATAAAAAGGCATGGGTTTAAATTAGCAGTTTGAATAAAAATAGAATATAAAATAACATATGTTTTTTAAAATAATATAGTTCCATTAAAAAATATTTTCTTATAAGAAGTTAAGGGTTATACATTTCAAATAAAACAATCATTTTTTGGACACCAAATAGAAAGACACATTTGATTTGTTGAAATTATTCCACTTATAAAATTTTAAAAACATATTTAATTCGAAGATAAATGTTGAAATTATTGATAAAAATATAAACATTCACAGAAAACTATAGAATTACAATGAATATGAAATATCCTAAGACCCTTCTACACTTAGTGATCGATCCAAACATAAAAATTCAAATAAATGTGTTTTAGGCAGGAATAATCCAATTTCCCAGCTCTATAAAATCCATTTCTTCATGTTTTTTAGTTTGTGTAGTAGTATAGTTAAAAGGTTAAAGAAGATAGTCATTTACCTTTCTTACATGTCCTAGTAATACCACGAAGGAACCTCACGTACCCATGTGTAATTCCATTCAATTCAATTTGAAATTACTTTGGGAATCAATTGAAATAATTATTTAGTAACTCAAACATATAAATACGACCACAAAACACCATTCCATACATCAATTTTTTTAAATATACCATCAAAAAATAGATAACTGATATTTAATTTATCAAAAAATCGTGGAATGTAGAGTAATAAATTTTTAAGTTACTAAATGGGAAATAGAGTCATTATTTTTTACTAATAAATTATAAAACTTTTTTGAAAACCACATAAAATCTTTTAAAAGTGTAATAATCACTCTTATTGTTTAAAAAATTATTTCTAAAACTATGATCACCAATATAAATTCTTTAGAACACATTGAAATGTATTATAACATTATATCCCATTATAAAATTATAAGAGGAATTTAGAATTTCCATTTGATCATTCAATCAAATATTTTATGTGAAAATTTGATTAAAAACTTATTTGAACCATATTTCTATAACAATACATACTTTATATATAATTAGAAATAATTTGAAACTACATTATAAATTAAAATAATTTTTAAAATTATTTAATAACATTATTTGGTATAGAAAAAAATAATTTCTTACCAATTAAATTGGTGTTTCTAAATTTAACGTGATATATCATAGTCAAAAACCTGAGATCCCTCGATTTTTCTAGGCAAAGTCACAAACCACCTCAATAGAGAATATTTGCACTATGATGGAAAAAATGAAATATCTGAGGATATAAAATCTGTAAAAACATTGGGCCAATAGATACCCTATGTATTTCCATATTCGTGGGGGTATTTTTTATAGAGTAAAATGGAAAAATCTCGAGGTGATAGGATAAGATGGAATCACCCTGATAAATTGGTCAAGAAAACTGATAATTCCCTATGCATTTGAACAATGGATGAGATGAATAAAATGTGGAGATGAGTAAGAGATGTAAAATTTAAATATGAGTAGGGAGGGATGAGTTATGGTTAATATTGAGTAAGGCAGGAATTGTAAATTTTAATTTTAATGTTCAGGATAGAAAAATGTTTTGGCCACCTGATTAAATATACCACGAAACAACCATGCACCCCTCTCTAGATACACTAGTATAACATATTAATTTTAGAATAATGATTAATAATACTATATTATAATCATGATAAACACATATATTAAATTTAAAGATGTATATAAATGATTTTCACACCATCTCACTTAGTAATGTTCTATTCACACACATCTATTAAAATTAAAAAACATCCAAGATATTCAACACGCCATTCCTAAAATTCAATGAAAAGTAAAATAAAAATGTATATAATTAAATAATAATGGAAAATCATTATAAAAATGTGAAATTTTCTTAAATTCATACTAAAGATAATACATTGTAAATATGAAGACCTCCTGGAGTAACAAAAAATTAATGGAAATGTCATCCTCAATATGTAAATAAGATGCTAAAAAATTTTCTAATTATCTAAAATGTAATCTAAATAATATATTAAGGACTCTAAATGAATAATTAGAATTTCAATGATGGAAATAAATTGAGTCTATATAGCCAAACCTCAAAAACCAAGCATCACCATGTCTAAAAGTGGTATGATTGAACAACCTAAAAACAAGACCAATTTCAATAAAAACCTATAGAAAACAGTGGAATATATATCACAATATTCTATTGGGTAGTAATATTATAAAATGAATCATAAAATTAGTTTCTAATCATGTACCAAAACATCCTCACAATGATAAGTGGACATAACTAATTTAAAAACTAAAAAACCACAAAATAATTACTAATTATGAACCCCCAAAAATTTAACAATTGTAAAAATAGAAAAACTAACTATCCATGTCACACACATATATATAAATTATGTATGATTAGGATCATCAAAAAATAGTAATAAGGTTCACTGGAGACACTACTTGAGTAAATAATCACTATAGAAAGGTCAAATTTACTAGAGCTCTGGAAAAACTATAATCTGAATAAAAGATAAAAAAGGATGATTATATGAGGGGAGACAATACACAAATATGAAACCAAAAATAAAATTTCGTTGAAAAAAATGAAAAATAGTAGCCTTATAATAAAATTTGTTGATGATGTAAGATGGAGATCCACATGTTGAACGAAAATTCAAAATGAACCAAACTAAATAGAAAAGAATCAGTTATTACATGACTTAAATTATGGATAAAACTCAATGTAGTGACCTATGAACATCAACCAGATATCTAATTCATATCCCATCCAAATAATGATCACATTACAAGGATAATAACTCCTGAAATTAGTAAAAATAACAACTAAACACTATAAAAATAACATATACAAGACAATTAGCAATCCATTAATAAAAAGTAGAAACAATTATGAGTTTGTTTGATCAAGTACCACATTCTAATAAATAACTACCATTGGTTTAGTGAGAACATAAATCTATAAATATATTACCCATATAATTAAAAATTTGTACTACACTTATGTAATATGGGTAATAAACTCTATATTGAATGTAGCCAATTTTTATCATCCACACCATCCAGGGAGGATAAAAGATAGTAACATAAGGTATTGGTCAAACTATGAAATACGTTATATGTCCAATATGACAAATAAAAATAAAAAACCAAAAGGCATTCATAGATTATATAATTTATAATTTGGAAAAACATCACAAAATGTTCTATTTTTCTTCAAAACCCATATATATTAAGACAAAATTTTAAATTCTTCTTCAAATTGAATCCCAATAAAAAACAAACTTGTAAAAGAAAATTAATATTTCACTTTCAATTCATTAATATTCCACAACCTCATTAAAAAACTACAAAGATAGTGATTTTTAAATTATCAATGTTTTTTCAAATTTTTTTCCAAAAACACTAGGAAAAAATAATTTTCTTGAAATAAAATTTTTCAATAAAATGTATTTCAAACAAAAATAAAAAACTCATAACATTTAAAAATGATTTAAAATATAAACCCAAAAACACCATTAAATAGTATGATTTTATAATAATAAAATAAATCTTTCTCCTAGACCAAACGAACATGGCATGACCAAGAATGAATTAAATATTAGAATTCAAAAAAATCAATTACAAATTTATTGTATATGTGTACCCTAGATGCATTCCATAGAATATTGTGAGATAACATGGGAAATACATCAAGGAGTCATAATAAAATATGTACTCATATCATACAAGTCATTAATGGAATTGTAATCTCATCTTGTACTACATAGTCAATCTAACTTTCCTCCCCAAACATGAAAAATGACCAAACTGACCACATATGAACATTAATGATAAAAATACAAAACGCATAACTCGTGACCTTAATTAATAGTGAAACTTGAGACTCCAAAACAAAAATATCTATCTAGACTCTTCTAACTAATAAAATCTGAATTATGATACTATAATCTCCAATCTACCATTAATCTCCAAATAGAAAAGGTTGTTCTAGAACTAAGTCTCTCTAAATAATCTATTTATGAATTCATTTTTCCACAAACTACCCTAGGAAATAAATCTTTTAGACACATGATCCATCTTTATATAAACCCATTATGTGTCTCATACCCCCCACAGAATGAAAATAAAAATATCTGGTATTAAATAAAATAATTTTGGATGATTTCACCCACGAAATGAATAAAAAATGGTTTATAGCCTAAAATTAGTTTATTATTTCCATTACATAAATCAAAAATCCATGAAAAACACATAAGAAAAATTTGATAAAAATAAATATAAAATAATTAAATTCCCTTAGCACTCCTCCTCCACCCACCACCAACACAGCCTTGGAGTTTCATCACCCAATCTCTACACTGATAGTGGGTATCCAAAAATGTAAAAACAATAAGTTTTCAATATTTTAAATATGGAATGGAATTCTATATAAAATTAAATTTTATGAATACCTCCACATGAGAATAGTTCTCCATAAACTTGGATGAAAAATTAACTATGAATAACCAATATCTTAACTAGAACCTGAATTATTCAAAGTAATTAGTGTAAAAGACCAATATCAATTTGATTTAAGAACACTTATCATTCACAATATGTAAACTATAGATCAATTTCATTCTATTTTGAAAAATAAATAAAATTTAGGTTTCTATATTTTATTTATCATCCATCAATTAATTTTTAAAATAAAAATATTTTAAAACATGGAAGGTAATTTATTTTAAATTAAGGGAACCTTTTATAAACTATGATTAGAATTATTAATTTTATTTAATAAAAAATTTCTATTTATAAAAGGTAAATAACATATTAATCATGGAAAATGTAGGAATTGTGGATAAAAAATCATGAACTTTTGGAATCCCTAAGTTATGTATGTTTATACACCATCGAGTGATCCTTGTACTCATGATGATTGATCTACACATAGAAATTATCATGAATGAGTTTTTGTTGGGGATGATGAAAAATTACCAATAGTAACCAATCCATGACATTATATTATTTAGTTAGTGTTCCTGTATATTCCAATTAATATGGGGGTATGAATTTTACCTCATATACTTATCATAATAATCCCACTAAGAATCATCAGGTTCCCATGGAATATTACAATCTAATTTAATTTTTTATTAAACATATCCATAATTGAAAAAAAAATCCCCCAAAAAAGAAACTGTCCTAAATAATTCATTCTATGTATTAATAAAAATTTTGCAAATTTTCACATACTAGAGACAATATTTTAAATTTTAGAATATATAGAGATTATAAACATATCTACATTGAAGAAACCAAAATAGCTTTAGTCATTATTAGAGAATTATAATTTATAAATCTATTTTAATAAACAATTAAAATCATTTTAATGTATATTTATCACATTGATAGGTTAAATTCATATTTTTAAAATTGTACAAAACCAACTATTCTCTAAAGTGTGAATATTTTAAATTATGGTTCAGGATATCAGTTTTATCCTTTTAATTATTTCTAATCACTTAATGAAGGAATCATGATTGATAAAGGATTGTTTTTTCCCAAATCTCTAATATGTATTAGAATTGAGTAGGCATACGGATTGTAAAAACAATTCACATGAGGCTGCATGGTTTGGAAAAACCATGCAGGGTCTTACTAGGATCCACATAGGAGGGAACAAGGGCTATACATGGATTTTGTAACTGGGTATTATAGCCTATAATGATCAGGAAACCGTAAAATAGGGGGAACATGTGTAGAGTATTTTATAGAAAATGGTGATCCCCTATCCATGTAAGACACTAATATGAGATACCTTCAAGTTCTCAATTTAAACACATTTTGGGAAAACGTGTGTCCAAAGCATGTCCCCATTAAAAATGGGTGTTTCCCCATTTTTTTAATCACCCCTTTAAACGAGCCTTTGTTTCTTCTTTTCAATAAAATTGCCTACCGATCTTCATCGATTGATAAATTTATTACACATAAGGCTATGTATTAATATAATATATTCATCTAGTCTCTGGGTCAACATGCGCTCATCTCTTTGGATAACGATCTGTGAGTTATTCATTCAATTGTCTCATTTTGTTTTTTTCATGCTGTTGGTGATGTCATTTTATTTTAGGCTCTTATTTCTTATTTTTGTAAAACATTCTTATATTTATCAATTTAATTTCTATACTGGTATAAATAATAGGCTAAGACTTGATGTGTAATTTATTATGGGATTAAAATTGGTGTTATATACCTTTTACCTTAATCACAGGTTATTTATATCTTGTTGTTGTTTCTCTACACACTAGAAATTCAAGTATATGCATCATCAATTATTTGAACATTGAGTTAAATGATAAATTCACTTTAAATACATTTCAAGACACCCTTTTATCATGCTTGGGGGTTTTTGATGACAACTCTATCCACTCATGGGTTCGGTTCTACCTTTTATAGTGTTTATGCCACCCTTTGGGTCCATTAAGCTCATTTTGAATAGTTGATAATTGAATATGGTAATTAATAGAATTGATAAATTTTCTAATCACATTTTAAAAACATGGTACTTTTATATGAATGTTATATAATCAAAATTACCTTGGATAAAAATTAATTATGAAGGTATTGGTGAAATGATAAAGTTGATGGTTTATGAAATGTTGAATGAATTTTTTAGGATGACTTGTACATTTATACTCCACCATTCTAATGACCATATTATGATTCCATGGACATTTCTACCACTTAGATCCTACTAATAATAATTTATGATTTATTTTACATTTACACTCCAAGGATACAATTTAACTAGAATTAGTTTGATATTATAGGATTAATTGGAAATTTATTCTAATTAGATCTTATTTTATAATTTAAATGTGAAGCTATGAACATTTCTAGTCCTTGGATATGGACACACTATTTAGATGATTTATTTTATTCATTTTATATTTATACTCCTTGGGTCCAATGAATTATTAGGATTACATGGATCTAGTTTAATCACCTTACTAAAATAACATTGATATTTATACACCATGGATCTAAACAATTAGGATTCGTTAAACATTGGTAATTATTGGATCTATTTTACTTATTTGATATTGATTAATCGGTTTCCAAGGATATTACCACTCCTTGGACCCTATCACATGTATTCTTGATACATGATTACACATAAAATCCCAAATACATGATTACATGGTATATGCGACAATAGATGGTTGATATGCTTTATTAATATCCCTTTCGATTTAGTTTCCTCATTAAATTGAGTCATGGTAGAATAGAAAATATTTAATCTATTATTATTATTCGTACATGTGATATATAAGAACATTGTATTGGATTATTTTCATTTACCAAACTTGTTATAGACACAATTAGTGGTGGAATACAGAGTGTTCTCTCACACCTTGTTCGGGCCATCATTAGGTACTCCGACATACTTCATATATGCATGTAGGTACTGGGGGAAACACTCTCCTAATTCTTGATTCAATTTTTTATAATAGTAGGTGATCACAAAATGATGTTATGACTCATGATACTATCTACTGATAGTTTCTTTTGTGTTTCTTATGCTTTTGATACATATATTATACTAGATTCTTCTTCCCATTAATTACCATTATTTTTATAGCATTACAAGGTCATCAATTTATATGAAAATTCTTGTTGAGATTATTTTAATGTTTATATGATGGTTTTTATTATTTAGTTATTATGTTATCTTATATTCTTCATCTATAAACTGATTTGATTGTTCCATTAAATTGTACTCTAATTGTGGGGGCATTGTCTCCCCACTATTCCACATTGGACCCTCACTACTATTTAGCAGCTTCTGTATTATAGTGAGGAATTACTGAGGCCATGTGTCCAATATGGTTTACCTACTGTTGAGTGAACTAGTTTTGGGATGTCACATAGTGGTGTAATGATATGTTCATTTCATTTTGTCTTATAATTAGAGAATAATTTCATGGAGACTAGGAATGTTTTGGAATTTGGTAATGATATTTCACAAGGAGTATCTAACCCATATATATATCCATATTTCTGGGGATGGGACACGATATTATGGTTTAGTATTATAATATTTGATTTGACTTCACTATTGGTTGACATGAATTATGTTTGATGTTCCTTATTATAAATATTTTAATGGCGTTTCACACTATAAATTTAAATTTAAACTCTATATAATTGGACCTTGGAAATATATTAGAGAATAAGAAACTGACCCAAACACAGTAGTGGGTTGTATGTAGGGTCTAGATATTTTCATTATGATCTGTATGTTTCCCAGACCTAGATTTAGGAGCACGAAATCGGTTGTGAATTATATTAGGATGGATTGTTCCAATCATTCTTTTATATTTGTGACCATGTTATTATCAGATCTAGTCTAATTAATGTGCATGTACATTGTAGATATATTCCACCATGATGGTATCTAATCATAATTCAGGAGGGTGGTGATGACCTTTCTCTGGAAGTGGATGTTCAGGGGCCACTAGTGGAACCTCTAGTAGTGCATCATCTTGAACTTTCAGTAGTACATGATATTATTTTTTGGGGATAGTTTGAAGAGGGATTCCTATATTTTGTGAAGATCATTTAGGGAGCACTTCAACCTTCCCATAATATGTAATAGTTGATGCATGAGATTCTACAATAGTATCCATCCATATTTTCAGGGTATGGAGGACGAAAAGGAAAAAAATCATGAATAGAGTCCTTAATATTGATGTTTTATCATCTCAAGACACCTCCCAAGATGATAGTAATTATTTCTATAGACATGATTCAGATTTACTCCAAGAGAAGGTGGGAGGTGATATCTCTAGTGGGCCATCATTGAGGTGTGTCCTGTATAAATTTTATGATATCATTATATGATAATTTTTATCCCAATACATTGAGGGTTTATAGAGCATGAGATTTTATACATTTGTGGACCAAGATATTATTAGTCATGTACTATTCTTCTCATTTTGTAGAGATTCAATGTTTTAAACATATTTTGTTAGGTGTAGAGGTGTAGAATGTTAGATGATTTGAGGATGGTCTATAGAACGAAAATTGATCATATGTTAATGAAATTTTGTCATGAAACAATATAGAAAATAGTGAATTAGGACCTGATTACTGAACATAATCGGAGGGATGTTGGGGGAAAAATGCATGGTAGATATTCTTCTCAGCCTAGTGGATCAATTTTAGGAGGCATGAATAGATTATCTTAGGTCTGTCGTGAAGTAAATGCAGGTCATATCATGATTATTGATATTTTTGTTCTTTGTTATCAGTGTGGAGGCAAAGAAATATAAGTTGACAATGTGATATATATCATGTATATTGCTGAAAATTATACACGATGGAAAATATATAATGTTTTTAGGGTTATCCCTCTAGAATCAAATGAGATAATGTCTACATCAACTCCACATTATGGACCGACGGTTTTAGTTTCTCATCGGGTTGAGAGAAGTATTGTAACTGGACGATCCGGTAGAGGTCATGGTCATGGTCAAGGATACTAGAACCATGAATACATTTTACTAGGAGAAGATTTTCTCAGGGTATTCATGCTATATCATAGGCGCATTGTTCATAACAGATGAATACAGTGCAACTGATACATTAGGAGAAGAGTGTCAGCCCTTCTATAGTGGGAGGTACTATTCTAGTAGCCTCTACATTAGTATATGATATTTTTGTCATAGGTTCTTCACATTCATTCATATCTTTACATGTTGTGGATAACCTTGATATCAATTATCAATTTTCATGTGGAATTATTAAACCTGACACACCATTGGGGCTTATATCAGAGAGTACCTACTAATTTAGGTAGTCCTCCCTTGATATAGTTGGGTGTCTCTTTATGAGGGACATCATTGTCCTCAAGATGAAAGCATTTGACATTATTATCATAATGGAATGGTTAGTTTACTATCATTCTCAAAAAAAATTCTTTATCCTATGTGTGACTATCAATTCACTAAACGGTGGATTTTTTATTTGAAATGTTGAATGGGGTGTCCATTCATGTCAAGATGGACCGAAGCATCATGGTTCAGGTAAATTAACTACCCAGATTGTTTCTTTATACCTTTATGGATAGGGAACACGTTAGGTGGGATTTCATCCAGTGTTTGATCCTTTATAGGATATGTTCCCAAACATATTTTTAGGACTACCACATGATAGAGAGAAAGAGTTATATTTTTCATTTCATCTAGTTCCATGAGCTTCTAAAGTGTACATGCCTTCTTATAATATAGATACAATTTCCTTAAATGATCTTGAGAGGTATCTAGAAGAAATTAGAGAAAATTGGTTTATATGAAACATAACTTATCCAGGGGTTATCTAGTCTTTTTCCTTATGAAGGCCTATATAACGTTACTTTTATATATGGCTTAATAAAAATTAAACCATTTGTTTGTTAATAAATAATATCCATTTCCTTGTATAGATTATCTCTTCACCCATCTCTGAGGAGATTGCGTGCTCTGAAATATTGATCTGAGATAGGATTACCATTAGTTGTATGTTCGACCTTTAAAAATACCTTATATAGATTTCCATAATTGGTATTATCTTTATAATAAACTGGTTATGTCATTATGTCTCAGTAACACGCTAGCAGTTTTAATGGTGTTGATAAACAAAATTTTTGATCAATATTTGGATTTTTGTGGTGCTATTCATAGAATAGATCTTTTTTTAATCTCACAATTGACATTACCATTACAAACATCATCAGTCATATAGGGTACACCAAGATATAATTAGTTAAATTATATCTCAAAATGTGTCACTTATTGATGGATGAGATTCACTTTGTGGGACATCATATCTTAGAGATATGTGTATCATTTGACCTAGAGAATGTGGGAGATATATATTCATGGGAGAATCCAAATAATATCTTTGATATACAATGTTTATTGGCTCTATCAATTTATTATTGGAATATCATACAACACATCTCAATCTAAAAATATCCTTATATGGGATATAATATGATATTTCTAATGTTTACATGGTCTATATCCAATGAGATGTCAAATTAAGAGTTAAATTGGAGGCTAAATTCAATTTTGATCTGGATTTTTCTATAGCCTGTAAGAAGATATATAGTGTATTTGAATGTATTATGTGTCATTCTAGAAACAATTATGATGAAGGAGTATTTATTTATATTGTGCAAGTCTCATTATTTTAGGGAACATTAGAGGAAATACTTAACCCATGATCTCGAGTTAACAATTTTTGTTCTTGACTAATGATGTTGGAGGAATTATTTACTAGGAGATGGTGTTTTGGTTTATACGGAACACAAAATAATAATGTATATATTTACACTACAGGACATGAATATTAAGAAACAAAGGTTGGTTATAAACCTAAATACTTTTTTAATTGATCATTATTATACATTCGGAAAGGAAAATGTAATTGTCGATTCTCTAAGCTTGGTGAATGAGACACAAATAATTCAAGAGGCTAGTAGTGAGTTCCCATTATAGACATATCTTCTATGATGTGTGTGGAAGTTAAGGATCATATTGGATAGTCATTTCATTCATCTTTATTAGTGACATAGTCACTATTAGAGATAATTAAGATTAGGAATCTATCATAACATGAGGTCATGTTCCTATATGAGAGCATAGATGGTGATGAGATTCCACTTAGTGGGATCCTTGTTAAGGATGAGATATTAATCATCCATAGGCATTTCTTGGTTCTTATTGAAGTTTGGTATGAGTTTAGGTGAGACTTCTATTACTTGATATTTGTTTTGTATCCCAATCATACACATATGTTTCACGATGTCGTCTATTATTACTATGGGATGGTGATGAAGAAAGAGGTAGTTGGGTGTGTTACTTAGTATTGAAACTATCATCTGGTGAAGGGGTAAAAAAATGAGAGAATGCAATTTACTGCAATAACCATTTCTTGAGAGGAAATGTGATTATTTTAACACATATTTCATGATGAGACTACATAGATCGCCTCAAGAAAGTGACACCATATGGATCATTGTAAACAAGTTGACAAGGGTTGCCCAATTTTCTACCTATTTTGGATACTCTTTTAATGGATGATATCAGAAGTCTCAACATTCGTGAGATCAAATCCCCCTACGATGTTTCATGCTCTATTATATTGAAAAGATATTCTAAATTCACATCACAGATATGAAATGGGTTATAGAGAGAACTATGTTGACAGTTACTACTAAGTACATCCTATGACCCACTGACTGACAATGAGTCTAAGAGAATGATGCAATTTTTATAGGAAATGCTCCAAGATTGTATCATTTTCTATGGATATTATTTGTAGAAACAATAATATCTCACAATTTTCTCTTGTAATAATAGTTTCTAAAAGACTACATAGATGTATCCTTACGAGGATACTTTTGGTTGGTTTTTTCATTCACCCCAATGCCGGATAGTGGAAGGTTAGGAAGAACTATGAAGTAATCCTATAATTTAGGATACATTAGAATATGTTCATATTGTTAGGAATTTGATGTCAATATATCAGTCTATGGAGAATTCAAGTATAATTATTTTCTCCAAACCACTAGAGTTTGAGATACAAAGTCAGGATTTCTTATAATTCTTTACTAGACTAAGGAATAGATGGGTTAAAATTAAAAGAACTTATCAACTCATCATGTAGGGCCCTTCATGATTATGGGGAGATTCGGTCTTGTACCATATTAATTTCTATATCCTTATATGTACGAGTAAATGCACGACATCTTCCACATATCTCATATTCTCTAATATTGTTATGATTTGTCACATATTCATCAATCTGATGTGGAAAATATAGAGGTAGATTATTCAATTTATGACCATTATATATGTATTATTGATAATGAGATAAGGCTTTTCGAATGCTAATTAGTAGTTCAATTACGGGTTTTATGGGTGTATGGTCATGTAAATAACGAACATGGGTACATGAAGTTGATGTACATGACCAATGGGTGAATTTATTATCATTTGATGCTTTACTACACAAGGAAGGTAATTTTAGGGTCACATTTCTTTATAAGGGAGGAATATTGTAAGAACATGAATTTTCAATGAGGTTAGGTTCTTTGAAATCCCATTGTATGTGATCAGTATTTTAGATACTAAATATGTCTAATATCATGAAGAACTCATCATGAGTGTTTGGTAATTTTTTAACATCAGGACCTCCTATATAAAGATGAAATGGGTTTTCAAATTGTTCTTCTAAACCATGTACAGATGACCGAACAGTGTGAAAAAATAGTCCAGGTTCTCATTTTTATTTATAGAGGATAGTGCACGAGGTTCACAGGATTTTTCTAATCATGAACTATGTTTCATGCGAGGGTTATAACATGGGTAGTGGGGGAAAATAGGTAGTTAAGGGTTTGGAAAACCCTTAACACTAATCAAAGATGGAAACTTCCCTTGGACATTGGGAATTTCATGGTTGGGCCAATGGGCTGCAAAAACCATGCTCCCTTTAAGACATGGTAATTTTTATTTTTTTTTCACCTCACCCTATTTTAATGTTCATTAATGTCTTCTTTTCCAGGAAACAAAAATCACTCATCCTCTATTAACATCTTCCTCACATCTATGTATAGGAATTGGTCAAAAATCATAATATGGTATTTGATTCTTGATATGTTCAACTAGATGTATAAAAATAGGTGACTTATTAATTCATTAGTTTCATTTATGTGTTTGTATTGCTCTAAGATACACAATCATGGTGCAAGTTCATAGGCCCTATTAGCACGGAGTTTTTCAATAGTTCTATTTTCTTCTAATATGGACTAAATTAGAGACTAAGTCTCAAAAAATATTCTTTTATGGACTTAAGGTAAATAGTTTATTTTTCACACCTAGATTTTCAATTCCATGCTTTGGATTAAATCCTCTTGGTTTTTAGCACTCTATTAGGTTCCGGGTGTTTCAGGATTGAATTTTTGGTGTCTCTTGTGTTCTTGATCTATGAAAACAGTATTGGTAGTATTGTGTGGTACATGGACTCTTATTTTGTCAAAGGGATGGTATGAGGTTGTGTTGTTTTAGGTCAGGATTAGTGACACTCCTAGTGGCATTACTTTTTGGGTAAGTTGTTGAGGTGGTTTGTACCCTTTAGTTGGATGAGTTTTGAAATGAATATGATGGTCTATTTTGGGGATTTTTCTCCCCTAACATTGGAATATCTTTCCCCCTTGGTTTACCCCATGGAACCCCCGTGAAATTGGAGGAGAATTCCTTGGTTTCGAGTGTCCATAACAAGATTCTCCATTAGGCCACATGATTTACTAAACTGTTCTCAAAAACCATCCAGGTATGTCCAATCCATTAAAATATTTTTTTAATTCTAATTTTCCTCCAAAAAATAAATCTAATCCACCCCATTTCTCACCCATTGGACCCCAGCAGCCATGGGAGGTCTCCCATATCCCCCAAGCTCCCATGGAACCCATCTTTGATGGGGGTTTGGTGGAAAAACTTTAAGTTTTCTTCAAATATGTGTTTATTTTATTAATTTATTCACTTTCCTTAGGGGTTCTTCAGACATTCTTGTTGTTATAAAATATCTAGAAGTTAGGGTTCTAACCTAGGATTTTATTTGGTGTCTTTTTGGTCAAATCTTGTAGTCTAGGGCTGGATTTATCTTTCATGTGGTGCGGCGGGGGTGCAGTTGATGTTTTGCACCAAGATTTTTGGGTTTCAATACTTTCGTTAGGTGATTCCATGTGTAACCATTTTATGATAAATTATATTTTTTGTTTTATTAATTTATCATGTTCTTAATATTTTATTTGTGTTGTTAAAACATTTTATGATGGATTTGGTTACGCATTTAAATTTATAGTTGCATTTTTGCATTGAATTATATGTTGTTCATGTGTAACTCTTGGGGTATTATTTGGGTGTATTTTATAACATACGAAATTGGTTTAATAAATATTTTTTGGGTTTCCAATTATTCTTTGGTAGGTTCTCAGTGTGTTTTGGGTTTAAAATAGGGTATTTGAATTGGTTTTAGGTGCAAAACCTTGTCACCCTCTTTGAATGTGTTTTATGAAAATGTGTGTTTTCATGTATATCTTTTGTGGTACAATTTGTAGAAACTTTATATGACATGTAAGTGTATTAATAAACATTTCTAGGGATTCCAAATTTATTTTGGGTAGGTATTGGTATGGTTTTGGCCTAGAATGAGGGCATTGAAATGGGTTTTGGGTGCAATGAATTGTTATACCTCTTGGGTTTGTTTTATGAAAATTGAAAATGATATATGGAGTGAAAAAAAGTGGGAAAATTAAACACATGTACTATTTTGGGGATTTTACTCACTTATGATGGGTATTTTAAATGTAATGTGGTATTTTAGGATGTCAAAAAATTATAATGTTTTATAAATTTCTGAATTGTTTTATTGAATTGTGATGTGGGTGTGAAACATGTATGTGGGATTTTTTGTGTAAGTTTGATGAGAAAATGATTTTTTTATGAAAGAAGTATTATGTGATATGTGAGTGGGATGTTATGTGAGTTGGACTATCTTGTAATAGTTTTATAAAATTGTATAAAATATTTGTGGCAGTTTTATAGATATGTAAAAAGTGTTGTCAGGTATTTTGGTGTGAATATGATTTCAAAATGAATTTGAATGAAAAAGTGGATTGTGTGACTTGTGTGATATACATGTGGGATTTTTGGTAAATTTGTGATGTGGAAGTGGTATTTCAATGTGAAAATTATATTTATTGGCTTGTTGAATTTTTTTGAGCAAAAGAGGGAATCCCTGGTATCTAGGTGGGTGGATGTGTACTATAATGCTAGTGATCCCTTGGGGTTTGGCCTCAGTTTCACATAGAAAGTTTTATGATTACAAAACTAAATAAACTATGATGAAGATGATTGGGGACAAATAGGATATGAGTATTTTCCCTATTATTGGATGCTGCATGGGAATAGATATTGTGATGGTTACTTTCACCGAGATATGAGGTACCTATGACCCACATCAATCTAGTTCCTACAGGTTATTTACTCATTGTTGTGTTCATTAGTTACATTATTCTTACCATCGGCATATGGTATGGTTGGCTGGAAAAATTATGTAGCATTGTAATTATATTTAAAAGTGTTTATTCTTTAAAATATCCCACTTGAAAACTGGTTTTATTTAATGTTCACCTTTTAGAAATTACAACTTGCATTTTTTGTTTATAAAACATTCAAGATTTTATTCTATGTATGTTTATCACATGAAATATATTAGTGTTGGTATCATTATGGGATTTGGATCACACCCTACATACACCTTTGGGTGTAAGTTGACTTTGTTATTCGTGTCGCAGGTTTTGTGTACAACTTTTGTGCCAATGGTTCTGGTTTCTTTTGTAATAGTCATTAAAAATTGTTTTATTTCATTTAATTCAATTCTAAAATTTTGTAAAATATTATTGTAATTGAAAAATCCAGATTGGTTTTAGTGGATTTGTTTGTCGTGTATGTTTATAAACTCGGGTAAATAGTTCTCAATTCTCATTTATGATACCCGAGAACTTTTTCCAGCCCATGGGGATCCGGAGCGCCCTTCCATATTTTTCATGGGCCGAGTCGGGTGCTGGTTTTTATGGAGACCAGATTCGGTTCATGACAAAAAAATATCAGAGGGAGGTTCGCTCTCTTTGCATCATGTTATTTGGGGAACAGTTGGGATAATCTAGTGCTAGGATTATTGGGACATGAAATTATGACTATGTGTAATGTTCCTAGCAATAACACCTCATGATGGGATTCATGTCGCTAGGGGAAGTTAGGATTTTTCTAAGTCCTTTGGTGTTCATGATTTCATGATGATTAGGGTGAAAGAAAAGAGAGTTGGGTTTATAATCTTAGTGAGCCCACATGTCCTGGAAAGCCATGTAGAACATGGTACATTTCCCTAGAAACTATCTGTTATTGGGAAGTTATTTTTATATGGCTTCTAACAATATGTCCATGTCACCCCCTGAAACTAGTTTCCTCTCGCATTGTCTCGTGTCTCTTCATGTTGGAATATTTAAACTTGGTTAAAAATGACTTTGTTTTAAGAAGTGTAAAGTTTTAGAGGGAATGGATTCATTTATGAGATGGTGGAACTAATATTTTCAAATTGTTTTCAAATGGAAAATGGTGTGTTTACACCTCTTTTGAATGTTGGAAATCATGTAAATGTTGGTTTTAAAAAAGTGTTCACAATAGTTTTTTTGAACAATTGAATGTTTTTTTGGATGGGATACGATGTTTTGAAATTGATGTGAGTGAATTGAAATTAATTTCTTATTTCAAGGGATGTTCTTTTTTGAAGACTTTTGTAATATTTGAACTGATATTTTGATTTTGCGATTATCATGTCTAAGAAAAAGGGACGTTCTGGTTGACTATTTTGGTTTTGAAAAGTGGGAATAATTTTTGTTTTAACCTTTGGTATTTCCATGAACAACAACATGAATGGGGTTATATTGTATGATTGATGGTTTAGGGAATTACTGGATGAGTTCTAGGATAAATATGTGGAGGGTACCCATTGTGGAACAAAAAACATGCATGTGCGAGACCCATGGGGTACCATTTGTGGATACGCTAACCGTTGAACTATTTTTTTCCAAATAGATTATTTTATAATAAATTTTATGTATTTACGAGTGGTTTCAGATGGTTTTTCTTATGTTTTTTAATAATATTGATGTTGAGGGATGTCTTGAGTCCAATAACCTCTCTTATTTGAACCGTATTTTGGGTTTGTGTTTGGTTGGTAAGCTGGGTTGAAGGGATGGTTAGTGGAATCTTTTGAAAAATGGTTTGGGATGAATTTATGGTGGTTCCCTTTGTTTATTTGGATCATTATATGGTATTTCTTGACCAATGTACTAGGTTTTTTGGGTCGTTGGGTTCTCTCATTGGATAAGGTACACCCCCATTAAGTGTAAGTGCATGACTGAAGTGCATCCTAGATTTTTTATCCATTGAAAAATCCTTAAGTTGATCAATAATAAGGAATATTTTCCCCAGAATTGTAGATTGATTTTACCCTATTTATATTCATTTATTTTTGGATCCTCTTATAGTGGAAGAGTGCTCGTGGAAGGTTGAAATAAACCTTAATATTTTAAGTTACCTGATTCATTGATGGAAGAATTATTCTGGGGTTGTTAGTGTGGATGAGTGTCTGGATGGTGTTTATGAGGTCCTCAGGGTCCTTTGAAATAACTTTGAAGCATGTGTTCATGTTAAACCACCGATTTGGGAAATCTGGTCATGAGAGGCTATTATGGCCACTTTTATGGAATTTTGTGTTGTTTTGGGAATTGGAATAAATTCCCATTCCATTTATTATTTCTATGAGTTACAGTTGTCATGTTTGGTGATTTCTTGTGAAATCGAGTTCTCATTTGACTATAAAAGTGATGGTCATGAAATGCTCTGAGAGTATATGTTATATTGGGAGTATGTCTCCCTTGAAAAATAATTCAAATCCTTTGCCTAAGAGTAATGTGTTTATATGTGTCCTTTCCTTCTGTTTATTTTCACTAGAAGAAACAATGTGTGATGTGTGTGCATCTTCTAAGCCCTTATTTTAGTGAAATATATGGGTAGGGTAATGTCAGTTTGGAATGTGTTATATTTGAGTGAACCCATCTGTGATCTGGGTATAGTTTTCATTTTACTAAAATAAGAACTTCCGTTTAAGGGGTTTCCAAAGCCAAACTATGAGGCCAAATATTCTTCAATCATTTGAGCACCATCCATAGGTCCCGAAGAGAGGTTGTCCCATAGTTAGAGGGAAATCATAGGGTTGTTTAAACCCCTCTACAAATTCATATACTTAGTATAAAGAATGGGAATATTTTAAACCTTGGGTGTAGTCATGGAGGAGCACATGGTTTTTGAATGATTAGTAGTGACCTTGTTCCAGGAAGCCATGCAGAAAGAATGATTTTCATGGTTAGCGTACATCTTCCCAAACTGTGCAGACTAACAATGTGGTCGTCCAAACTCTTTAAGTATAGAGATCCTTCCATGTCGGCCCATTCTAGTTGGTTATGATGGTTCTTTTTTATGGTGTGTATTTCTTTTATGAATTTTATGTATGTTCTTTTGGAAAGGTCTAATTTAAGTTTACCCCTCGTACCGGGGAGTCTGTTCGGGCCTCCCCCTGTTAGTGCCCTGATTCAGTCTCAGAAAATTTAGGTTCTCTCTTATGGTTGGGAGCCCATTTGTGTCTCAATATACTAGTAACTCATATTGGACCTTGGTATTGTCTTGTCAATAGGTAGTATTTTTTGAAGCTATCTAACTACCTAAATCTCCCTTGGGTATACATTGGGATTAGAGAACTCCCAATGGTTTTGTTAAAGTAAGATAAGCGAAACATTGTTCCTTGTTGTTGTTCATTTGGTTAAATTGATGGAGTCTTGTTTGGATGGTGTTTTAGGAGTTTTCTTTTGGGATAAATTCTGAATGTGCTTGATCATTTCAGGAAAGTGGTGTATGTTATGGTTTGGGAGAGTATTCCTTCATTAATTGATCACTGGAGGTGTTTGGCCTTTGGTAGAGAAGCTTGGGAAATGAGTACATATTTGTTTCTCATTTAGGTTTGTTTAAAATTTTTGACTTGTTGTGCCTATCCAAGGTAAAAAGATTTATGGTGGGGAGAATTTTCACACCTAAATTTTCAATTCAATACTCTGGTTTAAATCCTCGTTCGGTTCTTATCTTTCTCTTGGTTTCCAGGTGTTCCAGGTTTGAAATTTTGGTGTCTCTTGTGTTCTTGATCTATGAACATTGTCATGGGGGTATTTTGTATTACATGGCCTCATATGTTTTCAAAGGAATTTTATAAGGTTGTGTTGTGTTGGGGTTTTATTAATGAGACTCTTAGTGGCACCAATTTTTGGGTAAGTTGTTTAGGTGATTTGTACCCTTGAGAAGGATGAGTTTTGGGAAGAAAGGGATGGTTTATTTTAGGACTTCTTCTCCCCTATAATTGTCCTATCTTTCCTCCTATCTTTCCACCTTGGATCCCAATAAAAATGGAGGATAGTGTCTTGGTTTTGGGTGTCCAGAACAGTCTGCACAGTTATGCCGCACAGTTTACTAAACCGTGCAGGAAAACCATACAGGGGTGTCCAAGTCATTAAAAAACTTTTTTTAATTCAAAATTTCTCTCCTAAAAATAAATCTAACCCATCCCATTTTCCCCCATTCGACCCCATATTCCAAGGGAGGTCTCCAAGATCCACCAAGCTCTTATTTAACCCATTTTTTATGGGGTTTTTGGTGGGGAAACTCTAATATTTCTTCAAGGAAGTGTTTCTTTCCATGATTTCTTCCCTTTACATAGTGTTTCATCCCTATATCATGATGTTCTAAAATGTCCAAAAGTTAGGGTTCGAACCTAGGATTTCATTTGGTGTATTTTTGGTCGAATATTATTGTCTAGGGATAGATATATATTCCTTGTGATGCGGCGGTGGTTCGGTTGATGTTTCTCACCAATATTTGAGGGTTCTAACACTTTCAGTAGGTGATTACATGTGTAACAATTTTATGATGAGTTTTCTTTATTGGATTATTAATTTATCTTTTTCCTAATATTTTTTATGGGTTGTAAAAACTGTTTATGATGGATTTGGTTAAAAATTTAATTTTATTGTTGCATTTTAGCATAAAATTGGGTGTTTTTCATATGTAACTCTTGGGGTATTATTTGGGTGTATTTTATAACATATGAAATTTGTTTAATAAAAAAATAAATTGGGTAGAAAATTCTACATTTTTAGCATCTTGTTGTGAATTGGGGTTTAAAATATGTTTTTTGAATGGTTTTTAGGTGCCAAACCTTGTCATGCTCTTTGAATATGTTTTATGAATATGTGCGTGTTCTTGTGTGTCATTTTTTGTACTATTTGAGGTAATTTTATAACACTTGGGAGTGGTCTAATAAATATTAACAGGGCTTCCAATTCGGTTTTGGGCTGGTATTGGCATGGTTTTGGCCTTGAATTAGGGATTTGAAATGGGTTTCGTGTGAAAAGCATGGTTATACATCTTTGGTTGGTTTTATGAAAATTGAAAATGATTTAGTAAGATAATAAAAGTGGTAAATAATGATTATTTATAGTTTTGGTGATGGTACTCACGTAATATGGGTTTTTGAAAGGTAAAGAAGTGATTTAATAAGTCAATCATTTTTATAATGTTTTATAAATTAATGAATTGTTTAATTAAATTGTGATATGGGTGCAACATTTTTGTAAGATGTTTTGTGTAATTTTGATGAAAAAATCATTTTTGTTGATGAAAGAAGTATTATGTGATATGTGAGTGGGATGTAATTTAAGTTTTAATATCTTGGAAAGATTTTATAAAACTATTTAAATGATTTGTGTATTTGTTAAAGAAATGTAAGAAGAAATTTGGGCTATTTTGGTGTGAGAATGATTTAAAAAATGCATTTAAATGAAAAAGTTGATTATGTGACTTGTGCAATATATATGAGGGTTTTTTTGGTGAATTTGTGATGTGGAAGATGTATTTTAATGTGAAAAATATATTCCTTGGGTTGTTGAACTTGTTTGATCACAAGAGGGAATCCCATATATCTAGGTGGGTGGACGTATACTAGTATGCTATTGATCCAATGGGGTTTGGACACATTTTCACATAGAATTTTTTATTATTAGAACACTATATAAACAATGATGAAGATGATAGGGGATGACTTGGTTATGGGTATGTTCCCTACTAGTGGCTTGGTCATGAGAACAGATATTGTGATGGTTACATTTACCGAGATACGAGGTACCTGGGACCCACTCTGAGCTAGTTCCTTGGGGTTATTTTCCCATTTCTTGTACTCATTAGTTACATTGTGAATACCATAGGCATATGGTATGGTTGTCTGAAAAAAATCAATAGCATTAGAATTATTTATAAAAGTGTTTATTCATTAAAATAACCCACCCGAAAATTTTTCTTATTTAATGTTTCAGGTTTTAGAAATTGTAATTAGCATTTCTTGTTTACAAAACATTAAATCTTTTAATCTTTTAATTTTTATCACATGGAATCTCCTAGTGGTGGAATCCTACTAGGATTTAGATCACACCATACATACACCTTTGGGTGTCAATAGACATGGTTATTCTTTTCGTAGGTTTTTGGAATAGCTTTTGTGACAATGGTTCAGGTTTCTTTAGGTGGACCTTTGTCCTACCGTGTTATGGACATGGCTTGAGGGCAGTGCCTCTTTGCATGATGAGGTTCTTGGAATTCCATTTTAAGTTTTTCCCCTTTGTAATAGTCTTTAAACGTTGTTTTAAGTCATGTAATTCAATTCATAAATTATGTAAAAGATGGTTTTTTTTTAAATCATATTGGTTTTAGTGGATTTGTTTGACATTATATATTTTTAAACAAGTATAAATCGTTCCCAAATTACATTTCGGGATACCCGAGCACTTGTGCCAGCCCATGGGGATCCGGAACTCCCTACGGAACTTTCCACAGGCCAGGTCAGGTGTCAGTTTTGATGGAAACTAGATTTTATTTGTGACATTATACATTTTCACTCAATGTCTTATCATTTATTTCTTATTTACATTGTGATACATGGTCGAACATTTGGGTTATGCATGAAAAATATAATTTAACAATGAATTAAATGATACATTCATGTTAAATACATTTCATGAAACATTTCTTCAAGGTTGTAGTTTTTTGACATTAACGCAAACAAATGATGCGGTGGGTTATACCTTATTACCATGTATTTCCCACCCTTGGGGTGCATTGATCTTGTTTTTTATAATTGAAAATTTTATACGAAAATTAATATAATTATTAAATATTATTATAACATTGTATCACCTTATCATTTAGATATTAATGATATTTGAGGAGTAATACTTCATATTTCATATCATTATAGTGTAATTAGTAAAATTATTAAGTATATGGTTTATGTAATGGTGAATGAAATGGTTATAACCCCCTATAAATTTGAACTCCTTGGATCAGATGAACATAATAAGATTCTATGGACATTTATACTTATTGAATAATATTTACATGACATTTTATGATTCCTTGGATATTTATACTATAATAATCCAATTTCTGTAGATTTAGATGACATGATTGGATGACATAGAAATTTTTACCCCTTCAATCCTATTTAAGTAGTTATCCTAGATTCCATGTATATTTCTACTTCATGAATCATGTTAATGGATTTACATGATTTTTAAAGATTCCTTAATCATTACTATATGTTAGATCCAATAACTTATTAGGATGATATAACAATTTTTATTCCATAGATATAGTATAATCAACATACTTAGATGCCATGTACATTTATACTCTTTGTATCTGACCCTTTAAAATTCCTAGTAAATATCTTCTCATTTGAACATGTTTACTTATTTTACATTTCTTACATGGTTTTCATTGAAATTACCACTCCATGGACCCTAGAACATGTATTCTTAACACTAGATTATGAAGTGTAGTCTTAATACATGATTACATGGTGTTTTCCACTGTTAATGGTTTCCATACTTTATTGATTGTACTTATGATTTTGTTTATTGATCATAGTAAGTCTTGATTTACTATATAATATTACATCTGTTATTACCACTTGTACTCGTATTATATCTACAAAAATATTTGACCTATACGAAAAAATTAGAGTTGTTACAGACACAACTGATAGTGAACTACCAAGTGTCATCACAAACATGGTTCATCCAACCATTTAGTACCCAGACAGAATTAATGGATATAGTTCAGGACATAGGAAATCACCATCCTTTAGATTATTAAATAATATTTTCATTGGAACACGAGATCACATGACCAGTCTATGGAAGATTATGCAATATTTGGATAGTTAAGTTTTGATATTTTATACTTTTTATACATGTATCAAACTGTATTTATGTTTCCATGTATTAACTATATTTTACATTGAATTACAATATTATCATTGTAATTGAAACATTTTGATGATATTAATTGGTTATTTATATAATATGTATTTGTTATTCATCTGTTGAGTTAACTTATATTCTTCCCCTATTAACTTATCTCTTTATAAAACTAAGATACACTCTGATTATAGATGAATACTCTCCCCCCTGGTCCCACATGGACCATTACTTTTAGTCTATAAACTCTAGCATACAGTGTCGAATGATTGAGGCCATGGGACCAACTGGGTTCAGTTACTGTTTACTGAAACGGATCTGAGACATCATAGAAACTCATAAAACCATTTAAAATTTATGAAAAATTCTTTAAAATAAATTTTAATATAATAAAACCTCATATAATCATAAAATGCATTTACAAAGACCATTTATGAAATCCAACATATACTTATCATGTGAAATTGACAAAAAATAATTTTTTTACCATATTTCTAAATCAATACGTTCATTACATTGAATCCAAAATCAAGTGAATCTTGATATAACTATTAAATAATTCATTCTAATATTTTTTTAGTATTTTAGGTTTAATAAATATTAATTTTGATCCTATAAAATTTGAGTTTTCTAATTTGATGATAATTATTAGGGGTAACATTTCTTGGATTGATCACTTTTAGTATCCATAGTGACTAGAAAACATAATAGATTGTATAAAACATTTATGTACAATAAATATCATAAGACTAGATAAAACCATAATTAAAAACAAGACATAATTATATTTAGGTATATAAATCATTGATATTATAATAAGAGATGGAAATAGGGATATAATCAATAGAGAATATGACAAGTTTGACTTACCTAAATGAATAATTTTAGAACCATTATGAATTCCTACAAAATGAATAAATTGAAGAAAATAATTACTGTGGGATAGATGCAGGAGCTATTGATATTGAATTATAATATGTATGGGAGATTTAGAGATAATATAATTTTTTTAATATGGATAGTTTCAAAAAATATTATGAATTGGTAGGGAACATAGTTTGAAAGAACAATTTTAAAAATTGGGTACCAATCATGCTCACCGCAATGAAGACACAAGAATAAACTATAATTTATAGATTCATATTATATGAAACTCTGAAGAAATACTAAAATACACATTTTTAAATATTATATATATGCATATTCATAGTTATATAATGGTATTTTATCCTTGAACAAAAACTATTCCAACCATACAGTTGTATTGAAATTTAAAATTTTGGAAATGTTTGAACTAATTTGTCCAAAAACTCTTGAAAAAAACTTAGTGTCATTTCATATAAAATAAATTAGTAAAATTATTTTCTATTTGTGAAACAACATTTCATTAATCTTTATGGTGATGTTTCCTGTTGGGTTTTTTTATTATTCTTCGAATTATTCCATCCATTATATCAATGAATGGTAATATAATCTCTCAAGAATATTTTAAAATAGCCATTGATAGAAATAATAAAGGACATATGTGACATTATTTATTATTATTGGTTAGTTTTTCCTTAAAACCTACTCTCTTAGAGGATACCATGTAAATAAATTATTATTATTTTTCTTAATGACTTAAAATCCCTAAGTTGTAGGTATTCAAACATCAAATATTTTATATTAGAAATTTTTTAACTAGACAATATTTAACACCCCTAGGATTTTATGAATTATAATTTTTTAAAATAAATTTCATTTCATTAATAGCTTATATTACAAGAAACACCATATTTTTAAGTAATATGACTAACTGTTATAATTTCTATAACACTTTTTTATATTTCATAACACATATAATTTAAATTCAAATTTGTTCATGGGAAATGGATAAACTTATTTAGGGGATATTATAAATAATTCATTTCAAAACAGATAATTTTAGGGGGTACTATAATAGTTTTTATAAGATTATAAATTTATTAGATTTACTTTAAAATTGGAATGAAAATTTTATAAATTCATCAATGATTTAGAATGATTGATTTTGGGCTATAATAAAATAGATAAAATTAAATTAGATATAGAAGTTGATTGAAAAGGATATACACATTAATCAAAATGAATGGGAACATAAAAACATAAAAATATTTGATAAGTTACATCTAATTTATCTTAGTTAGTATAATATCATATATATATTGATTAAGTATGATAATATTTTGAAGAAATCTTCAAAAAATGAAATGATTAATAATGGTGTTTTATTTACTTCATGTTTTGGTTTTTAAAATTAAAGTTCAAATAAATCAGTCTCTACTACTATAAATGGAATATTTCATCTTTATTTTAATTTTACTTGTTAAATATTTTTAATGATGAAATTTATCAATATTAAATGAATATGAATAGGTATATTCATAAGATATACCTTTTAAAATATAGATTCAAGAAAAATATGAAAATAATGTAATAAGGGAAGATAAATTAGATATTATCTATTATGAATGTATGAAACTAAATCACATCTACAGAATAGTGACAATATGTCCATAATATATTTAATAAGAACTAGAAAGAAAATCTATTAGAGAAGTATCTAATACATGAAATAGATATGAAGATTCCCCTACAAATCTATTTTTTAATTTTTAAAATCCACTTTATTGTTAAGTTGTAAACTCACATCCACCAGATAAAAATATAAACAACATAAGTCAAAAAATTAAAATTCATGAAATAAAAATTAAAAACCCACAACCCAAATTGGAAATTATAAATATCCACCCATCAACATTAAACCACTATGGTAAATGGGATCTTGAGTAGTGAGTTGTGTCAACTCGTGCCCCCAGAAAGACATCCTCAACGTCATTGAAACCACTATAATGATGAGACACATGGATAATACCCACTAAAACATCAAAAAATATTCCAACTGATAAAAAATGAAGATCATATATCACCACTAGTAATTAAAAAACATAAAAAAATCCACAACATCCACACTATCAAAAAACTAGAAAACAATCCACATCCAAGGAAAAACACAAGAATGAGTCACATTATATAGAATAAAATAAAAATGAAACCACCAGTAAAGTCATCATTTACATTCATCACAAAACATCAATCCAAAAAAATGAAGAAAAATTCCACACTATTGAAATACCATGATCCACCCACACAACGCATCCCAATTCCACTTAGAATACCATCGCACCAACTGAGCATTTGGATAATTACAATAAAAACCCTATTAAGAATTTAAAAGACTAATTATGCAATAGTGAATGATGTTCTTCGATTAAGGATTAAATAACATAGAATCAATCAATAACATAGGGAAAATCTAGATGAAAATCCCCCATCACAAGAAAAACCAAATAAAAGAAATGAAAACAGCACCGAAAACAAGATCTAAAACCTACCCCAAAGTACCACCAAATAGCAATGAAGAAGAAACATAGATTTTAAAATGAAGAGGTTGGTTTGACTATGAAACCAACCTCCATCACCATCACAAAATTCCTATAATCCCATCATGTAGGTCTATTTTTGGTGTTATTGCACGCTAAATTTGGAAATAAGGGTAGATCAGTGCCAGAATGTTGGATCCTAGTAGATACCATTAAAAAAAATATAAATGGACACCAAACGCAATCACCAACACCAACTCAAACTACCAAGAAATATTAAGTAAAAGTCCATGAATGGGGTTTGATATGGTGGGGTATAATAAAGGGGATCAAAGAGTATAAAATTCTTCCCTAGATAAAGAATCAATGATAAACCGAAGGATTCGAAATGGTTAAACACCCAAAATAGAAGAAATCATACATGAAACAGAAGGGATGGTCTACTAATAAGTCAGAGGAGAAAATATATTGACCGAAGTGTAAGAACTCTATCACTGCTAGTGGAAGAAGGAAACCCTGGATAAGAGGAAGAAGAATATGAGAGATCCTGAGAGTGCCCTAAATATCCATATTCTAATAGATGTAGTGTGTTTGATACTGGTAATAGAAAGAAGAATACTGGTTTCAATGAAGACGTTCAAATAAATAAATTATGATCCCTAGGAATGAATACCCCTGAGTATCATTTGAAGTTATGTTCTAATGCCAATTATTCTTATTCTTTAGTTCTAGAAGATTATTCCCAATTAGTTGATGATATATTTGGATATGTGAAATTCATGGAGATGAAAAATAAAATATTATTAAAACTCTATGATAAAAAAGTGATACAAATTTCAAAAGATAATAAAAATATTTCTAAAATTACATTTTAGTTGGATTAAATGATAAATTCAATTACAAATCGTGAATTATCATAACATAATAATGTCACTAATGACATTTTTTAAAGATCATTAAAATAATATTATTAATTTAAAATCATTAATATAGATCTTGATATGATTTTAATTTTGTTAAAATTGTTAAAAAAAATATCCCAATTTTATTTTACTTCTGATTAATTGAATTCTGAGTTTAATAATTTCATTCTTAAACGATGATATTTCTATACTATATGATAGATAAGAGATCACAGGATGATCCATTGTTCATTAAAAAAATTTTATCTACATAAATATATGTCATTTATTTGTAAGGAATGTGAATATGTTTAATAATAATGGGGTTGAGAGATGTCAGTTCAATACATTATTTTTTATAACATTATTTACCTCATGACTTCTCAGTAAGGAATATTTTGACTATATTATTTCATGGATAGAAGTAATAATATAGTATTTGAATTTTATTGAATATTGATAGAGGATGTATAGTGACTTTGCTTTTATTACAATATATTTACGTAATTTTAATGATAAAAAAAATCATTACACAATGAGGATCCAAAGTTTTATTGTGTTTGGAAAACTAGTAAAATACATTACATTTACATCATAAAACATAAACATGTATTTAATTGTTTTTTATAGATTCTTATTGGACCTTGAGTTCTAATTATTAAACGTAATCACCTAAGGATATACATCAAAAAATGGTGAGCTAAAATCCCAATAAGAGGATAGATTAAAAAATGAAAAAATATAACATGGGGTAAACATAATAATTATCTTCATAAAATTGGCATTGGATAATAATCAGGATATGATAGATTAAGGGAAGACTTGTAATGTGGCCGCATAAAAATGATACTTCATGTCCTAGTGGTAAACTACCAAACATAGATATGAAAAAATCTTGTATCTTTTACACAAGTATTTCACATTTATCATGAGGTTATTCACATTACAAAATACATTAGATTTCTATATAATTATAGGCGCACCCCCACCTCATGATATTTACATTGCGCTATAAATTTCCAGTTACCCCCATCACATCACAACATTTACCTTATCCTGCAAGACACATATAACATATATCAGTATTGAACATATAATAACACATGGAAATTAATGGGTTTCATTTCATAATCATACATTCTTAATAATTTTGTTCCCAAAAGAAAGTGGTAATAACATATATGATTTTATAATCATATTCTTTTAGTGAAGTAAACAATCTTTTAAAGTAAAAGGTGTGTTTTTTGAAATAAGAGTTCTTTTAGAAAACATTATTCTTGTCATAAAATCTAGAAGAAAACATGTATATCCCTAAAAAATATAAAATAATGATTAACATATTATTTTTAAGGAATAATCATACTGAAAATAGAGTGAAAGAGGGAAACCCAAAGAAAGAGTTCTGGGTTTAAGAATTCCCCGGACCTTGTATCTGAACGCTTTCTTCACATTAATGTCATATATAATTATATTATATTCATTAATTAATATTTATAGAATCATTTATATAGGGATATGTTTCATTATGGTTTCATTATGTTCTTTTATGAACTTGTGGTTGAGTTATAGATTTTAAATTCATTGTTTGGGATAGATCTTTTTCACTGTTTTCCTGAATGGATCACTTGTGAACATGAATGGAATATCATGTAGAACATGGATAAATATATATAATTTATATTACATGTTCTTAATTATCTACCTGGAGTTCAAATGATCTTATAATGAATTTTTATATACCATGAGGATGAATCATTAGATAAATGTTAAGGATGGTCATTTTGGGTTGTTTTTGGCTTTTTTTATCCCAACAGAATTATTTTTTTAGAATTTACTACTATGTATGAATGTTGATTCCATAACCTAAAAGGGGTTAAAAGTTTCACATTAAAATATTTTTTTAACCATTTAATGCTTTTATTGACATCCCTGAATGTGTTGAAGGAAAATGAAGGCACATCGCCCATAACGATAGTAAATTGACACACAGCGGGAAATGATATCATTTCAAAAAATAAAAGAGGGAGGGGGATGAGTATAATAAATAATATTCCATTAATAGTATAGAATACCAAAATATTGATCATATATTAGTTATCATGACATTTAGATGAGAGAATATGATGATAATAAATGGAATGAAATGAAATTTGAAAGAAAATTGAAAGAAAAGAGAGAGGAATTACCACTTGAATCTTCCTCTTAAGATCTTCCTTAAGGAACCTAGGATTGGTCTTTTGATGAGACCAATATATCATATAATTGGGGGATGGTCTAGGTAATAGTGTTGAACTTAATTTATTCATTTATTGACACTTGATATGTGTGAGGAAATGAGGTTGTGGGGGTGGTATTTATAATGGAGGGGAGAGTGGTTTCCTCAATATTAAATTCATTAGTTTATTAGTTTACCTCAAAAAAATAAATAA
The DNA here is from genome assembly GCA_963277665.1 of Viscum album. NCBI lineage: Eukaryota > Viridiplantae > Streptophyta > Magnoliopsida > Santalales > Viscaceae > Viscum > Viscum album. The sequence goes on along the minus strand of OY728129.1, from coordinate 685,627,350 downwards.
TGATGAATATATGACTAAATATAATAAAATTAGAAATTGAGTTATAAATAATGGTTGTTAAATTAGCAGAACATCATCCATGTCACTACAATTCATGTATTTGGCATTTATCGTAAATTAACATATTTTTCTATTCACCAGAAATTCAAGTATTTTTCAAAAATAATAAAAATTAAACAAATACATTTTTTAATATGTAGAATATAAAAATTAAATAAATTTTATAAAAATAAATATCTATATCGAAGAAATTTAATTTTACATTAAAAACATAATTTTCTTGAAAAATACAAATTTTAAAATTGAAGCAGCTTTTATAACACTCTGAAACATGAATTAAGGTCTCATAAAATTATCATATAATCATAATAAATCAAAATAATTATTAAATAATGATTTTTAAGAAAACAAATTTTCTTTTAAATTAGTAAATTAATCATTAAATATTCATGTATTATAAAAATACCAATACTATAATATAATTATATCATATTGTTACACATAGTATGGATAAATAATATTTATACTCTCATTGGTTGGCATCCTATAAACATGACCGATTTACGATTTATAAGGTTCATATTACAATTCATAAGTGTAATATTAATATTCTTAAGGGTATCTTACTATTCACCAAAAATTATGTTTATCCCATCGGACACCAAACATCTTAATGATCGTAATCGTGTATGTCTGAATTTCAAAATTCAAATAAAAAAGTGGAAACATTATGTTTAAAGATCACATATAATTTAGTTGTTTATTTAAGAAAGATTTGGAATTATTCTTCCTAATGAGATTTTATGTGATTATACTATATGAAATACTTATAAAGAGTTAATTCCATTGATAAAACATTAGTTTGTTACATTCTTCCACATTTTTGAATGTTAGCACTCAAATTTTTATTTTACATATATTGGTGGTGGTACGTCTCATTAATCACCTCCTCCAGTTCCCATGTTTCGTCATGAAACATATGGTTCCTCCACAACACTTTGACATGTTGGTTTGTCTTGTTTTGTGGATCCTATCTCTCTTGTATAGAATATTTATTGGCTTCTCCTTATATGAGAGATCATATTCCAAATACACCACCTCTAATTTTGATACATTTGAGGGATTTTTTATGTAATTCCTCAAGAGTGATATGTGGAATAGATCATAAACATGAGCCATATTAGGTTGATTTACAAGTTAACAGGCCATGAATCCAACAAGACCAAGGATCTCAATGGTTATAATGTACATTGGGATTATTTTTCCTTACTTTCCAAACCACATGGCTCTATTCCATGGAAATATTTGAAGGACAAATGTATCTCCAACATAAAACTTCAAGTCATGTCAACTATTGTCGGTAAATCTCTTTTGCTGACTCTGATCATCTTTGATAGGTTTCATGATGAATTTCTCCTTCTGTGACATCTCTTGCAGAAAATAAGGTCCAAGTATATTTCTTTCTCCAAATTAATCCCAACTAGTTGTAGTTTTACATCGATTTCTATATAGAGCTTCACATGGATCCATCAGACTACTCAAGTGGATGTTATTTTTGTATGGTAGATTGACCAATGGGAGATGTGGGTCCTAACAACTTTTAATTATAAAGAGTATGCTCTTAGCATATCTTTGAGCATCTAAATAGTCCTTTCATATTAGACATCATTTTTTGGGTGATACGCCCTTCTGATATTTAAATTGGTACTCAAAGCATGTTGGAGACTCCAGAATTTAGATGTGAACCTAGGAACAAAATCAAATACAATTGAGATTGGAAACACATGTAGTCTCACCACTTCCTTTATATATATCATTGCATGTTGTTCAAGTGAGAGATCTTTCTGAATATAGATAATGTGGGATGTCTTGGCGAGTTGGTCCACCACAACCCATCTAGTAATATTTCCATTGGATATCATCAAAAGACCGGTGAAATGTATAAATTTAAATTCTCCCATTTCCACATTTTTATAATAATGGGTTGTATCATCCCTTTGGACATAAATCACATTGAATTAACATGCTGAAATATCAAGCACCATGAGATATACTCAATAATATACTTCTTTATGATTTCCCAAAAAAATTGTGCTCAGAGATCATGATATATATTTTTACTCTATGGGTGGATTAATAAAGGTGTGTTAAGTTATTTATCGAATATCTCCTTCTTTATCAAAGGTGATGAAGGTAGAAATATCAACATTCCAAACTAATTCTTGACAATCATCGTCGATATAAAACTCTTATAATATCCATTCCTTTTCTGCATTAACCTTATTTTGTAACTCCAGATCATCCCTTTGAGCCTCCTTAATCATATCTTCGATATATGGTTACGTAATCATTATAGAAAGATAGGATGTAATCCTAGCCCTTATTATTTCCAAAACCCTCCTTTTCATATCCATGGAGATAGGGTATTTCTCAATCTTCATCATGGATAGAGCACCATGTTCTTTTCTCATTAAATCTTCATCTACCTTGTTTGCCTTGTCAAGATGATAGTGAATATTGTAATAGTAGCCTTTGATTATATATAACTATCTCCTTTGACACATGTTGAGCTCATTTTTGTGAATATATAATTTTGTTTCATTTCATCAGTATATATGTCACCCTTCTCACCATAGATGTAGTGCCACCATATTTTCAATGCAAAAATCACAACTACAAGAACCTAATCTTGTGTCAGGTAGTTGTGTTCATAGATCTCCAACTAATTTGAGGAATCAACTATCACATTATCTTTTTACATGAGTACACAGTTCAATCCTTTATTTGATGCATCATTTTAAATCACAAATCCTTCTCCATATTTTATTAATGTGATTATAGGTGAAATAATAGCCTTATCTTTAGATCCATGAAGCTTTCCACAAATTCTTCTATTTAGGCATATTCTACACCTTTTCTGGTTAAATGAGTTTTTGGGCTTGAAAATCATGTGAAATTTCTCAAAAACGTTGTTAGTACATATATAATCCACAAAAACTACGGATTTCTATGACACTATAGGTTTTGGTAAAATCCTCTATTACCATTGTTTTTTAAGGGACCACAGAAATCCCCTCAAATGTGATTGCATGTCCTAATAATGTCACTCGATTCATCCAAAAGTCACATTTACTAAACATGGTGTAAAAATTCTCCTTTCTCAATGTCACCAATAGAGGCCTTAAATGTTCTACATGTTCCTCCATTCTCTTAGATTAGATTATAATATCATCAATAAACTCTATGAAGTTTTTTTCAAGGTAATGTCTATAGACTATTCAACAAATCTATGAAGATATCAGGGGAATTAATATGTCTGTTGGAAATCACCCTAAACAAATAGTTCACATACCTTGTACATGAGGCAGTGTTCTGAATATCTTCTTTCTTCACTATTAGTTGATGATATCCAAAATGATGATCCTAATTTGAGAAGTATTGTGCACCTAGTAACTGATCAAACTATTAATAAATCATTTGAAGATGATAGATGTTCTTTATAGTGATCTTGTGGAGTTCCCAAAAATCTATACACAACAACATTGATAAATACTTCTTCTGAATAGAGATAACTGGCACACCACAAGGTAATGCACTAGGTCGTGTGAACCCTTTGTCCAAATTCTCTTGTATATTCTTCCTTAACTCCTCAAATTTGATAGGATACATATTATTCGGACACTTTGATATAGGATTATCTCCTTGTATGAGTTATATTAAGAACCCTCCCTCATGATCTGGTTGTGGTCCGGGTAACTCTTTAGGAAATGCATCACCATATTCCCTCATGATGGGCATTTACCCTAGAAGTATAACATCTTTTGACTCAAAATTTTGAGTGAGGTATGACTCTTCACATAGAATCAACACCCACACCATTGGATGATTTTTCAAAAGGGTTTCCTGATTTTATTTTCATTTTTAGTGGATCATGTGATGGTTCATAATATGAAAAGTTATTTCCTTTTCCCAAAAGTATATTTGAGCTCTATAAAAAGAGAGGAAATCCATCCTCAGTATACATTTTAATTCCACCAAGGGATGTATAATGAGATTCACTAGAGAAATTTTCCCACATAAGTCGATAGGAGAATATTTCAATATGGGGGTTTTTATGATTTCAGCACTAGGTGTCATTACAGATATCTCTACTTTATGGTATGAGGGATGTGATTCTATAGTTCAAGAAAATTTTAAAGATATAAAGGAATGAGTAGAAAAAAAAATCAAGGAATATAATTTCCATTCATGAGTTCATAAGAGGCGTACCATATAAGACTTCATTTTCTCCCTCCATATATGTAGTTGTGAGGGTCAAACACTTCCATTTCACCATTGGATTTTGTGGTTGATGACATTTATTACCTTCAAGGACTCGAGGATTAGTACACTAGAATGCATAGTTCCCATACTCTCTACAGTTGTAGCCTCGAACCAAGGGTGGTTCTCTCCTTTCCTCCACCAGATTATCCTTCTTTCTCATGTATTTTCAACACTCATGAGGTTTGTGGCATTCTCTCTCATACCTTAATTATTTTTCTATCCATTTGAGTAAATTCCCATGATGCTTCTTCCCCCATTTTTGATATGGGAGCTGATGAGTTTTCTTTCCACCTTTTTCATTACATCATCCATCAAGAAGCTCTATTTTTTATTTATTGTCACCATAGCCATCGGTCATTCTCCAAACTCTATCTTTACTTTGAGAGCATAGAAAAAAATATTAATTACTCACAAAACATTGGAGTTCCATTCAAGAAGTCACTGAATTTTTCCTCGTATAAGTTGTTAGCATGGTTTCTCCTAGTTCCCACCATTTTTAAAAATAGAAAACGGTAGATTAATACAAAATTCAACAAGAAAATAATTAATAATCTTCTACTTTGTGACTTTAACACTAAAATATTATCTTATGGGATCACTATATTTAGAAAATCATATTGTGTTCTTACATATACTTTTTATTGTACGAGGACATATGTTTTCTAATCCTTATTCCCAAATTTACCAAACCACCCCCTATTACCAACTATAGAGACCCTGCTTTTCTTACATTACATTTACATCATTTTAAATATAAATAATATAAAATCAATAAAAAATGAGGATCAAATGTTTTAGTATCTTGGAAAAAATAAAAAAACACATAAAGGATACAACATTAAACTAAAATATTTATTTAATTCATTATTCTCTAGATTCTTATTTGACCTTGAGTTATCCATAGTACACATAATCACTTGAGTATATAAATCAAAAAAATGTGACATAAAATTCAATTGAAAGGATAGATTAAAACATGAATCAATATAAAATAGTGTAAAAATATTCATTATCATCATAACATAATCATATGATCACAATCATGAGAGGATTAATTAAGATAAAACATGTAATTTGGGTTCATAAAAAAGAAACATCATGTCTTAGTTGTTACATACCAAAAATAGTTTTGAACAATGATTGAATAATGTTAAAACTTATTTAAATTAACACATGTAGTTCTTTCCATTTCCAAATGAATTGGAGAGACATATAATTCATGTTTCACCTAACACATCATTATCATTTACATTGCATTATATAATTCTGCATGTACCTGTCACATCACAACATTTACTATATCATGAAACACACATGGAACATATATCGATATTGAATAATTAATAACCCATGGAAATTAATGGGTTTATTTTATTAATAATACATTAATATGATTTGGGTTCCCAAATGTAGTTGGGAATAACATACATGATATTAGAATCATCAAACTTCAGTGAAGGAAACAATATTCTGAAGTAAAAGTTGTGTTTTTTGAAATAATAGTTCTTTTGGAAAACAATGTGATCATCATAAACACTAGTAGAAAAAATTTTAATCCTAGGAAAGTTATTTTAATTATAATTAAATCATTTTTAAGGAAAAATAATACTAAAAATTTAGTGAAAGGGTAAACCCCAACAAAAGAGGGTGGTGGTCAAGAATTCTTCTTACCTTGTATCAGAATGATTTCTTCACATTAATATCCCATATAATAAAATTATATTAATTAATTAACTTTTAAATAACATATTATTCAGGAATATGTTTCATTATGGTTTCATTAAGTACTTTTATGGGCCTTTGGATGAGTTATAGAGTTTAAATTTCTTGTTCAGCAGTGTTCTTTTTCATAGTTTTCAGGAACTGGTCACTTGTGGACAAGAATGGAAGTTCATGAAGAACATGGATACACTTTCCAAATTTATATTAAATGTTATAAAGATATTATAGGTGTTTAAATTATCATATAATTAATTTTTTATATACCATGAGAAGTAATCATTAGATAAAAGTTTATGATGATCGTTGTAGCTTATTTTTTACGGTTTTTTATCACAACATACTTCGTTGGATTAATCATTTTCTACCATCTATAAAAGTATTATCTAGAACCTAAAATGTGATAAAAATTAAATATTATTATATTTTTTCAATCATTTAATGGTTTTATTTATCACTTTGAAGTCATTTAAGGAAAACGAATGTACATCACCCATAATGATGGTAAATTGACACATCACAAGAAACGATCTCATTTTAAAAAAAATAAGAGGTAGAGAGATATATAGTGAATAATAGTACATTACCATGATATAATACCAATATATCAATCATTATGGAGATATTAGGAGATTTGGATATGATAATATGAGGATAATAGAAGAAAATAAATGAAATTTCAATGGAAATTGAATGAAAAGAGAGCGAGGAAGTACCTCTTGATATCCTCCTTACGGAACCTAGGCTTGGTATTTTGATGAGATCAAGATCTCATGGACATGGGGCAGGGGTAAGGGAAGATGTTTGAGTAGAATATAGACATGTCATGAATATTTATAGGTGTGATGAAATGAGGTTATGAGGGGTGATATTTATAGTTGAGGCAAGAAGGGTTTTCTCAATATTAAATTCATTAGTTTATTAATTTCCCTTAAGAAAATAAAAAGTAATGATTCCAAGAATTATTATAGTAACATAATCATGTAATTTTGAACCAATGGTCCTTATATCATCAAAACATCATCCATGACTCTATAACTCATGAAGTTAGAGATTATCATAAATTATCATATTTTACTATTCACAAAAAATTCATGTATTTTAGAAAAATCCTAAAAATTAACCCTAATTATAATTGGAAGTGTAGAATCCAAAAACAAACTCCATTATATTAAAATATTTTAATATATATAAAAAATTTAAATTTTAATTAAAAAAATAATTTATAGGAAAAATACAAATTTTAAAATTAAAATTGCTTTTCTAACACTTTGAATAATTAATTAAGGTCTCATAAAATTATCATAAAATCATAAGACATTGAATAAATTATGAATATATTTTATAAAAATTAATATTCATTTTAATTTTTGAATTAATAATTAAATATTCAAGACATATAAAAATACAAACACTATAACATAACTATATCATATTGTCACTTATAGTATGAATAAATTTTATTTATACTATCATTCGTAAGGTTCATATTCACATAGTAGATTTACTATTCATAAGGGTAAAATTAATATACATAAGGGTATGTTACTATTCAACAAAAGTTATGTTTGTCCCATCAGACTCCAAGCATCTTATTGATCACAAACGTGTACATCATAATTTGGAAATCCAAATCATAAAAGCGGAAAAATTATATTTAATGGTCACATATAATTTAGTAGATCATTTATGAATGAGGTGTAATTTTGTTTCCTAATTTGATTTTATGTGAATATAATATTTGGCATAATTTTATGTAGGTAATTACATTGATAAAACATTGGGTTGTTACAAAATGTTCTTGACAAATTGTCGAAAACAAATTAAATTTTTTAACTTAAAGATTATTGAAGAAGATATGATACATTTGGAGTGAAATAATGATGATAAATTATTGGTATTGATTATATTAAATCTGATAGAGGTATGTTAATATAGAATAAAGATTATGTTTTATTATATTATAAAAACCTTATAAATATTGAAAATTATGTGATTAGTTTTAATTCATTATATTTATGAACAGGTAATTTACCATTATGAGTTCAAAAAGAGTTCACATTTTATATACCATTGTGCATGATAATGTATAAAAAATGACCTATAATCCCTTAAATATCAAAAAATTCCTTGATTTAGTGCATTTGATGATATGTATTAGAATAATTACTAGATTTTTGGACATTTAAATATTAAAAACATATCTCATATTTATCTCATACGCCTGGTCAAAGAACATAAAGAACATAAATTAAAATCATATAGAGTCAATTCCATATTCTCATAGTCCATTACATATATATAATGATTTATACCTATCAGCCATTCAAAAAATATTATTATTTTTCAAAAATTTACATAGATCATTTCAAATTGACAAAAAACTATGAGTATTAAGTATAATAATTCGGTGTATAACATAGATTGTGATTATAATAGTAATAGTTGTGTTTATTTTTATTAATCTATGTTAAATGACATCTATATTTTTAAATGGATTGTTATAGTTGTTCAAAATCTAAAAAACATATTTTTTCTTATTTAGAGTGTTCATAGAGGTGAGATTTTGAATTCTGTTTTAAATGGATTTTTATGTTATGTATACTAAAATTTCTGAATTTAAGTAATCAACGATAGAATGAAATATTGGAAATATTTAATAAATACCTTACAAAAATTTAGTAACAATTAATATGGGAGAATTATTTTTAAAAAAAATTATAGGTTGAAGTTTATTGTATTATTTTCGACATTATAAATTGAATTTTTCATTCCATGGATTTTAATTTAAATGGATTGTAATTTTTTAAATGTTATTAAAAAATCTTGGTTCCTTTAGATATTTCAAAGGTAATGTGTTTTTATTTAATATTAAATATAACCTTCTGAAATTTAGAATGATTTCTCAAAATATATTTTATTAATATTTGTGTATCAAAAAATAGGCTTATCATGAATTAAATATTAGAAAATAAAAAAGTATTAAATGATAAAAGGTAGTTTATTGATGTCAATCACAATGTGATGTTAAAATATCCTAGTTTTGTTTTTCAAAATCAATATATTTTACTTTTTGATGTTGAACCAAATCCATGAAAATATATGTTCCAAAATCTGGTGTAAAGTAAGTTACTTATGAGGTATATTATAAATGATTATACTTTTTAGAAATATTCTAGAGAATCATGATTAATTATCTATATAAAAATATCATTATTGGGGTAGATCAATATGTTATAACAAAACATTAATTAAAAACTAAAAGATAGAATCTTGAATTCTTATGTAAATTTTAACCTATAATTATGTTTTTTCAATTGGTAATGATTTTTGGATAATTTTTATATAGGATGAGACTAATAAAATTGAAAATAACAATGGTTATACATTTATTTAAATTTCAAAGAATATATTAATTATTTGAGGCAAATTGGTCTACCAAAATCATTGAGACGGTCATGTAATAGTTTTTTAGAATAAGGAATGGACAATTATTAATGGAAATAATAATTAAGAAGGAATATATAATGGAATAGATTTTTATCAAATATCTATTGTTGATACAATGAACTATCTTTTCCATGGTTTTGAAAAAATTATAATACACATCATTTTTATTCTAATTTAACTTATAGATTGGTACTATTGGTCTTTTATATCTTTAATTAATTACTAAATGAAAATATTAGATATTCAATACTGAACATTAATTCTATGGAAAAATAAAAACATGCTATTTGGGAAAAAATATTTTAACTCATCAAAAAATACCGATCCAGGTTACATCAATAATATAATGAAGAGTTGCATCATATGTAGTAGAAACTAAACACAGATATCATAGACCCAAATAATTGATGTTTCTTATTATATAAATTTTTAAATTCAATATAATAATTCAATGTATTAAAGTAATTATGAATACAATGTAGATTACGAATGTTAGTTGAGAACATATCTAATTTACTTTTGTGCGATCAATTTTTTCCATTTTTTTAGTGTTTCTAGTGCTATTATTTTTATAATATAATTATAAAGATATAAATATTATAAAGATATTGATCATTGTCTTATCTCAATACATTTATGTTCATTCTATTTGTGTAATATCTAATTTCTACTTTTAAAGATCAAATAGATTTTTGGGGTGGATGTTTTTTAATCCAATCTCATGAGATCAAGGAGGTTTTGTGCATGTCATGAGATCTTATAAAAGGTTTATTAATGACATTATAATGGGTAATTTATATCAATAATCAAATCAATTGGTATTTAAAGGAGAAATAGGTGTACTACCACCCTTGGATGATAAGGGTATTTTCTAACAACATGTATCCTTTTGATAAGTTTATAGTCATGGATGTTAGTGGTGTTGAATTGAGGTTCCTATAATTATTTTGACAAATCCTCCCTAACAATTAGATGAAATTGAATGCTTCCTATGAATTTTATGTATAATATTATTATATATTTTTATTATGAGTTTAATAGTTGTTTTTCATACATCTTTTTATTGAAAATTCATTTGGATTACTAATGAATTTTATTAAATTTTCTTTATTCAGAAACAATGATTATTTATTTTCACTATTTTATCAAATATTACATGGTTTATTTAGTTTTCTTCAAACAATTATATTTTTTAATATCCTTTTATTTTAATTATGTGAAATCTACTTTAATTTTTGGAAATATTTTTAATTCAATATATAATTTGAGTGGGAAATAATTACTAATAAATTTTTACATTAAAATCATAAGAAATATTATATTTATATATCCCTTAACATAATGGGATAATAGATTTTATTAAAGTGTAATCATAATTCTTTAGATAAATTAAAATTTATTTTTTTATTACTATAAGAGATTTCTTATGTTATCCGTACACTAACTTGTTAGAAGTGGGTTGATATATTTTATTTTTTAATGGAATTAATTTATATTAACGTTTAATAGAATCCAAATTCAGGATTACCACTAATCAACGAGGGTGACAACAATAAATATTTTTTGGAAAAAAGAATATTTTTTTCAATTTAAATTTAATCATGTTATTTTGTTGAACCTGTATAAAAAAATCTACAGAAAAATTCATTTACATTTACTCGTGATGCGAATATGGAATATCACACCAACTCTAATGTTTAGAATATAGGGATATATTATAGGATGAATAGTGTATACACCAATATATTTAATTATTCCAATACAAATGGAAAAAAGAAATAATTTTAAAAATACTCACATTGGGAAATTATATGATTTTGAGCCTATATGATATATGTTTCATGGTTATTATTATTAGTTTAACATTTTTATGTGGCAATAATTCAGTAAAATTAATCTGTAACTTATGGAAAATGATATATAACTTTTTTTATCATGGTGTTAAATAATTATCACCTGATCAACATAATTAAAAATTGATTGATTTTTTCCTTTTGGAATGGGAATCTAAATAGACTATAATTAAAAAATTTATATATCATAATAATTTTATCCTTGATGATGAAATTAGAACCATTAAGCAATTTTAATTTCTTATAAATAGATATTTTGTGACGGGGAAGAGAAAAAAAAATTCTGCATTATCATCCAGTGTATAACTTCTGATGCTCATACATCAAAATCCACAAATACTATAAAGAATAAACATAAAGAGCAATCAGCCATTAGTAATTTTAAAAATATTTAATGACATCTATATTACATGGTAAACTAGATATATCTTATTATCTTACTTCATAACAAGATTTATGTTTTTAAAAATAATAACAATGATAATTAAGTGAATAAATAATATTTGGTATCTATTTTAGAAATATTGAATAATGAAAAGTATATCTAGCCAGATCATTATAGGATGATGAAATAAACTAATAATGGAAAATCGTAAAAAATGCTCAGAGATAATAATTTAGTGAAATTATTGAAATATTTAATTTTTTTCAATAATATATCTATATAACTGATAAGTGTTTAATTGGTTTATGACAGCCATGATATCATTGATTTATATCAAAGTGATCTATAAGATAATCTATTTTAAGGGGGAAGTAAACTCCTCTAACAATATTGTAATTATTTCTATATTCCACCATTTTAATTTCAATTAGTTATGGGGATTATGTTTTGTTATTTAAATAAATAACATTATATATGTATTTCTTAAAGAAGAAAATTTATATGTTGATGAATTTTTTACATTGTGTTAATGAAACTTTTCAGATTCAAAATACATGATTTATTAATATTACATTAAAATTTATAGTGAGAATTCATAGTTAAAAATTTATGATGTAAAAATTTAATAGATAAATATGTTAATAATTAAAAGAATTAATAATTTTGTTGAATCAAAATGATAAAGTACCGATCGAATTGATTAATTGAATAGTAATACTATTATAGTAATTCCAACAAATTATTTAAATAAGATTATTATATTAAAATTATAAAACAACATTCTTGATAAATTGTTAAATAATTATATCAATATAAGAAAGTTATTTATCTTTCATAATAAATATTTTACAGTTAAAATAACATCTTATAATGTCATATTTTATCCATAATAATAGAAAATTGTAAATACAATTATTTTTACCACATTTTTGACCAGAATGTTTAAAATATTAACGAATCTATAATCCAAGAACACATTATTTTGTGAAAAAAATTATATTTAGCAAAACATATAATGGATATATTTTTAACGATGATGTATCTATGAGACATAAAATAGATAGACTCATACGGGTTGTTGAATTTTATTTTCTAACATTAATCGACCCAAAAATAATTTTGGGTACAAATGCACGTTCTTGAATTTTTTAGAAGATTTTTTCCATTCCAATAGTTGAAGAAAAGTTTTCCTAGAAAATGTGTGTTATTTGGATATTATAATATAATTATTTAATTTCATGAAAATATAAAAATTGAATGGTATCCAAATTTAGAGGCAATATAAAGTTTATAAATATTATAGGTTTGATTTTTGTTTCTAATTAAGTCATTAATTCATAATTTTCATTTTGTTCTATGGTATATCCACAACCACATAATAATTATAAGACTATGTGATGATGTTTACTCTATAAATATCCTGAATATGAAACACACCATTGAATTGTACGATTGATCTTATGTGTTATCTCTTAATACGCATAATAAATCTTACGTAATAATCATAAAAGGATATAGTAGTTATAAACATCCAATACAACATAGATTGGATGATTTAACAAGGATTTGATTTATATGATTTGAAAAAATTACTTTCCCAAAATTATAAAATATATCTATAATTGTTAATCAAATAATCAACCAGAATAGATATTTTACCATCAATTTATTTTTCACATATATAATGGAAAAATATCTCATTTTATGTCTTTTAGTTTAGTCCCAACATCCATAGATTAATATTTACTAAAAAAGAATTATTTTTAAACTACAAAAACCCGAAATATCAATGGAAAACAAAATAAGTATGATCTTGTAAATTAATAAACATGATATACTTGAAACTATTTTTATCGCTAATTTTAGAATCATTATTTTTTAAAATAAAGGATTATCTTGTTCAAAATTTGAGAATAATCATCTAGTAACTATTTCGAGTGATTAAGGAGGGGTTTTTTAATTTCTATTAATAGATTTTATATTTTCAAAACATAAAAAATCATAATTTCATGGAATGAAGATATTTTCAATTGATTGGTATAGTCGAATAAAGAAAAATATCTAATCAAAAATTCCCATAAGAATTCTATTTGAAGATTTTATAACTATATACTATTAAGTAGAATCCATTATTAGTTCATGTTACAATATAAATCATGTTTAATTTCACACTATGATTATTTAAATCCATTAGGAATTCTGTACCATTTGAAAAAAAAATTATTCAATTTATAGTTTTTGAATGAATTTTTTTCTAAATTAATAAGAATTGTTATAATTATTATCTAAAGGCTGATGAATGTATATTTCTTTTATTCCATAAATATAATGGTTTATATGTTTTTTTTATAAATGGTAAAAATCCATTGAAGAAACTATGTAGGTAATGTGTTATGTATCTTATGATAATTCTAAATTTATAAATTTGATAGTTAACAATCTACTATGTTTTTTGGAATACCCATAAGTTTTAATACCTGAAGATAACTCACATCCATTAGATTTAATCACAAAATAATCAATACTATCCCAATAATTTCAATTGAAGTCATTTTTCAAAATGTTAATCCTTTGGCAGAATATTGTTAAAATTTCCCTTTACCTATAAGTTGGTGGTTTCTTTGAAATCATCTCAAATATAATATCAATTTTGTTATAGATAAACCACTAATAACTCAATTTAACCTAAGAAATTAATATGTTCACCTTAAAATACCATCATAATTCAAACTTAAATTGTATATGAGTCATTAAAATGTAAATTTTTATATTTTCTATTCAAGAATATCAAACTCAATTTGAATGAATCTGGGTTTTGATCCTCATTGATAATCTGAAGGATCTTTCTGTAGAATTTGTTAAATAATTTCTCCAGATTATGTGTGATGAAAATGGTATCATTTTATAAAAAAATTAATGATTAGTATTTAAGGTTTTCACTATCAATTTATCATATATTTTGGAGAAGATCATCCTCCAATAGAAAGACTCATTTAAATTTAGATACTAATAGTACTTGTTTTTTATTCCCCCATGTAAATGTGGTATTTAATATTTTTTGAGAGTTATTGAATTTTAAAAAAAATCCTTTTATTTTGTGAGTTTTGAAATTCAATTTGGTTCGGGTAGTGATGGTAAAATCAACCTGAAATGATTCCCTGGACTCTAGTATTTCAAATGGAGATTTACCCTTTGGAATTTCTATATGGGAAATAAGGATGTGAAAAAGAACCAGTATATGAATTCCACTAAGAATTTTAGTTGAGGTGCTTCCACTATGTGAAATGTATAGTATCACTACTAGATAGTAGAAGCGAGTATGGTTAATTAATTGATGATAGGTCCAGGTCATCATCATGGTAGATGGGTGTGTTAGTGTTCTTTTGGAGATACATAGAGGTTCACCATAGTGTATTTTATTATATGATTCATGTAATAGATTCATGGAAATGAGTTTAATTTTTTTAGCTTCCTATTTCTCTATACTCTAATTATTTGTGGGCTACCCCTTTATAAATCTCTGTCTAGTGATTTTAAATCGTAGAGATCCTATGTGGAGTTCCCAGATCAACTACTTCAATTCCAAGATACTCTTCATATACATCTAGTTGATATATTTTTATATTCTCTTCAATTAAAATTCCATAAATTCCCTTTATTTATTTAAATTTATTTTCACACTACCCTAAACCTTAGTTATTATAAATCTTTTAACTATGTATTTTTAAGGGACTAATGATAGATATTTTAGTGACAATTTAGATAAAATCTTCCTTAAAAATAGTTGAGTTCATTATTGAGGGTGACATGTTTTAATGTGTTTCAGATTGAATGGTCAAGTAAGATCTTTGAAAAATACATTATAATTTAAATAATGTGAGGCTAGAATTATTAAATTCTATATAGTAATGTAATATCAACATTTAATGCCATTTTTGGGTCAAAATGGTTTTAAATAAAATTTAATATTTTTATTGTATGATTTTTAGTTTATTTTTCAAATAATGATTGAAAATAATTTAATTTCAATTTTTAAAAAAAAAATTGAAAGGGACCATTTAATATGAAATGAATGATTTTAAGTTGTGTTTAACACCAATTTTTTATTTTTAAAATGGTTTTTATCCACCAAATGATTTCCAATAAAAACTTTTCCATTTTGAAAGTGTTGTTTGATAACATTGTTCTAGTGTGATGAATGATAAATTAATCTAATACATAATAGTAGTGTGGGTGGAATTTATTTTTAATAAAATATATATTTCAAAATGGATATCCACGTATGTCATGATGGTCATGTGGTACCATGTTTGATTATTTATTTTTAGTATACTTCGTTTATTTTTTTGATTTTGTTGATACATGAATATTTTTATAGTATTTCTTTTGAGTCCCTATCAATTTTTTTCTAAATTTATTTGGAACCTTTTAGTTGTAAAATATTATCAATAGTTATCTAAACATTGTACAAAAAATATTTTTTAACAAATTTGGAAAGAGGGTTTGTGAATTTTCCATTTGTTTTGTATGCCCCCTTTCCAATTTTTGATTTAATTTTTTGATAATATATTTTTTCAATTCATAGGTTCGAAACATAAGGGGAACAAATTACACCATATATAAATATTACCAAATTTTTTAAGAATGGAAAATATTTCTAAAAGCATAGCCTTCCTCATAACCAAAAAATTTCATTATATTTGTAGATTATAGAAATAAAATTCATGTCTATGTACTATTGTTATGAACTCAAACAAGAATAATTACATAAGAAATACATTTAGAATCATTATAATAATTATCATAATTTATAACTTAGGGAAACTTAAAACATATTAAGGGGTGAATTCAAATTCTATTTACTGGGAAACATGGAATACATCATTCAATTATCATATATAAACATTATATGAGAATAAGAGTATGATAAATCTATATTTTCAATAAAAAATAACACCCAATAATTCATATATCATAATCATGATTCATAGAACACTATAATACCATGCCCTATTATTGGAGAATCATCAAAAATAATTCATGATACATGTGTTAAAATCCTAAAAGTAACAAAACAATTATGAGTGTGGAAGAACCATAGGTATATTAAGTATATCATATGTTGATATCATCTATTGACATCATTTTATCATTTTATATGGCATCATCAATATTCACAAATATTTTAGTAGACCTTGTATCATCGCCTATTTCCCATATCATTATAAATCACACAACCCTGCCCATTTACCTTGTTAAATAAAGCCTGTAAATTCATTTCAATAATTATTTCCTTTAACATGTGTTTTTATGAAATTCATTTATTTTATTTAATGTATCCACCAATCAGATAATGTAATCCATACAAATTTATACCAAGATATATCAAAACACTCATATGTTCATCATTACATGACAAGTGGAACATAAAAAATGTATCATAAACATTTCAGAACCACATAAAAATAATTCATAAATAAAAATATCATGCATCGTATAATTAGAACATATTCACAATTAAGAAATATAAACATTGAGTAACATTGAGATATAATCAACATATCATTAAAAATATATTCTAACATTTCATAGAAAATAGTGGAAAATATCATTTTTTATATAATTTTTGTTTAACATTAAATACCAAAAAAATTTGAAAAAATAAATATCATTCAAAAAATTTACCATAATATTTAGTCATTAAATTAAATTATGGTATTGATGGATGGAAATTTCATCTAGGACATAAGAATTAAAATAAGTATTTCATTTCCACCATTCATATAATTCCCCATATTTCAAAAATAAAAAATAAATCCATTAAATAATTTAATAAAAAGAAAATAATCCGAAAAAAATAACTTTAAACCATCACTAGAAAAAATTTAAATTATTATTGAAATAATTTTAAATAAAATAGGGACATTGATGGAATGATTCCCAACCAAAATGAGTTATCATGTAGGTTTTTCATTGAAAATATTCATTTGATCTTAATGATTAATGAATATAATAAAATGAAAGCATTACTATAAAACCAGAAATGAGAAAAAGATTAAATTATACGGGTCTTCAGAAATTAAGATCATATAATTCCCACACATTAAAATAGAATCAAAAACATTTCTGATGGAATTAAATTTAAAAATAAACCATTAACCAAATTATTATCAATATTAATAGTTGTTAAAACACCTACTATAAAAAATATTGATTTTTTATATATCAATTAAAAAATCATATTCGTACATATAAAACAATATATGATTTACTTCTAACTTATTATCATGCATTTATTATCAATTAATGATCTGGGTGGTTAGAGTTTCTTTATTGAGTAATGTTTTGGTTTTAATGGTATCAGTACTTTTTATTTGATAATGGATCCATTAATTTTTGAATTTTAATCATGAAATTAATATCATATATAAATATATTGTAAAGTTATCAATATAACCATCAATGTTAAGTAGTAATTTAATATGAATAACATCACTACGTGGAAGTGGTAGTCCAAATGTACTTTTGGGAAATACGTTCTTTTTCTATTTTATGGAATGAATTTTGATAATTTATCTGGTATAATCATAATAAATTTTTAGTATATATAATATATTTATTTAATTATATTATAATAGGTATGGATGATTTATTGGAGGTTCAAAAAATAAATAGATTAGATTAATTTGTTTAAAAATATACACATTCATTAAGATTTGTCTTTTGAATTTTACAGTATTCCATGAAAATATGCTATTTTGGAATAAAAAATTAATTATAAAATTGTGATGGATGATCAAATGTTAATGTGGTATAGATTGGATGAGATATATTACTCAAACCTGGAAAAAATAGGAGAATAGGATGTTCCCTAGTATAATTGTGGAAAATAACACTTTTGAAATTACAGAAATTATTTCAATATAATAATTTGAAACATCATGCGATGTGGAAAAATGTGATTCATTTTAGTTTTGGACAACTTAGGTCAATTTCCCTTGAACTATTAATATGTAGACATTTTAGGCATCATTTTAAACCTTATCTTTCATTTTAACTTGATCATAAACCCTTTTTATCTTTCATTGTGGGACCACTTTTTTAGACCATAAGGGTAATAAATTTAATTCTAATGTGATATGCTTCTGAAAAATGGACCGGTTATGATCTTTTAGATCATTTTCCATCAAACATTTAAAAATTCATGATTTTCATGTATTCTAAATCAATTAGAAATGTACTTGTTAATAAACAAATATCATAAAAGTAAATTTGAGACTATTCATATAAGTTGACATCAAAGACATCGAGAAAAACATTTATTCGAATATAAATGCATTTATGATAATTTATAATTAAAAAATATCCTATTCAATATATGGCATACAAGATTTCATGGATTTTTTATATTTTTGATTTTAATAACATTTAAATTTGTTGTTTCACTCACTAAAAAACACTATATCATCTTTGTATAAAAATTTATAGTAATTATATAGTCACTAAAAATAAAAAAAATACTACAAAAAAATTGATATTACTTTTTAAAATAACCTTTTATGTTCCTTCATAACTTTATTTTATCCCTTTTATAACATGTAAGAGAAGCCAAAATCATGAGTGTGAGATTTGTAGTGATCCTTTTAGTAACCTAAAATAATGATCACAAACAATGAAAAAAAGAAAAAAATATTCCGTTTTTTGAAAAAAAAATATTATAATGGATGAAATCCATTAATATAAAATGATAAATGAATGATTTCTTTGGATTTTATAGCCTTATCAAAAAAATTAACCAAACTATAACCTATTTTTCCATTAACGATGTGACAAATAATCACTATGGTTATGATTCATAATGACCAATAATAAAATAGACCTATTTACCAATTTGATCATCATAATTCAAAAAATAGATTCCATTTTTTAAATTTATTGAAGTGTTAGGAATAAATTTTGTTATTAAGCATGAAAATTCAATGAAAAACATTCAGATAAATGTATTTTAATCATAAAACTAGTTATATTATGATCCCAAGTATAGAAAAATCCATTATAAAATTATTAAAATAGTTAATTGAATACATAATATATGTATGTCATTATAATAATTCATTAATATTGAATATTTTATTTATTTATAAAAATAATATATTATCGGCATCAAAACATATTTATATAAAAACATATCATCTAAATTAAAATATATTCATTTTTATCATAATAATTGGATTATAAGTGAATTATTTTTATACATGGGTAAAAAAATTCTAAAACAATTTTTTTTATTTTCTAACACTCCATTAAAAAGTCCCAGAAATACCTGTCAAATTAAACAATAATATATCGATAGAATATTGGGATTCATTTAAAATAGATGTTGTGTCTAATAAAATACTTCTATAGGGCCCCTATCTCGAATAACCATATGGGAGTGAATTAATTATTTACATTAATAGATTATTTTTCTTTTTAAATCAAACACCTGAACCTATTAATGTTATCAATCCACTGAATGATATCTCACAAACTCAGCTTATATTTTGAAATGATAAGAGCAATCACATCATAAATCATTTGCACTATTTAAATGTAATTCCTACTCCTCTGTATGTTGGTTATGCCCCCCAGAATAGATTCTACATTATATTCTTTTTATCAATTATAATGGATGATAAAGAGACCCACTATATTGTAACAACTATATAAACACCATTGGTTCTTTATAATGCATCACATAGTGTTATCAGAATCCACACTGGTCTTTTAATACATCCAACAATGAAAAATCATTATAACTACTCTAAGCTCCAACTGAGATACATCATTTAATTTTATATCTGACTAAAAGACAATCTCTAATCCCAGATCAAACCAATATCCTTGTCTTTATTTCAAATCATACTATAAATACTTCACCATCCATATTTTCCAAATGATAGATGTAACCCTTTATTTAGGGTTTATATATTATGTGATGATCGTTTGGTCTTATTTCATGAGTTTATTGTACCCAAATTTCTCGCATACACTCTAGGTAATTTAAACGACCACTAATAAAGTATTTCATTCTTGCTAAATAATTATAATAACCTTTAAATAATCAGTTTCTTTATTGTAAAAAATGATGGGGAAATTATTCCTTCTGATGTTGAAGTAACAAATAGTCTTAGACACATGTAGGTAGTGTATATAAATTGGTATATATTATTTATACAAGATAATTTTTTAAAATCGTAATTTTATTCATTTATTTACCATTATTTCATGAATAGAAATGTCCATGGATCTTCTCATAACATCTTTAATTTTTTTATATAATAAAAATATTGACCAAACATCATAATATTTATGAATCCATTATTTCATATGCATGAAAACTACATTATTCACATCGTCACTATTACATTAGTTACAAACTATATTGTTTCACTTAGTATTCATGAATATATGCCATCATACGCATTTGAATCAATATCTTCATATATATTTGGTATGTGAAGCATCTATTATTATTTATTCTTTAAAAAATATTTAACAATTCCAATGATAAGAAGTTCTACTTCTCGTATTATCTTGGGATTTTTTGTCTCACTATTTCATTGTAAAAACCTAAATATTTGGTAAAAAAAATATGTCATATATCTTCAACTAAAGGTAACATGTAATAATCTCAATTTCATCATGAAAATAATTGACTATGAGATTTTATAGTCAGGATCCCACAATATATTGTTCATATTCTAGAATAAATATTCTCCAATAATTCATTTATTATTTATCAAATATGATTTAGTGGTTTTCTATGTATCTGGAAATGGTATCCTCTCAAAAAATTGAGGACCATGGTCAATATTCCATGATATTTATAAGTTAGAACTACTACTGTGAACCACCATATTTCCCTAAGAAGTTAACCACATAAAGGGAAATTTTTAATATCCAATAAAAAGTGTTGTGTCCTTCATATTTAAAATCTACAATGATCATATCATTAATATTTCTTAAACATGGGTTTCCATTTTAGAAGACACTAAAAAAATGGTGACAATAACTTTTTGATTAGAATTTTCTTTTCTGAAAATTCATCTCATTGATGAAAATTTTAAACTCACACATGCTTGTTATAGAAACATGTTATAACATGAAATAATCCTTAAATTTTAAAATTTTATTCAAACTAATTCATTCATGTGAGAAAAAGAAGAATTTTTTTAACATCCTCATCACATCAGAATAATTATATTAAACTCTAGTCTGGATGATGGATGTTCGACCCTAAACATTGGAGAAGAGAAGAACCCTTGAGGTCCATAGTTAGATGACGAATCCATGTGGATATCTGATTTCACATATTACATAAATATTGTGGTAAAAAATTATAAATATACTTATAATTTTTGGAATAATAAATTAATGGAATTAATCCCACATCGATCTAATGAGTGGTTGATTGATCTGTTCTATAATATCTCATACTGGTAACTGCTTGAGTCGATTATTCTGTTCAACAATAACAATAGAAACAATTTCACCATACAACAGTATGTCACACTACATAGAATATCAACATTTACTTGAACACAAATGTGTGTGTATCATCTCACACCTGAATACCTTCTCCCATACACTTCTATGTGGGAACTATACAAATCATACATTAGACCTACTTCTAGTGGTTGTCTAGGTCAATTTAAATCTTATGTGGCTGACCCCTGAGCTTCCACATGTATGGTTGATATGATCCTTAGTTAGCCTAGGGTTGGATATATATTTTTATTGATGACCCTTTCATATAACATGTATAAAATAGAATTCCAAACCTTATGTAAATAATATTCTTGTAAAATGGAAATACTTTTTAGATAGCCTTAATTTATCTTCTTTACCAAACATTATTATAAAAAATGTTGCATCCTTATTGATACATGTATTCATACATTGGATAAATGAAAAAAAATGAAATATAAAAGGACAACATATAATGCATGATTTGTAATTAAATTATATGAATCCATAACAATTCTCCAAGAATCTCCAATTCATCATCTGCTCACAGAATGCATTGGAAGCATTATTGATGAAAAATATAGCACTAAAAAATTTACATTTAAAGAATCTAAAATTATTTGAAGATAAATATACAATACATTCACATGTTCATAAATTTAACAGTAGAATAATAATATCTCCCATTAATTTATATCACTATACACAAATAAAATATGGATACATCATCCTTATCATATCCTCAAGTTCATATGAAAATTCCTCAAATTATAGCTTTTTCAAAAAACCATTGACCAGGTAATTGGTTTTGTTAAAAAACATTATCTCATTAATAATTATTATACATTGATACTTTCACATATGGGAGATCATACAAAATTGTAATTCAATCATAGTACAGTACATATAAATTATCATTTTCTATATCCTCCATATATATACATGAAAAACATAATAAACATTATAGTGATTTAATAGATGAGTTATGAGATAATAATATTCCCTGTTACAGTAAATAATTTCAATGGGATCAACTTTCTTGTGGATTAGATTTCCCTTCAATACAAATCTCATAATTCATCCATAGAGATATGTTTAGGTGTTTCTTTTTAGTAAAATTTAATTATAAATCTCATCGACTATTTTAAGCATTTCTTTTTTTCAACTCTATTCTTACATAATGTTCAACTAAAAATCTTTATACTTATCATCCATTTACAAATATAGACTATATTCGAATAGATTTATTTCATTAACATCATCCCATCATATTTTAATAATAAAATTACTTCCATTAAGATATTTATTGATCTACATCTGAATTCTATATTGAAAATAATTATTTTACGAAAATTCCACAAATGTATGTTTTTAATTTGAAAAAACTTCAAAATCGATAGAGTAATCACAATAAAATATATTCTAGAGTCAAAATGGTTTTCTCAGACATACCATTCAACTATGGATGATATGATGCACTGAAACTCAACTATGTTAGAAAATCATATTGAATACTTCTCTATAACATAAAGGTTAACCATAGATTCCAATCATAAATTATTGACAGTGGTACTCCATGAAATGTCAAGAAATCCATAATGTAAAACCATATAAGATCACCAAGAAATAAAGAATCTATTAAAGTAATAAAATTAAATATTATCCTATGTTGATGAAATACATAAAAAACAACATTTTTCCATTTATATGTTTTCAGGATTCTAATGAGTAAATCCATGAAAATTTTTCCAATTACCATTCAGATAGGTTTATGGTTGTAACATCCCATTATAATTACATATATATTCCATAAATTGATGACATACATGAAAATTGTAATATATACTTATCAATATCTATTATCAATTGATCCCTATAAAATTTTATTTTAGATATCCATATATATTTTTACTTCCATGATAAATATATAATATTGAACTATGTTCTTCATCTAATATTTAAATCCTCAATTATGTTTTTAGAGGGACACATACTCTATCTTTGAACCATATCATTCCACCAATTTCACTTTTTCAATCGGTAACATTATTCAATTTTATCTATACTAAAATATCATCCTTTTATGCCTAACTAATTTTCACATGGAAAGATGATTGAATATTAATTTGAGAGTGATAGTATGTGTCTCATTTCTTTAGTATTTCATGTTTTATCTTTTATAAATATATTAAAATTTTATCTTATTTAATCAATATGAAATCTAAATAATCATTGGACATCCATCTCAGAACATCTGACTCCATATTCCCTTTCCAATGGTGGAAATATATAGAGAAATAGTAATCATTAATCAACTATAACCATCATCTCTAGGACATATTCAGCATTATTTATGTGAATATAAAAAAATTGTTTTATGAACAAAAAATATGTCACATTTATAACGCTAAATACAATTTCTCTATATATTTGATAAGAAATTTACCTCATACCTCTAAAAATATTTAGTTATGTAATCTTTCTCTTGTATACTAAATTGTAGAGAGGCATATGAAATCACTATAAGATTATTCATATGGAAACATCTGTGTCCCTTGTTGAATGAATCACTATAGACCACAAAGACTTCTCTAATGTAGGTTATTTTTTCATAGGTGAACTAACCCACCATATTTTGAGATTATTGAAATTATACTCACATTCATATATCTGAAAGAACATAACCTCAATATATGGAAAATTATTATGGAGGATTATATAATCATTATAAATATCTCACAAAAAATCATGGGAATCCATGAAACCTATAGTTCTCAAATACCATGTCTCGTCTATCCCATTTCTCAATAACATCCAACATTTTAGGATCTTATTATATACCCTCAAATTAGATTATATAATATAAGAATAAAATAATAAAACTAGAAAACTCACACTGTGTAAATTTAGTATACAACTTATCCTTCCAATGGGTCCTCAATAGAATTATCAACTATTCATTATGCTCTTCCATTATCATTAAATATATAAGAATGTGATATATATAGAATACCATATACAGATCAATGTAACCTATAGAGATGTTATTCATAGAATCCCAGAATAAATCATGTTAATTAGTAATTTAAAAGGGAATTACTATAAATTCATAATAAACATACCTCGTACATAAGGCATTATTTTGTATATCCTCTTTCACAACCCTCAAGTAATGATATCCATTTCTATGTTCAATTTGGGAAAATAATTGACTTCTTTATAATTGATAAAAAATCATCAATATAAGGTAGAGTATAATTATTCTTGAGTTATATTGTTATGTTTCGAATAACGAATGCATATATGCATTGACCAATCATTCTTATTATAAAAAATAAGAGGTTCACAACAATTTGACACACTTGTTCCTAGAAATACCTTATAAATATTTTTCTACAGTTTCTTACCTAAATTGTGAAACTCAACAGGTTGAATTTTATTTGGAGTATTTTAAATTTCAATAGCACAAGATATGACTTCTTTTAAACACACAACATCATGATTTGGTTGAAAACATTGAAAATGTTATGAAACCAAATAAATAATCTACTATAAAATATGCATATCCTTAAATATGAGTTTCTTCCAACTCGTATGATATAGATATCATTCTTGAAAAAAATTAAGTTCCACTGGATAAATCTAATTTGAATTGGATGTTTTTATTAACCTTCGTACTGATAATCAATGGTATGTTTATTCTGAAAATGAAAGGGTACATACCTTGAACTAAAATTAATGTAGGATCGATTTGAATAATAACAATCCATTCCTTAAATTAGATATAATTCAACCATCGTAAGAATCAGAAGATATTTATGATTCCAATTCCATCGAATTTCATTAGAAGAAAAAATATATACATCATATGTGATCATCATCCCATTTGTAGATTTCACATCTAACATAGATTCTAGCTATTGAGTTGGTAATGTGACACACATATCAAAATCATTAGATAGAAACTAGAAGATATATTCAAAATCCAATATTACATTTGAAAATATAGAGTCGATGATAAGTGTACCTTTTACAACATCATTTTCACGACTAACATTGACAGTTGTGATCACAGGAGGCTTTCCATTTTTATTGGGGGTAAAAGGATTTTAACAGTGATCATCATCATTAAACATTATCTCCCTTGGATTCTTGGAGAAAGGATCATACTACATGAATTTCATGGATTGAATTGTGTGTGGGGGAATATTAGTAATCTTCCTTTCATACATTTTTTTCGACTGGCCCCTTTATTTCTTTTTGAAATTCATGGGATTTATGTTAATCGCTTACACATTTAACCCACAACAAATTTCCATTCATTAAATTACCTTGAATTTTCATTCCAAATTTATTATATGTAGTTGGAAATAATCTCATTCCTCAATTGGATTAAATTTAATATTTATGATAATTTATTTTCTGTTTCTAATCAAATCCATAAGATTGATTGGAATATGTTATTTTCATTTATACCTTGATCTTGTAAAAAATAATCATATCTACAAAAGACAGTTATAGTTAAGGCCTTTCAAATACATGGTTTTGATCCACAAATCAATCGATATATTTACATATTATGATTGATGAATAAATAAAAATGGTAACATAGATTTATCTAAAAATATTTCTCATTGATACTACTGGATTCATCATCATACTACTTCATTTTAAGGTATTTCATTTCCATATTCATATGTATAATATGGTGAAAGTACATTCATAAAAAAAACTTAATCACATCCCTTTATATGTATTAAATTTCATACACTTTCATCATTTCCTTAGTATGATTCCACAAATGATATTATTGTCCTTCAAACCAATGAATAACTAAGACCATTGTTTCATGTTCTAAGCACTATAGATCAAAAAATAATTACCCAGTGGTATTGATCCATCAATCATCCACTGGGGGTCAGAAGATACAATAATATAAGGTTTATTTTCCCCCATTAAGTACATAATAGTAAATTGTTACCTCTTTTTTTATTTTGTATCTTCATCATGGTTCATGGGTTAAGAGTGTTACTTGAGAATAAACACCTAATTCTTAATTATAGCTTTAATATGATTATGTTTCCTAGGTGGAAATTCATTACATTATCCACCACAATCAATGTTATTATAGTTCTTTCTAATTCATTCAATTCACTAAAATAGAAAAATGTATTATAAAATCATTATATAATAATGAATGTGTCCAATTAGTTAATCAAGAAAAATCATTAATTGGATGTCTACATCTTAACACATTATTTTTAGCCTATAACACCATTCATTGAAAGAAGGTCATTCATGTAAATTATATATTATATTCCTTCATAATTGATTCTTAATGAAATTTAATTAATGTAATAATATCAACATATAGTGTTAAAAGATTGTTATACTAATATAACATTCACTATATACCATAATGATGTCTAATATTTACTCAACCCACTATTTTTTATGGTCATTTCCATTATATTCATATATTCAAAAACCACATCTACTATTAGTATCTTGAAATAGAGATATTTCTAGAAAACCACATAATATAATCCTTAAAAATTATGTATGTTATCGTATAATTTGTCTTCTACATAGGGGTTTCTCAAAATTTCTCTAATAAAATTCAATAAAAATTACTATACATTACCTGATACAAACTGTGGTAACCTATGAATTTCAAGAAAAATATTACAATGTTTTAATTTACTATTCAATACATATAATACCATTACACACCCCATAACCATAAATTCTTAGTTTACAAGGAGACTAGATATATAAATATATATTTAAGTATAGTATTCATCATCAATTACATCATTGGTTATATAATATACCATTCTGGACTCATAAAAATATGACGCTTCATCATAACATGGGGAAAATTAAAATATATGAAAAGGGAAGATCATTTTCCTAGTAAGAGAAACCATTGATTATAATAATCCATGATCATATGTAAAATTATTATGAGAATAAAAATATGATAACATGATATTGTAAATATAAAATCATAACCTGTAATTCGTATATCATAATCATGTGTCATGGTGTAAGATGTAATCATGTAACATGATTGGGAATCATCAAAAATTGATTACGAACCATGAATTCTAATCATAAACATAACACCATGTCATAACTACGTGTGACCATTATTTTCATGGAAACTATATCATATATCAAGTCTATCTTCCAATACCATTTTAATATAGTTGATCAAGAATCAGCACATATTTCTCATATAGTAGATTATTAGGAATCACAACTTATTTCCCATATCATAGTGGTTCAGGAATCCCTACTACTTCCCTTAGTGGATCAATAATGTAAAATATTTTTAGTACTACAAAATGGGAATTTTACCATGTGAGAAATGTCAATTATCAGTGCTAAAAGTACTAATAATCAAAGAGAAATTAAAATCATGAAACTTTTATATGTGCTAAAAAGTGATGTTAAAGGCTCTGTTGATAAAGGGTATATAAAATTTATTCCCACGCCAAACCCTACCCTTTTATCTATTCATGTGACCCACTCATCCCTTTATCAACGCTTCCACCACCTCTTTATCAGCTCTTTAGATAATCACATCCTCCCACATGCATCCCAGACTCTAGGGAGTGTCGAACATAAGACCCCACACATATACATCTAGCGCCATTACAACTACCCTATACTATTTTGTTGTATATTTTATTATATGCCTTTTTGTATATGTATTTCATCACACTTTTTATCCATATATATATAAATATATATATATATATGTTTATATATTACCAAATATATTTTTCGTATTTTAATATGTTTAATTTATTTATTTATAAAAATAAAATTTCATGTGTGAATATATAAAGTTTATGAATATATAATTATATATGTGATTAAAAATGAATTTATGTTCTGAAAAACCATAAAGTTTAAAATCCATAATATCTATATGAATGTATTATCTGGGAATAAATTCATTACCCATTAGAAAAGGACAAAAATACCCCCACAAACGAGGCTTGAAATCCATCGAATGCTATACAATTAGGGTACCCTTACTAAAGTCCAAAATTTGGAGGCCTTTTGGGAAATTTTCTATCCTTAAAAATAGTGACCGAGTGTTTACCAAAATTTAGTGGCTGTAGATCACATCACAAGATTCGATTAGATATGTGATAGAGCCCAAAAGAACACTTGGATAAAAAGTTATGGTTGTTTGATGTTTACATTTCATTTTCAACTTATTTGAGATCCTTTATTAATTTTTTGATTCTTTTATCATCAAATTGATATTAAATGACTATTAATTAGTAATTATAAGAAAAAAAGTAATAAAAAATATTTTTTATGTTATTTAATAATTCATTTTCACAAAATAACTTATATTTTAAGTGTAAATGGCTATTTACATTATCTAAAACATGTTTCAAAAAATATATATATTCTATTTATATCAATAAAAATATATTTATATATTAATATATTATTTTTAATTCAATATATATTTTAAGTATAATTTTATCAACAATTGTAAAAATGCACTGATAAAGGTCTCCCATTAACAGAACATTTCGTTGAACTGATAATGACCCCCTTAAATAGTGATAAAAAGCACTATTAAAGACCCCCTTTAACAGTACTTTTCTTAGCATTGACAATGTGGTTCTTTCACAACGTTTTTAGCCAGAACTGTTAAATCCCTAGCACTATATAAACTTAGTTTAATATTAGTGTTCCTTGTAACTATCTCATAAGATATAAGTCATTAGACAATTAATTGGATGGATTTAACAAGACCACTAATTAAATAATGAATCCATCCATTTATGTTCGAAGATATAGTAAATCAATCAACATTACAATATAGCCTAACCCTCAGGAATGAATTGGTTATCCCAAATAAAATCATCACAACATAATAATATTCCATCCACATAAAGATCAAGGATCATATAACTATATCCTATACCTAGTGAATCATAATAAAAATTAAATTATGTTTACATAGATTGAAATTACATGTGAAAGTGTATTTCAAAACATTATTTAATATTGATGAAAATATATATTTCCATTAAAAATATTAATCACAATACTCAAAAAAAATATTTTTAAATATTTTTTTTATATTAATCATGGGAAAATAAATTTTATTAATAAAATAATTCATCTCTCATGATGGATAAAAGATTTATCCATGAAAAAAATGTTATGACGATGATTCCTTTGACACCCTTAGTAAAAAGAACTTGTTCAAAAAACAAAAAGAATAATCATTGAAATCATTCTATCAAAAGTAAAATATGTGTAAAAATTCCTTTAATGAATCATTAAATTGTAGTCTATAATATCATGAATTTCTTTAAATGAGAAAATTGACATGGATGAAAATATTCCCAACCAAAAAGGTAAATATGATTTATTTTTTAAAGAAAATGTTCTTTAAATATTATTGATTTCCAAATTGGAAAAAAGTTATTTGAATACATCTTAAAAACATAATAAAAATAGATTATATTGGTCTTATAAAATTAAAATCATAAAATTCTTATAAATATAAATTGAAACATAAAATACATAAACAAATTTTATTTCAATATAATCCCTTACCTCAATCCATGTATTTATACCTATGGCTTCAAAAGCTCCTATAAAATAAATATAGATTTTATATAAGTTCCATAAATTAAAATATTGAGACATATCATATAATATATGATTTATATATAATAACTTATCACCATTTTGTTAACAATCACTATTTCATTTAATTATAGTGTCATTTTTCTTGAATTTTGAGTTTATGGGCTCTGGCCCTTCTACATTTTTCATGGTTCCATTATCTCTAGAATTTAATGATTCTATTAATATATTATATATTCATTAAGTGAGTCATTATAACAATCAATGTGATTTTTTGTTCAAATATGAATCACATTTCCATGTGGAGGTGGTAGTCCGCATGTATTCATGTGCAATTCATTCTTTTCCAATTTCATGGAAAGTAGTTGGATAATTGTAATTTAGTCATAATAATTACAATTAATATTATTTATGAAAAAAAAATAATTATTTTAGATTTTATAGAATTTATATAGAATAGTTTGAAAAGTATTTAGAATTGAAAGTAGTTGATTAGGTGTTATACCACATCATTGAGAAAACTCCTTTTACATACACCATGTGGTTGGAACCAAAAAATTTGTCCTTCTCAGTGAGTAGACTCTGTAATGCAGTAAAGTGAATTAGCACACCAAGGGGCCTTAAGTCCCTCCAAAATATCCCAAAGGGGTTCCTACATGAAGATATCCACACAGTCGACTTGGTTCTGTGAGGCCTCCTTCGTGATCATATCTACGCCATCACAGACCATCGTGAGTCTGATGCCAGCCCGCATGCCCGTCGTGGCATCATCAGCCTCTACAGTTTTCTCTATGATAGCTGCTTAGATGTGCCTCTTCACTGCGACTCACACCCTCTACCAGGTCGATTCCTACTGAATGAGTTCTCATCATTGTGGCTTCACTCTTTTCTATGGTGAGTTCTGCGACCCTCACCAACCTCGGTTGCCTATACATAGAAGGCTCACCATCCTCCAAACCACTATTAATCCTCCCTTTCAACTTCTGAGATCCCATTTCACATAGACCTTTTCGAAACCCTCAAATAGATTAGAAAAGTTACATTTCCACTATGATTCATACCACTTTTTTTTTCTTCCCAGTGTCCACCTATGCTGGAGAAACCATTCACTAAGTAATAAAATCGTCATAGATAAAGGGGCCCATTTGGGGTGCTTGAGGGTTCACAAAGCGTAGAGCCTTTGTGAAGCTCTCTACAAAGAAAGGGTTGTTTTCTAAGGCGAATATCATCTCTAATAAAGGTTCTGATTCAGGAAGACCCCATTTTTTGCAAATCACAACCTCTTTGCGAATACCTTTACCTTTGGGAGGCTCGTCCTCTTAATAAAGCACCCAAACATCGCAAAACACATTCGATTCATGAATTACCACTTTCAAAGATCTCAATATTTTCTCACCCCTTTCTTGTATGACCATCTTGGCTTTTACGATGTTATATGAAGGTCCCTTGGGCGGTGCTTCATATTTTTTTTCTTACCATCATGATTCTTGGAATAGGCATGGTAATAGGTATTTCTTATTCTTATAGCCATGCTAACATGAGCCCCTCATGGGATCACTCCACAACCCAATATGCATACAGAATGGCTGGTGTCTTCCCTCCACTGGTGATTAAATCACACTGATTATGTATTTCCTAGCGATGGGGAGTGAATCCTCATTGTCTGTGTTATAGTATGATAAACATCCATGCATCATCGTCCCCAGCACATGATGCTAAATTGTGGCATCGCCTCATGCAATATATACGAGTGCGATATCTCATACATCTTCCACACCCACTAGTCTACACGGGAGTGTGATCTTCCTCACAAGGAATGAGATGCTCCTTGGATGGAACAAAATTTTTATTTGGGGTAGGGAAACCATCCTGGTGTAAGCCCCTACCCATTATTGTGGGAGGTAGCATCCTTGCTCATCCTATATTCATGCGTGTGCAAAAGCCTGAGGAGATATGGGAATAAAGACATTTGATGACCCATCCCTCTCCCTTTGGAATTTATCGCCATCTGGCCTCCATCCTAGAGTAGGTCCCAATCTCCATCTCACTGGGCCGCTACCCATGAGTTTTCCCTGTTCCATTACCCGCAGACGCACCTTTCACGATGCGATCATCATGTCTTTATTACCTCTTGTTTCACAAACCGAGAAAACCCCACATGGGCTTATAGTATGCATCGACCATGGAATCTTCTCTGAGCCACCTTAATGAATAATCCCCATCCCATACCACCACAATACATGAACCTTGATCATTTTCATGTTCTAGGAATGGTACATAGGTATCCCCCCTAAGGATCACGCACATCATTCATCGGTCCTAACCACTTCACATCAGTTCAACCTCATCCCATATGACATTATACTATATAACCCTTTGGCCCCACATGAAGTTAAACTATATTTTTGAAAACTCTATGGGTTTTGATGCTTTTCTCCTAGATAGAGTATGTAGGAAGCCTCCCTAAGGTTCAAACCCAAACATTGGTAAACCTATTCGGTCTATATGGGTTTTGATCCTTGTCTCCAAGATGGTGTACATAGGAATCCTTCTTGAGGTTCAACCACAAACACTTGTGAACCTATTCAAAATATGTGGTTTTGGATCTGTGACTCCTAAATAGGGCTAGTAGGAAGCATCCCTGAGGTTCAGCCCCAAAAACTGGTAATCCTATTTGAACTACGCGGGTCATGATCCTTGCCTCCTAGATATGGTATGCAGGAAGCCTCCCTGAGGTTCAAACCCAAACTCTGGTAAACATATTCAAACTACATGGGTTTTTATCCTTGTCTCCTAGATAGGGTATGTATGATGCCCACCCCCTAAGGTTCAACCCCAAGAATTGGTAAACCTATTCAAACTACGTGGGTTTTTATCCTTGCCTCATAGACAGCGTATGTAGGAAGCCTCCCAAAAGATGAACCACAAAAACTGGTAAACATATTCGTATTATGTGGGTTTTGATCCTAGTCATTAAGGATGGGTGCTTAGGAAGCCACCATGAGGTTCAGCCCCAATAACTGATAATCTTCAGTCATCTTTTATGGGATCCACATTCATGGTCCATCCCATAATGGTGCGATAGAAACTATAGGGCCATTATACATGTGTAACCCCCAACAAGTCATCGGGTCGTTATCATTTGCATACACCCCGATCCCATGGCTCATCTTGAACTATGTACACATTGATTCCCTACAACAAGGAAACATAATAATCCTCCCTAACTTTAAATCCCATCACCCATGTCCCATCCTTATCTCTCCTTTGAGCCTTTTTGTTTAGGGAAGGTCATGACCCACCATGGAGGATCTACTACCTTCGTTTCCCATCCATGCATCCATTCACACAGGCTGCCTCTATAGGTTACTCATTTCCTCAATGAACTATGTGGACTTTGATTCATATCCACAATGATACATAAGAATCCTCCATAAGTTTCAACCCTAACATCACCATAATCTACACATCGGTTCCATATCATTATTCTCATCCACTATGTTTAATCATCCATCATCTATCTTGATTCCTACATGGGTTGCCACATCTTAATTACATCATTCCATTACCTTAGGCAAGTAACCATGCATAAACCCCACATAGTCTAAAATCATCCAAATTAGAGTTGTGATGGTCCATTATCCACACATAAGCCCCTAGCATGCCTCTGGATCGTTTTCCATTGTGTAAACCCTAATTCATCACCCCTTTGAATGATGTAGGTTTTGATCCCTATCATCTACACTGGGTATGAAGGAATCCTCCCAAAGGATCAATCCCAACCAATGGTAAATCATAGAGTCCCATTCATAGGTACCGAAGCATCCTTGGATACTTATACATTGGACTTTTTGATCCAATAATCCTATAAACCTGTCAGGTGCTCCCTCTTGGGGATGTACCCCTATGATCCACTCCTATCATTATTCTGATTAGTCTGATCAGTGTATGATAGAAATTAAACTCACAACATTCCTTTTGTTGACAAGGGAAGATTTGTAAAACCTCATGGATAAGACTTTATCATATAATTCCCCATGCTCGACATGGGATACATTGTACTTCCATGCCGCTGAGAATCCCTATCATAAGGGGAAGAAAACCAGGTGCATTCATGTTTCAACATCCATATATGCTATCAATGTCCAACATGACTACACCCCTGATCGAAGTTTGTTGTCCTAATGTGAACCCTTGGAATGTCTTGAAAGAAGCAGTGTAATCATCTGGAATCCATAATGATATTTCACCGGAGAAGAGTTTCACAAAAAAAATCTAAATATATAAGGGATACCCGATGTAGGTCATGATTTCCTAGGAGGTATCCATGAAATGAGAGACTGATATCACATCATCTCACTTCGATTAAAGAGAAGGAATCCCTAAATAAGCAAAGGATTTCGCCCATCTATGGAAAGTTGTAATAGAGGGTAATATCTAGCGTTTCACACCAGGATGACGCAAGCCCCAATGAAAGAATCAAAAACCAAAATGGTGGATATGAAGTGAAATTTACTCTACTTAATGTGGATATTTTTAGTGTTAGAGACATTCGTAGATACACGTGTCACCGGATCCAGTAATCCAGCTCCCGGCCCCACCAAGCTATTGTTGATTCAATAAGGTTTTCTAATGAAATTTCCATTCCTTCATGTTTGGGGAGATTGTTGAGTCAATAAGGTTTCCTTATGACTTTACCATTCCTCATGTTTTTAAAATCAAAAACACCTTTTCTCAAGGAAAATTTCCTTTTACCCAGTGTTTTACTTTCATATGGAAAATTTTTCTTCCCCAAGTAAATTTATCCTTACCATGTTATTCTTTGTTCATTATCTTGTCTAAGTGTAAAATTCGGTTTCATATATAAAACCTTGGAATCATATAATAATTAGATATAGAGCATTCTATTTTCAGGATCCGAATTCAAAATCCGAGTTATCTGAATTCAGACTCCAAACTCTTATGAGTTCTGACTCCAATTTCTCTAAATTTAGACTCCAAAATCTTCTTAGTTATAACTCCAAGTTCAATGACTTCAGACTCCAAACTAGTATAAGTTATGACTCTGAATACTCTAAACTTAGACTCTAAACTTTGTATGTTCAGACACCAAAAATTGTATGTTCAGACTCCGAATTCTAATGAATTCAGACTCTGAACATTTTAAGTTTGGCCTTCGAATTCTCATGAATTCTAACTCTGAAATTTGTAAGTTCAGGTTCCAAATTCCTATGAATCCAAATTCCAAATTTCCTTGAAATTCAGACTCTGAAAATCTATAGAGTTCAGGTTCTGAATTCTTTAGAAAACAGAATCTGAATATCCTTGTATTATAGACACCGAATGTGTTTTTTGTTCGACTCTGAACTTTTATTTTCTTATATTTTGAATATTTGATTATATAACCATATTTTTTCTTACACTTGTTTTTGTTATAAAATGATGTCATGCATTTAGTTACTAAACAACCATTGTTTGAGTGACACATGTACAGGTCCCTCCGAAATTCAAGGAAGAATTTGACCCTTGGAGTAGGGAGCCGACTGTTGGAGTTGTGCCTATAAATAAGAGCTCCTTTGAAAGAGCTCAATATTGTTATATAAATCTAGAGATTACATTCTATTAAAGTGATTTCTAGAGAGATAATCTCATGCTTAGTGCATACTGAATGTCTTGTTCATATTTTCTTCGTGTGACTCAGAATGTTGCCGATTACATTTAAGGTCTTCCAAGGATAGGAAGACAGAGGTGCCGACTACCTTAAAGTTCGAGGACTTCCTTGTTAAGGAAGATAGAGGTACCGACTACCTTGAAGTTGAGAGCTTATGAGGATAGCAAGACAGACTCTGATCTTTGTATCAAGGGATTACCCTAGTGTGCGTAAGACAGAATTTCTTGAAAGTATAAATCAAGGGACTTTTATCCAAGGTTGTTGGATACCCTTCTCTTTTGGTTAAAAGATTTATTACTTGTTACTTGGTTTTTTTCAAGTTTTCCGTGAAATTTTGATTGTTGAAGAAAGTATAACTATATTATACTTCCTTATACTGGTATACTCTGATTTATTAAGATTCTATATGCTTTAAGCTAGAATATTTATCTTTGTAAACTTTCATTAAGTTTCATTTTCCGGAACCGTCTTTTCTGGAATCACTTTCCCATAATCATATTTCCGGAATCTAGCAAGTGTGTAGAAGTATAGGTTTTTGAATTACCTTGTTTAAACTTGTTAAACATAACCATATTTAAAAGTTCTAAAGTAATTTTTCAAAGTATAGAATTCATCCCCCCAACACCGTGTATTTTGAGCATTATTAGATACTTCATTCAGTATCTATATTATTTCTATCTTAAATTTGGTATTATAGAGTATATCATACTCCACATACCATCTCAACAATTGGTATCAGAGAAGGTCTCTGAAATAATTATATTCACATATAAGTTTTCCTTGCTCAAGTTTTTCATTGTTCTTCTTTTTCCTTGCTGAGGAATATTTTCCTTATTTACAAACTTGTATTTCTAACAAGTTTGTGTGGAAAGATTTTTGTTTAAGAAGGTAGGAATCAATGTTGGTTCCATTGACAACCTAAATCCAACAAGACCACCTATTTTTTTATGGGAATGTTTACGAATATTGGAGATATCGCATGAATACATTTATTATCAATACTAGAGTAGATAATTTTGTTATCCTTACTAGAGGATATAAAATCCCTGACAAGGGAGTTAGTACATTCACAAATCATGAAAATCATGAATATAAACTGAATTATAAGGTATGGAATAAAATTATTTGTTCCATGACTAGAAATATATATAGAAAAATTTCATCTTGTGAAGCAGCAAATTGGATTTGGAAGAAACTTGAAGTTACACACTTTGGAACTTCAAAATGTATTGAAACTAGAAGAGCTATGCTCAGAGATGAATATCATGGTTTTTGATTTCCTTATGGAGAACCCATAGGTAAGGTGCAACAGAGATTTATGACTATCGTTAATAGTTTACAATACATGGGTGATAAAGGATTAGATGATGAATATCTTGTGGAAAATATCATAGACATCATGCATAATGAGTGGGAATCCAAGAGAACTACTCTTGATGAAAAGAGAAAGGTCACTCATATTACTCTTGATGAACTTTTTGGAACTCTTCTTCAACACGAGACTGGAATAAAGAGATATGCTGATAATGTAAAGAAAAAGAATGGGAATGGTAGTGTTTCTTTTACTGAAACTTCAAATCATATGAAAGCCAAGACTCCTGAGAGAGTTACAAGATCCAAATATAAGAAGGTTTTTATACAATCCAAATCTAGTGGAAGTGAATTTTTAGAAAATGAACTATCCAATATTATTTGAAGGATGAACAATATAGTTATACAGAAGAACTTTTGATCTAGATATAAGAAGAAAGAAGGAAAGTTAAGAAAGGTTCAGAAGTTACATGTTATGAATGCAAGAGATCTGGACATATAAGACCGGATTGTCCTATGATTAAGAGAAACAAAAGAAAGGAAAATCATTCTAAGAGAAATAGAAAGAAGTACTAAAAAACTAAGGCTAATAAAGTCTTGAAATCTAATGACACCTGGAGAGTTAGTGGTGGTGAATCTCTTGATGAATCATCAGATTACAAATCTTCTGGATAGAAGAATATTGGTTTAATAGCCAGACTACCTATTGACAATCATTGCTTAATGGATAAGGTACACAATGCTGAATCAATGACCAATGTTTCTTTGAATGAAAATTATAGTAATGATAAATATTATGAGTCTTCGGATGAAGAATCTTCTTCTGATGAAGATGATGCTTTACCTTCCTATGAATAATTTTCTAGGTTTTCTAAGATTCTTGAGAATAAGAATTCTAAAGTCAATAAGAAGATTGATAAGGCAAATTCTTGGATTTGTATACTTACTAATTAAATATCAGATCTTTCTAAATATCTTGATAATAAAACCCTTAATTTTGAAAGTATTTTAAGAAACCTTGAGGAAGTAAATTCTAAGAAGTATAAACTTTCTAAGGATCTAGAAAAAGCAATTTCTATGAAAAATGTTTTCGAGCCTAGATCTAGTTCTAAAGCTAATGTTTTGGAAGATAAGAACATAGTTATCAAACTAAAATCTGAAATCTTTTCCTTAATGAAGTGTTTGTCAAACATTACCTTAGGTAAGGAAAATTTTGATAAACTATATTCTCAAATCCAACCTCTAAGGAATAATTCTGGATTTAGTTACACAAGTTCTAAACCAATTTTTATTAACAATTATTTTGTTCCCCAAAATGCTCCATTCTATACTAAGTTTCAGTGTGGTGGGAATTGGGTAAAAAATTGTTCTTTAAAAAAATTCATTCTTTAGTATTTCATAAAGCATATTTTTCTACGAAAATGTGGGTGCCTACGATTTTTCTTTCTGAAATTTCTGGATCCAAGAAAGTTTGGGTTCTGAAAGTCTAACTCTTTTATTTTTAAGAAAATAGATAAAGTACCAACAGAAATACATGGTACATAGATGGTGGATGTTCCCAGCATAATATTGGTAACAAAAACTACTTTGAAAATATTATCAAGATGAAAGGATGAAAAGTAACTTTCGTAGATAATGCTCAGGGAGAAGTTATTGGTATAGGTGACATCATTCTTCTTGGAAGAACTTCGATTTCAAATGTTTTGTTTGCTAAAGGTCTTAAGCACAACCTCATTTTCATAAGCCAATTATGTGATGAAGGTAACCTTGTGAATTTTAGGAATGACAAGTGCTTAGTACACAATTCCAAGGAAGAATTTATTATTTCTTTCCATATTAAAGAGAATGTATTCACACGAAGCTTAGAAGAACATAGGATCCAAGACTTACCTTGCCTAAGTGTAATGGAAGATCATTGTTGGTTGTGCTATAGTAGGTCAGGACACTGTAACCATGGAAACATATGCAAACTCTCAAAGAAAAGATTATTTAAGGATCTACCAGAGATTATATTTTATTCTTAAAAAGATTGTGATCCTTTTCAATATGGAAAGCAACATAAATCAATTTTTAAATCAGTCAGTGAAGTCTCAACTACTGATGCATTGTAGTAAGTACATATGGATCTTTTTGGTCCAACACAAACTAGAAGCATTAGAGGAAAGTATTATGTATTTGTTTTAGTTGATTGTTACACTAGATTTACATGGGTCTATTTTTTAGCAAATAAATATGAAGCTCTTTCTTATTTCAAAGGTTTTAGAGCCCAAGTTAAAAATGAGGAAAACCTTCCTTTGATAACTATTTATAGTGGTCATGGGGGAGAATTTCCAAATTCTGATTTTGAAACTTTTTGTAGTAGAAAAGGAATTACTCATAACCTCTCATCACCCTAAACACCTCAACAAAATATTTATGTTGAAATAAGAAATAGAATTATTCAAGATATTAAAAGAACCATGTTGAGTGAGTATTCTATAGCCAAACCATTTTTGGGATAAAGCTTTAAGTAATTCTTTTTATACTATAAATCGAGTTTTGATTAGACCTTTTTCTTAATAAAACTCTTTATGAGTTATGGAATGGCAGAAAACCTAGACTTTCCTACTTCAAATTTGTTGGTTCCAAAGTATTCATCCTGAATACTAAAGATAATCTACACAAATTTTCACCAAAATCTGATGAAAGAATTTTATTAGGATACTCCACAACTTCTATGGATTATAGAGTTTTTAATAAAAACACTTGTATTGTAGAAGAAAAAGTACATGTTAAATTTGATGAAACTGATCCATTCATTTTTAAACAACCCGAACCTACATCTTCAGATGTGTTCTCAAAAACTGATTATCAACTGTTGTTAGAAGATCCTTTTGATAAGGAGGATGCCTAAGAAAATGTTTTTGAAGCATTTACCCTAGAAGATTTCCTGCCCTATGTTGATGAACATGTTTTACAAAACCCAAAATCAATTGTTTCTAAAGAATCATCCTTGTGATAGTATCATTGGTGATGGTAATCAACCTGTAAGTACTAGAAGTTCCTAAAGAAATAAAGTAGAACATCTATAATTTCTTTCCCAATTAATGCAAAAAAACACTGATGAAGCTTCCGGTGATGATGATTGGATAAAAGATATGCAAGATGAGATAAATGAATTCGAAAGGAATAAATTTTGGATCTTGGTTGAAAGACCTAAGGAAACTTCTATTATTGGTGTAAAATGGGTCTTCAGAAATAAGTGTCATGAAAATGGAATCATAGTAAGAAATAAAGCTAGATTGGTTGCTAAAGTATATAATCAACAAGAATGAATAGACTATGAAGAAACCTATGCTTCAGTATCTAGACTTGAATCTATTTGTATTTTACTTGCCTTTGCCGCATTCTTCAATTTCAAACTTTTTCAAATGGATTTGAAATGTGATTTTCTTAATGGTTATGTTCAAGAGGATGTTTTTTTTGAAAAACCTCCTTGTTTTGAAGATAAAAAACATCCTAAACATGTTTTTAAACTTAACAAAGCTTTGTATGGACTTAAACAACCCCCTCAAGCTTGGTATGATAGATTTACAAGATTTTGCATCAAAATAATTATGTTAAAGGAAATGCAGATCCAACCCTTTTTATAATGAAAGATAAGAAAAATGTTTTTATTGTTCAAATTTATGTTGATGACATTATATATGGTTCAACTCAAAAATATTTAACTGATTACTTTGCGGATCTAATGAAATCTGAGTTCAAAATGAGTATGATGGGTGAGTTAACATTTTTCCTTGGTTTTCAA
This sequence comes from Viscum album, assembly GCA_963277665.1. Lineage (NCBI taxonomy): Eukaryota > Viridiplantae > Streptophyta > Magnoliopsida > Santalales > Viscaceae > Viscum > Viscum album. Next base: position 685,585,705 of record OY728129.1, on the reverse strand, counting down.
ATTTCTCAAAAACCATAAAGAATCTATATATCCCAACATAAGTATTTTAAATATCTTCTTAAAAATTATGGATTTGACAACACTAAGAGTATAATTACTCCCATTGGTACCTCAGATTCACTTTATCTTGATGAAGCTGGGAAACCAGTAGATCAATCATCTTTTAGAGGTATGATAGGAAGTTTACATTACATGATAGCTAGTCATCCAGACTTAATTTTTTCAGTATGATTATGTGCAAGATATCAATCCAATCCTAAGGAATCTCATTTAAAGGCAGTGAGAAGAATTTTTCTCTACTTAAAGGGAACCATGGATTTAGGAATCTTTTATACTTCTGGAAATGACTTTGTTTTGAAATTTTTTTTGAATGATGACTTTGGTGGTTGTAGAATGGATAAGAAAATTACATCCAGAACTTTTCATTTTTTATGAGATTCCTTAGTTTCTTGGTCATTCAAGAAGAAACACTCTGTAGCACTTTCCACTACTGAAGCAGAATATGTAGCAGCTAGAAGTTGTTGTTCTCAAGTGTTATGGATGCAACACCCACTCACAGACTATGGTATGAGTTTTACCAAAACACAAATTTTGTGTGATAATAATAGTTCCATTGATTTAAAAAAAAACCCTTTACATCACTCTCTTACAATACACATAGATATTAGGCATCACTTTCTTAGGGATCACATGCAAAAAAGTAGATATCATTCTTCAATTTATCGGAACCCAAGATCAACTTGCTGATATTTTCACAAAATATTTACCCTCTGATAGATTTGAATACATTAAACATATGTTATAAATGATAACCATAAGGTAATAAAATTTATTAAATTCCTATTAAAATCAATATCCTTGTAGTAATAAACTCATTTTCATAGGGGGGTACATTTGTTTATTAGTTTTTCTAAAAAAATTCATAGTCAGTTTTTCTAAATTTTCGTAATGAAGATTTTCTGAATTTTTGTAATAATCATTTTTTAAATTTTCATAATGGAGATTTTATAAAAAAAATAATGACGTTTTTCTAAATTTTCATAATAATTATTTTCTAAAAAATTTCGTAATGGGATTTTCAGATTTTTTTCGTAATGAAAATTTTTCAGAATCTAAAATAATTCAAGAAGAATTTTCTTCAATACGAATAATCTTCCTGGAAATCCAAAAGGTATGTTTCCTTTCTTATGTTTTCTTAATCATCATTTACTTTCTGGTATTTTCATTTGTTTTTCAAAATAATCAGATTCTCTTTTCCTTAGATCTGAATTGTTTTCTTAAAATCCTCAAAAGATCATATTCTATCAAGATTTCTTTGCAGCTATCATATCAACCGTCAGATCTGATCAGAAGGATCTTCAGCCATTGGATTTATTTTGGAAGATTAATTTTCACTTCTAACACCTATATGATGGACCCTCTAAGGGTTTTCCCACATTGATCTCAAGCTCTCACGTGCTTAAATTCTGCCTCTATACTTAAGCTCGTTCCGAACTTCTCAAAGTTTTCTCAATTCCGAATGTCTGTAGAAGAATCCTCTCAGAAAGATATGTCTATTGTCAAGCCAATTACAGAGTGTCATGTGTATAGAGAAAGGTTGGATCATCTTAACTTCTTCTCTAAGTATGATTCAATCATTTTTAAGAACATCAAATTGAATAGATGGGAGAGTGTTTTCATATCGAAGCTCGGGGCTCAAGATTTGGTATATCCGGATTTTCTTGTTGAGTTTTATGAATCAGTATGTTTATTAAAGAAAGAAGGTAGAGATAAGTTTTCCTTCAAAATCTAGGTAAAGTCTTTTGCCCTTTAATATACTAAAAAAGATAGTTTGGTTGGAGTTCTGTATGAAGGAGATGCTGAATTTTGTTCTCATAAGTTGCCGAATGTTCAAGGAAAATTTATAAAGGTAAAATCTATGGTGTAAATTGGTCTTAGAGATGTCAAGACTCTGAATATTTCTCACCGCTCAACAAATAATCAAATCCTTGAATTATGGGATCAGGGATTTATCATTCTGAGAAAAAGTGACAAGGACACATTGAAAAAGAGTGACATGTACATCGTAGATTTTCTGGTGAATCGGAGGAAGGTCAATTTGGTTAAGCATATTCTCATTACAATTGAGAATATTAAGAATGGAAAATTGAAGGCTCGTATAATCATGTATATGGACATTCTTTCTAAGTTGATTGTTCGGTGTCTAGAATCTTTTAAAATTCCTTGCAGTTCGAAGACAAAAAATTGCAAAGTCATGCTAGTCAGTGATGATAATTTGAATAGGATGAACATTGGTTTTTCCAATGACTCTGGAGAATTTTATAACCTACAAGTGGAAGAATATAAAGCTATTCTAAATAAACAATAAGTTCTTGAACCATTGAGAAAGAGAGGAAAGAAGAGGGATTTTAAAGAAGTATAAGAGGAAGAGAAAACCCCAGAAGTTAAGGAATCCCAATCCACACCTCCAAAATCTAAGAAACAAAAAGCCTATAAAAATGAGGTTGTAGAAAAGTAGAGTGAAGATAAGAAAAATAATAAATTAGGTGAGGCAAGTTTTGGTTTGGATCATGCTGAAGCCAATGCCTTTAAATAGAAGACTACTGATGAGATATAGAAGCAAGCTAAAGAAAATAAACAGTAGAATGAATGTGTTTGAGGCTGAAATTGTTCAATCCCTTCTGATGGATACTAAGAAAGTGCCATATAATATCCCACTACAAAAATAATTCATGGTAGAAGCATTACCTAAGACTCTGGGGAAGAAATTCGTGACTCCGGAAAAATCCCAAGAAAAATGTTTTCAAGTAGAAAAAGTTGTGGAAGAAGTAGAAGAAGAAGAAAGTAGTGGTGACACCGAATATCTCATAAAGCAAGTTGAAGACTTCCATGAGAAATAAAGTTCATATGAGAAATTGTTAATATGATCTTCAGAAGCAGAATATTAAAATCTTGCTACACCTAGAAAACATCACAAAGAAGAGGATGAGAAAGCTGAAGATGAAGTGAACAAGATGTCTGAGGAAGAAAGTTTCAATCATCATTTTATTCATCCTGAAGATGCTGAGGCAGGAGCTAAGAAGGCTAAGATAGATAAAGATATAATTGTTCAGTTGTCTGACAGTGAACATGAATCTACAGATGAGGAAGCTATTCTAGGAACTAATAAGGGGAAACAGGTGGTTGTTGACACACCTACTAAAGTCGTTATAAAGAAAAAGTAAGTTAGTGGATCTTCAAAGAGGAATCTTACTGAGCTAAAGAAAGAGGCCTCACCTAGAAAAGTCTCAAATTCAAGATCATCATCCATTAGACATGATTTCGTTGTTCAGCCACTGAAGAAGCTTGTTTGGACCATTCCGATTTTTCCAAGAATAGACTCCAGATGTCAGATGCTTCAACACTACTTTAATCAGAAATCGGATTTTGTATCCTTGGTAATGGATAAGTGTGTCAATCTTGAGACTGATTTCAAGAATTTATTCATTCACTACGATTCTAACAAAAGGTCTTGTAAGAAAATGGTTAGCTAGTCAAATAAGATAGCTGAAGACCTAAGATAACTTGATGAGTTCCAAGATGGTGTCAAGGAGGCTTTTGATATAGAAGATGGTAAGATCAAGGACCTTATAAACAGTTTTGAAGAAAAGTAAACTTTGGAACAAAATTCTCAGATTCAAGAAGTGAAGGATTTGAATGGGAAGTTTTATTCTATTTCCCAAAGCTTGAAGAGAGAAATAAATCATTGGATTGAGATAGAAGAAAATCTTCTCAAGCAGGAAGAAGTACTGAAGGCTCAGGTAGAGGCTCTTATGTATCGGGAAGAAAGAATCAAGGCTTTAGAGAAGAAAGCTGGGGATCAGGATCAGCTTCTTAAACGAGTAGAGGAAGATCATAAGAAGCTCGAAAAGCTGAAGACTATAGTCAAGAAGTTGATGCCAAAGGAAAAGGAAGGATAACTTTGTTTCAATATGATCATTTTTTGTATTTTTCTTCCTTGAAAAATTTATTACTAATCGTAATGAAATTTTTGGTTTCTTGCCTTTGGATTTGTCGTACTAATCCATCAGGTACCATAATTTCTTTTCCATTATCTCCAATTATTTTTGAAAATTACAAAGGGGGATAAAGGAAAAAAGAATACTAAGTAATGAAGAAATATCCCTAAGTAATGGGGTGTTTATCTAAGGGGGGGGTTTCATTACATATATTTTTGTATTCAAGATAATGGAAAATCTCATTCCAGAAATCTAGAATACAATCTTTAGTGTTTCAAAGTCGAAGGGGGAGTTATTCATATTCATCATTTCCCATATGATAAGGGAGATAAGTTTTATTTTCAAATTCTAGAAAAATATTTTCTAAGTCTTTATTTTCTTTTTCATAAGGTTTTTTGTGCTTTCCAAAAAGGGGGAGTTTGTTTAGTCAATAAGGTTTCCTTATGAATTTTCTATTCTTTAATTTTTGGGGAGATTGTTGAGTCAATAAGGTTTCCTTATGACTTTACCATTCCTCATGTTTTAAAAATCACAAACACCTTATCTCAAGGAAAATTTCATTTTAACCTGTGTTTTACTTTCATAAGGAAATTTTTCCTTCCCCAAGGAAATTTATCTGTACCATGGTTTTCTTTATTCATTATCTTGTCTAAGTGTAAAATTCGGATTCATATCTAAAACCTCATAATCATATAATACTTAGATATAGAGAATTCTGTTTTCAGGATCCCAATTTAGACTCTGAGTTCTCTAAATTCAGACTCTGGACTCTCATGAGTTCTGACTCCGAGTTCTCTACATTTAGACTTAGAAATCTTCTGAGTTCTGACTCAAGTTCTCTCACTTCAGACTTCAAAATCTGATAAGTTCATAATCTGAATCCTCTAAACTCAGACTCCAAACTTTGTATGTTTATACCTTGAATTCTAATGAATTCAGACTCCAAACTTTGTAAGTTCAAACTCCGAATTCTGATGAATTCAGACTCTGGACTTTGTAAGTTAAGAATCCAAAGACTAATGAATTCAGACTCTGAACTTTGTAATTTCTAGCTCCTAATTCTCATTAATTCTATCTCCAAAATTTGTAAGTTCATGTTCTGTATTCTTGTGAATCTAGATTCCATATTTCCTTGAAATTTAGACTCTAGAAATCGATAGAGTTCAGGTTATAAAATCCTTAGAAAATAGAATCTGAATATATGTGTATTATAGACACCGAATGTGTTTTTGGTTAGACTCTGAACTTTTATTTTCTTATGTTCTGAATATCTGATTATGGAACCATATTTTTTCTTACACTTTTTTTTGTTATAAAACAATTTCATGCATTTAGTTACTAACCAACAATTGTTTGAGTGACAGGTGTACAGGTCCCTCTGAAATTCAAGGAAAAATATGATCTTTGGAGAGGGGAGTCGACCGTTGGAGTTGTGCCTATAAATAGGAGCTCATTTGAAAGTGCTCAATACTATTCTATTAATCTATGGATTACATGTTGTTGAAGTAATTTCTAGAGAGAGACTATCATGCTTATTACATACTGAACGTCTTGTTCAGATTTGCTTCGTGTGACTCCGAATGTTGTTGATTACATTCGAGGACTTCCTTGGATAGGAAGATAGAGGTGCCGACTACCTTCAAGTTCGAGGACTTCCTTACTGAGGAAGATAGAGGTGACAACTACCATGAATTTGAGGTCTTGAAAGGATAGCAAGAAAGACTCAGATCTTTGTATCGAGGGCTTATGCTGGTGTGGGTAAGACAGAATTTCTTGAAAGTATAAATCAAGGGACATTTATCCAAGGTTGTTGGATACCCTTCTCTTTGGGTTAAAATATTTATTACTTATTACTTTATTTGTTTCAAGTTTTCCTCTACATTTTGATTCCTGAGGAAAGTATAACTATCTTATACTTCTTTATACTTTTATACATTGATTTAGTAAGATTCTATATGTTTTAAGGTAGAATCTTTATCTTTGTAAACATTCATTAAGTTTCATTTTCCGGAACAATATTTTCCAGAATCACTTTCTCCGAATCATATTTCCAGAATCTACCAAGTGTGTAGAACTAGAGGTTTTGTGAATTACCTTGTTTAAACTTTTTAAACATAACCATATTTAAAAGTTCCAAAGGAATTTTTTAAAGTGTAAAATTCCCCCCCCCCCCTCTTGTATTTTTAGCATTATTAGATACTTCATTCAGTATCTATATTACTTCGATCTTACATTTGGTATTATAGAGTATATCATATTCTACATACCATCTTACCAGCTAAAAGTGGGCCTAGCGTGAAACTCACCAAATATTAGGGCAGTTGAACAGTGGGCATCCCAATCTAAAACTTTGTCAGTGTGGAACCTTAGTACCAATAATGGGATAAGGAATGGCCAAGGGGAACTGGATGTCGGTTTCCATCTTTCATCGCTAATGGATTGTCCTCCTTTGTAGAACCCATGCTTCTATGTTAGTAAACTGATCACCACCCACCAACCGATGCAGGGGATGGGGAAACACCAACATGAAAATACCAAGTGGCTCCATATCTTCATTAACGACCTCCACATCCATGGTTGTTGGGCTCTAATTCCCTATCCCACCATATGAATTCATTAAGAGGAGGGTGATCAATGATCACTTCCAATGGTATGTGGAAGAATGAGTTATCCCAATATGGGATATGTCTTGTCATAACCTAGAGGACTCTACACCTCACCCTCACGACCAACCCCTAGAGCTGTGTAGGCATCCACTACTCCTCACTCCAACATACAACTATTTCTGAAGACTCTCCCTATAATGACTTGAGGACTCATTCAAGTACTCTAATTACATAAGGGATGTCCCGGCCATCCTAGCTGTGATCCCATCCCAGGGGACAACAAGGAGGGATCCCATAAGGCCAGGTCCGGGCCACTACCTGGTCCAATAGGCAATGGAGCAGGTGATTTACACACCCTCACCCACATCCCCAGTTCGGTTAACCTGACACCAACGTCTGGTGAAAGCTTAGGATAATGTTGGCCAGTGGGCATCATCATCAAAAATTACAGTGGTATGTTCCATCGTTGATTAATACTATCAGTGCCCCATTTATACTAGACATGGGAATATATACTCTCGACTCGAATCGAGGCCCCAAACGCCCTATGGTAAGGTTGGGACGACTCTCTTGGTCACCTACATAGGTAGTGTCCGTCATGGGCCTCCCGTGGTGATGAAATTCAGCACAAAGTTCCTCCCAGTTCGACCATCAATGAGAGAAAATATACTCCTCACCCCCATTCTCAGCATGGAGGCCCTCCCCATGCCACATCATTCTAGGTGAAGGCACTCCCCCCACACTGACAACCAACACGGTGGTTTGTTTCGCACCTATGATCCTAAGAATAGAGTCGTTCCTCCTATCATAGGTCTCTGACGCGAAGATACTCCTCACCCGACCAACAATAAGTATGAAAATCTTCCCCATGTTCCTAATATAGCTGGAAAAGATCCTCCCCATCATAGAAATGAAAGAAGAAGAGGTTTTCCACACTTCACTGACATCTAACACAATGGTCTTCCCCGTGTCCAGTTTGACCGGTGTGAAGGCCCCCCTCTTTTCGGCACCGCCAAGGGAAATGAACATGTAATCACTTCCCATGCTCCCACCATATCTAGTGGAGGTACTACTCACTCTAACAATTCTCGCAGGGGTCATCCCATCACACCAGCCACTAGAAATGTAGGGACTCCTCGTGATCTATTTGACATTTTTTCTGAGTTCTCCACGTACCCTGACTCATCCAGGTGGAACTCCTCTTTTCCCATGTACTAGTTCGTACGAATTTCCTACTCATGTCAAAAACCAACCCTCTCTTGAGGAACCATCCTTGGGTAGGAGGGAAGGTCGCTGCCACCAAAGAATGAATTATGAGATGTTTCAGACAGCGATTAAACACGTCTGCTTCTCATACTCTGAGGCAGAGTGTGATTCAGTTATGGAAACCTCATCCCGATCCTATGTGTCAATGAACAAGATAAGAACAAGTCATATAATCCTCATACATTAAAAATTTGTTCTAATGGATCCCTATATCCTTCAAAATATACATAAAAGACATGGAAGATTTGGCCTCTTCCAAGGGCTTAGTCATGCAATCCTCCTTATCATCAATAAGATCATTCTCTACCTCAACCAGAGGTCATGGAGAGTTGTTCTGGGGACCAATAGAGAATAAGAAACAACATCATTCACTATCAATAACAACATCCCATGCATGGTAATATATGGTCTCTTTTCTGTCTTATTGGGATCTGGAAGCTCAGTCATTTCGTTCTACATATGATAGTCTATGAGGCGTGGGCTTGTCAGTTCGCGTGCCGTACACTCCACTAGCTAGTCCACTATTGCAACAATACACTTTAGTTTTATTGCTAGTCCCTCATATTCCCCCAGTCAATGAATGGGGAAACCAAGGGTTGGATCTTGATTCTCAGCCGAGGAGTTTATGGGACATCCATGTAGCGATCCAGTTCCCAGAGATCTTTTGGCTGATTTCAACTACAAACATCAGTACTCGGGAATCTATTAACTAGTATGATGTCATGTGATTGATCCAAACTATTTGGTCAAAACACATAATTAAGAATCATCGATGGGTGGCTTACCCTCAGACCTAGGAACACATTGAATACATCGACCACCAATGTCGCATGGTTCACTTGGTTGTGATCCCCATGGTTCAGCACCCTGAGTAACACAATCACCATCTGACCCTCCAAAAATTATGTGTCCAGATCTTTACAGTTCCCCACTGAATTATTAATGAGTCCCCCCCCCACACACACACATTTAGATCCATTGATTTGGGCAGTATTCTTCCTTCGTTTCAGTTCAATATAGCATTGTAACGCCCCGACCCCAGTTACCCAGAGTCAATGAATTATTTTAATACCTGGAATGATTACAAGGAATGAAGTCTCAAAGGATTGACTAGTTTAGCATTCTTGGAAAATAGATTACATACATGAACTTCACATTATAATTTCAAACATAAAATATAGCTTAGATAGTTCTTTGATGACTACATTAGTCCCTTAGCTTATCCCCAAATCTCAAACATAAAACACTTCATGGGATCCTGGGAAAATAAAACATAAGAAAGGGGTGATCTCAGATGTTCAGTAAGGGTAAATAATTTAGTATAAGCAATAAATTTTTAAGGCAAGATGTGTAATAAAAACCACATCCTTTTTAAACATAAACATGAACATAATATGGAAAAAATAAATCAAACATTAACATATAAACATGCACATGGATATTCTACTAGTCAAATAATCACATGTAATAACAAATTTCATAATGAGGGAATGTATAGTACCAGACTATAATTTATGTGTCAAGGCCTCGTGCAAGGACCTAGGGGCTAACTATAACCGGACCCCATACCAAAGAGCCTCTGTAACTGGACTCCATCCCGAAGAGCCTCTGTAACCAGACTACAACTCAGAAAGCCTTTTTAATCAGACTCCAACCGGGAGGGTCTACTGTAACCGGTCCCCGACCCAGTGGGCTTACTTTTACCGGTCCCCAACCCAGAACATACTAGTCTAATACATTCATCTTATGAAAAGGTTTAAACATAACATAAACATTCATATTAAAACTAGCATACGAAATGTCAATACATTATCCATAAACCATGAATGGGGTAAAAATAAAACATCCAAAGTAAAACATATCACATCACCTTTAATACAATATGGATGTTTTGTATCATAACAATTCAACTTCAAATAAGCTTTAAATCCATCAATGGATGTTGACATATATGAAATCAAAACTATTTGAGAGAAATATCTCTTTCTGTTTTGAAATCATTTACGAGTCACATAATTATAAAGAAAACATTTATTTTGAAAATATTCTTATAACTTTTAATGGAATCTTAAATGATTTTATAATGGAAAAAAATATTTTCACCCACCTTATAAGTTAAAAAACATTCATACTTTAATTTTGTCAAAAAGTTCATAAAGTACCATGTTTGGAAAATGATTGAAAGATTCATTTCAAAACAAATAATGTCAAATAAGGGTATAAATAACATTAACCCCTTGTCTATTAAATAGTAAAAAAAATTAAATACATTTTTAAAAAACATGGATGTGGATGATAAAGAGGTCCCAGTAGATACTTACGTAAAAACAACCTCGGATAATAAAGAGATTGTGAAATTAACCATTAATTTTTTTTCTCCTTGGTTGAGGGTAGGTTAACCTCTTGTAAAAAGGTGAAATAACTGTTATTAAATTATAAAAGAACCATAAAAATTAATATTATATCATATATTGTCTTCTAATACTACTACCTTAATGATATTTCAGTACTATCATCGTTTCGGGTCTTAACTGATTCGTTTTCCTTTTTATGATTTGTTACATATGTATTGTTTATTGTGGATATGATGTATCTTATTCATATTCATAATGATATTAAGTCTTTAAACATTATTTTTAATCATCAAATGAAAATTATTCTTTAATGGATATGATGGGGAATGAATCTCATCGTGTTCATGGAGACGGTAATCCGTACGTATGCACGAGTGACAATATCATTCTTTTGATATTAAAATAGTGTATAATTCAATGGTATATCATATATAAAGAATCATTATCATGTTATATTTATTATTTACATCATTTATACACATAATTATACCCATCCAAATGATGAAGTGTTTGAATAACATACTACACCACGACATGGAGATGGTAAGCCATACTAATGCACGTATGGTGACATGTCATTCCTAGGATGGAAAAATTAATGAATATGGTTGTACCATTTTTATAATAAAATAATAGTATATTGAAGATACTGTATTTATTTTTTATAATGGAAACATCAAAGAAAGAGTAAGTGGAAAAATAAAATAACTTGAAAGAGGTGATGAAAATTTTACCTCTTCTTCAGGTTCTTCCATTTGATTTGATCAAAAGGGCTCCTTAGGTAAGATTTATGACTAATGTAAGGACTCTAGGATGAATTTAGAACAGTTGAGAAGATATTTGGGCAGTGTTTTTCCGAGTCAAATGGCTTTGAAGGTGTGGATTTGAGAGAAGGGGAAGTTCCCTTTTATATGAGGGTTGAGGAGCACCTTAGGAAAAAGTGAAATATTATTTTATAATAAATCATTTTAGGTTTCTAATGGCTCAAAAATGATTTATTTCGAGGATAAGTAAGGTATGGGTCAAAAACTACTCAAGCAATAGGTTTTAAACAGGTTTGGGTAACTATATTAACCCTATCTTCTATATTTAACTCTTAGTTAATTAGTTTGACATTTACCATGTCTCTTTGTATTTTTATATTATATGGTTAATAAACTTACTATAAACTTACAAGAGAACCTAAAGTGGTTCATTAATGACATATATAATATTATTTAAGTCCTCTGGTCGAACCTTAAATATTTAAGAATATAATATCAATTAATAATATAATATTTGTTTTAAAAACTCTTTTATGTAAATTTTGACACTATTTGATATTTTGTTTTTTGTTAAATTATTAATAGCATTATTACCTAAAAAAATTCATTTAATCAATCCTAACATGTCAAATTAACCTAGAAAATACTTTTATGGAATCAAAACTTTCAAATTATATTTATTTTAACATCTATAATACCACTTATTTGATTCTTTCATTAATAAGGAAAATATTGCATCATCATTGTGTCATAATTAAATTTAATTATTCAATGTATAAAAATTATAAATAAAATACCATTATGTAGGAAATATTTTTATCTTTCTAATGAATATTTATAGTATAAGAGATAATATATATAACCCTATGTAAAAAAATTACTAAAATATATATGCTTATGTCATTTTTAAATTTACTTTAACTTAATTAATATAAATTGTCATTATCACTTACAAGTGGCTCCATGGGGTCCCAAAATCAACCCAAGGATGCCCATGGTCGTACATGCATCATAAAATAGGGTTAGAACACATTTTAGGTTAATTTAATATTATTATAATATTATTTGTTTTACCCTTATTTATCGGATTTACCCTTTAACCATGGTAAATAAATTACTTACCAAAGTAATTATTTAAAATGTTTAAAAATAAAAGTTAGTTATTTAAAAAATTTGTACTACCTAATTATAAATATGGAATCCATTTTTATAAATTCAAAACACATATGAAGAAGAAATTAATTTAAAATTAATTCGCGTTGTAAAAAAAGTGTGTTTTTAAGAAATAATAACAATCAAGAGATTGACACTTGCTTATGTCTAGTTTAAATGTGAAATTACTTCCAATGACCAACATTGGATTAAATGGTAAAAATATAATCTAATTATACTTAAAAATAAATCAATATTATAACTTATCACTACAAATTATTTCAATTAAAAAAGTTTTTTTTAATTAAAATTTAGCATTTTTCACTATTCATCAAAAATTGCGAGTTTTCAGAAAAAACCAAAAATTCACCCTAAGATAATTTTGATATTAAGAATCCAAAAATTAAGTCCATTTTGAAAGATAAAATTTATAATATTTCAAAAAGTTGGTATTACTATTCATAACAGCTAGTTTGATTGGTCGCGGTGTGTTAGAATCTCGAAGTTGTGTACGATAAAATCTATTGCATGATTCAAAGGGAAACATACCATGGAAGATTGGGGTGTAACATTCTCCCCTTCTTCAATAAATTTTTTACTCGCAATTTGAAATTTTTCTTTGAAAATAAAATGTTGAAAATATAAAATACCTTTGTGAAAAACCCACATCGGAAATAGGGTTAATAAAATTTTGTTTTAATAAGAGGGGAAGGGAAATGAGGAATTCCCCACCAAATTATGGTTTCGAATAGAAGAACATTGGTGGAAATTATAAACACGTAATTATAGGGAAAATGTAAATATTTATATGGAGTGATTGATGTCATCAATCACAAGCAAATGTAAAATTGAGGGCCTCAAAGCCATTAATCTGTGATGATTTAAAATAACATCAGTTCAACAAAACATAGGGTTTTAGGATAACACATTTTTGGTTTTAATATCCCTTACCTAAAGGTTAAAAATTAATTTTATCATAGAATAAGAGAATATATATATATATATATATATACCTGACAAGTAGAGTTTCATCCTTCAACTAATTTTTACCAAAAACTTATCTTTCACTCCAAAAGATAGTAGAACTCAAAAATATTCTATTTATCCTAATCATATAAGGTTAAAAATAATAACATATACCATTTAAATGAATAAAACTATTTTTTAATAACCAGGGTCTTCCTGTAGGCTAGTGGTAGGTAATAAAGCCTTGTCACACATTGGTTGTGGGTTTGATTCCTGCAGCTTTGTTCGACGCAACGGGTTATCGCCCGACCGACATGTTGTCCTTTTCCTAAAACTATTGTATTATAATATTCCAAAAATAATCTTGAGAAATGTTTTAACCTTAAAAAATACTATCCAAAATTCAACTTAATCCATTCCAACCTTTATAGTTATCCAAAATTCATCTCTCCAAACTCTCTCTAAAAGGTCTCTAAATTACAAAAATCAACATCAAATTCCCCAATCAAAGTAAATCTTCTCTTATTGTCACATATTAAAAATATGATTACCTTCATCATATTAAAACGTTAATGAAAACAATAAGTACTGTAGTAAAATCATTATATATATATCACATTATTCTTATAACCAAAATATAATTCGTGAGTCCAAAAACACAAATACATTAATTATTCCACTTCAACTGTCATGACAGCATAATCTTGGCCTTGCTCCCTTGGCCTTTTTTGAGGTAAGTTTCCATGGTGATTTGGAAATTCATTTGTATAATTCCACATTTCTCTACAGTTGTTGCATTCAACATTAACATCAACTTTTTTTCCCTTGCAATCACGAGCTTGGTGGCCATTTTCACCACACTTGTAACAAACTCTCATTCCTTTTATGCAAGTACCAGGGTGCTTCTTCCCAAAATTATCAGATAATGGAAAATTCTTCTTTCCCTTTACCCCTTTATTTGTCTCTTTATCCACCAATCTATACTTCTCTTGCTTCACTTTATTGTCGTAAAATCCTTCTTTATCTGTCTCTTTATCACATAATGGAAAATATTTCTTCCCCCTTCCCCCGTTATCTTTCTCTTTCTCCACCATTCTCTTCTTATCTTTCTTTCTCCACCATTCTCTTGCTTTACTTTATTTTTGTAATACTTATAGCATTCCTTTTCTTTCATGATAGCACATGAGACAATATCTTTGTATGAATAAATGGATTTTGAGACTAATTATCGACGGAGAAATGGTTTTAACCCATCAATGAAACGATCAATCTTACACCTTGGGTTACATATATAATCAGTTGTATGTCTTTCTAACCTTGTAAAGTTATCCTCTTAATTTGTGATATTCTTATCCTCTTTTTTCCTTAGAGATAGAAATTGTCTTTCCATATCCACTCAATGGTCATGAGGAAAGTATTTTTTAAAAAAGCTCTTTAAACTCCCTCTATTAAATATTTGATATTTAATTATCTTCCTTCATGTTTTGAATCAATAACCACCATTGATCTGCATATCCCATGAGGCGATAAACTGTCATGACAACTTTTTCCTTTTCGCTACTCCCCAAGGTGTGGAATATTTTCTCTAATGAATTTATCCATTGCTCATATACTAATGGATTTTTACTTCCATTGAATTTTGGTGGTTGTTTCCTCATGAATTGATCTAAAACTGATTCTCTATGTTTTGGATCAGGGAGCTCCATATGGGTAAGGATATTATTCATAACCTGAGTGAGTTATCCCAGTATGGGGATAAGATGATGAGCACAAGTTGCATCACTATCTCTACTATAATTATCATGAGTAGGAGGGAAATCCTTACATGGATTAAGTGCATTGATTTGGTTTCCATTCCTTCCAATAGGTTCCATTTCTAAACATTGGCATAAACTAGATTAGTTTATGAATTGAAATACATAATTCCATAATTGTAAAACACTAAACATGAATTGAAAAGTTTATGGATATAATCAATAATAAAAAAAATGTTTTATTTGAGGAAGTATATACTCATAAACCCTTCATAATGGTTTTTAATGAAAATGAGAATTATCCTAAGAATATCCCCCAAGAGTGTCGTTTCCAAGAGTGAAGTAAGTCCCATTAACGTGCACGAGTTCCCATTCAAGTCTAACTCAAAGCGGTGTTTTTAGTTTTTACCCATAGGTACATCTGTGCCAGAGCTTCCTCTACCTATACATATCCAGGTAGGGATGTATTTCTTGTAAAACTCACAAAATCTCTACAGTACCAAAATTCTAGTAAGTTCTTCTATACTAATTCTCAAAGTCTATCTTAGGGTAATGTGTTCTAATTAGTGTTTATCTAAATATAGTTTCCAAGTTTTGTACTAAACTTCCTTTGATACCAACTATAACACCCCGACCCTAGTTACCCAGAGTCGGTGCATTATTTTAATACATTGGCTTGATTACATGGAATCAAGTCTCAAAGGACCGATCAGTTTAGAATTCTTGGAAAATAGATTACATACATGAACATAACATTACAATTTCAAACATAAAATAAAGCTTAGATAGTTCTTTAAGGAATCCATTAGTCCCTTAGCTAAACCCTGCATCTCAAACATAAAACACTTCTTGGGATCCTGGGAAAATAAAACATAAGAAAGGGGTGATCTCATATGCTCAGTAAGGGTAAATAATTTAGTGGAATCTATAAACTTTTAAGGCAAGATGTGTAATAAAAACCACATCCTTTTTAAACATAAACGTGAACATAATATAGAAAAAATAAATCAAACATTACCATATAAACATGAACATGGATATTCTACTAGCCTAATAATCACATGTAATAACTAATTTAATAATGAAGGAATGTATAATACCAGACAATAATTTCTGTGTCAAGGCCTTGGGTGAGGACCTAGGGGCTAACTTTAACCAGACCCCAACCCAGAGAGCCTCTGTAACCGGACACCATCCTAGAGAGCCTCTGTAACCAGACTCTAACCTGAAGAGCCTCTATAACTGGACTCCTACACAGAGGGACTTCTGTAACAAGACCCTAACCCGGAGGTCTTACTTTTACCGGTCCCCAACCCGAAACATACTAGTCCAATACATTCATCTTAAGAAACGGTTTAAACATAACATAAAAATTCATATTAAAACTAGCATACGAAATGTCAACACTTTATCCATAAACCATGAATGGTTTAAAAATAACACATCCACAGTCAAACATATCACAACACCTTCAATACAATATCGAAGTTTTTTATCATAACAAATCAACTTCAAATAAGCTTAAAATCCATCAAAAGATGTTGACATAGATAAAATCAAAATGATTTGAGGGAAATATATCTTTCTATTTTGAAATCATTTAAGAGTCACATAATTATAAATAAAACATTTATTTTGAAAATATTCTTATAATATTGTAAGGTAATCTTCAACGATGTTATAATGGTAGAAAATATATGCACCCAGCATCTAAGAAAAAAAAACATTATTACCTTAATTTTGTCGAAAAGGTCATAAAGTACCTTGTTTGGAAAATGGAGGAAAGATTCATTTCGAAACATATAAGGTCAAATAGGTGTATAAATAACTTTAATAAATTTTCTACTAAATATTAAAAATTTCTTCAAATATGTTTTTAAGAAACACATATGTGGATGATAAAGAGGTCCCAGTAGATTCTTACGTAAAAACAACCTCGGATAATAAAGAGATTGTGAAATTAACCATTATCTTGTTCTTTTCCTTGGTTGAGAGTAGGTTAAAATCCTATATAATGGTGAAATAATTGTTATTAATTTATACAAGAACCATATACATTAGTATGATATCATATATGATCTTCTAATATTGCTCTGTTAATGATATTTTAGTAGTATCATCATTTTGGGTGTTAACTGATTTGGTTTCCTTTATATGATTTGTTATGTAAGTAATGATTATTGTGGATACAATGTATCTTATTCATATTCATAATGGTATTAAGTCTTTAAAAATTATTTTTAATCATCAAATGAAAATTAGTCTATAGTGGATACGATGGGGAATGAATCTCATCGCCTTCGTGGAGACTGTAATTCGTATATATGCACGAGTGACAATATCATTCATTTGATATTAAAATCATATATAATTGGATGTTATATCATATATACATAATCATTATCATGTTATTTTTATTATTTATGTCATTTATACTCATTATTATACCAATCCAAATGATGAAGTGTTTGAATAACAAACTACGCCATGATTTGGAGACGGTAAGTCGTACGTATGCACGTATGGTGTCATGTCATTCCTATGATGGATAAAATAATGAATATTGTTGTAAAATTTTTATAATAGCATCATAGTATATGGAAGATACTGGAATTATTATTTTAGAATAGAAACAATAAAGAAAAATGAAGTGGAAGAAGAAAAGAACTTGAAAGAGGTGATGAAATATTTACCTCTTCTTCGGGTTCTTTCTTTTTATTTGATCAAAAGGGCTCCATATGTTGAAATTATGACTAAATGAAGGACTCTATGATGAATTTAGGATAGTTTAGAGGACACTTGGGTAGGTTTTGTCCGAGTAAAATGGCTTTGAAGGTGTGAAATTGAGAGAAGGGGAAGTGCCCTTTTATATGAGGGGTGAGGGGCACCATTGGAAAAGAGTGAAATATTATTTTATAATAAAATAATGTTCAGCTTAAAATGGCTCCAAAATGATTTATTTAGTGGCTATGTTGGGGATTGGTCTCAAAACCACTCAACCATTAGTTTTTAGATAGGTTTGGGTCACTATATTAACTTTATCTTCTAGATTTAACTCTTAGTTAATTAGTTTGAAATTTACCATGTCTCTTTGTATTTTTATATTATATGGTTTATAAACATAATATAAACATCCAAAATAACCTCAAGTAGTTCCGTAATGACATATATAATATTATTTAAGAACTTTGGCTGAACCTTTATTTTTAGGAATAGAATATCAATTAATAATATAATACTTGTTTTAAAAACTCTTTTATGTCAATTTTGACACTATTTGCTATTTTGTTTTTTGTTAAATTCCTAACAGCATTATTACTTCGAACAAAATTCATTAAATAAATTCTAACATCTTAAAGTAACCTAAAAAATTTGTGTATGGCATCAAAACATTAAAATTATATTTATTTTAACAACAATAAAACCATTTTTTGATTCTTTCATTAATAAGGAAAATACTGTATCATAATTATGTCATAAATAAATTTCATTATTCAATGTCTAAAAATTAAAAATAAAATACCATTACGTAGGAAAAATATTTTTTGTTTTCTAATGAATATTTATAATTGAATATATAACATATATAACCCTATGTAAAAATTGTTTTACTAAAAGATATATGCTTTTGTCATTTTTGTATTTACTTTAACTTATTTAATATAAAGTGTCATTATCACTTACAAGTGGCTCCATGGGGTCCCAAAATCAACCCAAGGAATGTCATGGTCAGAAATATATCTTACAATAGAGTTAGAACATGTATTAATGTAATTTAATATTATTATAATATTATTGTTTTTCCCTTATTTACCGGATTCAACCATTAACCATGATAAATAAAATATTTACCGAAGTAATTATCCCAAATGTCTTAAAATAAAATTTACATATTTATATAATTTGGATATTCTAATTCTAAATATGGAATCAATTTCTCTAAATTCAAAACATAGAAGTGACATAAATTAATTTAAAATTAATTCCTGTTGTCAAAACAAAAAAGTGTGTTTTTAAGAAATAATAACTATCAAAAGATTGACATTTGCTTATGTCCAGTTTAAATGTGAAATTACGCCCAATTAACAAAATTGGATTAAATGGTAAAAATATAATCTAATTATACTTATAAACCAATCAATAGTATAGCTTGTCACTATAAAATATTTTTATTTAAAAAGTTGTTTTTAATAAAAATTTAGTATTTTTTACTATTCATCAAAAATTGAATGTTTTCAGAAAAATACCAAAAATTCACCCTAAGCTAATTTTGATATTCCAAATACAAAAATTAAGTCCATTTTGAAAGATAAAATTTAAAAAATTTCCAAAAGTTTTTATTACTCTTCATAATGGCTATTTTGATTGGTCGCGGTGTGTTAGAATCTCGAAGTTGCGTATGATGCAAGATATTGCATTATTCGAAGGTAAACATACCATGGAATCTTGGGGTGTAACAAGTGTCAACCTAGCTTGCTATGAAATATTGAAGATATTCCTCCAGGTACAGTTGTAGTTTAAATGGCAGACATATCATAGGAATAGACAGAGCTACAACTCCTTGAAAATAACATACCCCATGGGGAGAAGCCACACTTTTGGGTCATATGGGCATGGTTAGTCACCTTCAAAGAAATTTAATGGATCTTCCCATACCTTCTGAGTCATTATCCCTCGGTCGGAACCCCAGAAAGGGTAAAGAGCACGTTGGGATGATCAAACCCTCTGACCCATCTACATTAGTGAAAAAGACAAAAGATAACCCCAAAAAGGCTTTGTTGAGTCAATAGCTTGAGGAACATAAAGAGATGGTTGATGACCTTCTGGCTGAACATGATGTATAATGGAAACTAGACTACGGTAATCTATGACCAGGGCTACTGGGGATGTTACAACCTCCCCCTAATGAGTTTCCTCCTAGTGACCTTGTCAATCCATCTCACATATATAGGGTAGAGGCTATAGTTTATGGAAAGAGGGAATGATACGAATCACCCAATCCACCTGATTTGCATGATAACCCTCCTCGAGACCCAGATTAGGATCCCCCCAGCCATTACATAGGTAGTCTTGCATGTCATCCCACTAGATGTTACATGATCTGCTGGTACAAACTACAATGTTAAAAACCTTCCAACACATTGGTGGTCAAAGATCATTCTCAAGATAGGAATCCCCACCAGGATGATCTAATGGAAACTCTCATTTCCCACCTCGAGGCACTATAAACTTGTCAGGTGAAAATCCAGTATGATGGAATGAAATATCTGGCGTGTGTGGATAATATTCCAACTCCCCCTAGCTTAAAAAGTCCTACCTTATCCAACCTTTAATAAGAAAGGTAACCCACTAAAGTATCTGTGCCACTTTATTTCAATATTTGGAACCATGTTGGGATCTTCAATATAGTAGGAGGACACAAATATCTGGTGTTTTGTACAGACACTAGAGGGACCACTTTTTTTTGGTAAACTTGACTACCCATTGGGTCATTATCTAGTTGGGAGGATCATTGTAGGCATTTTATTTACCAGTTTAGTTCCACCACACCGATGTTGAGTATTTCTGACCTCATTAAGTGCACGTTGAGGCCTGATGATCACGTCATAGACTTTGTCTCCAGGTGGAAAGGCCTCACATATTCCCTTGATATACTGTTGACTCATGAACGACTGCTAATAATGTGTGCGGATAATGTAAAAACATAATTTTTCCTTTATATAATCACTCAAAACTACCCAGGAGGATTTTGATCTTTCTCTAAAAAATCCCAGTGGCTAGAGGAAGCCTTGTAGCAGGTCGTGATGAAATGTCCATTGCCTCTTGTAGTTCCTGGGATAAGTTCCTATAACGATGAGACCAGTGTGGTAGCATAAAAAGTGGCCCCTATGTAAGAGGAGTTATTACCAGTAGAGTCACCAACAAAAATGCATTGAGTCCCACCACATCAGGTGCGGCTTCTAGCCCAGTAGCACACACCTAAGAGTTGGAAGGTTCCCCTGCATAACATTTCATTTCCACTTATTCATGATAATCAGGTTACACCTCTATGATAGGCTTCACCAACCCCTCATGAAGGACAGTCTCCTAGAGACCCCTTCTCAGATAGTGGGGACCATACATAATCATTTAATGAGGATTAGAACCTTATTTATTATTTAGTGCCTTAGACCCAGGAAACCTAGGATTTCTGGAATGCAGGAGGACTGAAGAAGTGGATCTCACAAATCGCCCCAATTATTGCCCCTATCAAAGAATCCATAGGCACATCTTCAAGCAGTCCTATGTGTTAAAAAACTATCTCCAAGACCAATTCAATAATAAAACACCCTATTTAGGTCAAACTCCAAAAGAGGTGGCATGTGTGTAACACCCCAAACTTCCACGGTATGCTTCTCTTTGAATAATACAGTAGCATGTGTTGTACGCAACTTCGAGTTCTAACACACCCCAACCAATCAAACTATTCGTTATGAATATTAATAACCAATTTTTGAAATTATATTAATTTTATATTTTAAAATGGACTTCATTTTTGGATTCGGAATATCAAAATTATCATAGGGTGAAATTTTGTTATTTTTCTGAAAACTTTCAATTTTTGATTAATAGTGAAAAACACTGAGTTATAGTTTAAAACCGATTTTTTATTTAAATAATTATTTATTTTATTTAAATTTATTTTAGGTCAAAATAGATACATAATACCTATATAATTTCAATATAATTCATTGGAGTTGATTTATAATAATTTTAGATATATAAAAATTTTATTGAACTTTCACCGTCTCATACCAATCTCTTAGGAGAATTTGCAAATTCACATAAAACATACATTTACCGCTTCTATGAGTGGAATTTTGAAAATTCTAGAAACACGGTTAATATCAAGGAGTAAAATTTTGATAAATAAGATAAAAATAATTTTTGTTGAATAGTAACTTTTTACTTTTATTTTCCACGGTTAAAAGTAAATAGGGTAATAAAGGGTAAAATTGATATTATTATTACCCTAAAACATGTCCTAATTCTATTGTCTAGGTATAATTCGGAAAAAAACAACCTTAGGAATAATATATGAACCTCTTTGGTCCACTTGGATTAGATTAGGACATTTATTATTATTTAATTCAAAGAAGAGTTAAAAGAGATAAAATCAAAGTTAAATAACTAAAAAAATTAATATAGGGTTATAAATAAAATAAATTAGATTATAAATATTAATTAGAAAGATAAAAATATTTCCAACATAATGATATTTTATTTTTAATTTTTAGACATTAAATAATTTAATTTATTTATGACACAATGGTGATGCAGTAATTACCTAATTAATGAAATATTAAAATGATTGATATTGTAAATATCACAATAAATGTAATTTGAGACTTTTTATTTATTAAACTAATTTTATAGGTTAATATAACATATTAGGGTTGGTTAGATGAATTTTTTTAGAAGTAATAATTCTGTTATGAATTTAGCAAAAACAAAATACCAAATATTGTCAAAATTGACATAAAAGAGTTGTTAAAACAAATATTATATTATTAATTCATATTCTATTTCTAAACATCTAAGGTTCAGAAAAAGGACTTATATAATGATATTTTTATCATTAATGAACCACTTGGGGGTCTATTGGAAGTATATAGTACATTTATGAACCATGTAATATAAAAATACAAAGAGACATGGTAAATGTCAAACTATTTAACTAAGAGTTGAATATAAAATATAAGGTGGATATAGTGACCCAAACCTGTCTAAAATATATTGTTTGAAAGGATTTACACCCATACCCACCTTAAACTTTAAATAATCCACTTTGGAGCCATTAGAAAGTGAATAAAAATTATTATAAAATTATAGTTTTAGCTTTTCCAAATGTGCCCCTCAGCCCTCTTATAAAAGGGAACTCCCCCTTCTCTCTAATTCACACCTTCAAAGCCTTTTGGCTCGGCCAACCCCTGCCCAAATATTCTCTCAACTTCCCTCACTTTAACCTAGAGGCCTTATTTTGATCAGAATGCCAACCTAAGGATCCCATTTGATCAAATCAAAAGGAAGAACCCGAAGAAGAGGTAATGTTTTCACCACCCTCTTTCATGTTCCTTTCTTCTTCCACTTCTTCTTTCTTTGTTATTTCTATTCTAAAATAATAATTCCAGTATCTTCTATATAATTTGATTTTATTATAAATATGGTACAACCATATTCATAATTCTATCCATCCTTTGAATGACATGTCACCATATGTGCGTACGTACGACTTACCGTCTCCACGTCGTGGTGTAATTGTTATTCAAAACATTATTATTTGGATGGGTATGATAATGATGTGTAATTGATGTAAATAATAAATATAACATGATAATTATTATATATATATGATATATCATCCAATTATATATTATTTTAATATCAAAATAATGATATTGTCGCTCGTGCGTACGTACGGACTACCATCTCCACGAATGTGATGAGATTCATTCCCCATCATATCCATTCCAGTATAATTCTCGTTTCATGATTAAAAATAATGTTTGAGGAATTGATATCATTCTGGATATGAATAAGATACAACCTATCCATAACAAACATGGCTTATGTAAAAAAACATATAAAAGAAAACAAGTAAGTTAACTCCCGAAACGACAATAATACTAAGATATTATTAACAAAGCAATGTTAAAAGGTCATATATGATATCATATTAATGTATATGATTCTTTTATAATTTAATAACATTTATTTAACCATTATACAGGAGGTTAACCTTCCCCCGACCAAGGAAAAGTACAAGGTAAGGGTTTATTTCACAATCTCTTCATTATCTGAGGTTGTTTATACGTAATTATCTACAGGGACCTCTTTATCATCCACATCCATGTTTCTTAAAAATGTATTTCAAACAATTATTACTATTTTAAAGACTATGGGTTAAAGTAATTTATACCCTTTTTTGACTTTTTATAAGAATTTTATAAAGTAATCTTTCTTTCATTTTCCAAACAAGGTCCTTTATAACCTTTTTGACATAATTAAGGTAAGAGTGTATTTTTTTAACTTATACAGCAGGTACAACTATTTTCGTCCATTATAAAAATTTTAAAGCTTCCCTTACAAGATTATAAAGATATTTTCAAAGTAAATGTTTTATTTTCTAATTATGTTCCTTTTAAATGCTTTCAAAAAAAGAGATATTTCTCTCAAATAGTTTTGATTTCATCTATGTCAACATCCTTTGATGGATTTTAAGATTATTTGAAGTTGATTTATTTTGATACAAAACTCCCTTATTATAATAAAGGTTTTGTGATATGTTTTACTATTGATGTGTTATTTTTATACCATTCATGGTTTATGGAGAAAGTATTGACATTTCGTATGCTAGTTTTAATATGAATGTTTATATTATGTTTAAATCTGTTCATATGAGGAATGAATTGGACTTAATAAGTGATGGGTGGAGCCCGCTATAGCTCCTCGATGCATCGGTAGGTCTCATGAGACAAACTAGTGTCTTGGAAAAAGGCCTTGACAAAATATTATTTGTATTCTTGGCACAATTCCTTGACTATGTGATTATGATAGTCTGAATTATGCATTCCATCATTATGAAAGTGGTTATTGATATTGCATGTGGTTATTAGATTAGTAGAATATCCATGTGAATAAGTAAATGGAATTATTTCAGTTTATTTCTGCCATATTATGCTGAATTTCAAGTTTAAAAGGCTTTTGTTTTAGTTATACATTGCCCTAAATGTTTATGCTTATTTATTAAAGTTTCTGCGATATTGTTATCCTTACTGGGCATCTGAGCTCACCCCTTTCTGTGTTTTATTTTTTTTTCCGGATGTGAAGAAGTATTTTATGACTGACCTGTAGGGATAGTCTAAGGGGATATGAGTGTGTAATATGGAGACTATGTTGTTTTAGATTCCATTTTATGATGTAATGTAAACTTTATGAATGTATCTATTGATTCCAAGGCTATTAAACTAATTGGTCTTTCGAGACGTGATCTTTTGTGATCATGTCAATGTTATATAATAATGCACCGACTCTGGGTAACTGGGGTCGGGGTGTTACAGTTGGTATTATAGGAAGTTTAGTACAAACCTTGGAAGCTAGATTTAGATAAACTTTGATTAGATCACATAGACCTAAGATGGAATTTGAGGATTAGTATAGAAGAAAATCCTAGAATTTTGGTATTGTAGAGATTTTGTGAGTCTTTTGAGAAATACATCCCTGTCTGGATACGAGTAGGTAGAGGCGGATCTGGCACAAATTTACCTAGGGGTAAAACCTGAAAACACCCCTTTGAGCTAGACTCGAATGGGAACTGGTGAACGAGAATGGGCCTTGTTGCACTCTTGGTTACGACACTCCTGGGGGATATGCTTAGGATAATTCTCATTTTCTTTACAAAACATTATGAAGGGTTTATGAGTAAATACCTCCTCAAAGAAAACATTTTTATGATTATGGATTATATCCATAAACTGTTCAATTTATGTTATGTTTTTTACAATTTTGGAATTATGTATTTCAATTCATAAACTGATCTAGTTTATGCCATTGTTTAGAAATGGTGCCTATTGGAAGGAATGGAAACTGTATCAATGCACACACTCCATGTAGGGATTTCCCTCTTGCTCACGATAATTATAGTGGAGCTAGAGATACAACTGGTGTTGATCAGCTTATCACCATACTGGGACAACTCACTCAGTTTATGAATAATAACCTTACTCGTATGGAGCACCCTGATCTGCAGCGTGGAGGATCAATGTTAGATCGCTTCATGAAGAAACAACCGCCAACATTCAATGGGAGTACAAATCCATTAGTGTCTGAGAAATGGATAAATTCCTTAGAGAAAATATTCCATGCTTTGGGGAGTAGTGAAAAGGAAAAAGTTGTCATGGCAGTTTACCGCCTTAATGGAGATGTTGTTCAATGGTGGTCATTGATTCAAAACACAAAGGATGATGATGAAGTATCAAATATGGAATGGATGGAGTTAAAAGAGATTTTCTTAGAAAAATAATTTCCTCGTGACCATCGAGCAGATATGGAAACGCAATTTCTGAGTCTGGGACAAAAAGAGGATGAGAATGTCGCAAAGTATGAGGCTAACTTTACAAGGTTACCGAGGCATGCAGCAGATTATATACATAACCCAAGGAGTAAGATTGATCATTTCATTGATGGGTTAAAACCATTTCTCTATCAATAATTAGTCTCACAATCCTTCTCGTCGTACGAAGATATTGTCTCATGTGCTATCAAGATAGAAAAAGAATTTTCTATGTCTTACGACTTTAATGCAAGGAAAGAGAAGAAGAGATCTGCTGATCATTCTGGGAATGGAAATAAGGGGAATAAGAGAAATGTTGAATATCCATCCTGTAGTAAATGTGGGAAGAAGCACCCTGGTACTTGCTTGAAGGTAATGGGATTCTGTTACAATAGTGGTGAAAAATGCCACCAAGCTCATGATTGCAAGGGGAAAAAAGAAGCTATCGATGTTCAATGATACAATTTCAGGGAAGTGGGACATTATGCAAATGAATTTCCTAAACGTCAGGGGAAATTACCTCAGAAAAGGCCAAGGGATCATGGCCAAGTGTATGCTAACACTACTGCTGAGGTAGAAGCTCCGAAAGACGTGGTGGCGGGTAATTTAATGGGTTCATCAAGTTTAGAAAATGAATTATTTGAATTTGGATCATCGCATTGTTTCATATCTTCCTAGTTTTCTAAGAAAATTAGATATTCCCAATTTGATTTATCAAGGGATTTATCAGTCAAAACTCTTAAGGGAAGTATCATTGCAACAATGTTTTGTGAATTAATCCCCATTAGAGCACATAAATGTTCTTTATCTACTGATCTCATTGTCATACCCAGGATTAAATTTGATATAATCCTTGGTATGGATTGGCTTTTGAACCATGATGCAATGATTTATTGTAAGAAGAAGGAGGTTACGTTTTTTTTATGATGATAAAAAACACCTTATCTTTAGAGCAGAATCGTCACCACCTGATTCTTATCTTGATCCACCCCCAGTAGCTCAACTAAATTCAATTATCAAGGAGGAAGAGAATGAAATAACTGTGGGTGAGGAAGGGAGTGTTCAAATAGAGTTTGTACCTATTGTGAAAGAATGTGTAGATGTGTTTCCAGAAGATTTACATGGACATCCTCCAGAACGAGAAATTGAGTTTTCCATTGATTTAATTCCTGGTTCAAGGGCTTTATCTAAGACCCCTTATAGAATGGCCACTATAGAATTAGTTGAACTAAAGAAACAAAGAGAGGGATTGATTAATAAGGGATTTATTCACCCTAGTGATTCTCTATGGGGAGCCCCTATCCTTTTTGTTAAGAATAAAGATGGATCTATGAGGTTGTGTATCGACTACAGGGAAATCAATGCTATAACAATAAAGAACAAGTATCCCATACCTCGCATTGATGATTTATTTGACCAACTGCATGGAGCTCAATACTTTTCAAATATTGGCCTTCTATCTGGATACCATCAGTTGTGTGTGAAGAAGGAGTACATTCTGAATACAGCATTTCGAACTAGGTACAGGCATTACAAGTTTATGGCAATTCCTTTTGGATTGATTAATGCACTCCTTGTCTTCATGGATCTAATGAATAGTGTTTTCAAGGAATATATTGATGATTTTGTAGTGGTATTTATTGATGATATCCTGGTATACTCCAAAAGCTATGAAGATCATGAAAATCACTTGCACCTTATCCTGAAGACTCTTAGAACACATGAATTATATGGGAAGTTTAGCAAGTGTGAATTTTGGCTTCAGAAGTTCTCTTTACTTGGCCATATTGTCTCTAAGGATGGAATCTCCATTGATCCTTCTAAGACCAAGGCAATCCAAGAATGGCCAGCACCAACGAGTATAACGAAGGTACTCAGTTTTATTGGTTTATCAGGTTATTATCGACATTTTGTTTAGAATTTTGCCCAATTGGCTAAACCATTAATAAAGCTCACACGTAAAGGGGTTAAATTTGTTACGACAAATGAGTGTGAAGAATGTTTTGAAGAACTGAAGAAAATATTAGTTAATTCACCTATATTGACTCAACCATCGGGGAATGATGGGTTCGTTATTTATAATGATGCATCAAAGAAAGGACTTGGTTGTGTCCTTATGTAGAATGATAGAGTTATTGCCTATGCATCACGACATCTGAAAATTCATTAGCAAAACTATCCTACTCATTATCTTGAGTTAGAAGTTGTGATCTTTTCTTTGAAGATATGGAGACATTATCTCTATGGTAAAAAATGTGAGATATATACTGATCACAAGATTTTGAAGTATATTTTATCAAAAAAAGAACTCAACATGAGGCAAAGGTGATGGCTTGAACTACTCATGGATTATGATTGCATGATACACTACCACCTGGGGAAGGCAAATAAGGTGGCGGATGCTTTAAGCAGAAAGAATCATGGATTTTTGAACAGTATGAGAGTTGAAAAGGATCCTATATACATGGATCTAGTAAAGATGGATATGGGAATAACCATGGAAGGTGAAACATCAATTCTTTTTCAAATGGTTTCCAAACCATATTTACTAGAAAATATTAAGAGTTCTCAAACCGATGATGAAGAGTTTCAAAAGAAGATTAAAGCTATGAATGATGGGAGATTGAGTGACTTTGTGTATGAAGATGGAATTTTGAAATTTGGGAAGAGACTTTTTTTCCCAATATTCCTAATCTAAAAAGAGAATTGTTAGATGATGCTCATAGTTCCAATTTCTCTATACACCATGGGAGCACCAAAATGTATATAGATTTGAAGGAACATTTTTGGTGGGACAACATGAAGAGGTAGATTTTTTATTTTGTGTCAAGATGAATGGTTTGTCAACAAGTGAATGATGGAAGGCAACAGCCTGGAGGAGTCATGCAACCTCTTCCCATACTTGAGTGGAAATGGGATAATATCATGATGGACTTTATCATGGGTCTACCAAAGACTCCTAGAAGGAACGATGCAATATGGTTTATTGTTGATCGTCTTACCAAGTAAGTACATTTTCTTTCAATAAGAGAATATCTACCACTTGAACGTCTAGAAAGGCTATATATTAATGAAGTTGTGAGACTTTATGGAGTACTCCTATCGATTGTTTCTGATCATGATCCCTGTTTTACTTCAAGATTATGGAAGAGTCTTCAGAAGGCCTTGGATACTAAACTTTTTTTGAGCACTGCCTACCACCCTCAAAAAGATGGACAATCAGAATGAACTACTCAAACCTTAGAAGACATCTTGATATCCTGCTCACTTGACTTTCAGGGTATGTGGGATCAATATTTACCTTTGGTAGAACATTACTATAACAATAGATTCAATTCAAGTATTCAGATGACACCATATGAAGCATTATACGGAAATAGATGCCGCACACCAACCTGTTGGGATGACGTTGGTGAAAGAAAACTTGTAGGCCCAGAACTGGTGGAGGAAATGATGGAAAAGGTAAAGGTAATCCAAATCCACATCAAAGCATCTTAAAGTAGGCAGAAGAGCTATGTCGATAACCGAAGGAAGGATTTGGAATTTCAGGTTGGAGATCATGTTTTCTAGAAGGTATCTCCATGTAAGGGAGTTATACGTTTCCGTTAGAAAGGTAAATTGGGTCCCTGGTACATCGGACCTTTCAAGATTCTAGAACGAATTGGGGTTGTAGCTTACCGTTTGGGAATGCCTCCAAATCTCTCCCAAGTTCACGATGTGTTTCATGTATCACTGTTGAGAAAATACATGCCTGACCCAACTCATGTACTCACCTATGAGGAAGTAGAACTGGAACCTGATCTATCTTATTGCAAAGAGCCGGTTAGGATTCTTGATACGTGATAACAAGTTTTGATAAACCAGACGACTAGTCTGGTAAAAGTTCTATGGAGAAACCATAAGATGGAAGAGGAAACGTGGGAACCCGAGGAACTTGTGACGAAGAACCACCAGAGTCTTTTTATGCAATAATAATCTAGAAATTTCAAGGAAAAAATTATTTTAAGGAGGGGAGAATGTAACACCCCAAGCTTCCATGGTACACTTCTCATTGAATAATACAGTAGCGTGTGTTGTACGCAACTTCGAGTTCTAACACCCCACAACCAATAAAACTAGCCGTTATGAATAGTAATACCAACTTTTTGAAATTATATAAATTTTAACTTTTAAAATGGACTTCATTTTTGGATTCGAAATATCGAAATTTGCTAAGGGTGAAATTTTGGTATTTTTCTAAAAACTTTCATGTTTTGATAAATAGTGAAAAACACTGAGTTATAGTTTAAAACCAAATTTTTATTTAAATAATTATTTATTTTATTTAAATTTATTTTAGGTCAAAATAGATACATAATACCTATATAAGTTAAATATAATTCATTGGAGTCAGTTTATAATAATTTTAGATATATAAAAATTTAATTGAACTTTGACCGTCTTTTACCCATCTCTTTGGAGAATTTGCAAATTCACATAAAACATAATTTCACCACTTCTGTGAGTGGAATTTCTAAAATCTGGGAGAAATGGTTAATATCAAGAGTAAAATGTGGTTCAATAAGATAAAAATAATTTTTGGTGAATAGTAACTTTTTACTTTTATTTACCACGATTAAAAGTAAATAGGGTAATTGAGGGTAAAAATGATATTATTATTACCCTAAAACATGACCTAATTCTATTGGATAAGTATAATTAAACCAAAAAAACCTTAGGAATAAAATATTAACCTATTTGGTCCACTTGGATTAGATTAGGACATTTAATATTGTTTAATTCAAAGAAGAGTTAAAAGATATAAAATCAAAGTTAAATAACTAAACCATTTTTAATATAGAGGTATACATAAGATAAATTAGATTATAAATATTCATTAGAAAGATAAAAATATTTTCTACATAATTATATTTTAATTATAATTTTTAGACATTAAATAATTTAATTTATTTTTGACGCAATGGTGATGCAGTAATTACCTAATTAATGAAATATTAAAATAATTGATATTATAAATATTAAAATAAATGTAATTTGAGACTTTTTATGAATTCCACTAATTTTATAGGTTAATATAACATATTAGGGTTGGTTAGATGAATTGTTTTCGAAATAATAATGCTGTTATGAATTTATAAAAAATAAAATACCAAATAGTGTCAAAATTGACATAAAAGAGTTTTTAAAACAAATATTATATTATTAATTCATATTCTATTCCTAAAAAACTAAGGTTCGGAAAAAAGACTTATATAATGATAGGTGTATCATTAATTAACCACTTGGGGTTCTCTTGGAAGTATATAGTATGTTTATTTACCATATAATATAAAAATACAAAGAGACATGGTAAATGTCAAACTATTTAACTAAGAGTTAAATATAAATGATATGGTTAATATAGTGACCCAAATCTATCTAAAATATATTGGTTGATATTATTTCGATCCATCCCCACCTTAAACTTTAAATAATCCACTATGGAGCCATTATAAACTGAATATTAATTTATTATAAAATAATATTTCTAGATTTTCCAAAGGTTCCCCTCACCTCTCTTATAAAAGGGCACTCCCCCTTCTCTCTAATTCACACCTTAAAATCCTTTTTGATCGGCCAAACCATGCCCAAATATTATCTCAACTTCCCCTAATTCAACCTAGAGGCCTTAGTTTGATAATAATTCCAACCTAAGGAGACATTTTGATCAAATCAAAAGGAAGAACCCGAAGAAGAGGTAATGTTTTCACCACCCTCTTTCAAGTTCCTTTCTTCTTCCACTTTTTCTTTCTTTGTTATTTCCATTATAAAATAATAACTCCAGTATATTCTATATAATATTATGTTATTATAAATATGGTACAATCATATTCATTATTCTATCCATACTTTGAATGACATGTCACTATACGTGCGTACGTACGGCTTACCGTCTCCACATCGTGGTGTAATTGCTATTCAAAACATTATTATTTGGATGGGTATGATAATGATGTGTAATTGATGTAAATAATAAATATAATATGATCATGATCTTGTATATATGATATAACATCCAATTATATATTATTTTAATATAAAAATAATGATATTGTCACTCGTGCGTACATACGGACTACCGTCTCCACGAACGCGATGCGATTCATTCTTCATCATATACATTCAAGTATAATCCTCATATGATGATTAAAAATAATGTTTAAGTACTTGATATAATTCTAGATATGAATATGATACAACCTATCCATAACAAACATGTCTTATGTAACAAAACATATAAAATAAAACGAGTAAGTTAACACCCGAAACAGCAATAATACTAAGATATTATAAACAAAGCAATGTTAAAAGATCATATATGATATAATATTAATGTAAATGATTCTTGTATAATTTAATAAAAATTATTTCACCATTATACACAAGTTTAAACTTCCCTCGACCAAGGAAAAGTACAAGGTAAGGGTTTATTTCACAATCTCTTCATTATCCAAGGTTGTTTATACGTAATTATCTATTGGGACCTCTTTATCATCCACATCCATGTTTCATAAAAATGTATTTCAAATCATTCTTACTATTTTACAGACTATGGGTTAAAGTAATTTATACCCTTTTTTGACTTTTTATAAGATGTTTATAAAGAAATCTTTCTGTCGTTTTCCAAACAAGGTCCTTTTTAACCTTTTCGACATAATTAATGTAAGATTGTCTTTTTTAACTTATACGGAGGGTACGGCTATTTTCTACCATTATAAAATATTTGAAGCTTCCCTTAAAAGCTTATAAGGATATTTTCAAAGTAAATGTTTTATTTTATAATTATGTGACTTTTAAATTATTTCAAAAAAAGAGATATTTCTCTCAAATAGTTTTGATTTCATCTATGTCAACATCCTTTGATGGATTTTAAGATTATTTGATGTTGATTTATTATGATACAAAACATTCATATTTAATTAAAGGTTTTGTGATATGTTTGATTGTGGATGTGTTATTTTTATACCATTCATGTTTTATGGAGATAGTATTGACATTTCGTATTCTAGTTTTAATATGAATATTTATGTTATGTTTAAACCTGTTCATATGAGGAATGAATTGGACTTAATAAGTGACGGGTAGAGCCTGCTATAGCTCCTAGATGCATCGGTAGGTCTCATTAGACAAACTAGTGTCTTGGAACAAGGCCTTGACAAAATATTATTTGTATTCTTGGAACAATTCCTTGACTATGTGGTTATGATAGTTTGGCATTATGCATTCCATCATTATGAAAGTGGTTATTGATATTACATGTAGTTATTATATTAGTAGAATATCCATGTGAATAAGTAAATGTCATTATTTCATTTTATTTCTTCCATATTATGCTGAAGTTCTTGTTTAAAAGGATTTTTTTAGTTATACATTACCTTAAATTTTTATGCATATTTAAGAAAGTTTTCGCTATATTGTTATCCTTACTGGGCATCTGAGCTCGCCCCTTTCTATGTTTTATTTTTCCCAGGATGTGAAGAAGTATTTTATAACTGACCTACAGGGATAGTCTGAGGGGATATGAGTGTGGACTATGGAGAATATGTTGTTGTAGATTTTATTTGATTATGTAATGTAACCTTTAAGAATGTATCTAGTGATTCAAAGGATACAAAACTAATCGGTCATTCTAGACTTGACCTTTTTTTATCATGCCAATGTTATGTAATAATCCACCGACTCTGGGTAACTGGGGTCGGGACGTTACAATATGTGTTCATAAATCCTGAAAGTGACGATGACTAAAAATTTGAATGGAAACAAGTTCTAAATTATGGGATTCAAAAATATGAAGACTGAATGGCACATAGGGCAGTTTCCCATGCCCATGATATTATCCATTCATGTTTGAGCCAACCTGAGCATCCTGTGGTCACTACATTACCTACAGCTCCTACTTCTACATCAATATCATGGCCTTCCACATCCCAAATGGGAAAGCATTGGCGCCACAAGGGATAGAAAGGTCCCCCACCAATTCCATCGTCACCCCATATTCTTGGCAATTTCATGCCCCCATAGATGGAGATTAACCCCATAATTCCCCCAATGATAGAAAATTCATCAAGTGATAATAAACAGTATGCTTCAGTTAACACCATAGAGCTGGTAAAACCCTACATGGTTCCTAATGATGAAGAGTGTGAGATGGATCCTCCATGCATCCCTAGCCGATGCCAGTTTCAACAAAGCCATGGTTATGTGAGTAGTCAGAATGCCTTGGTTAGTACATCTGGCCAGGCTATGCATGCCACCGAAACTAGATAGTAGACCCAAAGTAGTGCTTCACATGAACATCCTTCTCAACAAGTTTCACCAGATCTTCCATCACTTCCATTTTTTCTACTTTATCATGAGGATCCAATAGAACCATGATACGATTTGTCACATTCTATAGTGGATCGGCCTTAGTCATCTGACTCTCATCTTGTAGTCTCTCCATGCATTTTGACTAGTGAAAAGTCGGACATTCCCAGCACCAGTTGGCTTCCGATTCAACTAGAAGCACCCATCAT
The DNA here is from genome assembly GCA_963277665.1 of Viscum album. NCBI lineage: Eukaryota > Viridiplantae > Streptophyta > Magnoliopsida > Santalales > Viscaceae > Viscum > Viscum album. The sequence continues at coordinate 685,551,198 of OY728129.1, read as the reverse complement.
ACCTCTTTTCATCAAAAGACCTCATGTAAGCAAAATTTCACTCCTAAAATAGAAGTACTATATTCTCAAAAATCATTCCATCATTTCTACGAACCACTATATCCATGAGCCTCTTTTCTAGTCATCAGATATGTGTAAAGACCATGAAAAGTCTTTAAGAATCCCCCTCTAGTTTGGGATGGAGGTAGCAGCCGTAGAAGCCTTCCAGGTAGAGGTAGTAGAGCATGTAAAATTTCAGGACTTTATCTTTTTCTTTGGAGAAGATAAAGGCTATTATATACAAGGGCACATCCTCCCACTGTATATCACAGGCCATTTCAATTGTTTGGATGTTCGCTATTGTCTTGACAATATCGGCTCTAAGATCAACCTTATCCTGACTCAGACACTCTGAAATATGGGGTTGTCCAAGGATGATCTTGATCCCTATGACATGAAAATTCAAGGTTATGATAGGAATGAAAAGACACCAGTTGGCATGATCCACCTAAAAAACCAATTTGGAGGACTAGTTTCTTGTACCGAGTTCATGGTTTTCTCACAAGAAAACACTTATAAAGTGTTGATGGATAGGCCATAGCTCCAACTTCACACGGCGGTCCCTTCTTCATATCACCAATTCCAAAAGTACTCCTATAATGATTGAGTAGGTGTACTCCACGGTGATGTGTCTCCCCTTTCCTCTTTTGAATCCCACTACATGGATGCCTTCTATTTCAAGAAGAAAGGACATGCAGATTTATTCTAATGAGGTCGAACATGCTACTGTTTAAACCAAACCATTGAAAGACCTGGATGACGCCTACATTTTTCATATTCACCGATTGGATGCCACAACCTCTAACATAGGGAAATTATTCGTTTTCTCTAGAATAATGGGGAAGTGTGTTCCCATGTTTAAAGATATCTAGGAGATCACCTTGTATTCCTACTCAAATTAGGCCTAGTTGATCCCAGAGCCCCCTACACCTATAAGGTATTGGGATGTCCACCTAATAACAATGGCAATACATCAAATTTTTTTCTCATGATAAGATAATCCAGATCAACAAAATGTGCCACTATAGCTTTCATATAATCAAACCAACCCCCATGGGTAAAATTCCATATGGGTTCAGGTCGAATGATTTTGTCTCCACAGTTTCGACAGTACAAATTCTCCCCAATGTGGTGTCCACCACCGCTCAGGCTAGAACCAGTGTTCCTTCAAGATCTGTCAACTCGGAAGAGATGCTTTCTGCCGATGATCCCTCATATATGGATAAAAAATAGGATTTGGGGGAAGCTCATCCCACATTCAAAGAGGGTGTTTCCACCACCGTCGATGATTTGGTAATGGTGAACCATAGAAATAAGACGGATCTGAAACCATCCATAGTTTGAGTCACTATACTTATCGATGAGAATCAATGATATGTGGGTTTCCTGAAGTAGAATCGTGATATATTTTTTAGAGTTATGAGAATATTCTTGGGCAAGATCTTTATGACTCCATCCACAATCTCGGTCTTCTATAAAATTATCGCATGTTCAAAGAGAGTCCCATAAAGATGTACCCTTATCATGATGCCATGGTCGAGGCCAATGTTGATAAGATCATCAAAGAAAACTATTTCAAGGATGTACAGTTCACCATATGGTAATCTAACATTATGTCTATTAGGAAGAAGAATGAAAAAATCAAAGTCTGCATCAATTTCTGAGATCTCAATTGTCACTATCTCAAGGATAATTTTCCCCTTCCGACGACGGAACTATTGATTAATGCTACCACTAGGTTCCAAGATCTCTCCTTCATGGATGGTTATTCTGCATATAATCAAATCCAAATGACCCCTAAGGATTAAGTGTCATGACCCCCTCCCCACAAAGTGTACCCCTCCTTGGCTGGCAATGTGAGAAGGGAGATAATGACTCCCGAGTTCTGCCTCCAGTAGGCCCCAAGTTGGCGACTAGCACCGAGGGTATAGTAGACGTACAGATGAGAGGAATTACCCTCTAAGAGGACACATACGTAAGAGAGAGATAATATAGACAACAACCAACTCCAACTCATACATAAATACAAATGAAATCCAAAGTCCCCATATGTAATGTCATGCAAAACTACTACAACTGAAAGGGTAAAAACTACAAGTACCCAAATGAAAGTAAAAAACAACAGAAACCACAAGCACGAATAGCTCCTGCAACCCCAAGCTAGTAGAAACCAGCTTGATCTCCAACCTACTCTAATTGACCTGAAAATTTTTTTATATAGACATAAGGTGAGTATAAAAGTTTAATCAGTGGGATCCTCCCCTAAGCCTCCCATGCAAATGCAAATAAAGCATGCAAAAGCGCAGTGAACAATAAGTGAAACTAACACATAACCTAATCAGGTATACTAAGTTCCCAACCTAACCATGGCTACTCTCACCAAGTAATTCATAAAAGAGTATATAATATAATAAAGAATATCAAGGGTACCCCGCTAATTCTACCCCTTTAGTTTTCCGCTTTACCCCAATGTCGCATGTCCTAAGCATCTCTCTCCAAAAAGGCTTGCCCACAGACACCTGGGTGAAGCCCCACAATATGAACCTCGTGCAACAAAACCATCATGTCTACACAAGAATGTAACCAGGTAGTTTGTCGGAGCCACCATAGGTCACATAACATTTACCATACGTCGGGTATTATACCTCAAGCCATTACAGCCCATACACCGAGTAAGGATCCTCAAGCCATCACATCCTATACACGTTACACCTATAGTATTCTATAGGATACTATATCTAGAATATATGTGTGTGAATAACCCCAATCCATTACATCAATCTACACACATATATGGGAAAAACTATCCATTGTGTCTACCAGCACAAGTAACTACCAAGATAAGAGAGCAGGGCCAAAGGTGGTATTCAGTCATCAATCGTCCCACCAGATTGTTGGGGAAAACACCCCCCCCCCCCCAGGGCTCAGAATCCTCGAGGTGTCAGTTTCCCTTACTAATGGGGTGGAGTAGCGTATAGAAACACTAAAAGGACAGAATATACTATATCTCACAACCACACTATAGGCATAACCTAGTGTTAGATTCAACTGCAGCTAATGTCTCTCGGACTCCCGAATGCCAATTCTAAGACTTGGTATCCTATAAGCACACAACCATTTAAAAAGATTTAATGCCTTACTTCTTCCACTTTTTATCATTTCCACTTTATGTTATTTAATTCTTTAAACATTAATAAACCATTTACAATTCCACATTAAATTTCATTAGCATCACACCCCAAGTCCACTGTACCTATAAAATTACAACCTCATCATTATGTTCCAACAAACTACAACCCCATGGGTTAACACCATTTATTCAATTATTCCTTACATAATTACTTTCCCACATTCCCAGGAATTCTATAAAACATTATATGCTACTAAACACAAGGGGGTTCAACATGGGGAGTAGATGTACTACCCGTCGAGTCATTGCCACCTATAGCAAGAGCATTAACCCATCCTCCCTTGAGAGGCTTAACACGGAAAGCACGTGGCATACCCCACGCATCTTCGCCTCTTTAAGAAGAAGGGTAGGTAAGACCAGCTACCTTAGGTAGTGGGGAAAAGTAAAACATGTAATCAACCAAAAAGAAACATCAAGCATCCAACAATCACATCTATCACGTTCCATCATGCCTAGTATCCTCCCCAACACCCACATGCATAAACTGATGCATCTCGCCACTCTAGGCATCATCTGCTACAACAACCGAAAGGCCTCCATTCCCCAACATATCACAACAACCATCCAGGATCACACCACACCCCAGGAAACGTGAAAACAAATATTTTAACAATTGGGCTCTTGGCCCTTTAACAAACAACAGGGTAATTCAGGACCCTACAAGGAGTTATCTTTTCTCGAAAAACTGGTTCTTTAATCCATCTTAGATTAACAGATTTTTATTTGTAGGTTACATATTCTTAATACCTAAACATTAAGCTATCACAAATAATTAAACATGCTTACTGCACTATTTTGATTAACATAAAATTACAATAAGAAGAACCATTTTCATTTACATGCATCTGTATCCTTAGCCAACCATTATCAATTAATTTTGGTTTACATTGTTTACCAATTTCCATCAAGAACAGACATCTATACGAAGCAAGTATAGATATCACACTATCTATCAAAACAATAGGCAATAACATACGATCGATATCAATTTATTTATCCAGTTCAAATAGTTATTATGTCAATTCCATTGTGATCCAGTGGGATAAAACATGCTAACTATACAGTTGCACATAAAATAAAAGAGAAGCAATGAATCCCCTACCTCAAATAGTTCTGGACGTTCTTTATACAAGAACAATCCACACAATAGGTCATTATCCTCCTCTCGCGACAACTGCATCCACCCTAGGATGCCACGGTACAACCACACCAACTGGACCCCAAGAAAACTCCATTAGAAGCATGGAGATTACATGATATAATATGGAAAGGAGAAAAAGGAGAAGATGAAACCCAAAATATCAACTATAAAACATACCTTATATTGAAGATTGATCGATACTGCTTGGTTGCATAGAAATAGAGGGTGAACTTGTAGCAAGAAGGATGTCGAGGAAACCAATACATAGGGAAAAGTTTGATCTCAATATTCCTAAGGGAAGGAAGAAAATTCCTGAGCACCTCACACCAGAGAACATAGAGGAAGAACAAGGGAGGAAGATATCTTGTCCCTTTTGATGATTTAATGGAGCGATGGATTAAGATACAATTAATTTCCCATTAAAAGAAGATCGCATTAAACCACATGGTTTGACCAAGTAAAAACATCTCGAGCCTTAGGAATAATTAATATAGGATTTATGGCCTTTGAATCAGCCTTAAAGTCCTTGAAATGAGGCTTTAAATGTATTTTACGTCAAAGGAAACGTTAAAGGGGTAAAACTGTAGGAAGTTGGAAACATTGTTCATGAACGCGAAATTTTGTAAAGGAAATAGAGGTTACCGATAGACCTCACCATTCTGGAAACACTGTTCACAAACTCAAAATTTGGCAAAGTAAATAGAGGTTACTGATATACCTCACCATTCTGGAAACACTGTTCACAAAACTCAAAATTTGGAAAAGGGAATAGAGGTTACCAATAGATCGTACTATTTTGGAAACACTATTCACAACCTCAAAATTTTGAAAAGGAAATAGAGGATACTGATAGACCACACCATTCTGAAAACACTATTCATGAACTCAAAATTTGGAAAAGGAAATAGAGGTTACCGATATACCTCACCTTTCTAGAAACACTGTTCATGAACTCAAAATTTTGCACAAAAGAAAAATAGTGGTTACAGATAGACCTCACCGTTCTAGAAACACTATTCATGAACTCAAAATTTGGCAAAGAAAATAAAGGTTACCGATAGAGGTTACCGATAGACTGTTCACCGATGGAACCGTTCATAGAATTGGAAATTTGGAAAAGGAAAGAGAGGTTACCGTTAGAGGTTACCGATAGAACTGTTCACCGATGCAACTGTTTATAGATTAGAAATTTGGAAAAGGAAAGAAAGGTTACCATTAGAGGTTACCGATAGAACTGTTCACCAAAGGAAATGTTCATTGAATTGGAAATTTGGAAAAGATAAGAGAGGTTACCGTTAGAGGTTACCGATAGAACTGTTCATCGATGGAACTATTCCTAGAATTGTAAATTTGGAAAAGGAAAGAGAGGCTACCGTTAGAGGTTACCGATAGAATTGTTCACTGATGGAACTGTTCATAGAATATGAAATTTAAAAAAGGTAAGAGAGGTTACCATTAGAGGTTACCGATAGAGCTTTTCACTGATGAAACTATTCATATAAGGTTATCGATGACACTATTCACCAAGGGTCACTGATTACACCATTCACAAAACGTTACCGATGAAATTGTTCACCTAAGGTCATCGATGCACTATTCACTGAAGGTTACCATTGCACTGATCACAACTTTCTACCATTGGAACTCTTCACCAAATTGGAAAATTGGAAAAGTGTTGGGGATAAGTCTCCTTGAACTTTCAAATCACCTCAAACACCTGATTCTTACAAAGGAATGGACCAGAGATGTCTGGGACATTACATTAGATACCTCTCAAAACATTCTCATCCCCGAGAATTCAAAACCCACATAAAGTGAAAATGAAATGGGGCATGAACAACCACCCATCGAGATACCTCTCAAAAGAGAGTAATCCACAAGAATAAACAAAAGAAAAACATCTCATAAACATGAATGTTTTATAACCACAAAGGCTACATCGATACATGAAAAGAGTTCAACATTAAAAAACTCTAGGTAATGAGCACGTATATGTGACTCACGTTCCCATGTACTTTCCTCCATGACACCATGTCTCCACAAGACACGAACTAATGGGATAGAACGCACGTGAAATACCTTCTCCTTACGGTATTGGATCTCCACAGGTCGCTCCTCAAAGGTTTCATCATCATCAACATCGATATCTCCCCAATCGATGATGTGAGAGTCATCATGAAGATAACAATGGAGTTATGATACATGGAAGACATCATGTATTTGACTCATCTACGGGGGAAGGGATACTCGATACGCCACAGCTCCAACATAAGCTAACCCCTCTAAAGGCCCAATAAAGCGAGGAGAAAGCTTACTCCCACGACCAAACCTTCACTGCCCACGATGGGGAGTCACCTTCAGAAACACATGATCCCCAACAGTAAACTCTAAGGGTATCCTCGTTTGATCAGCATATGATTTCTGATGATCTTGTGCTATCTTCATCCTCTCACGAATCACCTGAATGATCTCTGTTGTATTCTACAGTAGTTTCAGTCTAATAATTGCTGACTCTCTGACCCTAATCCAACAAAATGAAGAATGGAAAGGTCGGCCATACAAGGCTTCAAATGGCGTCATACCAATGGTGGAGTGGAAACTAATATTTTAATAAAACTCCACCAAGGGTAAGTTCCTCATCCACGAACCTCCAAAATCATGAACACAAGAGCGTAACATGTCTTCAAGAGTCTGGATGGTTTGCTCTGTCTGATCATCCGTTTGAGTATGAAAAGTAGTTATAAGGCACATCTGAGAACCGATGGTTTGTTGGAGACCTTGCTACACCCTATAAGTAAAGTGAGGATCTCGATCAGAAATGATCATCCTTGGAACTCCATGAAGTCTCACCACCTCCTCCAGATACTTCCTTGACAAAAATTCCACTGAGCTCGACTCCTTTATTTCTATAAAGTGGGACGATTTTGTTAAGTGATCCACTACCACCCAAATAGCATCGTGTCCTCTAAGAGCTCGAGGTAAACCAGTAACAAAGTCCATTGAGATGTCCTCCAACTTCCACTGAGGAATATCTAATGGTTGGAGCAGAACACCAGGAACACAGTGATCGACCTTCACCTTCTGGCAGACTAAACATCTATACACAAACTCTGCAACCGCAAGCTTCAGCCCAGGCCACCAAAATTGGCTCCTCAAGGATCGGTACATCATTTTCATGCCAGGATGTACCGCTAAAGGTGGACTATGAAACTCTATGATAACCATCTCGCGCATCGTCAAGGAAAAAATGGCCTTCTGTGATCCAACACTCAATGTTGTTCATCCTCTGACCAACCATCAGGGGCCTCACCACAAACACCTCGGTCTCTCCCCAACTCCAACTCACGATTGCCCAACTGGGAATCTTCCACTTGCTTCATGAGAGATGACTGAACCATCATCTGAAAAAGACAACCTCTTCCCTCAACTACTCACATATTAAGAAGTAAACCTGACAGTTCTTCCATTACTCTCTAGGAGTCACCAGATTCACGCACTGCATCACTATGTGACTTCTGACTCAGTGCATCAACTACAGCATTTTCCTTTCCAGGTGTATACGATATTTTGAAGTCGTATTCCTGTAATAACTCCATCCACCGATGTGGTCATAATTTCAAGTCACGCTGGGATAAAACATACCTCAAACTCTTATGATCGGTGAAAACCACAAAGTGCTCACCAATGAGGTAATGTCTCCATGAATTCATATAAAACACCACGGATGCCAACTCAAGATTGTTAGTGGCATAGTTACATTCATGGTGATGTAGCTACCAAGACCCATAAGAAACAACTGATCTTTTCTGCATCAGAACACAACCCAACCCAAGATGAGAAACATCACAAAAAACATCAAACTAAACTCCCTCAGCTGGAAGACAAAGAATTAGAGCACTTACTGACTTCTCATTTAGATACTCGAAAGCTTCCTGACACTAATCAGTCAATATGAATTCCTGATCCTTCCTGGTCAAAGCTATTAGAGGAGTCTCAACTCATGAGAAATTGGCTACGATCCTCCTGTAGTAGCCTGCGAGACCAAGGAAACTTTGTACCTTCGACACTGTCTTGGGATCTTCCCAAGAAACAACTGCTTCTATCTTCGATGGATCCACAGCTACTCCATGTTGGGACACAACATGCCCCAAGAAATGGACTATCAAACCCAAAACTCACACTTCGGTAACATCCTAAACAACTGATGTTGACTAAGAACTCCCAAAACAGCATATAGATGTTATGCATGCTCTTCCTCAGACATGGAGTACATAGGGATGTTGTCGATGAAAAATACAACGAACATGTCCAGGAATTCACGAAACACATCTTTCATTAATCCCATGAACATAGCAAGAGCATTTGTCACGCTGAATGACATTACTACGAACTCATAATGCCCATGAGGACAACGGAAAGAAGTCTTCGGGATATCCTCATCCTTCACACGCATCTGATGATATCCTGACCGAAATTCGATCTTTGAGAACCAACTTACACCCTTTAATTGAGTGAATAAATCATCAATCTGTGGAAGAGGATAGCGATTCATTATTTTAATTTTGTTTAAGATATGATAATCGACACACAACAGCAAACTGTCGTCAGCGTTCTTCACAAACAAAATTGGTGCACCCCACGGTGACACACTTGGCCGAACAAAATCACACTGTAACAGAACATCAAGATATATATGTAGCTCACATAACTCATAAGGGGTTATCCTATAAGGATACATAAATATAGGAGATGCTCCAGGTTGTATCTTGATCCCAAACTCGATATCTCGTTGAGGGGGAAATGCTACAACCTCTTCTAGAAAGACATCAGGGTACTCTTCTATGAACCTAGGAAATGCCAACTACTGAACCTCTAAAGAACTCAACATCATCTCAGACATCATGGATGATAAGGATGAAATGCACCTATAACCTATTCGAGGATCTCTCTTGCCAACAAACACCATAGGCTCTCCTTCCGCACCAATGAAAACAACCTACTTCTTGAAGCCATGATAGCCCACAACAAATACAACCAATCCATGGTGAGGATGACATCATATGGTTGTATTCATAAATATAGGAAATCTCCCCAAGAGTGGTGTTGTCCCAATAGTGTCTCACATTCTCTACATACTTCAAACAAGTCGGCTCGACCTCCAACAGGCGTAGTCAATGCCAAGGGCACTGGAAGCCTTTCTACCTCAAGTCTCAAAGCAAGGACAAGGGTAGGTGATATGAAGGAGTGTGTCGCTCCCGAATCAAAAACGGCATAAACCAAGGTATAAAACAAGAAAAGGGTACCTTGAATGATGTTTGGCTTGCCTGGCACTATCAACGCTAAAGCATGAAGCTAACCACGACCACCTCCACGGCCACTCTAACCCTGATGATGACCACCACCATGGCCATGCTCTATTCTCTGAGGATGGGGAGCATCACGGGGTTGTCCTATGCCTACCCCATATACCCTCTGCTGATCTCTAGCTGGTACATCCTTCTAGAAATCTTCTATGTGATCCTGATGAGGACATATACTTGGAGAAATACCTATAAAATAAAAAACAGTTGGGGATCCTAAACCTGGAATATGGAAGACTCAACGTTAATTAATTAATTTTTTTCTTTTATTTATTCTATATTAACCTATCCCAAGCTCTACCCATTCAAACACTATCACAAAGAATAATGATACATGATTATTTCCTAAGTCTCTTACTTGCAACTAGTATCACCTTCTTTAGTTGCCATTTTAAACTTCAAGGTCCATACATCAAATCATAGGGGGCCCTAAATGCCTATGTCTCAGTCGGTCTCCAGTGTTTACATCACTTGATAAACATGAATGACATTGTTCCCCTACCAACCCATGTAACCTCACATGTGCCTAACTCCAAAATCCATCTTATCCCTCAACCAGAGCTCTAATACCACTCTGTCACGACCCCCTCCCACAAAGTGTACCCCTCCTGGGCCAACAATGTGAGAAGGGAGATAATTAACCTCGAGTCCCGCCTCTAGTAGGCCCCGGGATGGAGACTACCACCGAGGGTATAGTAAATACAAAGATGGGAGGCATTACCTTCTAAGAGAACACGTGCAGAAGAGAGAGATAATATAGAAACCAACCAACTCTAACTCATACACAAATTAAAATGAAATCCAAAGTACCCATATGTAATTTCATGCAAAACTACTACAACTGAAAGAGGAAAAACTGAAAGTACCAAAATAAATGTAAAAATAGCAGCAACCACAAGCTCGAACAGCTCCTACAACCCAAAGCTAGTAGAAACCATCTTGATATCCAACCTTCACCAAGTGACCCGAAAAAAAAGTTTATATATACATAGGATGAGTATAACATTATACTTAGTAGGATCCTCCCCGAAGCCTCTCATGAAAAAGTAAAGAAAGCTTACAAAAGCACAGTGAACAACAATTGAAACTAACTCATCACCTAAATAGGTATACTAAGTTCCCAACCTCACCATGGATACTCTCACCAAGTAATGCATACAAGAGTATATAACATAATAAATAATATCAATGGTACCCCACTAATACTTCCCCACTGGTTTTCTGTTTTACCCCAATGTCGCACTTCATAAGCATCTCTCTCCAAAAATGATGGCCCACAGACACCTGGGTGAAGCACCACAATATGCACCTCGTACAACAAAACCACCACGTCTACAAAAGAAAGTAACCAGGTAGTTTCTGAGAGCCACCACAGCTCGCATAACATGTATCATATGTCAAGTATTATACCTCAAGCCATTATAGCTCATAGACCGAGTAAGGATCCTCAATCCATCACAGCCTATACACATTACACCTATATTATTCCAAAGGATAATATATCAGAAATATATGAGTGTGAGTAACCACAAGCCATTACATCCCTCTACACACATATATGGGGAAAACTAACCAGTATACCTACCATCACAAGTAACTACCAAGAGAAGAGAGTGGGGCTGAAGGGTGTAGTCAGCCATCCATCCTCCCAATGGAATGTTGGGGAAAACACCCCACCCCCCCTAGGTCTCAGAATCCTCAGGGTGGCATTTTCCCTTACTAACAGGGTCGAGTAGTGTATAGAAAAACAAAAAGTACAGAATATATTATATCCCACAACCACGCTATGGGCATAACCTAGTCATAGACTTAACTGCAGGTAACATCTCTTGAAATCCAGACTGCCACTTCTATGACTAAGTATCCTATAAGCACACAACCATTTTAAAATAATTAATGCCTTACTTAATTCCCTTTTTATCAGTTCCACTTCACGTTATATAATTATTTAAACATTAATTAACCATTTAAAATTCCACATTATGTTTCATTAGCATCACACCCCAAGTCCATTGTCCCTTTAAAATTACAACCCCATCATTGTGTTCTATAAAACTCCAACCCCATGGGTTTACACCATTTATTCAATTATTCCATATAGAATTACTTTCCTACAATCCCAGGAATTATAGAAAAACATTATATGCTACAAAACACGAGGGGTCTCAACACGGTGAGTAGATATACTACCTGTCGAGTATTTTCCGCCTATAAAAAGAGCGTAGACCCATCCTTACTTGAGAGGCTAAAAACGAAAAGCACGTGGAATACCCCACACATCTTTGCCTCTTTTGGAACAAGGTAAAAAAGACCAGCTGCCTTAGGTAGTGGGGAAAATTAAAACAGGTAATCAACCATAAAGAAACAGCAAGCATCCAACAATCACTTCCATCCCATTCCATCATCTCTGGTGTCCTCCCTGACACCCATATGGATAAACTGATGTATCTAGAAACTCTAGGCATCATCTACTAACACAAAAAAAATGCCTCCATGAACCCACATATCACAAGAGCCATCTAGGATCACATCACAGCACAAGAAATAGGAAAACAAATATTTTAACAATTGGGCTCTTGGACCTTTAACAAACAATAGGGCAACTCAGGACCCTATAAGGAGTTATATTTTCTCAAACAACCGGTTCTTTAATTGATCTTAGATTAACTGATTATTATTTTTAGTTTCCATATTCTAGAAACCTAAACATTAAGCTATTGAAAATAATTAAACATGCTTGCTTCACCATTTTGATTAACATCAAATTATAACAAGAAGAACCAAATTCATTTACATGCATCCTTATCTTTAGCCAAACCATTATCAATTAATTTCGGTTTACGTTTTTACCAAACATCATCAAGAACATATAGCTATATGAAGCAATCATAGATATCACACTATCTAGAAAAAAAGAGGCAATAATATATGATCGATATCAATTTATTTATCTGGTTCGAATATTTATTATACCAGTTCCATTGTGATCCATTGGAATAAAACATGCTAAATATATAGTTGCACATAAAATAAAAGAGAAGCAACTACTCCACTACCTCAAACAGTTCTTGAAGTTATTTATACAAGAACAATCCACACAACGGGTCATGATCCTCCTCTCGCGACAACTGCATCCACCTGAGGATGCCACAGTACGACCGCACCAACCTAATCCCAAGAAATATTTCTTAGAAGCATGGAGATTACATGTTATAATATGGAAAGGAGAAAAAAGAGAATATGAACCCCAAAACACTGATGATAAAACATACCTTATATTGATGATTGATCGATACTACTTGGTTGCACAGAAACAGGGGGTGCACTTGCAGCAAGAAAGATGTCGAGGAAACTAATCCATAGGGAAAAGTTTGATCTCATGATTCCTATAGGAAGGAAGGAAATGTTCGAGTGCCTCTCACTAGAGAACAAGGAGGAAGAACAAGGGAGGAATATATCTTGTCCCTTTTAAATATTTAACAGAGAGAAGCTTCAAGATACGCTTAATTTCCCATTAAAAGTAGATCACATTAAACCACATGGTTTGACCATGTAAAAACATCTTGAGCCTTAGGAATAATTAATATTGGAGTTATGGCCTTTGAATCAGCCATAAATTCATTAAAATTAGGCTATAAATTTATTTTACATCAAAGTAAACATTAAAGGGTTGAAACTGTAGGAAGTTGGAAACATTGTTCACAAACTCGAAATTTGGATAAGGAAATAGAGGTTTCTGATATACCTCACCATTCTGGAAACACTGTTCATGAACTCAAAATTTGTCAAAGGAAATAGAGTTTATCGATAAACCTCACCATTCTGGAAAAAATATTCACGAACTCAAAATTTGGAAAGGGAAATAGAGGTTACCGATAGACCTCACCATTCTGGAAACATTGTTCATGAACTCAAAATTTGGAAAAGAAAATAGAGGTTACCGATAGACCTCACTATTCTGGAAACACTTTTCATAAACAAAAAATTTTGAAAAGGAAATAGAGGACACCGATAAACCTCACCATTCTAGAATCACTATTCATGAACTCAAAATTTAAAAAAGGAAAATAGGGGTTACCGATAGACCTCACCATTCTAGAAACACTATTCATGAACTCAAAATTTAGCAAAGGAAATAGAGGTTACTGATAGAACTGTTCACCGATGTAATTATTCATAGAATTGGAAATTTGGAAAAGGAAAGAGAGGTTACCGTTAGAGGTTACCAATAGAACTGTTCACCGATGGAACTGTTCATAGAATTGGAAATTTGGTAATGTAAAGAGAGGCTACCATTAGAGGTTAGAGATAGAACTATTAACTGATGGAACTGTTCATATAATTTGAAATTTGGAAAAATAAAGATAAGTTTTTGTTAGAGGTTACCCATAGAACTATTCACCGATGGAACTATTCATAGAATTGGAAATTTGGAAAAAGAAAGAGAGGTTACTGTCAGTGGTTATCGATAGAACGGTTCACCAATGGAATTGTTCATAGAATCGGAAATTTGGAAAAGGAATGAAAGGTTACTGTTAGAGGTTACCAATAGAACTGTTCACCAATGAAACAGTTCATAGAAGGTTACCGATGACATTATTCACCAAGGGTCACCGATGACACTATTCACAGAAGGTTACTAATGAAACTGTTCACCTAAGGTCACCAATGCATTGTTCATCGAAGGTTACCATTTCACTGCTCACAAATGTCTACCATTGTAACTATTCATCGAACTGGAAAATTGGAAAAGTGTTGGGGATAAGTCCCTTTAACCTCCCGAATCACCTTATACACATGATTTTCTCAAAGGAATGTACCAGAGTGGTCTGGGCCATTACATTAAGGGTATACCACCATCAGGGCACCGCAATGCAATTACTACTACTCGGTAATTCCCTTCAGTTTAAATAATGAAGGTTCTACCTATCAGCATGCCGTGCACATCAATTTCAAATCGATCCTAGGATCATTGATGGAATGCTATGTGGACAATCTGGTGGTCAAATCATGCAAACATCATGACCATCTCAAAGATCTTGAGAAAGTACTCAGCTTCATCTGTTCCCAACATCTAAATATGAACCCCTTGATGGGTGCCTTTGGTGTGAACTTTGGATGGTTCTTGGATTCATTTTCAGACACAAAAAAATTGAGTTCTACCTGAAGAAGATCAAGATGATCATTCAGATTCCTCATTCAATCAACCTTCTGGATCACTGACGTTTTTAAGGACACATGGTATACATAGGCTGATTCATTTCAAATATGGTTGGGAAGTGCAAAATGTTTCTTTTATTATGTAGAAAGGTGATGATTATTAGTGGGATGTGTAGTGTCATACCACTTTTGAGGAAATCAATAGTAAATGATACAGATCCACTTCTGATTCCCCCAGTTATCGGAAAGTCACTGGTCCTTTATGTGAAATCTTTGGAATGATCTCTCGGCGCCCTTCCCACCATGAATAATAATGAGGGAACCGAGAATAGTTTATAAAATCTTAGGTGCATGCACCTTGATACAGAGACCAGATACTCCATTATTGAGAAGAGCATTTTTTCACTAGAATTCATAATGAATAAATGGATACATTACTTGCAGCACCATGAGATACATTTGTTGTCCCGAGTGAACCCACTGAAGTACATTCTAAACCGACCAATGTTGAAAGGCCATCTATCTTAGTGGGCAGTTATCCTTCAACAGTTTGACGTCATGTTTTTTTTAAAGAAGGATATTAAGGGTAATGAATTGAAAAACATCCTTTTGGCCAATCTATCTCCTGTAGAGCTGTCTCTGGATCATTATTTTCTAGATAAGGAATTCCTCTATGTAGATCATGTCATTTCATGTTGGGAAATTCACTTTGATGGCGCTTCTTAAATCCGTTCTGGTAGAAGACTCAATGGCCACAGACTTAATAGAGTTGTATTGGGTATCACCATCAACACGCTAGCACAAGTTGTTCTATCATATTCATTCTTGTTGTCAGAAGGCTATACCAACAATGAGGTGAGTACTAGGCTCTCAGCAATGGTCTCTGGCTATCCCGCGAGATTGACATTAACCAATTTCATTTGAAAGGGGACTCCAAACTATTCATCATGAAGATTAATGGTGAATATGTCATCAGGAAATCAGTGCTCATACCACTATTAGAGGATACCTTCTCATTGATGACCCAGTTTCCTTTTTGACTAGATTTTACACATTTAACTCATTCATAGAATGGTCGAGCTGACACATTGGCTAGCCTGGCCACATATACTACTAAGTCTGACTAGGATGATTGGATTATCCATGTGGAGTATCAATGAGTAATCACTCCTGTCACTCCAGACAGTGATGATAGGCATCATGAAACCCACCTTACATTTGTGGACTCCATGTAAGGAACCCAAGGAACCCCTTCCATGGTATTGTAAGTTTCTATTGAATAGAGGACCCCCTTTATCATGAATCTAAAACATGGTAATCTCTCGGAAGATCGAGCCGAGTGTGAGTGAATCCAACAACTCAAATTGCAGTTCACCCTCCATAGTGGTCCCAGTCTCGAGAAGAACCTCTACAGACATGGGTTTGATAGTATTCTAATCTATTTCATTAAGGGAGTTGAGATATCTTAGGTCATGAATTAGGTTCATGATTGTTCCTTCATGCCTCAACAGATTGGGCCAAAACTCTCTTAGCAGATCCAGGGATTGTGGTATTTTTTGCATGCCCTGATTTGTGACTATATCAAGTTATACAAGAGGTTCCATGCATGTCAGATCCATGAAATTTTGTGCATCAGCCACCAAAACCTCTCCATACTACCAATCACGCTTTTCCAATTACGGTCAGGGGACTCGATGGCGTGGGACAATATCCACTGATGACCACTCACCAGTGAAGGTTCATCCTGACCACTCTTGATTTATTTTCCAAGTGGTACTTACCTATTCAAAGTTCCTCACATCGTCCTCATAGATAACAAACCCAACTTTTGTGTAGCCAAAATGAAGAAATTGTACAATAAGTACAACATCTGTTCAAATCAAACCTTCTGATATCACACAGAAGTAATTGGGATGATCGAGGTGTTCTAAAAAACCCTCTATAACATTCTACATACTATGGATTGTTAGAACAAGAAGAGTTGTCTAGATAAACTCTCGAACACTCATTGGGAATATTAGACGATGACTTGTAATTCTACTCAGGTAACCCTACATTACCTAGTGTACGGAGCAGAGGGATTTTTGCTCATCAATATTTAGTTACCCTCATTATTTATAGATGTATATGTTCATCACACACCAGAAAAAGTATCTAAAATTTTTTGTGCTGAAAAAGAAGCACTTGATGTGAACAGGCTTTGTGCCATACACAATCTAGAGAGGCATGAGAACAAGATAGCTATAGTTTTCAACAAGGATATTTTCCTCCATAGTTTCTTACTATGTGACACAGTATTGGCTTTGAGGATGCCAATGATACCTGGTAGGAAACCATCGAAGCTGGATCCCAAATGAGAGGGACCATATATCAATCGCAAGGTTTACCCAAATGTTGCATACTCCCTGGTTAGCATGGATGTTGAGCATATTACTCCTACAACCAATGAAAAATTCCTCATAAATTATTTTCCTTAACAATACCATAACACTTTGAAATATTTTTTCTTTACTTCATGACATTAAATTAAGTGATCCGTTCAAGATGAGGGATGTAAAACAACTCAACACTCGTCTCGTATGACGATAAACTGAAAAATAACTGAGACATTCCATCCATGTCCCAGCCTCAGGTCCCTTTACCTTTCCTCATCCTAGAAAAAGTAATCATTTAGGATTGTGCAGTGTGATATATACTTTGTGTCCTCATTCATGTTGGGATGTTTTTCCCACACCACACACATCACCTTGAGACACCACTCCTTTATCCATCGTACTTACCGTAGAATGTTAAACTACACAGGTACCACCATGCTTCACACATCTAACCATTTGGGTTTCCATCATTTACATACATCTGAAAGGACCCCCTCTAATGGCCTATTCTCATTCCACATTGGATCACCTTGAGTTCTGGGCCAATATCGCATAGGATCCCGAATGGAAATTTGACACAAGTCTAGCATTGTGAATATTGTCAGCTATCGAAGTTAAATTGATTGTTCCTATTCTTAGTCACATGAGAGGGATACTATGTTGAAACCATGTATAATAGTTATCCTTAATCATTATTTCCATTCCATGGTCTCCCAAATGAGAGACTTGATGACTCAACTTTTCCGCCCTTATGTCCCACGCACATGACATTAAACTGGGCATTTACAGTCCAAACTCTATAACCAAAAACTAAGATCTGCAATGCCCTTGTCACATGATATTGAACTGCATATCATCATGAGAACTATGTATGGATTGATTCCAATTCTCATGGGATATGTAGGAACTATGAACATTTCGTTTTCAGACCTCACTTAGGTTCATCTATTCATTCTCTTGGCCACTCTTTCGAAGTTCTCTCTATGAAATATGAATGGTATGGAATATGTGGGATTATGTCCTCATTCACGTCGGGTTATTCGTAACTCCATACACATTCCTATTTGAGATACCCCTACCCTCATCCTTTTCGAATGACATTAAACTGCATGACATCTTCAGAACTATGTATGTCTTGATTACCATCCTCATGGGATACATTGGGAAGGCCACACATTTCTTTTTCGGGTCCAACCCTATTTCATAGAAATTTTTAGTTCCTCCTATCCACTTGGACTATTTCCTCTGGGGGGTATATGGTGAGGTGAAGACACCTTTTTTCCTCACTCATGGCAGGTTTGCATTATCCACACTACTTACCCATCTTTTGAGTGTTTTTCATCCCCCATTCTTCCTCTTATACTATCGAGTCGTTTTCTCTTAAATTGGAACCTTCGACACAATTTGAAAATTCACCAACATGCCTGGATGGGATTTGGTTTGGGACCAATAATGTTGAGTTCTACATGGACATGTTTTCATCTATTTCCATGCATCATGTTTTTTCTTATTTGGGATTTTTGTCATCATTTACATCCAAAAGGACCCCCAAACGACCTGGATTATAGGCCTCATTTCTCTCCTACCATCTTGGGCCAACATCCCCAAAAATTTTAAAAGGAAATTTGACACAAGTATAACATTTTGAATATAGTCAGTGGTAGAAGAACATTTTTTTCTTCCCATTTTAGGTCACGTGATATGGATGTTGTGTGTCGAACATGGTCAACAGTTATCCTCCATCGTTATGCCACAACCATTAAGCCTTGAATACTAGTTGTGTGATTCACATCATTTTCCACTCCATAATGTCCAAGTATGATTTGGACACTCTTGGTGTTATCCCAAAGTTCATGTTTGTGTGTCAAGGGGACAAATCCACAGTGTGGTTTCATTCAAGGCTCAGCTCTATTTCCCATTTATATGTATTCCATGTGTTGTAATGATCTTCTCCCCCCATGTTTCCCATATCAATCATAGCACATGTGGGATTATGGAATTGTTCAAGGTTTACACCCTCTTGAAAGAGTCTCACTTTTGTTGTACAATCTCTATGACTGTAAACTAAGACCCCCCCCCCTCCCAAACACATACATATCTTATGAACACAAATCACATGAATTCTAGAACTAAGTGCAGATTGATTCCCATCCTTATGGGATACATAGGAATTCTCAGACATTTTTTCTTCAGGTTCAGCTTGGGATCTACTAATTATCTCTTCTATTCAGACTTTTTTCCCTAACTCTTATAGGATTTCATGGTGTGGCATATACAGACTTATCGACTCATTCACACCAGGTCTATAATATCAACACAGTATTGTCCCCATTTAAGAGCTAGTCTCTCCTATCACCATCCTTGTCGCATGATGTTAAACTAACTGATGTCTTCCAGATGTATATATGGATTTATTCCTATCCTCATGGGATATGTAGGAATTCCTGGGAATTTTGTCTTTAGGTATACCCCCAAATCCTCTGATCTTTTCTGGCCCCTGGTATTGAGGTTCCTGCCTCTGGGGTTGCATGGGATGTGGTGTGGACTAATGTCCTCATTCACATCGAGTACGATTTATCAACCCATGTTTATTGTAGAGACCCGAAGCTTGATGTACATTAATATTACATTACTTTTGTGGAATACATAATACATAACAAAAACAGACACACAAGGACTGTAATAGTTTAGTGTCTTTGGAAACTTGGAACGTAATCTTCTAATCGTGGTGAATGATCTTCAACATCTCCCATAAAGATCTTACACTTTTTGTTTCCTTACATAAAACCTTTCTTTTAATCCTGGGGGAAAATAAATCATAAAAAGGGTGAGCTAAAATGCTTAGTAAGGTTAAGCATGGATAAAATAAAACATACCATACACATTTGAACCTAAAAACATGAACATAATGTTTAAACATCAAAATCTTGAGCAACGACTTAAAACATGGAAGTACATAAGGCATAGATCATAATGGAACATAAATAATGATAACATAGCATGGGAATAAAACATTTAATTGTGGCATACATTAGTCTCATGTAATGATTTCCATAGTAGCCAAGTCATTTCTACCAAGACCATCTTAGTGGACAAAGTCCCATTCTGAATTGAGTTAACTCCTCGTTTCAATCCGGTAACACTGAACCGGATTAACTTACCGTTCCAGCCATGTCTATCTCATGAGATATAAAATCTTTACCCAATTCATTTGAGGTAGATATAGGTCTCACCCATCTCATAAGGAAATCATTTTTACTTGTGCCACAAAATAAACATACATCATTCATAATAACCCAACGAATAAAATGGGTTTCATAAACATAATCCCATCATCACATAATCCATATAAAAGAAATGGATATCATTTCATAATTAGGAAAGTGAAACCATGTAAATAATAGAGACATGATACTTGAAACATAAACATATGAAATAATGTCATCTTATATGTAAAATGATTTTGATAAAACACTTGAAATGAATTCTTGAGGAAAATATCCTTTCTTCTTCAAAATCAATTTCTTTTCAAAAAACGTCATGTAATTTTAAAAGAAAAAGATTTTGTTGAAAATAGTAATGAAATATTTTGGAGGAAGCTTCATGAAAATAAGGCTTTATAAAAACTTAAAAATCATTTCATGCTGTATACATTAAAAAAACATTCTTCTCGTACTTTTGTCGGAAAAGTCAAAAAGTACCTTGTAGGGTAAATAAAAGAAATATTCCTTCCATACCAAGGGGTAAAAGTAAAAATGGGTAAAAATGACTTTAAACATTCATGAATACACTTTTATAAAACATGCACATGGATGATAGAAATAACCTCAGTAAATACTTACGAATAAGCAATCTCGGATAAAAATGAGATTTGCAAAATTATCCCTTACCTTAGGTCCGATATGCTTCGTACGTATCCGAACCTCATGTATAATGATTTAAATAATTTCATTGACTTATTACAGAATCATATTCATTGTTATGATATCATATATGGTTCACTTATGACCTTATATTACCCGTTCTTTTGTAAATTCCATGTTAAAGATCGTTTTGGGTAAAATCGTTTCATTTGTCGTCCGTGTTTTGACTTGTAATTATTCATATGATTACTTAGATCATGATTACTTAATTCCAGAATATAAAACATGATTTATATATAATATATATTCAGAATATACATATATATAATAGATCAATAAATGGAAAGAAATACACCGTTCATGGAGACGGTAGGTCGTACGTACGCATGAACATTGTTTTTGTTTCCTCATTGAATTGAATGGAATTAATTGGATGACATATATATATATATTCATAAATCCAGTATCATTATTATTTCATATATTTCATGATTACTTATTATATATACTTTATAATCATTTATGAATGGTTAATCATTGAGAATGAATCTCATCGCGTCGTGGAGACGGTATTCCGTACGTATGCATGAGCGATGATATTGTTCCCATGATCGTGGAATTTTATTGGAGTGTATGTATACTATTACAGAATCAATATCACTTTACAATAATCATATATAGTTATTATTTACACTATTATACCCATCCAAGTAAGGTGGTGTTGGAAAATAGATTACACCACGGCGTGGAGACGGTATTCCGTATCCAAAAATGAAGTCTATTTTGAAAGATAAAATTTATAAAATTTCAAAAAGTGGTTATTACTATTCATAAAGGCTAGTTTTAATAATATTTTAATATCATATCTTTGTTTAGTGAAACTCGGTATTGCGTACTACACACGCTATCGAGGAAGGTCGTGATTGCGTGTAATGCAGCCAAGTTAGGGTTGCGTGTTATGCAAGACTCCTTTGTTGTAACGTAAAACACAAGACATCAATAAAATTAAAAAGAATATTTCTCATAAAATCTTGGGGTGTTACATTCTACCCCCCTTAAAATGAATTTCGCCCTTGAAATTCGTCGGGGTTATAAATGGTTTACTACTTGAAAGTTTCTTTAGTAGAAACCCACATCGTAAAAAGGAATACCAAAACCAATCTTTAAAAACTAAACTATGAAACATAATGGTTACCCAAATTAACTAATCACTGGGTTTCCACATAGGAGAACATAGGTGAAAATATGGATATGGAAGAGAAACCTAACCATCATGTTCTGATGTAGAGTGTTAGAGAACATGGCTATGAAAAAGCCAACAATCACAAAGCTATAGATTTGTGATGATCTAAGGTACCATCTGATTCATCGGATATAAGGGAGCTAGGAAAATATTTTTGTTTTTCAAGATCATTTCCCTAAAGTTGATGAATTAAAATAAATACTTACATGATTTTGGTACAATCTCACTGTTGTTCATGAATTGAACAATTTCCACTTCATCCCTTAAAGAAATGAAGTTGAATTTGTTATTTGTGATGTGTTAGCAGATCATGTGATAGAATGATGGGTCATTCCATCTGTTTCAAAAAAAGGATAGCAAAAGTTATAAGTCCATCTTATGGTTAGGTTAATCATATATGGTTCCAAAAATGAACTTATACTTCATATATCATACCGCTTAATAAAATTAAACTGGTTTCTACTAACCAGGGACTTCCTGTAGGCTAGTGGTAGGCGATAAAGCCCAGTCACACTTCGGTTGTGGGTTCGATTCCCACATCCTTGTCTGACGCGATGGGTTGTCGCCAGTCCTACAGGTTGTCCTTTTTCTAAAACTATATTACTATAACATCCCATTAATAATATCGAAAAAACTTTTATCCTTAAACAATACTAACTTATGTCCAACATAATCCATTCCAATCTTTAGGCTTATCCATAATACTGCAGTCCACTCTCATAATATAGTGAAAATGATTAACAGAGATTTAATACCATCGTTGATCCCCATATATCATAAGATATGTCTTGTAGGTCACATTCCAAACATTCGAAGGCCTTAATCATGTATTCTCTTGAAAAATGAATACCCATTGAACCTTAGTGAAAACATGAATGCAGTTAAAAGTTAACACTTTCCACATACCAAAATCCTCAAAATTCTATATACTCAAAACATGATATCACTTAGTCGTTATATCAATCTTGAGCTCATGAATACAATCAAACATCTCATTATCGTCTTATTCCTTCATTATGCGCATATCATCTACTTTACAAAAATATCTGAATAACCTTCCATGGTTACTGGTACCATTCAACATATACTTTCAAATACTTTTAGGAAAAACAATAGTGTAACAATCCTTAGATGATTCTTTATTCCATAGTACCATTAACTATACAACATAACTCTCGATAAACATACAATCATTCCACTACCTTCTAAAACAACTGACTGAGCTTCAACACTTCTTTCAGCTCATATATCATTTGTAGTCTCCTCATCATCATCCACATAAATACTACCCATATGACCATGCTGATTCTCATCATGAGATTTTCCATTTGGTAATTGGTTTGCATAATGCCCGTACATTCCACATTTAAAACATCTAATCATTGTTGATGTCATAGCAATACCATTATCCTTGTCCATGGTGTTAACTAAACCTTTTCCTTTGCACTTACTGGCTTTGTGTCCTTCTTTTCCACACCCAAAGAATCTTCCAGTTCCTTTGAAACAATCTCCCTGATGCCTCTTCCCACATGATTTACATGAGGGAAATTGAACTTTCTTTCCTTTGGGATCATCATGAAACTCCATCTTTCTCTTATTATCTGAGTCGGAAAACATACCAAAGTTGAGATTATTGATCATATTATGAGATTTCTGATTAGGCATAATAACGATGTTTGGACTTCCAGATCCCATTTCATTTGGTTTCTCATGAAGAATATCATTCCATTGTCTGTCATATCCTCTATTATCATGAATCTTCCTGTTTCCATCCATTTTCTAAAAGCCAAAAAGAATAGTGTGAGAGGAAAAAATCATGCAAGGGAAAACAACATAGTAAAGGGGGATTTCCCTCAATATCTAACATCTTAGGTTAAATTCTAAGACCGTTACCGTAGTTCTAGGACTATATCCTATACGTATACTTATCCTTAGGGACATCCCTAGACATACCTTAGAAATATCTCTAGGGATCTCACTAACGTTTTCGCATCCTAGTTTCCAAAGGTTGACTAAACCTTTCCTCTTATACCAACTGTAAGGACCCAAAGCTTGACATACATAAATATTACATTACTTTTGCAGAATACATAATACATAACAAAAACATACACACAAGGACCGTAATAGTTTAGTGTCTTTGGAAACATGGAATGTAATCTTATAATCATGGTGAAAGATCTTCAACATCTCCCATAAAGATATTCCACTTTTTTTTCCTTACCTAAAAACTTTCATTTAATCCTGGGGGAAAATAAATTACAAAAAGGGTGAGCTCAAATTCTCAGTAAGGGTAATCGTGGATAAAATAAAACATACCATACACATTTGAACCTAAAAACATGAACATAATGTTTAAACATCAAAATCTTGAGCAACGACTTAAAACATGGAAGTACATAAGGCATAGATCATAATGGAACATAAATAATGATAAAATAGCATGGGAATAAAAAATGTAATTGTGGAATCCATTAAGCACATGTAATGATTTCCATAGTAGCCAAGGCATTGCTTCCAAGACCATCTTAGTGGACAAAGTCCCATTCTGAATTGAGTTCACTCCTCATTTCAGTCCTGTAACACTGAACCGGATTAACTTACCGTTCCATCCATGTCTATATCATGAGATATAAAATCTTTTCCCAATTCATTGGAGGGATATATAGGTCCCACCCATCTCATAATTAAATCATTCTTACTTGTGCCACAAAATAAACATACATCATTCATAATAACCCAACGAATAAAATGGGTTTCATAAACATAATCCCATCATCACATAATCCATATAAAATAAATGGATATAATTTCATAATTAGGAAAGTGAAACCATGTAAATCATAGATACATGATACTTGAATCATACACATATGAAATATTTTCATCTTAGATGTAAAATGATTTTGATAAAACACTTGAAATGAATTCTTGAGGAAAATATCCTTTCTTCTTCAAAATCAATTTCTTTTCAAAAAATGTCATGTAATTTTAAAAGAAAAATATTTTGTTGAAAATAGTCATGAAATATTTTGGAGGAAGCTTCATGAAAATAAGGAATTATAAAACCGTAAAAATCCTTTCATGCCGTATACGTTAAAAAACATTCTCCTCGTACTTTTTTTAAAAAAGTCAAAAAGTACCTTGTAGGGTAAATAAAAGAAATATTCCTTCCAAACCAAGGGGTAAAAGTAAAAATGGTTAAAAAGGACTTTAAACATATATGAATACACTTTTATAAAACATGGACATCGATGATAGCAATAACCCCAGTAAATACTTACGAATAAGCAATCTCGGATAAAAATGAGATTTGAAAAATTATCCCTTACCTTAGGTCCGATATGCTTCGTATGTATCCGAACCTCCTGTATAATGATTTAAATAATTTCATTGAATTATTATAGAATAATATTCATTGTTATGATATCATATATGGTTCACTTATGACTTTATATTACCTGTTATTTTGTAAATTCCATGTTAAAGATCGTTTTGGGTAAAATCGTTTCATTTGTCGTCCGTGTTTTGACTTGTAATTATTCATATGATTACTTAGATCGTGATTACTTAATTCCAGAATATAAAACATGATTTATATATAATGTATATTCATAATATACATATATATAATAGATCAATAAATTGAAAGAAATACATCGTTCATGGAGACGGTAGGTCGTATGTACCACTACTGGAAATCTGACCTTTCCCAACGCTTCTATACCAACAGTTCATAAAAACCATTGGTATAGGTTCCCTTTCCCAATGGTTTGGCCAAACCGTTGGGAAATCCCACTTTGAGGCCACCTTTCCCAATGGTTTGGCCAAACCATTGGGAAAGCCCACATTGTGGGGACCTTTCCCAACGATTTTGGCAAACCATTGGGAAAGATGTCCACAAAATCTAAGCTCAAAATCTATTCCAACGGTTGTCAAAACCGTTGGTATAGATCCTTTGATTTTTTATCATCTCTTATTACCCAGAACATTATATAAATCAAAATTTAATATAATATTGAGAATACATATATATATTTATGTAATTATATACACAAAAGTCATCTTAGGTTAGTGGTTAAGTCGTTCAATAATAAACTAGGGGTGCTGGGATCAAATCCCAACGAATGTTTTTTTTTGAAATACATATACCAACGGTTCCACAACCTTTGGTAAAGATTTTCATATTAATTATACCAATGGTTTCCAAAACCGTTGGGATAGGTCTATACCAACGATTTTGGTAAAACCATTGGTATAGACCTATCCCAACGGCTTACTTGGCCACGGTTCTCCAAACCGTTGGTATAGGCTATACCAACGGTTTGGAGGCATATACCAACAGTTCCAAACCATTGGTATATGTTAGTTTTCCAGTAGTGTACGCATGAATGTTGTTTTCGTTTCCTCATTGAATTGAATGGAATTAATTGGATGACATATATATATATACATAAATTCAGTATCATTATTATGTCATATATTTCATGATTACTTATTATATATACTTTATAATCATTTATGAATGGTTAATCATTGAGAATGAATCTCATCGCGTCGTGGAGACAGTATTTCGTACGTACGCACGAGTGATGATATCGTTCCCATGATCGTGGAATTTTATTAGAGTGTATATATACTATTACAGAATCAATATCACTTTACAATAATCATATATAGTTATTATTTACACCATTATACCCATCCAAGTAAGGTGGTGGTGGAAAATAGATTACACCACGGCATGGAGACGGTATTCCGTATCCAAAAATGAATTCTATTTTGAAAGATGAAATTTATAAAATTTCAAAAGGTGGTTATTACTATTCATAATGTCTAGTTTTAATAATATTTTAATAGCATATCGTTGTTTAGTGAAACTCGGTATTACATACTACACATGCTATCGAGGAAGGTCGTGATTGCGTGTAATGCAGCCAAGTTAGGGTTGGGTGTTGTGAAAGACTCCTTTGTTGCAACGTACAACACAAGACATCAATAAAATTAAAAAGAATATTTCTCATAAAATCTCGGGGTGTTACATTTATTCCGTTTAGAACCACATTCTTCTTTGGGAATCCAATCCATAGGATTCAAAACTCTACTGCATGGTGCAACATGACTTTAAACTATATTATCTATTCCACAAGACTTTAAAATTCATGGGTTGGTCCCCTCATACGTCCCTAAACATTGACACTATCATCTTGACTACAGGACGCAAAACAAAACAACATTGTGGTGTCCTCACTCAAGGGGACATCATGTTTGGTATCGGTTATCCATCGAGCCATTTAAAATTTTATACATATGGATTTATTCCTGTAGCGATGCCTGAATTCTCCGCCCTAGGTTTGATGATTTTTAAAAACATCCACCCAAAAGAACAAACAAGATCCATCAAATTCCGCATCTTTTTGTCCATGGTCCTGACCTGTACGAAAATATTTCCCCTGGAATTGGTACCCTACTATATCATCTTCCACAAATATGTGTGGTTTGTTTCCCATCCTAATGGGATATGTAGGAATGCATGGAAATTTTTTTCTTAAGGCCCATCCCCAAGTACTATAAATCATTCATTCGTCCATGTGCTTGATGTTAAACTGTATACCAGAGTCCAAGATTCATGACTTTAAACTGTTTGTGGGTTTTTATCGGGAATTTGTTATATGATTGAAGGCCTGTTTATTCCTCATCCACGTTGGGTTTTGCTACTTCACCACATTGGGCATAGTCCATTAAACAAAGTCCCCTCTCAATGGTCCAGTATAGGACCTTAAACAAGTAGTTTTCATCCCTGGGACCCTTGCCTTTGTAATGGGATTTAGATTCCTCTATCTGACCCATCTCATTGGCATACTCAAATGCGCAATGGCATAGATCCCAAAGTGTTAGATTCCACTTAGATATTCTTTCATTTCATATCCACGATTCATGAACACATTATTTGGATCTCCATCCTCATCCATGTCTAAAGAGACTACCTTTAGGTGCTGGTCTCATGCTTCATTGGCTCACCTACTGTCTTGGGCCAAAGTCTAGGAAGACCTCAAAAAACATCTCGCAACAGGTCTTGTGTTTTGAACATGGTATGTAGTTGAAACTCATTTTTTTCCCCACACCAGGATAATGAAAAACGGATGATGTGTTTTGAACATGGTCAATAATTATCCTCCATCATCACTCAATCATCATTTTGATCTAGATATCGGGGGCCATGGTTCACATTTTTTCACATCCTTATATTTAAGTGTAATTCTGACACACTTGGATTTATCCTTCCATGCATCCATGTGTGTTAAGTAGGAAGGTCAGTGTTGTTGGTAAATTACTCACCTAGAGTTAAATTGCTCCTAATTGGTTCCACCAAGTACTAGGAAAATCCCATCACTAATCTTTGTTTCCCACATTGAGAAATAATCATGTGGGATTAGTGGTTATTCTTGGATGTGTAGTGGTCCATCCCAACAAAAAATTCCTTTCATCTAGAATAACATTAAAAAGTAAACTGAGAACTACATATGGATTGATTCCCATTCTAATGGGGTACGTAGGAATGTCCAAACACTTTGTCTCAGGCCCAACCTAAATTTCACCATCATCAATCTCTTAAACAAAAATTTATGCAGTGATTATGTGGTGTGTTATGGACTTCTTTAGTCCTTATTCATGTCAAGTCTATAATGGTTGCAGGGCATACTCCACCCATTGGGATATCAGCTTTCACTTTTCATCCTATCATTTGACGTTAAACTACACTATTACTCCAAAACTGCATATGGAATGATTCCCAACCTCATTGAATGCGTTGGAACATCTGAGAACTTTCCCTCGGGCCCTGCACCATGTTTGGCTGCCACTGGTCTATGTCTAAAATAATACCACTAGGAACATGTGGTGTGGTGTGACCTCTTCCGGTCCTCATTCCCTTTGGGATATGTACCTCACCTTGCATCTCCTTTCTGGTTAACAACATACTCACTATACGACGTTAAACTTTGTTCCTATCATCCTAATTGGCATGATGTAAAACTGCATGCCACTCTAGGTTTTCACTAGAGAGATCCTCTCATGAAATAATAACAGTCCCTAACAAGACTGATGCACTCACTTAATGTGTTTTCATCCCAGTGGCATAATTTCGATAGTATTTGACTCCATTTGAACAACCCATCTCTCCACCATACACGATTTTCATTCCCTTTATTTGTATACTTGTCCTCTTTCATGTCTAAAGGAACCCCCTAATACTATAAATGATCATCTTATGGTTCACCTACTATCCTAGTAAAATGTTCTGGAAGACTTTGGATGACACATTGAGTCAGGCCCCATGTTTCAAACATGATCAGCAGTCGTCCCTCATTTGTTGTCCAAATTTTCAGCTAACACAATAGGGATATTATGTTACAAACACAGTCAAAAGATATCCTATATTTCCATTCCATCCCTAATGTGATCCAAATTTTGCGTATCATGATTAATATATTCCACTCCCCTCTATTTGGATTGATTCTAACACCTATGGTGTTACCCCACTTGTGCACTAGAGCACATTGGTAAAGCTACAATTTGACTTCTTTGAGAACTTCATTCTTAAGTCAGGCCTCCGACTTTCATCCCCAAAACAAGAAGTAATCATTCGGAACACATATTCCAGGAGTTAGTTTTTCACTCTCATATTCAAGTAGAATGACCATACGAACATCTCTTTTTTCTCACAAAGAGATTGATCGCTGAATATTTCAGAGATGTGGTGGAAATGTAACAACCAAAATAGATAAGGGAACACATGCACTAAACCAACATAAAAAATAAATTCATAAAATTATTTTTATGAGTTCATATAATTTACCACACCATGGGATTGGGCCCTCTCAAATATGGGTTTTCCTCTTCAATGGAGTGTCCCAGCTATGTTACTCTCTGGCTCATGGTGTCCAGGATCTAATTTCACCTGTTATGCTCCTACTCCTCATTGATGGGATGGAGAATAATTCATCATCCTCAATCTGGGCCAATCCTCATTGGATTGAGTAATAACCATCTATTGAGAAGCTCACCTCATCTGTTCTTATGCCTCTACCAACTAGGACTTTAGTCCTGATATGAATCTAGATTTTGTATCCAGGATAGCGAACTACTCGTAATCTCACGCCCTCAATCGTATGATCTCATGATCATCTTTATGATGTCTTTGGATATTGACAACCTTTATCCGCTGCTAAACAATACTAAAAATATTTTTCTCTTCCCACACCCTCTCGGAAAGGTAGTCTCTAATAAGCATGTAAGGGCATTGGGAATATACCCTTCCAGCGAATATCTTGCACAGTTAGAAACAAAGCCTCCCCATTTGGATTATTCATTCTACTTGTTGGGTCACCTTGAGAAATCTATTGATCATATTCCAAGACCAAAGATGATCAGGCTATCTATATTCTTCATTTTAAGCATTCTCATCTTGGTCCTATTGGTCAGGGGGTTCATATTTTGGAAATGCCTCCAGTAGTTCAGCAGCAGGGTCTTCCTCAAGTTGGTCTTCATCATTGGATTCTAATTCAATTATGTCCTCTCAATCAATGATAAACTCTATCCCTCTAGCAGTATCTCTCGTCACCATCAGCCACTCATAAATAACCATAGATTGGTCAGGTAGGGAACTCAATGATATATGGATCAACAACCCTATTTGGGTTGGAGCCTCAAGTATTCCAACCATTTGCATAAGAAACATTTTCACCATCTGAGAAACTCTACAGTCATGGGTCGTGTTAGACAATTTGACTAACAAAACAATTGGTATAGCTCTGAAGTATAAACATTACCCTACTAAGATGATTTACCTCACCTTAGTTCTACCATAGCTGGGAGGATAGGATATAAGACTCTGTATACAAATATGGGCTCTGAAGATTCCAAGGAGGCTGCTACTTCTCCCCCAGCACTGCAGGATTTCACAACCACCATCTCTATGGCTGTAGGCCCCGATGTTTAGATCTATTCACATATCACTCGTTCTTCCTTGTTAAGGGGGAGTGGCTAATTAGAGACTCTCTACCATAGATATTTTTTATTTGAGAAACCATGTTATGTTAGGAAGGTCAATAGTGCTACGAAATGGAGTAGGAACTCACTTCAAAATTTGTGGAAAATTCACCCATAGAGATTCTCTCAATGCCACTATCTCTCCTTCTCCAAGAGAGGATCCCTTGGAAGTCCCCTCCATTGCTCATCCAAAATCTCTCTCATTATCTTCTTCCCCCTCATGATTTGTCTCCATGGTCGAGAAAAGGGAAATGCTCTACAAGTTGACATGTCATCTATTCAGTAGGAGTAGTCATGTTTAGCAAGACCCTTTCTCGGTGTGACATTGGCTGCATGTCGACACATGAATGAATTAATTATTCTATGTCCATTCCAATCATTCATTCATTGGTAGGGGTATCATCGAAGTCTCCCTTCGCAAAGACAATCTCTCCCAGTGATATCTTGTGCATGATCAGATTTTCCCATATGATGTTATTTTCTGGGGAATTGTTTTCTCTTTTCCCAATCATTCCATGCCTCCATAAAGATGACATCAAAGGGAATAACTATTGGATGTTTTTTCTTCACGAGATCTTGAGGGCGACCCTACAGAAACCCCAGAATGATTCACCTCCCTCCATCCCCCCCCCCCCTGATGAACCCACCAGGCCCAGCCTGACCACCTCTCCAACTTCACTTCAAACCAGCATTGGTCTGGGGTGTGTTGATTCATGGCCTACTACTCCTTATAATACAATCTTACCACCATTAAGTGTGTTTGCACCACATTCTTGACGTCACCCCATCTTCATTTTTTGGTATTGAGGTGTAAGAACCACCTTGGTAGCCCGGATAGTAACTAGCTTCAATATCTCACTAGGGTTGGCAGCCTCCCAGCTCTGTGCATACATTTGATCCAGTAATAATGTAGCATTATATTGAGGAAAATTATTACACATCTTATCATCCTCCATTTTAATCATTAGACCATGTTTTCTCATCACACATGAGTGGTTCTCATGGTGCACATTTTTATACACCCGGGGAGTCAGCCTCTGCATGCACCTTAATTTTTGGGAAAACAAGTCTGGGGTATATGGTTCAAAAATAGGTTCAAAATAAACTCATGCCACTAGCACACCACCATAGAAGGATATATGGTATGAGAAATTCATTATGGTATCTATGACATCATCATTATAGGCTCTGGTTGGCAAAGGAAATGGGTGGAAGATTAATTTTTATGCTCGCCTTATCATACCAAACATAGTCACTACATCAACCATCATTGGGGTTCCCCACCCAAAATGTTAAACATTTCTGGTCCCAAATGTATCCGAGGTGGAGAGATAGGGTTAAGATATTTTTAGCCCCCCATTTGTGTCGCAATATAGCTACACAAAAAGTGGAACGACCTGCACACCTGCAGTGTCCTCTTTCCCATACTAGTGTGTCGGAGTAGATGGTAAAACTACTCTAACACTGATATACCTAGGTTAATGAAGTCCCCAGCAGAAAATTGAGTCACCAAGAAAAATATACTTTGTCATACCCCCATTTGGGCATCGCTATCTGGTAATATCCAACCACAGATCGACGTTGAGATAAACTCGGCCACCCGGACTATCGGTTGCTCCTCATTATTGATGTTGTATCTGAACATTTCCTGCTAGGTATATTCTAGGATCCACTAGTATGAACCCGATTTTCCTTAATGAGCTCCTCATGTACATATGGGGGGCCCTATATTAGGGTTCCCTCTTCTGGTGGAAAATTCAGGAAATAGACAAACAAAAACTTAATGTGGATTTCTCAAGTGTTCATTCTGTCCTCATATGTTCCCAGTACTATCCTTAGCAATGCCATTTCCAATGACGAAATATACTCCCTATCCCTCCAAACATTTTTTTTTGGGGGGGGGGGGGGACTCATCATTCATCCCTCCTAGGATTGGGATCCCTAAAATTTGATGATGGTCCCAAAGGATGATGCCAACCTCCCTGTGATGCCGATAGAATGTTTTGGTATATGGTGACCACATGATTACTAATTCTAGTATAAATTCCATTGGTTGAGAGAATCTAAATCAGGAATTCCAGGAAGTTTATATAAGCCTAACCACCTCATGACATTCTCAAACTCTTCACAGGATGCACATTCCCAATACACATCGGCCCAATCATCGATGATGTTTCCTCCTAGGTGCCAGTCCTAGCTTGTTATCCACTCCTTATCTGGATTTCTGAGCCTTACCATAATGATCGTCTTGTACAGGGGTGAGGATGAATCTTGCTCCAATACCTTGTAATTAATATTTTGACCTATGTTTATAGATAATGTGATATGATCGTGGTATGATCTTTTCCCAAATTCCCATTCGATGCCCTATACCACTGGCAATTCTCATGGGTTCTTCTAAAAAAGTAGGTTGGCTCATCCTTGTTGGTTTCTAAGATGGAGACTTCATCCCTCATGCCAATACCATACAATGGAAGGCACTTGCATAGCGGGTATTCCTTATGCACCTCTATCATCTGCTCCATCAATTATTGGTGATCAGAAGTACTCCAGATGTACTCTCCTATTTTGATGTTATTTTCCATGGCCTCCCTCCGAGCAGCATTGGCATGAACTTCTCATGAAACCACCTGAGCAGCCATTTTATCTGAGGACATGGTGAAATTTTGCTTTGGTCGGGGCATGAAAAATAAACAAGGAATCATTTTTGGAGACCCTTCATGAATTCATTTTTCAATGACTGTCACAGACCACCTCTGCTCCCTGAAGCAGCCTTGACATTGGCCTTTTTCACTAAGGAAGAATGGGATCATGATTTCCATGTTCGTTAAATAGCATTCCCGAAGCACCAAACCAAAGTACTCTGGTCTGCTGAATCATTCACCAAGAGGATAATTTTGCAATGAAATAGTACCAGAATTGTCATTTGCGAAGACCCAGATGTGGAAAAATGACTCTGTGCCCCAATATATATAATCATTTGGCACCAGCTTCATGACGACCCACCGATGCTCTTCGCAGTGACCAGTCAATGCTCTTCATGGAAACCCACCCAGTCTCTACAAGGCGTCCTTCATCCCCACTAAATGGTGCCTCTCTTCATGGATTGCATGAAGATTCACCGGCGCACTGGCCTTTGTGATGTAGCATCACACTTTCTCCATTTCCCATTTATGTGATCCGCTTCTTATCCAATTTCCGTGTATCTTTAGCATCTTACCCTCATAATCCGACCCTCTTTTTCATTGGATAAAAATATAAGGTGGTCATTTTTTGGATGTGAAAATTTCATCATTCTCAGCAGGAAGACTCTGGGATGTAGTATAGTGAATCGACACTCAAATGGTCCCTAAGTCCCTCCAAACCATCCCAAATGGGATCCTACATGATGATCTATGCATGGTGAACTCAGATCAGCGAGGAAACCTCCACAATAATTTTCATAGTCACAACCCGGGTATGAGTTTGACACCGGCCAGTAGGCCCAATGTGGCTCATTGACCTCCATAGCCTACTCCACAGTGGTCACTTCCACAGGCCACTTTGTGGCATCTCACACCCACTGTGAGACTGACGCCTATCAATGGAGTGTTTCCACTCCACTACATCACACTTCTATGTGTCATGTTTTTCGACCCTCACCAACCTTGCTTTCCTATAAATAGAAGGCCCACCCCCTTCCAAACTGATGTGACTCCCCCTATTCAACTTCTGAGCTCTCATTTTTCACAAAACTTCAAAGAACACACAGATAGATCACAAATGGTACTTGGACTCTATGAGACATAGCTCTATGTGTTCCTAAAAACCTCAACTTATGGTTAATATTCCATTTTCGAAGGCATATGACCTTCAGTGAAGAGGGGACCATTCGGGGTGCACGAGTTTTCATGAAGCGTAGAGCCTCACAAAGCACTCTCTAAAGAATGATTTTTTTGATAAGGAGAATCTCTGATCAATTAATGGTTCCCATTATTGAAGACCATGTTCTTTGTGAGGCCCAACCTCTTTTCAAAGCCCATTCCTATTGTGAGGACCATTCTCTTCATGAAGCATCTGGACATCGCAAAACCTATCCTATTGGAATAAAACCTCTTTCCAAGATTTCATGCTTTGCAAACCATTTTTCTGTACAACCCTATAGGTTTGTATGAAGTGAGTTTAGGGTCCCTTGGGAAGTGCTTCCTATTGCATTTATTAGACTTGTGCTTCTTCGCACCACCATGTTTACAACTATTGCTACTTCGCATAGCCACACTAACATGATCCCTACAATGGATCACACCACAACTCTGTCTTCATATAGAATTATCAGTGCCATTCATTTACCAAGGGTTAAAGCGTGCCAGTTATGTAAGTTCTAGGTGATGGGAGTTAATCCCCATCTTCTGATCTATAAGAAGATAAACTACCAAGAACCCTCATCCCTAGAAAATTACATCAAAATGTGGCCTCACCTCATGCAATATACGTAGGATGCCCTGTCATAGACATTTTCCATGCCCACTGGTCTCAATGAGAGTGAGATCAGCCTCACATGGAATGAGATCATACTTTAATGGAAAGTAATATGTCCATAGGGGAGGGAATAGATCATTGTGTTAGTATATTTCCATTCATGTGGGAGGTAGCATCATAAATCCTCCTCTATTATTCTACGGGAAAAATCCATAGGAGAGATGTGCACAGGGAATTTCAATACCCCATCTGTCTCCCTTTGGGATTTATCTCCATCGGGCCTCCATCCTAGATTAAGTCCCAATCTCCCTCTTTATGGGCCGCTACCCATGCATAAGCCCTATTCCATTCCTCGCAGACACACCTTTCCTAACTCAATCACCAGGTCTATGTTACCTATTTATTCTCACACATAGCATTACTCTCGTGACCTTAGAGTAAGAATCGACCATTGAATCCCCTCTAGGCCACCTTATTGTGTAATCCCCATCCATTATCACTGAAATACCTAGTCTTTGATCTTTTCCCATTCTAGGAAAAGTACATAAAAAGACTCTCTGAGGTTCAAGCCCATCATCCATCATTCCTGACCACTTCACATCCATTAAACCTTGTCATGCATGATGTTAAAACATATTCCCATGTTGTACCACATAACATTAAAATGTATTATTTCAAACTATGTGTATTTTTATCCTTTTCTACTTGAAATGGTACGTAGGATGGATCCTTTATAATAAACCCTAAAAACTGGTAAACCTATTCCAACTACAAGGGTTTTGGTCCTTGTCTCTTAGATAGGGTATGATGGAAGCCTCACTAAGGTTCAACCCCAAACACTCTTAAACCTATTTCATCTAAGTGGGGTTTGATCCCTATTTCCTAGAAAGGGTACATAGAAGGAATCAATGAGGATCAACTCCAAACAGTGGTAAACCTATTCTAACTATGTGGGTTTTGATCCTTGATTCCTAGACATGGTACGTAGGAATCCTCCCTTAGGATCCACCCAAATAGTGGTAAACCTATTCAAACTATGTGGGTTTTGATCCTTGTCTCCAAGATAGGGTACGTAGAATGCCTCCATGAGGTTCAAACCTAAACACTAATTAACCTATTTGAACTACATTGGTTTTGATCCTAGTATCCTAGATATGGTACGTAGGAAGCCTCCCTAAGGTTTAACACCAAACACTAGTAAACCTATTCGAACTACGTGGATCTTGATCCCTATCTCCTAGGTATGGTACATAGGAAGCCTCCCTGAGGTTGAACTACAAACTCTAGTAATAATCTATCCCCTTTGCTGGGATCTACATCCTTAGTCCATCCCTTAGTGACATCAGACCAAATCTCGGGATCCCAACCACGCGTAACCCTCATCATATCATCAGGTAGCTGTCTTTTTTGTACATCCCAATCCCATTCCCCATCCTTATCTATGTGGACTTTGATTACATTGAATAGGGATATGCATGAGTCTTCCATGAGGTTTAATCCCATAACCCATTTCCCATCTATGTCTCTCCCTTGACCCTTTGTGTTTAGGGAAGGTCATGCCCTCTCCAGAAGGTTCTACTTTCTTCGATTCCTATCCATGCATCCATTCTCACGGGCCGCCTCCTTAGGTGACTCATCGCCCCAAGAAACTACATGGAAATTGATTCCCCACCACATGGATAAGTAGGAATCTTCTATAAGGATCAAGCCTAACATATTCATCTTCTTCACATTGGTTATAACCCATTCCTCTCATCCACTTCGTTCTATCATCCATAATCTATACTAATTCCTACCTGGGAGACCACATCCCGGTGAGATTGTGCCATTCCCTTAGGAAGAAAACCATGCATAATCCCCACATGATCCATGACCATCTAACCAAGAGTTTCCCTCTTACGATGAGCATATATCCACAAATAGGCCCCAAGAATACTTCTGGGTTGTTATCCTTTTTGTACACATCGATTCATCACCCATTTAAACTATAAATTTTTTGATCCATGTCATCTACATAAGGTACGTAGGTAACCATGCTAAGGTTCAATTGCAGCCAATATTAAACCTTGGAGTCCCATTCATAGGTACCCAAGAATCCTTGGATCTGTATTAATTGGATGTTCTAATCCACTCATCCAGTAAACCCTGCAAATGCTCCCTCTTGGGGAAGTACCAATCTTATCCACTTCTATCAGTGTTTTGATTAGTCTAATCCATCTCCACTAGAAATTTAACTCATGGAATACACTGTGTTAACATGGGAATTTGATGAAAACATCAAGGAAATTTCTATGACATATAATTCCCTGCACTCGATGTGGGATGCCTCGGGCTTTTGTGCCTTCGAGAAGCCCGATCATAAAGGGGGGAAAACCCATGTGCATCAGTGTTTCATTGTCTATACATGCCAGAAATTTCGAACATGAATACTCCCCTGATCGAAGGTTTTCTACCCATATGTGACCCCTTAGAATGTCATGAAGGAATCAGTGTAATCAACTGACATCCATGAAGATATTTCATTGAGGAATAGTTTCACAAAGAACATATAAATCTATGAGGGAGACTTGGACTGGGAAATGAATTCCGAGGAGGAATCCATGAAGGGATAGACTGAAATTCCATTATCCCATTTAAGAAATAGAAAATACTTCCTTGAATATGCGATGGATTCCACCCACCTTTGGAAATAGGGAATGCAGGGAAACAGATAGTGTGTCGTAGCGCTATAGAGAACACCCTGTGGAAAGCATCATAAACACATATTCTGTGAAAGGATGATATTATGGAAGGAAGAAAATATTTATTATGTGTGGATGGAATCTTGGATGGTATTATGGTAGGGATTGATAGTGATATATGTGTTTTTAAATGTGAATAAGGGAGAAGATGAGTTGTCTTATTGTAATTGAAGTAATTGACAAATATGAAATTAAATAAATTATTTGAATATAATATACATCATAATAATTTCATATGGCCCCAAATGATAGTAATTTATAATTTTGGAAATTATATGGTCAAAATTTCTTCAACCAATAAAATTTATTGATGTCTATTAATAGTGAACTAGACATTTCATACATAAATATTACATCATTTAATATGAATATTCTATACATATCACAAATATAGGCTTAAGTACCATTATGATTTAGTTTCTTTGGAAAATAGATACCCACACATCATATTTCTTGATATATATTGAAAATATAACTTACATATCATTCCATATTGTACTCTTCTTAGAAATACCATACATAAAACATTTATTTATAAACTATGGAAGAAAAACATAAGAAAGGGTGAGCTCAAAAGCTTAGTAATGGTTTAAAAGAGTGATATCAATGATCACTTGGGAAAAACATGGGAATAATAGTACAAGAACATTATAATAATATATAAAAACCAAAACCTATATAAATAATATCATAATATTGATACATTGAATAAAGAATAAAAGTTCATAAGACACGAATAATTAAAAAATCATTGAACATAATCAATGAGATCATAAAATTTTGGAAAAGATATATAATTTTTGTGATACATAAGCATAGTAAATCATTTGTCAAGAATATCCACAAATAGATTTATAACATTTTTTTCATGGCATAACCACCTATGTACCTGCTTTAGGCTTTGG
The DNA here is from genome assembly GCA_963277665.1 of Viscum album. Classification (NCBI taxonomy): domain Eukaryota; kingdom Viridiplantae; phylum Streptophyta; class Magnoliopsida; order Santalales; family Viscaceae; genus Viscum; species Viscum album. The sequence goes on along the minus strand of OY728129.1, from coordinate 685,511,672 downwards.
ATGGCCTCTTGTGCACCCTCTTTTTGGCTTCGGATAACCTCTTATATACCCTTTATTAATGTTCTAGGATGAACTACAGTGCACACTCATTTTTGGGAATGGGATAAGTTCATCTGTACTATCTATTTTTGTCTTGGGATAACATCTTGTCTACTCTTTAATCTCATAGAACATTAATAATTGCCGAATGAATTAAAGGGATATATAGGTCTCACCTATCACATAATTTATTTATTTATTTTTTTCATAAGATCGTAAATCATTAATTTTATCATATTCCAGGAATATGTAAATTATTTTGGTGGAACATTCATTGTATCGGAACCCATGGAAAGGAAATGGGATTAAAAAACCTTTTATTAGTTATTCATATCATAACCCATGGAAAATGAATAGGATTTATAAATTTATATTCATCATAATCAAAAACATTCTAAATAAATAATAATTTTGGAATCATTGGTAAATATACCCATTAATGGTTCATTATAATTTAATAATGTATTATTTAATGGATGATTATTTTGACAGATCACTTGGAACATTTCACGAGTAAAATTCCCTCTTCACTATGAAATCACTTATTTAAAATTTAATTGGTTTATAATTATTTATAAAAAATATTTATTTTAAAAATAAAGTGAAATATTTTAAAGGATTATTTAAATTACAGATATCTCATATTGAAGGAAATTATTTTTCTTCCATTACACATTAAAACAATGATTAAATTAACATTTTAGAATATACGTCCAATGTTCCTTATATGAATAATTATCGGAATATTCCATTCAAATAATTTTCTTAGAATTAAGTTATGGATTAAAATTAAATTAAAAATCCTTATATAATTTTAAAAACCAACTCAAATCTTATTTAAACTATATGCACATTAAAGAAAAATAATTTTAGATTGAAGAGAGAAATAAAGTCAATTTTTTCTAAAAGTAAAATTTGATTTTATTGACTACATAAAGATATAAAAAAGGAAAATGTAACATGTATTATCCATAAATAACCAGGGTGAAATAATGCCAATGGGTTTAGTGGGGGAAGATCATAATATTTCCTTAACATAAATTGTGTCACTATAAATCACAATAAAATATGAGATTATAACAAATAATACCACTTTTGTAAATTATAAATCATAAGACCTACGAAATAGAGAAACTTGTAAAGAATTTATATCACAATTTTTTCATGATATTAATGATCAACATAATTTATGGTCAATATATACAACACATACAACTTTTCTTGGTAAATTTGGAATGTGTCCAAAAAAATAAATGTTATATGAAAATCCCTTACTAAATTGGTAACATTTGATTTATAAGAGACATACAAAATTAATATCAAATAAAAATTAAATTTTACTAAATTGTGAATTTTTATCATATAACTATTCAACAGGTCAGTATGTACACCACAAAAATTAATAGAGTTGCAAATATTGGATAATTCTCTTAGAATTAAAAGTAAAACTAGTTATCTATTACATCAACCCTTATCATTATTCATATAAATTTAAACTTGAATTATATTAATTATTGTTTTAATATAAATATATTAAAAAAATTAATCACTTTTATCATAACATAAATGAATTACTTATAACATTTTATCACCCTTTTATTAACAATTCATTGTAAAAATCATGTTTGAGTAAATAACTACTTCATTTTCACGTATGTTTTAGTATTGTAATTTCATTCCTTTTAACGTCATCTTTTCCATAATATACTGAATTTTAACCATGATTTAAATATCATATGTATTCATTATATATATATTTATAATGATCCATAAATATTACTGATATAAAAATAAATCACATCATTCGAGGAGATGACATGCTATAGATAAACATAAATGTTGTTTCCATTTTCATGATGTATGAATCCAAGGAATTAAACAAAATAATTAAAATTTATAGAATAATATTTTTATCATATATATTCATTAAATATATCCTCTTTACCATCAATTAATATATAAAATGAAAAATCTATCACATTGTTTCATTGAGGTAGTAGTCCATGCATACACATGAGTGAGGATATTGTTTTCGAACAGAATAGTAGGTTATAAAGTTTATGTAATATTATTATTAAAAGAGATTAATTATTTCATATATATAATTTAATTATTATAAATACATCATTATATCCATCCACTAGTAGTGGTTATAGAAAACGTATTACATTGATTCATGAAGTGGTTTTCCTCTGTACACACGGTCACCAATTTTGTTTCCCAATTGACATAAAAGGAGATGGATATAGGTTACCCAAAAAACATAATAAAATTTAAGTATATTAGTGATGTTTAATATTTTTTATGATAATATTTTAATATTATTTTAATGATATTGAATAAGAAAATAATTTAAAATTTTGGGTTTATAAAGATACTTATTTATCAGAGAACCGTCCTTAGTTAACATGGAAAGCCTTATTAGTAGGGTTTACTGATAAAATTAAGGACTTTATGATGTTAAATAGGATGTAAAGAAGAAATTTGAATAGGTATTTTCATATGTAAAGGGATAATAGAGTGTGTATAGTAGGGGATATGTGATTTCATTTTATAAGTGGGAAATGTAACTACATTGAAATAGCACTGAATGTCCCAAAAAATTAATAGTAATTCCCAAAAAATGCTTCCTAATGACTATATAATAGATGTTATTATAATATAAATATTAAATATGGTCATAAAATAGTATTTTGACATGTTTTATTTGAAAAAAACCATTATCATTTGGTTTAACTGCATTGTAATCACGTTTTATTCTTAACCTATATAATTAATTTTTTTTTTAACTTTTCATTAAGACAAAAAAAATGATAAACTTATTAACAATAATTAGTTATTCAGTATAAACATGTGAAATATATTTTTTACAAAATTAACACATTTTAGTAGTATAATATAATTTAAAACTATATTAGAAGATCCAATCAAAAACTGGATTTACACAAGAAATGTTTCTTTAGGTATAAAAGTTTTTTATAAAAGATAAACATAAAATTCATTCCAATTCCCTAAATTGGATCATTGATTTTATAATTTAAATTATTTCACTTTTAAAACTATTTTTTATTGTGAATTATCTTTTTAAATACATTAAATTGATATTTGGTTTGCAATAATATTCAGTATTTGTCCCTATTCATTGAAAATTAAATTTTTTTAGAGAATTCTCAATAATCATCCAATGATAATTCTAACATGATTATTTCAAATATTAAAATCAATTTTAAGAATAACTTTTTATTTTTTTAATTTTTTTTAAATAAATATATATATTGCGACAAAAACATTTTTTTGGAAAAATAATTTTTTTTCAAAATAAACTATATATTTATTCTTATCCATTGAATATAAATATATTAGAAGAATGAAAAAAATTATATAATATATATATATATATATATATTTCATAATAATCATTCATAATATTGAATAATTTGTGTTCATAATATAAAAAAACTTTGTAACATTAAACTAAATTTTCAAAAATACATTTCTTTCGCACCCAAATGATTTTATTATTTTCATTTCCCAACAATTGATAAAATGAATATATTTTATTAAATTTTAGTCCATATAATTTTCAAATTTTATTTATTCTTGTTTGTAGCCCCCAATTTAATGTATATGTTATAATATTCAGTTTTCTATTATAAAATAAATAGTATATTGTGGTTCACTAGAAGTCTGTGTTCTCTGTAATTAACAACATTAAAGAAATTAAATTTATATGAAAATATTATCTCATAAAATCATGGGTTGTAACATTATCATCCCCATTTAATGAACTATTTCATTTCAATTTTCTCTTATTCTCAGTGGGATAGAAATTTGAAAATTCCATCATGGGAAAACCACATCGTAAAAAGTCGCAACAAAATATCCGCTTCAAAATGACGGAAAAATCGTTTGAGTGTGTGGTCTAGAAAAAAAATAACATGGATTATAAATAAGTGATCATTGGTGGGAAATGGAAATGTTTAAATATAAGATAAAAATAACACCCACATAAAAATATATACTATTTAAAAACATGTTCAGGAGAACGTTAATGATCAAAATGTCCTAAATTTGTGATGGTTAAAAAGGAAATGAATTCATCAGAAATAAAGGTGAATGTATCACTTTTATATTTCAAGGTACTTTTTCGTAATGTTGTAAATTTTTTATGTAATGATGTAATTACATTATTTCACTACAATCGATAAAAAGAATATCCTTATTTTGTTTTTCTACCATGAATATCCATTAAATATATTAATCTATGAAATGAATATTCAAGATGATTTGTTTTCATTCCTGCATAATAGAAATGGAATTTTGATGGATAATAAGTTATATAAAAGGATGTAAAATTTTCCCTCAAGTAATTAAAAATTTAAAAAAACAATAATGGTTCACACATGTTATCAAATATGGATAAATACAAATCATTATGTTTTAAAAACTCAACAATAACACCCAATGTTCAAATTAACCGAGTCAAAAATAGATAACCTTATAGTTCCTAAAAAATAATTCAAACCAAAATTTAATCCCAATGATTGGAATTATTTTATATCACTTTATTCTAGGATAAACATAATATTTATCATTAAATAATTTTAATCACTCATAATGTATCTTACAAAAAATTAAATACACTTTTTATTTTTGAAAATAAATTCATATATACTTCCAAATTAGAATTATCCTTTTGTTCCACAAATAATCTAATTTTGTAAAAGATAATTCCATCAGAATCTTGGATTCATGCTTCCCATGATAGATGATCGATGGTTGATTTAAAATATCAAATGTGATTTCATTATTCCATAATCAATGTAGAGAGAAATAATTCATGCTCAGATTCACATCAACATTCACTAAAGGGTGATCAATAAGATTCTAATAGGTATCCTTCATAAAAACTTTATTGTATAATTCCCAACACTAGAGTGGAGGATAATCATTCACTACTTGTAATGATTCACTTTAGAATTTATGATCTTATAAAGATTCTCTTTTTCCATTGACATCAATGTTTATTGTGGATTATTATACACATTATCCTATGTATTAGGGAATTGATTCAAATAATTCTCATGCATATTAAATATATAACATTTATTAGTAGGTTTTTTATTCTGTTGAACCTGTTCTTATTTACATTAATTTACTATTACTCTTAACATTAATTCGATATCCTTTTTCTCAATGGTCTGATATCCCACACCTAAAATATTTTCTTTTAATTTTCATTAATTCACCATAATATTTCATTGTAAACTTTTGGAAGTTATCTGTTTGAGGCTTCTTCTTTTGAATATATTAAATATAGATGGATCATCCAATAAAATCCATTTTACTATTCTTATCACAATAACCATGAGCCTTTTCAGCTTCCATTTCGAATTTCATGGAAAATAAATAGATTTATTTTTTCTTCCATTGTCTTATAAGGATAATTATTTTTGAAAACATGGTTTCATACTTCTATTGACTTCAACAATTTTCTATTCATTTTTTATGATTAATCCTAATCCAGACATTATAGTTCTTGTAAAATTTTCTTCATAGGAACCAATTATCACATCATCCAACCACTTAAACAAAAGTAATTACATGTCCATTTTTTTCAAATAAGAGGGGAGTACTTGCTAAAATATATTATCATAATATATTCCAATTATAGGGAATCATTTTCTTCATGTTTCCTTTTATTCTTAAAATTATTCCATTATTGATATTCTTTTCCTTCCAATCAATTAGTGGATATGACAAATATTTCATGGTATGAGAACCGATGAATGAGAGATATCTTTTCCATCACATTTATCTATTTCTCAAAAGCATTTGGACCATAATTTTTATAAAACGAGGGTGTACATTGTGACATAAAATATTCAACGTGTTGTTTCTCCTTGGTAAATTATGATGTCCAACATGACCCATTTTACCACATATAACATCAGATAGTTGAGTGACCATCGTCACAAAATATTTCATCCCATATTATAATAAAAAAAATTCTAATATGTTTGTTTGATTCAATTACCATTACATTGGTTTTTTATAAGATTCCTTCATCTTCCTTCCATTAAATAAAACCAAAAGTAATTGTTCGAGAAAAAATAGTCATAGTGGGATAAAACATAATCAAGAATGATAATTTATATGATTTATAAATCATAAAACATTATTTTCAATCTATGAATCCATTATTAATATCCATGATTATTCATTTTCATGATCTATTGAAATAATTCTTGATGGTATGTAATCATTTAGTGAATTTAAAAAATGCATCCCCCAAGATTGGTAAATTAGTTTTGCAGCCACATTGTTGTTGATCACCAAAAAATGATCGAGTTAGTGCCCAATTTAATCATTTTTGAGTCATTACCCCTAGATAAAACTATTCCAAAACCATATCCCCCATTATAATGAATAATGATATGCAATTTCATGGATACCACTAGCATTATGCATCATCAAAATTCTACAATATTCCCTTATTGTTAGACTTATTTATAGACATATCACTAAGGTTATCACTAGTTTTTTATCTTCTAAATTTCAATGGATAATTAATATTATCATTTAATAACAACTACAATGATAAATACCATTCCTATATAAATATTAAATATTTTTATGGAAGTTTTTAATACATCTAAAAAATACATGCATGATGATTGTAAAGGATTAGTGTATTTGGAGACTAGATACTAAATCATTTAATTTAATGAATTATTTTAGAAATACCCTAAATATATTATGATATTGTATGCTTCTTTGAAATACCATTGTAAAAAAAATCTTTTATATAGGGGAATGGAATCATAAGAAATTTGGGATAATATTCTTAGTAATGGTAAATAATGGAAATATCAATGATCTCATAGGATAAAATGAGCATAAGGGTATAATTACATGAGCATAACATTAAATAACCACACCATATATACAAAATATCATAATTTTGATTTCAAGAATTAATATTGGATATTCATAATAATTTAATCATAATAGAATTAATGAAAACAATCCATTAGAGTATAACATTGTCATTTGAAAATGATTTATGGTATACATAAGCAAAGAAATCATATGTCAATAATATCCACCAAGACATTTGATTAGAAAATAAATGAGGAAAATATTAATTGTTAATACATATAATATTCATTTTCTTTTTTATCCATAAACACCATTTTAGTGCATTTTACACTTTGAACATCATTTCACATTATGATTGTAATACCTCCTTAAAATGCACTATTATGTGGTACATTTTTTAACATTATTTAAAGTACCTAATGATTAATCTGATTTTAAGGAATATAATTATCCATATTTTAATTTCATATTTTGGTAAATTTATCTACACTTCAATATGAACATGTTTCATTCAGGGATCAATGGAGAATTCATGGAAGAAGATGGGGATATTTTGTGATGAAAGAAAGCAATTTTAGAGAAGGCAGATTGGACACCATCCCACTGATGAGAATGTGGGACCCACATTACTAACCCAATGAAGCCCAAATTTTGTGGGTGGATATAATACATATAGAGAAACAAAGCATTCATCAGGAGCCAGTGCTAATTCTTTCTCCATTGTAGTCATTTAGGCAACTCAAGTTGGAGATAAAATTATGGGCCAGATTCTGCGGCCCAGAAAAACATCCCACTAATATAATCATATCTCTGAATCCAAAATTCAAAATTATCGAAAATTTTACAGTCAATTAGGAGACATATGGGGATCCATTTATTCTTCTATGACCCAATCTGATTTGGAAATATAAAAGGTCTTCCAATCACGTTTGTTCATTGGATGAAAGTTGGTTTCCACCTCGGGTCAAGGGTGGAAAATCAACTCTCCCTCAACTTTCAACCCACCTATGGCCTACCACAATTAATTGAGAAGACTTGGACTATTGGAGGATCTACCCAAGGCTTCAAAAATTATTATTTAAGGTAGTGTTGGTGGAGTAGTGGATAATCTTTGGTGTTTGGTTTCATTGTAGTGTTATGATGCCGCTTTGTGTTTGTAATCGCATTTCTTTCTCATGTAAGTTGTTTAATTCACCTTAGTTTCTTAATAAAAGTTATTCTTTTACTCTTATTCTGTTCTTCCACTTATCACGTTGATACCTTTGGTTCAAGGTGTGAATTTATTCACACCATAATTTGTGATATTTATCACACAACGGAGGAGTGATCGATTTTTTTGTTGTTTTTACTTCTTCAATTCCACCCTTGTAAGTCTACTTCCCGCATCCGTTGAAAACATGTCATCAATGGAGGGCTAACACACTTATGGGTTGATCCAAGGGAGTATAAAGGGGATGTATTAGATGTTATTTATCACCCCATTAATGTATAATCACTTCTTTAATTGAGATTATTATTTCATGATTTTTAAACTTCATCGTCCTTGTTGAATTTAAGGCCACACACTTCATGTGCTAATACGAACCTTCACCTTGAAGTGCTCAAAATTTTGATCCTTCAAGTGTATAGGTGATTAGTATTAAATGGTTTAGGTATTAAACCAGTAATTGATGATGTTATTTTATCTTCTTAAATGAATCCATCTCAATTATAAGAAATTGAAATCATTAAAAAACGAATTCATCCAATCCACCTCAAGCGATAACCTAGGATCAAATCATTAATTTAATTTGAATTAAATTAAATATTTTAGTGATCCTTTAAAACCATCTTAAATCAACCTAAGTTGGCCACTTATTAGCCAAAAACAATCTATAGAATGCACGTGTCTATAGGTACTTCTTAGGTCTCTGAGGATTCGACAACCTGAACTAGACTACAAGGACCGTCCTACCTTCTTCTTTTGGGTAAATTTGAGCATGAATCAAATTTGGGCACCATTTTTGGGGACCTAAGTAAGTTATCTTAGACACTATCATTCTTTTTTTAATTCTACTTCTCTTTTCTCACCACTCCCTCCTATGGAAATCAATTTTGAACAAGTCCAAATATGGGAAACCTATCCTTACTTTGATCACCCAACCCCATGTATGATGTACAATGACCATCCAAATTCCTACTTGTGGGATCATCAGTAACCTACTAAACCAAAATGTTTTTATTCATATGATCCACAATACATTCCAACCTATTATGAGTTCCAATCCCAACAAGGCCAATCAGAACATCCTTCTATGGAATTCCAACAACTTAATTATCCTCTTGGAATAGACCATATGTCCCAACAACTTGACCATCTTTATCCATATCCATTAATTGAGAAATTGTGTCAACAAATGGATAGAATTACTTTTGAAGTTTCATCCTTGAGAGTAGAGCTACAAATCATGAAAACATTTATGGAACCCATTCCCAGTCAGTTTGTCCATTTCTCATCATTCATAGAGGAATCTTGTAACACAAAAACATCTTATGAAAGTGCTAAAGAAATTTACCTTGAACCTAGGATAACTAAAGAGAATGAAGTAATTGTTGAAGGGTCTTTAAATCAAGATGAAAAAGATTTTTTGTATTCAAAAGAGGAGAATTTTACATCATGGATTGAGTCTCTTAAGTATAACCCCATTGATGATTTTTCAAAAACACAAATCAGTGAAACATTGGGATAAATCACAAACTTTGAGTCCATACCCATTCCTAACAATGACCTTTCCAATTTAGTGGTTAAATCTTCTATTCAAAAGGAACCAATTTTGTTGAGAAATTTTGAAAATGAAATTGAGTGTGATTGAAAGTTCAAACCTATGTCTAAATTTCCTATCCAAACCGAGCTCAAAATTAGTGTTCTTCCTTCCTCTATCAAATATCACTTCATAGTGTATAAAAATGAACTTTCTGATGGAATTAATTCTTCTCTTGAAACCAAAAATGTTGTAACGATCATTGGTGTCTTAGGAAATACTACATATGAAACTAGATCAACCATTTCTAATATTCCTTGGATTTCACCACTCATTTTAGAACATAGGTTTGTGCATGAAAGAAATTATAAAAATAGAATGAATCTCAACCTAGTAGAAGTGGTGAAACATGTGGTCCTTAAAATGTTGAAAGTTGGTATTGGGTAAGTTGTAGGTTTCAAGTCGGGCTAAAGACGTTAAACAAAGTGTTGCATGGGAGACAACCCATGGTTTTCAAGTTTCCAATCATTTTGTTGTTTTAATCAAATTTATATTTTAAATAGGATTAATGAGTCATTTTGATATTTATAAATAAAAATAAATAAATTGTTAACCTGTTCTTATATAATGAGTATAGATGGGTACGAAAGGGGAGCCCCATATTCATCCATGTCACGTGGTGTGATCCTTGAGTAATACCTTGCCCAGAAATTTATAAAGAAGACAATGTATCATCAGTTTGATTTATTTTATTTTTATGAGTTTGTTGGTTAAAATAAAAATAAATAAATAAATAATAATATAATAATAATAAAAGGCCACATCATAGGTCATGGGGAAAACCCCATCACAACCGGAGAATCCTCAGGGATTCGAACCCGGAACCAAAGGGAGACAGGGGCACGCACTTACCACTGACCTACGGCTTTTTGTGCTTCCTTATTATATAATTTTTATATATATACTTATATTTTACTTTATTTATTATATATAAATATATATATATATATTTGTTTTGTTTTGTTTGTTTGTTTTTTTCTTTTTTGTTTTTTATACTAGGGAACTCTCAAGTGACATGGATATCAAAAGACTAAATTGGAGCAGCAATAATTTCAACTTCAACCACCCGGCGACTTCATTCCATGATCCTCATTTTTAATTTCCTTTTTGAACTTTCATTCTCTACCTCTACCCCCTTCTAAATTTTCTTTTCATTAAACACTGAGGAAAGTGTTATTTTAAGTTGGGGGGAGATAAAATAAAAAATTCATTCATGTCAAAACAAAATGATGAATGATTAAAAAAATTGTTTAAATGGAAGGAAAAATTCCTTTAACTTTGAACATGGTAATACACATTGCACACTTTGAAACTGAATATCAAATAATTTATCATGCCCTGATTATGATTTTAATCCTTGTATAATTTCATGAGCATTGATTTTGGAAAGTGTGGCTGTCCAATGTGATATTTCATTGTTTATATTTTCATCCAAAAAAAAGATCGCAGTGCACGTCCTTTCGATAGTGGGATATTAGTTTATGTTCATGGGGTCCCCCAAATAAATAACATAGGTTTGGTGATCATTTTAGTTTTAATATGAGTATTAAATAAAAAAATAAAAAATAATAATAATAAATTTGCGTGTAGAGCAATGAAATGATATAATGTGTGGATTTTGGCACTTGGGGATCGTGACTCCATAGTTGTCTGGCCCAGAGTTAATAATTTTATCTCTATTTTTTTTAATTTGAATTTGTTTTTGACTGAGTGAACTTGAAATGATGCCCGAGTATGTGGGATTCACTTGGTGCCCTAAGGCATTTGATCCTGGGAGTCATCAGCAAAGTCTCGCTACAGGGGTTGACTCTTTTGAGTGGAATTTTAATTACCATGGCAAAATTGAAAAAAAATAATAATAATACAGTAAAAAAATTGAATACTCATATTAATATTGAAATGTGATTCCACCTAGCACTTCCATAATTTCCCCCTTGAATAAAGATGAACCCTCATGTCTATTTTATGCACAATACATCCTCATACTTAATTGATATTGGATGAAATATGGAAATTAATTTGAACAATGGAATGGGCTTGGGATTGAGATATGCTTATGAAACTATCCTGTATTAAAATATTTTTATGGGTTTCATGATTTTTTGGTATCTGGGTTTTTGGTGATCATTTTGTATTAAAATGCTTTTGGAAAAGGGAATTCAAATTTCATTTTTGATGAGATATATTTTGCTCGGGACTAGCAAAACTCAAGTTGGGGGTGTGATTAGCCACTAAATGAGGCTAATATTCATTGTTAATATATATAATATTCATTTTATTTGTTATTCATAAAAACTATTTTAGTGCATTCTACACTTTGAACATCATTTCACATTATGATTGTAATACCTTCTTAAAATGCACTATAATGTAGTACATTTTTTAACATCAATTAAAGTACCCAATGATTAATCTGATTTTAAGGAATGTAATTATCCATATTTTATTCTTATATTTTGGTAAGTTTATCTACACTTAAATATGAACATGTTTCATTTAGGGATCAAAGGAGAATTCAAGGATGAATATGGGGGTATTTTGTGATGAAAGAAAGCAATTTTAGAGAAGGCAAATTGGACACCATCCCACTTATTAGAATGTGGGACCCACATTAAAAACACAATGAAGCCCAAGTTTTGTGGTAGGCTATAAGACATATACAGAAACAAATAATTATTCAGGAGCCAATGCTAATTCGGCCTCCATTGTGGTTATTTAGGCGGACCAAGTTGGAGATAAAATCTAGGCCAGATTCTGCTGCCCAGAAAAACATCCCACTAATATAATCATATCTCCGAATCCAAAATTCCAAATTATCCAAAAATTTACAGATGGTTAGGAGACATCTGGGGATCCATTTACTTCTTCTATGGCCCACTCTGATTCGGCAATCTAGAAGGTCTTCCAAGCGCGTCTGTTAGGTGGATGAAAGCTGGCTTCCACCTCGGGTCAAGGGTGGAAAATCAAATCTCCCTCAACTTTCCACCCACCTATGGCCTACCACAATTAATTGAGAAGACTTGTACTATTGGAGGCTCGACCCAAGGCTTCAAAAATGAATATTTAAGGCAGTGGTGGTGGAGGAGTGGATAATCTTTGGTGCTTGGTTGCATTGTAGTGTTATGCTGCCACTTTGTGATTGTAATCGCATTTCTTTCTCATGTAAGTTGTTTAATTCACCTTAGTTTCTTAATAAAAGTTCTTCCTTTACTCTTATTTTTTTCTTCTGATTATCACTTTGATACCGTTGGTTCAAGGTGTGAATTTATTCACACCATAATTTGTGATATTTATCACACAACGGAGGAGTGATCGATTTTTGTTGTTGTTTTTACTTCTTCAATTCCACCCTTGTAAGTCCACTTCCCTCTTCCGTTGAAGACATGTCATAAATAGAGGGATAACCCACTTATGAGTTTATCCAAGGGAGTATAAAGGAGCTGTATTGGATGTTATTTATCACCCTATTAATGTATAATCACTTCTTTAATTGAGATTATTATTTGATGATTTTTAAACTCCATCGTCCTTGTTGAATTTAAGGCCACACACTTCATGTGCTAATACGAACCTTCACCTTGAAGTGCTCAAAACTTTGATCCTTCAAGTGTATAAGTGATTAGTATTAAAGGGTGTAGGCTTAAAACCAGTAAGTGATGATGTTTTTTTATCTTCTTAAATGAATCCATCTCAATTATAAGAAATTGAAATCATTAAAAAAGGAATCCATCGAATCCACCTCGACCGATAACCTAGGATCAACTCATTACCTTAATTTGAATTAATTTAAATCTGTTATTGATCCTTTAAAACCATCTTAAATCAACCTAATATGACCACTTCATAGCCAAAAACAATCCATAGAATGCACGTGTCTGTAGGTACTTCTTAGGTCTCTGAGGATTCGACAACCCAAACTTGACTACAAGGACTGTCCTACCTTCTTCTTTTGGGTAAATTTGAGCGTGAATCAAATTTTAGCGCCATTGCTGGGGAGTTAAGTAATCTATCTTAGACAATATCATACTTTTTTTAATTCTACTTCTCTTTTCTCACCTGTCACTCCTATGGAAGTCAATTTTGAACAAGTCCAAATATGGGAAACTTATCCCTACTTTGATCACCCAACCCCATGTATGATGTACAATGACCATCCTAATTCCTACATGTGGGATCATCAACAACCTACTGAACCAAAATGTTTTTATTCGTATGATCCAAAATACATTCCAACCTATTAGGAGTTCCAATCCCAACAAGGCCAATCAGAACATCCTCTGATGGAATTCCAACAACTTAATTATCCTCTTGGAATAGACCATATGTCCAAACACCTTGACCATCTTGATCCACATCCATTAATTGAGAAATTGTGTCAACAAATGGATATAATCACTTCTGAAGTTTCATCCTTGAGAGTATAACTACAAAGAATTGAAACACTTATAGAACCCATTCCCAGTGAGGTTTTCCATTCCTCATCATTCATAGAGGAATCTTGTTACACACAAACATCTTATGAAAGTGCTAAAGAAATTTCCCTTGAACCTAGGATACCTAAAGAGAATGAATTAATTGTTGAAGGGTCTTTAAATCAAGATGAAATTGATTTATTGCATTCAAAAGAGGAGAATTTGACATCATGGATTGAGTCTCCTAAGTATAACCCCATTGATGATTTTTCAAAAACACAAATCAGTGAAACATTGGGAGAAATCACAAACTTAGAGTCCATAACCATTCCTAACACTGACCTTTCCAATTTAGTGGTTAAATCCTCAATTCAAAAGGAACCAATTTTGTTGAGAAAATTTGAAAATGAAATTGGGTGTCATTCAAAGTGAAAACCTATGTCTGAATTTCATATCCAAACCGAGCTCAAAATTAGTGTTATTCCTTCCTCTATCAAATATCACTTCATAGTGTATAACCATGAACTTTCTGATGGAATTAATTCTTATATTGAAACCAAAAATGTTGGAAAGATCATTGATGTCTTAGGAAATACTCAGAGGAAACTAGATCAACCATTTCTAATATTCCTTGGTTTTCACCACTCATTTTAGAACATAGGATTGTGCAGGAAAAAAATTATAAAAATATAATGAATCTCAACCTAGTAGAAGTGGTGAAACATGTGGTCCATAAAATGTTCAAATTTGGTATTGGGTAATATGTAGGGTTCAAGTCGGGCTAAAGACGTTAAATAGAGCGCTGCATGGGAGGAAACCCATGGTTTTCAAGTTTCCAATCATTTTGTTGTTTTAATCAACTTTATATTTTAAATAGGATTAATGAGTCATTTTGATATTTAGAAATAAAAAAATAAATTGTTGACATGTTCTTCTATAATTAGTATGAATGGGTACGAAAGGGGAGCGCCATATTCATATGTGTCACGTGGTGTGATCCTCGAGTAATATCTTACCCAGAAATTTAAAAAGAAGACAATGTATCATCAGTTTGATTTATTTTATTTTTATGAGTTTGTTGGTTAAAATAAAAATAAATAAATAAATAAAAATATAATAATAATAAAAGTCCACATCGTAGGTTATGAGGCAAACCCCTTCACAACCGGCGAAGCCGTGGGGATTCGAACTTGGGACCGAAGGAAGGCAGGGGCGCGCACTTACCACTGACCTACGTCTTTTTGTGCTTCCTTATTCTATAATTTATATATATACTTATATTTTACTTTATTTATTATATATATATATATACATATATATTTTTTATGTTTTGTTTGTTTGTTTTCTTTCTTATTTCATTTTTATACTAGAGAACTCTGCAAGTGACATGGATATCAATGGACTAAATTGGAGCAGCAATAATTTCAACTTCAACCACCAGGTGACTACATTCTCTGATCCTCATTTTCATTTTAATTTTTGAACTTTCATTTTCTACATCTACCCCCTTCTAAATTTTATTTTCTATAAACACTGGGGAAAATGTTATTTTAAGTTTGTGGGGATATAAAATAAAAAATTCTTTCGTGTTAAAAAAATGATGAATGATTTAGGCGGCCAAAGTTGGAGATAAAATTCTGGGCCAGATTCTACGGCCCGAAAAAACATTCCACTAATATAATCATATATTCTAATCCACAATTCCAAATGAGCCCAAATTTTATAGGAGGTTATTAGACATCTAGGTCTCCATGTTCTTCTTCTATGTCCTACTCTAATTCAGCAATGTAGAAGGACTTCCATGTGCATATTTTTGGTGGATGAAAGTTGGATGCCACCTCGGGTCAAGGGTGGAAAATCAACTCTCCCTCAACTTTCCACCCACTTATGGCCTACCAAAATTAATTGAGAAGACTTGTAATTTTGGAGGATCTACCTAAGGCTTCAAAAATTCCTATTTAAGGCAGTGGTGGTGGAGTGGATAAACTGTGGTGCTTGGTTTCATTGTAGTTTTATCCTGCCGCTTTGTGTTTGTAATCGCATTTTCTTCTCATGTAAGTTGTTTAATTCACCTTAGTTTATTAATAAAAGTTCTTCCTTTACTCTTATTATGTTCTTATACTTATCACGTTGATACCGTTGGTTCAAGGTGTGAATTTATCCACGCTATACTTTGTGATATTTATCACACAACAGAGGAGTGATCAATTTTTGTTGTTGTTTTTACTTCTTCAATTCCACCCTTGCAAGTCTACTTCCCGCTTCCGTTGAAGACATGTCATCAATGGAGGGATAACCCACTTATGGGTCAATCCAAGGGAGTAGAAAGGGGCTGGATTGGATGTTATTTATCACCCCATTAATGTATAATCACTTCTTTAATTGAGATTATTATTTGATGATTTTTAAACTCCATCGTCCTTATTGAATTTAAGGCCACACACTTCATGTACTAATACGAACCTTCACCTTGAAGTGCTCAAAACATTGATCCTTTAAGTGTATAGGTGATTAGTATTAAAGGGTGTAGGCATTAAACCAGTAATTGATGATGCAGTTATATCTTCTTAAATGAATCCATCTCAATTATAAAAAAATTGAAATCATTAAAAAAGGAATTCATCCAATCCACCTCGAGTGATAACCTAGGATCAACTCATTACCTTAATTTTAATTAACTTAAACCTGTTAGTGATCCTTTAAAACCATCTTAAATCAACCTATGTTGTCCACTTCATATCCAAAAACAATCCATAGAATCCACGTGTCTGTAGGTACTTCTTAGGTCTTTGAGGATTCGACAACCCAAACTAGACTATAAGGACCGTCCTACCTTCTTATTTTGGGTAAATTTGAGCGTGAATCAAATTTTGGCACCGTTTCTGGGGTCCTAAGTAAGTTATTATAGACACTATCATCCTTTTTTTTTAATTCTACTTCTCTTTTCTCACCCCTCACTCATATGGAAGTCAATTTTGAACAACTCTAAATATGGGAAACCTATCCCTACTTTGATCACCCAACCCCATGTATGATGTACAATGACCATCCTAATTCCTACTTGTGGGATCATCAACAATCTACTAACCCAAAATGTTTTTATTCATATGATCCACAATACATTCTAGCCTATTATGAGTTCCAATCCCAACAAGTCCAATCAGAACATCCTCCCGTGGAATTCCAACAAGTTAATTATCCTCTTGGAATAGACCATATGTCCCAACAGCTTGATCATCTTGATCCACATATATTAATTGAGAAATTGTGTCAACAAATTGATATAATTACTTCTGAAGTTTCATCCTTGAGAGTATAACTACAAAGCATTGAAACAGTTATGGAACCCATTCCCAGTCAGGTTTTCAATTCCTTATCATTCATAGAGGAATCTTGTTACACACAAACATCTTATAAAAGTGAGAAAGAAATTTCCCGTGAACCTAGGATACCTGAATAGAATGAAGTAATTGTTGAAGGGTCTTTAAATCAAGATGAAATTGATTTTTTCATTCAAAAGAGTAGAATTTGACATCATGGATTGAGTCTCCTAAGTATAACCCCATTGATGATTTTTCAAAAACACAAATCAGTGAAACATTGGGAGAAATCACAAACTTTGAGTCAATACCCATTCCTAACACTGACCTTTCCAATTTAGTGGTTAAATCTTCTATTCAAAAGGAACCAATTTTTTTGAGAAATTTTGAAATTGAAACAGAGTGTGATTCAAATTGCAAACCTGTGTCTGAATTTCCTATCCAAATCGAGCTCAAAATTAGTGTTCTTCCTTCCTCTATCAAATATCACTTCATAGTGTATAACCATGAATGTTCTAATGGAATTCATTCTTCTCTTGAAACCAAAAAAGTTTGAATGGTCATTGATGTCTTAGGAAATACTACAAAAGAAACTAGATCAACCATTTCTAATATTCCTTGGATTTCACCACTCATTTTTGAACATAGGTTTGTGCATGAAAAAAATTCTAAAAATATAATGAATCTCAACCTAGTAGAAGTGGTGAAACATGTGGTCCTTAAAATGTTTAAAGTTGGTATTGGGTAAGATGTAGGGTTCAAGTCGGGCTAAAGATGTTAAACAAAGCGCTGCATGGGAGGCAACCCATGGTTTTCAAGTTTCCAATGATTTTGTTGTTTTAATCAACTTTATATTTTAAATAGGATTAACGAGTCATTTTGATATTTAGAAATAAAAAAACAAATTTTTGACCTGTTCTTCTATAATGAGTATGGATGGGTATGAAATGGGAGCGCCATATTCATCTGTGTCACGTGGTGTGATCCTTGAGTAGTACCTTACACAGAAATTTAAAAACAAGACAATATATCATCAGTTTGATTTATTTTATTTTTATGAGTTTGTTGGTTAAAATAGAAATACAAAAAAATAAATAAAAATATAATAATAAAAAAAAGGCCACATCGTAGGTCATGGGGCAAACCCCGTCACAACAGGCGAAGCCGTGGGGATTCGAACCCGGGACCGAAGGGAGACAGGGGCGCACACTTACCACTGACCTACATATTTTTGTGCTTCCTTATTCTATAATTTTTATATATATACTTATATTTTACTATATTTATTATATATATATATATATATATTTTCCTTTTTTCATTTTTATACTAGGGAACTCTGCAAGTGACATGGATATCAAATGACTAAATTGGAGAAGCAATAATTTCAACTTCAACCGCCATGTGACTTCATTCCATGATCCTCATTTTCAATTTCCTTTTTGAACTTTCATTCTCTACCTCTACCCCCTTCTAAATTTTCTTTACTTTAAACACTGGGGACAGTGTTATTTTAAGTTGGGGGGAGATAAAATAAAAAATGCTTTATTGTCAAAAAAATGATGAATGATTTGAAAAAAAAATTGTAAATGGAAGGAAAAATTCCTTCAACTTTGAACATAGTAATACACATTGCATTTTTTGAAACTTAATATCAAATTATTTATCATGCCCCGATTCTGATTTTAATCCTTGTATAATTTCATGAGCATTTATTTTGGAATGTGTGGTTGTCCAATGTGATATTTTATTGTTTATATTTTCATCCAAAAAAAGATCACAATGCACGTCCTTTGGATAGTGGGGTATTAGTTTATGTTCATGGGGTCCCCCAAATAAATAGCATAGGTTTGGTGATCATTTTAGTTTTAATATGAGTATTAAATAAAAAAATAAAAAATAATAATAATAAATTTGCGCGTAGAGCAATGAAATGACCTAATGTGTGGCTTTCGGCACTTGGGGATCATGACTCCATAGTTGTCTGGCCCAGTGTTAGTAATTGTATCTCTATTTTTTGTAATTTGAATTTGTTTTGGACTGATTTAACTCGAGATGATGCCCGAGTATGTGGGCTTCACATGGTTCCCTAAGGCCTTTGAGCCTGGGAGTCATCGGCAAAGCCTCGCTACAGGGGTTGACTGTTTTGAGTGCAATTTCAATTACCATGGAAAAAGTGGAAGAAAACAAAAAAAATAATAATACAATAAAAAATTGAATACTCGTCTTAATATTGAAATATGATTCCACCTATTGCTTCCGTAATTTCCCCCTTGATCAAAGATAAACCCTCATGTCTATTGTGATGCACAACACATCCTCATACTTAATTGATATTGGATGAAATATGGCAATGAATTTGAACAAAGGAATGGGCTTGGGATTGGGATCTGCTTATGAAACTATCTTGTATTAAAATATTTTTATGGGTTTCATGATTGTTCAGTATAAGGGTTTTTGGTGATCATTTTGTATTAAAATTTTTTTGGAAAAGGGAATTCGAATTTCATTTTTAATGAGATATATTTTGCTCGGGACAAGAAAAACTAAAGTTGGGGGGTGTGATTAGCCACTAAATGAGGCTAATATTCATTGTTAATATATATAATATTCATGTTCTTTATTATTCATAAACACCATTTTAGTGCATTTTACATTTGGAAATCATTTCACCTTATGATTGTAATACCTTCTTAAAATGCACTATTATGTGGTACATTTTTTAACATCATTTAAAGTACCCAATGATTCATATGATTTTAAGGAATGTAGTTATCCATATTTTAATTTTATATTTTGGTAAATGTATCTACACATTCAATATGAACATTTTTTATTCAGAGATCAATGGAAAATTTGTGGAAGAAGATGGGGATATTTTGTGATGAAAGGAAGAAATTTTAGAGAAGGCATATTGGACACCATCCCACTGATGAGAATGTGGGACCCACATTACAAACCCAATGAAGCCCAAATAATTTGGGAGGATATAATACATATAGAGAAAGAAATAATTCTTCAGGATCCAGTGCTAATTTGGCTTCCATTTTGGTCATTTAGTCATCCCAATTTGGATATAAAATTCTGAGCCAGATTCTGTGGCCCAGAAAAACATCCCACTAATATAATCATTTCTCATAATACACAATTACAAATGATCTAAACATTTACAGGCGGTTAGGATACATCTGGTTCTCCATTTTCTTCTTCTATGGCCCACTCTGAATTGTCAATCTAGAAGGTTTTCCAATCACGTCTGTTCGGTGGATGAAAGTTGGCTGCCACCTCGGGTCAAGGGTGGGAAATCAACTCTCCCTCAACTTTCGACCCACCTATGGCCTACCACAATTAATTGAGAAGACTTATACTATTGGAGGCTCAACCCAAGGATTCAAAAATGTCTATTTAAGGTAGTGGTGGTGGAGGAGTGGATAATCTTTCATGCTTGGTTTCATTGTAGTATTATGTTGCTGCTTTGTGTTTGTAATCACATTTCTTTCTCATGTAAGTTATTTAATTCACCTTAGTTTCTTAATAAAAGTTCTTCCTTTACTCTTATTATATTCTTATACTTATCACGTTGATACCTTTGGTTCAAGGTGTGAATTTATTCACACTATAATTTGTGATATTTATCACACAACGGAGGAGTGATCTATATTTGTTGTTGTTTTTACTTCTTCAATTCCACTCTTGTAATTCTACTTCCCGCTTCCGTTGAAGACATGTCATCCATGGAGGGATAACCCACTTATGGGTTGATCCAAGGGAGTAGAAAGGGGATGGATTGGATGTTATTTATCACCCCATTAATTTATTATCACTTCTTTAATTGAGATTTTTATTTGATGATTTTAAACTCCATCATCCTTGTTGAATTTAAGGCCACACACTTCATGTGCTAATACGAACCTTCACCTTGAAGTGCTAAAAACATTGATCCTTAAACTGTATAGGTGATTAGTATTAAAGGGTTTAGTCATTAAACTAGTAAGTGATGATGTTGTTTTATCTTCTTAAATGAATCCATCTCAATTATAAGAAATTGAAATCATTAAAAAAGGAATTCATCCAATACACCTCAAGTGATAACCTAGGATCAAATCATTTCCTCAATTTGAATTAACTTAAATATGTTAGTGATACTTTAAATCCATCTTAAATCAACCTAAGATTTCCACTTCACAGCCAAAAATAATCCATAGAATTCACATGTCTTTAGGTACTTCTTAGGTCTCTGAGGATTCGACAACCCAAACTAGACTACAAGGACCATCCTACCTTCTTCTTTTTGGTAAATTTGACCGTGAATCAAATTTTTGTGCCATTTACAGAGACCTAAGTAATTTTTCTTTGACACTATCATCATTTTTTTAATTCTACTTCTCTTTTCTCACCCCTCACTCATATGGAAGTCAATTTTGAACAATTCCAAATATGGAAAACCTTTCCCTACTTTGATCACTCAACCCCATGTATGATGTACAATGACCATCCTAATTCCTACTTGTGGGATCATCAACAACCTTCTTAACCAAAATGTTTTTATTCATATGATCCACAATACATTACAACCTATTATGAGTTCTCATCCCAACAAGGCCAATAAAAACATCCTCATGTGGAATTCCAACAACTTAATTATCCTATTAGAATAGACCATATGTCCCAAAACCTTGACCATCTGAATCCAAATCCATTAATTGAGAAATTGTGTCAACAAATGGATAGACTTACTTCTGAAGTTTCATCCTTGAGATTCTAACAACAAATCATTGAACAGTTATGGAACCTATTCCCAGTCAGGTTTTCCATTCCTCGTCATTCATAGAGGAATCTTGTTACACACAAACATATAATGAAAGGGCTAAAGAAATTTACCTTAAAACTAGGATACCTGAAGAGAATGAAGTAAATGTTGAAGGTTCTTTAAATCAAGATGAAATTGATTTTTTGGATTCAAAAGAGGAGAATTTGACATCATGGATTGATTCTCCTAAGTATAACCCCATTTATGATTTTTCAAAAACACAAATCAGTGAAACATTGGGAGAAATCACAAATATTGAGTCCATACCCATTCCTAACACTGACCTTTCCAATTTAGTGGTTAAATCTTATATTCAAAAGGAACCAATTTTGTTGAGAAATTTTGAAAATGAAACTGAGTGTGATTCAAAGTGCAAACCTATGTCTGAATTTTTTATCCAAACCGAGCTCAAAATTATTATTCTTCCTTACTCTATAAAATATCACTTCATAGTTTATAACCATTAACTTTCTGATGGAATTCATTCTTCTCTTGAAACCAAAAAATTTGGAATGATCATTGATGTCTTAGGAAATACTACAGAGGAAACAAGATCAACTATTTCTAATATTCCTTGGATTTCACCACTAATTTTAGAACATAGGTTTGTGCATGAAAAAAATTATAAAAATTGAATGAATCTCAACCTAGTAGATGTGGTGAAAAATGTGGTCCTTAAAATTTTGAAAGTTGGTATTGGGTAAGTTGTAGGGTTCAATTCGGGATAATGATGTTAAACAAAGCGTTGCATGGGAGGCAACCCATGGTTTTCAAGTATCCAATAATTTTGTTGTTTTAATCAACTTTATATTTTAAATAGGATTAATGAGTCATTTTGATATTTAGAAATAAAAAAAAATAAATTGTTGACCTGTTCTTATATAATGAGTATGGATGGGTACGAAAGGGGAGCGTCATATTCATCCGTGTCACGTGGTGTGATCCTTGAGTAATACCTTACCCAGAAATTTTAAAAAGAAAAGAATGTATCATCAGTTTGATTTATTTTATTTTTATGAGTTTTATGGTTAAAATAAAAATACAAAAAAATAAATAAAAATATAGTAATAATAAAAAAGGCCTCATCGTAGGTCATGGGGCAAACCCCATCACAATCGGTGAAGCCACGGGGATTCGAACCCGGGACTGAAGGGAGACAGGGACGTGCACTTACCACTGACCTACGGCTTTTTGTGCTTCCTTATTCTATAATTTTTATATATATACTTATATTTTACTTTATTTATTATATATATATATATATATTGTTTTGTTTTGTTTGTTTTTTTTTATTTTTTTCCTTTTTATACTAGGGAACTCTGCAAGTGACATGCATATCAAAGGACTAAATTAAAGCAGCAATAATTTCAACTTCAACCACCAGGTGACTTCATTCCATGATCGTCATTTCCAATTTCCTTTTTGAACTTTCATTCTCTACCTCTACCCCCTTCTAAATTTTATTTTCTTTAAACACTGGGGATAGTGTTATTTTAAGTTGGGGGGGATAAAATAAAAAATTCTTTCGTGTCAAAAAAAATGATGAATGATTTGAAAAAAAAAATGTGTAAATGGAAGGGAAAATTCCTTTAACTTTGAACATGGTAATTCAAATTATACACTTTGAAACTGAATATCAAATAATTTAGAATGCCACGATTCTGATTTTAATCCTTTTATAATTTCATGAGCATTGATTTTGGAAAGTGTGGTTGTCCAATGTCATATTTTATTGTTTATATTTTCATCCAAAAAAAAGATCACAATGCACGTCCTTTGGATAGTGGGGTATTAGTTTAAGTTAATCGGGTCCCCCAAATAAATAGCATAGTTTTGGTGATCATTTTAGTTTTAATATGATTATTCAATAAAAAAATTAAAAAAAATTAAAAAATTTGCGCGTAGAGAAATGAAATGACCTAATGATTGGCTTTCGGCACTTGGGGATCGTGACTCCATAGTTTTTTGGCCCAGAGTTAGTAATTTTATCTCTATTTTTGGTAATTTGAATTTGTTTTTGACTGAGTTAACTCGAGATGATTCCCAAGTATGTGGGCTTCACTTGGTGCCCTAAGGCCTTTGAGCCTGGGATCCATCGGCAAAGTCTCGCTACAGGGGTTGACTCTTGAGTGCAATTTCAATTACCATGGAAAAATTGAAAAAACAAACAAAAAAATAATAAATAATAATAATTCAATAAAAAAATTGAATACTCATCTTAATATTGAAATGTGATTCCACCTAGCGCTTCTGTAATTTCCCCCTTGAATAAAGATGAACCCCCATGTCTATTGTGATGCACAACACATCCTCATACTTAATTGATATTGGATGAAATATGGCAATGAATTTGAACAAAGGAATGGGCTTGGGATTGGGATCTTCTTATGAAACTATCTTGTATTAAAATATTTTTATGGGTTTCCTGATTGTTTGGTATAAGGGTTTTTGGTGATCATTTTGTATTAAAATGTTTTTGGAAAAGGGAATTCGAATTTCGTTTTTGATGAGATATATTTTGATCGGGACTAGAAAAACTCAAGCTGGGGGGTGTGATTAGCCACTAAATGAGGCTAATATTTATTTTTAATATATATAATATTCATGTTATTTTTTATTCATAAACATCATTTTAGTGCATTTTACACTTTGAACATCATTTCACATTATGATTGTAATGCCTTCTTAAAATGCACTATTATGTGGTACATTTTTTAACATCATTTAAAGTACCCAATGATTCATCTGATTTTAATGAATGTAATTATCCATATTTTAATTTTATATTTTTTTAAATTGATCTACACATTAAATATGAACATGTTTCATTTTGTGATCAGTGGAGAATTCATGGAAGAAGATGGGGATATTTTGTGATGAAAGGAAGCAATTTTAGAGAAGGCAGATTGGACACCATCCCACTGATGAGAATGTGGGACCCAAATTACAAACCCAATGAAGCCCAAATTTTTTGGGAGGATATAACACATATAGAGAAACAAGTCATTATTCAGGAGATAGTGCTAATTCTACCTCCATTGTGGTCATTTAGGCGGCCCAAATAGGAGATAAAATTCTGGGCCAGATTCTGTGGCCTAGAAAAACATCCCACTAATATAATAATATCTTTGAGTCCACAATTCCAAATGAGCTCACATTTTACAGCTCTGTGGTCATTTTTCGGCAATCTAGAAGGTCTTCCAAGCACGTCTGTTTGGTGGATGAATGTTGGCTGCCACCTCGGGTCAAGGGTGGAAAATAAACTCTCCCTCAACTTTCCACCCACCTATGGCCTACCACAATTAATTGAGAAGACTT
Source organism: Viscum album (assembly GCA_963277665.1). Classification (NCBI taxonomy): domain Eukaryota; kingdom Viridiplantae; phylum Streptophyta; class Magnoliopsida; order Santalales; family Viscaceae; genus Viscum; species Viscum album. Next base: position 685,486,090 of record OY728129.1, on the reverse strand, counting down.
GGACTATTGGAGGCTCAAACAAGGCTTCAAAAATTCCTATTTAAGGCAGTGGTGGTGGAGGAGTGGATAATATTTGGAGCTTGGTTTCATTGTAGTGTTATGTTGCCGCTTTGTGTTTGTAATCGCATTTCTTTCTCATGTAAGTTGTTTAATTCACCTTAGTTTCTTAGTAAATGTTATTCCTTTAATCTTATTCTATTATTCTACTTATCACTTTGATACCATTGGTTCAAGGTGTGAATTTATTCACACCATACTTGGTGATATTTATCACACAACGGAGGAGTGATTGATTTTTATTTTTGTTTTTACTTCTTCAATTCCACCCTTGTAATTCTACTTCCCGCTTCCATTGAAGACATGTCATCGATGGAGGGATAACCCACTTATGGGTTGATCTAAGGGAGTAGAAAGGGGCTGGATTGGATGTTATTTATCACCCCATTAATGTATAATCACTTCTTTAATTGAGATTTTTATTTGATAATTTTTAAACTCCATCGTCCTTATTGAATTTAAGGCCACACACTTCATGAGCTAATAAAAACCTTCACCTTGAAGTGCTAAAAACTTTTATCCTTAAAGTGTATAGGTGATTATTATTAAAGGGTGTAGGCATTAAACCAGTAAGTGATGATGTTGTTTTATCTTCTTAAATGAATCCATCTCAATTATAAGAAATTGAAATCATTAAAAAAGGAATTCATCCAATCCACCTCGAGCGATAACCTAGGATCAACTCATTACCTTAATTTGAATTAACTTAAATCTATTATTTATCCTTTAAAACCATCTTAAATCAACCTAAGTTGGCCACTTAATATCCAAAAACAATCCATAGAATGCACGTGTCTGTACGTACTTCGTAGGTCTCTGAGGATTCGACAACCCAAACTAGACTACAAGGACCGTCCTACCTTCTTATTTTAGGTAAATTTGAGTGTGAATCAACATTCATAAAATTTTATGCATAGGATAACTAGCCATATAACTTCTTCGGGTTTGGGATTTCCTCTTGTACACCCTCATTTAGAATTGTGAAATCTTTGCATGTACCATTTTTTGGGCTTGTGATAACATTTAGTGCACCATGTTATTTTAGGCTAGTGATAACCTCCCGTGTAATATATTTTTTGGTATTATGATGATTAAACATTTATCCTTGGATATAATTTGAAATTAATATTTACCAATTCCATTGGTGGGATACATGGGTCCAACCATTCACATATTCCATAAAATTGTTTCTTCATGTTCATAAAACATTTGAAGTTTCTTTTGGAACATTTTTCATAAATTTCTATTCATCATAATCATAATACCACAAGATACTCAATAAGGTTGATATCATTGTATTATCTACCATTTTAAACTTATGTATCATCAATTAATGTCATCATATATGAAAAATTATTTTGAATTATCACTAGAAACATTTCATGAGGAAAATAATCTTTTCACATTGAAATCACTTATATAATGTCTAAAAAATTACAAAAATAATAATAATAAATATTTTATTAAAAAATATCCTTGATGAAATGTAATTTAATATTTAAAACATTGATAAGTGATGATGATGTGAAACATTGTTTATTTTTTACATGATAAAACATAAATTCCTTTAAACATTTTGATAAAAAGTAAAATGTTATTCTCCTAGAAAATTAAATGAATAATCCTTCCAATCAATTTTTAAAAAATAAATCATTGGTAAAAAAAATTATATAACAAAAAATATAGAACAGGAAAAACATCATTTAAATCATATTTAGAAAATTTAAACTTGAAATAAAAATTATTTTTGACCGAATATAGAAATGATGACATTTTTTCATAAAAATTTTATTTTTGTATAATGTGTACATAAAGAGTCAAAAATTAAATGAAAAATTTTATTATTCATAGATAATCATATAATAATAAAATTCATGTTTTTTCTGAGTGGTATATTAAAATATTTTATCATCAAAAACATAATCATAAACAATCCTAAAAAACATGAGATTTTAACATATAAATTTTACCACATTGGTAACATTTAAATTGTTATACACATGAAAGAAAAAAATTATATGGATATATATACAACCAAAATTTTCATAAAAATAATTACAAATACATTCATGGGATTTATATAAACCACAAAAATGAAATTAGTGGTGAATATGGAATGTTTTCCAAGGAAATAATCATGAGTTGAAAATCTATTACCACATTGGTTAAATTTGAATTATAAGAAACATTAAATCATAATATAAAAATAAAAATTAAATATTATTATATATGTATATTAATGATATAACATGTCAACGATTTGGTATGTACAGCACAATAAAAATGAGTGTTGAATAAGGACTATGTCACGACTTATCCCCCGAGGCATGTGTCGTGACTACTCAAGCCCGCCTTCTATAGTCCAGGGGCTGGCGTCAAGAACTGAAAGGCATATTCACTAAAACTAGGAAGGCATTACCTTTATAACCTATAAACACATGTAACCAAGAACAAAACAAGATATGAACATAAGTAAACTATTTATCAAAAAGAGTGTTGAATGTAATAGGGGTCGGAATACAATCCCAACAGTAAAGGTACAAGTACAACTAAAAATACAATACAACTGATGAAAAAGAAAGACAAATATAGGGTCATCCTCTGAGGTTACTACCTGAAGGGTAGGTACATATCTCCTCCTCAGCACTCCATGTCTACATATATCCTTTGCATACCAACACATCGTATGGTCCACCTCCAGGCACCGTCTAGTCCTGGTACCCTTAGCCTCGATCAGTGATTTTTTTCGTCTACTGCACTAGGATCCTGTGTGGGTCTGATGATGTACTAGGATCCTGTGTGGGTCTGATGTACTAGGATCTAGTGTGGGTATGATGATGTACTAGGATCTTGTGTCGGTCAGTTGTACTAGGATCGTGTGTGGGTCTGATGATTTACTAGGATCCTATGTGGGTTGGCCTCTTAAGAGAGTAAGATGATTTAGTAGTTACTTCTAATAATCTATAATTCTGTACATAAGTTATACCTGGTGTGAAATGAGTCCTTACCTTTGTGGTATTCTACTATGTAGTGTACCGTTGTGGTACATACCTTTGTGGTAATCTTTCCTTCATGGAAAAGTTGTACTTTTCATGACCTGTCCCCCAGGGCCCATGTCGTGACTACCCCAAGCCCGCCTTCCATAGGCCAGGGGCTAGCGACTAGCACTAAAAGGCATATTCCCTAAAACTGGGAAGTTATTGCCTTTATAACCTGAAAACACATGCAACCAAGCACACAATAAGATATGAACACAAGTAAACTGTATAGAAAAAAAGAGTGTTGAAAGTAAGAGGGGCCAGAATTCAAGCCCAATAGAAAAGGTACAAGTACAATTGAAAATACAATACAACTGAAGAAAGATAAAGATAGATATTGAGTCATCCTTCGAGGTTCCTACCTTAAGGGTAGGTACAGATCGCCTCCTCAGCACTCAACATCCACCCATCGCTTCTGCATACCGACATGTCGTATGGTCCACCTCCAGGAACCATCCAGTCTTAGTACCCCTAGACTCGATCAACACTATTTTTCATCTGCACCAAACTCAACAAGGTGTGGGAAAAGCTCGTGAAGGGTTAAGTATAAAAATACTCAGTAGGGACCTCGAGACCTTCAAGGTCTCACAAAATCCACCAAGGATAAACCATAAAGCATGTAAACTTGTGACAACCCTACTTAGGTATATGCCCATAAATATACCTAAGTTATCAAATATTACCATCTCATTCATGAGGAAACACAAGGCCCAACTCCTTAACCAAAGTAAAACAGTTCCACAAAAGAAAGATTAAAACAAAGGTATGTACCACACAGGTACACCACATGGTAGAATACCACAAAGGTAAGGACTCAGATCACACTAGGTATAACTTATGTATAGAAATATAGATTATTATATGTAACTACTTAATCATCTTACTTTATTAAGAGGCATACCCTCATAGGATCTTAGTACATCATCAGACCCACACAAGATCCTAGTACAGCTGACCCACATAGGATCCTAGTACATCCACATACCCATACAGGATCCTACTATAGTAGACCCACACAAGATCCTAGTACAACATTAGACCCACACGTGATCCTAGTATAGCAGACCCACACAAGATCCAAGTGTAGTCCCACATGGATTTCTAGATATGATCCATGTGGGATCCTAAAATACAAACCCACGATGGATCCCTTTCTCATGTTACAGCCAGCTACTGGGTTACAGCACTATTCTTGCTTGATTCCGAGAGGTTCCGCTCCTCAAGACACAGGTTGATACTCTAACTTCCATGAAGTGCCACGAAGATGTATGCCAAAGGACCACCACGTAATAGGGTTCTCAATGCAATAGAAAGTGTGTCTATCAGACACCCAGTCTGTATGTTATTAGCCTTTTAGTCTTGAGGGCCTGGTTGGATTCATGATCGATCCAACCCGACTGTACCCCAAATTTATCCAAATATCTAGTGGGGTATACCAAAAGGATTGTGTCGCTCCAAGGTTTCTGGCGTCGCATACAGTTCTTCAAATAGACGTCTGGTGCCAAAGTTATTGCCAAAAGAGAAAATATGGGTCAAAGTTGGTTAGGGTCTGGTCCGACCCGGTCATACTGACCCGACTTGGCCTAGATCGACTTGACCCGATTCGGGTTGAGTCGGCCCACACTATGTGACCCGACCCGCACTGGGTAGCCTGGCTTGGATGGCCCAACCTGACTGCATGTGGAGGGGAGTCACGTGCCCCCTGCTCCTACTCACTGAACGACTAAAGCAGTTCGGTCACCAGGCAGCACGAAGGACCCACCACGGGTCCCGATCAGTCCTACTCGTCAGGCCGAAATGGTGGCCCTTGGTCCTCCTGGTGGCACGTCGTTATTCGTTGCTCCATGGATGGCCGAACGCCAGCCACCCTCCATAATCTGTCACGGCTAGGCGGGTCATGACCCCTTTCTCTGACGTCATCTCATCATGAACCACCCCTTTGTGGTCGATCGAACATCGACCACCCTCTGTCCACCACCACGGCCGATGGGCCGCGGCTCTTCTCTGGTGGTATGGTCGCACTGCCACCGTCTTCGCAGCTAGCTGTGGTGTCGTCTGCCATTCCTGAGCCCCACCGGAATCGGACATCGTTCTGCTCCATCGAGAAGAACATACCAAGAACCACAAAGATTTTGCAGAGGAGTTAGGCCATGTTCATTTGGCTTGTACCCTCCGCGTTAGGGCAGTATCAATATGTTCAAATATTTCTTGAATCACAATGAATTGTCAATAACAGGAAAGGGAAAATTCAAAACAACAATCCCTACCTTGAAGGTTCCATTGAAGATCGGTGATGAGGGATGGAAGGACGTCAGTTAGTTGTCATTGAAGACATCAGTGTTCCTCACCTCCGCTAGTTGCTTTCGATCGAGGCTCGAGGTCATTTCCTTGTTCTTCATTAGATATGGCGCATTCTTTGTTGGTGATGAGTTTCTCCAAAGTTCTCTCAATTCCTACCTTCCGCCAATGATTTCTCCCCAGCCAAAATGATGAGACAACCCAAATAAAACATTTTTGTCAATTTTTAATTTGAGTTGGTATCGTTAAACAATTAATGAGGCATAATTAAATCTGAGGGTAATTAATGGTGAGTCGAAAGTTTTTTATATTATAGTGCGGTTCAAGTGGTCCCCACAACCATCGATTTGAATTGGGGGTTTTATAGCATGGGTGGTTCCCACCACCGAGCGTTCAATTGGGAGGATAAAAATATAATAAAAGTTATTCTAAATTTTATTTTTATTCCAAAAAAACACGAAAAATAAGTTTCACCCTAGACCAACTGTTGTCATGGTGAAAGTCTCCTTAAGCGAATACCGGTGTTGTGAGTTCAATGATGTCCTCATATTTCAATTCTGAGCACTGGTTCAAAAGTTACAAAAAACTCCGCTCACATGTTTACTGAACGTACTGAAAAAAGATCAGAAATTCATTCTGGGTACACAGGGCCTTGGAATCATGCGCTGTCAATTTTCACAAACTCGTAAAATTCCCATATAGTTAATAAAATTTACATGGAATTTCTGGGTCCTTACATTTCCCCACATTAGGGCTTTGCGTCCCCGTAAGCCACAAATCAAACTAAGGAAACGATTGGGGGTATTGAGCACGTATCTGAGCCTCTCGCTCCCATGTGCTCTCGTAGAGGTTCCTGTGCTACCAAGGTACACTCTCCAAAGGTATCAACCGCCCATGAAGGATCTGCTCCTGTTGATCCTCAATCTCCACTGGAACCTCCTTAATCGTCACCCCATCATCGATGTCCAGCTCGCCATGGTTGATTATGTGAGAAGGGTCGTGCTCATATCTCTTTAGCTAGGATATGTGGAAGACATCGTGCACCCAGTGCAACTGAGGGGGAAGATCTAAGAGGTAAGACACATCGCCAACTGTGCTGAGGACCTCAAATGTTCCAATGAACCTCAAAGATAACTTGTTGCCCCAGCCAAATCTCTACAAACCTTGTCGGGGTGAGACCTATAGAAAGATGTGGTCACCATCCTAGAACTCAAGAGGTCTCTGTCTCCTATCGGAATAAGACTTCTTCCTACTCTGTGCAGTCTTCATCCACTCCAAGATGATCTGTACCTTCTCCGTGGTAGCTCGTACTATATCTGGTCCCATGGGTGCTTACTCCCCTGGGTCAGTCCAGCACAAAAGAGATCTTCAAGGTTGTCCGTACAACGCCTCGAAAGGTTCCATCCTAATAGTAGAGTGATCGATTTTATTATATGAAATCTCAACCAAAGGCAAGTTATCCTCCCAACTATGACTAAAGTTGAGGACACAAGCACATAATATGTCCTCGAGGTTCTAAATGGTCCGCCCAGTCTGGCCATCTTTCTGAGGATGGAAGGCGGTGCTCAAACGAAGTTGTGTCCCAAAAGCCTCCCACAACCCCTTCTATATTCAGGATGTAAAACATACATCACGATCAGAAAAAATCATTGAGGGGACTCCATGTAGCCTCACAATCTCATGTACATAGAGGCATCCCACACTCTCTACTGAACCCTACTCTCTGATCGGTAGGAAGTGGGCTGACTTGGTGAGTCGGTCGATGATCACCTAGATAGAATCATGACCCCTGTATATACGTGGAAGTCCCATCACTAAGTCCATGGATATCCCATCCCACATCAACTTTGGGACCTCTAAAGGCTGAACTAAGCCTACCGGTACCTGATTCTCCGCCTTCACTTGCTGAAAAGTGCGGCACTGAGAGAAAAACTCTGCGACTTCTTTCTTCATTCTCAGCCACCAGTGATGTCGTTAGAGGACCTTGTACATCTTTGCATCTCTTGGATGTAACGCTAGAGGGGATGTGTGGAACTCCCTCAACACTTCCTCCTGAAGCAACCCTGGTACCATGGTATGTCCTCTGAAAATGATGACGTGGTCCCCACCATCAGAAAATCCATCGGGTGCCTGTATATTGGATATCTGAGCACATCGAGCTTCACAATTAGTGTCTCCATGCTTCGCTTCCCTGACTTGCTAAAGAAGCGGGAGAGTAACTGTAATAGACTGAAAAAAAGCTTATCCATCTCATTCCAAAAGAGATATCTGCAAAGCGGCCATATGCTCCATCGCCTCACCTAGCAGCTATATACCATATCTTCTGATGAGTACATCTTCTACTACATTCCACTTCCCAGGAGTATAGACTATCTCAAAGTCATAGTCATGGAGGAAATCAATCCAACGTCATTGTCTCAGGTTTAGGTCCTTCTGAGAGAATATATACCTGAGACACTTGTGATCTGAGTAGACTGTAAAACATTTTCCCATCAAGTAATATCGCCACATCTTCAAAGAGAAGACCACTGTTTCTAACTCTATGTCATGGGTAGCATAATTCTGCTCATGTTGTCTTAGCTTTCAAGAACCATATGCAACCACTGCTTCCTAATGCATCAGGACACATCCAATTCTGGTCTCTGATGCATCGCAGTAAACAACATACCCAACACCCACCTCTAGAAGCCTCTATATGGGGGCACTAGTCAGCCTCTGCCTCAGCTCCTATAAACTCCACTAACATCTCTATAACCATACAAAATGATTCCCCTTCTTCATCAACACTGATAAAGGTAATTCAACATTGGAGAAATCTGGCACAAACCTCCGGTGGTATCCACCCATTCCCAAGAAACTTCATACCTCCGTTACGCTCTTGGGTGGCTCACAAGTAAGTACCACCTCAATCTCCGCTGGATCCACTACAACTCCAGCCTCCAATATGACTTTTCCAAGAAAATTAAACCTCTCGGATTCAAAACTGGCATCTGAAGAGCTTACCATAAATCTGGTGCTCCCAGAGTGTGTCCAGAACTATCTGCAAATGATAGGCATGCTCCTCCTCAGTAATCGAGTAGATCAGAATGTCATCAATGAAAACTACTAGAAAGTGATCAAGGTATGGCTGAAGGATCCTATTCATGAGTCCCATTAACACTGCTAGAGGTTTGGTTATGCCAAACGACATAACCAAGAACTCATAATGGCAGTACTGACATCTGATATCCATCTTCGACACATCCTCATCTCACACTCTGAGCTGGCGATAGACTGAACTAAGTTCTATATTTGAGAACCATCGTGCTCCCTTCAACTGATCAAAGAGATCATCAATCCTCGTGAGTGGGTACTTGTTCTTCACGGTCACCTGGTTCAGGCGTTGATAGTATACACAAAGTCTAAAGCTCCCATCTACCTTCTTGGCGAACAAAATTGAGGCTTCCCAAGAAGAAACACTGGGCCGAATGAACCCCTTCCCCTGTAAGCCTTCCAGCTGTACCTGCAGCTCACAAAGCTCCAATGGAGCCATAAAATATGCTAGTGTAGATATTGGTGTCATTCCATGGTACAAGTCAATGTAAATTTCAACCTCTCTACGAGGAGGTAGACCCAGAACATCATCAGGGAAGACATCTGACTACTAGTCCACTACTAAAGGATAGCTCAGACTATCCACATCAACCACTCCAAGTGTAAGGCTATCCAAATGATGAGTGATCGGATGTAATCTACTCCGAGTAAGTCCATACTGTGCTTCCAATTCTCCCTTCTCTCCGATGAAGTTAAACCCGGTCCCATCTGTGCGGACACACTACACTTTGCGCCTAATACAGTCAATCTGAGCATGGACTGAAGATAACCATTATATACCCAAGATGAGGTTGTAAGGCCTCGACGCCGCTATTAGGAGATCCCATCAGAATCTCTCACCTCCTAGAGTAATATCACACTACCGGCACCAGTGGGTAATCATAGAATCCACACCTGTAAGAGTCTCTAGTCGTAAGAATCGAGCCAACAGCTCTGTCGGAATCTCTGAGCTCCGAACGAGGGATGTGGCAATAAAAGAATGACTAGAACCTATGTCTATAAGTACTGTGGCTAAGGTTGAGTAGGCACAGATCAAACCTCATATCATATTTGGAGTGTCAAGGTCGTAGGCCTCAGCTTACTAGATCCGAGCTCGCCCCAGTCCACTAGCTCCCTGTGGTTGGGGTGGACCACCTGGTGGTGGTGGCGGTAACATCCCGAATCGTCACCCACCGCCAACTACACGACCTGCTCCTCTGCCATGTCTGCCTTCTCCCTGTGGACCTCCTCGGTCGAACCTCTATCTCTGCCTGGGTGGTCCTTCAACTATCTATTGATAATTCGTACGGTGGGTCAGGAAATCTCGAGCCATGTGACCCTACCTACCGCATGTGTGACAATGCATGTTCCTCACATGACAGGCTCTATTTTCGGTGCCCCGCATAACTGACCATGAATCCTGCAGTCGTCCTCCTCTAGGTATGGTCCTCTTGGACCTCGGTGACATCTGTCTACTGCCAGCTGCAGAAGACTTCACTACGTGATGACTGATGGTGGGTCTTTCAGCTGGTGACTTCTCAGCAAGAAAACTATTCACTAAGAGGGATATCTCTAACACCCCTGCCTGTGTCGAGATGCGGAGAGAAATCATCGAAGCCTTGATCTCCCATCCGAGTCCCTGCTCAAAGGTTTGGGCCATGAATAATGGGTCCCGAACCATATCAGTGGAGTAGTGTGAGAGGTCAGTGAACCTCGCTGAGTATTGAGCCACAATCATATTGCCCTTCTCCATATGAAGAAGATCCTGAATACGCACTGCACGAAGGGGCACTGGGATAAACTCTTCTTGAAACAGGCTATCAAAGTCTACCCAGAGAAGTGTCACCTCTTTGTGAACCTGGAGCATCAAGATCCACCATCTGCCTGCTGCTTCCTGTAGAAGACTAGCCGCAAGGATCACCATGAGATCAGCTGGTGTCCCTACCAGTCAGAAGACTCTCACTACGGCCTCCAACCAAACCTCAGCCGCCTGTGGGTCCATATCTCCCCTTAACCTAGATGGCCTCTGTCACTGGAACACGTGCAATGCGCTCAAGCAGTGTGCACTCTCTGCTGCTGGGGTTGGTGGCATCGGTGGCCCAACGGGTAATGGTACCGCTGGTGCCTCCACTGGTGCCTCTACTAGAAGTGGTCCGGGCACCGAGGCCTCATCGTTTGGGGGGCTATACTTGCATTCTATACCCAGAACCCTAGCTGGCTATCTGCATGGAGGCATCCTGAAAAGAAACAGGTGTGCCATGGTCAATAAGTTATACCTGGTGAGCTGACTCAACGATTTCACCCAGAAAACATTTCAAAACACACACATGCAATCATAGTTTTCATGCACTGAGTCAGAAATCAAAAGTCAGGGTCCTGGTGTATGGATAAGTCGTCCTCCTCACAAACACTGGATTCATTAAACTGATAACCACACTCACTACCCTTATCACTATTACCATTAAAAATATTAGAGACCTAAGTTCTATGGTAGAACTGACTCCTCTAATACCAATTCGTCACGACACGTCCCCTGAGGCCCATGCTATGACTACCCCAAGCCCACTTTCCATAGGGCAGGGACTGGAGACTAGCACCGAAAGGCATATTCCCTAAAACTGAGAAGGTATTGCCTTTATAACCTGTAAGCACACGCAACCAAGCACACAGCAAGATATAAACTCACGTAAACTGTATATTCCAAAGAGTGTTGAATGTAAGAGGGGCCAGAATACAAGCCTCACAGTAAACGTACAAGAACAACTGAAAATACAATACAACTGAAGAAAGAGAAAGATAGCTACTGGTTTATCCTCCGAGGTACCTAGGTGAAGGGTAGGTACATATCACCTCCTCAGCACTCCATGTCTGTATGTCTCATCTACATACCAAAACGATGTATGGTCCACCTCCGGGAACCATCCAGTCCCAGTACCCTTATCCTCGATCAATGTTATCCATCATATGAACCAAACACGACAAGGTGAGGGCGATGCCCGTGCAGGGGTGAGTATAATGGTACTCAGTAGGGACCATGAGATCCTCAAGGTCTCACAAATTCCACAAAGTATAAACCACAAATCATGTAAACCAGTGAAACCCCTACTTAGGTATATGCCCATACCTATACCTAAGATATCGAATATTACCATATCATTCATGAGGAAACACAAGGCCCAACTCCATAGCCAATGTACCACTATTCCACAAAGGAAAGATTACCACGAAGAATGTACCACACTGGTATGACACATAGTTGAATACCATAAAGGTTAGGACTCAGCTCACACCAGGTATAACTTATGTATAGAAGTATATATGATTAGATGTAACTACTTAATCATCTTACTCTATTAAGAGGCAGACCCACGTAGGATCCTAGTACATCATCAGACCCACACAGGATCCTAGTATAGCATACCCACATAGGATCCAAGTACATCATCAGACCCACACAGGATCCTAGTACAGCAGACCCAAAGAGGATCCTAGTACATCATCATACCTACACAGGATCCTAGTATAGTAGACCCACATAGGATCCAAGAGTAGTCCAACTTGGATTCCTAGAGTATATCCATCTGCAACCCTAAAATACAGACCCATAAAGGTTCCCTTTTTCATGTTACATCCAGCTATTGGGTTCCCGCACTAAGCTAGCATGATTTCGGGAGGTTCTTCTCCTCAAGCCATAGGTCGATAATCCAACTACCACGAAGTCCCATGAAGAATTATCCCAAAGGACCGCCACATAATAGGGGACTCAATGCAAAATACGGGGTGTTAATCAGATGCCCAGTCTATAAGTTATTAGCCTTTAATTCTCGAGGGCCCGATTGGATCCGTGCTCGATCCAACATGATCGTACCCCAAATTTATCCAAATCTCAAGTGGGGTATACCAATAAGACTGTCTCACTCCAAGGTTTCTGGCGCCGTAGATGGTTCGTCAAATGGAATCTCGGTGCCAATGTTATTTCCAAAAGAGTGAATATGGGTCAAAGTTGGTCTGGGTCCGGTCTGTCCCGGTCGGACCTACCCGACCCAGCTTGTTGGGTCCGGCCCGGGCCACGCTGGGCAGCCTGGCCTGGACGGCCCAGCCTGGTCACGTGCAGGGAGGGGGGGAGAGTTGCATGCCCCCCGTTCCTACTCACCAAATGACTGATTTTGTTCGGTCTCCAAGCAGCATGCAAGACCCGCTGCGAGTCCCTCTCGGTCTAGATCAGTCAGCCGAAACGGCCATCCCTGGGTCCTCCTAGCGGGGCATCGTGCGGCACCGCTCCGTGGCAGGCTGAGCACCGGCCTCCCTCTACAATCCGCCACGACCGGGTGGGTCGCGGTCCCTTGCTCCGATGGCGGCAAGTTGTGCGCCGCCCATCCGCGGCCTGCCGAACGCCGGCCGCCCTCTGTCCACCGCCACGGCTGACAGTTCGTGGATCTTCTCCAGCAACGCGGTCACGCTGTCACCATCTTCATGGCCAACGGTGGTACTGGCCACCATTCCTGAGCCCCATCGGTGTCGGATACTGTCCTCCTCCATCACGAAGAACATATCAATAACCACAAAGATTTTGCTGAGGAGTCGGGTTGTGTTCGTTTGTCCCATACCCTCCACGTTAGGGTGGTAGCAAGTGGTTCAAATATTTCTTGAATAATGAAGAATTGTCAAGAACGAGAAAGGAGAAATTTAAAACAACAATCCCTACCTCGAAGGTTCCATTAGGGATCGATGGGGATGGAAGGACGGACATCAGTTTGTCGTCGTCAAGGACATCAGTGTTTGTTGCCTCCGCAAGGTGCATCCGATCGAGGCTCGAGGTTGGTTCCTCAGTCTTCGTTGGAGATGGAGAGTTCTTTGTTGGTGATGAGTTTCTCCAAAGTTCACTCAATTCCTCCTTTCCCAATGATTTCTCCCCATCCAAAATGAGGAGCCAACACAAATAAATTTTGTTTTTCAATTTTTAATTTGATTTGGCATCATTAAACAATTTATAAGTTATAATTAAATAGGCGAATAATTAATGGGGAGTTGAAAGGTTTTCTCTATAAAAGTGGGGTTCAGGTGGTCCCCACCACCATGGATTCAAATTGGGGCTTTTCTAGCTCGGGTGGTCCCCACCACTGAGCGTTCAATTGGGAGGATAAAAATAGAATAAATTTTATTATAAATTTTATTTTTTTTCCACAAAAAACACAAAAACTAACATTCAACCTCGACCAACTACCATCAAGGTGGAAGTCTCCTTGAGCGAATACCGATGCTGCAAGTTCAACGGTATCCTCATTTTTCAATTCCAAGCACCGGTTAAAAAGTTAGAAAAAAATCCACTCACACATTTACTAAACATACTAAAAAAGTTCTAAAATTTATTTTGGGCACACCGGGCCTCGGAATCATGCGCCATAAATTTTTTCCGACTTTTAAAATTCCCATATAATTAAAAACAATTACATGGAAATTTCGGGTCTTTATATAATAATTCACTTAAAAATAAAAGTGAGACTATAAATCATTTACCCCATGCATCAAATTTCATTGTGTAGGATCAAACAACTTGTATACAAAATATAGGATTTATATAAATCAATTGTATAACCATAATCATATGTATTATATGATATATTATTTACTTAAAATATTATCACACTAGATCATTAACAAATATTTTGTTAAAATCACATTTCTGGTAATAACTAATTTTTTTTCATGTATGTTTTTGTTTGGTAGTTTTCGTTCATCTAAATTAATAATGGTTGAATAATATCAATCATTTTAAAAATTATATATATAAAATATATTTTAATTTAATTTGGATTTATATCCATTCTTGATGATTAAGAAAATAAAAATTAATGACATAGTTCATGGGGATGGTAGGTTATATATACACCAGAACATTGTTTGTTGTTACTCTATAGATGATACACATGAACTGTAAAAAATAATTAATATTTATAGAATAATTTTTATAGAATATATATATAATATATTAGATACACTAATTATAATATATATTCAGATTATAAGATGATTTGAAGAGGTTGGAAGAAAAACTAAAATAAAAAAAAAATTTGTTAAGAATGACACCATATTTTCATACAACCTTGTTTGATTGGAACCAACAGCCTTATTAGGAAGGTATACTAGTCAAAATTGGGAATCAATGAAGTGGGAAATTATTTAGAGAAGACATTTTTCAGGTTTTTAGTAATCCAAATGGATATTGGTTTTTGGAGAGTAGATAAGAGGATATGTCCTTTTATAACTAGGGAAAGGAACCCACATAGAAACTACTTGAAACTTTTTTAAATAATCCAAAATCATTGGAATTCCAATGAGAAATACCTAAAATGGACTATATATTAGAATTTAGGATATTATAAGGTTTCTATATATCTATAAAATATGGTTTATACATGTTTTATTGGCACCAATACCCTTATCGTTAGGTTTAACCTCGAATAAACACTCTTTAACATTAACCATGGTATTTATTTGTTACAGTTTCCACTGAAAATTAATATCAAAAATTACATTGAAAAAATTACCTAAAGTTAGTTTTTAAAAATTAAAATATATAATATCCAAATTAAAGAATGAAATTAATAGAATAAGAATAATTAAAAGTAAAATTAAATTGGTAGATGCAATGAAAAAGAGGGTTTCCAATGAAAATATTTAGTTTAGTATAATGTTTTTTTGTAAAAAATAATCATAAAATTAATAAAATGGCCATATTTGGTTTATTAGTAACAAATATTAACAAATTTTACTTTTAAACAATTTAAATATATAATTTATCATTATAATTACATTAAAAGAAAAAAAAATATAAGAAAATATGAATTTTTCATTATTCATTGATATTTATTATTTTTTAAAAATTCTCAAAATTTAATTATAATATAATTTTGACATTATGATTTAAAAAACAAAATTCATATGTCAATATTAATTTTATAATGGTGTAAAAATTAGTAATAATAAAATTTCACCAAAACATGATGATATCGTTATTTAGAAAAAAATATATATTTTTTATAATCACAAAAATGGGATTATTCATACCCCATTCGACATAAGAATATTAAATGAATGATAAAATAATCAATTAAATTTTTTTAAATTTTTTTAATCAAAATCATTAAATGATAGATTCTAATATAAATTTTTGTTAAAAACACATGGGGAACATAAAACTATTTTTTCATAAAATCATTTCTTTTACTTTAAAATCATTTTTCTATTTTCATTTGAAATCAATTGACAAAAATTAAATATATTTCATTCTATTATAAAAAATTGTAGTTTTAATAATTTAGATAGACATTTTAATACACTCCAATATAATGGTTAGGTTATATCAATCATGTTTAAAAAATATTATTAAAATTATATTACACAATGATAAAACATGGTGTTGTGTGTAGCTCATGTAATGGAATAAATTAATTTTATTTGGAAAAAATATTTAATTATATATCATTGTGTTAAATTATGTCACATTTAAAAAATTATATTTTAATTTGACCCCAGGTTATTACTTTTTTCCATAACTATAGGAACACATTTTTTAGCTTTTATAGTTTATAAATTTAATTTTAAGGTGACGAGTTTCTCACAAATGGTCCATGGGAGATACTTGTGAATATTTACCATATCTTGTTTCTTATTTATTGATTTGTCTTAACTTCAATTTTTTTATAAAAATATTAGTTCAACGAAATATATTTAAATTAATTTTTATAATTATTAATTTAATTTGAATTGAAAGGTATCGCAATGAAAATTTATTTTAGTTATATAAAATATTAATCAAATTTATAATTTGTATATTCTTGTAAAATTTAGGTTATACAGATATTTATCAAAAAATATATTAATTTGTTTTTTTATAAATTATCTTAGTTTAATTTTTCCACATCATGAAAATGAACTCTATCGGTGATTCAAAAGATTTTAACATAATTAACTCTTTAATAAAATAATATCATAAATTAATATAATAAAAATAAATTATTTATAGTCAAATAAACATTAATATTTAGTCAGTAATTGTTTCCACATTACAACTACATTGAAGTGGGAATAAATGAAATTGACTAATGTTTTGTAATAACAATTGTTATAAAATAATATAAAGGTATTAATCTAATAGAATGGAATTATGTTGACATATATTAAATTTTTTAGAGAATATATCTTAAAAAACTCATACAATAGGATAAAGGAATGTGTTAGCGAGTTTTTAAACCCTCATCACAATTTTTTATCCTTTTTTTACCAGTTTTACCCTTACCTATGTGATAAATCATTACCATTTTTACAATTTATACTATAAAAATATAAAATCAATATATTTACCAAATTTTATCATTTTGAATCAAATTTTAGAATCTATTTGAATAATTTTATGATCTAGTATAAATCTATCCAAAAATATCTACCCAAAAAATAAGGAAACAATTTTTTGAAAAAATTGTGGTCAGAATAAAACAATATTTATTCTTTTCTCATGAATAGTAATCATCATTATATGAATGTTAATTAATTTTATAGAATATAATACACAAACATTTAAAATAAATAATATATTAATAGTTAATAATTTTATTTATTATGGTAAAAATATATTTCGTATATAATAAAAAAATCACAAATCTTCTCTTTTATATTCAAATTATATTATTTAATTTTCAAATGAATTAATAAAAAAATATTTATTTCTTACATGCCTTGAAAAAAAATATTTTTATTACTTAATGTGTCATATTTATATCCATGATTTCAAAAAATATATTTTTATACTTGTGAAAACAATAGATTTTCATAGTTAAGTTAGTTTTATCCATTAACACCAATCCAATCACAGAAAGATAACTATTACCTTAGATAAAAATATTTCAATATTATATCAGGGTATATTTAAACTTTTTATTGAGAATAAATAATGATATTAATGAAATAAAATTGATTATATGAAAAATATATCATAAAATCATGGGGTGTTACAATCTACTCCTCATATAATAATATCATCATCAAATATTTTCTTATTGATATAAATAAAAGAGTATAATGTTATGTCCTCACATACACAGGATCCCATGAATGGTTTCTAAATTTTTCACTTCCCAAAAAAAATTAACATGTGAGATAGATTTTCATAAAAACATTATCTCTTCTGTGAAAAATATTGATAGGTTGTTACTCATAAGATTTATCCTTTATTATTGGTATGAACTTTGTGTTTTTTATATATAAACGTTAAATAATTTACATTCATAGGGTAGATATAAGGAACACATCTTGAAATTAAAAGAGATTTAGTATAAGTATCTATTGAATATATTTTATCCTATTACAATAAATAATTTCAAATTTAATGATATTTATGGGGATCACATTTCCCTTTATTAAAAATCATGTATCCTTCTTCCAAGAATATAATTATAATAATTCCATGTCAAAAACTTTTAACTCTAGATCTCTCTGATGACTTTCACCTTAGATTTTTAGTAAAAAATGGGATTTCTTGATGTGATACTGAATGAAATTATCATTCTCAGATATTTACTCTACCATATCAAGTACCAATTACATTAGTTCACTAACACCATCCATTCAATTTATATTTCTTTACATCTCCATGTATATAGATTTATAAAGATCCACCTGAATGATTGAGGGAATGCTATTATATTAATAAATTTCATCAAATAGAAGGCATTAATATAAAAAATTAAAAAACTATAGATTAATATATTAATTTTTTTAAGGACTTAAATGATACAATTTGTACAAAAATTATTTTGAGGATGATATAAATTATTCTGTGAATTGTTATTAGTAAAATTCCCCTTGTGGTTTAATCAAATGTATTATTTTGTAAAATAGATATATAAAACACATACACTTATTTTGAATTTATTATATTCTATCACATTTAAATGTAAATTAATCATAATTTAAATGGATAATATATTCATTGAACAATGATCAAATGGATAGTATACATATTTGGTTTTAACAAGTCAAATCGACAAAAACTAGTAAAGTGGTGTTCTAAACCGGTAGGATTGTACCCTATAAAGCCCATTAGTCGGAGAAATTGAGGGAGACCACATATTTTTTATTTCTTATTGATCAAGACCATGTTTTTATCCAAAAACATAATCATTATAGAAATAGTTTAAGGTAGAAGTGCAAGCACGTCGAGATCATAGCCCAAACCATGTATGTCGAACCACCACAAGAATGTCTCACTTTCGCACCCCTTACTCTTAGGAATTTGCATGTGTATTAAAGGTATATCTATATTTATCCTTGGAATATGATTTTTTACATTAATTTTCATATAATAAGTAATATATTTTTATCCTATTATGGCTACCTTACATAGGTATTTTATTTTGAGACAAAAAACTAAAACATTAATTATCGGTCATATTAAAATTCAATTAAAGTATTAATTTTGAATTATTAATTAATTTTTGAAATAAAAAATATTTTTATAAAATATTTTTATTAACTATTGGTTATTAAAATTAAATTATCATATAATTTTTATTAATAAGAATTTAATTTTTATTGGGGTTTGAAAATGTTTTTGTAAAAAAAACGTAGTATTTCTCAATAAATGTCGACTCTTATTTTAAATGTGATAATTCACATATTTATACAATTATTATGATAAAATAAAAACTATTTTTTTGATTATATAGTTTAAATTATCCATAAATGAATTTTTGAAAATTTTTTTTAAGATAGTTAAATTTTCAGGTAAAAATTAAATACCATATAAATATACTTTGTGTATTATGACATAATATTGACCCCAATATGTTATAATAAACACTATAATTGGTATCCATGACCAATTATATGTTTTATCATTAAAATAATGGTATTTTATGTTTATTTCATTGATTTTATAAATCCATTATGAATCCTAAAAAATAATTAATATATCTTATGGGTTTTAAATCATTTCTTTAAGCGTATGACACACCTCCACATTAGAAATGGATTTATTTCATTATGTTCATCACTTGAAATTATAAATTAATAAAACCAATTCAATTTCAATTAAACCATTCAAACAATCCTTGGGAGGATTTGTGTTTTTGGTTAACTTTTTATGAAGAGTCCAAAACCTATGTTGGAGAATTAAAAAACAAATCCCAATCATTTCAAATATAAACCCACAAAATCTCCAATTTATGTTAAATCAATATATGTGAACCATGACCTTAAAAATTCCTCTTATATCGAGGTAACTATCATGTTTCCTTGAATCTATCAATAATCTCCTCCCAAGAATATGGAGTCAAACACTAAAATAAGGGATATTCCACTCTCCACTTTTTATCAAGGACTTCTTTTTTTTATATCCCATACATTCTGTTTGATTATTTTGGGATATGTTATTCCATATCATAATTACATTCCATTTAATGTATAAATTATTAGGGACCTCTTTCACTCTCCTTAAATTCTCTGATGATCCTTTATGTAGCCCAATTACCAATGAAAAATTTAGTAAGGGATTATCACCATGTATTTCTTATTCATGTTTCATTTTTTATTATTCCCCTTAAATATCCAATTACTATTTTTGGTTTATGTCATTACATGTCCCTATTACTTCACATTTTATTTTATACTGATGAGAACCACGTTTTCTCTTATAAACACATTAAATTAATTTTTATGTTACATCATTATACTGCTGAAATTTTACAGTGCTTTTCCCTAGAAAAACAATAGTGTAGTGAATACCATGCCCATTTCATATCATGATTGTTCACCATTATACACTTATACCAATTTTAATTTGGAAATACATGTATGTCTTCTATACTCTATTTTCTTTTAATAAGTTATTATGATAAATGAATCCATGTTTTTTGATCTCTATGGAACATAAAACCATGGGAATGAAATGAAAATGATGGGTGCACCCCAAATTATATAGCATCCCAATGAATTGCTTTATATTTTTCCTCAAGAGATGTCATTTTGGGATAGTTAGTTAAACTAATTACTTTTTGGGATATTTTTCATATTTGTTTCGTGGTATTTATCCATGACCTTTGTTTATGATGTAGTTTTTTATATTGTTTCCACATTTACTAAGTTCTGTTTATCATGTTATATCATGCCTTATTGTTCATGTTCATTTTATTACCTATTTATACGCATATTATATAACATGTTATACCTTATTTCATGATTGTTAATTTATTGGGATTTATATATCACCCCATTATTATGTATTTTCCCAAGTTATCCAGTGTAGTTTTAAAATTCCATGAATATTATGATCATGTTAATGAACTTTTAAATAAAGATAATGCATTTTCTCTATTAATTTTTTATGTATTGTATCTAATTCACAAATAGACTATAATTCTCAATATTCTATGTTATATTAATTGTAGTGTAATTTAATAAATCGTTAACTAATTTGTAACAAAGCATAGGGTTGTTATTGTCTCTACTAAAGGAATTATTTTTATATTTTTGGGAATAAGAATAGAAAACTCTAGATAATGAATTATGGTTAAGACTAAGTATAATAAAAAATCCATAAATTTTGATAAGTATATATTAGTTGGTTCATCATGAAAATATGTCCATGTATTCATACTAAAAGTGGACGAGGTTTCAGTATAGACGTACCTAGGGGTAAAAACTCTTACAAGGTGTGGCGAGCATGTTTCAGTGTAACCTTGTAAATGATAATGGTCCTTACTGCACAACTCGTTTGAAACTTATGGGTTGTATTAATTAATAAATTCATAATCTCATTAAGAAACATTATTATGTGAATAAAAATTCCTATTATATTATATGTTAGGAAATATGTCATTGATAACATAGATTGAAACATAGAAATTACTAAATTATGAATTAAATATAATTTATTAGTAACCCATTTAATTTCATTGGATTCTAGTTTATGTTTTTAATATTATAAAAATATTGATCCAAAATTTTCCATTTATTCTAAAAAAATCGTTATAAATAGGATAAATCAGAGGAAAATCAATTTGATGAGAAATGTGATGACTTCCCCAATGAGAATCTCAACTCTATGGGAGTAGGAATCGTAATTTTTATGATGATACTCTATCAGTTCACTCATGTTCTGGATAAAAAAATGGATAATTATGGGATCTATAATCACCCATAAGATTGTAAAATTTATTATTGAGATCTTCATATTATAAAGGCCTTCTACTTTCAATGGAACATCTGAGCCCATATTCATAGAATAATTGATCAAATCCATTTAGAATATCTTCTCCATCCTTCAATGTTATAAACTAGAGAAGGTTCTATTGGCTATTTATCGTACAATGGGATAAGATGATCAGTGGTTGGAATTGATCATGAATATGAATCTTAAGTGATCCTATCTAAGAGTTGGAGTGGAAGGAGTATTTTGAAAAAAAAAATTGATTAATATTTTCCTTGCTCTCTCAAACATAAAATGGAAAGGTATTTCCACGCCCCTAAGAAATAATATTATGAATCCATTGGGGAATACGATAATTAAATTCACAAGACATTTATGATACATTTCTAGCTTGGTTGTTACCCATGAATGAAAATTTGGCCCATTCTTCAGTGGGATAAATCCTAGTCTATGAAAAACCCTTTTGATTCAAGACATTGATAGAAAAGTGGAAATTGTATGTTGTTTATGCAAAGTCGAAAGGGAAATTAGGGAATCTCAAGGGTATCACAGATATAAGAAGCGGAAATTTGAGTTTAATTCTGGTGGTCTGATGGAGAAATCTTATAGTGCCAATAAATTTACCCACCACACATCTTAATGGATTTGAAAGAAGTACTATAGAAAATAACTATCGGGGAAGTGTAAATGTTTCATGTGTGGAAAGTAAGGGAACCTAGATAATGATTTTTTATAGGACAAACATGATAATAAAAAGTAGTAAATGAATACTCCGGTCAACCCTCAATGCATTGTTCATTTCTTCAATTACAAGGAATCATGTCACTTTTGAAATCAATTCCCTAAGATAAGATTTTTTGGAGAATATAGTGACCTCCAAGGAAGTATGGGTGATCTTTTTACATCATAAACACCATGGCGGATCTTAAAAAAGTAGTGACATGTACTGAAGTTATTAATTCACGAATAGAGAATATAATTTTCTTTGATTTTGGTTATAGGGATTCCTTCATATCACAAAATTTTAATAGAACTATTAATAAGTGACCACAAATCATGGATGTTGATCTGTTAGTTAAAACTGTAAATGGAGAAATTATTGAATTCCAAATATATAACTCCTCATTGTAACAATTTATGGGATGAAATTACTATATAACCTTTTCATACACCCTTTGGTGGAATTCGATGCAATTTTTGGAGTGTATTAGCTTTCACTATATAGATCCAACATACATTTTTTCTAGAAGGAAATCAATGTTCATATTGTGAATCGACCCCTGATTCTGTACATGTGCAAGAAGAAGAATGAATCTTCCATAGCACCAAAATCTCAATCATGGATACTATTACCCTATCTGAAAGAGTATCAAGCTCAAATGATTATGTCTAAAAATGTAACAATCATCAAATGAATTCATATTGTGATTGAATACATGGTTGTATTTCTTGTGGAAGTGTATAGTCTTCCTCCTAGCCAAGATGTTGATTTTTCAATCGAGCATATACCTGTGGTGTTTCCATTATCCATGATCCCATACATAAATCCTATTTTGGAACATGAGGAGCTGAAGAAACAATGACAGGTGAATTTGGATAAAGGATTCATACAGCCTTGTGCTTGACCATGGTGTTCACTAGTCTAATTCGACAAGAAGACAGATGGGTCTATGCAACATTGCATTATTTATCATGTTCTCAACATGATCAAAAAAATTATCCTCTTCCAAGGATCGATGATTTGTTTGATAAGATACATGGATCAAAATACTTTTCTATAGTGGATATGCATTCAGGATATTACGAAGTTAGGGTGAAGAAGGAATATATCCCCATGATGGATTTTTGAACATAGTACAAGCACCATGAGTTCATAGTAATTCCATTCGGACTCACTAATGCTCTAGAAAGCTTCATAGAAATTATTAATAAATTCATTAAATATTTCCATGATAAATTTATGTTGATATTTATAGATGATATTATAATATAATAAAAATCATTGTGTGGTATTAGAATAATCATAGTACTATGATAATGACTTTTAGAAAGGAGAAGATTAATGGAAAGTACAAAAATTGTGAGTTACAGTAGAATAAAATCAAATTATTGAGGAATATCATCACAAAAACTGGGATATCTGTAGTCCATTAAATGGAATATGAAATCGAAGGATGGATTAAGACAACATCTATTAATGATATATATAATTTCAATGGATTAGAGGGGTATTATCATCTATTTTTGAGAAATTTATCATGATTGAAAAACCCTCTACGCAAGCTAACTTATATGGGTGTCTTGTTTTAATTGAAATATTAATGAGATGAGATCCTAAAGGATATGAAAATGTGGATTATCTCTTCCCATGTGTAAACAATAACCAAAAGTGGAATAAGTTTCATAGTATTCAGTGATGATTTGAAGATGGGACTGGGCTAGGGGTTGATGCAGAATGGAAAAGTCATAGGCTATGTTTCAAGGAAGATGATTGTTCATGAACAGAACTACCCAAACCATGATATGGATTTAGATACAGTGATATTCCCTGTAACATCCCGAGATTTTATGAAAAATATTAATTTTAATTTCATTGATGTATTCTATTGTACACTACACCAAAATGAGCTTTCACTACATGTATCCTTGACTTGGCTTACATTACACGCAATCGCGACCTTCCACGATAGCGTGTGTTGTACGCAATACCGAGTTTCGCTAAACAACGATATGTTATATAAATTAGTCGTTATGAATATTAATACCCACTTTTTGAAATTTTATAAATTTTATCTTTTGAAATGTACTTCATTTTTGGATTCAGAATATCTAAATTAGCCTAGGGTGAATTTTTGGTATTTTTCTGAAAACTTTCAATTTTTGATGAATAGTGAAAACACTGGGTTACTATTTAAAAAACAACTTTTTATCTAAATAATTATTTATTTTATTTAAATTTATTTTAGGTAATAATTGATACATAATACCTATATAAGTTCAATTTAATTCATTGGAGTCATTTTATAATAATTTTATATATATAAAAATTTTATTGAACTTTTCACCGTCTTTTACCCACCTCCTAGGAGAATTTGAAAATTTACATAAAACTTAATTTTACCACTTCTGTAAGTGGAATTTCAAAAATCCGAGAGACAGCGTTAATATCAAGGATTAAAATGTGGTTCAATAAGATAAAAATAATTTTTTGTGAATAGTAACTTTTTACTTTTATTTACCACAGTTAAAAGTAAATAGGGTAATTAACAGTAAAAATAATATTACTATTACCCTAACACATGTACTAATTCTATTGGATAAGTGTAATTTGACCAAAAACAACCTTAGGAATAAAATATTACCCTTTAGGTCCACTTGAATTAGATTAGGACATTTATAATCATTTTATTTAAAAAAGAGTTAAAATAGTTAAAATCAAAGTGTAATAAATAAAACATTTTTAATATAGGTTTATACATAAGATAAATTAGACTATAAATATTAATTAGAAAGGTAAGACGATTTACTAACTAATGGTATTTTATTTATAATTTTTAGACATTAAATAATTTAATTTATTTATGACACAATGGTGATGCAGTAATTACCTAAATAATGAAATATTAAAATAATTGATATTATAAATACCCAAATAAATGTAATTTGAGGTTTTTTATGAATTAAACTAATTTTATAGGTTCATATGACATGTTATTATTTATTAAATTAACTTATTTTGAACTAATAATGTTGTTATCATTTTCAAAAAAAATCAATTACCAAATAGTGTCAAAATTGACATAAACTATTTTTTAAAACAAATATTACATTATTAATTTTTATTATATTCTTAAAAATCTAAGGTTCGCAAAAATGACTTAGATAAGGTTATATATATTAATAATTAACCACTTTAGGTTTGTTTGGCTTGTTATAGTAAGTTTATTAACCATGTAGTGTAAGAAAACAAGAATACACAGTAAAAGTTAATTTATTTAACTTAGAGTTAAATCTAAATTATAAGGTTAAAATAGTAACCTAAAATTGTCTAAAACATATTTATTGAGAGGATTTAGACCCATCCCCACATTAGCTTCGAAATAAATCAATTTGGAGCTATTATAAACCGAATATGACTTTATTATAAAATAATATTTTAAGTTTTTCCAAAGGTGACCCTCTCCTCACTTATAAAAAGGGCACCCCTTCCCTCTTCTATTCACACCCTTTTGAGCCTTGAAGCTGGGCCAAAACCTTCCCATTTACCTTCTCATATTCCCTAGAAACATTATAGAGGTTTTGGTCTCCTCAAAAGAGCAAACCTAGTGCCTTAAGAGGAGGTTAAGAAGAGGCGTGTCAAAGAAGAGGTAATATCCTTTACCGATTCTTTCCAATTTATTTCTTCTTCTACTTCTTATTATTTATTTGTTTCATCAAAAATTAATAAAATCAGTATCACTAATATACTTATATGTTATTATAAATATGAAACAACCCAATTTCATCTTATATCCATCCTACGGAAACGAAATCACCCCGTGTGCGTACGTACGAAATACTGTCTCCACGCCGTGGTGTAATCTGTTTTCCACCACCACCTTACTTGGATGGGTAAAATGGTGTAAATAAATAACTATATATGATTATTTTAAAGTGATATTGATTCTGAAATATTATACATACACTTCAATACAATTCCACGATCATGGTAATGATATCATCGCTCGTGCGTACGTACGGACTACCGTCTCCACGAACACGATGAGATTCGTTTTACATGATTAACCATTAAAGTATGATTATAAAGTATATATAATAAATAATCATGAAATATATCACATAATAATGATACATTATTTATTTACATATATGTTTCATTTACTTAATTCCATTTAATTCAATAAGGAAACGAAAACAGCATTCTTGCGTACGTACGGCCTACCGTCTCCATGAACGGTGTATTTCATTTCATTTATATATCTATTATATATATATATATAATGAATATATATATGATATATAAATCATGATTTATATTCTGGAAGTAATTAAATAAATATATAAGTAATAATAATATCAAGAACAATAAGACTAAACACGTACGATAAATAAAACGATTTTACCCAAAATGTTGCTTCAACATGGAACTTACAAAAGAACGGGTAATATAAAGTCATAAGTGAACCATATATGATATAATAACAATGAATATGATTCTTTAATAATTAAATGACATTATTTAAATAATTATACAAGAGGTTCAGATACGTATGAAGCATATCGGACCTAAGGTAAGGGATAACTATTCCAATCTCGTTCTTATCCGAGATTGTTATTCGTAAGTATTTACTGGGGTTATTGTTATCATCCATGACAATGTTTTCTAAAAATGTTTTCATATATTTTTAAATTCCTTTTTACCCATTTATTTGAAATGTACCACATTTTATGAAAGGAATCTTACTTTTGTTTACCACACGGGGAACTTTTTGACTTTTCCGACAAAAGTACGAGAAGAATGTTATTTTTAACTTATACAGCGTGAATGGATTTTTACGATTTCATAACGACTCATTTTCATAAAGCTTACTCTACAAGATTTTATGACTATTTTCAAAAAAAATATTTTCTTTTAAAATTGCATGGAATTTTGTGAAAAGAAAATGATTTTGAAAAAGAAAGGATATTTTCCTCAAGAATTCATTTCAAGTGTTTTATCAAAACCATTTTCCATCTAAGATGACATTATTTCATATGTGTATGTTTCAATTATAATGTCTCTATTATTTACAAGGTTTCACTTTTCTTCTGATGAAATATCCATTTGTTTTATATGGATTATGTGATGATGGGATGATGTTTATGAAACCCATTTTATTCTTTGGGTTATGATGAATGTTTTAAGTTAATTTTGTGGCACAAATAAGAATGATTTCATTATGAGATGGGTCGGACCTATATCTCCCTCCAATTAATTGGGTAAAGATTTATATCTCATGAGATAGACATGGCTAGAATGGTAAGTTAATCCGGTTCAGTGATACAGGACTGGAACGAGGAGTGAACTCGATTCAGAATGGGACTTTGTCCACTAAGATGGTCATGGCAGCAATACCTTGGCTACTATGGAAATCATATCATGTGCTTAATGTTTTTCCACAGTTAAATGTTTTATTCCCATGTTATTTTATCATGATTGATGTTCCTTTATGATCTATGCCTTACGTACTGCCAAGATTTATTTCACAACTCAAGATTTTGATGTTTAAACTTTATGTTCATGTTTTGAAGTTCAAATGTATATGTTTTGTTTTATTTTTTTTCCATGCTTACCCTTACTGAGCATTTTATATCACCCTTTATATGTTTTCTTTTCCCCAAGATATAAAGAAAGGTTTTAGGTAAAAAAAGGGAAGATATTTATGGGAGATGTCGAAGTTCTTTCACCAATATTAAGAAGATTATGTTCCAAGTTTCCAAAGACACTAAACTATTACGGTCCTTTGTTGTCTTTTTCTGTTATGTATTAAGTATTCTGCAAAAGTAATGTAATTTCCATGTACGTCATTCTTTGGGTCTCTACTTTTGGTATCAGAGGAAAGGTTTAGTTAACCTTTGGAAACTAGGATGTGAAAACTTTAGTGAGATCCCTAGAGATATTTCTAAGCTATGTCTAGGGATGTCTCTGAAGTGAAGTATAAGTATATGTTATAGTCTTAGAATTACGGTAACGATATTAGAATTTAACCTAAGATGTTAGATATTGACGGTAATCCCCCTTTATTATGTCGTTTTCCCTAGCATGATTTTTGCCTCTCACAGTATTCTTTTTGGGTTTTAGACGATGGATGGAACCCGAAGGAACCGTGTTGGTCAATGTAATGGACAATGAAATGATTGTCCTCCTGAACAACCAAATGTGATGGGAGATGGAGTGCAAAATATTATTGCTATACTTACACAAGCTATGAATCATTCTGGATTTCCAAATGATCAGAGAAATGAACAATATTCTATTGAGTCCTTCATGAGGCAACGTCCACCTTCTTTCAATGGGTCTTCTGATCCACTTGTTGCTGAAAAATGGATCAGTACCATTGAAAAGATATTTTCCATACTTCTTTGTTCAGAACATGATAAATTCATTCTATCTGTTTACCATTTAGAAGGTGATGCAGACCAGTGGTTGACTCTAATTAAAAATACAAGGCCCCAAGATGAAATTGAATCCATGGAATGAGACGAGTTCAAGAACTTGTTTTTCAGTAAGTTCTTCCCTAGTATTCTTCAAAAAAAGATGGAAAAGGAGTTCCTTGAGCTTAAGCAGAAGGATGATTAATATGTTGGTATATACGAAGAAAATTTTACAAGGCTTGCAAGGTATGCATCTAGCTGTATTATCCAACCTAAAAGTAAAGTTGATTGATTCTTCAATGTCTTAAAACCAAGTCTTCAAAGGGCATTAGATATAAGAGACTTCAGTATCTATGAAGAAATTGTGTGTTGTTCTATCAAGGTAGAAATGGAAGTTGGTGTTACATATCCATCTCATGGTTTTGACAAGAAACGAAAGATGGAGTTCAAGGAGAAATATCCAAATAATGGTGAAAAGAAGATGAATGTTTCTTTATGCTCAAAGTGTGGAAAGAAGCATGGTGGATATTGTCTAAAAGGTACTAGAAAATGTATCAAGTGTGGAAAAGAATGTCATTGAGCAGCTGAGTACCGAAGTAATGGGAAAAAGGTTTCTAATGAGGTGAATAGAGAAACGACTACAGAGAATGCCCCACCAACACTTCAATGCTTCAAGTGTAAGGAAATGGGGCATTATGCTAATCAATGCCCTAATCCAAGGGTTAATGATGATCAACGTGAGAAACCTCTTAAGGCAAAGGATAAAGGGAAGTCACATGTGATCACTATTTGTGATGTGGATTATGACAATAATGTTGTGTAATGATTAAGTGTTTATGTAATGGGATTTCAAAATAGTATCATGGAATCTCATTTATGACATCGTGGAATTTTGTAATATCTATGTATTGGTTTTCAATAATTATATGGTACCGGTAACCATGAAAAGTGATTGAAATATTTTTGGAAAGAAGATGATATGCGCATAATAAAGGTATAAGGAGATAATGAGATTTTTGATAGTATTAATGATCTCATGAATGATATAAGGAAAATGTGATATCATGGTTTGAGTATATAGAAATTTTGTGATTTTGGTATGTGGAAAGAGTTAACTTTTGACAGCATTCATGTTTTCACTAAGGTTATATGGTAATTCATGTTTCAAAAGAATATAGGATTAAGGTATTCACATGTTTGGAATGTGACCAACAAGATATATTTTATGATATATGGGGGATAAATGATGGTATTCACTTGTTTGTTATGTGACCTTTCAAGTAATCATTTTCTTTATACTATGAGATTGGACAGATTTATTTTGGATAAGCCTAAAGATTGGAATGGATTATGTTGGACATCAGATAGTATTGTTTAAGGATAACACTTTTTTTTATATTAATTCTGGAATGTTATAATAGTTTCCTTTTAGAAAAAGGCACAACCTGTAGAACGGGTGACAACCTGTCGCGTCGGACAAGGCTGTGGGAATCGAACCCACAATCGAAGTGCGACAAGCCTTTATCGCCTACCACTGGCCTACAGGAAGTCCCTGGTTAGTAGAAGCTAGTTTTATTATATTAAGCGGTATGATATATGAAGTATAAGTCCATTTTAGGATCCATATATGATTAATCTCACAATAGATGGACTTATGTATATTTAATAACTTTTACTATCCTTTTTTTGAGATAGATGGAATGACCTATAATTCTATCGCACGATCTGCTAACACTTCACGGAAGAAAAATTCAACTTCATTTATTTAAGAGATGATGTGTAAATTGTTCAAGGCACAAAAAATAGTAATATTGTAACAAAATCAAGTAATTATTTCTTTTAATTCAACAATTCTTCAACTTTTGGGAAATGATATTGAATACAAAAAAATGTTGTCCTAGTGTCCTTATATCTGATGAATCAGATGGTACCTTAAATAATCACAAATTTATGGATTTGTGATTGTTGTCTTTTTCATAGCCATGTTCTCTACCACTCTCCATCATAACAAGATGGTTAGATTTCTCTTCCATATCCATATTTTCACATATGTTCTCCTATGTGGAAACCCAGTGATTAGTTAATTTGGGTAACCGTTATGTTTCATAATTTAGTTTTTAAAGATAAGTTTTGGTATTCCTCTTCACGATGTGGGTTTCTATTAAAGAAACTTTTGAGTAGTAAACCATTTATAACCCCAACGAATTTCGAGGGAAAAATTCATTTTAAGGGGGGTAGAATGTAACACCCTGAGATTTTATGAAAAATATTATTTTTAATTTCATTGATTTCTTGTGTTGTACGCTAAACCAAAATGAGCTTGCACTACACGCATCCCTGACTTGGCTTGCATTACACACAATCGTAATCTTCCACGATAGCATGTGTTGTACGCAATACCGAGTTTCACTAAACAACGATATGTTATATAAACTAGCCATTATGAATAATAATACCCACTTTTTGAAATTTTCTAAATTTTATCATTCAAAATGAACTTCATTTTTGGATTCGGAATATCGAAATTAGCCTAGGGTGAATTTTTGGTATTTTTCTGAAAACATTCAATTTTTGATGAATAGTGAAAACAGTGGGTTACTATTTAAAAACCGACTTTTTATCTAAATAATTATTTTATTTATTTATATCTATTTTAGGTCAAAATTGATACATAATACCTATATAAGTTCAATGTAATTCATTGGATTAATTTTGTAATAATTTCAGATATATAAAAATTTTATTGAACTTTTCACCGTCTTTTACCTTCCTCCTAGGAGAATTTGAAAATTTACATAAAACTTAATTTTACCACTTCTATGAGTGGAATTTCGAAAATCCGAGAGACACAGTTAATATCAAGGAGTAAAATTTGGTTCAATAAGATAAAAATAATTTTTGGTGAATAGTAACTTTTTACTTTTATTTACCACGGTTAAAAGTAAATATGGTAATTAACGGTAAAAATAATATTACTATTACCCTAACACATGTACTAATTCTATTGGATAAGTGTAATTCTACCAAAAACAACCTTAGGAATAAAATATTACCCTTTAGGTCCACTTGGATTAGATTAGGACATTTATTATTATTTTATTTAAAAAAGAATTAAAATAGTTAAAATCAAAGTTTAATAAATAAAACATTTTTAATATAAGGTTATACATAAGATAAATTAGACTATAATTATTAATTAGAAATATAAAAAGATTTACTACCTAATGGTATTTTATTTATAATTTTTAGACATTAAATAATTTAATTTATTTATGAGACAATGGTGATGCAGTAATTACCTATATAATGAAATATTAAAATAATTGATATTATAAATCCCTAGATAAATGTAATTTGATAATTTTTATGAATTCCACTAATTATATAGATTAATATGACATGTTATAAATTATTCAATTAAATTTTTTTGAACTAATCATGTTGTTATGATTTTCACAAAAATCAATTACCAAATAGTGTCAAAATTGACATAAAATATTTTTTAAAACAAATATTATATTTTTAATTGTCATTATATTCCTAAAAATCTAAGGATCAGCCAAATGACTTATATAAGGTTATATATATTAATACTGAACCACTTGGGGTTCGTTTGTCTTGTTATAGTAAGTTTATTAACCATATAGTGTAAGAAAACAAGAAGACACGGTAAAAGTTAAATTATTTAACTTACAGTTAAATCTAAATGATAAGGTTAAAATAGTAACTTAAACTTGTCTAAAACTTATTGGTTGAGAGGATTTAGACCCATACCCATGTTATCTTCGAAATAAATAAATTTGGAGCTATTATAAATCGAATATTACTTTATTATAAAATAATATTTTAAGTTTTTTCAAAGGTGCCCCTCTCCTCCCTTATAAAAAGGGCACCCCTTCCATCTTCTCTTCACACCCTTTGGAGCCTTGAATCTCGGCCCAACCCTGCCCATTTCCCTTCTCATCTTCCCTAGAAACATTTTATAGGTTCTGGTCTCCTCAAAATACCAAACCTAGTGCCTTCAGAAGAGGTTAAGAAGAGGCGCATCAAAGAAGAGGTAATATCTTTTACCGATTCATTCCAATTTATTTCTTCTTCAACTTGTTATTATTTATTTGTTTAATCATAAATTAATAACATCAGTATCACTCATATAATTATATTTTATAATAAATATGAAACAACCCAATTTCATCACTTATTCATCCTACAGAAACGAAATCACCGCACATGCGTACGTACAGAATACCGTCTCCACGCCGTGGTGTAATCTATTTTCCACCACCACCATACTTGGATGGGTATAATGGTGTAAATAAATAACTATATATGATTATTGTAAAGTGATATTTATTCTAAAATATTATACATACGCTTAAATACAATTCCACGTTCATGGGAATGATATCATCGCTCGTGCGTACGTACGGACTACCGTCTCCACGAACGCGATGGGATTCATTTTCCATGATTAACCATTAAAGTATGATTATAAAGTATATATAATAAATAATCATGAAATATATTACATAATAATGATACTGGATTTATGTAAATATATGTTTCATTTACTTAATTCCATTTAATTCAATAAGGAAACGAAAACAGTGTTCATGCGTACGTACGGCCTATCGTCTCCATGAACGGTGTATTTCATTTCATTTATATATACATTATATATATATATACTGAATATATATATATTATATATAAATCATTATTTACATTTTTGAAGTGATTAAATCAAGATATAAGTAATAATAATATCAAGAACAACAAGTCTAAACATGTATGATAAATAAAACGATTTTACCCAAAACGTTGTTTTAACATGGAACTTACAAAAGAATGGGTAATATAAAGTCCTAAGTGAAACATATATGATATAATAACAATGAATATGATTCTGTAATAAGTCAATGACATTATTTAAATCATTATACAGGAGTTTCAGATAGGTATGAAGCATATCAGACATAATGTAAGGGATAACTATTCCAATCTTGTTCTTATCCGAGATTGTTAGTCGTAAGTATTTACTAGGGTTATTGTTATCATCCATGCCCATGTTTTCTAAAAATGTTTTCATGTATTTTTAAAGTCCTTTTTACCCATTTTTTTGAAATGTACCACATGTTATGAAAGAAATCTTACTTTTTTTTACCACATGGGGAACTTTTTTACTTTTCTAACAAAAGTACGAGAAGAATGTTATTTTTAACTTATACGGCATGAACGGATTTTTACGGTTTCATAACTCCTCATTTTCATGAAGCATACTCTACAAGATTTTATTACTATTTTCAACAAAATACTTTTCTTTTAAAATTGCATGGAATTATGTAAAAAGAAAATGATTTTGAAGAAGAAAGGATATTTTCCTCAAGAATTCATTTCAAGTGTTTTATCAAAACCATTTTCCATATAAGATGAAATTATTTTATATGTGTATGTTTCAAGTATAATTTCTCTATGATTTACATGGTTTCACTTTTCTTATAATGAAATATCCATTTTTTTATATGGATTATGTGATGACGGGATGATGTTTATGAAAACCATTTTATTCTTTGGGTTATGATGAATGTTTTAAGCTTATTTTGTGGAACAAGTAAGAATGATTTCATTATGAGATGGGTGGGACCTATATCTCCCTCCAATGCATTGGGTAAAGATTTATAGCTCATGAGATATACATGGATAGAATGGTAAGTTAATCTGGTTTAGTGATACAGGACGGAACGAGGAGTGAACTCGATTCAGAATGGGACTTTGTCCACTAAGATGGTCATAGTAGCAATGCCTTGGCTACTATGGAAATCATATCATGTGATTAATGTTTTTCCACAATT
Source organism: Viscum album (assembly GCA_963277665.1). Taxonomy (NCBI): domain Eukaryota; kingdom Viridiplantae; phylum Streptophyta; class Magnoliopsida; order Santalales; family Viscaceae; genus Viscum; species Viscum album. Next base: position 685,451,435 of record OY728129.1, on the reverse strand, counting down.
TAATGTTTTATTACCATGTTATTTTATCATGATTGATATTCCTTTATGATATATTACGTACTGCCAAGATTTATTTCACAACTCAAGATTTTGAGGTTTAAACTTTATGTTCATGTTTTGAAGTTCAAATGTATATGTTATGTTTTTTTTTTCATTCTTACCCTTACTGAGCATTTGAACTCACCCTTTATATGTTTTCTTTTCCCCATGATATAAAGAAAGTTTTTAGGTAAAAAAAATAGAAGAACTTTATGATATATGTTGAAGATATTTCACCAAGATTAGAAGATTATGTTCCAAGTTTCCAAAGACAATAAACTATTACGGTCCTTTGGTGTCTGTTTTTGTTATGTATTAAGTATTCTGCAAAAGTAATGTAATTTCCATGTACGTCAAGCTTTGGGTCTCTAAATTACCTTTTAAAATAAATAACCATTATCTATTTGGGGTATTTTTGAAATATATATAGATCATAAAGGCCATAAGTATTTATATTCACACTAAAAGTGTTGAATAAGAACTAATGAAGATGGTTTTAGATGATCAAATACTCTGACTGCTCAATCCACTACTATCATGGGAAACTGAAAACGTGGTAGATTATCTATGTAGAAAATATCAAGAAATTATATCAGTATTGATAATTGAGAAGTATATGATCTTATTATACTTGAAGTGGATGGGAATGGGAATCATAAATGAAGGAACATCATCAGTCCTTTTATAAAGTATTTCTCAACCACAGCTTCCACATAGGATAATGGATTCTAACAAATTTTATATGGGAATTCAGATAAAATTAGAAACTATAAGGAAAGGAAAATCCTTGGAGTTCATTTTTAATAAAGAAGGAATTGTGATATTTGTTTCGTGATGATATGTTCCATAAAATCATAAGTTAAAGAAGGCATTGTAACATGATGAAAATAGTTAGACTTTCTCCATTCAACTAGGAAGTAAAAATAAGTATTGATACCTCTGTGGGAAGTATTTGTGGGAAAATAAGAAGTAGGTTATCACTAATGATACATCAAATTTATATATATTTCAGTAGTGATGGACGAATGGTAGATTATAAGGTGATGATGAAACCATTACCCATACCAACATGGAAATGAGAAAACATCACCATGGAAAATGTCACATGACTTATGAAGACATATAATGGGTAAAATTCCATATGGGGTTTTATGGACCATCATAGAAAGATTTATCACTATAGTATAATTAGAGATAACTCCTCACATCAATAGCTTGCATGAAGAAACATTAGATATGCGGTATGGCTCCATGGAGTACCACTACTAATTGTAACTGATCAAGATCTGAGAATCACCTCCATGTTCTAGTAATGTCTGCAAAATTCACCAAACACTGAGAAAAAACATCGATAATTCTTATCATTCACCAAATGATGGCCAATATAATAGGTATATTTATAGAGAGTAATAGATTTTGAGAGTATGTTCTATGAAATTCAAAAGAGGATGTGACTAACATCTTTATCTTCTCGAGTTCTTTTAATACAATAGTTTCCACTCAAGCATCCAAATTTCTACCTATGAATACCATTAGGAGAAGAGTTACATAACTTCTGTATTCTGGGAAGAAGTTGGGGAATGCAATATGCTAGGTCCTAATATGATTGAGAAAATACTGGAAATGGTTAGGATCATTTAGTAGCACAACAAGGATCATCAAAGTCAAAAAAAGATTTTTGCTGACAATCATTGATGGGGCCAACAGATTGATGCTGGAGAAATGATTTTCCTCTATAAGTTTCCATGGAAAAATGCTATGTGATTTTTAAAAAATGGAAGTATTATTCCAAGGTACATCATCCCTTTTGAGTTCATTTATAACATCGGAGTGTTGGCCTATCGACTAACACTCCCACCTATCCTATCTAAACTACATGATATATTCCATATATCCATCTTGAGAAAGTACATACCAGAAACCTCAAATTACTTATTCTATAGGTGGTAATATTAGAGGACGATCTTTATTATGAGGATAAGACAATTAATATCTTAGATCATAGGGATAACGTTCTAAAAAATTAGACAATTCACCTATTAAATGTGATTTTGAAACCCCACAAGTTTGATGATGCAATGTGTGAACCAGTGGATATAATGAAACAAATATTTACTAATATAGTTTAGTGTGGGACATGAAAATTTTTAGTGATAAATTTCTAATGGTGGATGATTTTATCTACCTAAACTGTTATGAATAAATTTTTCCTTGTGTTTTAATAAAATGTCGTATTATATAATATCGATATATAAAAACACACACTTATTTGTTTTTATAATATTATATTGATTTAAATTACCATTTAGAATCATTTACAGTGATAATATAGCCATTTCATAGTGAACAACTGGTTATTATAAATATAGGGTATTAAAAATCCCATTTGACATAGACAATGTATGTGACTTCCTCAACAAGTGGGATTGTACTCTATGAATCCCATTCAATGGAGAATATAAGGGAGATAACATCTTTGGGATTTACCCATGATGAAGCCCAGTCTAATATCCAAAAAAACAAAAAAGATTGAAACCATTTTTGGTATAATTTCAAGGTCATCAATATCATGACCCAAACCATGTTCACCAAACCACCTCATTAAAGTCTCACCATCACACACCTTACTCCTAGGGAGTTTGCAGGTTTATTAAGAGGATATGTATAAAGACACTATAAATACAATTATATAGATTATTTTTTATAGAATAATGAATATATTTTCATTATAATATTGTAACATTATAAAGGATTTATATTATTATGCAATAAAACTCAAAAAATAATTTTTTTTGTAATATTCAAAATCATTTAAATAATTTTTTTTACTAGATTAATAGTTTTTTTGACTAAATAATATTTTTTTAAAATATTATTATAAATTATAGTATATTAAATATAAATGATTATATAATTTTTATTATGTCAAATGTAAATTTGATAAGTTTTCGATAACCGTTATTCTAAAAAAACAACATTTGTCAATAAATATAAATTTTTAATTTAAAAGTAAAAATTCACATATTTTTAAAATTATTTTGATTAAATGAATATTATTTTTGGAATCATACCATTGAAAATTTCCAATGAATTTTTTTCCTACTTTTCCAAGATTGATGAATTTTCAGTTAAAAATTAAGTACAATATAAATATAATTTGTGTAATGTGAAATAATAATGAACCAAAATTGATGTAATAAATACTATAAACAGAATATATGAACAAATAACATTTTAACATTAAAATAATTTGAGTATATATTTATTTTATTAAATTTATAAAGTTATTAGGAATCCTAAAAACCCATTAATATATTTTAATGTTTCAAAATCATTTCTTTTAGAGAATGACTCACCTCCATATATGGAATGAAATTATCTTTTTTGTTTGATTTTAGCTGATAGTCTTATAAATTAATGAAAATCACTCCCATTTGGACAAAATCATGTTAAAAACCATTGGAAGGCTTTTAGTTTTGGTTATTTTATTATATAGATTAGAAAACTTATGAATATAAAATAATAAATAAATTCCAACTATTTTCCTATAGAAACCAACCTAATACCCCATTTAATGTCAATAAAAATCCATAGATATCTTTCTTAATCTTCACCCCACCCCTTTGATTCCTATCGAGGCACCCAAATCTCTTAAAAAGTTCTTCCCATGCATTTGGAGTCATATGATAAAGTAATGGATCTTGAAATGTTGTCATTTTATCAATAACATCTTTTTATAGTGTCTTATTATAATGACCCATACTTTACATACATTGTTAATACTTCAAAATTGAAGCTCAGTTATTACAACATATAACAAAACTAGGAAGGGACGGTATAGGTATAGTGTCTTTAGAAACTAGGAAACATAAACAACTGGTTCATAAAGCATCTACATTGTCTCCCATTTATTTCATCATATCTAGAGTCCCTTTTGGAATATCCTACTTAATAACCTTCTTCCTGACCTGGGGAAAGAAAACATACAAAAGGGTGAGCTCAAATGCTCAGTAAGGGTAAACAAAATAAATATCAATCACATCATATTCATAAGAACATAACATTTTGGAAATCTTAACCTGCAAAAGAGATCATAATTTTATAACATGGGATAAATCATAGTAGTGAAATGTAATCCCAATAATCATAACTTAAAACATGAAATTTTTTGGCATACACACATAATCATAGAGAATTATTTCTTATTAGTCAAGACTCATTGCCAAGATCATCTTAGTGGACAAAGTCCATTTCTGAACCGAGTTCATTCTTCGTTTCAGTCTTGTTTCACTGAACCGGTTTAACCTGCCGTTCCAGCCATGTCTATCTCATGAGATATAAAATCTTTACCCAATTCATTGGAGGGAGATAGAGTTCCCACCCATATCATAATTATACCATTCTTATGTGTGCCACAAAATCAAAAAAATCACACATCATTGCATAACCCATGTAATAAAAATGGGATTCTTAAACATCGTGAAATTATAAAAAAATTCATATAAGATAAAGTAATTAATAAAAATAATTCCATCACAACATAATCAAATCAATGTAATAATAGGGATAGAAACAGAACCCTTTATTGTCTTAGATGGAAAATAATTTTGATAAAACACTTGAACTCCATTCTTGAGTAAAATATCATTTCTACTTCAAAAACACTTTTCCTTTCTTAACATGTCATACAATTCTAAACTAAAAGAAGTTGATTAAAAATAAACTTGAAAACTTATAAAGTAATCTTCTTGGAAATAATGTTTTAAAAATCCATTCATGTCGTATAAGTTAAAAAAACTTTCTTCTCGTACTTTTGTCGGAAAAGTCAAAAAGTACCTCGTACGAAAAAACGACAAAATATTCCTTTCATATCTTTTACTAAAAACTCACCGAAGGGTAAAATTGGATTTAAACAATTGTAGGTGTATGGAAAATAATATTACATATTTAGGAAACATGGATTTGGATGATAAAATACACCCCATTAAATTCCAAAGTATAAACAATCTCGGATAAAAATGAGATTGTGATATTTCCCTTACCTTAGGTCTGATTTGCTTCGTAAGTGTCTGAAACTCCTGTATAATTATTTAAATAATGTCATTGACATATTAAAGAATCATACTCATTGTTATGATATCATATATGGTCATATTCTTAGCTTATTATTAGTAATATTTCATTTCTACTTGTTATTCAGGTGTTTATTACTTTTTGTTCTTATGCGTGTTTTGTCGAATAAATTCTTATTCTTCTTTTTAGGTTATAGATACCTCATTTACAGAATGTTATTAGTGTAATATATATCATATTTATTCACTCAATTCATTTATTTAATCATTATTCAATGAAAATCATGTAGAACGAGTCGCATCACATCGTGGAGACAGTATTCCGTACGTACGCACGAGCGATGATATCGTTCCCATGATCGTGGAATTGTATTGGAGTGTATGTATAATATTTCAGAATCAATATCACTTTACAATAATCATATATAGTTATTATTTACACCATTATACCCATCCAATTAAGGTGGTGGTGGAAATAGATTACACCACAGTGTGGAGACGGTATTTCGTACGTACGCACGCGCGGTGATTTCGTTTTCCGTAGGATTGATAGATTGTGAAATAGGGTTGTTTCATACTTATAATAACATATAAGTATATGAGTGATACTGATGTTATTAATTCATAATGAAACAACTAAATAAGAAGAAGTAGAAGAAGAAATAAAGTTGAAAGAATCGGTAACAGACATTACCTCTTCTTTGAAGCGCTTCTTTGAGACCTCCTTTTAGGGCACTAAAAATGGTCTTTTAAGAATACCAGGACCTCTAGGATGTTTCTAGGGAAGTGGAGAGGAGAAATATTCAGGGTTTGGCCGAGCTTGAAGGCTCAAAGTGGTGTGAGGAAGAGAGGGAGGAGGTTCCCTTTTATAAGGGAGGAGAGGGGCACCTTTGGAAAAACTAAAAATATTATTTTATTATAAAGCCATATTCGGTTTTAAATAGCTCTAAATTGATTTATTTCGAAGCTAAGGTGGGGATGGGTCGAAATCCTCTCATCCAATAGAATTTGGACAAGTTTAGTTTACTATTTTAACCTTATCATTTAGATTTAACTTTAAGTTAGATAATTTTACTTTTACCGTGTCTCTTTGTGTTCTTACACTATAAAATTAATAAACACACTATAACAAGCCAAACGAACCCCAAGTTGTTTATTATTAATATATATAAGATTATCTAAGTAATTTGGCCGAACCTTATATTTTTAGTAAAAAAATAACAATTAATAATATAATATTTGTTTTAAAAACTATTTTATGTCAATTTTGACACTATTTAGTAATTGATTTTTGTGAAAATCATAACAGAATTATTAGCTCGAATAAAGTTAATTAAATCAATACTAACATGTCATATTAACCTATAAAATTAGTGGAATTTATAAAAAGTCTCAAATTACATTTATTTAGGTATTTATAACATCAATTATGTCAATATTTCATTAATAAGATAATTATTGCATCATCTTTGTGTCATAAATAAATTAAACTATTTGATGTCTAAAAATTACAAATAAAATACCATTATGTAGGAAATATTTTTAGCTTTCTAATTAATATTTATAGTCGAATATATCTTATTAATAACCCTGTAGTAAAAATTATTTACTTATTAAATTTTGATTTTAACTATTTTAACCCTTCTTTAAATAAATTAATAATAAATGTCCTAATATAATCCGAGTGGGCCTAAATGGTCATATTTTATTCCTAAGATTTTTTTTGGTCGAATTAAACTTATCCAATAGAATTAGGACATGTGTTAGTGTAATAATAATAATATCATTTTTACCCTTAATTACCCTATTTACTTTTAACCGTGGTAAATAAAAGTAAAAAGTTACTATTCACCAAAAATTATTTTCATCTCATTGAACCACATTTTACTTACTGACATCAACTGTGTCTCTTGGATTTTTTAAATTTCACTCACAGAAGCGGTAAAATTAAGTTTTATGTAAATTTGTAAATTCTCCTAGGAGGTGGGTAAAAGACAGTGAAAAGTTCGATAAAATTTTTATATATCTAAAATTATTATAAAATGACTTAAATGAATTGAATTGAACTTATATAGGTATTATGTATCAATTTTGACCTAAAATAAATTTAAATAAAATAAATAATTATTTAAATAAAAAGTCGGTTTTTAAATAGTAACCCAGTGTTTTCACTATTCATCAAAAATTGAAAGTTTTCATAAAAATACCAAAATTTCACCCTAGGCTAATTTCGATATTCTGAATCCAAAAATGAAGTCTGTTTTGAAAAATAAAATTTACAAAATTTCAAAAAGTGTGTATTACTATTCATAACGGCTAGTTTTAGTAATATATTAATAGCATATCGTTGTTTAGTGAAACTCGGTATTACATACGACGCAAGCTATCAAGGAAGGTCGTGATTGCATGTAAAGAAAGCCAAGATAGTGTTTTGTGTAGTGAAAGATTCCTTTGATGATTTATATAAAATAAAAACAAAATATTTCTTATAAAAGTCTCGGGTGTTACATTCTACCCCCCTTAAAATGAATTTCGCCCTCGAAATTCGTCCCTTGTAACAAACAGATGAGGATACCTCTCCCTCATCATATCCTCAAGCTCCCATGTAGCTTCTTCTAATTGGTGGTTCCTCCATAAAACTTTCACCAAGCGAGTGGTCTTGTTCCGTAGGACTTTTTCACTACAATCGAGAATCTCTATCGGCTGTTCTTCATAAGAAAGATCTTGTTCCAGCGGTACAACTTCTGAGCTGAGTACATGTGAAGAATTAGGTATGTACTTTCTCAGGAGAGATACATGGAACACATCGTGAACTTGAGGGAGATTCGGTGGAAGCGCCAATCGGTAAGCTACCTTCCCAACAAGATCCAGTATTTCGAAAAGACCGATATACCTAGGGCTCAGCTTTCCCTTCTTTCCAAATCTCATTACTCTCTTCCAAGGAGATGTTCGTAAGAACACTTTATCACCCACTTCAAACTCTAAGTCTTTTCTTTGGTTTTCGGCATAACTTTTTTGTCGACTTCGATCTGCTCTTATGTGTTGTTTAATAGATCGGACCTTTTCTGCCATCTCATCAACAAGATCAGGTCCTAATAGCTTTCTTTCCCCAACTTCATCCCAGCAAGTTGGAGTCCTTTATTTCTTTCCATAGAGATCTTCATAAGGATCCATATGAATACTGGAGTGAAATCTATTATTATAAGAAAATTCCACCAAAGGTAGGTGATGATCCCAACCACCTTTAAAATCCATAGAGAAAGCTCTCAACATATCTCCTAGAGTTTGAATTGTCCTCTCAGACTGACCGTCTGTCTGAGGATGATAAGCAATGCTGAAACTCAACTCTGTATCCAGAGTATGCTGAAGACTTTGCCAGAAATTTGAGGTAAGCCTCGGTTCCCGATCAGATATAATAGGAAGTGGTTCTCCATGAAATCTTACCACTTCCTTTACATATATCCTGGCAAGCTGATCCAGAGATAAATCATCTCTAATAGAAATGAAGTGTGAAGAATTCGTAAGACGATCAACTATGAACCAGATAGCATTATTGCCTTTGGATGTTTTAGGAAGTCTTGTGACAAAGTCCATAGTGATGTTTTCCCATTTCCATTCGGGTATGGGTAATAGTTGTAACATCCCCTTAGACTTATGTCTCTCAGCTTTAACTTGCTGACAAACCAAGCATCGAGAGACATATTCAGCAACATCTCTTTTCATTCCATCCCACCAGAAGTACTCTTTCAGGTCCTTATACATCTTCGTGCTTCCAGGATGAATAGAGAATGAAGAACTATGAGCCTCATCCTGTAGCTCCTTCTTTAATTCGGGGATGGGAGGAACACAGACCCGATTCCTGAACTTTATTATCCCATCACAACCAAGGTTTAATTTAGGAACATTTCTCACCTTATTTTGTAACTCTACATCTTCTTTCTATGCATCTTTAATCTTCACATTTATAGATGGTTGAACATTCATTTGAGAAATATACGAGTTTTCCCCTTCCATTATAATTCCAAGATCCATCCTTTGTAAATACATAAATATTGGATCTTTTTTGATCCTCATCATGGATAAACTGGCATGGTCTTGTCGACTTAATGCATCTGCTACCTTTTTTGCTTTCCTAGGTTGGTAATGAATTGACCAGTCTTAATCCTTATTCAGCTCCAACCATCTTTTTTGGCACATATTCAGCTCCTTTTGTGTGAAAATATACTTTAAACTTTTATGATCATTATAAATTTCACACCTTTCTCCATAAATATAATGCCTCCAAATCTTTAATGCAAATATTACCGCAGCTAACTCCAAATCATGAGTTGGGTAATTTTGCTCATGGATTTTCAACTGTCGTGAGGCATAAGCTATCACCATATCATTTTTCATAATAACACACCCCAATTCCTTCTTGGATGCATCACTGTAGATCACAAACCTTTCTCCACTACAAGGCAGTGTGAGCACAGGTGCACTAGATAACCTTCTTTTCAACTCCTTGAAATTCTCTTCACATTCCTCTGTCCAAACAAACTTAACTCATTTTCGAGTAAAACTGGTGAATGGATTAGATAATCATGAAAAATATTTCACAAAACGTCGATAATATCCACCCAAACCAAGAAAACTTCGGATCTCAGTTACTGTTTTTGGTCTCGACCATCTTTTGATAACCTCTGTTTTTGCTGGATCCACAGATATCCCCTCTTTTGAGATTATGTGACCCAAAAATGAAACTTTTTGAATCCAAAATTCACACTTGGTAAATTTGGCATAAAGCTTATCCTTTCTCAGGGTCTTCAATATAATTCTCAAGTGATCTTCATGTTCTTCCTTGATCTTTGAATATACAAGAATATCATCTATAAAGACTACCAAAAACTAATCAAGATAGTCTCTAAAGACTCTATTCATCAGATCCATGAAGATAGCAGGGGCATTAGTAAGACCAAATGGCATCACTATAAATTCATAGTGTCCATACCTTGTACGGAAAACCGTCTTTGGTATATCCTCCCTTTTGACCCTTAATTGATGATACCCCGAATGAAGATCAATCTTTGAAAAGTATTGAGCTCCGCATAGTTGGTCAGATAAGTCATCAATGCACGGGAGAGGATATTTTTTCTTCATAGTGATCTTGTTAAGTTCTCGATAATCAATGCAGAGTCTCATTGATCCATCTTTCTTCTTAATAAACAGAACAGGTGCTCCCCAAGGTGATGCACTAGGGCGTATGAACCCCTTATCAAGATTCTCTTGGAGTTACTTCTTCAATTCCTTCAAATCAATTGGGGCCATTCTATAAGGTTTCTTTGAAATAGGTAAAGCACCCGGTACGAGTTCTATTGAAAACTCAACTTCATGATTTGGTGGAAGACCCGGCAATTCCTCCGGAAAGACATCATAAAACTCTTGTACAATGGGCATATTCTTAATCATGAGTTTCTCACCAAACATTTGAGATAAATAACCTTCATTTAGTGGAATCAAGACCCATAAGATGGAAGAAATTTCCACTGGAAGGTTATGTTCATCCTTGCATCGATAGACGATCAAAGATTGATCTGGAATATGAAATGTGACTTCCCTTATTTGGCAATTGATATGAGCTCCATATAGAGAAAGTCAATCCATGCCAAGAATCACATCAAATTCCACTATAGGAAGGATCACAAGATTTTCAGGAAGCAATTTCCCACAAAGTTCAATCGGAGAAGAATTATAAACTTTTGATGCGACTGTTGTGTCATTAGGGGTTGTCACAGCTAACTCAACATCTAATTGTTGAGGTAATACAGTGATACCCTTAGAAAATTCTTCAGAAATAAAGGAGTGGGTGGATCCAGAATCAAATGAAACATTTTCTACTTTAGAGTGGATGTTAAGTGTACCTTTCACCACTTCGTTATCGTACTCCACATTGTTGATAGAAATTGCATGTGACTTTCCTTTGTCTTTAGCCTTAAGAGTTTGTTGACGTCGATCATCATCAACAATCCTTAGATTAGGGCATTGATTGGAATAATGACCCATTTCCTTGCACTTGAAACATTGAAGTGAAGTAGGTTCATTCTGTATATCCCTTCCTTTGTTTGCATCATTAGACATCTTCTTCCCATTATTTCGACATTTAATTGCTCGATGACCTTCTTTTCATCACTTATAACATTTTCTTGTCCCCTTAAGACAATTTCTTCTATGTTTCTTTCCACACTTTGAGCATAAGGGAAAACTTATCTTCTTTTTAGTGTGCTCTTTATATTTTCCTTTGAATTCTATTTTCCTATTCTTATCAAACCCATATGACTGTTGGGTTACTCTAATCTCCATCTCAACCTTGAGAGCACATCGAACAATTTCCTCATAGCTATTGAAGCCCCTTATGGCTAACTCCCTTCGAAGACATGGTTTTATGCCACTAAAGAATCGATCGATCTTACTCTTAGGTTGGATAATAATAGCAGAATCGTACCTTGCAAGTCTTGTAAAATTTTCTTCATAGGTACCAACAGATTCATCATACTTTTTCTTAGTTCAAGAAACTCCTTCTCCATCTTTTTTCAGAGAATACGAGGGAAGTACTTATTGAAAAATAAGTTCTTGAACTCGTCCCATTCTATGGAATCAATTTCATCTCTTGGCCTCATATTCTTGATAAGATTCCACCATTGATCAGCATCACCTTACAAATGATACACTGCTAAGATGACTTTATCATGTTCAGAACATTGAAGAACTAAAAATATCTTTTTAGTAGTACTGATCCATTGTTCAGCAACTAATGGATCAGTAGACCCGCTGAATGAAGGTGGACGCTGTCTCATGAAGGATTCAACATAATGTTGCTCTTTCCTTTGCTCGTTTGGAAGTCCTACATGATTCATATCTTGAGAAAGTTGTGTGAGCATGGATACAAGATTTTTCATTCTAGCTCCCATAACATTTGGTTGCTCAGGGGGACAATCATTGCATTGCCCGTCGCATTTCTCATTAACGTGGTTCCTTCGGGTTCCAGCCATTGACTAAAACCAAGAAGAATAGTGTGAGAAAAACTAATTATAATAGGAAAACCACATAATCAAGAATAAAATTTCACACTTAAGGTCTTATCCTAGTTTATTCATGGCCATTTCTAAAACACTAAGATTGTGTTCTATGCTTAGACTTATCCTTAGGATTCTTACTAAGGCTTTCACATCCTAGTTTCCAAAGGTTGACTATACCTTTCCCTTGATAACAACTATAACGACCCATACTTTACATACATTTTTAATACTTCAAAATTGAAGAACACTTATTACAACATATAAAAAAACCAGGAAGGGACCGTATAGGTATAGTGTCTTTAGAAACTGGGAAACATAAACAACTAGTTCATAAAGAATCTACATTATCTCCCACTTATTTCATCATATCTAGAGTCCCTTTTGGCATATCCTACTTAATAACCTTCTTCCTGACTTGGGGAAAGAAAACATACAAAAGGGTGAGCTCAAATGCTCAATAATGGTAAACAAAATAAATATCAATCACATCATATTCATAAGAACATAACATTTTGGAAATCTTAACCTGCAAAAGAGATCATAATTTTATAACATGGGATAAATCATAGTAGTGAAATGTAATCCCAATAATCATAACTTAAAACATGAAACTTTGTGGAATACACACATAATCATAGAGAATCATTTCTTATTATTCAAGACTCATTTCCAAGACTATCTTAGTGGACAAAGTCCATTTCTGAACCGAGTTCATTCCTCGTTTCAGTCCTGTTTCACTGAACCGGTTTAACATGTCGTTCTAGCCATGTTTATCTCATGAGATATAAAATCTTTACCCAATGCATTGGAGGGAGATATAGGTCCCACCCATCTCATAATGATACCATTCTTATGTGTTCCACAAAATCAAAAAAATCACACATCATTGCATAACCCATGTAATAAAAATGGGATTCTTAAACATCGTGACATCATAAAACAATTCATATAAGATAAAGAAATTCATAAAAATAATTCCATCACAACATAAACAAATCAATGTAATAATAGGGATAGAAACAGAACCCTTTATTATCTTAGATGGAAAATAATTTTGATAAAACACTTGAACTCCATTCTTGAGGAAAATATCCTTTCTACTTCAAAAACACTTTTCCTTTCTTAACATGTCATAAAATTCTAAACTAAAAGTAGTTGATTAAAAATAAACTTGAAAACTTATAAAGGAATATTCTTGGAAATAATGTTTTAAAAATCCATTCATGCCGTATAAGTTCAAAAAACATTCTACTCGTACTTTTGTCGGAAAAGTCAAAAAGTACCTCGTACAAAAAATGACAAAATATTCCTTTCATATCTTTTACTAAAAACTCACCGAAGGGTAAAATTGGATTTAAACAATTGTAGGTGGATGTAAAATAATATTACATATTGAGGAAACATGGATGTGGATGATAAAATACACCCCAGTAAATTACAAAGTATAAACAATCTCGAATAAAAATTAGATTGTGATATTTCCCTTACCTTAGGTCTGATTTGCTTCGTAAGTGTCCGAACCTCCTGTATAATGATTTAAATAATGTCATTGACTTATTCCAGAATCATAATAATTGTTATGGTATCATATATGGTCATATTATTAGCTTATTATTAGTAATATTTCATTGCTACTTGTTATTCGGGTGTTTATTATTTTTTATTCTTATGCGTGTTTTGTCAAATAAATTCTTATTCTTATTTTTAGGTTATAGATACCTCATTTCCAGAATGGTATTAGTGTAATATATATCATATTTTTTCACTCAATTCATTTATGTAATCATTATGCAATGAAAATCATGTAGAACGAGTCGCATCACATCGTGGAGACGGTATTCCGTACGTATGCACGAGCGATGATATCGTTCCCATGATCGTGGAATTGTATTGGAGTGTATGTATACTATTTAATAATCAATATCACTTTACAATAATCATATATAGTTATGTTTTACACCATTATACCCATCCAAGTAAGGTGGTAGTAGAAAATAGATTACACCACGGCGTGGAGACGGTATTCTGTACGTACGCACGCGCGGTGATTTCGTTTTCCGTAGGATCGATAGATGGTGAAATATGGTTGTTTCATACTTATAATAACATATCATTATATTATTGATACTTATGTTATTAATTAATAATGAAACAACTAAATAAGAATAAGTGGAAGAAGAAATAATGTTGAAAGAATCGGTAACGGACATTACCTCTTCTTTGAAGCGCTTCTTTGAGACCTCCCTTTAGGGCACTAAAACTGATCTTTGAAGAATACCAGGACCTCTAGGATGTTTCTAGGGAAGTGGAGAGGAGAAATTGGCAGGTTTTGGCCGAGATTGAAGCCTCAAAGTGGTGTGAGGAAGAGAGGGAGGAGGTGCCCTTTTATAAGGGAGGAGAAGGGCACCTTTGGAAAAACTAAAAATATTATTTTATTATAAAGCCATATTGGGTTTTAAATAGCTCCAAATTTATTTATTTCGAATATAAGGTGGGTATGGGTCGAAATAATCTCATAAAATAGAATTTGGACAAGTTTAGTTTACTATTTTAACCTTATCATTTAGATTTAACTTTAAGTTAGATAATTTTACTTTTACCGTGTCTTTTTGTGTTCTTACACTATAAGGTTAATAAACTTACTATAACAAGCCAAAAGAACCCCAAGTTGTTTATTATTAATATATATAACCTTATCTAAGTCATTTTTTCGAAACTTAGATTTTTAGGAATAAAATAACAATTAATAATATAATATTTGTTTTAAAACTATTTTATGTCAATTTTGACACTATTTAGTAATTAATTTTTGTGAAAATCATAACAGAATTATTAGCTCGAAAAAAGTTAATTAAATCAATACTAACATGTCATATTAACCAAGAAAATTACTGTAATTCATAAAAAGTCTCAAATTACATTTATTTGGGTATTTATAACATCAATTATGTCAATATTTCATTAATAAGATAATTACTGCATCATCTTTGTGTCATAAATAAATTAAATTATTTAAATTCTAAAAATTAAAAATAAAATACCATTATGTAGGAAATATTTTTATATTTCTAATGAATATTTATAGTATAATATATCTTATGAATAACCCTATATTAAAAATTATTTTCTTATTAAACATTGATTTTAACTATTTTAACCCTTCTTTAAATAAATTAATAATAAATGTCCTAATCTAATCCAAGTGGGCCTAAATGGTCATATTTTATTCCTAAGGTTGTTTTTGGTCGAATTACACTTATCCAATAGAATTAGGATAGGTGTTAGGGTAATAATAATATCATTTTTACCCTTAATTACCCTATTTACTTTTAACCGTGGTAAATAAAAGTAAAAAGTTACTATTCACCAAAAATTATTTTCATCTCATTGAACCACATTTTACTTACTGACATCAACCGTGTCTCTCTGATTTTTTAAATTCTACTCACAGAAGTGGTAAAATTAAGTTTTATGTAAATTTGCAAATTCTCCTAGGAGGTGGGTAAAAGACGGTGAAAAGTTCGATAAAATTTTTATATATCTAAAATAATTATAAAATGACAACAATGAATTGCATTGAACTTATATAGGTATTATGTATCAATTTTGACCTAAAATAATTTTAAATAAAATAAATAAATATTTAAATAAAAGGTCGGTTTTTAAATAGTAACCTAGTGTTTTCACTATTCATCAAAAAATTGAAAGTTTTCATAAAAATACCAAAATTTCACCCTAGGATAATTTCGATATTCCGAATCCAAAAATGAATTCCATTTTGAAAAATAAAATTTACAAAATTTCAAAAAGTGGGTATTACTATTCATAATGGCTAGTTTTAGTAATATTTTAATAGCATATTGTTGTTTAGTGAAACTCGGTATTGCGTACGATGCAAGATATCATGGAAGGTCGCGATTGCGTGTAAAGCAAGTCAAGATAGTGTTGTGTGTAGTGAAAGATTCCTTTGATGATTTATATAAAATAAAAACAAAATATTTCTTATAGAAGTCTCGGGTGTTACACTTATAATTTCAATTTTCCTATTTTGGGATATGTTCTACATAACATCATTACAGTATATTTGATGTTTAAATAATTTGGGACCCCTTTAACTCTGGTTAACCCCTCCAATGACACTTTTTGATACTTTTTACCATTCCTACATTTATTAAAAGATTCTCTCATTCTCTTCATTATTAATTTTCATTTTTATATTATTATTTCTATTTCTAATTCCTATTATTGGGAAATTTATTTCCATGTCCCGATTACTTCCAATTTTAAGATAAAATATTTATGTACACATTTTTCTCTATTAAACACAATTTATGAATTTTTATGTGACATAATTATGCAATCAAAAATTCACCACAATTTTTCATGTCAAAATAATTGTTTACTAAATACAATACCCATTTCCTATCAAGGGTGTTCAAATTAATAAAATTAAATATATTTGAGAGGGGAAATATATTTATTTATACAATACTCCATTTTTTGTAATAAAATTAGGATGATGAATGAATCTATGTTGTTTGATCTATGTGAAACACATGAGGAAGATAATTAAATGAACGTGATGGGTATGTTAATAATTACATAATGATAAAAATGAATTGGATAATTTTTAGTCTAACGAGAATTCATGTTTGAAAAATGAGGGAACATGATTTATTAATTGGGATTTTTTCCATCATGTTGTCTGGGAAGTTATACTTGACCTACATTTAATATACAACATTTTATGTTGTTTTTACTTTTTCCATGTTATGATTATCATTCGATGTCATGCCTTATTGTTCATGTTACTTTTATTACCTATTTATATGCCTATTAAATAACATGTTTTAAATTATACCATGCTTATTATCTTACTAGGTTTTATTGCTCACCCATTTCTTATGAATATCCATAGGTTATCTTGTGCAGTTTTAAATTACATTGAATATTATGATCATGTTATGGAAGTTTTCAATAAAGATAATATATTTATTATTTTATGTTTTTATGTAATGTACCAAATTACTAAATACGTATGAATTATAAATCTTTTAGATCATGTTCTGTGTAATCTTATGTAATAATTCAACAACTTTTATGTAATAAAGTGTAGGGTTGTGGTAATATGAAGCACTAAATCTCAACTCAATATATTATGTTTTCTGATAATATACATAGAACATTGAATTAAAACTCAGATTCCAAGAATATATTATTGAGAATGGATATTCATTAATCCTAAAAAAACATTTAATATATAATAGAGTAATATGATCAAGAGAGAAATATTCCCCAATAGTAATAACATTTTTTGATTTCATAAGGTGATCAAGTAAAACGTGATTGACATTATTCCCTTATGAAATTTTTGGGAGTCATAGAATGAAATAATTTTTAATGTTTTCATATTTCTATTATTCTATGAGTAATAAATGTTGAAACCCATTATACTTTTTTCTATCAAACATAAAATGTTGACATATCGTGCATCAATATATGTACTCTTCAATTTCCTTATTCATTTTGTCCCTCATGAAATATTCATTAAGATCTTTGTAAACCTTTATATGTCCATTATTAGTAGACATTGATGAAATATTATCTTCATATAACATTTCATTCATCAATTTTATTATCAACAAGACACATAATTTGTTCATTGACATTATCATTCCATCATAATCATAGTTGATCATATGAATATTACTCCCTTTGTTTTGTAGTTCTATATCATCCATTAATTCCTCTTTAATCTTTAAATGGATAAATGCGTGAATAATCGTTTTAGAAAGAGAGCACATGTCCCATTTTTTCACTATTTCAGGTCCAATATTCTTTTAATCCATAATTATTACATCTATATTAATCATATCCTGGAAAAATATGATGGTCCTTCTGACTCAGATTATCATCTAACTTATTCTCCTTCCTATGGAATAAATTTATTTACTTGTAATAATAATTAATAATCTCAAATAAACTTCTCTATCACATAACCAACACATTTAAAATGAATAGATAGATCACGATTTTCAGATCCATTTTAGAGACATACATTATAACATAAAGATAATGCCTAAATATTTACAGTACTAAATCTTGTTTCATTTAATTAATCATATGTATTTTATAATTTAGAGATTCATATGAAATCACCATATCATTATTTATAAGGACACATCCTAGTCCATTTATTAATGAACCACTAGTGATCCCAAACTATTCTATATTGTAGTGTTGTGTGAGAATAATTTCACTAAAAACATTTTGTTCAACTCTTTGAAATTCAGTTAACATTAATATATCAAAAACAAATTAATTCTCATCTCAATAAACATATTGAGTGTAATAGGTGTTTATGAGAAATATTTCAAAAAAGTAATCATTCATATCTATCCACCACAAAAATACTACAGACCAAGGTTATTGTCATTTTTATGTCACTAATAAATTAAATATTTCCTTAATGGATCTATAGATATTGTAATGAACCCAATCCTGGTATCCTAGAGTAGGTGTATCCTTCATTATATAAGAATATGTTACATTGAATCAAATACCTATGGACCGAATAGTTTAGTAGTTTTGGAAAACAATAGACATTCATGTGTCTTGAATTACATTTGAGAAACAAAATTACAATATTTTTTTAGAATATCATTATTAATACTATAATATAATTGAATAAAATTCATAGTAAACATCATAAATTAAGATGAAATGAAATTATATAAGGGTGGGATATGATTCACTCTATGAATAATGTTATGAAGGATCTATCAAGAGTTAATGATGAATAATCAGTAAACTATAACCAATACAGAAATTTAAGTTGCTGAAAACACATTCCATTTTATAAATATCTTAACTATAAATAATATATAATGAATAATCAATATTTAAATGTAAATATCTGAACACACATTCCATTTATTCAATAAATTAACCAGTGTCATTAGATAAGGAATAATCAATATGAAAATGTAATTATCTAAATACAAAATATATTTAATAAATAACATGACTATCATGATTAGGTAAGAAATAATAACTATGGAATGATAAATAATTTAATACACATTTCCTTTAATCAATATATTTACTATCATTATTTGATAAGGAATAATTAATATGGAATTTTAAATAACTGAACAAAAATCTATTTATTCAATAAACTGAGAATGAAATTTTATCCCAAGATAATTTCATTATGTAAATATCAAAGATAAAAAAATTATTATTGAAAAAAATTCATAATTATTGGGTTTCATGATCTTTATCATCATTATTCATCTAATTTTAAGACTTTTCACAATGCAGTTTAAATGTATTAGTGAAACCCCATTTAATTCTAACATACTAATTCAACTCATGAGAGTACCAATGAATCAATGGTCTATATAAATCTATGACTAACTTATCATTAGAATTCAAAATCATTCAACACACCTTGAATAATATATTTAATTCATGAACGATGTGCATTATTATCAAATATCCTTATCGAGTAAAGAATAGGGATTTATTAATATATCCCCAAATAAAAAATAATAATTTCAATATAGGAATATGTATATAGAAATGATATATGAGTTTAAAAATAATCATATCCTTGATATATAATATGTATATATTGAAAAAATTTATGGTCTAATGATCAATGTATATTGAATATTTCAATGGAATGTTAATGAAAAAAATGAATCAAGGAACTGAATTTCAATACATCCCATGGCCCAATTAATCGTAAACCATCCATATAATGTATAATTATTTTATTAGTACAACATATATCTTATGGAGAATATTTAAAATATATTTTTAGTCTCATTGATGAATAGAAATATAATAATCATGTCATTATAAAAATACTTGTGGATAATATCAATTTTAACATTGAAAATACTCATTATACAAAAATTTGTAAAAATATTCTGAAGATATCATTTGAAACATATATAGGAATCTTCAAACCATATAGTGGTATTATGGTAGTAAATTCCATACATTTCATATATGTAAAAAAATGATTCCTTTTATATTTTTATTAAAATACAAGACAAAAATTGTTTGGAAAATTAAATGATAATTCATTGCAAAAAAATCATAAAAATAAAAACATGGAAAAACATTTCATGAATAAATAATTTTATAAATTTTAAAAATATTTTTGAAATCATTTTTAGTAAACATGGTGTTTGAATAAAAAAAATTTATAAAAGGAGATAAATAAATACTAATTATATTTTAAACGTTTTTTTCAATGTTTTTATGTAAGAATGTGTTAAAAATAGTGAAAATAATAGAAAACACAATTAGTGAACATACGGTAAAGTATCAGTGGGTTAATTATCCAAATATTAAATAATATCAATTAATAGAAATTCAATAATTAAAAACCCTGATTAAGATGATATTTTCAAATAAACTACTAAAATATCATAATGTTGATGTGAAAATTACCAATTAATTGGATTATATGTATAGAATTTTAATCCACATAAACCAAGTGAAAATTCAAAAAATTATATTAAAAATTATTTATAGGAATATTAATATAATATCAAAGATAACAAAGAAGAAATATAAATGAATAAAAATAAATTGAGTTTTGAAATTATTTAGAACTTGGAAACATTTTAGACAAATCAACTTATAAAAAATAATTCTAAGTAAAGCATAAAACATGATTTATTTTTATGGAATCTTGTTATAACATGTTAAAGGGGATGTTTGTACACAATATCAAATAGAATATTCTCTTAACATAACAATATTTATCAATGATGGGAAATTGAGCTGAATTCCATTTAAACAATTTTCTTAATATAAAATTCATTAATCGCATATATAGTGGTTATAATCAAGTTATTAATTTATTTTAGAAACATTTTTGAATTAAAAATGTCATTTATTATTTTATTATAACATTTTAAAACCAAGTTTTTCATAATATTTAATTATTTTCATAAGTTCGGGTGTTAACTTAATTATAATCTCATGCATTTTTTCTCATGAATATTATAGTTATTGGGTATAAAATATAGACACATAATAAAAAGTATTATATTAATGATTTAATTATAATATTTTCTGATTAAATAATTTTCTAGATTTAATTTTGAATGATTGTCACATAATAGGAATTGCATCACTTCATGGAGAGGAAATGTCATACGTACACTTGAGCGATGATATTATTCCAGTAATGAGTGAAAGGATAAAATAATAGGTAATATCATAATATTAAAGAATTAATATCATGTAATATTTATAACATATATTCATTAAATGTGTCATTATTACTTCCTATTTAACATGTATATGAAAAACGAATCACATAGCTTGATGAGCCAGCAGTCTGACGTACATACAAGTTATGATATCATATTTTAAATGGAATTTAAAGTAATAATAAATATATGAAATTATAATTAAATAAATAAAATAATATCATAATTATCATTTAAATTTTGTAAATTCATTATTATATTTATCCTTGAAATTTGGTGATGGAAAAAAATTACATCTATTCGCAAGGCGATAGTTCACCATACACACCATCGATGGTTTCTTTTCCCATTTTATGGAAGATGATATGGAAATAGTTCGGGAACATATCATAATTATATGTTATTATATTTATGATAATGATGTTATTATATAATTTTTATTAAATAAAATTTGAATGAGTTTGATAAAGAAACAAAATAAAAATGCTCATTTATGAATGTTATATGTTCTTCAAACAGCTTCTTTATGTTCAAACCAAATTCCTTCCATGGTTTCCATTCTAATAAAATAAGGGAATGTAGGAAGTTGGTATTGGTATAAAGAAGTTATCTTTTTGGGTAATAGTTGACGAAAAGTTAAATGGAAGTGTGAATAGGGGAGGACATAGTATAGCCTTTTATACGTGGGGAGAGGACAAACATGGATGTTTTATAAAGAATAAATTACTCCAACATTTGATTTATTTATAATGTCTATAAAATGGATCATTATTAAACAATATAGGTGATAAGGTATAAATAATTCCATCCAAATGGTTTTTGAGATGTTTTATGGACAATTTAACCCTTACCTTTTCAGTTTATACCTGAAGTAATTCAGTTTTTACTTTTACTGTGGTAATTAATGTTTACCACTTTTAATATTCAAAATTGTGAAAAATTTTGTTGAAATAATTATATAATAAAAATTATTATTATTCAAAAAAGGGATTCCAATTTTTCAAATTAAATTCATATAATAAGAAGAATATAATTTAATGTTATACCCAAATACATGAAGTAAAAGAGAGTTTCTAAGGAGAAAATTATCAGATGTACAGAAGGAGTTAATGATGAAATTGAAAATAAAATTGATTACAATGAGATATATTATTTCTGTTTTCAAAAAATATTAAATAAATTTACCTTAAATACAATTTATGAAAATTAATTATTTATATTTTTTAAAATTAATAGGCTTTTTCCAATAAAAAATATATTTTTTTACAATTCATCAAAAAATGAATCTTTTCAGAAAAATACAAAAAATCCTCCCTAATATTATTTTGATATAATCATTTAAAAACATAATTTATATTTTTAATATAAGTTATCTAGAATTTGGAAAAGTTAATATTAAATTTTTGTTCAAATCACAAATAAACACAAATATAGATAAAATATAGTTCTTCAGAAATCAATTTTTAACAAATGGTTATTATTTTATTTCAAATCGATTGAAAATAAATTTATTTGTTTATAAATGTGTAAAAAATAAAATGTTAACAATTTATTTAGTAATATTAATACCCCCCAATTTGACAACTTTGTTATAATGATAAATTATAGTAAGATTAATATTGACTCATGGTTTCTTATTCTGTAAGCTATCAAAGATATCACATTTATTTAAAATAAATATATCATAATGTATTTGGTTGTTACATTCACCTAGAAATAAATAAATTATATCCTTGAAATTTTAATTCGATTGTAGTAATCAAGGGTTTTATATTTTGAAATACCATAGTAAAAACCCACATTATAATTGGATAAATAAAACATTCTAATGATAAGAGAGGAATGTAAATAAGTAATTCATACGGAATAAAATATAACTAGGTTTAGAAGTATGGTAACATAGTTAGGAGGTAATGTTATATAAAGTATGAAAATAATAAATTATTATATAGAATGGTAGAGATCATTTTTAATTAAAATTTAATGACCAATAGAATTTTATGGTTCTAAAAAAATAAAATTTTGATGATTTAAAAGACTATTTGATTCATATAAAATGTATTCAATAGGATTCATATTTTCTTTCAAGATACTCTTCTCAAATTTTAGGAATTATTTTACTCTATATGAACATATGAAAATATACTTATTTTATACATTTCAATTTCATAATAACAATTTCATCATTTGGTTGTGTTTTAGTAAATTTACACATCATCTCTTACTATAAGAATTGAATATTGATATATAATTTTTTACACCTAAAGAATAAAAAATAACATTTTATTGATCATAATATCCATAAAGGATTGAAAATTATTTCTCTATATTCAAAAATATTTTCCATAACTGATATAGTTTTCACATGTTATCTAATAAAATACATTGATCTCTAAATAATAATAGTAATACCACTAGATGAAAATTAATATTTATCTATAAATTTATTGAAGAAACAATAGTGACATGTTGACTAGAACATCACGTAGTCCATTGGTAGGTGTTAAACCCTTCTCATACTTTAATTTTGGATTCAAGCCCCATAGCCTTTTTCAAATGCAAAGGTTTTCCTTTTTCCAAATCTATATTAATATTATTCCTAAAGTGTTCCAAAAATTATGAGGACCCTTAATTACTATAGCATTAATAATATGATTACCATCAATTATTACCAATTCCATTTAGATTATTCCCAAAAAATGAAATGGAATTCTTCCTTAAATTTCTTCTTCATTAAAACATACAAAAATCCAATGGGTTGTATTTTCACAAATGATTCCAAAAATATCCTTAATCATGGAAGACTCCCATAACAAAAAAAATAAAAGGGTTCATTTGGATGTTAAACATATGTTCAATATAAAACTCATAAACCTATGTTGGTACTCATAATTCTTATGTAAATGACTTCCTATGTACTGCAAAATATAACATATTCCATATATGATTCACGATTCTTAAAACCAAAATACCATTTGTAAAAATACATCTACAATATATTTAAAGAAACCTAATAAATTATTTAACAATTTTTTTCAATATAGATCATTCCTTAGTCTAGGAGTTAACCATTATATTTGGGTATTGACTTAGATAATTTCAATGTTCCCAAAATTTATAAAAAAATACAATAAATGGATTCCAATTATGAAATTTATTTCATTCCATCATACTATTCATTTTTCAACAGTAATTTATTACTTTCTGACCTTATTTTCCGCACTAAAAAAATTTTCCCATTCATTTGAGACAGTTTTTTGGGATTATCATTACACATTTCTAACATGATATAAATTGAGACATCTTTCCCCCATGGGACCCACCACTTTAGCTCTTATAGAACTCCATATTTTTTATTTTAGTGAGACTATGAGTTGGTTATGGATTAGAATATTAATAAAACATTTGGATAACTAATTAAGAATAATCTAAATATTTTTCATCCCTTCATCATACCATTTATTTTCACATAGTCACCATATTTTCCTTCATATTTAATTTTAATACAATTTCATCCCATTTTATCCATTGACTAAAACCCAAAATCATAATGTAAAAGACAATAAATATTGTGGGAAACGAAATAAACATGTATAATCTCTTCTATAATTAATAAATCAGGAAACCTTATATTTAATAAAAGAAACCATATTTTTAAGTTAGGCCCTTCATTTTAATCCAATATTCAAATCCTTTAAACATGTTTTTAATATAAAATGTGAATTATCCAAATAATATCCCCAGAGTGTGTAAAACTAGGTACCCAATAAGGACCATTGTCTTGTACTTGGTAATGATCGATTGAATCATGATTTAAATTTTTTAGAGTTACTACCCCTTAGAAGATATGTTCTATAACCACAACCACAGCTACTATGCATTAATTGATTAATTTATTTTAAAAAGCACATAATATCTAAATTACCACAACTTCGGTATTTTTTTCTATATGTATCTTAAATTTATATCATGGGGTTATGGTACCTATTCTATGTTTCCAAAATCTTATTCTTATGTTTTCTACAAAACATCATCTTATTGAATCTCAAATTACCCCAACCCCTATAGCCTGATACATATATCTTCTTTATTAAAATTTCCTACGATGCAAGGAATCGTACCCCAAAGGGCCAAAGAGATTATATATATTTGTAGAATAGATTCATAATTTAATCTTTCATTGCATCAGAATAAAAAATTAACAACCTAATTTATTCATGATTATAGTAAGTATATCTGGTGTATCATTGCATATCATTCATAATACACATCATGGATTACATGCAAAGGAAAGAACATAAGGGGGGCTTATTTTCTCATTAAGAGTTTGGTAATTGAAAATTTATCATTAGAATATTAATTATAATTAACAAATTATATTTAATGTTTTTATTTAAATATAAAAAATTATATTTAATATATAATTTTTCTATCATGAATGATATGAGTTTATCAATTTAGAAAGATAAATATATTATTAAAAATTCCATTTAATCAATAACATTATTATCATGATTAGATATGAAATAATAAATATGGTAAGGTCAATATCTGAATACACATTCCACTTAATGAATAACTTGAAAATAATTATTAGATGTGTATTAGTCCATAAGGAGAGGTAAATATATTAACACATGTCCATTTTAATCACTAACACTACTCTTATGATTTGACCAAGAAAAATAAATATTGAAAGGTAAATAACTAAAAAATACATTTTTATCAATAAAATTTGAATGAGAATTTATATAGAGATAATATCATTATGATTATATAATGGATATTAATAATTTGAGTATTAATGAAGGAAATAATTAATTATTGGATTTCATGTTATCAGGCATCTATAAACATCTACTGTCAAGACCATTCAAATGATATTTTTAAAATTATTAGAAAAAACTTATTTAATTATAGCTTACTGATTCACAAACTAATACAACTAATTCATTAGGGGGATATATAATTCTAACCCCAATCCATCAGTTTATATCCAAATAAATACTCATACATCAAATAATAATTTTCATTAATGAACAATGTTATATATCAAAATATATCCATATTGAGCAAAGAATGTTGGTTTATCAATATTACCCTAGATAAACAAATAACATTAAATGTATAAAATATTATGTAGAAATTATATATGGTTTATGAAATAAAAAAACATGAAAAATAATATGGATATTTATGAGAAATATAAGGACCGGTGATCCTAAGAAAGTTAATATTTAAAGGGAAAGTAAATGGATATAAAAATGATTCAATAAAGATAACATGAATACATTACATGGTAAAAATGATCATAAACCATCCATGAAATTAATTAGGATGGTATCAATACAACATATCAAAATTGGTGTATATTTAAAATAATGGTATGTTTTCACTGATGAATATAATTAACATATAAATCTCATTAGATACATTTTAAGGAAAATAAATTTTTTTTAAACAAGATAATTTTAAAAATAAATGTTCACAATATATTTTGAAAACTAATTTCATTGAAAATACACATTTATACATATAAATCATTATTGAAAACATTGAGTGGTCATAATGATGGGAAAATCTATACATGATGTACATATAAAAACAGATATTCTTTTCATATATTTAGTAAAATAAAAGAGGGCCTTGTTTGGAAAATGACATAAATATTCCTTTAAATTTTTTTAAATTCATTCATTGGTAAAATTTCATAAATAAATCCATTGGAGAATTTTTAAATATTTGTATAATTTTTTAAGATATCATTCTTTTTGATGAAAAATGATTTTCAGCCTAGGAGAGAAGTTATGTCATATATTATTACAAAATAAACATTTTAAATAAAAAATATTATAGAGTGGTGAAATTTTATAAATATATAATTAATAAATAGTAGATAATAAAATTAAAAGGTTTTTCTATCCATTGATAAAATTATATCTTCTCTAGGAAAACTCAAGCATAAATAATACCGATTAATATGACAATGTAAATTATACCATTAAAAAGATCATAATTTTGATTTAATAATTAAACAATGAACCAATTGGATATATCAAATATAAATTAACATGAATCAAGTTTAAATAAAACATAATATAGGTAAATTTTATTACACACATAATCATAATATATGGAATATAATGAAGAATTAGTGCAATTTAATGAAAAGAAATAGAGCTATCAAATTAATTATAACTTGGTAGCATTCATGTCAAATAAACATGAATTTTTATAAATCATAGTGAAATTTATAATGTAATGAATTTTTATAAATCATGTTATTACTTGTCAAATTGGTTGTATATACATCAAATCATTGAAATTAGGTGCATATCATTATAATAATCCTAAATAAAGAGAAATTAACATGAGTCCTTTACCACATGATTTTGTTTTTTTGTGTAGATACCTGAAGCTTGAAGTATATAGACATTACATTAATTTTGCAGAATACATAATACATAACAAAAAATAGACACCAAAGGACCATAATAGTTTAGTGTCTTTGGAAACGTGGATCATAATCTTCTAATCTTTGTGAAAGATCTTCAATATCTCCCATAAAGATCTCCCCTTTTTTTCTTACCTAAGACCTTTCTTTATATCCTGGGGAAAAGAAAACATATAAAGGGTGATCTCAACTAATCAGTAAAGGTAATCATGGAGAAAATAAAACAAACCATATACATTTAAACTTCAAAACATGAACATAAAGTTTAAACATCAAAATATGGAGAAATAAATCTTGGAAGTACATAAGGCATAGATCATAAAGAAACATTAATCAGGATAAAATAGCATGGGAATAAAACATGTAATTGTGGAAAACCATTAAGCACATGATATGATTTCTATATTAGCCAAGCCATTGCTGCCAAGACCATCTTAGTGGACAAAGTCCCTTTCTGAATCGAGTTCACTCCTCATTCCAGTTCTGTATCACTGAACCGGATTAACTTGTCATTCCATCCATGTCTATCTCATGAGATATAAATCTTTACCCAATTCATTTTAGGGAGATATAGGTCCCACCAATCTCATAATGAAATCATTCTTACGTGTGCCACAACATAAACATAAATCATTCATCATAACCCAAAGAATAGAATGGGTTTTATAAACATCATCCCATCATAACATAATCCATATAATACAAATGGATATCATTTCATCATAAGAAAATTTAAAACATGTAAATCATAGAGGCAATATACTTTAAACACATAGATATGAAATAATTTCATCTTATATATAAAATGGTTTTGATAAAATACTTGAAATGAATTCTTGAGGAAAATATCCTTTCTTTTTCAAAATCATTTTATTTTCACGAAATGACCTGAAATATTAAAAGAAAAGGATTTTGTTGTAAATAATCATGAAATATTTTAGAGTAATATTCATGAAAATAAGTCTTTATGAAACCGTAAAAATCTGTCCATGCCGTATAAGTTAAAGAAACATTCTCCTCGTACTTTTGTCGGAAAACTCAAAAAGTTCCTCGTATGGTAAACAAAATAAATATTCCTTTCAAAACATGTGGTAAAAGTCAAAGATGGGTAAAAATGAATTTAATAATACATAAAAACACTTTTAGAAAACATGTACATGGATGATAACAATAACCCCAGTAAATACTTACGAATAAACAATCTCAGATAAGAACGAGATTGGAATAATTATCCATTACCTTATATATGATATGATTCGTATGTATCTGAACCTCCTGTATAATTATTTAAATAATTTCATTAACTTATTACAGAATCATATTCATTATTATGATATCATATATGGTTCACTTATGACTTTATATTACCCGTTCTTTTGTAAATTCCATGTTAAAGCAGTGTTTTGGGTAAAATCGTTTATTTATCATACATGTTTGGACTTGTTGTTCTTGATATTATTATTAATTATATCATGATTTACTTAATTATAGAATGTAAATTAATATTTATATATATCATATATATTCATTATATATATATAATAGATAAATGAATGAAATGAAATACACCGTTCATGGAGACGGTAGGTCGTACGTATGCATGAACGTTGTTTTCCTTTCCTTATTGACTTGAGTGGAAGTAATTAGATGACTTTTATATATATATATACATAAATAAAGTAGCTTAATTATGTTATATATTTCATTATTATTCATTATATATTCTTTATAATCATTTTTGAATGGTTAACATGGAGAATGAATCTCATCACATCGTGGAGACGGTAATCTGTACGTACGCACGAGCGATGGTATCATTCCCATAATTATTTAATGGAATTGGAGTGGATGATATAATATCTCAGAATCATTATGATGTTATAATAACCATTTATAGTTATTCTTTACACCATTATACCCATCCAAGTAAGGTGGTGGTGGAAAAATAGATTACACCACGGCGTGGAGATGGTATTTCGTACGTACGCACGCGCGGTGATTTCATTTTCCGTAGGATGGATAGAAGGTGAAATGGGGTTGTTTCATATTTATAATAACATATAAGTATATTATTGATACTGATGTTATTACTTTATAATGAAATAATTAAATAAGAAGAAGTTGAAGAAGAAAGAAACTTGAAAGAATCGGAAGGAGATATTACCTCTTCTTCAACGCATATCTTTTAAGCTTCCTCTTAAGGGACTCGAGTTGGTATTTTGAGAATACCATAAACTCCAGAATGTTTCTAGGGAAGTGGAGAAGATAAATGGTCAGGTTTTGACCAAGATTGAATGCTCCAGATTGTGTAAAGAGAAGAGGGAGTAGGTTCCCTTTTATAAGGGAGGAGAGGCGCACCTTAGGAAAAACATAAAATATTAATTTATAATAAAGTCATATTCGATTTATAATAGCTCCAAATTAATTTATTTAGAAGATAAAGTGGGTATTGGTCTAAATACTCTCAAAAAATAGGTTTTAGACAAGTTTAGGTTACTATTTTAAACTTATCATTAAGATTTAACTCTAAGTTAAATAATTTAACTTTTATCATGTCTTCTTGTTTTCTTACACTACAAGGTCAATAAACTTACTATAAAAAGCCAAAAAAACCCCAAGTGGTTCATTATTAATATATATAACCTTATATAAGTCATTTTTCTTAACCTTATATTTTGAGAAATATAATACCATTAATAATATAATATTTGTTTTAAAAACTATTTTATGTCAATTTTGACACTATTTGGTAATTTATTTTTATAAAAATCATAACAGCATTATTAGTTCGAAAAAAATTAATTAAATCAATAATAACATGTCATATTAACCTGAAAAATTATTGGAATTTATAAAAAGTCTCAAATTACATTTATTTTGGTATTTATAATATCAATTATGTTAATATTTCATTAATAAGGTAATTACTGCATCATCATTGTGTCATAAATAAATTAAATTATTTAATTATAAAAATTATAAATAAAATAAAATTCTGTATTAAATATTTTTATCTTTCTAATGAATATTTATAGTTGAATTTATCTTATGTATAACCCTATATTAAAAATGTTTTAGTTATTAAACTTTGATTTTAACTCTTTTAACTCTTTTTTAAATAAAATAATAATAAATGTCCTAATCTAATCCAAGTGGACCTAAAGGGTCATATATTAATCCTAAGGTTGTTTTTGGTCGAATTAAACTTATCCAATAGAACTGGGACATGTGTTAGGGCAATAATAATATCATTTTTACCCTTAATTACCTTATTTACTTTTAACCGTGGTAAATAAAAGTAAAAAGATACTATTCACTAAAAATTATTTTTATCTTATTGAACCACATTTTACTCCTTGATATTAACCATTTATCTCATATTTTCTAAATTCCACTCACAGAAGCAGTAAAATTAAGTTTTATGTAAATTTTCAAATTCTCCTAGGAGGTGGGTAAAAGACGGTGAAAAGTTAAATAAAATTTTTATATATCTAAAATTATTATAAATTGAATCCAATGAATTACATTTAACTTATATAGGTATTATGTATCAATTTTTACATAAAATAAATTTAATAAAATAAATAATTATTTAAAAAAATCGGATTTTAAATAGTAAGCCAGTGTTTTCACTATTCATCAAAAAATGAATGTTTTCAGAAAAATATAAAAAATTCACCCTAGGCTAATTTCGATATTATGAATCCAAAAATAAATTCCATTTTGAAATATATAATTTATAAAATTTAAAAAGTGGGTATTACTATTCATAACGGGTAGTTCATAATAATATATCGTTTAGTGAAACTCGGTATTGCGTACTACACACGCTATCGAAGAAACTCTTGATTGCGTGTAATGCAAGCCAAGTCAGGGCTGCGTGTAGTTAAAGCTCTGTTTGGTGTTGTGTATAACATAATCAAAACTTATTTCATTTATACATTAAACAAAATCAATACTTAATGTTGCGTAGAATAATTTCCACAAAACGAACATGAAATTGTGTGTAACACAAGCCAAGAATAGTGTTGCGTATACTGTAAGCTAATACGGTGTTGTGTATAGTATAAGCTAATTTTGGTGTAGCGTACAATACAAGACATCAATGAAATTAAAAAGAATAATTCTCATAAAATCTCAGGTTGTTACATTCTACCCCCCTTAAAATGAATTTCTCCCCCGAAATTCGTTGGGGTTATAAATGGTTTACTACTTGAAATTTTCTTTCATAGAAAACCACATCATAAAAAATGAATACCAAAACATAACTTTGAAGACTAAATTATGAAACGTAACGGTTGCCCAAATTAACTAATCATTGGGTTTCTACATAGGAGAACATAGATGAAAATATGGATATGGAAGAGAAGTTTAACCATCAAGTTCTGATGGAGAGTGGTAGAGAAAATGTCTATGAAAAAGGCATTAATCACAAAGCCATAAATTTGTGATGATTTAAGGTACCATCTAATTCACCAGATATAAGGGCACTAGGACAACATTTTTGGTTTTCAAGATCATTTTCCTAAAGTTGAAGAATTTTAATTATAAGAAATACTTAATTTATTTTGGTATAATCTCACTGTTGTCCGTGCCTTGAACAATTTCCACTTCATCTATTAAAGAAATGAAGTTGAATTTTTCATTCGTGAAGTATTAGCAGATCCTGTGATAGAATGATGGGTCATTCCATCTGTCCCAAACAAAAGGCTATCAAAAGTTATCAAATATACATAAGTCCATCTATGGTGAGGTTAATCGTATATTATTCCAAAAATGGACTTATACTTCATCTATCATACCACTTAATAAAATAAAACTAGTTTCTACTAACCAGGGACTTCTTGTAGGCCAGTGGTATGCGATAAAGGCCTATCACACTTCAGTTGTGGTTTCAATTCCCATAGCCTTGTCCGACGTGATGGGTTGTCACCCGTCCTACGGGTTGTCCTTTTTCTAAAACAATACTATTATAACAAAAAGTTCTAGCCTTAAACAATACTATCTGATTTCCAACATAATCCATTCAAATCTTTAGGCTTATCCAAAATACATCTATCCAATCACATAGTATAAGGAAAATGATTACTTGAAAGGTCACATAACAAGCACGCGAATACCATCATTTATCTCCCATATATCATAAGATATATCTTGTTGGTCACATTCCAAACATATGAATACCTTAATCATGTATTCTTTTGAAACATGAATTACCATAGAACCTTAGTGAAAACATAAATGCTATCAAAATTTAACACTTTCCACATACCAAAATCCCAAAATTTCTATATACTCAAACCATGATATCACTTTGTCATTATATCAGTCACGATCTCATGAATACTATCAAAATTTCATTTTCTATTTATCCCTTCATTATGTGCATATCATCTTCTTTCCAAAAATATCTGAATAACCTTTCATGGTTACCAGTACCAATCAACTATTACTTTCAAATACTTTAGTAAAAACAATAGTGTAACAATACTTAGATGTTTTTTTATTCCATAGTACCATTAAATTACCTATACAACATCACTCTTGATAAACATACAATCATTCCACTACCTTCTTAAACCATTAACCAAGCTTCAACACTTCTTTCATCTCATATATCATTTATAGTCTCCTCATCATCATCCACATAAATACTACCCATATGACCATTCTAATTCTCTTCATGATATTTTTACTTAGGGAATTGGTTTACATAATGCCCATATATTCCACATTTAAAACATCTAATCATTATTGATGTCATAGCAATACCATTATCCTTCTCCATGGTGTTAACTGAACCTTTTCCTTTGCACTTACTAGATTTGTGTCCTTCTTTTCCGCACCCAAAGCATATTCCCGTTCCTTTGAAACATTCTCCTTGATGCATCTTCCCACATGATTTACATGATAGAAATTGAACTTTCTTTTCTCTATGGTCATCATGAAAATCCATCTTTCTCTTATTAGCTGAGTCAGGAAACTTACCAAAGTTGAGATTATTTATCATATTATGAGATTTCTAATTAGGCATAATAACGATGTTTGGACTTCCAAATCCCATTTCATTTGGTTTCTCATGAAGAATTTCATTCTATTGTCCATCATATCCTCCATTATCGTGAATATTCCTGTTTCCAGCCATTTTCTAAAACCCAAAAAGAATAGTGTGAGGGGAAAAATCATGCTAGGGAAAACAAAATAATAAAGGGGGAGTACCATCAATAACTAACATATTAAGTTAAATTATAATATCTTTACTGTAATTCAAGGACTATAACCTATACATATACTTATCCTTAGGGACATCCCAAGACATACCTTAGAAATATCTCTAGGGATTTCACTAAAGTTTTCGCATCCTAGTTTCCAAAGGTTAACTAAACCTTTCCTATGATACCAACTGTAGAGACCCAAATCTTGACGTACATAGACATTACATTACTTTTGCGGAATACATAATACATAACAAAAAAACAGACACCAAAGGACTGTAATAGTTTAGTGTCTTTGGAAACTTGGATCGTAATCTTCTAATCTTGGTGAAAGATCTTCAATATCTCCCATAAATATCTTCCATTTTTTTCTTAACTAAAACCTTTTTTTATATCCTAGGGAAAAGAAAACATATAAAGGGTCATCTCAAATGCTCAGTAATGGTAAGAATGGAGAAAATAAAACAAACCATATACATTTGAATTTCAAAACATGAACATAAAGTTTAAACATCAAAATATTGAGAAATAAATCTTGGAAGTACATAAGGCATAGATCATAAAGAAACATTAATCATGATAAAATAGAATTGGAATAAAACATGTAATTGTGGAAAACCATTAAGCACATGAAATCATTTCCATATTAGCCAAGGCATTGCTGCCAAGACCATCTTAGTGGAAAAAGTCCTTTTCTGAATAGAGTTCACTCCTTATTCCAGTCCTGTATCACTGAACTGGATTAACTTGTCATTCCATCCATGTAATAGAATTGGAGGGAGATATAGTTCCCACCCATCTCATAATGAAATCGTTCTTACGTGTTCCACAACATAAACATAAATCATTCATCATAACCCAAAGAATAGAATGGGTTTCATAAAAATAATCCTATTATAACATAATCCATATAAAACAAATGGATATCATTTCATCATAATAAAATTGAAACCATGTAAATCATAGAGACATTATACCTGAAACATACACATATGAAATAATTTCAACTTATATTGAAAATGGTTTTGATAAAATACTTGAAATGATTTCTTGAGGAAAATATCCTTTATTTTTCGAAATCATTTTCCTTTCAAAAAATGCCATGAAATTTTAAAAGAAAAGTATTTTGTTTTAAATAATCATGAAATATTGTAGAGTAAGATTCATGAAAATAAGGCTTTATGAAACCATAAAAATTCTTTCATTTCGTATAAGTTAAAAAAACATTCTCCTCGTACTTTTGTCGGAAAAGTTAAAAAGTTCCCCATATGGTAAACAAAAGAAATATTCCTTTCATAACATGTGGTAAAAGTAAAAGATGGGTAAAAATTACTTTAATCATATATATAAACACTTTTAGAAAACATGGACATGGATGATAACAATAACCCCAGTAAATACTTACGAATAAACAATCTCGAATAAGAATGAGATTGGAATAATTATCCCTTACCTTATGTCTGATATGCTTCTTATGTATCCAAAATTCTTGTATAATGAATTAAATAATTTCATTTACTTATTACATAATCATATTCATTGTTATGATATCATATATGGTTCACTTATGACTTTATATTACCCATTATTTTGTAAATTCCATGTTAATGCAGCGTTTTGGGTAAAATCATTTTATTTATCGTACATGTTTGGACTTGTTGTTCTTGATATTATTATTAATTATATCAGGATTTACATACTTTCAGAATATAAATTATGATTTCTATATATCATATATATTCAGTATATATATATATATAATAGATAAATGAATGAAATGAAATACACCGTTCATGAAGACTGTAGGTCGTACGTACGCATGAACGTTGTTTTCCTTTATTTACTGACTTGAATGGAAGTAATTAGATGACATATATATATATATATACAAAAATCCAGTAGCTTCATTATGTCATATATTTCATTATTATTCACTATATATACTTTATAATCTTTCTTGAATGGTTAACATGGAGAATGAATCTCATCACGTCGTGGAGACGGTAAGTCGTACGTATGCACGAGCGATGATATCATTCCCATAATTATTGAATGGAATTGGAGTGGATGATATAATATCTCAAAATCATTATGAAGTTATAATAACCATTTATAGTTATTCTTTAAACAATTATACCCATCCAAGTAAGGTGGTGGTGGAAAAACTTATTACACCACGACGTGGAGATGGTATTCTGTGCGTACGCACGCGCGGTGATTTCATTTTCCGTAGGATGGATAGAAGGTTAAATGGGGTTGTTTCATATTTATAACAACATATCAGTATATTAGTGATACTGATGTTATTACTTTATAATGAAACAACTAAATAAGAAGAAGTTTAAGAAGAAAGAAACTTGAAAGATTCGGTAGAATAGATTACCTCTTCTTCGACGCACATCTTTTAAGCTTCCTCTTAAGGTACTAGAGTTGGTATTTTGAGAAGACCATAACCTCCAAAATTTTTCTAGGGAATTGGAGAAGAGAAATGGTCAGGGGTTGGCTGGGCTTGAAGGCTCAAAATTGTGTAAATACCCAAAAATTCACCCTAGGCTAATTTCGATATTCTGAATCCAAAAATAAAGTCCATTTTGAAAGATAGAATTTATAAAATTTCAAAAATGGGGTATTACTATTCATAACAGGTAGTTCATAATAATATCTCGTTTAGTGAAACTCGGTATTGCGTACTACACACGCTATCAAAGAAAGTCTTGATTGTGTGTAATGCAAGCCAAGTCAGGGCTGCATGTAGTGAAAGCTCCATTTGGTGTTGCGTATAAGATAATCAAAACCTATTCCATTTATACATTAAACAAAATCTATACTTAAATTTGCATAGAATAATTTCCACAAAACGAACTTGAAATTGTGTGTAACACGAGCCAAGAATAGTGTTGTGTGTACCATAAGCTAATATGGTGTTGCGTATAGTACAAGATAATTTTGGTGTAGCGTACAACACAAGACATCAATGAAATTAAAAAGAATAATTCTCATAAAATCTCAGGTTGTTACAGTTTGAACATGTTATATTATCATGAATAATTATATTAAAAGATTTATTAATTTATAAAAGAACTATATTCATATTTATAAAATTATTTAGTACCCAATTATATTATTTTACCTCCCATTTCATAATAAATTTTAGTATTTTCATTGTTTTATTGGTTAGTTGCATGGTTTTCTCATTTATGGTTTTCATGAAATTTATTGTTCTTGGTTATAGGATACAAATCCATCATATCCATAATAATATTAATGTTATAAATATAATATTTAATCATTATATACATATTTATATTTATTCTAGAATGTTGGATATGGAAATTTAATTTCATCACTCTGTGGTGAAGTTAGGTCGTATGTATGCATAAGCGATGATATCATTACATTAACATAGAAAAGGATAAATAATTAAATTATAAAATAAAAATAATTAGTCAAAATAATTTTATATATACCATATATATTCATTAAATTATTTTTTATTAATTTTTATGTAATTCATTCCTAAAAAATTAATCACATTTCTTCATGAGGCGATAGTCCACAATACAGACAAGGGAAATTATCATATTTTAAACAACATATAAATTAATAATTTATATGTTATAATATAATTACTGATATATAAAAATATCATAAATATATTATAAAATATATAAATTGATAAATTTCACAATTCATGAAAGGATGTTATGGAAAATGAGTTACATCGATTCATGAGGTAGTGGTTCATCAAACACATGGTCAATCTTTTTGTTTCCCATTTTATGTAAGACGAGATGAATGAAAGTCATAAATTAAAAAACATATTAGTAATTTTATGATACTTATTATATTATATAATCATGTTTTATTAAGATTATAATGAGGTGGAATAAGAAAAAAAATAAAAATGTTCTATTTAGAACGTTGCCCCTTCTTCGAACAACTTTGTTAGGATTACAGTAGAATACCTCATAGGAAGGATTTATGATTAAACCACATGATATAAAATGTATTTATAGATGTAATGAAGTAAATATACCAATTTTCAGATTATCAAAATGGATTTTTATGTGTGAAGTGTGGAGAAGAGGGGTGGCCATTTAAAAGTTGGGGAGAGGACACACATGGAACTTTTGAAAAGAATCCACTACTCCCCTATTTCAATCATGTAAAAAGACTCCACAATGGGTAATCATAGAACCCTATAAGATATATGGATATTATGTGGAAGTAAAATTAGTGTTTCAATTTTTTTGTCATTTTAACCCTATCATTTATTTTTTCCTCCCATTAGATTTGTATTTACCTTAAAAGTGATGATTAATGTTTTCATCATTTTCTATTCATAATGTTAAAAAACTAAGATTAAATTATATTATTATTTAATTTATTTATTTCTCAATATTCTATAATTTATTCCAAATCAAATTCATATAATTGGTATATTTCAATTTTATATTATACCTACCGAAGTGACAAAAAATTGGTTTCCAAATAGAAAATTTAGTTAAGTATAGAAATATATAATATTAAAATTCAATATAATGTTGATTTAAATAAACTAATTTATATATATTTTAATATAACTGAACTATTTATACATCAAATTTACTTTAAAAAATATGAAGTCCTTTTAAATTATTTAAAAAACAAGACAATTTGTAATAAAATCATTATGTTCACTATTTCATAGAAAATAAACCATTTAAGAAAAATCACAAAATATAACCCATTAAAAATTTTATATGATTCTTGTAGAAATTAAATTAATTATAGAAAATAAATAGTCTATATTTGGTAAAAATTAATTATAAATTTTTTTCACAAATCTTAAAAAAATGAATTTTGGAAGAAGTATTGTTTAGAAAAACATTTAGTCTTTATGTAAAATTTATATACTTTTATTAATAATTAGTAGAAAAAAATTGATTTTTTTAATAATTTTTAAATAATATAAATTTCATAATTCTGTTATATCTATTCATAAACACTAAATTAATGGTTAGGCTATTTCAGTGTAGTATATTACGTTTCATTTAGACTCAGGGTCTCATGTTTTGTAAACCATCATGGAAGTAAAATTTACTTAAATCAAATATATCTTAATCTCTTGGGGTGTAATATATATTACCAAATCTTTTATGATATGTATGAGTAAGGAATAATTATTAAAAAATAAATATACATTTGGTATAATTATTATAATACCTCACATTTATATGTTCAGATAAATACTCAAATTATCGCCATGATGTTCCATTCACTTTAAATACTAAAGAAAATCATCTAAAAATGTTACCACATATTGATCTAAATAATTTATAAAGACTATATTAAGTAAATACTTTATGATATAATGGTTATTATAAAGTCTAAATGGTATTACTATAAATTTATAATTCCCATGTCTTGTATGAAAGGATGTTTATGGCATATCATCCTTATTATTCCTCAATTGATGTTATAAAAAATGATGGTAAATCATGGAAATATATTTCAATTCCCCTTATTTATCAATTAAATAATTAGTACATAATATAGTGAATTTTGTTTGTATTTATATATTTATATTTCTTTTAATCAGTGGAAATATATTGTATCCATATTTATTTGTAACATAACTAATAAGTTCACCTCTAGGTTAAACATTGGGCAATACGAATCCCATTTCAAGATTTAATGGTTGTTTCCTTTTCAATCCCTATAACACAAGTAGGTACATTTTTTCCATATACATTTACATATACATCTCACTTGGTATAAGTTCTATTAAAAACCCAAATTCATGACTTAGATTAAAAATTTTTAATTCATTAAGAAATAATGAAAATAATTCCATTCAATTAGAATAAGCATGGTCTTGAGTTCCTCCCAAACCATCATATTTAGAAACACAAAATTGATATTAATTAATTTCAATTAAAAAAAGTATTTTCAATTTATTGTTCATATTAATTATTGCAATGATAAATAATTGATAGTTGATTAGGAATTTTAAATAGTTATTTACTTCTATAGAAATTGATATTTTATATATATGAACAAATAAAATCCATTCCTAGAATCACATGCCACTCAACTAGAGGGAAAATCATCACATCAGTAGGAAGAACATTCCAATAAACATCAATTAGAGTGAAACTATATGCTTGATTTATGATCATCACACCATTAAAATTTTTATTCACTAACTTAATATCTAATCATTAAGTTATGTAAATGAGTTGTTATAGATATAATAAAATATTAAATTTCCCTTTCTAGAGTGAATAATAAGTTCTCATTTTAACATGTAATAATTATAAACCACTTCAGATTTATATATCAAATGGTATTTTCCTATTCCTTTGAGTATAAAAGAATGTTGTTGGTGATCATCAACATTAAACATAATATTTTTGAAATGGTTTTCATAGTTCCCATATTCCTTTCATTTGATGTATTTTATTTTTAATAGTGCATTCGTCAGTGTATTTATTTTATTCATTATTTCAACTGATTTATTTTTTTCCTTTTCCAAATCATTGAATTTATAAATAACCCTTCAAAATTTTAATGACCTCCCATTTACACTAAATAAATTCCTATTTCATCAAATATTTTTTAACTATAGGTGTCTAGAATTTATTTTTTCAATGTGATTTATTCATGTTGCCTGAGACTCTATCTTTATTTTGTTATCAAAACCATGTCAATGTTAGGAAATTTAAATTTTCATTTATTCATTGAGATAACAGGAAGTGATTTCTTTATAGTTAATAATTTCCAATATAGATAACTTCTTTTTATGACTTTGTTTTAATCCAGAAATGAATCAATAAATTATTTTTTAATGCTGATTATTAAACTAGAGGATTACATTAAAAGTATTGTAAAATTTTTCCATTGTTATAAATGTATTAATTATCATTTTTCTTATGTTAAAGGAATTAATTAAAAATTATTTTAAATATAATATGAAAAATATCTTACTAAATTAATTCCTCATAAACTCATCTATTCCATGAAGTAAATTTATTCTTCTTCTACCATATCCTAATAAAATTATACCATTAATCGACTTCAGCGTCTAATTGATAAATTTTTATGATAAATATTCATTACATTGGAAACTTGATTAGTTAAATTATTTTCATATAGGATATATTCTATCTCCTAGAAACTAGTTGATCATAAGACCCACTAATAGAATGTGGGTATTTCCTCATAAGAAAATCAATTGTATGTTATTCCCTCCATTGATCCTTTAGATTTCCAATATGATTCATATATTTGTAAGGTTATGTAATGACCACCACATGATTACATATTCCATCTATAATTTGATTAGGTTTCTCTCTAGGAACATCAGTTAATTGTTAATCTCATTTATTTTTTTCTCTATTTCTTGTCGTTCCATCCTTTTACTAGAATATATATATATATAGTTTGAGCATCACTCTATTAAAATCAATTGGAGAATTCATATAATAATAAAAAACGATTCATCTGATATCTTAATCTTGAAATCGTATTTAAAACATATGAATACTTATGATTAACCTGGGTTATCTATGATCATTATGTATTCAAATACATATGAACATTCCCTAAGGAAAATTTAAATTAACTGAATAATATACATTAGGAGTTCCAAAATCAGTGAACCATGATAACCCACTCACTATGCACCATAATGTTTGTAGAGATATACACAACCCAGTATTTATGTGGTTATTAACACTAGTAACTTTTTTTATACAAGAATGTACATTTACAGTATTTAGACAGTGATGTATTTCTAAGAACACTACATAATCTATATCATACCCATATGCGAGGATGTTATCTTATAAATCGGTTTATCCTGAGGTCTTTCACCAATGTTATCTATTCCAAATAAGTAAAAATGAATAACCTCTACTCATATACCAATTAAGTGACCCAAGAATATTATAAATTAATATTACAGATTTTTATATGAATATTAATTACATATAATGATATTACACAACCCAAAACAATAAATATTACTATACATATAGAATAGATAGAAAAATTCTATTTAAGTATATTTTTTCACATCTCTATCATCGTTCATTACAAATGGTACACTTCTAAACTCATCATTATAAATACAAATCTTTATAACCAAGAGGAAAACTAAACAAGGGGTGAGATTATATTCTCAATAGTATTAAACAAGGAATCTATCAATTAAAGATAATGTGTAACATGTCCTGACCCTAATGGTACGAGAGAATCAGAATATCAATAGAGAATCATAATAAAAAAGTCATAATTCATAGTCTTTAATGATTGAATAATATTTAAACATGCTACAAGACTGGGGAAACAAAAAAATCAATTATAATCTAAGAGTTCAAATCATAAACATTATAACATTCTATAAGAGTGTATAACAATGATAAGCATAAAAACAATATCATATGTTAAGGTTAACTATAGATACCTTCATATATATATCTGATCATGAATTAAAACATGTTTCTCGTATCATAGTCAATCATTCATCCAATCATTTCTTTTATATCATAGTAGAACCAACATCCCAATTTTTTCCCATATTGTATTGATCACATAGACTCATTTCACATAATTAACTCTTGAGATATAATGGTTTACCAAATTAATTAGAATTATTTATTAGACCCACCAATCACAAAATGAATGTTATACCAATGTGTTCTAAAATATCAAAAAAACATTAATCATTTGGTATCAACATTACTCATGGAATTGAAACAATTTTCAGAATCATTTCATAAACACTTTACCATAAATAATAAAGAAAAGGACATGGATTATATCATTAAACTCTGTCCCTGATGAACCCTATGAAACATCTAATGTTTATATAATGGATTAAAAATATCTTTAAAACTATATTTGATAATTTATATAAAAACAAGAGAAAATATCCTTTTTATTTGATAAACAATATGCATGAAATTCATAAAATATTTATAAAATATTTTCTATTTAAAATAACAGTGGATAAATTTAAAATGATTTCAATGAAATGAAAGTTCATGATGCTGGGAAAATTTATTCATTTTTTAAATGATAAAACAAATATTCACATCATGCATTTAATAAAATGTACTTAATTTGCAAAATGAAAAGTGGATTCCACTAAAATAATTCAAAAAAAATCAAACATGGAAAAATATTAATTTAATAAATAATTATAATAATATTATAATAATTATAAATAAAATATGGACATGTAATAATATAATCATAACCAATAAGAGAAATATGTTTAGCTTTTTAAAAAATAGACATTTTATTTGGTTTACTACCAAAGAGAGAAAACTGATATGAATATTTGAAAAAAAAATAACAAAAGGTTAAAAAATATATGGTACTTAAGATTATAAGAATATACAATTTCCATACATGAAAATTTTGATATTGTCGATTAAAATAAGATTCCATATAATCCCTTGACTCAAGTATTTCCATTACTCGTGCGGGTTCACAAAACATGTATAATATATATAAATTATATATATATATATTCATTAAATATATTAAAAAATAAATATATGATATATGATATATTTATAATATTTTATCACCTGTTAGTAGACAATCACTTTCCAGGTGTTAATTTTTTTTGATTATCATGTTTATTTCTCTTAAGTAGTTCTGGTATTTGAACATTGATCGTTGTTCCATCATATCTAGAATTTTAATCATGATATAAATATGTTATATATTAATAAAATTCATTACTATAACCATAAATGGGATCATGTTATGTAAAATGAATCAAATTGCATTGTTGATGTGGTCGTCAACACGTACCCACGAGTGATACCTTCATTTCAGGTTTGATATAAAGTATGTGGATGATGGTTATTACATAATTAAAATTAAATGAATTATATATAATATACTAAATAAATTTTTTTAAAATGGATATCAAAGAATTATGGAAATTTTAAAAATAAATAAACATGGAATAACAGGGTAAAGAGTTATTCCTATTCATTTTGAAACCTCTTATGTCTTAAACCTTACAAACGGAAAGGAAAATATTTTATCAATAAAAAATTTATATTTATTTGGAAGAGAAATATTATTGTATAATGATAGCTATTGTAATATCTAGAGAGATAAAAAATTATTAATTATTGAAAATATGATGTTCTATTTTATATCTGAGGGAAATTACACACCTAGAATTACATTAATGTTTTAA
Source organism: Viscum album (assembly GCA_963277665.1). Taxonomy (NCBI): domain Eukaryota; kingdom Viridiplantae; phylum Streptophyta; class Magnoliopsida; order Santalales; family Viscaceae; genus Viscum; species Viscum album. The sequence goes on along the minus strand of OY728129.1, from coordinate 685,407,157 downwards.
ATATAATATATATAATAATCATGTAATGTGGCATGAAATTGATATAATATAACTTTTTTATATTATTATATCAAAATAATTTATTATAATAAATTTTTCACTAGTTTATGATTTATTTTAATCCTTACATTTCTGCTTAATACCATAACAATCCTTTATTATTCTCAACTGTAGTAAGAAATTTGTTGGTTTTTATGGGTCATAAATTTATTTCTAACTATAAAATTCATCGAAGAATAGTCCTTGGATAAAATTTTACACAAATAAATATAAAAATAATCCTATATCAAAAAATTTCGTATTTTTAAATCATTTCATTAAATATTAGTTCACATAAAATATAATTAATTTTATTTTTTGGAATATTCTTTTAATTTGACTTTAAATGCATAAATAATATAATACAATTTTAGAATATAAAACTTTTACATGATTAATAATTTATAATTACCTATGAACTTCATATTATAACCTAATTCTACTATAACATACTTTTTTTTATTTTTAAAATCATTTACCTTGATTTTTCAACAACCAACACAAGCTTTGTATCATTGTTGAAATAGTGTTTATTGTAACCATATCAACACTAAAAAATAAAAATATATTAAAAATACTAAATAAATTATTTAAATTTACTTTATCATTTTTTATTCATTTATAACATGCTTTTATAATTATAATAATGATAGTCATGAAAACCCCATCGAAAAGAATGAGTTTCATAAGGGTTCATGAATAATACATTATAGAATAGTATTTATTATTCTAAAATTAATAAGTTATATCATTATTTAGGATAAATAATCAATTTAATTTGAAATATAAATAAAATAATAGGATTCCAAGAGACGTAAGAAATAATAATTTCAATTAAATTTTTTTTCAGAAATAAATTCATATCGATAATGTAAAAACATGTAAATACGTGGAAATAAATCCAAAATAATTGGGAATGGAATCTTTGAATATAAGGGAGGAATATCATTACTCATAAAAAACCATTGAGTTTATTAGATAGGGTAAGATTATTTTATTTTGAAGTGTATAATTCATTAGGGATGGGAAATTGATTAGTATTGAATGATTCTAAAGGTTAAATAGGGAATATGATTTGTTATGCAAAAAATTAAATATAATATTACAATGTTATTAGTATTTTGAAATAACGTGGATTTCTAATTATAATTCCATTAAGAATGTAAAATAAATATAATTATATAATAATAGTAACACATTTAAACATAATAAATTTGAATAATGTAAATTAAACTAATAACATTAAATAATTAAAATAAAATTATAGTTAAATTAAAATAAATATATGAAAAAAAATATTTATTGACTTATTTATTTTATCACCATTCACATTATTCCATTGGAACATGAGTTAATATTTTATTTTTTATAATGATTTTCTATAAAAATTAATTTGAGAGATTTCTTTAAAAAATGTTTTACTTGAAATATATTATGAAGAATTAATATGTAGTAATATTTCAAAAATGAATTTTTTTTATTTCAGAATGGAAACCCTTTTATAAATCAATGAATTGTTAAAATATAAATGAGATTATAATCAAAATAATAAACTAATGAGTAATATAACTATTCAAAAAATAACTACTTGTGATGGTATATTTAATAAAAATATGTCATGTCATTGAATAAGATATAAAAATTAATATTAAACCGAGTAGAGTTTATGCTATTTAAATTTACATGGGAATATTTAAATAAAAAACTACAAAATAAAATTGTGGGCTCCATCCACAAAATTCAAGCACAAAAAATACATTTACCTATATTACCATCTTTAGTAAGAGATAATCTACCAAAACTATTTATTTATTTTTTCCACACACCTTATATAAGTCTAAAATGTGTCATTTTTTAGGGGGTAATCATTCTATTTATAAAATTTCTCTAAAAAATATCTTCTGAATAACTGTAAACTAAAATTTAATGGTCCATTGAGTATAAAAAAATGTGATATACAATTAAGATATATAAAAATCTCATTTATAGTGAAAAAATGAGATTCCATGAAATTATATTGAAATATAGTACATATAAAATTTTGAAACATAATATAGTGGTGCGTAGTAATTAGATAACATAATTTTAAAATTATTAAACTATAATTTCATTGTACAAATTATATCCTTATATCAGAAAAGTGATGAATACTATTTTTATTCATATTAGTATTATTATACATAAAACAACCTACATGAATTTGTTAATAAGTATCACTTTTATAATTAATTTGGTTTGGAATAGGAAATGATATTTTTAATAGTAAAAAAAATTTATCAATTATAATTTTTTAAAATATTGTAAATTATTATAAAAATTATAATATTATATAAATATTTTTTATATAAATATAAAATTTTAATTCATTTTGTTCAAGTCGTATTGTTTATATTTATATTATTTAAATTAAATATTCTGGGTGAATGAACCCTGAAACTAATACTATAATTTGGATAATTCATTAGACCATATAGACAAAAAAATATTTAAAATAAATAAATAACATATATGTATTAAAAACCATAGTGTTGTTATATAAAAAAATCGAACGAATAACCCTTTTTAAGAATGAATGTTATAAAATTAATCCTAAATATATTTAAATATATATATTTATTAAAAGATGAAAATATTATATTTTTCTCTAGAATTTCTTGTAAAATATAATTTTTTACATAATTACAAATTTCCATTAGAATATTAAATCAAGAAAATATTTATTCTTTATTCCAGCAACATTTATTAACCAAATTTGTTTAAAAATACATACCAAAGAAAATATATTTATAGTATTTTTTCTTTCCACTAATACCCCAAAATTATTATTTTTAAAATTTCTTATACACCAAATACATATTAGAATATTATATTTAATTAGTTATAGGCTTAATAATTTTATTTGGTTAATGATATGAAGGGTAAGCATAAAGATAACATATACTCTCAAAGAACATCTTATTTGAGTTGTTATCTCCATATCTCGTACAGTAGTGTTGAAAATATTATTTCAAAGAGATCTATAGTTCAAGATAAATATTTAGTTTTTTTATGTTGTAATTATGGAATAGGAATTCATCCTGGAAAATATTTGTTGGATTACCAAGATTATTAGTAGCGTGTTATTTAGATACAAAAGAAATATCTCTATTCAAACATGAAATATTTTTCTCAATGTCATAAATAAGAATTATTTTATCATATAAATCATGAATATAAAATTTGACATCAATGTTTTCCATAATAATTATATTTCATTAACTTATATCATTAGATGCATTACTAGTTGTATACATTCAAATGAAAATTTACTTATAAAAATATATTTAAATTTTTATTTCATTTTATGGTGTAAATAATATAAAATTTACTCATAATTACATTGAAGTAACATTCCCGAATTTTTCTTATATATATCAACTCATGTCTCTTAATACATATAAGTGTTATAATTATTTATATTTTAATTTAATAACAAGTCTTGTTTATAGCCCCAAACTAAAAATAAGGATATAAATAATTCATTTTGTACATGAGTTAGCAAATTTATTACAACATTTAATTTAACCTTCTAATAACCCTATTTTATTAAGGATCACTATTGATATAAAATATTTTAATGTAGAAGTTTTTTCCTATAGGGATATAAACATGTGGTTCAATATAAAGAACATTGTAACATATTGAGGTATTTTTTGTATGTACACTGTGATTTTTAGTTTCTATATACATTGAAAACTAAAATATTATTGTTTGGTTTTGGTTATGAATTATATCCAATGAAATCATATTTTGAGGTAAATAATAAAATATTCATATTAATGATTAACTAAAAATGATATCTAAAAGGTAAAAATAAATAAATAAGAAATAAATTATAGTTGTTTATTTGTAGAAATTAATTTAAAAATTTGAAATAAAATTTTCACTTCATAACTATTTCATAAGGGTTATATAAATTATTTTTAGGAACACTTCCACGAAAAAATTCTTATATTAAATTTGTTGTGTATATTTTATATGAGATTTGAAATTATAGTGTCTATATTTCATAGTAAAATAGAATTATTATATATGAAAATACCTAGGGAAGGAAATATGCTAGTGAAGTTGAACTTATATATAAATATCTGAATAATATTAATTTAACATTATGATTAATGTAAAATAATTTAAATTCATGTAAAACATGAATGAATTATTATCAAATATCTCTTAATAATAAACATCACACAATTGGTTAATATTAGTAACACTATTACACAATAAGTTAACAAATAATATGTTTTATGTAAGTAAGTAGTCACAAATTAAAACTCATCTAAATAATATTTTATTTCTTATTTTACTATCTATATGGGTAATATACATTTCATTAAACATAAAAAAGAATTTAATATTGGAGTATGTTTTGGTGTCTTTTTTATATATTATCAACATAATATTTTTATTAATTATTTATATTAGGAATGTAACCTAAAAATTTACATTTTCTGAATTTTTGCTACCAAATGTTTCTGATGTTTATAGTAGCAATTGAAATTTATCTTTTTAATGAATATTTTTTCATTAGTTTTTAATATATTGATATAAAAACATTACATTTATTTCATATTTAAGTCCATAACAACATATATTAATTTTTAGAGACAATCTGATTCCATTTCTTATATTCCAAAACATTATAGATACAAATTTTCCCACTTTGGTAGAATAATTAAATATTTTCATTATATAATTTTATAATATTTACTTTCTTATTATAAAAAATAACAAAAATCATATATTTTATAGTTCTTTGGGATATTATAAATATTTAAATTTTCTAGAAACCTTCAGTCAGTTAATTCCCAATAATATAATGGTTTTATATTTTTTACTTTGGGAAATTTAATGAAACATTCATAATCTGAAATAGTATAAATCCTAGCTTATATAACATATTTTTTTTGTCATGTATTATAACTTTTTTATATGAATTTTATACTTTTATTTATATTATTTTTGGGTTCTTAAATTATTGCAAAAAAATATTATAATAAATATTAAATATAATATATTCATCAAATAATCATATTATTGGAGGATGAATTAATTTAAATCAATGGTATAAAATATTGTAATAAATTAAATTAAAATATTAGTTTCATTATGAAGTACTATATTTTGAAAAATTACTGTAATATTAAAACTAATTTGATATCTCCACACCACAATCAACATCCTCAAATTAAATTATTTAGTTTAGTAAAGGTTCTACCCTTTTACAAAATAAATATGAGCAGTGATTTCTTTCATTGTTTTATACTTATAATTATATACTGATTTCATTTATTTGAAATATAAAATTAGTGCCTCAATCTAATTGTTCATAGTAACAATCACTATGTATGAATAATTTAATATTTATATGGTTGATTATCTCCACTTTTTGGGTTCAATATGATAAGATTATATGATTAGAATATATTATGGAATTATCAAACAACATCATTATTTTCCAATGTACTTGTCATGACCCATCCCCCGGGGCCCATTCCATGACTTACCCAAGCCCGCCTTCCATAGGCCAGGGGCTGGCGACTAGCACCAAATGCATAAATCCCTAAACTGGGAAGGCATTGCTTTATAACTTAAAAATACATACAACAGAGTACGATCTCGAAGTAAAACTTTATACAAAAGAGTGTTGAAAGTAGAGGGGCGGGAATACAAGCCCAAAAGGAAAGTACAAGTACAACAGAAAAACAAGTACAACCGAAGAAAGGTAAAACAGTTGTGGGGTCGTCCTCCGGGATTCATACTTGAAGGGTAGGTACAGATAGCCTCCACGGCACTTCACATCTATCTGTCTTTTCTGTGTACTGTCACTCCATGTGGTCCACCTCCAGGTACCGTCCAGTCCTAGTACACTAATCCTCGGTCAGTGTTGTTCTTCATCTGTATCCAACACAATGAGGTGTGGGCATAGCCTGTGCAGGGGTGAGTATAACGATACTCACTAAGGACCCCGAGAACCTCAAGGTCTCACAAAATCCAACAAGAATAAACCACAAAGTATGAATTCAACAGATAACCCCACTTAGGTATATGCCCATACATATACCTAATTTATCAAGTAATACATCTCAATCATGAGGCAAACACAAAAGTTACTGACTCAGCTCAACCAAGATTTTATTCGCATTATCGAAACCATGGCTTCTGGAGAACTCCTGGCCAATCGAATACAGTGGGCCTGCCGCGACACCAAGGTGCTTCCCACTAACCTTGGACTAGTGAGGTACTCTTCTAGTCGAGTACCATGGGTCTACTGTGTCACTAAGGCGCTCCCCACTGTGGGTCTGTCGCGTCACCAAGGCACTCCTCCTTGCAGACTGCTGAGGTACTCCACCTATCGAGTATCGTGGGTCTTCTGCGACACCAAGGCGCTCCACACAGTGGGTCTTCCGCGACACCATGGTGCTCCTGACTGGGCTAGTCGAGTCACTCCAAGTCGAAACGGTCAGCAGTTATCAGGTCTCATCCAGCTACTAGGTCTCCGACTAAGCTCACTCGTCTCTGGAAGGATCCGCTCCACAAGCTATAGGTCGATTCTCTAACTGTCATGAAGTCCCACATAGAAGTATCTCAAAGGTCTGCCACGTCATAGAGGTCTCAACACAATAGATGGTGCGTCAAATGGAAGCCCGGTCTATGAGTTATTAGCATTTTAGTCCCGGGGAGCCCGGTTGGATTCGTGCACGATCCAACCTGATCGTATCTCAACTAACCCCGAACTCCAGTGGGGTATACTCAAAGGAACTGTCACGCTTCAATAATACCAGCATCACTCATGGATCATCAAATGGTTGTCTGGTGCCAATGATATGGCCAAAGAAAGTAAAGGGTCGGTAGTGGACCTGGGTCCGGTCGGACCGACCCAATCCCACCCGGTCTGGGCCGACCCGGCCTGGGTTGACCCGGTCAGACCTGTTGGGTCTGGCCCGACCCATTGGTCAGGCCAGCCAGTTAGGTTCGGTCCAGCCTGCTAGGCCCAGCCTAGCGGCCCACATGGGCAGTTCAGCCCGGAACACATGGGGCGCGGCTCGGCATCTCGGCCCGAATGGCCTAGACCGGTTCGGCCACCACTGCGAGGGGCACGGCTCGGGCGGTACAGAGTGCTCGGGGCACGCTGGCCAGCGCGGTTCGGCCGAGTGCACGGGAGGCGGCGAGGTCGACCAGAGGGACGAGGCCTGGCCGAGCAGGGCGCGGCCCTGTAGGGCGCATGGCGGGCTAGTGGGCAGCCCGATAGGGTGCCAGGCAGGCCAGTGGGCTGCCAGGCATGGCACGGCCAGGCAGCAGGCGGCCAGGCAGGGTGCCAGGTGGGCCAGCGGGGGGCCGGGTAGGCCGGGTGGCATGCCCGGGTGGCGGCTGGGCAGGCAGGCTTAGCGCGGTTCGGGCTGGCATGGGTCGGAGGGGTTTCTCCCGGTGCGCACGGAAGGCCGGTGATGCCCAGGAGCTGGGCGGCGTGGGTAGGCCAACGGGCGGCCAGGAGTTCAATGAAGATCGAGCCAGCGGGTGGCACGGTTCGGCCCGAGGTGGCGAATCCAATTCATTCGGAGGGTCGTGAGGGCGGTGTGGTTCGTGGAGGCTGAGGGTTGTGTGGTCGTTGCCTTCATCATTCTATCACCTCATTGCTTCATCGACATGCTGAAGATCATCATAAACAAGATCGACGGAGGTAGTCGGGCCACGTTAGTGTGGCCTGCACCCTCTGCGGTTTGGGTGATAATAATCGGTTCATCAAGGTAGGAGAACAATGAAAAAAAACTCACCCATCAAAGAAAACATATCCTCTTTCTTCATTTTGAAAGAAAAGAAGAACATTTCACATAAAAGAAAACAACCCCTACCTTTATTCATTGATCATCGATGAACTCGCGGGAAGAAGACGAAGGTGATTTTCATTTGTCGCATCTGCCGCACACTTCCATTCTCGAGCTTGTGCGTCATCTCATTGACGACGATGTGGAGGGAAGGTCGGTTGAAGACATCCCACATCGGTAGAAGCTCCGAGGAAGAAGTCGAAGAAGGTCGGAGTTCTTCATAGTTGAAGGCGTTCTTCGTTGGGAGCTTTCTCCCAATAATCCTTCTTCTCAAAGCTGCTACAAAAATGAATAATTCCAACCAAAATAATAATAGATTTTGTTAATCTATTATTTAATTTGTTGGCACAAAATTCAAATTGGTGAATTAATTAACTTGGCTCCCCCTTAATTAATGTGGGGGATTTGGCACCATTAAATTAGGGGAGTTGGCACCAATAAAGGAGGGGTGTGGAGAGGCTCTCCCTCATTAATGAGGGGAGTTGAGAGGTTTTTCTATCCCACCATTAATAGGGGATTTAGTCCCATGAGGTCCCCACATCATAACCTCTCACCGGAGGTTAGGTTTGGGTGGTTCCCATCACCATAATCTCTCATAGGAGGTTAAGGTGTGGTGGTCCCACCTCCAACTTCTATGAAGAGGTTTTAACCAACAAATAAAAATTAATCCACACACTTTATTTTTATTTAATTCATTCTCTAAAAACCCAAAAAATATATTTTAACCTCGACCCACTATCGTCGAGGTGATAGCCTTCTTAAGATAATATTGGAGCTGTAAGTTCAACGGTTCCCTCGGATTTCAATTCTAAGCACCGGTTCAAAAGTTATAAAAACCCGATCGTACGTTTACTGAACATACCAGAACAAAACATTAGAAATTGATTACAGACACACCGGGCCTCAAAATCATGTGCCGTCAATTTTCACAGACTCATAAAATTCCCATGTAATTTAATAAAAATTCCACAAAAATTCCAGGTCTTTACAGTACACTATTGGGTTTTAGTATTAATCAAGAGTAGTTGGTAGTAAAAATGAGGTGGTTTCTATTAGATTTGAATATTTTAGTTTTGACTCCTTTGAATCCATGACATTTAATTCTTAAGAAAATATGTGTTTTCATTATTCATTTTCTAATAGATGAATTATTATACATTTTATAACTTTTATATAAATGTTTTAGTCATTATACATATTATATTTATATATACTTAAATATAAACATAAGAAATTTAACATGATCATTATGTCATTAATTAATTCCTTAAAAATAATATCACAACCACTCATCATATTAAAATACTCATAGAGTATCATTATTTAACCAATACCCAACAAATATATCCAAAATATTATATAATTAGAAAACCTAATAAAATACACAACATATATTCATATATCCCAAAATATCATTAAATACTTCATTTTGAAGTAGTATTTAATTTTCAATTAATCTTTATTTTTTTTATAAATCCATTACATTTTTCTTCTATAATTTCCAATAACTACTTTATCATTCATAATATTCACTAAAAACAAACTATTTTTCATATGACATCTCTGAAAGAATTAAACATGGAATTTAATATATATCGTTAGTCATTTTTTTATTTCCAAGTTGTTTTCACCTATATTTAAAACTTCATATACATCACTTGATTCTCCAAGTCCCATTAAAACAAAATGAAAAAATATATTATATGTACCTGTCACGACCCGTCCTCGGGGCCCGTGCCGTGACTACCCCAAGCCCGCCTTCCATAGGCCAGGGGCTGGCGACTAGCACCAAGGGCGTAAATCCCAATAACTGGGAAGGCATGGCCTTTAAAGAAGTAAACAAAACACCACAGAGTACAAGCAGAAGCAAAACACTAAGTACAAAAGAAAGTGCTGAAAAGTAAAAATGGGCCAGAATACAAACCCAAAAGAAATTAAAAATACAACTGAACAAAGTAAAACAGAAAAAGACAACAGCTGGAGGGACGGAAGCGGCTCCTGGGTCATCTTCCTCAGATCCTTCCTGAAGGGTAGGTACAGATGGCACAGATCCTGGATCGTCCACCATGGATCCTACCTGAAGGGTAGGTACAAATAGCCTCCACAACGCTCTCGCCTGTCAACCTCCTCTGAGTGTCGTCTCGCCGTGAAGTCCACCTCTAGATACTGACTCGTCGGGTAGTCCACCTCCGGGTATCGTCCAGTCCTCAAACACTCGGCCTCCATCAGCACTGCCCGTCGTCTGCAACTAACACAACGAGGTGCGGGCATAGCCCGTGCAGGGGTGAGTATAACGATACTCAGTAGGGACCCCGATACCCTCAAGGTCTCACTAAAACCAACAAGGATAACCACAAAGAAGATCTCAACAGATAACCTCTACTTAGGTATATACCCATACATATACCTAAGTTATCAAGTAACTCATATCAATCATGAGGAAACACAAGGATTGTGAAATCAACGGATAACCACTACCCAGGTATATGCCCATACATATACCTAAGTTAGCAAGTGACCCATCTCAATCATGAGGTAAACACAAGGTCAAAAGTCTCAGCTCAAACCAGTATTTTCATTATCGAAACCGTAACTGCTGAAGAGATCCATCTCTGGAGTGTACAGTGGTCCTGTCACGACTCCGAGGTACTGCTCACTAACCTAAGACTGCTGAAGTACTCCTCCTGTAGAGTACCGCGGGTCAGCCACCCAGACACAGTAGTGCTTCCCGCCGAGGTATGTCACCCAAACACAGTAGTGCACACCCCCTAGTATCCTGCTGAGGTACTCTCCGGATGAGTACCGCGGGTCTGCACTGTCACACAGGTAGTGCTCCGTCCGCCATGGGTCTGCACCTCAGAAAGTAGTGCTCTGTCCACTGGGCTAGTTGACTCACTCCAAGTCGAGTCGGTCAAGCAGTCGTCAGGTCTCAGTCTGCTACACGGTCTCCGTACTCCGCACGCTCGTCTCCGGGAGGGTCCGCTCCACGAGCTAAAGGTCGATACTCCAAGTATCTCAAAGTCCCACAAAGAAGTATCTCAAAGGACCGCCTCGTCATAGGGGTCTCAACGCAACAGATGGTGCGTCAATCGGATGCCCAGTCTGTGAGTTACTAGCCTTTTCGTCCCAGGGGCCCGGTTGGTTTCGTGTGCGAACCAAATCTGGTTGTATCTCAACTGTACCCCGAACTCTCATAGGGTATACTCATAGGGACCGTTTCTCAACGTGAACAACAACACCGCTGACGGTTCGTCAAACAGACGTCCTATCTGAAAGATATCAGTTTTTCCGTTCCAAGGGCCCGGTTGGATTTCAGGTACAATCCAACCCGGCCACTACCAACTGTATCCAAAACTCGGGTGAAGTATGCCAAAAGTTTCGTCTCATCAAGAGGAATTCAACGAAACAGACGGCGCGTCAATCAGACACCCGGTCTGTGAGTTATTGGCTTTTTCGTTCCAGGGGCCCGGTTGGTTTCGTGAGCGAACCAACCCGACCGCACTCCGACGGCATCCAAACCTCGAGCAGAGTAAGCCAAAAGATCCGTCTCACTTAGAGGAATCCATCAAAGTCGACGGCATGTCAATCGGACGTCCGGAGCTCAATATATAAGCGTTTCCGCTCCGAGGGCCCGGTTGGTTTCGTATCCGAACCAACCCGGCTGAACCCAAATTAATCTGAAACCTTGAGTGCGATATACCGAAACGACCGTATCGATCCAAGGATCGCGTTGCCCCTGACGGTGAGTCGTTTGGAGGCTCGTAGCCCATGTTACGGTCATTTGACCGAAAGTGGTCCGAAAATGGGGGGTCTGGGCCCGGGGCGACCCGGCCCGACCCCCCCCCCCCCTGGGTCGGCCGAACCGAGTCGACCCGAACCGAGTCGACCCGACCCGGGTCCGACCCGGTTGGGCCCGGCCCGACCGGCGGGGGTGCGTGTGGCCACCACCCCTCGCTGCTGATTAAGGCCGGCGGTTCGCCGGCCGCCCCTTTTTCCGGCGGTGCGCCGCCGCCGCCTTCCGCGGACCACCGGATGCGCTCCGGTGGTCCGTTCTTCCTGCCGTCTTCGCCTATGTCCCCCCCGGGACCCCATCTTCACTGCGAAGGGATTCAAATGCCCAAACGGCCTACATCTTCATCGCCCGTCAATCCGCATGTCAAAACGAAACGCGCCATCTTCGTGGTTCTCCGGCGCGGCGTGCTGGCGCCGCGCCCCTTCGCCGTGGCTCCGCTCCGACCGCGGCGCCTTCGACTTCCTTCGACGCGGTGCGACGGCGTCGCGTTCTTGTTCGCCTTCTCGGCGTGGCGCGACGGCGTCGCGTAGTACTACCGAGCGATTCTCGCGTGGTGTGACGGCACCACGCCATCCCATTCCATCCATATTAGAAACAATATCAATAATGGAGGAGGGTCGGCCGTGTTTGTGCGGTCCGGCCCCCTCTCATTAATCGATAACAACTGGTTGTAAAATCACGAAGGATGACAAGATATAATTCACGAACAAAATAATTAAATAATAAACTTCAACATCAATCCGCATGAACGAACGATCCACGGATCAACTTGGAGTTGGTTGGTCCGCGCTCATTGTTCTTTTTTCTCAAAAGATAATAGAACACCCAAAATAAATTTCCCTACCTCGATTCAGATAAGGTGCACGTCAATCGAATTTGCGGATGACGAGCATCGCGGAAGTCGGGCGTTGTGGAAAACGAATGTCGATTCCGTTGTCGTTGAGGTGCGTTCAAAGGGAAAACGTCGTTGGAAGAAGATGTCGCGTTCTTTGGCGGAGATGTTCTTCGTTGGAGGTGTTCTTTGCGTTCTTCGTCGAAGGTGTTCTTCACGTTCTTCGTCGAAGGTGTTCTTCGCGTTCTTCGTTGATGTTGAAGAAGAAGAAGACTTCAAACTTAGCCTTTTCTCTCCCAAGTCTCCACCACAAGAACAACTAACCCCAAAATAAAAAAATAATCCTCCCACTTATTTTACTAACCCAATATAGGTTTTGAATTTCAAGAGTTTGAAAATTAAAAACCACATTTAACTCACTTAAGTTATTAACATAAGATGTTATAAAATTAAGGAGGTGATAAGTTATCAAAACTTAAATGGGGGGTTTAGAGGGGTTAGGAAAGTTAAGGAATTTGAAGAGTTGGGGAGGGGTTTGTGTGGGCCCCACCCATTCAAATATCCACACATGGGAAGTTGGATGGATGTGGACCCACAACCAACTTCCCATGGGAGAAGTTAACCACTTAACATGAAATAAAATTGATTCAACAATTTTATTCACTTTTTTAATTAAACCCCAAAAAATTAACTTCTTCTCCCGCACAAACGCAACTATGGTAAAGGTTCCCTTAAGCGATTATCGGCGTTGCGAGTTCATCGGTGCAATTGAATTTCAATTCCGAGCACCGGTTCAAAAGATTGAAATTCCCACTCGCTCGTTCACTGAACGTACCCGAGCCAAACTTCGGAAATTAATTACGGGCACACCGGGCCTCGGAATCAGGCGCTGTCAGAAACTGCGTTCTTGTAAAATTCCAAAGAAATTTAAGAAAAAAATTTCCTTGAAATTTCCGGGTCTTTACAGTACCAGTTTATATATTTTTATTTCCCATTTGTAACATTTTTTGTTTCATTTCAGTAAATGTTGTGAGTTTTAATAGATGTTAAAAAAAATTCTAGGTTTAAAATATTAATTATGGGTAAAAATAGTCTTTATAAGTTAATAAAAGTGAATTGAATAATGTGAAGATGGATGGGAGTATTTTTTCGAAGGGGGTTCATGTCACACTACAAAGTGTTTAATCATTACATTATGAATATTGGGAAAATCATGGAATTAATATATAATGAAGAAGTCACATAGTAATATTAAGGGATATGTTAGAAGTAACATTTACATATAATATATGGATTGTATTTGAAATTTAGTGATGACTTTATCCTTGGTTGAATGTTTTACTACACCATGAACAAATATTATTAGCAATAAATGGTCTTCATAGGATTATGTGAAATATAAAAAATTTAAATAAGAGAACAACATTTCAAAACATTTTATAGTTATAGATATGTATAAAATGGAAAGTATTTTTTTGTTAAATGTTTAATTATTGGAATAATTTTAACACCTAAAGGTATATATATGTGATTTTTTGTGGAATATGTTCTTCTATAAATTAGAATTTTTACCTTAGAAAAATAATTATATGTGAATAACTAGATATGATTAATATGTAGAAATGTGTTATAATTAAATAAATACTTTTAAAACTCATATAAAATAATGTTTTTGAAGGGTGATAAAAACTATGGAGATGATTAAAGAAGTTTAGAATGGATTTAAATTGGTTTAAATTTATTCTAGAGGGTTTTATAGATAAGTAATTCAAGAATTCAATTTTATGTGTTTTTAATACATGATACATTCTAAAATAATGAAAATATTCAAGGAAACTGATATTCATGTATATATATAATGTATTTTTTGGATAAGTAAGATGATATTGTGAATTCATGGGAAAATAGATAAATAATAATGAATATATGATGTTCAAAGAATATTTAAAAATTATATTTAGGTATGAGTTAAAATCAATATATATATTTTAATACATATGGATAATTTTTTTTCATATAAATAAACTACGAACCAAGGAATAAATGTTTCAAATGAATTGGTAGAAATGATTAAATGATCAAATGAAATATGCATTTGTATGGTACGACTTAATGTCAAATAGTAAGGAATATGTAATATTTTGTTCTTCCACAAATCACATATATGGAAAAGGAATGAGTTCATTTTTTCACATTATATAACACATATCTCTAAAAATTTCTGAATGATGATCTATGAGATGAATAATATTATTTCAAATGGATATAGATATATATTATGTGTACAAATATTAGATGAAAACACAAAATGGACTTTTAATATATAAGATGAACTACATAGTCAATCTATAAGTTCTCAAATATTTTAAATAGATTTATTATAAGTCAATATTTTATCAAAAATTATTATTTAATTAAATAATCTCATATATGATAATGATGTTGTTGACTTAGCATTATGGAAATTGTAAAGAAAGAGTGTCTGAATCATGATAATTTAAAATGAATATTCCCATTATGCATATATTATTTCACCATTAAATACTCATGTAATTATAAAAAATGACCAAGTCACCATGAAACATGTATAGTTGTTCCATGATGAAATGTAATAGACCTATAATAGAAGAAGATTGATTTTTCATGGAAGAGATGAAAAAGATGAGTGATGTTGAAGGAATATATTAATTTAAATTTAAATATAAAAATTAAATTCAAACAATATATTATCAATTTAATAATTTTTAAGCATTAATAATAGTGATGTATGATTAATACATAATGAAAATAATGAATATATTTTTAAATGCGAACTATATACATGATAAATTATATAGATGATTATGAAGATAGAATGAAATTAAAAGAGAATTAATAAGTATTATAGATATCTTAGTGGGATACTTATCTAGTCGAAGAATCAACTATTGTTTATAATAATTTTTATACTTATAAATTATTAGGGAGTACTGAATAGAATAAAGATACCAATGTGATTCTATAGATAATGGATAAATCCTTATCATTTTTAATATACATGATGATACTAGTATACTATATAATATTGGTGGAATTTGGATCCTGAAAAGGATATGAAATATCTTTTTGATAAGTGAAACTTATAAAAAATCTTTTCTTCCTTTTATGCTTGTGTGTTGGTTATCTCCCAATGATCTCCATTAATCACGTTGAAACATTTAAATTTATATCTATCATTGTTTTCCTTTATTGATGAATTTTTTTTTAAAGGGAAATTATTTATATTTAGTTAATATTTTTCCAAAAAATATCTATTATATATTTGAAGAATATTTATCTAGTAAACATAAATTAGATTCTATCTTTTTATGGGTTGAATTTTAACACTTTTAATGATTAGATTATTATTTAACTATTATAAATAAGTTTTGATATATTAAAGTATTATGAAAATGGATCTAATCATCGCGATAAAGGTCCTACTATGAAATAAACTAATATATTTAATCTTTTAATGACACAAATGTTTGAAATTTTATTGTATAATCTCATTCACGAATGAAATTTATGATATGTTATTCAATTAATATCGAATAAGGTATTTCAAACAAGCTAGTAAATATTTAGAAGATGAATAAAATGGTGATATAAGATAAATAAATTGTTTGGAGGTTAATGAGTTAAGACAAAAAAGTTATAGAAGATGAAACAATAGATGACATGTTCATCATCCATTTAGATTGTGATTACTGGTAGAATTTTCAGAGGAATTATGGAGGACACTATGTTTTTTTGAAGATTTTATGTATTCAAACTCTCATTTTTTATTTAAAAGACTTTGCACTAAAATACTGATATTCATAGAAATTTTTTTAGCTTACTGAAACAAAATCATTATCTCATAAAAAAAATTAATGATCCTTTCATAAAAAAAGTATCTTAATGACGAAAATAAGTATTCCCTAAATTATTTGAATTATGAAATAATAACAATGATGATGATCAATTTGAAATTATTTATTCAAATTAAAAACATTATGTTGAAGATATATTTACCAAAAAAATGTAACCCAACTACCATGACAGACTCCAGGTCACATGTATATTTTATTATTGAATTATTTTTTCTATATTGTGGTTATTAAAGATTTTGAGGATCTAATGATCCAAACTTTCTTATTTTTTTAGAAACAATCATGTTGTATGATCTTCACATGATTAGTATTATTTTTTGGTAATTTCTTGATTTGCATTTATTGATTAATGTTATGTTATCTATGGTTTATGCATGGTTTTTATAACCTTGAGAGATCCTTGGAAAATCATGTGAATGGTTGGGTTCGGTTCGAGTGGTAGTTTCAAAATATTTACCCAGTTTTTCAAATTTTACATATATTTCTAGCTAACCAATCATCTTAGATTTAAAGGGCTATTAGTGACCTCTCACTTAAGAAAAGAAATTTTATAATTCACTTCCTAATTGTGTGACCCATGTGAGAATAATGAAATAAAAAATTTCATAATAATATTTGTTTATTAAAGCCTAATTATATCCAAAATATCTCATTATATTTACACAAACATCCCATTATATTATAATATTTTCTCCCTTTGGATCCTTGGTGATTATTTTTTTATTGGTGAGTCACTGTATGTTTTTATTTCCACATGAATTTACCTAGTCTTATTATATCAATAACACCACCAACACATATCCACTATAACATTTTCACCAATCTGGACCACCACATGACATCAAGCTCACCACCTCATATGCATGAGATTCACGACTAGAAGCATAGTTCTATAATGCTACAATGGACATTCTATACCTTCTTATCAAAGTAGAACTATAGGAAAAATAATATCATTAGATATATCAACCAAATAAAAAAGTTAAATGGAATGAATAGAATTAAGTTAGAATAATAATAATAGTAAAATATTATAAAATCATACGATGTATAAAAAACATGTCAAACAGTCATACAAAAAAGGCATAAAATGTCAAAATAATGAAAAAAAAATGGGATTATGGTCTCACTTCTGACCTTCTCCTAACATCCCATGTTCTAACCCATCATCCCATGAATAATATAAAATCTATTCTCCTAACAAGAACCTTCCCTATAAAATATGTAGCATCTCCCCGAGTACCCATGATTCATGGAAGATTGATCAGAGTGTCTGTAAATCTCATTAGTCCACCACTAAAGTTGTATCATCAATAACTAGTTTTTATAATGGTGTATGTACATAATCAAGGTGGAATGTCATAATCTATGAAAAAACGTGCTTCTCATTTAAACCATATTTAATTATCAATTTTATCCTTCATTCTCCATCATTAAATCCAACAAAACTAACCCACTTTTCCAATACTAGGATCCCATCCCATATCATAAAGCGACAATATACTTTAATTCAAAAAAAATTGGTCACTAATTAATTCAATTTATCATCTAAACATAGTGAGTACCTCGAGGTAATGATATATTTTATAAAAAATATTTTCATAGATCCTATGTCTGACATCATAACTCGTGAAATAAATTGATTGGGGCTATAATATCAGTCCATAATAACCTAAAGAAGAGGTTATTCGTCCCTATACTCTTATCATACAATAAATCCATGGGGCCTAGAGCATAAGTATTGCATGACCCATGTGAGTATATCATCATTCCAATACCCCCACCAATTCCGTTCAACCACATTAAAATTATTCTTTAACCATTTATTACATTTACTCATGTTATCATCTCATTCACTAAGCTCCAAATTTCCCCTAAAAACTAAATCATGGTGTAAATAAAACCTAACACATTTTATCATGTCACTAAACACCAAAACAATACTCTACTAGAAATCATCTATAAGTACCCCATTAAAACATGGGTCTTCCTGATTGATAAAATAAATCATGACCCAATGATTCATTTATATTTGTAACATTTCAAACGAACCATTAATTCATTCTCATAGAAAGGGGAACCACACCCCCTATTCAAATCATCATTTGAAGTCTAATAAGAAATGAATTTTTCAATTCACTATGTGGTTTAAACCCACTTTTAAAACATTTCTCTTATTCAAAACAACACTTCCCTTTATTGAAAACCATTACTATAAAAAATCAAAAGCACGTAATTTAAACCAATTCAAAATCCTCTTTTTCATTCTATAAAAGATAGAATATAAACATTTCAATCATACCGTTAACCATACCAATAATCTATGTAAAAAATCATACCCATACACTCTCATAATATATCTATATCATCATTTACTAATATAATTCCATATTTTTACATGTTAGGAAAACCCAATGGTAGCCATAGGTTTGATATCAAATCATTAACATACAATATGGGCTCTGTGAAGGTAATTGAACCCCAAATTATGTCCCAAATTACATTACCTAAAAAATAACATAAAAAAAATAGTACATATTCACAACTACATACACTTATGAAATAGTGTGACTATGGGAAAATCATATAGACCTCCCACTTAATGCTCATAGAAAACCACTCATCCATACATGGGACCAATTTTGAACCAAAATTTCCTCAACCAACATGGTGAAGAACACCATTTAATATATGGTTCATGAGATTTAGAAATATGAGAGACAACCAATGAATCCTCATCCATAAAATTTAAGGAAACATATTAAAATTCATACACATGGCTTTTATTTTCACAAAATGGAACTCCAAAGGCATAAGAATCAAGGGAAAAACCTTGATAGTGGAGGAACATGCTCTTGGTTCATAACCCTTATTAAAAGGAATCTAATGGGTAGAAATAACAGGGAACAATAATTTATTCTAGGGAAGGAAAATAGGAAGATCCCAACTTTTATGAGGCACATGGTTTAGCTACATGGTTGGCCAAACAGTGCACTAACCATGTGATTCACTCTATCCAAGAGGGATAATTCATCATGATATCTCAATAGAACCCATGCAGTTTGGAAACCAATGTTTAGCCCATGCAATAAACTATGTCCAATGAGGTTGTTACCCAAACAGTTTCCTCACTATGCCAAACTGTTTGTTCAATCCATGCTCATTCCATGAGCCTTGCATTGAAATCTCCCATTTTCACATTTTCCTAATACCAACCCCCTGAACAACCCTGAGACCAATTTAACTCCCTTGAAACACTATATTTACAATAAATTCAAACCAAGACCTACATTATCATAGGGTTGGGATCTCAAAACCTCCCCATCATATAACATATTTCCATCAAGCTACATTCCCATGGATCACATGGAATCCCAGAAAAAATGTCATACTTATGGGACAAAATATCAACTAATCTCTCCCATGATTTCCCCAAAACTCAGTCATGTCATCAAAACATTTAGATCAAAAGAACATACATATCCCAAAAACCCTCGTATTGTGATTCTTGAAACTAGTCAAATTATCCTCAAAGGGAATATCTTTCTCAATCCCATCATTACTGACATCCACATAAAAATGAAATAATATGGTTAATATCACTATGAATATCAGACAAAGAGATCATAGAACAAATAAATACACCACCATAAGAGTTCCAATAAGTATACATTAGCTCTAATTCTCTTCCCAAACCCAATCATCCCTACACACTTGGATATAACATGCCCATTTCCCAATACCACCAAATCAACTCAACTTTTCCTCCAATAAATCCAAATATCTAATTAATTATACAATTTAAACCATCATTCTAATCATTATTTATCCAACCACATCCCCTAAACTGCACGGGTCCACAACCTGAGGCTCAACGACCTCATTCAAAAAAGAACATTCAAAAAAAACTACGGAAAAATCATCCAATAAGGGTCCTTAAACTATTAAAACCATACATGTAATGCTTTTTCAAAACTGAATAACCTTTATTGAATTTACCCAATCCTCGTCAACCCATCACATAGATCACCTCGTCAACCAGCTATTCACTCTCTATGGTTCTCCTCACCATACACTTTATATCACTACCACCATATTCTGGTGTTTAGAAACTATGCCATCAAAAAAACCATTACAACATTAAATAAACCATCCACAACATATCTGAAATGTTCCAAACACAACGCTCCCATGTACCCATGATAACATCAACCGACATTGGCATTTATCCTTGTCATTGAAACCGCATAGAAATATCAAGAATCCACCATCCATGCATGATCTGTGGTATACATGGATTTAATCAGAGTTATATTTCATTAAAACAAATACACATAACATTTAAAAACATCAATAAGAGGTGGCTCAAAACACATCATACCCATTCCTTTTACCTACCCATGTCAATCCATCATTTGATATCTCATCCCAGAAATCCCCCACATTCATTGTGGGCACATAAATACCTTACATGGACATGATTCCTTCATAGGTTAAGGAATTCCAATATCATCAAAACACTCCTGGTAGATTCTATGTCTGAATCTCGCTGAGGTTCTATCACCAAACATCGATTTCTCTAAAATTTTGTTGATCTTTTATTACCCCCAAAAAAAATCTAACTCATAAACCCCAATATTATTTTAGAACCACCATGAGTTTGAATCAAATGTTTTTCACGGTCAACTGCCACATCTAAGACCTACGTTTCTTTCCTAGAGGATACCAAACACATAAGTCAAAGGTTTTTTATTAGAGTTATAATGACACAACATCGAATACATGGAATGTTCAAAACATATCCATTAGAAACATCACTACCCACCTTAAGAGTTTCATTATCCTCATATCAACCAAAAAAATCAAACCACCATGGCTCACTCACTAGAATTGTAGATCACAAAAACATGATGTCTTCATCTCACAACTACATGAAGAACAAAAGTAAATGTTAAACCTCTACCAATATGAGATTCTATGAACATCATTTACAAAATTCTCAAAACCAGATCCACTATAAGGATCCAATTCACACACATATGATTGTGAACCTCCCACCATGTGGTTTTCCTCACACCACTCTACAAATGGAACTCTAAAAAGTTTCCCCAACTGACACAACATTTATTTTATAAATTAGTGAATAACCATTGATTTTATAGTGCGCATTGGATGATTTCAATATGTTGGGCATGATTTTATCTAACTTGGAGGTAATCTAAGATGTCGTTGATGATTTCCGCCACAACAAATCCATTACAGATTTTACCTCCCACTATGGGGACTTGATAAACTATAAAAAATGTTGTCATTCCAACCTAGAATCATCACATAAACATTGAGAAACCACAAATCATGTAGGATTTGGATACAAAAAAAACACTAATTCCTTAGATTTGTCTTCCAAAAATACATTACCAAAAACTACATTTGGAATTACTTGCACCGAAACACTCAAGCTATTCCTTTACAACACTGGTGAATGATAAAAGAAACACAATGAACTACATCACTGATCTAAAAAATGATTGGTTTTCCACAAAACTAGTAAATCCCACTTTGATTTCATGGTAAATTATTGGCACATATCTTGATCCACCTACCCACACATCCCTAAAACATCATGAATCTTCAATACTTGCCTACAATTCTAACCTCACCAAAAACATGAAGTCATGCACCTTCCCACAACCATTTATGGAACCAAAATCTTCGTAGATGATTATATAAATAAAAATAGATAGGCCCAAATACCCATTCACAATATTATTCTTTCAACCTATTTCATCAATACAATTATTCTGGAGTCATTCTCAATATTTCCATCCAACAAGTAGACCTTCACACAAAACAAGTCCCAATATCTAACCACCCTTCCATCTGGACATCATTTTTATCCTAGAAGTGTCTATCCACAATATAAAATTCATTTTCTATCATTCCCATGGTCATTATCAATTCCCACATCAAACACCATAAAACACTGGACCACGAACTAATAAAATACTTCCAATAAGACTAACTTTACAAAAAATCACCATCACTCATGTGATTCTCTTAGAAAGAATCCAATGCATGACCATGCCTTTTTACCAAAACTGAATATCAACTACCATGCATTGATTCAATCTCTAAATAATTCACCCATGATTCACACCACAATGAACATGTGAAACTGGGACAACCTCACTCATGGTCACCCTCTACAATCCAAAACACTGACTCCTCACCACCACCTAATTCGTATTTACCAAAACCTCTAGTGCTCCAATATAGAGAACTGTAGGAATCATTTTTCATTTTACACCATAAAGGAAAAAAATTCCCACCTATTCTTTATACACTTAAGAACACTGAAAACAATTAAACTACCACTGACAACACCACAAACAAAGACACCCATTTTTTAGGTGGAAAATAAAACTGGAACAATCACAACCCACAATTATTATCACATCCACATTATCGGACAACATATCATAACAACATGGTCACTACCATACCTATGGTACAATAAGAACATCCCATTAAACACACATAAAAAACAAAAAAATACTCACAAATAATAAAAATATATCAATCTATGGCACTCTCAAGCCCTAATCACCCATAAAATGGGCCAAGTAAATGAAATGATGGATAATAATTTCACATGTCTCATGGTTCCATAATTTCCCATCTCCCTTTATTAATTAAATAATAAAATAATAAATTATAAGGATTCACATTTGAAGACAATTAATTTAATTATTTTTAAATTCTGTTGTTTGAATTCAATTTCATAGATCAATAACTGGAAGCACAAAGATGAATTTCTAATCATATGTGCCTAAAATTATGCACAAACCCACATACCCTCTTTTTCAATTATAAGTCAAGAGATAAAATATCATAAATCAATAAAATCCTATCCATGTGAACCACTCTTGGTGGAAATATCAATCAATGGTAATAATACAAAATAATAACATCATTTCTCACCGCTGATAACATGGGTTTTCCCCTATGTGTGGGGTTGTAGGATTATAGGAACAAGAACATTACCAATCACAGAAGAAATCATAATATCCTCTTTATATTGTCCAAAATAGTAAAAAATATAATATATATAATACAACATTGAAAGGCCTCAACCTAGTATCTATTGTTACTGGTTCCCCAAGATAGACTACCACAAGACCTTATGAACACATCCCAACAATCTAGAGGCTACCAAATAGTAGTATGGGTCTGTAAATAAACAACACATAGGCTATAGAATCTTTTCAGTGTAAAACCACAAAATAAAAACTATAAATAGATATATAAACCAAATGAAACAAAAGAATGGATAGATTAGAGGAAAATGACAAAAAATCAAAACATAATATAATTATGGAATGTATAACCAACATGTCAATTAAACATATAGTAAAGGCCCAAAAAACTGAATCTCTGAAAATTCCATGAACAGGGTCCAGAGTACAACCTAGTGAAGGAATCCCATGCTGAAACCCGTAATCCCATGCACAAACCAAAAATGATTATTTTATATTGAACCAGTACTGAAAAACATGTAGCATCTTTTTTGGTACCTAAGTTCAATGTAGGCCTAATCAGGGTGTGAGTACCACTAAGTGGGATTCCACTAATGATTTCTATGAAATCACAAATCTATAAAATTGTTTATGTAGAGAATCATGGTCCAAAAAACAACTTAGGTAAATAAAAGAATCTTGTTTCACATATATAAAAATATTCATTAACCATTTTATCCTTTAAGTTACATCACGAAATATAAAAAACATATCCCACTCGGGATTTTCCAAGAGGATAAGCTATAACATAAAGGGGTTATTTACTTTTAGTCATAATGGATGTTCACTAATAATTTCAATTTATCAACTTATCATTTATCCTTGGTCTAGGTAATCATATCATGACTAAATGTTAAGAGCATAGAGCCTTAGTCTAAAATCCTAATGAATGAAATACATTTTTTCCTAGATCAGCAGTCTATCCCAACCTAAATATGAGTAGCGACAATCCAATATTATAGACATGCAATAAATCAGTAGGCCCTAGAGTATAAGTTATTCCCATACAATGGGATTAGATCCTTAGTAAAATAGCTCAATAATTCTATTTACCCACATAAACGTGATTCATTAACCATTAGTCACATTTACCCATATTATCATCTCATTTACCAAGTTCCCAATGGACCTTTAAATCCAAATCAGAACATAAATAAATACCACCCTTTTTTCTTGTGTAATTAAACACCAAAACCAAAGAATCTTTTCAAAATCCTCTATAATCCTCTCATTAAAATCTGGCTCATCGTATTGGAAGAACTAAACCATAACATAATTCTTTCATTTGAATTTATATTCATTCAAAAGGGCCATTAAATAATTTTCATAAAAAGTGGAACCAGACCCAGTTTGAAAATCATCATTTTAATGTTATAAGAAAACCCATTTTTAAATAACATTGAGGTGGAAAATCCTTTTAAAACATTAACGTCTATAAAAATAATTTACCTTTATTGAAAATTTTAGCTAGAACAAACTATAAACACTCCATTTAAATGATTTCAAAATCCTCATATGAACCTCACAAAATATAACAAAAAAACATTTCATTCGTCCAATAAAACATTCCCATAAGCTAAGTAAGAACATATAACTTTCACTCTCAGAGTATCCATATAAAAAACTTTATCAATTCAAATCCATATTTTCATGTTTTAATAATACCCCATGTGTATCCTAATGATCGATATCAAATCATCATCATATTGAACGAGGTCCATTAAGTGTCTCAAACCTCAATTTAAGGTCCAAATTACCTTCCCAAGTGATTGAAATAATAATGAAGCAAGTAAGTACATCGTCGCAACCACATACACTTATGAAACAAAGAGTTGATGAGAAAAATATTGTAGTCCCCTACATTATTCCCATAAAAACCCACTCATCAGACATTAATATTTAATTCAAACAATGGAAACATCAAACACAATTGAAAATAACACCCTAGAAATAGGGTTCATGATCGTGAGAAGGAGATGAGACAACCTATGGATCGAAATATATATGTAAATGTATATGAGATGGCACAATATACGATTTTTATGTAGAAAAACATTATATGATTATGATTTATGTGATTATGATGGTAAAAAATCATATATGATTATGATATTTGTGATTACAGTGAGATTAAAACATATATTAAAAGGAATAATTAATTCGTGATTTCTAAAACAAAATGTTCAATGAGAAAGTCAAAATGTATTTTGACGCAACAATCTCCCCCTTTTTGGAAATCACAAAACAAAACAAAGAATAAAGACATATCTCCCCCTGAGTTGATTAACTCTTCTGATAGTAATAGTGAATACGACTACTTCCACCATATAATTACAATACCACAAAGGATCATATTATCTTTATTTTTACATTTGAGTTCACCCCCTTAATAACAATTTCACCCTTTTTCGTATTAAATAAAGAAACATATTATTTTACAAATTATTCTCCCCCTTTGTGATTTTCAAAAAAGAATAATGGAAAACATTCATGTCCTACAAGGATTTATAGAAAACAATGTATAAAACAATATACATTACTTGGAATGAAATAATTTTTTATTACAATAACATTTTAGGAAATCATTCATTCCCCATTTATTTTTACAAGAGGTTGAACATAGAGAGCTTCATCTACATAAATTTTTTCTTAACCTACATCAATTTATCAAGAGAATATTATTAAGCCTTTAGATTCACATCCTTTTTAGAAATAATCTTTTCTTGCATCCAGATCTTATGTAAATGAAGCCGATTTATTTCGTATTGTGCCTTGAGATTTTTCTTTCACATAATTTAAATCCTCCATTTAAACTTTGTAGGCCTTCTCAAAAATTACCACTCTATTTGAGAGAAAAACAATGTCATTACAACCAATTTCCAATTTTTCCTTAATATTTTCAAAATCTTCAGAGGCTTTTTTTTTGAGGTACTCGATCCTTGAAATACATCATGTTCTTCATTCAAATCAGTGGAAAACTTTTGGTAGAATGAGTTGAGATCTTTTACCCTCTTTGCCAATTCATAAATATTATCCACATGATACATGAGATTATCATCAAAATTGTGTGACCACTGGACAATCATATTAAAATCCTTGTGGTGATCACCATAATGTTCCTTGAATATCTTGAAATCAGATTCATGATTTAGAAACACATCCATCTGAATCTTAATAGAGTTAATTCATTCATTATTACCATTAGAAATGATTTATAACCTGGGATCAATTTTGAAATGAACAGTATAATATTTTCTAATATGGTCAAAGCATGTTCGGTGTATTGAATTCCCTTCAATGTGATTGTTCTTTCTAGATTAGTATCATCTGTGTATTCAGGATAATATCCAAAATGAGTCCCATTACCAATAATTTTATACGGATGATTCCAATTCATATCATATTCTTCTTATTCTTTTTTATCTAAAATTTTAATTACTTTCCTAAAAGAAAACATTTTGATAAACTTCCTTGGATGGCTGGGGATCAAGATATGGAAATTTAAAGGATGGTACATCAGATGATTCTTTTGAATGATATCTCTTGTTTTCATCTACATTCTCTTCCACTTATTAAAATTTTCCTTGTTCTTATTTCTATTTTTATTCTTCTTACTCATAATATTATTGAATGACTATTTATATAGATGATTTTTCGTATGCCTGTTTCTCTCTCCCTTTCTCCGCTGGATCTGATTGAGTATGAACAGGTGGTTCCCTAATGAAGATTTTGCTTCATTCATTCTAATATATCTTAAGAAAACTATCAATATCAATATATTGATCCTTTATCTTCCTCATTCTGTTATTCCTTTCATTTTTATTTTAATGATTCCTTGGTTCATATTTTCACTGTAAGGGCTTCAGCTGGATCCAAAAAAATTTGAGGATCCCCTTCATTCCTTTCTTCATTTTTCTTCCTCTACTCTGTCGCAACCTCATCCAATACTACTTTTTATTTCACTGATTTCTTGGGAGTTGTATTCTTAACTACCTTTATTTTTCTAGAATATGACTTTGATATCATATAAGGTTTTCACTCCCTTCATCTATTTCCTTTCCTTTCACAGCTTCAGGATCTTTCTCAACATTTTTTGATTTAGGATTGAATTTTTACATGAGTCTCCTTATCATATCCTTACTGTTGAGAGGCTCCTTGAACAATTTAAGATATTACTTTATTGAAACATTGCATAAACATAAGCATTCATTCAAAAATTTGCTCAGAATGGTGAAAAACATGACTAGTAGAGTCTTTATGGAACAAGATTTATGCTTCTTTATTTTCAATAATATGAATCCCATTAGATTAAACATCATCATATTCACCAGATAATCAAGCATAAAAACATCTAAAACCTTAAAATTTTCCTTATCAGACTTTCTCGGTATAAAAAATCCTTATATCCAGAGTCCAACGAGTCTATTTTCGGATGATATATAATTAACCTTCCTTTAACCATCGTGAATTTTAAAATGTGACTCATCCAATTTCCATTTATCAAAAGTCCCATCAAGTTTCGGTAGTTTTTGGGAAGACATAGGGAATAATTTTAAGATGGTACTCCTATGAATATAGCCTCTTGTTTTATATAGGATGTGTATTTCTTATCATAAATCATAAAAGAAATCTTGAGACCATTGTTTATATACATTGTTTTGTATAATTGTAACACTTCCTCATAAAACACCAAATCTTGGTATGAATACAGTATTTCAACACAAATAGATTCCCACCCTTAGAACCTTATTATTATTTTCAATAAAGAATCAAAATTCTCCTAAATGTCTCAAGAGACTAATCGATCTCCTAAAAAATTCAAAGAAGATAAATCTTTTGGAGAAATTTTCTTTTTATAATAAGAGGTTGTCTCAAACATGAAAGACTATCTCAAATCCTGAATTTTTTCTAGTTATAAAGGTTATGGTGTTCAGAGATTATGAAAAATGAGGTGTACTGTGATTATTAAACATGTCAAGTATTTATAGATCATCGGTACTTGAGAAAATTTTAGGGGAATTTGATGTGGGACAGATAGAGAGGGTTCTTTAAGAAAAATTGACGGTCTAGATAATATCTAAATGATCTAATGGTTGATAATGAATTTAAACTCTTGAGTTCTTCCTTAAAATAAAATTGTATTTAAAATTAATGTGATTAGGTGTTAAAATAATGAATTGAAAAATACTATTTGTACAACCAAAATATGTTTTTAGAAATTGTAACCATTGGAGTATCAGGATAGATATACTGGTTTCAGTAAGATGTTCTTTTGATAATAATTAAAACAATTGAAAATGAAATTTGTGACAGATAAAAAATTCTAAAACCGATAAAATAATATAATATTGAAAAAATATTCTAGTACTCATAACCATGTAACCAATAAACATGAAACCGATAATTATGAAACTAATAAATATGAAATTAATAACCATGAAACCGATAAACATAAATGGGTAAACATGAAACTGATAATTATAAGACTGATAGAAAATAAACTGATAAAATATAAAACTGATAAAAATTGAAAAAGATAAGAAGTGAAAATGAAAAAAAATTGAAACCGATAGAAAGGTAAAACTAATAAGTGAAATAGATAAAATGTAAAACTAATAAGGGAAACTGATAAAATGTAAAACTAATAAGAAGTTTGTATACTCCCACTTTGAAAAGAGTAATTTAATGTATATAGATGGTTTAAAAAATAAATAGATCTGAATGACTAATTTACAGTGATAACTAAGAGTTTATATTTAATGTATTGAAATATATTTGAAGATAATGGTTTTGTGAAAATTTTAGTAAGTTGTTATAGCGTTCCAATTAATTGTAAAATAATATTTCTTTTTTCTGTGTGATCTTTAAGAAAATGATGCCTATCATCTATGTGTTTTTCACATGAATGATCTGCATGATTTTTACTATGAGAAATGGCACTAGTATACATAGTATCTGAGTTTTGAAAAAACTCATTCAATAGGCAGTGAGTGTTTGTTCCATCCACAACACATGAGCACCACAACATCATGCTGCTACATATTCAGCATCAGTAGTGGAATGTGCTTCTGAATCTTGTTTTTTCATTACCAAGAATCTAATGAATATACGATGAAATTACATTTTCTAGATATACTCTTTTTATCCATTCTACAACCACCAAATTTAGCATCTTAAATACTTTTTAGAACAAAATAATTTCCATAAGAATAAAATAGTCCTAAATCCACGGTTCCCTTTATATAGAGAATTTTTTTTCACTTCTTTTAAATGAGATTAATTTGGATTATATTGATATCTTACACAAAATCATAATGAAAACATTAATCTTGGATGACTATATGTTATGTATAACAAACTTCCAATCGTACCTCTAAAAGATGTTTAATCTACTGGGTTCCCAGCATCATCAAGATCAAGTGTATTAGAGCTTCCAATTTGAGTGATTATACTTTCAGTGTTGTCATATCCATACATTTTATGTAAATTATTGATATATTTATGTTGGGATATAAAGTTTCCCTTTGGTTTTTGAGAGACTTTAAAATCTAAAAATAATATTATCTCACCCATCATACTCATTTCAACCTCAGGTGTCCCATGATTCGCAAAAGAATAAGTTAGGGATTGCAGAGTTGATCCAAATATAATGTCATCAACCTAGATTTGAACAATAATTTTTTTTTTCCATTTTTATAAAAAGAGTTGGATCTTAAATACCTTTTACATATTTATTTTGTAAAATAAATATTTTAAGTCGATCATACCAAGATCTAGGTGATTATTAAATGCTATCAAAATCATTAGTATGTTTAAAAACAAGATCATGATGTTTTGAATCTACAAATCAGAAGGTTGTTCTAGAAAAAACATCTTCTTGTAAAAACCCATTTAGAAAACCATATATTACTTCCATTTGAAAAAATTTGAAGTTAAATAATGATGGAAAGGCTAATAGAATATGAATAGATTCAATTCCAGATACCATAGAATAAGATTCTTCATAGTCTAATCTCTTTTTTTGATTATAGACTTTAGTAACAAGTATTTCTTTATTTCTTATAATGACTCCATTTTAATAAAAAAAATTCTAAAAACCCATTATACTCAAATTTTACTTTTTTATTTATGCATTTCAACCAATGTCCAGACATTATTCTTTTCAAATTAAATTAGTTCATCTTGATGTTCTTTAGTCTAATCCTCATCACCTATGGCCTTATTAAATGTTTTAGGTTTAAACTGGGATAGAAATGAAAGATTTTCTATTTCATTTATTAATTAATGTCTAGTCCTTACGAGTTTATTTAAATCACCAATGATATTATCACTAAAATGATTCCAAATAAACAATTGATTTGTGTTTTGTAAAACTTATTCATCAAAATAAGGTAGAAAGTCTTCTGGAGTAAATATTTCAGAAATAGTTTCATGAGTCTTTCCTTTTTCTAAATAGATTTCAATAAAATGTTAATAATTAGTGTGTGAAAACACATATATTGATGTAGGTAGGGGTTGTTTAAAAACAAAAGGATCAGTTTCATCAAATTTTACATGCAATGTTTCCTTAACAGTATAAAAGTTTTCATTAAAGACTCTATAAGTATTAGAAGTTTTGTAATAACCTATAATGTTTCCTTAATTTGATTTGGGTGAGAATTTATATATATTATCATTAGTATTCAATATGAATAATTTTCATCCAAATCCTTTGAAGAATTAAAACTTAGGTTTTCTTTTATTTCACAATTCTAATGGTGTTTTATTATGAAAAGGCCTAGTTAAAAATCGATTTATTGTATAACATGAAGAACATACAGCTTCAGCCAAGAAATTCATAACAAATCAGTATTCACTCAACATGGTTATTATCATTTCTTGAAGAGTACGATTTCTTATTTCAATAACACCATTTTGATGAGGGGCACTTTGTGCTAAAAAGTTGTGAGTAATACATTTAATACTACAAAAAGTTTCAATATATGAATTTTGAAATTCTCCACCATGATCACTACAAATAGTTATCAGTTGTATGTTATTCACATTTTTAACATGGGTTCTAATATATTTCAAATAGAAAAAAAAAATTATATTCCATTGCAAGAAAATAGACCCATGTAAATCTAGTGTAGTCATCAACTAAAACAAATACATAGTACGTTCCTCCAATACTTCCAGTTTTGGTAGAACCGAAAAGATCCATGTGCACTAACTGTAATTCATTAGAAGTTGAAACTACATTAATTGATTTAAAGCTAGTTTTATGCTGCTTTCCATATTGACAAGGGTTACAGACTTTTGAGGAATCAATTCTAAGATCAGGTATATCCTTTTCATTGAGATTTTTCAAAGGTTCCTAAGGTTATAATGTTCTAACTTTCTATGTTTTAACCAATATTAGTCTTAAATTGAAATTAAGAAAGGTAACTCTTGGATCCTAAGGTCTTATATTTTATGTGTGTAAACATTATCATGCTTATGGGAGGAATGAATGAA
This sequence comes from Viscum album, assembly GCA_963277665.1. NCBI lineage: Eukaryota > Viridiplantae > Streptophyta > Magnoliopsida > Santalales > Viscaceae > Viscum > Viscum album. Next base: position 685,375,163 of record OY728129.1, on the reverse strand, counting down.
TTCATCCTTGTAATTGTGAACAACAGATTTATCATTCTTAAAAGTTACAAGGAAACCTTAATTACATAATTGAATTATTCGTACAAGTTTTTTCTTAATATCTTTAGCAAACAAAACATTGAAATTAAAAAAAAATTCCTAAACGAAAAATATTACTTATACCAATTATATTTTTGTGAGAATAAGCTCCAAATATCACTCTTACACCTTTCATTTAAATGATCTATTCAAAGAAATCATTGGTTTCTGTCATATGTCAAGAACATACACTATCCATGTACCAAAATTTCATGTTGTTGGTACACTATTTGTTTTTCAAAAAATGAAACAATTAGATTTTCAAAACCCAATATTTTTTGGATATGGAAATGTTAGATAAAAGATCATTTTGAATCCATGTTTTTTTTAATGAGAAATTTATAAAATTCTAAAGATTGTGTTTTATTAATGGAACAATTGATTTTCAAATTCCCACCACATTGACAGTTGGTACAGAATGTAGCCCTTTTGAGAACAAAATAGTGATGACTGGAAATTGGTTTTGAATGAGTATGACCAATTTTAGAACAATTCTTTAGAGGAAAAATTTGTGAATAAATTTTTTCAAATTATTTCCATCCAAAAGTGAAATTTGATAAATGCTTATTAAGAAAAAAAATTCAGATTTTAGTTTAATAACTGAATTATCATTCTCATAGAATTTTCCTTTGGGTTTGGCTTTTGTTTCCAGAACATTTTTCATTGAAACAAGTTGTTTAAAGTCCCTGGAAAGTTTATCCTTCTTAGAATTTACATCAATAAGGTTTTTTTAAATGTTATTTGAATCAAGTGTTTTCTTATCAATATATTTTTAAAGATCTGATACTTCTTTGGTATGAATAGTTATTCTAGAATTTTCCCTATCAAGATTTATATTGAGTTTGTAATATTCATTCTCAAGTAGTTTGGAAATATGGACACTTCATCAAAATAAGGAAAACTATCCTCCACTAAGGAATATTCTTCATCCTATAAGTAAGAATATTTCTCATTAGAGTAATATTCATTTAAATATAAATTTTAATGAGATTCTATATTGTGTACGTTAGCCATGAAGAAATGATTTTCAATAGGTAATCTAGCTATAAGTCCAAAATTCCTATGACCAGATTATTCATATTTAGAATATTCATCTGATAAATCACCACCACTTTCACCCCATGTATCATTTTTATTCCGGAAATTTTTAATATTTAACTTGTAATACTCTTTCTTGTTTCTTTTAGAATGTTTATTCTTCCTATATTATATTTTAAGCAAGGGAAAATCTAGTCTAATATGACCTTTTCTTTTAAATTAATAACAATTTACTTTTGAATTGTCTTGTCCTTTTATTTCTTTCTTTTTGAATATCTACTAAAAGTATTTCTTTCCAACAATATTTTTTCATTCTATGAGCAAGATTGGCTAGTTAATTATCTGAATGATCACTTTAAATAGATTCTGATATAACAACAGTTTTCTTAGATTTGTATCTTATTACCCATTTAGGTGTCTTGGATTTAGATGTACTAGTTAAATCTACACTTCCATTTCCATTTTTTTCTTATTAAAATATTCATCTCTTTTAATTATTGTCTCATGCTTTTTGAGAGTACCAAATAATTCATCAATAGTAATTTGAGTAACATTCTTGTTCTCATCAATATCTATCCTTTTTTATTTCCACTCATTTTAAAATATATCTATTATCCTTCCCACATTCTCTTCATCATCAATACCCTTTTCTCCAACGGATTGAAGACTATTGACAATTTTTATAAATAATTGTTGAATCTTGCATAACGGTTCTCTATTAAGTGAAACAAAACCATGATATCTTGCTCGTTGCATGGCTCTTCTTATTTATATAAATTTAGATGTACCAAAAAGTGTGACCTCCAATTTCTTCTTGATACAATTTTCCATTTCACATGATGATTTCTAACTATATATATTCCTTGTCAAAGAGCATAACAATGTATTATGTGCTTTGTAATTCAATTGATATTCTTGTTTCTCTTGGCTGGTGAAGGTTCTTACTTCTTTGTCTGAAATTTTGTAATCTCTATTGAGCATGAAAAAAGTATCTACTGAAATATTGACAAAAAATATTTATTCGATCTCTCTAGTACTCATAATAATTCCCATCAAATATTGGTGGTCTAGTTTGGTTCATATTGTAAATTGATCCAATATTTATTCCTTCCATATAATAAAACAATACTTTTCCACTCCACACATTAGTGTGGTATGTAATTATAAAGAAAGAGGTTATAATAAAAATACAATTGTTATGAAAAAACAAATAAAGAAAGTAAAAAACTCAGTGGCACTAGTGCAGAAAACGTTTTTTACGTCGGTTATTTTTAATTTTTTACGTCGGTTTCTAGCCGACGTTAATACGTGTGATGTTATAAATAAGGTTTTTGACATCAGTTATTTAAAAACCGACGTCAAAAACATAAAATCGCGATGTTTATCACGTCGGTTATTTTAGAACCGACGTGATAAAGGGCCTGGAGAATGGTTTATCACATCGGTTATTAAAGAACCGACGTGATAAACGGCCTGGACAATGGTTTATCACATCAGTTCTTAAACAACCGACGTGATAAACAGAGGTGAGGGGGTATATCACGTCGGTTCATATAGAACCTACGTGATAAAGTGGGGTGAGGGCGGTTTATCACGTCCGTTCTATAAGAACCGACGTGATAAACCGGGCTGAGCGTGGTTTATCACGTCGGTTCATATAAAACCGACGTGAAAAACCGGGGGAGGGGGGTTTATCACGTCGGTTATTGTATAACCGCCATGATAAACCGGAGGGAGGCGGTTTATCACGTCGGTTATTGAATAACTGACGTGATAAACCATTGTCCAGGCCGTTTAGCACGTCGGTTATTCAATAACCGACGTGCTAAACCATTCTCCAGGCACTTTATCAGGTCGGTTATTAAATAACCGATGTGATAAACCATTCTCCATGCCTTTTATCACGTCGGTTATTAAATAACCGACGTGATAAACCATTCTGCAGACCTTTTATCACTTCGGTTATTAAATAACCGACGTGATAAACTATTTTCCAGGCATTTTATCACGCCGGTTATTAAATAACCGACGTGATAAACCCAATTTTTTTTAAACAGAATGCAGTGATCTTCTCTCCACCAGAATCAACCAGAAAACAAATCAAGAAATCGTACCACAAAAACAGAAGTACATCGAAATTAAGCATGTACATAGATAACATATAAAACTTACCCACTAGACAGCATCCACCCTCATTTATACCCCATGGACAGCCCTCCCCCACCCCGTTGGAGCCCTCACCCTCATGTATACCCCCTGGACAGCCCTCCCCCACCCCATTGGAGCTCCCACCCTCATGTATACCCCTTTGACAACCCTCCTCCACCCCATTGGAGCCCCCACCACACTCCTGGATTGCCCCCCGACCCCCGGACACCCCCAAACACCCCTCGACAACCCCCCACCCGCCTGAACAACACCTCCTCATCCCCTCACCCCACTTGACATCCCCCACCACACCCATGGACAACCCCCCCACCCCTGGACAACACTCCCACAGCCTTGGACCGGCTTCCCACACCCCTGGACATCCCTACAACCCCCCATGACTGTCCCCCCACCCCACCGGACAGCCCTCCCAGACCGCTGGACACCCCCAACCCCACAGAACACACCCCCACACCCTTGGAACCCCTCCCCCACAGACCCAAATCCATACCAGAAGAACCACCAAAAGTAGACCAAAACAAAAAGTAGAGCAAAATTAAACATTCACTTATATAACATTCAAAACTTACACTGTCAACTTCAAAAAAAACTAAATCAAACCTAAACAACTACCAAATACACAATTAAAATGACAATATTCAAAATTACATTTTACATTACAAACAACTAAAATTCAATCAAACCTGTAAAATAATTTGACCACTCCACTTGTACGTGTTTGATGTCTTCAGCAGTATAGGGTTGAGGGTCATCAAAAAGCTACAAATGAAAAAGAAGATAGTTAACATGTATAATGAATAAATCAAATTGAAATATTATGGCAAAGTTTAAGAGGAAATCGTACCAGGTCAAAATTCACAACTGTCCCAGTTGTTATTATTTCATACATAAATCTTAACATATAATATCCGCATTCGATGAGGCCTTGTTGTTCATGACATTTCTGTTTTGAATGAGTGTAAATTCAATATATTATTTTTATGTAATAAATCAAAAAGTACAAATTATAAATGGAAATTTACCTTCGCATTTACATATTTTATCTTTGCATTTCTTTTCTTTGTGTTTTTTCGAAAGTAGACCCATGCACTGTTAGAAAATAATACGAATGAGGTAAATTTAAAATTCATTATAATATATAAAACTATTGAGAAATTGAAACTTACTTTTCCAATATATTCTTAAAACTTGCCCGCACATCACCATGAACAGAGCATATCCAATAAAGAGCTTTCTCCCTTGGGCAAAAAATCCCTAACATCCAATGATTACTGATAAAAGGAAATTTAATGTTAGTGGTTTTTTATGTTAAAAGATAATTAACTCTTTGAGAGAAATTTGTTTCATACCTCTCACAAAAAGTCATCATCCAACATTGTTGGATTATATTCTTTTCAAATCTTTCAGCAATATAAACCATTCTTTGTTCCTCAGTCAATGCACATGCTTCAGGGGAAATCAATTGCGGGTCCATGAATCCATATACTTCTGTCAGTTCATTCCTCTCACAAATTTTATAAAGATACCTAATACAAAACATATATAAGTATACATTTTTAATAAATATAACGCAGGTAAAAGGTGTTAAGACTTACATGGAAAAAATTTGCACCACATTGATGCCCAACTTATCTCCAGTAACAAGCTCCATGATATCAGATTTTGTAATCCCCACACTTATTTCACGTCCACAAACATGAGATTCCATTGGAAACTCATAAAACCCAACAACAAATGTGAATATCTTGACAATCTACCAAGACCATTGGAATCTGTATCTGATGTCATAGCCTGTTGTATTTGTTGTTGTCTATACAGTATTTCTTTACCTTTGAAGTATTCCTGTGAAAAAAAAATTGAGAATTATAGTAGTTTTCAAATGATAAAACAACTTCAATAAAAAAAATAAAATAAAAGATATAAGATTCATACCTCTATGGTAATGAGTCGAAGAAGTCTGGATGGCCAAACTAAAAAATGGCCGATACTCTGTCCAACTGTCGCCACCTCATCTGTAGGTACTGGTACCCTAGCTGATCTATCTATAATATCATGTACAGTGACCCTCTGATTCTCTACCTCTAATTGTTGATGATGAACTGTATCTCCTATACAATATACCAACCCGTATGCTACTATATGATGTTGAGAATCATCAACATACAACTCGAAATATGTAGGAAGCTGCGGCGGAGGCGTAGGATAAAGAATGGGGTCCGCAGGCTGAGGTGGGGGAGTGGGAGCTACTGGCGGAGGTGGAGGATAAATAATGGGGTCTGCAGGGGGAGGTGGAGGAGTGGGAGCTGCAGTCTGAAATTGTCTTTTCATTTCTACAAACATAGACTGCACCGAATCTCTAATCTTGTCTTCCATCGTCGCATTAATATTTTGAACTTCAGCCTCCAAGGATTCTATTTTTTTTATAAACCCCCTCAATGTTAGAAGTTGAAGAACGTGGAAACAGTTTTCTTACCGATACACCTGTCGGATATCCTCTTACACGACCAGGATGTTCGGGCCTTCCCAATGCTGCAAATAAAATATCTTCCCTCCCAGTAGCTGTAAATGTCCCCTCTGAACTTTGCTCCTCAAGAGAGTCCTGTATTAATTAATTGAACATTTCTGTAATGATTGAAACTTATATGAAGAAAAAAGTTAACTTAAATAAATTAAATAGATATCTTACAATCCTCTCAGCTACGATTCTCGATTCTTCCGAAAGATATTGCCCTTTTTTCCCTTCCGATCTCTCTTCCATTTTTCATGTCTAGATGGAGGAGGTGGAGGGGCCACCTCTCCAGAGCTTGAAGACTCAGCTCTTAGTTGTTGAAATTTTTCCGCTATCATTTTTTCTTCCAATAATGTATAACCTCCCCGAGATAAACTATTAGGGTATACATTTTTATATTGGATCTCCTGATGAGATTTCCTTGTTTGCTGTAATTTAAGAATAATAAATCATTAACAAAACATTAATAAAATCATTTATATAAGAAAGTATATAAAAGTTTACATTGCCCTTACCAGAAATGACTCTTTTTTTCTACTTTCATAAAACTATCTCTATGTGTCTTCATCTATAAAAGGATATATACGACATGGATTGTCATGACTCCTATGACCATAAATGAAATCAGATGTGAGGGTTGATTTGAAATCCCTCCATCTCCTGGCAGCCAACGATAAGCATTTCTTCCTGACTCCTCCAGTGTCAGGAATATCAAATGTCATCTGATAAAGAGGTTAAACATATTATATATACCAGAAACATTAAAAGAATGCTCAAACAGTGACAAAAGATCTTACCAAAATCGTCTCCCACAACTGAGAGATAATCTCTTTATCCACACCTCTCCAATCATCATACAGAATTCTTACTTTGGTCTTATCCTGAGTTGCAACAAAACTCTTAAAATCTTTGGCATTGGGACCTCTAGGAATATCATCATCATCAAACTCAACTACTATCCTCTGATCCTGCGTATGGTCAAGTGATAATTTTGGTAAACGTGTGCAACCACGTTTACCAACCTTTGAACTCTTTGTCGTAATAGGAGCATGTGAATGTTCATCCCCAGAGGTATGACCAGCAATATGCTCCTCCCCAGAATCATGTGGTTGATCATCTGAATGATCTATCATTATCCTTCAAATCAAAAAAACAAACGTCAGTTCACAAATATACAAATTCTAATATTTTAATACTACTGTAATCAGAAAATAGAAAAGTGTACTAGGTTACATAATAGTAAACATTGGTAATATGGTAAGCATGTTAAACAATGGTAAAGATGGCAAAGATGGTCAAGATGGTCAAGATGGTCAAGATGGTAAAAAATGGAAAAAATGGTAAACCTGGGTCCTCCGGCTGGCCGGTGGGCAAGAACCGGTTGGCCGGTGCCCATACCGGCTGGCCGGTGGTCATCCAACGGTTGGCCGGTGTCACCAGGCAGTGGGAAAGCCTACTGCCTGGGTCCTCCGGCTGGCCGGTGGGCAAGAACCGGTTGGCCGGTGCCCATACCGGCTGGCTGGTGCACTAACACCGGCTGACCGGTGGCGCTGGCAGAAAGCAATGCTTCTGTCAGAGACCACCGGCTGGCTGGTGGGAATCCACCGGTTGGCCGGTAGACTCAGAGAGTCCACTATCAGCCTTCTCGGGCCAACTCCTGGGCAACCTTTTTCCTAGCATCAAAACACTTGAAAACAGGTTAGAACACGATGAGAGTAATTGTGATCATTAAAATCCAAGAGAGAGGGGTACAACAATAAACATGATAAAGTAAACTAAACAAACTTAAAACAAACAATAACATATACTTATTTTATTTTAAAACATGTTTTAATAAATAAAAAACTTACAATATCTAACATTTATGGAAAAAATAAATGTAAACAAGAAATAAACATATGTTACCTGTAATTTTAGGAATGTACAGATGGATTGTTTTCCCAAATTCCTTCGTCGTGATCGTTCCTTATGGCACAAACTATGTCTTCAACATGATCGTCATTATGTTCTGTTAATATTTCCATTGAAGTAGGGATCTCACATAAATCAGCATATTCATCAAGTTCATCCTCACCAACATATTGTTTTTTCCCTTGTAAAACAACAGCCCACTGCATATCTGATTGATCTACTACATAAAAAATTTGTTTTTCATGTGTTGCCATTATAAAAGAATCAGTTGTGTCTTCCAATCTATTCAGATTAACAAGTGTCGTTCCAAATTCATCGTGTCTGACACTGTTGTTACCGTTAAACCATTTACAGTTAAAACGGGAACTTTAATTTTAAAGTAATCAACCTCCCATATGTCTTCAATCACTCCATAATATGCATTTGATGAAGAATTTGGGTTTTTGTCCTTAGCACTCGAAAAATGTATTGCTTCTGCAAACACCAATACACCACTATTATGAACTGCACTTCTGTTGTCCTGAGCTTTTGTATGAAATGTATAACCATTAATGTCATAACCAGACCATGTTATCACATTTAAACATGGACCACCCACTATCCATTTTAATGTCTCTGATACATCTGATCTACCAAGCAAAGTCTTTTTAATCCATGACAAAAAAATTTTGTTGTGCTCATTCAAAATCCACATTTCTTTCTTCTTTGGATGACATTGTTTCAACTCATTAATGTGCAATGTGATATATGGTTGAGCATCAGCTATGTTCTTCAAGATGTATGATTCTAATTTCTTCATCTGTTCAGCTGACAATGATTTGACTTTCACGCCACGAATCCCCTTTCCCTCATTATTAACTCGTTCATGGCGAGATGGAGGCAAACCTATGTGTTGCGTCGCAGCCAAGTAGCTCGTACAAAACTCTGCTACCTCCTCAGAAATATACTTTCCAATAATGGAGGCTTCAGGTCGATATAGATTTTTAACATACCCCTTTAATATTTTCATATACCTTTCAAAAGGATACATCCAACAAAGATATACAGGTCTACAAAGCTTTATTTCTCGAACCAGATGAATCATTAAATGCACCATTATATCAAAAAAAGTTGGAGGAAAATACATTTCCAATTGAAAAAGTATTAAAATTGCATCCTTTTCCAAAATGTTCAAATCATTCACATCAATCGCCTTGTTACAAATTGAATTGAAAAAATAACACAACTTCATTATAGTCTTTCTGACACGAATGGGCAATATTCCATGCAATGCAACTGGTATAATTTGTTGCATCATGACGTGACAATCATGTGATTTCATACCTATCAACTTCAAGTCCTTCATTGAGACAAAAATTTTTACATTAGATGAATAACCTTGAGGCACTTTGGTATCATGAAGACACTGACAGAAGCTAATTTTCTCCCTCTTCGATAATGTATGACAAGCCGGGGGAAGAAATGTTCGTCTTCCTTTAGGAGTGGGAGCTAACTCCAAACGTATTCCCATTGATAGTAAGTCTAATCTTGCATTCAACCCATCTTTAGTATTTCCTTTAATGTCTAACAATGTTCCAATCAAAGAATCACAGATATTCTTCTCCACGTGCATGACATCAATATTATGTTTAACTTCATGATACCTCCAATATGGTAGCTCAAAAAATATTGACCTTTTCTTCCAAATATGTCTATCATTACCAGATTTCTATGTCTTTCCCAATGCCACGTCAAGGTTTTTCACCCTCTCAAAATACAGATCATGGGATAAAGGTTTTGGAGCAGTATCAAATTCTTGTGAGCCATTAAATGCCTTTTTTAGTCTTCTATAAGGGTGTTCCATAGGCAAAAACTTTCGATGACCCATGTACACTGTTTTCCTCCCATGATGCAATTGACAATAGGACGTCTGTTGTTCGCAAATTGGACATGCTTTATGCCCTTTAACACTGTATCCAGACAAATTTCCATACGCTGGGAAGTCATTTATAGTGAACATAAGCACTGCATGCAGTTGAAAATATTCCATTTTATAAGAATCATACACCCTAATACCATCAGCCCATAATAGTTTCAAATCATCAATCAACAGTGACAAGTAAACATCAATATCATTACCGGGTTGCTTTGGACCAGAGATCATTGTACTCAACATGACATCTTTGCGCTTCATACAAACTTCATGAGAGAGGTTGTAAATTACCAATAAAACAGGCCATGAACTATGTGTGCTACTGAGTGTTCGGTATGGATTCATTCCATCTGTGCACAACCCTAGTCTGAGATTTCTTATTTCATTTCCAAATGTAGAATATTGCGCATCAATTTTCTTCCATTGTGGAAAATCAGCTGGATGACGTATTTTTCCATCACATACCCGCTCTTCAGCATGCCATCTTAACCTTTTTGCATCATGTGAATTAGCAAATAAACGTTTGAAACGATTAATTATAGGAAGATACCAAAATACCTTTGAAGGGAGCTTTGTAATCTCTACATCACCCTGTGATTTTTCTTTCACCTTATACCGTGATGTCCCACATTTTGGACACTCTGACAAAAATTCATATTCCTTCCTATATATAATGCAGTCATTCGGACAGGCATGTATTTTCTTGTATCCCAATCCCATCAGGCATAATATTTTCTTGGCTTTGTAATGTGAATCTGGAAGATCGTTATCTTTTGGAAGAATGTCTTTCATCAATTGTAGCAGCTCTGTAAAACTTCTGTCACTCCATCCATGCTTCGCCTTTAGGTTAATCAATCTTAACACCGCCGACAGAACCGTAAAATCTGTACAACCGGGATATAATGGTTTTTCAGCATCACCATATATACGTGAAACTGTCGGTTCTATCTCAATTTGTTCTGCTACAATATCGCGAATCATTTCTTCAATTCCATCGGAGTTACCATCTTGCGAATCATCATCATCAGTGACATTCCGTCTAGTTTCACCATGCCAAATCCAAGGGCTGTAACTCGGATTAAAACCATGACATATCAGATGATCTTTTATCTCTCTACTTTTCAACTTCTTCATATTCAAACATTTCAGGCATGGACAGAAAAAAATGTCACTACTTGGAACATTTCGTTTTGCAAATTCCAAAAAGGCATCAACACCTTCCTCAAATTCATTGCTCATTCGATGTGCCGTAATCCAACTTCGACTCATTATTACCTATAACAAATATCAACAAAAAATATATATTTTTAAGATAAGACAAAACATGTTTATATGAAAAAAATCATAATTTGAATGTAAAACAATTTGAAATATAAAACAAATCTTGAAAGTAGTAGTAGTTTTCATAAGTACCCAACACCAAATAGCTATACATCGTAAGTGTCATGTTAAAAATATGAATATAGACCATTTGTTTTATGTTTAATAATATTGTCATATTATCTGATCATTCTGATTATATATTAGAATTACTATATCCTTTTGATCCGATATATAATCTAAGGACATTAATATTTCTTTAGAAAAAGTAATGTTAATATCATGGTAATGTAAAAAAAAAGTATATGTCGAACTATATATATGTAATACCAATAAAAAAATACATATGTGTTTGGCCTAGGTTTCACACATAAATCAACTCATCTCACAGATTAAATTTTTGAATCATCCTACATAATACTTATTTTTATAACTTAGGGAATGAAAATAATAAAAGTTTTGATTTATGATACTCATTATGGGTAAACATGATATATATAAATATAATATCTAATCTCATAAAAAGATATCCATGGGGGTATAAGAGCATACACAAAGCACATGATCAAAAAGATAAGTGAAACAGTTCTATATAATCATAGATCATAAAACCTGAGTCCAAGTATAACAATTTTAGCATAACATAAGACATGATTTATATGATAGTGGGAACATGATTTAAAAAACCTTATTCACAAGATCACAACATTGGTATGTGGAATAACATAAGAGTGTGGCACAAACATAATCATATAAGTCATAACATATTTCAAGGGAAAACATAGTTTCATTCACCTCATATTGGGATATGTTAATCAGCTTTCCTATAATTTATTATAATATTTCTTACCAGGCACATCACATAACACATTGGACATGGTATAACCATCTGTATCCCATATTGATCTATGATATATAATGCATTGTCGAATGCATTAGAAGGATATTATGGACCCAAATGTCACATAATGACTAACCATATATATGGGTGAATCGTGATCATCAAATCATTTATAACACTTTCGTAGATCAATTAACTAACAAAAATGAAATGGGGGTCATAATTGTTTTTACAAAACATAATAATTATTAATACATAAAAATGTGTTTGGATGGTAAGATAAGATAATATACCTAATTCAATCTAATTATCATTAAATTATTTCTACTGAGATAGAAAAGACCTTTATAAAAAATATAATTTAACTTGAGAATGAAAAGAAAGTACCCTTTACCTTTTTTATAATGAAAAATCTGAAAAGGATGATAATAATATTTAGGTATTATAATTTTTTTATGAATTATTAATAATAAAATAAATCACCTCACTTGGTTTTATTGAAAATCGGACATACCATCGTATTCAAGAAATCAGATACACTTTGCATGAAAAGGTCCATCATTTTTAGGAGATGACTGAAAGAAGAAATGTATTATCAGACTCACCATGAGTCCAGAATGAAATATTTGATTGTAATAGGTATGAATTGATATTTTTATGAATGAAGATGAAAACAGATGATGGTTTTCTGATCTAGGAGTTCTAAAAATCATAATTTTTTGAAAAAATATTATGATGTAAGAATGTTGAATGAAATTTTAAGGATAGGTATTACCGATTGTACCTGGTCCAATTTCATTCATGAAAATAATTTTCTGGACAATCATATTGAAAATATGATTTTAAGAAAATAAGTACTACCAATCTTCATCCAGAAAGACACATTCCAGCTAAGTAGGAAATAATAATGTTGCTAGAAGAATGGAACGTTACAGTACCACCCATTATTTTTCAGATTTTGCTGAAGCTAATCCACAAGGTTTTAATAATCATTTGCGAGTTGAATGTTGCGAGTTGAATGAACATAATAACCATTTTCAATAAAAAAAATTCCACGAGATTCAAAAACGAACGAAAAGCACATCAAGAATCGAAACAAAAACGAACGAAATAAATTCGTGGAAGGCTTACTTGATTGTCGCGAGTTGAGATGATAGATCCGAGAGCAGTGAAGAAGATAAAAAATGAAGCCAAAATGAGTGTAATGCAGGCGATCGACGAGCCGATTACGGTTTACCGCGTGAGAGAGAGACGAGCCGGCGACTGTCAATCAAAAAAATTGTAAATGACAGAACACGGGCTTTAATTTTTTTAAATGCTTTATAACGTCGGTTATATAATAACCAATGTTATAAACTATTTTTTAGCTTTTTTACATCGGTTATTTGGAAACCGACGTAAAAAACCCCCGGGGCTTTGGTTTTTTACGTCGGTTTCAAAATAACTGACGTAAAAAAACCCGATATCTACGTGTTTTTTACGTCGGTTATCAAATAACCGACGTAAAAAACGCGTCGATATCGGGTTTTTTACGTCGGTTACAAAATAACCGACGTAAAAAACCCCCCGCGCATTGGTTTTTTACGTCGGTTATTTAAAAACCGACGTAAAAACCCAACAGGTGCGATTTGTAATGTCGGTTATTAAAATAACCGACGTAAAAAATATACTCACCGCATTGTTACGTCGGTTATATATAACCGACGTAAAAAAATGGTGACGTAAAAAACGATTTCTGCACTAGTGTGGAAACCTCCTTTGATCCCAATTGTAGGATCTAAATATAGATGTAAATGTATATGAGCTAGAACAATACAAGAGGGGTGAATCGTAGGTTTAAAAAAAATTATTAAACACTTAAGAATGAACATAGTTTATGTGGTCTTAAAATAATACAATTCATAACAAATACAAATGAGCATACTAGTCCTGGATCTGATGGATATGATATGATATTATACAATATGTTATTAAAACAATTGTATTTGAATTGAATACAATGATCAATGTAAAACACATGTAAATAATTCTTCCATACAGCATAGAGAATCAAATAATACAATATATAATGAATGAATTGTAGTAAAAAATCAATTGAAAATAATATGGATAAAAATAAGAAAAAAAATGATTTCCTTTCTATTAAAAAAGTTGTAATGACCCAAACATTTATTAATTGAAATTCCTCTTGATCTAATTAACTATCTTATTATGGTTATATAAAATGTGAACTTCATTGGTTTTATGTTTCTAGATATTGAAAGATCGTTATGAATTGTGACCATTGCTAACATAGTTGTTGAACAGTGATCACATGATTAGTATAAATACAGGGCTTTAATAAATCCAATTTACTCAGACAAAGAAAGCAATGCCCTCATCCAGTAGACTTTCCCCATATGAAGACAATTTTTTATAGCTCGGAAAGGTGGTGGAATCATTGGTATTCACTCTTGACCATTTCCAAGACGAGCTTGAAGAAGTTAAGCTCGAGTAGAACTTCCTACCAGAGAAGTAGATGTTGATAGAGATTACCACCTGAGTGATGTTATCTGAGCCATCCCAAGAGTCTGTCACCATTGAACAACATATCCTTCGGTATTATGCGGGTGTTATAAGGGGTTATGTAAGAAGACCCTAGCACTATGACTTTGTAAATTATTTTTTTATAATTAATATACATTCATTTTATTATTGTTACTTTTTAAATAGTTTTTAAAGCACAAATAGTATTTTTAGTTAATATTCAACCAAGAAATATATTTTGATGAATTAATGGATTTTTTTTTGAATTAAAAAATATTTCAATAAAATATTATTATTATTATTATTTTAATTTTTATTAAATATAAATGATAATACAATTTTTTGAATTCAATTGTAAATTTTATTAATGTTTGAAAGCTGTTTTTGTCAAAACCTAGGAAGTTTTCAGTAAATGTTGGGTTTTTATTTTAAAATTAAAAATTCACATATTTATAAAATTATTTAGATTAAATAAAAAAACTTTGAATCAGGACGTCGAAATTATCCAATGGTGAATTTTTCATAATTTTCAGAGACAGTCGGATTTTTGGGTAAAAATTAAATACCGTTTAAATGTATAATGTGTTTTATGACATCATAATGACCCTATAGTGATGTAATAAAATACTATAAACATTATGTTCGGCCAATATATGATTTAAAATTAAAATAATGTGATTTTGGGTTTTTTTGATTTATTTTACAAAGCTTTTGGGGACCCTTCAAGGCTTATAAAACATTTTGTATTTTTAAATTGTTTTCCTTGAGAGTGTGACTCACCTCCTCATAAACAACCCTATTATTTTAAGAAGTTCGGATATTGGCCTTATAAAATTTTGTTTTCCACTACACTTTGGAAAAATACATGGACAAAAAACATGGTCTGTTTTGTGTTTTGGATTATTTTAATGTGTGGTGTCCCAAACCTAAATAATAACGAATTCCCTCTCCTTTCCTATATAAACCCACTCAAGCTCCCACTAACTATTCACTAAAATACTTTGGAGTTCATACATATCCTAACTTTTTCTCTCTATAATCCTCCCAAGGTTCCCCAAGCTCCCAATAAGCCTCTATCAAGCCTCTCCCAATCTTTTGGGATCACACTTCCAGGTAAGGGATTTCTTCCTTTCTCATTTTTGTCCAATTTTCTTTAAGTTGTTATGCCCTTTTTTTCAATTAAAAATATTGGGGTATGATTTTTCACCTCCCCCATACTACCCTCTTTATGTTTGCATAATGGGAGATCTCTTTCTCTCTCATTAATTCCTCCCATGTACACTCGTTACTATGCCAAGATTCTGTGAGGGATTTCTCTCTCGTCATTTACATCCAAGTAATTATTTTGTATTATGCATCTAAATTCCATTAATTTTGTTTGGGAGTGTATCTATATAACCCCCCTTACTATCCATTTCATGTAAATATGATGATACACCCCTTTCTCTCCCATCAACTATTTTTTATGAGTTCTTATCTCACGCCATTATGCTGCCGAAATTTCACTTTGATTTTCCAAGCCAATGTCACTGTATAGTGAATACCATAGCAATTTATCAATCAAGGGTATTCGCCTTTATGAACATTTAATTTTTTATTATAATTCTTTATGTATGTATTCTACATCCCTTTATCATGGAATAAATGACGACGGTTGATTCCATGTTGTATGATCCATGTGGCACACGTTTTCATGAAATGAAATGATTAAGATGGGTGTGCCCTGATAGCGCTCCAATGCATTTGGTAAAGTATAGTATCGTGATACGTCATGTGAAATGGTTGTTGACTCATGATAATTCAATTGAAATTAGAGTTTACTCGTGCTTCATGTGAAATGAGGGTTTTCTCATGCTCCATGTGCCATGAGCCTTGGCTCATGCTAATTCCATGTTAAGTGTTGTTGTCGCATTTCCGTGTTATGATTATAATGATTTATCATGCCTTTATGTTCATGTTTCTCTTGTGATCCATTTATATGCCTATTTTCTAAAATTTATTGTATTTCTCATGTTATTCCATGTTTATTCCCTTACTAGGCTTTACAGCTCACCCTTTTCTTATGCATGTCCTCAGGTTATCCCATGCAATGCTAAGTATGAGGGAATGTATTGGTCTTGTAAATGAAATTTTCAATAAAGATGTTCTATTTCATGTTTTAAGTTGTTATGTAATGATCTTAAGCCCCAAATACACTAGACCTATAAATATTCTACATTGTATCAAGTGGAGTTTATGTAATAAATCATGTTTAAGTATGTAATAAAGAGCAGTTTTGTCTTAGTTGGTATCAGATGATAGGTTTAGTTATTTTTGGTACTAGGATTAGAAAACCCTAGTGAAGACTTAGAGATAAGAATAAGTATAGTAAAAACATCCCTATGTATTGGTGAGTATTGTATAAGTGGTTTATCAAGAAAATACATCCATGTCTGGATACGAGCAAGTAGAGGCGGCTCTGGCATAGATGTATCCTAGGGGTAAAACTTGAAAACACCACTTTGAGCAAGACTCAAATGGGAACTGGTGCACGACAATGGGTCTTGCTGCTATTTTGATTACGACACTCCCAATGGATATTCTATGGTAAATTCACAAGCTTAGTATGAACCCTTTTTAAGGGAATTAAAAAAATACCCTTAAGAATATATGTTATAAAGTAGATCATGAATAGCATTGATTGAAGCCTATGGATTCATAAGTTAAGAAAATAAAAGTTATTTATAAATCATCAGTTTTGTCCTTGTATTACCCTTAATGTGATACCCCCAACATTACTTTTATTCCTTCCAATGACCGGTAATAGGAGGACTCGGGCTAACAATTGATGTGAAGATCAATGTAATGACTGTGCTAATGAGATGCCCAATCCGATGGGAGCAGGAATCATAAACTTTGTCACGCTTCTTTCTCAGTTAACTCAATATTTGAATAGAAACATGGGTCAAGAGGAATGTTAAACCACCCCTGTGAAAGAGCAAGTCGCTATCGAGATCTTTTTGAGAAAAAGGCCTCTTACTTTTAATGGATCATTCGATCCCTCAATCAATGAACAATGGATCAACTCCATTGAAAAGATATTTTACATCCTTCAATATTTTGAACAAGAGAAGGTTCTCCTGGCTGTTTATCATATGGAGGGTAAAGCTAATCAATGTTGTACATTGTTCAAAAATACAAAGCCTGAGGAGGAGATCGAGGCGTTGGAATGGAAGGATTTCTGGATGATGTTGTTTGATAAATATTTTCCGCACACCCTCCGACTTAAGATGGAAAGGGACTTCCTTACCCTCAAGAAAAAATATGAATAATCTATCAGAGCGTACCAGGAAAACTTCATAAGGCTTGAAAGATACGCCTCTGGGTTTGTAGTTACCCCTGAATGCAAGGTTGGCCGCTTCTTTGGTGGGATGAAACCTAGCCTACGAAAAGCACTGGCGATCAGTGACTTCGAAAGCTATAAAGAAATTGTCTGATGTTCCCTTAAGGTCAAAATGGAGATCAGAGAATATTATGGGTATCATGGGGATAATAAGATTAAGGTGGACTTCAATGTTGGCAGTCCTATGGATAAATTCAATGGTTCTATGAAGATCCAGCACCCCACTTACCAAAGGTGGGGAAAGAAGCCCCACAGAAATTGCCTGAAGGGAATGAGGAAATGCTTTATGTGTGGGAGAGAAGGGGACCTAGCTTTTAACTGCTGAAAAGAAAAACCCACGGCTAAAATATAGGATAGTAACACTCTGTTTGAACCTCAATGCATTTTTCATTGATATAAATGCAAAGAACCAATGCATCTTGTGAATCAGTGCCCTAAGACCTGGGTTTTCGGAGGTAACCCACAACTTCCAAGGTAGCAAGGGCGAGCTTTTTCCATCACTATTGTTTAAGTGAACCCCAAAAATGAATTGGTGATAGGTACACTAGTTATTCATTCAATAAAAGAAAACATACATTTTAATTCAGGTTCTACGCATTCTATTATATCACAAAATTCAGTAGAACAATCCCCACACCACCACAAATCATGGAAGTAAAGATATTGGTGAGTACGACAAATGGGGAAATCATTGCATCCCATGAACATAACTCCCCCTATCATAATCTTTCAATTGAATTTCCTAGAAAACCTTGTCATACTCCCTTTGGTGGAATTTTATGCAATTCTTGGCAAGGATTGGCTTTCCTTATATAGAGCCTACATAAATTGCCGTGAGAGGGAAATCACTCTTCATGTGGAGAATCGACCCCCGATTATATACAAGTGCAAGGAGGAAGATGAATCTTTTTTAGCTCCATCATCTCAAGCATGGATATTACTGCCCTATGAGAACATGTATCTAGAACAAATGATTGAGTCCAGGAAACAACCATCCTTGAAGACATGCCTATTGTGAGGGAATTCGCTGAAGTTTTTCCCGAGTAATTGTCTGGTCTTCCTCCTAGAAGAGATGTTGAATTCTCAATTGATATTATACCTGGGGCATAGACAATATCCAAGAATCCATATAGAATGGTTGTTGTGTAGCTTGAGGAGCTGATGAAACAACTACAGGAGAATATGGATAAAGGGTTTATACGCCCAAGTGCTTCACCTTGGGCTGCACTAGTCCTCTTCGTCATGAAGAAATATGGGTCAACGCGCCTTTGCATCAATTTTTGTGTGCTTAATAGAATCATGGTAAAGAACAAGTATCCTCTCCCCCAAATTGATGGCTTCTTCGATCAACTATGTGGATCCTAATACTTCTCCAAGGAGGATTTGCGGTCGGGATATTATCAAGTAAGGGGGTGAAGAAGGAAGATATCCTCAAGACTACTTTTCATACAAGATATGGGCACTATGAATTCATTATAATACCTTTAGGACTCACTAATTCTCCAACAATATTCATGGAATTGATGAATAGAATCTTTAGGTATTACCTCGACAAATTTGTGGTAGTATTTATAGATGATATTCAGATATACTTCAAAACCAAGGAGGATCATGAAGAGCATCTAATAACTGTACTAGAGACCTTGAAGAAGGATAATCTCTATGAAAAGCACAACAAGTGTGATTTTTGGTTAAAGTAGGTCTCATTTTTGGGACATATCATCACAAGAAATGAGATATCTGTGGATCCCTCCAAAACAGATGCAATTGAGGGATGGTTGAGGCCAACATCAG
Organism: Viscum album; assembly: GCA_963277665.1. Taxonomy (NCBI): domain Eukaryota; kingdom Viridiplantae; phylum Streptophyta; class Magnoliopsida; order Santalales; family Viscaceae; genus Viscum; species Viscum album. The sequence goes on along the minus strand of OY728129.1, from coordinate 685,355,683 downwards.
TACAAGATATCTGTTTATTTTTGGGGTTATCTAGATATTATCAACAATTTTTGAGAAATTTATCACAATTTTCCAACCCTCTTACAAAGATAACTTGGAAGGGAGTAAAGTTTTCTGGGAGTGATAAATGAATATAAATATTTAAGGATTTAAAAATGAGGCTTATCACTGGCCCGTACTCACTTTACCCACAATTGGAGAACTTTTTGTGGTATTCAGTGATGCTTTGAAGAATGGAATGGGTTGTGTGTTGATGAAAAATGATGAATTCCTTGCCTATGCTTCAAGGAAATTGAAATTTTATGGGCATAATTATCCAACAAATGAATTGGAGTTGGCTACTATGATCTTAGCTTTGAAAATTTGGTGGCATTATCTCTTTGGGGAGAAGTGTGAAATATAAACGGACCCCAAAATCTCAAAGTATATATTCACACAGAAAGAGTTGAACATGCACCAATGAGTATGGTTAGAGCTGATCAAAGACTATGACTGCTCAATCCATTTCCACCTTGGGAAGGTGGAAAAGGTGGAAAATTCTCTAAGTATAAAGGACCCAAAGATTCTATCCTTGATGAGAATCGAAAGGGATCCAATATTCTTAGATTTGATGAATATGGACATGGGAATCATAAATAAGGGGACATCATCAATCCTTTCACCAATTATTTCTCAACCGTCTCTTTTAGAAATGCTAATGGATGCTCAAAAGGATGATGTAAGAATTCAGAAGAAAGTAGAAGCTATCATAAAAGGGAAATCCTCAGAGATCAATGTTAGTGAATAAGGAATTGTGAGATTTGGGAAAAGACAATGTGTTCAATCAAGTTCAATTCTGAAGAAGGATCTTTTGTACAATGCACATATTTCAAATTTCTCTATTCACCCATGAAACACAAGGATGTATCGAGATCTACGAGAGCATTATTGGTGGGAAAATATGAAGAAGGAGATCACAGAGTATACATCACAGAGCCTGGTGTGTCATCAAGTGAAATAAGAGAGGAATAATTCAAAGCGGATGATGCAACTATTTCCCATACTAGAATGGAAATGGGAGAACATCACCATGGAATTTGTCACTGGACTTTCAATGAAATCCAAAGGCAATAATGAAATCTGGGTTGTTGTGGATCATCTTAAAATGTTTGCATAATTTATTGCAATTCAGGAGGATTTCTCATTGGATCAACTGGCATAGATATATATTAGGCAATTGGTAAGGCTTCATGGAGTACCACTATCTATTTTATCCGATCGAGATCCAATATTCCCCTCTATGTTTTGGAAGTGTCTTAAACATGCCCTTGATACTTATTTGAACTTTAGTACAACCTATCATCCTCAAACTGATGGCTAATCTGAGCAAACTATTCATACACTGGAGTATATGTTAAGATCATGTTCTATGGACTTCAAAGGAGGGTGGGACCAATATCTTTTACTTGTTGTATTCTCCTACAATAACTGTTTCCACTAGAGAATATGAATGGCACCTTATGAAGCCATGTATAGGAATAGGTGGAGAACATTGGCATGTTGGGATGAAGTCGGTGAGCATATGCTGCTAGGACCAAAAATGGTCGATGAAAGGATGGAGAAGGTGAAAACAATTCAGTAGCATATCAAGGCAGCCCAAAGTCGACAGAAGAGTTATGCAGATAACCGTCAATGAGACCTTGATTTTAAAGTTGGAGACATGGTATTTCTATGCATATCTTTGTGTAATAAGGTTATGAGGGTTGGAAATAAGGGTAAGTAAAGTCCTAGGTACATCGGCCCCTTCGAGATTCTTAATCATGTCGGGGTTGTGGCATATCGACTAGAACTTCCACCTACCATGGCCAAAGTACATGATGTCTTTCATGTATCACTATTAAGGGAGTACATACCTGACCCTTTACATGTACTCTCTTTATAGGTATTACAGTTAGAGGATGATCTTTTATATGAGGAGAAACGAGTGAAGATATTAGATCGTAGAGAAAAAGTTATACAAAATAAGACAATTCCCCTCATCAAGGTGTTGTGGAAAAACCACAAGTTTGAAGAAGCAATGTGGGAATCAGAGGAAGTGATGAAGTAGAGTTACCCGCATTTGTTTTAGAGTGGGAGAAATAAATTTCGAGGGAGAAATTTTCTAAGGGGGGAAGATTATGAAGACCCAAACATTCATTAATGGAAATTCTTCTTGATCTAATTAAAGGTATTATTATGGTTATATAAAATGTGAACTTCATTAGGTTTATGTTTCTAGATTTTAAAATACCGTTATGAATTGTGACCATTTCTAATATATCTTTTGAATAGTGATCACATGATTAGTATAAATATAGAGCTTTAACAAACACAATTTACATAGACAAAGGAAGCAATGGCATCATCCAGTAGACTTTCCCCATACTAAGCCCATTTGTCGGAGCTTTTAATGGAGGTGGTGTCATTGGGATTCACTCTTGACCATTCCCAATCTGAGCTTGAACACATTAAGCTCGAGTGTAACCGCCTACAAGAGAAGTGGATGTTGATTGAGATTACCTCTCAAACGATGTTATCTAAGCCAACACAAGAGTCTGTCACCATCGCACACCTTACCCTTCGGACTTATTCGGGTGTTATCAGGGGGTATGTAAAAATACCCAAGCACTATGACTATGTACATTATTTTTGTATAATTATTATACATTCATTTTATTGTTGTTACTTTGTAAATAGTTTTTAAAGCGGAAATAGAATTTTTAGTTAATATTCACCCAAGAAATCTATTTTGACAAATTAATGGATTTTTTTAATTAAATAATATGTTAATATTATATTATTATTATTATTAAATTAATTTTTATTAAATATAAATGATCATATAATTTTATGAATGCAATTTTATTTTTTATTAAATTTTGAAAGCTGTTATTGTCAAAACCCATAAATTTTCGATAAATGTCGGTTTTTATTTTAAAAATAAAAATTCACATATTTAAAAAATTATTTAGAAAAAATAAATATTATGGAGGTGGTTTCATTTGTCCAATATATGTGTTACCATTAAAATAATGTCATTTTGAGTTTGTTTGATTTATTTTACAAAGCTTTAGCGGACCCTTCAAGGCTTATAAATCATTTTGCCTTTTTAAACTGTTTTCCTTGAGAGTGTGACTCACCTCCACATAAGAAACCATATTATTTTAAGATGTTAGACCATTGGACTTATAAAATATTGTTTTCCACTCCCTGTTGTAAAAAACCATGGGCAAAAACCATGGATTGGTTTGTGGTTTTGATTATTTTAATGTGTGGTGTCCCAAACCTAAATAATAAAGAATTCCCTCCCTTTTCCTATATAATCCCACCCAAGCTCCCACTTCCTCTTCACTCAAAGCCTTTGGAGTTCGTCCAAACCCTGCCCTCCTCTCTCTATAATCCTCCAAAGTTTCCCCAATCTCCCATGAAGCCTCTTTCAATCCTCTCCCAAGCTTTTGGGATCTCCCTTCCAAGTATGGGATTTTTTCCTTCTCATTTTTGTCCTATGTTCTTTAAGTTGTTATGCCCTGTTTTCTTTCAATTAAAAATTTTGGGGTTTGATTTTTCACCTCCCCAATACTTCCCTCTTTATGTTTTTATGATGGGAGACCCTTTCTCTCTCAGTAATTCCTCCCATGTATACCCTTTACCATGCCAAAATTTCGTGAGGGATTTCTCTCTCCTAATTTACATCCAATTAATTCTTTGGTATTATGAATCTAAATTCCATTATGTTTTTTTGGGACATGTATCTATATGACACTCTTACTATCCATTTCCTGTAAATATGATTAGAAACCCCTTTCACTCTCTTCAACCATTTTTTATGAGGTCTTATCTCATGTCGTTATGCTGCCGAAATTGCACTACGATTTTCCAAGCCAATGCCACTGGGTAGTGAATACCATGCCCATTTCTCTATCAAGGGTATTCACCTTTATTTACATTTACATATTGATTATAAATATTCATGTATGTATTCAACATCCCTTTATCCTGGAATATATGATGATGATTGATTCCATTTTGTATGATTCATGTGGCACACTTATGCATGAAAATAAATTTTTAAAAAAAGGGTGTGCCATGAAAGTGCTCCAATGCATTGAGTAAAGTATAGTATCATGATATGTCATGTGCAATGGGTGTTAAATCATGCTAATTCAAGTGAAACGAGTCTTTACTCATGCTTCATATGCAATAAGAGTTTACTCATGCTTCATGTGCAATGAGTCTTAGCTCATGCTAATTCCATGTTAAGTGTTGTTGCCACATTTTCATGTTATGATTATCATGCTCTATCATGAATTTATGTTCATGTTTCTCTTGTGCTCCACTGATATTCCTATTTTCTAACATGTATTTCATTCCCCATGTTATTCCATGTTTATTCCCTTACTGGGATTTATAGATCACCATTCTCTTATGCATGTCCTCAAGTTATCCCATGCAATGCTAAGTACGAGGAAATGTAGTGGTCTTGTAAAGGATGTTTTCAATAATGTTATTATATTTCAGGTTTTAAGTTGTTATTTCATGATCCTAATCCCAAAATACATTAGACCTCTCGATCTTCTATGTGTTATCAAGTGATATTTATGTAATAAATCATGTTTAAGTTTTTAATAAAGAGAAGGGTTGTTATAAAGGCTTCACATATAATATATATTACAATTATTTTATCCCAATGAGTTGGGTATCCTTTCAACTAGGATAAACGATTTGCCTTACCACAACCTGGGTAAGCTCCTGATATGAATATCAGCACGTCTATCTTCTTATCCTCAGATTCCCTTGATTAGGACGTTAATCAGAACCTCTGTATTTCAAATACTTGAAATCCCACAATACAACAATCTGTAACACCGTCTTCTAATCCCTGGAATCCCTTGATTGTTATAATAATTATTTTTCACACAAATCAATACAAATAACTTATTGAAATACAATAACTAGTAACAAGTCATTCATGTCTTGTAATTTCATGGCTTTCACATAAACCAAGAGAGATGTCACACAACCTCTCTCTAGAACATGGAAGTAGAAAAAGTTATACACTCTGGTTCGAATGACCATCTATTTATAGACCTCAATTTCCAATAGTCATATTTCTCTGGAAACATTGGAGGGACATGGGAACCTAGCATTATAATGGTCAAAACAAACAAAATACATGAAATAGTTTTGATTTATATATAACTATGTTTACGACATCAATTTTTTAGATGATAGTAAGTGAAAAGGTATGAAATAATGACAATTAGAAACACGTATATGGTATTAGAGTAAGACAATAGTAAAATGCATTATATGAGTATGATAAAAAACTTTTTTATGAAGCATATCATGGATACGCTACATGATTACGATGCATGTCATGATCACGATATAAAACATGGTTACGAAGCATGGTTATGATGAATAATATTAATATGATGTGTATCATGACCACAATTCATAACATTGTTAAAATGCATGGATATGGAGCATAATATGAATGCAATGTATAACATTGTTACGATTCATGGTTACGATGTATAATATGACTATGATACAACACCTAGTTATGATGCATATCATGGTTACAATTCTTAACATGGTTATAATGCATATCGCAATTACGATTCATATCATGGTAATGATACATAACATGGTTACGATGAATATTGTGGTTACGATTCATATTGTGGTTAGGATACATAACATGGTTATGATTCTTAAAATGGTTATGATACATAAAAAAATAATGATGATGATGTATAAAAAACACATATGATTATAATGTATAAAAACATTTTATTATTACGATGTATGTGATTAGGATGAGAAAAAAACATATATGATTATGATATATGTGATTATGATGAGAACTCCACATATATGAAAAACAAGAAGTAATTTTTGATTTCTAAAATAATAATATCAATGAGAATGTCGAAACATATTTTGACTCAACACAACCGACAAATCCTCTTCCTAAAAATAAAGTGAAACAACATCATAAAGATACTATTTCATTTATTTACACAAAATGTTTATTTGAACACATAATATTTAGTGGAGAAATAAAAATGGAGGAGGGATATAGTCTTTGTTCCTCACCCTTATCATATAGGGTTTAATAGGTTGAATATTAGGGGAAGAAACATTTGATCCTGATAGGGAAATATGGTATATTACCCACCATTTAGAGGCTCATGATTTTGCCACACATTAGGACATCTCATATGGTTTGTTCTCCCCATTACTAAACCATAATCCATTTACATGAAAACCCCATTGTCTACTTTTTCCTTCTCCCAAACCCCCATAACACCCAAAAAACCATTTAAATTCCAGGTAAAAAATCAATTAACCAAATATTCCAATTTCGGAATACCTCTTCTCAAGGCAACGATCTAAAAATATTTATATTGGATCTCCCTTTTATTTTCTTATTTGAACCTCATAAGTGATGTGATGGTTGGATATAAAGGATTTGATGTGGAAATGATGATGGATTATGAGGATTTAGGATTGTGAGGACTTGATCTATTCATTTATTATCACTATATTGGATGGTGACTACTTTTATTCTATTGGTGAGTTCATTTTCTCTATAAAATTTTTACTCCACATTCCACGCCATGTTATTCATATGGTTCCTTATGTTAAGATTATGAATATGAATACTTTGATATATATATATATATATATATTGATTTCATAGTGTAAAAAATATTTGGAATCACTGAAAATTCATTCAAATGGGCTTGTCTTTAAAAAACATTTATACACAACTTTTGTTTGATAAAATTCCACAAAGATGGTTTACATTATAAAATGGTGTTTCAATCATTTGAGTGGTAAATTATTAGTAGTGGAAGATATTTTTTTAATTTTTGAGCATGGATTTCTTGTTGTTTTTTTTAAAACAAATAAAATGGTATTATTGGGAGTGTTGAGTGATGGATATATATAGGACTTCAGTTTTTGAGGACCCAATAGTTATTATGGATATGTAATACTTATATTGTGTAAGTTATTGGTTTATCATGATACTGAAAAACTATGTAAGGACTCGATATAAATAGAAATCATGTCATTATTTCTATATTTCCTTATGTACCATTTGTATGTATTCCTATATGACAGAGACCGTTTATGCATATAACTTGGGTTTATTCATGAGAGTGATGTTTCATGCCTTTAGTGCTCACGTGTTTTCCTTATAATATACAGTGGATGGTTTTGGCCATTTTCCCATATTATCTTTCATCCATGTTGTTCATATTATTTGTTAACTATACTATGAAATGGATTAATGTTAACAAAATTCTTTTTTATTGAAAATTATTTACAATGATATTGCATTATGAAACTTGTTTTATTTTAATATTAGAAATAATATATGTGTGGTGATAAAAAATTTATAGGTTATATGAGTAATCCTGTTTTGTGATTTCCTCACACAATGCATAAACCTTTTGATATTTTTATGATTTTTTATATGATATAAGTAATGTTAAGAGATTCATTTATCTTGATGGACTCTGCTTGTTATTGATTATTCATGGTGGTTTGGGATTGTCACAAACCAGATATAGTTTCCACCACTAACGGCACCAAACTCGGCCCATGGCAAGGCCCAAAGTTTTTTCCCTATCCCCACGGGCTGGCACAAGTGCCCGGGTATCAAAAAAATCTGGTTTGGGAACGATTTACCCGAGTATGAAAGCATAAAACATAAAAAAACAATCAATAATTAGTATCTAAAATTTTCATGCTAAATAATTCTTAACAAAACCATATCTGAATAAATTTGTTTAAATACACTACAAGTGGTCCAAATACAAATAATGACAACAAAAATACATCCCCATGGACTCCACACGACAAGGGGTTCATCACCCGAAGCCTTCTCCACAACTCCGCCCCAGCGATGGGGACTTACACCCTAAACCGCCATCACCCTTAGCCTTCCATTTATCTAATTCAAGCATAAGAAGGTACAATTACACACAATGGGTGAAAGTAGGGTGTGAGACTAATACCAATAGGATACCACCAGATGATTCCAAAGAGAATTCAATACAATGTGAACAAAACAAGAAATTTTAATGCAAAAGGTGAAACAGTTTTAAAATTACAAGAAATGCAACTTTAAATTGAAAACAGTTTTCAATCTGAGAATTTCAGAATGTTAAAACATTAAAATAAAAATGTTAGATACTGTAATTTACATCCAATCACACCTTATTATATGGGTAAATACCATAAATCCAATGAGCAACAAAATCGGGAACACCCCTAGGCACTAGGTTGTCTCGGGCCCTATGTACCTCGTACCTCAGTGTAAAGTAACCATAGAAAAATTTGTTCTCGTGCACGAGCCACTATTAGGGAACATACCCATAACCTAGTGGTCCCCAATCATCATCCACATAGTTTAGTTAGAGTTGTCTTTATCCAAATGCTAAGTGAAACAGGGACAAAACTCATTCGGTCCACTAGTCGTACTAGTACAAATCCGCCCCACCTAGGTACCCGGGCATCCCCTTTTGTGCTCAATCAATTTCATCATGAAACATAAATCTATTTTAATATAACACACCAATACTGGTCACACACAAATAATACAGTAGCTATCACATTTTATACCACTTAAAACACACAACAAAACACTTAGATTTTTAATAAAACAATTCCTCCAAATCCCGTAATGTTTCACACACCAAACTCCTTAAGAACCAAACATGCACACTATGTTCACACCATAAGGTTACAAAAAAACAAAATTCAGACCAATACATTTCTATTAAAACAACAAATCGTTTTTAGGGCATCCCCTTGTGAACCAAGAAATGATACTTTGAAAAACCTTCATTTTTACATAAACATGCGACTTAAAGTTAACATGTTCCACAAACACTATTAAAAACAATTTTCATAGAAACAAAAAAAGGGGATAAATTAAAAAACATTATTGGAAGCCCTATTATAGTTTAATAAAATCAATTAAGTATTAATAAGTAATTCCAAAATAAACCAATAAAACATTCCCATGAACCCCCCCCCCCCCAATTTCACATGAAATTTGCATTTAAAAATTCATTTACAAAAAAAACACCTATAAAACTAATTTTTGCAGCAATAATAAAATGATATAAACATGAAATTATGATATATATATCATGCTAAGACACAAATATTTCATAAACATGGAATCACCTACCAAAAGAGTCAAGAACCGCAAATCCTAGTGCGGAACTTCAACCGCACCACCACCGCACCACAAGGGAGTGAGATCAAACATAAAACCAGAGGATTGGACCAAGAAACTCAAAATGAAACCCTAGGTACGAATCCCTAGCTTCTTGTGTATTTTGGGATTCATGAAAAAAAAGAGAAAGCATAAGGAAAAGTAATGAACTTAGAAGGATAGTCATTTACTTAAGAAATCTGGATGATTTTAGCAGCCTGAGAAGTTCGGCCCTAATTTCTGACTGATACGATCTCAAAATAGGGGGAAACGAAGCTGGGGGTTCTTCCAAGTATAGTGGGACCAGGTGAGAGGTGGAATCACCGAAAAAGGATAAACAATGAATATTTTATGAAAGAATTAAAAAACAAATTTAAAACTGGAAATGGGCTTTGGGGTTGGCCCAATACCTAATTTGATCACCCAAATCCAAGATTCTAATGAATTTTTAAGGGGCCAAAATTTATTTTTTGGTTTGAATAGTTAAATGAAGGTCATTTTTTAAGTTTAATGGGTGAAAAAAGGTTTAAAAACGAAGGATTTATTAAAGAAACAAAATATACTTTCAAAACTGGAAATGGGTTCTTGGGTTGGCCCAAATTTTGGGAACCCACCATTTCATTCAAAAATGCATGGAAAACCTCCAAAACAAATCAAGGAAGTAAATTAAATGAAAAATACTTTTAAAATATGTCATGTATGTGACAATTCTCCCCACCATGAAGGACTTTACATCCAGGAAATTCAACATGAATCTTGATTGGAAAACAAGAACGGGTACTCTACCTCGACCCATGACTTTCGCTCCAATGTATCATGTGTATCATTTACATGCTGCCATAGAACCCAGACTAATGGAATAGACTTATCTCTAAGTATCTTCTCTTTGGAGTCCACTATTTCCACCGGCCTCTCAACAACAGACAAGTCAGGCTCTATCTCCAGTTCTTCCCAACTCAACACATGGGACGGATCCGGGTTGTATTTCTTCAACTGAGAGACACTACTAGAAAAATAGCCTATACCCACGGTTCAAAACCGTGGGTATAGCCCCCAAAACCGTGGGTATAGCCTATACCCACGGTTTTGGGAACCGTGGGCTGGAACGACGTCGGTATAGGTCCCCAGCCTATACCCACGGTTTTCCAAAACCGTGGGTATAGGTGTCCTGCCACCGTGTCACAGAAACATAACCAATTGCCACGGTGTCAATGGATTTTAACCACAGTTTCAAAACCGTGGGTATAGGTCCTAAAATAATGCAGGCACCGAGTTTTGATCCCGCAACCTCTTCGCTGCAAACACCGCGTCTAACCACTACACTAACTTCACCTATATGTATATATATATATATATAGTTAAATATAGTTATAAAAACCATGGGTATAGAGGGAAGAACCGTGGGTATAGGGTTCCCGCCAAAAAATAATTCCTTCCCACCTATACCCACGGTTTTTCATAACCGTGGGTATAGGTAATTTAGCCCAGACCTATCCCCACGGTTTTCCCCAAAACCGTGGGGATAGGTACCCCTATACCCACGGTTTTGGGAAACCATGGGTATAGGTGACTTTTCAAGACCTATCCCCACGGTTTTCCAAAACCGTGGGGATAGACCCCCCTATACCCACAGTTTTGGAAAACCGTGGGTATAGGTCTTGAAAAGACTCCTATACCCACGGTTTTCCAAAACTGTGGGTATAGGGGGGGTCTATCCCCACGGTTTTGGGGAAAACCATGGGGATAGGTCCATTTTCCAGTAGTGAGACGTGGAAGACATCATGGATGGACGTCAACTGAGAAGGTAAGGCCAACCTGTATGCCACCTTTCCAATACACTCGGTGATCTCAAAGGGCCTGACATATCGCGGCATCAGCTTACCTTTCTTCCCAAATCAACGATGGCCCAAACGAGGGGCCACTTTCAAGAATACCCTGTCACCTGCAAAAAACTCTAGGTCTCGACGCTTCTGGTCAGCATAAGATTTATGATGACTCTGAGATCTTAATAAGCGATGCCTGATCAACTTGACCTTCTCAGAAGTCTCCTACACAAGGCTCGGCCCCAATAGTGAAGTCTCTCCTACCTCATCCCAACATAGGGGGGACCGACATGGCCGACCATAGAGCGCCTCAAAATGGGCCATTCGAATCAAAGATTGGTAACTGTTATTATATGAAAACTCAACCAATCCCAAATGTCTATCCCAAGAACCTCAAAGTACAGGACACATGCACGAAGCATGTCCTCCAAAATCTGATTCGCCCGCTCTGTCTGACCATCCGTCTAAGGGTGGTATGTCATTCTCATCTTAATCTGAGACCCCAAGGCCTTCTGAAGGCCTTCCCAAAATCGAGAAGTGAAGAGGGGGTCTCTATCTGAGACAACCTATGATGGTAATCCATGGATTCTCACCACTTCCTGAAGATACAAATGGCCCAACTCATCCACTTTAGTTGTATCTTTTATCGGAATGAAGTGGGATGATTTGGTTAGATGATCAATCACCACCCAAATGGAATTCTTACCCCGAGGTGTACGAGGTAATCCAACAATGAAGTCCATGGCGACCTCGTCCCACTTCCAGGTAATAATGGGTAGTGGTTGGAGCAAATCGTAAGGCCTTTGGTGCTCTGCTTTCACCTGCTGGCATGTGTAGCATCTCGAAACAAAGTCTATTATGTCCCGTCTCATACCAGGCCACCAAAACTGCCGATGGAAATCATAATACATCTTAGTGGCACCCGGATGGACAGCCCACTGAGACTAGTGGCTATCCTGCATCACCACCTTCCGCAGAGATAATGGCACTACTGAACGGCCCTTGAAGCACAAGATGCCCTCGGGAGACGACGACCGGCCATAGGATATATCCCCACCATGAAGAAACTGCTTTGACCATTGACAAAGCTCATCACTGGGCTATTCCCATAGAATCAACTCCAATAGAGAAGGAGTCAACTGGACGCTCGCCAAGAATTCCCCTCCACTGTGTTCCCTGGTCTCCACATGCATCTGAGAAAAGAGCCCCATCAATGCCCACTCATCACTGGACTTCCTCAAAGCCTGCACTGTAACCCTTTTGCTCAAGGCATCGGCCACTACATTACCCTTTTCTGGGGTATAGACAATGTCAAAGTCAAAACCCTGCAAGTACTCGATCCAGCGACGCTGCCTCAAGTTGAGGTCCTTCTATGAGAAGATATAATCCAAGATTTTTTGATCAGAGTATACCACAAACTTCTTCCCAAAGAGGTAGTGACGCCATGTCTTCAAAGCATGCATCACCACTTCCAACTCCAATTCATGGATCGGGTAGTTATTTTCATGTGGTCGAAGTTGGTGAGAGCCATACGCTACCACATGATCATCCTACATAAGCACGCACCCAAGACCCATACCTGAAGCATCACAATAGACCACATACCCCTTTCATGCCTCTGGTAAAATCAGCACGGGGGAGGTAGTCAACCACCTCTTCAACTCCGCGAACGACGCCTTGCATTCTGGACCCCATACAAACTTCACCCCTTTCCGGGTGAGGGCAGTCATCGGTGAAGAAAGACGAGAGAAATCCCAAATGAATTGCCTGTAATAACCATCCAAGCCAAGAAAACTCCTGATCTCGAAGAAATTCTTTGGTTTCTCCCACGACATGACCGCACTAATTTTCTCGGGGTCCACTGAAACTCTGTGCTCTGAGATCACATTCCCTAGAAATACCACCTCCCTGATCCAAAAAGTGCACTTTTACAACTTTTCATAGAGGCGGTGATCCCATAATGTACCCAAAATGATCCTCAAGTGATGTTCATGTTACTCATCAGAGCTAGAGTATGCCAGAATGTCATCCACAAACACCACAACAAATGAATCAAGATACTAATGAAACACCCTGTTCATGAGTGCCATGAAGACCACTGGAGCATTGATCAATCTGAAGTTCATGACCAAATACTCAAAGTGGTTGTACCTGCTTCGAAAGGCTGTCTTTGGGATATTTGACTCTTTTACCAGAAGTTGATGATACCCCGAACGCAGGTCTATCTTTAAGAACCCCTTTTCCCCCTTCAACTGATCGAACAAATCATATATTCTGGGAAAAGGGTATTTATTCTTAATTGTTACCTTATTCATCTTCTGGTAGTCAATGCACAACCAGAGGGATCCCTCGGCCTTTTTTGTGAACAACACAGGAGCGGCCCAAGGAGAGACGCTCGGGAGAATTAATCCTTTGGATTCTAAGTCGTCCAGTTGTATCTTTAATTCCCTCATCTCGTTGGGGGCCATGAGATAAGAGGGAATAGATATTAGTTGTGTTCCAGGCTCCAGATCAATCAAAAACTCCACATCCCGCTCCGGGGGAAAACCTGAAAAATCATCCGGGAATACCTCCGAAAACTCGTTCACTACATGAGGTAGTGAACCTTCCGAGGAAAGCCAATCTTCTATCACGAGCGAAGATAAATGGAAGATAACACTTCCCAACTCTGGGAGTGGAGGCCCTGCGTGACCTGACTGAGGATCCCCATTCTCCATGAAAAACCTGACGACTCCCATCAGGTGCTGTGAAACTCACACGTCGTCTGTAGCAATAGATGTGTGCCTGGAAGTGTACTAGACAATCCATCCCGAGTATGACATCAAAATGGTCCATATCTAATACCAAGAGGTCCCACTCCATTTCAACCCCTGACACAGAAAGAGCACACGACGAGCACCTGAGACCCTGCTCATTCTTCTTTCCCAGCGGTGTCACCAACTACATCGCGAAAGACATCAAATCAGTGGGAAAATTCAGCATGTCCACAAAATGGGCAGAAATGAATGAAACAAAGGCACCAGTATCAAAAAGAGCAGTAGCTATAGAATATGTGATCAGAACGGTAACTCAAACTATCAACGGTCCCGCCTCTGATCCTACTGGTGCCTGATCCACTACAAGAAGATGTCCAGTATCTGCCTGAGGATGACCGCTAGTCTGTGGTTGTGCCCTGAAATGGCTCTGTCCAGAAGACGACCCAGCCCTACCACCACGGATTCCAAATCGAGATCCCCCAGTCCTCGATGGATCAGACTGTGTTGGCACTCCTCTTGAAGCCACTGACCCAGCCCCACTCGGAAGTGGACGTGTCACACCACAGAAACGTTGCAAATGCCCCATACCTCCACACTAGTAACTCATCTTCGGATGATGTGGACATGCTGGTCGGATGTGCCTGGGCTTCCCACACTGGTGGCACACGACCGATCTCGCATCAGAAGCCGGAGATGAAAACTGCCTGGAAGAGTGGCCTGAACTACCACCTCCTTTCTTCACAAGATCATCCCGTTTCCTTTTCTTCTATGAGAAGCTGCCACTTCCCACTGCTGATACCGAACAATAGAAACCAACCCTTCATTTCTTATCAATCTCCACCATGCACGCCCGATCAACGACCTCAGCATAGGTCCTCATCTTAAACAAGAACACCTGGGAGTATATCTCTGGTCGCAAGCCTTTCTCAAACCTCTGGGCCTTCGCTTTCTCATTAGAGACAATTTCTAGAGAATACCGAACCAACTCAGTGAAACGGTTGGCATACTCCATAATAGATAGATTCCCCTGAACAAGTTCAATGAACTCTCTAGACCTAGCATAAGCCAACACCTCAGGGAAGTACTGTTCATTGAAGACAGCCTTGAAATCTCCCCAGCACATCTGCTCATTCTTCCCAGCCTGAAGCATTGACTCCCACCACTTACGACTGGGACCCTCCAACAGAAAGGAGGCACACTTCACCCTGAGCTCCTCTGGTATTTCCTGGAACTCAAATATATGCTCGATCTTCTCAATCCATTCTTCTTCTTCCTAGGGTTCTGAGCTACCTCGGAAGGTAGGAGGCTTGTTTTTCAGAAACTCTTGTGCTTTATCTTTTCTAGGACCTGTCTCTTCTGCCTAACAGGAATAGGAGTAGGACCTGGTCCCTATCCCAAAGCTTGGATAGCCCGAGCCACAGCCTCCACGAGCCTCTGATCAATTGCTGTGGGAGAACTCTCTCCAGCTTCCTCCTGTGGGTGCGTGGGAGCTTTCCGGGGATGCATGTTGCTACAAAATGCAACAGTCACAAAACAATTGTCAATACCACAATTCTGAAAATTGTAATCAAATACATCAAATATAAATAAACTAAACACATTCCTGTAATAAAGGAAACAACTACTCCACATCCGCCTGATGTCCACATGTGGTCTGCAGCCCACACGTCTCACCTGGAAGTGAAGTCAATCCGTAAATTCCAACATCCCATGGTGACTCAAGGTCTGCCATGAGAGGTGCGGGCTAGGCACCATACTCACAACCAAAACCCTAAGCCCCGACAGTCCAAGCTTCTGTCTCTCTCGACTCATCCCAAAATTGCAATATAACCCAAAAACTTTAACATCCTCTGATACCATTTTGTCACGAACCGGATCTGGTCACCACCATTAACGGCACCAAACCCGGCTCATGGCAAGGCCCGAAGGGCATTTTCTATCCCCACGGGCTGGCACAAGTGCCCGGGTATCAAAAAATCTAGTTTGGGAATGATTTACCTGAGTATGAAAGCATAAAACATAAAAAAACAATCAATAATTAGAATCTAATATTTTAATGCTAAAAAATTCTTAACAAAACCAGATCTGAATACATTTGTTTAAAGACACTACAAGTGGTCCAAATACAAATAATTACAACAGTAAGACATCCCCATGGACTCCACACGACAAGGGGTTCATCACCCGCAAGCCTACTCCACAACTCCGCCCCAGCGATGGGGACTAACACTATGAACCGCTATCACCCTTAGCCTTCCATTTACCTGAGTCAAGCATAATAAGGTCTACTTACACCCAATGGGTGTAAGTACGGTGTGAGCCTAAGCCCAATAGGATACCACCAGATGATTCCAGAGAGCATGCAATACAATGTGAACAAAACAAACAATTTTAATGCAAAAGGTGAAACAGTTTTAAAATTCCAAGAAATGCAACTTTTAATTGAAAACAATTTTATATCTGAGAATTTCAAAATGTCAACACATTAAAATAAAAATGTTAGCTACTGTAATGTACATCCAATCACACCCTACTATATGGGTAAATACCACAAATCCAATGAGCAACAAAATCGGGAACACCCCTAGGCACTAGGTTGTCTCGGGCCCTATGTACCTCGTACCTCAGTGTAAAGTAACCATAGAAAAATCTGTTCTCGTGCACGAGCCACTAGTAGGGAACATACCCATAACCTAGTGGTCCCCAATCATCATCCACATAGTTTATTTAGAGTTGTCGTTATCCAAATGCTAAGTGAAACAGGGACAAAACCCATCTGGTCCACTAACAGTACTAGTACAAATCTGCCCCACATAGGTACCTGGGCATCCCCTTTTGTGCTCAATCAATTTCATCATGCAACATAAATCTATTTTCATATAACACTACACTACTGGTCACACACAAATAATACAGTATCTATCACATTTTATACCACTTAAAACACACAACAAAACACATAGATTTTTAATAAAACAATTCTTCCAAATCCCGTAATGTTTCACACACCAAACTCCTTCAGAACCAAACTTGCACACTATGTGCACACCATAAAGTTACCAAAACACAAAATTCAGACCAATACATTTCTATTAAAACAAAAAATCGTTTTTAGGGCAGCCCCTTGTGAACCAAGAAATGATACTTTGAAAAACCTCCATTTTTACATAAACATGAGACTTAAAGTTAACATGTTCCACAAACACTATTAAAAATCATTTTCACAGAAACAAACAAAGGGGATAAAATTAAAAACATTATTGGAAGCCCTATTATAGTTCAATAAAATCAATTAAGTATTAATCAGGAATTCCCAAATAAACCAATAAAACATTTCCATGAACCCCCCCCCCCCCAATTTCACATGAAATTTGCATTTAAAAATTCATTTGCAAAACAAACACCAATAAAACTAATTTTTGCAGCAATAATAAAATGAGATAAAGCTGAAATTATGATAAATACAGCATGCTAAGACACAAAGATTTTATAAACATGGAATCACCTATCAAAAGAGTCAAGAACTGCAAATCCTAGTACGGAACTTCAATCGCACCACCACCGCACCACAAGGGAGTGAGATCAAACCTAGAACCAGAGGATTGGACTAAGAAACTCAAAATCAAACCCTTGGTATGAAGCCCTAGCTTCTGGACATTTGGAGATTCAAGAAAAAAAAGAAAGCTCAAGGAAAAGGAAGGAACTTAGAAGGATAGTCACTTACTTGAGAAATTTGGATGATTTTAGCAACCTGAGAAGTTCGGCCCTAATTCCCGACTGATACGATCTCCAAAGAGGGGGAAACGAAGTTGGGGGTGCGGCTTGGTACAGTAGGAGCAGGTGAGAGGTGGAATCACCGAAAAAGGATAAAAAATGAATATTTTATGAAAGAATTAAAAAACAAATTTAAAACTGGAAATGAGCTTTCGGGTTGGCCCAATACCTGATTTGATCACCCAAATCCAAGATGCTAATGAATTTTTAAGGGGCCCAAATTTCTTTGGTGGTTTGAATAGTTAAATGAATGTCATTTTGGAAGTTGAATGGGTGAAAAAGGTTAAAAACGAAGGAGTTATTAAAGAAACAAAATATACTTTCAAAACTGGAAATGGGCTCTCGGGTTGGCCCAAATTTTGGGAACTCACCATTTCATTCAAAAATGCATGAAAAACCCCCAAAACAAATCAAAGATGTAAATTAAATGAAAAATACCTTTAAAATATGTCATGTATGCGACATGGATGGTAGTAATAGACTATCACATGTATACAAATTTATTTATTTGTTTCTTTTATCCTTATGTGTAATTTTCAGTATTTTATTGTTTATTACTTATTCTTCCATGATGTACTATAATTTTGAATCGTTACCTTGATATATTTTAGATATGTTTTTATGGTTTTAGAGTGAAATCATTCCCTTAGTTTTTGACAATACTCAGGTGACTATCTCCATCCCCTAGAAAATTGGAATGCACATTGAGCCCTATGGTGATTCTATGATGTAGAATTCTTTGGTTAACCCATGCGAGTTCATTATGAAATGGAATCAGATAAATTCTTAATTTTTGGAGGTGGTTGGTAGATAGGTGTCGGATTCTTCAGAATATGGTTGGTAAGTGTGGATGGTTCCCTATCGGATCGACAAGTTTTTTTTTTTTTGAATGGCCAGCGCTTCTCTCAGCGTACGTGCGGCACACGCCACGGGCTTTTCGAATTTTTCGACCGTTGCGCCTCCTTTGCCCGGGCTGGAGTCGGCGGAATGGCCCCCTCCATCGGCGGCTCCTCCTTTCTCGCGTGATCGTCCACCGGAGTCCTCGGTGGTGCCTCAGTTCAGATCGCTTCCGGCCTCTCTCCGAGAGCCGCGCCCTGGCCCTTCGATGAAGGAGGTCCTTCTCCGGTCAGCTCCTTCTCGGTCCGGCAGTTTCGCCGCTATCCCGGAGGTGCCTTTGGACTCGGTTGGCTCTGCTTTGGTGGATGGCTTCACGATGGTTTCCTTCCCGGATGCTGCTTTCGCAGTAGCCTCCCAGCTTCTCCAGTGGACTGTGGTGGCTCGCTTCGGCCTGGACCGTCCCCCGCTCCCTATTTTTCAGAGGCTGGTCGACTCTTGGGGTCTGGCCTCTTCAGCCAGGGTTTCGGTTCTGAACCACAGAGCTTGTTGCGTGGTTCTCGACTCCAAGGCGGACTTTGTGCAAGCTTGGTCATCCCCGGCTAGATCCTGCGGCTCCAGGCAGTTCAACCTTTTCAGGTGGTCGGCGGAGGTGCACTCTGGTCGCGACACCCGGCTTGCGGCTGTCTGGCTCAACCTTCCAGGCCTACCTCTCCCCTTCCATAATGTTGCGTTCCTTCGCGATATTGGTGGTGCGGTGGGTGGTTTCTTGTGTGCGGATGAGAGGACATGCAAGCTGCTCGATGCCTCGGTGGCCAGGATTTGTGTGGAAGTTGATCTGTCGTCTCCTCTTCCTGATTGTATTTTGCTTCGAGCAGGTCCGGACTTCTCTTGGTGGCAGAAGATCATCCCTGTGTCTCAGGCTTGGTTTTGTGTCAACTGCCGGCTTCAGGGTCACTCGTCTCAGGCATGCAGGAAGTTTGGTTCTCTGGCTTCGCGCGCAAGCTCCACTTCAGGTGGCGGCCCTCCTCCGTCTGCCTCGCCCAGGGTGGCCCGTGATGTCCCAGCACCCGTAAACGGGTCCTCGGCCTCCTCTCCCTCTATCCCTGTTCCCTCCTCCCACCCCTCGGCTCCTTCCCCCTTTGGTATTCAAGGACCCGGCCTCCTCCTCGGCCTCCTCTCCCCTGTGGAGCCCAAGGCCCTTTCCAGGTCCTCCCTGCGGGGCAGTGTCCTTCTTTGCACCCCCCCCCCCCCCCCCCCCGCCCTTTCGCCCCTCTGGTTCATTCCCTCTCCCCTATTTCCCCGTCCGTGGGACCCAACCCCTGCAATGCTCTGGTGGTGTTCAAGGACCCGGCCTCCTCCTCGGCTGATCCTCCTTCTCTCTCTAGCTTGGGGGAGTCATCCTCCCCTCCTTCTCCGGCTCCGGTTTCGGTTGTCTGTTCTGAGGCCTTGCGCGATGCTCTCGTCCCACTCTCCAATGGCTTTTCGGTCCTCGCCAGTCCCCTTTCCCCCTCCAGGAAAGGGGTGGTGGCTGCCTCCCCTGATTTGGTTCCCTCTTCTCCTTCCCCCAGGATGCGCACCCGGTCCCTGTCCAAGCGGATGCTTTCTCCGCGCGACCCCAGCGGCTCTTCTTCAGTGGCAGCAGCCAACTCTCATCCTCCCGTCCATAAATGACGTCCTTACTCATCTGGAATGCCCGCCGCTTGGGAGCCCGGGATAAAACCGACTTCCTTTCCCATGAGATTCAACACAACAACGTCTCCATTGTGTCCATCCTCGAGCGGAAACACCATGCTTCGAAAATTGAGCTCTTTGCGCGGAAGCTCAGGTTACCCAACATTCTGGTCGCTGATCCTCCTAACCACCAGATTTGGGTCTTTTAGAAGTCTAACATCTCAGTCGCTTGGGTTGAAGCATCAGACCAGTATCTCACGGCCAACATCACCTCAGGCGCTCACAACTTCCTGTTCTCTTTCATTAATGCCAACTGAGATGTTGCTGCTAGAGAGTCCATGTGGCAGGATCTTCTTCGGTTCAACCCAGGCGATTCTGCATGGCTCTTGGGTGGGGACTTTAACGCCATGCTGGATCCCATTGAGAAGAATGGCGGAGGATCGTTTCCGAGGCAAGCTAGTATTGATTTCTATTCCTTTATCTCTGGCAAGGGCCTCCTGAACTTGGGCTTTGCGGGAGATTGGTATAGATGGTGCAACAATCAGATGGTGCAGACTCGACCGCTGCCTCTCCAATCCTCAGGGCATCTCAACCTTCTCCGACGCTCGGATAACGCATCAAGACCGGGCTTTGTCAGATCACAGCCCAGTGCGGCAGGACCTGTCCTCTAAGCATATCCAGAGTGGTCGTTTCTTTTTCCATCAGGGGTGGACTTTGCTGCCTGGCTTTCATCAGGCCGTTGTTTGGTCGTGGAAAAACCTACCAACGGCCGTCTCTGGGTGGGTTTGCACTTCAGACTCAAACGCCTCAAAAGCGATCTCCAATCATGGCATCGACATCTGCCTCCTCGCTTCAGGGAGCTTGACCGTTTGAATGCGGATGTGGAAGAGATGGAGGTGAGTCTTGAGGGATGCTGGAACGACTATCTTTTCAATGTGAATCTCCAAAAGAAGGGTGCGTTGGCCGAGAAACTACTGGAACCGGAACGGTTCGCTCAACTGATATTCTGTTCAGGTGTTTCAGTTCCCTGTGGATGGCCATTTCTTTCTTGGGGAAGTCGTTTGGATTCTTCAGATCTGTTCGGGACCTTCGACAAGGTGACCCTCTATCACCGTCCCTCTTTATTTTGATGCAGGTTGTCCTAAGCAGAGCAATCAATGGGGCAGTTCAAGCTGGCAGAATTCTTCCTTTCGGGTGCAAATCCCATTTCCAGGGGCTCTCTCATCTTATGTTCGCGGACGACACCATGATTTTTGCGAATGGCAACAAACCCTCGATCTCGAGCATCAAAGAGGTTATTGAAGAGTACTGTAAATGTAGCGGCCAGTCTGTGAGTATTGAAAAAAGCAGTGTACACCTCCCGGACCCATTCCCTGAAAGAAGGGTGAATTCCATTGAATCTGTTCTGGGTTTTAAGAGAAGGGGCTTTCCGTCGGAATACCTTGGTGCTCCTCTGTCTCCGGGCCATCTTCACGTGCACCACTTTGACAAACTGGCGGGCAAAGTACTCAAAAGGATAGGTGGCTGGAAGTGTCATTTTCTCTCCTTCGGAGGGAGGCTCACGCTTGGGAACAGTGTCTTATCTGCCATCCCCATGCATGTCCTGTCGGCCTCCAAAGTTCAAAAGTCTGTTGTCTCCCGGTTGGAGAAATCATTGCCCGCTTTCATCTGGGACGCCCGCGCGGAGGGTAAGTGTGGGGGCCACTCCCATTTTGGGAGTTTTCTTTGTTGGCAGCAGGCTGCAACGGGTTCATCTTTGGTGGGAACCATGGTGGGTAGCAGCCATCGTTGAAGCTGCCAATATTGAAGCACCCGGCAGGGAGGAAGTTTCAAGGGTAGATGAGGTACCCTCCAACAACTTCCTCATCCTTCCTGTATTTAAACGGGATTGAATCCCTTGTGTAGTGTGTGGTGTAATGTGTTGTAATCCTCCGTTGAGAACCGGAGAGACGTGAATAGAGGAAGAACCCCTATTTCTCCCGTGGATGTACCACGCACCTCCGCTGCGCCCCAACAAGTGGTATCAGAGGCGAGGGGGAGCGAACGGAGGTGAACCGGCGAGGCGACGTCAAATTTTCTGATGGCTGGAAAATTGAAAGTGGTCGGAAAATATTTCCGAGGGAAGATTTGGGAAGAGGACGACGAGACGATTCCAACGGCGTAAACGGTGAAGAAAACGGAGTTGAAAAGGAGATACGACCCGTCAAAGTTCGGTCACACCCGCGGATGAACAGTAACCCCGTGCCGAAGAAGACGGTACTTTTCACGCCACCGACAACAATTCTGGCAATTTTCCGTTGGGAATTCCATCAGTGCCACGTCAGCGACATGTCAGCGCCACATCAGCGCCACGTCAGCGAGCGATCTGGACCGTTGAACGTGTTTTGACCATATCTCGGTCAATTGGTGTCCGATTTCGGCGATCCAGGAGTCGATTCCGACTATTTCGACCGTTTCGGACACATCCGTATGGTTAGTTTTTGAAAATTACCACTCTTTCATGTGGTGATTAAATGGTGTGACATCGACGATGGTGATCGCGTTTTGCGACAACGACGATGACAGGTGGCGGAGAACTTCTAAGATTTGACATCGAGAAGTTTGATGGTCGAAACAATTTCGGCTTGTGGCAAAGCACAGTGAAGGATCTTTTGGTGCAGCAGGGTATGATCAGACCATTGATCGGAGAAAAGTCTGAGACAACCAGTGCCGATGATTGGGAAGAGCTCGAGATGCGGGTCGTCAGCACAATTCGGCTATGTCTGGAGAATGAGGTAAAGTACTCGGTGTTGGATGAGACATCACCGAAAGAGATCTGGAAGAAGTTAGAGCAGCGATATATGGCGATGTCGCTCACCAACAAGTTGTTCCTGAAGAAGAAACTGTACCAATTGCGCATGGACGAGGGAGCGAATTTGTTGGATCATACCAATGAATTCAACAAGATCCTGACGCAGTTATTGGGGCTTGGTGTGAAGGTTGGAGAAGAGGATAAAGCACTTTTGCTTTTATCATCCCTACCAATCTCATTTGATGGGCTTGTGACTGCATTGCTCGTGGAGAAGGAGACATTGAAGCTGGACGATGTGATGGTGTCGCTTCAAGATTCAGAAGCTTTTCGAAGACCCACGACATATTCAGGCGAGAAAATCATGGCGATGCGAGATGATCAGCGTGGGTGGAGCCGATATCGACAGACAAGAGGTAAAGAATGGCGGCCAAAATCCAGGGGACGTGATCCGAACGAAATCACGTGTTTCTGGTGCGAGAAGAAGGTTCACTATAAACGTGACTGCCCAGAGCGCAAACGGTACGTCGCTGGGAAGAAGAAAGTTGAAGAGGAGGATGTGAACATCACAAGATTATATGCAGATGATGAAATCTGCGTGACAACGGGAAGTTTGCACACAGATGAGCGAGTTGAACAGGAAGAAGTGCAGTGTCATTACTGCAAACGATATGGGCATATGAAGTGGGAATGCCAATTTCTAAAGAGGAAGAACGAGCGGGCTCAAAATCCAAAAGAAGATGGATGGGTTCTGGATTCGAGGAGCTCGACACACATATGTACGATGAGAGGTACGTTTGATAATTTTCAGCAGGTGCGAGACTCGGTGAGACTTGGTGATGGGTCAACATGCGAGGTTCGAGGAGTCGGGACAGTGAAATTGAAGACACCCGATGGAGGAGTTCGTAAACTGGCTGACGTGAAATTTGTTCTGAGGATGAGGCAGAACTTGATATCATTGAGTAGGCTTGATGTGAGAGGGTTCAAGATTTCCATAGCAGGTGGAGTGTTGGAAGTCTCACGTGGGGATGCAGTGATATTTACTGGGAAGGAGTCCCAAGGGTTGTATCATTTGATGGAGACCACAGTCACCCCGAGTTCGAGTGAAGATGGTGGAAGTGCCACGTCGTCTTGCGTGAAGAAGCGTGTTCGATTTGCCGATGAAGTTTCTGACACCTGCAATGAGACTATAGGTCAAGCTTCTACCCCAAATTGGTTGTGAGGGGGAGATTTGTGGGGGCCACTCCCATTTTGGGAGTTTTCTTTGTCGGCAGCAGCCTGCAACGGGTTCATCTTTGGTGGGCAGCATGGTGGGTAGCAGCCATCGTTGAAACTGCCAATATTGAAGCAGCCGGCGGGGAGGAAGTTTCAAGTGTAGATGAGCCACCCTCCAACAACTTCCTCTTCCTTCATGTATTTAAATGGGATTGAATCCCTTGTCTAGTGTGTGGTGTAATGTGCTGTAATCCTCCGTTGAGAACCGGAGAGACGTGAATAGAGGAAGAGCCCCTGTTTCTCCCGTGGATGTACCATGCACCTCCGCTGCACCCCAACAGTAAGCACCACTGGGTTTCTTGGGGTAGGTTGGCTTGGCCGGTTCGAGAAGGTGGTGTTGGTGTAAGAAGCATCTCGGATATGATGCAAGGTTTTCATTGTAAGTTGACATTGGAGGCTCTGGCGGGCTAGTCCCTCTGGGGGCACTTTGTGGGCGGGAAGTATAAGGGTATTATTGATCCTCCCCTGGTTCGCGCTTCCAGTCTTTGGTGCTCCGTGCAACTCCATATTTCAAAGGTGGGCAGTCTTTCCCGCTGGATTGTTGGTTAGGGTGCGATCAACTTCTGGTCCTATAACTGGGCTGGCCAAAAGCTTGGTTTCCCAGGTTGCCCCACTACGGCACTGACCTTCAGTCAAGCTTGCAACCACCCAACGCTGATTCAGGCCATTTTGAACAGGAGCCAGCATACAGTTTTTTATCTCCTTGAACTCTCATACTCCCCTGATGTTTCTGTCTTCACAGGAGTAGCGTTTGGTGCTTTTTTGGTGAACGAATACTGCAATCTCATGCGTGGATCAACTGGAATTGTGGAATTGAGCGAGGCGACGTGGTGCAAGGATATCCCTGCAAAATATAACTTCCTCGTCTGGCGCATCTGGCATAAGGCTCTCCCTACTGATGAGTTTCTCAAATGCATAGGTATTCTTCTGGGGTCTCGGTGCTGCTGTTGCAGCAACTTCCAAGAGGAATCCACTCGCCACGTATTCTTTGAAGGACAATGGGCTAGCTGGGTCTTGTCTTCCCTCGTTGTTGTTTTCGGACAACTTCCCCTTGGGCCGCTGGGGTCCAGCTTCCTTGCTTTCTGGTTCCAAGCAAGGTAGTCAAACTCGTGGAGTTTAATGTTCATGCTCAATATCAAACTTGTAGACTCGTGGTAAACTCGTATATAAAATATATGGACTCGGTGTAAACTCGCCGATTTCACTAAGTAGACTCGTACTGTAAACTCGCGATTTTAACTACCATGGTTCCAAGGGGTGGGGAGGAATAACACGGAGCTTAAAGTGCATGCACCAATTCTCTCAGCCAGTAGTTGGTGCATATGGCGGGAGAGGAACAAAGCTAGGATCGAGGGAAAACACCCCTCCAGAACAACCCTTGTTGCCCTTGCAAGGTTCTTGGTCTCAGACTTTGCCCGCCTAATTCCCAATTGGGACTCCGCCCCCTCACTTCGTGCTGTTCTCGGCCCCTATCAGAGCTCTCCTACAAACACCTTTACTCCCTCTGGCAAGTGGATCTATTGGCGCCCATCTAGTAGGGGGATGAAACTTAATACTGACGGTTCGTGTACCTTGGGAGTTATGCGATGTGGTGGTTTGGTTCGGGATTCCCTCGGCTCGGTGACCATTTCTTTTTCAGCTTTCTTTAGGAATGGAACTTCTCTTCAAGCTAATGGTCTGGCAATGTTGGATGGTCTTGAGTTATGCATAAGGGTTAACATCCCCATTGGTGTGTTAGAGACGGACTCCCGGATTCTCCACAAATCCATCCTGGTTACAGCCTCCACTTCGTGGTCTATTGCGTATCATGCCTATAAAAACAAGAGAAGGATTAGCGACGGGCTGGAGATTTCCCACACATGGCGCGAGGGAAACAAAGTGGCTAACTAATTTGATTCCCAGGCCCCTCTTGGTGACTCTTTCACTTGTTTTGTTAGCCTTAGGTTTCTTCCCTCTGAGGGGGCTTCCATTATTCTTGAGGATGCCCTTTGGCTGCATTTCTTTAGGCCCCCTTAGTTTTTTTGTCATCCCATCCTGGGCCCTTGCAATCAAATAAATAAATGATGACCTAACATTGATTTAGAAGGGTTGGTCAAGGATTTTTACTCAATAATTGATATTGATATTGGGGATTTTTATATGAACATTATCATTTTTTTCATGTTAATTTTCAATTTTTTTACTGTGGACCCATAATGCTCATGTTTTTATTTAAATGTTTATTCCTTGGATAACAATGTGTTAAATATTTAATATAATATAGAATTTCTCCCAAAGGTTATCTTTGAATAATATAGAAGGACATGTGGGTTAATTATCATATGTATACCCTCTAGTTTATTATGATTTAGTGGAAACAGTAGTATGTATGATTAAATTATTAGGTCAAGAGGGTAGTGGAAACCATTAATGAATAATGGATATTGCTTTTGAGTAAAAAAAAAATCCACTGCTATGGTGATAAATAAACCCCAGAAGCCATGTAATTAGTTGAATTAATAGAAATGATGCTTTGATTTTTAAAGGATCCAAATGATTCTATAGTGGGATTTGATATTAATATTATTGAAGGACCTATTTAGAATATGTGTAAATCCATCATGAAATATAATTTACATGGATACCTTTATTGAACCACATTTATGAACTATATTAATTCACAATTTTATCTTGAGGTGTTTCATGTGGAAATGGATGTGGATTTTGTGACCTTAAATAAAAGTGGTCTTTCTATGATTGTTTATTCTACTTGTTTGAGTGTGATTTTTCATTTATAACTAGAACATCCCACTAATGACTACCTAATGGATAGACAATTTGATATGGGTCTGATGTTTGAGATCCAAATGATTCATATTCTCATTTTTTCCAACCATTGTTTGTATTTGATAAATCATTATATTGATAAAGAAGACTAGTCTGGGAATAAAATTTATAGTGTATCTTCTACTGTAGTTGGGGGTTTCTAGGTTATCTCATCGGACTAGGAAATGATGAATGGTCTGTGTTTTTAGTTTATGTATGAATCAATTACTAGGTATTCTTTTGGAAAAAAACCTGGAGTTTTTTTAAAGGGTGGAAACATAATCCTACCATAGTTGATTACATATTTTCGATATTAATTTTCCATCATTATGGAAGATATGGTCACCATATTAATTTCATTAGAAAATCATTCAAAGAAAGCAGAAATGGTTTCTACCTAACCATGTCTCCCTAACCCGACCTGACTAAGATAATGACAGTGGATATAATTATCATGAACTGGCATTACTCATGTAGTGAAGAACATCATTAGAGGTGTTGAGGTGAGATTTGATTCTGCTGTAATTTTTCCATCATAGATATCTAATGGGGGTCATTACTATATTATGTAGGGTGATTATTTCTTCCACTATGGTGCTTTATCTTTAGATAATGGTATATATCAAAATTTTATATCATATAAATTGATTGATGTGTGTGGATGAAACAAGGATATTATTCAATTTATGATGGATATTTTCACACACCTGGTAAGGCTAAAATAACCATGTTATAAATATTCCTCATGACATGTAATGATTTCTAACTATGATATTGTTTCGGATTTCATCATTCTCGGTCAATATATGATCATCTATATCATTGACATGGATTAGATTATTAATTTTAGGTCCCTAATTGATGGATAAATTTACATAGTTTAGTTAATTTTGTTTTATGGAGTTAATATAATCATTTTATGTGAGTGGGATTCAAGATTTGGGAGATTTATTCCTCTATTTCCTGAGGCAGGAATGATCTCATGAAATTTATTAGGGACATTTCATAACACTTTGAACGTCCAGTTGCGTGTATCACTTCCAATGGTAAAGAATATGTACCTTGAGGCCATTAAAGATTATTTTTTTCAGCCTTCCTTCATAGGGAGAGTTCAACATAATAGTGATTTACTCTTAAAAATATGACCCATATCCATTCCATATTATCCTCTTAGTCCTGCTATTTTTATGGAACATAATCTTTAGTATGAGGAGTATAGGGATAATGGGTTTTTCATCCAAACATGTTACTTTGAGGTCTTCCATTTCCCTTTTAAAATAATGTAGATTAAATCTAATGAGATGTGTTAATTAAAAAGACAAATCATGTTATTCTTAAGAACATGTGAACCCTTTATAGAACAAATGATATATATTCTCTAATCTAGGGGACTTTTTGGTTTTCTGTTATTGTTCTATTATTATGGTACCACCATCTACGAGGCTGAGAGGAGGATATTTCTATGATTGGATTCAGGTGATGGTATGAACATTATGACTATTTGATTATTCCCTTTAGAATTATTAATTCTATTATAGGGATTATGTTATTTTTGAATGAGATCAATCATTAACATATAGAATTTTTAGTGGCTGTTTTTTTAGATGATATTTTGGTTTACTCTATGAAAGAGGAGGCAAAATATAATAATGTATATTTTTTTCTTAGAACATTTAATGATAATCGCATATATATAAATATTTCTATATGTCAGGTTCAGATGCAATAAGTGATTTTTCTATAAAAGATTATATTTGAGAGAACTATTATAGTGTACTCATAAAATAATCGAGTAATGATTTCTGGCGATAACCATGGGCTATTTTTTATATTAAAATATTCTTTTGTTTGGCTAGTTATTATTGATATTTTGATTTTGTATTTATAAAATATTTTTCCTCTTGTGAAAAAATTAATCCAAAAATAATTATAAGTATCAATTTAATTATAAGTGTCAATGATCATTTGAGGAACTGAATGGGAGGATAAATATTACTCTGGTTTTTATCCTTCAATGGCCATGCTCGAGTTTGATTTTTTTGATCCCTTGTTTACCAGATTATTATGTTTGTTAATGCATGCGATGTAGTTGGTATATTATTGTTCTCTATAATTATCCCTCTGGATAATAATTAAACTATCCATGATAATTGGTTGTATGTATGTATTCTCTCAAGATAAGTCACATTATCTCTTTATAGAGACTTTTCCCTATATTATAGTCATAAGGGTTTTAAGTATATTTTTACTTGGTTCAATATAAACATACTGAAAATATTTTGGATGAAGGGTCATTGGATAATTGATTTTAGTGTTTCTTATTCTCCTTGAAAAGTTAATGTGGTCATAGGTGCATTGCAATGATATTTCATGAATAAGGTTCTTAAGGATTCAATGAGAATATAAGGACACTATTATATAACAACATGTAAACATGATTTTTAATTTAGGAAATCATTTTCCTATATTGGAACAATTCTTATAGTTTAGAGTTTCATAAAATTAGTCTACAACTCGTACAAAATAAACCTATACAATACAAGGAGGACTCTTACACTTAGTATCCATTTTTTTTATAAAAATAAATTTTATAATGAAATATTTTTTCGTTTTATTTAAAATATTTCTATTTTCAAAATGAGCTTATTGATCTTACTACACGTTATTAAAAATTGTGTAGAACATTTTAAAAAGTGGCTGAGAACAAAAAATATTTTTATGAGATAGTAAAAAATTATGAAACAAAACTCATTAATCCTTTTAAAAACCATGAGATAATATAAGAAGGTTTTCCTTAATCAGAATAATATTTTATCACCAATTTTCATTTTCATTCAAATCGAAACTACATTACTAACCTGTTTTTTAAATGAGACTATTTAAAAGAATACATAAATGATAATCATATTCATGAATTTTTCTTATAAATATATTTCATCCCATGAAATCATTTAACTAAAGACAATCCATTAACCCTCAAAGTAAATAGTCATTACTTTAAACAAAATATTATTAGAATAACTTATGAAATAAAAATATTTCCTTCTATAATTTTTAGAAATAATATAAATTTCATCTAGGTTCTATGGGACATAAAATTCAAAAAAACCCTTATAAGAACCAATAAAACTGGAATAACCAACTTAGTTAATTTCAATATAATTCTCTCGAGGTCATAATCATTACCCAATTTATTGGGGTGATATATCAGGATCACTCATCATAAAAAATACTTTCAATGGACTAAAACATACATAAAAATCATATAATAATGCATTCTCATAATAATAGTTTATAAAAATTTCATCTATAGAATATGTATAAGAAATTTTGATTTTATGTCAAAATTAAAATAAAAACAACTTTTTCATTGAAAATTATTTAAATAAATTCCATAAGAATGGGAAATAAGATATTATTTAGGATCGAAATTAAAAATTGGTTAGTAAAATTTTAAATTCATATTTTTCATGATGAATACAAATTATACTCTTTTCATTTTCTTTAAAATTTTCTATTCCTTTTACCTTATGTAAAGAGAGTGAGAATATCCCACGAATCATGTAAAAAATTAATTACTCAATTCTTTGAGGAATGTTTAATTATAAATAAGATTATATTTATAATTTATTTATTCCAATATAAATCCATCTTTTTTTCATAATACGTCCATGGAATAAAATGAATTGGAAAATGAATCATTAAATAATTTTAAACCAGGTTTTATGGTATATTACACATTAAGACACGATAACATGTAAATCAATGAAAAATTGGACGAATTAAATTGTAAATAAATATTAATGACATAAATTTAATAATTTATACATAAAACACATCCATATGGTGGTTTTTATAGCATAAAATGTGAAATGTTTTTGAAAATATCATTAGTCTAAATGGAAGATTATTAAGACTAAAAAAACCTTTCCACACATATGACATGTCACATAATTTCTTTATATTCCCAAAAAATAAAATTAAAACATTTATGATGTACTTTATTTGTAACACCCCAAGCTTCCACGGTACGTATCCCTTTGAATAATGTAATAGCATGAATTATACACAACTTCGAGATTCTAACACACTGCGGCTAATCAAACTAGCCGTTATGAATAGTAATACCCACTTTTTTGAAATTTTATAAATTTTATCTTTCAAAATGGACTTTATTTTTGGATATGGAATATCGAAATTATCTTAGAGTGAATTTTTGGTATTTTTCTGAAAACATTTAATTTTTGATCAAAAGTGAAAAAAACCCGCATTATTGGTTAAATCCAACTATTTATTTAAATAATTAGTTATTTTATTTTAATTTATTTTGGGTCAAAATATATAAATAATACACATATATGTTCAACGTAATTCATTGGATTGATTTTATAATAATTTTAGATATATAAAACTTTGTAGAACTATTTACTGTCTTTTACCCACCTACTAGGAGCATTTCCAAATTTGTATAAAACTTAATTTTACTACTTCTGTGAGTTGAATTTCAAAAATCCAAGAGACACGGTTAATATCAATAAGTAAAATGTGGTTCAATAAGATGAAAATAATTTTTGGTGAATAGTAACTTTTTACTTTTATTTACCACGGTTAAATGTAAATATGGTAATTAAGGGTAAAAATGATATCATAATTACCCTAAAACATGTTCTAATTCTATTGTATAAATGTAATTCGACAAAAAAACCCTTAGGAATAAAATATGATCCTTTAGATCAACTTGGATTAGATTAAGACATTTATTATTATTTTATTTAAAGACGAGTTAAAAGAGTTAAAATGAAAGTTTAATAACTGAACCATTTTTAATATAGGGGTATAAATAAGATAAATTCAACTATAAATATTCATTATAAAGATAAAAATATTTTATACATAATGGTATTTTGTTTATAATTATTAGAAATTAAATAATTAAATTTCTTTCTGACACAATGACGATGCAATAATTACCTTATTAATGAAAGATTAAAATAATTGATGTTATAAATATCCAAATAAATATAATTTGAGACTTTTAATGAATTACACTAATTTTTTAGGTTAATATGACATGTTAGTGTTGATTAAATAAATTTTTTCTGAAGTAATAATGTTGTTATGAATTTAACAAAAAAATACCAAATAGTGTCAAAATTTACATAAAAGATTTTTTAAAACAAATATTATATTATTAATTGATATCCTATTCCTAAAAATCTAAGGTTTGTACAAATGGCTTAAATAATATTATATATGTTATTAATTAACCACTTGAGGTTCTCTTGGAAGCTTATATTATGTTTATTAACCATAAAATATAAAAATACAAAGAGACATGGTAAATGTCAAACTATTTAACTAAGAGTTAAATCTAAATGATAAGGTTAATATGATGACCTAAACCTATTTAAAACCTATTGGTTGAGAGTTTTTCGACCCACCCCAACCTTAGCCTTTAAATAATTTATTTTGGAGAAATTATAAACTGAAAATAATTTTATTATAAAATAATATTTCAAGCTTTTCCTAAGGTGACCCTCACCTCTCTTATAAAAGGGCACTTATCCTACTCTCAAATTGACACCTTCAAAGACATTTGTCTCGGCCAACCCCTACCCAAATATCCTCTCAACTGTCTTCCTTTCATCCTAGAAGCTTTCCTTTAGTCATAAATCCAACCTAAGGGACCCTTTTGATCAAATCGAAAGGAAGAACCCGAAGAAGAGGTACATATTCCATCACCTCATTCAAGTTATTTTCTTCATCCACTTGCTATTTATTTATTGTTTCTGATTCACGCTCAAATTTACCCAAGATATGAAGGTAGAACGGTCCTTGTAGTCTATATTGGGTTGTCGAATCCACTGAGACCTAAGAAGATACTTAAGACACAGAACCTTTGAGGTGGATTTTTGGCTATGAAGTGGCCAACTTGGTTATGATTTTGGATGGTTTTAAAGAACAATTATAAACCTAAGTGAATTCAATTAAATGAAAATGGGTCGATCTTAAGATTATGCTAGGGGTGGATCGAATGTATTCTACTTCTTTAGACAATTTTGGTTTAATTAGTTCTTGATGAATCCATTCTTCAAAATAACACTACCTTCATCATTTTATGGTTTTATGTAACTAAAATCAATTACTAATCCCCTACACACTTAGAGAACCAAATTCATGATGTATCGAAGGTATATGGACATTTTAGTAATTGGATTTAGCTTCCTCAAACACAGTGAAGATGAAGAGTGTTAATAACTGAAGAATGGAAGTCTTAAATTAGTTAACCAATTAACAACAATTCGTTCATAAAATAACATTCAATCCAACCTTTGCATCTTCCTAAGATCAACCCATTAAAGGGTTATCCCTCCATTGATGGTATACTCTCAGTGGTGGGCGGATGATGGCTTACAAGAATTAGATTGAAGAAATTAAAACTGTAGAAATAACGAGCACTCCTCCGTGTGTGTGAATGAAATTCACACCTATGTGTGAACTAATTCAGCACAACAAATAGATATCACTATGCTTTGTGATTATAAAGTTTTAATGAAAGAAATTGGAAGAATAGAAGATAAAGATGTTGATTAAGAACAAAGAAGTACAAAAAGGAGACTTACATGGAATTTGAAATGCGATTACAAACACAAAGTGGCAGCATAACATTACAATTAAACCAAACACCCAAGATCCTTCAATACTCAAACACCACTACCTTAAATAGGAATTTTTGAGCCCTTGGGTATAGCCTCCAACAGTCCAAGTCTCCTCATTTAATTGTGGTAGGCCATAGGTGGGTAGAAAGTAAGGGAAAGTTGATTTTCCACCCTTGACTCTAGGTGGCAGCCAACTTTCCTTCACCGAACAGACGCGCTTGGAAGACCATCTAGATGGCCGAATCAGAGTAGTCCATAGTATAAGAAAATGGATCCTCGGATGTCTCCTAACAGCATGTAAAAGTTGGGCCTATTTGGTTTTTTATATTCGGAGATATAATTAGATTAGTGGGCTGTTTTTCTGGGCCGCAAAATCTGGCACATAATTTTATCTCTAACTTGGGCCGCCCAAATGACCACCATGGAGGCCGAATTAGCAATAGATTCTGAAGAATTATTTGTTCCTATATATGTCTTCTAGAAGGCTAAAAAATTTGGGCTTCATTGGGACTATATTGTTGGCCCCACATTCTCATCAGTAGGCTGGTGTCCAATCTGTCTTCTCCAGAATTGTTTCTTTTCATTGCCAAATATCTCCTTCATCATTTATGAATCATCCATTGATCCCTGAATGAAAATTTTTTAAATTTAAGTGAAGATCCATTTTACAAAATATAAAATTAAAATATGGATAATTACATTTATTATAATTAGATGACTCATTGGGCCTAAGATCAAAAATGAACATTTAATACCATTATAATGTAATTAACACATATATTTTTATTGGCTAATCACACCCCCAACTTGAGATTTACTAGTCCCGAGCAAATAATTCAGTGATTTTATTCGAATTCCTTTCTTCAAACACATTATAACAAACAGTTCTCACAATGTAAACTGCACACAAATATATCTTTATAACATATCAAGATAATTTAAAACAAGATAAATTTAAAAGCAGATCCCAATCCCAAGCCCATTCCTTTGATCAAATCCATCATCATACTTCATCCAACTCAATTAGGTGTAATGATGTGCTGTGAATCACAATAGATATAGGGGTTCATTTTCATTCAAGGGGTAAATCATGGAAGCGCTAGGTGGAATCATATTTAATCCTAATATGAGTATTCTTCAGCCTTTTTTTCGATTTTTTTGCAATATTTCCATAGTAATTGAGATTGCAGTTAATCAAATTAACCCATGTATCAAGACTTTGCCGATGACTCCCAGACTCAAAGGCCTTAAGGAAACAAGTGAAGTCCACATACTCGGGCATCATCTCGAGTTAACTTAATAAAAAACAAAGTCATATTACTATAAATAGAGATAGATTGAAAAACTCAGGGCTAGAAAACTATGGAGTCACGATCCCCATGTTCCGAAAACCTCTCATTTTATCAATCCACTACTCTACACGCAAATTTTTATTTTATTTTATTTATTTTATTTATTTTTTATCTTATTCTTTTGAATACTCATATTATTCATAAAAATCAAACCAACCTATGCTATTTATTATGGGACCCCAAAAATTCAAATTAATACCCCACAGTTTAGAGGACGTGCATTGTGGCATTTTGATTTAATGGATGAAAATAAAAATGATGAACATTTTCATTGGACAACCAAACTTACAAAATCAATGCTTTTAAACTTAATCATGAATTAAATTAAGAGTCAAGGAAATAAAAATTATTTTCTATGTAGTTTTAATGTGAGCAAAGATGTTATTATATGAATGATAAAGGAATTTTACTTTACTTTTTTTTATCATTGTTTTTTTAACAAAAAATTTGTTTCCACACCCCCAACTTAGAATGAAACTGTCCCTAGTTTCGTAAAAAGAAAATAGAGGAGAAGTGGGTGGGGGGGGGGGAAATGAGTTGGAAAGGGCATGGAACAAGTTCACCTGGTGGCTTCATAATGATGATTGTGGTGCTCCCAAATCACTCTTTGGTATCATGGGAGATGTAGGCACCTCCTTGATTGAATAAGTATCACAAAAAAATAGTCCCTAAACCATAAAAACAAGAACAAACCAAACAAAACAAACAACCCAACAATTTATTTAATACCAAGGCTCATCATTTTTATGGTTTCTTTTTTGAAATCAACTGATGATACATTGTCTTATTTTTAATTTCTGGGTAAGATAGTACTCAGGGATCACACCACGTGACACAGATGAATATGGTGCTCCCCTTTCGTACCGATCCATACTCATAATAGAAGAACATATCAACAATCTATATATTTTTTAATACAAAAATGATTAATAAAAGAAAATTATTCCAAAAAGATTGAAAACATGAAAACCATGGGTTTCCTCCCATGCAACACTCTGTTTAACATCGTTAGCCTAACATGGATCCTAAATCAATCATTTATTTTCTTGTTCATAGGTTGGCTCAGTTAACTCCACCTCTATTTTCTGTTTATTGAATGATTCAATGAATGGTTTTAACCTTTGACCATTGACCTTGAAAATGTAACCACTTGTGGGATCTTGAATCTCTACTACCCCATGGGGGTACACCTTATGCACTATGTAAGGACATGACCATCTAGACCTTAACTTTCCCGGGTGTAAATGAAGTTTTGAACTATACAAGAGCACAAGTTTTCCTGGTCCAAAATGGTTGACCTTGATATTCCTAGATTGGTAGGCTTGAACTCTAGCTTTATTGATCCTTGAATTTTCATAAGGTTCTATCCTTAGTTCCTCTAGTTCATTGAGATCTAATTTCCTTTTCATTCCGGCCAATGAGAGGTCATAATCCATTTTCTTAATTTCCCAAAAGGCCATAAGCTCAATTTCAACAGGTAAATGGAATGCTTTTCCATAAACCAACCTATATGGTGACATTACTAGGATGGTTTTGAATTTCGTACGATATGCCAAAAGGGCATCCAAGAGTTTCTCAGACCAATATTTCCTAGAAGGATTGATAGGCTTCTCAATAATTTGTTTGATTTCATGATTGGCTAACTCAGATTGACCATTGGTCTGTGGGTGGTAAGCAGTGGACACTTTGTGAG
Organism: Viscum album; assembly: GCA_963277665.1. Classification (NCBI taxonomy): domain Eukaryota; kingdom Viridiplantae; phylum Streptophyta; class Magnoliopsida; order Santalales; family Viscaceae; genus Viscum; species Viscum album. Next base: position 685,318,991 of record OY728129.1, on the reverse strand, counting down.
AAATTCCATATTTTTCCATGAGTGATGAGAATGGAAGATTGCAAAAATAAGTTCCACAATCCCTAATGATAGCCCTAGGAATTCTAAATCTAGAGAAGATGTTTTCCTTGAGAAATCTAATCATATTTTGATGATCATTGGATTTTGTAGGAATGGCCTCAACCCATTTAGAGACATAATCGATAGCTAAGAGAATGTAATGATATCCCCTAGAGTTTGGGAAGAGACCCATGAAATCAATTCCCCAATAGTCAAATATTTCAACCACTAAGATGGGAGTGAGTAGAATTTGATTCCTTTTTGTGATGGACCCTACTTATTGACACCTAGGACAACTTTGACAAAATTTTCAGGAATCCCTTGAGAGGGTGGGCCAGAAAAGACCACATTAAAGAATCTTAGCAGATGTTTTCTTAGAGGAAAAGTGACCTCCACACGCCTCATTGTGACAAAATTTAAGGATGGACTCTTGTTCAAATTCTGGAACACACCTCCTACTGACTTGGTCAGGGCAGAACTTATATAGGTATAGAACATCAAACACATAGTGTCTAACATTAAAAAGGAATTTCCTTCGAGCTTGTGTCCCTATGAATTTTGGAATGACTTCTGTAACCAAGAAATTTTCTATGTCAGCATACCAAGGGCAGTCACTCACAGAGTATAGGTGTTCATCAGGAAATGAATCAGACACAGAAAGGTGATTGGAGTTATCTTTGAATTCCATTCTAGAGAGGTTATCGACTAAAACATTTTAAACACCATTTTTATCCTTGATTGTGAAGTCAAATTCTTGTAAGAGAAGGACCCACCTAATCAATCTAGCCTTAGCATCTTGTTTTTGGAAGAGGAATTTTAGTGCAGAATGGTCAGTAAACACAGTGATGTGGGATACTAAGAGGTAGGACCTAAACTTCTCTAAACTAAACACAATAGCAAGTAACTCCTTTTCAGTAGTGGTGTAGTTTATTTGGGCATCATTTAAGGATTTTCTTGCATAATCAATGACATAAGGAGTTTTATCAAAACATTGTCCTAACACAGCTCCAAAAACAAAGTCACTAGCATCACACATAAGTTCAAAAGGAAGGTTCCAATTTGGAGATTTCATGATGGGAGGAGAGGTGAGAGAGGATTTGAGGGTTGAGAATGAACCCTCACAGCTTTTTATCCAAACAAATGGAGCATCCTTTACTAGGAGAGCACAAAGGGGATGAGATATTGAACTAAAGTCCTTGATTAATCTTCTATAGAAACCAGCATTTCCTAAGAAAGACCTCACTTACTTGACAGTTTTGGGTGATGGAAGGTGACGAATGATGTCAACCTTGGATTTATCATCTTCAATCCCCCTACATGAGACCAGATGGCCTAGAACTTGTCCCTCTTTAACCAAGAAATGGAATTTTTCCCAGTTTAGGACCAGATTCTTTTCTTCACATCTTGAAAAGACTCTCTCCACATTCTTTAGACATCCCTCAAATGTATCCCCAAACACAGAGAAGTCTTCCATGAACACCACAAGAAAATCCCCTACCATGTCTGAGAATATTCCCATCATGAACTGCTGGAAGGTTCCAGAAGCATTGCATAAACCAAAAGGCATGCATTTGAAGGAAAAGGTATTGAATGGACTTGTGAATGTAGTCTTCCCTTGATCCTCTAGGGAGACCTCAATTTGATTACACCCTGAGTACCCATCTAAGAAATAGTAGAACGCATGACCTTCCACTCTTTCAAGGACTTGGTCAATGAATGGTAAGGGGAAATGGACCTTCTTGGTGAATGAGTTTTTCTTCCTATATTCAATACAGACCCTCCATCCACTACTCACCCTTGTTGGAAGAATCTCTCCATCCTCATTGGTTATGACTATGATTCCAGCCTTTTTTGGAAGCACTTGGATTGGGATCACCCATTCACTCTTAGCTATGGGATATATGATACCAGCTTTTAACAATTTCAGAAGTTCTTTCCTTACTACCTCCATGAGATTAGGATTGAGTCACCGTTGAGGTGGACGACATGGCTTTGAATCAGATTCCAAAACAATCCTATGAGTCCCAATAAGTGGGCTAATCCCGGGAATATCAGACAGGGTCCAACCAATGGATTTCTTATGTTTCCTAAGTACATCTAGAAGCATCCTCTCATGATTGGATTCAAGAGAAGAATAAATGACAATAGGATGTGTTTTATTGTCCCCTAGGAAGGCATACATTAGTTCAGCAGGAAGTTACTTCAATTCAAGATCAGGTTGGTTCAGAATTTCAGCAGAAGATTGGGACATTGGATCAAGATCAATTTTATTTCCTAATGTTTTAGAAAGTATTGATTCCCACATTTATAAGTTTCATCTATTAGATTGGCTTGATCAGATTTAGGGAAGGAATTTAGAGTGGTCTCCATGAGGGTGGTTTCTTGAAAGGTTTCACTGATTGTTGGGCCTAAGGCTTCATCATAAGAGCAATTTGAAAATGATTCAAGCCAAGGAGATAAACTTCCTTCATATGAACAAAGGAAATCAATCTCATCCTAACTTAAACATTCATCAAATTATCCTTGATGTTCCATGGATTCATTATCAATGCTTCCTATCATGTTTACTTCATGAATGTCTTCATCATACCCTATTTTTGAGCTTTCATTATAGATGTTCAAGTCTAGACTCATGTTCCCAAAGGTGATGGTCATGTTCCCATTTCGGACTCGGATAACAGAGTTGATTGTTGAAAGGAAGGGACAACCAAGGATAACTGGGGTTTGTTCTTTATTTCCTAAGTTTGGATGGTTGTCAAGGACAATGAAGTTAGAAGGGTAGATGAAGTTTTCAACCTTTACCAGAACATCCTTTAAAATCCCCTTTGGAACCCTAATGCTTTGATCATCAAGTTGAAGTGTGACTGATGTGGGTTGGAGCTCTTCTAGGCCTAACTGGCAGTACACATCATATGGGATGAGATTGACACTAGAACCTAGGTCACACAAGGCCTTGAAAACTTTGCTCTCTCCAAGTTCAACATTGATGTAAGGGAAACCCGGGTCTTTCAACTTAGGAGGAATGGTCCCCTAAATGGTGGTACTCACATTAGCAGCCAAAATGACTTGGTTTTTATGTGAAAGTTTTCTTTTAAAAGTGCACAAGTCTTTAAGGTACTTTGAGTAGGCAGGTATGATTTGAATTGCATCAAGGAGTGGAGTGTTCAACTTGACTTGTGAGAATATTTCCCTTAATGTTTCAATCAATTCAGGCTTGGTTTTCCCCCTCATGCATTGAGGAAGTGGTGTAGGTTGTGGGGTTGTTTGTTGAAAAGTTTTTTATTTGACAATGTTATCATGTTTTTCAGTTTGATCATTTGGTTCATTTGAATTTTCATCAATTTTTGAATCTTCAGGTGGGTTTTTAATTAGTTGTTCAGGTTTCTCAATTGATTTCCCACTTCTTAAAATAGTCACAACCTTTAGTTTTTCATGAGTTGTTTGAGCACAACATGACTCTCCCCTTGAAGTTGAGGTTGGCACCGCCTGAGTAGGCATGGGTGCCTTTACATTTTTGATGGTTTGAAGTTCTTGTTTAAGGGAAGAGACTTATAAGTTCATCCTTTCCATTTGTTTGCACAGTTGTTCTAGTAGGCTTTGTGGAACAGTTTGGGTTGGTGCTCGAGTAGGTTGGTTTATCCCAGGGGGATATTTTGGAGGTGGGATGGTTTGTTGAAAATGGACCTGTGGCTGTTGGTATTGGATAGGTTGGGTTTGGAACTGGTTATGGGATTGGTAGTTCTGATGGGGGTAATGATTTTGTCCCTGTGGTTGGCTAGGTTGTTGGTTATCTTTCCAGTGGAAGCCTAGGTGGTCGTTATACCTTGGGTTGAAGTTGTTTTGGTATTGAGGCTTTTGAAAGTTCAAGGAAATTACTTCCGCTGGGGGTCCTCCTAAAAGAACATCTTTGATGGATGGAATGGTTGGACAGTTGTCTATCTTATGGTCATGTTTTTCACAAATTGTGCAAACAAGGTCAACAGTTTGGATTTCATGGACATTCCTAAGGTCTATCTCTTCAACCTTCCTAGAGAGTGGTGCATGTTTAGCCCTAAGGCTTTCCTCTTCTCTAAGTGTATGAATTACAGTAGTTCATTGAGGATTTTCAGAATAAGGTGAATTTCCCCATGTTTGGTTTTGTTCCGAAAGGCTTTCTAGATACTCGTAAGCATCATTTGGGGCTTTGTTTTTAGAGGTTCCATTATACATCATGTCAATGAATTGTTTGTTCCCCAGACCCAACCCTTCATAGATAATTCTCACTTGTTCAGGAATAGAAAAACCATGGTGTGGAACCATGTTTAGAGTGTATTTAAACCTCTCCCATGTTTCATAGAATGACTCTCCCTATTTTTCAAAAAAGTTTTGGATACTCTTTTTAAGTGCAATTGTTTTGTGGTGGGGAAAGAATTTTTTGTAGAATTCTCTTTGTAGTTGGTCCCAAGAGTTTATGGATGATGGTCTCAAATTTTTTAGTGAATTTTTAGCTCAATCCTTTAAATAAAAAGGAAATAGCCTCATCTTAGCTGATTCTAGTTGATGTGGAGGACACGTGGTTTCTACAATGTCATTGAACTCCTTAATGTGAAGGTAGGGCATCTCGGACTCCATTCCATGGAATGTGGGAAGATGGTTTAGGACATGGGGTTTAAAGATGTAGTTGTAATCTCCTAGGGAATTGTGTATAATGCATGAGGGGGCATTGGTCCAGGAAGGTGTGAGGTAGTCATTCATGGTTTCATCAACTGCATTCCCCATGTTTGGGGCTACCTCATTTGGGTTTCCATTTTGGTTCCCACCCGGGTTTATGATTTGGTTTCTTTGAAGACCCTCCATTGCAATTGGCTCAATTTTTAACTCTAGGATATTAGGGTCTAGTGTAAACAAACCCTTAGGTTCACTTGAATCCCCTATCCTAGGAATTTCCACCCTAACAAGTCTTTGTGAGTTATCGCGGGTGTAGGCGGTCATGCGCCAAAAAAAAGCGAGAAAAGGAAAAGATAAGAGATCTTGGGTGAGAATAGAAGAACGGAGGTGAGGAAAGAAGGTTGTTGATCTAAGGTACTTACTTGGTCCCCGTAAATGGTGCCAAAATTCGATTCACGCTCAAATTTACCCAAGATATGAAGGTAGAACCATCCTTATAGTCTAGATTGGGTTGTCGAATCCACTGAGACTTAAGGAGATACCTAAGACATACATCCTATGTGGTGAATTTTTGGCTATGAAGTGGCCAACTTGGTTCTGATTTTGGATGGTTTTAAAAAATAATAATAAACCTAAGTGAATTCAATTAAATGAAAATGGTTGGATCTTAAGATTATTCTAGAGGTGGATCGAATGTATTCTACTTCTTTAAACAATTTTTGTTTAATTAGTTCTTGATGAATCCATTCTTCAAAATAACACTACCTTCATCATTTTCTAGTTTTATGTAACTAAACTAAATTACTAATCCCCTACTCACTTAGAGAACCAAATTCATGATTTCTCTAAGGTATATGGACATTTTAGTAATTGGATTTAGCTTGCTCAAACACAGTGAAGATGAAGAGTGGAAATAACTGAAGAAAGGAAGTCTTAAATTAGTTAACCAATTTAGAAAAATTTGTTCATAAAATAACATTCAATCCAGCCTTTTCATCTTCCTAAGATAAACCCATTAAAGGGTTATCCCTCTATTGATGGTATACTCTCAATGGTGGATGGAATATGGCTTACAAGAATTAGATTGAAGAAATTAAAACCGAGGAAATAACGCGCACTCCTCCGTGTGTGTGAATGAAATTCACACCTATGTGTGAAATAATTCAGCACAACAAAGAGATATCACTGTTATTTTTGATTATAAAGTTTTAATGAAAGAAATGGGAAGAATAGAAGAGAAATATGTTGATTAAAAAAGAAGTACAAAAAGGAAACTTACATGGAATTTGAAATGTGATTACAAACACAAAGTGGCAGCAAAACATTACAATTAAAACAAACACCCAAGATCCTTCAATCCTCCAACACCACTACCTTAAATAGGAATTTTTGAGCCCTTGGGTCTAGCCTCAAATAGTCCATATCTCCTCAATTAATTGTGGTATGCCATAGGTGGGTGGAAAGTAAGGGAGAGTTGATTTTTCCACCCTTGACTCGAGGTGGAAGCCAAATTTCCTTCACCGAACATACGCACTTGGAAGACCATATAGATGGACGAATCAGAGTAGGAAATAGATAAATAAAATGGATCTCCGGATGTCTCATAACCGCCTGTAAAATTTGGTCCCATTTGGATTTGTATATTAGGAGATATGGTTAGATTAGTGGGATGTTTTTCTGGGCCGCAGAATCTGGCCCAGAATTTTATCTCTAACTTGGGCCGCCTAAATGACCATCATAGAGATCGAATTAGCACTGGATCTTGAAGAATGATTTGTTTCTATATATTTCTTATAGAAGCCGACGAAATTTGGTCTTCATTGGGCCTGTATTTTGGGCCCCACATTCTCATCAGTAGGCTGGTGTCCAATCTGTCTTCTCCAGAATTTTTTCTTTTCATTGCCAAATATCTCCTTTATCCTTTATGAATCATCCATTGATCCCTGAATGAAAAATGTTTAAATTTATGTGAAGATCCATTTCACAAAATATCAAATTAAAATATAGATAATTACATTTCTTATAATTAGATGACTCATTGGGCCTAAATTGGTGTACATTAGGCATGAAGTGCACAAATGGTGAGAATGGATGTTCAAAATCAAAATCCACTAACTCAGGCCCATAAGAACAAAAATGAACATTTAATACCATTAAAATGTAATTAACATATATGTTTTTATTGGCTAATCAGTTTCCATTCTAAAAAAAATAACTCCAGTATCTTCTATATACTGTGATGTTATTATAGAAAAGGTACATCCATATTAATTATTCTATCCATCCTATGAATGACAAAGTCCCCATACGTGGGTATGTACGGATTACCGTCTCCACATCATGGTGTAGTTTTTTATTCAAACCCTTCATCATTTGGATGGATATAATAATGAGTATAAATGATGTAAATAATAAATATAACATGATAATGATTCTGTATATATGATATACCATCAAATTATATACGATTTTAATATCAAAAGAATGATATTGGCACTCGTGCGTACGTACGGATTATCGCCTCCACGAACACGATGAGATTCATTCACCATCTTAATTTTTCAAGAATAATTTTCATTTTTTGATTAAAAATAATTTTTATGAACATAATATTATTTTGTATCTGAATCAAATACATCATATCCATAACTAACTTGGCTTACGTAACCATGCTGGTAAAGGAAAACGAATAAATTAACTCCCAAAACGATGTAACTACTAAAATATTATTAACAAAAAAATATTATAAGATCATATATGATATCATATTAATGTATATGGTACTTGTATAATTTAATAACAATGATTTCACCATTACACAGGAGGTTAACCTACCCTCGACCAAGGAAAAGTACAAGGTAAGGGTTAATTTCACAATCTCTTTATTATCTAAGGTTGTCTTTACATAAGTATCTATTGGGAAATATTTATTATTCATGTCCATGTTTCATAAAACTGTTTTCAAAGGGATTATTTTTAAAGATTTTTTTTACTAAAACATCATTTGAAATGTTTCAAATATTTATTCTTCTAAATCATTCTCATTAATGTCCATGTTTTCAAAATGGATTTTAAGGTTTTTTTTATATGGACATGAATGTTTTTAAAATGTTAATTCCTTTTAAAAGTTTCAAAGTGTTATGGAACACATTGATTAAAAAATGTCTTTAAATTTCTTCCTTTCTAAATTTTGTGACTTTTAAATGTTTTTATAAAAAAAGGATATTTCTCTCAATGATTTTTAAAAATCATTTTCATCTATATCAATATCCCTTGATGGGTTTTAAACTTGTTTGATGTTGATTTATTATGATAAAAATCATCCATAATGTATTGAAGGTTTTGTGATATGTTTGACTGTGGATGCGTTATTTTTATAACATTAATGGTTTATGGATAAAGTATTGAAATTTCATATGCTAGTTTTAATAAAAATGTTTATGTTATGTTTTAAGATTTTCATATGGGGAATGCATTAGACTTAATAAGTGACGGGTGGAGCCCACTATAGCTCCTCGATGCATCGGTAGGTCTCATGAGATAAACTAGTGTCTTGGAATAAGGCCTTGACAAAATATTTTTTGTAGTCTTGGCACAATACCATGACTCTGTGGTTATGAAGTCTGGAATTATACATTCCATCATTATACAAGTAGCAATTGATATTTTATGTGATTATTCTACTAGTAGAATATTCATGTGAATAAGTAAATGGAATTATTTGATTTTATCTTGTCCATATTATGCTGAATTTCAAGTTTAAAAGGCTTTTGTTTTAGTCTTACATTACCTTAAATGTTTATGCTTATTTATTAATGTTTCTTCTATATTTTTATCCTTACTGAGAATCTAAACCCTTTCTATGTTTTATTTTTCACAGGATGTGAAGAAGTATATTATGACTGACCTGTAGGGATCATCTAAGGGATATTAGTGTATCATATGGAGACTATGTTGTTTTAGTTTTTCATTTTATAATGTAATGTAAAATTTTTGAATGTATCTAGTATTTCCAAGGCTACTAAACTAATTGCTCTTTCAAGACTTGATCTTTTGTGATCATGCCAATGTTATGTAATAATTCACCGACTTTAGGTAACTAGGGTCTAGGTGTTACATTTGGTATTAGGGGAAGTTTATTACAAACTATGGAAACCTGATTTCGAAAAACTCTTTTCATAGAACATTACCCTAAAATATACTTTGAGGATTAGTATAGAAGAACTTCCTATAATTTTGGTAATATAGAGATTTTTTGAGTTTTCCAAGAAATAAATCCCTATCCAGATACAAGAAGTTTGAGGTGGATCTGGCATAAATGTACCTAGGGGTAAAACCCGAAAACACCGCTTTGAGCTAGAATCAAATGGAAACTGGTGCACGACAATGGGCCTTACTTCACTCTTGGTTACGACACTCCCAGGGGATATTTTTAGGATAATTATCATTATATTTACAAACCATTATAAAGGGTTTATGAGTATATACTTCCTCAAAGAAAATATTTTTATGATTATGGATTATATCAATAAACTGTTCAATTTATGTTAAGTGTTTTACAAGTTTGGAATTATGTATTACGATTCATAAACTAATCTAGTGTATGACATTGTTTAGAAATGGCGCCTAGTGGAAGGAATGGAATTTGTATCAATGCACGTAATCCATGTAGGAATTTCCCTCCTACTCAAGATAATTATAGGGGAGATGGTGAAGCAACTGGTGATGATCAACTTATCACCATACTGGTACAACTCACTGAGGTTAGGAATAATAACCTTACCCGTATTTAGCACCCTAATCCACCACACGGAGGATCAATGTTAAAACACTTCACAAGGAAACAACCACCAACATTCAATGGGAGTACAAATCCATTAGTAGCTGAGCAATGTATAAATTACTTAGAGAAAATATCACATGCTTTGGGGAGTAATGAAAGGGAAAAAATTTTCATGGAAGTTTATTGCCTCACGAGAGATGCAGATCAATGGTGGTCATTAATTCAAAAAACAAAGGAAGATGATGAAGTATCAAATATGTAATAAAGAGAGATTTAAGATATTTTCTTAGAAAAATACTTTACTCGTGACCATCGAGTGGATATGGAAAGATAATTTCTGAGTCTGAGCCAAAAAGAGGATGATAATGTCGCAAAATATAAGTCTAACTTTACAAGGTTAGAAAGGAATGCAACAGATTATATACATAACCCAAGGAGTAAGATTGATTCATTCATTGATGGATTAAAACCATTTATTTGTCGAGCATTACTCTCACAATCCTTCCCATCATATGAATATATTATCTCATTTTCTATCAAGACAGAAAAATAATTCTCTAAGTATTACGAATTTAATGAAAAGTAGGAGAAGAAGAGATCTGTTGAACACTCTGGAAATGGAAATAAGGGGAATAAAGGAAAAGTTGAATATCTATCCTGCAATAAATGTGGGAAGAAACACCCCGGTACTTGCCTGAAGGGAATGGGAGTCTGTTACAAGTGTGGTGAAAAAGGCCACCAAGCTTGTTATTACAAGGGGAAGAAAAAGGTTATCAATGTTGAATGGAACAATTGTAGAGAAAAGGGGAATTATGCAAATGAATGTCCTAAGCACCAAGGGAACATACCACAATAAAGGCCAAGGGAGAAAGACCAAGATTACGCTATCACTAATACTGAGGTTGAAGCTTCAAAAGACGTGGTGGCAGGTAATTTAATGGTTTCTTCAAGTTTAGAAAATTATTTATTTAATTCTGGATCATCGCATTGTTTCATATCATCCTAGTTTGCTAAGAAAATTAGATATTTTCAATTTTAATTAACAAGGGAGTTGTCAGTCAAAACACCTAAGGGAAGTATCATCACAACAATATTTTGTGAATCAGTTCCCATTAGGGAAAATAAATGTTCTTTAAATTCTAGTCTCATCGTAATACCCATGATTAAATTTGATATAATCCTTGGTATGGACTGTATTTCGGGACATGATGTGAAAATTTATTGTAAGAAGAAGGAGGTTTCAATTTTAAATGATGATAAGGAGTACCTTATCTTTAGAGCTAAAACATCACCACCTGATTCCTATCTAGATCCAACCCTAGTACCTCTAATAAATTCAATTATTTGGTAGGATGAGAATGAAATAACTATGGGTGAGGAAAATAATGTTCGAATAGAGGACGCACTTATTGTGAAAGAATATGTTTATGTGTTTCCATAGGATTTACCTGGACATCCTTCAGAATGAGAAATTGAGTTTTCCATTGATTTAATTCCTGGTTCAAGCCCCAAATCAAAGACCCCTTATAGAATGGCCACTGTGGAATTAGTGGAAATAAATAAACAACTAGAGGAATTGAGTAATAAGGGATTTATTCTCCCTAGTGTTTATCCATGGGTATCACCTGTCCTTTTTGTTAAGAAGAATGACAAATCTATGAGGTTGTGCATTGACTACCGGGAGATCAATGCTATAAAAATAAAGAACAAGTATCCCTTACCTCACATTGATGATTTATTCGCCCAACTTCATGGAGCTCAATATTTTTCAAAGATTGAATTTTGATCTAGATATCATGAGTTGTGTGTGAAGAAGGAAGTCATTCTGAAAACAACATTTTGAACTAGGTACGAGCATTAAGATTTTATAGTAATTCCTTTTGGGCTGACTAATGAACCCTTTGTTTTGATGGATCTAATGAATAGAGTTTTCAATGAATATTTTGATGAAATTTTTGTGGTATTTATTGATTATATATGAGTATAATCCAAAACCTATGAAGATCATGAAAATAAATTATGAACTATTCTGAAAACCCTCAGAAGAAATGAATTATACGAGAAGTTTAGAAAGTGTGAATTCTGGGTTCAAGAGATTTCTTTTCTTGGCCATATAGTCTCTAAGGATGGAATATATGTTGATCCTTCAAAGACCAAGGCAACCCATGAATGGATAACACTGATAATTATAACTGAGGTATATAGTTTTATTGGTTTAGCAGGGTATTATCGGCATTTTGTCTAGAATTTTGCCCGATTGGCTAACCCATTAACCAAGCTCAGATGCAAAGGGGTTAGTTTTTTTTGGAAAAAAGAGTGTAAGAATGTTTTGAATAATTTATGATAATATTATCCAATGATCCTATCTTGACTCTACCATCAGGGAACGATGGGTTTGTTATTTATAGTGATGCTTCAAAGAAAGGACATGGTTGTGTCCTTATGCAAAATGATAGAGTTATTGCATATGCATCACGATAGCTAAAAATTTATTAGAAAAACTATCCTACTCATGATATTGAGTTAGAAGTTGTAATCTTTGCTCAGAAAATATGGATACACTATCTCTATGGTAAAAAATGTGAGATTTATACTGATTACAAGAGTTTGAAGTATATTTTATCATAAAAAGAACTCAACATAAGGCAAAGGCAATGGATTGAACTACTCAAGGATTATGATTGCATAATAAACTACCACCCGAGGAAGGAAAATAAAGTGGTAGATTCTTTGAGAAAAAAGGATCATGAATTTTTGAACAAGATGAGAGTTGAAAGGGATCCTATTTTCATGGATATAGTGAAATGGATATGGGAAAAATCATGGAAGGTGAAACATCAATACTTTTTCAAATGGTTTCCAAACCATCTTTACTAGAAAGGATAAAAAAATTTCAGGCTGATGATGAGGATTTTCAAAAGAATATTAAAGCTGTGAATGATGGGAGATTGAGTGACTTCATATATGAAGATGAGATTTTGATATTTGGGAAGAGACTATGTGTTCTCGATATACCGGATCTAAAAAGGCAATTGTTAGATGATGCTCATAGCTCAAATTTCTCTATACGCCCTAGTAGCACCAATATGTATAGATATTTGAAAGAACATTTTTGGTGGGACAACATGAAGAGGGAAATTGCTGATTTTGTGTCAAGATGTATGGTTTTTCAACAAGTGAAAGTAGGAAGGAAACAACCTAGAGGAGTCATGAAACCTCTTCCCATACCTGAGTGGAAATGGGATAATATTATGATGGACTTTGTCATGGGGCTACAAAAGACTCCTAGAAGGAATGATGCAATATGGGTCATTGTTGATCATCTAAACAAGTCAACACATTTTATTCCTATAAGAGAAGATTTACCACCTGAACCTCTAGCAAGACTATATATTAATGATGTTGTAAGACTTCATAGAGTACCCTTATTGATTGTTTCTGATTGTGATCCCCATTTTATATCAAGATTCTGGAAAAGTCTTCATAAAGCTGTGGATACTGAAATTTGTTTGAGCACTGCATACCATCCTCAAACTGATGGACAATAAGAAAAAACTATTCAAACTATAGAAGACATGCTGAGATCTTGCTCACATGACATTCAAGGTATGTGGGATCAATATTTACCTCTGGTAGAATTTTCCTATAATAATAGATTTTATTTAAGTATTCAGATGGAACCATATGAAGCATTATATGGAAATAGATGTCACACACCAACTTTTTGGGATGATATTGGTGAAAGAAAACTCGTAGGCCCAAAACGTGTTGAGGAAAAAATAGAAAAGGTGAAGGTTATCCAAACCCACATCAAAGAAACCCAAAGTAAGCTATAGAGATATTCCGATAACAGAAGGAAGGATTTGGAATTTCAAGCAGGAGACCATGTTTTATTGAAGGTATATCTATGGAAGGGTGTTATACATGTTGGTAAGAAGGGTGAAATTATTCCCAGGTACATCAGACCTTTCGAAATTATAGAACGAATTAAAGTTATAGCTTATCATTTGGTAATGCCTCCAAGTCTCTCCAAAGTTCCTGATGTGTTCCATATATCACTGTTGAGAAAATACATGACTAACCCAACACATGTACTCACATATGAGGAAATTGAATTGGAACTATATCTATCTTATTATGAAAAGCCAGTCAAAATTATTGATACAAGAGAATAGGTGCTGAGAAATCGGACGACTCGTTTGGTAAAAGTTATATGGAGAAACCATAAGATGGAAGAGGCAACGTGGGAACCAGAGAAACTTATGATGAAGAACCACCCAATTATTTTTGTGTGGTAGTATTAAATAAATTTCGAGGACGAAATTATTTGAAGGAGGGAAGAATCTAACACCCCAAGCATCCATGATACGTTTCCCTTTGAATAAAGCAATATCTTGCATTGTATGAAACTTTGATATTCTAACACACCGTGACCAATCAAACTAGCCGTTATGAATAGTAATACCCAAATTTTGAAATTTTATAAATTTTATCATTCCAAATGGACTTCATTTTTTGATTTAGAATACCGAAATTAGCTTAGGGTGAATTTTTGGTATCTTTCTGAAAACATTCAATTATTGATTAATAGTGAAAAAACACTGTGTTATTGGTTAAAACCGACTTTATTTAATCAATAAGTTATTTTATTTCAATTTAATTTAGGTCAAAATAGATACAAAATACATATATATGTTCAACATAATTCATTGGAGTCATTTTATAATAAGTTTAGATATATAAAATTTTATCAAACTTTTTACCGTCTTTTACCCACCTCATAGGAGCATTTTCAAATTTTTATAAAACATACTTTTACTGCTTCTCTGAGTTGAATTTCAAAAAGCTGAGAGACACAGTTAATATCATTAAGTAAAATATGGTTCAATAATATGAAAATAATTTTTGGTGAATAGTAATTTTTTACTTTTATTTATCACGGTTAAAAGTAAATAGGGTAATTAAGGGTAAAAATGTTATCATTATTACACTAACACATATCCTAATTATATTGGATAAGTGTAATTCGACCAAAAACAACCTTAGGAATAAAATATGATCCTTTAGGTCCACTTGGATTAGATTAGGACATTTATTATTATTTCATTTAAAAAAAAGTTAAAAGAGTTAAAATCGATGTTTAATAACTAAATCATTTTTAATATAGGCTTATACATAAGAGAAATTCGACTATTAATATTCATTAGAATTCTAAAATGATTTCTTAAATAATGGTATATTATTTATAATTTTTAGAAATTAAATAATTAAATTTATTTATGACACAATGATGATGCAATAATTACGATATTAATGATTGATTAAAATAATTGATATTATAAATAACCAAATAAATCTAATTTGAGACATTTAATGAATTACACTAATTTTATAGGTTAATATAACATTTATATTTATTAATTTATTTTCTAAGTAATAATGCTATTATGAATTTAACAAAAAGAAAATACCAAATAGTATCAAAATTAACATAAAAGAGTTTTTCAAAAAAATATTATATTATTAATTGTTATTTTATTCCTAAAAATATAATTTTTGGCCAAAGGGATTATATAATATAATATATGTCAATAATGAACCACTTGAGGTTCTCTTGAAAGTTTATAGTAATTTTATTAATCATATAATATTAAAATACAAAGAGGCATGGTAAATGTCAAACTATTTAACTAAGAGATAAACTTAAAAGATAAGGTTAATATAACAACCTAAACCTGTATAAAACCAATTTTTTGAGAGGTTTTATACCCATCCCCACTTTATCCTTTAAATAAATCATTTTGGAGCCATTAGAAACCGAAAAGTATTTTATTATAAAATAATATTTCAAGCTTTTCCTAAAGTTACCCTCACCTATCTTATAAAAGGAAACTTACCCTTATCTCAAATTCACACCTTCAAAGCCATTTGACTTGGCCAAAACCTGCCCAAATATCATTTCAATTTTCCTCCTTTCAACCTATAGGCCTTACTTTAGTTATAAATCCAACCTAAGTACCCCTTTTGATCAAATCAAAAGGAAGAACCTAAAGAAGAGGTAAATATTTCATCACCTCTTTCATGTTCTTTTCTTTTTCCACTTCCTATTTATTTGTTGTTTCCATTCTAAAATAATAACTCAAGTATATTCTATATACTGTGATGTTATTATAAAAATATTACAGCCATATTCACTATTATATCCATCCTACAAAAGACAAAGTCACCATAGGTGCGTACGTACGGATTACCGTCTCCATGTCATTGTGTAGTTTGTTATTCTAACACTTAATCATTTGGATGGGTATAATAATGAGTATAAATGATGTAATTAATAAATATAACATGATAATGATTATTTTTATATGATATACCATCCAATTATATATGATTTTAATATCAAAATAATGATATTGTCCCTCGTGCGAACGTATGGATTACCGTCTCCACGAACGCGATGAGATTCATTCCCCATCGTAATCATTCAAGAATAATTTTAATTTTATGATTAAAAATAATGTTTATGAACATAATGTTATTATGTATATGAATCAAATACATCCTATTCATAACAAACATGTATTACATAACCAATCATGTAAAGGAAAATAAATCAGTTAACACCTGAAATGATGATACAACTAAAATATCATTATCAAAGCACTATTAGAAGATCATATATGATATCATATTATTGTATATAGTTCTTTTATAATTTAATGATAATGATTTCACCATTATATAGTAGGTTAACCTACCCTCAACCATAGAAAAGTACAAGGTAAGGGTTAATTTCACAATCTCTTTATTATCTGAGGTTGTTTTTACATAAGTATCTACTGAGACATATTTATTTTCCATGTCCATGATTCATAAAAAAGTTTTCTAAGGGATTATTTTTAAGGGAATTTTTTTTACTAAAACATCATTTTAAATGTCTTAAATATTTATTCTTCTAAATCATTCTCATTAATTTCCTTGTTTTCAAAATGGGTTTTAAGGATTTATTTATATGGACATGAATGTAATAAACATGTTAATTCCTTTAAAAAGTTTCAAAGTGGTATGGGATACTTTGATTCAAAAATGTCATTAAATGTCTTCCTTTTTAAATTGTGTGACTTTTAAATGTTTTTATGAAAAAGGGATATTTCTCTCAATGATTTTTACATATAATTTTCATCTATATCAACATCCCTTGATAGATTTTAAACTTTTTTGAAGTTGATTTATTATGATGCAAATCTTCCATATTGTATTGAAGGTTTTGTGATATATTTGACTGTGGATGTGTTATTTTTATTCCATTCATGGTTTATCAATAATGTATTGACATTTCGTATTCTAGTTTTAGTATGAATTTTTATATTTTGTTTAAACCTCTTCATATGAGAAATGCATTGGACTTAGTAAGTGACAGGTGTATCCCGCTATAGCTCCTCGATGCATCAGTAGGTCTCATGAGACAAACTAGTGTATTGGTACAAGGCATTGAAAAAATCTTACTTTTAGTCTTGGAATAAGGCCTTGAATATATGTTTATGAAGTCTGGAATTATGCATTCCATAATTACGAAAGTGGTTATTGATATTGCGTGTGATTATTAGACTAGTAGAATATCCATGTGAATAAGTAAATGACATTATTTGATTTTATCTTTGCCATATTATGATGAAGATCAAGTTTAAATGGCGTTTGTTTTAGTATTAATTTTCCTTAAATGTTTATGCTTATTTATTAATGTTTCCGCTATATTGTTATCCTTACTGAGCATCTGAGCTCACCCATTTCTATGTTTTATTTTTCCTAGGAAGAAAAGAAGTATATTATAACAGACCTGCAAGGATAATATAAGGGATATGAGTGTGGCCTATGGAGACTATGTTTTTTTATTTTTTCATTTTATAATGTAATGTAAAACTTAAGAATTTATCTAGTATTTACAAGGCTACTAAACTAATCAGACTTTTGAGACTTGATCTTCCGTGATCATGCCAATGTTATGTAACAATGCACTGAATCCGGGTAACTAGGTTCGGGGCGTTACTTTATTATTATTCATCATAATTTTTATTATTCATTTTATTTCACATATATTGATTTCATACTTAATTATGTTATATATTATATTCATATCTATCATTTTGAGATGATATATTTATAATTCTGAAATGGCTTTAGTAAGTGGGAGATGGTTGATTATGTTTATATTACATCATCTACATAATATCAATAATAAAATTATTATAAATTTTATAAATAAAATAAAATTGTATGACCATTAATTAATGAAATATATAACAAAAATTTAAATTTCTTCATGTAGGTTCTAGTATACACGTACACATGAACGCTGTTATAATTTATCAATGCATTGAATGAGAGAAATAGTTTATATATTATCATTTAAAATTTAGTTTTTTTCATGAATATCAAACATATTATTTATATAGATAATAATAACCACATTTGTGAGGTTTTGATGAAAAAAATAAACACATCACTTGGTGTAGATGGTAGTACAAAACTACACAAAAGTGATGTTTTCATGTTCTATAGCGTATGAAATAAATTAAAAAATAGTTGTAACATAATAATACTAAAATTGATATATATTTAAGTTAGTGATTATATTATTTCATAAGGGTTGAAGAATATTTTATGAAGTCTTAAGAATAAATAAACATGAAATATATCAATTGAGACTTATAACTTTTCCTCAGATAACCTCATAGGATTACACCATATTCCTTTGAGGATTGGACTATTGGATAAAACTAGACTTCAAGAATATCAGTAGGGATGTAGGGAGTTATTTGTGAATATATTTTCTGAAATAGGGTTCTCAAAAGGTAAGAGGAACTTAGGAGAGGAGGTTCCCCTTTTATAACTAATGGGGGGAGGGGGGTCAACCTGAGGATTAATTAAACTATTAAGTTTATATACATTATTTTTCTTCTTAAAGTGAAATATAATTCATTTATTTGTATTATATGATGAATGTGACTATAAATCCTCTCAAAAAATAATTTTTTTAGGTATTTTAGATGTTATCACCATTGTGTCTTATATTTAACCCATTGATAATCATTTTGGTGATTACTGTGATATAATATATTTTTTGGAATAGAGGTCCTTAAAGTAACTAAAAATGATTAAATGGAAAATAAGTAGACAATATATGATATTAATGACCATAACCCATTAAATTCTCTATGGATAATATTTTTTGATATTTAAATCATTAATTGATATATTATTTTGCCTCCTATACCATTAATGTAATTTTTAGGACTATTTACATAGTTTGAATTTATCTAAATTAATGTATTAGTGTAATTAAAATATTAAAATAAAAATAAAATAAATCACAAATATTTTATATTGATAAAAAATATTCATAGAAAAAATAATTATTCCAACTCATTTACTTTTAGTTTTTTTAAAAAGATACTTGGATTTTTTAATACTTGATCAAAAAAGATATCTATGTTATGTATGTAGTTAAGGTAATTATTCAATATTGAAAAATTAAATATATATTACTGAGATAAAAAATAATTACAAAAATAATTATAAAATATTACTATAGAAACATTATTTTATATCCATATGAAAAAAATATTAGAGATATTAAAATAATGATGGGGGCACATTTTTTTTACCTAAAAGTGTACTAATGTCATTATCAAAGTAAAGTGTATGGAAATGGGATAATTTTAAAACCAATATGATTATGGTTGAAAACAAATTCCAACACAATAAATAAATGTTTTTTGATGATTTTTAATTTATATATAATATTTTAATATTTTTTATCCATTAAACCCTTATAGTGGTTTAAAATATTTTCTATGATTACTATTCATATTGAACATAAATTAAGGTGAAATATTCAAAAACCTTGGACCTACTAATTAAATATATAAACATTTAATTTTATCAGTATTTAATTTATATATATTTTCCAAATAAAATTTATTATAAATGGATTAAATGAAAAAAAAACAATTTTTTGATAAATGAGTTTTGTGTCTAATAATTATCTCATGAAAAATTCAAGTTTACTCTTGATTACTATATAATTATTTAAATTATTGATAATTATATATGGATTTTGATACAATATATTCCAATAAAAACATAAATGTGTTTTCAATTTCATGATCTAGTGAAATAAAATATATGTTTTACAAAAAATTAAAATTTTCACTATTCCATGATGCTGATGTCATTTCATAGAGAGAATATACAAAAGTGATCTACATGTGGGAAAAAAGGTATATTATAGTGTCACACATAGTCACACTAAATATAATGTTTTGATTATTTCATGGTAATGAATTTTTGTTGGTGCATCTCTAAACTTTCTTCTATCACACAATTCGCATACAATGGGTTCATCAAATCCAATTGAGTTGTGTTGGAGAAGAGGAATATAATGTGGTGTTGAATTCATGTGAATGAGAGGGTGTTGAAGAGTTCATATGTTTTCAATGAGAGAGATTTAGGGAGTCATAATAGAAGTTGGTGTCAAGTTATTATGTCGATCAAACAAAGATGGATAACCCGATAAGGTAATGTAGGGGTGGTGATGTTGAGTTGGCATCACAGAGCATGGTGTTGTTTCTGTCATACAAATATGGTTGTTCCTGCTAGTATGAAAATGTGCACACTCAGATACTTCCCATGGTGAATATGAAGACTATATAAATATATGTATAAACACGCACACACACAGACACTAAATATTTTGTTCTATATGTGAGATGATATATATAGATGTATATACATATACATATATCAATAAATATTTAAATAATATAATCATATTTTACACTATTATTATTTTAACAATATTATATTTTAAAAAATATAAACTGAATTATTTTTAGAGTCTTACATCAAAATATAAATATTAAAACTATATTACTAATTAAAATAAATTAAAAAGATTATGAATAACAAAAACATTAAAAGAATAGAATTATATATGATAAAATATTATAATCTTCTTAAAAAAAATTATTAAAATGGTTTTTATTAATAATATTAATTTAATAATAATATTCTATTATACAGAACATTAATAATGAAATTATGAAAAATATAATTGTTTGGACAATATAAATTTAATTTAATGAAAATAATAAAATGATGAATAAAAATATAATATTAAAAAAAATACAATATTTCCAATATTAATTTTGAATTATTTCATTTAAAATAAAAAAATCAGTAAAAAAATAAATCATAATCTCTTATCACATATAATCATCCCATTTTGTAAATTGAAAAAAAATAATAATTTAAAAAATTCGAAATTCTGTTTCCCTTTTTAAAATTCCCAAAGAAGATAAAAAAAATCTATTAAGAAAAATATTTTATATAAAATAATTTAAGAAGGGGATAAATCCGCATGACTTTAATTCATCTAAAAAAGATATGAAAACAATAAAATAATGATTATCATGATATTTAAATAATTTATTACCATCATTCATAACATTTATTCAATTTGAATCAATTAAGAGTTTTAAATATTAGTACGCACAAAATCATTATCAAAAAAGACTGATCATTAAAATAAAAATATGTTTTTGTAATTCATATCCACAACCGTCATTTAAAATTATATTTTCTAAATAGTGATCAATTTATTTTTTCAATTCAAAAGATCTTATTTAGAATATTTGTGTTCCCACTCAACTCATGCGGTATAATTTTCTTGTTTATTATAATGAAATTTCAATATTTTATAATTTTCAACATAATTATCAGAAACTACAATATGTTTTTAATTATTTTTAATGAACATTATATGACCATTTTCATACATTGACATACATCTCTTTTCATAAACTCTATAGTCATTACAATTATTTAAATATCCTAGAAAATCTCACTTTTAATTTTATAATGTAATTTTTCATGACTATAGTATATATTAAAAATACAGACTCCCTAATAAAATAGATGGGTTGGTCAAGGATTTTTACTCAATAATTGATATTGATTTTAGATATTTTTATATGAACATTATCATTTTTTCATGTCAATTTTCAATTTTTTTTGTGGACCCATAATGCTCATGTTTTTATTTAAAAGTTTATTCCCTGGATAACAATGTGTTAAATATTTAATAAAATAGAGAATTTATCCCAAAGTATCCCTTTGAATAATATGGAAGGAAATGTGGGTTATTTATAATTTTTATACCCTCTAGTTTATCATGATTTCTTGGAAACAATAGTATGTATTATTCAATTATTGGGTCTAGAGGGTAGTGGAATCCATTTATGAATAAAGGATATTACTTATGAGTATACAAAAAAAAAATCCACTAATCAACTATAGTGATAAATAAACACAAGAACCCATGTAATTGGTTGAATTAATAGAAAGGATAATATAATTTTTAAAGGCTCCAAATGATTCTATAGTGGGATTTGATATTAATATTCTTGAAGGGCATATTTGGAATATGTGTAAGTCCATCATGAAATATTATTTACACGGATACCTTTATTGTAAAACATTTATGAACTATATTAATTCATAATTTTTTCTTGAGGTGTTTCATGTGGAAGTGGATGTGGATTTTATAACCTAAAATAAAGGAGGTCTTTTTATGATTTTTTATTCTACTTGTTTCAGAGAGATTTTTCATTTATAACTAGAACATCTTTCTAATGACTACCTAATGGATATACATTTTGATATGGGTATGATGTTTGAGATTCAAATGATTCATATTATCATTTTTTTCTAACCATTGTTAATGTATATGATAAAACATTCTATTGATAAAGAAGACTAGTCTTGTATTTTCATTATTCATCCTAGAATGAAATTTCTTATAAAAATATGAAAAATTCACCCTATTATAATTTCAACATTATAAATTAAAAAATTATGTTTATTTTATGAAATTAAAATTTAAATATGAATAAAATTAATTGTTTTCCTAAAAGTGCCTAAAAAGTAGTTCTTTGAGAAAATGTTATTTTTAAATGTATAATATTTTTACCAAAAATTATTTATTTCATTTTAAATAAGTTTTATTTATATATATATTATTATAAATAAAATATTAAATCAAGTTACTACTATTCATATAAATAAATTTAATGTTTATGTTATAATTATATCATATAAGTAATTATAATAGTAAAACTATGTTTTTTAGAAACATCGGTGATACATCTAATGTATTCCAAGTCAGTGTTTCATGTAACATAAGCCAATTCAATATTATGTGTAATATATGCTGATTCTATGTTATATTTAATGTTCTTTAATATGGTTCTGTGTGAATGGAATTTTTGACATAGTGCATTTATTTACAAAAATAAAAATTTAATTTATTCTACCACAAAGGACCATAAAACCTAGTGTGTTACATTTTACCACCCTTAAAATTAATTTTCTATTGAAATTCATCATTATTGAAAAAATGAGGATAATTATTCTTCATCATATTATCATGTTCCCACATACCATCCTCTAATTAGAGATTCTACACAAAACATTGATAAGGTGAGTGGTCTCATTTCATATAATATTCTTTAATAGGCCAATAAATTCAACTGGTTTTTCTTCACAATCAAGATACTACTCTAACAGTATGAACACTATGTTTAAAACATGTGAATATCTAAGTATGTACTTATTCATGATAGATTCATAGAACACATCATGTACTTAACAGAGAGTTGGAGGATGTGACAAGAGATAGGCTACCATGACGATATGATCAAGAACCTCAAATGGACTGATATACATGAGGAATAGTATCCATATTTTTCTAAATCTCATAAACTTATTCGAGGGGGAGTTTCTAAGAAACCCGTTTTTACAAATATCAAATTCTAGATCATTTCGTAGGTAATCAACTTAATTTTTTTTCAACATTGATCAGCCTTGATATGCTATTGAATTTCTCTAACTGCCACTACCATTTCTTCAGTATTCTTAGGTACCAATATATTTCTATCTCTATAATTATCCAAATATGCTGCATCTCTACATTTCATAACATATAGGGATCATAAATGCTCTATCTGAATGACTGAGTGAATGTTATCGTTGTATGAAAATTAAACTAGTTTAAGGTGTTTATCTCAGCCAACATTGAAATATATAGAAGAAAATTTTGACATATCATCTAGGGTTTAAATTGTTCTTTTTGATTGATATTCAATTTGAGTATGATAATGAGTGGTGAAAAAAATTATATATCATTTACTAGATAAAGAATTTTACGGAACATTGATGTGAAGCTTGGATCCTAATCTAATACAACATAATGTGTTACTTCATTCAAGAAAACCACTTTCTTAAAATATATCACAGAAATCTGATCAAGAGATAAGTCTTCTCTGATAGTGATGAAGTGTGCTGACATAGTAAGTAAATTGATACCATCCATATAGAATTAAACCATTTAGAGGTTTTTGGTAGTCTAATTAGAAAAACTATAGTGATATTCTACCATTTACATTCTAGTAAGGGTAATGGATGTAACATCCCCTTTAATTTTTTCTTTTCATCTTTAACTTGTTGGAAGTCCAAGCACCGTGACACAGACTCTATGATATCTCTCTTTATTCCATCCCACCAAAAGTATTCATTCAAGTCCCTATACAACTTCGTACTACCACGATGAATATATAATTAAGAATTATAAGTTTCCTCTAAAATATTATTCTTAATATATTTTCTGGAAGGAACACATACACATTTCCTAATCATTATCACTACATCATGATCAAGGATAAAATCGAGAAAATTTATATTTTTATTTTTTAGATCTATATCTTCTTTGTGTGTATCATTAATATTAACTTGGATAGAGGGTTAAAAATTCACTTGATAAATGTGTTATTTTTTCCATTCCTTTAGGATACCATAATACAACCTTCAACAATCAAGAAATATTCGATCTTTTTCATCGTCATCATTGATAAGCTTAGATGATCCTTCTAACTCAATACATCAACCACCTTATTTTCTTTCCCAGGTTTGAAATGTATTCAATAGTCATAATCTTTTTTCAACTCAAAACATATTCTTTGGAGAATGTTCAACTCTTTCTAAGTGAATATATATTTCATAATTTTATGATAAGTTTAAATATCACACTTTTATCCATAAAATAATTCCTCCATATCAGTAATGGAAAAATTATATCTACTAACTCCAAATCCTATGTTAGGTAATTTTTCTAATAAATCTTCAACTTCCACTAAGAATAATTGATTACCATGTAATTATTAATTATAAAAAATATCAAAACATTCTTGGATGAATCTATATATATTAGAAAAATTTATACATTATAGAGTAATGTATGAATAAGTGAATTGACTAACCGTTTACTTGGTTCCTTGAAATTTTCCTAACGTTCTTATTTCCATAGGAACTTGACACTGTTTCAAGTATATATGTTAATAGGATTATATATTTGTGATAAATTTTACATAAATCATCGATAATATATAGCTAATCAAATAAATAAATTGATCTCAGTCACTGTTTTTTTTTCAAGGCTAGTATTAAATAGCATCAGTATTTGTTGGATCTATTGATATAACATCTATTGAGATTATGTTCCCCAAAATGAAACCTTTTAGAACCAAAATTCTCATGTTGTAAATTTTTTATAAATATTTTCCTTCAGTAGGGTCTTTAAATAAATTCTCAAGTGATAATAATTTTCTTCCATTCTCTTTGAATAGATATGAATATCATATATAAATACTACTACAAACTGATCAAGGTAATCTTTACCGAACCCATTCATTAAATCCACACAGGTAGTAGGGAATCAGTTAATCCAAAATGAATCAATATATATTCTTAGTGTCCATTCATTTTTTATGTAATTCCATATAGGTTATATCAAAATTCTTTAACCTCAATTGATGATATCCAAAGAAAAGGCCAATCATGGAAAAGTATTGAGATCAACACAGTTGATCAAACATGTCATTGATATGGGGAAGGGGATATATATTCTTGATTGTTAACTTCTTTAACACATGATAATCAATGTAGAGTCACATTTATCCATATTTCATTTTCAAAAAAATAACGAGTGCACCACAAGGTGACACACTTTACTGAATGTATCCCTTATCAATGTTTTCTTGGAGTTTCTACTTCAATTCATACTACTCAATTGGGTATATTCTTTAAGGATTATTCACAATTTGTGTGGAAATGGATATGGGTTCTATTGAGAACTCAACTTTGGATTTTGGTTGATGTATATTAATCTATTTCGGAAATACAGCAACAAAATCCCAAACAACATGCATTTCATCAATGTTGATCTTCTCCCAAAATAGTTGTGATAAAAACCCGTTTTGAATGGTAATTGAGACTAATACACAAGATTTAATCTCCAAAAGAAGTTAATACGTATCATCACATTTATGGATGATCTTATGATGGTTTGAAATATCATACATAACGTCCCTTCCATTAAAATTTATGTACATAAATACAACACTTTCATAAGATGACATCAAATTCAACCAATGGAATAATGAAAAAAAATTAAAAGCACATTACCAAAAACATAAATCAGAGAGTAATCATAGAAAAATTATGAAATCATCATACCATTATTGGTTTTCACTAATAATTACTCATATAATTATTTTAGTGGAGTAAAAAACCATTAATGAGTTATTTATATATGACGAAGTGGGTAGATTCATAATCAAATATGAAATTAGATGATCTACAGTGGATGGTATGTGTATCTTTAATCACCCGATTATCACACCCCACTTTAGAAAAATCTATTACATGAGATTTTCTATTTTCCCTCATCTCAATAGGTTTCCGAATTCATTCTTCATCACCACCCCTTGGGTTTAGGTAGTGGTTTGATTAATTCTCAGTCTCCTTAAAATTGTAGGAATGCATCATAGTTGGTGCATTTTGTGTCAATTTTTCTCCATTCGCAACATTAGATAACAATATCCAACCACTTCAGTGATACAATACATGATATACATCCCTTATAAACACGAAACATTTTTTAGAACACTTATAGAAATTTACTCCATGATTCATCCCACACGTAGTGAATAATGTAAATATCGTCTTCTAGTCTTCATAATTTCTAGATTTTCCATTAAACTGCATCTTACTTTTGTTGTAAAAAACATGAGACATGTACATGATTCCAACCTCTATATTATCCTGATTAAACAATGAAAAACATAGTATAAGAACTACTATATCTTAAGGGAAAGGCCCTTTTGGGACACTGAATTATGTCAATGAAGAACATATCAACTTTACATTCCGGTTGGATGATAATTAATGAAGCATACCTCGTTAGTATGATGAAATTAGTCTCATAGGTAAAAAAATATTCATCATCCACTTTCCTCTAATGAAGTAACTCTTTATCCATATTTGTATAAAGTATCTGGGGAAATTACTTTTTGAAAAATAAGTCATTAAACTTTTCAAAATGCATGTATTAAATATAATTTTGCTACCTCCTATTCTTGATTAGCGTCCACCACTAGTCTGCTTCACCTTCGAACTAATTAATTGCCAGAATGACCATCCCACTCTTGGAACACAGGATA
This sequence comes from Viscum album, assembly GCA_963277665.1. Classification (NCBI taxonomy): domain Eukaryota; kingdom Viridiplantae; phylum Streptophyta; class Magnoliopsida; order Santalales; family Viscaceae; genus Viscum; species Viscum album. The sequence goes on along the minus strand of OY728129.1, from coordinate 685,291,907 downwards.
ACGGAGAATATCATTTCAATATTACTGATCTATTGTTTTGAAAAAGTGGATTAGAAGACCCTCTAAAAGAAGGTTTACATTTCCTTGTGAAGGACACAATAGAATGTTGTTCCATCCTTTGATCATTTAGAATTATACTATGATTTATATCTTGATAAATGTTTTCTGATCACATCAACAAGATTTTTCATTCCCACATTCATAAAATTTGGATTCTCATGAGGAAAATAGATTCATTATTTATCGCAATCACCATTAATGTGGTTCCTTAGAGTTCCATCCATTGACTAAAACTGAAAGAATACAGTAATAAATAGTTGTCATAATGAGGAACCACATAATCAAGAAAAATAACTTATATAATTTATACTTTATGTAACCTTTATTATTCTATATAACCTTAGATTTATCATAGGTTATTCATAGATAAATTCTATATAAATACATTATGATGGTATATTAAGAGTTCGTGAATTCCTAAAGGATATCCCCTGAGAGTGTCTGACCAATTGTGAGGCAAGACCCATTATTGTGTACCTGATTTTCACGAGCCATGGAAAAAACATCATATCAATGTTGTTACCCTTATGATACACCTATTATAGAGCCACATCAACTTTTAGTATCCAAATAAGGATGTTTTTCAATTAATCCAGTCACTCTATCCTTTAAGAAAATTATATGACATTTTCCTTTAATTTTCCTCATCTATAGTATTATACCGAGGAATGTATTTATCTTCCTAACTAATTGTTTATCATCCTATGTTGAAATAGTTAAAAAAACCATTTCACTAATACCAACTATAGTGAACCTCACTTTTTATACAATAACATTAAATAACATTTGTGGAATACTAAAAACAATATAAAAACAGATACCCAAAGACCATACTAGTGTAGTGACTTTGAAAACATGGATACATGCCCACATATACATAATTGAAATACATTATCTCCCACTAGGTAACTATTTAATAACACCCTACTTAGACACAGCATACATAATACATATATCCATAAACTGAGGTAGGAATCATACAATTGGGTGAGTTCAGATTCTCAATAAGGGTAAAAAAGGAGACATGTATGTATAAAAAATTATCATAGGGTTTTGAGAACATGATCATGAAAATATAAAATCATACCGTGCATATCAATGTTCAATAATAGGGATCATGTCATAAATATTGGCACTTAAAAATACTTGAATCAATAGAAAATAAATAACATAATCCATGAAATCATAACATATGAATAAAACATGGAATTGTGGAAAAAATATAATATGATTTCAATATAAGCCAATGAACTATTTTCAATACCACATTAGTAGAATGGGTTCAATCACCATATTATCTTGGTAGTAGTGGTTCACACCCATTACCATATAAGTGGCATGAGATAACTCCTCGTACCATCTTGGTAGTCATGGATCACTTTCAAGGCCATGACATTAGTCTGGGTTCACTCTCATGGACATCTTTGTCTATCTCATGGGAAATAAATATTTACCCAATGTATTATATAGAAATATACGCCTCAATCAACTCATAATGAAATTATACAAAAATGTTCAAAAATACCATTAAAAATAATTTCATTACCCATTAAAATAAATGGGTATCATAAATATGTAAACATATAATAACCTATGGATAAAGATACATGTTTCATAATCCTTTTTGTGAATGAATAACTCACAAAAAGAGGTGTGTTTAGAAATAATATAACCCAAGAAATACAAATCAGTTTCTTAAACATCATTCCATCAAAAAATAATCCATTTAATGGAATAATATGAAATAAAAAATAGACTAATTTTCTGGAATGGAATGATTAATATTAATGATGGTCATTTTAGATGGAAAATTGTTTTTGAAAGATATTTTGAAAACATTTATTCAAGAAAAAAGCCTTTGTTTATTGAAAAATCGTTTTAAACCATAAAAAAATTCAAATCATTTTTCTCTAATATAATCTTCATGTATAATTTGAAAAAAATTAACATAGTGTTGAGAAACAAAATTTATTAAATAAAACAGATTTCTGAATGAACGGAAAAATACATTCATATTTTTTTCAAAAAAATTTCTTTATTATCATATTTACTAAATAGTGGAAGAAGTTACTATTAAATGGAGATATATTTTGTAAACCAAGGTTAATTAAACTCATGAGTCTTTTTTTATATTGATCTTAATATTTCATCAATGTAAGAAAAATCTTTAAAAATCTCAAAAAACGATGTGATTGTATCAATAAAGTCATTATACTTGGTAACTTGGAATCACACTCTCCAGGTCAGAAAATTAAATTACATAAACCATAAAATATAATGAAATTAATGAAATTCATTATATAATATGTAAAATGGATGTATATAAACCTCATAAAATAATTTAGGTTCCTAACAATACATGAACCTGAAAAAAGGAAAATTTAGACAAAAGTATAATACGAATTTGGTAACTTTTGAAAATTAAACCCCAAGAAAGAATGTTCATTAAATTAATATCCAAAAACACATAAATATGGTTATAATAGATTTATAATACTTTCATGGTCTGCATATACACCAGAAAAAATAAGTGAGGTTTGAATAATCCATGTCTCTCAATTAAATAAATGTGACATGAAATTTCCCTCACCACGTGTCTTGACTCTCTTCGTACTCATAGAAGATCAAATTATACTAAATATGTTTTTATTATATGTTTTTATTGAATAATATTATTATTATATTATATAATAGAAGGTTTTCATATTCCTTAATATTACCCTCTTGTTAACAACCCTATGTAAGGATTCACGCCATGAAATATTCCATTTGTTCATACCATGTGTCTTAATTTGTTATATTATTAGTAATTATACATATATCATGATTTATAGAATGTAAAACATGACATAAATATCATGAATATACATTATATATTTATTATAATAATCTGTAATGTATATATGTATGTAATGGAATACATCATGCAAAGAGATGGTAAGTCGTACGTACGTATGAACGTTGTGTCTGTTTTTATAGTTGTATTGAAAAAAGAAAAGAAAATTTAATATATATATATATAAGAATATAATATAATTAAATTAGAATTAGAATTTTATATATATCATATATGTCCACTAATATTATCTTTAATACATTTTCTGTTGTGTGTGAATGATATACCTCACCTTGAGGGGGTGCTTGTCCACACTTCCTCAAACGAAATTATCATTTTTACACCAAATGGAATGTAAAAAGATTTTTTTAAAAATAAATAAAAAAGAGTAAAGAAATAATAAATTTATTATATTATATATAAACATAGTTTCCTTCATAATTTCTACCATGATAGGTGGTAAATGGAAAATTAACAATCATTGCTTAGTGAGGTGTTAGTTCGTCGTACACATAAACAGTATGATTGTTACCCATTAGATGATGGTTTTTTTAATGTATGATGAAAAATTATCATAAATAAAATATTGTATATTTATTATAATTTTTTATACATTTATGGAATAATGAGAGTGGAGGGTTGGAGAAATAAAATAAACAAAATGATCATAAGAGAATACGTTACCTCTTAATCGGCTAACTCCTTTCTGTTTTTGCAAAATTGGTTCCATGGGTGGATTAGTGTTCAAGTGGAGGATTTTATGAGTATGTTAATGATTTTGGGCGGTGTAACAGTTAGATATTGGACTAACATAATTAGTTTGAGATGTGTGAAGAAGATGGAGACGTGGTGTCCCTTTACAATGAAGGAGGAGTTGCAGTCTTGTAAATAATTGACAGGAGAATGAAACAAAGTATTTTCATGTTTCAGGTGGAACCAGAAATGATAAAAAGTATATAAAAGGGAGCATATGGACGAAATATGGCCATAAAAGTTGTTTTTTATAATTTTCTAGGTTGTTTTGGTCCTTAAGGTTATAATTTAGTACCTTATTAAGCATATTTTATCCATAATTGTTGTAATTAATTTTACTGACAATCACTAATATTTTTGGTCAAAAAATATGTTGATCTTATTAGATATTAGAAATCATTCTTAATAAAATTTTGGAATTCAGTTTTTCCAAATTCTAATCTCATATGTGGTAGAAATAAATTTAGTATTAATCCTGCAGTCAGGTCAACAATGCGGGTTTTTAAAATAAAACATTCAAATGTTTTCTTAGTTTGTATACCCATGTTCAATGTGAAATTGATCTCAATGACCTCAATTGTACTAATTGATAATATTATTAACTAATTATAATATTAAACCACTTTAATATAAACTTTAAAAATATAAATAAATTAAATAAAAAAATATGTTTTTAATTAAAATCAGGTATTTTTCACAATTTATCCAAAAATTATATTTTTTATAAAAATAAAAAAATGAACCAAAGATAATTTCAAAATTCAAAATTCAAAAATGATGTTTATTTAAGGAAATTAAACTTCTAATTGTGTCTAATATTAATTTTATTATTTTTCATAGAAGGATATTAAAATCTTTTCATTTGAGAAAATGAAATATTTAAGCATAAAATGATTTTACCAAATATTATATATTTCATTATAAATAGGTTTTATTTACAAAAAACAGTTATAAATAATATGTGAGAATTAGTTATTACTATTCATATAACTATGTTTAATGGCTATGTTAAAATTAAATCATTTAGATAATTATAAAATCGAAATGATGATTCATAGAAACATAGGTGTTGTGTGTAATGAATGCCAAGTCGTAGTTTTCGGTAACATATGCCAATTCGATTTTCCATGTAAAGTAAATCGAGTCAAAGATCCATGTAACATATGATGATTCAGTGTTGTGTGAATGTAATGATTGACTTAGTGGATTGTAAGACATAAATGAAAATTTAATTTATTAAAGAAATCAAAATTTCTATAAAAGGTCAAGGTGTTATAGTATCCATAGTAAACCATTAACTATATAAATTGATGTCATCTTATAATGAGAAAGATTTTGAATGATAATTTGGGATAGAATTTAATTTCTTTATCCTTTCATTGAAAATAAATTTCATTAAACATTTTCAAAATCATCTTTGGTGAAAATTACCATTGAAACTTAAATAAATCAATAAAAATAAATGAAAATAATTAATTAATAAATTATACATTCCTTGTGAAAAATGATAATTAAAACATAAAATGTTTTGAAAACCATTTCATTAAAAGGGTCATGAAAACATATAAAGGAACCTTTAAAACCCATTTAAACACTTTTTTTAAAATAAAAAAATTTTCAAACTCATTTACATGAAAATTATATTAAAATATAAATTAAAAACAATTTTTAATTTTTTTATGAAAACATGGTATAAAAAATTTAACTGAAGAGATAAATAGGGTCAGATATTCATAAAAATTATTTCTTTATTATCTTAAGTAATAAAGAGTTGAAAAATAGTACCATTACATTAAGATATCATGAATAATAATAGTAGAAGATAATTCATGATAATTCATGAGATATAGATCATAATATTTAATTAATGGATGTATAATCATTAACAATCCTAATAAATAATGAGGGTGTTGAAATAAATGGTTACCAATTTGGTAACCTTTTGTAAAGAACTAGATTTTCCATGTAATTGATTTTAATTATATGAAATTATTACGAGTCTGTAAAAAATGTCGGTGTATGATTCCGAGGCTCGGTGTGCCTGGAATGAATTTCTAAAATTTTATTATGGTACGTTTTGTAAATGTGTGTGCGGCATTTTATGAATTTTGTACTGGTGCTCATATTAAAAATCAAAGAGCACCATTGAATCTGTAGCATGAGGATTCATTTAAAGGGGAATTCACTTCGACCACAGAAGATCAAGAGAAAAAGATGGATTTTGTGACTTTTAAGAGAATAATAAAATAACAAAAATATTTTATTTCTCTCATTCCTTTTCCTCCAATGGAAAAGTAGTAGTGGCAAGACCAACAACATGTCAAGCCATTAAATGGATTGACTCCTCAATTCTTTTTAACAACATCATTGGAATTAAGAAGGTTCCATAATTAATTGAACCCCATTAATTACATGTGTATTACTCACCCTCCCACTCTACTATTTATATGGAGCTTGGGGAGTAGTATTGGCGTGAAATCACCAAGTGACGATGTTCTGATAAAGTGTCACGGCGCCAACCACTTAGATGACAGAACAGGTTGCAGCAGGTGGTGACGAGCACCACCAAACGATTAATACTGAATCTTCCTCGAATGCAAATGTTCTCCAATGATCTTGATGTAGGGTTTTTATTTGGTTTTAGTTTCCAGAGTTTTTGAATCTTAACCAACCCTATTGCTATCAAACTAACGTGGAGGGCGTAGGACAAACGAACAAGGCCCAAACCCTCCATCTTTTGTTGGAAGTTGGTGCATTCTTCGTGATCATTATTATTTGGGTTAAATGAAACTCGGTACAATGGGTGATGGTGGTGGCCGACAACGGCCAGCCACAGAGGTGATAGCGGTGCGTGGTCACACGCCGCCAGCTGAGGAGGCCACGACATGTGAAAATGGCAGACGACTCCGACCGGCTGTGAAGGCGGTGGAGGCGCGCCATCACGCCCTACTGGAGAAGGGGTATGTGGTGGACAATGGTGGTTGGCATCAATTGACCGCAGACGGAGGTGAGCGGAGCGCCGTCGTGCGCTACTAGAGGAGGCCGCAGTTGCGATGCCGCAACGGAGGGTCAGGACCCACAGTGGGTCCTGCGGGCTACCTGGTAGTGCCTAGAGGCGTCGCCGCAGTGTCTTTTGAATGGGGGAGACTAGCCCCCCATTCCATTTCATCGGCCCCGCTCTAGTGGGCCACGCCTCCAAATTGACATACCCCTCCATGGGCCAGGCTACGTGAGCCCTAGTGGGTTGTGCCTCTAGCGGGGTGTGCCACATTGCGGGCTGGGTTGCACCAGCCCAGCGGGCCGTGCCTCCCAGCAGATCGGGCCGGTTCGCGGTCCTTCTCAACTAGGGCGGCCCAGGCCAGTGTGGGCCGGGTCAGCCTGACTGGGACAGACCGGACCCTAACCCTTCCAGGCCCAGTTTCACAAAAAGAGCCATAACATGTGAACCAGACTTTCGTTTGATGAACCTTCTATGGCGCAGGGATTCTTGGAGCAAGAAGGTACTTTTGGTATAATCCACTTGAGCTTTGAAAAAATTTGGAGTACGACCAGGTTGGATCGAACCCGAATCCAACTAGGCCCTTGGTACTAAAATGCTTATAAGTCACAGACATGACGTCTGATTGATGCACTGTTTGTCACATTAGAACCCTTACAACATGAAGATCCTTTGGGATAATTTTTCATATATCTTATTGGTGGTTGAGGTACGACTGAGGGTCTGAGTAGCTGATCCTCCAGGAATCAAGCAGGCTTAGTGTGGGAATCTCGTGGATGGCTATACCGTGAAGAAAGAACATCGATCCAATGTGAGTCAGAATCTATCGATCCTATGTGAGTTAGCGCTTAGAGATCCTATGTGGGTTAGTATCCACTAATCCTATTTGGGTCAGCGCCTAACGATCCTATGTGGGTCAGCATCTATCGATCCTATGTTGGACATCAGCAGAGTCTCTCGACAGAATATGATGATCCAACAATACGTCTAATCATATATACTTATGTACATGAGTTATATACCTTGTGTGAGCTTAGTATTTACCTTTTTGGTACTTTTAGCTTCGTGGTGTTATATTTGTGGTACTCTTACCTTCGTGGTGTTACTTGTGTGTTACTCTCACCTCTGTCGTGTTACATTCGTGGTGTTACCTTTGTGGTATTATTCCTTCGTGGATTAGTGGTGAAAATGGATTAAAAGATAGAGCCTTTATATGAGTCGAGTATTTACCTTTGTGGTACTTTTACCTTCGTGGTGTTACCTTTGTGGTACTCATACCTTCATACTATTACATTCTTGGTGTTAACTTTGTGGTAATCTCACCTCCATCATGTTACCTTCGTGGTGTTACCTTTGTGGTATTCTTCCTTCATGGATCAATTGTGAAAATTGCTTAAATGTTTGAGCCTTAAGTGTTATCATGAATGATATGAGTATATTTTGATAACATAGGTATATGTATGGGAATATTCATATGTGGTGTTGATGACTGCTTCTTTCTTGTGACTGAAGTTTTGCTTTGTGGTATTTTCCTTTGTGGAATATTGGGAGACGTACGAAAGTCTCGGGGTCCCTACTGAGTATTGTTATACTCACCCCTACATGAGCTACACCATCACCTTTTTGTGTCTTGTGTTGACGATAGACAGTGTTGATCGAGGCTGAGGGAGCCAGGACTGGACGATGCTAAGAGGTGGAGCATTTGATGTGACATGCCAAAATGACTAATGACCGAGAGCTGTACCTACCCTATAGGTTGGATCCACGATGGATGATCTATGAGATATTTTATCTTTCAGTAGTACTTGTACATTCCAATTGGGATAGTATTCTGGGCCCTTTACTTTCATTACGCTTTTTTACTATAGTAGTTCACTTCATGGTTTCTTCTTATCGTGTACTTGGATTGTGAGTTTTTATATGTTTAAAGGAAATTCATCCATGTTATTGGGATACACTTTCTGGTGCTAGTCTCCATCCCCTGGCCTATGGAAGGAGGACTTGGGGTAGTCATGACACGAGTTCCGGGGGTCGGGTCATGAAAAAGTGGTATCAGATGAGTCGGTTCAACAAAATGACTAAGACTATGGTATTTTCAATGTGGAAATAGTGTTAAGTGTTATATGTGTGGTTTTTAGTTTGGGTAATCCAGTGTTGGTGCAGCGACCAACGTATCCATACACGAGGATGCTGAATTTTGATTTCCAACTCAGTGCACAGAAACACTAATTGTGTGTGTTTTGAATGGTTTTTCTTCTTTTTTAATTGAGTTAGCTCACCAGGTATAACATATTGATCGTGGTGAACCATGATTCTTTTAGGATGCTTCCACGTAGAAATCTAGCCAGGATTCCCAAGAGAGTACATGATAACAACCCACCGAGTGATTGGGCCTCAGTGCATGGCCCCCTTACAGTGTTAACACCTTCGAGTGGTGTACCAGCAGCACCACTACCCATTGGGTAGTCTTTGCCACCGACCCCACTTGTATAGGGTGCACGCCGACTGAGTGTGTTGCATGAATTTCAGCGAAGAGACCTCTGATGTTCTAATGCGAGGTGGATATGCAGGCAGCTGAGGACTTGCTGGAGGCTGTGGCCAATGTTTTTCACTTAGTTGGTACACCGTTTGATCTGATGGAGATCCTAGCTACGAGTCTCTTCCAAGGAGTAGCTGGGAGATGGTGGAGGCTGACACTCCAATTACACGATGAGGTGACTATCACCTAGGCAGACATCGAGGGCCTTTTCAAGGCAGAGTTCAACCTAGTGACTTTACACACAATGCATATGTAGGAGCTGGTGCACTTAGAGCAGGGATGCATGACCGTGGCCCAATACTCGGTGAGGTTCACTGATCTCTCTAGCTACTCCACCGACAGGGTACATGATCCTTTCTTCAAGGCCAAAAACATAAAGCATGGTCTATGATGGGATATCCAAGCATCGATGATATCGATTATCATTCCGACATAGGATGTGGTGCTAGAGAAAGTTCTTTAGGTGGAGAGATTCCTAGATGGGCATGCACTGATAGATAGATCCACCACCAGATGTCTGGTAGTTGAGTTATATGCAGCAGACAATAGACATATGACGTAGGGGTCCAAGCGAGCCAGACCTTCTGGTGGATGACCTCAGGATATAGGGTTGGTGCTGTGGGGATCATAGACAGAGGATGACAGATGAGGAGCAGGCAGTGCTACTCGTGCGGTGGGCAGGGCCACGTGGCTCACGACTGCCTGACTTACCATATGAACAACCAGCAGACGATCAAGGGACCACAGAGGCAGAGGTATAGGTTTTATCGAGGAGGTATGTAGGCATTAGGCGGACGTGGCATAGGAGTTGGATATGTAGAAGGTGGTGGGTGGAGATTCAAGGTTCTACTACCACTACCTACATGTGGTCCACCTCGACCATAGAGAGCAGGAGGACAAGGACAACTCAGCTCTAGAAAGCTAAGGCCTACGAACACAATGCTCTAGAGATGATTAGAGGTACAATCTGTGTCTACTCCACTCCAGCTATAGTACCTATAGACATGTATTCTAGTCACTCATTTATTTCCATGACCCTCATTCATAGCTCTGAGATTCTGATGGAGTCGTTAGCTCGATATTTATGGATATAAACTCTTACAGGAGGGTATTATATGATTACACACTTGTGGCTGCAGTTTGAGATTAATCTAGAAGGCGAGAGATTTGGATGGGATATTCTAGTAGTGGTGTCGAGGCCTTAAAACGCTATATTAGGTATGGACTGGTTATCCAGAGTCCATACTCAGATAGACTATATTAGGCACAAAGTGCGGTGTGTCTGTGAGGATGAGACTAGCTTTTCCTTCACTGGCAAGAAGGGAACCTTTGCAGCACCAGATGGACTTACCCGGAGGAGGGTGCGGACGATCACACATCAGTTGGATATCCTTACCCTCAGAGTAGTTCATGTTGAGAGTCCTAGTTATCCTATAGTGGTCGACCAGTCTGCTGATGTATCTCTTGATGATCTTCTGAGACTACATCCATGCAAAGTGGTAGAATATTACATCAAATTGTACCTCAGGACTACACCAATATCTACACTAGAATATCATATGGTTCTTCTGGAGTTTTGTGAGTTACAGGTACAACTGGAAGACTTGCAGTGGAAGGGGTTCATAAGGCCTAGTGTTTCTCCATGGGCAGCCCCAATTTGCTTCTCTAAGAAGACATATAAGAGTTTGAGACTCAATGTGAACTATCAGAACCTAAACTAGGTGACCGTGAAGAATTGGTATCCACTACTGAGGATTTATGATCTCTTTGATTAGTTAATGGGAGATCGATGGTTTTCCAATATAGATCTCGGATCAGGCTATCATTAGCTCATGGTACGAGATGAGGATGTCCAGAAGACAACCTTCAGATCTCAGTATGGAAACTATGTGTTCTTGGTTATAGCATTCAGCGTGACCAATGTCCCTTCAGTGTTCATCGGAATCATGAAAAATATCTCTCAGCCATACATCGATCACTTTTTTGTGGTATTCATTGACCAAATATTGATATACTTAGAATTGGAGGAGAAGCATTCCTGTCATCTGTATATTGTTCTAGATCCACTCTGATATCACCAGATTAATGGTAAGATATTAAAGTGCCTGTCCTGGATATGGGAGTTCCACTTTCTGGGACATGTTATCTCGGAGGCTGGGGTTGTAGTAGACCCGGTGAATATAGAGGCTGTGATAGCTTGGCAGCTACCTAAGAGTGTGACTGAGGTGCAGACTTTCCTGGGATTGGCTGGGTACTAACAGAGACTCGTACCTGACTATTCCATAGTTGCGGAAACCATTTCATCTTTTATGATGAAGGGACAACTCTTCATATGGATAGATAGATACCATAAATTTTTTCACAAGATGAGGAAGATACTGAAGAGTGCCCCCATCTTGAGGCTACTTGAAGAGGGTCTTGGGTATGTATTATATTGTGACATGTCAAGGACCAGACTTGGATGGGTTCTAATGCAGGAGAGAGCAGTGATCGCTTATAGTACACGACATCTGAGACAACATGAGAAGAACTACGCTACCCATGACCTAGAGTTAGCAGTAGTGGTCATATCCTTAATGATGAGGCAACATTACATGATGGACGAATATTTTACAGTATAATCTGATCAGAAGAGTCTCAGGTATATCTTCTCACAGAAGGACATGAACCAGAGACAATGAAATTGGAAAGAGTTCCTCCAAGACTAAGAATTTTTGATAGTCTACACTCCTTGGAAGGGGAAAATAGTATAAGACAGACTCATCAAGTGGTCTGGTATATTGGAGTTGAGTGAGGAGGCAGAGCAGCTAGCCGAGTTTCAGATATCCTCTGTGGATAGAGATGGAGTAGCTTACCTGTAGTCTATAACTGTCACTCCCCCAATTCTTCAGCGAGTATGGGAGACACAGATTGGGGACATTGACTGTGAGGCTCTACATGCTCAAATATCCATAAGACATTTTGTTGATTTATTTTATGAAGGTGGGAGCACATAATCATCTTCAGAGGATGCAAGATGGTACTTGTGGCGCTATGGGAGGAGGTGTTGAGGGAGTACCATATTTCCCCTATGGTGGTACATCCTGGCATGGTAAAGATGTACCTAGACCTCCAACATCATAAATAATGTATAGGGATAATGACTGCTATGGAAGAGTTCGTTTCACGATGCCTCACTTGTCAGCAAGTGAAGGTCGAGCATTAGGTTTTAGCAGGCTTAGCGCAGCCATTAAAGGTGTCGAAGTGGAAGTGGGATGGAATCTCCATGGGTTTTGTGGTAGGTATTCTAGGTACATCCATGGGACATGATTCCATCTTGGTGATCATTGAACGACTCAACCTATTGGCCCACTTCCCACACATTTGAGAGTAGGGATCAGTAGAGGGCTTGGGGAGCCTCTATATACATGAGATTTGTTAGACTTCATGGGGTTCCATCAATGATCATCTCTGACTGTGATGCACGTCTTACATCCAAGTTTTTGAAGGTATTATAAGAGGCATTATAGACTCATCTTCATTGAAGCATAGCCTTTTATCGACATACTGATGGTCAGATGGAGCAAACAATTCCAACACTGGAATATATGATTCGTGATTGCATCCTATATTTTGGCTATAGTTGGGCGGTTCACTTTCCCTTGGTTATGATTGCATACAACAAAACCTATCACTCCACCATCGGTATGGTACCATTTGAGGGATTTCACGATATATCATGAAGACAACATCTATGCTGGACAGACCCAGGGGAGTCTGCACTTATGGGTCCAGAGTTGGTATGGGCTACTACTGAGAAGGTGAAGATCATCCGGGAGCAGATGACGGCTGCATAGAGCAGACAAACTCTTATGATTATAGGAGACATAGACGTTTGGAGTTCGAGTAGGGAGACCATGTTTTCTACTGGGTCTCACCTCTATGAGGTTTTTAGAGACTTTTCCAAGGTAGCAAACTCTCACTGATGTTTATCGGAACATTTTTGATACATTAGATGACTGGCAAGGTGGAATACCACTTGGCACTGCCACCAAAGTTGGAGAGAGTGCATTAAGTCTTCCACATATCCTAGTTGAGGAGATACTTGAATGACCCATCCCAAGTCATCGACAATGGATATATGAGAATTGATGATGGGGAGAAATTTACAGAGGTTCCAGTGGAGATTGAGGATCAGCATGAGTGGGTCCTTCGTAGACGATCGATACATCCGGTGAACGTTCACTGGCAGCACGGAAACCTCCCAGAATTCAAAAGGGAGTGGGAGGCACAGATTCATGCTCAGTACCTCGATTTGTCTCCTTAGTCTATATTGTAGCTTTTGGGTATGAAAAGTCCTAAGGTGGGAGAAATGTAAATACCTAAATTTTACATGTATTTTTTTTAATTATATGGAATTATTAAGAGTCTATGAAAACTGATGGCGCATGATTTCGAGGCATGAAGTTCCCTGAATGAGTCTCTAATCTTTTTTAAGGTACGTTCAATAAATTCACGAGTGACATTTTCTATCTTTTGAATTGGTGCTCAGATTCAAAATCCAAGAGCACCATTGAATCTGTAGTGCTGAGATTCGCCTAACGGAGTCTTCACTTTGACCATGGATGGTCAGGAGAAAAAGTTAGATTATGGGACTTTTAATAGAATAATAAAATAACAAAATTATTTTATTTCTCATATTCCTTTTTCTCCAATGGACAAGCGGTGGTAGCGGGACCCATGACGTGTCAATATATTAAATGGATTGACTCCTAAATTCCTTATAACTTTGCCAATGGAATTAAGAAGGTTCATTAATTAATTGAACCCTATTAATTCCACGTGCATTACTAACCCCCTCTCTTATTTATTTGGAGCTTAGGGAGGAGTATTGGAATGAATTCACCAAGAGACAGAGTTCTAATTAAGGGCCCGACCCCAACCACTTGGAGGACGAAACAGGTTCCAGCGGGCGGTGAAGAGCTCCACCAAATGACGACCACTGACTCTTCCTTGAACACAAAAATTATACAATGATCATGATATAGGGTTTTTATTTGGTTTTAGTTTAGAGATTTTTGGAATCTTATTCTATACTCTTGCTCTATAACTAATGCAGAGGGCGTAGGAAAACTGAATAAGGCTAAAATCATCTTCCTTCTGTTGGAATTTGGGGAATTCTTCATGAGCATTCTTATTCAGTTTGAACGAAACATGCTACGTCATTGATGATGGTGTCCGGAAATAGACATATGTGGAGGAGATAGAGCGGCTCTGTCATGCACCGCCAGCAGAGAATGCCGCGGCTGTAGCCACGGTGGGTGAAGATGGAGACCGGCTTCAGCCGACGACAAAGGAGGTGGCCGCGCACCGTCGCGTGCCACCAGAGAAGGGGGATGGTGCATACAACCACAATAGAAAGTGATGAATGGCATCAACTAGCCATATATGGAGGCGAGTGATGCTTCATCCCAAACCGCTAGAGAAGCCCACAACTAGGATGCCATGAATGAGGCCCGTGACGCGCAACAAGTCCCGCGGGCGACCTGGCAGCGCTGTGAAGTGCCACCACTCTACCTTCTGAATGGGGGAGACCGCTCCCCCCATGCCAGCTAGGGAGGTGAATATAGAATGTGTTTCATAAATTTTAATGTGTCATATAAATCTCTTACCGTAAGTCATGAAATCGATCGTACTTATTCAATCTCCTACATAATAAATATAATTTCATGATACATAAATTAATAAACCATAATCATTTATATACTACCATATATAATTTTCATAATACATTATATTTCCTGTTTATTATCAATCTCATGTAAATGTTATGTTTTGGGAAATAAAAAACATTGTTTTCATATATGTTTTGAACTTTTATTTCTAGTATGCATTCATTGATAATTATAAAATAATTTGAATAATTCAAAATGTTTTAAATATAATTTCTATTCATTATATATATATTTAGATATATATATATATATATACTTTTTTGATAGGAAACTAAATACACTATTCTTGGAGACAAAAGGTCATACGTGCCCATGAACATTGCTTCCATATTTTTGTTATTTTGTGAGAAATAAATGTAATATATATATATATATATATTATCATTATAGTTGCATTATTATTTTCTATATAATAAATATTTATTTTTAACCCATCCATAATACATTCCCTGTAATGCGTGAATGAATCACATCACTCCATGATGTGGAAGTATTCATTACACATGAATGAAGTCATTGTATTCCAATAATATGTAATAAATGAAGCCATTTGATATATAAAAATTAAAAAATCATAATAAAATCATTTATATCACATATAAACAGTATTTACATCATTATTCTCAACCGTGGATGGTGGTAATGGAGAAACAAATGATATCGATTCGTGATGCGTTAGTCTTCCATACATAGGAATGATGATTTCCTAACCCATTTTATGGATGTGTGTGATGTTTTAGGTCCACTTAGTGTACCAAAATATCAATATATGGTGTATAATTATGTTATTAAATTTTAATGGTATAATTTAAATTGAATAATACAAATAATGAAATAAAAAAACTATTTTAGAAGAAAGTTTCTACTCTTTCGAGTATTACCCCATGGTTTGCACTTAAATCCAAAAAAGGTATTATTTATGAAAAAAATTATTATAAGATTATGGAAGGTATTTTTTTATGTTATTTGAGAATATATTGTAAAATCCAAATAAATTTAGAGGTGTGAAGATGTGGGTGAGTGTGTTCCATTTTACAGATAAAGATGAGTGGAATTATTTTATATAATCAAAAGTATTCAGTATTGGGTTATCAAGAATACCTGATGTTTGAAAAAAGGATAATTAATGTTTTTATAGAATATATTTTTGGTCCACACCACTACAAAAAAAATCACATTTATTATTCATTTGGTTCCATAACCATTTAGTTTCCTTATTTTAAAATTTATGTTTTTCTTTATGGTAACTAGTTATCTAACTTATGTAACATAATGATTAAGACTCAAATAAAGTAAGAAATATTAGATAATTTTTACCAATTGATTATAGATAATATAATTAATTTATTATGTATAAATCCTTTCTGTTTTGTAAATTAACATTAACACAAGCGCATGTAAAGTATAAAAACACTACTTATACCTTAACTTATTTAATTGAGTGTTTTATTGTTTGATGGTAAATATAGTCATTATAATAAAACAATTGGTCCTTTAATAGATCATAGTTTATATTTGTTAATTTCTAAAAATATTTTGTTATAATATATAATTTTTAATGATTTTATATCATTTATTAAAATTGAATTTATTATAAAATGACATTAATGAAAGTTTTTACACTATTAATTTAATTCAGTTCAATAAAATACCAATATTATAATGAAAATCAATACAAATTATTTCCAAACCTATGTTAAATGATATATTAATCAAAAAAAATATTGTGAAAAAATAATTAATTCAATTTACTTCACTATAAATGTTTTTAGAATCATTGGATTTATTAAATTATTAACTAAATAATATTTTGGTTGAAGTTTTTTATATATTTAATGTAATTATATCCTCATGGAAATTTTAAATTAAATCATCATTAAAAAAGAATTTATCTTCAAAAACAATATTATTATTGAACCGAGGTTGGTTTTTTCAAATTCCAATGATTTATATAATTTAAAATGAAGAGGGGTACATTTTCTGTCTATTTCATTACATTACATATTATATGGGTCACATTAATGGAAAATTGACCAAAAGTACAAATAGTTAATGCTATTGTTATATGGGTGGAAATATTAACTGAAAATGGGTTGTTGAAAAGTGTTAGGTCATTCATTCACCTAATATTATATGTAAAACAACTTTGTAAATTTTTTTTCATATAATTAAATAATAAATTTAAATTTTTTCATAAACAATTAATGTAAAAATTAATTTGTTCTAATTATAGAAAATAAATTATTCTGATTATAAATAAATGATCCATATTTCAATTTCATCTCATAAAAATGAAACATTAATTTAAAATAAATCTAACAGACATGACAAAAATGTGGGTTTTTAATGTGAAAATGTTAAGATGTTTATAATATTTTTATATTCAATTTCAGTATTAAATTGATTCTAATGAAAAAAAATTGTATTAATTTATATATATTTGAACTATTTATATATTAAAATTAAATTCAACTAAAATTTATCTATATTAATTATTCAAACAAAAATGTTGTTTTCAAATATAACTCAGTATTTTTAAATATTTCTAAAAAAATAAATAAATTCATAAAAACCCATTAAAACCCACTAAAATAATTTTAAAATTAATATTTCAAGAATTAATATTATTTATAAAATGTAATTTAATTTTTTCATTACATAGAATAAAAATAAGTGTTCTATCAAAACAGGGTAAAACTGCCATTAAAAAATACCTCTTTTGTGCATAAAATTTGATTTATTTATATATATTTCTTATAAGGCACATAAGATTAATTTTAAATATTTTATATAATTTATAATTTGCACCTATCATTAAATTAATTCATAAAAAAATTAGTTATTTAGACAAAACTATTTGGTGCTTTGAAAAATAGTTTTTTAGAAAAGGGATATCAAAATTTTCAAATAGTCCATTATGTCATTTATATTTAATTTGTTACCAAATAATTCATTTCATAAACATGGATAAAGAATATTTTAATACATTATTTAATATTTTTCTAACCTTCCAACATAAGGTAAAGGTGAAAAATATAAAAATATTTTAATAATATTGCATGATTCTATTAAAAAAAGTGTTTTGGATGGTATGATTGATGATACATATAACACTATATAAGAATAGTATTTCATACAAGAGAATCCAAAATCATCATTTCATGTACCTTAATTGAAAATTAGAGTTGTGAGTATCATAAAATTAACACGAATTATTGGGAAATGAAATCCAACAAAGAATTTTAATTTATTTGAAAAAAACATTTCATAAAAAATATAGGTGTTATATAGAACCCAACATAAAATGTGGTTCTCCCTCATACTTCATTTAGTTAAATGTCACACCCTGACCAAGATATCCTATATCCGACATCTTCTTTAAAATTTACTAGAAATATTAAAAGGAATCAATCATAGAAGTAAAAATCTATTTACTATTCTTGGTAAACTAGAAACACAATTGAGTCTTTTATTACAAAAGAATACATAAATTACAATATAATTTCTTATCCCTTCTTAATAAATAACATTTGGAATAACTCAAATCCAATAAGAAAATCTCTAAATATCATTCATTGTATGATTCTTGGATCCAGGTGGGATAAATCTTATTAATGGTGATATAAAATTCCAATTAAGGGAAATATATAGCGGAAAAAATAATGAATCATAGAGAGTAATAATTATAGAATCAAAATCAATAGAACACACATACCTTGTATTAAACAATTTGAGAAGGAAACATATAAAAAATATGGAAATGTTATAATTGGTAACACATGCCAGTCAAATAACTAGATAACAAATATTCAATAAGGAATGGTAAAGAACTCAAACACATGCCATATAATTAACTGAAAATAAAATGTATCTATAGATATGTTGACGTAAAATCTCAATGATGAATAATATCTAAAACTAAATGAAAGAAAATTATTAATTATTAATCATTATCTTTATTAGGTACATGGAACCATTACCTTGATTTGACAGTTTACATTTGACAATTTTTTAAAATAATTCATCCCATTAGACTGTTAATGCATTGAGAGGAATTCTTTAACAAATCCCCAAGTTGTAGGGAATGTGTTAATTATCCATAACCCATGTATTGAAATTCCAAATAATTACTCATTTTGAATACACAATATGCCTTATCAAATATTCATATTGAATGAGGTATACATTTTTAAAAACATTTTTTCAAATAATTAAACAAATATCAAAGTAGACACCTTATATAAAATGATATACAGTTTATGAAATAGTAATATCATTGATAAATGAAATGTATAATATATGGAAAATTCAATGATTAATGATCAAATGAGATTAAATATTTCATTAAGACTGAAAAATGAATCAAATATTTTTAAATTATTATTATCCTTAGGAAAATTAATAACAAACCATCCAGAGTAATAATAAGGATGGTATTAATAAAAACAATCCAATGTGGTGTAAAAATAACGTGTTGTTGTTTTTGATTTATAGAAATACAACAATAAGATATTTTAAAAACATTATTGAAGAAAATATATTTTTATTTTGAAAAAAAAATTATTTGAAATTTATTTCTGAAAAAAATTTCTTCAAAAAATATCCTTTTAATTATGGAAATTTATCTTCAATGAAATGATGGTCAGGAAATCTGTTCCTATCAGGTAAAGTAAAAGATAATTTCTTTTTATAAGTAAAAATTATTGAAAAATGATGTTTTGGGAAAGTAAAAAGAACATTCTTTCTAATGTATGTGTAGAAGAAAAAATTGTTTAAACTGTCTTTACCATATAATTTAAAAATAACTTGTGAATTTTTATTAATAAATCACATGTTTTAGAAGAAAACATGTTCCCTGACTATAGAGATAAATAATGTTTGGTTCTCTTAAAAGAGTTTTCTAAAACACTTTGAGTACCAATGAGTGGAAAAATGGAACTAATACTTGAAAATAGTCATGAATAAAAAGATTCAAATGAGAGTGTTTATTGAATAATGTTCATAAAATTTCCATGAATGGATTAACCATTTCAAGATCATTATATTAGTCTTGAAAGAAATGAACATTAAACATCCCAAAATATCCCATATAAATTTGAAACATTTTAATTTATAAGCCTGATGAAGGTATAATATTGAATGAATATTTTAAATACCATGAATATAAAATAATTCATAATAAAATATATCATAATGGGTTGTACATGTATAAAACAAATGATATAAATGGTGAACATGTCATTTATCTCATATATGTAAAAAATTATATGAAAATCCCTTACCCTATTGCAGAATTATATTGGGTGACATTATATTACTGAATTACAATATTATGTTAATTTTTTTTGATATCCGTTTTTTATTTTTATCAGAACATTTATTTCACTTATTATCATGATGTTTTGAAATACTAAATCAATTAATTTTACATCAAGTGTATTGACCAATTTTTTTTATATGTCAAGAAAACATTGGTTGGTTAACTATGGTCAAAGGGTTAATTATATAATATCTCCAGAATAGAAAGCATGAAATAATAATCATATTTATAAATTCGTTATAATTTTGAAATCAATCATTAAATTTGGATATAAAAAAATGAACCAATATTACAATCATGGAGATGATATGTCGTACGTATGCATGAGTAACATTTCCATTTTCAATGATCATTTAGAAAAAAATTATGTGTAACATAAATATCTTAAAAATTATTATTATATCATAAATACCATATTATTTAATCTTATATACATATATATCTTATTCTTTTGATGTAAAATAAATCACATCATGGTGTGAAACAGGTAGTCCATAGGTCCACGAATAACTTTATTAAATTTTATTGTGTGTGAATAGAAAATAAAGGAAATGATATATATTATATTCCCAAAATGATAATTATTCTATAAATAAAATATATATGATTTTTATTTCACGTATGTTTAAATAAAATATTTATTTTACATTCCATGTATACTCTGAATGAATCACATTGCTTTGAGGAGATGGTAGTCCGCACTTCCACAAACTATGTTATCATTTTAAAAAAAATAGAATGTATAAAGATGTGTATTTTTAAGTAATTACATAATTTAAAATAAATAATAAATATGATATAAAAAATATATAAACATAGTTTTCATCGTAATGGACACTATGAGATGTAGTAAAATAAAAGTGAACAATCCCTGTTTTATGAGGTTATAGTTTGTTTTACATATAAATATTATGTTTGTTACCCATTAGATTGAAGTGTTCATATATATAGTTTAATATATAAGTATAAAAATTTTATTTTATAATATTAAAACTATATTCTTTATATAAACAAGGAATAATAATATTTAATTAGATGGATAATGAAAATAAAACTAATGAGCTTTTGGAAAGATGTTGCCTCATAATAAGGTAACTCCTTTTGGTTTTCCCCAAAAGACACCCTTGTATTGTATTCATCTCAATGGATGGATTAAAGTAGGATGAGAGGGATTTTTTGGGGTAAATTGGGAATATTTTTTATGAACATAAATTCCATGAGAGGTGTGTGGAAGTGGATAACATGAGGCCATTTACAATGGAGTTTGAGTGGATATTTTATAATATTTTAGAAGAAAGTAATCCCACCAAATTTTTTTATTAAAAGTGGATCCATAATGTAAAATGATGACAAAATGATTATAAGGTATAGATATTTCCATCCAAGGACATTTAGACATGTTTATCGGTCGTTTTAAGACTAATGTTTACAATTTAGTCCCTTATTGACCTTAATTTAACCACAATAATTGTAATTAATTTTAATTAACTACACTAATTTTTTTTAAAAAGTGGAATTATTATAAATTATAATTTATTATGATTCCAAATATTGATTAAATATTTTCATATTCCATTCACAAAAGTGGTAGAAATTATTTTAAATTTAATCATTGAAATTAGACGACAATGCAGGATTCTAAAGTAATAACATCAGAAAGATTGTCATTTTTATAGTCAATTTCAATGTGAAATTTATTCCAGTGTCAAAATGGGATTAATTTATAAAATTATTATCTCATTATACTTTAAAATCATTCATAAATACCATTTACGCTTAAAAATAAATGATACGAACAAGTAAATTTGAGATAAAATTCAATATTTTACATTTTGCATCAAGAATGCAACTTGAATGAAAAATATCAAATATTTAATCTAACATAAATATTATGTTCCTATTTAAATAATGAAGTTTATTATGAAAAATTAAATTTATAAAAGGGTGAAACATTGTATTTATAATGGGTTCACTATTAAAAGGCTATAAAAGTGCATTAATAGAAATAAAGTTTGTTAGTTTGAATATTGAGTTTATTATTATATTATTCTGAGAAAACCCATTACATGATTATAAAAAACATATTATCAAATATATAGCATTTAAATTTCATTAAATTTGTTCACTAATTGTAATTAATTATGTTTGTTATGATAAAAATCCTTTAGAAGCATAATAATAATATTTCTTTTTATATCCAATTGGTTCGTAATATTGTTTCACAATAGTTGGTAACCTATGGATTAATTTTATATTACAATAAAACATATATTTTCATTTGATATGTAATAATATTCATAGTGTCTAGTGTATATATTAGTATATTAAATAATAAAATTTGATAAATATTTCATTTTTTGGTGAAACTATGTCTTCAGTATAACACAAGCTATAAATTAAGGTCTCTCTTGCGTGAAACCCACACTAACTCAGGGTTTCATTCATTACAAGGTATACCATGTATTTAATTTATTTAAATGATTAAATATGACTTAGAGTATTGTGATATTATAATCCCTTTTGTGCTTGGTGATGAATTACATACATGCTATCTAATATAAATTTGTACTTTAAAATTTTGGGGTATTACATTCTCCCCACCATAATTAAATTGTGACCCTCAATACATAAACTCTGTGATAATTATACTGATTAATATTTCATACATTGAAATACCAAATCATGATAAGGGTTCTTAAATTATCCTCTAATGAAAATAGAATGGGAATTACAAAGGTCACATGGACTATCATGTAACTCGGTATCTATGTAGGAGAATATTAGTGGAATAAAGATATCCATTCATAGAGAAAAATATAAAAATTTATAAGGAGATATTAGGGTCATCAATCATGAATAATTTAATTATCAATATAATATTTATGGCATCAAATCCAAAAATATCAGATGATTTATAAGACCACTGGTTCAATAGAAATTAAGGTATTTAGAAAATAATTTATTCAGAATTTGGGGTCCTAGTATTGACTAATTATTTTACTGACCAAGAATATAACAAAATATTCTTAATTGATAATTTTAAATTTCATATAAAAAATACAAAATTTTTGTTGTGCATCAATGAAATTATAATTCATCCTTTTACTCCATGTAATTAATTATCAGTAATGAATTATTTTATCCCTGAAGCACTCAATGAAAACATTAAAGGATCATTAGGCCCATAAAAGAGTGAAATGTCTAAATATTTGTATTTAAATATCTTCCAAAACTAATATGTTTATTATATTATCTATAATATCAAAAGTGATACTAAAGGTTCATCAATTACATTTATTCATCAATTTTTTTTAACTAAATACAATGAAAACTTAACGAGTACATTGCGTAGATTTAGAGTTGGCATGAAACACTTATCGCCCTTTAGTCAAGAGTTCAAGACCCAAGACCTTGCCATACATGATATGTTTTCAACTGAAAAAATAGTTTTCTTTTTCTAAAAATATTAATTTATATCGAAAATAAATCTAACAAAAATCCATGAAATTTAATCATTAAATAATATCTTATCTAAGATGTTCAATACAACCTTTTTTTTATAAAGAACCATTATCATATTTGACTATTAGTATGATTTCATTACCCATCATATGAACCCTAAAGGTTATAAATACCATTATTAAATTTTCTATTTAAATGTAAATTAATTATTCACCAAATAAACAATTCATAAAAAATGTATTTTTCTAATATAAATCATATTCCTTAGATGTTTTGGGATTTTTATAGCCAAAATACCACTGGTTGAGTAATTCAAAAATATAATTATAAAATCCAAAAAATTACATTATCTAAATTGGTCCTACCTTATTCATGGGTATAACAAAAATTGTATCTATTGTATTTATAAATCATGGGTGGTTATATTAAATATAGTGCACCATTAGTTAATCCTCAGTTATTTATTTTTGTTATCAGTTAAAATCCTTCATAATGGATTATAAAGAAAATGAAAATTATCTTAACCGTATCCCCTAAGAATGTTAAACCAAGTGTTAATTAGAGCCCATTTTCATTTACAATGTTTCCCAAAGTCATGCTCAAAACACCTTATAAGAGTTTTTACCCCAATTTATATCTATGCCAGAACCACATGCACCCTTAGTATACATATTGTGATTTATTGCTTGGAATACAGATATAATCTTGCCCTTAGAAAAATTCTAGGATTTTCTTCGATAGTTTTTATCAAATTAAACCATATAGATATTTTATATAATAATGGTTTTCCATGAAATAGTTCCTAAGGTTGGTAAAAAAATCATTTAATTCCAACTGTAGCTCCCTGACCACAGATATCTCGAATCTGGTGACTGCTATAAATTTCATTGGCATGATTACAAGGAATCATGCCCCGAATGAATGATCAATTTTTTATTCTTGGAAAACTAGGTACTTAAATGATTCCTGTAATAAAATAGAATACCATAATCACAAAATATTTTTTTTCTCCATTCTAGATAAATAACTATGAGGTTAACTCTAATCCATAATGTAAATATCTAAATATCATTCAAAGTATGATTCTTAGATTCCTGGAAAATGAAAAAAATAAGGGTGAGATCAAATTCTCAGTAAGGTAATAATATAGAGGAAGTGATATTGAATCATTAAGAGTAATAATCATGGTATGGTAATTTTCTAAACACACATTCCATGTAATCAACAACAAAGAGAAGGAAGTGCGTAAAAAATATGGTAAGGTAATAATTGGAAACACATGACATTAGAATTACTAGATAAGAAAAAATCAATATAACAAGGTATGTAACTGAAACACATTCCATCTATATAACTGAAAATGAAATGTATCCAAAGATATGTCAACGAATAATACCAGGGATGAATAATAACTAAAACTAAATGATTTTTTAATTATTTGATTTTATGTATCAAATGTATAAGAAACCATTATCATCAAGATACAATCGACCTATTAAAATTTTTACAAATAATTCATCCTAGGAGACAACTCATGCATCAAGGGGCTTTCATTAACTGGTCCCCAACCCGTAGGGATTCCCTTAAATGGTCCCCAACTCATGTATTGAATATCCAATTCATTCTCCACATCAAATGCACTATATCCCTTTTTAAATATCCCTATTAAATGAGGTATACAAATTTACCAATATTTTCCAAAATAAACAAATAACTTCCAATGAAGACACCATATGTAAAATTATATATGGTTTCATAAATAGTAATATCCATGATAAATTATATTTATAACTTATGGGAAATTCATTGTTCAATGATCATAGGAGATTTAATATTTCATGGGGACTGAAAAATTAATCAGAGATATAATTGGGAAATCTATCCTTTTCTAAAACAATAATAAACCATCTATAGGAATAATCATGATGGTATCAGTACAAAAAATCCCATGAGAATTAAAAATAAAGGGTTTTATTTGTAAATAAATAATAATACTATAAAAATAACTTTTAAAAAATTATTGAAGAAAATATCTTTTTATTTTGACAAAATCATTATTTGAAATTCACTTGTGAAAACATGTTCTTCAAAATTTAACCTTTTAAACATGAAAAGGAATGTTCAATGAAATTATGATGAGTAAATCTATACTTGATGTTTTACGTAAAAGAATATTCTTTTTGCATGGTAAAAATGTATGAAAAATGAATTTTTGTGAAAGAAACAAGAAGATCCCATTGAAAACATGGTTAAAAGAAATAAAAGGTTAAACATGAAATTACCATATAATTTGAAAAGTAGTTTTGGAATCATTTTAATAAGACATGGTTTTTAGTAGAAAACATGATCTCTAAATAAAGAGATAAATAACGTCGCGTATTCTCGAAAACATTTTCTGAAACACTTTTAGAACCATAATGTTTATAAATGGTACTAATATATGAGACTATCCAAAAATAATAAGAGGATAATGATAGTGTTTATTGAATCATGATCAGATAATTTCCAGGAATATAAATACCATTGAAATATCATTATATTAGTCATGAGGATCTTTAATCATACTTAACTGTCCCATAAAACTTTTAAACATTTTGAATCATAAGAATAATAAAAGAATAAAATTGAATGAAATTTTTAAATACCATTAATATAAAATAATTCATTATATAATATATCCAAATATTTTGTAGATACACCAACGAAAGGAAGTAAATGGTGAACATGACATTTATCTCCTAGATGTAAAGAGTGAGAGGAAAATCCCTTTCCATGCATCTGACATGTATCATGTGACTTTATATTCATTAATAAAAAACTTATGTAAATTATATAATTTCTAGATAAACTTATAATGTTTATAAAATATTTTATTTCAATTATTATCATTTTTTATTCAACTACTAAATCAATTATGTTTATGTAAGATGTTTTGAGAAATTTCCTTATATATGTCAAAACAAAATTTGGTTTTTTTATCTCTGGTCAAATGATACATTATATACCATATAAAGAATAATAACCATGATATAATTATCATAATTATAAATCAATATAAATATTACAATAAATCATAAAAATACTATTATGAAAAACAAACCAGCTTTACAATCATGGAGAAGGTTGGACGTACGTACGCATGAGTAACATTCCCATTTTTAATGATAATTTTGAAATGTATGTTCATAACATAAATCATTAAATGATGAAAATTATATCATATATAAAATATTATTTAATCATATATATATATAATTATTTTTATGTGAAATGAATGACATTGTGTTGAGGAGGCGATAATCCACATGTTCACAAATGACTTTATCACATCTAAGTGTGTGTGAACATGTATTAAATAAAATGATATAAATTATATTTAAATAAAGATAATTATTCCATGAATATCATATATATATATATTCACATATGTTTATTTAAAATAATCCTTTATTTATTTCATTTATAATGTGAAAAAATCGCATTGATTTTAGAGGTCGGTAGTCCACACTTCCACCAATGATGTTATCATTTTTACAAAAAATGGAAAGTACAATGATATGTGTTATAAATGAATTAAAAAATAATAAATACATAATAAATATCAAATATGAAATATATAAAAAGAGTGACCATCCAAATGGCCACCATGAGATCTGGTAAAATAAAAATAAACAATCATTGTTTCGTGAAATGGTAGTTTGTCGTACATGTAAACAATATGTTTATAACCCATTAGATGGAGGTGTGTGTACGATTGGGTAGAACCCTTGCATAAAAACATACTATTATATTTAGTATAATGTATTTTTTATATAATACTAGAATAATTATAGTTGAGGGGATGGAGAATGGAAACAAATATAAAGAGATTTAGGGAAGATGTTGCCTCTTAATTGGGAAACTCCTTTTCATTTTCACAAAAATTTTACCTTGGATTTAATTATACTCATTGTGAGGATTCATTTAGGTAGGTAGGAATTTTGGGGTGTGAATTGGGAAGATTTTGGCCTAGCCTAAATGTCTTGAGAGGTGTGAGGAAGGGGAAGGAATGAATGCCTTTTATAATATAGGAGGAGTGAAACTCTTGTAATATTTAAAAAAAAGGAACCCCACAAATGTATTTTTATTGAATGTAAATTAATAATATTAAACTTTTTATAGCAAGGAGTATATTTTTGATATATATTTATATAATGACTTGTGGAAAATAATATGGTTTGATTTGGGCATTAAGGTGATGGTTTAGTCACTTATTAAACATAATTTAGGATTTCTCATTTTAATCAATTTTCATTACTTTTGCTAATCATTTTAGTGGAATCATTAATTACCATACATAAAATTGTTAATTATTATTATAAAGAATATTTATTCCTTTTTTTTTAATTTCAATCACATAAGTTTCATATTTTTTTAAATTTAATCCCGTATAATGGACGATAATGTGGGTTTTTAAATTAAAAACGTCCAAATGTTGTCCATGATTTTATAGTCAATTTCAAAGTGAAATTTCTTCCAATTGAATACATTATATTAATTTATAAAACTATTATATAATTAAACATTAAAATAAATAAAAAATTTAATTTATCGTTATAAATAAATTTGTCAAAAAAGAAGTGCTGAGATAAAATTGAGTATTTTTATTAAACATAAAAAATGAATCTTAATAGGAAAACATAAAAAATTCTCTATAAACTAATTTTTATATTCCTATTTCAGAGATTATGTTTATTTTGACATTCTAAATTTATACTAGGGTCCAAAATTTGATTTAAAATGGGTTCACCATTAAAAGGCGATAAATGTGCTTCAATAGAAATATAGGTTTATATATGTAATAGTGATGTTATTCTTTTTATAAGTCTATAGAATTTATTTTACGATTATATGAAATATATGATTGGATATATAAGATATATATTTCATTATAATTACTCAGTAATTTTAATTAATTATGTTTATTAGGATAAAACATCCTTGTAAGAATAAAAAAATAATTATTTATATATTCAATTGGTTCTCATTTTAGTTTTTCATTAATTGGTAACCCATGAATTCATTTTATATTTTTGTAAACTAGATATTTTCATTAGTTATTTAGTTCTAATCAACACAACTATTTTATATATTACTATATAATATAATAATATTTTAGTAATATATCATTGCATGGTGAAACATGGTTATTTTTATAAAGCAAGCTATCTATATGGTCACACTTGCACGTAACACAATATAACTCAATTATTTGTTCATTAAAAGAGATATCATTTATTTAATTTATCTAGAATATAAATTATATATTATAGTATCTGGATATTATATTCCCTTATGTGCTTGGTGATTTGTTTCATACATGCTATCAAATACAACATTGTATATTAGAATTTTAGGGTGTTACATTCTCCCCACATTAATTAAATTGTGTACTCCCAAACTAAACTCGATCTAGGTAATATATTATTTGATATTTTCTACACTAAAATCCCACATAATGAGAAGGTATCATAAATAATCCACTTTAAAATTGAGAGTGGTAATTAAAAATTTCAAATGGATTAACATGTAACTTAGTCTCGGAGTTGGGGAACATTAGTGGAATATATGTATATATACTTGGTGGAAATGTGTAAATATTTATTGTGTGTGACTGGGGTCATCCATCACAAACAAGTTAACGATAAAAAAAGTTTATGACCTCAAATCCAAATAATATGAGATGATTCAGATGACCATTGGTTCAATATAAATTATAGTATTATCAAAGCATTTTATTTCGAAGTCATCTTTCAAATGTTGGGTAATTATTTTACAGACCATGAATTTAATGAAATATTATTACTTGATAAGTTTCAATTTCATAGGAACAATCCAATATTTTTGATGTGAT
Source organism: Viscum album (assembly GCA_963277665.1). Lineage (NCBI taxonomy): Eukaryota > Viridiplantae > Streptophyta > Magnoliopsida > Santalales > Viscaceae > Viscum > Viscum album. Next base: position 685,262,332 of record OY728129.1, on the reverse strand, counting down.
TCAGTAAAATTCTATTTCATCAATTTACTCCTAGTTATTAATTACCAATAATGAATTTTTTTATGCTTGAAGCACTAAATAAAAACTTCAAAGGATATTAAGGCCTATAAAAGATTGAAAATTATAACTAATTTCCATTACATTTATTCCAAAACCAATATGGTTAATATATTAATCTATAATCCTAAAATATGATACTACTAGTTCATCATTAACATTTATTTTTCAAAATGTTAATCATAAAATAAGGAAAAATTAACCAGGATGTTGTGTAGGTTAATGGTTCACGTGAAACCCTTATAATCATCATTCTATCATGGGTTCATGATCCTTGGAAATTCCATAAATGACATGTCGTCACCTAACAAAAGAGTGTTCTTTTTCTAAAAACAATTTAATATAATTTAAAAAATAAATCAATTGGAAATCCTTTAAATTTAATCATTAAAAAGACTCTTATATCAGAGTTTCAATACAACCATTTATTACAGAGTATTATAATAATATTTTACTTTTACTATGATGTCATTACTGATCATATAATCCCTAAAGGATATAAAACCCTTTAAAATTATTTCTATATAATAGTAAATGCATTATTTCATGAATAAAATTTTCCTCTAAAATATATGCTTATATAATAAAGCATATTCCTTAGATATTTCATGTCTATTAAAGGAAAAATAACACATGTATAATACTTATAAAATTTAATTATTTAATCCCAAAAATACTTCATCAAAATTGGTCATTCCATAGTTTAAGGTTTTACAATAATATCATCTATTGGATTTATAAATCATCACTCCTTACCTTTAATCTAAAAAACCATAGGTCTAACCAAGGTTATTTATTACCATTATCTTTTAAAATCCCTCATTATAGTTTGTAATGAAAATGTGAATTAAAATAAGTGTATCCATTGAGAGTGTAAAATGAAGTTTACACTAAGGCTCGTTGTCATGTACCAGGTTACCATGTGTTAGGGTCAGAACACCTTATCAGATTTGTTACTCCTAGGTACATCTTGTCCTAACCCATGACCAATTGTAGTATCAAGGAATTGATTTATAGATAGTAAGATTCTTATATTATATAACTTAAAAAAATTATAGTATACTATTCTATACCTATATTCAAATTCTAAATTAGTGATATGTTATCTAATATAGATTTCTCAAAATCAAGTTCCTAGCACTGCTACTAAACTTTATGTCACACCAACTGCGGTACCCCAACACCAAATAGCCCAGAGATGATGTGTACCTTGAATAAAACTTTTTTTATTACATGGAATCAATCCTTGAATGAAATATCCATTTACTAGTATTGGTTTATGAGATTCATAAATGAGTCTTTTATTTCATAACAATACATAAATTACAACAGAATTATTTGTCCCTTTTCTAGATAAATAACATTGACGATAAATCTAATAAATCTAATATACCACTGCATATCATTCAATGTACGATTATTGGAATCTTTGGTAAAGAAACAGAATAAGGATGAGGTCAAATACTCAATAATGTAATAATATATAGGAACAAATTATCAATCAATGAGTAATAATTAGGACATGGTAATTAACTGAACACACATTCAATGTAATCAACAAAGTAAGAAGGACGTTCATACAAAATGGTGAAAGGTAACAACAAGAAACACATTACATTAAAATAAATAGATTAGAAAAAATAAATATGTTAAGGAAATAAAAAAGCAGTTTCTATCTAAATAACAGAAAATCAAATGTATCCATTGACGTGTCGATGAAAAATATCAGGTATTAATAGTAACTAAAACTAAATGACATAATATTCTTAATTATTTGATTCTATATTTCCTATGTACATCAAAAAATTACAATCAAGATACAATTTACATATTCCAATTTACACAACACTTTTATCCCTTGATACAATTGATACACTGTGGGGATTTTATTTACTACTGCCCAACACATATGGCATTCCTTATATGGTCTCTAACTCCTGTATTGAATGTCCAATGAAATCCTCATTTTGAATAAAAAATATTCCTTATCAAATATTTATATTTAATAAAACATTTCAATTTACTAATATTTATGAAAATAAAAAAATAAATATCTATGTAGAGACCCTACTAAAACGATATATGGTTTCAACAATAATAATAACCATGGTAAATGAAATGGATAAATTAGGGGAAATTTAATGTTCAATGATCGTAGTAGGTTGGATATTTCTATGAGACATAAAAATTAATCAAGGATGTGAATTAAAATACTATCCATGAAAAAATATATAATAAACCATCTAGAGAAATTATAAGGATGATATCAATATAACAAATACAAAGTAGAGTTAAAATAAAGGGTTGTTGTTATTGATGAATAAAAATACTATAAAATAATTTTCTTAAATCATTCACAAGGAAACGATCTTTTTGCTTTGAAAAAAACATTTTAATTGAAATTAACTTTTGAAAATATTTTATTTCAAATATAACCATTTGAACATGCAATGGAATCATCAAATAAATTATGATGAGTAAATATTTACTTTTTATATTAGGTAAAAGAACATACCTTTTGCACAGTAAAAAAGGTTTCCAAAATTCCTATTAGGGGAAGAGATTAAAATATTACTTTGTAAACATGGTTAAAACAAATAAATGGTTAAAATTTATTTACCATATCATATTAAAATTATTTTTGATTTTTTTTAATAAATCATGGGTTTTAAATTAAAACATGTTCTCCAACTAAATTTGGAAATAATCTGGGTTTTCATAAAAACATTATCTAAACATTTTGAGTATCAAAGAGTGGAAAAATGGCACAAATACATGAAAAAGGTTATGAATAACAATAATTTAATTACAATTATTATTGAAAAAAATTCATATAATTTCCTAGAATGGAAATTCCATTGAAAAATTATTATATTTGTCTGGAAGAAAAAATATTTAAACATCTCAAAATGACCCAGTCCACATTGAAACATTTTAAAACATAAGCTTTATAATGGAATAATATCGAATTAAAATTTTAAATACCAATTAGATAAAATAATTCATGATATAATATATCAATATGGAGGGTATATACCCCACACAATATAAGTAAATTATAAAATGAAATATATCTCACGAATGTAAAATGTGAGTTGAAAATCATTTACCTTGAATCACATTTGTCTCATGTATCATTATAGTCCTAAATAACAAAAATATATTAATTATTTATATTCTTGAGAACATTTTCATGTTTATAATAACTTTTTTTTATCTTAGTACCATGTTGTATTTAACTACTAAATAAATTACATTTACTAGTGGTGTTTTGAAAAATTTCTTTTTATATGTCAAAAACAAATTTGGTTAGTAAACCATGGTCAAAGAGTCCTAATATAACATCTTCAAAATAATAAAAATTAAAAAATTATAGTATTTATAAAACAATTATTACTTCAAAATAAATCATTAAATATGAGTATGAAAAATGAACAAACGTTACAATCATAGAGACGGTATACCATACGTACGAATGAGTAACATTCCCATTTTTCAATGATCGTTTATCAAAGAATGTAAGAAATTGAAATCCTTATATAATTATAATTATATCATAAATAACTTATTTTTTAATCATATATTAATATATATTGAATTATTGTGATGTAAAATGAATCACATCATGTTGAGAGGGTGGTAGTCCACATGTCCATGAACAACGTTTTCACTTTTAAGTGTGTGTGGAAGGGTAATAAATATAGTGACATATAATATATTTCCATAAATATAATTATTCAATCAATTTCATATATTTTTTTAGTATTTATCTTTTTTTATTAGTATCATCATTTATACATTCGATGTATAGTGTGAACGAATCATGTCACTTTCTGGAGGAGGTAGCTTGCACTTTCAAAAAATGATGTTATCATTTGTACACAAAATGGAAAGTATAAATATAGGTGATATAAAATAATTACAGAAGCTTAAATATATAATAAATATGATATATATATTATAAATATATTTTTCATCAAAATTTCCATCATGGCATGCGGTGAATAAAATGAACAATCATTGTTTCGTGAGTCAGTAGTTTTCTATACAAATAAATAGCATGTTTGTTACACATTATATAAAGGGTGTGTAAGTGTAGGTAGAAACCATAACATAACATCATCGTATTATATTGAGTATAATGTATGTTTTAGGTAATCATGGTATAATAGGATTTTATGGGTGGGTAATGGAAATAAACTTAAAGAGCTACTGGAAAGATGATACCTCTTAATTGGGAAACTTCATTATTGTTTGCATCAATTTTTTTTGGATATATTTTTCCAAATAGAGGATTCTAGGAGTAAGTGAAGGATTCTTGGGAGATAATTGAGTATATTTTCTCTTATCCTATGAATCTTGAGATTTGTTATGAAGTTGTAGGAAATAGTGGATTTTATAATAGAGGAGGATTGACACTCTTGTAATATTTTAGATGAATGGAACCCCACCCATAATTTTTATTAAAAGTGGATAACTAAAGGAATAAAGTCTGTACAGGGGAGAAAAGAGTTTATATATAACTTTCCAATTTCTTTTTTAAAATATAATAGGTCATTTTTTGAACCATAAGTTAAAGGTTTTGTCCCTTATTATGCTTAAGAAATTCATAATAATTGTAATTAATTTCAATTACCATCACTAATATTTGTTAGTAAATAAATAAGATGAACATACTAGACATTAAAAATTATGATGATTCAAAATATCTAATATATTTTTCCAAATTTCAATCAATAATTTTTAGAAATAAATTTAAATTTAATCCCACAAATGGGACGACAATATTGGGTTTTAAAGTAAAAATGACCAAATGTTTGTCATCAATTAATTGTCAATTTCAAAGAGAAATTGATTCAAATGATCTAAATTGTATTATTTGATAAAATAATTATCTAATTATTCTTTCAAATAAATATTGAATATAACTCATCCTGATAAATAAATCATACAAAAAAATATGTATTAGGTTAAAATTCAATATTTTTCATTATGCATCAAAATAGTAACTTCGTATAAAAATATCACAAATTTCCCCTAATTTTGTATTTATTTTCCTCTTTCAGATATGAATTCTCTTTAAATGTTTAATCTTGTTATCATGTGTGGATATATATTTACATGGTGAAATAATACATTAATATTGAAATGATCATCCAAAAATCTACTTAATCCATTCCATTAATCGTTAACCTTTTGATCATTCTCGTAATATTAGAATCCAATATATTAAATGAAGGTGATTACATTTCCAAAATTAAATTATCATTAAACCCCCATATACCATAGAGTGGATCTTGATTTTAACCTACCAAACATGTGAATAGTTTCATCATGTATTTTCATGATACATGGTAATAACCTAAATTACAATAATACCATATTAAAAACTAACATTCTTCTTCATTCCTTAAACATAAAATAAATTATTAGATATATTGATTATGTACAAAAATGTTGTAAACACAATCCATGATAGTATAAACCACATTTTTTGAAAATCAATAATCAGTTCCAATGTAATTAGAACTATCAAATTTAATTTATCCATATAAATCATCTCTTTATCCCAACATTATTATAACGAAATTTAGATCTTATTAAGGGGTACCTAACCATAATCAAAATAACACCTTTCCATTAAATCACCATTCCTATCCATTAACTTCATTCAAAATATTAATTACAATTTTTAAATAAGGAATATAAAGAATAATCCTTACATATTTATTAATTTAGGTAATGAAATATTTGAATTCCATAATATAAATACATCATTCATCCCACTTCCTTCTCAAAAAATTACCAAATATTCATTTAATTATTCTAAAAATTTTAAATCATTCAACATTTCATTTATATTTTATACATCATCAATTGTATAAAATTTAATTTAACCACCTTGATGATTCTATTGAAGATATTTCCACTTAAGATATAGATTTTCCTGATTCCCATAATTTACAAAATTAAATCATTCAACAATCAATGAAAACTTATAGAGGCCATTATATTCTTCTATTGTGTTCAATAATCATTTATAATCAATACTATAGTTTCATGATTTGTGTCCTTCTATTCCATAGTCTAATCATCTTCAGGTTTCTATTAAACATCCATTTGGTTGTTTTTTCCAACTTAATTGCACAATGATATTGTATTATATTTCCTATGTTTCTCAATTACTTAAACTCTCAATGATATCTTTCAATTTCATCTTTCGAGTGTTAAATAGTTTGTTAAGGTACACATTTTCAATCATGTTTCATTATAATTGATTGTGAATAATCATAACATCCTTCACTATATTCATCATCTCATTCAGATACTCATCAGAAATTTTTTTGTCACATTAAATGGTAATCCAGTTATTTTTTGGTCTAACCATTAATAACAACACTAAATCATAGTGTGATCAACACTTATCATAGAGAACCACCACATAATAATGATGAATAACTTATTAGATGTACAAATCCTGAAACCTTATTAAATATATGAAACGTTTTTTCTATCCAGGGTCTTTCATATTTATCATTTATTTAAATGTGTCATGATGGTGTTTAATGTGTTTTTTAATTTCCAAGGAATATCCCCTTTAATTGTCAAAACATGTGTGCAGCAAGGCCCACTACCATGCACTAATTTTTGATTGAGTCTAACTCAATATATTTTTCATGTTTTTTACCACTATATTAATTTATACCAGATCTACATCCACATATAATATCTATAAAAATATTTAATTTTAAGGAAACCACTCTCTAAATCATTTACAAAAACTACATGAAATATTCCTGAACATTGATCCATCCTTGTAATTATCCATAGCTATATACCTAGACATTTCCACAGAAATATCCCTTGGTTCTCACTAAAGATTTATCATCCTAGTTTCTAAATGTTGATGAAACCATTCCATTGGAACCATCTATAGCTACCCAGGCTAAACAAACCTAGATATTACATCTTTTTAGATGAATATTCATTGCATTAAATAATCACATGCCTGAGGATCATAATAAATTATTGCATTTGGAAATAGGGAAACATAATAGTAAACCATGGTGAATAATATTCAATGTATCCCATAAATATACTCCCATTTTTTTCATCTAAATACAAATATTCTTCAACACATGTGGAAGGGAAACATAACAAATGCTCAGATCATATTCTCATTAAGGGAAAATAATGGAAATATATAAGAAAAACATTAATAGAAGTGTATGATAACATGATCCAATCATTTTAAAACTATACCCTTTATTTAAAAGATCATAATCAAGTATAAGGGAATAAAAATTTTATGGTCATCTGACATTAATCATAAGTTAATGAAGAATATAATCCTAGATAGCATAAAAACTGAATAAGACATGGAATTAAAGAAAAAAAATATTCATATAAAATTAATTCTATATTAGTCAAGACTCACATCCAAGGGTATATTAGAGGAATGGCTTCACTCCCCAAATAACCTTTGTAATAAATTAACACTCTTGGGACTAAATAAATAGTCATTGATCACTCCCAATACCATATTTGTTATCATGGTTCACTCCTAATACCATCATATTGAAAAAGGTCCATATTAAACTTGGTTCTATCATAATTCTATCCATGTCTATCTTGTGAGATATATATATTCACCATATGAATTAGATGGTGATATATGTCCCACCCCCACATAATGAAATCACATATTTTCACCAAAAAAAGATAAAATATTCATCATATCATGGACCATAAAAAGAGTTGGGTTTCATAAACATCATTTAATAAACTATGAAATTAAATGGGTATTATAAAATATTCATCATATAATAACCAATCAAAAAGATATTGGTTTCAAAATCATTTCATCATAGAATAACCTGTGAAATGATGTGGATTTGATAAGTATTTAATTATGGTATAATATGTGAATGAGAAATGGGTTTCATAAAGAACCCATAATATTAAATATAAAAATTTCAAAGAAATAAAATGTATGGTGTCCTAGGATGACATCCCATTTAAATAAAAAACTATATTAAAATATGTCATCTTAGATGTAAAATAATTTTCAAAGATCATTCGGAACATTTTTTAAGGAAAAGTAATTTTCATTAAAAATTCTTATCAAAAAATTATTTGAATCCCTTTCATTGAAAATAACCTTGGAAAATTATAATAAAATCATAAAAAATTAAATTATAACATTTTTTTGAGTAAAATATAGATTCCAATTTAAAAATAATTTTTATAACATAAAAAATTTTGAAAATAATTTTTCGTTGAAAGTAATGTGGAAAACATACATATGAATATTTTGGAACCATTTTAATCACTTTTATAAAAATAAAACATTTTTAATATACTTTTCCATAACAATGAAAATAAAATATCACTTAAATTTTTTTTGATTTTTTTATAATCTTGATTTTTAAATAAAATAAATCTCCAACCGAAGAGATAAATAAGGTAAGACATTCTCAAAAAACACATTATTATTTATATTATTTAAAAGAATAGAATAATGGTACCATTACATGAATATATCATGAATAATAAAAAGAGAATAAAATCCAGTGTCATTCTTTAGATATTGATAATGATATTTCATCAATGAATCATAATCATAAATAATCCTGATAAACGATGAGATGGTATCAAAAAACACATACCACTTTGGTAATATTGAATCATAATATCTATGAATGAATAGAACTGTATGAATCTTAAAATATCATGAAAATAAATAGATTATTGATATATCTTTTTATAGGGCCATTATATACTCCATGTAAGTGAATATATTTTCTTTATAAAACATGTCACAAAGAAGGAAAATTTAGAAAAAATTCTCATAAAAATTGTTAACATTGAAACTGTTACCTAATGAAATAGAAACCCTCAAATGGATGTGTAAATAAAAAAAATTGAATGTATATGAATCATAATTTAAATTCATGGGAATTATGTACACCACATATAAAAAAGATGCGGTGAATATAGAATGTGTCTCGTGAATGTAAAAACTGATGTGTAAATCCACTACCTTAAATATTAACACCAATCGTACTTTTTAATCATTTATTATAATAAATATATGATGAGTGTAAATAAATTATAGAAAAATACCATTGTGTAACACAAAAGATATATTTTCATTATTACATTATTTTTCCAATTTATTAACAATCTAATTTTAAAATTAAATTTTTGTTAATAACATCTTTTTTGCATAATAACTTTTTGACATTTTATTTGTGGTCCACAAACTTTTCTAATGATATTATAAATAACAGAATTTAAAACATGATATTAATATCATATATATTTATTATATATGTATTTATATTCATATAAAATATCTAGTTATTAGAAACACAACACATTGTTCATAGAGACGGTAGGTCGTACATATGAATTAATGATACATCCATTTTATTTTGTTATTGAATGAAATAAAAGTAATATATATATATATATATTATCATAATAGTATAAATATTATGACATATATAAAAACTTTTTATATTTAACACATCATTAATACATTCCATGTAAATTACAGTTGAATGACATTGCTTGATGAGCTAGTAGTCCACTGAACACACCAATGAAGTTATCGTATTACCTAAAAATGGATTAGAAGAAGGTAAATGTAATATAAACAATATATAATAATAATAATAAAATCATATATATCTTATATATAATATATAAATAGTACTTCCAAAACTATTCCCAACCATTAATGTTGGTAACAAAAAAACAGAACGACATCGGTTTGTGAGGTGGTAGCCTGTCATATACATGAATGGTTATTTAATAAAAAATTTGATAGAAGTGTGAGAATTTGTAGGTCATACAATTAGAATAAAAACATATCAATATATGGGTAATGTTTGGGATATTATATGATCATGGTAATAATTTAAATCTAAGGAGTTGGAGATAGAAATAACATAAAAACACATTTAGAAGAACAATGTCAGTATTTTTGTTACCCCCTTAGGATTGCACTACAACATTCAAAGGATATATTTATAGCCATAAAACATCTTTTATAATAATGGGAGTTATGCTTTTAAGTGATATTTTTATATCTTTGTTGATCCAAATGACTTGAGATGTGTGGGGATGTAGAGATTTTGAGTGCTATTTTTATAGCTGAGGAGGAGTTTAATTCTATTAAGTACTCTAATATATTCATGATTGGGAGGCCATGTTATGATCATGTTTCTCCAAAACATATAATTAAATTATTTGAGGGATTATATGGTTGATACTTGCATCCAAAACACATTTATAAACATATTTTAAACATTTGATTCCTCAACACTTATGTTTTATTATTTTACCATTTTTGTTTTTCATTATGGTATCTTGTTTTCTAGACTATGTAATTTTTCCATTAATACTAAATTAAAGTGTAAATATTTTATATATTGGTATCAATGATTATAAATATTATTTATAATTTATAAAGTATAAATTAAAGTTGTTTTTTTAAAAAATAACCTTAACATAAACAGATAAAACACATAATAACAAAACTTAAACCACACTCACACAAACTGGGTTTCTTACGATTTAACGGTAAATATAGTTATTATAACAAAATATTTTTTCCATTAATAGAAAATAGATATTATTTATTCATGTTCAGAAATAATTTTAATGAATATAATATTTTCTTTATTTGATATCAAATAATAAAATATCATATATTCTTAAGTCACATTAATGTCAATTTGGACATTAATCATTTTTTTACAAAATAACAATAGTAAAATGGAAATAAAATCTATTATGCTAAATCGTGTTTATAATGATTTATTCATCTTCATAAATAACATGACATAATAATTCATTCAATTTACATCACTTTTATTCTTATTTGTATCCTTGGATTCATTTAATTATTTACTAAATAAATAATGTGTTGTCATTTCTTATTAATTTAATTTATTTATGTTATAACTAAAAATTTAAAATACCTTATCATGAAAAAAACATTTATCTTTAAAAATTATATTATTATCCATCCTATGTAGTTTATATTACTAATCAAAATAATTACGGAAAATAAAAGGAAGAAATGTGTATCTTTTTTCTTTTTCATTACATAACTAATTATATTTATCAATTTCATGGAAATGTGTCCAAATACTCATAAAATTAAATAATATGTTCTTATGGGTCTAAATATTTCCATATAATGTGTTTTGGATATGTGATTGGTCATTCTTGCACCTTATATTCTATGTTAAATCACCATGTAAACTCGTTTTCCCTTTAATCACTGTAATTAATTATATCTATTTAATTAATTATAATAGCGAACAATTTTATTAGACATATTATAAATTATAAATATTTCTAATTCTTAATATGGAGTCCATTTTTACAAATTAAATATATAGAAATTTTATAATTTTATTTAAAATTAATTTTACATATGTGATGAGAAAGAATGGTTTTAAAGTGAAAATGATCAAATATTTATAGTGTATTTATATTAAAAATAAATATAACATTGATTAATTTTACAGAAATTATCAAAATTAATGCATAGTTTCACTATTTATACTTTTAAAATGATTTAAAAAATAAATCAATAATATAAATAATTCTAACATAATGGAATTTTTCTATTAAAACTCAGTATTTTAACTGTTTAACAAAAAAGTAAATCATTTATGAAACAAATCACCCTAATATAATTAAAATGTTATTAAATTAAATATGATGTTTATTTTTTAAAATATTATTTATCAAATATTGTAAAATTATTAATAAAATTAGTGCTCAATTAAAAGGCTGTAAACTTACCATTCAGAATAATTCATCTTTTTATGCATAAAATTGTATTTATTCCAATATGTCATCTAAAAGACACATAATATTAATTTTAAAAATTTTATGTTATATATAATATATTATTGTATTAAAAAAATACCTAAATTTTTTTCTATTCATTTTTTTAATAAAAAAATTATTATTTTAAAAATAGTTTTTTCAAAAAGGAATTTCATTATTTTAAAATAGTTTATATTTTTATTTATACAAAATTCCTTACCAAAGTATTAATTTTATAAAAATTCACCATCAATATTTTCATAAATTATTTAATAAATTCCCAACCATATATTCTAATATATATGTGATTACTATAATTATATTTTAATAATATGGAATGTTTTAAAAAAAACTATTATACCAGATAAACTCGATGATTCAGGTAACAAAATCTAGAAAATGTATTTCAGGTAACACATGGAATAAAGTGTGTCTCATGTACCATAATATAGATGTAGTGTTATTTTTAGCACAAACCTATGTTAGTGTAGCATGTAATGAAACCAATCACATAATTTTAATTAATATGAAAAAAATTAATCATTAAAAATTATAGGTGTTTCAATGAGTGGGTCATTACAATTGGTATTATAGACATTGTTCTTGTAGATAATTTGTTTTAATAAAGGTTAATATTTCTTAATTTTTTTTAACATAATTAGTTGGTATTATATATTGATATATAATTTTTTTATTGAATATATTATTTTGGGATCATTAAATGATTTTTATTATGAATTTTATAATAATTGGATGGATAGTGAATTTAATATGATTAATATTGGAGAAATAAAATTATTTTATGTCTTGGAAATTAATCATATAAATGATTATATTTTCTCGAATAAATATATATATGATGACGATTTGGTCAAGTGTTTTTGTCTTCATTAAGTAAAACATTTTAAATCCCAATGATTTTTCATTGAAAATTAGATAATTTTGTTTCTAGAAAATTCATTCATTTTATATTATTTGGAGTCATGATTAGTAGATTATGGTATATTATTTTTTCTAAACCTAGTATAATATTTATTTTTTGTTTTTGTTCATGATTTCAATCATGATCCCATGAAATGTCATATATTATATTATAAAAAATTTAGAAGATATGTTAAAGGAAATATTAAAACTTGATTATTTAATCCTTGAAAATTTATTATAATTTAATTAGTTACATTGAATATGAATTTGGATGATGTAGACATGATAGAAAATGTACCTGAGCTATGTGTTATTTTATCAGTAATTTTTTTCTTATTGTTCATTACCAAATATAACTATTGATTCATTTAATTTTGAGAGTAATTATATTATTGTTGCATCATTTTTTTCTCAATAACTATATATTAAACATAAACTATTTTATTTTTGATTTAATTTAAAAATAATAATAATTTATTTTGTAAAATTTGATGTTATTAATATTTAAAAAAACATGTTACTATATTCTTAATTTATCATTTTTGACAAGATATTACATTTTACACAACATTGCATTAATACTTGAGTGATGATGTTAGATTATGTTCCTACGAAAAATCAACATGATGATATTTTTACAAAACAATTGGATTTTTTATAATAATATAAAATAATTATTGAACATGTAATTTTGGATTTTTTTAAAACTATTTTATTTTTTTCACTTCTGAAGGGAAGGATATCATTATTAATTGAAATAATACTGTATTTTATTTTTATAAATATGAAAAATGTGGAAATTGTTTGAAAAATAATGAATGTTTTTAAAATAAACAAAAGTGGTAATTTTTAAAAAAGATGTTTTTATTTTTTAAATATTTATTTTTTATATTAAATATTTTTATTATTAAAAATGCGTCGAAACATTTTTGTTATTATCAAAATAATATTTTTTATTATTTGGTAATTCCTCTCTATATTTTTTATTTTATTTTATTTTATAAATATTATTTTTAATATATTTTATTTATTCAATAATGTTTTATATATTTATCATAAATCATGATTATATTATATTTATATATTAGTATTTTTCACTTTTGAGTTCGAAATGAAAAAAATTACCCTTATGATGCTTTTTAATGTTATTCTTCACCATTACACAACACATTTTTAACCATATTCAGGTTCTACCATACACTTGTGTATTTATTCTAACTGTTCATTTACCCTTATGTATGTTCCCCTTACATTTACTCATTGAGTTTAAAGTTATCATATACCTTAACCATGTATGAACATAACATAATGTATTCCTTTATAAATTATAAATACCATTACACATGGTTTTTTCTACCTTTATGTGAGGAAGGAAATTAATGTTTTAACATTATTTCGTGTTGTATATATACATACACAGCTTCTAATGTAATGGTAACACATTTCATGGAAATATTATATATCCCATAAAAATATAATATTTATCCCTTTCATAATTGTTCACACCAACTTAATGATCATTGAAAATTCATTAATTTAAGAAATACATGAAGCATTGGAATTTGTTTCTCCACGAAACAAATGAACGGAAGGAATATGAATCACGTGGATTACGTAACCTCTGGAATGACATGATCTAAGGACCTTCAATGTTCCATGTGAATGGATCATGTTCTATGCATGATATTCATATGATTATGTGATGATCCTCTCACAAACACTATCACTCTTACAAATATGTTGAGATAAGTGTTGATGATCATACGGTGGATTATAGATGAGTAATTCAGACCATGAGACTTGTTAATCAATAGATCGTTGAAAATCATTCAAAGATATATTAAGGTTTAAAAATTGTGGATAACTCTTTAAATAGGAAGGTGTATTTATATTAATGAAACATGATCATATAAATCAAAAGACAATGTAATGGTCAATGGAGATGTGATCACATTATCGTGTGAGAGCATGATTAGCTCCACAAACAGCCAGAATTCTTGTTTTTAACAATTATCTAACACTAACATGATAAACAACATTGATCAAGTGACTCAGTATACACATGAAAAGATAATATTTTTTACAAAAACACACACATCATTACAAGATCCTCTATACTTGTAGCAAAATGATGAAAATAAAATCAAAAAAGGATTAAGTCTCTCTCAAAGGGAACATATGCTGATTTTCATGTGAAATAGGTTCTATGCATAAAATCATGTCCATAACCTTTAATGTGTTAGCCTAATCTCATAAATTCCCCATTGTAAAGTTGTCTTGATCTCATGAGAGGCGTCAGATTAGTTTTCATAGTCTTGAAAAGTACTCAATACAAGTATTGTTTGACCACACGAATGCCTTTCCTCCAATATTCTATTCTAGTGAAGGTGATTAAACACATATCCCTCACCATGTGTGGGATATTTAACATGTAAAGTTATTCATTTGAGATCATTTTTATATCCTAGGGTCTAGTGAATATGGATATGATTAGTTGTTCATGTAGTGGATGAATGTCTTGTGAGGGCTTAGACCACCTATTGCAAGATCATGAAAAGTGCGTGACGAAAAACTCCATCCACCAACTCTATCTCTAATCAAAATAATGAGATATGAAAGGTGGTTTATAATATGAGTAGTTATTTCAATAAATCCAACCCCTCTCAACATAAAATAACATAGAAAGTATACTATGCACACATATGATGGAAACCACTACATGGTATTATAGGAGCGGACTTCTCAAAGTGGAAGGATAAGCAATCACATGGTTCTTCCACAATGAAAATTACTAGGTATTACCTAATAAATCACATAAAGAGAATCAATTATTCTATTTATCACACTATTGAACTGGTGAAGGACTTCCAAGGAGAAAACTAGATTATTATAATCGGTTTCCATATGACAAATAGGTTACTCAAAACCTAAGTCATGTTAATGATTGAAAAAGAATCATGGATATTGTTTTGACCTCAATCAGGTAGATCCTGGAACCAAATGGTCTCACAAGGATTGGGCTCAATATCCATGTTTTATCTTACAAAAGAGGTACCATATTCAATTAATTCTCATCAGGTTCACAATTTTTTCCGACCAAGTTTGCATTGTGGTCCTAATGGGTGATTCCATGGGGTTGAGTAATTGTGTAATAGATCCACATCAGGTACAATATCAATAGATGGTCTCCAACAATTTTAATCATCGAGCCATAAATTGACAATGAACCTTTTTTCCAAGATTAATGGTCCTATATTCCAAAGGCATGTTTTCATTGAATGATTTGGAAAACTACATTTAGGATCTCTCATTGGATGAGAGGATCAAATCTCGGGATCATCACACCCTTTTGGGGGGTAATTATTGCCTATTTCGGGAATCTCTTATAGATTGAATCTATGTTCATTTGATCATGAATCCTTGGTTAATTACAAATCATATGTATATAGAATACCCCTAGATCGCAAGATTAATTATTGATATAGGCTTGTGTCTAGATTTATCTATATGAATCTAAGGTTCTTCATCAATGTTATCATTTTGTCTATAGAGCAGGAATTCCATTGTCATTTACTGAGACTGCACCGATATAAGCAATGTGATGAGGTTCTCAATATATTTTAATGGTCCATTGGGGACACAAATTGTTTCAATATCGGGATTGAGCCCATAATATTGATTTCCTATGTATCCTTACGTCAGAAATCTGTACCCACAATGTTCAGTTCCACATAACTGGATACACCAACTTTTAATGTCATAGACAATGACCTAATCATTCATTTTAACATAATGATGTAGGGATATCTTGGGGGAAGATTCCTAGTAATGATTTAGAAAGGTAATTATGTTGTGGTGGCCTGGAGGAACCTAGAATGTAACACCCTCCCCTTCCCATTGGCTTGATAAAGATATTGAATGCTACTTTCCATTAATCTACATCCCTAACATGCCAAAGGATTGAAATAAATTTCACGAGCTTCATAAAAAATGGGGGACATTTTTTCCTCTTTAAATAAATTACCAAGCCAAACATTCTAATACAAAAACAACTACATGATGTATGTAGGAAGTGTTTCACAACAAAACAAGACCAAATTCCCAATAAAACCATACCACAATAAACTCTAATCAGTTTACCATGTGGATGACTAAATAACAAAACCCAAAGAAGATATGACACAACCCCACAACTCTATACCAAGCTCCATGATCCAAGCACCACATGAAATTACAAACATCATTATTAGACAATAGAGATGTGATATGATTTACCTTTTCCTATGTCCCAGATTACAACATCTTCAAATGAACCAAAGTGAAAAAATAGGGGGTGAGTGTTAATACTCATTATATATCCCCAAATGAATTCCCAATATATTCCACTAGGTTAGAACCATCATCACAATTATATAAAACAATTTATATAAATCCCTTAAATAAGTTTAATAATTAACCATAAGACAAATACATATATACCCAAAGCAATCCATTCAAAAAAACACAATTCCAATGAATGAAACCCAAACCCATTAAACCATACATACAGGTTCCACCCACCCACACACTAGTTCATTGTTACCATTGACCATGTTAATTTCATTCCCAAACCCATACCCTTGATGGTGTGGCAAATTTACATCCCTCACCCACCCATTTAATGATAGAACATCACATCCATCTCTTTAATGGTGCTAAATTCATGACCACTATCCATCCAACTCATTCCAATTTACATTTACCAAAATGAAAACGAAATTTCAATAAAAAGTTTCCAAATTAATATCAGCCAACAATGTCCAACAACAAATTAACCAATTATGTCCAACAACATGTCAACATAACATGATAATCCACTTTAATAAACTACACATTTTTTGAAATCATCCTCAATTCATTATTCATTACAAACCAAAAATCAATAAAACCAATTTTTTATTGATTTTTTTTTCACAAACCATTTTCATTACATTACCAAAGCCACATATTTTAAAATCACCATTTTAAAATCCCACAAAAATGAATTTTTTCACAATAATAACCCAGATCCCCAAAATCAAAAAATCATTGTAAAATGGGTTTCAACTAATTTTTCTCATAAAAAACAAAATCAAATTAAAAAACAATTTAATTTGAAATTTAGCATCCTCATTATATAAAAGTCGAGTAGAGAGGTGTAAATATCTAGAATTTCCATATTTTTTTAAATATATGGGAATATTACGACTCTGTGAAATCTGACCGGACGTGATTCTGAGGCCTGGAGTGCCCGAAATGATCCGTCAAAGTTTTGTTAAGATTATGTTAAAACACGTAAGCAGTTTTCATGAGAAAGTGGAATAAAACTTAAATTGTTAATCAGATCAGAAATCCAAGGGCACCATTACTATCAAGATGGAGGATTTACCTTAGGCGCGACTTAATATTAGTTGGCATGGGCCTCCTGTGAGAAAAAAAATGGCATAATCGTAAATAAAATAATTAAATAAATTATTTTATTTTTCAAATGCTTATAACCCACAAATGGTAACACATATTAGAAATATGATACCACCATTGAACTCGTGAGGGTCTGCTTTCTTCAAGCAGATACTAACTTTGGTCGGCTCAGGCCACCAGAGAAAGTTAGATTTTGGCTGCAAATAAAATAATTATGTGACAATTATATTATTATAAAATTCATAACATATAAATGGTAACTCGGATTGAAAATCCGAGAGTACTGTTGGGTTCATTGGGGCATGTTTCACCTAGTCAGAGACTAACCTCGACCGGCAAGGGTCGAGGGTGACTGATAATAAATTTACGAACTATTTTTCAAGTACGTTCAGTAAATGCATGAGCAGCGTTTTGTAACTTTTGAACCGGTGCTCGGAATTGAAATCTTAGGACACAGTTGAACTCGAAGTGCCAATATTCTCTTAAGAGAACTTTCACCACGATGACATTTGGCCAAGAATAAAAGATAATTTTTGGGTTTTTAGTGAAAGAATTAAATAAAAATAAATTTGTGTAGACTTATTTTAATTTTTTTGGTAAAAACCTCTATGTGGAAGTTGGAGTAGAGGAACACCACACCTTAACCTCCCATGAAAGGTTATGGTGGTGGGCCCCACCCAAACCTAACCTCCTCTTCATGTTAATTATTGTGGGGACCTCCTGGGTTTTAAACCCCTTGAAACTCCCCATTAAGTGTAGGAGAAACCTTCAAATTTCCATTAATAGTAGGGGGTCCTCTTCAACTCATCTAACACTTAATGTGACAAATCCTCCTCATTAATTAATTGAGCCAACGCTTTCAATTAATTAATTAACCCATTTGAATTTTGGGCCAAAAATTAAATAATAGATAAAATAATCTATTATTTTGGTTCGCATTTGTCTTTTGGTGGAACTTGGAAGAAGAGAGAGAGCTTAGGGAGAAAAGATCTCACCAATGAAGAATGAATAACACATTCATCCAATGAAGAACGCCGTCAAAAAGAATCTTTGACTTTCTTCCCCAGAACCTCCTTCGACGTAGGATGTCTTCGACTATGACGAGCCAGCGCACAAACTGACGACTGAGGAAAATGCCAACATCCATCTTTTCCAATGATTCGTCTTCATTCCTGCGACTCCATCAATGAACAACGGGCAAAGGTAGGGGTTTAATTTCTTTTAAGTTCCATGTTCTTCCTTTCTTTGAAAACAAATAACGGGGATTTTTTCTTTTTACTAGTGGATTATTGTGCTTTGTTCTTATGAACCAATTACTACCACCCTAAACGCAGAGGGTGCAGGCCAAACTAACATGGCTCGAATCCCTCCTTCGATATCTTTTGTGATTTTCATCGACACGATGATGAAAAGACAAGGCGATGAAGGCGATAGGTAACGACCGCGCTACCCACGGTCACCTCAACCCATGCCGCCCTCGTGACACTTCGGCCGAACTGGCTTCGTCGTGCCATCCCACGCCTCCCTGCTCTCAGCCGCCCGCCGACCTCCCGTGCACCCCGAAAGAACCATGCCAACCCATGCCTCCTGGATCCCGGCCTCAGCCGGCCTCCCGTGCTCCTCAGCCGGACTGAGCCAGCCCGCGCCTCCCATCTCCCGGCTGCCTCCGACCTCTCGTGCACCCCGGCCGAACCACGCCAACCCCGACCTCATAAGCCTAGCCACCCGAACCGACCCTTGCCTCCTATTCCAGTCCTCCTGAACCGCGACCCTCGTGGTGCTCATGCCGAACAGGCTCTGTGCCACAGGGCTGAGCTGACTACGCGGGCCCCCTCTGGGCAGAACCGCCCTTGCAGCCTACTGGGCTGTTCCCAGCGGGCCGAGCCAAACTCAATGGGCTAGCCTTCTCAATGGGCCGGGACAGACCCAACGGGTTAGGTTGGGTTGACCCAGACTGGGTCGGACTGGACCCGGGCCCCCTACCTGTTGGAGTTGGTGGTCTAGAACTAACTACTTTGTACTTTATTCATTAAATAAAAGCCTTATCACATCTTGATTGTTCTTCTGTGTGACATGTCATGTGATAATGTCCTAAGGATAACTGTTGTATTAAAGGGCCATAGCAGATCCCTGCTATGATGAGAACCCGGAAGTGCCATAACACTGTTCTTGAATGTATGTTCTATGTCCAGATGATATTTTTTGAGGGACACAAATAATACAGGTCATTAGGGGTGAGGACTCATAAAACTTTGAGGCACCTTCTCAAGGTGTGCGCCCTTGGTAATATCCAGGAGGATATTATGAGAACGAGACCCGCCAGTAGGAAATCCACATTTCATAGTGTCATTGGATGTTCCAATCTGCGGACGTGTGTATTGGTCTTTAGAATTTATGATTATTATTAATGGGTATTACAACTCGCGCACTTAGATGTATTGACGAAAACTGTGACGACACACTGTTCACAGTGAGGTTGGATACGTTGGGTGTGTCACGAGCAATACCGCATTAATAGATAATGAGAGAAAGGATTTGTCCCTTCCGTTCCATAACGGAAGTAGATATCTCAGGCCCTTTGATGGAATTGATATATCATAAATAAATCCATGGCCATGGTAAGGTATGGGCAAGTTCAATTTCGAGATGTCAAAGAAAGAATAATCAAGCACATGGGTTGATGGCACTAGCATGCAACCCACTTGATTGGAGATATCAAGACAAAGGGATTATATTACATGGGAAGCATTCGTAGGATGTGACACGTCATTGCGGCATTAACTTCATTCTCTATGGGTGCCTTGGCGTGTTTCTAGATGCTAACCTTGGACTTTAGGCAGGCTCAGCCTAATGCCACTGAGAAAGAGGCCTAGAGGGTCACACACTAAGTGTGTCCATGTATCTCAGTTAAATATTAATTTAACAAGTTAAATAAATATTATTCCCTGTAACACCCGAGATTTTTATGAGTAATATTTTGTTTTTATATATCATCAAAGTAATCTTTCACTACACACTTGCTTGGCTTACTTTACACGCAATCACGACCTTCCTCGATAGCTTGCGTCGTACGCAATACCGAGTTTCACTAAACAACGATATGCTATTAAAATATTATTAAAACTAGCCGTTATGAATAGTAATAACCACTTTTTTGAAATTTTATAAATTTTATTTTTCAAAATGGAATTCATTTTTGGATTCGGAATACCGAAATTAGCCTAGGGTGAAATTTTGGTATTTTTCTGAAATCTTTCAATTTTTGATGAATAGTGAAACCACTAAGTGGTAGGTTAAAAACTGAATTTTGCATAAAACTTAATTTTACCGCTTCTGTGAATGGAATTTCGAAAATCCGACAGACACGGTTGATATCAGTAAGTAAAATGTGGTTCAATGAGATAAAATTTTTTTTTTGGTGAATAGTAACTTTTTATTTTTTTTACCGCGGTTAATAGTAAATAGGGTAACTAAGGGTAAATATGATATTACTATTACCCTAACACATGTCTTAATTCTATTGGATAAGTTTAATTCTACCAAAAACAAACTTAGGAATAAAATATGACCATTTAGGCCCACTTGGGTTAGATTAGGACATTTATTATTAATTTATTTAAAGAAGGGTTAAAATAGTTAAAATCAGAGTTTAATAAGTAAATAATTTTTAATATGGGGTTATACATAAGATAAATTCGACTATAAATATTCATTAGAAAGCTAAAACGATTTCCTACATAATGGTATTTTATTTGTAATTTTTAGACATTAAATAATTTAATTTATTTATGACACAATGATGATGCAGTAATTATCTTATTAATGAAATATTGACATAATTGATGTTATAAACACCAAAATAAATGTAATTTGAGACTTTTTATGAATTACACTAATTTTCTAGGTTACTATGATATATTAGTGTTTATTTAATCAACTTTTTTCGAACATATAATTCTTTTATGACTTTCACAAAAATCATATATCAAATAGTGTCAAAATTGACAAAAAATAGTTTTTAAATCAAATATTATATTATTAATTGTTATTGTATTCCTAAAAATCTAAGGTTTGGCCAAATGACTTAGATAAGGATATATATATTAATAATAAACAATTTGGGGTTCTTTTGGCATGTTATAGTAAGTGTATTAACCATATAGTGAAAGAAAACAAAAAGACACGGTAAAAGTTAAATTATTTAACTTAGAGTTAAATCTAATTGATAAGGTTAAAATAATACCATAAATTTGTCTAAATACTATTGGTTGATAGTATTTCGACCCATCCCCACTTTAGCTTCTTAATAAGACCCTTTGGAACCATTATAAACTGATTTTGACTTTAATATAAAATAATATTTTGAGATATTCCTAAGGTGCCCCTCTCCTCCCTTATAAAAGGGAACCTCCTCCCCCTCCTCCTCACACCAATTTGAGCACTCAAGATCGGCCAACCCCTACCATTTTCTCCTCTACACTTTCCTAGAATAATCTTAGAGGTCCTGGTATTCTTCAAAGACCAATCTTAGTTCCTTAAGTGGAGGATTCAAAGAGGCGTTCCAAAGAAGAGGTAATATCCATTACCGATCTTTTCAATTTCTTTCTTCTTCAACTTATTATTCTTTAGTTGTTTCATGATAAATTAATAACATCAGTATTACTTACATACTGATATGTTATTATAAATATTAAACAACCCTAATTCACCTTCTATCCATCCTACGGAAAAATGAAATCACCGCGCATGCGTACGTACGGAATACCGTCTCCACACCGTGGTGTAATCTATTTTCCACCATCACCTTACAAGGATGGGTATAATGGTGTAATGAGTAACTATTTATGATTATTATAAAGTAATATTGATACTAAAATAATATATATATACTCCAATACAGTTCCACGATCATAGGAACGATATCATCACTCGTGCGTACGTACGGAATACCGTCTCCACGATGTGATGCGACTCGTTCTACATGATCATAATTACATAGTAATTATATAAATGAATTTAATGAATAAATATGATATATGTTACACTAATAACATTCTGGATATAAGGTATCTATAACCTTAAAAGAAGAATAAGAATTTATTCGACAAAACACGAATAAGAACAAAAGGCAATAAGGATCCGAGTAACAAGTAACAATGAAATATTACTAACAAGAAGCTAAGAATATGACCATATATGATATCATATCAATATGTATGATTCTGGAATAAGTCAATAACATTATTTAAACCATTATACAGGAGCTTTGGACACATACAAAGCAAATCAAACCTAAGGTAAGGGAAATATCACAATCTCATTTTTATCCGAGATTGTTTATACTTTGGAATTTACTGGGGTGTATTTTATCATCCACATCCATGTTTCCTCAATATGTAATATTTATATCCTTATACAATAGTTTATATTCAATTTTAACCTTCGGTAAATTTTTAGTAAAGGATATGAAAGGAATCTTTTGTCGTTTTTCGTACGAGGTACTTTTTTGACTTTTCCATCAAAAGTACGAGAAGAATGTTTTTTAACTTATACGGCATGAATGGATTTTTAAAACATTATTTACAAGAAGCTTCCTTTACAAGTTTTCAAGTTTATTTTTAATCATCTTCTTTTATTTTAAAGTCGTATGACATGTTATGAAAGGAAAAATGTTTTTGAAGTAGAAAGGATATTTTCCTCAAGAATGGAGTTCAAGTATTTTATCAAAATTATTTTCCATATAAGATAATAAAAGGGTTCTATTTTTATCCCTATTATTACATGGATTTGATTATGTTGTGATGGAAATATTTTTATGAATTCCTTTATCTTATATCAATTGTTTTATGATGTCATGTTGTTTAAGAATTCCATTTTTATTACATGGGTTACGCTATGATGTATGGTTTATGATTATGTGGCACACATAAGAAAGGATTAATTATAAGATGGGTGGGACCTATATCTCCCTCCAATGCATTGGGTAAAGATTTTATATCTCATGAGATAGACATGGCTAGAACGGTAGGTTATACCGGTTCAGTGAAACAGGACTGGAATGAGGGTGACTCGGTTCAGAAAGGGACTCTGTCCACTAAGATAGTCTTGGCAATGAGTCATGACTAACAAGAAATGATGTTCCATGATTATGTGTGTATGCCACAAAGTTTCAAGTTTCATGTTATAATTACGGGGATCTCATTTTCACTTCTATGATTTATTCCATGTTAAGATATTATGATCTCTTTTGTAGGTTATGATTTTCAAAAAGATATGATATGATTTTTATTTTCTTTATTTGCCCTTGCTGAGCATTTGAGCTCACCCTTTTATGTTTTCTTTTCCCCAGGTCAAGAAGATGGATATTAAGTAGAATATGATAAAAGGGACCCTAGATATGATGAAATAACTGGGAGACACTGTAGAAGATTTATGAACTAGTTGTTTATGTTTCCCAGTTTCTAAAGACACTATACCTATACGGTCCTTTGTGGTTTTGTCATATGTTGTAATAAGGGTGCTTCAATTTTGAAGTATTAACAATGTATGTAAAGTATGGGTCGTTATAGTTGGTATCAGAGGAAAGGTATAGTCAACCTTTGGAAACTAGGATGTGAAAGCCTTAGTAAGAACCATAAGGATAAGTCTAAGAATAGAACACAATCTTAGTGTTTTAGAAATGGCCATGAATACCCTAGGATGAGACCTTAAGTGTGAAATTTTATCCTTGATTATATGGTTTTCCTATTATAATTAGTGCTTCTCACACTATTCTTCTTGGTTTTAGTCAATGGATGGAACCCGAAGGAACCGTGTTAATGCGGAATGCGATGAGCAATGCAATGATTGTCCCCCTGAGCAACCAAACGATATGGGAGCTGGAATGAAAAATCTTGTAGCCATGCTCACACAACTTTCTCAAGCTATGAATCATGGAGGACTTCCAAACGAGCAAAGGAAGGAGCAACATTCTGTTGAATCCTTCATGAGGCAGCGTCCACCTTCTTTCAGCGGGTCTACTGATCCATTAGTTGCTGAACAATGGATTAGTACTACTGAAAAGATATTTTCAGTTCTTCAATGTTCTGAACATGATAAAGTCATCCTAGCAGTGTATCATTTGGAAGGAGATGCTGATCAATGGTGGAATCTTATTAAGAATATGAGGCAAAGGGATGAAATTGAGTCTATGGAATGGGACGAGTTCAAGAACGTATTTTTCAATAAGTACTTCCCTCGTATTCTCCGAACAAAGATAGAGAAAGAGTTTCTTGAACTGAAGCAAAGGGATGATGAATCTGTTGGTACCTATGAAGCAAATTTTACAAGACTTGCAAGGTACGCTTCTGGTATTATTATCCAACCTGAGAGTAAGATCGATCGATTCTTTAGTGGCTTAAAACCAAGTCTTCGAAGGGCGTTAGACATAAGGGACTTCAATAGCTACGAGGAAATCGTTCGATGTGCTCCCAAGTCGAGATGGAGATTGGAGTAACCCATCAGTCACATGGGTTTGATAAGAAGAGGAAGATGGAATTCAAAGGAAAATCTAAAGAGCACACTGAAAAGAAGATGAGCTTTCCCTTATGCTCAAAGTGTGGAAAGAAACATGGAGGGAGTTTTCTTAAAGGGACAAGTAAATGTTTTAAATGTGGAAAGGAAGGTCATCGGGCATTTGAATGCCGCGATAATGGGAAGAATATGTCTAATGACGCAAACAAAGGAAGGGATACACAGAATGAACCTACTACACTTCAATGTTTCAAGTTCAAGGAGATGGGGCATTATGCCAATCAATGCCCAAATCCAAGGGTTGATGATGATGGTCGACGTCAACAAAATCTTAAGGATAAAGACAAAGGAAAGTCACATGAAATTTCTATCAGCGATGTGGAGTACGATAACGAAGTGGTGAAAGGTACACTTACCATCCACTCTAAAGTAGAAAATGTTTTATTTGATTCTGGATCCACCCACTATTTTATTTCTTAAAAATTTTCTAAGGGTATCACCGTATTACCTCAACAATTAGATGTTGAGTTAGCTGTGACAACACCTAATGGCACAACAATCGCATCAAAAGTTTATAATTCTTCTCCGATCGAAGTTTGTGGGAAAGTGATTCCTACAAATCTTGTGATCCTTCCTTTAGTGGAATTTGATGTGATTCTTGGCATGGATTGGCTTTCTCTACATGGAGCTCATATCAATTTCCAAAGAAGGGAAGTCACATTTCATATTCCAGACCAATCTACGATCATCTATCAATGCAAGGATGAACATAACCTTCCAGTGGAAATTTCTTCCATCTTATGGGTATTGATTCCACTAAATGAAGGTTATTTATCTCAAATGGTTGGTGAGAAACTCACGATTAAGAATATGCCCATTTTACGGGAGTTTGATGATGTCTTTCCGGAGGAATTACCGGGTCTTCCACCAAATCGTGAAGTTGAGTTTTCAATAGAACTCGTACCAGGTGCTTTGCCAATTTCAAAGACACCTTATAGAATGGCCCCAATTGAGTTGCAGGAATTGAAGAAGCAACTCCAAGAGAATCTTGATAAGGGATTCATACACCCTAGTGCGTCACCTTGGGGAGCACCTGTTCTATTTTTTAAGAAGAAAGATGGATCAATGAGACTCTGCATTGATTATCGAGAACTTAACAAGATCACTATCAAGAACAAATATCCTCTCCCACGCATTGATGACTTATTTGACCAACTACGCGGAGCTCAATACTTTTCCAAGATTGATCTTCATTCAGGGTATCATCAATTAAGGGTCAAAAGGGAGGATATACCAAAGACGGCTTTCCGTACAAGGTATGGACACTATGAATTTATAGTGATGCCATTTGGTCTTACTAATGCCCCTGCTATCTTCATGGATCTAATGAATAGAGTCTTTAGAGACTATCTTGATCAATTTGTGGTAGTATTTATAGACGATATTCTTGTCTATTGAAAGAGCAAGGAAGAGCATGAAGATCACTTGATAATTATATTGAAGACCCTGAGAAAGGAGAAGCTTTATGCCAAATTTACCAAGTGTGAATTTTGGCTTCAAAAAGTTGCATTTTTGGGTCACATAATCTCAAAAGAGGGGATATCTGTGGATCCAGCAAAAACAGAGGTTATCGAAAGATGGTCAAGACCAACAACAGTAACTGAGATCCGAAGTTTTCTTGGTTTGGCTGGATATTATCGACGTTTTGTAAAAGATTTTTCACGATTATCTAATCCACTCACCAAGTTGACTCGGAAAGGAGTTAAGTTTGTTTGGACAGAGGAATGTGAAGAGAATTTCAAGGAGTTGAAAAGAAGGTTATCTAGTGCACCTGTGCTCACACTGCCTTGTAGTAGAGAAAGGTTTGTGATCTATAGTGATGCATCCAAGAAGGGATTGGGGTGTGTTCTTAGGAAAAATGATATGGTGATAGCTTATGCCTCACGACAGTTGAAAATCCATGAGCAAAATTACCTAACACATGATTTGGAGTTGGCTGCGGTAATCTTTGCATTAAATATTTGGAGGCATTACCTTTATGGTGAAAGGTGTGATATTTATACTGACCATAAAAGTTTAAAGTATATTTTCACACAAAAGGAGTTGAATATGCGTCAAAGAAGATGGTTGGAGCTGATTAAGGATTACGACTGCTCAATCCATTACCACCCTGGGAAAGCAAACAAGGTGGCAGATGCATTAAGTCGACAAGACCATGCTAGTTTATCCATGATGAGGATCACAAAAGATCCAATATTTATGGATTTACAAAGGATGGATCTTGGAATTATAATGGAAGGGGAAAAATCTTATCTTTCTCAAATGAATGTTCAACCATCTATACATGTAAAGATTAAAGAGGCACAGAAAGAAGATGTCGAGTTACAAAAGAAGGTGAGAAATGTTCCTGAATTCAACCTTGATTGTGATGGGATAATAAAGTTCAGGAATCGGGTTTGTGTTCCTCCCATCCCCGAATTAAAGAAGGAGCTGCTGGATGAGGCTCATAGTTCATCATTCTCTATTCATCCTGGAAGCACGAAGATGTATAGGGACCTGAAGGAGTACTTCTGGTGGGATGGCATGAAAAGAGATGTTGCTGAATATGTCTCTCGATGCTTGGTTTGTCAACAAGTTAAAGCTGAGAGACAGAAGTCTAAGGGGATGTTACAACCATTACCCATACCCAAATGGAAATGGGAAAACATCACTATGGACTTTGTCACAGGACTTCCTAAAACATCCAAAGGCAATAATGCTATTTGGGTCATAGTTGATCGTCTTACAAATTCTGCACTCTTCATTGCTATTAGAGAGGATTTCTCTCTAGATCAGCTTGCCAGGATATATGTAAAGGAAGTGGTAAGATTGCATGGATTACCACTTTCTATTATATCTGATCGGGATCCGAGATTTACCTCGAAGTTCTGGCGAAGTCTTCAGCATACTCTGGATACAGAGTTGAGTTTCAGCACTGCTTATCATCCCCAGACAGATGGTCAGTCTGAAAGAACAATTCCAACCCTAGAAGATATGTTGAGAGCTTGCTCTATGGATTTCAAAGGAGGTTGGGATCAACACATACCTTTGGTGGAATTTTCTT
The DNA here is from genome assembly GCA_963277665.1 of Viscum album. Classification (NCBI taxonomy): domain Eukaryota; kingdom Viridiplantae; phylum Streptophyta; class Magnoliopsida; order Santalales; family Viscaceae; genus Viscum; species Viscum album. Next base: position 685,233,444 of record OY728129.1, on the reverse strand, counting down.
ATAATAATAGCTTTCACTCCAGTATTCAGATGGCTCCTTATGAAGCTCTCTATGGAAAGAAATGCAGGACTCCAACTTGCTGGGATGAAGTTGGGGAAAGAAAGCTATTAGGACCTAATCTCGTTGATGAAATGGTAGAAAAGGTCAGATCTATTCAACAACACATAAGAGCAGCTCAGAGTCGACAGAAAAGTTATGCCGACAACCGAAGAAAAGACCTAGAGTTTGAAGTGGGTGATAAAGTGTTCTTACGAATATCTCCCTGGAAGAGGGTTATGAGATTTGGAAAGAAGGGGAAGTTGAGCCCTAGATATACCGGTCCTTTCGAAATACTGGATCGTGTTGGGAAGGTAGCTTACCGATTGGCGCTTCCACCGAATCTCTCTCAAGTTCACGATGTGTTACATGTATCTCTCCTGAGAAAGTACATACCAGATCCTTCACATGTACTTAGCTCAGAAGTTGTACCGCTGGAGCAAGATCTTTCTTATGAAGAACAACCGATAGAGATTCTGGATCGTAGCGAAAAAGTCCTACGAAACAAGACCACTCACTTGGTGAAAGTTTTATGGAGGAACCACCAATTAGAAGAAGCTACTTGGGAGCTTGAGGATATGATGAGGGAGAGGTATCCTCATCTGTTTGTTACAAAGTGATGAATTTTGAGGGCGAAATTATTTTAAGGGGGGTAGAATGTAACACCCGAGATTTTTATGAGTAATATTTTGTTTTTATATATCATAAAAGTAATCTTTCACTACACACTTTCTTGGCTTACTTTACACGCAATCAAGACCTTCCTCGATAGCTTGCGTCGTACGCAATACCGAGTTTCACTAAACAACGATATGCTATTAAAATATTATTAAAACTAGCCGTTATGAATAGTAATAACCACTTTTTGAAATTTTATAAATTTTATTTTTCAAAATGGACTTCATTTTTGGATTCGGAATACCGAAATTAGCCTAGGGTGAAATTTTGGTATTTTTCTGAAAACTTTCAATTTTTGATGAATAGTGAAACCACTAAGTGGTAGGTTAAAAACTGAATTTTGAATAAAACTTAATTTTACCGCTTCTGTGAATGGAATTTCAAAAATCCGACAGACACAGTTGATATCAGTAAGTAAAATGTGGTTCAATGAGATAAAAATAATTTTTTGGTGAATAGTAACTTTTTATTTTTTTTACCGCGGTTAATAGTAAATAGGGTAACTAAGGGTAAATATGATATTACTATTACCCTAACACATGTCCTAATTCTATTGGATAAGTTTAATTCGACCAAAAACAAACTTAGGAATAAAATATGACCATTTAGGCCCACTTGGGTTAGATTAGGACATTTATTATTAATTTATTTAAAGAAGGGTTAAAATAGTTAAAATCAAAGTTTAATAATTAAATCATTTTTAATATGGGGTTATACATAAGATAAATTCGACTATAAATATTCATTAGAAAGATAAAAAGATTTCCTACATAATGGTATTTTATTTGTAATTTTTAGACATTAAATAATTTAATTTATTTATGACACAATGATGATGCAGTAATTATCTTATTAATGAAATATTGACATAATTGATGTTATAAACACCAAAATAAATGTAATTTGAGACTTTTTATGAATTCCACTAATTTTATAGGTTACTATGATATATTAGTGTTGATTTAATCAACTTGGTTCGAACATATAATGTTGGATCTGAATCTACGGATTATACACAAGAGGGGGTGAATTGTGTCTTTTTCAAATTATTACAATCTCTTCAATTTAGACAAATTCTGTTCACTATGCTTTTGCACGATTAAATATGCAGCGGAAAAAGTAAAAGCATGAACACACGGATGTATAGTGGTTCGGGGAACAGAAGACCCCTAGTCCACTCCACCAACGCTCAAATCCACGAGCTTGGCGATTTTCACTATCTGGTCCTCGTTTCCACAGACCCGTCCACAACTGAGTACAGGCAGTTGACACCTTTACAAGATTCAGGCAAACACAGCCTTCCTGGTTCAAACACGAACCCACACAGCTTAGAACGAGAAGCTGATTACTCAAAAATAAAAGAGTTTCGATAAAGAAACACTTCTCCAGTTGTTCTTCACAATTGCAACAGAATGCAATTGACAGTAGATGGATCGTCGTCTTCAGAAAATAAAGATCTGTAATCAAAACAGTTCTGAGTCGATCCAGTTGCAATAGATATTACCAGAAACTTCACAACTTCAGCAGCAGTAGATTCACAACAGATAGTCGATGTAGAACACGTGAATCTGCTATCAAGATCTTCCTTCGGTAATAAAGGTCTTACACTTCTTCTCGATCACCAGAAAAGAACGCTTTCACACAGTCTCTGTTTTCTTGCTCGTCAAAAGATCAATCTCTTTTTACACACTTTCCTGTGCATATATATATCTATATCTGAAGTTTCCAAGATAGAACATATATTCAAATATGAGAAAATCTTTCGCATAAATAGATCCATGAAAATCTCCTTTAGATTCGCGATTTTAAATGAAATAACAGAGCCGTTGTAACTCCCCTGAAGAATCGGCATAAAAAGCTCCGTTTAAATCAATCATTAAACCGTTGTAAATCGTCTCTGATTTAGTCAAAGTCATATTTAAGAATCAGCTCGAAATCCGCCTAATAATCCGCTTGATTGACTAATTAAAAAGGAAATATCATCTGTCAAAAATATCCCGACGCCAAACGTAGGGTTGATGACGTGGCTCCAAACGTAGGGTTCACAAACGTAAGGTTCATAACGTAGGGTTGAACATACATACTTTCTCTTCAGCATTCAAACGTAGGGTTGATCATCCATACTTTTTCTTGCTTCAACTCTCCAAAGAACGTACGGTTGATTATAAAAGTAAGGTTGATGATCCATACTTTTGAGAAACAAACTCAACACTGAAAACTAACGTACAGTTTCTCTTCCATACTTGTCCAACAACAAAAACGTAAGGTTCCTTCCAAACGTAATGTTCTTCTTCCATACTTTTCAACAACGTAAGGTTCATTAATCATACGTTTCAAAATAACATAAAAAGTAAACTTTTCATCCATACGTTACGTTCATCAACGTAGGGTATAAACAGTGATTCCAGTACGCGCTAAAATTGATCTCGCGCTACAGTGATTCCAGAACGCGCTAAAATTGATCTCGCGCTACAGTGATTCCAGAACGCGCTAAAATTGATCTCGGAATAAATGAAGTATAAAATCTCGTTATATAAAATAAATTCCTGCAAAATACTCAACGAAATAATTAGTAAATAATTAAGGGTATTTGTGAGCATCAAAATCATCATAAAGAGACAGAGTATTATTTAAAATAATCTCCCCCTTTAAAAAACATTATTTTGATTTGTTTAAATACATTGCTCAACAATCTCCCCCTTTTTGATGATCACAAAACCCATAAAATAATAGAACTAATTTAATTGCAGTCTTTATTAAAAAAAAAATTAGTTTTATAAAATTTTAGAATTTTGAAAGGATTAAAACAATATTTAACTATAAAATTTCTCCCCCATAATTCTGCCATAAAAATAAATTTTCAAATAGATAAAAGATAAATGTCGTATATATCCAAATGCTCCCATATATTCAAATTTCTTCATAGGAAACGAATGAATTTAAATGTTGTGTTTATCCAAATTCTCCCCCTTTTTGTGATATCAAAAAGAATGAAAAATTACGGATTTGAACACATTCAATATTGCACTGAACTATAAGTAAATTCTATAATTAACTGTGTATGAATAAGTGAATTTCTTATACTGGCTAACTTAATCATAAATCAATAAATAACAAAACAAAAAGATAAGAAAAGAATTTTCATTCACAGGCTATTGTATAAAAACGACAGTGATATACAGAGGAATCAAGGTTTAGGGATAAGACAGGGAAAAAAGGTGTCTATCTCCTTTGGATTGCGGTCTTGATCTCTGTAAACTGGTCTCGAAGCCTCTTCATCATCCCATCTCCTAACTTGATGATAAGATCTCTGTTCTCCTGAGTCATATGAATATCTTCAATCAAATTAACTCTGAAAAACTCATGCATTCTTTCTTCTTTTTCAACAAAAAGAGCCAGCTTTTCTGATAACTGATTCAAAAGAATCCTAATCGGTTGCTCTCCAGATGTCAACTGATCTACCAAAAATTTCTGATTATCTAGCAAAACTGACAAAGGGGCACTATTGCACTGAAGATCGTGTAATCTGTCACTCATATTGCTCAGTGCTCCAGTAATTGCTTGAAATCTTCGAATCAAATCAGGTGAAGAACCTGATCCACTCACAACACTATTTGCAACAGATTCAAATTTATTCTCCATGTAAATCTTCATCTCAGACAAATCATCTTTTGTTACCATCTCTGATTTCAACTGATCAACAGCATGCAACATATCAGTCTTAAACAAATCTACTTCCTGTCTTGAAACAGTAGATTCTTTCAGCTTCTGAAACTTCAACTGCTCTAAGTTCAGAGAATTTCTGAGACTAACATTCTCAGATTCTAACTGAGAAATACGCTTGCATAACTCAACAACTTCTTCTTTTCTCGAATCAGGGGCACCCTGTGCTTGATTCTCATGTCCAGAATCAGATTGACGAAGCAGGACAAGGGGTAAAGAATCTGCATCTGACTGTTCTTTGTCCTGACAAGGTTGATCCACTGAACTTTCCTTTGAAGCCTGAAACTCTTCCACTGAAAAATCTTCCTGAAGTACCTCTGTATTAACTTCAGAAGTATGTTCATCACGAACAGTAGTCTCTCTGACTTCTACTGAATGATCAAGAACAATATTTTCATGAACTTCTTGAGGTCGGGCCACTTCTTCACCAGGCACTGCCTCCATAAGTTGTTCTTGTGGAATTGCTTCTTCAACAGCCACAACAGCAGTTTGAGGTTCTAGCTGAATTTCCGGTTGAGCTACTGGTTCCTCTATCGGTGCAGTCCTCTCCACAACAGCTTCTCTCACAAATGAATAAGAAATTACCGGTTCAGAAGATTTCAAGACAGGAGAGATAATTTCTTCATCAATTGACCTCTTCCTTCTAGATTGAAGTCCTTCTTTACTTCTTTCTTCCTCAACTTCCTCCATCTCAAGGCGAATTCTTCTTGCCACTGTACTAACTCTTGATTCTGCTTGTCCCTCCTTGGACTTAGCCGGTTGAGCCTGAGCACTCTCCGAGTCTTCCTCAGCTCCAACAGGTAAGAGTTTTCCTTTAATTGTGCTCCAGAAATATCCCACTTTCCTCAAAGTTCCAGCATTAAAAACATTACTGTGGTGACATTTCACCCCAGCACTTACCAGTCTGATCATTCCCCTTTTATATAAAAACAAAGAAATGAACCTTCCATATGGGAAAAAGGTCATTCTTGCTTCACTCTGACAGCAGTATCTCAGATATCTTATCATAAATCGAGGAAAATTAAACATAATATCACTCATCAGAAGATACATTATATACATGTCAGGGTATAGAATTTTCTCCATTTCAGCCATCCTTGGTGCTAAACCAGTCTGAACAAACTTTACTAAGATTTTCTGATCGGGCTCCAAATCTTTAATAAACATCTTCTTTATCACTTTTGTTCCAAACAGAAAAGACATAATGTCTTCAGACTTATGTACAGAATTTCCAATATTCCGTAAATCAAAATGAAAAACTCCTTCATGAGGGCAGTTAAGAATTTGACTTATCTCTACAGATGATATGGAAAAGTCCTTATCCCCTATTTGAGCCAATAAACTATCCTCCGTATCCCCAAGGCTAAACTGAACAGTTCTAAAGAAATGTCTCATTTCTGCCTCATATAGAAACTCAGAGTTTTCACTATTAAAAGCTTGCTCAAGGCCTTGAAACGACAACGCTTGCTTCAACAGCAAATTAGTTTCAAACAGCCATTCTAAATCGATGACTTTACCTTGCAGTATTTTCTGACCAACTACTTTAGATTTCTTTGCAGCACTGCTCTCAGCTTCATCTGGACGCTTAGTCTTTGCCATTTCAACAACGATTTCTGAAGGTTCGTAAGTTTAGGGTTTGAAGATTCAGAAAAGGGTTTTGGAGCAGATGTGCGGTTTTAGGTTTTCGAAAGGGTTTCCGAAAAAGGTGAAAACAGTTTAGAAGGTGAAACGGTTCTGACAGCCTTGATTCCCGTGTAATCACTAATCATTACTTTTATTTAAAAAAAATAACTTATAGCGAGAAACAGAAATTAAATAGAATTCGAAAACAGAATAAGATTAAAAAGAAACTATTTAAAATTAAATAAACCTAACTCCCCCTTAATAAATTCAAACCTTGCCGTGGGAAGTGGTTTAGTAAAAATATCTGCTAATTGATTTTCTGTATTTACAAATTCTAAAAATATATCCTTTTTTAACACATGATCTCTTAAAAAGTGATGTCTTATATCAATGTGCTTAGTTCTAGAATGACTAATAGGATTTTTTGAAATATTAATTGCACTAGTATTATCACATAAAATAGGTGTATTATTGAAATTTAATCCAAAGTCCATAAGAGTGTTTTTCATCCACAACACCTGTGCACAGCAACTACCTGCAGACACATATTCTGCCTCGGCTGTTGACAGGGCAACTGAGTGTTGTTTCTTACTAGACCATGATACTAAAGACTTTCCTAAAAAGTGACATGTTCCTGAAGTACTCTTCCTATCTAATCTACAGCTTCCAAAGTCTGCATCTGAATATGAAATTAAATTAAAATCAGAGGTTTTTGGATAAAGCAGAGATTGATAAATAGTACCTTTTAAATATCTAAAAATTCTTTTAACAGCAGTTAAATGGGATTCTTTGGGATTTGATTGAAATCGAGCACAAAGACATACTGAATACATTATATCTGGTCTACTAGCAGTAAGATATAATAAACTACCAATCATACCTCTATATAACTTGTTGTCCACTGATTTTCCAGTTTCATCCAAATCAAGTTTTATATTAGTACACATAGGAGTTGTAAATGTCTTGCTGTTTTCAAGTCCAAATTTCTTAAGTAAATCAGTAATGTATTTGCATTGATTTAAAATATTTCCAAAATCTTTTTGAAATATTTGAAGACCCAAAAAGAAATTTAATTCTCCCATCATACTCATTTCAAATTCTTTTTGCATTAATTCTGAAAATTCATGACAAAGAATTTTATTGGTTGATCCAAAAATTACATCATCAACATAAATTTGAACCAACAAAACATTATTTTTCACAGTTTTCTTAAAGAGTGTTGGATCTGCTAGTCCAACAGTAAAATCATTTTTCAAAAGAAAAGAACTTAGTCTTTCATACCAAGCTCTAGGTGCTTGTTTAAGGCCATAAAGAGCTTTAGTAAGTTTGAAAACAGAATCTGGTTTTTGAGAATTTTCAAAACCAGGAGGTTGCTCAACATAAACTTCCTCCATTAAATAACCATTTAAAAAGGCAGATTTAACATCCATCTGAAATAATTTAAAATTCATATAAGATGCATAGGCTAAAAGGATTCTAATAGCTTCTAACCTGGCTACAGGTGCAAAGGTCTCATCATAATCTATTCCTTCTTCTTGATTGTATCCTTTAGCTACTAATCTTGCTTTATTTCTAGTTATTATCCCTTGATCATCCTGTTTATTCCTAAAGACCCATTTAGTTCCTATTACTGGATAATCATGTGGTCTTTCAACTAATTCCCAAACCTTATTTCTCTTGAACTGGTTCAATTCATCCTGCATTGCTATTACCCAGCTCTCATCATCTAAGGCTTCTTCTATGGTCTTAGGTTCTTGTTGGGATAGGAAAGCAGAGAATTCAACTATGTTTCCAAAGTTTCTTCTAGTTTGAATACCAGTCTCTAAGTCACCTATCACAGATTCTAAAGGGTGATTCTTTAAGGTTCTAGACTGTCTAGGCATTATATTCAAAGGCTCTTCAGTATCATGTTCTTCTGAACTGGACTGAATTTCTTTTATATCATTTTCAAAATCATTCTTTAAATTCTCAGGTCTCATGTTTTCATTAGAATCAGGTTCATCTATTTGTTCTATCCTTTTCTCAAAAGGATCAGATTCATCAAATTTCACATGAACTGATTCTTCAACAATCCTTGACTTTTTATTATAGACTCTATAAGCTTTGGAGGTTGCTGAATATCCTAAGAAAATACCTTTATCAGATTTTGGATCAAATTTACCAAGATTATCTTTGGTATTCAAGATGTAAACCTTGCATCCAAAAACTTTAAAGTAATTTACTTTAGGTTTTCTGTTATTCCATAGTTCATAGGGTGTCTTTTTCAAAATAGGTCTTATTAAAATTCTATTCATTATATAACAAGCTGTATTAACAGCTTCTGCCCAGAAATATATAGGTAGGCTATATTCATTTAACATAGTTCTAGCCATTTCTTGAATAGTTCTATTTCTTCTTTCTACAATCCCATTCTGTTGAGGTGTTCTTGGAGCAGAGAAGGTGTGTTTAATACCCATGTTTGAGCAAAAGGAATTAAATTCCTGGTTCTCAAATTCTCCACCATGATCACTTCTCAATGAGATTATATTAAAACCTTTTTCATTTTGAATAGATTTACAAAAACCTTCGAATAAACTAAAAGCTTCACTTTTAAATTTCAAAAAGAAAATCCAAGTAAATCTAGAGTAATCATCAACTAATACATAAACATATAATTTACCAGCTAAACTTGCTACTCTTGAAGGTCCAAACAAATCCATATGGATAAGTTCTAGAGGTTTAGTTGTAGCAACTTTATTAACAGATTTGAATGATGATTTGTGTTGCTTGCCAAGCTGACATGCATCACAGAATCTGTCATTTTCAAATTTGAGACTAGGCAAATCAGAAACTAAATGTTTCTTAGATAATTTATGTAAAGCATATATATTGCAATGACCAAGTCTTCTATGCCAGATCCAGGATTCACTTATATTAGCAGTTAAGCAGTTTACTTGTTGTTTACACAAGGAATACAAATCCAAAGTATAAACATTATCAGTTCTGGGTGCTCTAAACTTAAACAGTTTATCTTTAGAAACAGTACAACTATTGTTAGTAAAATCAACAGTGTATCCATCATCACAGAGTTGAGATATACTTATCAGATTGTGTTTTAACCCTTGTACATAAAGTACTTTGTTGATTGAGACTGTCTCTGGATCTCCAACTGTTCCAATACCAATAATCTTTCCTTTGGCATTGTCACCAAAGGTGACAAGTCCTCCTTCCTTTCGAGTAAGAGAAGAGAAATTAGCTGAAGTTCCACTCATGTGTCTTGAGCAGCCACTGTCCATATACCATATTTCTTTCTTTCTTTGGTGACCTGCTACCTGCAAAGACATTCAAACAAATTGTTTTGGTACCCATATTTTGTTGGGTCCAGGAGTGTTAGCAAGCAGTGATCTGGGTATCCAGATTTGCTTTGTTTTCTTAAAATTGATTGAATCATATAAATCGTTGGAAATATAAGCTTTCTTAATTCCACATATCTGAGGTTGTCTTAGAAAACAGTTTTTAGCTATATGACCTCTTGTTCCACAGAAGTTACAAATAACCTGTTTAGAGCTAGGAACAAAATAATTTTTGTATAACTTAGGTTTTTCTCCTTTACTTCAAATTCCAAACCTTTCCTTTTTAATTACAGTTTTTCCAAGTATCTCATTTAAGGTGTTTTCTCCTTTTGTAAAAACTAATGCAGCCGTTTTATAAGATTCTACTTCATCCTGTAGAGTTTTTATTTTTGATTCAAAATTAATTTTATTTGAGTCAGCAGAATTGTATTTGTCAATTAATTCCTCATGTTGTTTTAGCAAAGTATTTCTCTCATCTGAAATAGCTTTGTACAAGTTCTTTATAGATTTATATTTATTAAATAATGAGTCATACCTTTCTTCAAGCATATTGCAGTAAGCTGCAAGTTTTCTATTTGAAAGGCTTGTTTCAGAGTTTGATTCATTATTTGAGTCAGAGGAATAGTATGAGTGTACCTCATCAGTTTCAGCCATGAAACACATATTTGCTTTTAAATTAGCTTCCTCCTTCTCTGAGCATGATTCAGAATAATTACTTGAGTCTTCAGAAACACTCCAAGTAGCTTTCATAGCTTTCTTGTCTTTCTGCTCATAATCATCTCTTTTGAAGAATTTCTTCTTCTTTGCATCTTTCAATTTTGGGCAATCCGGTCTGATATGTCCCATCTTTTTGCATTCATAACATCTCACTTCCTTGCTATCCTTTTTAAAGGATTTCTTGAAGTCTTTCTTCTTACTATAGAACTTTCTGAATTTTCTGGCTAGCTGTGCCAGTTCTTCATCCGAATTTGAAGAATCAGAGCTTTCTGATTTAGCACTCACTTCTCTGTTCTTCATCTTTCTATCCTTTTGTTGAGAAGTCACTTTCAAAGCAGTATTTTCCCTTTTTATGTAGACTTTATGCTCATTTACCTCATCTTGCATTTCAGCTTCGTACATCATCAGTGTACCAATCAGTTCTCTCATAGTTAGATCTTTAACAGAAGTTGATTGTCTGATTGCTGCAGAGATTCCATTCCATCGAGTAGGAAGTACTCTCAGTACCTTCAACGCTTGATCAGCTTGCTTGATTGGTTCTCCTAGAGCTGTTATATTATTGACAATTTCTGTCAATCTTCCATTCATCTGAGTGATGCTCTCTCCTTCAATCATTCTGAAAGTATCGAATTTTAACTTAGCAGTTGCATATCTCATCTGTCTTACATTATCTGTTCCTTCATAAGCAACAGCTATAGTTTGCCACATTTCATATGCAGTCGGGCATTGAGATACTCTGTTAAATTCGTCTGGTCCTAGACCACAGATGATTGCATTCATAGCTTTTGAATTTATGTCATACTCAGCTTCTGTAGCAGCACTCCATGTATCGGGATTTTCAGGAATTTCATAGGGAGTCAGAATCTTTGAATAGACTCTGTAACCAAGATTTTTCAGGTAAATAATCATACGTGATTTCCAGCAGCCATAATTATCTCCATTAAAGTAAGGTGCTCTGACCATTGACATTCCCTCTCTCATATCAGCCATGATACACTATGTATAATCTTTAAATACTTCTAGGCTTGATAAGACTTTAGAAATAAGAAGCTCCTCCTCTGATACCAATTGTTGGATCTGAATCTACGGATTATACACAAGAGGGGGGTGAATTGTGTCTTTTTCAAATTATTACAATCTCTTCAATTTAGACAAATTCTGTTCACTATGCTTTTGCACGATTAAATATGCAGCGGAAAAAGTAAAAGCATGAACACACGGATGTATAGTGGTTCGGGGAACAGAAGGCCCCTAGTCCACTCCACCAACGCTCAAATCCACGAGCTTGGCGATTTTCACTATCTGGTCCTCGTTTCCACAGACCCGTCCACAACTGAGTACAGGCAGTTGACACCTTTACAAGATTCAGGCAAACACAGCCTTCCTTGTTCAAACACGAACCCACACAGCTTAGAACGAGAAGCTGATTACTCAAAAATAAAAGAGTTTCGATAAAGAAACACTTCTCCAGTTGTTCTTCACAATTGCAACAGAATGCAATTGACAGTAGATGGATCGTCGTCTTCAGAAAATAAAGATCTGTAATCAAAACAGTTCTGAGTCGATCCAGTTGCAATAGATATTACCAGAAACTTCACAACTTCAGCAGCAGTAGATTCACAACAGATAGTCGATGTAGAACACGTGAATCTGCTATCAAGATCTTCCTTCGGTAATAAAGGTCTTACACTTCTTCTCGATCACCAGAAAAGAACGCTTTCACACAGTCTCTGTTTTCTTGCTCGTCAAAAGATCAATCTATTTTTACACACTTTCCTGTGCATATATATATCTATATCTGAAGTTTCCAAGATAGAACATATATTCAAATATGAGAAAATCTTTCGCATAAATAGATCCATGAAAATCTCCTTTAGATTCGCGATTTTAAATGAAATAACAGAGCCGTTGTAACTCCCCTGAAGAATCGGCATAAAAAGCTCCGTTTAAATCAATCATTAAACCGTTGTAAATCGTCTCTGATTTAGTCAAAGTCGTATTTAAGAATCAGCTCGAAATCCGCCTAATAATCCGCTTGATTGACTAATTAAAAAGGAAATATCATCTGTCAAAAATATCCCGACGCCAAACGTAGGGTTGATGACGTGGCTCCAAACGTAGGGTTCACAAACGTAAGGTTCATAACGTAGGGTTGAACATACATACTTTCTCTTCAGCATTCAAACGTAGGGTTGATCATCCATACTTTTTCTTGCTTCAACTCTCCAAAGAACGTACGGTTGATTATAAAAGTAAGGTTGATGATCCATACTTTTGAGAAACAAACTCAACACTGAAAACTAACGTACAGTTTCTCTTCCATACTTGTCCAACAACAAAAACGTAAGGTTCCTTCCAAACGTAATGTTCTTCTTCCATACTTTTCAACAACGTAAGGTTCATTAATCATACGTTTCAAAATAACATAAAAAGTAAACTTTTCATCCATACGTTACGTTCATCAACGTAGGGTATAAACAGTGATTCCAGTACGCGCTAAAATTGATCTCGCGCTACAGTGATTCCAGAACGCGCTAAAATTGATCTCGCGCTACAGTGATTCCAGAACGCGCTAAAATTGATCTCGGAATAAATGAAGTATAAAATCTCGTTATATAAAATAAATTCCTGCAAAATACTCAACGAAATAATTAGTAAATAATTAAGGGTATTTGTGAGCATCAAAATCATCATAAAGAGACAGAGTATTATTTAAAATAATCTCCCCCTTTAAAAAACATTATTTTGATTTGTTTAAATACATTGCTCAACATATAATTCTGTTATGGCTTTCACAAAAATCATATATCAAATAGTGTCAAAATTGACACAAAATAGTTTTTTAATCAAATATTATATTATTAATTGTTATTTTATTCCTAAAAATCTAAGGTTCGGCCAAATGACTTAGATAAGGATATATATATTAATAATAAACAATTTGGGGTTCGTTTGGCATGTTATAGTAAGTGTATTAACTATATAGTGAAAGAAAACAAAAAGACACGGTAAAAGTTAAATTATTTAACTTAGAGTTAAATCTAATTGATAAGGTTAAAATAATACACTAAACTTGTCTAAATCATATTTGTTGATAGTATTTCGACCCATCCCCACTTTAGCTTCTAAATAAGACCCTTTGGAACCATTATAAACCGATTTTGACTTTAATATAAAATAATATTTTGAGATATTCCTAAGGTGCCCCTCTCCTCCCTTATAAAAGGGCACCTCCTCCCCCTCCTCCTCACACCAATTTGAGCACTCAAGCTCGGCCAACCCCTGCCATTTTCTCCTATAAACTTCCCTAGAATAATCCTAGAGGTCCTGGTCTTCTTCAAAGACCAATCTTAGTTCCCTAAGTGGAGGATTCAAAAAGGCATTCCAAAGAAGAGGTAATATCCATTACCGATCTTTTCAATTTCTTTCTTCTTCAACTTATTCTTCTTTAGTTGTTTCATGATAAAGTAATAACATCAGTATTACTTACATACTGATATGTTATTATAAATATGAAACAACCCTAATTCACCTTCTATCCATCCTACGAAAAAATGAAATCACCGCGCGTGCGTACGTACGGAATACCGTCTCCACGCCGTGGTGTAATCTATTTTCCACCATCACCTTACAAGGATGGGTATAATGGTGTAATGAGTAACTATTTATTATTATTATAAAGTAATATTGATACTGAAATAATATATATATACTCCAATACATTTCCACGATCATAGGAATGATATCATCACTCGTGCGTACGTACGGAATACCGTCTCCACGATGTGATGCGACTCGTTCTACATGATCATCATTACATAGTAATTATATAAATGAATTGAATGAATAAATATGATATATGTTACACTAATACCATTCTGGATATAAGGTATCTATAACCTTAAAAGAAGAATAAGAATTTATTCGGCAAAACACGCATAAGAACAAAAGGCAATAAGGACCCGAGTAACAAGTAACAATGAAATATTACTGACAAGAAGCTAAGAATATGACCATATATGATATCATATCAATATGTATGATTATGGAATAAGTCAATAACATTATTTAAACCATTATACAGGAGCTTCGGACACGTACAAAGCAAATCGGACCTAAGGTAAGGGAAATATCACAATCTCATTTTTATCCGAGATTGTTTATACTTTGGCATTTACTGGGGTGTATTTTATCATCCACATCCATGTTTCCTCAATATGTAATATTTATATCCTTATACAATAGTTTATATTCAATTTTAACCTTTGGTAAATTTTTAGTAAAGGATATGAAAGGAATCTTTTGTCGTTTTTCGTACGAGGTACTTTTTTGACTTTTCCATCAAAAATTACGAGAAGAATGTTTATTTTAACTTATACGGCATGAATGGATTTTTAAAACATTATTTCCAAGAAGCTTCCTTTACAAGTTTTCAAGTTTATTTTTAATTATCTTCTTTTATTTTAAAGTCGTATGACATGTTATGAAAGGAAAAATGTTTTTGAAGTAGAAAGGATATTTTCCTCAAGAATGGAGTTCAAGTATTTTATCAAAATTATTTTCCATCTAAGATAATAAAAGGGTTCTGTTTTTATCCCTATTATTACATGGATTTGATTATGTTGTGATGGAAATATTTTTATGAATTCCTTTATCATATATGAATTGTTTTATGATGTCATGTTGTTTAAGAATTCCATTTCTATTACATGGGTTACGCTATGATGTATGGTTTATGATTATGTGGCACACATAAGAAAGGATTCATTATAAGATGGGTGGGACTTATATATCCCTCCAATGCATTGGGTAAAGATTTTATATCTCATGGGATAGACATGGTTGGAACAGTAGGTTATACCAGTTCAGTGAAACAGGACTGGAACGAGGGTGACTCAGTTCAGAAAGGGACTCTGTCCACTAAGATAGTATTGGCAATGAGTCATGACTAACAAGAAATGATGTTCCATGATTATGTTTGCATGCCACAAAGTTTCAAGTTTCATGTTATAATTATGGGGATCTCATTTTCACTTCTATGATTTATTCCATGTTAAGATATTATGATCTCTTTTGCAGGTTATGATTTTCAAAAAGATATGATATGATTTTTATTTCCTTTATTTGCCCTTGCTGAGCATTTGAGCTCACCCTTTTATGTTTTCTTTTCCCCAGGTCAGGAAGATGGATATTAAGTAGAATATGCTAAAAGGGACCCTAGATATGATGAAATAAATGGGAGACACTGTAGAAGATTTATGAACCAGTTGTTTATGTTTCCCAGTTTCTAAAGACACTATACCTATACGGTCCTTTGTGGTTTTGTCATATGTTGTAATAAGGGTGCTTCAATTTTGAAGTATTAACAATGTATGTAAAGTATGGGTCGTTATATTCCCGATTGTAGTTTAATAATTATTTAAGGATAGCTGATTTCATTTATTTTGAAACTAGTTATTTGAGAGAATATATTGTGGAAGAAATAATATATATTTATTAGCGAGTAATGCTGTTACATTTATTTAAGAAATAAATATCCATTACTCAAGGTCTAATAAATATGGTGGAGAAAAATAAATAAAACTAAGAAATAAAAGTACACGCCATGTATATTTATATAAACACGCCGTGTAGTTTTTTTTTCGGGATTGATGAGAAAATATTGTTTATTTAATTAAATGATATTAAATGTAATATGTTGGAAGCATGTCAAGTAATAATGATGGTCAACTGTCATTATTAAGACATGGGGTATTGCTAAGAATTAAATGAAATAATTAAATGCTTATGAGCAATTAATTTATTTTATTATTCTAGGTATTATAAATCCTAATTACATTATTCTCAAGGGGTTAGCCATTTTTGGGTGTGCACAACGGATTGGAAATACTCTCAAGCCAAGAGAGAATTCCCTTTCCACCAATAACGATTTCAAGTTACGAAAGCAAGATCCTCCACCAGATCAAGGCGATCGAAGACGGACATCGCAAGTGAAGGATCTTCCGCGCTAGCACCCAGAGTTCCCTTCGGCGATATCCAGAGATACGTGGCACACGTGTGGATCACCGCTAGAGGAATCCTACACTTGGATTCTCCGACGCAATGATGGATCACAAGATCGTGACTAGAGACATCAACGAAGAAAGAATTCCATCAAGGTAATTCTTATGAATTAATTAAATTAATTATAACCAACATATGAAGATCCTATCTCAAGGGTTTCAGGACTCTTCTTTTCTTTTCATTCTTCATTCTATTTCGAAGATTCGGAATTTTATATCATGACGGATCTCGGATTGAACGTTGTTTAATGCTAAAATTAAAATTGGGAAAACCCACCAACGCACTTCCGCTGCGCCCGGAACCTTCAAGTGGCATCAGAGCAGTCATATCGTTGATTATAATTATTTAGTTTTTCATTGGTCATTTAGGCATTTAATAATTTAGTTATTCATGTTTAATCGTTCTAGAAATTTGATCATCGAGATTCGTTCCACCACCCTCGTTTCTCGTTCACCTCACAGAAATGAATTTTTCTTTTAATTTTGATTAAAATAAAATAGAGGAACTCATCCGGAGGAGCCAAACGTTTCTGTCCGTACAACACCAGAATACACGGCATGTATTCGGAAGTACATGTTGTGTAGTATAGGTTCAATTCATTGACCGATCCGCCAAATCGGGCTGTGTATTGAGGTCATTTATGACATCTTGTGTTGACCAGAAACATGTGGCACACTGTTTCCGGATTACACGCCGTGTGGTCCAACTGAACACGACGTGTAGTCCCTTCAGGTTCAGGTTGGGCCGTGTACCCCGTACACGGCTTGCCCAGTTGGAAACCGTGTAACGCGGAAACTACATGGCGTGTGTCCAAAAGAACACGTCGTGTACTCTGAAAATTTCTGAAGTACATTTACATGCGATTTCCCTGGGCATGTACTTCAGATGGATGGTGAAAAAAGTACACGTCGTGTAGTCAGAACTACACACCCTGTACTCACCCAAATTATGCAGATTTATTAAAATTTAATTATTATATTATACAAACCCTTGAGACGTGTACCATAGTGCAGGAGTAAAGCTGAGGCACAACACGTGATATGTGTTTTATATATGTGTGTTTAATTTAACATCTGCGTAATGAAAGAGAACTCACCGGGTTGCCTCCAAGGTACAAGTTACGTACAAGGATAATTTTAAATGAATTTATTTGTTTAGAATTATGATGGATGAGAATCTCAAGGATTTTCAGAAAAAGGTCTAAGATAAAAGGATTGATTAATTAAAGATAATTAATTACTTCGAGCGTGATTTATCTTAAACAAGAATGATTAAAGAATTCAATGCTAGTTTTATTTATGCGTAAATATCATTGCATGTGTGGATGATCATGAGATAGACCGAGACCTTTGTATATGAATGGTTTCTTTTTAATTTATTTATTTAAATTAAATTTATTGGCCTACAAGCCATCTCCTCATTAATATGTAGGGCATGCGTGCCCAAGGATTATTTTATGTAAAAACCCCCTTTTTACCCCTCACTTGCATGTGAGATAAATGCCTATGTAATGGATGGAGCTCCCAAGCTAGTGGAGGCGGCTCAAGTCAGGAGCCGAGATGAAACCAATCCAAGGAGATACAAAAGTGGACAGGTGGAAAGCTGTAAACACAAACCCACAAGGTTCAAGGTGTTTCTCCCCAAGGTCTTGGGTTAGTTTATCAACCACTAGATAAACTAACCAATATAACAAGCTCATGACCATACCATTTATTTTATTTCTGTCAGTTGCATGGTTTATTTATTGTTGGTGTGTATCCACGATCACACAATTAATGAATTAAACGAGCATGAAAGATGGAACTAAAATAAAACCGGATTATACGTAAATATTATCTTAGACTTGGTTAATCACTTAAGTATATCTCACATAATATTAAAAAGTATGTAATCAAAGATAAAAAAATGGCAATTTACGTATAAAGATAAAATCCCTCAAAATAAATATTAAGTCAGTATAGCCTTCCATAATCTTGGTTAGAATCTAACCATAGTTAAAAGTGCTTGACCAACCCTAGTTGGGGTGTTTTCAATTATTGGGGAATTCTAATTCAAGGTTATGGGTTGACTAGACTTCGTTTGCATCAAGGGTTGACTGACACCGCAGGACTTGGTGTGACCAAGAGGCAAAGGTTGAGGAAATCCAAAATGAAAGGATTTCAGGATTGGGGAGTCCACTCAGCGGATCAAGGAGCTGCGAGTTAATGCAGTTGGCATTTGGAATGCCTACCTAAAACCCTTCATGTTGCTTGACCAACCCTAGTTGGGGTAATGCGAAGGGCAATATGGATCCTTTCCACTAGAATATTCAGGCAACATAATATTCCGAAGTCAATGGTGAGGGCTATTAGATTTCAATAAAATAGTGGGAGACTAAGAAGTATTAAATTATTTATTTGTCTCAATTTTTGTAATAAAGTACTAAACCTTTGGTCATCTTAATTTGTAGAAACTGCAAGAAAATGACTTCAAACATATCATTGTGCACCATACTCGAGAAGGAAAATCTTCCCACCAGCACCAATTTCCAAGAGTGGCAGAGGAGTTTACGCGTCATCCTTCACCACGAAAGGAAATTGTATGTGCTAGAAGAGCCTATTCCAATTGCGCCTGGGAAAGAGGCTAGTGATGAGGAATTATCTCTATACAAGAAACACATGGATGATGCCACAGATGTCCAGTGTTTCATGCTATCGAACATGTCTAATGAGCTCTTGAAGCAACATGAAAACATGGACGCGTATAGCATGATGTCTCACCTTAAGGATCTCTACCAAGACAAGGCGAGACAGGAGAGGTATGAGATCCACAATGATTTTTTCACCACGAAGCTTGGAGAGTTTGTGCCAGCTGGGCCTCATGTAGTCAAGCTTATTGGCTACATTGAACGCCTGGACATATTAGGGATTAAATTCCCGGATGAGTTGCGTATAGATCTCATCCTATCATCACTGCCCAAGACCTTCTCTAGATTCATTATCAACTATAATACGAGCGGAAATGAGAGGAGTCTATCATAGAATCTGACCTTGATTCGCTAGGTAGATAAGGACATGGGGTGTGACAAACCCGTGGTCCTTATGGTGAACAAGAAAAGGAAGGACAAGGCAAAAGGGCCAAAGACTTATAAACGGTCTGAAGCCCCCGAGCACCGTCCCTCCAAGAAGGGGAAGATCCAGAGGCAGGGAAAGGAATGAGAGGTAGTGTTTTTTGCATGTGGAAAGCAGGGCCACTGGAAGAGGAACTGCACCCAGAAGCATGGGGACGCTAAAGGTGCGTTCGTTATCAAGTGCAGTCTTTCTATTTCTACAAATTGGGTATTAGATACAGCTTGTGGGGCTCACATCTGTATTAAAATGCAGGAACCAAATAGATTTAGAAAGATCGCCAGAGGAGAGGTGGATCTTCGAGCTGCCAATGGCGCAAGGCTAGCTGCGTTGGATATTGGAGACTACCACCTCTCATTGCCGACTAGGATGATTTTGGTTTTACATAACTGTTATTTTGTGCCTAGTGTTACCAAGAACATAATTTCTGTATCTTTTTTGTATATGGATGGATTTGTTTTCATGTTTGGAAATAAGGGTTGTCTCTTTTATAAGAACAACGTTTGTTATGGTATGGCACATTTGAATAATGGTTTGTATGTATTAAATTACGAAAACCAAGTGTTGGAAATCGATAACAAAGAAAAACTCACATGACTCATACATCACCCAATTATGGCATCACCGCCTTGGTCATGTGAACGAGAATCATTTGAAAAAGCTCTACCATGATGGCTATTTAGACTCTACTAGGATAAAACCACTTGATAGATGTCATTCTTGTTTACAAGGAAAAATGACCAAGCCGCCTTTTGGTGGACAAGGTGAAAGGGCCACAGAGCTTCTAGGATTGGTACACACGGATATGTGTGGACCATTTCCAGAAGAAGCTAGAGGTGGATATTCATACTGAATTACTTTTACTAATGATTTGAGTAGATATGGCTTTGTCTACTTAATGAGGTATAAGTCAGAGTCATTAGAGAAATTTAAGGAATTCAAGAATGAAGTAGAGAATCAGCTTGGTAAGAAGATAAAGAAGCTTCGATCGGATCGAGGTGGAGAATATCTGAACCAAGAGTTCATCGATCTTCTATGGGAGTCTGGGATTCTATCTCAGCTCACTCCTCCTTATACACCACTGTAGAATGGTGTTAGTGAAAGGAGGAACCACACCTTGTTGGACATGGTGAGGTCGATGATGAGTCATGTGGATCTTCCATTATTCTTTTGGGGATATGCATTACAAACTGCAGCATACACATTAAACCGAGTACCAACTAAGGCGGAAAGTGGAATTCCATCTGAGTTATGGAATGGACAGAAACCCACTTTGTCGCACACACGTGTATGGGGATGCGAGGTGTTTGTTAAGGCCTTCTCAGGCAACAAACTATCACCCCAGGGCACAAAGTGTATCTTTATAGGATATCCCAAGGAAACGAAAGGATATTACCTATATAACCCTCAAGACAAGAAAGTGACTGTCGCAAGACAAGCCGTCTTTCTTGAGAGTGAGCACATCTTCAAGAAGGTAGTGGGTGAAAGATTGACTTTGATGAAGTTTATGCTGAAGATACATAAGAGTTGGTATAGGAACAAGTTCCAAAGGTCCCCGTGGAAGAGGTTCCAGAAACACAAGTACTGCGTAGGATCTCAAGAGAGGTAAGGGAACCGGAGATATTTGGTTTCCTAGACACCAAGGATGGTGAATCATTATTGTTGGACAATGATGAACCTATCTCCTACAAGGAAGTAGTAGAAAGCCCAGAAGCTGCAAGATGGCTAGAAGCTATGAGTTCTGAGATGGATTCCATCTATCAGAACCAAGTTTGGGTTCTGGTCGATGAGCCAGTTGATGTAAATCCTGTTGGATGCAAATGGGTATTCAAAAGAAAGTTGGACATGGAAGGTCAAGTTAGCACCTATAAAGCAAGTCTAGTGGCTAAAGGATTCAGAAAGCGTCAAGGAATTGACTATGATGAACCCTTCTCGCCAGTTTCTATGTTTAAATCCATAAGAATCATACTTGCCATAGAAGCTTACCATGACTACGAGATTTGGCAGATGGATGTCAAAAAAACATTCCTTAACGGGAACCTTTAGGAAGATGTCTATATGACACAACCAGAAGGGTTTGTGAGACCAGGTGAAGCCAAACGGGTTTGCAAGTTGCATAAATCCATTTATAGATTGAAGAAAATATCCAGGTCATGGAACATTCGATTTGATGAAGCGATAAATGAATTTGGTTTCATTAATAATGAATGTGATCCATGTGTTTATAAGTGGTTTAATGGTAATGTGGTCATCATCCTAGTGGTATATGTTGATGACATATTTCTTATTGGAAACGATGCACCAACCTTACAGTCAGTTAAGGACTGGTTGAACAAGTGTTTCTCCATGAAGGACTTAGGAGAAACAACCTCCATTCTAGGGATCAAGATCATTCGTGATAGATCCAAGAGGCTGCTTGGACTAAGTCAGGGTACATACATTGACCAGATACTAAAGATATTTAGTATGGAAAAATCCAAGAAGGGATTGGTTCCAATGTCACATGGCTTACATCTTTCTAAGAAAATGTGTCCCCAGACACAACAGGAGAAAGATAGGATGAGCAAGATCCCATATGCTTCGGCTATAGGATCCATCATGTATGCCATGTTATGTACCAGTCTTGATGTTGCATATGCATTGAGCATGGTAGGAAGATATCAAGAAGATCCATGAGAACAACATTGGACTGCTGTTAAGACTATCCTTAAGTATCTAAGAAGAACTATGGTTATGTTCCTGGTGTATGGAGGAGACGAAGAGATTGTCATCAGAGGGTATGCTGATGCTGGTTTTCAAACAGATCAGAATGATCTGAAGTCGCAATCTGGATTTGTTTTCTGTCTCAATTGAGGAGCTGTGAGCTGGAAGAGTTCAAAGCAGCCAGTTGTCACCGATTCTACAGCGGAGTCCGAGTATATAGTGGCTTCTGATGCCGCCAAGGAAGCCGTCTGGATTCAGAAATTTGTCCAGGAGCTTGATTTGGTGCCTAGCAGTAAAGATCCCATTACATTGTATTGTGATAATACTGCAGCGGTGGATCTTGCAAAATAACCAAGGTCACATCAATGGACAAAGCACATACTTTGGAAGTATCACCTCTTGAGGGATTTCTATCAAAGGGGTGAAGTTGTAGTGAGCAGAGTGTCCACGAAAGAGAACGTGGTGGACCCCATGACTAAAGTCCTATCTCAGCAGAAGCATGAATATCATGTGAGAGCTAGCGGGTTAAAGGTTGTTAGCAATTGGCTCTATTCCAAGTGGGAGTCTGTTGGAGTTAGTGGTCTAGAACCAACTACTTTGTAATTTATTCATTAAATAAAAGCCTTATCACATCTTGATTGTCCTTCTGTGTGACATGTCATGTGATAATTTCTTAAGGATAGCTGTTGCATTAAAGGGTCATAGCGGATCTCTGCTATGATGAGAACCTGGAAGTGCCATAACACTGTTCTTGAATGTATGTTCTATGGCAAGTTGATATTTTTCGAGGGACACAAATAATACAGGTCATTAGGGGTGAGGACTCATAAAAATTTGAGGCACCTTCTCATGGTGTGCGCCCTTGGTAATATCCAAGAGGATATTATGAGAACGAGACCCACCAGTAGGAAATCCAAATTTCATAGTGTCATTGGATGTTCCTATATGCAGACGTGTGTATTAGTCCTTATACTTTAAGATTATTATTAATGGGTATTACAACTCGCACACTTAGATGTATTGACGAAAAATGTGATGAAACACTATTCTCATCGAGGTAGGATACGTTGGGTGCGTCACGAGTAATCAAGCACATGGGTTGATGGAACTAACATGCAACCCGCTTGATTGGAGATATCAAGACAAAGGGATTATATTACACGGTAAGTGTTCGTAGGAGGTTACACGTCATTGCGGTGTTAACTTCTTTCTCTATGGGTGCCTTGGCGTGTTGCTAAAGGATAACCTTGGACTTTAGGTAGGCTCAACCTAATGCCCTTGAGAAAGAGTCCTAGAGGGTCACACACTAAGTGTGTCCATGTATCTCAGTTAAATATTAATTTAAAAAGTTAAATAAATATTATTCCTGACTGTATTTTAATAATTATTTAAGGATGTCTGATCGCATTTATTTTGACACTATTTTTTGAGAGAATATATTGTGGAAGAAATAATCTATATTTATTAGAGAGTAATGTAGTTACATTTATTTAAGAAATAAATATCCATTACTCAAGGTCTAATAAATATGGTGGAGAAAAATAAATAAAACTGAAAAATAAAAGAACACGCTGTGTATATTTATATATACACGCCGTGTAGTTTATTTTTTAGGGATTCATGAGAAAATATTGTTTATTTAATTAAATAATATTAAATGTAATATGTTGGACGCATGTCAAGTAATAATGATGGTCAACTGTCATTATGAAGACATAGGGTATTGCTAAGAATTAAATGAAACGATTAAATGCTTATGAGCAATTAATTTATTTTATTATTCTAGGTATTATAAATCCTAATTACATTATTCTCAAGGGGTTAGGAATTTTTGGGTGTGCACAACGGATTGGAAATACTCTCAAGCCAAGAGAGAATTCCATTTCCATCAAGAATTCTTTCAAGTTACGAATGCAAGATCCTCCACCGGATCAAGGCGATCAAAGACGGACATCGCAAGTGAAGGATCTTCCGCACTAGCACCCGGAGTTCCCTTCGGCGACGTCCAGAGATACGTGGCACACATGTGGATCACTGCTAGATGAATCCTACACTTGGATTCTTCGACGCAACGACGGATCACAAGATCATGACCGGAGACATCAACGAAGAAAGAATTCCATCGAGGTAATTCTTATGAATTAATTAAATTAATTATAACCAACATATGAAGATCCCATCTCAAGGGTTATGGGACTCTTCTTTTCTTTTCGTTCTTCGTTCTATTCTGAAGATTCAGCATTTTATATCATGAAGGATCTCAGATTGAACTTTGTTTAACGCTAAAATTAACGTTGGGCAAACCCACCAATGCGCTTCCGCTGCGCCCAGAACCTTCACTACCGACCCTTTACTTTTTTTGGCCATATCTTTGACACCGGATGTCCGTTTGAAAAACCGTCAACAATGCTGGTTTTCCTGGAGCGCGACGGTCCCTTTGTGTATACCCCACTATAGTTTTGGGTATAGTTGAGATACAGTTAGGTTGGATCGAGCATGAATCCAACCGGGCCCCCGGGACAAAATGGCTAATAACTCACAGACTGGGCATCCGATTGACACGTCGTCTGTTGCATTGAGAACCCTATGATGTGGAAAACCTTTGAGATACTTCTTTGTGGTACTTCGTTGTAGTTGATGTATCGAAACTTTTCTTTGGGAGAGGACCCTCCCAGAACCAAGCGTGCTTTGTGCGGGAACCCTGTGGCTGGCTGCTTTCTGATTACTGTTCCAAGATCCTACATGGGTTCGACAACTCTGACTAGTGTTCCAGGATCCTACTTGGGTTCTACACCACTGACTATTGTTCCAGGACCCTTCATGGGTTCGAAAGCTCTGACTACTGTTCCAGGATCCTATGTGGGTTTGACAGCTCTGCATACTGTTTCAGGATCCTATGTGGGTTCGACAGCTTTAACTACTATTCTAGGATCCTACATGGGTTCGACAACTCTAACTACTACTCCACGATCCTACATGGGTTTTACATCTCTGAATACTGTTCCAAGATCCTACATGGGTTCGATAGCTCTGACTACTATTCTCAGATCCTACGTGGGTTCGATAGCTCTGATTACTGTTCCAGGATCCTATGTGGGTTCGACAACACTGATTTCTGTACCAGGATCCTATGTGGGTTTGACAGAGAATATGATTTAGTGACTACATATAATCATCTCCATCTCTCTACATATATTGTACACCTGTGTGAGATAATTCAGTAACTTTTATGTTTTCCTCATGATTGAGATGGATTACTTAATAACTTAGGTATATGTATGGGTATAAACCTAAGTGGGGTTACCTGTTGATTTCATACCTTGTGGTTTATCCTTGTTAAATTTTGTGAGACCTTGAGGCTCTTGGGGTTCCTACAAAGTATCGTTATACTCACCCCTGCATGGGATATGCCCGCAATTCGTTGTGTTGGATGCAGATGATGAACAATGCTGATCAAGGCTGAGAGTATCAGGACTGGACGGTACTTGGAGGTGGACCATACGACGAGTCAGTACACGGAGAAGACTGACGAATGTGGAGTGCTGAGGAGGCTATATGTACCTACCCTTCAGGTAGGAATCTCAGAGGACGACCCAATGGTTATTTTTACTTTTTTATTTGTTGTACTTGTACTTTTAGTTTCTTGTACTCTCTAGTTTAGCTTGTATTCTGGCCCCTTTTTTACTTTCCATACTCATTTGTTGGTTAAACAGTTTACTCGTGTTCATATCTGTTGTGTGTGTTTATAGGTTATAAAGGCAATGCCTTCCCACTTTTAGGGAATTATGCCTTTAGTGCTAGTCACCATCCATTGTCCTATAGATGGTGGGCTTGGGGTAGTCATGACACGAGCCCTAGGAGATGGGTCATGAAAAATTGGTGTCAAACGAGTCGTTTCTACCGTAGATGTAATGACCCGAAATTTTGAATAAATCTTGTTTCCTAATTTTATGTGTTATTTTATTTTATTTTTATACTCAAAATAATGTTTCATTTGATAACATGAGAATAATTAAAATGAGATAGTTGGGTTTTGACTGTAATATGACCATTGGTCAATATGACCGCTGTAAACTAAACATTTCGATTATTGTCTCTAAATACAAGTAATCTTGGTTAATTGTTATAGAAAGAAGATTCGATGGCCTCACCCAGTAGTCTTGGACCGATCAAAGCCCATCTAACAGAACTTGGGATGGAGTTAGCACCACTGGGCTTTGCTCTGGACCAAACCCAAGATTAACTTCATCGTGTGAAGCTAGAACGGAATCACCATTGTAAGAAGTTCAAACTGATAGAAATTACTACTCGTGCGATGTTGGCCGAGCCTCCCTCAGATTCTCTCACCTTAGCACACCTTACACTTAGGTCCTATGCTGGTGTGATAAGGGGCTATGTAAGGAGACCGTAACTGCCTTGTGTAATCCTTTCTTTTAAATAAAAATTGGGATTTCTTCTTATGATGATGTTTATGAATTTTCAAATGACCGGATAAATATAGTATGAATATTTTGGATGAATTTTAGAAAAATGAAATTAAAAAAATGTTTATGTAAACTTTAAATAATTAAAAATGTGTAATGATTTTCGAAAAATGGTCTTCTACAGTTATGTTCAGTACAAAATTTAGAGTCTAATAAGATCAACTTTATTTTTGATGAATAGTAAATTATGAATGGTGATTTTATGCTTAGAATTAGTAATGTGACCAAATGGATTAGTAATCTCACTTAATGAAAGTATTAATATAATATAGGCACCTTGATTAAGTAATGTGATTCAATAAAATGGTTAAATAACAGTTTCATAAATCATTATTCAAGTATTAGTTTTTTCAGGTGAATAGTGTTTTTAATTAAAAATTAAATTAAAAATATTTAGAAAATTATTTTTATAAAATGGATTTCATTTTTGAACTCAGAGCATCGATATTATGTTAAGGTCATTTTTGAGGATTTTTCTGAAAAAAATGAATTTTCAGTGAATAGTGTATTTATTTAAAAAATATATTAAAAATATTTAGAAAATTATTTTTATAAAATGGAGTTTATTTTTAAAATCAGATCACTAGTATTTGGTTAAGGTGAAATTTTGGGATTTTTCTAAGAAAGTTGAATTTTCATTGAATAGTAAAAATACAGTTTTAGGGTTTCAGTATGTTTAATGACATCATAACTATGTCATGATGTGTCATGAGATATTTTATGGGTTGGCCGACCAAAGGTGATGAATTATTGTATGGGGTCCCCATGTGGCCTAACTCCCTAGGAAATACCATGGGAGAGCACATGGTTTTGAGAAAACCACTTTTGAGGTGTCCCTTGGCCATTAATGCCTTGTCCCCTCACTTTCCCTATAAATACCAAGACATCCTCTCATCCATTTCGACTCCCCACTCTCCCCCAACGAATTTATGGTCTCATTGCCTCCCAAGGAGTCCTACCAAGGTTCCCCAAGCCCTCAAGGTCCCAACCTTTGAGTTTTAAGAGTTACGTTTTAAGGTAAGGGATCCGACCTCTCTCTTTCTTTTCAAGAAATATCTTTTATGTAATTTATTTTATGCTCCATGTTATTATGTTAAAGGATGTTCTTTTATACTCCCCTTACTACCCTTTTCATGTTCATATAATTAGAGATCCCCTCTTACTCTCATTATTTTGTTTTATGAAGTTTTAAGTGGCGCTGTTAGGCTGCCGAATTTTTTGTAACAGATTCATTCTCCGTTCTCATTTTTCAAGATCTATTTTATTGTAAAGTATTTCAAGTTCCTTTTTATTATGTTGGGGTATGATCTCTAAATTTATCATACTGATCTTTTATGATCATATGATGAGAGACCCCATTTGATCTCTTCAATTCAGTATTTTGGAAGTTTTAAGTGGCGCCGTTAGGCTGCCGAATTTTTAAGTGGTTCTTTCACCTTTCTCCTTTTTCGATGTTATAATTCCATTTCAAGTCTTGAAAGTTCCTTTTTATTATGTTAGGGTATGATCTCTAAATCTATCATACTGATCTTTTATGTTCATATGATGAGAGACCCTATTTGATCTCATCAATTCATTTTTGTTGAAGTTTAAGTGGCGTCGTTAGGCTACCGAATTTCTAAGGGGTTCTTTCACCCTTCTCGTTTTCAAGATCTACTTTCATGTCAAGTCTTTCAAGTTCCTTTTTATTATGTTGGGGTATGATATCTATATCTATCATACTGATAATTTATGTTCATATGACTAGATACCCTATTTGATCTCGTCAATCCATTTTTGGAAGTTTTAAGTGACGCTGTTAGGCTGCCGAATTCTCATAAGAGAAATCTTATTTTTGTCTTCCTTTAAAGTTCTTCGTTTCATATGGTATATCATTAAAATTTAATTACCATGTTCCTAAATACTATATATTCTGTTCCCCTACTGTTTATGTATCATTTTTGAGTGGGTGACCCATGTCCACTCTCTTTTCAATGTTTTCTAAAACCATGTATCGTAGACGTTATGCTGCATAGTTTTCGTCTCAAAATGCCTCCCTCTTTATCTCAAAATTATTTTATGTTATTAAGTGAATACTCAAAGCTCTTATTTCTACAGGGGTATTCACATATATATCAAAATGTTCTATTTTATATCCTGGGATTTACATACATGAAACCCGCTTTCCATTTTCCGTGGGTATAAATTGACAAAAAGATCATGTCTTTAAAGCAGTTTTAAAAACGTTATGATTATGAAATGAAACCCATTTCTTTTATGCTATATGGGTTGTTTATGAAATGATGAATGATGATATATTTGGATCACATGATAATAAAGACATGTCAAGGTTGTGCCCAGATAGTGCTCCAATGCATTGGGTAAAGACTTAATCTCTAGAGATGACTTTTTAGACTGATACCTTGGTGAATAACCTTGGTAATATTTAATGACACCTTGGGGATGGACTTTGGTGAAACGAAATGATTTTCAATATTAAATGTTGTATCCACATCTTCAAGTTATGAAAAATGTTATTTTTATTATGATATATCTCATGATTTCTTCCTCATTCCTTAAAGTTCTTTTCATGACATTGTTGATGTATACCAAGTTCACAAGTTAAATGTTTCCCATTGTTTCCATTACTGGGCCTTCTGTTCACCCTTTCTTTTGATGTATGTCCCCAGGTTTGAGATGCAGTAATGAACCTAGGATGAACATGAGGAGAATCCTTTCAAGTTTTTAACAATAATGTTTTATGTTTTCATGTTTAAGTTCCTGGTTTCCATGAAACAAAACCTTAAAGAACCTCAGTTTTGTAAAATGTAATGAATGTTTATGTGATAAAAATGCGGGATGTTATAGTTGGTATCAGAGGATGTTTTAGTTATTTGCGGAAATTAGGATATGAAAACTTTAGGAAGAAACCTATAGAAAAGTTTTAATATATGAAATCTTCCTGGTATTTCTGTGAGTATTGAGTAAGGGGTTGCCAAGAAAATACATCTCTCTCTGGATACGAGCAGGTAGAGGTGGCTCTGGCACAGATGTACATAGGGGTAAAACCTGAAAACACTGCTTTGAGCTAGACTCGAATGGGAATTGGTACACGACAACGGGACTTGCTGCACTCTTGGTTACGACACTCCTGGTGGATATGCTTTGGTAAATTCACAAGCTTAGTATGAACCATTGTTAAAGGAACAAAGATAAAATAAAATAAAGATTCACATAATAATATATGATCATGGATAACCTAGATGGGAACCTAGGGGATCAAAAGTTAGGGTATACTTTTATTCTACAAGTTATCCTTATATGCTTTAGGTTCCTTTTCATGATTATTGGCTAAGTATTCAAGCCCCTAATTGTACTTTCTTTTCGTAGTTAATGGGGGGAAATGGAAGAACATGTCCCAACAACCAATGTGATAGGAAATGTGACGATTTCCATAATAATATGATAGAGATGATTAGAGGATTAAAAAATGATTATTATTTTGGAAGACGTTCACTATTTTGGGGACCCTATATGATCGTGGTAAATAGATTACTACGGTATTTTCATTGAGAAGTAAGGTTGACTTATATTTTGAAGAATCGATGAATTTAAGGTGGACTTATAGTAATTTATGTTACTTATGGGAATTATTAACCTATCTTGGATAAAATATGTTTAGGTTAGCTACTTTTGTTATAATATGTTAGGAGTGGTTTATATTGTTTGGAGATGAACAATGAAGTTTATTTTAGAAGACTATGTTATCAAATCCCTCTTGTATTTGGGTTTCAATCTTAGTTTGGTTTATTTTTAGTAATTTTAAGGACCATTATTTATGGAATGGTCTATGATGAACTTTGGGTAGTACCATGGAACTTTGATGATTTAAAAGTAGTTTCCATTCCAATGGGATTCTTTCTTTTGGTAGAGTTGTTTTACCTTACCCTTTCTGTTTTTGGGATAATGTTTAAAGATAGAAGAAATAGATAGTTAATCTTTTTTGGATTATGTGATTCTATAGAAGATGATTCTTGTGTTTTGATAAGACCAAGTAGTTTTGAATGCTCATCGTTTGGAGAAAAGATTAGTTTTGGTAGAAACTTATTAAAGGATGAAACTCTACATGAAGGTAGGTATATTTTCTTATGTTTTTGTTCTATGTAGTAAATGAATTGCTCAAAATTATGAAAAGGAACGTAAAAGAAAAACGTTGTTGGTTTACGTTTCTTACTAGGTAATCAAAGACCGTTTACACACATCATATGTTTGGGATTTTTTTATGGTTAACTTTATCCTAATCATGTTTTCTATCACTCTCCCTCAGAACTTGACCCTTTTTTTCCTCCTCCATGTCCATGTTTTCCTACATGGAATCCTAGTGTGGGTTAACTCGGGTGACCTTTGTACTTCCCTTTCATTCTTTTAAAGTAATAGTTTTACTTACTCGTTTTCCGATGTGGGACTTTCAATGAAATTTCAAAACCCAATTTTAAAAATTGCGAGGACGCAATTTCTTAAGGGGGGAAGATTGTAATGACCCAAAATTTTGAATAAATCTTGTTTCCTAATTTTATGTGTTATTTTATTTTATTTTTATACTCAAAAAAATGTTTCATTTGATAATATGAGAATAATTAAAATGATACAGTTGGGTTTTGATTGTAATATGACCATTGGTCAATATGACCACTATAAACTAAACTTTTCGATTATTGACTCTAAATACAAGTAATCTTGGTTAATTATTATAGAAAGAAGATTCGATGGCCTCACCCAGTAGTCTTGGACCGATCGAATCCCATCTAACAGAACTTGGGAAGGAGGTAGCACCACTGGGCTTTGCTCTGGACCAAACCCAAGATGAACTTCATCATGTGAAGCTAGAACGGAATCACCTTTGCGAGAAGTTCAAACTGATAGAAATTACTACTCGTGCGATGTTGGCCGAGCCTCCCTCAGATTCTCTCACCTTAGCACACCTTACACTTAGGTCCTATGCTAGTGTGATAAGGGGCTATGTATGGAGACCGTAACTGCCTTGTGTAATCCATTGTTTTAAATAAAAATTGGGATTTCTTCTTATGATGAAGTTTATGGATTTTCAAATGACCGGATAAATATAGTATGCATATTTTTGATGAATTTTAGAAAAAGTAAATTTTAAAAATGTTTATGTAAACCTTATATAAATAAAAATGTGTAATGATTTTCGAAAAATGTTCTTCTACAATTATGTTCAGTACAAAATTTAGAGTCTAATAAGATCAACTTGATTTTTGATGAGTAGTAAATTATGAATAGTGATTTTATGCTTAGGATTAGTAATGTGACCAAATGGATTAGTAATCTCACTTAATGAAAGTATTAATATAATCTAGGCACCTTGATTAAGTAATGTGATTCAATAAAATGGTTAAATAACAGTTTCATACATTATTATTCAAGTATTAGTTTTTCGGGTGAATAGTGTTTGTTAATTAAAAATTAAAATAAAAATATTTACAAAATTATTTTTATAAAATGGATTTCATTTTTGAACTTAGAGCATTGATATTCTGTTAAGGTCATTTTTGGCGATTTTTCTGAAAAAAATGAAATTTTGGTGAATAGTGTATTTATTTAAAAAATAAATTAAAAATATTTAGAAAATTATTTTTACAAAATGGAGTTCATTTTTGAAATCAGATCATTGATATTTGGTTAAAGTAAAATTTTGGGATTTTTCTGAGAAAGTTGAATTTTCAGTGAATAGTAAAAATACAGTTTTAGGGTTTCAGTATGTTTAATGAAATCATAACTATGTCATGATTATGTCATGAGATATTTTATGGGTTGGCTGATCAAAGGTGATGAATTATTGTATGGGGTCCCCATGTGGCCTAACTCCATGGGAAATATCATGGGAGAGCACATGGTTTTGAGAAAACCACTTTTGAGGTGTCCCTTGGCCATTAATGCCTTGTCCCCTCACTTTCCCTATAAATACCAAGCCATCCTATCAACCATTTCGACTCCCCACTCTACACCAACGAATTTATGGTCTCATTTCCTCCCAAGGAGTCCTCCCAAGGTGCCCCCAAGCCCTCAAGGTCCAAACCGTTGAGTTTTAAGAGTTACGTTTTAAGGTAAGGTATCCGACCTCTCTCTTTCTTTTCAAGAAATCTCTTTTATGTAATTTATTTTATGCTCCATGTTATTATGTTAAATTATGTTCTTTAATACTCTTATTACATCCCTTTTCATGTTCATATAATGATTGATCCCCTATTACTCTCATTATTTCGTTTTATGAAGTTTTAAGTGGCGCAGTTAGGCTGCTGAAGTTTTTGTAACGGTTTCATTCTCCCTTCTCATTTTTCAAGATCTATTTTCATGTAAAGTATTTCAAGTTCCTTTTTATTATGTTGGGGTATGATCTCTAGATTTATCATACTGATCTTTTATGATCATATGATGAGATACCCCATTTGATCTCTTCAATTCAGTATTTTGGATGTTTTAAGTGGCACTGTTAGGCTGCCGAATTTTTAAGTGGTTCTTTCACCTTTTTCCTTTTTCAAATTTCTAATTCCATGTCAAGTATTGAAAGTTCCTTTTTATTATGTTGGGGTATGATCTCTAAATCTATCATACTGATATTTTATGTTCATATGATGAGAGACCCTATTTGATCTCATCAATTCATTTTTGTTGAAGTTTAAGTGGCGCCGTTAGGCTGCCGAATTTCTAAGGGGTTCTTTCACCTTTCTCGTTTTCAAGATCTACTTTCATGTCAAGTCTTTCAAGTTCCTTTTTATTATGTTGGGGTATGATATCTATATCTATCATACTGATCATTTATGTTCATATGATGAGAGTCCCTATTTGATCTCGTCAATCCATTTTTGGAAGTTTTAAGTGACGCTGTTAGGCTGCCGAATTCTCATAAGAGAAATCTTATTTTTTTTCTTCCTTTCAAGTTCTTCGTTTCATATGGTATGTCATTAAATTTTCATTACAATGTTCTTAAATACTATATATTATGTTCCCCTACTGTTTTATGTATCATTTTTGAGTGGGTGACACATGTCCCCACTCTTTTCAATGTTTTCTAAAACCATGTATCGTAAACGTTATGTTGCATAGTTTTCGTCTCAAAATGCCTCCCTCTTTATCTCAAAATTATTTTATGTTATTAAGTGAATACTAAAAGCTCTTATTTATATAGGGGTATTCACATATATATCAAAATGTTCTATTTTATATCCTGGGATTTACATACATGAAACCCGCATTCAATTTTCTGTGGGTGTAAAGTGACATAATGATCATGTCTTTAAAGCAGTTTTTAAAACGTTATGATTATGAAATGAAACCCATTTCTTTTATGCTATATGGGTTGTTTATGAAATTATTGATGATGATATATGTGGCTCACATGATTATAAAGACATGTCAATGGTGCGCCCAGATAGTTCTCCAATGCATTGGGTAAAGACTTAATCTCTAGAAATGACTTTTTAGACTGATACCTTGGTGAATAACCTTGGTAATTTTTAATGACACCTTGGGGATGGACCATGGTGAAACGAAATGATTTTCAATATTATATGTTGTAGCCACATCTTCATGTTATGAAAAATTTTACTTTTATTATGATATATCTCATTATTTCTTTCTCATTCCTTAAAGTTATTTTCATGACATTGTTGATGTATCCGAAGTTCACATGTTAAATGTTTCCCCTTGTTTCCCTTACTGGGCCTTCTGTTCACCCTTTCTTTTTATGTATGTCCCCAGGTTTGTGATGCAGTAATGAACCTAGGATGAACATGAGGAGAAGCCTTTCAAGTGTTTAACAAGAATGTTTTATGTTTTCATGTTTTAAGTTATTGGTTTCCAAGACACTAAACCTTAAAGATCCTCAGTTTTGTAAAATATAATGAATGTTTATGTGATAAAAAGGCGGGATGTTACAGTAGAACATAGGAATCTGATCACTATTTTCTATGAAGCAATTGTGTTAAGAGTTGTGAGTGTGGTTCTCAATTCAGTGAGTCTAGTGTTGGTGTGGCGACCGACGTATCCATACACTAGGGCCCTGACTTCTGATTTCTGACTCAGTGCACAAAAACACTGATTGCTGGTGCGATTTCATTGTGATTTCCTAAGTCATCTCACCAGGTCAGCTCAACAGGAAAAATCTTTTGACCATATCACATCTGTTCTTTCCAGGATGCCTCCACACACATATCTAGTTAGAGTTCCGAGAGTTGTACGCACTGATAGCCCACCGAGCGATGAGGCTCCGGGGTAGGTCCCTCTTACTATGTTGGCACCTTAGGGTGGTGTACAAACAACACCACCACCCATTGGGAAACAGATACCACCAGCCACACTGGTGGATGGTTAATGCCAAATGAGCATGTTTCACGAGTTCCAGCAGCAGAGGCCTCTGAGGTTTTGAGGCGAGGATGATTCCCACACAACTGAGGGATGGCTGGAGGTGATTGCTAGAGTTTCCAATCTAGTTAAGACACCAGTAGAGCAGACGATGATCTTTGATACTAGTCTTTTTCAATGAGTGACCATGAGGATGGTCCGATTTGTGATGACGATTTGGTACATGGACCGTTGCCTGAGATAGTACCTTCAGGTAGTGTGCCAGATATATCACTACCTTTTGGTTAATAGTTACAACTGGAGGTACACGTAGAGGACACATGTAGGCTTAGTGCCTCACACGTGTTTCAGAATCATATACCCCTCAGGTTCTGAGTCAATCCCAACTCACAAGTGGCTAAGGACTAGCTTGAGGAGGTGGTTGAGAGTTCTCTAGATATTCTACATCTTCAGCAGGATGACATGTTGGTAGCTGAGTATTCATCAAGGCGTACCGATATTTCCTGGTATTTGATGAATACGATACGATCAGTGATTTAGGGCTAGAACTTCTGAGCGAGGTGTGTTTAAAGGACATTTAAGGTAGCACTATTCCTCTATGCATTCCTACTTATTCTAGGGTTCTAGAGAGAACCATTGGGGTTGAATTTTATTTGTCTTAATGGATACAGCCAGTGGATGTTAGTAGTGGGAAACCAAGGAACTCGTGCTAGTCTTAGAGACTTGGGCGTGCAAAATGTTTTAGGAAGATGATGTGTTAGGGACAGATGAATATGTAGGGCAGCAGACATGGAGGCAGAGCTAGGAGAGAAACATGTGGCAGGGTACTTTTTGATATGTTATTACCACCCCTTTTTTGTGGACCCCGCCATGCTCAGGGAGCTAGAGGATAGGGGAATAGAGTTGTTGCATGCTGTCAAGTAATGTGACCCAAGGGCTCTTGGAATGATTCTAGGTACAGTCTATGTCTACTACTAGCTGCCATATCAATAGACATAGGTACCAATCATTCCTTCCTTCCACGAATCTTGTGTAGGACCTTGAGTTTCCGATTAAACCGATGACTTGACCCCCACGTCTGGAGATACCTTTGGTAGGAGACTCGATAATCAAACATATGCCGATAGTGTGATATAACCCTTGAGGTCCCTCTTGGTGGCAGCATCAAGGCTTTACGACGTTAGTTTGGGTTTGGACTTGATATCCATAGTTCAGACTCAGATTAACTATATTAGGTAAAGAGGTTGTGGTTTATCTACAACTTTGGGATGGGGTTTTCCTTGGTCGGAGAAAAAGGAAACCCAGGAATCACATGATTAACTCATGCATAGAAGTGTGCAGACAATCACTCGTGAGTTGGCCAACCTCACCCTCGTGGCAGCAGAAGTTTACTTTTAGATATTCTATACTTCTGGGAAGGGGAACATGGTAGCAGACGCACTCAGCAAGAGGTCTGGCCTGCATCTACTAAGTGAGGTGATAGAGAAGCTACCTAATTTGTAGATATCCTTTGTGGATCGAGAAGGAGAAGCATTTCTTCAGTCTCTTATAATCACTCCCACACCTCTTCAACGATTCAGGGAGGTGCAAAATGGGGATGCTGACAGTGAGACACGACGTGCTCAGATATCTACATGATAGGAACCTAATGGATTTTCTAATGGCGGGGAGCGTGCCATCCTCTTCAGAGGACGTACCATGGTAACAGTGTCACTTCAGTAGGACGTGTTGAGGGAGTTCCACACATCCCCTCTAGTGGTACATCCAAGAGTGGCAAAGATGTTCCAGGACCTCCAACGATAACACTGGTGGCCAGGAATAAAGAAAGCAGTTGTAGAGTTTGTCTCTCAATG
The DNA here is from genome assembly GCA_963277665.1 of Viscum album. Taxonomy (NCBI): domain Eukaryota; kingdom Viridiplantae; phylum Streptophyta; class Magnoliopsida; order Santalales; family Viscaceae; genus Viscum; species Viscum album. The sequence continues at coordinate 685,196,761 of OY728129.1, read as the reverse complement.
CCTCACTTGTCAACAAGTGAAGGCGGAGCATCAGGTACCAGCATGATTGGTTCAGCCTTTAGAGGTCCCAGAGTGGAAGTGTGATGGGATATCCAGGAATTACAAGTATATATAGGGGTTATGACTTGATTTGGGTGATCGTCGACCGACTCACCAAGTCAGCCCACTTCTTAATGATCAGTGAACAGGGTTCAGTAGAGATATTGAGACGCCTCTATGTGCAGAAGATTGTGCAGTTACATAGAGTACCATCGATGATCGGTTGCGATAGTGATGCACGTTTTACTTCCCCGACTATGGAAGGGGTTTCAATAGACTTTCGGGATGCATCTTCATTTGAGCATCACCTTCCATCCTCAGACTGATGGTCAGACTGAGCGAACCATTCAGAACCTCGAGGACATGCTGCGTTCTTGTGTCCTCAACTTCGGTCGCATCTGGGAGGATCACTTACCTTTGGTGGAGTTTTCAGAAAACAATAGTTATCACTCCACCATAGGGATGACACCTTTTTCAGTGTTGTACAGGCGACCTTGCAGATCACCTTTGTGCCAGACTGACCCAGGGGAGTCAGCACTTGTGGGACCATATATGGTAAGGGCTACCACAGAGAAAGTGCAGATCATCCATGAGTGGATTAAGACTGCACATAGTAGGCATAATTTGTATGCCGACAGGAGACAGAGACCTTTGTAGTTAAAGGATGGTGACCACGTCTTTTTACGGGTTTCAACTCGATGAGTTTTGCGGAGATTTGGCCAAGGCAGCAAGTTATCTCTGAGTTTCATCAGACCTTTTCAGGTCCTCAACATAGTTGGAGAGGTGGTTTACTTCTTAGCTCATCCACCTCAGTTGCACTGGGTGCATGACGTCTTCCACGTATCCCAGCTGAGGAGATACGTGCACAACCCTTCCCACATCATCAACCTTGGCGAGATGGACGTCGACGATGGGGAAACTTTTACGAAGGTTCCAGTAGATATTGAGGATCGATAAGAGTAGTTCCTTCATGGATAGTCGATACCTCTAGTGCACATTCACTAACAGCACGAGAACATCTAGGAGAGCACATGATAGCGGGAGGCTCAGATGCGTGCTCAGTACCCCCACTTGTGGGGGACGTAGGTACCTGAGGTGGGTAGAATGTAAAGACCCAGAATTTCCATGTTTTTTTTAAATATATGGAAATTTTACAAGTATGTGAAATTTGACGATGTGTGATTCCGAGGCCTGGAGTGCCCGAAATGATCCGTCGAAGTTCTGTTAAGCTTAAGTTAACACACTTAAGCTGTTTTCCTGAAAAAGTGGAATAACTATTAAACAGTTACTCAGATCAAAAATCCATGGGCACTATTACACTTAGAATGGAAGATTTACCCAAGGCACAAATTAAGATTAGTCGGTGCGGGCCTCCTGTGAGAAAACCCAAAAATGGCATTATCGTTAATAAAATAATAAAATAAATTATTTTATTTTTCAAATGCTTATAACTCACAAACGGTAACTCAGATTAAAAATCCGAGACCCCTACTAAACTTATGAATGTATGCTTTCTTTAAGAAGATACTAACATTGGTTGACACGGGCAACCAGAGAAAATTAGTTTTTGGCCGCAAATAAAATAATTAAGTGAAAATTATTTTATTGTAAAATTCAAAACTTCTAAATAGTAACTGGGATTGAAAATCCGAGAGTACCATTGGGTTCGTTGAGGCATGTTTCATCTAGCCATAGCCTAACGTCGACCGACACAGGTCGAGGGTGACTGATAATAATTTTCCAAACTTTTTTTCAGATACGTTCAGTAAACGTGTGAGCGGGGTTTTGTAACTTTTGAATCGGTGCTCGGAATTGAAATCTGAGGGCATATTTGAACTCATAGCACCAATATTCTCTTAAGAAGACATTCATCTTGACGATAGTGGGTTGAGAATAAAAGATATTGTTTTGGTTTTTAGTGAAAGAATTAAATAAAAATAAAGTTGTGTAGCTTTATTTTTTTTGGTTAAAGCCTCCATGTGGAAGTTGGAGGTGGGGACCACCACACCTAAACATCCAATGAGAGGTTATGGTGGTGGGGACCACCTGAACCTAGCCTCCTCTTCATGTTAATTGTGGTAGGGACCACCCGAATTTTAAACCCCCTTGAAACTCTCCGTTAAGTGTAGGAGAAAACCTCAAATTTTCATTAAGTTTAGGGGAGCCTCTTCAACTCCCTTAACACTTAATGTGCCAAATCCTTTTCATTAATTAATTGAGCTGAAGCTTTCAATTAATTAATTAACCCATTTGAATTTTGTGCCAATAATTAAATAATAGATAAACATAATCTATTATTTTATTTGGAATTTTTCTTTTGGCGGAACTTGGGAGAAGAGAGAGAGCTTAGGTAGAAAATCTCTCGCCAACGAAGAATTAAGAACATGTTCTTCTAATGAAGAATGCCGGTGATGAGCGCCTTCAAATTTCTTCCTTATAACCTCCTTAGATGTAGGACTACTTTGACTACAACGAGCCGGCACACAAACTGATGATCGAGGAAAATGCTGACGTCCGCCTTTTCCAACGATCCGTCTTCATTCCTACAACTCCATCAATGAACAACGAGCATAGGTAGATGATTAATTTATTTTAAGTACCATGTTATTCCTTTCATTCAAAACAAAGAACGATGATGTTTTCCTTTTGCAGGTGGGTTTTTTTGCTTCATTATTATGAACCGATTGCTACCACCCTAAATGTAGTGGGTGCGGGCCAAACTAACAAGGACCGAGTCCCTCCGACAATCTCTTTTGTGATGTTCTTCGGCATGAAAACAAAATGACGAGGTGACAAAGGTTTCAAGTAACGACTGTGCTACCTGCCATCTGCTCAACCCACACCGCCCTCACGACCCTTTGTCCAAACTGGCTCTGTCGCGCCGGCCCGTGCCTCCCGGCTCCCGGCCACCCACCGACCTCCAGTACGCCCTAACTGAACCACACAGGACCACGCCTCCTGGCTCCCAGCTGCCGCCGACCTCCATGCGCCCCAGCCAAACCGCGCCAGCCCACTCCTCCTGGCTCATGGCTACCATCGGCCTCCCGTGCACCACGGATGATCCACGTGGGCCCTGGCCTTCCGGGCCGAGCCACCCGAACCTGCCCCAACATCCCGGGTTGAGCTGCTCAAACCACGCCCCTTGCGGTGCTCTGGCCGAGCCAGCACCGCGCCACTGGGCCGAGCCACCTAAGCGGGCCCCTCCAGGACGAACCACCCTCACGGCCCACTGGGTGGGGCCCAGTAGGCTGGGCCGAACTCAATGGGTTGTCTTGCCCAACGGGCCTGGCCAGACCCAACGAGTCAGGTCGGGTTGGTCTGACCAGGTCGGACCGGACCCAGACCCACTACGAACCCTTTACTTTCTTTTGCCCATATCGTTGGCACTGGATGTCCATTTAACGAACCTTCAGAAGCGTTGGTTTTCCTGGAGTGTGATGGTCCCTTTGTGTATACCCCACTGATGTTTTGGGTATAGTTGAGATATAGTTAGGTTGGATCGAGCACGAATCCAACCGGGCCCCCGAGACTAAAAGGCTAATAACTCAATGACCAGGGGTCCGATTGACGCGCCGTCTATTGCGTTGAGACCTATATGACGTAGCGGACCTTTGAGATACTTTTTCATGTGAATTCATGGAAGTTGATGTATCATCACTTGGATTGAGGAGCGGACACCCCCCCCCCCCGGAATCAAGCGTGCTTTGTGCAAGAACCTTGTGGCTGCTTTCTGATTACTGTTCCAGGATCCGATGTAGGTTCAACAGCTCTGACTACTGTTCCAGGATCCTACGTGGGTTCAATAGCACTAACTACTATTCCAAGATCCTACATGGGTTCAACAGCTCTGACTAGTGTTCTAGAATCCTACATGGATTCGACTGCTCTGACTACTGTTCTAGGTTCCTACGTGGGTTGGACAGCTCTGACTACTATTCTAGGATCCTACATGGGATCGAATGCTCTGACTGTTGTTCAAGGATCCTATGTGGGTTCGATAGCTCTGAATATTGTTCCAAGATCCTACGTGGGTTCAACAACTCTGACTACTATTACAGGATCCTACATGGGTTCAACAGCTCTGACTACTATTCCAGGATCCTATGTGGGTTCGACAGCTCTGACAACTATTTCAGGATCCTATGTGTGTTCGACAACTTTGATTTCTATACCAGGATCCTACATGGGTTCAACAGAGAATATGATTCAGTGACTAAATATAATTATCTCTATCTCTCTACATAAGTTGTACACCTGTGTGAGCTGAGTCAGTAACTTTTTTGTTTTCCTCATGATTGATATGGATTACTTGATAACATAGGTATATGTATGGGCATATACCTATGTGGGGTTATCTGTTGATTTCATACATTTTGGTTTATCCTTGTTGGATTTTGTGAGACCTTGAGGGTCTCAGGGTCCCTATTGAGTATCGTTATACTAACCCCTGCACGGGCTATGCCCACACCTCATTGTGTTGGATACAGACGACGGACCACGCTGATCGAGGCTGTGAGTATCAGAAATGGATGGTACTCGGAGGTGGACCTTACGACGTGTGGGTACATAGAGGATACTGATGGATGTGGAGTGCTAAGGAGGCTATCTGTACCTACCATTCAGGTAGGAACCTCAGAGGACGACCTAATGGCTGTTTTTCCTTTTTCCTCAGTTGTACTTGTACTTTTAGTTTCTTGAACTCTCTAGTTAGGCTTGTATTATGGCCCCTTTTTACTTTCTGTACTCACTTTTTGGTTAAATAGTTTACTCGTGTTCATATCTACTCTGTGTGTTTACAGGTTATAAAGGCAATGCCTCTCCAGTTTTAGGGAATTACACCTTTAGTGCTAGTCGCCATCCCCTGACCTATAGAAGGCAGGCTTGGGATAGTCATGGCATGGGCCCCAGGGGATGGGTCATGACAAGGGGGAAGTCACATACCTTAAGGTTTGGAAAAATTGACCCACCGCACAACCGCACATCAAATAAGGGAGAAACCTCCACAAAATCACATTAGAACATTTTCCCTAAAATAAAAAATTCCAAATATCTCCATTTTAGGCAAAAAATACCCGATAACTATATGAAACATATATAGATATAGAAAATTGAGTGATTGGGAGAACTATATATAAGGGAAACCATAAAACAATCATGATAGGAGACTTTTCAGATGAGAATATTTTTCACTACCCAATTAAAACTGTTCATTTATCTCCCATAACAAGTGGGATAGGCCTCCTAACCATTTATAACAAGAAATATTATGTGGGTTTTGAATGAGAGTAAAAATGGGTTCTTTAGGGTAAATCCTGAGTGACCCCATTTTTTAAAACCCCATTTTTAAATCCATGTACAATTAGATGAAACAGCTAGAAAAATCATGTGCTTATCGTGTGACTCTTACTATCCCAAATGGTACCCCCATGGTTACCTCACACGGTTAGTCAAACAGAAGACCAACCATGTGAAATCCCACATCCTCATGTTTCATGGTTACTTGTGTTTTTTCATGTTTTACACTAACAATGATCAAACCATTCACCCCTAAATAATATTCCAACCCTTCACCAAACCCTTCAAAACTCTCCTATACATTACCCAAACACATTTTATACATAAAAAGATATAAAAAATGGGTACATATATCAAATATGGTGTGATAAATTCACCAAAAAATTGAATATTTTATCCTCATAATATAGATTCCATTTCTTTGCTAAAAGAGCATGGGTCAGTGCTCTAACATCTCATTCACCTCATCCCGTGTTTCCTCGGTAATCATTACATGTTTCCAAAAAAACATTACTATACTGATTGTTTATCCATGAATAAATTTTTGTTCCTTATCTACAATCTTTTCTGACAAGTAAACCAAAGTGTCATCCATGACTAACTCAATCAGATCCCAATAGATCAAATTGTAATGGTCTGGCTGATACTTTTTCAACTGTGACACATTAATAACATTATGCACCTCAATAAACTGTGGTGGAAAAGCCAACTGATATTCCACCTCTCCAACCTAATCACATATCTCAAAAGGCCTAATATAGTGAGGAGGTAACTTTTAATGTTATCCAAACCATTTTTTCCCAACTTCAAATAGAAACTCATGAACACATGATCACCCACCTCGATGGAAAACTACCATCAATGATGGTCATCATGTTATTTCTGACAACTTTTAGCCACATCCATTATCTTACTGATCCAATTAATCTTCTCTATAATCTCATGGACAAGGCTTGGACCAAACAATGATGTCTCACCTATTTCAACCCAACATGGTGTAGAATGACATACCTAAAATATAAATTTTAATATTATGCTACTTTAAGGAAGAATGTGGGAAACCAAGGTTTACAAAATAAGGGTACGCTACATGATGAAAGAGCATAAAAACTTATTAAACACAATTCTAAGATTATTATAATTAGACAATCAATATAATTCTCAATGAAAAGTACTAACCTGGGTGTCCAGATCCACGCTGATGAGATATTCAAGGTGAGTAGACATTCTGTCCATTGTTTTTATGAATTTCTCTGAGTTTATTATACCTTGGTTTAAGCTACGAGCCGGTATACAGTCTTGATTTTCAAACCTGGCCTCTTGCTCCTCCTTAGAGTCAAACCACATCCTTCATTAATATATTCTTTCAATTTCCTCTTTTGAAGCATTTACCCTAACATCTTTTTCAAGTAAATCTTCTTTAGAATGTATGAGGAGCTTCAAGCACTCTCCTTCCTCTTCCTCAACTGTTCCAGTTCTCCCACTTTGTTTTCAACCTAACCCATTCTGAGAGGTCTTTCCTTCCTTGTTTCCACACATCTTATCTGACCTAGTTTCCATTGGTTTAGGCAAGTGTGAATAATCCTTTCATCCCTTTTGGTTTTACCCTTGACCATAATAAATTTCTCTAAGTCTCTATTTCCTTTTTTTCCTTTCTTCCATATAGGGTTGTGAGGACGTTTCCCTTGAATTATATCCAAACTATCCATAGATAATTAACTATAGTTTTCATCACCTGAATCCTCTTCCTCTTGATAAAGTGCTGGTCCTTTAACATCTATACCTTCAAAGAGGTTTCCCAACTCGACCACTAGGCCTTCTTTGGAGGGGCTATGCCTGACTGACACCTCTGCCTTTATTATTTCAAGGCACTTCTTCTTTCCCTTACTCATTGTCTTCCTATGGAAAGAGGGTTCTGTAGTGATAATGTTTAGGTCCAATGGACCCAACACACCCACCACACCCTTCCTCCCTTATTCCTAAGATGCAACTACAGCTGATGCCTCCTTTAAAGAAAAAACAAAAGGCTCGACCTCTACCTTGATAACATCCCTAATAGCCACTTCCTTTGCCTCTAGTGGACCATTGACTGAGATTTTTCAGCCAGGATGTCCAAGTAACTGTCCCCCATTATCACTCAGATCCTGCACCTAGAGATGTATACCCAAGTCTTATTTCATATGATTAAAAATATATGCCACCTTCGGAATGTCACTCGGCCTTGTCTCATTGCACATGGGAGCCGAATGATTCATTACCCCTCGATTATCCTTCAAAGAAGCTATATCAGTATCATATTTTAATTGCAATCCAGAAACATCCTCTCCCATCTCTGTTTGAACATCAATTGCCTTGCTAACTACAATCGTATCTCCCTTCGTTGGAAAGGGAGGAATATTTTTGAAACCGACATTACGACGACATTTGGAAGACTCATGTCCTATTATACATTAACCAAAATAGAAAGGGGTCTAATTGTGGTAACATACTATTTGGTGCTAGCAAAGAAATCCCTCAACATCTACGATGAATGATTCCAGTGGGCATTTAGAAAGATCAGCTTCAACACATATCATAGGAGTGATTGGATGAAAAATAATATTGGTAAGAGCATCTAAACAGAGGTAATGACCTAGAGCATTACCAATCAACCAGAGTATTGATGGGTTATGAAATGTTAGAGGTAGTCCTGGTAGAGTTATCCAGAGTGTTGTGGTCAGAGGTTCGTGCTTTAACTAGAAATTGAAGGTCCACCAGAAACGAGAAAACCTAGATCCCTCCATATAGTGCGGATCAAAGGCACATGCATAGATTTGGTTTTCTTCACATGAGAAATGGATCTGAATATGTATCACATCTAAAAGGCCAACAATCGAATGATCCTGTAAATTCCAAGAAGAAAATACACAACAGTCGAACGCATCAACTGATGGATGATTCTTTTCGAATCGGGCAACTAGAGTGAGATCCAGTAGAGAGGAAGCATCTGTGAACTCCACAAAAGAAATATGTACCAATATCGCACCATTCATGAAGGATTTCACCTTAAGGCTTATTTCAATCTAAGGAAATAGGGGGAGAGAGGACATGTCCATGAAAGGGGAGAATGAAGGGAGACGAGAAGGGACCGAGCGCGAGGGAGAATATGAAACTCCCCTCCCCTAGCAAGTGATCCTTTGATGGGAAAAGAGAAATTGATCCTCTCATGGGCCACCAAAATACATTAGAAAATCCCACAACATTACATCAATCATTTTTAAATCCTCTCAGATTTCCCATCCATACGAGGATGATATGTTGTGATCATTTTCAACTTAGTCCCAAGAGATTTCTAAATGGATTTCCAGAAACGAGATATAAACCTTGAGTCTTTATCTAATATAATCCAAACCAGAACACCATTCCTCCATACCACCTCCTTGATATATATTTTGGAAATATCCTCCACCATATGATATTCATGAATATGGATGAAATAAGCTGAATTTTTTAGCCGATCAACAATCAAACATATAGCATCATGCTATTAGAACGTCCTTGGGGGCCTATAACAAAATATATTGTTATATGCTCCCACCTCTGAATAGGGATATGTAAAGATAACAACATACCTTCTGGTTTCTAACACACAGCCCTGACTTGCAAAAATGTCAATAATCTAAATACAAACCCGCCCACTCTCCTTTTTATACCCGCCCACCAAAACCATTCGTTAAATTCCTTGTACATGTTTAGACTTCCATGATGGATAAACATTTTGGAATGATGGTATATAATAATAAGTTGTTAATAAAAAGTCACCCTTACAACTATCCAATTCTAAATTCACAAAAGTAAATTACCATATAGTTTTTATCCATAAATTTTCTCCCCACCATTGAGTTTCAACCTTATATCCATGCACTCTGAATCATACATCTACACATCTTTATCTAGAGCAACCAAGTTATGAGACAAAGATACTAAGAGGAAACCCACCACATCATCATGGTCTTCACAATCCAATGAAATATCAGCTATAACCGACATCAATTGCCACTCATCTGAAAAATGTATCACCAATTGAGCATATGGATTTCTACTTATTTCATCTATCATAGAATATCCCTTACCTAGTTTTTATAATTAGTCATAGTCAAACCTCCTGATATTCTATATCCATCTCATTTTCCTCTAATTAAAATCAGATTGTGAGAAAATTTGATTCATTCTCTTATTATCTGTATACACTGTGAATTTATCACCAAAGATATAGTGGCACTAATTTTTAAAAGAATGATCCACACCCGCCAACATCAAATATTGTGTTGGGTAGTTCTTCTCATGCAACCTCATCTTTCTGGAACCATATATAGCCACACTATCCCCATACATGAGAATAAACCCCAACCCTAATCCTAATGCATCCTAGTATGCCATTTACCCTACCCCTAGTTCTAAAAAAACCAACATTGGTGTAGATACAAGACGATACACAAACTCTTTGATTGATTTCTATCACTTCCCCTTCCATTTAATTTGAAAATTCATCATTCTCAATGTTTTCATTGGTGAAGATAATAATGAATAGTAAAAAACAAAAATTTGATAGTTCCTAGATAGACCCAGGAAACCCCATATCTCAAAATATTCTTTAGTAGTTTTGAAATGATAACAACCTCTATCTAATCTAGATCCATTTAAAACCCTCTATTAAGAATAAAATGTAAAAGGAAACCAGACTTAATTACAGAAATCACATTTTGATAATTTGGCATACAAAAATGAAAAATAAAGCTTCCCAACACTACTAACTCGTGTTTCTCATTCTCTACCATTTTCCTCCAATACACCAGTATATCATTCATCAATACCATCATGAGAAAATCTAGATATATATGATATTTATGATTCATCAATTCCAAGAAGTCTGATGTGGTATTTTTAAGAACAATGGGTACAACTAAATACTCATAATGGCTATATATACTTGGGAATGTTTTTTTTGGGAATATCATCCACCTGTACCCATAACTGGTTATACCTCAATCTCAAGACACTCTTAGAGATTTATTGAGATCCACCAAAATGATCAATGAGTTCATCATTGTGTGGAAGTGGACATCAATTACTTATCGTAACTTAGTTATGCTAATGATAAGAAACACATAGTCTAAGAGTTACCTACTTCTTTTTAAGAAACAAAATAGGCGCTACCCTAAGAGACATGCTAGGATGGATGAAACCTTTGTTTTCCAACTCCTCCAACTATACATTCCATTCGCTCAATATTGATGGTTCCATCTGGTAAGACAGATGTGATATAAGATTATTCCCTGAAAGGAGATCATTCATAAACTCCACTTATCTTATGGGTGGAAACCATTAAAATTATTTGGAAATGATATCCTAAAACTGGTCCACAATTTATAGAAAATCACTTTTCCCAACCTATTCAATTTCATCCATGGATTAAGAGAACAAATCATTTGATAATGTTCCAACAACTTGTTCTAACATGCCTATTACACCCACCTTTTCAGTCTTCTCCCCTCTAAAGATAATGTCTACACCATCACCCATAGTGAAACTCACCTTTTCTGCATAAAAATCATTGTGGGCCTTAAACATTTTCACCAATACATACCTAGGATTACATCATATTCATCCATATCAATAACTGAGAAGTACCACATCAACTCAACCTCATCAAAAAATATACAACATTCACTACATAAGAAGGCTTGACACTCTCTATAACCTAGAGGAGTTTGATGTTTTGAAATATAAGGAATAATATTTACATATAAACCCCTAAAGTAAATGATATGAGAAGAATTGAATAAATGTGAAGAACCCAAATCCAAACACATTTTCATAAGGGTAAAATTCATAAGAAACATACCTCTCATCATTGATGGTACCGACTGATCATCCACAAAAACATTCTCATCTCCAAAGAGATACTTTCTTTTCACACTCTTATCTTTATCACTCTTTTGAAATAGCCCTCACTGAGGACTCAAAGTATTCTTGGAATCACTATGAGTAACTTGGCTCTGATGCTAAGGAGTGTGCTGCTACCCCCATCCCATCAAGGCATATGACACACGTAACCCTTGAGGAGTGTCACAAACACCCTACCTCAGAGTATTACAACATTAATAATGAAGATTCACCATATACGTGTAGTTATGAAATGATCAAGGTTGTATTGTATAATCCCATATCATATGGAATGTATAAAAAATGGAAAACATCAAGGCTCACTCTGAGGATTCATAGGAAGAATCAGCGATCCTGCCATCAGAATACAAGCCATTGTCCCACCCTATAAATAAGTTTCCCTCTTGCACATGATCATTGTGTTAGAGTTACCATTGTTCCCTATGGTTACCAACATGATTCCCCTAAATCTCACCTCTAATATATCCCTTTTTACCCCTGATTATCTCTTCACCATTTCAATACTGTCACTTATACATAGAACCACAATTTTGGAAAAAAACTATTTTTCAAAGCATAATTCAATGATCATCATCTTCAAGGTCACCCAGGCTGCAACCATAGGAACAAACCAAACATTTGTTATGAACACATCATTATATTCTATCACAGACATGTTATACTACTTTAAAATTTATAAATTAAGTATGTTCTAAAATTTGAAAGTATGAGGGTATAGTTTTTTGTTAAACAATTCCTCCTACCTCTCCCATGTCACACTATAGTCTGTTCCAGCATGGACCACCAACTCCCAAACCTTATGTAAAATATCTCCCAACACATACACCAGTAATTTAACATTCAAATATATCAGCATTCTTAAGAAATTGATGATTTAATTCATCATATTGAGTCAAAATTACACCCTTTCAGGTTCTGAATCACCCTGAAAAAATCAGTGGATTCTGTTTTTGAAAATGAACCAAGTGATCTAGATGACATGGATCATCTCTTATATTCCTAGTTTACACAGCTTGAAAAGAATGCACTATTCTCTATACAATCTATTGGTTCACTTGGGGCTCATGTACAACCACATTTTATATAGTATCCTCCGGTTGGTCTCTACGACACCTACCCGGTTCCATTTCTATCAACACACGAATCACTATAACACACACTACCTAGAAAATAAAGGCTTACAATTTCAAATTCTATAACATTTTAGCTCCGAAGCCATTTTTTTCTAACTTTTCAATTTATCCATGATTGAACAATTTGAAAAATACACTATGTTTTGAAAATTGACCCATTTTCAAAATATCACCACCGAACTCTTTCCAAAACCTCTCATTTGATTTTTTTTCAAATTTTTCAATAATTCACAAAATCATATAACAACAGAAATCATTATTCCAAATAAAATATCTCATGCTAAGGGGATGTCATTTATAACATGCATTCCATGCTCATCTCATTGGATACACCCACAACAATGAGGCTACACTCTTATAAGTGCCTCTCAAACACTTATATACCCAAATCCTTGGTAACTTGATGTTCAACATGAAAATTTTATCAATATCCTATTATTATATATCATCCATGTTCTAACAATCCTACAACTTCCAACCAACACAACTCAAGTAATAGACAATTAATGAATGTCAACTCACATACAACCAATCCACACAAAAGAACGAAACAAAATTGAAAGTCAAGGACCAAAACAAATGATACCACTTATAACACCCCACCCATACCATTGGCATGAGAGGGACATGGAATGTATTTTGGCCTTATGAAACATACCCAAGACGCTAATGGATGGCAATAAATGTCAAGGGATTCATGTACAATGGGGGAAGATTTTATAATTTTAATGAAAGCACCAAACCAAACAACACAATACCAAAAGAACTAAATAATGTATACCAATAATGTTTTAGAACTAAAAAAGATAAAAATAAAAACATAACCATATCAAAATAATCAATAATAGATATAGCAAGTGGATGATTACAGAATAAAACCCATAGAATTTATAACACAACTCCCCATCTCCCCAAAAAGGTCCATGGTCCAAGCACCACAATACTGCCCAATAATCATGATGAGCCACTAAGGACATGAGATGCTTTACCATTTCCGGATTCCTGGAATACAACATATGAAAATACACCAAAGTGTAAAATCTAGGGGGTGAGTAGTAATATTTAGAAGATTTTCCCTGAATGAATTCTCAACACACACCACTAGGACCGAGCCGTTAACACAATTTTATAATTTTTTTATATAAATCCATTAATGGAATTCAAAAATTAACAAAAAATCCAAACACATCCTTTCCCAGGGAAATCAATCAAACATAATCCAAGGAAATCAACCCAAACCCATGAAAACATATATAGAATTTCCACACCCGGACACACTAGCTCGAGATTTACAATAACAGTGGTACATTTATTCCCCAACCCATATCCATGATGGTGTGGAATGTATAAGTCCACCACCCAACCAATAAATTATGTATGTTCAGCTCCATTTACTTAATGTTTCTACATACACAACCAACATGCATTCAACTCATGCCAATAAACATTTAAGAAAATCACAATAGTATTTCAATCAACAAATACAATAATCATATCACCCAACAAGTTCCAACCCCAAGTAAACCAATTATCCCCTAAAAAACATTTAAATATAACATTACAAAACACTTCATTAAACCACCCATTTAATGAAATCACCTTTAATAAAATATTCATGTTATATTTTAATTCATGATAATATCATTCTTATTGAAATAAAATTTTCAAAAACCATATTACATAAATAACAAAATCCAATAATATTAAAATCAATATTTTAAAATCAAACAACAAATAACATATCACAATAATAACAAATATTCCCCAAAATCCACAAATCATCAAAAATGGGTTTTTACCATTATTATCACATCACAATCACAATAAATTTCAAGTATAACCATTTAATTAGAAATAAACCTTCTATTTCTAGAAAAATAGAGTAGAGAGAGAAGCCAACTACTATAGGGTTTGTTGAAATCAACCTACCACACAACCGCATAAAGAATTCAGTTGAAACCTCAAAAATTATCCTTATTTTTATTTCCAAAATGTAAAAAATCCCAAATATCACCATTTTATAGAACAAAAATCCTAGATTATCATTCCACAAATACTGATCTAGGAATCTGAGAGAGGGAGAGATAAATCATAGGAATACCATGAAACAACCAAAGAGAGGGGAGTTACTGAAGGAGAACCTCCTTCACAGCACCTTGAAACCCTTTATTTCTCTTCCAAAATGAGTGGTAGAGGCCTCCAAAACATTTATAAATATACATCATGAGTGGGATTTTTTTGGTAGATGAAAAAGCTACTTTAGGGTAAATCTTGAGGGATCCTGTTTTGAAATCCCCACTTTTAAAGATGTGCATAGTTAGCTCGCACAGTTAGACAAATAGTACAAAAATTTTGAGACTGATACTCTCCTAATGTGTTCACATCATGGTTGTATTGTATATTTAGGAAAATAGTTTTCAAACCATGTAAAATCAAACTTCCTTTTGTTACACAGTTACATGGGTTTGTTGGATGGTTTACAATAATCATGCTCAAACCGTACACCCCTATAAAAGCTCACAAACCATCACATAACATGTAAAAATTCCCCCACACATTACCCAATCACATTAAATACAAAAAAAAGACATAAAAAAGGGTTACATACATAAAAAATCCAGTGATTCACTGTAGATATGTGTTATTCGGGTTAAGGGTGCCCCAACCAAGGATATGGAACATGTAACATTTAGGTTATATATTTTTTGTGGTGTTTGGACCCCATGAAAGCTTCTTACATAACTATTTAATTTGGAATAAAATTACATGTTCTTATGTATGAAGTGTAGTTTAATGTCGTGATGTGTGTACAGTAGTGTAGTGATGTGAGAATGATGGAATAAATGAGATATATAGTGTATCAGGTGTGTACCTCATGGAGGATTCTTATATATCCTAGTTTTTTGGGAAACAAATTACACGTTGTTTTGTAATATGGGTATTATTAATGGATGTTAACCATATAGGGAGAATGATTTGGGGCTTACATATCAGAATAAGGTACATTTTGTTTATGGTTGGGATATATGTCTGAGGAGAAAGCCAATTTGAGTTCACCCATTATACAAGCATTCTATATATCTTTCTTAGGGAAAGAATCAAATATTTCAATGATTAACATATTTGTTGAATTGAAAAGATCCCATGACCATCTTTATTCTATAATCCAACATGAGTCATTCTTGGTGTGTGAAAAAAGAAGAAGCGTTCGATATGGAAAATATCAAACTTCACCTTCTCTTTTGTTGGAAGAGATTTGGGATACGATGCTTCCCTATCTTCAAATTACATTTAACGAGGGTAAAATGTGATGAAATAGTGAACGTGAAGGACATGGTGGTAGAGTGGAACAATATTTCCCACTCCTACGATAAAAGTGTCTTAATCCAGGATGAATGCCATGAAACCAGTTTTGGGGAATATTATAGTTTAAAGACATATAACGTGGATGATGGAATAAATATTCAATGTCATGTTTTTAGGACTAATGACATATATTTTAACATCATGTGGTTAGGAGGAGTTTCATAGAGTTTAACAACTTTTGTTCAAGACAATAACTCAAAGTTTAAGGTCACAGAGTTTGGAAAACATGTTATAAGAACCATTACAAAAGAATATGATCATCGGGTTGTTATGTTCTAGAATCCCTCAAACATGAGGGGGAAGAATGGTGTAAACTGTGACTCTATGGATTCCTTTATTCAGAGAAATGAAATGGGGTGTGGGTGCCATTGGTGTGTAAATAGGTAGAAAAATCCTCTACTGAGGAGAAATTTCTCTTTGGTTGACATGCCTTTTCCAATGGAAATATTATGAAGTGCTTCTATGGTATTGTGTGCATAGTAAAATAATATTTTCATCAGGACACTAACCATCCATTTCAAATGGATAAGTATGGTTATGATGATCTGAGATCACCTAAGACACATAGATTGAGGAATATTAAGGATGTGTTCGTGCATGTAAGAATCATTCAAATCACGATTGTCCATGGAGTTCTTGATCAACACCGAATATGAGGAGGGTGATGGGGTTTTAGAAGAATTATAAGGAATAGATCAACTCAAGGAATTGAAGGGAATGATGTTAGAGAGGAATATCGGTGCAACAGATTATGTCATTTACCTAACCCAAAAAGATAGCGGTGTGACTCTCCATTTTTAATGGGGGTCAGTGAAGTTAGGGAACAAACCAGTCTGGAGTGTTCGTACTGTAGCTAGGTATCAATCTAGAGTAGGGGTGTGGGGTCGCATCCCAAATGGTATGGATCAATGGGAAGAAAAAATTTTATAGCAGAAGAGATGGATGTATATGAGAATTCCACATATAATGGTTGCGAATGAGATGCCAACATAATACCATCCATATAGGAGAATCTTCAATGGGAAGTCCAAGAAGGGTTTGAATCAAAGGGTTTTTCCACGAAGGATTTTCCCCCTAGTAACATCCACATAAGATATTATCATAGAGGGGTCATCATATGAACATCCACATAGGATCATCTATTAAGGGTTGTCCTCAAATGGTCCATCCGCAAAGCATTTTTTATTGGTTTGTGAGGTCATAAAATGACACCTCATTACAAAAAATGACATTTCCTCCACATATTATCATTTTAGGATGGTCATATATATATGGATTCTAGGATATTTTCCACCAAGTGACCCATACATATGGCTCCGGGGAAGGATTCCATGAACTGCTTCAAGTGCAGGAGAGATGTCTCCGACACCGTCTATATTTCTCTTCATGATCCATCCCTTTTTTGAGGGCCCCTCTCCTCAACCCCCATCAGGGTTTATATATAGAATAGTGGTGTGGACCGCGTGCCTTATTTTTAGAAATACCAATGAATTAGTCTATAGGACATATGCTTTCCATGAACTCGCTATTCTACCTCATCCTATAAACTATTTAGTTTGCAGGTATGCTGGTTTTTAGGGGCATAAATCATCACTAGAACCTGCAAAACAACTTATTTTTATTCTCATTTTCCAATGTTAACACATCATACTACATACTACTTAGAGTGCATGTGTTATCTTTCATTCACATGGTGCATTAAAAAAATTTCATAACGACACAAAGAGTGGCAGTTTAGAAAGTAATTTTTACTTTGTAGGATCAATTCATCATTCACCACTTTGACCTATTCGATCCTTTTTCTTCAAACTATTCTTTGAGATAATTATTTTATCCTTTTACAAATTTGATGGAATTATCTTCTCCATGAATGAATAATTTTTAGGACACAAAACACATACCTAATAAATATTTTAAAAATAAAAAATAAATATGTGGATATGGATACAATAATCTTAAAGTGAAGGAATCATTCACATTGCATGACATATCCAGATCTTTAGACCTGAATGGCCTGAATGCCTTCATTTTTATTTATTTTTAATAACCCCCCTTTTAAGAGATGAGGGGGAACCCTTCTAAGGCCCATAGGCTCTGATATTACAAGGCTCGTAGGCATAAGAGATTACATGACCCGAAGATCTTAGGGAATTCAACCAGGCTATCTACAAGGAACTGCCCCTCCCCAGCACCTGCATCTTGATAGTACCTCTCCACCTTTGCATGACCGTCTGGATAGGCTTCCCGTGCAAGCATAGGCTGGTACCAATGGCATAGCAATACCCTATCACTCTGAAAAGCCATTTGGCTCTGCTATGGTGAGTGCACCTTCTCTGAATCCTCTTCTGGGGCTGCTCCTTTTTTGTAGTGTGTATGGGGCCTACATTCATGTGGCCCGAAGGCCTTGGGGTGGCCCTAAGGCCTTAAGGTTGCCCAAAGGCCTTGAGAATCAACTGGCCCGAAGGCCTTGGGTGGCCCAAAAGCCTTGCAGGACTCGAGGACCAAACCGGTGGCCCGAAGGCCCAGATTGATGAATAGTTCCGGTTGCTATAATACCAAACAGTGTCTGCTACAGTACTACTACAGTAACCCGAAAATATGCCTCCATCGGGATTTGATCTCGAGTCTCTTGGATGAACCTAGAGAGTCCCCACCAACTGGCACATGTCTCATGATGTCCTTCTTACATGTCATCCAGGTCATGTGATTTCCTCTATACGTGTCATTGAAGTCATCATAATCTCTATTTGAATTTATAGAAATTCATGTGATGCACTTCATCCAAGTCAATAAAGTCATAGAATCCCTCCATTCATGTCATCCAATTTTTTCAATTCAATTCAAGCATATAATCCAAATAATTGGATTCCATAAATACATGTTTCCAAAGTTATACGATGTGATCTAGTCATCTTATCAAAAACATGTGATGCATTTTGGAAATTACAAGTATATTAGGATGCAACAACTCGACATGTCACATAGGACATGCGAAGTCATTTGAGATAGCCATCCAATTCATTCCACATCCACCAGCCATGTCTACATTGATCATGTGAAATCCTCCCATACATGGAACACATGTCAAGTGATGTACTAAAGAAAAGTAAAATGGATCATGGTATTATATTTTCACATATAAATTAGGAAACTTATACATATATAGATATATTAATTCATGTCATACAAACACCACAAAACCATTGGGTAGAAAATCTAGAAAAGTTAGGTGGACACCCTAGAAGATGATAACCATTCTTGGTAGACATAGTCGGGCATGCCCCAAAAATTAAAATAGATTATTATTATACAAATTATAGACAATTTATGTAGGAATAATTCCAATGTAAAAAGATAATTTGGGAATATAACATAGTTAATGTCACTCCATGTATCAGAAGCTAAAAATCATGTTAACCAACCACCCCAATGGGTTTACCATTCTTCCTCATCCATCAGTGGATTTAGAAGAAAAATAAATAATAAAGACCATGATTCCTGATATAAATAAGATATATAGGATTTAATACTTAGTATTTATCCCCATATTAGACACCCCATCAGGGATACCTCAGTGCATAAGTCCCAAGTCCAAATTCTATTAGACAGGTAACTTACTATCCCAGATTTGTCACTCCAAGAAAGGCCTATCTCATTTAAATAATTATCAATAATTATATTATTGACCACATGAATTTCTACCATTCATAGAAACAAAATTTTTTAATTACCACTCAGTGGCATGATATGACTTCCTTATATAGTGTAATCCCCCTTGGAGAATGTCTAGAAGGAATTATCAAATTATTATGAATATGATTCCTATAATAAAGAGGAAATGTTGGATTAACTCTAGAGAATTAAGATGAATACCAGAGACATAAGAGTCCTCATATATTTCATTTATTCATGAAATTAAACCACATGGACCAAACTATATATGTGGTTTTGATTCCTATCACAAAAAAGAATTGAAAGATTCCACATTAAGGCCCAATCCCATCCACGTAACATAATACACTTCCCTGGATGGAATTTATTCCAATAGTCCTAGTAATATCACTTAAAAATATAATAAATTTACCATTTATATGAAATTAACGTATCTGAATGAAGAACCTCATATGAATAAATATTTACTCATTAGTGGAACCCCCCTTTTCATAGATAATGGTTCAACACCTAATCAATTTTTAGGGTAACCAGTTCCATAATAGGATTAACAAGAGATTAAAGAACGTATCAAAAATATATAATAGAATCCCAATGTTGGTAATAATTCCCCCTAAATGGTGGGAAGAACCCAAACCCCCAGCATCTATACCAAATCATGTTCTTAAGAACCGTCGTGTCTAAAACCACAAATGAATGCCTACATTTGGAAAGCAGGTCCATAAATAGTTATGGATGTGGGAACATATGTTTTCTTAAAAGGTAGAAATTATAAAACCAATGTGATTAATTTCAAAACACATTCCATAACCCATAATAAATCATACTCCCTAAAAAGTAGTAAGGAAATAATGGTGACCTCGATGTGAATCTCTTGAATAATAAAAATGATATGTTGAAAAAATGTAAATTGGGATTTTGTAAAATACCTCCATTCTCGATGTGACAAGTACACATGAGTAAAATGAAAAAACCAGGAATAACAATGGAAAATTGTTTTACATGTTCATATCATACAGATCATGTTTCAAACATGTGATATTGCACTGATTGGTGACAATTTTCCATATTCTCGTAATGACTTCATATACTTATCTCACAAAAACAACCCAAAACTGAGAGAACGTTTCCATCCAATGAATTTTCTAAAACACCAGATATAGTTTAAACTCCTATAATTAACATAAAAACCTAACCCACCCAATATCATTATATTTAGGTGGTGAATGTAATGTTTTTATAATACCAATGATGTTGTATAACTCTAACCCTAAATGATGTATATAAGGTTATCCAAACACTAAAATTAACTGAGTCTAACTTATTAAAAGAAAGATGAGATAAAAATAGTGTAAATAATTTCCACCTATATTATTTTAACACCCATACGCCTGATGTTTGAAAATCAGAAGCATCCGTGTTTGGGAAAGGTTGATCAAGGATTCATCAATGGATTCTTTTTTTATATGAGATGATGAGCATGAATCCTGTCAAATTCCATCACTATAATTATCCTGTAGTTTTCCCTCAGTTGCCTACTGAGGTAACCGCTCGACACATTTCCATCTTGGTGGATCATGTATATAAACGAAGAAAGTCACATCAGGTTCAAAAAGATACTAATAAATAATAGTGATCCCATATGAACACTCATTCTGATGAAGCCTACTATCATATTATAATGATAGCAAGTGGGACGGCTCATATCCCTTCCCCCTTAGATAAATCTTATATATGAATCACCACAATAAGAATTGGGTAGGCACATATCCCTACAAACACAAAATAATATCATCATCATTTTCTTATATAAAAAAGAAGGGTATGAGTGCAATTATATCCGCTATTCAATATAATATATCATCCATTACATATTATATATTTAAACTGGGTTAGAATACATTCATGGACATACTTTTCTAAAGTGTTACTAAATTCCAGAAAATGCTGAAGAAATCCACTAGCATATTCTAGCACTGGTACTAATATATAGATTAGAACATATTCATATACTAACAACTACAACATCACATCAATTCAATCCATATTAATGAGTATCTAATCTGAAGAAAACACACATTATTAATATCATCTATGATGATTAATGGTATATTATAGTGTAAAATGAGTAAGCCAAATAGGCTTTTATTCCCATTACATTGATGCTCACTAAGTGATGGTGGAAAATTCCTCTACAGATGATCATATTCATATCAAAATTATAGAAAGAATAATTTATAGGAAAAAGATCTGTATTTTTCCCCCACTCCAACCAAGGCTCACTAACAGAGAGTTTAACATGCATCGGGGAAGGATCATATTCATTTTAGTGATTATATATGGAATACTAATGTATTGCATAAAATCAAAGAACATTTCCCTATATCCACTAATTAATGAATGCATCACCATCATTCAGAGGCTATACACAAGGAGGATCTTATCCCTTATCCTATTTTTAAACACTGTCGGCATATTCTTATGAGGATTGCATATTTGAACTGGGACCATATCCCCAATTCATCCATGTTTGATTAAAATATTTTGTAAATAACTCACCAGAAGCATCATATTTTTACCAATAATACAAATTATCACTGTTAAACTCTATTATCTTCTTAGCGGCATGATCATATTCTCATAGTACCTGAAAATTATCAAAATAATTTAGTGAAACCCATGGAGCATGCTCATATCCCTTCTCTACCATAAAAGGTATGTTGGTATATTCCATCCACGATATAGAATGACGTTCATATCCCATACCAACTATATCTAATGTCTATGTTGTTGTTCAATGAATATATACAACACGTCTAGGGTCTATAGACTCTCCATCCAATGTAGAAGGTGTACATTACCTCAATAGTCATCCTCATGATAATGTAACAATAGATCATAGAGACACTACTCCTGAAATATTCCATGATCAACCATCCCATTTGGATATCCCCAATGGAAAAAGAAATCCACATATTTCTTGGAATCCTCTCTATAAAGAGGTTCCCAAAACACAGACACCTTAATAAATTAACACGATCGAATCATGGGGATAAAACATCTACGGTTACCCCATTGTAAACATGAAACAAATTACCTTGGTCATAAATTGACCCAGAGAAGCACCCCTTGTTGTTTGACTAGGAGGAGGCATGTAATTATGATGAAGAGGATGATGAAATATACATATAGAGTGATTTAACTATAAAAACGTCCAAACAATGTCTTGTAACATCCACATCATAGACTAGAATATCAAAGATGATCTATATAATGATTTCGTGCATTACCTACACCAAAATGTGTTGTAAAATCATTAACTGTTAAAGTCTAGACACACCCCATAATCATATTTGAAGGCCACCATCAGACAACCAGTATAATCTCTTGTAAGGTGGATATAGCCTCATTTTAATTATCCTAGAACCTCGAAATGGATGTTTATGAATAACTCTTATGGTGTGTTCATCTCTGTATCATGAAAACTCTATATCAACTAATTTCAAGAGAACCATCGCATGTATGTGTTTTAGGATAGAGTAAATAAGTACAATTACACTTCACTATTTATCAGTGATATAATATCCCCCTAAATATGGAATCCTCTCATGTCAGAGCCTCCAGTGAGATAATGGGGATTGGTAATGTGTGATCCATATTGATACTATACTGGAATTACACCACCATAAAGATGAAAATCCCTCAAAATTTATGGAGAGGACTACCAATAGACATTTTTTCTCTCCAATAAAAAAAATGGTGGGAAATTTCATACATTGAAGCAAAAACCATATCCAACCCGAAAAAATCCCATAAAAAAATTAATCCCTTCATGGGATTGCATTGAACCTTTCTCAGATTTGATAATAATTATACCAAATATAATGGGTTGCAATAGCATATGATAGAGAAGTCTTCTAAGAAGAAAACTAGACAACCCTCCCCAGTGAGTAATTATTATTTTCACCAATCCTCAGGTCATCAATCACTAAGAGGAGTCATTGTATATTATCGATAGTAAAAAACCAACCCTATCCTATAGGTATGGGGTCATTTTTATCTCAATCATCATTGACATGTTCATCACACCCTAAGAGGGATGTGGATAAATTAGAGGTGTTTCTATATAAAACCCATGTTGGTGGGATGTGTGAATTTATATCTCAATTCCAATTATGAATTCATTAAATAATATATAGGAATCATAAAATCCTCAACAATGGGATCAATATCACTAATGTTGTCCTTGAATATCCCCCATACCATAGTGTTGGGGGAATATTAATCATTATCATCACCACATTGGGAATCATAATTCACCATGTTGGGAGGTAAATATCATTAGTGTACATCCAATATATCCCTCCCACCAAAATACATACCTTTTTTATCTCTATCTAATTAAGAAAACGTAACCATAAAATCCCTCAAAGACAATAATCAAAGGCCGAGTCTGGGGGTACATACTGTGAAAGAAATCCAAACCTGTAAGGGTTAAAAGGAAAAGTAGTCCCATATAGATAAAGGTCAACAAAATGACCCTAATAAAATAATTAAAGAATCACCCAATTACATTGAGAGTAATGGGATAAGTACCATTCCCATCAAGCCTTAGAGAGTTTCTAAATTTTTAAAACATTAAATGATGTTGACCAATAATTGAATTTTAACAATTTGAATGCTATAGAATCATGGATTTTGGGAGGTCCCAACCTTTCAATTTTTTTAATCGATGACCAATCTTGGATCAATACGACGATAAATGAAAGTATCGATGGATTATGATCAAATATCTAGGAAAAGGCAGAAAAGGGTTCCAGATCCTAGAGAGAATAAATTGTGCATCTTGTTTATAATGAATTTAATTAATTTCTACCTAAATTAAATACCTAGATCTTTTGAAAATTCTTATTTGATGATGCTGATCATTTGGAATGTCCCTTCTGAATTGTCACGTTGTAGTAGCAAGGATCCAAACCCAAATCCCTCTAGCGATTTCCCACAACTATTTTGATGGCCTCCGATTGATATAACTCATTCTTCGGGTGCTATCACATCGAATTGAGTGTTTGGAAACAATATTTTTTGATTTCATATACTTTTATATTGCATAACATCTATCATTCATGAGAGGGGAGATGCAAGGATTCAAGTGAGAAATTGATTGGATTAAAAATTATCTCACCACAAGCAATTTAGTTCACTAGGAATAATGTCATAATAGACGTACCTATCTATTCAACAACATGGGGTTTTTGTTACAATATTTAAATTTGAAACATAAATTAAATAAATTAATAACCTCATAGAAAACACATCATACATAATAAAAATAACAACACCATTATTTCTAGTTCTCCCACTTTTGTAAAACAGAATCATAAATGAAATCTCATGCCACGTATTAATAACATCATTATTTTTTTCTTCTACCAAATATTAAAAAAATTATTCATCGTCTTTTAAATAATTATTTTACTACCAAAACCACCTTATTTCTCTCTAAATCTACTTCTATTTATTGAATAACTGAATACATAACTAAATAAATTGTTCCCTTAAATAAATACTTTATTTACAATATACTAAATTAATATTTATTAAATGTTCAATAAAGTATATAAATATATTTTATTTAATTTATGAGATCATTTTAACATGAATAAAATAATACCTTGATCTTGAAAATAAAATTTATTCCATTAAATATATTCAAATATAATTTAATCAAGACCACAAGAAACACTTAGTGTGTGGCCCTCTAGGATTATTTCTCATTGTAATTAGGTGGGATTTCTTAAAGTCCAAGAGTATTGTCTAGAAATGGGTCAAGGAACCCCACAAAATGGACTTAAAGTCAAAATGATGACATCCAGAAATGAATGATCACTATGTAATATAATTGATTTGTCTCAATAAATCTTCTTGCATGTTTCATGAAAGTGACATCTACTTGTTTTCTTGATACAAATTTCTTTGACTAACTAAAATAAACTCATCGCTACACTATGGATATGGAATTTAGGGATACATTTCTATTTCAATCCAAGGGTCGAGATATCAACTTCTATTAATGGAAGGAACAAAACCTTCCTCGACTTATCCATTAAAACATGTCACTTAGGATGAAACAAACGTACCCTAATTCCTACCAACATATGGAATGTAGGGTTTTGTTAGTAAATAAAAGTATGCGAGTAATGACACACATTAATGATAATCATAAAGTATATGGAAAACTACAAACAATATCATATTGGAATATCTGATGACACCAAAACATGTGGAATTCCTACAGACAAGTATTTTCTCATAACCTCCCATCATAGATATTATGAAGTGATAAATCCATGATACAAAATCTCATCTACTTACGAGTACTCTCTCCTAATGGTAGGTATACAATGTGTCCAATAATATTATGTATTCCAAACATGTAACTATATTTAATAATATTGTCATATAACATCATGGTTCTCATCAAAGAGGGGAACTATTATGACATTGTAAATGTGAAAAATACGCATAGAATTTATTATATATCAGTCACGCAGAACAATGAACAATATGTAATAAGATATTTAATATTTAAATACAAAAAATATTCATGTAATCAATGTAAAAAAAATTAGTTTTAGAAGACCAATAGTAACAAACTCCTACTTGGTCATGATCAAATTTACTAAAATGTTCAGTCCACTAGACCTCACATGATGATCATGCTTCTACGAAGTCAATGATTTAGTTAAAGGTTCAACCGAATTTTCTTCTATGGAATTGAATATCACTAAATCATCAACTTTATAGGAAAAATCCCTCATGAAATGATAATTATGAAGTATGTTTTTTTCTACTGATGTGACATTGGCTATTTCTCTAGATCCACCACTACAGTATTATCACAATAGAGTGTAATGGGATCTTTACATCTATATACCACATCAATATCATGGATGAATCATCACGTCCAAATAGATTATTTTTCTTCATTAGAAGTGGATATATACTCGGAATCTACTATAGAATCTGTGATGACACTCTGTATGGATCTCATCCATCCCACAAAACCTCCATTCAAAGTGATGATTTATCTCGTATGTGACTTCATCTCATCCAAATCATTCTAGAAACTAGCTTATGTATATCCTCATATTACTAGTTCATCAATTACTCCATAAGATATGATCATATCTTTAGTAAGCCTTAGATACTTAAGGACAGTGTTGACTTCCATCCAATTGTGGTCACCTAGGTATGCTTGATGTCTATGACCTCACTTAATCCATAATCGACATCTAGACTAGTACATATCATGTCACATATGACTGACCTAATCACCGATTCATATGGATTCATTTAGATTCATTCTCATTCCTCATGTGTCGGAGGATATATTTTCTTAAAAATATGAATTCCATGTGATTTTGGCATCAATCCCCCCTTGGATTTTTCTATACCAAATCTCACCACTATCTGGTAAATGTATGTACTTTTACAAAGGCCCAACAATATCAAGGATCAATCGTGATGGATTTTGATCCCAAAAAAATATGATACCTCACCTAAGTCCTTTATGGAGAAGAATTGATTCAACCATGAATTAATAGACTGTGAGACTAGTATCTTGTTTCCAATAAGAAATACAACATCAATATATGCTATTAAGAAAATGACTACACTCCCACTAAATTGTGTGTAGAAACAGGGTTCAAATTCATTTTTCATTTAACCAGATTGTTTTATGGATTCAAAAAAATTAATGTTCCATGTCCTGTATTATTGGTTTAATCCATAAATGGATTTATGAAACTTTCATATCTTATTTGAATCCTTTGGAGTCATAAACCATTTAGGTTATGCGATGTAGACATATTCTTTAAGGTTCTTGGAAATAAATAATGTTTTGACATCAAAACTTCAAATCTCATAGTTTTTGTATGCAATAATGGCCAATATAATTCTAATGGATTTTATCATCCCCACTAGTGAAAACGTTTTGTCTTAGTCAATGCCTTAACACTGTTTGAACCCTATTGCAACCAACTATGCATTATAGGTACTGATGTGTTCATCAATGTCCATTTTATTCTTAAAATCCCATTTGAAACCAACCAGCTTTACATCAACTGGCGGATCAACCAAAATACATACTACGTTTTGGAACAAGGAATCCATTTCAGAATTCATGGCTTATTGCCACTTGGAAACATTTGTGCCACTTACTACTTCCCTGTAGGTTAGAGGATCAAAATTATCAACTAATAATAGGTCACCATACTTGATAGTAAGAAAACTATATCATTCTTTTTCTCAATCCTCTCTTGTACTCCTATGTTGTACATGTGTCTCTTGAACATATATTTCTTCCATGGGGATTTTTGGAATCTTCTCTTGTATGTACTCTTTTGTACCTTGAGCCTCAACTTCATTTAATTCAATCTCTCTCCCACTATCCCTATTGGATATGTGATCCCTCTCATGAAATATTGTGTGTCTTTCCAATATAACCATTTTTTCTAAGGGGTCATATAGGTAATATACGCTTGTTTCTATAGGGTATCCTATAAAGTTACACCATGTTAATGGGGGTGCATGTTTGTTACATGAAGATTCCTTAAAAAATGATTCACTACCCCACTCATGTAAATTTTATAACATGGCTTATCTTCCAATAAAAATATCATATATAATACCATTTATCTATTTAGTTTGTACTTGGTTTCGTATGTCTGTTTCTATGTGTAACACATATCCTCAAAAGGATAATGGAAGACTTACATAACTCGTCATTGATCTAAAAATGTTCATCAAGGTGTGGTTCCTTCATTTTCATAAACCATTCCACTAAGGTGTGTAAGGAAGAGGGTTTTGGAATAAGATCTCAAACTCTCGTAAGTAATCAAAGAAGTCTTGATTAAGATAATCTATTAAAAAATCTGAGCAGTGTTTTACAGTCTTATTACTAATATGGTTATCAAATTCATTTTTGTATTCCTTGAACTTATAAAAAGAATCTGACTTATACCTTGTTAAGTAGATATATCCATGTCGACAAAAATCATCTGTAAAAGTTATGAAGTATGAGTATCCACCCCTTGTTTCAACTAGAAATGGTCCACACACATCATTATAAACTTAATGAAAAATATCTCTGGACCTTTCACCATTCCAAATAAATAGGGAATTGGTAATTTTTCATTGTAAACACATGTTACGTACAAAAATTGGGTTTAGTTTGAAATAATTTAAATATTTTCCTTGATGTAACTTTTTCTAGTGATTCTCGTTAACATGACCTAGCCGGTGATTCCAAAAATTATTGTGGTATAAGCCATGTGATGTATTTTTATTATCAATTTTCATTACATGGTTTCTGTAATCCAACATGTAATGATTATTTTATTAATGTGACCTACCTAAAAAAATGAAATATTTGTAAGAAAAAGAATCATTCATTTCCAAACACAATGAAAATACAACTATATCAAGTATGGATATCGAAATAATTTTTTAGTCATGTAAGGAACATAATAATAACCATTTGACACCATGATCATCCTAGTTAGAAACATTAGGGGGTTGTCCCTGATAGATACAACAACAATTCTAGATCCATTGGCTACTCTTAGATTGTAAGAACGGGGTTTTTATCCATAAAAGACTTTGGAATATTCATGATATTATTCTAGGGAAGCGCCCTCAGATGGCATGCGATTCTGAGCCCCGGAGTGGCCGGAATTAAATTTTTAGTGCATTCACACTGGAAACACCAAATAAAAGGGATAACTCCCAAACCGTGCTTCAGATCAGAGATCCAAGTGTACGGATGGGTCTGGAATGGGGTGTTTACCCTAGGAACGACATAAAACTTGTTGGCGCGGGACATTTGGACCCCTCGCTAGCTTCCGGAACGTGAAATAGATAAATTGAATAATTAAATTATTCAATTAATGGTTAAAATCAAGTATCTCTTAAACGGTGGCTCAGATTGGAAAAATGAGGACATCGTTGAGTTCGGAATGTGCCGTTTACCCTAGTAGGGGTATTAGTTTTGCGGGCGCATGCTGTTAGTGAAAAATGTCCCCAGGGGTGTTTTCATAATTTGGAGGCCTTAGACGCTAAGTTTAATAACTTTTAAACGGGACTTTAGATTGAAATTCTGAGGCCACCGTTGTGTTTGGGAGGTGGTGTTTACCCTAGGGGAGGCTTAACCTTGACCCCGTCAAAGGTTTCGGTTGCGGGTTAAATCAGGGGTTTAACATAATTAAAATTTTAATTACGTTTTTATAATTTAAACCCTAACACCACCCCTCTCCTTCCCCTTCCCCCTGGCATAATAGCTCAACCAATAAAGAGAAGCTCCTCCTCTCCTCCTCCCCTCCGGCAAGGTAGTGGCGTGACGATGGATCCTCCGTGAAGCGTCGGGCAACGCCTTCGCAGGTAGGATATGATGCGGTTTCAATTTTTATTCCCACACCTACTTTGAGTTAGATTCTATGCATAAATTTTTTTTTGATCCCAGAACAAATCCCTTAATATTTTAGTAGTATTTATTCTCTTTCTGATGCATCTTTCGGATTTCAATTCCGAGTCCCGAGCTGCCCGAAGCGGTCCGGCGAAGGTTGCGGGAAATTCAGAAGTTTTTGGGGGTTTTCTGGCAGTCTGGCAAGGCCAGGCGGTGGTGCGGTGTTTCAGAGACGGTGGTCGCGGTGGCGGGGCTCTCAGACAGCGGCGCGGCTAAGGCGCCGGGTGGCGCGGGTGCACGGCGGTCGCTACCGCGGGGTGGTCGACCGCGAGCTCCAGGCGCGGCGGCAGGGGAGCTCCCTTCAGCAGAGCCGGTCGGGCGCGACGGCTGCGGGGTTGCGGTGTGCGACCCCCACGCAGGAGACATGACCAGTGAGACACGGGTCTTCACGCGGCTACCGCGACCGGCCCGCGCGGCCAAGCCGCGGGTTGGCGTAGCGAGTCGGGCCAGCCCAGCCCAAGGGGCTTTGCCCCTCAATTTTCGGACGCCCGTAATTTTCGCTACGGGTGTCCATTTTGCTTGCCGTATGTGATAGTGTACTCCAGAAATCACGATGGACTTTTTGATATGGTTTCAGGAATTTTTAATTCCCAAAACGAGGGGCCCCAGAGGTGCGATGCGTCCTTAAGTGAAGTGAAGTTTTCTCCCGGGGATTCTTGTTTTGGACGGCGCGGACGCGTCTGGCGTCCGTTTTGAGCGCCGTAAGTGGCGTTGGGACCCTGGAGCCGGGGCGAAGGTTTCCAGGGTGGTTTTGGGCATTGAATCTGGAGTTGAGACATGGGCCCCACGACCCGTCTTTTGAGCTGTGAGGAGTGTTTAGCGACTTTCTCATCAGGCATCCGTTCGAGGCGTGCGAGCAGTCGATTTTGGGTGTTTTTCCGAGGTCATTGCATTGACGCAATCTTCCTGGTTTAATTCCTCATGATGGTGTGGGCCCCATGAGGGTCGTTTGGGCATTGACGGTGATTTTCCATCTCTATCACCAGGAGACAGTTTTGGACAAGTGAATAGTCTATTTCGTGTAATTTTTCGAGAGGATCACAACAGTGTGATCCGTTATTTGTGTTTCGGGATCGGTATGCGGGTCCCACAAAGCACCGCTCATGTGCGGTGTGCTGAAATGCATCTTTTTCCGTCATATATCTGTTGCGCTCAAGTGAGCAGTCTTTTTGGCGTGTTTTCCCGAGGGGATCGCAATGGTGCGATGTGCTCGACTGTTTTTGGGGCCGAGGCTCGGGATCACGGGACGTCGTTCTCGCGTGAGGCGGTGTTGGTGACTTTTCCGTCGGATATACGTTTGTGTCAAGTAATTAGTCTATCTTGCATGTTTTTTTTGCGAAGATTACAACGATATGATCCGTTTGGTTGTGCGGAGACTCTTATGTGATCTTATTAAGTGTGGAAATGTGAAGGTGCCCCCGGTGGTGGTTCTTCTACCGTGTTTGTAGAGGGCCCCTGGCGCATGATCTCCTGCACTCCTGTGTGAGTGGATTAAATGCTTGAATAGATGTGGTTGGCCATCCCCCAGTCGTTGAGGTGGCAAGTTGGAGATGTTACGTCACACCTTCGCATTGACCCTGGGTGCCGTGTGCACGATAGCCCCTAGGTTGAAAGTGAGGTATACAGTATACGTGAGTTCTTAGAGGTACATGTGGTTAGTAAATGATACCATTTGTGCATTCGATTGGGATTGACTTGGGGCCACACGTTATGTGGGCCCCATGTGCGTGTCGTATTCTGCTTTGCGTACATTTGAACTCTCACGGAGTAGTGGTTCCCTTGGTTATTGTTTGTTGACTAGCAGGGTTGAGTTTTTCCCCAGACTCTGTGCTCGATGGTTTAGATCAGCAGGGTCGAGTGGTTTCCCCTGGTCTTGTTCCGGAGTCAGATGGTTGCGCGATACCCACTCCATGATCGGTTGGCCAGTGTTGTACCATCCAGTAGAGATAGCCAGAGCAGTTCTGGGTTTACCCTCCAGTGGGACTGGGTAGTGGGTTACTCATCGACTTGTCAGGGTTTACCCTCTAGAAGAGACTAGGCAGTGGGTCACCCGACGACTCTTGAGGGTCTACCCTCCAGCAGGGTTGGGTAGTGGGTCCCCCGTCGTCTTCTTTCAGGTCTACCCTCTAACATGGCTGGGCAGTGGGTCGCCTATTGACTTGTTCAGGGTTTACCCTCTAACAGAGACTAGGCAGTGGGTCACCCGAAAACTCTTGATGGTCTACCCTCCAGCAGGGCTGGGCAGTGGGTTTCCCGTCGTCTTGTTCTGGGTTTACCCTCCAGCAGGGCTGGGTAGTGGGTCACCCGTCGACTTCTTCTAGGTCTACCCTCCAGCAAGGCTGGGTAGTGGGTTGCCAGATGGCTTATTCTAGGTCTACTCTCTAGTAGGGCTGGGCAGTGGGTCACTTGATGATGTATTAGGGTTTACCCTCCAAAAGAGCTAGGATGTGGGTCACCCGATATCTTATTATGTTTTATCCTCCAGTAGGGCTGGGCAGTGGGTAACTCGTTGACATTCCAGACTCAGTCCTTTCTAC
This sequence comes from Viscum album, assembly GCA_963277665.1. Classification (NCBI taxonomy): domain Eukaryota; kingdom Viridiplantae; phylum Streptophyta; class Magnoliopsida; order Santalales; family Viscaceae; genus Viscum; species Viscum album. The sequence continues at coordinate 685,164,248 of OY728129.1, read as the reverse complement.
AAGGCTAGTCTATGGCTTTCCTCCATGATTACCATAGCGGGACCCTTGTTTGTACAGGTTAGTGATGGAATGACCTTGTCTTTGAGGAGACCTCTCGACTGCAGGGCAGTGACGAGGTGTGGTTTGACTTAACCCAGAACTCTCAAGTACGAGGGGCACTTTCCCCACCGAGACGTGTCCTTGTGACACGACCTAAAACCATGCGTGTGAGTCAGTACTGCCCAAATCAGATAGTGTCGAGGTGCGGTGATTTGAGCCCCTTGACTTGTAGTTTGGGGAAGACGTGCGGGATGCTGGGCATCGATGGTGTTTCCTTCTAGGACTATTGGCGACTCACTTTTCTTGGGCTGAACAATGGGATAGAGAACCCCTTACGAGCTTGATCGGGCTCCTTGTTGAGCATATATATTTGTATATACCTTATTCTAGTACCCACTTCCTGGGTTTGGTTACTCTCCTTCTAGGAGAGGTGAAGACACGCGGGGTATGCCATGTGCTTTCCGTGTCAACCTTCTTTCCTCTTGTTGGGTTGAGCTGGACTCTTTACTGCACTCTTAGTTGTACCTTTCTACTTTACCCGTTCTCTCTACTGCTCACCCTTCGGTACTTCCTTTGTTGATCCCTTGAGCCTTCGGGGTATCCTACTGAGTATTTTTATACTAACCCCTTCTTGGACTTTGCCCGCACTTGGTGCGTCCTTTCAGACGACGAACAGGTTGGTCGTGACTTCAGTGAAGCTTAGAAGTTCAGGAGCGTGGACCGCATGCAGTGGTCGGAGTCGGGATCAAGGTGGGGGGCCCTTCCAGTTGTTTTCCTTTTTGTTTACCTATTTCCGGGTTGTGGCATTTTTCTTGTTGGGCGCGTGTTTTGCCCTTTTATTTTTTAGTTACTTTCAACACTTGCTTGTACTATTTAGAGGTTGATGCACTATTGTGGTTTATATATAGAAACTTCACTTTACTCTTCTTGTCTTTTCTTTTACTCTGCACTTTTGCATTGAGTGTGCTACGTGTGTATGTACAGGTACTTAGGCAAAGGACTCCCTGAGTTGTTGTGCCTTCGACACTGGTCACCAGCCCCTGGCCTATGGTGGTGGGTTTGGGGTAGTTGCGGCTTGAGCCCAGGTAGGGTCGGGGTCATGAAAAAGTGGTATCAGAGGTGGTTCGTTCCTTGGGATGCTGTTTGGACGTCCCTAAAAGACGAATTGGTTGGGATTTAGGGCAATAGTGTTAATGTGTCTCGAGAGCGGCTCTCAGGCCAGGGAGTCCATTGATGGTGCGACGACCGACGTACCCATTCACCAGGACCCTGATAACCTTCTTGTTGACTCGACATGCTGAAAAACTTGTTGCAGGGAAAATTGGTTTGTGCATCACATAGGATTGAGTCTTTGACTATCCTTCTTGAGTCAGCTCCCCATCGTTGTTAGTGGTATATACATATATGCTCATCTGACCGCGGCAATCTTTGATAATATTCAAGATTTCTCCGCGAAGACAGCTAGCCAAGATACCAGCTTTGGTGTGTGACGATGACCCTGTGAGCTATGAGGCCACAGTCCAGGACCCATCATGTGAGCCCCTTTCTCTGGGTGGGTTGGTAGTAGCTCCCCCCACCTGTTGAGCAGCAGACAGTTTCAGCAGAGCAAGCTGAGCTTGAGCGGAGTTTGAGCACGCTCCGTGAGTTCCAGCGGCAGAGACCTCTAAGGTTCAGTGGTGAGACAGACCCTAATGCAGCAGAGTTTTGGCTCGAGGTAGTGGTTCTCCTTTTCAGGCTTGTAGAGACGCCATCAGATCTTATGGTGGCTTTGGCCGCCAACCTTTTTTGTGGAGCGACTTGGCATTGGAGGAGTCTGGTGACTCAGTTTCGTGACGAGTCATCGCTTTTGTGGGGCGACTTTCAGTTGTTGTTCCATGAGGAGTTTTTCCCCTCCTTCTTGCACACCGTTCAGATTCAGGAGATCCTTCAGTTTCAGTAGGGAGGGAGGAAGGTGGCCGAGTACGCGAATAGTTTCGCAGACCGTGCACGGTTTTACCCGGACATGGTCCATGATGACAACCTCCGAGCGTAGAAGTTTGAGAAGGGTCTCCACTGAGAGATTCTTACTATCACAGTACTCTTTGGAATTTCCACATATTCTGGGGTGCTAGAGTAGGCACTGGTGACAGAGATCTTCCTGTCATGTTCTATAATTAGTGGTGACAGTAGGAAAGTTGGAGCCGAGACGTCTACCATAGCTAGCAGGCGTGGGATGACAGAACCTCGATGCAGGTGGCCTTCCCACTGCCTGTTTTGGTGATGTGGTCGTATACCACTGTGGAGAAAAGGCACAGTGCCTCAGCCGAGGATTCCCTTCCATGAGTAGATCCCGGGCCGTGGTCGTACACCACAGTGGAACCAGAGGGCACAAGGGAAGCCCAGAGAGTGCCGATGTTATGCTTGTGACAGGCAAGATCACTTGGCACGAGACTGCCCGAACCAAGTTGCTTAGAGATTCGGGCAGACAGCAGTCGCACCACCACGACAGAGGTAGTGCCGTGATCAGAGTAGTGCCCAAAGATGTGGTGCTAGTAGAGGAGCGAGAGGAGCTGGAGGTGGGGTACAACGTTACGAGGTCTTCCCATCACCATCAAGTGGTCCACGTCAGGATCCGGGAGCTGACAGATGGGACCACAGACAGCTTCAAGCCTTGGGTGTCTACGACCCTGCAGAGCATGAGGTGATAAGAGGTACGCTCTATGGATCTTTTACCTTTTTGCAGTATAATTGTTAGACTCTGCGTGTGGAATGCTTTCTTCCCTGCTCCATGTTTGAGGTATTACCAGGGTGTCATAGGGCATCGTGTGTAACATTGTGTTGGTAAGGTAAAAGGCATGGGACCTTTTTCTCTAGTCGATGGTGTCGACTCCTTCGCATTTCGAGCATGTAGGAGAGTCTTGTTTGATAGACATCAACTGTGAAATCTTTCATGACCAGATATCCTTGGGTGTTTTTCCATATGGATATTCTGAAGGAGGGAATCACCAGGCCTTGTTTCAGGTGCGGGCGGTGATTCAAGTTGCAGCATGCGACGTAGGGGTTCGGTCGGGGAGGTGAGCTACCCCCAAGAGCCTTCGGGCCGTTTGAGACCATGGGAAGGGATGTCGAGGTTCCATATCGCCTTGCCCTAACCCCAAAGGCTGGTTTGGGTGCATGACATCTTCCACATGACTCACTCGAGAAGAGGTGTGCATGCTCCTATGCACGAAATCGGCTAGGGCAGACCTCACGTGGACAGATCAAATCTTTTGGTCTGTGTACGGTGGTGCAGAACTGTGGAAGATTTCTTCTGGGTATGGGAGAGCCAGGTGTGGGATTGGTACCCTGAGTTGTTCCCTGGTTTTGATTTTCGGCGATGATAATATTGAAGGAGGAAATTATGTAAGAACTCAATTTTTGGCCATAAAAGACATTAAGATATTCTTGATATTATTCCAGGACAGCACCCTTAGACGACATGCAATTCCGAGCCACGAAGTGGCCGGAATTAAATTTTCAGTGCGTTCACACTGGAAACACCAAATAAAATAAAATAACTTCTAAACGGTGGTTGAGATCAGAGATCCGAGTGTACGGATGGGTCTCTAATGGGGTGTTTATCCTAGGAACGACATAAAACTTGTCAGCGCAGGACGTTTGGACCCGTCGCTCGCTTCCTGAACGTGAAACAGATAAATTGAATAATTAAATTATTCAATTAACGGTTAAACTCAAGTATCTCATAAATGGTGGATCATATTGGAAAAAAGAGGGCACCGTTGATTTCGGAACATGCCCTTTACCCTAGGAGGGGTATAATTTTTGCGGGCGCGGGCCATTAGTGAAAAGTGGACCCAGGGGCGTTTTCGTAATTTGGCGGCTTCGGGCGCTAAGTTTAATAAATTTTGAATGGGGACTCGGATTGAAATTCTGAGGCCACCGTTGTGTTCGTGAGGTGGTTTTTACCCTAGGGGAGGCTTAACCTCGACCCCGTCAAAGGATTCAGTTGCGGGTTAAATTGGGGGGTTTAACTTAATTAAAATTTTAATTAACTTTTTCTTATTTAAACCCTAACCCCACCCCTCTCCTTCCCCATCCACCTGGAAGAATAGATCAACCAAGAAGGAGAACCTCCTCCTATCCTCATCCCCTCCGGCAAGGAAACGGCGCGGCGGCGGATCCTCCATGAAGCGTTGGGCAACGCCCTCGCAGGTAGGATTTGTTGCGGTTTCATTTTTTATTCCCGCACCTACATTGAGTTCAATTCTATGCATAAATTTTTTGTTTGATCATTAAAAAAAGCTCGTAATATTGTATTAGACTTTATTCTCTTTTCGACGCATCTTTCAGATTTCAATTCCGAGTCCCGAGCTACCCGCAGTGGTCTGGCGAAGGTTGCGGGAAATTCAGGAGTTTCTGGGGGTTTTCCGGCGGTTCGATAAGGCCAGTTTAACACCCCGAGCTTCCACGATACACTTCTCATTCAATAATGCAATAGCTTGCATTGTACGAAACTTCGAGTTCTAACACACCGCGACTAATCAAAGTAGCCACTATGAATAGTAATTCCAACTTTTTAAAATTATTTAAATTTTATATTTCAAAATGGACTTCATTTTTGTATTCGTAATATCAAAATTATCCTATGTTAAATTTTTTGTAATTTTCTGAGAACTTCCATTTTTTATGAATAGTGAAAAATACTTAAAAACAAATTTTTTAATCAAAATAATTTATAGTGATAAATTATACTATTGAGTTTTTTTAGAGTATAATTAGAATATATTTTTACCATTTTATCCAATGGTGGTCATTAGAATTAATTTCACTTTGAAATTGGACATAAACAATTGTCAATCTTTTGATATAAATTGTTTTTTAAAAACACGCTATTTGTTGTGACAGCGGGAATTAATTATAAAATTAATTAATGCAACTTATATGTTTGGAATTTTTTAAAATAGACATCATTTTTGAATTCGGAATATCAATTATAGCTTAGGGTGAAATTTTGGCATTGTTCTGAAAACTTCAATTTTTGATGAATAGTGAAACCACTAAGTGGTACTTATAAAAACTGATTTTTTGTTTAAATGAAATTTTACCAATTCTGTGTTTTGAATTTCAAAAATCCTACATACATGGTTGTCATTAAGAAGTAAAATGTGGTTCAATGATATTAAAATAGTTTTTGGTGAATAATACCTTTTAAGTTCTTAATCGCGATTAGAGGTAATAAGTGTAGTTTAAGGTAAAAATAATGTTTTAATAATATGAGATGAGCTTGAAACATGTCCTAACCTCATTGGATGTGTCATGGCCGACCAATAAAATCCATGGGTCAACTTGGGGACCCCATGGAGCCACATTAGTTGGAAAATGGCATAAATACCTTTTATTTAATGTTAAAGTAAAAAATGACAAAAACATGAAATGTTTTACTAAAACAATTTTTACATGGGGTTATACAAGTCATATTTTTGACTATAAATAGTCATTGGAAATATAAAACGATTTCCTACATTATAGTATTTTTTTTATAATTTTTAGACATTAAATAAATTAAATTATTTATGACATCATGATGATGCAGCGATGACCTCATTATTTAACGATTTAAATAAAATGAGAAGATAATGTAAAATCCAAGGCTTACACTTGTCCAAAGCCTATTGGATGAGGGGATTTCGAACCCTTACCACCTTATCCTCTAATTATACAAGTTTAGGACCTTTAGAATCCGAAAAGCATTGTATAATAAAATAATATTTCATTACTTTCCAAAAGTGCCTCTCCTCTCCACTTATAAAAGGCCCCCACCACTCCTACCTTATTCACACCGTCAAGACATTTGGATCGGCCAAACTCTGCCCAAATACTCTCCCAACATCCCTCACTTACTCCTAGAAGCCTCACTTTGGGCAGAATTCTTCCCAAGGAAGCCTTTGTCTCAAATCAAAAAGAGTTACCTGATTTTTAGGTAATGTCTTCTCTAATGTTGTTTTGTTTTATTTAGCTTCTCCAACCCCTTAAACTCTTTTTATTCCTTTCTTTTGTAACAAAACCAGTATCTACAATATACTAGTATGTTTTTATGATAAGTATTTGGTTTACACTTACACACACCTGCATCTAATGGTTAAAGAACATACTGTTTCTGTGGATGGCGAATTTTTGCCTCACGAAACGATGATTGTTCAACACTCATATAACACCTCTAATGGTGGCTATTATGATGAAACTATTTTTATATATGATATATATTATGTTTTTGTTTTCCTTATGATTTTGTATTTTTCATTTATGGCATACCTTTATAGTTTCCATTATGGGTAAACGCGATATTTTCATTTTAGGAAGTGCGGACTACCGCCCCCTCAAAGTGATTTGAATCGTTAATACCATATGTGGAATGTATAAAGGATGGAGTAAATGGTATTATACACTATATTATACTGGAATTATATTATAACTTTATATAATTATGATTTCATTCCATTAAATATGAAATAGAAATGAAAGTAAGTTCATGCGTACGTACGACTTACCGTCTCCATGAACGGTGCATTTCATTTCTTACCTCTAAATGTTACATAATATTATGAATGAATGTATATACTGGATATATATGATATATATGATATCTAAATCATGAATATAATTCTAGATATAATGGATATTTCACCACATGAACAACTTGTAATTATAAGAAGTTTATTGTTGACTCAAGTACCAAAGATCGACAAAACGACCGTTATTAACTTAAATAATTACATAACATTCATAACATTGTAATAAGTGATATAAAAAGGATAATGAAATTGAAAATGGTTTTTAATAAGGTAGATATTAACTCTAGTTTATTTCTTCAGGAGGTTAAAGAATGGTTGAGTCAAGTCTGACACGAGGTAAGGGAATTTCTTAACCCAACTTCCATTCTTTGGGTTAATCTCGCACTTTCAAATTATGTCATGATATTATTATGTCCTATTTTGTATTTTTACATTCTTTATGTGTACCTATAGTGAATACACATAATAGATCTATTTTATTTTAAAAATGATCTTTTTAAGGACTTCATCTCAATCTCCTTTCATTGAGGCATATTTGGTTTTATACACAATTTTCTTTTATACGGTGTATAAACCCCTTTGACTTTTACGTTTATTCAAATGGAATCTTTTTTATACGAAGCGTTTTACGAAATGACAAAAAGGAATGTTTTTCTTGCCATACGTATGCAGCGACAACGACTTCTCCGCCGCCATGACTGTTATTTGAGTTTCGGCTTCCTCTGCAAGCCATAACTTTTTTTAAATGATTTAAAAAAGAGAGAGATATATTTCTCCCAAATGTATGAAAATCCAGTGAAAATGTATACATATTTAACGCAAGCTTAAAATTGTTTTCAGAAAACCCGACTCTCGAGTGTGGTAGACAGGAAGGGTTTGGACGTGTACCCATCATGGCCTGTAATTAGTCGAGCAGTCTCAGAATTAGTTATTTTGTTTTCAGAAGCTTGCATAATGTTATCAGAAAAACACTAGAGTATATTTGAGTAATTTTAAATGTAAGTATCTTCTAAAAATCGAACAGGTATTTTGATACCGCAATTAATTTCAAACGGTATTTTAAAAAATGGTATTCCTAAATGTTTATATACCATTATTCATATAAGGAATGCATTGGACTTAATAAGTGACGGGTGGAGCCCGCTATAGCTCCTCGATGCATCGGTAGGTCTCATGAGACAAACTAGAGTCTTGGCACGAGGCCTTGACAAAATATTATTTGTGGTCTTGACACGAGGCCTTGGCTACGTGGTTATGATAGTCTGGCATTATGCAATCCACCATTATGAAAGTGGTTATTGATATTGCATGTGATTATTCGACCAGTAGAATATCCATGTGAGTAAGTAAATGGCATTATTTAATTTTATTTTTGCCAAATTATGCTGAAGTTCAAGTTTAAAAAGGCTTTTGTTTTATTTATACATTGCCTTAAATGTTAATGTTTATTTATGAAAGCTTCCGCAATATTTTTATCCTTACTGAGCATCTGAGCTCACCCCTTTCAATGTTTTAATATTTTCCAGGATGTGAAGAAGTATTTTAGGAATGACCTGCAGGGATAGTCAGAAGAGGATATGAGTGTGGACTATGAAGACTTTGTTATTAGTTTTTCACTTTATGATGTAATGTAACATTTATGAATGTATCTATTGTTTCCAAGGCTACTAAACTAATCGGTCTTTTGAGACTTGATCTTTTGTGATCATGCCAATGTTACGAAGTAATGCACCGACTCTGGGTAGCTGGGGTCAGGGCATTACAATTGGTATCAGAGGCAGTTTAGTACTAACCTTGGATGCTAGATTTAGATAAACTCTGATTAGAGAACATAGCCCGAAGATAGACTTTGAGGATTAGTATTGAAAAACTTCCTATAATTTTGGTATTATAGAGATTTTGTGAGTTTTCCGAGCAATTCATCCCTGTCTGGATACGAGCAGGTAGAGGCGGCTCTGGCACAAATGTACCTAGGGGTAAAACCCAAAAACACCGCTTTGAGCTTGACTCGAATGGGAACTGGTGCACGACAACGGGACTTGCTGCAATCTTGGTTACGATACTCCCGGGGGATATGCTTAGGATAATTCACATTTTCTTTACAAACCACTATGAAGGGTTATGAGTATATACTTCCTAAAAGATTTTTTTTTATGATTATAGATTATATCCATAAATAGTTCAATTTATTATAAGTGTTTTCAAGTTTGTTATTATGTATTTCGATTCATAAACTAACCTAGTTTATGGAATTGTATAGAAATGGCGCCCAGTAGAAGGAATGTGAACTCCATCAATACGTATGATCCAAAGAGTAAGAAGGATCATATCTTTCATGGTATTAAGCCAAAATTTAGAAGGGAAATATTCTCGCATGTGTTATCAACATATGAAGAAATAGTATCATGTGTTAATAAGATAAGTAGAGAATTCTCTGAGTCTTATGGATTTGAAGGGATGGAAGAGAAGAAAAGGATGGAAGAGAGAATGATGGATAAAGGGACGAGGGAAAAGAAGAATTTTCTAATATGTGATAACTGTGGGAAGAAACACCTTGGAATTTTCCTAAAGGGAATGGGAGTTTTTTATAAGTGTGGAGAAAAAGGAAACCAAGTGTGTGACTGCAAGGGTAAGAAAAAGGTTTCAAATGTACAATGCTTCATCTACAAGGAGTGGGGTCACTATGCAAACCAATGTTCAAATCATCAGAGTATGCCCCAAATGATGTTATTGGATAATAATCAAGTTATGATACTACCACAGATGAGGAGGAATGATTAGAGTTTTTATGTTGTTATTAAAGAATTTTGTAATTTGAGTGTTGTATCAATGATGTACTGGTTATAATAATTATGGAGTATATAAGGATTGTACTACAGTACTATTTCATCTAGGACTTGAGATTGTGTGGAACCAAGAAAAGTGACTCCACAGTAGGTTGAATTTTTTGAAAATATATGGTTGAGAGAAAGATAAACCATAATATGGTTCTGATACCGAGATAGTGATTTTGGAATAAGACATGATTGATTCGGATAAATTATGTTGGATATTCTTAACATCCTTGAAACTGATTAATGATTTGTATACATTTTTGGATAGAAGGAGTATATCTAGTTTTCTATAAGTAATAAGGGATCATGAATGTAATCAATAAGGATTTATGTTAATTCAGTATGTTGTAGTGTTTTAAAAGAATACGTGATGAAGGTTTTCACATGTTGTTACACAGAAAAAAAGGAACTTCATTATGTTTACCTTCCTCATAAAATCTGGACTCTGAGTTGGACATAAGTATTTTGGATAACTATAAAGGTTGGAATGGATTATATTTTACATTGGATACTATTGTTAAGGTTATTTTTGGATATTTATAAAAAGGAAAACACACAGACCGAATGAAAACCCATCGCGTCGGACAAAGCTGTGGGAATCGAACCCACAACCATAGTGCGATTGGGATTAATCGCCTACCACCGGACTACGTGAAGTCCCTGGTTATTACAAAATAGTTTTTCTAATCTAAATGGTATGTGTTAATATTTGGAGCCTTATACAATTAGGATAAATAAAATATTTTTGAGTTCTATTACCTTTTAGAGTGAAAGATGGGTTTTTGGTAAAAATTTATTAAAGAATGAAAGTCTACATGACAAGTATGTATATTCCCTTACATTCTTAGTAAATCTCATAAATAAATTCTTTAACTTTATAAAAGGTAACTTAAAACAAAAACGTTGCCGGTTAACTTTTCCAACTGGGGATTCAATGACCGTTTAACCAATCACAAGTTTGTGATTTTCTTATTGTTAACTTTCTCCTAATCCAGTTTTCTACAACTCTCCATCAGACCTTGATGGTTTGTTTTTCTTCCATATCCATATTTTCATAGAATCCTAGTATGGGCTATCTCGGGTGACCTTTGTACTTATCTTTATTTCTTTTAAAGTTATATTTTTTAACCTTATTTCCGATGTGGGTTTTCTACAAAGGTATTTTCTATTTTCAACCTTTTATTTTCCAAGAAAAATTTCAAACTGCGAGGATGCAATTTATTGAAGGAGGGGAGAATGTAACACCCGGAGCTTCCACGATACACTTCTCATTCAATAATGCAATAGCTTGAATTGTAAGAAACTTCGAGTTCTAACACACCACGAATAATCAAAGTAGCCGTTATGAATATTAATACCCACTTTTTAAAATTATAGAAATTTTATATTTCAAAATGGACTTCATTTTTGTATTCTTAATATCGAAATTATCCTATGTTAAATTTTTTGTAATTTTCTAAGAACTTCCATTTTTTATGAATAGTGAGAAATACTTAAAAACAACTTTTTTAATCAAAATAATTTATAGTGATAAATTATACTATTGATTTGTTTTATAGTATAATTAGAATATATTTTTACCATTTTATCCAATGGTGGTCATTAGAATTAATTTCACTTTGAAATTGGACATAAACAATTGTCAATCTTTTGATATAAATTGTTTCTTAAAAACACGCTATTTGTTGTGACAGCGGGAATTAATTATAAAATTAATTAATGAAACATATATGTTTGGAATTTTGTAAAATAGACATCATTTTTGAATTCGGAATATCAATTATAGCTTAGGGTGAAATTTTGGCATTGTTCTGAAAAACTTCAATTTTTGATGAATAGTGAAACTACTAAGTGGTACTTATAAAAACTGATTTTTCTTTTAAATGAATTTTTACCACTTCTGTGTTTTGAATTTCAAAAATCCGACATACATGGTTGTCATTAAGAAGCAAAATGTGGTTCAATAAGATTAAAATAATTTTTGATGAATAATAACTTTTAAGTTCTTAATCGCGATTAAAGGTAATAAGTGTAGTTTAAGGTAAAAATAATGTTTTAATAATATGATATGAGCTTGAAACATGTCCTAACCTCATTGGATGTGTCATGGCCGACCAAGAAAATCCATGGGTCAACTTGGGGACCCCATGGAGCCACATTAGTTGGAAAATGACATAAATACCTTTTATTTAATGTTAAAGTAAAAAATAACACAAACATGAAATGTTTTACTAAAACAATTTTTACATGGGGTTATACAAGTCATATTTTTGACTATAAATTGTCATTGGAAAGATAAAACGATTTCCTAAATTATAGTATTTTTTTTTATAATTTTTATACTTTAAAATAATTAAATTATTTATGACATCATGATGATGCAGCGATGACCTCATTATTTAACGATTTAAATAAAATGAGAAGATAATGTAAAATACAATGCTTAAACTTGTCCAAAGCCTATTGGATGAGGATATTTAGAACCCTTATCACCTTAGACTCTAATTATACAAGTGTGGGACCTTTAGAATCCGAAAAGCATTGTATAATAGAATAACATTTCATTACTTTCCAAAAGTGCCTCTCCTCTCCACTTATAAAAGGCCCCCACCACTCCCACCTTATTCACACCTTCAAGCCATTTGGATCAGGAAAACTCTACCCAAATACTCTCCCAACATCCCTCAATTACTCCTAGAAGCCTCACTTTGGGCAGAATTCTTCCCAATGAAGCCTTTGTCTCAAATCAAAAAGAGTTACCCTATTTTTAGGTAATGTCTTCTCTAATGTTGTTTTGTTTTATTTAGCTTCTCCAACCCCTTAAAATCTTTTTATTCCTTTCTTTTGTAACAAAAAATGTATCTAAAATATACTATGATGTTGTTATGATAAGTATTTGGTTTACACTTACACACACCTACATCTAATTGTTAAAGAACATACTGTTTCTGTGGATGGTGAATTTTTGCCTCACGAAATGATGATTGTTCAACACTCATATAACACCTCTAATGGTGGCCATTATGATGACACTATTTTTATATATGATATATATTATGTTTTTTTACTTATGATTTTGTATTTTTCATTTATGGCATACCTTTATGGTTTCCATTATGGGTAAACGCGATATTTTCATTTTAGGAAGTGCGGACTACCGCCCCCTCAAAGTGATTTGAATCGTTAATACCATATTTGGGATGTATAAAGGATAGAGTGAATGGTATTATACACTATATTATATTGGAATTATATTATACCTTTATATAATTACGATTTCATTCCATTAAATACGAAATAGAAATTAAAGTAGCGTTCATGCGTACGTACGGCTTACCGTCTCCATGAACGGTGTATTTCATTTCTTACCTCTAAATGTTACATAATATTATGAATGAATGTATATACTGGATATATATGATATATATGATATATAAATCATGAATATAATTCTAGATATAATGGATATTTCACCACATGAACAACTTGTAATTATAAGAAGTTTATTGTTGACTCAAGTACCAAAGATCGACAAAATGACCGTTATTAACTTAAATAATTACATAACATTCATAAAATTGTAATAAGTGATATAAAAAGGATAATGAAATTGAAAATGGTTCTTAATAAGGTAGATATTAACTCTAGTTTATTATTCAGGAGGTTAAGGAATGGTTGAGTCAAGTCGGACACGAGGTAAGGGAATTTCTTAACCTAACTTCCATTCTTTGGGTTAATATCCTACTTTCAAATTATGTCATGAAATTATTATGTCCTATTTTTTATTTTTACGTTCTTTATGTGTACCTATAGTGAATACACATAATAGATCTATTTTATTTTAAAAATGATCTTTTTAAGGACTTCGTCTCAATCTCCTTTCATTGAGGCATATTTGGTTTTATACACAATTTTCTTTTATATGGTGTATAAACCCCTTTGACTTTTATGTTTATTCAAATGGAATATTTTTTATACGAAGCGTTTTACAAAATGATAAAAAGGAATGTTTTTCTTGCCGTACGTATGCGGTGACAACGACTTCTCCGCCGCCATGACCGTTATTTGAGTTTCGGCTTCCTCTACAAGCCATAACTTTTTTTAAATGATTTAAAAAAGAGAGAGATATATTTCTCCCAAATTTATGAATATCCAGTGAAAATGTATAAATATTTAACACAAGCTTAAAATTGTTTTTAGAAAACCCGACTCTCGAGTGTGGTAGATAGGAAAGGATTGGGCGTGTACCCATCATGGCCTGTAATTAGTCGATCAGTCATAGAATTAGTTATTTTGTTTTCAGAAGCTTGCATAATGTTTTCAGAAAAACACTGGAGTATATTTGAGTAATTTTAAATGTAAGTATCTTCTAAAAATCGAACTAGTTTTTTGATACCGCAATTAATTTAAAACGGTATTTTAAAAAATGGTATCCCTAAATGTTTGTATACCATTATTCATATAAGGAATGCATTGGACTTAATAAGTGACGGGTGGAGCCCGCTATAGCTCCTCGATGCATCGGTAGGTCTCATGAGACAAACTAGTGTCTTGGCACGAGGCCTTGACAAAATCTTATTTGTGGTCTTGGCACGAGGCCTTGGCTACGTGGTTATGATAGTCTGGAATTATGCATTCCATCATTATGAAAGTGGTTATTGATATTGCATGTGATTATTCGACCAGTAGAATATCCATGTGAGTAAGTAAATGGCATTATTTAATTTTATTTTTGCCATATTATACTGAAGTTCAAGTTTAAAAAGGATTTTGTTTTAGTTATACATTGCCTTAAATGTTAATGTTTATTTATGAAAGCTTCCGCAATATTTTTATCCTTACTGAGCATTTGAGCTCACCCCTTTCAATGTTTTAATATTTTCCAGGATGTGAAGAAGTATTTTAGGAATGACCTGCAGGGATAGTCAGAAGAGGATATGAGTGTGGACTATGAAGACTTTGTTATTAGTTTTTCACTTTATGATGTAATGTAACATTTATGAATGTATCTAGTGTTCCCAAGGTTACTAAACTAATCAGTCTTTCGAGACTTGATCTTTTGTGATCATGCCAATATTACGAAGTAATGCACCGACTCTGGGTAGCTGGGTTTGGGGCGTTACAGCCAGGCGGCGGCGGGGCTCTCGGACAGCGGCGCGGCTATGGAACAGGGTGGCGTGGGTGCTCGACAGTCGCTTCAGCGGGGTGGTCGGCCACGGGCTCCAGGGGCGGCAGCAGGGGAGCTCCCTTCAGTAGAGCCGACTGGGCGCGACGGTCGCAGGGTCACTGTGTGTGACCCCCACGCAGGAGACAAGACTCGCGAGACGCGGGTATTAACGCGGCATCCGCGACCAGCCCTCATGGACAGTCTGAACATGGACCGTATGTCCATGGCCGGCCCACGCGGACAAGCCACGGGTCGACGCAGGCCGGCCCAGGCCGGGCGGACCGGCCGGTCTAGGCCGGTCCAGCCCAAGGGGCTTTGCCCCTCAATTTTCGGACGCCCGTAATTTTCTCTACGGGCGTCTATTTTGCTTATCGTCTGCGGAAGTGTACTCTAGACGTCATGAAAGACTTTTTGAGATGGTTTCAGGAATTTTTAATTCCCGAAACGAGGGGCCTCAGAGGCGCGACACATCCTTAAGTGAATTGACGTTTTCTCCCGGGGATTCTTTTTTTGGACGACACGGACGCGTCAGAAGTCCATTTTGAGCACCGTTAGCGGCGTTGGGACCCTGACGCCGCGGAGAAGCATTCTGTGGTGGTTTCAGGCATTGAATCTAGAGTTGTGGCATGGCCCCCACGGCCCGTCTTTTGAGCTGCGAGATGCGTTTAGCGACTTTCTCATCGGGCGTCCATTCGGGGCGTGCGAGTAGTCGATTTTGGGTGTTTTTCCGAGGGCATTGCATTGGTCAATTTGTCCTCTTTAATTCTGTATGATGGTGTAGGCCCCACAAGGGTCGTTTGGGTTTTGACGGTGATTTTCCATCTCTATCACCGGGTGACCATTTTGGACAAGTGAATAGTCCATTTCGTGTACTTTTTTGAGAGGATCGCAACAGTGCAATCCGTTCTTTGTGTTTAGGGATTGGGATGCAGGCCCCACGAAGCACCGCTCATGTGCGGTGCGCCAGAATGCATCTTTTTCTGTTAGATATCTGTTGTGCTCAAGTGAGTAGTCTTTTTGGCGTGTTTTCCAAAGGGGATCGCAATGGTGTGATGCGCCTGATTGTTTTCAGGGCCGAGGCTCAGGATCACAGGACGCCGTTCGGGCGTGAGGCGGTGTTAGTGACTTTTCCATCATATATCCGTTTGAGGTGAGTAAGTAGTCTATCTCGCATATTTTTCTGTGAATATTACAACGGTATGATCCATTTGGTTGTGCGGAGACTCTTACGCGATATTATTAATTGTGGAAATGTGAAGGTACCCCCGCTGGCAGTTTTTCTACCATGTTTGTAGCGGACCCCGGGCGCGTGATTGCGTGCACTCCTGTGTGAGTGGAGTAAATGCTTGAATAGATGTTGTTGGTCATTCCCCAGTCGTTGAGGTGGCAAGTTAGAGATGTTACGTCACGCCTTCGCGTTGACGATGGGTGCCATGTGCATGATAGCCCTTGTGCTGAAAGTGAGGTATACTCTAGGAGTATATGGGAGCGCTTGGAGGTACGTGTGTTTTGTACCTGAGACCGTTTGTGCATTCGGTTGGGATTGACTTGGGGCCACACGTCGTGTGGGCCCCATGTCCATTCCGTATTCCTCTTTGCGTACCTTTGACCTCTCGCGACGTAGGGTGTCCATCGGTTCTCGTTTGTTGACTAGTGGGGTCCAGTTTTTTCCCCGTCCCTGTGCTTGATGGTTTAGATCAGCAGGGTTGAGTGGTTTCCCCTGGTCTTGTTCCGGAGTCATATGGTTGCGCGATACCCACTCCATGATCGGTTGGCCAGTGTTGTACCATCCAGTAGAGATGGCCAGAGATGTTCTGGGTTTACCCTCTAGCGGGGCTGGGCAGTGGGTTACTCATCGACTTCTTAGAGTTTTCCCTCTAATAAACACTAGGCAGTGGGTCACGCGACGACTCTTGAGGGTTTACCCTCTAGTAGGGCTGGGCAGTGGGTCGCATGTCGACTTGTTCAGGGTTTACCCTCTAGCAGAGACTAGGAAGTGGGACACCCGACGACTCTTGAGGGTCTACCCTCCAGCAGGGCTGGGCAGTGGGTTACCCGTCATCTTGTTCTGGGTGTACCCTCCAGCAGGGCTGGGAAGTGGGTCACCAGTCGACTTCTTCCAGGTCTACCCTCCAGCAAGGCTGGGCAGTGGGTTGCTTGATGACTTATTTTAGGTCTACCCTCCAGTAGGGCTGGGCAGTGGGTCACTTGATGATGTATTAGGGTTTACCCTCTATCAGAGCTAGACAGTGGGTCACCCGATATCTTATTATGTTTTACCCTCCAGCAGGGCTGGGAAGTGGGTCACTCGTTGACATTCTAGACTCAGTCATTTCTACTAGGCTAGTTTGTGGCTTTTCTCCATGATTACCGGAGAGGGACCCTTGGTTGTACGGGTAAGTGATGGAATGACCTTGTCTTTGAGGAGACCTCTCGACTGTGGGGTAGTGACGAGGTGTGGTTTGACTTAACACAGAACTCTCAAGTATGAGGGGCGCTTTCCCCACCAAGGTGTGTTCTTGTGATGCGACCTAAAACCGTGCGGGCGAGTCAGTGCCTCCCAAAGCGGATAGTGTCGAGGTGCGGTGATTTGAGCCCCTTGACTTGTAGTTCGGGGTAGACATGCGAGATGATGGGCATCGATGGTGTTTCCTTCTAGGACTGTTGGGGACTCACTTTTATTGGGCTGAGCTACGGGATGGAGGTCCCCTTATGATCTTGATCGGGCTCCTTGTTGAGCATATATATTTGTATATACCTTGTTTTAGTACCCACTTCCTGGGTTTTTTTACTCTCCTTCCAAGAGAGGCAAAGATGCGCGGGGTATGCCACGTGCATTCTGTGTCTACCTTCTTTCCTCTTGTTGGGTGGAGCTGGACTCTTTGCTGCACTCTCAGTTGTACCTTTCTACTTTCCCCATTTACTCTATAGCTCACCCTTCAGTACTTCCTTTGTTACTCCCTTGATCATTCGGGGTATCCTATTGAGTATTTTTATACTCACCCCTGATTGGGATTTTCCCGCACTTGGTGTGCCCTTGAAGATGAAAGATAGGTTGGTCGTGACTTCAGTGGAGCTTAGGAGTTCAGAAGCGTGGACCACATGCGGTGCTCAGAGTCGGGTTCCAGGTGGGGGACCCTTCCAGCTGTTTTCCTTTTTGTTTACCTGTTGCCGGGTTATGGCATTTTTTTTGTTGGGCGCATGTTTTTCCCTTTTCTTTTTTAGTTACTTTCATCACTTTCTTGTACTTTTTAGAGGTTGATGCACTATTGTTCTTTATATATAGAATTTTCACTTTACTCTACTTTTCTTTCCTTTTACTCTACACTTTTGCATTGAGTGTGCTGCGTGTGTATGTATAGGTACTTAGGCAAAGGCTTCCCTGAGTTGTTGTGCCTTCGGCACTGGTCGCCAGCCCCTGGCCTATGGAGGTGGGATTATGGTAGTTTCGGCTTGAGCCCGGGTAGGGTTGGGTCATGACAAAGTGGTATCAGAGGTGGTTCGTTCCTTGGGACGCTGTTCGGACGTCCCTAAAAGAGGAATTGGTTGGGATTTAGGGCAACAGTGTTAACATGTCTCGAGAGTGGCTCTCAGGCCAGGGAGTCCAGTGATGGTGCGGTGGCCAATGTACCCATTCACCAGGACCCTGATAACCCGCTTGTCGACTCGGCATGCTGAGACACTTGTTACAGGGAAAACTGGTTTGTAAATCACATAGGATTGAGTCTTTGACTGTCCTTCTTAAGTCAGCTCCCCATCATTGTTATTGGTATATACATATATCCTCATCTGACTGTGATAGTCCTTGATAATATTCAGGATGTCTCTTTGAAGATAGCCAACCAAGATACCAGCTTTGGTGCATGATGTCTACCCTGTGAGCTATGAGGCCATAGTCCAGGACCCATCATGCAAGCCCCTTTATCCGGGTGGGTTGGTAGTAGATCCCCCACCTGTTGAGTAGCAGAAAGTTTCAGCAGATCAGAATGAGATTGAGTGCAAGTTGAGCACGCTCTGTGAGTTCCAATGACAGAGACCGCTGAGGTTCAGTGGTGAGCCAGACCCTCGGGAAGTAGAGGTTTGGCTCGAGGCAGTGGTTCGACTTTTTAGGCTTGTGTAGACGCCAGTAGATCTTATGGTGTCTTTGGCCGCCAACCTTTTTCGTGGAGCAGCTTGGCGTTGGAGGATTCTGGGGACTCAGCTTCTGGACGAGTCGTCGCTTTCTTGGGGTGACTTTCAGTTGTTGTTCCGTGAGGAGTTTTTCCCCTCCTACTTGCGCTCCGTTCAGATTCAGGAGCTCCTTCAATTTCAGTAGGGAGGGATGATGGTGGCCGAGTACGTGGCTAGTTTCCCAGACCGTGCACGCTTTTACCCGGACTTGGTCCCTGGAAACAACCTCCAAGCGCGGAAGTTTGAGCAGGGTCTCCGCCGAGAGATTCATGCTGTCATAGTACCCTTGGGAATTTCCACATATGCCGGGGTGCTAGAGAATGCGCTAGTGACAGAGAGCTTCCTATCACATTCTAGAATTGGCGGTGGCAGCAGGCACATTGGAGCCGAGATGTCTTCCATAGATAGCAGGCATGGGTGACAGAACCTCGATGCAGGTGGCCTTCCCACTTCCAGTTTCGGAGACATGGTTTTATACCACTGTGGCGAAAAGGCACAGGGCCTCAGCCGAGGATTCCCTTCCATGAGTGGATCCTGGGATGTGGTCGTACACCACAGTGGCGCTAGAGGGCACAAGGTCAGCCCATAGAGCGCTGGTGTTATACTTGTGACAGGCGAGATCACTTGGCACGAGACTACCCGACCCGAGTTGCTGAGAGCTTCAGGAAGGCAGTAGGCGCACCCCCACGGCAGAGGTAGTGCCGTGATCAGATTAGTTCCCAGAGAGGTGGTGCTAGTAGAGGAGAGGGAGGAGCTGGAGGTAAGGGACGAAGTTACGAGGTCTTCCCATCACCAGCAGGTGGTCCACGTCAGGCTCCGGGAGGTGACAGATGGGACCACAGATAACTGCGAGACTTGGGTGTCTATGACCCTGTAGAGCATGAGGTGATAAGAGGTACGCTCTATGGCTCTTCTACCTTTTTTTAATAGAATTGTTAGACTCTGCGTGTGGAATGATTTCCTCCCTGCTTCTTGTTTGAGGTGTTACCAGGGTGATGCAGGGCGTTAGGTGTAACCCTGTGTTGGTAAGGTAAAAGGCATGGGACCTTTTTCTCTAGTTGATGGTTTCAACTCTTTCACCTTTCGAGTGTGTAAGAGAGTCTTGTTTGATAGACATCGACTGTGAAATCTTGCATGACCAGATATCCTTAGGTGTTTCACCATATTGATATTATGAAGGAGGGAATCACCAGGCCTTGTTTTAGGTGCGGGCGGTGATTCCAGTTGCGACGTGCGACGTAGGGGTTTGGTCAGGGAGGTGATCTACCCCCGAGAGCCTTCGGGCCATTTGAAGCCGCACGAAGGGATGAAGAGGTTTCCTACCGCCTTTCCCTAACCCCAAAGGCTGGTTTGGGTGCATGACATCTCCCACGTGACTCACTCAAGAAGAGGTGTGCGTGATCCTATGCCCAAAATCGGCGAGGGAAGACCTCGCGTGGATAGATCAGATCTTTTGGTCTATGTACGGTGTCTTAGAACTGTGAAAGATTTCTTCTGGGTATGGGAGAACCAGGTGTGGGCTTGGTACCCAGAGTTGTTCCCTGGTTTTGCTTTTTGGGGACGAAAATATTGAAAGAGGGAATGATTTGACAACCTTATTTTTGGCCATAAAAGACTTTGGAATATTCTTGATATTATTCCAGGGCAGTTCCCTCAGATGGCATGTGATTCCGAGCCCCGGAGTGGCCAGAATTAAATTTCTAGTGCGTTCACACTGGAAACACCAAATAAATGAGATAACTCCCAAATGGTGCTTCAGATCAGAGATTCGAGTGTACGGATGGGTCCGGAATGGGTTGTTTACTCTAGGAACAAAATAAAACTTGTCGGCGTGGGACGTTTGTACCCCTCGCTCGCTTCCGGAACGTGAAACTGATAAATTGAATAATTAAATTATTCAATTAATGGTTAAACTCAAGTATCTCTTAAACGGTGGCTCAGATTGGAAAAATGAGGGCACCGTTGAGTTTGGAACGTTCCTTTTACCTTAGGAGGGTTATAAGTTTTGCGGGCGCAGGCCGTCAGTAAGAAATGGCCCCAGGGGCGTTTTCGTAATTTGGCGGCCTCAGGCGCTAAGTTTAATAACTTTTGGAAGGGGCCTCGGATTGAAATTACAAGGCCACCATTGTGTTCGGGAGGTGTTTTTTACCTTATGGGAGGTTTAACCTTGACCCCGTCAATGGTTTCAGTTGCGGGTTAAATCAGGGGTTTAACATAATTAAAATTTTAATTAAGTTTTTCTTATTTAAACCCTAACCCCAAACCTCTCCTTCACTGTCCCCCCTGGAAGAATAGATCAACCAAGAAGGCGAAGCTCCACCTCTCCTCCTCCCCTTCGGAAAGGCAACGACGCGGCGGCAGATCCTCCGTGAAACGTCAGGCAACGCCCTAACATGTAGGATTTGTTGCGGTTTAAATTTTTATTCCCGCACATACTTTGAGTTCGATTATATGCATAAATTTGTTTTTTGATCCTCAAAAAAATACCGTAATCTTGTAGTAGAATTTATTCTCTTTCCGACGCATCATTCAGATTTCAATTCTGAGTCCCGAGCTGCCCGCAGCGGTCCGGTGAAGGTTACGAGGAATTCAGGAGTTTCTGGGGGTTTTCCGGCAGTCCGGCAAGGCCAGGCGGCGGTGCAGGGTTTCTGAGACGGTGGTCGCGGCAACGGGGCTCTCGGACGGCGGCGCGGCTAAGGCATAGGGCGGCGCAGGTGCTCGGCGGTCACTTTAGCGGGGTGGTCAGCCGCGGGCTCTAGGCACGATGGCGGGGGAGCTCCCTTCAGCGGAGCCGACCGGGCGCGACGGCCGCGGGGTCACGGTGTGCGACCCCCGTGTAGAAGAAATGACCCGCGAGATGCGGGCCTTCATGCGACTGCAGCGACCGGCCCTCATGCCGAGTCTGTGCGTGGACCGCAGGTCGACGACTGGCCCAGGCCGGGCAGATCGGCCGGTCAAGGCCGGTCCAGCCCAAGGGGCTTTGCCCCTCAGTTTTCGGACGCCCGCA
The DNA here is from genome assembly GCA_963277665.1 of Viscum album. Taxonomy (NCBI): domain Eukaryota; kingdom Viridiplantae; phylum Streptophyta; class Magnoliopsida; order Santalales; family Viscaceae; genus Viscum; species Viscum album. Next base: position 685,142,480 of record OY728129.1, on the reverse strand, counting down.
ATTTTGGCTACGGGCGTTCGTTTTGCTTGACGTCTACGGCAGTGTACTCCAGACGTCATGATGGAATTTTGGAGATGTTTTCAGGAATTTTTAATTCCCAAAATGAGGGGCCTCGTAGGCGCCACATGTCCTTAAGTGAAGTGACGTTTTCTCCAGGGGATTCCTGTTTTGGACGGCGTGGACGCGTCTGATGTCCGTTTTGAGCGCCGTCAGTGGCGTTGGGACCCTGGAGTTGGAGAGAAGCTTTCTAGGGTGGTTTCGGGTGTTGAATCTAGAGTTGAGGCATGGGCCTCAGGGCCCGTCTTTTGAGCTGCGAGTAGCATTTAGCGACTTTCTCATCGGGCGTCCGTTCGGGGCGTGCGAGCAGTCGATTTTGGGTGTCTTTCCGAGGGAATTGCATTATCGCAATTTGACCGCTTTAATTCCGAATGATGGTGCGGGCCCCACAAGCGTCGTTTGGGCATTGGTGAGGATTTTCCATCTCTATCACTGAGCGACCGTTTTGGACAAGTGAATAGTCCATTTCGTGTACTTTTTCGAGAGGATCGCAATAGTTTGATCTGTTCTTTGTGTTTCAGGATTGGGATGCGGGCCCCACGAAGCACCGCTTGTGTGTGGTGCGCCAGAATGCATCTTTTTCCATCGGATATCCGTTGCGCTCAAGTGATCATCCTTTTTGGCCTGTTTTCCCGAGGGGATCGCAATGGTACGATGCGCCCGACTGTTTTCGGGGCCGAGGCTCGGGATCCTGGGACGCCGTTTGGGCGTGAGGCGGTGTTGGTGATTTTTCCGCCAGATATCCATTTGAGGCGAGTAATTAGTCTATCTCGCATGTTTTTCCAAGAAGATTACAACAGTATGATCCGTTTGGTTGTGCGGAGACTCTTACACGATCTTATTAAGTGTGGAAATGTGAAGGTGCCCCCAATGGTGGTTATTCTACCGTGTTTGTAGTGGAACCCTGATGTGTGATTGCGTGCACTCCTGTGTGAGTGGTGTAAATGCTTGAATAGATGTGGCTAGTCGTGCCCCAGTCGTTGAGGTGGCAAGTTGGAGATGTTACGTCACGCCTTCGCATTGACGTTGGGTTTCGTGTGCATGATAGCCCTTGGGTTGAAAGTGAGGTATACTCTGGGAGTATACAGGAGAACTTGGAGGTACATGTGGTTTGTACCTGATACCGTTTGTGCGTTTGGTTGGGATTAACTTGGGTCCACACGTCATGTGGGCCCCATGTGCATGTTGTGTTCTGATTTGCGTACCTTTGACCTCTCGTGACATAGAGGGTCCCTCGGTTCTCATTTTTTGACTAACAGGGTTGATTTTTCCCCCCGAATCTCTGCTCGATGGTTTATATTAGCAGGGTTGAGTGGTTTCCCCTGGTCTTGTTCCGTAGTCAGATGGTTGTGCGATACCCACTCCATGATCGGTTGGCCAGTGTTGTACCATCCAGTAGAGATGGCCAGAGCAGTTCTCGGTTTACCCTCCAGCAGGGCTGGGCAGTGGGTTACTCGTCGACTTCTCAGGGTTTACCCTCTAGCAGAGAATAGGCAGTGGGTCACCCGAAGACTCTTGGGGGTCTACCCTCCAGCAGGGCTGGGCAGTGGGTCGCCTGTCGACTTGTTCAGGGTTTACCCTCTACCAGAGACCAGGCAGTGGGTCACCCGATGACTCTTGAGGGTTTACCCTCTAGTAGGGCTGGGCAGTGGGTCGCCCGTCATCTTGTTCCAGGTTTACCCTCCGACAGGGCTAGGTAGTGGGTCACCCGTCGACTTCTTCCAGGTCTACCCTTAAGCAAGGTTGGGAAGTGGGTCGCATGACACCTTATACCAGGTCTACCCTCCAGCAGGGCTGGGCAGTGGGTCACTTGATGATGTATTAGGGTTTACCCTCCAGCAGAGCTGGGTAGTGGGTCACCCGATATCTTATTATGTTTTACCCTCCAGCAGGGCTGGGTAGTGGGTTACTCATTGAAATTCCAGACTCAGTCCTTTCTACTAGGATAGTCTATGGCTTTCCACCATGATTAATAGAGCAAGACCCTAGGTTGTACGTGTTAGTAATGGAACGACCTTGTCTTTTAGGAGACCTCTCGACTACGGGGTAGTGATGAGGGGTGGTTTGACTTTAACCCGAAACTCTCAAGTACGAGGGGCGCTTTCCCCTCCGAGATGCGTCCTTTTGACGTGACCTAAAACTGTGTAGGCGAGTCAGTGCCACCCAAAGTGGATAGTGTTGAGGTGCGGTGATTTGAGCCCCTTGACTTGTAGTTCGGGGTAGATGTGCAGGATGCTGGGCATCGATGGTGTTTCCTTCTAGAACTGTTGGAGACTCACTTTTCTTGGGCTGAGCTACAGGATGGAGATCCCCTTATAAGACTGATCAGGCTCATTTTTGAGCATATATATTTGTATATACCTTGTTCTAGTAACCACTTCCTGGGTTTGGTTACTCTCCTTCCAGGAGTGGCGAAGAAGCGTATGGTATGGAACGTGCTTTCCGTGTCTACCTTCTTTCCTCTTGTTAGGTTGAGCTGGACTCTTTACTGCACTCTCAGTTGTACCTTTCTACTTTTCCCATTCACTCTACTAATCACCCTTCGTTACTTCCTTTGTTTCTCCCTTGAGCCTTCGGGGTATCCTACTGAGTATTTTTATAGTCACCCCTGCTTAGGCTTTTCCCGCACTTGGTGTGCCCTTGCAGACGACAGACAGGTTGGTCGTGACTTCAGTGGAGCTTAGGAGTTCAAGAGTGTGGACCGCGTGCGGTGGTTGGAGTCGGGTTCTAGGTGGGGGACCCTTCTAGCTGTTTTCCTTTTTGTTTACCTGTTGCCGGGTTGTGGCATTTTTTTGGTTGGACGCGTGTTTTTCCCTTTTCTTTTTCAGTTACTTTCAGCACTTTCTTGTACTATTTAGAGGTCGATGCACTATTGTGGTTTATATATAGAATTTTCACCTTACTCTGCCTATATTTTCTTTTACTATTCACTTTTTCATTGAGTGTGATGTGTGTGTATGTATAGGTTCTTAGGCAAAGGCCTCCCCGAGTTGTTGTGCCTTCGGCGCTAGTCGCCTACCCCTGGCCTATGGAGGCGGGCTTGGGGTAGTTGTGACTTGAGCCCAGGTAGGGTCGGTTTGTGACATAGATACTCATCCACATGGTCAATTTTTCAAAATCTACATGGTTCCCATATTTGAATAAACATGTGAGAACCAAAAGATGTTTCCAATACCCACTTTTTTATAAACATTAAAATTCCACTTGATAACAAACACATCTGATGATTCTACTGGCTTTTTTGGAATTGTGTAGTTTTTCTTCCTATGGACATTCGTTCCACTTGTGAAACAAAAAACATAATGTTACCTTGACTCCCCCTTGATTTTCCTTCTATTTTAAGGTTTTGAACCAGATTTGGGATAAAAGATCACTGCCTTCACTTTCCTATTATTCACCACAAAGACATAAGGAATGTCTTTATTCATATATTTTTCCACGTGGCGAATGAGGATAATAGGGTCAGATAGTGACTTCTCAATGTTGTTCATATTGAACTTTACAAAACAACTGGAGAATCTAGGTGTGAGTTATGTGAGAATGTAATATGTACCCAGTTCTGCATGGAGTTTAAACCATTGAACCTCCAGGTGCTCAATGTAGCCAATGAGCTTCACTTCATGAGGCCCCATTGGAGCACCCTCTCTATGCTTACTCTGAAAGAGTTCCTTGGATATCTCAAACCATTCATGTCTTTGTATCCCCTTATAAAGTCCATTGAGGTGCTCAATAGTTCTATATGCATCCATGTTTCGTTGACACATGATGAGTTCACTAGTGTAAGGACCCGACTTCAATTTCCTTGAGTTGGTGCCTTATTTTATTACATTGGAATATAAAAAAGGAATATTCACCCAGAAGGATTGAGTAGTTTCGTAGTTATAGAAATAAGATACATACATAAGATCAATATTATAACATGAAAAGAAATAAAACATAGAAATTCTCAGTATGGGTAGAAATATAGAAAAATAATAAATAATATATCAAGCTTTGTAACTAAGATTACATGTGACATTAAAAATATACTTCAAAAAAATATGACAGGAATAAGAGATAAATAAATAATTTCATAATAAAACATAAACATGTGTATTATACTAGTCCAATAACCACATGAACTTTTAATTACTATTTTATAATGATCAAATTCATAATGTTAGACATCATAACTAAACCATCAAGGCCTCACTCTATGACTATATATAACCATTTTTTCGAGGCCTCCTGGCAAGACCTATTTTGTCTCATGAGACATATAGATGCACCCATGAGGTATAATGGGCCCCACCCAACACATAATAATTCCAATTAATGCCACATAATAAATGGGATAAAAAAAATATATACATTAATATTAACATTAACATATGAAATTTAAATAACATTATATAAATGTTAATAATAAACACTAACCGTTCAGAGTAAATTGTTGAATGGTTTTAAGATAACACATTCATAGTAAAACTAATCATAAACCATTAAATTAAATATGGTAGATTATATAATAAAATATTAATCCCAAAAATGAATAATAATTAATAATAGTGTTGAAATATATGAAGATACTTATATAAAATCATCGAGTAATTCTTGAGATAAACACTCTTTTACTTTGAAAAGAAGAGTTATTTTGGAAGAATATTTGTATAAAACTAGAAGTGAATAAAAATATTATTTTTATAATAAAATGATATATTTTTTTAAAGATATTTTTTCCCAAAATATATAATATATATTTTCTTGAAAAAATGGTAATAATTTTAAAATTTGCTTTGAATTTGGCATGTATTTCAGGAATAATATTTTTAAAGTTCCATTCAAAAAAAATCAACATAAAAAAAGTAGGATTATGGTTTGTACGTATATATAAATCATTAAATAAAAATTTATGATGGGAAAATATGAATTAATTTGAATTTTATTGAGGTTACTAGATAATTATATTAACCCGAAAGAAAATGGATATTTAGGTAGAAAACCCTTACCTTAATTATGATGGTGTTCCTATCATGATCTTGATGACCTGAATAATCAAATTAATATTCAGAAATTAAATATTGTAGAACCTTATCTAGATATAATTTATATATTATAACTTTATTAGGTTTATTCAAGCCCTTATGATGGGTAAAAAGATTCGATTTCATTATTTGGCAGCATTTTCTTCATTTGTTTTCGTGATCGATTTACTTATATTCAAGTATGGATAAACAAGTAGAATTATAATGGTTTTATAGAATATAATTTGTATTATATTAGTGGAAAACCATAATATAACTTGGTTATAAAATTTGTTTGTATATTCAGAGTGAAGATGAATAATTATATAAAAATTTAATGACAATTGTTTTGGTTAATTGGTTCTCTTTTATCAGAACAAACATATTTTAATTTATAAGTTAATATCATGTGTAAAAGTATTAAAGAACTATATATAAGTTTTAATAAATATATTCTTGTCTAGTTAAACCATTAAAATTATTTCATGACTATAATTGAATACATTAATAGAAATTGAAAACTCATCATCCTTGAATGTGATAAATTAATGTGTCTTAGATTGGGTTTTCATTTTAATATAAAAGAAGTAGAAAGGAGATATAATGATGAATTTTCACATTACCATATCAAATTTATAGTAAATTTAAGTTATTATATTCTTCACAATTTTTGGATGAAAGTAGGTAAGGAAATAAAAATAACAGAATGGAACTTGAAATAAAAGAAATGAAAATAGGAAATTACCTCTTGAAGTAATCTTCCTTGATATCCTCTTTAAAGGATGTGTTTTAGAATTTTTATGATATGAGGAGAATTGGTATGTGGAGGAGGATATTTGGAGGATATATGAGTGGAATCTAGATAAGGAAGAAATCTTGAGAGGAGTGAAGAGAAGAGGGAAGGAAGGGAGTTTTTATAGTGGATGATATGAGTGATTTTTGAAGATCTTATTAATTATTTTATTATTTCCCTCAAGAACACCAATATTGTTGTTTCATGTGACCTGTAATTGTAATAAGTACATGGGAGTTCGATCCAAGTGATCTTACATGATCCATGATGTGTGTAATAGTTAATTTAACTGATAATGTATATATAAGGTAAAATACTATATTTTACTATTCATAAAATATTCATGTATTTCATTAAAATCCCAAAAATTAACATAATCCATTTTTAAATGTGTATAATACAAAAATAAAATCCATTTTTTGAGAATAATTTTCTCAATATTAAGAATTTAATTTTTAAATAAAATCTTAATTTATTCTAAAAATAACAATTTTTAAACATATAATTTGTTTAATATTATCTGGAAAAAATAATATTGATCTCGTTATCATAAACCCTTAATTCAATAAAATAATAATATGATTTACTATTCTTAAGGTACATATTACTGTTCATATTACTATTTATAAGGGTATGTTATGATTCACCAAAAATTATGTTTTTCTTAGTAGTCTCTAAATATCTTACAAAACATAAATCTTTTTGTCATTTTTTCTAAATTCAAATCCCAAGGGTTGAAACATTATGTTTACTGTATTGGACAAAACAAATTAGTGTTTTTTAGAGACTTAAAGTTTCATTATTTCAATATTAAATTTATTTACAAAATCATGGGGTGTTACGTTCTCCACTGGTTATAGAAATTTCGCCATCAAAATTCACAGAATGTTACCTCATAAAATGATTTTTGGTTGGTCTCCAGTATATGCTACTTAGGATCCCATGGTGACTCTTATATTATATGATTTTCCTAAAGTATCATTAACAGTTGAGCTATACGATTCCTCATCACATATTCTTTAGTGTCTAGAATCTATATAGTCTCTTCACATTATGATAGGTCCAATTCCAATTAGATTCCTTCAGAAGTGAGGACATGCATTGAGTCTGAAATTTAATTCCTAAATAATGATATATGGAACACATTTTTTATTTTAGACAAGTTTGACGGCATAACCAATCAATATGAAACAACTCAAATTCTCTCTTGGATTTAAAAAATACCAATGTACCTAGGGCTCAATTTTGCATTATTCCCAAATCATATAATGTCTTTCCTTGAAGATACATTGATGAAAACTTATCTCCCATATGAAATTACAAATCCTTCCCTTGATAATGGACATAAAACATTTCCTAATTTCAGATGCATTGATATAGGTATTAATTGTCTTTACATTTTCTGTTGTTTCCTTCACAAGATATGGTCCCACATGAATCATTTCTCAAACATAATCCCAACAAGTTTGTTAAGACATCAATTTCTATACACTGCTTTATATGGTTCCATTTAAATACATGAGTGGAAACTATAATCATAGGAAAACTCCACTAAAGGTAAACATTGATCCAACATACCTTGAAAGTCACATGAACATGATCTCAACATGTCTTCTGAGGTTTGAATCAACCTTTCTAATTTTATTTCAGTTTGTGTGTGGTATGTATTATTGAAAAAAACTCAATATCCAAATCTTTCTAAAGAATTTTCTAGAATTTTGACATATATCACAGATCACGATCAGACACAATTGATAGACATTATCCATGGAGTCTCACAACTTCATTGATATAGAGTCGTGCTGTAAAATCCAGTGGAAAATCCTCCCTTATATAGAGGAAATGTGAATATTCCATAAGTTGATAAAAAATTACCCACATCTAATTATTCATACTTGGAGTTTGGGGTAATCATTTGACAAAATCCACGTTAATGTTATCCCATTTCAATGCTGGAATTGGTAGAGGTTGCATGACTCCTCTTGGATGTTGTCTTTCGGCTTTTACATGCTCATAGACTGTACATCTTGATAATAATAAGAAATTTTATATTTCATGTTGTCCAACTAGAAATGTTCCTTAATATATATATACATATTAGTTCTATCAGGATGTATAGTGAAATTTAAACTATGGGCATCATCCAATAACTCCATTTTTAGCTCGGGTATAGCTAAAACACAAAGCCTCTTCTAAAATTTTAGAATTCCAGCTACACACACAACTTTATCCAACTTTTCATCATTACAACAATTAATTTTATTTGTAAGATTCACATCATCATACTGAGAAGTTCTAATCCTTTATAATTTAGAGGTTTGGGAAACCAAATTAAAAAGTAGTGATGTATCACCTTCTTTGATAAGTCCTATATCCAACTTCACTAAATCCATAAACAATAGATCTATTTGAATCATCATTATGTTTAGGACTCCCTGAACCTTTATGCTCAATCCATCAACTACTTTATTTACCTTTCATGGGTTGTAGTGTATGGAAAAATCATATCCATTTAGTAGGTCAAACCATCACATTTCCCTTATGTTGATTTCTTTCTATGAGGAGATATATTTCAGACTCTTATGATCCATATATATCTCAAATCTTTCACCATAGGTATAATGTCTCCATATCTTCAATGTAAAGATTACATCAACATACTCAATATCATGAGTAATATAGTATAGATCATTAATTTTTAAAATCCAAGATGCCTAGGAAATAACTATATCATTCTGCATAAGGACAGAACCGTGTCCTTTTTGGGAAGCATCACTATTGATCACAAATCCACCCTTCCTCGATATTAGTGTTTGGATTGGAGAATTCACTAATAGATTATTTAATTCCTCAAAAAATTCCTCAAATTATTTTTTCCATACAAACATAATCCCTTTATGTGTAAGTTTGGTCCTTAGGTTGACTAAATAGGAAATGTTCGTAACAAAACACCGACAAGGGCATGCAAAAATAATAAAACTACATACCTTGTGTATTTTTTATGGAGTTGGAAATTCTTGCACAACATTTGGCATCATATGATTAAATGATATTCCATCCTTAGAGACAATGTGGACATGAATGGAAACTGATTGAATCCAATAATCACTTTTTCTAAAATTCCCACATAATTCTTTTCTTCTAAGAGTCTTCAGAATATTACACAAGTGATTTAAAATATCTTCTTAGATTTTATTACTATACTAAGATATCATCCCAAAATACCACTAATAAGTCATCAAGATACTACATGAAAACTCTAATAATTTGATCCATTAAAACATATGGTGAATTTGTCAGTCCCAAATAAATTACTAAAAATGTGTAATGCCAATACTGGGTTTGAAATGCTCTATTTTAAATGCCTTCCTTTCTTACTCACAAATGATGTTATCCAGATCGATGGCCAATCTTTGAAAAATATTTGGCTCTATGGATTAGATCAAAAAATATAACAATGAGAGACATGGTATACATGTTCTTTATTTGTATATCATTAATCATCCTGTAGTTAATGCACAACCTCATATATCCATCTTTCTTCTTAATGAAATGGTCATGGGCTCTATATGGAGAAACACTAGAGGGAATGCATCATTTATCGGTTGATTGGTCTAGTTGTTTATTTAATTATTTTAATTATATTATGGCCATTATATAATCAATCTTTTATTTATACCTCTAACATTGAATTATGTTAATAGAAAACTCAATTTCCCACTCCGGAGGATCACTATGTAAATCATCTGTAAACACATCAACATATTCTTTCACAATATATATGTACACTATTTGAGAATTCTATTACTCACCCATAGTTATTACATTCCCTTCCTCCCAAAAGAACTACCAGGGTGGATCTAGATAACAAATAATTGGCGAGGGTTCTCCTCTAATGATAATGGATTCAATACTGTTCTCAAAAATAATAAATTCCCTCTTCTTGGAATAGATCATTACATCATAATGTGAAATCCATATAATACCAAGGATTTTGTCAAATTCAATCATGGGTATGATTATAATGTTAGAAACTAATGCTTGTTTATGTGTCATGAGGGGGATCGATCAGCACATCTTTGTTGCAATGATAAATCCCCTATGAGTTCGGATTGAAAAAACATTTAATAAATAAAATTATACATGTAAATTTTTAATGGAAAACTAAGAAGATATTGAAGTAAGTGGTGATCTATAATAAAATAAATCTTTGGCTATATTAAATAAAATGATTGAAGTACTTACCATAACCTCATTAGGAACTTAGAACCTTAGTAGTTATTACCACATAAGCATGTCCTTTCTTCCTTGGCCTTCTGTGGGGAATATTTCCTTGAAATTGACGACATTCATGGGAATAATGTACCATCTCATTACAACTACAACATTAAACAATGTTTGTTTCTTTCATCCCCTTGAAATCAATAGATTGGAAGCATTTTTCTACTCACTTGTAACAGACTCCCATTACCTTCATACAAGCAGTAATGTGTTTCCATTCGCAATTACTATAGGGTAGAAGGTTAACTCTTACCTTATTCTGTATTTTTTATTTCTTTTTATAATGATTTCAGTATCCCTTTTCATCTCTTTTTTTCCTTTAAATCCATAAGAATTATAAAATTCATTTTTAGTTATGATAGTACATGATACTATATATAACGACCCATACTTTACATACATTGTTAATACTTCAAAATTGAAGCACACTTATTACAACATATGATAAAACCACAAAGGACCGTATAGGTATAGTGTCTTTAGAAACTGGGAAACATAAACAACTGGTTCATAAATCTTCTACAGTGTCTCCCATTTATTTCATCATATCTAGGGTCCCTTTTAGCATATTCTACTTAATATCCATCTTCCTGACCTGGGGAAAAGAAAACATAAAAGGGTGAGCTCAAATGCTCAGCAAGGGCAAATAAAGGAAATAAAAATCATATCATATCTTTATGAAAATCAAAACCTGCAAAAGAGATCATAATATCTTAACATGGAATAAATCATAGAAGTGAAAATGAGATCCCCATAATCATAACATGAAACTTGAAACTTTGTGGCATGCACACATAATCATGGAAAATCATTTCTTGTTAGTCATGACTTATTGCCAAGACTATCTTAGTGGACAAAGTCCCTTTCTGAACCGAGTTCACTCCTCGTTTCAGTCCTGTATCACTGAACCGAAATAACCTTCCATTCCAGCCATGTCTATCTCATGAGATATAAAATCATTACCCAATGCATTGGAGGGAGATATAGGTCCCACCCATCTTATAATGAATCCTTTCTTATGTGTGCCACATAATCATAAAACATACATCATCGCATAACACATGTAATAAAAATGGGATTCTTGAAACATCATGACATCATAAATCAATTCATATAAGATAAAGGAATTCATAAAAATGTTTCCATCACAACATAATCAAATCCATGTAATATTAGGGATAAAAACAGAACCCTTTTATTATCTTAGATGGAAAATAATTTTGATAAAATACTTGAACTCCATTCTTGAGGAAAATATCCTTTCTACTTCAAAAATACTTTTCCTTTCTTAACATGTCGTACAATTATAAACTAAAAGAAGTTGATTAAAAATAAACTTAAAAACATGAAAAGGAAACTTCTTGGAAATAATGTTTTATAAATCCATTCATGCCGTATAAGTTAAAAAAACATTCTTCGTACTTTTGTCGGAAAAGTCAAAAAAGTACCTCGTACGGAAAAACGACAAAAGATTCCTTTCATATTCTTTACTAAAAACTCACCTAAGGGTAAAATTGGATTTAAACTATTGCAAGTGGATGGAAACAATATTACATATTGAGGGAACATGGATGTGGATGATAAAATACACCCCAGTAAATACTTACGAATAAACAATCTCGGATAAAAATGAGATTGTGATATTTCCCTTACCTTAGGTCCGATTTGCTTTGTACGTGTCCGAAGCTCCTGTATAATGGTTTAAATAATGTTATTGACTTATTCCAGAATCATACATGTTGATATGATATCATATATGGTCATATTATTAGCTTTTTGTTAGTAATATTTCATTGTTACTTGTTACTCGGGTCTTTATAACTTTTCGTTCTTATGCGTGTTTTGTCGAATAAATTCTTATTCTTATCTTTAGGTTATAGATAATTCATTTACAGAATGGTATTAGTGTAGTATATACCATATTCATTCATTCAATTCATTTATATAATCATTATGAAATGAAGATCATGTAGAACGAGTCGCATCACATCGTGGAGACGGTATTCCGTACGTACGCACGAGTGATGATATCGTTCCTATGATCGTGGAATTGTATTGGAGTATATATATATATTATTTCAGTATCAATATTACTTCATAATAATCATATATAGTTACTTATTACACCATTATAACCATCCTTGTAAGGTGATGGTGGAAAAATAGATTACACCACGGCGTGGAGACGGTATTCCGTACGTACGCACGCGCGGTGATTTCATTTTTCCGTAGGATGGATAGAAGGTGAATTAGGGTTGTTTCATATTTATAATAACATATCAGTATGTAAGTAATACTGATGTTATTACTTTGTCATGAATCAACTAAAGAAGAAGAAGTTGAAGACGAAAGAAATTGAAAAGATCGGTAATCGATATTACCTCTTCTTTGGAACGCCTCTTTGAATCCTCCACTTAAGGAACTAAGATTGGTCTTTGGAGAAGACCAGGACCTCTAGGATTATTCTAGGGAAGTGGAGAGGATAAAATGGCAGGGGTTGGCCGAGCTTGAGTGCTCAAATTGGTGTGAGGAGGAGGGGGAGGAGGTGCCCTTTTATAAAGGAGGAGAGGGGCACCTTAGGAATTTCTCAAAATATTATTTTATATTAAAGTCAAAATCGGTTTATAATGGTTCCAAAGGGTCTTATTTCGAAGCTAAAGTGGGGAAGGGTCGAAATCCCATCAACCAATAGGATTTAGACAAGTTTAGGGTATTATTTTAACCTTATCAATTAGATTTAACTCTAAGTTAAATAATTTAACTTTTACCGTGTCTTTTTGTTTTCTTTCACTATATGGTTAATACACTTACTATAACATGCCAAACGAACCCCAAATTGTTTATTATTAATATATATATCCTTATCTAAGTCATTTGGCCGAACCTTAGATTTTTAGGAATAAAATAACAATTAGTAATATAATATTTGATTTAAAAACTATTTTGTGTCAATTTTGACACTATTTGATATATGATTTTTGTGAAAGTCATAACAGAATTATATGTTCGAACCAAGTTGATTAAATCAACATTAATATATCATAGTAACCTAGAAAATTATTGGAATTCATAAAAAGTGTCAAATTACATTTATTTTGGTGTTTATAACATCAATTTTGTCAATATTTTGTTAACAAGATAATTACTGCATCATCTTTGTGTCATAAATAAATTAAATTATTTGATGTCTAAAAATTACAAATAAAATACCATCATGTAGGAAATCTTTTTAGCTTTCTAATGAATATTTACAATCGAATTTATCTTATGTATAAACCCATATTAAAAATGATTTACTTATTAAACTTTGATTTTAACTATTTTAACCCTTCTTTAAATAAATTAATAATAAATGTCCTAATCTAATCCAAGTGGGCCTAAATGGTCATATTTTATTCCTAAGTTTGTTTTTGGTCGAATTACACTTGTCCAATAGAATTAGGACATGTGTTAGGGTAATATTGATATCATATTTACCCTTAGTTACCCTATTTACTATTAACCGCGGTAAAAAATAGTAAAAAGTTACTATTCACCAAAAATTATTTTCATCTCATTGAACCACATTTTAGTCCTTGATATTAACCGTGTCTCTCGGATTTTTGAAATTCCATTCACAGAAGCGGTAAAATTAAGTTTTATGCAAAATTCGGTTTTTAACCTACCACTTAGTGGTTTCACTATTCATCAAAAATTGAAAGTTTTCAGAAAAATACCAAAATTTCACCCTAGGCTAATTTCGATATTCTGAGTCCAAAAATGAAGTCCATTTTGAAAAATAAAATTTATAAAATTTCAAAAAGTGGTTATTACTATTCATAACGGCTAGTTTTAATAGCATATTGTTATTTAGTGAAACTCGGTATTGCGTACGACGAAAGCTATCGAGGAAGGTCGCGATTGCGTGTAAAGCAAGCCAAGCAAGTGCTGTGTAGAAAAAGATTCCTTTGATGATTTATATAACATAAAAGTCTCGGGTGTTACATTCTACCCCCCTTAAAAAGAATTTCGCCCTCGAAATTCGTCACTTTGTAACAAACAGATGAGGATACTTCTCCTTCATCATATCCTCAAGCTCCCATGTAGCTTCTTCAAGTTGGTGGTTCCTCCATAAAACTTTCACCAAGCGAGTGGTCTTGTTTCGTAGGACTTTTTTGCTACGATCCAGAATCTCTATCGGCTGTTCTTCATAAGAAAGATCTTGCTCCAGCGGTACAACTTCTGAGCTGAGTACATGTGAAGGATCTGGTATGTACTTTCTCAGGAGAGATACATGGAACACATCGTGAACTTGAGAGAGATTCGGTGGAAGCGCCAATCGGTAAGCTACCTTCCCAACACGATCCAGTATTTCAAAAGGACCGATATATCTAGGGCTCAACTTCCCCTTCTTTCCAAATCTCATAACCCTCTTCCAGGGAGATATTCGTAAGAACACTTTATCGCCCACTTCAAACTCTAGGTCTTTTCTTCGGTTGTCGGCATAACTTTTCTGTCGACTCTGAGCTGCTCTTATGTGTTGTTGAATAGATCTGACCTTTTCTACCATTTCATCAACGAGATCAGGTCCTAATAGCTTTCTTTCCCCAACTTCATCCCAGCAAGTTGGAGTCCTGCATTTCTTTCCATAGAGAGCTTCATAAGGAGCCATCTGAATACTGGAGTGAAAGCTATTATTATAAGAAAATTCCACCAAAGGTAGGTGTTGATCCCAACCTCCTTTGAAATCCATAGAGCAAGCTCTCAACATATCTTCTAGGGTTTGAATTGTTCTCTCAGACTGACCGTCTGTCTGGGGATGATAAGCAGTGCTGAAACTCAACTCTGTATCCAGAGTATGCTGAAGACTTCGCCAGAACTTCGAGGTAAATCTCGGATCCCGATCAGATATAATAGAAAGTGGTACTCCATGCAATCTTACCACTTCCTTTACATATATCCTGGCAAGCTAATCTAGAGAGAAATCCTCTCTAATAGGAATGAAGTGTGCAGACTTTGTAAGACGATCAACTATGACCCAGATAGCATTATTGCCTTTGGATGTTTTAGGAAGTCCTGTGACAAAGTCCATAGTGATGTTTTCCCATTTCCATTCGGGTATGGGTAATGGTTGTAACATCCCCTTAGACTTTTGTCTCTCAGCTTTAACTTGTTGACAAACCAAGCATCGAGAGACATATTCAGCAACATCTCTTTTCATGCCATCCCACCAGAAGTACTCTTTCAGGTCCCTATACATCTTCGTACTTCCAGGATGAATAGAGAATGATGAACTATGTGCCTCATCCAGCAGCTCCTTCTTTAATTCAGGAATGGAAGGAACACAAACCCGATTCCTGAACTTTATTATCCCATCACAATCAAGGTTGAATTCAGGAACATTTCTCACCTTCTTTTGTAACTCGACGTCTTCTTTCTGTGCCTCTTTAATCTTCACATGTATAGATGGTTGAACATTCATTTGAGAAAGATAAGATTTTTCCCTTTCCGTTATAATTCCAAGATCCATCCTTTGTAAATCCATAAATATTGGATCTTTTGTGATCCTCATCATGGATAAACTAGCATGGTCTTGTCGACTTAATGCATCTGCCACCTTGTTTGCTTTCCCAGGGTGGTAATGGATTGAGCAGTCATAATCCTTAATCAGCTCCAACCATCTTCTTTGACGCATATTCAACTCCTTTTGTGTGAAAATATACTTTAAACTTTTATGATCAGTATAAATATCACACCTTTCACCATAAAGGTAATGCCTCCAGATCTTTAATGCAAAGATTACCGCAGCCAACTCCAAATCATGTGTTGGGTAATTTTGCTCATGGATTTTCAACTGTCGTGAGGCATAAGCTATCACCATATCATTTTGCATAAGAACACACCCCAATCCCTTCTTGGATGCATCACTGTAGATCACAAACCTTTCTCCACTACAAGGCAGTGTGAGCACAGGTGCACTGGATAACCTTCTTTTCAACTCCTTGAAATTCTCTTCACATTCCTCTGTCCAGACAAACTTGACTCCTTTCCGAGTCAACTTGGTGAGGGGATTAGATAATCGTGAAAAATCTTTTACAAAACGTCGATAATATCCAGCCAAACCAAGAAAACTTCGGATTTCAGTTACTGTTGTTGGTCTCGACCATCTTTCGATAACCTCTATTTTTGCTGGATCCACAGATATCCCCTCTTTTGAGATTATGTGACCCAAAAATGCAACTTTTTGAAGCCAAAATTCACACTTAGTAAATTTGGCATAAAGCTTCTCCTTTCTCAGGGTCTTCAATATAATTCTCAAGTGATCTTCATGTTCTTCCTTGCTCTTTGAATAGACAAGAATATCGTCTATAAAGACTACCACAAATTGATCAAGATAGTCTCTAAAGACTCTATTCATTAGATCCATGAAGATAGCAGGGGCATTAGTAAGACCAAATGGCATCACTATAAATTCATAGTGTCCATACCTTGTACGGAATGCCGTCTTTGGTATATCCTCCCTTTTGACCCTTAATTGATGATACCCTGAACGAAGATCAATCTTGGAAAAGTATTGAGCTCCGCGTAGTTGGTCAAACAAGTCATCAATGCGTGGGAGAGGATATTTGTTCTTGATAGTGATCTTGTTAAGTTCTCGATAATCAATACAGAGTCTCATTGATCCATCTTTCTTCTTAACAAATAGAACAGGTGCTCCCCAAGGTGACGCACTAGGGCGTATGAATCCCTTATCAAGATTCTCTTGGAGTTGCTTCTTCAATTCCTGCAACTCAATTGGGGCCATTCTATAAGGTGTCTTTGAAATAGGCAAAGCACCCGGTACGAGTTCTATTGAAAACTCAACTTCACGATTTGGTGGAAGACCTGGTAATTCCTCCGGAAAGACATCATCAAACTCCCGTACAATGGGCATATTCTTAATCGTAAGTTTCTCTCCAACCATTTGAGATAAATAACCTTCATTTAGTGGAATCATGACCCATAATTTGGAAGGAATTTCCACTGGAAGGTTATGTTCATCCTTGCATTGATAGACGATCATAGATTGATCTGGAATATGAAATGTGACTTCCCTTCTTTGGCAATTGATATGAGCTCCGTATAAAGAAAGCCAATCCATGCCAAGAATCACATCAAATTCCACTATAGGAAGGATCACAAGATTTACAGGAAGCACTTTCCCACAAACTTCGATCGGAGAAGAATTATAAACTTTTGATGCGATTGATGTGCCATTAGGTGTTGTCACAGCTAACTCAACATCTAATTGTTGAGGTAATACGGTGATACTCTTAGAAAAGTCTTCAGAAATAAAAGAGTGGGTGGATCCAGAATCAAATAAAACATTTGCTACTTTAGAGTGGATGGTAAGTGTACCTTTCACCACATCGTTATCGTACTCCACATCGCTGATAGAAATTGCATGTGACTTTCCTTTGTCTTTAGCCTTAAGAGTTTGTTGACGTCGACCATCATCATCAACCCTTGGATTTGGGCATTGATTGGCATAATGCCCCATCTCCTTGCACTTGAAACATTGAAGTGTAGTAGGATCATTCTGTGTATCCCTTCCTTTGTTTGCGTCATTAGACATCTTCTTCCCATTATCACGGCATTCAAATGCCCGATGACCTTCCTTTCCACATTTAAAACATTTACTTGTCCCTTTAAGACAACTCCCTCCATGTTTCTTTCCACACTTTGAGCATAAGGAAAAGCTCATCTTCTTTTCCGTGTGCTCTTTAGATTTTTCTTTGAATTCCATCTTCCTCTTCTTATCAAACCCATGTGACTGATGGGTTACTCCAATCTCCATCTCGACTTTGAGAGCACATCGAACGATTTCCTCGTAGCTATTGAAGTCCCTTATGGCTAACGCCCTTCGAAGACTTGGTTTTAAGCCACTAAAGAATCGATCGATCTTACTCTCAGGTTGGATAATAATACCAGAAGCGTACCTTGCAAGTCTTGTAAAATTTGCTTCATAGGTACTAACAGATTCATCATCCCTTTGCTTCAGTTCAAGGAACTCTTTCTCCATCTTTGTTCGGAGAATACGAGGGAAGTACTTATTGAAAAATAAGTTCTTGAACTCGTCCCATTCCATAGACTCAATTTCATCCCTTTGCCTCGTATTCTTAACAAGATTCCACCATTGATCAGCATCTCCTTCTAAACGATACACTGCTAGGATGACTTTATCATGTTCAGAACATTGAAGAACTGAAAATATCTTTTCAGTAGTACTAATCCATTGTTCAGCAACTAATGGATCAGTAGACCCACTGAAAGAAGGTGGACGCTGCCTCATGAAGGATTCAACAGAATGTTGCTCCCTCCTTTGCTCGTTTGGAAATCCTGCATGATTCATAGCTTGAGAAAGTTGTGTGAGCATGGCTACAAGATTTTGCATTCCATCTCCCATATTGTTTGGTTGCTCAGGGGGACAATCATTGCATTGCCCATCGCATTCCGCATTAACACGGTTCCTTCGGGTTCCAGCCATTGACTAAAACCAAGAAGAATAGTGTGAGCAACACTAATTATAATAGGAAACCACATAATTCAAGAATAAAATTTTCATGCTTATGGTCTTATCCTAGGTTATTCAAGGCCATTTCTAAAACACTAAGATTGTGTTCTATGCTTAGACTTATCCTTAGGGTTCTTACTAAGGCTTTCACATCCTAGTTTCCAAAGGTTGACTGTACCTTTCCTCTGATACCAACTATAACGACCCATACTTTACATACATTGTCAATACTTCAAAATTGAAGCACACTTATTACAACATATGATAAAACCACAAAGGACCGTATAGGTATAGTGTCTTTAGAAACTGGGAAACATAAACAACTGGTTCATAAATCTTCTACAGTGTCTCCCATTTATTTCATCATATCTATGGTCCCTTTTAGCATATTCTACTTAATATCCATCTTCCTGACCTGGGGAAAAGAAAACATAAAAGGGTGAGCTCAAATGCTCAGCAAGGGCAAATAAAGGAAATAAAAATCATATCATATCTTTATGAAAATCAAAACCTGCAAAAGAGATCATAATATCTTAACATGGAATAAATCATAGAAGTGAAAATGAGATCCCCATAATCATAACATAAAACTTGAAACTTTGTGGCATGCACACATAATCATGGAAAATCATTTCTTGTTAGTCATGACTTATTGCCAAGACTATCTTAGTGGACAAAGTCCCTTTCTGAACCGAGTTCACTCCTCGTTTCAGTCCTGTATCACTGAACCGAAATAACCTTCCGTTCCAGCCATGTCTATCTCATGATATATAAAATCATTACCCAATGCATTGGAGGGAGATATAGGTCCCACCCATCTTATAATGAATCCTTTCTTATGTGTGCCACATAATCATAAAACATACATCATCGCATAACACATGTAACAAAAATGGGATTCTTGAAACATCATGACATCATAAATCAATTCATATAAGATAAAGGAATTCATAAAAATGTTTCCATCACAACATAATCAAATCCATGTAATATTAGGGATAAAAACAGAACCCTTTTATTATCTTAGATGGAAAATAATTTTGATAAAATACTTGAACTCCATTCTTGAGGAAAATATCCTTTCTACTTCAAAAATACTTTTCCTTTCTTAACATGTCGTACAATTATAAACTAAAAGAAGTTGATTAAAAATAAACTTAAAAACATGAAAAGGAAACTTCTTGGAAATAATGTTTTATAAATCCATTCATGCCGTATAAGTTAAAAAAACATTCTTCGTACTTTTGTCGGAAAAGTCAAAAAAGTACCTCGTACGGAAAAACGACAAAAGATTCCTTTCATATTCTTTACTAAAAACTCACCTAAAGGTAAAATTGGATTTAAACTATTGCAAGTGGATGGAAACAATATTACATATTGAGGGAACATGGATGTGGATGATAAAATACACCCCAGTAAATACTTACGAATAAACAATCTCGGATAAAAATGAGATTGTGATATTTCCCTTACCTTAGGTCCGATTTTCTTTGTACGTGTCCGAAGCTCCTGTATAATGGTTTAAATAATGTTATTGACTTATTCCAGAATCATACATGTTGATATGATATCATATATGGTCATATTATTAGCTTTTTGTTAGTAATATTTCATTGTTACTTGTTACTCGGGTCTTTATAACTTTTCGTTCTTATGCGTGTTTTGTCGAATAAATTCTTATTCTTATCTTTAGGTTATAGATAATTCATTTACAGAATGGTATTAGTGTAGTATATACCATATTCATTCATTCAATTCATTTATATAATCATTATGAAATGAAGATCATGTAGAACGAGTCGCATCACATCGTGGAGACGGTATTCCGTACGTACGCACGAGTGATGATATCGTTCCTATGATCGTGGAATTGTATTGGAGTATATATATATATTATTTCAGTATCAATATTACTTCATAATAATCATATATAGTTACTTATTACACCATTATAACCATCCTTGTAAGGTGATGGTGGAAAAATAGATTACACCACGGCGTGGAGACGGTATTCCGTACGTACGCACGCGCGGTGATTTCATTTTTCCGTAGGATGGATAGAAGGTGAATTAGGGTTGTTTCATATTTATAATAACATATCAGTATGTAAGTAATACTGATGTTATTACTTTGTCATGAATCAACTAAAGAAGAAGAAGTTGAAGACGAAAGAAATTGAAAAGATCGGTAATCGATATTACCTCTTCTTTGGAACGCCTCTTTGAATCCTCCACTTAAGGAACTAAGATTGGTCTTTGGAGAAGACCAGGACCTCTAGGATTATTCTAGGGAAGTGGAGAAGATAAAATGGCAGGGGTTGGCCGAGCTTGAGTGCTCAAATTGGTGTGAGGAGGAGGGGGAGGAGGTGCCCTTTTATAAAGGAGGAGAGGGGCACCTTAGGAATTTCTCAAAATATTATTTTATATTAAAGTCAAAATCGGTTTATAATGGTTCCAAAGGGTCTTATTTCGAAGCTAAAGTGGGGAAGGGTCGAAATCCCATCAACCAATAGGATTTAGACAAGTTTAGGGTATTATTTTAACCTTATCAATTAGATTTAACTCTAAGTTAAATAATTTAACTTTTACCGTGTCTTTTTGTTTTCTTTCACTATATGGTTAATACACTTACTATAACATGCCAAAAGAACCCCAAATTGTTTATTATTAATATATATATCCTTATCTAAGTCATTTGGCCGAACCTTAGATTTTTAGGAATAAAATAACAATTAGTAATATAATATTTGATTTAAAAACTATTTTGTGTCAATTTTGACACTATTTGATATATGATTTTTGTGAAAGTCATAACAGAATTATATGTTCGAACCAAGTTGATTAAATCAACATTAATATATCATAGTAACCTAGAAAATTATTGGAATTCATAAAAAGTGTCAAATTACATTTATTTTGGTGTTTATAACATCAATTTTGTCAATATTTTGTTAACAAGATAATTACTGCATCATCTTTGTGTCATAAATAAATTAAATTATTTGATGTCTAAAAATTACAAATAAAATACCATCATGTAGTAAATATTTTTAGCTTTCTAATGAATATTTACAATCGAACTTATCTTATGTATAAACCCATATTAAAAATGATTTACTTATTAAACTTTGATTTTAACTATTTTAACCCTTCTTTAAATAAATTAATAATAAATGTCCTAATCTAATCCAAGTGGGCCTAAATGGTCATATTTTATTCCTAAGTTTGTTTTTGGTCGAATTACACTTGTCCAATAGAATTAGGACATGTGTTAGGGTAATATTGATATCATATTTACCCTTAGTTACCCTATTTACTATTAACCGCGGTAAAAAATAGTAAAAAGTTACTATTCACCAAAAATTATTTTCATCTCATTGAACCACATTTTAGTCCTTGATATTAACCGTGTCTCTCGGATTTTTGAAATTCCATTCACAGAAGCGGTAAAATTAAGTTTTATGCAAAATTCGGTTTTTAACCTACCACTTAGTGGTTTCACTATTCATCAAAAATTGAAAGTTTTCCGAAAAATACCAAAATTTCACCCTAGGCTAATTTCGATATTCTGAGTCCAAAAATGAAGTCCATTTTGAAAAATAAAATTTATAAAATTTCAAAAAGTGGTTATTACTATTCATAACGGCTAGTTTTAATAGCATATTGTTATTTAGTGAAACTCGGTATTGCGTACGACGAAAGCTATCGAGGAAGGTCGCGATTGCGTGTAAAGCAAGCCAAGCAAGTGCTGTGTAGAAAAAGATTCCTTTGATGATTTATATAACATAAAAGTCTCGGGTGTTACACTATAACATCGAATGATGAGAAATTATGGGAGACTAGTGCCCTTCAAAGGAATGGTTTTAAACCAACAAATAATCGATCAATTATTCTCATTTGATTATGTATGTAGTCGACATCATGCCTTGACAACCTTTTAATGTTGGCTTCATACTTATAAACATTTTCATCCTCCTTCTGGATCATATTCATGAATTACCTTTCCATATTTGCTGGTTGTTTGTGGGTAAAATAAATTTTTATGAATATTTCCTTAAAATTACTTCATTCCATATTCTAAATCTATTCATCCTCCTTTGATTTTTGGATTATTGACCACCACTAATCCACATCTCCCAATAGACTATAAACTGCAATGATAACCATATCTCTTTTGTTACATCCCAATGCGAGAAATATATTCTATAGGAATATTATACACTACTCATCTACAAATAGATTTTCCCCACTGAATTATGGAGGATATTATTGAATAAATTGATCTAAACCATCTCATCCATGTTGTGGACCATCATTATTTATATGTGTATGGTTATTTCTCATAACCAGAGTAAGTTTTCCCTATATAGTTATATGTTTCTCAGCCCCAGTCGTAGCTCTAGATCCAATATCTTTAGCTTTCATATGAGGGAAATCCTGACATGAGATACATGCATTCATGTAGTTTCCATTCCTCCCACTAGGAGACATTTGTAAATAATGGGATTCACTATATACGGTTAGGAATCATAATGCTTAATCTCAACTGAAAATACATAGCATAAATTGAAATCCTTTCCATGGATAATTGTATATTTATAAACCAGGTTTAATTGAGTAAAAATTTAGATTTAAAAACATCATAATGGATTGTAAAGAAAATATATATTATTAAAAGAATGTTCCCTTTTAGTGACAAACTAGGAGAACATTAAGACCTTTTATCATTTACTGTGATACCCTGGGTCAAGATTAAAACTCTTTGTTGGTGTTTTCACAACTAGGTATTTCCATACTAGAACTAAGTGCACTTGTAATACCAAACATGGATGTATTTTATAGAATGATCAAAATAATCTATTACATACCATGTTCTAGGAATTATTGTATACTTATCCTCAAATACACCATTTGGTTTTTGTTCTCTAATCTACATTTTCTAAATCTAGTTTCCAGGTTTTCTTCTAAACTTCTTCTGATACCAACTATAAGGACCTTACCCTAGTTGCGCAGATATAGTTCCTTAATTTATTACATTGTCATGTAAAAATTAAATATTCATCACAAATGACTGAGTAGTTTAGTTTATTTGGAATCACTATACATAAAAAATTTCATCTTTACATTATGAAAACAAATACAACATAAAAATTCCATTGAAAACATATATTTCTCCTAGATTATCCTTAATGTTTATAAATAAAAGATTTTTCACATCATGGGAAAATAAAAAAAGAAATGGGTGAGATAAAATGCTCAGTAAGGGTATCCAATACAATAGAAGAATAAATAATATTGAAATTTGAGTAACTAAAAGAACACATGCCATTAAAAATATTCTTGAACATAATATGTAAGGAATAAGAGGTGAATAAATAATTCCATAATAAATCCTAATCATGGGTATTCTAATAATCAAATAACCTCATGAAATATAAATTACTAGTTCATAATTATGGAATGCACAATGTGTGACATCATAACTACACCGTCAAGGCCTTGGGAAAAGACCATAAATAAAAATATTTTCAAGGCCTTGTACCAATATGTAGTTTGTCTCATGAGACCTACCGATGCCCCAAGGGGATATAGTGGGACCCAAAAAAACATTATATGTCCAATAAAATCATTATATGAACATCCATAAACATAAAAAATATATACATTCATATTGAAACTAACATATTAAATGTAAATATCTTTCATTGAACATTTAAGATATACACAAACCATTCAGAGTAAATTAATGAGTGGTTTTAAGATAGAACATCCATATTCATACTAATCATAATCCATTAAATTACATATAGAATATGATATCATAATATATTAATCTCAATAACACATAATAATATTAAGGATTATAGATGTAGATGAAGATACTCTTATAAAACCATCGAGTAATTTTTGAGATAAATACTCTTTTACATTGAATGAAGAGTTCTTGTGGAAGAATATTTGTATAAAAAACTGAAGTAAAATAGTATTTTAATAATAAAATTATTTATTTAATAAAGAAAAATGTTTCTAAAAAACCGATTATAGAGTGTCTTTGAAAAAAGGTAAGAATTTGTTAAATTTCCTTGAATCGGGCATGCATCTCTGGAAGAATTTTTTGAAGTATCATTTTAAATCATGTAAATCCCAATTAATTAAAGTTTGATTATAATTGGTACACATATTTATAACATTAATACATAATATATGTGGGTTAAATATGAATGAATAATAATTTGATTGAGGTAAGTAGAGAATAAGAGTAACCCGAATAAAAATGGATGTTCGGGTAAAAAACCCTTACCTTAAGTCTGAAGGTGTTTATCACTTGATCTTCTAGAGCTGAATAATAAAATTTAGCTTCTTAAATTAATTATTCTATAAGTTCATCTAAATATTATTTATTTTTTATAAACATATTAGGTTCATTTATGCCCTTTTTATGGGTTAAGAGACTCAATTTCATTGTTTGGGAGCATTTTATTCTTTGGTTTTCATGATCAGTTTACTTATATTCACGTAAAGATAAACATGTATACTAATAATGGTTATCTAGAACACAATTTTGATGTTATTAGTGAACAAATAGAATATTACAGGGTTATAAAATTCAATTTTTTATGGGGAGTGAAGACAAATCATTTTATAAAACTTTTATCAAAACTGTTTGTGTTCATTAGCGGTGTTTGATCACACCAAACTCATTTAAATTTATAAAATAATATCATGTGTAAAAGGATTCCTGAACATTACATAAGTTATAAAACATATATTATTGTCTGGTTCAACCATAATATTGGTTTCATGAACAAAATTGTATACAATAGTATAAATTGAAAACCCGTCATCCTTGAATGTGTTAAATTAACAAATCTAAGATAGTGTTTCCATTTCTTGTATAAAAGAAGGTGAAATGAGAGATGATGAAAAATTATTACTTTATCATAAAAACATTTTGGTACATGTATGGTACTGGATTCATGAAAACATTTTTATGAAAGGAGGAGAGGAATGAAAAAGAAATTTTAGGAACATGAAAAAAAACTGAAAAGTAAAATTTACCTCTTGAAATAATCTTTCTTGAGAGCCTATTTAATGGAGGGGTATTGGTCTTTCTATGTGACCAATAACTGATGGACATGTGAGAAATCATGGGATTAGATTTGATCATAATTTAAACAAGGCACAAGGCATGATAGGATCAAAGATAAGAGGGAGTGATGGGAGTTTTATACTGAAGGAGATGAGTGATTTTGGAATATCTTATTCATTATATTATTATTTCCCTCAAGGAAAAAAATAGCATTGATTCATCTGACACAAAATAGTAATAAATGAATTTGAGTTTGAATCAAGTGTGCTTACCTAATCCATGATTCTAGGAATTGTGAATTTAACAGATAATGTATAAATACAGTAAATTGTCATATTTTACTATTCATCAATAATTTGAGTCATTCAGAAAAACACCAAAAATTTACAGTAACAATTATTCGACGTGCATAATTCAAAAAAGAACTCCATTTTTTAAAAATAATTATTGATATATTATAAATCTAATTTATAAATAAAATCCTAATTTATCCAAAAAATAACAATTTTAAAATTATAACTCATTTTATATCACCATTAAAAATAAATCAAGATATCATTATATTATAACCATAAGAAAATAAAATAATAATTAGAACTACTACTAATAAGGGTTATAATAATATTCATATTACTATTCATAATGGTATGTTACTATTCACCAAAATTAGGTTTTCTTAATTAGACTCTAAATATCTTACTGAACACAACCAAGGAATGTTAGTTTTTCGAAATTAAAATCATAGAGGTGGACCAATTATTTTTACTGGATAGTTTATTACAAAGTAGTGGTTTTTTAGAGACTCAGTGTTTCATGCATTCAATATTAAATTATTTAAAAAATCTTTGGTTTTTGCAACTAAAAATTAATGATAGCATCAATCATTGAACATCGACCGCATTGTTTATATGTTTCCTATAGACTAAGAAATCCTTAACACTAACCAATTTGGCAGGAGGATCAGGTAATGTGGACTCCATCATTTAAGACTTCCATTAATGGCATAGAATAACATGAAGGCTTCTAAACCATCCCTGGAAGTTACTACCACTAAGGATGTTGTCTTTATCCAGAATTGATCATAGGGATTGTGTGGTTGAGTTTGTAGTTTCATTCTACTTTAAAAATAATATATTATTACTATTTTCACGATTACATTTTATGAGAAATAATAAATTAATTTTATTATGTCTCCTAATATTTTCTCAAGTCCCAATGTCCCTCTCCACTGAACATGAAATGTCTAGTTTCTTGGACATTCTAGTGGAAATGATTCATATTACCCTTCACATAACCCCAACAAGGGTTGGTCAAGCAATTTAAATGTATTTAGGTAGGTAGGTCTTTGCCAATGGCGGGTATACAACTCCTTGATCTATTGAGTAGACTCCCTAATCCTGAAATACTGACTTGGATTTCCTCAACACTAGCCTCCAATATTACCCCATTTCTAGAAAGGGATAATCCTGTTGATTTAATATGGCTAATTTAACCCAAAACATTCATAAACTCTTCTTGTATAAAAGTATTTTTCCCAAAAATGGTTGATCGAACCAATAGTTTTATGAAGTTTTTCCCGTAATCATGTAAAGAATGGATTAGTCTGATTTAATAATTTTTTAAGGTAGTTTTATATATTACACATAAATTGCATATTATCTTCATCACACACTTTTTTATATGAATTGTGGAATACTTAAGAGATTAACCATGTCTTGGTAAAATGTAAGAATATGACTGGTTTATTTTAGTCCCATCATTTATACATGTTTAATTCATTATTTATGTGATCATGACAACACATTCATAATGATAAACCATAAAACTAAAAGAAATAAAAAAATTAAAAATCCTGATCATGATCTTTTCTAATGGTTATTTTATCTGACGGTTGAAAATCATAACTTAACCTAGTGAAGAAACACCTTGAATCTTTTGGGTTCATGTTTACAGATTTCAACCTTTCCACCTTTGTATCTTATGGGATTGGTTACCTCTTGGATCAAGCTTGAACCACGTCAACTACATTGTTATATCCATCCCTTACATATTATTTTTATCTCATATGCTAGTGAGGGGTAAAAATGGGGATTAGTTAAAAGAATCCATGGGAATGCAAGCCCTAAATATTAATGAGCCGAGATTGATCGCAGGCCAACAAATTAATATAACAAATAAATTAATAGAAACCAATCACATAAAAAGGTATGGTGTAGTTCATGATCATCCACAAATATGTAAATAATTTTGCAATAAATAAAACTAGCATTCAATTATTTAATCATATTTATCAAGATAAATCGCACTGAAATCAATTAATTATTAATCTAAATTAGTCAATCCTTTTATATTAATTCCGTTTTCTAAATTTCCATGAGATTATCATCATTTTAAAAACATATACCTTGGAGGTAACCTGGTGAATACCTATTTGAATCTACCAAACATGTATTATATTCATATATTTTTTTACTCTTCTGACATATGGAATACATGATTATTCAATTATTAGATAAAAAACATTTAGTATGATTTACATATGATAAGTAGTTTTTAACATTACAAAAACATTAAAATTTTATCATTGGGTAATTTAGTAATGTACATGGCAGGTAGTGCTAACTACACCACATATACTACTTTCATTGTCCTTCATGAAGTACTCGCCTAGGGAATCGGTGTGGGAGGCAAAAAATGGATATTTTAGAGTACACAACATGTACAATGGGTACACAATGTGTTATCTACATGTTATATGGTTATCAGTCAACTCAATCCATGTATAGTATATACTGATTAGACCATAACCCAAAGGAACTACACGTCATGTCCAGTGGCCCACACGATGTGTAATCTAGTAAGAGTTTTCCTATCTATACCGATAAACACACTATGTAAAATTAATGATACTACTTGTAATAAATTCACTTGGCATTAGTAATTTTAAAATTAATCCTGATGCGCTAAACATGACTACACAACGTGTAGTCTGGATTACACTGTGTGTATTGAAGATAATACTATGTGCATGTCTAAACACATTCCATGTACTTTTGTGTCACTTGGAAAAAATAATTCGTGCCTCTTGATGAGTTACTTTATTTAATTTTAATCTAAACAATTATCCATTTTTATTAGATCTCAAAATCCATATTACATGACTGATTAACCATGAATTGAAAAACTCAATTATTAAATAATAAATCACCAAATAATTATTTAAACAATTATAAATGATTATGATCTTCCTCTAATACAACATGAAGGATCCCAACGTAGCATAAGATTGGTGGTTGTGATGGACCATCATTTCATTTTCTATAATTGGTAACCAATTTGATATCAATATGACAATAATTTCTAATATGCATAGATTAAGATAAATGTTCAACACAAAAGAAGAAATGTGCATTGGATACTAGAGAGAGGATCATATGCAACAAGTCTATAATAAATTTAAATAATTTCTACATATATTAAATGGATTCATGTTTGGTACTTTCTTCATTCTTCATGTTTATCATCTGGAATAACCCTTCTATATTGTATCATTAATCTTATGAGGATCCAAAACAGAATCATTCTAGTGGCGATTCACACGTGTTCTAATGGCCTCTTATTAACAACACTCATTGTCTAAGTACTAGTGTGGAGAAGTGAGTTTCCAACATCGATCATTCAATATCACCTATTCTTTGGTATGAATGATCATATCTCATTCTAGAGTGGGGAGAGTAGAGGATTTGATAGAGAAATTTATTTGGCTCAACAATTCTCTCACCACTGAAAATTTGGTTCACCTCGCATAATGTAAAAATAGATATACCTATCTATTTAACCACATGGTATTTCACTTACAATATTTAATTGTGTAAAAACAATTTAATACATTAATAACCATAGAAAAAATCCATGATACAGAATAACAATAACAAAGCTGTTATTTGTGGTGCACCAACTTGCACCCAACAAAATTCTAAATGAAATCTCATGAATAATAATGATTACATCTTTATTTTTTTTCTTGTACCAACTAGTTAAATACTTTTTTTCCATCGTAAAAATAGTTATTTTAATACCAGACCAACCATGGTCTAATTGAACTCAACATCCATTTATTGAACATGCCATAAATAAATAAATAATTTATTTTCTTAAATTAATATTTTATATAAAAACTATTAAATAATAATAATTAAATGATCAATAAAATAAAAAAATATATTTTATATGTTTTATGCGATCATTTTAACAAGAATAATGTTATTCCACTATCTTGAGAATAATATTTATTCCATTCATAAAATTCAAATATAATTTAATTGAGACCTCAAGAGACACTTAGCGTGTGACCCTCTAGGATTCTTTCTTGTTGGAAATAGACAAGCTTTCCTAAAGTCTGAGAGTACTGTCTAGAAACGGGTCAAGGAATACAGTAGAAAGAACGTAATGTCACAATGATGACATCCACACACGAATGCTCATGGTGTAATATAATACCTTTATCTAAATCCATGATTCTAAAGATCCCATTACACCGAATTTGATCATGATTGAAAATAATCAAATCTAAAATAGAGGAGGAGATGATTTTTCCATCTTCTATTCATTGCCTCTCTCTCTTCTCCTCTATCTCTCACATTCTTGAGAGAGAAGCTCTTGATCCAGGAACTCAGATCGAGCTCTTTATTAGGCATAAACAATGAGGCAATGTAGTGATTGTCTAAGCATTAGAGGTGTTATTAGAACTCTATGCTAGCACTCTTATTTCGACGAATGACACTCTTGTAATTTCTTGAAGCATGTGTAGATGATCTAGAGGAATTATGTTTTAGATTTTTCACTAACAGAGAAAATTTATATGCATATTTTTTTATCAAATAATGGGTATTTTCTAATTTTTTCAATGCTAAAACCCCTGTATTTCATATTTTTTATTCAATTATTGGGAAATTTGGATCATAGAATGCTAATATGAAAAATCGTAAAAGGTGCTAAATTATGGATTTTTGAAAGATGTTTTACCACAAGTGTATTTTGGTAATTTATATTAAAATATAATTTCAAATTAAGTGAATATTTTTTTTTGAAATACATGTTTTATTTCATTCATCTATTTATTCTCGATTAGGGGATGATGCAGCCTTCAAGTGGCCTTAAAAATCAATGAAGTTGATGATTTTTCCAGGTGGACAGCATGGACCCCACCACCACAACACAAACAAATCTCGGCCTACACATCTTAAATTGAGGTTATTCCACCTGAGATAGCACGAGGACATATGGGTAAGAATCTAAAAATAAATTTTGGGAATTTTTGATTTCATTAAGGCTTCCATTCACTATTATAATTTTGGAGGAACCTTCTTAGAACCTTCATCTAGAAAAACAAACTAATAATTAAATAATTATTACTAATTAATCTAATTTCCAAATGAGCGTAAATATGAAGGGTGAATGGCCATCACATTTATTAAAAAATTTTATGAATGGTTCCACACATAAATCTTCCATTTATCATGAAAAAACACGCAAGCATTCGGAGGACATAAATCTCTAATAAAAGGAGGCCCTCACCTCCTTCTCAAATCATCAACTTGACACCCACAAACAATGAGGGATCCCACCGGGGTAGGGACCGCCACTGATCCTCTCTTCCCCCTTAATTTATTATTTTATTTTATTTTAATTTTAGTTTTTTCTTATTTTTTAATTTTAATATATTTATTAATTTTATTAATCCATGCATTTTTGTTTCTCCATCAACTTTTCTTCTTTTCTCTCTCTCTCTATCACACACTCTCTCCATATATACCCACTCCAAAAAAGTATTTTGTTACTCTAGAAAATGAGAGGCTAACCTTGAGTCTTGGCCTGGGGGGTGGTCAAGGTGTTCATGATTTTTCATTAATGTTTTTTATTGTTTTTGGTAGATTTGAGTATCAAGAATTGGTGATTTGAATGTCCTTGATGTGGTGATGAACCCAAATGACAAGAAACTCAAACTATTTATATTCTTGAAAATAATAGTTATTCTAACATGATATTTCATGTTTGGATTATATAACTAAAATCAAACACATAAAGGAAAATAATGTTTGAACATTAATCCAAATCCCAAAACCAAGTTCTTTCTTATTAACTCATTCTGTTTAGATTTTCTTGGATATTATAAATTATGAATTTACATGTCATTATTTTAAATAATTAAAAAACAAAAATATTTTTCATCACTTTAATTTAATAAAAAATTCACAGAAAGAGATATAATAAGTTAAATTGATAAAGTAAGTCAAATACAATGACAAGGATTCTCTAGATAGACAACCCTGGATAACCTATGTACTGCACTAGAAAAAATTGTTATTGAATTTTTCCATGCCCTGTGATAGGTGTGCATCAATACTGGGGTCATTTTAGGAGAGCTAATAAATAGTTCATTTAATTTTTCCTTTTTCACATATTACTTATATTTAATTTCATAAAAAACGAAAAATAAAATTCATGATGAATTGAAATTGAAAATATTATTCCTGGAGAAATTAATCATAGGTATATAAATAATAAAAACAAAATGAAGAATATATTAATGGATATCAAGTATAAGAGTAAAGAAAAACAATTGAACAACTGAAGAGAAAATATGAAATAGAGTTTTATTATGTTCGTGCGTTAATGGAGAAAACCAACCCATAGTCGGAAAAAGAACCTGAGAAAGTTGTCATAGAAATTTCACCACTCATCATTGAAATTAAATAACCTGAGGAGGAATGGGAGGAAGACTTACCTACTGAGATACAAGTGGGAGATCAAAAATGATTGGGTGAATTTTAGATTAAATGTGAGGAACATCCTGATATCCCATTACAATACAAATAAGAAGAGCCATCACCCCTGAAGGAAGAAACCACCCAAGAAGTGGGATTTAAAGTCAAGATGGAGTATCCAGACTACATGCCTCCCTCTATAGAGAATCTACTCTAAGAGGAACTCACTACAAAGGCACTTATTGATGCTGAACCGAATCGGGGAGTTGAACCATTATTTGACTCTATCTATTATAATTTTATTGATTATGAAATATAAATAACTACTTGTGGTTTTGATTATACAGAATTAGACAATCATTGTTATGCCTTGGATGATGAATAAGAACCTTGACGTTCACCTTCTGAAGAACTTATGGAGCACCCTAGACACATTGAATATTTGTTGAAGGATGTTCATAAAGAGATTATAGGGGATTTCCCTAAGGAAACCATAACAAAAGTAGCTCACATGGATGGGGAAAAATTTGATTCTGATACTTCACATTTAAATTTTATTCAAATTGAATTACACTCTGGCTTTCCCATTGAATATTCATTTGATACATCATACCACGAGGAACCACTAGATAGTGAAGAAGAGTTTTCACTAGTATCCACCAAGAAGTAGGATGCTTCATACTTCATTTTACCCCCTCCATGAAAGTTATAACTCATTGTGAAGGGATATGACATGGGGTACTTTATCCATGGATATTCCTTAAAGAAAAATGATAAATCCAAATCAGGGGAAAGCAACATGTGGTTGTTCAAATAAAAGAAGTTTCATCCCCATCAGATTATGGATAACTACTGGTACTGCCCACTGGATGCAGTAAAAATTCAAGGCCCACATTGGGGATCATTCCAAGATTTACCTTAACTTCATTCTATGAATTTAGATGTCAATTTAATTTTTTTGAAGTAGTGAAACCTGATACCCACTCCCTCTATCTTTTTTTAGCCTAAATTACGTGATCCTTGTGCTTAAATGAGTTGTTTTATTTTATAGTTTCATGATGGTAGAAGTAATCCCCAAATGGGGGTATGGGAAAGGCCAATATTCATCGAAAAAGGGATTTTAATTTTATTGTTTTAAATTTTAATCTCTCTATGGGTTTTCCATGTCATTATTTAAGAATTAAAGATAAAATTGCATTCCCACACATGAATTCATGTTTCACTCAAATTATCTAGGAGACATGAGTTTCTTAGAGATCTTGTGACTCCAATTTTTAGATTTTAATTTTTATATGATTGAATTATTGAAATGGAATATTGATCGTTTATAGTCAAGCATGGATATTGAAATGATGACTCATGATTTTAGGGAACAAATTGATTCATGATAATGAAATTTCCCAAACCTTTTTCATGCTCGGAATATATGAAACTTATGTGAATTGATTTTTTATTATTAATCATGCTTTTCGTGATTGTCTAATATCATATATCTCATTCTAGAGAGGATTTCTAGACCATGCACTTCCTATTTATCTTGAACATATTTCTTGAGTGATCTTGGGACATGTAACTAACCAAAACATGTGTTGAAACTTGTCAAAGCTATTACTAGGAAAAACACATTTAAAATGATTGAAGAATCCTTTTAAAAGAAACTTTTTCTAAAAAAAACACATTTAAATAAATAAATCGTTTATCCTATAGATATCATGAATGACCTTTATAGTTATGATCCTTATTTGAAGTCATTTTTTTCCATTCTTACCCTCCTCTCAGTATTTCAATGATATTTTAAAGCTAATGTGTGGGGGTAAAGAGAATCATGGCGGACGAGAAGATATACATTATATGGAAGAAGTGTTGGGGTGATATTTTGGTAATTGTTAAAGGTTGTGAAATAATTCATTACACTCTACTTTGTTCACCTCTTGAATTAAAAAGACTGAAAAAATGACAAAAAGATCCAAAAAAGTGAAAAATGGGTTTTGATTTGGAGAACCAAAAAATCAACATTTTCAAAACCTATGATGTTATGATAATATGTGGTTAGGTGATGTATGTGAGGTTTTATTTAAAAGTAACTTTTAAAATAAAAGTACCAATGAAAAAAAATATCCCAGAGGGTGCACAAATAATTTATTATTCATAATTTGATCATGAAGTTACTTTGAGTTTTTGGAAGTGGGTGTTGCTACTTTAAAGGGAGAAACTTTATTAAATTTTTTGATATCATGAGTTGTACATAAGTGATAATACTCCTATTTTAGCCTTAAATATTAATGCATCAAATCTTATGAATATTAATCCTCATAGTCATTTGATCCTTTATTGTAATTCCTTATGTTTTTATGTGTCTTTTGTCTTTACAATGTGGAGAAAGTAGTTCATTTAAAAAACTATGGATAAGAAGCATGTTATAATGATACGAGCCTAGCTATACAAGAATTATATTATGAGTGATGAGATAAAATAATCAAAAGTAAGGTAAATCATGACTCGACATGTTTAATAATAATTAATCAAGTAGCTTGAATGAATGAAAGGAGTTGTTCCATTAATTTTCGAAGGGGAAATGTAAAATATGTGAATTATTTATTTCATTGAAAAATGGGAAATTAAATTAATATTTTATGAATATTATTGAAATTTTTATTTCACATTGATTTTTTTATTTTATTTCATGTTAATTTGAATATTGGTAAGATTGGTGTCCTCTGATTTCCAGGTTGAGATTTTATGCTTGAGGGCAAGCATGGTTTATGTGTGGGGGTTTTTGACAGAGAGAATTAATGTGCATATTTTTTATAAAATAATGAGTATTATTTAATGTTTTCAATGATAAATATCATGTATTCTATTATTTTATTAAAATAATTGGTAATTTGGATTATAGAAAGATAATGAGAAAAATTGTAAAAGGTTCTTAATTCTAGATATTTGACAGATTTTTTACCACAAGGGTAATTTGGAAATTAATTTTATAATATAATTCCAAATTGAGTGAATCTTATTTTTTATGTAATCATTATTTTCTTTCATCCAACTTTTCCTTCTGGACTAGGTGCCGGTTTGGCCATTTAGTGGCCTTAAAAAATCAATGATGTTGAAGATATTTTTAGGCAAACAACGTAGACCCCACCACCATAACAGAAAATAATCTTGGACATCACACTATTAATTGAGGTTCTTCCCC
Organism: Viscum album; assembly: GCA_963277665.1. Classification (NCBI taxonomy): domain Eukaryota; kingdom Viridiplantae; phylum Streptophyta; class Magnoliopsida; order Santalales; family Viscaceae; genus Viscum; species Viscum album. The sequence goes on along the minus strand of OY728129.1, from coordinate 685,106,761 downwards.
ATGGGATATAATGAGGAAAAAAGGTATGACATTAAAAATATTTTTGGGATGTTTTGAAGTCATTAAGTTTTCCATAGGATGTTATACATTTGGAGGAACCTTTCAAGATCCTTTTTTCTTGAAAAATAAACTGATAATGAAAAAATACTAACTTATTCATCTAGTGTCATAATGAGATGATATTTGATGGGTGAATGTCCAAAATATGTATCAAAAACTTTTATGAAGGGGCCCATGAATAAAGTGTCCATTTATTTGGCAAAAAACACACAATATTTTAGATGATAGATATCTGCCTAAAAATGGAGGCCCTCACCTCCTTCCCAAATCATCAGCTCGACACCCAAAACTAAGGAAGGATCCCACCAGGGAATGGAATATTATTTTACCACTCCTCCCCCCTAATTTCTTATTTTTATTTTATTTTCATTTTTTTTCATAGTTTTCAATATTAATTTATTTTTATGTTTTATTAATCCATGAATTTGTGTTTCTCTATCCACTTTTCTTGTTTTTTCTCTCTCTATATCTCTCAATATCTCTCTCATATTCCATAAAATCCACCAATTAATATATTACTCTAATAAATGAGAGGATTTCCCTGAGTCTTGGACCTGGGGGAGGTCAAGGTGTTCATGAATTCTCATTGATGTTTTTTATTGTTTGTGGTAGTTTTGAGTATCATGAATTGGTGAGGTGAATGTCCATGATGTGGTGATGAGCCTCAATGACAAGAAAGTCAAAATATTTATATTTGGAAAAGAATAATGATTCAATAATGAGATTTCAGATTTGAAATATCAAACTAAAATCAAACACATAAAGGGCAATAATTATTGAACATTAAACCAACCCCCTAAAACTGTGTCATTTCTTATTAAATCATTTTGATTAGATTTACATAAAAGTTTTAATAATCATTTTACATTTCATTATTTTAAATAATAAAAAACCCAAAAATATTTTCATCACTTTAATTTAATAATTAAACCACAAAAATAGATGGAATATGTTAATTAGATAAAGTAAGTGAACTACATTGAGAAGGCTCCTCAAGAGAGACGACCTTGACCAGCCACTATGATGCACAAGGAAAAATTATTTTTATTATTTTCTATACCCCACAATAGGTGTGCGTCATTAATGTAGAGATCACCAATGTTTAGTAGACATTATGCACGACTTCTGATCTAAACTAGGTATTTTATGCTTTATTTTTGTGCTTAAAACTCTTCATGTGATATCCTTAGCTATAACCAGGCAACGATTTTCAAACGTAGAGAAATTTATGTCCTTCGTCAGGGAAAAAAATTTAAATTCCCTTGATTGGGGCTTCTGCTACATGCCCAGTATCTTCAATATGTATATTTTATGGGTGGATTATGAAAATAAAATTATATAGATTTAGGAAAGATGTTACCTCTCAATCGGGTAAATCCTTTTAGTTTTCACCGAAAGTCTTCTGTTGATTGAATTATTCCTAAAGGAATTATTAAAGAAGAAAATTAAAGATGCTTTTGGGATATTGTTTCAGAGTATGGTCAAGAAAATAAGTATTTAGATGTGAGAGGATGTGGGAGGAATTGAGGTCTTTTTGTAATGAAGTAGGAGTGAGAATCCTGTATTATTTTAAAATAAATGACCCCCACCAATTTTTTTATTTAATGTTGACCAATAGTTGGCCAATGTTGATAAAAAATTGGATAAGGTCAAACTATGGCCATACAATGGATTCTGAAAAACATTATATGTCATTTGGGGCCTTTAGGTTATGGTTTAGATCCCAATTAAGCATAATTTAACATTAATCATTTTAAATAATTGTAATTACATTCACTAATATTTTTAGAAATTACTATTATTAAAATATTAGAAATTATATGTAATTATGATTCCGAATATGGAATACATTTTTACAAATTATATATATATAAGTGACTGAATCTAAATTTAAATTGCTCCCATATACTAGAGAACATTGTAGGTTTTTAGAGTAAAAACTTCCTAAATATGGTAATTATTTTATAATCATTTTTAAATGATATGGATTCAAATGACTTAAATATGGATTTATTAATAAAAATATTATCTTATTAAACTTTTAACCAAATAAAAATTATAACTTAACATTATAAATAAATAAGATGAAAAACTAGTTTTGGATTAAATTTCAGTATTTTTCATTATTCATTAAAAAATGATATGTTTCTGAAATATATTTAAATTTAACTCGAACATTATTTTTATGATTCTTTTTAAAATAAAGCGTTTTTATTGATATATGAAATCAATAAAATTTTAAAAATTATATTTTAAAATATGTTCTATATTAAAAGGTATTAATAATGTCTTAATAAAAAACCAAGTTTTTATGTGAAATTCTGAGTTTATTCTTATCGTATGTCTATAAAATATTTTAAATGATTATATAAAATATTTTATTGAAAATATAATATATTTATTAAAATAATTCCAACAAGAAATTATAATTAATTTAATTTTTATGAAAAAATTCATTTGTGAGAATAAAAAAAATATTTCATTTATATTCAATTGGTTTATATTTCCTTTTCTAATTAATTGGAATCCTATTAATTAAATTTATATTTTTTAAACCATTTATTTTCATAAAATATTAAATACTACCCATAACCACTAATTTAACTACTAGGTTATGTCATACTATATTAAATAATAATATCTTAATAACATATTATTGTTTGATAAAACTCTGTCTGGCTTGTAATGCAACCCATTTATCAATCTCATTGTTGTGTGTTTTTTATGCTAAATCAGTGTCACATAAATATATAGCTTTAAATTATATTTATTTTATTTAAATTTTAAAATATATTATAAATACATGGGGAGTTATCTTCCCTTTCATGCTTGGTAATCTGTGTCAGACATGTAATCAAACACAATGTTTGTACATTATATTTTCAGGGGTAACATTGTCCCCACCTTATTTTAATTGTTTCCCCACAATTTAAAATTCATCATGGTGATATATTTTTTGATATTTTATAAGTTATAAATATTGAATTCAGATAAGGATTTATAAGAAATCCTATATAAAATAGAGTACGGAAAGTACATAGGTCACATGGACTACCATGTTACTAGGTTACTAAGTAAAAGAACATTGGTAGAATTTAGAGATATGTACTTAGATGAAAAATGTCAACATTTATAGGTCACATAGATTACCAATAAAAAAAGATAATGATAAATGAAATGATTTGGGAATGAATTCCATAAATCTTATAAGATTTGGTAGACTATCGATTAACAAAACAAGGTATTAGGACAACACATTTTTTTATCATTTTCCTAATACTGAATAACTATTTTACTAAAATGTATTACAAGAAAATATAATTTCATGACACATTTGAATTTCATATATTGGTTTTAATAATATCAAATTCAAATTCATCCCTTACTTCAACAAATGGGAATAAAAAAATTAACTTTTATCCCTAAATAACTGAAACCTTTAACCATTTATAAGTCTCACCAAAGAGTGAAAATTCTAGATATTAGTCCTTAACTATCATAAAAAACCAATTTGGTTAATTTATTAATCTATAATCCTCATATGTGATACTACTGGTCCATCATTAACATTTATTCATCAACTTTTTTCACTAAATGTAATGAAAATTTGACCAGGAAATTGCACAGGTAATTGGATGGTACGAAACCCTTATTGTCCTTGGGTCATGGGTTTGAGACTCACAACCTTTCTTGATATTATTTGTTGGCACACTGATTATATGTTTTCTTATAATAAAACAGTATTAATATTCTTTAAAAATAAATCTAATGATAATCCATTAAATTTAAATATGAAATTGACTCTTAACTAAGGATTCCAATACAAATTTTTTTTCTCTATTTCATAATATTATTTCACTGTTATTATGACAAAATTATTCAAAATTTTAACCCTAAAGGTTATAAATACCTTTAAACATATGTATCTAAAATGTAAAGGAATTATTCCTAAAATATCATTTTTCCTCTAAAACACATGCTTCTAAAATCAAGCGTAGTCCATAAATGTTTCATGAATTTTAGTCAAAATACAACTAGTAAAATAGTTCTACAGTTTAAATATTGATTATAAAAAATATGTCATAAAAATCTGTCCCGGATTATTCTATATAATGACCAAAATATCATATATAGTATTTTTGATTCATGATGCCTTATATTAAATCTAATACAACTTTGGTTTAAAATATATTTTATATTATATATCCTAATAATTTATAAAAACATGTAATGAGATAGTGGATTACCATATGAGTATCATCCAAGTGTGTCAATCCACATGTTCTCTAAGGCTCGTTGTCATGTACTAGGTTACCACGAGTTAGACCCAGAACACCTTGTCTGAGTTGTTACTCCTTGGTAAATTTGTTTTAAAACCATTTCCACTTATATTATCCAGAGATATATGTGTTTAGAGAAAGAAACACATAATCTATACTTTTCCAAAATCATAGGGTTCTCATTTATAATTATAAAAAAAATTTATCTTAGGGTTATGTTATCTAATATAGGTTTTCCTGAATCTTGTTTCAAATATTTCTAATAAACTTCATTTGATACCAAAAATAGTGACCTGGCCCTAGATGCCCATATTTGATGTCTTCTATCAAATTCATTTTCATGATTACATGGATCTGAAACCCAAAGTATCAATGAGTTTAGTAGTCTTGGAAAATTGGATACATAAATGAGTCTTGTATTATAAATATAAACACTAATTATAATATATTTGTTTCTTCTAAATAAACAACTTTGAGAATATATAAATTCCAACTAGAAAATACTTACATATCTTTCTTGAAACAATTCTTAGATTCATAGGGAAATAAACATAATAATGGTGAGATCCAACGGTATGTAAGGGAAGAATATAATGGATGAAATAACAAATCAATGAGAGTATCAATAATGGAATTGTAAATAACTGAAAACACATACCATGTAGTCAAAAAACTATGAATGGTGTTCATAAATAATATGAAAAGGTAATAAATGGAAATATATTCCATTCAAATAACTAGATAAGTGAAATTAAATATATGAAGTTAATAAACAGAAACACATGCCATCAAAATAACAAAGAAAGAAATGTATCCATATATATGTCGATGCATGATCTCATTGGAGGAATTTTAACTAAAACTAAATGATGGAAATGATTTATTAATGGATGTAATGTATAATTTACATGAAAACATATATAGTTAAAAAATTTCCCAAGATGGTTTAAAATTATGAGTAGATACCCATTTAATTTCCATAACATATTTTCCCATGATAACATGTTGATGCATCAATGAGCTACATAATGGCGAAGATCCTCCCTTAATTGCATGTCCAAAGCATTCCTCATATCAAATAGTCAAATCATATATCAGTATTGAATAAAGAATATGGAAGGATCAATATTCCCTTAACTAATAATCAAACTATCAATGTAGACATTGTATGTAAAATTTTATACGGTTTAGGGAATGGTAAAATCGATGATAAATTAACTAAATAATTATAAGAAATTAAATGTTCAATGATCATAAGAGATTTTATATTTTGAGCAGAATAAAAAATTAATCAATATAGTGAATTTGAATACTATCCTTATCCCAATCAATAGTAAACCATTAATAGGAAGAATAAGTATGGAATTAAACAATAAAAACCAAGTGGATTAAAAATAAGGGTTTTTCATTAATGAAATAAAAAAAATAATTTTTTAAAATATTTTGGAAGAATAAATCCTTTACTTTTGAAATAAATTGTAAAATATTATTTTATTGAAAATTCCTATTAATAAAATTCATTAAAAATAAAAAATTTAATCATGAAAAGGAGGCTTTTAAGAAATTATTGTAGATAAATATGTACATGTAGTATGTGGAAAAAATAATATTTATTTTTGTATGATAAAAGGATAGAAAAAGAATAATTTTGAATATAACTAGAATATTACTTTGAAAACATGGGAAAAATGAAATAAGGGAAAAATTTATTTTAAAAAATCATTTTGATAAATTGATATCAAATTTTAAAACATTTTAATAAAACAGGAATTCTAGAGGAAAATGGGTTCTCCAACGAAAGAGACAAATAAATTGGGGTTTTATTAAAAACATTTTCTAAAAAAATGAGTAAAAAAGAGTTAAAAAATGGAATTAATAATCATAAATGTTCATTAATAACCAAAGGATAATTATTGGGATTATATAAAAATTATCATATAATTTCCTCATTGAAATATCATTAGTATTAGTTTTGATGAAAATAAAATTTAAACACCCCAATGTGTCCCATACAGCAATAAATCATTATAAATAATAAGCCTCATGAAAGAAAAATATTTAATTAATGTTTTAAAAACCGTTAATGTAAATGAATTAATAATAGAATATATCAGAATTTTTAGTAGATACAACACAAAAAAATAATTAAATCGTGAACATGAAACTTATCTCACAGATGTAAAAAACATAAATTAATATCCCTTACCATGTGTTTGGATTGTATTGTGTGTCTTTATATTCCTAAATAAAAAATAGGTTTTTTATTTACATTCATGAGAAACTTTTTAATGATTTAATTTTCTTTTATTTCACTTATTATAACATTGTATATCACTAATAAATCAATAATGTTTACATCGGGTGTGTTGACCATTTTTGGTTTATTTGCCGAAAATGACAATGGTATGTCAACTATCGTCAAAGGGGTCATAATATAAAATATATATAATAATAACCATAGAATTATTATCACATTTATACATAAATAAAAATTATAAAATAAATCTTTAAATATGGTTCTGAATACTAAATAAATGTTACACTTAGAGAGATGATAGGTGGTATGTACACATGTGTAACGTTACCATTTTTTAAATGATCATTGTGGAATGGAGGTGAGATACTAAAATTAATCCAGAATTATAAATATATAATAAATACAATATTATTTAACCATACGTACTTTTATATATAATTATTTGATGTAAAAGGAATCACATTATGTCGAGGAGGCGATATGCAACATGGCTATGAACGACGTTATCACTTTTTAAGTATGTGTAAAATGTTAGTAAAAAATGATATAAATTATTTTTCAAGAAATATAATTATGTCATTGATATAATATATATGTTTTATATGTAACATATGTTTAATTAAAATTATCCTTCATACCTTCAATGTGTAGTGTGAACGAATGACATCGCTTTGAGGGGGCGGTGGCCTGCAATTCTACAAACGATGTTATAAATTTTACATGAAATGAAAAGTATAAAGATACGTGTCATCAAATATATAAACAATAATAAATAAATAATAAATATTTTATTTAAAATATATAAATATAATTTCAATCATAATTTCCACCATGAGTTGTAGAAAATAAAACTGAACAATCATTATTTAGTGAGGCAGTAGTCCTCCCAACACATAAACAATAGAATTGTTACCCATTATATGGTGGTGTGTGCATGTTTATGTTGATCCCAAATAATAAAAAATTCCTTGAATATTTAGGATACTGAATTTTATTTATGATCCTCAAATAAGAATAATTTAGAAGTATATAATGAAAATAATGTTATAGAGATTTAGGAAAAATGTTACCTCTTAATCAGGAAACTCCTTTTGGTTTACACCAAATGTATTCATTAGTTTGAATTCATAAAAAAGGTAAAAAATAATGATTAATGTAGTGATTTTGGTGAGATATTGGTGCGGTGATGTTTTCTAGCCAATTTATCCTGAGAGGTGTGAGGGTGTTGGAGGAAAGGAGACCTTTTGTAATAGAGGAGTGACACTCTTGAATTATTTGAAATGAAAGGAATCCTACCAAAATTTTATTTATTTATTGTGGATAATTAAGGGTCTAAATTAAAATTAATGGAGTATGTAGTCTATATATAGAAATTTTATTGTATATTTTACAATTTTAGAGGTCGTTTTGGATCATACATTTATGATTTTGTTCTTCATAAAGCATAATTTTCCTTAATCGTTGTAATTAATTGTAATTACTTCCAATACAATTTTTTTTAAAAAAATAATTTTACCTCATTTGAAATTATATATTATTATGAGTCAAAATATTTAATCCATTTCTCCAACTTCCAAACACATAAGTGAATGAAAATAAATTAAAATTAATCAAACAGACGAGAAAACAAAAAAGGTTTTTAGAGTAAACACTTCGTAATGGATGCTATGCTTTTATAGTCAATTTCAATGTGAACATGATTATAATTACCAAAATTGGATTAATTTATAAATATAGTATCTAATTAAACTATAAAAATAATTATAATTATAATTCACCATTATTAATAGATTATATTTAAAGGAGTTTTGGATTAAATTTCAGTATTTTTCATTATTCATTAAAAATGACATGTTTTTAAAAATAATAAATAACTCAATGGAAACAATATTTTATGTTTTTATTTAAAATAATAAGGTAAATTTAATATAATAAATCAATAAAAGTGTCAAAATTCAGTTTTAAAGTAGCTTCAACATTATATTGAAATAAAAATCCCATAATAAAAATAACAGTTTTTTTGGCAATATTGAGTTTATTCTTATATTATGTCTATTTAATATATTAAATGGTTATAGAAAATATATTATTGAATATATAACATATATATTTATTTAATATCATTCAAAATTTTTAATTAATTTAAATTATTAAATCAAAATGCGATTGTGAAAATAAAAATAAAAACATTTCATTTAAATTCAATTGGATTGTATTTTCATTTAAAATTATATGGAAACATACTAATGCATTCTATATTTTTATATACCATATATTATCATTAGTAACATAACAATATTTATAAATACTAATTTAATGGCTAGGTTATATATTATTATATTCAATAATTATACTTGAATAATATATTATTGTTCAAGAAAATTGTGTAATCCGTGTAATGCAAGACATTGAATAAATTCATTGTAGAGTGTTTCGTATTCTAAATAAATGTTTCAAAAATCTATAGATATAAATTATTTTTAAATTAATTAAATTATTAAATATATTATAAATACATGGGAAATTTTCTTCCCTTACACGTTTGGTTTTTCATGTCACACACTCAATCAAATACAATGTTTGTACTTTATATTTTTGTGGTATTAGAGATGATGTAACCTAATGATGTTAATCTTAAGGGGGAAAAATATCTCACTAAAGATTCAATACTCAAAAAATAGACATATGTGAATGAAAAAAATAATTCCCCATCATTCTGTGTGATAGAAATCAAGATAGGTAATTACATTTTTCAAAAACAATGTGTACCTTAATTTCTATCATCAATCAATAAGTAGTGACAAAAATATATCAAATCCTATATATAGAAAAAATATATCAATATATTTCACAATAAATTTGACTATGTGATAATTTTCTCAATAAATAATGTTAAATTTTAGTCTAACCATATATAATATGCATAGGATTCCTTGTAAACAAAATCTGGAAAAATTGTGTAAAAAATATGTGATACCTCTCACAGGATGATTTACCAAATTCCTAGACATACTTTATAAGGTTTCATGTTTTTTTAGATTCAGTAAATTTTTACATAACACATGAAATTCATGACTGATATCCTCACCACATAACGTTAAACTGCATAGTTTATCCGAAACTACATACATCTTTATTATCATTATAATGATATTTGAATGGATAAATATATCCTACATCAAGGCCCAACCACCACATTGTATGAAAGGTGCATCTACTTTCTTATAATCACATGAACTATAACAAATAATACATTTTCATTCATTTTTATTCATTTTTTATCATTTTTAATTCCTCTTATGGGCTTAGTAATTTTTTAAAGTATTCCCCATAGGATCTTGGATGATCTATATATGTTAGGGTTAGTGTGCATTACTATAGACCTCACTCGAGAGAACCACAATCCTTGCTATTTGTTTTCCACCACACCATAATTCATGAGAAATATGATTTTTCATTATTTTTATTAGAGGAAATGTATTGACTCCCAGATCTTGAATCATGGGTCCCTCCACAATAATCATCGATATTAATACCCCTACTATATATGGGTTAGACAAGCATGGATATTTTCCCATTCTTTAATTGTGTGCGGCATGATTCTAGTCGTTATAAGACAGGTAATGACTCCCAAATCTAAAATATAGGGTCCAACTACAACAATCAATGGGAATAATTCCCAACTCTACATATGGGTAAGACTAGAATGGAGTGTTTCCTCTTTAATAACTTTTTATGTCTTGATTATCATCATCATATAATAAATATTGATTCATGGATCTCTATTACCGAATCCATCAACAATATTCAGAGGGTATAATTCCACCAACTGCATATGGGTCTGACCAACATAGACAGTTTCATATTCAAGAATAGTATGTGACATGATTCATTTTATCACTGAATGTATTGAGACATAAAGATCTATAATCCTAAGTACAACCAAATAAATCAACTAAAATAACGGTCCCCTCTGAGTATAGGTCAGACATGCGTAGAATGTTTTTTGGGATTTTGTTCCCTAAATTCTACTTCTATAAACATTATGACAATGTGTATTTATAGTTTTGAATATTAATAATCACATTATAACATCATTATTTTTATTTTATTTAACATAGTATGTGATAATGTTCAAAGATTATTTATCACACTAAATGTTCATATTAGTTCCCCATTTTGAGGTGAACACAAAAGTTCCATCATAGAATTCCTAAATTTATTTCCTATTTCTAGATGATATCATTTATGGGACTAATATTATTAAGTATATTTGGGTTGAATACTCTTAGGATATTGAGGTAACTTTTCATCATTTATTTCATTGGTAATATCCAGTATATGATATTATGAGAATGTGACCCTCAATTATGAAATCCATATTTTTAGGTATCATTTAATGTTACTATATATGGAATTTTTTTTTGATCAGTAAACTAAAATATTTTTGTTATTTAGTATTTCATGTTTCAATCATTGATTAATTTGAATACATTTTGACAACATATGTGCAATTTGAGGTTAGATACATTGGGTGTATCATGAGTAATATTTCATTAAGGGGTAATATGGGAAAGTATTGCCCCTTATATTATTTAAATATAGTCGACATCTTATTCAATTTGATAGAAATTATATAACAAAAATAAATCCAGGGACATGGTGTTCAATAGTTAAGTTTATTTTTTTAATATTCAATTAAAGGTGCATCGAGCACATAGGTTCATATCACCAGTATTCAACCTTATAGATAAGAGATATCGGGTTATAGAGATTATGTTACACAGTGAGAATCCATATGTGTTATTATGTCCTTCGGACAATAACATCCTCTCCTATGGATTCCTTAGCATGTTTTCAGATGCTATCCTTAGACATTAGGCTACATCAGTTAATGCCACTACAAAATCAACATAGAGGGTCACACACTGTGTGTATCCAAAATCTCAGTTAAAAAAAATATTATCTATTTATTATTTATCTTGTTGAATAAATATTACTCCAATATGTCGTTCAATAATTAACCAAAATTTTTATCACATATATTCCATCATTAGTTTTTTGAGAGAATATTACAGGAGTCAAATATTTAATATATTTTTATTTTACAATTATTGAATATAATATTTATTTATTTGTAGAAAAATAATAATGTGATATTAATTAGATAGAAAAATTCATTAATCAAGGCCCGATATATATATTTGAGGATTGAAGGGCCATGTTTAAATGATCAGTGAGAAATAATATGTATTGGATAATATTTGAATAAATAATATTAAAATGGAAATTCATTAGTTTAGCGCATGTTGAGAAATAATAATTTATTCAATATTTTTGTTGACATAAGGTTATACATGGATTGAAAAATTAATAAAAGTCACTTGTGAAACAATTTATTTCTAACCCTAGTGGTATATAAATATATTTATTTTATTTTTAGTGGAGGAAATTCTCATTTTTGTTGTGATCAATGAATATATAGACTCTTCTTGAAACCCTAGAGTACCCCCTTCTCTATGAACACTTCCATGAAAAGAGAGCGATCTTCCTCCACCTTCTACTTTAAAGTTAATATAGATGAATAACAATCCATTTGAAATGATTCTCAAGGATATAAATGACCATTAATATAAGAATCATTATCTCTTAATCTAGTTCCCAAATACTCCTAGGGGTTGTTTTGGGGATTTTTGTAACACATGTGGATAACCTCTATAATGAATATTTCCATCATTCCAACAACAAAAAATTGTAAAAATTAGACCTCTTATTAGCTCCATAATAAAATAAATAATTTCTAATAATGTTATTATTTAATTTCTTAAATTAATTGTAAATAATATGTGATGATCATGCATTTATGTTCCATAATTTTTTATATTTTCTTTATTTTTTTATTAATATATCTTGATCATGGTGTTTATCGTCATGTAAATATAAAATTGATCATTCATCAAGAAAAATAATGTTCTTTCAATGACCATTACACACTTCTATGTGTTGACCAGAAGCTTTATGTTTTATCAGATCATGTCACAATATTATTTTTAATTATTTAATGATAGTTGAATTATTTATGCATAAGTAATTTTTTTCATTCAAGTTTAATCATTAATTAATCTAAATTTTGAGATATTCACCTTCCTCTTTATTTCATTTAAATATAATCAGTTTGATTAATTTTATGATTGATATTAGTTTGAAGACCTCATCCAAATGTATGATGGAATATGGATGGATAATATAGGAGTACACAACATGTCACTCAGAGGTAGTGGTCGTGTACATCTATTCAATAAAACATAACTTAATTGGGAATTAATATAAGGTGTATGAATATAATTCTTGTGGTGATTTCAATTTTATACTACTTATTGACTAGCCTATCCAAGGGCACGGTCAGCCAGAGTACATTTCATCCAAATTGTGTACATTATGTGTAGTCCATTAGTCCTAGACAAACCGTTTATCCTCTAACATGGCCAACCTAACTAGTGACCATGTTAATTAGATACCACATAGTGTATTGACCATGTACATTACTTTAAATTCAATGATATTCCATTGAAAATTTTCATGAAGTGTCCCTTGGGTTGTGTCACTTATTAACGATGAAGAAATCCAATTTATTGATTTCAAGATTGGGGTATTCACTTAATAGATCAATGAAATGTGTGTTAATTCATTTGAAATTTTGAATTTATACTTAAAACAATTCAAATTTCCCTACAAAGAAAATTTATGTTGATGAGAAGGGGAAACATATATTTTCCCCTAAAATGTCTTATAAATAGGATATTCTAATTCCAATGGTGATGGCTAATGGTTATCAACAAAATAGAATGAGGTTAATAAATATATTATTTATTTATTCTTTAAGTTTTTATCAGATATAGATTTCAAAATATACTCATTTTATCTATAGAAAAACTATTAAATAACTTCAAACATATCATTATTATCCAGAAATGAGAATGATGACTTTCACACTAGAAAATACTTCCAAGAATGGCACTTGTGCTTATGTGTTATTCTCCACAAAGATAGGAATGTTATGTTCTAGAAGAACCTATTCATGATTTTAATGTTAATGAGGGTAGTGATGAAGAATCTCCTCTATATAATAAACATTTGAATGATGATATAGATGTTCAATGTGTCATTCTATAATATATGACCAATTACATTTTGAAGAAACATGGGGACTGTGATGTGTATGATATAATGTATCACTTTTAGGGTATATATCAATGTGAGAAAAGGGGAAATGAGATATCTTGTACATAGTATACAACTATTCCTAGACTTTCTGCACTATCTAGGCTCATATAGAAATTCTTATTGGAAATATTGAACTCATAGAAATCTCAGGGATTACAATCCCAAATGAGTTGCACATAGATCCTAGAATTTATTTTTTACCATGGACCTTCCTAGTTTTATTAATAATTATAACTTGAAATGTAATGATAAGATACTTTGGGAATATCATACATTGATTCACTATGTGGATAAGTGAATGGGTTATGGAAAACCCTATGTTGTTATGGTTAATAAAAATAATTTAAGGAAAAGTGTCCAAAGACATATAATAAGTCTAAAAATCTTTAGAACTACCCTTCAAAAACAAGAAGATCTAATGTAATGGTAGATAAATAGAGGTAGTTTGTTTTGCATGTGTCTATAAAGTCTATGTAGTGAATAAGTACACTAATAAGAAAGGGGAATGTAAATGTGTATTAATTATCAGGTGTATTATTTAATTGTTAGAAAATTGTTTATTATGTATATATTTTAGTTCTCACATTTTTATCCAAATTAATGATATAATTAAGGAAAAAAATATTTCCATGCAATATGTGGATTTGTGAGCTACCAATAGTACAAGGATGCCTTCCCTATCCATTTTTGAATAGCACAAATCATTCACAATATGAATGATATTTGTTTTAATGGATTAATTTTTTATAAGCAGTTACTAAGAACATCATTTTAGAATCATTCATAGATGAGGTGGTTTTATCTTTAAAATTGGAAATAAAAGATTATTCTTTTATAAAGACTACATTTGTTATGTTATGGATCATTGCAATAATTGTATTTATATATTAAATTATGAAAAACATTTATTGGAAATAGATAACAAATCATGTTCACCTTAATCAAATAACACCCTATTATGGAGTGACTATATTGGTTATGTAAATGATAATAATTTGAAAATTATATTTCAAGATGGTCATTCAGACTCTTCTGAGCTAAAAAACATAAAATATTTCATGTTTTTTACATGAAAAAATGTCCAATCCTTCATTTAGTGTAATTGTTCAAAGGGACATATAGATGAATGGATTGTTGCACACTGATGTGTGTGGAACATTTCTAGTATAATGTATAAGTGGGTATTATTACTTCATAAATATTTATATTGAATTCTGTAGATATGGATATGTATACTAGATGAGGTATAAATTGGATTCATTTGAGAAATTAAAATAATTAAAGAATGGATTATAGAATCAAATTGGAATAAATATATAAAATATTCGATAGATCAAGGTGGTTAATATCTTAACCAATGATTACCAATCATTAATGTGAGTTTGGTATTCTATTTCAACTCAGTCCAGCTTATACACCATAGTGTAGTGGTATTAGCGAAATGGAGAACCAAATTTTTTTATATATGGTAAGGTCAATGATGACTTATAAATATCTTCCATTTTCATTTATTGGATATTCATTAACAACTATAGACTACACAAAAAACCATGTACCAAAAAATAAGGAAACATAGTTCCAATCGAGTGATAGAGTGGAAATAATAATGTTTTAGAATTTATGCCTTTATGGGTTGCGTAGAAAATG
The DNA here is from genome assembly GCA_963277665.1 of Viscum album. Lineage (NCBI taxonomy): Eukaryota > Viridiplantae > Streptophyta > Magnoliopsida > Santalales > Viscaceae > Viscum > Viscum album. The sequence continues at coordinate 685,091,293 of OY728129.1, read as the reverse complement.
TTAAGGATTTATAGATCAATAATATAATCCTGTAGAAAAAGTTTATATTTATATGATATACTATTGAAAAAATAGATACTACATATACAATGCAACAGATAATACATTATCTATCAGTAAACAATTCATATATCTTGATAGGGAACACATCATCCAAAATGATTTTGGGTGCAAGAATGACTTTGATGAAGATGATTTTGAGGATAAACTCAAGTCAGTAGAGGAATATATGTAAAGACCCATAAATTTCAAGAAATTATTTTTTCATAAATTATTTTTAATTTTACGGGTACGCAGTTTCTGACGGCACCTGATTCCGAGGCCCGGTGTGCCCGGAATAATTTTCTGAAGTTTTGTTAAGCTTAAATTAACGTGCGTAAGCAGTTTTCCTGAAAAAGTGGAATAACTCTTAAACAATTACTCAGATCAGAAATCCGAGGGCACCGTTGTGCTCAGTATGGCAGGCTTACCGTAGGCACGACTGAAGTTTAGTCAGTGCAGGCCTCCTGTGAGAAAACCCAAAAATGGCCTAACCTTAAATAAAATAATTAAATAAAGTTATTTTATTTTACAAATGCTTATAACTCACAAACAGTAACTTGGATTAAAAATCCAAGACCACCGCTGAACTCATGAGGGTATGCTTTCTTTCAGTAGATACTAACTTTGGCCAGTGCGGGCCACCTGAGAAAGTTAGTTTTTGGCCGTAAATAATATACTTAAGTGACAATTATTTTATTGTAAAATTCATAACTTCTAAACGGCAACTCGAATTGAAAATCCTAGAGTACCATTGAGTTCTTTGGGGCGTGTTTCTCCAAGACAAAGCCTAACCTTGACCGAAGTGTGTCAAGGGTGACTGCTAATAATTTTACAAACTTTTTTTCGGGTACGTTTAGTAAACGTACGAGAGACATTTTATAACTTTTGAACCGGTGCTCGGAATCGAATTCTGAGGGCACCGTTGAACTCATAGTGCCGATATTCACTAAAGAAGACTTTCACCTCAATGTCGGATGATCGGGTATGAAAGTTATTTTTTGGGGTTTTATGTGGGTTAATAAAATAAAATAAATGAATAATTTATTTTATTTTGTTAAACACATGAAGTGCGGATAAAGTGGTTAGAAGATCCACTTGGGAGTTGGTGGTGGAACCGCCAAACCCTAACCCCCCATTTAATGGAGAGGGATAGAAAACCTCTCAAACCCCCATCAATTAATTTTATATGTCGACATAAAATTAATTGTACTCAATTAATTTTATGGGTCGACGTAAAATTAATTTTTGTCAGTTAATTTTATGGGTCGATGTAAAATTAATTGCTCTCAATTAATTTTATGAGTTGACGTAAAATTAATTGTTGTCAGTTAATTTTATGGTTCGAAGTAAAAATTAATTGAGGTGAGTTAATTTTATGTGTCGACCTGAAATTAATTGCTGTCAATTAATTTTATGTGTCAACATAAAATTAATTCGTGTCATATGTTTTGACGCAGGCTATGTAGGGGAAACTTCTTGGCATCCTCCACACTTAAGTTGTGCCAACGCACCTCTTAAATTGCGCCAACGCAATTTAATTCGCCCGACCCCCTTTTTAAATTAAGTAACTGCATCGTTGGAATTTAGGAAGGTTCCAATTAAATGAACCGTCATAAATTCCAAGATGGTTACATACCTCTCCCCCTCTCCAATATATAGGGAGCTTGGAAGATGGTTTTGGGATGGCTTTACCAAGCGACAAAGCGCTCGTAATGTATTGCAACACCCAACACATGGGGATATCATATCCTCTCCAACGAAGAACATGAAGAAAGCCAATGACGATCTTCCACACGATTCTTCTTTGACCTTCCTTCACCAGAAACCTATCCTCCGCAACATTGTCAATGAACCAAAGTAGCTCGGAATTGGGGACATGTGGTGGACGTGACGAACGACGATCTTCATCGTCTTCCTTCCGTGACTATGCCAACGAGTGAAGAGCAAGAGGTAGGGGTTTTAATTAATTTAATGTATGAACCTTTCCCATGTTCTTCCTTTCTCTCAAAACGAAGAATGGTGGTTGTTGTGCTTCATACTTGTGAGCACCTATTGCTACCACCCTAAACACGGAGGGTTCGGGTAAGACCAACATGGTTTGACCCCTCCGTCGTCCTTTTTGTGATAACTACATGAAGGCATGACAATGAGGTGACGACGAGGAAGGTGGCGAACAAAGGTCGTGCTACCCATGGCCTCCGTGAATTGCGCCGCCCCCGCGGCTCCCTGGTGCGCACCTGGCGCCCCGTTCCCCTACCGGCGCGCTGCCGACGCACTCGCGACGCCCTACCGGCGCACCCCGGTGCACCGTGACCTTGCTGACGCGCTGCCGGTGTACCCGCGGCACCCTTCCGGGTCACCCGCGACGCCCTGCCGGCGCACCGGGCGACCTTCCGGTGCACCCCGATGCCCTGCCGGTGCACCCTGACGCCCCCTGGGGTGCTGCCCAGCCAGCCCGGCACCCCGCGGCCTTGCCGGCGGCCTGCCCGACGCCCCTGGCTCCCCTGCTAGCGGCCTTACCTATGCACTACGACCTCCCCGTGACGCCCTTCCATGGTCATCGGTGCGCCCCCGCGCGCTGCCCGTCATTCAGCACCCTACCTGGCGCCCCCCGCGCCCTGCCCGATGCACCCGCGGCCGGCCCGGAGCCCAGCCACCCCGCCTGGTCTACCCGCTGGCCTCCCAGTCACCGGCCTGCTGAACCGGCCCGTGACGCCCCCGCGGGGTCGCTGTTCGAACCAGCCCGGTCTCTCGGGCCGAGTTACCTAGTCGCATACGTGGTGACTATCGGGCCGAACCGCCCTCGCGGTCCGCTGCACCGGGCACAGTGGATCGGGTCAAAACTTAGCGGGCTGACTCACCCAATGGGCCAGGTCAGACCTAGTGAGTCTGACCGGGTTGACCCCGACCAGGTCGGCCCAGTTTGGGTTAGGCTGAGTTGGTCTACCTGGGTCGGACCGGACCCCGGTTCATTACTGGCCTATTACCTTGTTGGGCCATATCTTTGGCACCGGACGTCCGTTTGAAGAACCGTCAGTGGTGACAGTACTCTTGGAGCATATCCATCCTTTTGAGTATACCCCATGGGAGTTTGGGGTATAGTTGAGATACAGATGGGTTGGTTCGTATACAAAACCAACTGGGCCCCCGAAACAAAGAGGCTAATAACTCACGAACCGGGCATTCGATTGACACGCCGTCTGTTGCATTAAGACCCCTGTGACGAAGCGAACCTTTGTGATACTTCATTGTGAGACTTTGTGATACTTGGAGTATCGACCAGTGGCTCGTAGAGAAGATCCTCCCGGAGGTGAGCATACAGAGTACGGTGACCTTGTAGCTGGCTGAGACATGATGACTGCTTGTACGATTTGATTCGGAGTGACTTGCATAGCCCAGTGGGGATCACTACATTGTGAGGTGGAAGACCCATGGCAGAGGAGCACTACTTTGTGATGTGGCAGACCCGCAGTACTCGACAGGAGGATTCCCTCTGTAGGATATGAGGGGGAGCACTACTATGTGAGGTGGCAGACCCATGGTGGAGGAGCACTAATTTGTGAGGTGGCAGACCCGCGATACTCAACAGGAGGAGTACCTCAGTAGTCTAAGGTTAGTGAGTGAAACCTCGGTGTCGTTACAGGACTACTGCACTCAACAGAGGAGGAGTTCTCCAGCGTCTGTGTTTTTTGTCATCTTGACTAAAATTCCTGGTTTGAGCTGAGTCAATGACCTTTGTGTTTTCCTCATGATTGAGATGGGTTACTTGAAAACTTAGGTATATGTATAGGAATATACCTAAGTAAAGGTTATCTGTTGATATATTTCTTTGTGGTTTATTCTTGTTGGATTTAGTGAGACCTTGAGGGTCTCGGGGTCCCTACTGAGTACCGTTATACTCACCCCTGCACGGGCTATGCCCACACCTTATTGTGTTGGATGCAGATGACGGACAACACTGATCGTGGTTGAGGCTTGTAGAACTGGACGGTACTCGGAGGTGGAATTCACGACGAGACGATACCTAGAGGTGGACTTCAAGAGTAAACGGTACCCAGAGGTGGACTTCATGATGAGATGGTACCCGAAGGTGACAGATGGATGTGGAGAGCTGAGGTGACCATCTGTACCTACCCTTTTGGTAGGAACTCTGGAGGATGATCCAAGATCAGCTTGACACCTTCCTGCTATTTTTACTTTTCCTTGCACTTTACTGTTGGGCTTGTATTTCTGGCCCCCTTTATACTTTCAACACACTTTTCTTATTGCTTTACTTAGTGTTTGCTTCCTCTTGTACTCTGGTTGTGTGTTTTTTTGCGTTTAATAAAGGCAATGCCTTCCCTTTTTATCAGGATTTACGCCTTTAGTGCTAGTCTCCAGCCCTTGGACTATAGAAGGTGGGCTTGGGGTAGTCACGGCACGGGCCCCAAGGATGGTTCGTGACAAATTGGTATCAGAGGATGTCAGTTCTACCACAAAACATATGACTCTGATATTTTATTTCTATGAAGCAATAGTGTTAAGCGTACCAAGTGTGGTTTTCAGTTCAGGGAGTCTAGTGTTGGTGCGGCGGCCGACGTATCCATACACCAGGACCCTGACTTCTGATTTCCGACTCAGTGCACGTAAAACCTGATTACGTCTGTCTTTTCAAAAGTTTTCCTTTAAATAAGCTCAAATCAGGTCACCACACCAGGTATATTGTTTTGACCGTGTCACATCTTTTTCTTTCAAGATGCCTCCCCGAGGTCAACCAGTTGGAGCCCCAAGAGTTTTACGTACTGACAGCCCACCAAGTGATTAGGCCTTAGTACAGGGCCCTATTCCAGTTGAGGCACCAGTGGAGGCACCAGCAGTACTACCACCCATTGGGCCACCGATTCCACCAGCCCCAGTAGCAGGCGATGCACGCCGCTTGAGCACGATGCATGAGTTCCAGTGCCAGAGGCCACCCAGGTTCTGAGGAGAGACGAACCCACAGGCGACTGACGATTGGCTGGAGGCTGTGGTGAGAGACTTCAGGCTAGTAGGGACGCCAACAGACTTTATGGTGGTCCTTGCTACCATCATCTTTTATGAAGCAACATGAAGATGGTGGAGCCTAATGCTCCAGATGCATGATGAGGCAACACTTATGTGGGGAGACTTCGAGAGCTTGTTCCGTGCCAATTTTGTACCAGCCACCCTTCGAGCGGTTCTTATACAAGAGCTACTGAATCTTCAGTATGGTAGCATGACAGTGGCACAGTATTTAGCGAGGTTCACCGACCTCTCATGCTAATCCACTGATATGGTACGAGACTCGTTCTTCAGGGCCTGGACCTTCGAGCAGGGGCTCAGGCGAGAGATTAGAGCTTCAGTTGTTTCTCACAGCATCCCGACGCAGACATGGGTGTTGGAGCGAGTCCTCTTAGTGGAGAGTTTCCTTTCTGAGCAGTCTCTAGCAGCAGGATCCACTACTAGCTGGTATATAGTAGAGTCTTCTATATTTGTCAGTAGATAGATGATGTAGAGGTCCAAGAGGGCCATACTTATAGGTGGTCGGCCGCATGACTCAGGGTCGGTAGTGCGAGGCACCAAGGGGAGTGACAGGTCCAGATGGGCCATGTTGTGTTACACGTGTGGCAGATAGGGTCACATGGCTCATGACTGTTCGACCCACTGCTCAGATGATCAGCAGATAAATGAAGGACCACCCAGGCAGAGGCGGAGGTTCGATCGAGGCGGACATCAAGGAGCTGGAGACCGAGGTAGGGGAGCTGGCCGTGCAGTTGGAGGTGGACGATGCTTCGAGGTGTTGCCACCACCACCACCAGGAGGACCACCCTTACCACAGGGAATAGGTGGAAATGGAAGAGCACAACTTCAGGAAGCTGAAGCATACGACTATGGAGCTCCGAAAGCAGGGGGATAGGAGCGAGACTAGTTCCAGGCATGGAGGACTTTGTTCTTGGTGATTCTAGTTTCCATAATGTTGTTGTTTGTGGTTGTTGTGTGTCTTTGTACTTGAGCTGCAGTTTAAAAGACACTTGTCCTTGTGAAGTTTTCTTTCCTTCCCTTTTGTGGGGTTGATACTGAGAGGTTCTGGTTAAAACTGTTGAGTTGACCCTCACTTTCGAGATTCCTACTGGAGGAGACCCAGTGACCAAACAATGATTCCAACTGTGTGACTCAATGCCTGGAGGTGATAGTGATGGTTGGATCTCTTGGTAGTAGAGTCTAGGCCTTAGGACATCACCCAAGACATGAAATGTACTGTTCATGTCAAGATTGACTGTATTAGGAAAAGAATGTGGTTCATCCAGAGGATGAGACAAGATTTCACTTTTTCGTCCAAGGGGAAATCTAAGTAGCTCTTGTAAGACCAGAGATGGTTCAGGCTACGATGGAGAAGGTGAAGATCATCCATGAGCAGATGAAGACTGCACAGAGTAGACATAAGTCCTATGATGATAGGAGACAGAGACCACTAGAGTTCGAGGGTGGCGACCACGTTTTCTTATGGGTCTCACCTCAATGTGGACTACGGAGATTTTTCAGGGGCAGCAAGTTATCTCCGCGCTTAATCTTTCCCTTCCACCTCAGTTTCACTGGGTGCTTGACGTCTTATCATGTATCTCAGCTGAGCAGGTACGTGCATGAACCGACCCACGTCATCAATCACGTGGAGCTGGACATCGACGATGGGGCGACCTTCACGGAAGTTACAGTGGAGATCGATGATCGACAAGAGCGGGTCCTTCATGGATGGTCGATTCCTCTAGTGCGCGTTCATTGGCAGCACGGGAACCTCCAAGAGAGAACTTAGGAGCGGGAGGATCAGATGCGTGCTCGATACCTCCTTTAGTTTCCCTAGTTTGTGTTGTAGCATTACGGGGACATAAAGCCCTGATGTGGGAGTAATGTAAAGACCTTTAAATTTCAAGGAATTTTTTTTCATAAATTATTTGTAATTTTATGAGTACGCAGTTTCAGATAGAACATGATTTTGAGGCCCGGTGTGCCCGGAATAATTTTCTGAAGTTTTGTTAAGCTTCAATTAACGCGCGTAAACAGTTTTCCTGAAAAAGTGGAATAACTATTAAATGATTACTCGGATCAGAAATCTGAGGGCACCATTGTGCTTTGGATGGCGGGTTTACCCTAGGTGTGACTTAATTTTAGTTGGTGCAGGCATCCTGTTGGAAAACCAAAAAATGGCATAACCTTAAATAAAATAATTAAATAAAGTTATTTTATTTTTCAAATGCTTACAACTCACAAATGGTTACTAGGATAAAAAATCCGAGACCACCGCTGAACATGTGAGGGTATGCTTTCTTTAATTGGATACTAACTTTGGTCGGTGCGGGCCACCTGAGAAAGTTAGTTTTTGGCCGTAAATAAAATAATTAAGTGACAATTATTTTATTGTAAAATTCATAACTTCTAAACGGTAACTCGAATTAAAAATCCGAGAGTACCATTGAGTTCTTTGGGGAATGTTTCTCCTAGGTAGAGCCTAACCTTGACCACAGTGGGTCGAGGGTGACTGATAATAATTTTCCAAACTTTTTTTTGGGTACGTTCAGTAAACATACGAGCGACATTTTATAAATTTTGAACTGGAGCTTGGAATCGAATTCTGAGGGCATCATTGAACTCACAGGGCCAATATTCGCTTAAGAAGACATTCAAATCAACAGTGGATGATCAGGTATGAAATTTAGTTTTTGGGGTTTTACGTGGGTTAATAAAATAAAATAAGTGAAAAATTTATTTTATTTGGTTAAACACATGTAGTGCAAATAAAGTGGTTAGAAGCTCCACTTGGGAGTTCATGGTGGAACCGCCACACCCTAACCTCCAATTTAGTGGGGAGGGAGAGGAAACCTCCCAAACCCCCCATCAATTAATTTTATATGTCGATGTAAAATTAATTTCACTCAATTAATTTTATGGTTCGACGTAAAATTAATTTTTGTCAGTTAAGTTTATGTGTCGACGTAAAATTAATTGCTCTCAAATAATTTTATGAGTTGACGTAAAATTAATTATTGTCAGTAAATTTTATGGTTCGATGTAAAAATTAATTGCTGTGAGTTAATTTTATGTGTCGAAGTGAAATTAATTGCTATCAATTAGTTTTATGTGTCAACATAAAATTAATTCGTGTCATATGTTTTGATGCAGGCTATGTGTGGGAAACTTCTTGGCATCCTCCACTCTTAAGTTGTGCCAACACAACTCTTAAATTGTGCCAATGAAATTTAATTCACCCGAACCCCTTTTTAAATTAAGTAACCGCATCGTTGGAATTTAGGAAGGTTCAAATAAATGAACCGTCATAAATTTCATGATGGTTACATACATCTCCCCCTATTCTATTTATAGGGATCTTGGGATATGGTTTTGGGACGGCTTCACCAAGTGACGAAGCATTGGTTTAATATTGTGATGCCCAACACTTGGGGAAATCATATCCACTCCAACGAAGAACGTGAAAAATGCCAACGACAATCTTCCATGCAATTCTTATTCGACCTTCCTTCCCCAGAAACCTATCCTCCGCAACATCGTCAACGAACCGACACAACTTGGAATTGGGGGCATGTGGCAGACGCGACGAATGACGGTCTTCATCGTCTTCCTTCCGCGACTCCGCCAACAAGCGACGAGCAAAAGGTAGGGGTTTTATTTTATTTTATGTATGAACCTTTCCCATGTTCTTCCTTTCTCTCAAAACGAAGAACGATGGTTGTTGTGCTTCATACTTGCGAGAACCTATTGCTACCATCCTAAACGCGGAGGGTCCGGGCCAAACCAACATGGCTCGACCCCTCCGTTGTTCTTTTTGTGATGACTCCATGACGACATGACAATGAGGTGACGACGACAAAGGCGGCGAACAAAGGTCGCGCTACCAGCAGCCTCTGTGAACTGCACCGCCCCCGCGGCTCCCTGGCGTGCACCTGGCACACCGCGCCCCTGCCGGCACACTGCCGGCAAACCCGTGGCGCCCTTCCGGCGCACCCCAGCACCCCGCGCCCTTGCCGGAGCGCTGCCGGCGCACCTGCGGTGACCTTCTAGCGCACCCGCGACGCCCTGTCGGTGCACTTGGCACCCTGCAGGTGCACCCCGACGCCCTGCCGGTGCACCCCGACGCCCCCCGGTGTGCTGCCCAGCCAGCCCGGTGCCCCGAACCCTGACGGCGGCCTGGCCGGTGACCCTTGCGCCCCCAGCGCCCCTACCGGCGGCCTGGCCGATGCACCCTAGCGTCCCCGCGACGCCCTTCCGTGATACCCGGCGCACCCCCGCGTGCTTCCTGACATTCGGCACCATGCCTGGCGCCCCCCACGCCCTGCTCGGTGCACCCGCGGCTAGCCCGGAGCCCAGCCAGCCCGCATGCACCCCGCGCAGTCTGCCCGCTGGCCTCCTGGTCACCAGCCTGCTTAATTGGCCTGCGACGCCCCCACGGTGTCGTTGGTCGAACCAGCCTGGTCTCCCAGGCCGAGTTACCTAGCCGCCTACGTGGTGACTATCGGGCCGAACCGCCCTCACGGTCTGCTGGGCCGAGCCTAGTGGACCGGGTCAAAACATAGAAGGATGACTCACCCAATGGGCCGGGTCAGACCCAGCGAGTCTGACCGGGTCGACCCCGACCAGGTTGTCCTAGTTTGGGTTAGGCTGAGTTGGTCTGCCCGGGTCAGACCGGACCCGGGCTCATTACTAGCGCATTACCTTCTTGGGCCATATCTTTGGCACCAAACCTCCATTTGACGAACCGTCAGCGGCGCCAGTACTCTTGGAGCATAGCCGTACCTTTGAGTATACCCCATGGGAGTTTGGGGTATAGTTGAGATATGGTAGGGTTGGTTCGTATATGAAACCAACCGGGCCCCCGGAACAAAGAGGCTAATAACTCACGAACCGGGCATCCGATTGATGCGCCGTCTGTTGCGTTAAGACCCCTATGACGAGGAGGTACTTTGTGATACTTCTTAGTGGGACTTTGTGGTACTTTGAGTATCGACCAGTGGATTGTGGAGCGGATCCTCCCGGAGTCGAGCATGTAGAGTATGGTGACCTTATAGCTAGCTGAGACCTGATTACTTCTTGTCAAATTTGATTCAGAGTGACTTGCATAGCCCAGTGGAGAGAACTAATTTGTGAGGTGGAAAAACCACGGTGGAGGAGCAATACTTTGTGAGGTGGAAGGCCCGCGATACTCGATAGGAGGAGTACCTCAGTAGGCTATGAGGGGAAGCACTACTATGTGAGGTGGCAGACCCATGGCGGAGGAGCACTACTTTGTGAGGTGGCAGACCCACGGTACTTGACAGGAGGAGTAACTCAACAGTATAAGGTTAGTGAGTGACAACTCTGAGTCGTGATAAAACTACTACAATTTATATAGGAGGAGTTCTCTAGCAGCCGTGTTTTTCGTCATCCTGAATAAAAATCCTGGTTTGAGCTGAGTCAATGACCTTGGTGTTTTCCTCATGATTGAGATGGGTTACTTGATAACTTAGGTATATCTATGGGCATATACCTAAGTAAAGGTTATCTGTTGAGATCTTTCTTTGTGGTTTATCCTTGTTGGATTTAGTGAGACCTTGAGGGTATCGGGGTCCCTACTGAGTATCATTATACTCACCCCTGCATGGGCTATGCCCGTACCTTTTTGTGTTGGATGCAGATGATGGACAACACTGATCGTGGTTGAGTCTTGTAGAACTGGACAGTACGTGGAGGTGGACTTCATGACGAGACGGTACCCGGATGTGAACTTCACGACGAGACGGTACACGGAGGTGGACTTCATGATGAGACGGTACCCGGAGGTGACAGACGGACGCGAAGAGCTGAGGTGGCCATCTGTACCTACCCTTCAGGTAGGAACTCTGAAGGACGATCCAAAAGTAGCTTGAAACCTTCCTGCTATTTTGTCTTTTCCATGTAATTTACTATTGGGCTTGTATTTTTGGACCCTTTGTACTTTCATCACACTTGTCTTATTTCTTTACTTAGTGTTTGCTTCCTCTTGTACTCTGGTTGTGTGTTTGTTTGCGTTTCATAAAGGCAATGCCATCCCTTTTTATCAGGATTTATGCCTTTGGTGCTAGTCACCAGCCCCTGGCCTATGGAAAGAGGGCTTTGGGTAGTCATGACATGGGCCTCGAGGACGGTTCGTGACAATAGATTCACATGTCCCCACGGTAGATGTAATTCCCAAAACACATGTAATCATTAGTATCACTAGAGATGTAAGAGAACTAGAAAGATATGATATTGAAATTTTTTATGGAACAATCTGTTAGGGGATTTTATTCAACATCACATGGTATAAATATTTCTAATAATTTTTTTCAATGAACATAATATGAGAATGTGTGAAAGAGTATGTTCACATATGCATCAGCGATTAGATAAACCACGTATCTCATGTTATATAAAAGACCTTATTTTGTTTGTACATTTTACATGTTACAAAGATATCAACAAGGAAAGAGAGAACATCATCTGTTTTCTATTAAAGCTGTCCTCAAGTATAAGTGATGAATATATGATTTTTTCCTAGTGTATGGTGGATACAAGTAGAATTTCATCATTGATTATACTAATTATAATTTCAATAAAATCCATTTGGTATAATGTTACAGTCATGATTTTTTTCCTAATGGAGGAGTTGGGATATGGAAGACATCAAATAATCCATTTTTCTCTCATTCTATTCTAGTTTACATGGATATAATGTATTTAGATGTATCTAAGGAATTAATTTGGATATGAAACTTTTTCAAGGAGATTTATGTGGTTCCTTATATTAACGAACCCAAACCATTTTATTTTCATAATAATATGGTAGCTGTTCTTACAAAACAGCCAAGGTCACATCAATAGAAAAAGGGAAAATAATAAATGTTTTAATTAAATAGTTATTTTTATCAAAGGGGTGAATTTTCAATAATAAGAGTACCCACTAATGAAAATTTGGTCGAACCATTTACTAAATACATTAGTCATAAAACTCCTGAGTATCATGTGAGAGCTAGTAGACTAAATGATGATAGAATCTATCTCCAGTTAAAGTGTGAGTCTGTTGGAGTTGGTTCCCTAAAACCAACTTCAGTGTAGTCTATAATATATTTTAGTAATAGTTTTTTGGTAATTTTTAACATCAAGTCATATTATTACTTTTCTTCTATGGAAAATAATATTTTATATGTTCATAAGGGTAGTTTTCACACTAAATAGTTATAGTAGTCATGTGATATGATGAAATCCCAAAAGATCCATGATAATATTCCTAAATATATGTTCAATAGAAAGATGGAATTAATTTTTGGATACAAATTTTTTAGGATATTAGGTGTGTAAACCAATAAGACATTTATCCATCTTATCATGGTGCACACCCTTGGTAATATCTAGTGCATGATATTATTGGAATGTGACCACCTGTAAGAAATCCAAATTTATATGTCTCATTGGATATTCCTATCTCCGAGCATGTTTATTTTTCATTATGATTTAATATTTTATTAATTAGTATTATATTTTTTTTACATTGATATATTGATGAAAACTATTTCAATATTTATTCATAGTGAGGTAGGATACATTGTCTGCATTCTAGGTAATATTGAATTAATGAATAATGTGAGAAAGGATTGTCCCTTTTATTATTTAAAATAAGATGATATCTCAATCCCTTTGATGGAAATGATATTTCCTAAATAAATTCATTACCATTATGTTCTATAGGTATGTTCAATATCCATTAATTCATAGAAGAAGAAATTGATCAAAAAGGTTAATTAAACTAGAATGCAACCTACTTGATTAGAGATATCAAAGTTATGGGATTATATTACATAGTGAGCATCCATATGAGGTAATATGTCATTTCTGGATTAACATGTTTCTATATGGGTGACTCACCATGTTTCTATATTCTAAAATTGGCATTTAGGATGCTTCACCTAACAATGCTTAGAAATAGTCCTTGAGGGCCACACACTAAGTGTATCTAGAATATCAGATAAATAATATATTATTTATATTTTATATTATCATATAGCAAATGTTATTATTGTATTTTATTTAATAATTATTATTGTTTACAAGATCACTTATTTCCCATCACTAGATATTCGTTAGAATATTAATTCAGAAAAAAATTTAATAAAAATTTATTACCAACTTAGTGAATATAATATTTATTTATTTATTTTCATATAATGTAGATATATTAATTTAGTAGATAAATAATCATCATTCAAGGGCCAAAAAATATTGTGGAATATTGAGAGACTAATATCATAAGACTAGTGATAAATAATATATTGTGAATATTTTTTTGAATAAATAACATCTTATATTAAATTCGTCTGTATAGAGCTTCTCTAAAACTAATATTATTCTTGTTGTTTTTATTGACATTTGGTTTAGAAATTAATAAATAAATAATAAGGGGAACTCATTCAATTATTAATTTCTTACCCTAATGGTATATAAACCCAATTATATTATTTTTCAAGAGGTAAAATTCGCTGGTGTTTATTCCCAAAAATTGGGAGAATCTTCTCAATCCACTAGAGCAATCCCTTATCCATGAATTCAACCAAGAAAGGAGAATGATATTACTCCACCTTCCACTCTTGATTCAAGATAGATCAAGAATCTTCATTTCGAAGAGATATTCTCTACGATCAATGTGGAACGATGAAAGCTTCAGGATCTTCAATGAAAACTCCCTAAGATACCTATGATGATATTAAGTGGTATTTGAAACAAATGTAGATTGCCTCAATATTGAATATATATGTTTTTCCTACAACATAGTTCTAGTACAATTTTGATCCATTATCAGATCTATAAACAATGAATTATTTTATAACATGTGAATTCATTAATTGAAAAAATTAATTCTAAATAGTATGTGGTGACCCTATATTTTTGTTCAATAATTTTATCCATTTTATGTATTCTTCAATTAATTCCACATTTAATTTCATTTATCTTCCTGTAAATATCATTTTTATTATTGATTGTAAAAAAAAATATGTTGGGAATGACCCATCACACACTTCTACTGCACGTGTAACTTTCATGTTCCCATTAAAGAACTATGTGTACCTTTATTCTTTTCTTCACTAGATAAATAGTGACACCAAGATCCCCATTCATGGGTTCAACTAGAATGACCATCTAGAACAATGCCCCTGATATGTATGGTTCTAACCTCCATAGAGAGTTTTGAATTCAAGAATTATGTGTGGCTTAGTAAATTCCATTATAGGATTTTTTTGGCACCAAAATACTAAATTATAGTTTCATTCACAATATATAAAATATTAAAAATTCACCACCAATAGAAAATGTGATGGATCTATATAGTTAGTTAATTTGGAACCACTCTCCCATGACCTAGATGACGTCCTAGTTGTTGCTTTTTTCTTATGCTGAATATTGATCATGTGATATTTTGGAAACTAGAATGGAACTTGGTTGATGTAACCAATAAGGAAATAAGATATAAAACCATGTACTTACTACATGAAATTAAATTTAATTGAATAGAAATAATCATTACAACATGACATTAAACTGAAGGAAAATTTCATGTCACATTATATTAAACTACATGACAGATATGTCTTCATAACTTGATGATATAATGTGTAGGCCACCACCCATCTTCATTATATTTTGAAGGAAAACATGATTGTAAACATTTTCAACAATTTAATGGGGTGAATTTGTCATCAATTGAGCACATCAACCCTTAAATTGAACATTATCTTTTGAGGGCCATGGGTTACCGTGAACATTCCATGGTCCTTAGAAAAGGATAACCAATAACCATGGACCCTTCATATTACTCTTCATTTTTCCCCTAGTTCTTTCATATGATCCAATGTCTATCGAAAAAATTATCATAACATGAAAAAATGGATTTACAGTCATTATGAGATGTAACATAACCCTCAAAAGAACTCATCACGATAGGGCATTTTGGGTCATCCTTTATAAGGTTTCACCATATCACAACTCATGACCCATGAAAATTAATCCATGATTTAAAAATTTTCATCTCATCCCCAAAATGTTAATTAAGTGATCCTAACCCTGGGAATCTGAATTACGTTTTCATGTATCATTCCCCTCAAACAAGGTCCATGTGGAAATATTGAAATTTAAGTTTTTAAAAAATTATAGTATTAAAGCTCATAGGGCACCCATTGTGGACATATTGTAATTAGATACATGATTGTTGGATCCCCCAATCTAGGAAAACGTTATATTAATGGTTTTCCACTCATCCTTTTATTGATAACATGTTCGAAATGTTACATAAAAGATTTCATATTACTGAAGATGCCATGAATAATACATTTTATATAAACCCCCTTCATTCTTATGATAACTAAGTTGAGAAAACCAAACCATGGACCATGGAATCCCTTCCTCTTGTTCCCTCTATAGGAAACTGGTAATAGGGAATGGGTAATCTATAAAGAGCACCGCAATTATTATTTGGTGAATTGATAACCATGCCAAAGAGTATGTTCCAATAGTATGTTTGGCACCTGAGGTGATTCCCCCATGAAACATATGAGTTATTTTCCCAACCATGTTGAATAATATATGTTTCTCCATTTCCAATTGTGGAATTGTACCCACAGGTTCCCACCATACTTTAACTAGTATATTCATAGAATATTATTTACAACGCTCATAACCCGAAAATATCTATGAATATTATATCCTCAACATTATGTCAACATATATTATACATATTTTCAAAGAAACAAAAAGACACTCCATCCTTGAACCTTTTAAGATCCTTCACCATGTGAATAAAAACAACACGTAATTGGGCTCATAGATCCCAAATAAAAATATAAACTTCCCTAGGGTTCTCGAAACCTTCCTCTATATTTTTCACTCCCTGTGCAAATTCATATCCAAGATGTGTTAGTCTTCATAAAATTTTCATGGCTATTGAAAATGAGAGGCGATCATGTTTTCATAACTATTCATGTAATCCTTTTAAGAAAATGAATAATTTCTTGAGACCCATCAACTAGAGATATATACTCCTTACAAGAATGGAATGTTAATCCTTTTGATCTCCAATGACTCCACAAAGGAACTCAGTACCTTAGGTTGTTTTGGCTCATCCCCGGTGTGTCTACCCCATTCAATATTCATTAGTTCGATATTTTGGGTTATAATCTATGCCAAAAAAATTTGAACTTCCTCGTTGGTCTATAAATCCATAATATTTTACCCTCAACCAAAACTATTGTAACACCTAGATATTTTGTGAATTATTATTATTTGGATTATTTTAGTCTTTTTTATATATATCATTTTACAAAACACTGAAAATAATTAATTTTATATTAAAACACTGTGTTTAGATTTAATTATACATAACACCATGTCAGTACTACACTACACATAAAAGAAGGTTAGATTTATCTACCTGGTTAACCCATAATAGCTTATGAACATGAAACAATGACTTTTCTCGATGACTTGCATAACAAGAAAGATTGATTTTTACCAAACAATAGTAAATCAATAAAAGTTTGTTAATTAAAATAATAAGATATAACATGAATGATAAATTAGCAGTTATGAATATTAATTACAAATTTTTTAAAATATATGCTTTTAAACAATAAAATATGAATTTATAGTGTACAAATTAATTAGAAATCAATATGAAAACTGATTGAATATAAAACGAAATGTTATTATTTTTACGGTCACAAAGCTATTTTACCCTAATAAACGACATTAAATAATATTTTTTGAGTGATATTAATGAAATATATATGTTATATTTTAAATAAAATATTTTTTATATGCATTAAATATATTTTATTTACATAAGTTAAAAATATACCCAATTTTATAATAAAGAACCATTACTTTTTATAAAGATAGTTTTACAGAATTTTAAGGTAGAACTCATTTTTAATACACTTTTTAGATAATTTATCTATTTATTTTTTCAATTTAAACATCATATTCTAAATGGTATTATAATAATTATATTAGTGTAACTTTTTGGTATTTTTTTGATGTTTTATTTTGTAACAACTAGTTAAAAATACTATATTTTAGTACAAAACTCATGTTGAATCAAATTTTTTTACTAGTTTTAAATTCGTTTTAAATTGTTTTCAATATTATTTATATGATATTTTTATCAATTTAACCAATTTAGTTCATTATAATTAATTTTATATATAAATTTTATATAAAAACATAGTATTATTTTTCTCATTTTTACTTAAAGAACCAACCGTGTCATCCAGTCAATGGGAATAAATTTTAATTAATTTCTTCCACTTATATGATTCGAATTTTGAAAAATGGATTACATATTTGAAGTCATAGTTGTGTATAATTTCAATATGTTAAACTTATTTTCTGAAATAAATTTGTTGAATTTAATTAAAATTATTTACATTTATTAAGGTAAAATTTAGCTTAACTCAAGACTAAATATTAAATTGATGAATCCAAAAACACCAAGAAACTTTTCCATGAGCTATTTGATGGCTATATCTAGAGCCTAATATTAAATGGATATAATTTGGTCAATTATTTGATCCACATGACATGTTAAAAATGTGTATGTAATTTCTTAATCAACATAACTCAAGAGTACCTATCCTTCACACTAAAAAAGGCCTCCTCTCCTCCCACTCCCCCCCCCCCAAAATCCCTATATATCACCTACTATCTTCTCAAATAGTCTCTTAAAATACCTCCATTACTCCTTTAATTCTTTTCATGGGAATAAATAAATCCATGGATGCATTTGGTAAAAAACTAAAAGAAGTTACCCAATTATGTGGTAATATCTTCACTAATTCTCTTTTATTTTATTTTCATTATGCACCCATCCAATATATATATTTGATTATTGTTTAAAAAAATAATATAATAAATAAAAAAGTAATTTTTATTATATGGGTTCTACCTACACTTACACACACCTCCATCAAATGGGAAATGAACAGACGATTTACGTGTATGGAAAACTATAACCTCACTAAAACATGATTATTAATTTATTAATAACCAACTGCCATTGTGATAATTATGTTTTACACTCTATTTATTTATTTCATATATTCTATTTATTATTTATTTATGCTAATTTAATCATTTTTTAACACTTATAGTTTTTCATTTAATTTTGGTGAAATACATTAATTTCTTTTGAGGATGTCTGGACTACCGCCTCTCAAAGCCACGTGATTCATTCATACGTACACGAAATGTTTTGAGGTTGGTTTTTGAAATTTTATATAATAGATATGATATGATAAAGATAATGTAATAATGATATATATACATATATATACATATATTTATTTTATATTCTATTTTTAAACATGATAATTAAACGGAAATAGCGATCATGCATACCTACATTTTATCATCTCCATAAAATATGTATTTCATTTCATTGTGATATATTCTATTGTTTATAATAATACACATATACTAAATATAAAATATATTTAAATCCAGTTTTACATTCTGTAAATTAATATATATATATATATATAGATATATATGTAAGGACCATATATATAACAAATTATGAGTCATGCGAAAAACAAAGAGAATGTTTACCAAATTGCATCTCTAACATGGAATTATTAACAAGCGTGTAATACAAAGTCATAAAAACCATATATGGTATTAGAAGTAATAATATGGGTTTTTGATATATTTTACGATAATAATATTTATTATATATTAATTTTGAATGAGTATAGTGATATTCAAGACAAAATGTAAAAGAATTTTACCTCAGATTTTATTTCAACGAGATTTTGGATTTATTCACCACACATTATTTATATGTTGTTTGTATGTTTTCCATGGATCCATTCTATCATTTTTATTCATAAATTTATTTTTATTTGAATATACATTTTAATACCTTTCTGTCATGGGATATAGGTTTCAAAATTTAACAAATTAGAAATGTAATTTTATCTCAATTTTCCTTTTTTGAAAAACATTCCTTGTAATGAACCTATATTTTTCCATGAGGTGTTTGTACTACCTTTGAAATGTCATATCAGAAATTTTATTCTTTTATTTATATTTTAAGCTTCATGTTATCTCATTTTCCTTCATGGGTAGGATTATTAAAAGTTACCATTTGGTAATAAATTATTGAAACAATCTCATCGCTTTTGAAGATTCTTTATGTTTATTCATCCTTTGATGAAATATTATAATACATCTCTCATGAAAATTCATCACATTTCCCCCCTGGTTATTCATGATAAATTCATGTATTGGTACCATTTTTATACTCTTTAGTACATAAGATAGTTAATAATGTGTTTTTTATAAACACGGACATTAACCCATCTTCGGTTGAGAATCTATGGTTCTTTAAAACCATGTTTTCTAAAGTGGGATTCCAAGAATGTTATACTATTATATGATAATCATTAAAACTCATTTGCACATATTTTTATAAGTTTTTAAATGGAATCTTAGTGGATATTTCCAAACAATGAATTTATCAACTATTTTTTACGTAATAGATGAATATTATTTTTACGTTATACTATATATAAATATTTACCCACCATCCTTTATGTGATGCTTACATTACATTTTTAAATGAATAATTCTTATGAAAATGTTTTTTAAAAAATTATTCTCAAAAACAATTATCAATACATTTTCAATAATCTTTCATAAGTTATTAAGTATATTTTTTTTGAAAAAATTTTCATGGTTTTTTATATATTTTTAAATTGTTTCTAGAGAAAAAGGTTTTTAAATTGTTTTCAATATTATTTTATAATATTTTACAAAAAAAGTATTTAAAAATATTTTCAAGACTCTTTTATAAGTTTTCATGTTAAAATAACTTCTAGATGATTAAATGACTTCCTTATATTGTTTCAATGTATTTTCAACGAAAATTATTTTTAAACAGCTTTATGTATTAAAAATACCTTTTCTACGAAGAAAGGGTATTTTCCCCAATAAAAGTTTTGAAATATATTTAATTTTTTTTTCATTTAAGATGACATATGTTGATTTTAATAGTTCTTTTATTAGAAATAGTATAAGGGTTTCATTCATATTTTTTCTCTAAATGGGTTGTGCTTTATGTCATGGTCACTACGAAACCCATTCTTCTTTTAGGGGTTCTATATTTAGGGAATCCTTATAACTTTCCGGAGTTATTTTTCAAATGAAATTATTATGAATCCGATATATTTATCGAAAGTATATGATATTATTTCATGTTTATGATACCCATTTAATTTCACAGATTATGTTATGATTGTTTATGATTCTATGGAACAAGTATGTATAGTTTTATTATCAGATGGGTGGGATATATATGTCCATCAAATGTAGTGATTTTTTATTTATATATCATGAGATAGAATAAGATGGTCATAAGAGTGAACCATTAATACTAGTAAGGATATTAGAGTGAAACAAGACTACCAAAAAACTAAGACGACCATGGGAGAGAACCATGATTACAAATATGGTATGTCGTGTAAACCCATTCTACATAGGTGGTATTGGCAGTGTTTCCTTAGCTACTATGGAAATCATATTATATTCTAATGTTTCTATCATAATTTTTTGTTTCATTACAATGTTTTGATTTAATAGTTTATTTTCTCTGTCTCATTACTATTTATATCTTCTGAACTGGAAAAATTTATTCTAGGATTCCTGTTTATGAACTTTGATATGAAAGGTTTTATCTTATAATTTAATGATCATTATTTAACTCCCCAATACACATATTTATTCTAATATGTCTCCATTTTTTACCAATAAATTTCATCTTAGTTACCCCTTTTTTGTGTTTGGTTTACCAATTTATGAATATATGTTTTATGTTTGATGTGTCTAAGAGGGAATCTAGTAAAAAAGAACCTAGTGGGATATAATGTATCTCACATGTGTAACAATGTTAATGTTTCCATGTATCCAAAGGCCTTATAAAAATAAGACATTTGGGAATTTTTTTATAATGTTTTAAGTATTAAAAAAATGTAATATACTATCTATGTATGTCTAGAATGGGTTGTTATAGTTAGTATTAGATAAAAAGTGAGTCATGCATTAGAAAATCAGATAAGATAAAACCAGTGAGATCCCAAGGAATATATCTATGCATATATTTAGGGACATCTCTATTGATCTGTATATAGATGAGTTTACATTTAAGATGTAGTCCTAGAATTTTCGTAAAGGATAGAGTGAGTGGTTTCCAAGAAATTTATCTTTATATAGATACTAAAAGTTGTTGTGTCTATGGATCAGAAATAACTAGGGGTAACAAATCTGACAAAATGTCTCCATATAGAATGGGGGTAATATGGTACTCGATAATAGGCCTTTCTTCACACATGGTTTGACAATCTAGGGGTATCTAATTTGGAAACTAAAAAACACTACACGAACAATCAAAAATGATTTAAATATATAATGGTCATGAATATACAAGGATAATCCTTGGGTGAGGTTGATTATGGAAGGATCCATTCATTAGTCGTCCTATAAGAAAATATTTCCCCGACTATGGGGTTTTCTCCTATAATAAGTAATGCTCACATAATGCCTCTGGTTTTTATCAATGACGTGATTTAGTAGGAACAAGATTAATGATTGATGTGATTGATGATTTTTTGATGATTAGATAAATGGTATGATAACTACAGTGAATTATGTTTTGTTGATGCTCATTCAATTTTCATGGATCACGATTAACAATGTGTACCATAACCAAATCTCTACCACACATGGTGGAAGAGAAAGAAGGATTTTTATGAGAGTTTGGGAAATAGAGACCACAAGGATTGGAGATTCAGTTTCCTTTCTGTCAAGAATGTGGAAATAATCAACCAAGAGAATGTCTTATAAGAACAAAAAGAAGTTTTGAATACACAAAAGAAGGGAAAAATTCAATTAACTACAATGAAAAAATGAATAGTCCAGTTAATGAAATGGATGAGAATATTGGAATCCTGAAGACAACATTGAAAGTTAGATTTTCTAAGTGTATAATAAATAGTTCATATAGAAAAAAATGTTCATAGAGGAAATATCATGCCGGGAATTAGTGTGGTTGTGTGAGTAATGGTTACATTATTGATGATGAAGATATTACATGTGAAATGTGAAAGGAAAGTGGTATTATATAATAGGATTAGTTAACCTTATTAATAAAATAAGAATTAATTTTTCGATGTTTTTAAGTATTTGGATTAAAAAATAATGATATATAAATGATGAAATATACAAAGTTTGTTCTAATTATGTTGTTTTTCTCAGAATTTAAAATTTTCGGTTAAATATTCTATATGGACCAATGAAGTGATTTAATAAAAATCAAATATTTTGAATAATGGAATGTTACCATTAATATATCCTTCATTAAATATAATGTTGTTTAGATAATTATATTTCAGTTATGAATAAGTAAATTTGTTGGTATTTATTGTCTTGAAACTAATTAAGGACTTGTTGATATGTGGATTATGCTATCATTAACGAAGTTTTTAAAACATTTGTATTTAAGGAATAGATGTAATTTACATTGAAATAAGTAACATTCATCCTTTAAATATGTATTTTTTGTAATTTAATACATTACCACATTTTAAAATAAAATACAATGAGGGTATTAAAATTTTTGGAAGGTGAAAACCAAGTGGTCCATAGTGATATGTGTGGGACCAATGTTAAGATGATTTTGTGATTTTCTTTCTATGGTTTTGGATTTTTATATGTCAAAATGGTTATAAGGTAAACCATTTCGGAAAAGATTCTATTAATCATTTTAGAAAGTATTTCTGTACACATTATGAGTTGAAAAGCTTTATTAAAAGGAATTTTATTGAATAAAATTATTTTATTGATGTCAATCATATTTATTTTTGAAATAAGTTTCTTCTGGTTTTAGAAAAAGGAATCATGTAAGTTGGGTGACAACCAGTAATGTTTGGAAGGGCCATGGGTCTTAAATCCATCACTAGAGGATGATAATGGTATCACACCAGTCACATTCTTCTATGATGTCTAGGATAGTGTGTAATTATTTTTGTTAAATAATTATTAATGATAAACTAGTATAGAATATTTTTATGTTTACAGATTTATGTATTAACCATATTGATTTTGAAGAATATTTGGAGACAAAATGTAATTATTTTCATTCATCAATGGGACATAACAACTGCAAAAATTTTATTTTATCACTTTAGGCATTAATTGTAATTTATGGACATCAATTTCTTATTGTTATAGACTCATTAGAAATAGATAAAATCAAAAATAAAGACTAAAAATGTTCTCATTGAAAAAAATAAATTTTGTATATTTACATATATATTCTTGGTCAATAAAATAATTACTCAATGTTTTGACAATAAAAAAATTGGTTGTCATAATACCTTAACTTTTCTTGAAACGATGGCCTTTTAAATAATCACTGATTTATGACCTTGAGTCCCTAAACTTTTCTTTAACATTCACATGTTTTTGATGGATTCCCACAATAACACCCTATAAATATTTACACTTTTACTAGATTTCCTATATTCACTCCCATCATATGTTCTCATATTTGTAAATGTAGTTATATGTTACTTTCAATAACTGTTATTATTCCATCAATCCCTCTTAAGGGATATTCTTTAATTGATTTTTACAATGTTGGTTTTTATGAATTAAACCTTAATGTATTAAATCAATTATTATCATGATGAATTTAATGTTAGAAGATCCTTTTTAGGGGGGTAGAATGTAAAAACTTACGATTTTTGGAATTATTTTTTTTGAAATAATTAAACCTTTATGATATTTTATATTTCATGAAACACTGAAAATAGATTATTTCATATTAAATAACCATGTTTGTCTTGAAATATATGAAAGAAAAATTAAAAATTTCACTAAATTCCACATTAATATAATATTTTTCTACATAGAACACTCTGGTTAGCTTGCATACACACAAAAAATGATTTTCCATGATTTCTTGTGTAAGATGCAAGACTGAGTTTTACCAAACAATAGTATATCATTAAAATGTTACTATTTAAAACAATAAGATATAACTCATCCAGTAAATTAGTGGTTATGAATATTATTTACTAATTTATAAAAATATATATGGTTTACAAAAATATTATATGAATTCATTTTTTGTTGATTAATTAGAAACGAATATGAAACCTAATTGTATATAAAAAGAAATTTTTTTATTTTTATTGTCACAAAGCTATTTTACTATAATAAATTATATTAAATCCAATTTAGTGAGTTCTATTAATGTATAATATATGAAATATAATTTATATAATATATTTGATATCTGTTCAAATTATTTGATAGTCATAAGATATGATCAAATCCAATTTTATTTTTAAGAGTCTTTATTTATTATAATGAATATTATAATGATTTTTAATGGAGAAACCATTTTAATCCAATTTTTGGAACCTTTATAGATGTAATAAGAATAAATAGAATTAGTATTTGAAATGGGAACATAGGAATTATTTTAGGGTAAATTTTTTGTATTTCTCTGTGAAGAATCTTTTCTAAACACATAGTGAAAAACAATGAATTTTAGGTCAAGAATTATTTTTCATATAATTTATTTGTAAGATTAAATAACATATTAAATTTTTTTCAAAGTTTATATAGATAAAATTTATTTCATTTAATATAATTCATATCATTGGAAGAAATTTCATATAGAAATTGGAAATAAAAACTATGAAAACTGATGATCATTTTTACTTTAAAAACCCATAGTGGCGTCCAATCATCATGATTAAAATTAAATAAATTTATACCACATATTCCATTTTAATTTGAAAAAAAAGAAGTCATAGTTTACATCCGAATAATTTTTTATTTATAATAATTCCATCTTAGTTTTTTTACCCAAAATACTGGTTAGAGTAATTAAAATAAATTATGTCTATTGTGGTAAAATTAAGATTAAGTAAGGACTAAACCTTAATTTTAAGAATCAAACGACTTGAAAACATTTCCGAAAGCCATTTGTTTGACATATATAAACCAGATTAAAAAATTTATATAATTGAGACTATTGTTTTATTCAATAAAAGTTGTGATTTTTTTATGGAATTCATTTGTAAAAATATTACAAGAGTGCCACTCCTCCTACGCTATAAAAAGGAATCCTATCCTCCCACTTTCTCACACCTCTCATACACCATGGATATTAGAAAATCTACTCAAATAAGATCCTAAAATCCATAAATTTCTCATTTAATCTTCTCTTAATGCAAAATAAAACCAAGGAAGCCTTTTTTCATAACTAAAAGGAGTTAACCAATTAAGAGGTAACATATTCTCTTGAGATCCTTTCTTTTATTTTATTTATCCACCCTCCACTCACATTATTCAGTGATAATAGAACAAAACTTGTATCTTAAATATACTAGTATATTTAAATGATATGATATTTACTTACACTTATTCACACATCCATATAATGGGTAATGAACTGCATGTTTATGTGTACGGTGAATTATAACATCATTAAACAACAATTATTCATTTTACCTTTACAGTCAATCATGGTTAAAATTATGATATAAAATATATTAATATATTTCACATATTATATTTATTCTTTTTTAGGAATATTTATTTTTTTTAAAAAAATTTCTTTTTAACAGTCCATTTGGTGTAAATTCAATAATTTTGTTTGAGGAAATGTTGACTATCACCTTTCAAAGTGACGTGATTCATTCATACTCTGCACTAAATGTATTATGGAATGGATTAGTACATATATATATATATATATATGATATTTATGTAATAATATATCAACATTTATACTGATATATATACATATATGAATGTATATATATTTTAAATTCTTTATTCTAACAAGACAGTTAAAAAGAACTAGAGTTCATGCAATTATACTGTGTACCGTATCCATGAATGGTGTATTACATTTCCTATTTCCATATTATATGGATTATTATCATAAAAATAGAAAAATGAAAAATTATATTTACAAATTTTTTTACATTCTGGAAATCTGGATATAAGTATAAGGACCAAAGTTATTACAAATTAAGACACATGAGAAAACGGAGAGAATATTACCTGAAGTGTAACCTTGAACTGAAATTATTAACAATAGGTAATATAAATTCATAATAAAAAAAATAAATGGTATTAGATATAATAATATTTTTTCTTTTATATATTTATAATAAATTTATATTTATTATGAAGGAAGGTTGAACGATTATGATGAGAGTCCAGACACATGGTAATAAATTACATATCACATTTTATTTCCATGAGATACAATCATTATTCAATACCCATTCAATTGGTGTGGTATGTATACTGATCAAGGATGTATTATATTATTTTTATACCTTAAATTATGGGTATTTACATATCCATTTTATGATATTTCAATTAGGGGACTTATGTTTGAAAAGTTACCAAATCAGTGAAATAATTTTGACTCAATTTTCCATCATTGAGCCACATGCCAAGTTATAAAGCTATATTATTCCATGAGTTGTATATAATTATTTGGAAATGATATATCATGAATCTATTTCCTTTCATGATATTTTAAGATTCATATAATTTCATTTTCCAACATGGGGAGTAAAATTCAAGGTTACAATGACGTAAGAGTTTATTGAAATAATCTCATCACGTATTGAAATTGTTTATGTTTATGCTTTATTTGTTGAAAAGTTATAATTCATCAATCAAGAAAAATCATTAATTTTGTTATCCTATGATAATTCATGATATATTCAAGTTTTGGAAACTAAAGTGTACTATTCTTTACATAATATAGATATGAAATTGTTCTAAATAATGCCCGACATTACCCTCTCTTAGGTTGGAAATCTACATTCTTTCAAAACCATGTTTTCTAGGTAGGGTTTAAAGGAATATTATAATATTATATAAAAATAATTAAAAGAAATTTTTTCCCATTTAGACATTTATGAATGTTTTCAATGTAATATTCTTTTCTTTTTCCAAAAAAATCATTTTAATCCTTTTACCATGAAAAAGTAAGGTTCCTTTTACCGCATACGACATATATGGATTTATCCATAATCAATTCAATGAATACTATTTTACTTGTTTAAAAGGTTAATTTTTATGTGAGTGTTGTTATAAATTTATTTTAAATAAATAGGTTTTAAAAACCTTTTAATGAATCTTTCACAAAATTTCATGTAAAAATGTTTACAAAATTATTTTAAGATATCTTAATACATTTAAAAAAAATTCATAGAAAAAAATTTATAAAATGTTTAGTATCTTATTTTATATGCTTTGAAGGAAAAATTATTTAAAAATGATTAAAATTACTCTTTATATGTTTTGATAGTTTTTTTAATAAAATTATCTTCAAATTTATTATATTTATTATAAATAAATTTTCAAGGAACTAATTATATTTTTATAAAGAAATGTTTTATAAAGATATTTCAAAAGTATTTTCCTTCTAATATGACATTTTTTGACGTTACTCATGCCTTTATAGGAAATTATCTAAATTATCCATTGATATTATTTATCTCAATGGGTTATTATTAATGTCATGGTCTTTGTGAAACTTGTTTCTCTTTCATGGGTTATATGTTGATGAAATATGTTTCTCCTTCACGGGTTATGCTTCTGATGAAATGATTATGAAACCTCTCTCAATTTCCATTGGTTGTTATATTATTGCATGTTTATGATACCCATTTCATTTCATGGGTTATGTTATCATTATCTATGATTCTAGGGAACATGTATGTATGATTTAATGATGAGATAGTTGGGACCTATTTATCCCTCCAATGCATTGGTTAATGATTTATATCTCATGAGATAGACTAATATAGTATTGGGAGTGATCCTTGACTGCTAAGATGGATATTGGAGTGAACCGTGACTTCCAAGATGGTATGGGGACTAAACTCATGATACTAAGATGTTCATGTAAGTGGTCCATTTATTCTAATATGGTATTTAAAGTAAACCCATACTACTATGATGGTATTGGTAGAAAGGTATTGGCTATAATGAAAATCATATTATATTCTTATGTGTCTTCAAATATTCAATGATTTATTCCAAGGTTATTCTTTCATTGATTATGGTCATTATTTCTTTATGATTCATGTCTTATGAATATGCATTATTTATTAGATGTTTCATGTTTATGATATTTGATATGCATGTTATAATCATTTATTTTAATATCGCATTTCCACTCTCCTATGATCATGTTTACAACTACATGTATCTGTTATTTACCCTTATTGAGCATTTAAGCACATACATTTTCACATTTACTAACCCATGTTATGAAGATATGAATTATGTTTGATGTTTCTAATAATGATTCTAGTCAATAAGAACCTAGTGGATGATAATTTATCTCACTTATGTACTACTATTCTTATTTCCATGTTTCCAAAGTCACTAGGCTGGTATAGTCTTTGGAAATATATTTGTATAATTTTTTGTGTAATATGAAAATATAATGTAATGTCTTTGTAGGTCAAGAATAGGTAACTTTTACTATCCCCATAAATTTTCTATGGAATTTCAAAAATTGAATGGATCATCTATTCCTGAATTGGTAAATAAGACTTTAGGGATCGTATATAAGGGCTTGTAACCCTCCAAATAGAGGAATCTAATTCTTACAAGAAAGTAACACCAATCCTCAGGGGCCCTGGTAAAACCAAGAGAGGCCACAAAACCATTGGGTGTTTTTTATAAAATCTAGTATGACTACACCATTCTATATTCCTCAATCATGTCACTACCACATGACGTTAAACTATTCTATTGATGTGCCTGCTGCATGACATTAAAATTGACATAATAAATCCCTACGATAAGAAATTAAATAGTTTGTAGAATTATAAATTTTATATGGTATATTACCAGAAATATAATATATTAGCTAGAATACCAGAAACTATAAAAACACAGGGTCCAAGATGGAATGCCCCTTACTAAAACACATCAATGTTCTATTTTTTTTGGTTGTAAAATATCCAATTAAAAGTGAAACAATTCTCACCTGGTTAAAATATGATAAAATAATACAAGGAAAATGTCATGTCTCCACTAATGAGACACAAACATTATGTGATCCTTGATATACTATGAAATCATAAATATATGATGCATAACAATATTCAGGAAAAACATGTATGATTTTAGCCTGAGAAAAATCAAAGTCCCCACCCTAAAATCCTTCAACACAATGATGTATAATAAAATGTAAGAAAAATATGAAGAAATATGTACAGATCATGAAGGATCATTATATATCCCCAGAAAATATAAATAGCATCTCTATATATGTATTTACATAAGAATAAATTAGATCAAAATCCCTTTAGGACATTTATATTTTATCCAAATTAACCATTTAAATAAAGAGATCCTAAGACAACTAGAGCATGTACATCAATGACAAATATCATGTTGGTGATAATTAATTTTAAATTATCTTGAAAAAATATTGTGATTCAACAATTAAAAACCAAGATTTTTTTTAAATTGTTATTTGGAAAAGGACAGGTATCATTGGAGATTAATGTAACATCATATTAATGTAACCACATGCACACTATGTATGAATTAAATATGTACAATTTTATGTACTCCATAGGATATTAAATAATTGATAAAGAGTACCAATAAGATTAATATACACATTAAATATTCTCAACATGGATTTAATTTAAAGGGAAAAAATATTTTTTCTCATGCTATAATGAAATCCAATCTTCTAAATTTTATAAATCTTCCAGATTCCGATGATAAGTGTCATTTGAATGATGAAGTTACATCTACTTAGATTCTTCCAAAACTACATGAGGATAAAGTGTTTAGATAATGGAGAAAAAATCATTAACTCCATTTCAAGTATTAACTAATAAAGATGATGACATAGAAATATCAGATATAGAGTTAGAAAATTTGTCGTTACGTTTCACTATATACATGTCCAATTCATCCATCTTGGTGTTATGTTGAGAGAATATATGAATTATTTTTTTCCAAAATCTCTAACACTTCCCATATTGACTAGGTCCAAGAACCATTTTCTTCCAAAATCCACAAGTCCTTCTAACTATAAAACATTTCTTGATGGTTCAGTATTATTTGAAGTAATATATCATATAATGGATGGTTGTTAAGGAAACATTACACAAAATCATGAAATACATTGTGTGGTCATCACTCCTAATTATGAAACATCTATAAATGAGTCTTAGTGATTATGTTATGAATCAGATACCAGATCAACAGTTGTTCTTATTGTTCCTATACAACTATTCGGTTATCAATATCAAATGGTGGATTGGATAGATCAAATAATGATGAATAAATGGAGGATGTTTCATGTTCACTTCACTCAAAAGATCCAATATTCAATATTTTTATCGAAGTACCATATTCCTCAATGGATTCATGGATAGAATGAGAATACTTCTCAAAGGATCACTCGAGTGTTGAATCAACTTTATTAATGATATTGAAAATATGCTCATTGAAGACCAATGTTTCTCTAACTAAAATTCCAATCTATCCACTACATCACCAATGTAGGATTCTATGAAATCATAAGTATAATCATAAGATAAGAAGTCAGAGGCTTCTACTTGAAGATTAAAATTTTCTTATTTTTATCTCCACATTCAAACATGATCTAAACATGGTGAATAAATATAGCATGTTACTAACCCCAAATTCCATCTAAAGTGAGTGTAGAAACCATTTGAATAATGAAAAATTTGTTTGTTAACCGATATGATGTGTATGGATTGAAAATGATTAGCTTATCTATATGGACCAAAAGAACCCCATCTCAAAGTGAGATTTTATATTATATTTAAATTAAATATCCACTAGAAAAATTGAAAATTAACTAAATAGATGTGTTATATGGAATGTTGTGGAAACATTAAAGATAGAACAACATCTAAATAACCACATCATAGCCTAGATAAGTTTACTTCACAATAGAAATACTCAACATATTTTAGAAGTTTGAGGAATCTGGGATCCTAGTAGAATTATAATAATTATAACTGTGGATATTATCTCATATCCAAAAATTAATAATAGGAAGGGGGAACTAATATTATACATGAATTTTTATTATTGAAAATGGACATGTATCTGGTATAGGTGAGAAAACATTGGTACACCTAGATTAAGAGGCAATCCCTATACTAATAGAGCTTTCATCACTATTATGCTCACTCAAAATCCAATAAATTTTTTCCCATCAGAGAAATTTGATAAGTTCATGAACAAGGCTATGAAAAATTCTATCTAAGGGGGTGAGGATATCTCTTTTCTCACCTAGTAACTCCACTTGGCTCACTCACCAACCTCAAGGATTTACAAATAATATCTAAAAATATAAATTACCTATCATGAAAATAACTAGTGAGGGAATCTAGTGGATGACTAAGTGCGTCTACAATAGAGGTATATATTGATAAAATACTCAATGGAAAATAGAGACCATATAATCAACACCATCCATAATTTATCCTTCCCACTTTTATGACTGTCTCCTTCCATGTTTGGAGTTTCTGTGATGGCATCTCAGATTTCTATAGTAGGATGATACATATCATACAGATCCCTAATATGAGATATCATTCCCATCATCTATATATCCTAAATAATGATTCCCACCTTAGCATGGGATATCATGAATGAATTAGTTATAGGACACAAATGTCTAATCAACTTTTTAATAATTTTTGATTGATGATAGAAGATGAACTAAAAAACCAATTCATCTTCATAATGATGAACAAGATATATGTCCTAGGAGAACACTAAGCATACCTTCCATAACCATAATGAACATTCCCATTAATTCATTAGAGAAATTACCACCTTCTTGTAGGTCACATTTAAACATTCAACTAATTATCATGATATTTAAATATGAAAATAATATTCAATAATAGTTCTGAGAAATTGGATGGTGGGGAAATTTATAACCATATGGACCTCAAGGGGAGTTCTGCAGTAAATAGAACAACCCCTAAAAGTGTTCTATAACTAATTGATTTTTTTTTTCTGAAATCAACATTTGAATACAATCGAGGGAGGAGGGAAGACAACAAGAATAAAGATTTATATCTGGTGAGATAATGATATAATCATATAGCCATGAATATCAATACATAGGAAGATAATATTATAGGGGATTGATTTGATCATAAGGTGGGAGACTCCCCATTAAAGACTCATTTTCCAAGAACAAGTGATACTAATGGTGGGGATTTTGATTCATAGAATCTAAGGCCCTATGAATATACTTATAGAAAGTCATATGAGAACTGGAATCCATCTGTAAAAATTCATGAATAAATATATGATAAACAAGTAACCCTTCAAATAGAGGTTCATGAATCTTACAACATCAGATGAATCAAATCAACCATAAAGGGAGTCATGATAACATAACCAGATACAAGTCTCCTCATCACATTGCCTAAGAGAGATTTAAAAATTCACAAAAACACTCGTAGTATCTAGTTATCATAGAGATAGTTATGAGGTATGACATTTCATTCCCAAGAGAGTGTAATAATAACCACATAACGATCGAGTGATCACATGTCCCAACTAGAAGATCATGTGAAATATGAATGATAACCATAAAGAAGTTGCCTTGGGTCAAGGTTCCAAATTTTATGAAGAGTTGATGTAGGGTTTCTCAAAAAATGTTACAAAGCTAATGTAGAGCACATGATTGAATCCTATAAATGGATCCCATGAAATAGTATAACAAAATAGTCTTACGATCAATTCTTATAGAAGAATTTTGAAAAAAAGATATTTTGATGAGATCCTAAGAAGGAATCACGTGAAGAGAGAAATCACAAGCTTTTGAGACGTCAAAATCACTAGTATAATGATATGTCCCTTAAAATCTATTTATATAGTGGCCCATGAAATACCATGTGTTTTCCAGATGACCAAATGTCACCTAAGACACTAATCGGTAGTAGGCCCAAGGACTTTGGCAGGCATTTCCATTCCATAGAACTGAATCCTTATCCCCACTGAAATAGATCTTAATTAGGGGTCATTTTTTATGCCCACTAAATGAGATCTATAAATTATGGGATTAAAATAATACCTAAATTATGGGTATCATTTTCTCAACAATAAAAGGTATGATTAATGACAAATCACAAGGATCATGTAACATATAGAAGGAAATGTGATCACATGACCTTCGAAGGGTGCTGAGAATGGATCATGTACTTCACATGATCTACTTACTATCATGATAAATCCTCTTTTATAAACCCTCCCAATATTAATAATAATTCATGAAACGTTTTGAATATCATGTGAAGGATTTATGATGAACTCTTTCATTCTTGAGACTTTCCAATCAATAGACACTTGAAAATCATCAAATTACCCTTGTAAAATTAAGGTAGATATAGTTACAAGACTCTTGTGATGGATGGTCGCATTTAGATTCATGATTTATGATCATGTGATTGGAAAGAACTTGTGAATCCCCCATGATATGTGATCTAGTTTATCACAAGAGATCATGTTTGTATCCCTAAACAAGTAGACATGTTGCCCCAAAAAATGACCACACACAATCATGAGGCCCATCATTGATCACAAAATACAACATAGACAAGTGGAGTGGAATTATATTCCCAAAATCTCAAATCATAATGTGATCACCAATTCATGTAAGAAAATCATCAAAATGAATCTTGAAATGGTGGAATCCTCTCACAATGGTATGATATGATGATTTTCTAGTGAAAGGCGTAATGTAGCTAATATAACATGATATACCCATGATGTGTTTTCTTGATCTCATGTTTCCCCCTTTGAAATTACATATTGATCTCATGAGAGGCATATGATAGGACTTATTAGTCTCGTGAAGGACTCTAGACATGTGTTATTCAATCACTTGAATGTATTTCCATATTCATATTGAACACACAAAAGATATCAGGGATATCTACCTGACAGTGTGTTGTCACATTGAAATACAAAAAATTATTACTAATGATCCATTTAAATGGGTAGAGTCCAGTGAATTTGGAGATTAAGGGTTGTTGTTGCAGTTTCTAAATATCATGAAATTCCTTAAGAAAACTTGTGATAATATCATTCGAATAGAATAATGAAAAAGTTCATCCACAAACTCAAGTTCAAAACCATGTGAAACACTACATTCAATGTAGCATATAACTAGTGTATAATTTCTTATAAATCCCTCTTCTTTTACAAAAATGAATATAGAATGGAAACTAAACACATAGATAAATTGAAATTCTACATGGTTTCAAAAGATCACACTTCTCAAGATGAAATTTCCTCAATAAGAGTAGTATTTCACAAGGTAATATTCGATGGGCGACTTAAGTGATCACATGGAATTAATATGATCATTCTGTAATCACTATATAGAACACATTGATGTCCTATATCATGACATCCATATTATATGAAGGTGTTTCTTAATGTTGATAGGGTGACATGAAGCCTACAATATGCATGTTCTTGACCAATCATAAGAAACATACAAAATAAATATTGAAAAAAACTAGAAGACTTTTGTTAATTTGGTTAAGATAATTGTCATGCGAAGGCATCATATGCTTCATATAACCTATTCAGATAATGAAAAAACTCAAGGGCCAGTCACCCAGGTCTTGTGATGTCCTCCGGACATGTCATCCACAACATGTGATGTTTCTCAAAAATGTAATACGAGTCCCACGCCACTGACATGAAAAGTCATGAAATTTATTTGATGACCTCATGTCCAATCATGAAATTCACGAGACACACTCAAGAAATGTTACCGAGTCCTGTGACACCCTTACAAAATTTCATAAAAATCATGTGATGCTCTCAGTATATGTCTCTAAAATCTTGTAATGCCTTTTGAGAATGTATTCCAAACCACATGATTCTCTTATAACTAGTCAATAAAGTCATGTAAAAGCACCCATACATGCATCCCAATTATTATGATGTCATTATGCTTTTCCATCTAGATTATGGGATGTCCTCTATCCATGTCTGTACTGATAATGTTAAAACCTCTCATACATTCCATACATATCATGCATTTTTATATGGAGCAATTAGATAGATCATGATTCTATATTTGGGTATGTCTGTTAGGAATTTCCAAACATCATTATGCATGACAAAAAGACACCCAGACACCTCAAGAGGACAACTAGAACATGTTAGGTAGACACCCCAGTACAAGATAACATTAAAAAATAGATATTCATTTGGACCCCCAAAATATACCATGTAGAATATAATTCTTTCTAGAGACATGATACATATGATTCCTTCCTAAGGCCCTTATTTTAATTGGCTTTTAACTTAGTGTATGTCCCACCATGTGTTAAGAACTCCAAACCGTAGGACCAAATCCCTTCTATCTGATTTATATTATTCCTCATTCATAAGTTTATTAAGAAGTAAAATGAGCTATAATGAATCTGATTCATATTATAACCAGGAATCATAGGGTTCCTTTCAAAGTCTCTAGAACTATATCAAATAACCCATTTGGTTTTCCTCAATGCATAAGTCTAAATTTTATGTCGGATTAGACGACACACATGATATCCCTTATTTCTGACCCCATGAATTGGTCATGTTGGATTTAGTATTTGAAATAATCATATCATTCACATAATAAATATCTCCTAGTTGGGAATGATCATTGTGTAATCCGCACCCAGTGGCATGATATGACAACCCCATATAAAGGAATTCACTTATGGATAAGCCTTTATGAAATGATCAATAAATTATTAATCTGATTCCTATTATAAACATGACATGTCAGATTACTTCTTCCTAATTGATCTCAATAAATAGTGCCTATCTTCCCTCATATATGTATATTTATAAGGAAGACAAACTACAAAACTTAAAAAACCTACATGGGATATTATTCTTGTAATAAACACGATTCATAGGATGCCTCATGATTGTTCAATCTCATCCTCGAGACATGAATGGAATCACTGGATGGTAATAAACACTATATTTCCATGTTTTATTGATTCAAAGTATAAAAAAATACCAATTTCTTTGAAATGATCCGAAACAGACATAGAAACTTAGAAACATACATATGGACTCATTATGGGAACCGTTAATTACATATAAAATTATTCAATGCCTGATCATGTTTTAAGGTCACATGCATCATATCAGGGTAATGTAGATATTCAAAAACATATCAAAAATCTAAAATAATTTTTTGAAGTAGGTAATAATTTAACCCAAAAGGGTGTGATAATCTTGACCTCCTATCCACAATACCAATGTGAATCCCTAATAACCATCTATGCAAAAACCTATAATAACCACATTCTTTTGGAATGGAAGTCTGTACATAGTTCTAGATGTTGGGACCATTGGTCGTTTCTATGATATATGAATATAGAGAACTCGACATGAAGAATTGTGAAATATATTCATTTCCCCAAAATCAATTCCCAGACCCCAAAACATTCAAAAGAGACAATAACTTCTATAATTTTCCTATTATATATATATATATATTATCTTTACACATTCTATAAAAAACAATTATTACCATTTAATATAAAATATAAAGTATTTATTTTCTTTACATATAAAAATAAAAATTATTTTTACCTTTGCACAATATAGCAACCTAATATTTTACCTTTAAACATGATATTAGAAACATTTTTACATTTAAAAAAAATATTTAAAACCTATTTTACATTTACACATGACTAATAAATGACCCTTACAGGAATATGGTTTTCTGTGATATTTTGTTTTAATGTTTTTATGATATATTCATGTTCTTGATGATAATAATACTTCTATCAATTTTTTTTAATATCTGTATAAATTTATTAAAATTTAATAGAATCTATTAATCATTCACTTATATTATTCTTAAAATATTTTCTTGATGATCATGGATGTTATTTATTTGACATGAAAAAACATATTTTATAATAAAAGGTCAATTTTCATTTTTTTCTTTATTTTATTATTTCAAAATTTTTATTAATTGTTATGTAATGTATTCAAACTTGTTTTATAATTATCAAATTAGTGTTATTATATTTTAAATATTTTTAACTAGATGTATGAATTATTCATGTTCTAATCTTTATAATTTTAAAGAATTATTTGGTGAAATTTTCTTGTTATTTTTAAAGACCTTTTATTATGGAATTTTTTCTTAATATCTGAATTGTGATTTAAAATTAGTCAGCCTCCATCTTTACGGTATGATATTTTGTATGAGATTATGGAGATAAAATTCCAATTATAATTTCTCTCTTTGCCACTGATATTTCTATAATTATAATTTTTCAATTTTTATTAGAATTATCTAACAATTTTCCCATTTGTGTTTAGATTTATTTTTTATTTAAGGAAATCAACAATTTATTCATGGTAGATAATGATATTCTACATATAATAATTTAAATAGAAAATTACTAAATTTTAAGTGATACTATGAAAAATTGGAAGGGTATTTTACTTTAGAGAATTATTGTGCTCCAAAAAAAATACACCACTCATCTGTTGGAAGATCTCACACAATTTTAATAGTAAAACATTTTCACTTATACTATATTGAAGAGGCAAGATGATTTAGCAGTCATGAAAAAATACATTATTATCTATTGTATCTTCAATTTATTTCTACCAGGATTCATATTTCTGTAACACTTCTTCCTATCTCTCACATGTTCACTGAAATACTAAATTTTCTTTTACATAAAAAATTATTTTCATTATTCTGGTAGTGAATCCCAAATTCAAAATTTTTGGATGATCACGTTTTAACTAGTATTGAATAACTTTATTGTTCTAATCATGTTTTTATTCCGCATATAAAATTCAACATATTACCCAGTTATTATTCAACATAATATGGTT
This sequence comes from Viscum album, assembly GCA_963277665.1. Classification (NCBI taxonomy): domain Eukaryota; kingdom Viridiplantae; phylum Streptophyta; class Magnoliopsida; order Santalales; family Viscaceae; genus Viscum; species Viscum album. Next base: position 685,053,190 of record OY728129.1, on the reverse strand, counting down.
TTTGAAATTTATTTATTATTATTTGTCAAAAATTAGTATAGTGCACAACATATCTATCACTGAGTATATTGGTATAATAGTAGACTACGTCCAAATTTCACTAAACCACTATAAAAATAAATATGTTCTTTATTTTATTTTCCATTTCTAATTATCTTTGAATATAAAATTAAATATTTAGTAAATCTCTTATAATTCTTTATATTCCCTGCTCACCATGCCCCCTGTAGAAAATATTCCATCTTCATCCCTAACATAATTTTTTTTTATTTTTTCTAAAGGTTAAAAATAATGTTTTTTATTTAAAAAATATTTTTTTATGTGTTTTCCTTATATCATGAAAGATCATTACTTTAATGTTTCCATTAAATATTTTCATGTTTATTTTCAATGAAATATTTTATTAATATTCTTGGATTTTTTATATAAAATTTTATCAATGAAATTTTATTATTATATTAATTTAAAAAAATTTATTATAATTTTCATTTAAATGTATTTTAATCAATTTTAATATATTTTAAGAATTCATATAATTCAATGGGAACATATTATTATTATATTTTAACATCCGAGACTCTATTGTATTAAGTTAACAATGTATAATAAACTACTAAAAAATACACCATTTGAAGTCCATTTATTCATGAATATATTAATTTTAGAAATTTTAATTTAGATAGATAACTTAATTTATGAACTCATAAAATCAAAATATTATTATTATGTTTTTTTGGATTCGTCATGAAAATTACGATTTCCAGTAAAAAAAACACAATTTTCATGAATCTTTCTACATCTATAACAAAAACATAATATAAAAATGACATATAAATTTATAAAAACTATTTATGTAATATAATATTAAATTTAGGAATAAATTAATTTTTTCAATGATAAAACATTATCTTATAAAACCAATAGAAATCATTTTTATATCTTACTAAAATGTCACTTTAAAAAAAAGTGTTATAAGTTTTTTGAATAATTCAATTTCCAACATAGATTATGTTTTGTATTAAATAGAAGAAAAATATACAATAATTATTTTATTATAATTCAATTTAGGTCATTATGATTTTAATCCAATATTATATTACCTTATTTATAAATTTACAAGTTGAAAATAGTATTCTCTAAAATTATTTCAATGTGTTAAAGAGTTTAGATATTAAAATTAACACTTCAAAAATTGTGAATTTTTATTATATAAAATGATTTTCAAATTTAATCTCATATGTTTCAAATTAAGTAATCATAAATATATTTTCAATGAAATTAAGTACTAATGATAAAAATTATTATCCATATATAATGTGAAAATCAAAAAAGGTATTTTTCTAAGGGAAGAGAAAAAAATGTTACTTTTTTTGGAATTTATTATTTTGGTTGTCATAGAACTAGTATCTCCCCATTTAATTAATTTTTTAATTTTGAATACCTTTAACCATTAAAAGTGAAATTTAATTATTAAAATTTAATTGATATTTGAAAAACTTGAATTCTATAGACATATGAAAGGGTAGCACATTCACAATTTCCTCGCTCACATATAAATCAAAATTTTAACCCAACCAATACCAATTTAATTTGAATATAATCATATACCATTAACAAAATACATTTTTAATCATAATTATCATAATCCATTCAAATTATAGGATATTTACAAGTAAAATTTGAGTCCTAGAGGTAATTATTATTAACTAAATAGTTTTCTTAATAATATTCATATTTTATATTTATTATATCCAGATTAATATAATGATATTACTATCTTTTATATACTTTAATGATTATAAATTATTTATTTATTAGTATATATTAAAATAACCCATTAGTTAAGTGAAACAGAACTATTAATCATCTTCAATGTGGACTACTACACCCACAATGTAATAAGTTTCATTTTAGATTACATATTAAAAAAACGAGGATTATCATTGACTAAATTTATATATTTGATTTTAAGGATATCATTAATGTTATGGTATTAAAAAATTGATAACATTTATATGACTTGATCAATAAATGATCATTATTAATTTAATCATTTAAAAAAAGAATGAAAATTAGTTAATTTGTTATTAAAATCATGAAATAGTTTCATATCAATTAATAGTTTATACAATCATATGAATGAATAGTAAAGAAAACTAATAAACAGTAAATATGATAATTGTTATTTTTCTATGATGATATTACATCAAAGCAACCTCATAACCAATCATTAAACTGGGGTAGGTTATTTTTTGGTTAGTTTAACCACTAACCTGAATAAAAATACAAATTTATATATTATAAGATAATAAAAACATATTAATGATTATAATATTATATGATCTCTTAAATATTTATTTTTTCAGAATATATTATATCACTATCTAATTTATCAAATAAGTAAACAACCATCAATCTTCAAAAATCACCAATTAATGCATATTATTGAATCAATCATCAACAGTAAGGTCTAAAAGACAAATGAAAGGAATTTTAGAAATAAAAAATTCTTATAATTAAATAATAAGATTATATTTATTGATATTTCAATAATTTACTTTTTACAAATAATTAACATGAACACTACTATTATTCAACTAGTAAAAACAATCAATATATTAAATATCTATGTGGAAAATATAAATAATTATTGTAAAGAATGATTGTTTATGAAAATAATTATTGAAAAGTATATCAGTAAAGATATTAATTATTTAATTAATATATCTGTATTTATTAAATATGAGGTTAATGTAATTTTTTAGAATTTATGAAAATATGTAATTGGTTTCTCTCTCAAATTCCTCTCATTCAGATATATTTTTTACTATTCAAAAATTTAATGTTTGGGACTTATTTTCTTATGAATTGAGAATTTATATCATGAAATTTATTTATTTAGTTTTCTAAGAGAGATAATATGCATAATAATTATGTAGTTGTGATTTTATTTTTATCCAATCCAAAATATTATTTTTTTTCATCTCAATTTTCATTCTTTCGGACAAATTATATAATTCTCAGCAATTTTCATTTTTGTGGTTAATAAAATATTATGGAATAATTTGAAGAATTTAAATAATGAAATTTATGGGATTTACAAGTCCATATTATTATCCCTCTCTCATATTCTTTTCATTTATGTTTTATCTATTTCTTTGTGGAAAACAATCCAATATTTTGGAAATGAAAAAGTGTATGGAATTTCAAATAAAATACATCCCTTTGAGGATTATTGCACATTGATAGATTTTTAGAATAGATGCACCTAGAGATAATATATAGACATAATATCTTCATATATTTATATATATTTAAATTTATATGTTACATATTACTTGATGGATATCCAATATCTTTTATATGTACATTCCCAGAGACTGTAAAATTATAGTCTCTTAAAAGACAAGATTAATAATTTTTTAATTTTTTGAATGATCTTCAAAATCTCCCATAATGATCTTCCAATATACAAATATTCATAGAAATACCACAAATAGAAATAAACCCCATAATGTAGGGAATGGAAACCTAATAAATGGTGAGAACATATTCTCAGTAATTGCAAAAAAAAGAGATATACGGGATTACTTAAGTATAATAGGAGTATAATGGATTGATAATATGAGTGTCAAATTTGAATACTATACCCATTTTATCAAAGAACATATTCCAAATTAATGGAATAATAAATATATTTTTCACAAGACATGAATAATAACATAATCAATGAACAAGAACAATGATAACATAAAATAGATATATGAATATGAAATATAAATATGATTATAACATTGTGAACATATAGAAATAGAATAAGGGAAACTCATTATGTTATGTCCCTAAAATCAGTCTATCCCATAAACACATGGAAATGAAACCAAATTCCCACATAATTAAATGGACCTAATATTTGGGTACATACACGAACTTATATCCATGAATCATATGTCCAGAAATAATTTTATTGACGTGAAAATGAGGCATACTCATAAAATTTTGAACATGAAATGACTTTCGTAGATAAAATATTTAACTCATGGTTTATAAATATTTATAAATTAATTTTTTGGATAAATGTATGTAGTATTTCATATAACAAAACTATAATCCATTCATATGTGCCCAACAAAATAATATATTAGTCATCATATATCACAACCCATGATGAGGAAAAAAGTTCCCTAAAAATATCATAATCCTAACAAAAATCAATATAGATAACAAATAAGGATGGTATCAATGGATAATATCCAAATTAATTAATATGTAACATGAAATTATTATATCCAAGATTTAAATTACTTTACGATATATCTTGCAATATTTGTTTAGTAAAACACTTTTTTCAAATTTAAAATTATTATTTAAAATATAATAATTTTACAAAATGACATGTGAATAAATTTCTTTGAAAATAATATTGGATACATTTAATGGAACAATCAAATAATTGAGTTTTCATAATGATAGGAAATTCAGTTCATTCTGTATTTGAGAAAAAATGGTCTATTTCAGATTTTTAGCAACTAGTAAAATATACCACATTCAAAAAAACAATAGGAACAATCCTTTAAAACATTTTAATAATAATTAATATATTCATAAAAAATTATTTTAAAAATTATTTGGATAATAAAAATACAATGTTGAATTTTTTTAATGAAATAATGGACTTTGAACAAAAATATTCCCCAAGAAAGAGGAATAATGTTTATTAATACAAGTAATAGTTTCCCAATCATATAAAGTACCAAAAATATGTAAATAGTACCATCCCATTATAATTACATTTATAAAATTTTTAGAATAATAATATATTTTTTTATTAGATAATGGTCACATAATTTTCAGTTAGTAAATTTAATATTAATTAATATTTATTAAAATTGGACTGAAATAGAAATCCCTTACCACTTTGGTAACATTTGAATCCATACATAACGAATTATATAAATTCAGAAGGATATTTATACCGTTACTATATTAATGGGAATAATTCAAAAAGATATTAATGGAAATTATATACACACAAAAAATTGAAACAAGTGGTGAGTATTGCATGTGTATGATAAAAATAAATGTGACAAAAAATTCTTATCCCAATGTATTTTCTATCTTCGTACACATTATAAACTATTGTATAATATATATATATATACTTTTAGTATATAACCATAATACTATTTATTATACAATATATTAATTAGATATAACTTATTATCTCATATTTATTAAATATTTTTTTAAAAAAACTCTCTTTCAGGTGACAACTCCTTTGTTTGTCATATATGTTTTGGTCTGGCACACCTGATCATTTGACATTGATCATGGATAATAAAATCACAATTTTAATAATGATATAATTATAATATATATTCATTATATATATATAGTTATCCAAAAATGCAGATATATGAAAATGAATCACACTATTCTTGGAGATGGTAGGGAAAACATACAGAAGAAAATTATTATCACTTTTCAAAGAATGAATCCAAATAAAGGTAAATAATAATTCCCATTTATATAAATTTTATGTTATCATTTGTATTATATAAATTTATTATATATTACTTTATTACCATCCATGTAAATAATAATTGAATACAAAATCACATCGCTTTCAGGAAGTGGTTGTCCACATGTACACATGAAAAATGTTATCATTTTGGGATAGATTCAATGATATGTATATATATATATATATTATGTTAATATTCTAAAATTATAATTATATAATAAATTTAATATAAAAAATTAACACCATCATATTTACTCTGCATAAAACAAGGAAATGGAAAATTAATTGTATCTCTATTTGGAGACAATAAGATGTACTTAAGAAAAAGTTATAGTTACACATCTCGTTTGATGGAAAATAAGGTGAATAAAGTATTATTAATAATCATAATAAAATATCACAATAAATATGATAATTATTTTATAATTTTATTAATTTTTTTAATGATTTATATGTTTTTGAAGTAGAAAAAAAGTGAAATATATTGGGTAAGACAATTACTTATTCTCTAGTAGGCCTTATTTAGAACCCTCATTAAGGACCCTTGAAATTTTATTTAGGAATACTAGAACTTATTTAGAATGGGAATAGATTTTTATAATATAACTTGGTTGGGTTTGGCTTATGTATTTTTTCTCAAACTAGTGTAAATAATATAATGGAGGGGTTTTCCTCTATAAGTTATTAGTGACAAAAACATTTAATTTATTAAAGAATTAAAATATAATAAAATCATTCTGAAGAAAAATACATAAAAATTGATATATTTTTGAAGATAATGTCAGATATGGTTTATATAAAATCATCCAACAATATTTTGAATAGTTTATGTGTTCTTGTATACATTATATTTTGTTTTAACCCCTTAGTTATCCTATTTTATCGTTGAATAATGAAATTCCCATTTCACTCATAAAGGGTTAAAATTTAACATATAAGGTAAAATTAGGATAATAAATTACATAGTGATTATAATTTTAAAAATATAATATCATACATTTCCTTTTTATAAGTTATTATTATTATTTAAATAATTAAGTACTATATTTTTTATAAAATATATTAAATTTCATTTTTGAAAATATTATAATGATTTGATCATTAACAAAACATGAAATAAATGTAATTCAAATTAAAACCTTTCACATATTACTAATATTTTGTATTTATCTACAAAACTCATAGAAAACAATAATTTATCCAAATTTTATTACTTTTAATATTTATAACTCAAATAATTTATCCTATAAATTGAATAAATAATATATCAGTGTTACTTAATTATTTTGTGTATTTATGGAATTAATAAAAAATTAAAAGTAAATTAATATGATAAATAAAATTCCTTTATATTTTAAATTAAATGTTAAAACTATGAATAAAAAATTTTAATCGTTATGAAAAAATATAAGATATATTAATGTCAAGATCTTGGAATTTTTTAAAAATGTTACATAAAATTAATAAATAGATCATAATCAAAGATATATGGATCTAAATTCCCATATATTCTTGATTTTTTATATAGATTATCTCCACCAATAGAATAGGATAAATGAATGTTGTAGTGAAACATGAAAGCCTTACACCAATTTTTCATCCCCATTTTACCCATCAATGCATTACCAAGTTTAAAAAAATTTAATATGGTTACTATTAAAAAAAATAAATTAGTGTCATTTACCAAATCTAGACATCGTGATTCAAATATGGAATCCATTTTTCATTATTAAATATATAGGTTTTTTTAGAATTTATTTTAGGAAAAACATAGAAATCATGAAAAAGATTTATTTTGGAAAAATACCTTTCAACTATAAAAATACTTTTATAAGATATTCAACAATAACATTAATTCCATTTCACATAATTTGATTATTCATAATATAATAGATCTAATTTTAAGAAATACATTTTAAAATGAATATATTATTTTATATTATTGAAACCAAATGCATTATTTAAATAGAAAATTGGTATTGTTTCTTCCTTATCAAAAAATAAATCTTATTAGAAAATTCAAATAAATTCACTATAAGATACTTTTCACATGTTGGTTTTAAAAAAATTAGTAAATATTTTATAATAAATTTAATTGAATTGAGAAATTTAAATATAATATATTAATAAAAAACATATAAAAATATTATTTGAAATAAAAATATTTTTGTGGTATAATATTAATATACTAAAAATTGATTTCTTAATTCATAAAAATTAATAATCACATTTTTATCTATTAAAACTATTATATATATTTTTTTAAAAAATATTCATATTCATACTCACAAATTAAATAGATATTGTAAAATTTTGATATTTAAAATTTGATATTTCATGGTTTTTTGAACACAATGTTGTGTGTCACATATTCTATCGAACAAAATGATCCTATTTTAAAATATTAGGGTGTCACATTCACAAATTTTAAAAAATTAAATCTTCACAATTTTTTATTTTTCATGGTAATTTAGGAATTTAAATTTGGAAATTCATTTTTTGAAAACCCACACAGCAAAATGGAGTGAAGAAAAAACCACCTAAAAATATTGTAGGGAAATACAAAGGCCATCCGGATTGACACTAAACTAGGTTTCTAAATATAATTTTTTTTTTCAGAAGTGAAAATTTTGACATATAAGAGCATACTAACACCTACAGACTAATAGAGAGTGATATATAACCTTGTCCATAGTAAGTTGTTGACCGTAAAAACATAAATTTGTGATTGGTAAAAAGGTCATAGATTCGTGAAGATAAATTATTGAAATTGTATTTAAATGTAATTATATAAACATTGAGGGATTCATCCATTATTAATATAGAGCACTTGATAGAAAAGAGATACATAATTTATTTCCATATCACAATCACAATTTCATCCAATGTTTTTTATTAAATCAATTTCCACTACATCTTATACTTCATTAAATAATTATTAAATATGTATTATTCATACCTGAAGTAGTAATAATATGTTTTAATAAATCATAATATCCACTAAAAATGAAAATTCATTCTTCAAATATTGAAATATTTAATGAAACTGAAATGGTTTGCACAAGTTTTCATATATTAGTAATATAAATACATTAAACTATAAAATTTCAACTATAACACCAAAATTTAAATATAATAAATTTCATTATAGTTTATCCTTATGAATCGTTAAATATATGACTAAAAAGGTTGTAAAAATAATATTATTATGATTTGATCTCTTATCCTTCAATGATCAACATAATAATTATTGTGGAATAATTTTTATCACTCGTAAAATCTCATAAAAATTTATATATAATAATAATATATTCAAAAATATTTACTAATAATTTCACAACATAATTTCATAATAAAATAAAATATTGATCCAAAAGATAATTCACACATTATTAATTAAATAATTTTATATAATACCCACAACATATTTCCATTAGATGTTCTGGTTTATCCTTCCAACCATAGATAATCCTAGGTTGATTGATAATATAAAATATAACTTCATTAGTCAATAAATTTTTATGGGACCCATGCTGAGAGAGATAATCAATACATAACATCAAATACAATGTAACTAAGTTTGAAAAATTATATTTTTATATAAGTACATCATAAAAACATAAGTTTTTAAGCAATATATATAGAGTGGATTGTAAGTGTTCACTGTTTATCATGGTTCACATAATAAATTGCGATTGAATATGATTTTTCATTTTTCAAGAATTGTAGTTTTTTGTGGATTTTTATCCATAATATCATTTGGATTAGGTAATTTAGTTACATTATTCCCTAAAAACTTGAATCTATATCCTTGAGGTTTGAATTACTATTTCTTTTTCCCTCTTTACCCATTTATTTCATTGATTTTATCTTCACTTAATGTTGAAATTTTGTTTCTCAACAGCTTGTCCTCCCACACCTAAAAAATATATCTTTTTTTTAGTAAATCACAATAGCTGTCATTCCCACATTTTTGTAATATAGAAATTTGATATTTTTCCCACCAAAAGACAAACAACTCGAGTTTCTATGAAACAATACCATCCTTTTCTTATCACCAGAAGCATGTTAGTTTACTGCTTCCATTTCAACATTGAGTTGACATTGGAATATTTTTTCATTGCATCCAATGTCCCCTAGGTCTAATTAATTTTCATTACTTGGTTTCACACAACTAATAAATTAATAAATTTTTCATTGATTCTAATTATTATACCATACCCATATCATTGAAACCACATAAAATATTCCTCATTGATGCTAATGTTTTCATTATCCTTCAGATTATAATTTGTGAAATCCATATTTATTTTTATAATATGAAGGAATTAAATTCTAAAATATATCCCCTTAAATACATCACATTCTATATATTAAAATCCATCCATTTTCACCTTTTTTAATAATACTCTACTATTAATATTATTTTTATTCTAATTAATAAAAGGGTTTGTCAGTTTTTCATGGTTTGAGTAATAAAGAAAAAAATATAGGTTTTCTATCAGATTGATATATTTATCCAAAATCAGTGGAATATAATACCAACATATATGTGGTGGATGTTGTTTCATAAAATATACAATAACATGTTCTTTGATCCTGTTTTAATTTGGATGTTCAAGATGTCCATTATTAAAACTCATATCTTGAGAGATTTGATTGATCATAGTCAGAAAATATTGCATCCCAACTCATAAAATATTTAGATTATCATGAGTATGATCATTTCATTTTCCATTACATTCATTTTTCATTATTATGTTAGGTTGTATCCATATTCTAAAAACAAAAACTAGAGTTTGAGAACCACTAGTGGCATTGATAAATCATATAATAACGAATAATTATTCATAAAATTTATAAATTTTAACACCATATTTCAAATCCATGATATATTAGTTTTATCACATGTTTTACTTTCTTAACATATATTCAAATAATTTATAATGGTTCGTAATGAAAATGTGAGTGAATACATACATATCTACAGGGAATGTCAAACCAGATGCGCAATAAGGGAATACTCACCAAACACCAAAATTATGGCCTATATATACTAAAACAACTATTATTTGTGTTATTACCAATTATAAATCTATATATAATCCATATCCAATTGAATTATCAAGATTGGGGTTTATTACAAGGAATATCACATAATATCTTCCTTACCTAAACATTAGGATAATATCCTATGATTAGACACATCCTTTGGAATTTCACTATGGTTACATACTCTTAATCTCTAATGATTGAATAAAAATATGATATTATTCCAAATATGGTGACAAAATATTTTCATTAATATATTTTAAATATTAATAGATGAATATATAATATATATTACAAATACAAACATGAGGACAATAATGTTCTAGTTACTTTAGAAAATATATAAACCATCTTCTTTTTTCATGAATGATCTTCAATATCTCTAACTATGATTTTCCCACATATTAGTATTATTAGAAAACTCTTACCTAAAATATTCATCATAACCATGGGAATGAAAAATAAAAAAGGATGATAAAAAATTCTTGGTACGGGTAAAACATGGAGATATAATTTATCACATAAGAATAACAGGATCATAAAGTTAACATAACATTAGAATAAATTTTCAAAACCATTCCATTAATATCATAGAACATATCATGAGTCATGTAATAGAGATTATAAATTCAGAAAACATAAATAACAAATGAAACAAACAACATGATCCATGGTATCATAACCTAGAAAGAGTAATGTAGATTTACATAATCTTATATGAATTATATCATGCGTAAATAGGAATTGGTTCAATAACTAATTTAATGGAATGAAATCAGGAACAAAGATAATGATATGTACCAGAAATTATGTCCACACATAGTCATTTGTATAGGACAATTATATCCACATGAAAACTTATATACATGAAACACATGTCTATCCATAATCTATTGGGCATGGAAACTAGGTCTATGCATAAAATAGATAACATGAAATGAAATTTGGTACTTCATATATTTATATATTGATTTTTACATCATCAAAAAATTCATTATTGGGATATATAATTTCATGCCCACACATCTCATAATCATAATCTATCAATATTCGTTCTCGTAAATAATAAAATTTTCATCATATATCAAAACCCATGGAAATGGTACAAGTTTTATAAAAATTTCAATATCATAATTAGTAACCATATAGAGAATAAATTACTATGCTATCATTAAATTATATTCCCATTATAACATTTATAACATAAACATATGTGATCTTATATGATATTTAATTTAAGAGATCACATGGATTTTTTATGGTGAAAAAATAAATTTTCAAAATAAGATAAATTCCTAAAAAAATTCTAAAATATTATGGTTTTTTAAATAGCCTTCAATAATATGTAATGGAAGCTTTAATGTATTGAGTTTAATAAAGGTAATAAATTTCATCAATTTTGTTATACCAAAAAAATAATCATTTCACATTTTTAGTAAATTGTAAAATTTAACACATTCAAAAAATAAAAATAAAATTCCATTAAAATAATTAGATAAAATGGAAAAAAGTGTAAAAATGAATTTAGAAACACATTAGAGAATCAATTTTTTCAAACATTTTCAAGAAACCATCTAAATGAAGAATAATTTTCCATACTAATGGGGACATAATATCTTTTTGCATTAAAAACATTATCCCTATAATTTTATATACCAATGTGATAAAATTGGTGTCATTACTTAAAAATAGCATGAATAATAAGGGGGAATTAAATTAAATTGGATTTATATTATAAGGGTTATGTAATTTGTTTATGTAAATTCAAATATAAATAATCCTGATAAAAAGGGGATTGAAACATAAATGCATTACTACTATGGTAGCATTCAAATAAAAACATCCACAAAGATAGAAACATATATATATATATATATATAATTTTATTAAAGTCACTATTTAAGGGGACACCTAACTCAAATATCATGTTTATTTCAGTTTAGTTGTCCAGATCCTTATACATTGATCATGTTTCCATAATCTCAATAATTTTAATAATGGTTAAAATGTATTATATATTTATTATATATAAATTTATTTATAATCATCCATTAAAATTAGATATAGACACATAATTTCATGGATCAGGGGGACGATATGTCGTATGTACATATTAAAAATATTATTAATATTTTATGGATAAAAAAAACTATTGTTAAATAATAATTAAATATCATAGAATAATTATTATACCATATCTATGTTATACATTCATTAAATATATCCTTACATCCACTAATAAAATATCGAAACAAATCACCTCATTTCATATAGGTGGTCATGTAGATGAATGCATGTACCGTGTAATAATTTATTTAATGATTGGATGTTAAGTAGGTATATATGATATTATAATTCAAGAAGATTTATTATTTGAATAATATTATATATTGAAATTAAACCCATCATAATAATCATCAATTAAATATGGAGATTAAAATTGATTTTCCTCTCTATGTGGATATGATATGCCCTATGTACACAAGAGCGATAGTTTCACATCAGAATTGATGAAAAACAAGGAGAATAAAGTTAGAAGAATAATTATAATATGAATTAAATATGATTAGTAAAATGATGTTATTATTTTATAAGTAATATTAATGATTTAGAGGTTCTATAAGATTAAATAAATTCAACGAGTCTAGTTAATACAATTACCTCTTATTCGATAGGACTCCCTTATATTCATTAATAAGGACCAATTAAACGGTGTTTTATGAAGACTGGAACAAAAATTTATTTTATAGGTATGTTTTTATAGAATTTAGTTGGGGTTGGTCAACATATATCTCTCAATGTGGTTAACATGTGAGAATATATGGGTTCTATTTTATATGATAGGATAGAGGAAGTCTTGTATTTTATTTAAATATTAAATTATAATAATGAAATGTTTATGAAAAATGGTTCCAAAAATAATGGGATTAAAAGATAAGGATTCCATACCCTAGAAAAACAAAAAATTGGAGTGGTTTATGTGATGATTAAAACATTATCTTTTTGTTTAACCCATTTATATATCTATTTTAACCATTTCAATAGAATCTTCTCTATCAAACATAAAGGGTTATCATTTTCTATATAAGGATACAAATGACACATAAATGAAAAAAGATAGAAATTTAGAATATTTATTATCCTTAATTTCATCTTTTAATATTTTTATTATTTTTATAAAATTTATAAACATATTCTTTTTAATAATATATAATTAATTTTATTTTTGACATGATACACATATTTTTATTTTGAACAAGATCATAAAGTAATGTAATTTGAATAAAAACACTACACACATAGTTAAAAGTTCATAATTTTTTCAAAATTTATAAAACTCAATAATTCATTGATAATGAATTACATTAAATATTTTTTAAATTGTAAATTTTATTTTCCTCTAAATTTCATTAATTTTGGATCGGTGTTGTGTAAGAATTTTCGGTAATTATTCAATATCTATAAATTAAAAACAAATTACTATGGTAAGGAAAATTAATTTATCTTTAAAATAAAAATTTATAACTGAACCTAACATCGTTTTATACATTTCATAATATATTATCGATATATTTTCAATACTGTGACATTTTGAACTCTATCTTCTTCTAAAATTAATATAATGGTCATAATCAATGCAATATGTCACAATATTGAAATATACATAAGAATTTGTCTAAAATGGTCACACTCAATCAATAAAATAAGATAACTGAATGTGTCTATGAATCATTAAATCCGTATCCAATATATATAATTTTATTTTATAAGATTTCACCATTCTATGATGATAAAAATATACTATGGTTATTACTCATTTTAAACAAAAACTAAAGGTAACTATTTAAAAATATAAAAATAATAAATCCAAATATTTATTACAATATTCAAGATTCAATTTATAGAAGTTTAATAAATTATTTTATGACAAAAAATTTAAAATAAAATGAAAAACTCTTTTCCAATAAAAAAATATGTATTTTTTACTATTCATTGAAAAAATAATTACTTTTTGATCATTCATAAAAATTATATCTAGGATAATATATTCATTTTTATTTCAAAATATTATTATATTCTATTTTGCCAACGAGCTTGTACCCTAGTGGTACAAGCTCCTGCTTGGCATCCAAATGACCCGGGATCAAATCCGGGCAGGGGTGAATTTCCTGGTTACTGTAGCAGTGCACTGTAGCAGGGCACTGTAGCAGTCATGAAACTGTAGCAGCGGCGACACTGTAGCGGTGGAGGGACTGTAGCGGGTGCTGTTGGGGTGGCGATTACTGTAGTAGGGACTGTAGCAGCGTGGGTACTGTAGTAGTTCTGTTCACCGAGGGGTCCTTTGGGACAAAAAATGGGATTTCAAGCCTTGTATTCAGGCCACTTGGACTTGGGCCTTCGGGCTATGTAATGGGTCACCCTCTATCCAATCTAAAGAGGTCTTTGCTTTAAATAATAAATTGAGGCATCGACCCCAACCTTTAAAAAAAATTATTATATTTTATTTAATAAATTTTCTGAATGATCCCAAAATTAAATCTAATATTTTGTCAAAAAATGATGAAAAATCACGTTTGAAGTAAGATAATTTTATGATGAAAAAATAAATTGAAAAAAAATAATTCTTTTTTCCCATGTGTCAATATAAATTTTTCATAGATTTGAACATTATATATATTTTGTAATGTTTCTATTTTTTTCATACCCATCAATTATATGATAAAGTTATGATGGTTATATATAAATAATAGTATTTCATGATTTTTTTAAGATGGGTGATTCATGTCATGTAGGAAATTGAAAGTAATATTCTTATTTAAAAATCAAAGGGTGTTATGGTAATTTCCCCAAAAGTGTTGGCTTATAATTGAATCAATCATATCTCTGATCAATGACTAGTGGGATCAAATAATTACTCTTTTATAGGCACTCTACCTGGTTATTCATTCAAAAAATTAAATAGTATTAGTGAACCAATATCAAGTATTTTTTCTACCATTAACTTTGTCTCCTAACAATAATAACTATTTAAACCAATTACGTTGTCCCCTGGATAACCATTTACATTTAAGGAATAATAACCCAAATATTTCACTAATAAGGTTAATAGGTGTCAATTTGATGATATCCCAAGACATCCAAGTTGATTATGGAATGTTCTCCAATAAATACACATTATTCCTTTGAATAGGGATGTATTTGATGTATGTAATCCTCAATATATTTCTATTTTATTGTTATTATGAAAAACAGATCATTGGAGAATAGAATTAATGGTCTTGATAACTATTATGGTAAATTAATTGTACATAATTAGGTGAAGGTTGTGCCCAAAATTATAGAGGCCCTTGATGTATCGATATTTCTCATGAGACATAACCAGTTTTGTTTTGGAATATATCACTTCCTAGAATAAGAAAAATCTGTTGACATAATTATATCACAGTATGTACTTTTTGAACTTATTAATCTCATTAATATGAGATCCAAGATTAATATTGTAGATGTTTTCATTTATTTTCAGGTATATAAGATTCCCTCAGTTTTAGTTGATTTTTGATTAATGATGTCGATTTATTCATTAAATATCACATATTCCAAGATTATGTTTTTTATTCATCTACTGCAAGATAATTATTACTGATCATCTGATATCCCTAATAATTTATTTCTTTTAACTATAAATTCTAGAGGATAATGATGTGTAATTTTTAGTGATATTAAGGAGATAATTTAAAATGATCTCTCTGTATATTCATGTTGTATATTATATCATCAACTATAGTTTAGTTATGTGTTAGGTATTAAATTTCAACTAAAATGATTTATCCATCAATTAATTTTTTCATCTTCAATAATAATGTAACATAAATACTGGCTATATGGTTTTCAGTTTAGGGGTATTATTTTGGTATTAAATGATGTTTCTTAGGAACCTTAAGGACTTGATTAAGGGTAACCACATTAGATTGAATATGATAAATGAAAACCCATAATTATTTCTAGGTATCACTATTGAAAATTTGATTGTAATTTTATTTGAAAATTCAATATCACGAGTTAATTGTTTAGAGTGGAATTGTAGAGAGATTGTACCTAATGAGATAAATGTTAACAATATACATTTTTTTAGTCTCTGTAGGGTTATTCCCCTTTAACAAGTTATTTAATATTCAATTTATGATGAAATGTTCATTACCATCGATGGAAATTTGTCCTAGGTTGTGGAAAATAATCTGTTATGCATAAAGAGACATGCTAAGAGACAACATTGGGAAACTATGTTGGACTTTTTAATGAGAAAAAATACTAGGATTCCATGGAACTACTAATCAATTTGAACCAATAATATTGATCAATTCATTAAAGAATATACTTCTCACATTAAGATGTAATAAAATAAAAAAATATTGAATGGAAGTCTTTTATGTGAATAGATATATAGATAAATAGTGTTCTAAAATTCAATTCACTAAATAGGTAAACAAGATATTGTGAATGGAATAATGAAATTTTATGGTGGTATTCAATGAAAGACACATCACCCATGAAAAATAGTATATATTGATAGGAAATTGATAAATATTATAAAATTGATGGGGTAAATATGGTTGAATATAAATATAACATTACAAGGTTATCTATGAAAACTATAGTCTATACACATTGACAATAAAAAATATTGATCATTTAATTAAATATTTAAAGAAAATTATGTTAATGGGGGTGGTCTTTCACTCATTATATTTATACCTAGATATAGTCAAAAGGAAAATTAAAAAAATTTGTTATATGAGGCATGTGTATTCAATGGGAATTGGGATAAGAAGATAGTAGTTTAGAATATTGAGATGAAAAATTTAGAGAATACAAAAAATTGTAAGGAAGTATTTCCCAAATGCATTAGAAATAGGAATAAATCTATGGTTTTTGGTAAAGGGAAACCAAATTTGAAATAAGTGAATATAAAAATTCCATAAATATCACCAATTATTGGGAATAAATGAAATATTTTATGTTAAATAAATTAGTTTTTATGGATGGAAAATTATGGTTACCAATGTCCAAAAAAATAATGTAAATTTACCAATATATAATTCTATTAGAACAAGGAAATGATTTGTAATTACCATATATGTGGTGTATATTTGGATTAGGAAAAGATATTGGGGTCTCTTTTTTTATAAGGGATAAATTATCATCCAGATCATTTTCAGATCATCCTACTATAGTTATCCTTATTTTATTTCTAGGTATTGTGGAAGATTAATTGTGATATATGGATGAGGATGATATCCTAATAATATAGGATGCACCTATGGTAAAAAATCTTGGATTATTTTTCATAATATTTTTTTGGACATCCACCAAATGTTAAAGTGGAGTTCTCTATTTAATATACTCTAGATGTAATACCTTTCAATAAAACACCATATAGAATGGAAATAGTGGATTTTTTTTGATGAAGATACAATTATTGGAGTTTAGTGATAGTTTATTTATATTACCATGTGTTTCATAGTATAGTGATTCTGTTTTATTCATGAAAGATAAGTCTTTCTATTATCTTTTCATCAATTATATTGAAATAAATGACCTTATAATAAAGAAAAATTATAATTAACCCAACATTGATGATTTTTTTGATAAAATCTACAGAGCCCAATGTTTTTAATATATTGATCTTCATTTTGGTAGATATGATATATGTGAAAAGAAGGAAAATATAATTGAAAAAAATAATGATATTTTGACATTTTAGTTTTTGAAAAATCATTTTTATTGAAAATCTCACCTCCTAAAATTATGGATATAGTTAATAGGGTATTAAATTACACTTTTGATAAAAGTGGGGTCGTATTCATTAACACTATCCTAATATATTCTAAAACCTATAAAGAGAAAGAGAATAATTTTATAAAATTTGTAAAGTAACAAAATAATGAATTATTATTAATGTGTAGTAAGTATGAACTTGGGGTCAATGTTTTTTATTTTCATTCATGTATTCTCTCCATGGATTACACATTTATTAACCCTTCAATGATTAATGTAGTCAAATAGTGTCCTATATTGACTAAAATAATTGAGAGATAAATTTATTTAGAATTATAAGGTTACAATCCATGGTTAGTTGAAATTTTTTCCCAAATATTGAACGCAATAAAAAAGGTAACACCTATATAAGATAAATTGTTCTGGTCAATGTAATGTGATGAATTTTATGAAGATTATAAGTGAATATTAATTAATTCACTGGTACTAAATCATCCATTAGGTATTGAAGGATTTAAAATTTAAAGTAATTTATTGATGAATGAATGTGGATATTTCATTATGACGAATGATAAGGTGATTAATTATGAAAGAAGGTAATTTAAAATCCATGAATAGAACTATATAACTCTTGAAATTGACCTGAGAACTATTATATATTCAGTTAAAATATTGAGACACTACCATTATGGATAATGATTTGATATATATATATATATATGGAGTATAAGATATTAAATTATATATCCTATCAATGGGATCTCAAAATGAAGAAAAATAAACAATTAAAACTATAATAAGTGTATGTTCGTTCGATACTCTACCAACTTGGTAAGGAAAATAAATTGGCTAAAACATTGAGTAGGATGTTTCATGGTGCTATAACCATGATGCAGATTAAAAAGGATCCTATCTGAGAAGATATAGTAAAGAAAGACAAGGTGATTCCAAGGAATGGGTATCCATCATTACGTTTGGGGAAATAAAAAAAACCATACTTACTAAAAATTTATGGAGGTCCACATAGGATGAAGAGAACATAAGAAGGGAGTAATAATGAAGATAATGATGGAAAATTGGTATATATTATCTATATAGATAGTGTGCTAATATTTTGGAAGAGGATATATGATATATCCATACTATAATTGAATAACAGGGTACTAAATGATGATCATATGTCAAATTTATCAATACACCTTAGTTTCACAATGATGTATAGGGGTTTAAAATAAAATCTCTCGTTAGATTGAATGAATCATTAAATTTAACACTATGTGAAAAAAATATTTTTTTACAATAAATAAATGTGAAATACATCATACTAGGGTAGTCATGAAACCACTACCTATAACAATATTATATTAGGATAGTGTCAAAATGTGATTTGGTGATAGATATCCAAAGAATCCAAGGAAGAGCAATGGTATATGGGTAATCATTGATTGTATTATAGGTATACAAATTTAATAGAACTAAAATAAGATTTTATACATGAGTAACTTACATGGTTCTATAAAATGATATCTTAATTCTTTATGTGGAACAACTATTAATTTTATTTGATCATGTCCCTTGATTTACATTGCTCCTTTTGAATATTCATTAAAATGGTATTAGTTTTGAGATATATTTATGAACTTCCTATATTAAAAAGTATGATGTATATTAGGAATGAACTATTAAGACATTTGAAGACATAATAATATCATGATCTCTTGCTTTCTAAGTTATGTGGGACTATAGTTAATATTTAGTGTAATTTTAATACAAAATTTTATTCAACCATTATATCTATATGGAAAAATATAAATTTTTTATGGAATTTGGAATCATACTAAAAAATGTTGGGAAAAATTTTGAGAATGAATTTTAGTTAACATAGATCTTTTAAACAACATGACTGTTAATGTATAGACTATTTCATATCACATTAAAGCTGACCAATGTGGAAAAAAATTATATGATTACAATCAAGGTAAAAGATTGAAATTTTATTTTGGGGATCATTTATTCTGAAGGGTTTCACCTTGGAATGGAGTTGTATGATTTGGTAAAAATGGGATGTTAATCCCTAGGAACATGGTACATTTTGAAATATTAGAACAAATTGGAGTTCTAAAAAACCGAATGGATATGTCACCGAACATTTGTACACTATATGATATCATCCATGTTTAATTACTAAGGAAATTGCTTCTAGATCCAATGTATGTGATAATAACTATGGGAATGAAGTTTAATCCTATATTTATATATATATATAAGCTTCTTAAGAAGCATTACTCAAGAGAGAAATTGTCTAATAATTGACTAACTTGATTGGTGAATTCCCTATGATGAAATCACAAAATTTGATGTGGTAACCTAGGATCATGAAAAATCACTTAGGAATATAATTGATAAATATATGATATTTATACCAAAATTTAATGAATGAAATTATTTCATTTTATGATAATGTGACACCTGGGAAAATATTGTTATAATTAAACACTCACTCTATTTTATATTTTTATTCAAAATGAATGTACATCAGATCTAATAGAGGTATAAAGTGATGGAAACCTGAGGCATCACCTCATAAAATGTGAAAATTTGAAGTTATTTTATTATAAAATTAATAAAATTTATAAATTGATATTGACCAAAATAAGAAAATTTTTTAACTCTGAAGATCAATATTATCTTTTTATAAATATTTTATATTTTTCTCATAAAGGGTGATTTTCAAGAATAATAATATATTTTTTAAAAAATTTATATTTTTTATAACATTATTGTTAAATATGAAATATCAAAAAACTTATAAAAAAATTTATGTAATCATAAATAAATTTTAATAATAACAAAATTAATTTTAATATATTTTTTAAACTCTTAAAACCAATGGAAATATTTTTTGAAAAAATTAAAATGTTTTATTAATATAAAGAAAATTCTATGGTTATTTTCTCTAAATTGATTTGTTTCAAGGGAGAATAATTTTTGTATTCCTTATAGTTCTTAATTCTATTATTTTTATGTAACCATTCAAATTATGTCATTAGATTATGTATCATTTATTATTTTATCATAAATAATAATTTTATACTTTAAAAAGTAATTTCACTTAAAACCATAGTATATGATTTAGTGTTTACATTTTTAAATTCAGTTTTACATATGCATTGAAATTTTGTTTGATAATTTATTTTTATTTAGAAATGTGATTGTTATAATTAATAAATTATATATATATTAAAAAAATTATTAGAATTATGATGAAGATTAAATATTTGTTACCTAGTCAAAATTAAAAATGGTAGATGCTCATTTTCTACGGGGGAAAGGAGAAGAAATGTTAATCACATGTTTCCATAATTATGTATTGCTCTTGGATCAACCAAAAATCACCTTATTTCTTCATATTCTTTTTTAAATCCCTTTACCCTTTAATAATAAATGTAAATTATTGAGTTTAAATTGTTATTTCTAAATCTACACTTCTTTTTACAATAAAAATGGTAACATCATAACCACTCAATGAATGATATATCATTTAATTTT
Source organism: Viscum album (assembly GCA_963277665.1). Classification (NCBI taxonomy): domain Eukaryota; kingdom Viridiplantae; phylum Streptophyta; class Magnoliopsida; order Santalales; family Viscaceae; genus Viscum; species Viscum album. The sequence continues at coordinate 685,031,289 of OY728129.1, read as the reverse complement.
CTTCATTAAAAATGTCTATTTATTCTCTTTATAACGCAAAAAATTATCATAATCCCTTTGTAACTCATAGTTATGCAATTCTCTTAAACTTCAAGGAGACTTCCAAGGAAAATTGATCACCATAACATGAGTATAATCATGTTATTTTTTTTCTTCTTAATTAACTTCATTTAAAATTATTCTAGTAAATATTTATAATAATGTTATTAAATTTTAGATATATTATTTTTAGTATATTAATGGTATTTTAAATATTTTTTTCATAAATCCTATCTATTATGATAAATAAATATCTTTGTGTTTTATTCTTACTAACTCTTCCTTAACATAACACATTTTTTTCTTCAATATATTAGAATATTGGTTTTAAGTATGGTATTAAAGGAGAAATATGAATAATGTGATAATTGTAATGTTTTTTATAAGGAAATATAGATCTTATAAATTATGTTACCAAAAAAACATCATATTTAATTTAATCGTTTAAAATTAGTGTTTTATGAATAAAATACATTAATCAAATTGTGTAATATTTTAAAATCAACTGATTCTTATTTTACAACTATAAAATTATAATATAAAACACTTATAAACAAAAAATATTATTAAGGCTATGTTGGATGGAAGATGAATGAAATGTGTGATAAAATAATTTACCTTTCATTTTGAAATAGATATCAATGAATAAAAAATCACCTCACCTTGTAAATGTAGGTGATCAGAAAAAAAGAGTAATCAGGTGATCAGATCAACAATGCTTAAGAAAGGCCATCACATTGTAATGAAGTATTCTAGAAAAGAAGGTCTAATAGAATGACCCTGGGTCAAGAAAAAATATTTTGATAATAGTAAGGATGGAAATGTAATTGTCAATGGATGCGATAAAAATATGATTATAAATTATAATTATTTATTTCAGAAATATCATAAGTAATCAGGAAAAAATTTGATGGAATATTTAGGTAGTAAATGGGGAGATGGTGCTACAAGTTGTTTTGAGAGTTGATTGGAAATAAAGAATCCAATGGATGAATGGAAAGTTACAATACATCTATATGAAATTGATATTATTGTATACTAATCCAAATGATAATAAAAGTAATGAAAAATTCTTGATACAAGAAGAAGTTTCTAGGAGAATGATGTTGCTAATGTCAAATATTTTTTATCTCTGTTTATCAATGTGAGATCACTAGACATATATTAGTTTGATGGCTAAGAATGTTGTTCAGACTGTGACAAGATGATTATATTGGTTTTCAGTCATACTAAGAATCTAAATGATTAAATTAGTTGGGGAATGCAGTTGATGTGTATAATAATCATAAAATAATGTATGTTTCTATAGTTCATGTTGTTTCTAATTTCGCACCATCGAACACGGTGTGCCACCAATAATTAGTTTCATATTAACAATAATAATCAAATGTTTTGATCATTGAATAATGGAGTTAGAGGAAGAATTTTTTTATGAAAGATATTATTTTATGGAAAATTGTTGGGACTAGTGAAAAGAAAAAAGGGGAAATTTATAGGGACTGATGGTAAATGGGATCAATGAAAAATTAGTAATGTAATCATCTATTCCACCAGAAGGATTAGTTTTTTAATAATTTGTGTCAAGTGGAAAATAAGTCAATTTTCCTTTTCAAGTGTTTATTTAGAAATACAAACTATTATATTAATTGAATTCATATAATACTATTAGTCTATAGCTAACAACAATTTTCCCAGTAAAGAATATACTAATATTTCATATGTGGACCAACATTGATAACACAATTGGAAACTAGATTATCAATTTGAGAAAATGAAAAAAGAAAAACTGTTCCCAAAGACACAAAATGTTTTCCATGAGAGATCATAAAAGTTTGTTGGAGGAGTTTTATGATATGCTCTTATTTGGATAAGTTTTTAAGCTGACACTGATGTACTTATGAGAATTGTTGAAATAATCTGCAGCTGTTACTGTTTTAATAGTAATGGAAAATCAACATAGGTATAATCATTTTGAAAAAACTATTATAGAAGACATATTTTTTTTCAGTTGGTATGGATAATCTTAATGATTGGTTTTTTCTATTATTTCCATAACTATAATGAGATGACATAAATTATACATATGTTTCAATTAGTGTGAATAAACGTAATAAAATAATTATTTCTGAATAAAATACTTCATTACAATTCGGAAATAAAAATGAAAATTTAAGTTGGACATTATAATTGTTAGAATTTATAAAGATAACTAATTATTTATTAATGTTTTAGAAGGTTTGTGATGAAACTAAATGAGTAGAGAACTAATATAGAATTAAAATCTTAATATAAAATTCAAGTAGAATTTATGTTCATGAATTTGATTAGGTGGGAAAACAATTTATGATTACATTATAAACAACATTTTTTGCATCAATAAAATGAGAAGTACTTTGTACATTCTTACACCGTAGTACTTTTTATGGTTGAGAAGAGAGAAGGTGGATTGCTGATAGATTATAGATAGAATAATTTGTCAAATTGGAAATTCCTGAAGAATTTTTTCTAAAAAAATAATATGTAGAAGGTCATATAATTAAAATTATCATATTGTACTATATCATCTAATATGAAGATTTATATAATGAGAAATATGTAGTTTAGAAAATTTGCATTTGTATTTTGATAGATTTATATTTCTAGACCGATCAATATAATTGGGGAATTATTTTAGTAAATCAGACTTGGTATTAGACTGAGTATCATTATAATGTATTGGGAAGGTATTTCCTATAGCCTGCTATGAATGTTAATATTTTTTTAAGATCATGATTTTCATATTTAATAAGGTATAACATTAATTTTTTTGATGAATATGGAGTAATTTTCATTACATGTTACAAAAAATGTACTTATTATTTTGTGCTACTTGAATTCTGAACACTTTTGTATGGAACATAGTGCTACACCATTGTACGGAAATATAATACCAATTGTATACACCAAAAATGATTGTTTTCTAATAGATTATGATGTGTTATATTATTTCTATACAATACCGAATATATTACTACTCTTGTTTGAGTAGTCAACCATATAAATTGTCGTGTTCTTGTCGATGTGTGATTGTTTTTTCAAATCCTTTATAACTCTTGGCAGGAGGATACTGTTGTTTCAAAATAAATGAAACATAAAAAAATGATACCACTGATTCAACACCTCCCATATATAATGATACATTATTATTTTATGTGAAATATCTCTTGGTATCACATTATATATTCCCTTCACATATTATTTAATGATTATTTAAAGAAGAATTTATGATGGATAATCTAAATTATCTGAATTGTAAAGGGATTATGGTCTTCGAGGGTATGAACAACCATATATTGTTGGATAGAAACTTTCCATATCTCATTTAAAGATTGGTATGATGTTCATGAATCTACAACAAATGTATATCATATTATTAATGATAATGTTCCTCTTACATTTGTAGAAATTAACAACACATAGAATGATGGAAGAGCTATGAATTATTTACTCTCAAAACTTTTTAAATGTGGGTTTCTAAGAGTAATGATGGTTGCCACTACCAAAAGTATCTAGGATAATTTGAAGAACATTTATGAAGTTTATTTGAAATTTAAGAAATTAATGTTAAGAAAATCGAGGATATAGTATGAATATATTAAAATTGGAGAGTATGAATCTATTGGTGACTTTTTACCACGGTTGATGACATATTTAGAACTATTAGATGTATTTCTAAAATTTTGGATGATTTTACTATTGTTGAAATTATCGTGATAATATTCACAACATGTTTGATTCCAATGTTTCTTTATTTGAATATAGATATGTAGAAAAATTATCTCTAGATTATGTTCATAACACTCTGAATACTAATTATATGATAAGTAAAAATTTTATGAAGATAAAATAAAAATTGGATCATTGAATGCATTTCTAGGATCCCAAAAAAGAAAAACATTTGAAGATTCACAAGGAAGAATAAGTTGATTATTCATATTCCAAGAATAGGTAATGAAAATATAATAATGAATATTTAATCTTTGTTTTCAAAAAATATATGAAAAGATGTACAAGATAGTATAAAGGTGAACCTCCCTATAAATGTTTTAAATGTGGTGCAGTTTTTCACCATGCATATAATTAAACTCAATGAATTAATAAAGATTATAGGGATGATGATGGAATATGTATTAGGTCATTAGGGAAGAAATAGAGTGATAATACAAAATCTAACTCAAAAGGGAATGATAAATAATTCTATAAATATAAATGAAGATGATTATTTTCAATAGAAGATGAAGAATAATATAATGAATCTTAATCTGAAAATTATATTAAAGAGACTAATTTTATTAGAATAGTGAACAATAAATATGTTGGTAGTAGTAGTTCTAAAGAAGAAGAAACTCAATTAGAATGTCTTCTGAAATAAGAATTGAAATAATATCTAAGGAAGATACGGAGTATTGAACAATAAATCAATATATATCAACATAAAAATTCCTCAATAAAAAATCGTGAAAATTTTCTTAATGAGAAAATTAATTTTCGTGAAGAGATTGGGGATTTGATGAAATTTGTTGAAAAACAATTCATAATGAACATATTTTAGTTAAACAATAATGAAATGAAGAAGAGTTGAAACTCGTCAAAAAAATAAGTAAAGCATAGAAAAGGGTTATGAGTTTAGAACACTATTTTTGATGTTGGTAAAATCTCGGGAAAGGGTAAACCTAAGGAGGATAAAATGTGACCATTAATGTTTTAAAACAATACTAAAATTTCTTCTGAAATGAAGAATTTTTGTAATGTTATGTATGTTCCCAAAACCAAAAAAGTGGAGATGTTAGAAGATTATTAATGTTATGACTTTGAAACAGTTAGTATTACTTATTTTTAATATATGGAAGAAAATTAAAAATGAGAAGAAATATATGATTTATATTGATTATAAAATGGTTGGTGGTAAGCAATGTTATCATAATGAATATATGATGGTTGATGAGAAACATGCACACAACTCCAAATATAATAGACATTTCAGAAGAAAATTTAATTTATTTGGATATCGCAAGTATTACGGTGGAGTTTTATTCACGTAAAATATGTGTATGTTTAATAAACATTATTAGAAATATTATACAAATTTCAAATGGAAAAGTTTGAGGGGGGGGGGGGGGGTAAATCATCTAAAAGGAATACTTTTGATAAGGATGTTCTTATTAATTATTAGAATCTTGGTGTAAAAGTTTAAAATAGGTTCCAACCTCATGAAACTTGTTTTGAATGATGTGAACAACCTATAAATGTCACAGAATGATGTCTAATTTTATTATCAGTTGAAGAAATGGTTTCTAACAATTCCTTGAATCCAGATGTAATGAAAGATAATAGGAATGAAAAATCACTTCTTGTATAAAACTCTATGAAATCTATAAAAGGATAATTATATTGGATCATAGATAGTGGTGTTTCATCCCATATGATAGGATACATGATTTTTTAAAGAATGTGGAATATTTAAAATAAATAAGATTGACATTTTGAAATGATGAATAATTTAGAATCAAATTTGTCAGATCTACTATTATTGGGAACAAAATGTTTTTTTAAATTTCAATCATGGGTAAAATGAAATACATCATTGGTTACAAATCTCAAAAATTAAGAATCACATTATTATATGTCAAGGAAATTATTATATGTATCTTCATAATATTTTCACTATGGAATATTTAAAACCATTTTCCACATTGATTTTAGAGAGAACCAAATTTAATAATGTTATAGATGGAATGTATGATGTTCCTATACAGTTTTTAATGTTGATTATATGTTTCTTATATTGGACTACCTCAAGACATGGAATTATTTATGTTGTTAACATATGTGACAGATTTTACATTTCTCTAAGTAGATCACGGTTATATCTAGGATAAATAAATATCATACATATCAAAGGACCCCAAAAAATTAAAAAATATTTAACAATGCTTCGAAAATATTCAATTATCATTTAGAATTCAGATTCTAATTGGGTGGAAAATATTGATGATATGCGATCAACAAAAGGTGGAGTTTTCTTTCTGGGGAAAAGTTTCCTTAGATAAACATTTTGAAAAAAATCAGTAACTCTTTTCTCATCTGATGCTGAGTATATTGCAACAACTCAAACTAGTACTCACATATCTAGATGAATACACATTTAGAACACATATATGGTCAACTGGTATTTCCCTTGCTCTTGATTTATGACAATCAAAGTCCAATGTTATTTACAAGAAAGGTATTAAATCATTATAGATCAATAAATATTGGCATCAAATATCACACAATGATATATCATGTGGAGAATAATGAACTGATGAAGAAAATTGTTCCTACATCAGAACAAGGTGCAATAATTTTTAAAAAACCTTTAACGAAGGATGTTTAATAAAAAATGTGGCTCAACATGGGAATCCATCCCATTGACCATCTAGATTGAGGTATGTGACCTTATCCACTATCTCTTCTAATCTTTCTGTAGTTTTGTCAATGGGTAGAATTGTTTGATAAATATATCCATTAATATGTGATAATCATTTTAAGGAATCATTTAATTTGGGGGAGGTATGGGTAAGCTTCGATTTTAGTATGAATGTATGTAAACTATTATAATAGTATTTTGAGTACTTGTAGGAATTTTTTGTTACAACAATGTTAATGAAGTGAGAAATGATTCGAAGAAAATAATATACCTTTCAATGGTCACCAATTTCCGACAATATAGTTTTCCTATCAATAGTTATTGTCCCCTAAAATTAGTTATCTAACATAGGAATAGAATTGTTGATAAGTAATCAATTTCTTGTGGATACAATTTTATTTTATTTGTGCACCGTGGGTGATGATAAAATAAAAAGGAGAAATTTTCAAGACCATGTGGGATAGAAGATGTGTTTGTAAGCTTGAATAAGTATATAAGGATTGAATTATATTTTTTTTGTCGATGAGATTGTCAAATAAGAAGAAATAAACTAAATTCATAAATTTTAGTGATCCGACTAACAATATTAATTAATATTTCAGACCCATAAGACACAAGAAAATAAATAAAATTTTGATGATCTGTTCTTTAAAAATGGTCCATCAGACTCACCTTAGGTTCGGACAGAATGTTCAAATTATAATGAGGATGGAAATTGGATCATTAATGGATCTAAAAAAAATATGATTAATATTTTTTAGTTTAAAATTCAAAAATATAATAATTTATCTAGAAAATGTTTTATTAAAGAATTATGGATGAATGAGAAAGTGTTTCTATAGCCAATCATATTGAAATATGATTGGAAAGAATGAATTCGTAGGAAAAATGGGAACGCATAACACTTTTAAATGGAAGTAAGATGATGATATGTCGATCGTATATGTAATCAAAGCCATGAGGAAGTCAAGATAAAATATGATTTTTATAAAATTAGGATGTTTCTAAAGTCAAAGCATTCAATTATCATTTCACTGGTCTGAGGTCATCATACGAAGACGTTTTTATGACCTAGAAGGTTTTTGAGAATGTGAGAAGATGAATATTTTGGTATTTACTATGACCCATAAACTACAATATATATATATATATATTTAGAGAAATAATTAGATGTTAATAATAATCAAAAAAGGGAATATGTATCTATATTTGAATATTCTTTTGACGCTAGTCCATCATAAGTATTTTTCCACCAATTGTAAGTGTAATAGTAAAATTGATCATCATATGATGTGATCATTGGAAATGGGAATTGGAGGATGAAAATGATGTTGCATAAGAATTTTTTATTTTAGAATTATTCGGACCAATTTAATGTCAATAAAGTGGAAGTCTTAGGGACAAACGAAAAATGGGATCAGAGAACAATCTCCAGTTTAGTGAAAAATTCCAATAGGATTGATATATTTTTGTATTAATGGTGTCAAGTGGAAAGAAAATTATATTTCCTTTTAATGTGTTTCATGAGAAATAATTATTATGAAAATGTTTCAATTTGGATATGACTATACGAATAGAACTGACCCTGTTTTTCAAAGTAATGAATAAAAGTATTATTCAAATGAGGACTTTCATTGATAACTTCACCGAACACATGATCATCAGTCTACAAAATAGATAAAAAATTAATTATTTTAGGAAAACATAAATGTTTTATGAAGGGAGATATTCAAATCTATTTTGAATAGGATTGGTATAAATACTCATTTGAAAATATTTTGAAGCTGAAACTGATGTACATCCATGAATAATTGAAATATATAGTCATTTTTAAAATGATTATAGAAAAATTAAATCAATAAAATTACATATAATACAAAAGATGTTTGTGGATCAAGATTTTAATATTCATTTTATCTGTTGCTATAGGAATATGAAATGTGCATTTTTTTATTTTGTTGGTTCCATGAAACGTAATGAGAAGTCATCAATTTTTTATATTTTTAGTTAGTGAGAAGAAATGTATTGAATAATTTTTTTTGAACATATTTCATAATCATAACGAGTCAATAATAATGATAATTAGAATGATTCTAAAAAATATTAAGAAATTATGATGTGAGATAATGTTGTAATAATATTAATGAATGTTCAAGAGGAAATGATAAAAGCTTATAAGTGCAGAAGTGGCCAGAAAAGGTCATAGATGCATAAAAAATTCATGGGTAATTAAAGTTTCAGTTATTTCATTAAACGGGAAAATGTTTTTAGATTCCCTCTTAAATGTTTATAGAGAGAATGAGTTCTCAGACTGAGCATTCCAAAGGATTTTTCTCACCCATAAAAAGAAAAATAAAATCTTATTCATTTAATTATCATATCTACATGGATTTTCATACTATGAAATCAAATTGTGATTTCTAGACTGAGTAAAAAGCATTTCAAAATTGACTCAATGTTATTCTGACAGAGTTATATTTTTATACCGAGTAATCATATTGGGGAATCAGATTGGTGAATAGAAATAGGTATTGGAATGAGTACTATTAAAATTTATTGGGAAGTTCTAACCTACTTATGGGAATAAAAGTGAATATTTTTTTTGAAGGTATTATTTTTGAAAGTTGATTAGGCATCACAATATCGTGTTTTGATGAAACTAGTCAATGTTTGATAATATGTTAGAAAAATTGTATTACATAATTTTTTGATACTTAAAGTACATGCACTGTTTTATTAAACATAGTGTTACACAAGAGTATGGTAATATCATAATTTTCGTATCCATAAAAAGGATTTTTTTTCTAATATATTTGGGGTATTGGATGGTTTAAAAGCCATAAAAACGATGTGGCTTCTATTATTGAGTAGTGATCCTTGTGAATCCTTATTTTTCATGTGGATGTGTGATTGTTTTATTTTTAGCATACTGATAAGACCTTAATAGTTGGAGAAACATGTTTCAAATGAGTAGAAACAAAGTAGAAAAAGATATAAATGATTTACCCCCACACCTATCATTGATACATTGATCATGACTATGAAATCTAATATATATTCGTTTTGATTATGTTATACTAATATTATAATAAAACCACATAATAATCATTAATTAAATTAGGGTATGTTCATGTTTTGGTCAGTTTAACCACACACATGAATAATAATATATATTTACATGTTGGATCACTATGAAAACTTATTTATTGGTTTTATATGATATAATTTTGTAAAAAACTATTTTCATTTGTTCTAGAAATATTATGTCAACATATAATTCATAAATTAAGGAAGCAACCTCTATTCATCAATTATCACCAAACCATGCTTATTATCGACTCCATCATCCTGTATAATGTCTAAAACACTCATTAAGGGAATTTTAATCAAAATAAATTGTAATAAATCACCCATTATAGTGACATTAATGAAAAATTAATAATGAAATATTTATTAACATTAATTATGAAAATCACTATTATGAAACTAGTACGAACGTGGAAAACTATAAACACTGATATGAAAAATAGAATGAAATCATATAGATAATTACTATTTATGATGTATAAGAATGAAAATGTAAATTAATAGGTCTATGAATTATATGACCAATATTTATATTCTTATAATATAGGTGTTTATGTTATGTTAATGGATTTCAGGATAAGATGTAACCGTTTTCATCTTAAATTCCTCTCTTTGATACATATTATGTATTATCCAATTAGTTTACATTAAATGATGTTTATAATAGATATTTTAGATTTTATATCATGAAATTAATTCAATAAATTTATTTGAATACCATTTTTAATCCCTCCCTTTCAATAGGTTCTTATTATATTTCTACTTAAGCCCCTTGTGGGATTTTTTCCATCTAAATATTCATAATTTTGGAATCATGTTATATTCACTAACTATTTTCTTCAGTGTTGTGATTAAATTTTCAAGGAAGTACTTTTCTATGATATATATGAAACATTGAAGATGGAATTTTGATGTAGCTTTATTATAGATGAAAATAGGTGTTATAACCCTAAAAGGTTTTTTGAGTATTCATTTAATCATTAAACCGATAAATGATTAGTGGGACTAGGAATGCACACCTAGAGAAACACACATGGAAGATATGATTGGGAATAATCATACACTCTTAATTAAGGATGTTGAAGGGTTTTTAAAACTGTTTTCTTGGGATCCAACTAATGAAAAATATTATTCACAGTTTATAACCTCTTGGATTAATCATGTAATTTGATGATACCCACTCCCTTATATTTAATTAACAAGGGAACTACAGATTTATTTGATATCATCCCATGAACTCCTAGTTGATTAGGGGTTGTTCGCTTAGAAATCAAAATTATTACATTTCATGGGGATGGATTTGATGTTTGTATTTCTCAATATATGAATATCTATGATTCTCTTTATAATAGGTTCCTCGTGGTATAATTTGAAATATCATTATGAATTATGTAATGAATTAATTGTAATTCATTATATAATGGGTGGGATCCAAAATCATATATCCCATTAATCCATCTATAGGTCTCATGAAACAAACAATACTGGGTTATTGTGTATATCTCTTACCATAATTGGATAATCATATGGTAATAAGGCCATGATAAGGTGTTTTTATGTCAAACCTTATATGTTCTATTACTATGAGATCAATTACTATTTTTATCCATGAATTCATTTCTATCATGGGAATATAATTACAGTAGTTTAATTTGATTATAGTTTAATTAGTTCATTTATTCATTCCAAATCACTTATTATATGTTTATGTTATGTAACATTACATTGTATACTACTCATTACCGAGTTTCGAATATCTGAGATATTTTATTTTCATTCCCTAGAAAACCATGGGGTGAACTATTTCTAATTTTCTATGATATAATAAAAAGGATAATAATTTTCTAAAACTATTTCTAGTTGGATATTATTATTTTAAAAGTATTTTCTGTCTATATATACTATTCTAGGACTTCTAAATTATTTGATCCTTCCGGAACTAATGTACATTGTACCAAATATGCACTATAACTACCCAATCTAGGTTCCTAAAATCAAGGATCATACTATACCACCCTAAAATTTTATGATATATGTCTCTTTTAATATATTTAATTTATTAGATGGATTGTGAGACATACATCCCATGTCTAAAAAAACTATTATATAAAATAAAATTATAAACTAACCATTAAAAATTATAGTTATGAATAAGAATAATCACAGTTAAAGTTTATATATATATATATATATATATTCTACATGATATAAATTTATTTATGATTGATTATTAGATAAACAGTCAATTCTTCAGTATTGTAAATTTATTTTTCATAAATAAATTTCCATCAAAATTGATTTTTGATGCATTCTATGGAAAAATATAATAATAAATTTATAGAACATCTATAAATTTAATTTTAAAATTAGGATATCATTTTTGAAATAATTATACAATAATTATCATGAGTTCAATTATATATATATATTTTTAAAATAGTTAGTTTTTAATGAATAGTTAAAATATGCCTTTTAATTGAAAAATGCATTTTATTTTCAAGTATCTAAATAGTAAAATTAAATATTAATTATGAATTCAATTCAATTAATTTTTTTAATAAAAATAAATTCCATAAATGGTATCTTAATCTATATTGTTTTTCAATTTTTTTTAAAAAATATTACGCTTAAAAATATTTTTTTGAAAGTCCCTTTTCATCGTGTTTCATGAGAATAGTTTAATTTAAATTTTTTCAAATTACTAAATTTAATTTGATTAAATTTATTCCCTGTTTTTAATTAGAATGATAAATTTTTTAAATATATCACTTTTTTTATCATTATGAATAGTAACGTTATTAAATATTTGTAACCTTAATAATGGTAAAACATGTAATAAATAGTTTAAACATTTGGATAAATATTTAGAATTAAAATTTAACCTTTCATTATTTTATTGGATTCATGTATTTTTAAAAGTCTAATCAGATTCTATATAATATTTAAAGTAAATTTTTTTTATTTCATATTCACCAATATATTATATAATTTATTGAATAAATAAAAATGGTTAATCTATTTAATGTAATGCCTCTTATATTTTATTAAATGGATAAATAAAGTTTATGTTTCACTTTATATCATTTTCTAAAATATGAATTTTTTCTCAATTCGATTTTTTTTATATTTTTTATTATTTAATATTTTTGTTCAATAATTAAGTAAAGAAGGCACAAAATTTATAAAATTAATAGGAAAATGAAATAAATGAAATTAAAAATATTAAAATTAAAACAATTTTAGTGAATTAATTTTTAAAAAATTATGTAAATAAACATAATATAATAGTTATTTTTTTAAATATTATATGATAATTTCAAAATTTTAATACTTTCTATAAGGTAAATTAATGAAATAGTGTCCAAATGACATTAATGGTATTTTATAAAAATGAAAAAATTATAATTTTATTTAATATTCATAAATACAGTATTTGAAAAACCCCAAGACATTTCCACATTTTCCTTTAGATTTTGTTGATAGTTTTTCAATGCACAAACCACCCAATTTAAAAAAAACACTACTTAATCACATTGTTCAAAATCAATAAAATACAAAAAATTTAAAAGAATATATATTTTATATTTATATAATATATATATTATAAAATATTTTTACACTCATCTAATATAGTTTATAGGAATAAGGAATGATGAAACCGAATATTGCCTATAAAATACAATATTTTTATTAAAAGTAGTTTGGTCACCTTTTAATTATGTAACCATATTAATTCAAATTCATAACCCTGTTATAAGATTATATTTCCAAAATAAACTTCATATTAGTAAGAAAAAAATATCTTATGATGAATATTTTATATTTTTTGTTAATTATTAAATTTTTATTTAATAGTGAGAAATATTGAAATTTAATTAAAAACTGGGTTTTCATATAACTTTAATTTAAGGATAAATTATATTTTAAAATGTAATAAAAGTATAATAAGATCATATATTATTTCAATATATGTATTTTAGGTTACTGCAATAAATTTTACCTTTTTTACTGTATATAATCAAACAACAAACATTTGGACCTTTAACATAAAAACCCTGCATTATCTTCCCAACTTTGAGATTAAATTTAAATTAATTTCGGCCACTTATGTGATTGAAATTTGAAAAAAATAATTTCATATTATGAATGATAATAATTTTTAATTTTTGATAATTCAAAATTATTTTTTGACCAAAAATATTATTGAATGAAATTAAAATTATTTACAACGATTAAGTTTTAATTAAACTTTATAAGGGACTATGCCATAATCTTAATGAAAAAATGAACTATAAAATTATCCAAAATACATTATATGAGAACATTTTGAACATATCCACTCTTTTCACTACATTGGACCATTATTTATCCACTTTAAATAAAAAACCAATGGGGTCCTATTCTTTTAGAATATTACAAGAGAGCCACTTCTCCACCATTGTAAAATGCCTCATTTCCTCCCATTTCCCCACAACTCTCAATCCACATAATAATGGCCAAAATCTCCCTCGATTTACCCCGTAACAACTCTTCATTACTCTACTAATCCTACCTTCAGGTAGAAAGCTTTCCATGGAATCATTTTGGTGCATACCAAAAGAACTTACCTGATTAAGATGTAATGTCTTTCCTAAAGCTCATTAATTTTATTTCCATATTCCACCCCTTAAAATATTATAATTATATGATTTTATAAAAATAAATGTATCTTAAAAATAGTAGGTTTTTATTATAAGTTTTATACATACACTTTATCACACTTCCATCTAATTGGTAACAAACATAATGTTTCTATGTACGACAAACTAATACCACAAGAAATGATGACTATTCACATTTCCATTTCCACCAATAATGATGACCATTATGATAAACACTAGGTTTATATTGAATATATATGATATTTTTAATGTATATATTATTTTTTAATTTTAATTTATACGATATCCTTATTCTTTCCATCTTTTTTCAATACAATAATTTCGTTTGAGGAAGTGTGGACTACTACCCCTTAAAAGTGATATGACCCATTCATGCCATACATGGAATGTATAAAGGATATTTTTAATAAACTTATGTAACATATTTAAGATAAATATGATACTATAATTATTATATACATATTTATTATTTATTTTTCTTTATTTTAATACATCAATGAAATAAATGTAGGGTTCATTCGTTTGTATGACCTACTATCTCTATGAATGGTGCACTTCATTTCTAATCTCAAATTATTTTAGACTATCAAACATACATATATACTCAATATATATGATAATTAAGTAACTTTTTTTACAATATTTAGATGATGAAATAATGATATAATTAATCGGAACAAAAAAACATAGGTGGAAACATACCTAAAAAAACTAGACAGTCAACATCCCAAATAGTCATAATAATTAAAGACCGTTAACAAATGGATACTAAGATATTATAAGAAGTAAATATATGGTATTATAATCTGGAATATTATTATGATATTAGTTAGTATCATTTGTTAAAACACTATATATGAGTATAATGACAAAAATGAAAATGAAGGAAAAGGTAAGGAAATTTTGTCCCTATTTTCATTTCATTGAGACATATTTGTTATTATGAACCAATTAACATATATTTTATTATATAATATATTTTCAATTTTATATAATCAATACACTTATTCTAATGATATTTTATGTCCCATTTAATTTCATAACATTGTAGAGATTTTCATTCCAATATTTCAATGTGGTAAGGGACACTTTGGGATATTTAAAAATTATTTTCCCCAAGATTATTTTTATTGATTATATTTGAAATATTAATTCTATTTCTGATTGTTAACAGTATATTGAAAAAATAATTTCATTGTAACCATTTCAGATTAAAAACTCCTTTTAATATCTATATTTTCCTATGATGGATATTATTATTGAATAAACTATATATCATTATACATACGATGTTTACTTTGATAGTTGTTTGATTTAATGGGGAATTTATGAAAAGTCTATATATTTTATTCAATAATGATATTTGATATGGAATATTTACTATTTATTAACTTTATTATTTTATATGAGTTATTATTAGTACATGAAATTATGGGTGGTTCCCCGACATTATATATCACCTAGATGCATCGATATGTTCACATGAGACAAATAAGTTGGCCCAATTAAACGAATTTCTATCCATAGTTTGGAACCTCCCTGCAAATGGCCTTGATAGTAGAGGTTTTCATGTTCCACAGACATGAAATCCATTGAAAAACCATTTCCTCATTATTTCATGATTTTATTCATCTAAATAATTTTTAGTCGAGATATCTATGGACACATTTTCATTTTCTGTTCATTAATTAAATGGAATGCGTTTTCATATATTTACATTTACATGTTGATTTCTTCTTATCTAGTTATTTTAATGGAGATTATTATCCATTATTTACATTTAAATGTTAATTTTATTCCTAGTTATTCAATATTTCATTAACATTAATTTCCCTAACTGAGTATTTGAGTTCACCCATATTAAGCTTCTTTCCCTAGGTTATGAAGAATAAATCATTGAATACGCATTCAAGGATAGAATTAATTTAATTTTATTATATATCTTGTTTGGATTTACTATTTCAAAAAGTTATTATGGGTATCATATATGTATTTTATATTTCCATGAATTCTAAACATAATGGTCCTTCAGGATTGGATTACTTTTACCCATGCCAATGAAATAAAATAATGCATTGGTACCGGGTTTCTTGGGTAGGGAGTCAATGTTTGTATCAAATGAAGTTTAGTATCAATCATATAAACTATATTTATAAAACATATATTAGGTATAAAAACTATAAGGTATACATTGAGGATAAGTATATAGGAATATCATAGAATTTTGGTATGGTAGAGATTATGTGGGTATTCCTAGTAACACATTCCTGTTTGCGTACAACAAGAGGACGTGATACTGGAACATATATATCCAAGAGTAACCACTCTAAAAAGGTGTTCTGGGCTAGAATCAGGGAAATATGGTACACAAAAACATGCCTTACTATGAACCTAGTTTAATAGTCCATGGGAATATGCTTTTGATAGTTCATCTTTTCCTAACATACCATTATGAAGTGTTTTATGGAAAATATTTCCCCAACATAGACAATGATTATGATTCTAGGATTTATGTGCAATATCATATTTAGAATTATACATTAAGTAATTTTTAAATATATTCTATTTCATCCTTTAGAAATGTTGCCTAGTTGAGGGATGTGAAGCTCACTGATTCATGAGATTTGAAGAGTAAGAAAGGTCAAATCATTCATGGTCTTAGGATAATATTTCAAAGGGTTCAAAAAAATTCTAGTTGTATGAGGACATGGAAATATGTGACAATGATATGTGTAATTTATTTTCCATTTCTAATGTCTTCATAGGAAACCAATAAAACAAGAGCCTACCCGATTGCCATGAAAAATGGAATCAGTTTAAGAAGATGAATGGAAAAAATAATTTTCATACATGTGATAATTATTGTAAGAAACAATCTGGTACCTTTTTGAAGGGAATAATAGTTTTTTATAAATTTGGAGAAAAAAGACACTAACTTCATTATTTTTGTGGATAGAAAAAGGTTTTCAATTTAAAATTCTTCAACTTCATGGATGTGGGACACTAGGATAATAAATGTCCAAAGTGTCAATGTAATAAACCCCAACTGGTGTTGGTGGATAATGATCGTGTCATTCTACTAGAACATATGATGTGGAATGATTAATACTCATATTCAAAACTTATGTAATATTATTATTTTATCTATAATGTACTTATTATAATAATTACATAATATATATAATGATAGTAATACAATAATTTTTCATTATGTATTTGACATCATATGATGAATGATACCAAGAAAAGTTTTTCAGTAAAAATATAATGTTTTAATAAAACACTTAATTGGGAAATACAACCATTAATATGTTCTTAATGTTGAAATAATGATAATTAAATAATTGAGTTATTATTACCATGGATCATATGTTCATAGATATAGAAAATAAGGATATAAGAATTTTTGAGGAATGAGATACATTAATCATGTTTCAAGTGATTGAGAAACAATATTTACTAGAGTGAATAAATAATTATCCATCTGATTAAGAGAACATTCAGAAGAAAATTACATCTGAGAATGATGGATAACTAGTATACTTTGTATATGATGATAGTGTTATAGTGTTTTTAAAGAGGCTATCGGTTCTTTATATACTTGATATAAAAATGGAATTGTTGGATGAAACATATATCACAATATTTTATATACATTCTAGAAGCACAGAGATGTATATTGAGTTGAAGGGACTTTTTGAATGTATAACATGAAGTGGGAAATTGCTGAATATGTATCTAGATGTTTGGTTATTCAACAAGTGAACACTCTATTAAATTATCCCAATAGAGTCCTTAAACCTATATATATTCTTATATAGGAATGAGATGAAATTAATATGGACATTTTCATAGGACTACCAATGTCTCCTAAAAAGAATAAAACAATATGGGTTATTGATGATCACATAACAAAAAATGCTCATTTCTTTTCCATTATAGAATATATTTCACTTGATCAAATCATAATTATCAAAATTAATGATGTTGTAATACATCATGGAAAACAACTATCCATTATTTTAGATTGAGATCAATTTTTCAAAAATAAATCACAGAAATGTAATTATAATTTTTTCAACACTGAGAATAATTTAACACTTCCTACCAAGATCAAACTAATGGAAATTCTGAAAGAACAATTAAAAAATTATAAGACATGTTGAGATCATTTTCACTTTACCTTTATGGTATGTGAGATTAGTACATACCCTTGGTATCATTTGAATATAATTATAGCACCCAATAAATTATTTAAATATCACCATATGATGAATTATATAGAAAGAGATGTCATACTCCAATATTTCTGGATGAACATGGTGAAAGGAAACTCATCATCCATTAACATATTGAAGATAAAATGACAAAGATAAAGTAAATTTAAGCTCATATTAAATTGGCACAGAGTATACAAAACATTTATGCTAATAATAAGAGGAAATATTTATAGTTTCAAGTGGGAGTTAATGTTTTCTTGAGATTATCTCCATGGATGGGTGTTATAAGATTATGCAATAATGGAAAAAAAATTCCATGGTATATCAGTCCCTTTAAAATTCATGAAATCATTGGAGTTTTTTTTATCATTTAACATTGCCTCCAAATCAATCTAGGGTTCACTATGTGTTCTATATATCCCTGATAAGTATGGAAACACCCTAACCAATTAATGTTATCCCTAATGAAAAAATTGATTTGGAAATTGACCTTTAATATTTTAATGAACCCATATATATTCTTCATAACTGTGACCATGTATTGAGGAATCAGATGATTAATCTGGTAAAAGTTCTATAAAGAAACCCCAAAATTAATGAAACAACATTGGAACCAGTGGATTCTATGAAGGAAAACCACCCACCTATTTTTGAATGTAATAAATCTAAAATTTAAGGTATGTAATTATTCAAGGAGGGAATAATCTAACTCCAAAATACATTGTAACACCCGAGACTTTTATGTTATATAAATCATCAAAGTAATCTTTTTCTACACAACACTTGCTTGGCTTGCTTTACACGCAATCGCGACCTTCCTCGATAGCTTGCGTTGTACGCAATACCGAGTTTCACTAAACGACGATATGCTATTAAAATATTATTTAAAATAGCCATTATGAATAGTAATACCCACTTTTTGAAATTTTATCTTTCAAAATGGACTTCATTCTTGGATTCGGAATACTAAAATTTTCCTAGGGTGAAATTTTGGTATTTTTCTGAAAACATTCAATTTTTGATGAATAGTGAAACCACTAAGTGATAGGTTAAAAACTGAATTTTGCATAAAACTTAATTTTACCGCTTCTGTGAATGGAATTTCGAAAATCCTATAGACACTGTTGATATCAATAAGTAAAATTTGGTTCAATGAGATAAAGATAATTTTTTGGTGAATAGTAAATTTTTACTTTTTTTTACCGCGGTTAATAGTAAATAGGGTAACTAAGGGTAAATATGATATTACTATTACCCTAACACATGTCCTAATTCTATTGGATAAGTGTAATTCGACCAAAAACAACCTTATGAATATAATATGACCATTTAGGTCCACTTGGATTAGATTATGACATTTAATATTATTTTATTTAATGAATAGTTAAAATAATTAAAATCAATGTTTAATAACTAAAACATTTTTAATATGGGTTTATACATAAGATAAATTCGATTATAAATATTCATTAGAAAGATAAAAAGATTTACTACATAATGATATTTTATTTATTATTTTGATATTTAAATAAATTAATTTATTTATGACACAACGATGATGCAGTAATTACCCTTTTAAGGAAATGTTAACATAATTGATGTTATAAATGCCCAAATAAATGTAATTGGAGACTTTTTATGAATTCCAATAATTTTCAAGGTTACTATGATATATTAGTGTTGATTTCATCAACTTGGTTCTAACATATAATTCTGTTATGACTTTCACAAAAATCAGATATCAAATAGTGACAAAATTGACACAAAATAGTTTTTAAATCAAATATTATATTATTAATTGTTATTTTATTCATAAAAATCTAAGGTTCGGCCAAATTACTTATATAAGGATATATATATTAATAATAAACAAATTGGGGTTCTTTTGGCATGTTATAGTAAGTGTATTAACCATATAGTGTAAGAAAATAAAAAGACACGGTAAAAGTTAAATTATTTAACTTAGAGTTAAATCAAATTGATAAGGTTAAAATAATAACCTAAACTTGTCTAAATCCTATTGGTTGATAGGATTTTGACCCATACCTACTTTAACTTCGAAATAAGACCCTTTTAAACCATTACAAACCGATTTTGACTTTAATATAAAATAGTATTTTGAGATATTTTTAAGGTGCCCCTCTCCTCCCTTATAAAAGGGGACCTCCTCCCCCTCCTCCTCACACCAATTTGAGCATTCAAGCTCGGAAAACCCCTGCCAAAATCCCTTCTCCACTTCCCTAGAATAATCCTAGAGGTCCTGGTCTTCTTCAAAGACCAATCTTAGTTCCCTAAGTGGAGGATTCAAAGAGCCGTTTCAAAGAAGAGGTAATATCCATTACCGATCTTTTCAATTTATTTCTTCTTCAACTTCTTCTTCTTTAGTTGTTTCATGATAAAGTAATAACATCAGTACTAATTACATACTGATATGTTATTATAAATATGAAACAACCCTAATTCACCTTCTATCCATCCTACGGAAAAATGAAATCACCACGCGTTTGTACGTACGGAATACCATCTCCATGCCGTGGTGTAATCTATTTTCCACCATCAACTTACAAGGATGGGTATAATGGTGTAATGAGTAACTATATATGATTAATATAAAGTTATATTGATACTGAAATAGTATAAATACACTTAAATACAATTCCACGATCATGGGAACAATATCATCGCTCGTGCGTACGTACGGAATACCGTCTCCACGATGTGATGCGACTCATTCTACATGATCATCATTACATAGTAATTATATAAATGAATTTAATGAATAAATATGATATATGTTAAACTAATACCATTATGGATATAAGGTATCTATAACCTTAAAAGAAGAATAATAATTTATTCGGCAAAACACGCATAAGAACAAAAGGCAATAAAGACCCGAGTAACAAGTAACAATGAAATATTAATAATAAGAAGCTAAGAATATGACAATATATGAATCATATCAATATGTATGATTCTGGAATAAGTCAATAACATTATTTAAACCATTATACAGGAGCTTCGGACATGTACAAAACAAATCGGACCTAAGGTAAGGGAAATATCACAATCTCATTTTTATCCGAGATTGTTTATACTTTGGTATTTATTGGGGTGTATTTTATCATCCACATCAATGTTTCCTCAATATGTAATATTATTTCCATTCACCTACAATTGTTTAAATCCTATTTTACCCTTCGGTGAGTTTTTAGTAAAATATATGAAAGGAATCTTTTGTCATTTTTCGTACGAGGTACTTTTTTTGACTTTTCTGACAAATGTACGGGAAGAAGGTTTTTTTTAACTTATACGGCATGAATGGATTTTTAAAACATTATTTCCAAGAAGCTTCCTTTACAATTTTTCAAGTTTATTTTTAATCAACTTCTTTTAGTTTAAAGTTGTATGACCTGTTAAGAAAGGAAAAATGTTTTTGAAGAAGAAAGGATATTTTCCTCAAGAATGGAGTTCAAGTGTTTTATCAAAATTATTTTCCATCTAAGATAATAAAGGGTTCTATTTTTTTATCCCTATTATTACATTGATTTGATTATGTTGTGATGGAATTATGTTTATGAATTCCTTTATCTTATATGAATTGTTTTATGATGTCACGGTGTTTAAGATTCCCATTTTTATTACATGGGTTATGCTATGATGTATGGTTTATGATTTTGTGGCACACATAAGAATGGTTTCATTATGAGATGGGTGGGACCTATATCTCCCTCCAATGCATTGGGTAAATATTTTATATCTCATGAGATAGACAGGGCTGGAACGATAGGTTATTCCAGTTCAGTGAAACAGGACTAGAACGAGGGTGACTCGGTTCAGAAAGGGACTTTGTCCAATAAGATAGTCTTGGCAATGAGTCATGACTAACAAGAAATGATTTTCCATGATTATGTGTGCATGCCACAAAGTTTCAAGTTTTATGTTATGATTATGGGGATCTCATTTTCACTTCTATGATTTATTCCACGTTAAGATATTATGATCTCTTTTGCAGGTTATGATTTTCAAAAAGATATGATATGATTTTTATTTCCTTTATTTGCCCTTGCTGAGCATTTGAGCGCACCCTTTTTTGTATGTTTTCTTTTCCCCAGGTCAGGAAGATGGATATTAAGTAGAATATGCTAAAAGGGACCCTAGATTTGATGAAATAAATGGGAGACACTGTAGAAGATTTATGAACCAGTTGTTTATGTTTCCTAGTTTCTAAAGACATTATACCTATACGGTCCTTTGTGGTTTTGTCATATGTTGTAATAAGTGTGCTTCAATTTTGAAGTATTAACAATGTATGTAAAGTATGGGTCGTTATAGTTGGTATCAGAGGAAAGGTATAGTCAACCTTTGGAAACTAGAATGCGAAAGCCTTCGTAAGAACCCTAAGGATAAGTCTAAGCATAGAACACAATCTTAGTGTTTTAGAAATGGATAGGAATAACCTAGGATAAGACCTTAAGCATAAAAATTTTATTCTTGAATTATGTGGTTTTCCTATTATAATTAGTGTTGCTCACACTATTCTTCTTGGTTTTAGTCAATGTCTAGAACCCGAAGGAACCGTGTTAATGCGGAATGTGATGGGCAATGCAATGATTTTCCCCCTGAGCAACCAAACGATATGGGAGCTGGAATGAAAAATATTGTAGCCATGCTCACACAACTTTCTCAAGCTATGAATCATGCAGGAATTCCAAACGAGCAAAGGAAGAAGCAAAATTCTGTTGAATCCTTCATGAGGCAGTGTCCACCTTCTTTCAGCGAGTCTACTGATCCATTAGTTGCTGAACAATGGATTAGTACTACTGAAAAGATATTTTCAGTTCTTCAATGTTCTGAACATGATAAAGTCATCCTAGTAGTGTATCGTTTGGAAGGAGATGCTGATCAATGGTGGAATCTTATTAAGAATACGAGGCAAAGGGATGAAATTGAGTCCATGGAATGGGACGAGTTCAAGAAATTATTTTTCAATAATTACTTCCCTCGTATTCTCCGAGCAAAGATGGAGAAAGAGTTTCTTGAACTGAAGCAAATGGATGATGAATCTGTTGGTACCTATGAAGCAAATTTTACAAGACTTGCAAGGTACGCTTCTGGTATTATTATCCAACCTAAGAGTAAGATCGATCGATTCTTTAGTGGCTTAAAACCAAGTCTTCGAAGGGAGTTAGCTATAAGGGACTTCAATAGCTATGAGTAAATCGTTTGATGTGCTCTCAAAGTCGAGATGGAGATTGGAGTAACCAATCAGTCATATGGGTTTGATAAGAAGAGGAAAATGGAATTCAAAGGAAAATCTAAAGAGCACACTGAAAAGAATATGACCTTTCCCTTATGCTCAAAGTGTGGAAAGAAACATGGAGGGAGTTGTCTTAAAGGGACAAGTAAATGTTTCAAATGTGGAAAGGAAGGTCATCAAGCATTTGAATGCCGCGATAATGGGAAGAAGATGTCTAATGATGCAAACAAAGGAAGGGATACACAGAATGAACCTACTACACTTCAATGTTTCAAGTGCAAGGAGATGGGGAATTATGCCAATCAATGCCCAAATCCAAGGGTTGATGATGATGGTCGACGTCAACAAACTCTTAAGGCTAAAGAAAAAGTAAAGTCACATGAAATTTCTATCAGCGATGTGGAGTACGATAACGAAGTGGTGAAAGGTACACTTACCATCCACTCTAAAGTAGCAAATGTTTTATTTGATTCTGGATCCACCCACTCTTTTATTTCTGAAAAATTTTGTAAGGGTATCACCGTATTACCTCAACAATTAGATGTTGAGTTAGCTGTGACAACACCTAATGGCACAACAGTCGCATCAAAAGTTTGTAATTCTTCTCAGATTGAAGTTTGTGGGAAAGTACTTCCTGAAAATCTTGTGATCCTTCCTATAGTGTAATTTGATGTGATTCTTGGCATGGATTGGATTTCTCTACATGGAGATCATATCAATTTCCAAATAAGGGAAGTCACATTTCATATTCCAAATCAATCTACGATCGTCTATCAATGCAAGGATGAATATAACTTTCCAGTGGAAATTCCTTCCATCTTATGTGTCTTGATTCCACTAAATGAAGGTTATTTATCTCAAATGGTTGGTGAGAAACTCATGATTAAGAATATGCCCATCGTACGGGAGTTTGATGATGTCTTTCCGGAGGAATTACCGGGTCTTCCACCAAATCGTGAAGTTGAGTTTTCAATAGAACTCGTACTGGGTGCTTTGCCTATTTCAAAGACACCTTATAGAATGGGCCCAATTGAGTTGCAGGAATTGAAGAAGAAACTCCAAGAGAATCTTGATAGGGGATTCATACGCCCTAGTGTTTCACCTTGGGGAGCACCTGTTCTATTTGTTATGAAGAAAGATGGATCAATGAGACTCTGCATTGATTATCGAGAACTTAACAAGATCACTATCAAGAACAAATATCCTCTCCCACGCATTGATGACTTATTTGACCAACTACGCGGAGATCAATACTTTTCCAAGATTGATCTTCATTTAGGGTGTCATTAATTAAGGGTCAAAAGGGAGGATATACCAAAGATGACTTTCCGTACAAGGTATGGACACTATGAATTTATAGTAATGCCATTTGGTCTTACTAATTCCCCTGCTATCTTCATGGATCTAATGAATAGAGTCTTTAGAGACTATCTTGATCAATTTGTGGTAGTCTTTATAGATGATATTCTTGTCTATTCAAAGAGCAAGAAAGAGCACGAAGATCACTTGAGAATTATATTGAATACCCTGAGAAAGGAGAAGCTTTATGCCAAATTTACCAAGTGTGAATTTTAGCTTTAAAAAGTTTCATTTTTGGGTCACATAATCTCAAAAGAGGGGATATCTGTGGATCCAGAAAAAACAGAGGTTATCGAAAGATGGTCGAGACAAACAACAGTAACTGAGATCCGAAGTTTTCTTGGTTTGGCTGGATATTATCGACGTTTTGTGAAAGATTTTTCACGATTATCTAATCCACTCACCTAGTTGACTCGGAAAAGAGTTAAGTTTGTCTAGACGGAAGAATGTGAAGAGAATTTCAAGGATTTGAAAAGAAGGTTATCCAGTGCACCTGTGCTCACACTGCCTTGTAGTGGAGAAAGGTTTGTGATCTACAGTGATGCATCCAAGAAGGGATTGGGGTGTGTTCTTATGCAAAATGATATGGTGATAGCTTATGCCTCACGACAGTTGAAAATCCATGAGCAAAATTACCCAACACATGATTTGGAGTTAGCTGCGGTAATCTTTGCATTAATGATTTGGAGGCATTACCTTTATGGTGAAAGGTGTGATATTTATACTGATCATAAAAGTTTAAAGTATATTTTCACACAAAAGGAGCTGAATATGCGTCAAAGAAGATGGTTGGAGCTGATTAAGGATTATGACTGCTCAATCCATTACCACCCTGGGAAAGCAAACAAGGTGGTAGATGCATTAAGTCGACAAGACCATGCTAGTTTATCCATGATGAGGATCACAAAAGATCCAATATTTATGGATTTACAAAGGATGGATCTTGGAATTATAATGGAAGGGGAAAAATCTTATCTTTCTCAAATGAATGTTCAACCATCTATACATGTGAAGATTAAAGAGGCACATAAAGAAGATGTCGAGTTACAAAAGAAGGTGAGAAATGTTCCTGAATTCAACCTTGATTGTGATGGGATAATAAAGTTCATGAATCAGGTTTGTGTTCCTCCCATCCCCGAATTAAAGAAGGAGCTACTGGATGAGGCTCATAGTTCTTCATTCTCTATTCATCATGGAAGCATGAAGATGTATAGGGACCTGAAAGAGTACTTCTGGTGGGATGGCATGAAAAGAGATGTTGCTGAATATGTCTCTCGATGCCTGGTTTGTCAACAAGTTAAAGATGAGAGGCAGAAGTCTAAGGGGATGTTACAACCATTACCCATACCCAAATGGAAATGGGAAAATATCACTATGGACTTTGTCACAGGACTTCCTAAAACATCCAAAGGCAATAATGCTATCTGGGTCATAGTTGATCGTCTTACAAAGTCTGCACACTTCATTGCTATTAGAGAGGATTTATCTCTAGATCATCTTGCCAGGATATATGTAAAGGAAGTGGTAAGATTGCATGGAGTACCACATTCTATTATATCTGATCGGGATCCGAGATTTACCTCGAAGTTCTGGTGAAGTCTTCAGCATAATCTGGATACAGAGTTGAGTTTCAGCACTGCTTATCATCCTCAGACAGACGGTCAGTCTGATAGAACAATTCAAACCCTAGAAGATATGTTGAGATCTTACTCTATGGATTTCAAAGGAGGTTGGGATCAACACCTACCTTTGGTGGAATTTTCTTATAATAATAGCTTTCACTTCAGTATTCAGATGGCTCTTTATGAAGCTCTCTATGGAAAGAAATGCAGGACTCGAACTTGCTGGGAAGAAGTTGGGGAAAGAAAGCTATTAGGACCTGATCTCGTTGATGAAATGGCAGAAAAGGTCAGATCTATTCAACCACACATAAGAGCATCTTAGAGTCGACAGAAAATTTATGCCGACAACCGAAGAAAAGACATAGAGTTTGAAGTGGGCGATAAAGTATTCTTACGGATATCTCCCTGGAAGAGAGTCATGATATTTGGAAAGAAGGGGAAGTTGAGCCCTAGATATATCGTTCCTTTCGAAATACTGGATCGTGTTGGGAAGGTAGCTTACCGATTGGCGCTTCTAACGAATCTCTCTCAAGTTCACGATGTGTTCCATGTATCTCTCCTGAGAAAGTACATACCTGATCCTTCACATGTACTCAGCTCAGAAGTTGTACCACAGGAGCAAGATATTTTTTATGAACAACAACCGATAGAGATTCTGGATCGTAGAGAAAAATTCCTACGAAACAAGACCACTCAGTTGGTGAAAGTTTTATGGAGGAACCACCAACTTGAAGAAGCTACATGGGAGCTTGATGATATGATGAGGGAGAAGTATCCTCATCTGTTTATTACAAAGTGACGAATTTCGAGGGAGAAATTATTTTTAAAGGGGGTAGAATGTAACACCCGAGAATTTTATGTTATATAAATCATCAAAGGAATCTTTTTCTACACAACACTTGCTTGTCTTGCTTTACACGCAATTGCAACCTTCCTCGATAGCTTGCGTTGTACGCAATTCTGAGTTTCACTAAACAGCGATATGCTTTTAAAATATTATTTAAAATAGCCTTTATGAATAGTAATAACCACTTTTTGAAATTTTATCTTTCAAAATTCACTTCATTCTTGGATTCGGAATACCGAAATTATCCTAGGGTGAAATTTTGGTATTTTTCTGAAAACTTTCAATTTTTGATGAATAGTGAAACCACTAAGTGATAGGTTAAAAACTGAATTTTGCATAAAACTTAATTTTACCACTTCTGTGAATGGAATTTCGAAAATCCTACAGACACGGTTGATATCAGTAAGTAAAATGTGGTTCAATGAGATAAAAATAATTTTTTGGTGAATAGTAAATTTTTACTTTTTTTTACCGCTGTTAATAGTAAATAGGGTAACTAAGGGTAAATATGATATTACTATTACCCTAAAACATGTCCTAATTTTATTTTATAAGTGTAATTCGACCAAAAACAACCTTATGAATATAATATGACCATTTAGGTCCACTTGGATTAGATTATGACATTTAATATTATTTTATTTAATGAATAGTTAAAATAATTAAAATCAATTTTTAATAACTAAAACATTTTTAATATGGGTTTATACATAAGATAAATTCGATTATAAATATTCATTATAAAGCTAAAAATATTTCCTACATAATGATATTTTATTTATAATTTTTAGACTTTAAATAAATTAATTTATTTATGACACAACAATGATGCAGTAATTACCCGTTTAAGGAAATGTTAACATAATTGATGTTATAAATGCCCAAATAAATGTAATTTGAGACTTTTTATGAATTCCAATAATTTTCTAGGTCACTATGATATATTAGTGTTGATTTAATCAACTTGGTTAGAACATATAATTCTGTTATGACTTTCAAAAAAATCATATATCAAATAGTGACAAAATTGACACAAAATAGTTTTTAAATCAAATATTATATTATTAATTGTTATTTTATTCATAAAAATATAGGGTTCGGCCAAATGACTTAGATAAGGATATATATATTAATAATAAACAACTTGGTGTTCGTTTGTCATGTTATAGTAAGTGTATTAACCATATAGAGTAAGAAAACAAAAAGACACGGTAAAAGTTAAATTATTTAACTTAGAGTTAAATCAAATTGATAAGGTTAAAATAATAACCTAAACTTGTCTAAATCCTATTTTTTGATAGGATTTCGACCCATCCCCACTTTACCTTCGAAATAAGACCCTTTGGAACCATTATAAACCGATTTTGACTTTAATATAAAATAATATTTTGAGATATTCCTAAGGTGCCCCTCTCCTCCCTTATAAAAGGGGACCTCCTCCCCCTCCTCCTCACACCAATTTGAGCACTCAAGCTCGGACAAACCCTGCCAAAATCCCTTCTCCACTTCCCTAGAATAATCATAGAGGTCCTGGTCTTCTTCAAAGACCAATCTTAGTTCCCTAAGTGGAGGATTCAAAGAGGCATTTCAAAGAAGAGGTAATATCCATTACCGATCTTTTCAATTTCTTTCTTCTTCAACTTCTTCTTCTTTAGTTGTTTCATGATAAAGTAATAACATCAGTATTACTTACATACTTATATGTTATTATAAATATGAAACAACCCTAATTCACCTTCTATCCATCCTACGGAAAAATGAAATCACCGCGCGTGCGTACGTACGGAATACCGTCTCCATGTCGTGGTGTAATCTATCTTCCACCATCACCTTACAAGGATGGGTATAATGGTGTAATGAGTAACTATATATGATTATTATAAAGTTATATTGATACTGAAATAGTATAAATACACTTAAATACAGTTCCACGATCATGGAAACAATATCATCGCTCATGCGTACGTACGGAATACCGTCTCCACGATGTGATGCGACTCATTCTACATGATCATCATTAAATAGTAATTATATAAATGAATTTAATGAATAAATATGATATATGTTAAACTAATTCCATTCTTGATAAAAGGTATCTATAACCTTAAAAGAAGAATAAGAATTTATTCGGCAAAACACGCATAAGAACAAAAGGCAATAAAGACCCGAGTAACAAGTAACAATGAAATATTACTAATAAGAAGCTAAGAATATGACCATATATGATATCATATAAATATGTATGATTCTTTAATAAGTCAATAACATTATTTAAACCATTATACAAGAGCTTCAGACATGTACAAAGCAAATCGGACCTAAGGTAAGGGAAATATCACAATCTCATTTTTATCCGAGATTGTTTGTAATTTGGTATTTACTGGGGTGTATTTTATCATACACATCCATGTTTCCTCAATATGTAATATTATTTCCATTCAACTACAATTTTTTAAATCCTATTTTACCCTTCGGTGAGTTTTTAGTAAAAGATATGAATGGAATATTTTGTCGTTTTTCGTACGAGGTACTTTTTTTGACTTTTCTGACAAAAGTACGGGAAGAATGTTTTTTTAACTTATACGGCATGAATGGATTCTTAAAACATTATTTCAAAGAAGCTTACTTTACAATTTTTCAAGTTTATTTTTAATCAACTTCTTTTAGTTTAAAGTCGTATGACCTGTTAAGAAAGGAAAAATGTTTTTGAAGAAGAAAGGATATTTTCCTCAAGAATGGAGTTCAAGTGTTTTATCAAAATTATTTTCCATCTAAGATAATAAAGGGTTATATTTTTTTTATCCCTATTATTACATTGATTTGATTATGTTGTGATGGAATTATGTTTATGAATTCCTTTATCTTATATGAATTGTTTTATGATGTCACGATGTTTAAGATTCTCATTTTTATTACATGGGTTATGATATGATGTATGGTTTATGATTTTGTGGCACACAGAATAATGGTTTCATTATGAGATGGGTGGGACCTATATCTCACTCCAATGCATTGGGTAATGATTTTATATCTCATGAGATAGACAGGGCTGGAACAGTAGGTTATACCGGTTCAGTGAAACAGGACTGGAACGAGGGTGACTCGGTTCAGAAAGGGACTTTGTCCACTAAGATAGTCTTGGCAATGAGTCATGACTAACAAGAAATGATTTTCCATGATTATGTGTGTATTCCAAAAAGTTTCAAGTTTTATGTTATGATTATGGGGATCTCATTTTCACTTCTATGATTTATTCCATGTTAAGATATTATGATCTCTTTTGCAAGTTATGATTTTCAAAAAGATATGATATGATTTTTATTTTCTTTATTTGCCCTTGCTGAGCATTTGAGCTCACCCTTTTTTGTATGTTTTCTTTTCTCCAGGTCAGGAAGATGGATATTAAGTAGAATATTCTAAAAGGGACCCTAGATATGATGAAATAAATGGGAGACACTGTAGAATATTTATGAACCAGTTGTTTATGTTTCCCAGTTTCTAAAGACACTATACCTATAAGGTCCTTTGTGGTTTTGTCATATGTTGTAATAAGTGTGCTTCAATTTTGAAGTATTAAAAATGTATGTAAAGTATGGGTCGTTATATACATTACCATTTTTACTTGAGATTTTTTTATAGCTTTTAAAACACATAACAAATGATTTAAAAAAACACTACATAATCAATTTTTTTTAAAATAAATAATTTTCATTCACATTGAGAGAGTTTATATAGTAAATTTTTATATTATATAACCTATAAAATATTTTTACAACCATGAAATATATTTTATAGAAATATGTAAAGAACAACACATATATTACTCATAACATACTATATTTTTATTAAATTATTTTTCCCACAATTTAGTGGTGGACTTATATTTAATCTAATTTTTAACAATTAAATAAGTTTAGTATATAAATATAAACTTCATATTTGGAAGATAAACCAAAAAATTAGTTTATTTTGTTTTTTTAATTTTTTAATGAAGATTATATTTGTAATTAATAGTAAAAAAATACTAATATGTAATTCAATGATGTTTTTTCATTTAATTTATTTTTTCGATTAAATTTTTTTTAAAAATTTGATTTATGTGATAATTAGTTGATATTTTTATAAATTGGTATAATTTAGGAAATTGGAATCAATTTTACATGAAACACATAATGAAATTTTGTAAATTTTATATTAAAAACCAACATTATCTTCCCCACTACATAATTAAATTTAAATTAATTTTACCAATTTTTATTGGGATTTGGAGATATAGACATCATATTTGGAAACATAAACATTTAAAATTTCTAATAAACCCAATTAGATTCTTTATCAAAATCAAGAATGAAAATAATTAAATTTAGTTATAATTAATATGGTAAAAATATGCTTCATAATAGACTAAACCATAACCATGATGACCAACACGACCTATACACTTGTCCAAAATCAATTTTCTAGCCATATTTTGACCATATCCTAATTCTTTTCTAATTTATACAATTAATTATCCACTTTAAATTAACAAAACGTGGGTTGGGTTTCTTTCTTTTAAAAAATAATAGGGTGTCTCTCCTTCTCCATTAGAAATGGGCTCCTATCCACACATTTCACCACTCCACTCAATACACTTACCCTTTGAAAAACTCAACACAAATATCTCTCTAATATCCCTTTAATCCTATTTGAATCCCCCATTTTCACATAAATATATCCAACGAATCATTTTTGTGAAAATTAAATGGAGTTACCCAATTAAGAGGTAAATATTTCTCAAATATCTTTAATTTTATTTCCATTATCCACATGTAAGAATTTTTTAGTTCAGGATTGTATAACAAAACCCTTTTCATTAATATAATAATTTTTTTTAAATGTTTTTACCTACCCAAATGCACACATACATCTAATGGGTAACAAATATACCATTTATGTGAATGGAAAAATACTACCTCACAAAATGATGATTGTTCATTTTTTTGATTTACCACCAATCATGGAAGAAATTTTTAAAGAAACATTGTTTATATATGATATATATTATATTTATAATTTCATTATGATTATTTAATATTTATTTATAACATTACTTTATTATTTCCATATTGTATAAATTTGATAATCTATTTTGAGGAAGTGTGGACTACTGTCCCCTCAAAGTGATATGACTCGTTCATGCCATACATGGAACATATAAAAGATGGTTTAAATAAAAATATGTAACATATATAACATTGATATTATACTATAATTATAACATACATATTTATCATTTAGTTTTCATTCTTTTCTATTGGGAAATAATCCCTCAAGGTATCATTGAAGTATTTTTGAGGTGATTGTGTTTGTTGACAAAGTGGACATCTGTGTTGTGATTGTTGACAAAGAAAACAATGACATACAAATTTGTTGTCAAAGGAGATTTCATAGTGGCATGTCGAGTTCAAGATCTGTGGTCAATGATCCATGTTTGATTCAAGAACATCGACAATGGAATGAATGATCTGGAGGCGGTACAAAAAGAACAGATATAAGGTGGTGCTGTTTTCCAGTGTTTACCAAATTTTTGGGCCTGAAAATCGACAAATGAAGAAAAGTGGTTTTTGGAAAAGGGACTTGTGTGCAGAGTACTTAATGGATTGGAAACTTGCGTGCCATATGTTTTTCAATATTATATCATCAAAATATGGAAAAGGGAAAAATGTCGCGTAGGTATTGGTGATGTCGCGCAGGTGACTTGCGCACTGATGCCTTGGATGATTGTGAACTTGCAGACCTGTTGTTATTTCGAGATCAGAACTTCAAAATATGGCAAAAGAAAGAGGATTGCGCAAGTTTGGAAGTGGGTCGCTTAAGTGACTTGCAGGGGAATTGATCTGTGCACTGAGAATTGCGCACCGAGGGTAGACTTGCACGCCGACTCACAGGGTGTTCAAAATTCCTATAAATATAGGACCATCCATCCTCATTTTCAACAGAGTTCAACACTTAGAAAAATTAGAGCTCCTGTCGCGCAGGTTGACTTGCGCGCCAATGTTTGAAGTTGCGCGCCGGTTGGTAATTGCATGTCAATATTGGTTTGGGGGTAAAAGGGATTGAGTCACGCAAGTTTAGAGTTGCAGAAGATTGTTCCACGCAAGTAGTTGAGGTAGACTTGCGTGCCCGTTGTGACTTTCATGCCGATACTTGTGCGCCAGTTTTGACTTGTGCACCAAGTAAGGTTGATTTTCCAGAAGTATTTTCGGGCTGTGTTGAAGCTGGATATTTTCCCGATACCATTGGTGCAAAGAGAAATTCATCTATGGGTGAAAGTTGGACTTAAATAGAGCATCTACATACAATAGATGATGCATTCATTAGAGATAATGAAGAGACCTACATGTCTATAAACTGTGAGTGGATATTTTCTATAGCAGTGAGTAAAAGAAGAGGAAGAAGGTGATCCTCTCCACCGGTAGTGGGCCAGAGAGAGAGAAATAGGGTGTGCCCCTTGGGAAAGCAGTGATCTGACACTAAATCTTGTAAAGGTAGTGAGCCTAGGATAGAGTTACTATGCCCGAACCTTGTAATCCACATCTAGTAAAGTTTAGTGGAATTTGGTATGACCGAAAACCTGTCGACGTATGCTCCTTAGACGTAGCCCTTAGTGGTGAACCAAGTAAGAATTGATGTGTCCTGTGCTTTATTTACTTTATGTTTATATTGTGAGACATGAATGAAATATAAGAGTGTTTTTCTTAACAGCAAAACAAGATCACAACGAGATTTAATTTTAAATTAGTCATACCCTGATTCACCCCCCTCTTACGGTATTTATCCTTGTGGACCAAAAAATTGGTATCAGAGGGAGGGTTGATATTTTTTCTTCACTCAATGGAGGTCACTAATCATAAAGGGATTCTGATCTTCTACAAATTTAATTTTCAGATATGAAAGAATCCAATGCAATACTATTTTCGATCCTTGGGAATGGATGTGTTCTCAGCATCGATGCATGGTATCACAACTGATATTAATAGTGGTGCATTATCTGAAGCTGAGCATAGAGAGTTGGATTCTGATTCCAAAGCAATCAATGCCATAGGGGGAGCCCTTTACAATATCATATATACAAAGGTGATTTCATGAAAAACGTCACATGCCATGTGGGAAAAGATTTTGAATATATATGAAGGGGATAGAAAGGTCAGAGAGGCAAAGTTGCAAGTGTTGTGGAACAAGTATGAAGATCTGAGAATGAATATGAATGAGTCTGTTGATACATTCATTGACAGGGTAAATGCTATGGTAGAAGACATGCGAGGTCTTGGTGAAATTATCGAAAACATAAAATTTGTGAAGCACATCTTGAGAAAACTTCCACCTCAGATCAATCCAAAAGTTTCTGTTTTGGAAGATAAAGACCTGAAAGAATTAACATTGGATAAACTACACAACACCCTTGTTGCATATGAATGAGAAATGATGATAACGACGATGTGGAAAAGGGGAAATCTAAAGAGGTGGCATTTAAGTCCATGAAGATGCTCACCATTGAAGATTATCAGGAGGAAGAAGAGAAAAATGAGGTAATGTCATTCCTCTCCTCAAACCTTCAAAGAGGAAAAATAATGTTCAAAGGGAAACTTCCTCTTTCATGATTTAGATGTGGAAAGGTTGGACATATCACAGCAAGATGCCCCAAAATTTTTCATGAAGAAAATGATGAAGATGATTTTGAAATTCCCAAGAAGAAATCATCAGCCTACATGAAAGGGAAAAAGCAATTCAAGAGAAATTTCTTCAAGAAAAAGAATCTTCTTTCACAAGAAATAGATAGTTTAGATGAG
This sequence comes from Viscum album, assembly GCA_963277665.1. Lineage (NCBI taxonomy): Eukaryota > Viridiplantae > Streptophyta > Magnoliopsida > Santalales > Viscaceae > Viscum > Viscum album. The sequence goes on along the minus strand of OY728129.1, from coordinate 684,995,914 downwards.
TATGAGGTTAAAGAGGTTGAGGAGATCAAAAACTGCAAAGATCGTGTAGAAAATGCTATGGTGCCTGTCATCAGCAGTTCTCATGAAAAGGAAGAAACTGACGTTGGAGAAGAAGAAGAAGAAGTTGAAGGAAGAGTTGATATGGAAGCCGAATTGGAAGCAGCCCTTGAGGGGATAAAAGTCTGGAGAGACAAAACAAAGAAATCCAATAAAGTGGTTTGTGATGCCAAACTCCATATGAAACAACAGGATGAAGAAAATTCTGAGATGTTAGAAGAAATTGAAAGTCTAAAATCCTCAACAACAGAGAGGTCAGAAAATATTGTTGAGTATAAGATTAAAATTGAGGAACAAAAGAAGGAAATTGATTGTTTGACTAACACAGGAAAGGGTCATGTCAGAAGTATCAAAGATCTTGAAGAAGAAGTAGTCAGTCTACGATGAAAAATTAAGGATCAAGAAAAAATCATGACCTCCAATGTGATTTTAGGAAAGCAGGTCTGTCTCGGATGCTTTCGCCGAGGCACACACATCCGTCCGCCAGGGAGGGCGCGCTACTTTTGGTCCTGCATTCCCGCTTTCCAAAGGCGGGCGACATCCGTTCCTTGTTCAGGGACTTCTACTCCTTGATCGAAACCGGGATGATGGGATGTCTGTTCTTCCTTCTGTGGATTCCTCCTCGGAGCTCGTCACCTAGTCCGGGTCTCCCTCATAGATTTAAGACGGATTCGTGAAGCTCATTCCCGGTGCCATATCTACATGGACGCCAATTAATTACGCTACTTCCGTCAAGACGCTCCAAGGGGTCTTGTCGGGACAGCAACCTGCGGTGAGGAGAATGGTCATGTTGGGGCATCGTCGGCATGTTCGTCTTTGGTCCCTCATCACAGGGCTTCTCGAGGGCGCGGAAGCCCGAGGCATCCCACATCGAACGCGAGGAATGTGTACCATCTGAGGTTTTCCTCATCTTCCCATGTTTAACATGGGGTATGTCGTGAGTTTAACATCTTGAGGAGACGGATTGGGTTAAAGGATCCATAGGGGGGAACATCGATGTTGGGGCCAGCATGTGGGCAGCCTCCCGTATAACATGGAGTGGGAAAGGGTGGCATGATCTCACCGGGATGTGGCGGCCCGGGTAAGGATCAGGATGTATGGTGGAGTGAAGCATGGGGCTTACGTTCTAAGATGGCCCAAGAGGGGGGATACCGTTTAACATCATGCGGGACAGAATACAGTTTAACGTCATGCGGGACAGGATACAGTTTAACATCATGCGGGACGCGATACAGTTTAACGTCATGCGGGACACGATGCAGTTTATTGTCATGCGGGATGGAATACAGTTTAACGTCATATAGGATGGGAGATTTGGGGCTTACGCTCTGAGGCAGCACAAGGAGGTCAGGGAACCGACATGGAGAGGTCGGGACGACCGGGTGGTGGGCTTGAACCTCGTGGAGGCTTCCTACGTACCATGCGTTAGCACAGATCAAAGTCCAAGTAGTTCGCTGGGATGGGGATTACGCTCTGAGGCGGCCCATAGGAGGATGTCATGGTCGATGCGCACCCTAAGCCCACGTGAGTCATGCTCGGTGTGGGAAACAAGAGGCACCAGGGACCAGACGATCACGTCGCGGAGGGTGCGTCCGTGAGAAGTGGAATTTGGCTTATGCATTGTGCGGCCCAAAGAGGAAATAGGGGCTTAAGCGTGGTTAGTGGCCCTTGGTGCCGGGGCTTACTCCAGGGTGGAGGCCCGTGGTGCGACAAAGCGCAGTGGGAAAAGGACTCCGCTGGCCTTGGCAGGGAGGAAGTACGGAGATGCACGGGTGCAATCATCCACAAGAATGGTTAGGGGCTTACGCTCTGAGGCAGCCCTTCCCCTGCGGACAAACGCCGCTCTGACAAGGAGGATCTCAATCCATGTGAGGAAGAGTCCATTCCCATGGAGATGAGTGGGCATAAAAAACGTCCGAGCTGGGGGGACCCTACGTGCGAAGCACGGGGTCGGACCACAGTTTAACGTCTTGAGTTAAGGACGAAGTTCTTAGCAGTTTAACGTCATGCAGCTTGGATGAGGTGGGTTCGCTCCACACCCCTAGGGCTTACATTCCCAATGCCATATACCCCTTGTGGAAGGGAAGACAACAACAAGGCCGTGGTGAAAGGGGGTCGTAGGGAAAACCACCGGGGGGTCCACGTTAGCGTGGCTATGCGAAGAAGCAATAGCCGTTAGAGTGCCTATGCGGAGAAGCATAAGGCAAAGCAACACAATGGGAAACATGGCCCAAGGTACCTTGAGGTTACTTCGCACGAGCCTGGAAGGACGTGCGGGAAAACAACGCATGGCGCGCATACCCGGCAGGGGAGACATCAGGTGCCGGTGTAAGGGGAAGCCAAGGGACGTCAAGGTGAGGGGTCCTCGGCCTTGCGCACACAAAAGGGACGATTTGCGCGCAAAACACCTGGACGACATGCAATAGGAGTAATGGAATTGCGCGCGAAGAGGGAATTACGTGCAAAGTTTGCACGCACGGTAGGGGATTGTGCGCGCGGACCACAGATTGTGCGCAAGTGGGGAAACCGGGGGAAGGGGCAAATTCACTGAAGCCGGTGGAGTTGCGCGTAAAGGCGAACTCCGGGGCAAGGTTGCACGGAATTCGGGATTACCTGGATGTCATCTTTCATGCGGGGGGAGCCGAATTGCGCGCACGAGAGTTGCATCAGATTCCTCAACCCCCAAACCGTTCGAGGTCACCTTATATTTATAGGCGACCTCCGGCGCAGAATCCAGGTGGCGCGCGAAGTTTTCTGCCCCGGGAACCGCTTGCGCGCAAAATCTCACCACGGAGAAACGGGGTGCGCAATTATTGCGCGCCTCACTGGTCCAATTCCGTGAATCCTGGGAGCACTTTGCGCGCAAGTTGCGCACGGATCCTCCTTTATTTCGCGCACCACTTCCCGGGCCTCTGGATCGGGCCTCTGATTCAGAATATGACTTCGCTTCGTCATTCCGAAACTTCCTCCGGGAGTTGCGGGCTTTTTTCAGCATCAACAAATGCCCCCCCTTGGAATTGGATTGGCGAGAGGTCGCAACGATCAGATTCCAAGGGAAATGCCGAAACGCCAAAGTGCGGAGCCTCTTGGTCAAGGTACGCGCAAAATTTCGATGGGGCGCGCAAAATGCCGGACTCGCGCGGAATCCTCTTTCCGCGCGGCACGGAACCATAGCCTCGCCTATAAAAAGGGGCGCTAGGTCCCAACTCTGTAAATCCGCTTTTTTTAACGCGATAATCTGTTCGCTCTCGTGTGCGAAATCGCTCCGCGGCTGCGCGTAATAACGCACTGGGAGCGCGGAATTCCTTCCGAAATTTGGCCGTGATTTCGCGCCGAACTGGGATCTTCCGCGCTTCGCGTGCCGATTGCACACTCATCTCCAGGATTTCACGCAACTCCTTCATATTTTGCGCCGAACTATCCCATTCCGCGCACTGCATCCTGATTTCGCCCAACTCCCGAAAAATTCGAGATGGCTGCAAACTGAGTCGATGAGGGGAAGCCGCTGCCCGTAGGACAGAAATGGCGGCGAACGAGGAGGTATATGGCACCAAGGTGATCGTCTCCAACAATCTCACCTTGTTCAATCTGCTGACTCCGGCCCAAAAGGCATATCCCTTGTCGGACAACTTCCCGCTCTGGAATTTTGGCATCCTAGAAGAGGTACCACTACCGGGCTTCGAGGTGGACACACCGCGGTCCTGGGTGACTCGGGAGGATGAACTTCCTCGCTACAACATCACCAACAACGGCCGTCCTACCAGGGAAACTAGACACATGGATTTATATGTCCTGAACCCGAGGACTAGGACCATTACCAGGGACGAGCCTGTGGTGGAGGATTCTCCGACCCTCTACGCGAGCATGTTCCATCAGAGCATCACGGATGACACGATGGGCTGGCTGAAGGATTAGGACCTACAGTCCGGGGGTAACTTCACCAGTGAATGGGCCTGGGCGTTCTGGGTTCGCTATACCTGCGACCAGTTTGGAGACAAACTGCGGTATATCGTCCTGTTCTAGGCGGTATGGACATCGCAGTTCCATTTCCACCGTCAGCCTGAACTCAGACTAGAGCTATTCACCCGGTGGTCTCCTGACACCAACACGTTCCACCTTCATCATGGGGAAGTCGACGTCAGTCTCTGGGACGTTCACTACATCGGCGGTATCCCACTGGAGGGTTACCAATACGACGAGTTCGTTCCTCTAAAGAACACCTGGGGAGACAGGTCGCGGATGCCTATGCTGATGTGGCACCTGCTGCAGCTGGCCAAGGAGAGGCTGGGGGTCAAGGACTTCCTAAAGGACATCGCCTACAAGGGCTAGTTCAGCCTGTTCCTTGAGAAGGATCTCGCCGTCAAGATGCCGGGACGGGGCAAACGGTGCCCAACCACGACTCAGAGGAGTAAGGACGTGTCATACTGGAAGCCCCTGGAGGCAGGGAAATACCAATCATGGGGCTACCACATCATTGTGGCCTGGGACCCGAACGTTCGGTATCCTGGGTTCCTTGCCGCCTTCCTGAGCGGATGGCTCCTGCCGGTGCGGGACGCGAGGATGGGTGTCCGTCCAGCGACTTTGGCGATGGTGGGCTCCATGGCTGCCAACAAATGGTTCAACTTGGACGTCCCCATGCTGACCAATCTGTATACCATTCTGGGGCGCATCTCACGAGGGGGGTCGCCTCGGAGAGTCTGTGGTCCCTTATAGATCTTCCATGGCTGGGTGGCGGCTCATCTCGGCGGGTATACTTTCCCAAATGCCGTCCGTCCTCCGGGCAATGGCTTGCGACCGTCCTTGATAAACATTGCAGGGGTGGTGCCATTGACGCTCAATGAGGAGGGCATGAGGATCCGCATTGGTAACCATGCCAACTTCAACTTCAGCCCATTCCCCACCCCGGTTGGCCAGCTGGTGGAAAACGGGCGAGGCTCTCTGGAACTACAGGAATACTTCCAGAGCATTCGGGGTGGGGTGCTCGTGGGTCGGATCGACAGGAAGGTGATCTAAAAGCCGTACGTGCCATCCCGATTAGCCAGGTAGTTCGGGTGCCTCTAGAGAATGCCGAAGAAGGTATTCACGGCTATCTGGCAGGACAAGAATCCATGCGTCTTGCGCCAGATGTGGTTGATGTTTACCACCTTCGGCTCTAGCGACGTCGTTACTCTCCCTCCCACCGGGGTCGATGCCGGACTAGCAAGTGAATATGCCGAAAACTAGACCATTGCGTACCCTGAGGGGATATTACGCAAGCGCATCCGACAACTCGAGGTCACTCGCGTAGAAACCAGGCGACAAGAAAGAAGGGAAGGTGGCGTCGGAAGGGGAGAACCAAGGGCGCGTCATGCAGCAAGGCTTGCGCAAGCCGGGACTTCGGCAGTGAGGACATCACATGGTGCCTCCACGTCCTTGTTACCCGCAGGTGGGTCACAAGAGGCGGCCAGGGAACTACCTGGGAAGCAGATAAGATATCTTCTTGAACCTTCTCAAGACGCAATTCTCCCGGCACTGTGGTCGGCCTGGATGACCCTACGACAATCGCTGAGCGTCGAAGCCATCTGGCAGAAGATAATGCAGAATGGGATCCAACTGCCAGAGGTCAGGCTCATTTGGATTTCCGACCGAGTGAACTTCCATCGGCGACATGCTTATCTGACGGCCATGGATGCATACGCATGCCAAAGGGGGCAGCATGCAGAGCCAACTTTCCTAGTGAAAGTGATGCTCGGCCATACAGAAGCGATGCTGCCGGGAGAAGGCGATAGTGATGAAGAGCCGGAGGGGGAGGAGGAAACCAGAGAGGATGAACACGAGGGAGAAGATGAAGAAGAGGAGCCTGAAGGAGAGGATTCACTAGGGGAGACCTACCAAGGGAGTCTCCGAGAGAGCGGTGAGATTGCCAATTCTGATCTCGACATAACCGAGATTCTCGAGGTTTGTCTCTATCTTCATTCACTTCCCTCATTCATCCATTCTACTTTCCAACTTCTAACTCACTTCCCCATCTTACTCAGGAGTAGCTGAGCGGCGGACGGGCGTCCCCACTAGATGAAGGTGGAGAGGAAGTAGTGGGACATGATGGGGATCCGACACCCATCATTGAATTAACCAGTGCAGAGGGGTCTCCCCTTATGGCGGCTCGTGCAGCGGCCAGAACACTGGGGACCGACTATCTAGATTCCTGTAAGTCTCACGCTTCACTACTGGTCCTTGGTGTCAAGAGATACCGTCTGACCAGCGTATGCCCCGCACAGTGATCTCAACACTGGAGGCATGTCAAGCTGCGGAGCCCGTGCCATCCGCGAGTGGACCAGCAGTGGACATACCACCTCGCTCGGAACATGCTCTCTACACTGAGTCGGCCCCAACAATAGATGAACAGAGGGTGGCGGACATCAGCGGCGCTGTTCCCGGAACGCGGTCGGAAGCTGGTGGAGGCATCATTGCTACTGGGGCGAGGGAAGGTCGCCCGGACGTCGAGGATTCTATTCCTCATGAAGACATCCCTGGGGTTGATCCTGCAGCCGATCTGCTAGCGGCCTTCCCCATATACCGACCTACTGACCCTGAGGAGATTGATGACTTAGACTCAGAGGCAGCCGAGGAGAGCTGGATGACACGTCGCAAGGGGTGGTAGTGTATCCAACGCTTTCTCAGGCAGCCCCAGTCCGATTGGCTGAGGCGGATGGGATCACTTCAGACCTGGCCGCGCTTCCTATGTGCCGGAGGGGCTGATGGTCAGCACCTTCATCTAACGGTCTGTGATTACATTGCCGAGAAGATGCGCGAGAGCAGCCAGTGCACCGACATTTCACAGTGCCATGGAGGATCGACGAGCGCTCAAGCGCTGCTGAGGGCGGAGCAAGAAGTCTGACACCTCGAAGGGCAAGCAGCAGATAAAGAGGTCTTTATTGCAACATGCTCTGAGCTCGTTGAGCAACTGACCACCCAACTGGCTGATGCCCATGAAAAACTGCTGGAGGCGAGTCACCAGATGACCGTGCTTCGAAGCGAGCGGGCGCATGCACAAGCTTGGGATGATGAGCTGTGCTCTGTGGTGGCCGACGAGGAGAGAGTCTTCAAAGAGCAGAAAGTGGCCCTAGAGGCTACCAGCCAGAGGGTAGTAGCGCTGGAAAGATCGCTTCAGCACGCTAAACCCTGAGGTCTTTGTTTTCGCCATCTCATGAACTTTTTTGCTTGTATTGCTCATCGTCACAATCCAATATATGGCCAAATCCACTCTTTTGTACCCTTGGTTTAATGCGCTCAACCATAGCTTCGAAACGAATAACAACTCACCCCTAGGCTCCTGTGGGACATGCCCAACGCAAGAAGCAAGATATGCTCGTACCATCATTCCGTTCAACTGTGGGGCATTGACCAAGCTTCAGGCATCCAAAATCGGGCCAGGACTTTTGAAGAGACCCCGGGCCGATTGATGTGTCGACTTCTCAATGTGCCTTAACACATGAGCAGGGCAATGCCGGGGGCATTGAAATCCATCCGAACACAGGGGATGGAGAGAAAGGGTGCATCACGCTGCCCAAATTCAGATCCCAATGGGCCGCAACCATGGAGGATAACTGTCAACAGTGGCGGAATCATAGCATCCATATCACGTTGGCCCAGAATGGGAGGACAATAAATGGGGGCTGATCGCTGACCATGTTCGCAACACGGGGCCTAAATCAAATATCGTTGGTCAGTTTTCTGGAACGTTGGCCCAGGACAGTAGGCGGACCATAGGTCGAGCATCCATACTGTTAGGGGGTCCCATCAAACATGACCAGTTCTCCGGAACGTTGGCCCAGGACAGTAGGCGGACCATAGGTCGAGTATCCATACTGTTAGGGGGTCTCTTCAAATGCAAAATGAAATGAGGGTCCGAATAAGGGGGAACACAAAGCGCGGGAGGTGGAGTGGTGGCTTGTTCGAACAGAGTCCAACACTCTCGATATTGTGCCACCAGGGCGAAGGCGCAATAGGCGGACGTACCAACCTGATCACGGGTCGTCCCAATTTCCCGGCAGGACCTCTTTGGTGAGAGAACTTCCGCTTCCCATCATTACCATGGGGCATCCCGAACATGCTCGGGGTAGATATCCTGATTACATCATTTCTAATGAAGTCGGGCTGAGGGGCCGACAATAAAGAAGGACGGTGTTCAGCTATCCCTGGGGCTGGACCCAAGACGAAACGTCCGGGCAGTCCTACGTATATCATAAGGATGAGAATCAAGCCACACGTAGTTATGAAAATATAGTTTAACGTCATGCTGGACGAAATACAGTTTAATGTCATGCAGGATGGAATACAGTTTAACGTCATGCGGGACGAAATATGGATCTCAGTTTTAGGTCTTAGAGCTCAGAAGATGAGGATCTTAGTTTTAGGTTTTAGAGCTTGGACCATGAGGATCTTAGTTTTAGGTCTTAGATCTCAGACCATGAGGAAAGGGGAGAAATGGACACATGGCCAGGCGGTTACAAAAAACCCGACGTGAAAGAGGACCTAAGCCCTACTTAACATGTGCTCTCCGGGGAAACGCTCGAGTCTAGGGACCAAACATGGAGCAAGGTTGGACCCGCGGGGAAGTTCCCCAGGCGTTCCTACGTATCTCATAAGGATGAGAATCAAGCCACACATAGTTCTGAAAGTGGCATGGTAAGATACAAGTGCCAAGGTAAAAGGGGAGTGCGGGCATGGCCCTTGCACTAAAAGAAGCGGCATTTGATAAATCTTGTTTGTCCTTTAAGGTGAGTGGTTTTTTTGTTGTGAAGCGACAGGCCCAGAGTAGCAGGCCATGGTGTCGCCACAAGAATGAAGCTGTGATAGGTGTTGACAAATGGCATGGCATAAAACCAATACCCAACCTGATGTCCTCTACAATGAAGTCACCACAATGCAGTGCCGTTTTTTGTCCTGCGTCCAGGACGATAATGTCACAGTTTTGGGTTGTGTGATTGGACCAACAACACAGTTTAAGGTCCTATGGTTTGGACCAAAATCACAATTTAAGGTCATATGGTTTGGACCAACAACACAGTTTAAGGTCATATGGTTTAGACCAACAACACAGTTTAAGGTCATATGGTTTGGACCAACAACACAGTTTAAGGTCATATGGTTTGGACCAACAACACAGTTTAAGGTCATATGATTTGGACCAACCGATAGAGGAGCCTCAGGCAAAGGAGCCTACGAGGGTTCAACAATCAGGGAGGGGTAGCAGACGCTAGCTCCCAGCTATGCTGGGCCCGAAACACAATGTCTGGGCGACTCCTCACTCCCCTAAGGTGATGAAGGTCAAGATATACGCAACCCATAAAGAAGAGACCCAAGCACATAATATAGCGCTCGGATCATGGGAGCCCTGAGAGACACTGTGACACAGCTCGGTCTATCTAATGTGCGGGGGTGTACTGAGGGTTAGTACAAGGAGTGTCGAGATTACACCTTGGCGTGGCAGGGCGGAACATGACATGAACCATGCCACCAACATTCAGGGCCTGGGGAACTAGCATGACGACTGAGGACTAATGTTGACCATGTTCGCAACACAGCATCCTGTCGTGTTAGCCATGGGGACAAAAAAATGAGCATCAACCACTGACCATGTTTGCAACGCGGGATTTGTATCAATTTGTTGTCGAAACCCTCGGGGGCGTTGGCCCATGACGGTAGGAGAGCCCTTAGGCATTGTATCCAGGCCGTTCTTGGGGGTCCCTCCGGGTATGAAGGATGACGGGGGGCCGAATGAAGCGGAACATGAAGCTTGGAAAGTGGATGGAACTTTCCTAAGTCAAATCTGGCACTCCATGTTCTAGACCAGAGTGCTTTGAGCGCATTAGCAGACCACTAGAAAGGGTCAGAGGGCTCAGTCCGAGAGCGGCTAAGAGATGGCGGATCCCTGGGCAAAAGAGGGGGCGTAATGCCAAACACCCTGGGCACCGGGAGATCATGGTATCTTCTATGAGATGGGGCTGGACCTGACATCTAGGTGTTCGGGCGGTCCTACGTATCCCATTAGGATCGGAATCAAGCCACACATAGTTCTTGATATGTGTCTTTAAACGCCGTTGGACAGAGGAGGGATAAACCCTGAGGACAGGGTGTGCGGGGTGCAGCTATTGCAAAACCAACGTGAATGGGTACATAATCTCACACCACACCACGCGACCCTGTGATCAAAGTCCCAAAGGCGAAACAGACGCCACAGCAGACCTCAAGCTGGACCCAAAGACGAAAGGTCTGGGCGTTCCTACATATCCTATTAGGATGGGAATCAAGCTAGATGTAGTTCTGGCAATACAGTTTAACATCATGTTGGATGAAATATAGATCTTAGTTTTAGGTCTTAGAACTCGTACCAAGAAGGAAGAAAGGGCAGAATTTGGTAACTCTTGGGCTGGACCCGAGACGAAATGTCCGGGCGGTCCTACGTATCTCATGAGGATGAGAATCAAGCCACACGTAGTTCTGGACAATACAGTTTATCGTCATGTTGGACAGAATATAGATCTTAGTTTTAGGTCTTAGAACTCGGACCAAGAGGATCTTAGTTTTAGGTCTTAGAGCTCGGACCAAGAGGATCTTAGTTTTAGGTCTTAGAGCTCGGACCATGGATCCCAGATGTAGGGCAGAGTGTAGTTTAAGGTCATGCTGGACCATATAGTTTAAGGTCATGCTAGACCGTACAGTTTAAGGTCATGTAGTTTCATAATATTTTAGGGAAAGTACTTCTTGAGGAACCTGGCGTTGGTGGGAGGAGTGATACGCTCCCCATCCATAGTCACCAAGGAATACACACCATTGGGATAGATCTTGTGGACAATAAAAGGTCCCTCCCACTTGGGCTCCAACTTGGGTGGTTTCCTGCCGGGAATCATTGGCGCTCTCAGAGCCAACACCAGGTCACCTTGCAGGAAGGAGCGGAGGCGAACCTTCTTATCTAAAGCTCGAGCCATCCTAATCTGATGCCTTTCCAGGTTATGTAAAGCGCGAAGCCTACTTTCGTCCAGCGCTTCCAATTCAGCTAGAAGGATCTCGGAAACTCTGTCCGGTGCTTGCTGGTCATAGACCACCGTGCGCAATGAGCGCAGTTGGACCTCGATGGGAAGGACAACCTCAGCTCTGTACACTAGGGAATACGGGGTCACTTGGGTGGAATTGCGATTCGTCGTCCTATAAGCCCAGAGGGCGTTGGGGAGCTTGTCCGACCAACTTTTCCTCTTCTGACCAACCATATTTTGCAGAATGTTAGAAAGGTTTTTGTTAAATGCCTCAATCTGTCCATTCGCCTGTGCATGATAGCGGGAGGTGTGGTTCGAGCGAATGTTGTACTTGGCGTACAATCTCTTCAGCTCGGCCGCTCAGAAGTTTGTTCCGTTATCCGTGAGGATAGCGTGAGGTATTCCAAACCGGTGAATGATATTGGAACTCACGAAGTCGACGATAGAACCATCCTTGACTTCCCTAATCGGGGCTGGCTCGGCCAACTTTGAGAAGAAATCTGTGGCGGTTAAGATGAACCGGCACTGGCGGGCCGTTGCCGGCGGGTAGGGCCCTACGACATCCAACCCCCAGACTGCAAAGGGCCAAGAATACTTAGTATTATGGAGAGGCTCCGGTGGCCGATTCACAAATTTAGCATGAACTTAGCACGCATGGAACCTCTTGGCGTACTCGATGCAGTCGTGGATCATGGAAGGCCAAAAGTATCCCAGTCTCCGAATCTGGTGAGACAACTTAGACTCGGCCTGGTGGGCGCCACATGAGCCACCGTGCACTTCTGGCATGACCTGTGGGATCTCAACTCCTTGAAGACAATGGAGGAGAACACCATCAAACCCGCGCCTGTAGAGGAGCTGCTCACGACTGGCACCGCTTTGAAGGGGCAACTGCGGTGCATGGCGCCAGATTCGTTCCCGCTCCGCTCGGTCCATCGGATGATTGTCGTGCCGGAGATATTCAACTAGAGGTGTCCTCCAGTCAGGAACTGTCTCGATCACCACGCCTGGAACCCCGGGGGGTCCTGACGCGGGGTCACCAGCAGTGAGATGGTTCACTCGCGGGCCACGACCGCCCTCCGGGATAACATGATCAATGACTCTTTGGTGCGCCACGTGGATGATTAGGTCATCCTGTTCGGGCTCCGCGAGTGATGCGGCCAGGCTGGCCAAAGCATCTGCTCGACTATTCTGCGACCAGGGAACGTGAATGACATCTGGTCGGGAGGGGAACTTAGCCATTAGATGGAGGGTGCACTCCAACAATGGCACGATTTCTGGCTTCCTGACAGCGTAGTCACCGTTAACCTGCTTGATGACTAGCTCAGAGTCCCCTTTTACATACAGGTGGGGTACGTTAACCTCTAGAGCCAACGCGAGGCCAGTGATGAGGGTATGATATTCTGCCTCATTGTTGGTGCAGCCCTCTGACAATAAGAAAGAATATGGCAGCACGGCTTGCTCCGGGTTGATGAAGACGACACCCATGCCCACTCTGTTAAGCCTAGGATCATTGAGCCTTCTACCGGTAGGGCTTTGGGAGGCGCCATCAAAGTGAATTTGCCAGCATGGGGTGGCGTGATCGACTGAGAGGATTGCCTCATCACGAAAGCCCACATCCAGCGGCTAGTCCGCAGAGGTTGGATGAGCAGCTAAGAAGTCTACCAACGCCTGTACTTTGACGGCCTTCTGAGGTACGCACCTATTGTCGAACTGCTGGAGGATCACCGCCTAGCGTGCCAATCGGCCAGTCAACATAGGCCGACTTAGGATGTATTTCAACGGGTCTACCCGAGAGACCAACTGTACCTCATGGTGTAGCAAGTAGTGCTGCAATTTCTGTACAGCAAATACGAGCTCCAGGCAGCTCTTCTCGATGGGAGAATATCTAATCTCTGCGTCAAGGAGCATGCGGCTGAGGTAGTAGAGGCTATTCTCTGTTCCCTTGTTGTTTTTTTGGGTGAGAAGGGCGCCGAGGGATCGCTCCAGGGCGGTCACGTAAAGGACCAGCGGCCTTCCGGGAATAGGTGGCATCAGGACCGGAGGTTGAAGCAGATACTGATTTCTTTCCTCAAAAGAGGTCTGGCACTCTTCATCCCACCCATAGGTGGTGCCTTTCTTCATGAGCCGAGAGAAGGGCTTACACTTGCCGGCCAGATTCGCAATGAATCAGCGTATATAGGCTAAGTGGCCTTGGAGGCCTCAAAGCTCCCGAATATTACTCGGGGGAGGCATCTGAATGATGGCCTTGATCTTCTCAGGGTCGATCTCGATACCTCGATACCTGACAATGAAGCCAAGAAACATTCCGGAGGTGACCCCGAAGGTACAAATCAACGGGTTCATCTTCAAGTGACGAGAACAGAGCAAACCGAACACATTCTCAAAGTCTATGGGATGGTACTGGCGGTGATGAGATTTAACCACCAGGTCATCTACATAGCACTCCACCAGCGTCCCGAGGATCGGCTTGAATATGCGGTGCATATCCCGTTGATAGGTGGCACCGGCGTTCTTCAGAAAAAAAGGCATAACCCGATAGCAGAAAGTGCCCTAGGGGGCCCTGAAGGTAGTGTACTCTTCATCCTTGGGGGCCATCCCAATTTGGTTATACTCAGAGTACCCATCCATGAAAGAGAAGGCTTGGAACCCGGACGTTGCATCGATCAACAACTCTGTCATGGGAACGAGAAAGTCATCCTTCGGACAGTGGCGATTAAGATTGCGGAAGTCGATGCAGACCCTGATCTTCCCGTTCTTCTTCATGACGGGCACAATGTTTGCTAGAAACCTAGGGTACTGGACTTCCCTGACGAAGTTGGCCTTAATGATCTTATCAACATCGGCCTCAACCATGGCACTGTGAAAGGGGTGCATTTTTCTGGGAGGCTGCTTGAACCCGCGATGGTTTGCTGGGAGGCCAAGGCAGTGGACGGCTACCTGGGGATCTAGTCCCGACATCTCGTCATAACTCCAGGAAAACACATCATGGTGCTATCTGAGGAAGTCTATGTACAGTTTCCGTTCCTCGGGAGGCATATCGGCGCTGACCAATGTGGGTCTCGGGTCCGCCTCACTACCGAGGTTCACCTGTACGAGCTCATCGACCGTGGCAGAGACGCCCTCCTCATAGGCAGGAGGAGCATCTTCCATGTCTTCTTCTCTGCTTGGGGAAAGATCGTCCATGGGGGGAGCCGTTTCGGGGTTTCTCGACCCTGATGGGGAGCTAGCATCAGCTTGGGCGGAAGAGGTCGTCACGACGGGAGGCTCATGCACCATGGAGACCATAGAGACAAAGGCGGTTGATCCAATCCCATATGGCCTATGGCCGAAGGGGTCAGGCTTTACGACATCGAAGTAATGGCGTCGCGTTGGTCTGAGCCGGTCGATCCCAGCTCGGCAAAACATGCACGTATGACGCACCACCGTTGCCATAATCCCAACGTCCCGATATCGTACGGGGGTAGGAGGCTCGACGATCACCCGAGCCTGGTTGGTGTAAGAGTACGAGGTGATTTCCCGCCGTCGCTTAGAACCAGAAATATGCATTCCTCTGGTACCTGAGACAACAAAGCACTCTACCATATCGGGAGTTGTGGCCTCCAACCGATGGATTGGGAAGCCATATGCATCATCCAAACCTGCCCAGGGATCACTCGCGACGGCGGTAGGCTCAACCTCACCTGCCAGGATCTGCATGTCCTTGATCTTGTAATAGTCTGCGTCGAGGTAACGAGCATTACAAGAGGCAAAGGGGGACGCATCTCCTTGGAGCACACCCACTCGACCCTTAAGGGAGTATTTGAGGCACTGATGGTATGATGAGGGAACCGCTGTGTGAATATGGAGCCACGGTCTGCCCATCAACGCGTTATAGGTAGTGTCCTGAGAGACAACCATGAATTCGGTATTGGCAATTAAGCCACCAAACTGGGTCTTCAGACGAATCTTGCCGAGTGGAGTTTGCTCGGTCCTGTCATACCCCTGGATTCTGAGGTCGGAGGGAGTTAAATCATCCTCGGACAACCCCAGTTTTCACAGTTTCTGAGTTGGGATCAAGTAAATCCCAGAACCTATGTCGACAAGACAGTGACGGACCTGCACGCCATTGAACTAGCCGGTGATGTACAGCGGGCGGATGTGCCCCTGTATGGGAGGGTCTTAATCTTCACCGGATAATGAGATAACCGCCTGACATTCGGCATCCTCAATCACCTCGGTGTGGAAGGCTTCTGCGGCCTCTACCTCCATTTAAAACTGGAGGGGGATCCTCAGAGCCTCGGAAAGCACCTCACGCATTTCAGACGACAGGCGGAGGGCCTCAAGGATGGAAATCCTCACCGGAATGCCGGCCAGATACTTCAGGACATCATACTTTTGCGCCAAACGCGAGCTTCTTCTTACAGGAGGTCGCTCTGCGATTGGGGGCATGACGAGCCCTACTGGAGGGACTGGTGACTGACTGGTACTAGGCATGTCCCGATGTTCACTAGCTGAAGCCCGGGAGGTGGCTACCATGATAGGACCGGAAGGCTGTAGTCAGCCAGTGGCAGGGCTGGGCTGGTTGCGATACGGGCAAGGCGATTCCGCCCGATCCAGCAACACGAACGGTGGTGGAAGCGAACCTGTTGTCATCGGATGAGGGAGCCGCGAGTGCTGCTCTCTACACCGGGACTGCTGCCTAGTCTCGGTGGCGTGCACGGCCTGACTGGAGGTGATGACCGCCTTGCCCCAACAATTCACGTAGCCACAGCTCTGTCGACATTGACGACGACTAGGGACATTGGGGAGGTTCACCTGGCGCCCCTCGTCGTCAGGAGCCACAAATGGATTTACCAACTCTACGGTGTTAACCGAAGCGTACCCTGGGCTCTCGGGGAGATTCACCCGGCGCTCCTCATCGTCGGGAGCCACAAAGGGATTTACCAACTCTACGGTGTTAACCAAAGCGTACCCCGGGCTCTCGGAGAGATTCACCCAGCGCTCCTCGTCTTCGGGAGCCACAAAGGGATTTACCAACTCTACGGTGTTAACCGAAGTGTACCTCGGGCTCTCGGGGAGATTCACCCAGCGCTCCTCGTCGTCGGGAGCCACAAAGGGATTTACCAACTCTACGGTGTTAACCGAAGCGTACCCCGGGCTCTCGGGGAGATTCACCTGGCGCTCCTCGTCGTCGGGAGCCACAAAGGGATTTACCAACTCTACGGTGTTAACCGAAGTGTACCCCGGGATCTCGGGGAGATTCACCCGGCGCTCCTCGTCGTCGGGAGCCACAAAGGGATTTACAATCTCTACGGTGTTAACCGAAGCGTACCCCAGGCTCTCGGTCGAGGAGTCATCCATTAACGGACGGGGTCTCAGAGGGATCCCCATTCCCGGGGGCATGAAATCACCAAGCTTGCGAGAAGATGACGGCAATGGCAGGGCACGTTCTTCCTTCTTGCGTAGCCGCATGCTCTTCTGGGAAGAAGTAGGCTTGGACGACGAGGCCGAAGCGGCGCTCGCGGATTCTGAGGGCTCTGGCTGGTCCAGGCGGGCACGGATGATGCCATGGGCACGGGAGACCGTCCTGCAGGCCATCCAGTCGTTATACATCCGGGACCCACTGTCGGAAAACTGTTCCCACCCATCCCCATCGTCACTACTGCCATCAGATCCCACAAAGACACCTGCCACCTATGCTGGGGCTGGGCCCAACCTAAATATGTTGTTATCAATCTGTTCATGGAGCCAGTCCTTGAACACATAGCATTGTTGGATGGTGTGTCCCAGTAATTGGTGATATGGGCAGTAGTCAGGGCGATCCGTGAGACACACCTCTTCTGGCTTCCGGCACTCAGGCAGCCGCACGATCCTCTACTCCAAGGTGCTACGAAAATAACCGGGGACCTGGGCCTCACCAAACGAGTAAGCCCGATTCCTTCTTCCTAGAAAGGGGACCCTTGGGGGCTGACCATGGCTAGGGACCGGAGGAGCTGGCCGAGGAGGTGGAGTTGGATTACCTCACCTAGGAGGTGGCGGTGCGTTACGCGGAGGCGCCTACCGATTTTGAGGCAGTCACTGCTGGGCCGGAGGCTATGGGGGTGGACCCCTATGAGCCTGTTGAGCTGGCCTCACCGGTAGCAACTCTAGCTGTCTGGGGGCCTCTATCTGCGCCACAGTAGCGAGCTCGGCTCTGGAGGCTCTTCTTGTGGAGATCACAAGAGGCAGCGGGCATGCCTGACTGGCCTGTGCGGGGCTTCTTCGAGGTGCTGATCCTTGTACGAGAAGTCCCGGAACCCTCCAGGGTAATTCTGCGTGATCAGGGAAGGAACCAACTCCTCCTTGACGTTCCCCAGACACATCATCAGTAATTGCTCTTGAGTCAGTGGCATGTTAAGGGAGTATGTGAGCCCCTTCCACCGGGCGACGAAGTCCACGACTCACTCGTCGGGCCTTTTCTTGGACTTGAAGAGGTCTGCAATGTTCGTCTTCCGGGTTGTGAAACTAAACTGGTAGTAGAATGGTCGATAAAGGTCCTCCCAGCTAGTCACTAATCCAACAGGGAGCTGGCTGTACCAAACGAACGCTGGTCCCTCCAGCGTTTGAACGAAGCACCGGAGCGTGGCAGGCTCCTGCTGCGCCGGAGTCCCCAACATAGGCCCGCACCTCGAGATGAAGTGGGCCACATGTTTTGGCGGATCTTCGGTACTGTTAAAGGGGGAAAAAGTGGGATTCCCAAATCCTGGCGGGGTCGGCATGTCATCCACCCATGCGGGGTACAGCTTGCCATCCAGTGGGATCGCCACCTGCTGAGTTTCCAGGGCCTCCAAGCGAGCGATGAGTACCTCCATCAGATCATCCGGATGCGGATTCATATCCTGATGGGGATCTCTAACCACAAGCGCATTGACAGGCTCTTCGATACGATAGTCACGCTCAGCGGCATGGGGGGCAGCTGGCGGAGCGACTATCGGAGCGGCGGGAGGAAACCGAGCAGGGTCTCCCAGGTTGCCTCGCTGCTCGGGAGGGTTCGGCGAAACATATCGTGCCCTCTTTCCATGGGCTCCAGTGTCTCCCCTGTCGGAGAACATGAGACAGTAACAGTTTCTCGGGGGGATCTCAGCAAGGGGTAGATGCTCATGCCCCTGCTATCCTGGTCTAGGGTTGCCGTAGACAGGCCACCGCTCTGCAATGCGTTCGGCCAGGAGCTCATCAACCAGCCTCTTTTGCTCGGCTAGCTGTTGGCGCAGCGTGGCCTTCTCGGGATCTTCCTCTGCCTTTTGCACTGAGGCAGATGGCTCGGCGAGTTTGACAGACCCGACGGGCTCTTTACCCTTACCGATGTTTTGGCCCAGCGCTAGTGCCTCCGTGGGTACAGGAAGGCCTAGGAGGCTCCTTTGTTGGCGAGTAATCCTCCCAGATGGGTCCAGCAGCAGCCTGTCCTTGGGGGGTGTGTCCCCGTCGAGGGGATCAACAGTGTTTCCCTCATCTGAAAGGTAATCCACGTTGACCGTGACTGCCCTTGGCGACGTTCCATCAGGGCCGCCCAGTGGATCGAGCTGCCGGCAGATCGCATAGAAGAGGAGAGCAGCGTACTGCCCCCACCCACGGACATACACGTGGGGGGTGGCCTCCTCAATAACTCTACGGAGTACTCGAAAACTCTGGACGCATTGTTGCTGAAGGGCCTTGTAGAGGCCCAGTGACACGGGGGTGCCGGACCGCAGGGAGTACTGCTAGGTCAACCCGGCGACACTACTCACCAATCTCCTCGAGATGCGATTGGCTCCCGGGATAATGCTCCAGCTGATGACGGAGGCGGGAGTGAGTCACCCGAAGAATCTGGTGGAAGCATTCAAACTCTCCCGGGGTGAGTGACTCTGGCATATCAAAACCTGATTCTGCTACCGGCCAAAACTTCTCAGGGAAGTGGCCCACTGCAAGAACGGTCCAGAAGCTCCACGGCTCTAGCTCGGGGTCCGGAACTTGCTGCCCCTGCTCGTCCACCGAGGAAAGTCGAGGAATTGCCAATGGCGCCGAGGCAAGCCGTCGGGGCGGTGGGCTGGCCGGCAGGGAATACGGCGAACAGGCTGATTGGCCGCTGATCCCTGGGTCATCCTCCCTAGGTTGCAGTGCCCTGGCCGCCACGTCGCGATAAGATGGGCGGGTGGATGGGCCTCCTGTCGTAACGTCGGTGCTCACTGAGGGTCTGTCGCCTCACGATCCTTCTGTCGGTCCCTAGATGAGCTCCTCACCCTCCCTAACAGGGGCGAGAGGTGCTTCCGAGGAGATCAGCGGCAACTACGGGCTTGATCCCTAGTGGTACGCCAAATCCTCATCCTCCTGGATATACCTTCGAAGGGAGGAGGGAATCATACGGACCTCACATTCGGGGAGTACGAGACTGACGCGCTGCGTCCCCATCCCTGCCCTCAACTCGAAAGGTTGGGGGGAGGTTCTATCGTCGAGTCATACTCTACCTCAGAATCCGAGAAACGGACTGGTCTGATTCATGTCCGGACTCCCCTGACATTCCTCTGACGGCGACGATGCCCGGCCTTCCTGCCCCTGGGTAGCTCCTCAGGTTAAGGACGACTTCCTTCATAGGGTCCCCCGACCACAATAGAGATGGGGCAGAGGGGACCAAAGGCCGGGGTGTGAGAAGCACCAGGATAGATGTCGAAAGGGTCATGGGGAGGACCTCCATGTGAGTGGGCGACTGGATACACAACAGCTCCATGCTCGAGACCGGGGGTAGGGGGAGTGGCCTCATACCCCATGCAGTGGGTGCTGGAAGGAGTCATACCCGAAGCATAGCCGTAGCGAAGAAGCTTTCGGCTTCCCAGATCGGTGGCATGGAATGAGCCTTCATGGTGAGAGGCACTACTGCGGATTGGTCCGCAGTGGCCATTTCCAGTGTCCGCGACCGGGAGATTCGACCCAACCTGCCTGCAGGTCAGTCGGAGTTTCAATCCCAGTCGGGCACGCAGCTGCCCCTGCTCAACATGCATAGGGATCTGGGAAAAGGAGTCAGCAGTGGCTGGGGCCACAATGGTTGCTGATGTTGGTGCCCCAGGACGGGCGTTCTCTCCCACTCACGCCCGACGCTGGTGTCAAGTTAGATGGGACGGAGCCGACGGTGCGGGCATGAAGATTGCCCGCTCCTCGGCTCGGGGAGTCGGGCGGTGGCGTCGATGCAGCCTGGCGGGTGTTCTTGCCGGTAACCCCCATGATGGATCGCCGATCAGGTGGACCCGGACATCCCCAACCACATTGGCGTAGGGGAGGGATGTGTCACAGGGCTCCGGGGATAGGCTCCAGAAGCGGTTGAACGTCGGCGTGGGGAGTGGCGGCTCCCTGCGCGGCCCTCGAGGGTGGCGAAGGTGGTGAGGCACGACCGCCTCTAGATCCAAGCGGGCCATGCCCCTGGTGGGGATGATCCCTTCCTCGTCATACCTACGAACTAGGTTATTAATCACCCTCCGTTGGATTATTTCTGATGGGGAGAGGGGGTGAAAGCGCCTGGCTGCTACGGCGGTCGAAGTCGGAGCGACCATGGGATAGGTGGGACCGCGCCGGGTAGCCGCGTCGGCACTGCCCCTGCCCCTACACCGGTGGGCAGGTGGCGATCGAGCTCCGAATGCAGTGATCTGATTCCTGGAAATAGGGAGATGAACCCATTAGTATCAACATGAAAGGAGATCAACAACCAAGGCCCGATATCATTCCGTATTCAGTGGTCGGCGAGAGGGAACCACGCTGATGACGACACAGAATAGAGTAGTCAACGTCCTGACGGCCTCGACCCCTAGCGGGTTCACGTCCTGGTGAGGGTTACCCGGACCTGGTGACATGCTATTATTCCGATGCTCCAACGGCTACCATTCCCCATGTTGAGGAGAAGAGCTTCACATCGGGTTCACCATTTTTTGTTTCCGACGCTTTCGCCGAGGTGCACGCGTCCATCCGTCGGGGAGGGCGCGCTGCTTATGGCCCCTCATTCCCGCTTTCCAAAGGAGGGCGACATCCGTTCCTTGTTCAGGGACGTCTACTCCTTGATCGAAACTGGGATGATGGGATGTGGGTTCTTCCTTCTGTGGATTCCTCCTCGGAGCTCGTCACCTAGTCCTGGTCTCCCTCATAGATTTAAGACAGATTCGTGAAGCTCATTCCCGGTGCCATATCTACATGGACGCCAGTTAATTACGCTACTTCCGTCAAGACTCTCCAAGGGGTCTTGTCGGGACAGCAACCTGTGGTGAGGAGAATGGTCACGTTGGGGCATCGTCGGCATTTCTGTCTTTGGTCCCTCATCACAAGGCTTCTCGAGGGCGCGGAAGCCCGAGGCATCACAAATCAAACGTGGGGAATGTGTACCATCGGAGGTTTACCTTAGCTTTCCATGTTTAACACGGGGTATGTCGAGAGTTTAAGGTATTGTGGAGACGGATCGGGTTAAAGGATCCCTAGGGGGGAACACCGATGTTGGGGCCAGCACGTGGGCGGCCTCCCGTATAACAAGGAGTGGGAAAGGGTGGTATGATCTCACCGGGATGTGACGGCCCGGGTAAGGATCAGGATGGATGGTGGAGTGAAGCATGGGTCTTACGTTCTGAGATGGACCAAGAGGGGGGATACAGTTTAACGTCATGCGGGACGGAATACAGTTTAACGTCATGCGGAATGGGATACAATTTAATGTCATGCGGGACGCGATACAGTTTAACGTCATGCGGGACGCGATGCAGTTTAACGTCATGTGGGACAGAATACAGTATAACGTCATGCAGGATGGGAGATTTGGGGATTACGCTCTGAGGCAGCCCAAGGTGGTCAGGGAACTGACATGGAGAGGTCGGGATGACCTGGTGGTGGGCTTGAACCTCGTGGAGGCTTCCTATGTACCATGCGTTAGCACAGATCAAAGTCCACGTAGTTCGCTGGGATGCGACTTACGCTCTGAGGCGGCCCATAGGAGGATTTCATGGTCGATGCGCACCCTAAGCCCACGTGAGTCATGCTCAGTGAGGGAAACAAGAGGCACTAGGGACCAGACGATCACATCGCGGAGGGTGCGTCTGTGAGAAGTGGAATGGGGCTTATGCATTGTGTGGCACAAAGAGGAAATAGGGGCTTACACGTGGTTAGCGGCCCTTGGTGCCGGGGCTTACTCCAGGGCGGAGGCCCATGGTGCGACAAAGCGCAGTGGGAAAAGGACTCCACTAGCCTTGGCAGGGGGGAAGTACGGAGATGCATGGGTGTAATCATCCGCAAGAAAGGTTAGGGGCTTACGCTCTGAGGCAACCCTTCCCCCACGGACAAACGCCACTCTGAAAAGTAGGATCTCATTCCATGTGAGGAAGATTCCATTCCCGTGGAGACGAGTGGGCGTAAAAAATGTCCGAGCTGGGGGGGACCCTGCGTGCGAAGCACGGGGTCGGACCACAGTTTAACGTCTTGTGTTAAGGACGAGGTGGTTAGCAGTTTAACCTCCTGCAGCTTGGACGAGGTGGGTTCGCTCCACACCCCTAGGGCTTACATTCCCAACGCCCTCTACCCCTTGTAAAAGGGAAGGCATCAGCAAGGCCGTGGTGAAAAGGAGCCACTGGGCAAACCACCGGGGGGTCCACGTTAGTGTGGCTATGCGAAGAAGCAATATCCATTAGCGTGCCTATGCGGAGAAGTATAAGGCAAAGCAACGCAACGGGAAACACGGCCCAAGGGACCTTGAGGTTACTTCGCACGAGCCTGGAAGGCCGTGCGGGAAAAATACTCATGGCGCGCATGCCCGACAGGGGAGACATCAGGTGCCAGTGAAAGGGGCAGCCATGGGGCGTCAAGGTGAGGGTTCCTCGGCCTTGCGCACGCAAAAGGGATGATTTGCGTGCAAAACACTGGGACGGGGTGCATTAGGACTAATGGAATTGCGCACGAAGAGGGAATTACGTGCAAAGTTTTGCGCGCATGATAGGGTATTGCGCGCGTGGATCCCGGATTGCGCGCAAGTGGGGAAACCGGGGGAAGGGGCAAATTCACTGAAGCCGGTGGAGTTTCGTGCAAAGGCGAACTCCGGGGCAAGGTTGCGTGGAATTCGGGATTACCTGGATGTCATCTTTCGCGCGGGGGGAGCCGAATTGCGCACATGAGAGTCGCTTCGGATTCCTCAACCCCAAACTGTTCGGCGTCACCTTATATTTATAGGCGACCTCCGACGCGGAATCTAGGCGGCGCACGAAGTTTTCCGCGCCGGGAACCGCTTGTGTGAAAAATCTCGCCACGGAGAAACGGGGCGCGCAATTATTGCTCGCCTCACCGGTCCAATTCCGCGAATTGCGGGAGCACTTCGCGCGCAACACATTTTTGCGCGCGGATCCTCCATTATTTCGCACACCACTTTCCGGGCCTCTGGATCGGGCATCTGATTCCGAATATGACTTCGCTTCATCATTCTGAAACATCCTTCGGGAGTTGTGGGCTTTTTTCGGCGTCAACAAGGTCATTCTAAAGACTGAAAAGGTGAAAGAGGAGCATAGTTGTTTAGCCGAAATAAAGCAACAATTGAGCTTAGGTGTTAAGTCTGATTCAGAGATTGATAAGAAGAAAAAATATGTGGCAATTGAAGTCATACAGCAAGCACCCCTCCGGAAATTGAAGGTTGATCTAGGCACAAAGTAGAATCAGAATATTTAGAGATCCCACGGGGAAAATCATAGTGATGAAGTAACAAGAAGTAATTCACCTTATATTAGGTGTTATTATTGTGAGATGGTGGGACATTCACAGTATGTGTGTTCCATAGCCAAGAGATATCAAAGGGAAAAAGAATAGAGGTGGTATCCAAACAGAGAACGGTTTTCCAGAAGATATTTCGAAGGACACTATTTTTGGTGCGGTGGATTTGGGCACATACCTAGGTACTGAACTTCAACCATACAGAGAAATGTGCCAAAGTAGAATCAAAATGTTCGCAAGAATTAGATCAATAAACCAACATGTGGGTTAAAAATGCAGAAAAAATTTCAGGCTTTGCAAGATGATGCTGGTCCATCATACTCTGAGAAAGAACATAAGTCTCAATCCATGCCAAGTGTGAAGGCAAAAGTATGGACCAAGAAGAATAAAAATGAGAAGGCTGTGGTGGCAGAAATTTCCCTTAAGGCATCAGATCGCTCTGGTGTATGGATCCTTGATAGTGGCAGCACTTCTCACATGACAGGTAATAAGGATCCTGTTACTGGAATAAAATATGAAAAAGAAGGAGTTGTCAAATTTGGAAATGATTAAGGCTTGAAGATTGTTGGCTCAGGAAAAGCCATGTTTGGGGGAAAAGAAATGAGATGTACTGATGTCTTGGTTGTAGAGGGTCTTATTCATAACTTGCTCAGTGTCAGTCAACTATGTGACTCTAGGCACTCTATCTGATTTACCAAGAAGATGTGTGTTATGAAAGGAAAATATGGAGCAGTTATATTACAGGGAAAAGGACAAAGGGAAATATTTACCTTATAGGTGGGAAAAAAGATACGTTCCTTTTATCCAGAGGGGAAGAAAACCAGTTGTGGCAAAAGAAACTTGGTCATTTATGCCAACCATCCATGGAAGATCTGGTAAAGTGTGATGATGCTAGAGACCTGCCCAAACTATCACGTGATCTCTCTCATATGTGTGATGCTTTTCAACAAGGGAAGAACATCAGAAAGACATACATGACAAAGGAAAATAAATCAACTAGAGTACTCGAATTGGTGCATGCTGATGTATGTGGACCAATCTCACTATGGGCTATAAATGGGAAACGGTACTATATTCTTTTCATCGATGATTATAGAAGAATGGCCAAGGTATTTGTCGTTACCCTTAAGACAGAGGTGTTCAATTGCATAAAGCAGTATAGGAGGGAATCAGAAAGGATGCTTTGGAAGGAAATTCTAATGTTTCGTACTGATAATGGTACGGAATTTACAAACAGTCAAGTCAAAAAATATCTTGAGAAACATAGGATAAGGCATCAAGTTTCATTAGTGATAACTCCCCAATAGAATAGAGTGGCTGAGAGGAGAAATAGGATCATCAAAAACATAGCCAAAATGATGATTATTGAAAAGGACCTACCAGAGAAATTTTGGAAGGAATCTGTTTTGACATCGGTCTATATTTCAAACAGGTATCTGTTGTGTTTGAAGGAAGGGATGACTTTGTATGAAATGTGATACGGAAAGAAGCCAACACTGAAATACTTTCTAATATTTGAGAGTAAGTGTTTAATTATCAAAAAAGAAAATCATAGAAATTTTGAGTCACAAAGAGATGAGAGGATATTCCTCGGCTACTCAGGGAAAAGCAAAGCATATAAATGTTTCAACAAAAGGCTGGGAAAAATTGTTGAGAGCAATGATGTCACTATAGTTGAAAATGAACAGAATACTCAATGAACCAGTGAATAGTTTTTGGATGAATGTGATGATAAGGTAAGAAAAATAGGGGGAGCAGAAGTGGCATAGGCTGACTCAGAAGAAGATACTGATGATGAACAAGAAAGTGTCAAGTCTGTTTCTACAAGGATTCCAAAGAGTCGATCTCAAATTGATAAGAAGAATATCATTGGTGATCAGACATCTTCATTTCAAACTCGAATAATGAAATCATTATAAAAAACATTGTTTTTATCTTAGTTGGATTCAAAATGTTTTTCTGATGCAGCTGAAGATGAAAATTGGGTTCAGGCTATGAATGAAGAGCTTGATCAGATTGTGAAGAACCAGACTTGTGAGATTGTTTCGAGGCCACCTAAAAAGAATTTCATCGGGACTAAATGGGTCTAATGCAACTAGATGAATGAATATGGAATAGTGATTCGGAACATAGCATGGCTAGTGTGCAAGGGATACTCCCATATAGAGGGAATTGATGTTGATGGAACATTTTCACCGGTTGCAAGGCTGGAGACAATCATATTATTTTTTTACATAGTAGTGTAAAGAATGTTTAAAGTGTTCCAGATGGATGTCAAATACACATTCTTGAATGGTGTTCTGGAAGAGGAGGTGTATATTGAGCATCCATATGGTTTTCTCATTCATGAGGAGGAGAAAAATGTTTTCAGGATGAAGAAGGAATTGTATGGACTAAAACAAGAACTAAGAGCATGGTAGTCAAGGCTTGATCAGTACTTGAAGAAACTTGGTTTCCAGCATGGGGGAGTTGATTACAATCTATACTTCAGAAATGACAGTAATCAAAGAATGATGGTGTTGGTTTATGCAGATGACATAATATTTGGTGGATCTGATGAAGCTTAGTGCAGAGAGTTTTCTGAATTGAAGAAAAATGAGTTTGAAATGTCAATGATTGAAGAGATAACATTTTTCCTTGGTTTACAGGTGACACAAGGAAGGAATGTAACATTAATTTCTCAATCCAAATATTCCAAGGAGGTTTTAAGAAGGTTTGGCATGTATAATTCCAAAGAGAAGAAAAATTCGGTTACTACCCAGATGAAATTATCAAAATATGAGGATAGAAGGGAAATTAATATTATAGAATAAAGGAAAATCATTGGAAGTTTGTTGTACATGACCGTAACAAGGCCTGATATTGTTTTCACCACATGACAAGAAGCGAGATATCAGAGTAATCCCAAGGAAAGCCACATGATTTCAGTGAAAATAATACTTCAATATATCTAGGGAATAGTGAATTTCGGCTTGAAATATACTGAAAAATATCAGACATAGTTATTGGTATATAATGATGCAGACTGGTCCGGTTTAGCGGATGATAGAAAATCAACGTCAGGTGGATCCTTCTATCTTGGTGGATTGTGTATTTTTTGGCTAAGCAATAAGAAAGATTGAATTTCATTGAGCACCGCAAAAGCTGATTATATTGCGTCCACTCAAGCATGCACACAGTTATTGTGGATGATGAAGCAACCTGAAGATATGGGAGTTCAAGTGAAGTCTCCAATTGGAATCTAGTGTGATAACTCAAGTGCTATAAATCTCAGAAAAAATCTCGTAAATCACTGAGGGACAAAGTACATTGACGTAAAGTATCATTTTATCAATGAGAAGGTTGAGCAGGGAATTGTGATGTTAGAGTATGTAGCTACAGAGCTACAGGTTGCAGACATTCTAAAAAAGGCCTTAACCATGGAAGCTTTTGAGAGGAATCGACTGTCTCGGGGAGTTAAGTCGACTCCCCACACTTTAAATAGTGTGGATGTAGAACCCCCCCTCTCCCTGAGGTATGATGTTTTTTCCCTAACATGTTGATATGTGTTACCGACTAGAAATGAGTGACCTTTGGATTCGTTGAAAAAGGGGGAGAAAATAGTGGGTGTTCAAGTGGGAGACAGTGTGGCTATTTGAAAAATCATGACAGATAAGGGGAGAAGCTGACAGGTAGAGCAGCCAGATAGGGGGAGTTGAAGGAGAAGACAGATAGTGGGAGATTACTAATTCTGACGATGCTAGAAGTGATCGATCAAAGAATAGATATCACGACAGCTGATGACCGTGATGAAAGCAGAAGAGTAATTTTGGAATGTGGTAAGAATATTTCGAACAATTGGTATCATTTTGGTAAAAATTGGTTTTAGTTTGGTATCAACAATGAGTTTCAGAGATGAAGTGATTAATTGATGAACTTTTCATTTACTCTTGTTTCTCACGCCGAGCATTGCTCATGTGAGATTAGAGTATGTGTTGAGTAAATCGTTGATCGCTATCAGAATCGTAAAAGGAGAATGGATGAAGAATAATTAACGATGTATCTTTTTATGGAAGAGTTGTCAACAAACCCAAAGGGGGAGATTGTTGGGAAAAAATTTCTTAAGGTATCATTGAAGCATTTTTGAGTTGATTGTGTTTATTGACAAAGTGGAAACTTGTGTTGGGATTGTTGACAAAGAAAACCATGGCATACAAATTTGTTGACAAGGGGGATTTCATTGGGGCATGTCAAGTTCAAGAGATCTGGTCAACGATCCATGTTTGATTCAAGAATGTTGACAATGGAATGGATGATCTGGAGGCTGTACAAAAAAGAACAGATACAAGGTGGCGCCGTTTTCTAGTGTTTGCCAAATTTTTGGGCCTGAAAATTGACAAAACAAAGAAAAGTGGTTCTTGGAAAAGGGACATGTGCTCCGTGTACTTAAAGGCTTGGAAACTTGTGCGCCATATGTTTTTCAAGATCAGATCATCAAAATATGGAAAAGGGATAAAGGTCATGCAGGTATTGCTGATGTTGCGTAGGTGACTTGCGCACTAATGCCTTGGATGCTTTTGAATTTTCACGCCTATTGTTTTTCAAGTTCATAACTTCAAAATATGGTAAAGGAAAGAGGTTCATGCATGTTTGGAAGTGGGTCGCACAAGTGACTTGCAGGGGAAGAGACCTGTGTGCCGAGACATGCGCGCTGAGGGTAAACTTGCACGCCGACTTGCAGGGTGTTCAAAATTCCTATAAATACAGGACCATCCCTCCTCATTTTCAACAAAGTTAAACACCTAGAAAAATCATAAATCCCATCGCGCAGGTGTGGAAGTCGCACAAGTGGTGT
Organism: Viscum album; assembly: GCA_963277665.1. Taxonomy (NCBI): domain Eukaryota; kingdom Viridiplantae; phylum Streptophyta; class Magnoliopsida; order Santalales; family Viscaceae; genus Viscum; species Viscum album. The sequence continues at coordinate 684,967,297 of OY728129.1, read as the reverse complement.
GTGGTCGCATAGGTGGAGTTGTGCACCAGTGTATGAAGTTGCGCGCCACTTGGTAGTTGCGTGCCAATATGGGTTTGGGCATAAAAGGGATTGAGTCACACAGGTTTGGAGTTGTAGAATATTGTGCCACGCAAGTAGTTGAGGTAGAATTGCATGCCCGTTGTGACTTGCACACCGATACTTGCATGCCCGTTTTTACTTGTGTGCCAAGTATGGTTGATTTCCCAGTAGTATTTTCGGGCTGCGTGGAAGCTGGAAGTTTTCCTGATACCTTCAGTGCAAAGGGAAATTCATCTACGGGTGAACGTTGGGCTTAAACAGAGCATCTATATACAATAGAGGATGCATTCATTAGATATAATGAAGAGAACTACAGGTCTATAAACGGTGAAGGGATCCTTTCCGGAGTAGTGAGCAAAGGAAGAGGAAAAGGTGATCCTCTCCACCGGCAGTGAGCCAGAGAGACAAAAATAGGGAGTGACCCTTGGGAAAGCAGTGAGCTGACCCTAAATCTTGTAAAGGCACTGAGCCTGGGACATAGTGACTATGCCCGAACCTTTTAATCCACAACTAGTGATGTTTAGTGGAATTTGGTATGACTTATAACCTGTCGGCGTATGATCCTTGGACTTAGTCCTTAGAGGTGAACCAAGTAAAAATTGCTGTGTCCTGTGCTTGCTTTACTTTCTATTAATATTGTGAAACATGAAAGAAAGAGAAGAGTGTTTTTCTTAACAATGAAACAAGATCTGAACAAGCTTTAATTTTAAATTAGTCATACCCTGATTCACCCCCCCCTCTCAGGGTATTCAGCCTTGTGGACCTAACATTTTCAAAAAACATGGAAATATAAGAAGTGTTAATGCGTATGTACGACCTACTGTATCCATGAACAATTCAAATCATTTCTAATCTCTAAATATGATAGACTAAAAAAACACATATATAATAAATATATATATGACAATTAAGTCATGTTTCAAATTATATAAATGATGAAATAATTATTTAATTAACCAGATCAACATTCCACAAGTCAAAATAGGCTTGAAAAAACAAGGCAATTAACACAAAAAACTCAAAATAATGAAAGATTATTATGAAAAATGTTATAAGATACTATAAAAAGATAATATATGGTATTATGAACATCAGTATGGTTATGATATTAATTATTAATATAAATTATACTAATATATATGAGGATAAAGAAAACATAATGAAAATTAAGGATAAGTTATGGGAAATTCGTCTTATTTTTTATTTCTTGGAGACTTATTTGTTATTACACACCAATTCACATTTATTTGGTGTATATACTAACTTTTTCATGTTATATCAGGAATCCCCTTATTATCATTATATCACATGTTTCATTTAATACCAGATATTTATGTATATTATGATTTAAATGTTTCAATTTGGTATGGGAAACATTAGAATATCTAAAGATTATTCTCGTCAGGATTGTTTTAATGATTATTTTTGAAATCAAAATTACATTCCTGATTTTTAACATTATCTTAAAACAATAATTTTGTTGTAATATATTTTCTCTACTAATTTCTTTGAATATACCTATTTTCATATAATGGATATTATTATATCCAAAACCATATATCATTATATATACTACATTTACATTGATAGTTATTTGATTAATTGAGTAATTATTGATAAATATGTATCCTTTTTTCAATACATATATTTGATTGGGATTATTTTCTATCTATTAAATTGATTATGTTATATGATTAATTATTTGGATATTAAATGATGCATGGATCCTGATATTGTATAGCCCCTCGATTCATCGACATTTTTTCACGAGACAAATAAGCTGGCCAAATTAAATGGGTTTTAATCAATAGTTTCAAACTATTTAGTGAATGGTCTTGAAATAATATGTTTTCATGTTACAAAAAAATGATTTAAATTAATGAAATAATTTCCATAATTAGTTCAATTAATTTTTCATCACTGATATTTGGCTTCAAGATATTTTTAGATACATTTCATTTTCAGTTCATTAATTATATGGCATGTGTTATCAGATTCATACATTTCCATATTGACACCTCCTTATATAGTTATTTTAATATCATGTGTTATAATTTATTTAACATTATATGTTAATTTATTATTATTGATTCATTATTTCATCCTATTTTCTTACCCTTACTGAAAATTTGAGCTTACTTTAATTATGTTTTGTTACCCAAGATTTGAAGAAGATATCATTGAATAAAATTTCATGGAAACTATTTATTTCATTATATTATGTATCATGTTTATATTTAGTATTTCATATTATATTATTGGTATCATGTATGTATTCTGGATTTCCAAGACTACTAACCTAAATGGTGTTACAAAATTTTATTCCTTGTAGTCATACCAATCTATTAAAATAATGCACCAGCTCTGAGATTTTGGGGTCACAGTGTTATAATATATTTATTCTAGTGAATGGAATATATCTTATCATTTCATCCATATTCTATTTATGGGTAACTATTAATTAAATAGAAAAAAACACTGATGCTGTGGTAATTATCAAATGGGGTAACATGGGTGTAATAAAAAAATTGATAAGTGAAAATACATAACCATAAACTATAAAAATATTATTATATGTGATGAGTTAGGATTTTAATCATAATATATTATAATTATATCAATTTGGAGAAAGTGGTAAAAATAATAATTTATATTAATTATATACATTAACTAAATACTATGTTTCTCATCTATTTATCTATAAAAGGACATACATTCTCTCTATTATTTACAAAACTCTTTTCCATATAGATCAACCAAACCCTATCCAATTATAATTAAAACATCCCTTTACAAGATTTATATATTTTTCCATTCTCAATAGTCTAATACAATGGTCCTTATGAAGGGATCTTATGGGTTCCATTAAAAACGATTTTATTGTCCTACCCAACCTATTTAAATTTATTTATTAACCATTCTCCAATAAATATTTGTATTCATAAAAAAATAATAACCAAAATATTTTAAATAATCCTTGATATTATTATGATTATGGAATAAGAATTATTCTCTATCATTTCCAATATATTGGATGTGAATGTATATGTCATGCATACACATGGAATACCGCCTCCACGTAATGACAAAATTCATTTCCCATCACCATTATTCATGAATCGTTGTTATAAGGGTTTTAATATTTATATATGATATTTTATTTATAATATTATATATTTAATTAAAATAGCATATTCACCTTCTTACCTTCTGATATGTCGTAATATAATTACAACAAAATTATCTATATGTATAATAACACCTCTAAGAAGCGATATTATTTGAATTTAAATTACATTATAAATTGATCATAATAATGACATATTTATTTCTCCAATGGCCCGAAGGCCTTAATTTTCATTTATTTTTGATAATACACCTTTCAAGGGGTGTTGTGGAACCCTTACAAGGCCCGTAGGCATAAGTATTACTTGGCCCATAAGACTTAGAGGAATTTATTGCCAATAGGCTTCAAACATTACATACAACCTAGACTAACTACTTGGAACTACTCCTCCCCAGCATCTTCATCATGAAATCAGCTCTCCACCTTTACATGGCTATTCGGTTAGGCATTCCCGTGCATACACATGCTTGTCCCGATGGCAGGTTCCATACCCTCTCATTCATGCAATCTGTTTAGCTTCTGCTCTGGTGAAAGGTCCTTGCTCATCCTTCTTGTAGAGCTTGTTCCTCTTAGGTTGTTTGGTTTGCATCTCCACTTAAGGTGGCCTGGAGGGCTTGAGGTGGCCCAAAGGCCTTACAGACTCGAAGGCCTGGGTGGCCCGAAGTCCTTAAAGGACTCAGGGACCAAATCGGTGGCCCGAAGGCCCAAACGAGGGAATATTCCCGACTGCTACAGTGCCAAACAGTACCTGCTACAGCTCCCTCTACAGTACTGCATAGTTCCCGCTATTGTACCAGCTACAGTACTGCTACAGTACCTGCTACAGTACTGCTACAGTGCTACTACAGTACCCTGTAAATGATGTCTCCGCCTGGATTTGATCCCAGGTCTCCTGAATGCACTTATAGAGTCCTTACCAACTAGGATAAGGCTAATGTGCGGTGACATATTTTTGTAATATTTAAACTATATATGATAGATTAATTATTTTAGAAATTTTAGTTAATAATTCCCATTATTTTTTTTCAATTCATCAACAAGTAAAAACATCATTCATGTCAACGTATGGACTACCATCTCCTTGAATGGTGTAATTAATTTTTTCTATCTCCTCCTTCAATGAAAGACCCTAAATATTTACATAATTACAATATATAATTTTTATAAAATTCAGAAAAATAATTCATTAAGGAATCATTATTATAGTATACATAATTGGACTACCAAACCAATGTTATCTTAACAAATGACATGGTTACTAGCTAGAATAATTGATTTTAATAGTAAATTATTTGTAATTGGGCATTGAAATCATATATGTTGCATGATATTATCAAATTTTAAATATATATATGAAAAATAATTATAATAAATTTCAATTATTTATACTAATGGTCAAAATAAATTATGGATCATGTTATACATGAGGTGAGAGATTTCATTTACAATATCAATTTATTTTCAGGATTTTTTATGATTGAATTTCCATGATAGAAAATTTCATTTTTCATATGTGAAAAAACCTATTAATTTTATTATTCAATGATTATTCATGTAGTTTTCATTTAATATTACCATTTTCTTCTATTGGGTACATAAATGGATCAAGAAAATATTTTTAAGCGAAGACATTCATTATTTCCACTTTAGTCTAGATTATTTTTCATTGATTTTAATTATTTAAACAACTGCATTCAAAAAATGATTCTAAAATTAAACTATGATTTTTTAATGTAATTTTAAATAATGATTAAGATTATATACATTTTTTAAATTTTGAATCTTATTTTCATTATTTGAACAAAATGTTTTGTCCTGACCCAGGATCCACTCAATATAGCCCCGATCCAATATGCCATATGGCCTCTAATGTGCCCCTATATGACATAGGCTTCTGTCTTAAAGAAAGCTATTGGGATTTTCTATATGATGACTATTCCATTAGGAAATAATGATTCAAATCAAATATAAATCAATACATTAATATAGTTAGTGAAATAATAATGAATAACTCATTATAATGTGACATAAATAATCATGAAATTTATAGTAATAATAATAAGCTAGAAAGTGTCACATATAAAAAAGATGATGTAATTTCATCTCTCTATAAAACTAGAAAATATGTAAATATGGGATCAGGAAATACATTCATTGTAAAATATTTAAAAAAATTCCATCATCTCGAGTATTGGTCTGTTCATCGTCTCCCAACATCTTTCATAAGAATTCCATTAAGTTAGGTTTCAATATTGGGACACAAACCCTTATCAACACCTACATACATATGATATTCTCTACTACCATACATGTCCAAAATAGGGTGCGATAAAAATCTTAGTATGATACCACCTAATGTTCTATACAATATAGCACGTGAATACAAACTTAAACCATGTGGTGGTATATATATATATGGGAGTAAAGATTGTACATTAAAATATACATCCCAAACATTTTTAGCCTCAGATATTGTCTAAAAATGTATCATTTAATTATTTATGTTCCTTTTTATAATAAGTATCAACCCTGAATTATATAATTTACATAATCAAATAGAATCCGTGGAATAACCAAGGAATCATTTAATGATGATAATAATGAAGAGGATACAACGTAATAACTATTTAATCTTGTACCTGAAGGGTCGACACAAAATATAGAAATAAGAAGTATTTTGGAAACTGGGGTTTTAGTGTAATCCAATAAGAATTTTATAAGGAATTATAATTTAAATTATTTTAACCAATTCCATGTATCAAATATAGGGTTAGCACATGCTAAGCATGATTGATACCAATGTGGTGAATCCAAGGATCCATGTGTCCAATGACAATAATATAGATCCAAGGATTGTATCTGAGTAATCATAATATCTGGTGAATAGTAAAGGGATCCTATAATGTAATTCTGAGAAGCTGCTAGTAGAAAAAGACAATCTTCCATGTTAAGAATCTCCTTCTTGAATCAGAATGGAATTTTTTGAGTGATTAAGTTTTTCCTTTAAATATCCATGGCTAGATCAAGTGTGATAACTCTAATAAATATAAACATGTTCATATACAATTGTAACCTTTTATATAAATCATTATCTCTTTTAGTCCATGTAATAATTGTGTCATTTTACCAATCAATTGTTTCAATAAATTCCCTTTTATACTAATTCACAAGGATAAATAGTACATAAAAACAAGATTTTATTTTATTAAATGTTAATTTATTAGTTTAATTCCAATTACCATTAACTATAATGTCAATTCTGGATAATGACAAGAATCCATATTAAATTGAAAAATATCTAATGGGGTCATGTGATGTTTATAAATATACATTACATTTTACATTTAAATGGTTCATTAAATGATTGGAATAGTTACCTTTTATGTGTAGAGTGATAAATATACCTATTATATCCATTAAAATTCACAATTTCATTAATTAATGGGAGATTAAAATTTATATGGAAAAGCCATAGACCAGAATGGTATCTGAAATAAAACCACATCAGTTACTGAGGCATAATAAAGTAAGAATGCCATATGGGGTGGAAAAAATTAGGGTATCCACCACCATATATTTGTTGAACAATTGTAGAAAGATTACTAGAATATGCACAAAATATTATAATAATGGTATATGAATTCGATAAAAATGAAAGTTGAAATTTATGTTCACACAATGACAACAATTTATGAAATGTGGAGTCATGGAGGGATGAGTCATAAAACACGCACATTAAGACTATAACCCAATAATCATCTATTATCATCCATTTGTTTAGCTTGTATTGGATGAAAATGTTGAATTGATCAAATCTTTGTAAATAGTTCTTACGAATCTACATGAAAATTTCATTGTCAATGGAATTAAAAATGGAGAACTAATCCAATAAATTAAGGAGCATTACTAGAGAAAGCTAATGAGACAATTAGAAGCTCTCTTAGACATAAAACAATAATGAAATCCAAGAACATTGGTTTAAAGGAGGATAAGATATAAGTGGAGGATGAGGATTTTTTCTATCATGTTAAAAATGAAAATAAGAGGTTGCCTTGAGTATTTGAAAATAAAAGTAAAAAATTATCATTTTACAGAGAAATTTGGGTCTCACAGTTTGGTGGCGCAATATTCCAAAATGTGTGGCAACCATGTGTGGTTCACTACATAAAGAAGTTACACATATGACATGTCCATATGGTTTAAGAAACTATGTGGAAATATTTCTATTTATATATTCTAAAAATTGTAGACCACATGTTATGGAATGCATCCCTAAGTGCATAGTTTTGGAATGTCATGCACCCTGCATGATGTATTTAGAATGCCGTGAATTATTTGGGGAAACTATAAGGTCATGATTCCACAATTTCTACTAATCATGAATCATAGTTCATTTCTCTAACAACTGGGGTTCTGAGCTCGAAAAAATCCTCCTATACCCTTGATACATTCATGACATCATAACACATCAATTAAACATCCATGAATAATAATTAGATTGAAATTAAATAGATCCACATTTCCTAAAAACAATTTTATTATACTATTACCCCATTTGAATAACTCATCCCCATGTTCATCTTCCATGTTATGAAAAACTCTATATGTGAATATATCTAACTACTAGGAATGTTTGTCAGCATCCCTTTCCTAAGTACCATCTTGTAAGTGTTTGTGATGCGATAGAACCCACAATAATTGGAATATTTTCCACATAGATCCTTATGTTCTGGTAAACTATTAATATGGTATACTCATTAAAGGAATCACAAACATATAACTCAACTTACCTAGGATAAAAAAATTTCTGTGACGATATCATAATAACGATGATGCAGTGAAACATAGAAGAAATCGTGAGTGGAATGGTTCCTCTAAGGTAATAGAAACTGATAGAAAACTGAACTAACCCTATCCAAAATCATGAACAACATGACATAATGAGGCTGAAACACCACTTTCTTATATATCCATACATTCCCAAGCCTTGGTGATACCCATAAGAAAACATGTTCCTTGACCTGTGAAATCAAGTTGTCATTGATGGCGATCAATATGTGATCATTATAATAGCCTAGCTTTTTATTACACACATAAAAAAATTTATTACATAAAACCTTCACTTGATACAACATAGACCATCGATAGGTCCAGTGTATTTGGGGATTAAGAACACTATATAATAACTTATAACATAAAATTCAACATGTTATGGAAAAATTTCTTTACATGTCCACTACATTCTATCGTACTTAGAATTGAATTGGATAACCTGAGGACATGCATAAGAAAAGGGTGAGATATAAAGCCCATTAAGGGTGTAAAAATGGAATAACATGAAAAATTAAATACATGTTAGGAAATAATAATATAAATGAATCATAAATAAACATGAACATAATGGCATGATATAACATAATTAATATAACATGGAAATGTGGCGACCACACTTAACATAGTATTAGCATGACCCTAGGCTCATTCCACCTGGAGCATGTGTAAACCCTCATTTCAGTTGGATTATAATGATTAAACACTCATTTAAATTTAATTATCATGATTTAACTGCAATTTCCCTCGACGTATCATGGTACTAATCATTACCCAATGTATTGGAGCTCTATCAGGGCACACCCTTCTTAAACATTTCATTTCATGCCTAAGTGTGCTATATAGATCACATAACATGGATTGATAAATCATTATAATTTATTCCACTATAAAGGAATTTTGAAATCATTCATGAAAATATATAATCAAGAAAAAAACGGGCATAAAGGTGAATATCCTTGATAGAGAGATGGGCATGGTATTCACTACACTATGACTTTGTCTGGGAAAATTGTGGTGCAATTTCAGCATCATAACGGTGTGACATAAGAATACAAAAAAATGATTGATGAGATAGAATGGGGTGTCTTTTCATATTTAAATGAAATGGATAGTTAGGGGTCATATAAATACATGTCCCAATGTGAGTTATGGAATTTTAGATTCATAATACAATAGAATTACATGAATGTAACTGAGGTGTGAGAAATTCCTTATAGAATTTTGGCATGATAATAGGTATACATGGAAGGAATCAATGAGAGAGAAAGGGGTATCTCATTATTGATAAATAAAAAGGATAGTTTAGGGGACGTAAGAAATCATACCCCAACATTTATAATTGGAAATAAAATCCCTTAACAATATTAAGAAACATGGTTAAAATGGGAAAGGGGGGGAAACTCTTACTTGGAAGTATGATCCCAAAGGCATGGGGGAGGCTTGAGAGTGGCTTCATGGGAGCTTGGGGCAGCATGGGATAATTTTAGAGAGAGGAGGGAAGAGGTTAGAAAAAATCCAAAAGGCATTGAGTGAAGATGAAGTGGGATCATGTGTGGGTTTATATAAGAACTGAGAGGGGATATTTATTATTTAGGTTCGTGACACCACACATTAACTAATCAAAACCACAAACTATCCCATTTTTTCCCAAGGTTTTTTTAAAGGAGAGTGGAAAATAAATTTATAAGGCCAATGGTAGAACTTCTTAAAATAATAAGGTTGCTTATGTGGATGTGAGTCACAATATCAAGGAAAACTATTTAAAACGCTAAAATGTTTTGTAAGTCTTGGTGGGTCCACTAAGGCATTGAAAAATAAATCAAAAAAACCTCAAATCACATTATATTAATGTTAAAAAATATACAGGCCTAACATAATTTTTATAGTTATTTATTACATAACTTTGGTTTATTATGATGTCATAAAACAAATTATTTATTTAAATGGTATTTAATTTTTACCCAAAAATTCGACAATCTCATAAAATTAAAAAAAATTCACCATTGGATAACTTCTAAATAATGATTCTAAAATGGTATTAATTTTATCTTAATAATTTTCTAAATATTTGAATTTTTACATATAATATAAAAACTAAAATTTATTTAATATTCCTGCGTTTGGAAAAAATATATTTCAAACTTTAATAAAAATCATGATTGCATTCATAATAATTATACGGTAATTTATATTTAACAAAAATAAATTTATTAATAATATTTTATTAAAATATTATTTTATTCGAAATAATCCATTAATTCATAAAAATTGATTTCTTAATTGAATATTAACTAAAAAAATACTATTTGTTCATTACAAAGTAACAACAAAAAGAATGTATATTCACTATAAAGAATAATGTACATAGTGCTATGGTATTTTTACATAACCCCTTATAACACCCACATAATATCGAAGGGTAAGGTATGCGATGTTGAAAAACTCTTGGGGTGGCCCAGAAAACATCACTCGTGTGGTAATCTCTATCAACTTCCACTTTTCCCATAGGTAGTTACGTTTGAGATTAACGTGTTGAAGCTCAGCTTGGTCTTGGTCAAGAGCGAAGCCCAATGTCGCCACATCCTATCCAAGCTCCTAAGAATGTGCTTCGTAAGGAGAAAGTCTACTAGATGAGTCCATCACCTCCTTTTTTTATGTAAATTGGTTTTGTTAAAGCCCTATATTTATACCAATCATGTGATCACGGTTCAACAACTATATTAGAAATGGTCACAATTCATAACATTATTTTAAAAATACAAAAACATTAAACCAAATAAGATCATATTTTATATAACCATTTTAAATAATAAAATATTTATTTAGTTCAGAAATAATTTTAATTAATAAAAGTTTGGGTCGTTACAATCTTCCACCCCTTATGAAATTTCAACCTTAAAACATTCTTTCCCACACTAAAATAGATGTGGTTAACTCTACTTCATCACTTATTCTAATTCCCACGTTGCTTGTTCAGACTAGTGGTTTCACCACAACGCCTTGATGAGGAGAATTATCTTATTTTATTTAACATTACTCTATGATATAAGATCTCCACTGGTTGCTACTCATAAGAAAGATCATCCTCTAACTGTACTACCTCTAAAGAGAGTACATGTGAATGATCTGTATGTACATCCTTAATAGCGATACGTGAAACACATCATGTACTTTGGCCATGGTGGGCGGATGTGCTAGTCGATAGGCCACAACCTTGACACGATAAACAATATCGAAGGGGCCTATGTACCTAGGACATAACTTCCATTTCTTTACAAATCTTATGACCTTATTCCATAGAGATATGAATAGAAATACCATGTCTACAACTTTGGAATCAAGGTCTCATAGAAAGTTATCTGCATAACTCTTCTCTCGACTTTGGTTTGCTCTAATTTTATACTGAATTGTTTTCACCATGTACACCATTTCATCAACCATTTTAGGTCCTAGGAGCTAATTCTCACCAAATTCATACCAAAGCATTGGCGTTCTACACCATTTAGCATATAGGGCTTCAAATTGTGACATTTGGATGTTCGGGTGGAAAATGTTATTATAGTAGAATTCAAAATTTTGAATATGTTGTTCGCATCCCTTGTTGAATTCCACTGAACATGATCATAACATATCTTCCAGTGTCTGAATTGTTCGCTCAGATTGGCCATCAGTTTGAGGATGATAGGCCGTATTGAAGTTCAGTTAAGTGCTTATAGTACGCTAGAGACTTTTCCAGAACATCGAAGTGAATCTTATATCACAATCTGATATAATAGACAGTGGTACTCAATGTAGGATTACCATATATTTGATGAAAATCCCTACATTTTTATTCAATGAGAAGTCCTCACAAATTTCCCTAAAGTGAGCTGTCTTCATATGACGATCCAAAATGTCTCATATAGAATTGTTTCCTCTAGATGTCATTGGAAGTCCAGTGACAAAGTCCATGGTAATGTTTTCTCACTTCCATTTTGGTATGGGAAGCAGTTGCATCATCCCTTAAGACTTGTACCTCTCAGACCTCACTTTTTGACATACCTGGCACTTTGATGTATATTTAGCAATCTCCGTTTTCATATTGTCCCATAAAAAGTTTTCTCATAGATCTCAATTCAATGTTGTGATCCCTAGGTGAATAGAGAAGGTTGAGCTATGTGTGTCATTTAGAATATCCTTCTTAATCTCTATATTGGATGGTACACATAATCGTGACAAAAATTTTACAATTACATCCTTTTCAACCATGAACTCTGAGGATTTCTCATTTCTGATAGCTTCCACTTTTTAGAATTTCCACATCCTTTCTTTGATAAACCATTATTTTCTTCATGAGGGATGGTTGAGCTATAATTTTGGAAAGGGTTGATTATGTTCCTCTCTTAATTATTCCCATGTCCATCCTATACAAGTCAAAGAAGATTGGATCCTTTTCAATTATAATTGTTGAAAAATGATGCAGGATCATTTATACTTAGAGAATTTGCCACCATGTTTTCCTTACAGGCATGGTAGTGGATTGAGAAGTCATAATCCTTGATGAGTTATATCCATCTTCATTGGCACATATTAAGATCTTTTTGCGTGAATATATATTTGAGGATCTTGTGATAAGTATATATCTCAAACTTCTCCCCATAGAGATAATGCTGCCAGATTTTCAATGAAAATATCACAGCCACCAATTCTAGATCATGTGTGGGATAGTTTTTCTCATTAATTTTTAGCTACCATAATGATTAGGCTATCACGTTATCATTCTGCATCATCACACAACACAGTCCATTCTTCGAAGAATAACTGAATACCACAAAATGTATCCACTTATGGGTAATGTGTTCATGAGCGGAGTGATAAGCCTCCTTTTAAACTCCTTGAATTAATATTCTCATTCATGACTACATGAAAACCTTACCCCCTTATAAGTTATCTTGGTAAGAGGGTTGGACAATCGTGATAAATTTCTCACAAATCGGCAATAATTTCTAGCTAAACGCAAGATGCTACAGATATCTGTTACCGATGTTGGCCTTCTCCATCCCTCAATTGTAGTTGTCTTAGAGGGATCCACAGATATCCCATTACTTGTGATGATATAACCTATGAATGAGACCTCCAACAAACAGAACACGTACTTACTGTACATTGCATTTAGATTCTCCTTCTACAAGGTCTATATTATAGTTCTTAGATGCTCCCCATTATCCTCCATGGTTTTGGAGTATATTGGAATGTCATCTATAAAGACTACCACAACTTTTTCGAGTTAATCTATAAATACTCTATTTATCAAGTCTCTGAAGATTGATGGAGAATTACTGAGTCCGAAAGGTATTTATTTTAATTCATTATGCCTATATCTTGTATGAGAATCATTCTCATAGATATCATCCTTTTTCACCCTTACATGATAATATCCCGACTGAAAATCCCCCTTGGAAAAGTATGGTTCTCCACATAGATGATTGAATAATCATCAATTCCTAGAAGAGGATACTTGTTCTTTATCATGATTTTGTTGATCTCACGATAATCAATGAAAAGGCGCATTGACCCATCTTCTTCTTGAAAAAGTGGATTGGAGAACCCCATGTTGACGCTCTTGGGCGTATAAACTCTTTATATAGAGTCTCCTGTAGTTTTCTCTTAATATCATTAAGATCTAAAAAAACCATTCCATACAGAGTCTTGGATATTGGAAATAACCTAGGTATATGCTCACTTGAGAATTCAATATATCTTCTAAGAGGAAAACCAAAAAATTCATTAGGAAACACTTTAACTAATTCCCTCACAATATCCATGTCTTCAAGGATGGTTGCTTTGTTAGATTCAAGTATCTGAGCCAGATACGCATGCTCATATGGAATTAATGTGTAGTCATGAGATGACGATACAAAATAAGATTCTTCTTCCTCCTTTAATTTTTATTGAATCGGGGGTCGATTCTCCATTTTGAGTGTGATTTCCCTCTCATGACAATTTTTGTTGTCTCTATATAGGGAAATCCAATACAAGCCTATAATTGCATCAAATTACACTTGAGGGATTATGATGAGGTTTTTTGAGAAGTTCAATCCACCAATTATGACAGCGCATAAGCTATATTCATGGGATGCAATGATTTCCCCATTTTTCGTACTGACTGACATATTTACATCCATTATTTCTAGTGGTGTTGGGATTGTTCTACTAAACATTTGGGATAAAAAAGAGTGCATACAACCAGAATCAAAATGTACATTCTCTATTCTCGATTAAATAACTACTATACCTATCACCACTTCATTGATGGTGTTCACTTCGGAAGTAGTGATTGAAAATGAACACCCTTGCTACCTTGGAGGTTGTTGGTTTCCTCTAAAAACCCATGGATTATGGCATTGATTTTCATGGTGCCCTGGTCCTTTGCAGTTGAAGCAATGCACAATGCATTGAGAGTCGAACGAATTGTTCCTATCTTCTATCGAAGCTATGAGTTTTTCTTTTTTGTAGTTAGCAGCTAGGTTCCCTTATATTTTACACCTAATGCATTTCCTCATCCCCTTATGGCAATTTATGGGTTTATTCTTTCCATAACTTTAGAAAGTGGGGTGCTGAATTTTCTTACCACTGTTGGATCTAACCATTGGACATCAATAATTGGAGTCCACATTATGCTTCTTATCACCATGATACCCATGAGATTATCCGATCTCCATTTTGACCTTGAGGTATCCTTGGAAAATTTCTTCATAGCTGTCGAAGTCATGGATTGATAGGGCATTCCGTAGGCTAGGTTTCAGCCCACCAAAGAAGCTGTCAACCTTTCATTCAAGGGTAACGTCAAAGCTAACGGAATATCGTGTAATCCTTGTGATTTTTTCCTCATAAAACCCGATGGATTTTTCACCTTTTTGCTTGTGGGTTAGGAAGTCCTTTTTCATCTTAAGCCAGAGGATATGAGGAAAATATATATCAAAAAATATTTTCTAGAAGTCCTTTCATTCCCACATCTCGATCACCTCCTCAAGATTCATATTTTTGATCAATGTCCACCATTGATCAGATTCACCCTCCATACGATAATAATCCAAAAAAATATTCTCTTGTTTGTAACATTAAAGGATAGAGAATATATTTTTAATGGAGTTGATCTATTGTTTGGAGATTGTGGGATCAGATGATTCTTTAAAAGTAGGAGGCCATTATATCATGAAGCTATCAACAATGACTTGTTCATTATATGGAGGGTTTGAATGTTACTCTTGACCCATGTTTCTATTCAAATATTGAGTTAACTCAGAGAGTATCATAAAAAAGTTTGTGATTCATGTTCCCATTGAATTGGGCATCACATTAGAACAATCGTAACATTGGTCGTCACATCGGTTATTAGCCCGAGTGCCTCTATTAACGACCATTGGAAGGAATAAAAGGAAAGTTAGCGGTAACATATAAAGGTTAATCCATGGAAAAAATAGATGAATTATAAATATATTTTATTTCCTCAACTCATGAATATATAGGCTTTAGTCTATGTTATCCATGATCTACTTTCATTCCAATAATCAGAGGGGAAATTTTTTAATTCCATTAATAATGGATCATACTAAGCTTGTGAATTTACCCAAGAATATCCCTCAGGAGCGACGTTACCAAAATTGAATCAAGGCCCATCATTTTGTACCAAGATTTCCCGGGTCAAGCCCAAAACTCCTTCACTAGGGGTTTCTAATACTAATCCCAAAAATAACTTAACCTATCCTCTAATACTAACTATATCATACCTTCTTTTTATTACACACTTAACATAATTTATTACCTAAAAACATCACTTGATACAACATAGAAGACTAGGAGGTCTAGTGTATTTGGGGATTAGGAACATTTTATAACAACTTAAAACAGAAAATGAAACATCTTATTGACAACTTCCATTACATGACCACCACATTCCCCCGTACATAGCATTGAAAGGGATAAACTGAGGACATGCATAAGAAACGAGTGATCTATAAAGCCTAGTAATGGATTAAAAAGGGAATAACATGAAAAATAAAATAAATTTTAGGAAATAGGAATAACAATGGATCCTAATGAAACATCAAAATAAAGGCATGATATAGCATGATAATTATAACATGGAAATGTGGAAACAACACATAACATGGTATTTGCATGAGACAAGGATCATTGTATATAGAGCATGCGTAAACTCTCATTTCCCTTGAATTATAATATTGAAACCCACATTTAACATCAATTAGAATGAATAAACCTTGATTTCAATACATTTATAATGGAACTAATCTTTACTCAATTGATTTGAGTGCTATCAGTGTGCACCATTCCTAAACATTTCATTTCATGCATAAGTGTGACGAATGGATCCTAAACAGGGATTAATAAAACTTCATCATTTCTTCTATGATAAAGGAATGTAGGATTCAGACTTGAAACTATATAATAAATAATTAAACATTTATACCGGTAAATACCCTTGATAGAGAGATCAGAATGGTATTCAATACACAATGACTTTTGTTTGGAAAATAGTGGTGTAATTTTAGCAGCACAATGATGTGGCATAAGAATTTAAAAAAATGGATGATGGGATAGAATGGGGTGTCTCATCATATTTTCATGACATTGATAATATGGGGGACATATAGATACATGTACCAAATTTAGCAATGGAATTTTAGATTCATAATAAAAAAAATTGCATGAATATAAATGATGAGAGAGATAATAATTATGGAATTTTGGCATGGTAATGGGTATACATTGAAGGAATATATGAGAGAGAAAGGGGTCTCTAATCATTCAACCATAAGGAGGATAGTATAGGGGAATTGAGAAATAATACCCCAACATTTATAATTAGAAATAAAAGGGCATAACAATATTACAAAACTTGGATAAAATGAGAATATGAAGGAAACCCTAACTTGGATGTGTGATCCCAAAGGCTTGGGAGAGGATTGATAGAGGCTTCTTGGGAGCTTGGGGTACCTTGGGAGGATTATAGAGAGAGATGAGAGAAGATTTGGGATGAAATCTTAAGTCTTTGAGTGAAGAGGAAGTGGATATTGGGTGGGTTTATATAGGAATGGAGATGGAATTCATTATTATTTAGGTTCGGGACACTTCACATTAAACTAATCAAAACCACAAACTAGACCATAGTTTTTTCCCAAGTAGTTTTCCAAAGGGGAGTTAAAAAAAATATTTTATACAACCAATGGCCTAACTTCTAAAAATAATAGGGTTTTTTATATTGAGGTGAGTGACACACCCAAGGAAACCATTTTAAAAGGCTAAAATGTTTTATATGACTTGTAGGGTCAACTAAGGCTTTGCAAAATAGACCAAACAACCCTAATATAACATTATTTTAATGGTAAAACATATATTGGTCGATTATAATGTTTATAGTATTTTATTACATCACTATTGGGACATTATGATGTTATAAAACACATTTAATATTTAAATGATATTTAATTTTTACCCAGAAATTAGATTCACATAAAATTATGAAAAATTCACCATTGAATAATTTTGATGTCCTGATTTAAAAAAAATATTCATTTTATCTAACTAATTTTCTAAATATGACACTTTTTACTTTTAAAATAAAAACTGACATTTATTGAAAATTCATGTGTTTTGACAAATATAGATTTCAAACATTAATAAAAATCACAATTGTATTCATAAAAATTATATAGTCATGTATATTTAATAAAAAGTAATTTAGTAATAATATTTTATTAAAATACTTTTTAATTCAAAAAAAATCCATCAATTCATCAAAATATACTTTTTAAATGAATATTAACTAAAAAAAAAATACTATTTTTCATTTTCAAAGTGACAATAAAATGAATATATATTCTATATAAAAAATAATGTACATAGTGATAGGGTCTTGTTACATAACCCCTTATAACACTCGCATAAGACCGAATGGTAAGGTGTGAGATTGTGAAAAACTCATTGGGTGGCTCAGATATTATCACTCTGGTGGTAATCTTTATCAACCTTTACTTCTACTGTATGTTGTTCTGTTTGAGATTAACATGTTGAAGCTCATCTTGGGCTCTACCAAAAGCGAAACCCAATGACACCACCTCCTTCCGAAGCACTGAAAAATGGGATTCGTAAGGAAAAAATCTACTGGATGAGGCCATTGTTTCATTTTTCTGAGTAAATTTGATTTGTTAAAGCCCTATATTTATAATAATCATGTGACCACTATGCAACATCTATATTATCAATGGTAAAAATTTCCAATGGTATTTTAAAATCGAAAAACATAAAACCAAAAAAGTGAATATTTTATATAACCATTTTACATAACAAGACATTTAATTAGATCAAGAGTAATTTTCATCAATATATATTTGGGTCATTACAATCATTGTCTATAATGATCTATAGACCTAAGCATTCATCTTAGCTAAATATTCTATGATGTTTCCTTACAAGATATGAGGACCTAGAAGAACTACGTTTCATAACTCTTTCTAGTAGAGGGCTGAATAACATGAAATAACATAAATCGAATCATAAAGAGATATCCAAACAATAACCTAAAATTGTTTATTATTAGTGAACTTGACAATAGGTATTTTATTCTCCCAAGAACTGATGACACAAAGGAAACATTAATGAATCATGTTATGTAAAACATGTATCATATTATGAGTCTAGAGATTAGTCTATGGTTGAAAATTTATTCATAATAGAACATTTGAAACCATAACTCTCTATAACTTAGTACTAAACCATGATGTTAAAAAAGAGTATCTATCTTAAATGATAGAATGAGGGAACTCGTGTAGTCATACAATCTCATGAACATATATTACTCCCACCCGATCAATGGATAATGTTTCCTAGATATAAAGGAAGTGGGATACATTTTCTAATCAGAGTATGATTATACAATCTACATCACTACCTTGAAGAAACCACACTAAGAATACTATAAAGTCCAAATAAATATCTTCCCATTTACATATTGGGACTAGTAATGTATGTAACAAGCCATCTAGTTGCAGGTGATCCACCTTCACCTACTGATAGGTGGAACACCTAATAAAAAACATTAAATCTTGAATTTCTTCTCATGACACAAATAATTGTGTCCCATATATTGATATATCTCGGAGATTTATGGATAAACTACCCACTAAGAATCATTGTACTCTCACATCATTTCTTCTCTTATATCTATTGTAACATAGAAACATCCATGCATACATCAGATGCCATCTCCATAAATAGACCAATATAGAGGCAGGTCATCAACAGAAATACTCTCATGGTGAACCAATCCATCATGATCTAGGAAATGAATTTTCTATATACTATCCCTATGGGTTGATGTGACTTGTAAGGCTATAATAAAATATTTCTCATGACTCTCATTAAACACTTTATGTATCTCAGAAAAAAGAGTATTTAATTACATTCATTAATAGATTTCTATATGGTATGTGAATATGATTTATGACTAAGTGCATTAGCTAATATAATTTCTTTTATATAAATATAGGAAATATCACTGTCAAAATTAATAAGGTATTTGAACCATATTAATTTTTCAATATTGAAAACATGTTGCATAATTATATATTAGAGGATATTATCTTATGCATAGACCTCATATCCCAGACCAATTAGATAGTGTATCCAGAATAATTAATCATGGAAAATAGCTACTAGATTTAGGTGTTGTGTTAGGAAATGATGTTCATAAGGTCTCGACTATTGAGACCCATACACAATGACTCTATCCTCATACAACAACACTATGCCAATTCTAATTCCAGATTCATGATAGAAAACATTATATCCCATTTCCATAGTCTGGCATAATCAGAATCATTGTCGAGGAAATCCACCCTTTTTGATCTTGAAATGCCTTCTCACATTTTTCTTAAGAACATGATCATATCACCCCTGTTTTCAGACTAGTAATCGGTTCATTATTCCTAGAGAAATCCTTCAATAAATGTATATAAAATCCTTCCAACATGGTGAAACAATGTATGTCAAAAAGGTTCTTGGTATTATACCTTGAAACAACAACATTCTCCTTATTTGGGTCAAATGTTACTTCTTATTTCAATATAATAATAACCAATAGAATATGATTATCGATCAATATGTTTAACATAAAAATATTATCATATAAGTGATTCCCTTAGTTTATTCAAAATGTGCTCAACATTTTTAGACTAGTCACTTTGAGTGTGAGTGTAAACTATGATGTAATCCAAAAATACCACCACAAAGAATCTAGATTAGTGTGGAAAAACCTACAAATAAAATCCATGAAAACATTGGGCATGTTCACAACATTGAACAACATTAAAATACAATCATATAAATATTACCAAATTCAGAAAACTAGACTTTGTATATCTAAAATCCATAATCGCACATGATGGTATCCTAACATAATTTCAATATTTTTGAAAACCATAGATCATTGGAGATTGTCAGAGTGATCTTCTATCCCTGGCAGTGGATACATGCTCATAAAAATATACTGGATTAACCATTGGTAATCTACCCAGAAATGAATGGTCAAATCCATCTTCTAAAAAAAGCATTGATGAACCCCAAGAATGATTTAGTGGTTGGATGAACCCCATTAATTCCCTATCCAACAACTATTTCATGAGTTCTAATATCTTAGTAAGTTATATATTGTTTAGTGGAAAATATAATTGATATTCTCTTAAAACATGATCAATCATAAAATATAACTCCCTGGTAAGAGGTATTCTTGTAGAATCATCAAGAAAGACACCATTGGAATGATCTACCACAAGAGGAAACTTTTCTTATGTATTCCCTCATCTTCCATGAAATGTATAGAAATATATGTGTTCACTCCACCTATCTAATGATGCATTGGTCCCCCTCTACTATCATTGTACATTCTTGTTACCCTTGTGGAGTTAAATGCCATCATCTAGTGATGTAAATGATACCCTGTGGCGATATAAGTAAACATAGGTGTGAGATGAAACCAACCAGTTCATCATAATATTGATATGAAATCCTGTCACGTTAATGAAAAAGAGGTACCATAAATAGGGATAATTGCCTACCTCAAGGGGGTTGTCCCTACATTGGTGTATTCCCATTAAACTCAATACAATGTGGTGTGTATAGGGTCCTCAGACCGAAGAAGTTCTAAATTTACACCATGATACTTTCCATAGTAAATTATGATATATTGGATTGTGAGAACCTTGTATCAAATAAAGAATTTAGAATATTTGGTTATACTAGAATAGTACCTCATATTGTTGGTAGTACATCACTCTAATCCTCATATATCAACTATAATGAATGAAGCAAGTCATATCTAGGTCCACATAAAATAGTAGGACTAACCTAAGTAGGTACTACATATTGTAACTAATAATCATATTACTACCTACCATATCCATGAACTCCTCCTCAACCTATCATGTCTGTGATATACCAATTCCGTGGTTGACATAGTGAACTGGTCCTTCCCCCATGTTATATCTGGTTTTGAACATATTCAACTAGTTGTAGTTGGAATCGTCAGGAATAATATCTTATGATGGCTTCTATGGCCATAAGAAAAACACACAAGAGGGTCACTATCACAATAAAGAATCATATTCCCATTCTATCAACACTAATTTAATATAACCAAGTTTCCCTTGTTAATAATCTTACTGTAATTTCTCTGATGACAAAGCTCCAGGCTACGCTACCAACTGATGGAAGAACTAATCCATGTCTAGGAACTAAACCCTTTTATAAAAACTATTAGATTATATCAAGTTTCACTCACTGAAAAATAGCATTCTTTTCAATCTCATAGAATTTAGGTAGGTAAAATACATTCAACTATGAACATACGTAATAATTATCCCATTATTGAAACGTCGCTCTAATGTGATCTCATAAACAACTGATATAAGTTCAAAGCATTGAAACATTGAATGATACACTGAATAGTCGATGATAGAAATAATACACTATATAAGTTTTAGGAACTATATATCTTGGTCATGTGTCAGTGTAGAAGAAAAAATATAATCATAGAAGGATGTTAGAAAGTCAACTCCTCCAATCCCATGATGGAGACAATCCTAGGTAATCACATCCAACCAATTCATTGTGGAATCATAAAACATGAATGTTGAATGATAATACCTCCACTATGGAGGAAAATTTAGATGTTCATGGATATAAAGAGTAGCCTCTAGCCGATAATAATCAACCCAAGGACCACCATCCCCAAAGTTGTCAGATCATCCATCGTTGGTTCATGTCTTATTGAACTAATTCACGAAATAATGTGATGTAATTTG
This sequence comes from Viscum album, assembly GCA_963277665.1. Taxonomy (NCBI): domain Eukaryota; kingdom Viridiplantae; phylum Streptophyta; class Magnoliopsida; order Santalales; family Viscaceae; genus Viscum; species Viscum album. The sequence continues at coordinate 684,944,917 of OY728129.1, read as the reverse complement.
AGTGGGATAATATTATATTAGATATTTATAATTCCAAACTACACTTACTACAATATCATAGTAAATTATAAGCGCAGGGTTGATCCCATGAGGACTATTGGTAGGTGAGTGACCATTAGTACAACACACTTTGAAGGATTAAACATGTTCACTCATCATGTTTGGTTTTAATTATGGTTAAGTAGCCGGGAGTGTGAATTTTTTTAAGAAGGAAGGGGTCATGGTCAATTTCACTATATATGAAAAGGGTTAATCCAAAATATATATTGGGATAGACATATTGATTAGATTGTAATGTGGTGGAAAAAAAATCAATTGACCTTCATATTGACAATTGGACCAACCTAAGATGGAAATGAATCCTGGACCCATATTAAATTACATCCTAAGCACATAGATCTTATCTTCATAGAATAATTTATTATAGGATATTGGTTTAACCCTAATATCCTCTACCAAGGACATAATGGTTCAAATTTCTCCTAAAATGGTTAGGGATAATGAAAATTAATGTGATTGAAAATTGTTCAAGTAATGGTTATTATCCATAGGTTTAGAAAATTTTTATCATTAGATATTCAATAGGCTCAAAATAAATATACTCTAAAACCTAAAAAAAGAGGATTATCTATTCATGTAATTTATGATAAAATGCATGAAAATATTAATCATGATATGAATAGACATAAAATATTTGAAAAATATAAAATCCAAAAAAAACAATCAATGTTAAATAAGTGAATTTTGTACAAATATAATTAGAAACTGACATCACATGAATAAATTATGAAGAATGAACAATATGAAATCCAAACAAATATGAAATAACTAAAAAAATTTCATTAATGAATAAACAATAAATCATTATAGGAAGATATGAAAGGAAACATTGAAAACAAATTCAATATTGCAACATGTGAAGAATGGGTGTAAAAGTATTAAAAACTCATAAAGATTCTAATGAAAAAATTATATTAATGAAAGAAAAAAATATAATGATGAAGAAAATGAAAATATTGGATGGAAAATTTGAGAAGGGAATATATGGTGATGATCCAGGGTGTAGAGTAGCTTTTAAAAATATAAATGAGCTTGAGAAGTACAAGACATGTATGTCATGAACTTTGTATATTGTCTTAGCTAACCGTGGCCCCAACATTTTGATATCTTGTAAGTATGTTACTCATTGGGTAATTGAGTTCATCTTTTTTGACCAATGAATCTGTTTGAATTAAAGACCTTTTGATCCTTCAAAACATACATGTCCTATGATATCATCACATTGTGTATTCGTTTTACTTTTTTTTGGGATTATTATATTTGAAATTTCATGTTGTTTAATAGATTTACAAGATCTCGATTGTATTGAAATTATAAAAAATCAAAACAGGATGGTTTGTGTCTCTCCAAAAAAGATTTGAATAAATTATACTGGTTGGGTATGTGATATAATGCATTTAAAGACTCTATTTAAACTCTTCACTATTTCTTATATAAATTATAGATTTCATATCTCATTATAGAAATACATAACCCAATGAAATATCAAATAATGTTTTAATAAAAATTAAATAAATTTATTGAATATATATAAGACATCATCTTTTCAAATTCACCCATACATGAACAATTTCTTGTCCTTAAGAAAAAATCTATTCAATAGGGATTCTAAATGGAAATGTTTTTAAATTAGTAAGAAAGCATTAAATGATATGAAAATAAAACAAAGTTTAGGTATAAATAGTCGATCATTTAAAATCAGTTGTATAGAGAAAATCAGTCATGCATCAATGTTTAATTATTTATGTAGATTCGTTATTAATTTAATTAATATTTCAGAACTTTTCCTTAAATTATATAACCATTGTTGAATTTATCTCACCATGATTTTTTTCTCATTACTCAAGGAAAAAAAATAACTAAACATATAGTTATAGGCTAAATACATGTTACTGACAATATGATTGAATTTTTTCTATCATATCCACTTCATAAAAAAATAAAAAATAAATTATGATGGATTCATTAAATGTTTTCAAATTACTCTGAGGTTGAGGGAAGGTTGGTAAAAAATGAAAATAAATCTAAAAAATATGGTAAAATCTAAAGAACAATGATTGATAAAAGTAAAAAACAAATTATGTGACGCATATGTGATCTAAAAGTGTCAAATATCCAAACATCTCAAAGTGTATCCATGAATATATCATGTATAAACAATACACCATGTTCCATTATTTTAATTTTCATAATTTTTGTTCAAAAATCAGTTTAATGTCAGATCTCATATCCATCCCAAAAACACATATGATACACTAACGTATTCATTAGTCTAAAAGTAATGATTTTTGACCTTCCTAATACACAACCCAATATATATTTTTATCCGTTATATATATATGTATATATAAATGATCATTATAGGAATAAAAATTCCATGACTAATCGTGGAACATATCATATATGTAGTGAAGGTTCCATAATATATATACTAACGACAAAATCCTATGTCCACCAGTTAAAAATTCCCGAACATTTTTTCAAAGGATAATCATTCATAATACCAAGTGTATTTTATAATGTTTTAATCATCTTACAATGAATTCATACTAAATATTTTATTAATTGAAACAATATGATAAAGAAATAATGATGAAATGAAGGTCTCAGAAAAAATGGATCAAAAAATATTTCCTTAATCATATTATAATTTTATTTTTTCAGCCATAACCTTATATAAGATCTCAATGTGTTTTATGATAGGTTTAAATTCCCCATGTGTATATCAAAAAATATTATCAGAATAGATTAGTGGATTATGGTTCCAGAATTCTCTTGAGAATGGGAGTATACATAAAATAAGTTGAACTCACTCAGGGTATAAAATTTATTAAAAATCCAATCAAAAGTAATTTGATATTTTTTGAATTTTAATTTAATTACTAAAATATAAAATCATTATAAAAATATAAAGTAGGGTAAAACATGGACTTAAAAAATTTCAATCCTATCATGTATTGTATTTAAATGGGTTTAATGATTTTATATGTTTAAAGTCTAATTTTAGTGACTAATCTCATAGATAATTGAAAACAAGAAATAATCCATGGGTATTATCCCTAATTCTCATGAAAGATCCTTGTACAGTTAAATTAATATAGTGTCTACAATAACTAAAAAATAATAATGAGAGATATGTTTCATATATAGCATAATCAGAAGGAAAAGGAAATTTGAAATTGAATTTAGGGAATTTAGATCTCCCTATGATCAGTGTCAAGTCATGTGGAAACATGGTAGAATATGATTTAATCTTGGAAAATATGTATAATTTTTTTGAAATAAAAAACCTATACATGATAAAACATTCATCCAAAAGTTTTAAATAGAATGAAAGTAGTTAAATAGGATAATAAACATGGTAAGTAATAATAAAAAAAAATATCAAATTCATGTAGATATATGGGTTATGTGAAGTTCAAGGACAAACTATGAACAATAATTACACTAAAATAAAATATAAATACTAAGTAAAAGAATAAAAAAAATTTAACAAATATATGTTGTGTTTATCATAAAGAAATACCAATGAAATCACTACCCCGACTGATGAACAAAAGGATATATTAGCTGAACTCTATTTAAAGATACCACCTTTCATGAAATGGTTCTTTATAAAATTTTACTATCGATCCATTGACATTAAATTGTTGTTCTTTTCATAGTTGAATTTCAATTTACCCATAAAGAATCACATTGATTATTATAATGGGAACCAAACTTCGATATTTCATATTTCCATGAATAATTTTTAATTGATAATTTAAAATTATAATATTATCCCATGGTGTGAATTCTCATCATTCGATGGTTTGGTGAATCCATTTCCTCATTTTTTCTTTATAAATTCATCAATTTTTATATGAATCACTTTTAATCTATTCATTATCATTTAGTTGTACCATCTTGAATTATCTTTCTTTTGGGGAATCCATATTTAGTTGATTAATTTCCCAATACAAGGGATACTCTAGTTTAATTGTAATTAACACAGATTTAATTATAATAAAATAAATTTAGTAATAGAAATTTGTGTTTTATAAGTTGTATGATCATCCCGAAGTGATTCATCTAATTGGAAGCTATAATCCTTTCTATTTATAGGTACTTCATTTTCACGAATTATTTTGATTTACCAATTAAACAATTAAACTTAATCACTTATCTATGGGTGGTAGGGACTTCATGTGTTAAAACAGATTACATACATTATGATAAAATAATTCAAAAAAATATTTTTAATGTTATCCCCATAAACAAAAATGAGTAATTTTTGAAATTTGAATCTTGATAAAATAATTTTCCATAATATTTTCATATCCAATAGTATTGTGGCATGTTTTTTACTATATTTCCACACACTTTGAAACATAATCACATGGACTAGTATGTATAATTTCTCAAACATATTATTTGAATGTACCCGAAAAATCGATTTCCCAATCATTGTAGAGTTCTACTTCTTGTAATGAAGTTTGAGGTATTTCATTTCATTTTTCCTATAGTCCAAGACCAATGTCATCAATAATTTTTTTTGGAAACATTATATTGTATCTTGATGAAGCCTATAAAAAAATATCCCTCTTTGAAGGATTTTATCCATGGTACATTTGGTTCCATGATAACCTCCTGTTGGTGACATATGATACATGCTGATAACACATTGTTTTTCATTTTCTAGGACACATCTCAATATGAATCTATCATCACTGTGCTTAACATGTAGCGGATCATCCCAGTAGTAGTGTGAGACAGAAAATAAAAATCTATTCCTATATTTTTAGATAATTTTAGGATATAGTGATCACATGTAGTAATAATATTCCATATCCAAAAACCACAGTCATTAGTGGGTATTTATCAAGAAAGGGGTTTCATTTTGGAAATCATACTTGATGTAAAGATTATCATTATCATTGATGTCGGGTAGTAGAGGTCTAGATAAATGTATCCTGATTACGTTCTCAATTCCTTTTGTGTTATTGACTATGATGTTGTAATCTTGATGTATATGAATGCGTCGTATCAAATATGGTTTAACATCACTTTTTAGTAGACATTTATGTGATTCTTTATCTATATAGGCCATTACTTCACACATCACATGGTATGAAATAATGTTTTTGATTAGAATCCTAGATCTTCCTTTTATGTAATCTAATAATTCACCTAAACACCGTTCAATCTGTTACTGAAAATGTATGAGGAAAATATATATTTTTCACTGATAGTCTTAATATAATGTAAATAGAAACTTTTCTCTCGCCTCACATCAATTCGATGTGATTTTACAAATATGGTGATATTATAATAAGAGCGTCCATAAAAACACTTCTTTATAGTATGGAATTCCAATCGAAATTATTTGATGAAATCAAAAATTGTTTCATTAGAAAATAATTGTGTCATGGAATGGGATATATCTACTATGTTTTTAGAAAATCAATGATAGAATATTATGTTGCAAAAAAAAACCTTATCCTAGTCACTATTGTAGGATTAGGTATATCATTAATCACTATTATTTTTACTGGATAAAAATACATAAAATATTTTGAAACCATATTTTTGAGAAATATTCCTATATGAAAAAGGATTTGAAACTTTTTTCTAGTTTAATACTAGGAATTTTTCCTCACAATGTTGCAATACTAAATCCATGTTAAAAGGACACACCTCAAAAGATCTTCTATAAATTGAAAGTCATCCATGAAAATATCTAGGTATTATTCTTCCATATTATGGAATATATGTTTCATACACCATTGAAAAGTGGTGGGTAAGTTAAAAATACCAAATGAAATTCGCTAGTATGCCACAATGATGAAAGGACACATGAGAATAGTTTTGGAGTGGTTTTATGGATCGATGGAAATATGATTGTATCCTAAATATTCATTCACGTAATAATAGAATTAATGATGTGTAATCATTTATAGAATATGATCCATAAAGGGAATATGAAAATTATATTTTATGTTGGGCCTATTCAGATTCCTATAATCAACCCACACTCTCCATCCAATGATGGTTCAAGTATAAATCCTCTCATTTTCATCATTTTATACAACAATTATGCGACCCTTTTTTCTAACAACTTGTAGTGGACTCACGTATTAACTATTAGTTATTTAAAATATTATTCTAGAATCTAGATGGTTTAAACCTTATTTCTTAACTTCCTCTTTCATTGTTGGGGTGAGCTGCCTATCTAGTTAGAATTGGGGAATATCACGTTCATTCAAAAAAATTTTGGGCGAGAAAATTGTGGGTATGATCCTCTTTTGTTCATCATCTCCCCACGCTATTGTGTTATTTTAATTTTTTAGAATTAAATCAACATTAAATATTATTTTTGGGTAATATATGAGCTGATAATTACTATCAGTGTTGCTGCATTCTCAAGGAAAAAGTTAATTAGTGTGCTCATTAATTAATTTTATTGTCATAAAGGCGGCTTAATGATAGTGGGTATGAAATGTTGGAGAGTGTCCCATGTCAACTATTCAAATTATTCTATACCCATATGCTCACTAACATCGTCTTTATTAGAGGATATGGTTTCCATAACACCCTCAATGGTAAAAAAATCTTCTCTTTCATCAGTATGAAGGATTACTTTACATCCAAAATAATAATTACTTTTATTAGAAACCATTTCATAGTAAACAAACTTTTTCATATTTGTTTTTAAATATTATTCATCCTTGGTATATGTTAATTAAAACCTTTCTAATCATTCAATAGTGAATTCCTTGAATAATTGGAATGACTCCTTCCATGTCCAAAGTTTTCCATTATTATTTTTTAGTAAACGAAATCCATCATAAATTTTTCATAGGCATGAATATGAGTGGTGGCTTCAGAAAATGGGATGTTGATAGGAAATTCCTTGAACATTGAAATAATGTTTTTCTATTCTACCTTGATCCTTTTCTCATCATTCATTCTGGGAATGTAAGATAGTTTTTGTATACTGGTGGTCATACATAATCATCTTTGTAACAAGGATACTATTTTTTAGGGGGTTTTGTATTTTCTACAGATTATTTAACCACTTCTTTTATGTTATCATTTTCATCTTCACCGATGATATTCTATTTTTTGTTAGATTCCTAAATCTTCTCTTCCTTATCAATACATTTTTGTTAAAATTATATTATATTACCACTCATGAGAATCACTTCCCTTTAATTTATTCTGGGATGTGTTATAGTGTTATTTGCTTTGGTAAACAGTAGTCGGACTGATAAGTTTTTTTCAATTTGACCCAACTGGTGCTCGATATTTCACATGACTTTCCATTGTTTTGGAATTTTTTTTCACAATTTTTGATCCTTTAATTTGATTTATTCACAAAGGAAGTGATAATGTTTTGAAGATAAGTATTGACGGGTTAGGATTTTATTGTTGTCTCGGTTGACATTATTGGAATTTTTGATGTGGTAATTATGGATTCTATTGATCTCTATGATATGGGTTTTTTAATTGTTGATGTGTTCAATAAGATGGACCATGAGTTGGGTACCAATGATTTCCATTTTATAATTTTGGCACGTTTTCTCTCCTCTAATAAAAATTACTATGTTCATTTAATGGTGCTTCTCAACCAGTCTCTATTTGTTGTTTTTCTTTTGATTCCGATGAGGCTACTGCTACTGTTTCCCTTGTTCATTGTAATTTATATAATTACAATCCAGATCATGGGGATCTTGTTTCACTTACATAAATTCATGGTAAGAATGTGGGTCATATAACATCTCACATGATTTAATCTCTATTACTGGAGAAGGAGGGGTTGGTGGAACAATATGTAGCCAAAATGGTTTAATCTTCTCGATTAGGGACACTACACGAGCAGTGAGGAGGGTGGTCAATTCACCCTAATGAATTATATGTTGGGTAATTCCTCTATCAGTTTTCCTTAGAATGGAATTTTTGGAAACATCATCTGATAGTTCATGGACCACATCCAATGACTTGAGAATGATTCCTCCATATGTGTCTGCTTCTACCACAATACGGCTAGTATTCTAGAGTCCCTGACAGAATGTATGAAGTTGAAGCCACAAATGTAGTCTGTGATGATGGATTTTATAGGTCAGCACCTTCAATTGATCAAATTCATCCGAAGTTGATTTACCATATTCATGGAAAATGATTTTAATTTCATTCTATATATTCCAAGTTTCGATTAGTGGTAATCATTTATCTAAAAAGTTCGTAGACATTTCACCCCCAGTCATTATTGACTTCTGGGATTGAATGTTTAACCTATAATTGGCCTTATCGCATAATTTGAACGTGAATAATATTAATCTAATTATGTTTTTATATATTCAATTGTTTATAAAATTATTAAATCCCTCATGAATAATTGAATTTTATTTTGTAGGGGGGGGGTCTTCAGTTTGATACCCACGGAAATGTCCCATATTCAAGACCTTGTGAATGAGTCCAGGATTGATTTCCAAAGTTTGTGTATAATTTGGTGGATTTACAATTATGGGCATATCACAAATAATTAAAGACATAAGAAGTATATAATGGGTTTCTCCTGTAGTTATTGTCACACACCCTAATTAGAATGTCGTCGATATTGGTAGTCTTGAAGGTGGGGTGGCACAAAATTTATTACACACACCCATTGTGATGTGGTGACATGCATAGATCTTACTTTCTATCATGGGATCTAAGAGAAGTTTTTCTTGTGCATCTAGGATCATTGATAGTGTAAAGGGTCTCTAAAAGATGAACTAGCTGAGAAAAAAATGATTATGTGAAATAAAAAAGACACAGTTGTCCCATAAGGATAAAAATATAGAATGGAAAATGGAAAATGGAATAGAAAAGATGAATGACATACATGTGGGGTATTGTATGGTTTTATTATAAGGTCACTATGAATGAGAAACAGTGATCCCTAGATTTAGCACCAGAATATTAACCACCTTCACACATTTTTTAATTAATGTGGGCTAAGATTAGATTATATATTTATACTCTCAAACTACACATACAACATGATTTTAGTAGAGTAGCACTAAAGTATTGACCCCATGAGAACTACTGGAAGATATCTAATAATTCGAACAAAAAATTTGGAAGGATTCCTCTCATTCATTCTTTAGGTTTGGTTTTTATCAACATTAGTTTTTAGGGATTTCAATTCAGTGAATGAGTAAGGTAAAATGGTAAAATTTTTAAAATATAAAAAGGGGTATTCCTAAATATAACTTGGAATAGGCCTATGGATTATGATCAAAATCAGTTAATATAACACAAATTAACTCTGGTCCAACCAATTGGATCAACCGATCCTAACAAAGAAGGCATAACATTGGGTAATTGAAAACCTACTCATAAGGATCTTAACATCTATAATGACAAAAATTCAAGCTATTCTATATACATAGATCTCTTGTATCAAAATAATGGTGGTTAATATTTCACCTCTGATAGACAAGGATAATTACCATTAATGAGATACAAAATTTTTCTAGGAATAGTTACTTTCCATAGGGTTAAGATGTCCTGATATTTAAATATTCATTGTTTTCAATCCACTCTTACTATCATCCCCTAACCCTATGTAAATTAGTCATTCATGTAGGTAATAATCAAATGAAATGAAAATTTAATCAAACAATATATTATCACAAAACTATTTCAAAAAAGACAAAAAGTTAATATATAAGAAACGATCAATGTATAATAATTTAAATAAACATAAATCATAAAATAAAATGATTTCATGTGATGAAAAAATTATCAATGAGAAAACCAAAATCCTAACAAATAAGAAACAACCAAGAAAATATTATTAATTATGAATGGATGAATAATGGTAGGTAGATATTGGATAAATTTCTGAAAATCAATCCATGATTTGAATGGGTGAAGAATGAGTGTAAAATATTAATGACTCATAAAGTTTAAATAAAAATAATGAATGGAATAAAATTAATCTAATTTAGGATGAAAAAATGAAAAACATGGATGAAAGAAGGGAGAAAAAAATATTGTAAAGATATTGTTAGTGGTAGAGAGATAAAAATATAAATAGCCTCGAAAATCACATGATGTTTAAGTAATGGACATCATTTACTAGCTTATTTGACTGGGGTTTTAATAGTTTTTCAACATTTATGTTCCAAACATCATAATTAAGGTCCACTTTTCATGCTGAAGAATTGTATTATATCATGACCAAGAGAGACATTGAAACTTTCACATTGCGAAATCTCCTCACTTCGTGTATTCATTTCTCTTCATGGTGGATTCTGGTCATTGAACAATGTCTGGATGGTAATTTATATACATGTTGTATATTGTCTTCATGTAATATATAAGAATCACTGGCTGGTATGTGGCTCTACATGAATGCTGTAAAATATTTAAATATGTTGTGTATGTGAAACATGTTGTGTGAAGCCTCCTTTAAGAACCAGTTATAATTTATTCCATTTATTAAATTATTCATAATTGATGTGAAAAAAACTTAAACCCTATGACATATAGAATAACTCATAAGTAAACATTAATAAAATGTATCCAATATATATATATATATATATATATATATATATATATATGATTTCTTTGTATAAAGAACCCTACATGGACTACATCAGATGTAGAAAACCATCATGTAGCTATGAGAAAGTTCTTTGTTTGGGTAAAATAGGAAAATCCCCATGTTGAACTCCTAGAAGTAAGACAGGTAGCTCATTTCCCAAAAAAGCTGGAGTATGGTCATCACCCCCTTCGTGGTGCATGTTTCAAGGATATCATGGTAGCACTGGTATTCACAATATAAGGAAATTCATCACGGAAATTTTTGAGAGATGATGGATGCACTATTAGAATTATATCGAAAGGAAAAGGGATCACTGCACAAGGAATAATACCCCAACTACCCACTTAGAATTCAAGGGTTTTGGTAAGTGTTTGAATTTACTTTACACAAGTTCTAGTAGCTAAATGTCAAACTACACTATTATTATTCATTTACTAGAATCCAATCATTTTTCTAAGTTACATTTACATTTATCATTTTCAATTTATTAAATAATTATATCAAATATCAATTAATGGATCAACATTATATGCTAACAGTTGCCCATACACATTATAACTGAAAGAAACACCCATTTTTATTTAGATATCCTACACTTAGTCTCAGAATGTAGTAGGTAATACAAGATTGTTTGATTTTGTAAATTACCACTTATAATTAATGAGGGCCCATACACCTCATTAACATAAACTGGTAGTCACTCAATCACGACCAAATACCAAAACACGTAACCTACGTTACCAGCCAGATAGGGATGAAATAAGTTCATTAAGATTGCACCATCAATATTTATAGAAACACACTATATAAATTGTTGATGAAACATTAAATAACAAATTAACATTTTCTTCATAATATATTAGTATCACAACCATATATTTAACAAACATGGATCACTCAATATCTTATGAATATCAAGGATTGTTTAAAAGAAATTCACCTATATGTCTTAGCATATGAATGGAAATTTAATTCCAGTTGAATATAATTATGAATGTAATAGTGCTCCATGTCATACCTATATATGTTGAAATATTCATAATGAATATAAAATAAAAAAACTAATGTCGATCACCCAACCATGAAAGTAAATTATTTATAATATGAAAAATCATAACAACAAATTCCCATTCCCAAGAAACATGGAAATTATCACGAACATATGATAGATACTCTCTTGAACGACTCATAACCATGTTGAAATATGTTAATAAACTCTAAAGTACATTTATAAAAAAATAATTCAAAAGTAAAGATAAAGGCTCTCATACAACATAGTAATATCCTAAACCAGGTGAAACTAAATGGTTCCCTAATCTATTGAGTTACATGGCCTCAAGTATTCCTCCCTATATTCTAGAGTCATCCCACCAGTAAGGAGAGACATTGGGGTATATATTGGGAGACTATTCTCTCATGTCAGAGTTTATAACATGTGATATATTATTATAGATTAATTTCAAAAGAAAAATAATAATGAATAACTTAGAATAAGAAGACATAAACAAACCATTAAATAGATATAAATACTCAATACATAGAAGGTATCATATGAAAAAAGTGAAGATTTAATGTAATGTTGTTATAAATTTTGAAAACTGGTATACATGGAAGTATTAAATAAATCATATATAAAAGATTCAAAGTAATATAGTAACTATCCATCATTATAATGACCCATGATTTACATATATTGTTATTGCTTCAAAATTGAAACACACTTATTACAACTTATAACAAAAATATGAAAGGACCGTATAGGTATAGTGTCTTTAGAAACTGGGAAACATAAACAACTGGTTCATAAATCATCTACATTGTCTCCCATTTATTTCATCATATCTACTGTAACACCCCAAGATTTAATTGTATGTACTTCTTCAAAACAATTCAATAACTTTCACTACATGTAACACTGAGTTCAAACGCACTATGACTTAACAAATAAGCCGTTCAAAAGAGGTTATAAATAGTATTAACTAAATTTTGAACCTTATATAATCCTTATAATTTTTGAATCCATATTATGAGTTTCATAGTCATAATGTAAGAACAAATTCCTTTTTTTCAGATAAAAGAAGTATTTTTAAAAAATGCACTTTTACCAACATTAATAGGGAACCATTTTTAAATCCAATATTTTAAACTTTTATATATTCAATTTTACTAAATAAATTTATTCTTTAGAATGGGGACATAAAACAATTTACAATGTAACACCCCAAGCATCCACGATACGCTTATCTTTGAATAATACAGTAGCATGTGTTGTACACAACTTCGAGTTCTAACACACACTACAACCAATCAAACTAGCCGTAATGAATAGTAAAACCTAGTTTTTAAAAATTTATAAATTTTATCTCTCAAAATGGACTTCATTTTTGGATTCAGAATATCGAATTTAGCCTAGGGTAAAATTTTGGTACTTTTCAGATAACTTTTATATTTTGATGAATAGTGAAAATTACTAAATTTTAATTAAAAACATCTTTTTTAATCAAAATAATTAGTAGTGATAAATTATGAATTTTAGTGGTTTAAAAGTATATTTAGAATATATTTTTACCATTTAATACAATGTTGTTCATATTTCACAATTAAACCGGATATAAAAAAGTGTCAATCTTTTGATAGTTATTATCTCTTAAAAATACGCTTTTTGTTTTAACAACGGGAATTAAATTTTAAATTAATTTATGCCACTTATGTGTTTTGAATGTGGAAAAATGGATTCCATATTTGGAATCAGGATGTTCAAATTGTGTAAATAGGTAACATTTATTTTTAGACATTTTGAATAATTACTTCCGTAAATATTTTATTTACCATGGTTAAAGGGTAAATCCGGTAAATAAGGGTTAAAAAATAATATTATCATAACAACAAATTACCCTAAAACGTTTCCTAAACTTATTGGTTGATACATTTCTGACCATGGTCATATTTGGGTCGATTTTGGGACCCCATGGAGCCACTTGTAAGTGATAGGGACACTTTATTTTAATTAAGTTAAAATGAATACAAAAATGACACAAGCATATATCTTTTATAAAAACAATTTTTACATAAGGTTATATATGCTGGATTTTCGACTATAAATATTTATTATAAAGATAAAAAGATTTACTAGATAATGGTATTTTATTTATAATTTTTATACATTAAATAATTTAATTTATTTATGACACAATGGTGATGCAGTAATTACCATAATAGTGACAAATTAGAATAATTAATGTTATAAATACCCAAATAAATTTAATATGAGACTTTTTATAAATAAAAATAATTTTATAGGTTAATATGAAATGTTATAATTGATTTAATAAACTTTTTTCTAATTAATAATTATGTTATCAGTTTTACAAAAATCAATTATTGAATAGTGTCAAAATTGACATAAAAGAGTTTTTAAAACAAATATTATATTATTAATTGATATTAAATTCCTAAAAATCTATTGTTCATCAAAGAGACTTATATTATGATATTTGTATCATTAATGGACTACTTTGGGGTCTCTTGAATGTATATAGTATGTTTATTAACCATATAACATAAAAATACAAAGAGACATTGTAAAAGTGAAACTAATTAACTAAGAGTTAATACTAAAAGATAAGGTTAATATAGTGACCCAAACCTGTCTAAATTCTATTGGTTGAGTGGTTTTCGACCCATACCCACCTTAAACATTAAATAATCTACTTCAGAGCCATTAGAAACTGAATATGAATTTATTATAAAATAATATTTCTATCTTTTCCAAAGGTGCCCCTCACCCCTCTTATAAAAGGGCACTCCCCCTTCTCACTAATTCACACATTCAAAGCATTTTGGTTCAACCAAACCCTACCAAATAATCTCTAAAATTCCCTCAATTCATCCTAGAGGCATTAATTTAGTCATAAAGCCATCCTATGGAGCCCTTTTGATCAAATCAAAAGGAAGAACCCGAAGAAGAGGTAATGATTTCACCACCCGTTTTCAAGTTCCTTTCTTCTTCCACTTATTATTTATTTGTTATTACCATTCTAAAATAATAAATCCAGTATATTATATATATAATTTGTTGTTATTATTAACATGGTACAACCATATTTCAGTATTCTATCCATTCTTTGAATAAAATATCACCATACGTGCGTCCGTACGACTTATCGTCATCACATCGTGGTGTAATTGTTATTCAAAACATTATTATTTGGATGGGTATAATAATGATGTGTAATTCATGTAAATAATAAATATAACATGATAATTATTCTTTATATATGATATAACATCCAATTATATATTATTTTAATATCAAAATAATGATATTGTCGCTCGTGCATATGTACAGACTACCGTCTCTACGAACATGATGAGATTCATTCTCCATCGTATCCATTCAAGTATAATTATCATTTGATGATTTAAAAATAATTTTTAAGGACTTGATATCATTCTGGATATGAATAATATAAAACCTATACATGACAACCATGGCTTACGTAAGAAAACATATAAATGAAAACGAGCAAGTTAACACCCGAAGCGACGATAATATTAAGATATTATTAACAAAGCAATGTTAAAAGAGCATATATGATATCATATTAATGTATATGATTCTTGTATAATTTAATAACAATTATTTCACCATTATACAGGAGGTTAACCTACCCCCATCCAAGGAAATTTACAAGTTAAGGGTTATTTCACAATCTCTTCATTATCTGAGGTTATTTATACGTAATTATCTACTGGGACCTCTTTATCATCGACATCCATGTTTCTTAAAAATGTATTTCAAAACATTCTTGCTATTTTACAGAATATGGGTTAAAGTCATTTATACCCTTGTTTGACTTTTTATAAGAGGTTTATAAAGGAATCTTTCCTTCGTTTTCCAAACAAGGTCCTTTTTAATCTTTTCGACAGAGTTAAGGTAAGAATGTTTGTTTAACATATACGGAGGGTGCGGCTATTTTCTGCCATTATAAAATCTTAGAAGTTTAAATTACAAGATTATAAGAATATTTTCAAAGTAAATGTTGTATTTTATAATTATGTGACTTTTAAATTATTTCAAAATGAATATTTTAATAATTTGTGAAATGTACTCTTTATCAAGATCCTACTTTTAAATGATTTAAAGATTTATCTTTCTAAATCATTTTAATTAATGTCCATGTTTTCAAAATGATTTTAGAGATTTATTTATATGGACATGAATGTTTTGAAATGATATTTCTTTTCAAATGTTTCAAAGTGGTATGGGACACTTTGATTCAAAATTTTCTTTTAAATTACTTCCTTTATAAATGTGTGACTTTTCAATGATTTCTAGAAAAGAAATATTTCTCTCAAATAGTTTTTATTTCATCTACGTCAACATCCTTTGATGGATTTTAAGCTTCTTGGAGTTGATTTATTATGATAAAAAAATTTTGTATTGTAGTGAATCTTTTTTGATATGTTTTACTATGGATGTGTTATTTTTATACCATTCATGGTTTATGGAGAAGGTATTGACATTTCGTATGATAGGTTTAATTTGAATGTTTATGTTATGTTTAAACCTTTTCATACGGGAATGCATTGGACTTAGTAAATGATGGGTGGATCCCGCTATAGCTCCTCGATGCATTGGTAGGTCTCATGCGACAAACTAGTGTCTTGGAACAAGGCCTTGACAAAATCTTATTTGTAGTCTTAGCACGAGGCCTTGGCTATGTGGTTATGATAGTCTGGAATTATGCATTCCATCATTATGAAAGTGGTTATTGATATTGCATGTGATTATTCGATTAGTATAATATCCATGTGAAAATGTAAATGGAATTATTTCATTTTATTTTTTCCATAATATGTTGAAGTTTATGTTTAAAAGGCTTTTGTTTTAGTTATACATTGCCTTAAATGTTTATGCTTATTTATGAAAGTTTCCGCTGTATTGCTTACCCTTACGGAGCATTTGAGCTCACCCCTTTCTATGTTTTATTTTTCCCAGGATTCCAAGAAGTATATTGTGATTGATATGCAGGGTTAAGACAAGGGAATAATGGAATTCATAAAGGATTATTTATGTTGTTTTGTATGTTATGAAGTGTAATGTAACATTCATGCATGTAATCTATTTTCCAAGACTGCTAAACTGATCGGTTCTTTGGGACATGATTCCTTGTAATCATGCTAATGTATTAAAATAATGCACTAACTCTGGGTAACTGGGGTCAGGGCATTACAGTTGGTATCAAAGGAAGTTTAACAATAACCATGGAAACTAGATTTTGATAAACTCTTATTAGAGAACATAGCCCAAAGATAGACTTTGTGGATTAGTATAGAAGAACTTCCTAGAATTTTGGTATTGTAGAGATTTTGTGAGTTTTCCCGAGCAATACATCCCTGTTTGGATATGAGCAGGTAGAGGAGGCTTTGGAACAGATGTACCTAGGGGTAAAACTTGAAAACACCGCTTTGATTTAGACTCGAACGAGAACTAGTGCACGACAACAGGCCTTGTTGCAGTCTTGGCTACGACACTCCCGGGGGATATGCTTAGGATAATTCTCATTTTATTTACAAACCATTATGAAGGGCTCATGAGTATATACTTACTCAAAGAAAACATTTTTATGATTATGGATTATATCCATAAACTTTTCAATTTGTGTTAGGTATTTTATAAGTTTGGAATTATTCATTTCAATTCATAAACTGACCTAGTTTATGCTATTGTATAGAAATGGTGCCTAGTAGAAGGAATGTGAACTCCAGTAATACGTATGATCCAAAGAGTAAGAAGGAGCGTATCTTTCATGGTATTAATCCATCATTTAGAATGGAAATAGTCTCCCACGTATTATTATCATATGAAGAAATAGTATCATGTGAGGATAAGATAACTAAAGATTTTACTAAGTCCTATGGCTTTGAAGGGAAGCAAGAGAATAAAAGGATGGAAGAGAGAAATATGGATAAAGGGAAGAGGGAAAAGTAGAATTTCCCCATATATGATAACTGTGAGAAGAATCACCCTGGAACTTGCCTGAAAGAAATGGGAGTTTGTTATAAGTGTGTAGGAAAAGGGCACCAAGTATGTGACTCCACGGGTAAGAAAATAGGTTTCAAATGTACAATGCTTAATTTGCAAGGAGTTTGGACACTACGTGAACCTATCATCAGACTATGCCGCAAATGATGCTATTGGATAACAATCAAGATATGATACTACCACAGATGAAGAGTAGTGATTAGAGTTCTTATGTTTATTATGTCATTTGAGTGTTGTATCAACAATGTACTTGTTATAATAATTATGGATTATATAAGGATTGTACTGCAGTACTATTTCATTGAGGATTTTTGATTTTATGGTACTGAGAAAAGTGACTCTATATCAAGTTAAAATTTTTGTAAATTACATGGTTGAAGGAAAGATAAACCTTAATATGGTCCTAATATTGAAGTACTTATTTTGGAATAAGATATGGTTGATTTGGGTAAATTATATTGGATATTCTTGACTGACTTGAAACCGACTAAAGATTTGTATATTCCATAATTGTTGGAGTTTACAAAATTTTTGGATGGATGAAGTATATCAAGCATTCTATATGGAATAATGGAGCATGAATGTAATCAATAATGATTATGGTAATTCAGGATGTTTCAATGTTTTAAAATAATACATGATGAAGGAATTCATATTCTATTACGGGGTAAAAAGGATCTACATTATGTTTACCTTCCTTATAAATGTTGGACTTTGAGTTTGGACAGAAGGATTTTGGATAATTCTAGTTTGAGATTAATTTTGGATTGCCATAAAGGGACAACCCGGAGGTCAGGCAGAAACCCGTCGCGACCGGCAAGGCCGCGAGACTTGAACCTGCAACCGAAGGGCGACAAGGGTGTATCACCTACCACCGGCCCTCGAGATGTTCTGGATTAAATAATGTAGTTTATTTTAAGATGGTCTAGTAGATGAATTATCAATCCATTTTTTTAACCCCAAACGAATAGGATAAATAGAATATTTTTTTAAGTTCTATTATCTTTTAGAGTAAAATATGAGTTTGTGGTAGAAATTAGTTAAAAGATGGAACTATACTTTTCAAGTATATATTTTTCTTCTCTGCTTATTCTATGAAGAAATTAATTCTTATACTTTATTGAAGAGATATTAAAAACAAAAATGTGTTATCCTAATACCTTATGTTTTGTTGAACTGATGGCATTTTAAATCCTCATAGATTACTAAATTTAAGGACCTCAATTTGAAACTTGGTTATGGTTGATGACCTCAATCACCACCTATAAATATTTACGTTTTTCCTCCAGTTATATGTCTCTAATTTCCACAAATTATCTCCTAATCAAGATCATCATTTGGTGGTGACCCTTTCATTTCTATTTTCCTCTTATTAAGACTAAATTTTATTAACCAAATTTACGATGTGGGGTTTCCCACAAAGATATTTTATATTTTCAACCTTTATTTTTGAAGAAGAATATCAAATTGTGAGGACACAATTTATTGAAGGGTGGGAGAATGTAACACCCCAAGATTTCATAGTATGTATTTCTTCAAAACAATTCAATAACTTGCACTACACGTAACACCGAGTTCAAGCGCACTATGACTTACCAAACAAGAAGTTCAAAAGAGGTTATGAATAGTATTAACTAAATATTGAACCTTATATAATACTTATAATTTTAGAATCCATATAATGAGTTTCTTAGACATAATATAAGAACAAATTTATTTTTTTCAGATAAAAGAAGTATTTTTCAAAATTGCGCTTTTACCAACTTTAATAGTGAACCCTTTTTAAATCCAATATTTTAAACTTTTATATATTCAATTTGACTAAATAAATTTATTCTTTAGAATTGGGACATAAAAAAATTTACAATGTAACAACCCAAGCTTCCATGGTACGCTTCTCTTTGAATAATACAGTACCGTGCGTTGTATGCAACTTCGAGTTCTAACACACACTACAACCAATCAAACTAACCGTAATGAATAGTAAAACCTACTTTTTAAAATATTATAAATTTTATCTCTCAAAATGGAATTTATTTTTGGATTCAGAATATTGAATTTAGCCTAGGGTAAAATTTTGGTACTTTTCGGATAACTTTTATATTTTCATGAATAGTGAAAATTACTAAATTTTAATTAAAATTTTTTTAATCAAAATAATTAGTAGTGATAAATTATGAATTTGAGTGGTTTTAATGTATATTTAGAATATATTTTTACCATTTAATACAATGTTGTTCATTGGACAAAATTTCACAATTAAACCGGACATAAACAAGTGTCAATCTTTTGATAATTATTATCTCTTAAAAACACGCTTTTTGTTTTAACAATGGGAATTAAATTTTAAATTAATTTATTCCACTTCTGTGTTTTGAATTTAGAAAAATGGATTCCATATTTTGAATCAGTATGTTTAAATTGTGTAAATAGGTAACTTTTATTTTTAGACATTTTGAATAATTATTTCTGTAAATATTTTATTTACCATGGTTAAAGGGTAAATCCAGTAAATAAGGGTTAAAAAATAATATTATAATAATAAAAATTACCCTGAAATGTGTCCTAACCTTATTGGTTGATACATTTCCGACCATGGGAATATTTGGCTCGATTTTGGGACCCCATGGAGCTACTTATAAGTGATAGGGACACTTTATTTTAATTAAGTTAAAATGAATACAAAAATGACACAAGCTTATATCTTTTAGAAAAACTATTTTTAAATAGGGTAATATATTCTGTATTTTCGACTATAAATATTAATTAGAAATATAAAAAGATTTCCTAAATAATGGTATTTTATTTATAATTTTTATACATTAAATAATTTAATTTATTTATGACACAATGGTGATGCAGTAATTACCATAATAGTGAGAATTAGAATAATTGATATTATAAATATCCAAATAAATTTAATTTGAGACTTTTTATAAATACCAATAATTTTTTAGGTTAACATGGAATGTTAGTGTTGATTTAATTAACTTTTTATGAAGTAATCATTCTGTTAAGAGTTTTACAAAAATCAATTATTAAATAGTGTCAAAATTGACATAAAAGTGTTTTTAAAACAAATATTAAATTATTAATTGATATTAAATTCCTAAAAATCTAATATTCGTCTAAGAGACTTATATCATTATAGTTTTATCATTAATGGACCACGTGGGGGTATCTTGGATGTATATAGTAAGTTTATTAACCATATAATATAAAAATACAAAGTGACATTGTAAAAGTGAAACTAATTAACTAAGAGTTAATACTTAACGATAAGGTTAATATAGTGACCCAAACCTATATAAATTATATCGGTTGAGTGGTTATAGACCTATTACCCACCTTAAAATTTAAAAAATCCACTTTAGAGCCATTAGAAACTGAATATGAATTTATTATAAAATAATATTTCTAGCTTTTCCAAAGGTGCCCCTCACCCCTCTTATAAATGGGCACTCCCCCTTCTCACTAATTCTCACACTCAAAGCCTTTTGGATCGGCCATAACCTGACCAAATAATATCTAAACATCCCTCACTTCATTCTATAGGAATTATTTTAGTCAGAAAGCCAACCTATGGATCCTGTTTGATCAAATCAAAAGGAAGAACCCGAAGAAGAGGTAATGATTTCACCACCCCTTTTCAAGTTCCTTTCTTCTTCCACTTCTTCTTTCTTTGTTATTACCATTATAAAATAATAACTCCAGTATATTATATATATAATTTTATGTTATTATAAACATGGTACAACCATATTTCAGTATTCTATCCATCCTTTGAATGAAATGTCACCATACGTGCGTATGTACGGCTTACCGTCTCCACGTCGTGGTGTAATTGTTATTCAAAACATTATTATTTGGATGGGTATAATAAGGATGTGTAATTAATTTACATAATAAATATAACATCATAATTATTATTTATATATGATATACCATCCAATTATATATTATTTTAATATGAAAATAATGATATTGTCGCTCGTGCATATGTACAGACTACCGTCTCTACGAACGCGATGAGATTCATTCTCCATCATATCCATTCAAGTATAATTATCATTTTATGATTTAAAAATAATTTGTAAGGACTTGATATAATTCTGGATATGAATAAGAAACATCTTATCCATGACCACCATGACTTATGTAACAAAACATATAAAAGAAAACAAGTATGTTAACACCCGAAACAACGATAATATTAAGATATTATTAACAATGCAATATTAACAGATCATATATGATATAATATTAATGTATTTGATTCTTGTATAATTTAATAAAAATTATTTCACCATTATACATGAGGTTAACCTAACCCCAACCAAGGAAAAGTACAAGGTAAGGGTTATTTCACAATCTCTTCATTATTCAGGGTTGTTTATATGTAATTATCTACTAGGACATCTTTATGATCCACATACATGTTTCTTAAAAATGTGTTTCAAAACATTCTTTCTATTTTACAGAATATGGGTTAAAGTCATTTATACCCTTGTTTGAATTTTTATAAGAGGTTTATAAAGGAATCTTTCCATCATTTTCCAAACAATGTCTTTTTTAACATTTTTGACAGAGTTAAGGTAAGAATGTTTTTTTAACTTATACGGTGGGTGCGGATATTTTCTGCTGTTATAAAATCTTTGAAGTTTCCCTTACAATATTATATGAATATTTTCAAAGTAAATGTTTTATTTTATAGTTATGTGACTTTTAAATGATTTCAAAATGAATATTTTAAGAATTTGTGAAAGGTACTCTTTATCAAGATCCTAATATTAAATGTTTTAATGATTTATCTTTAAAAATAATTTTAATTAATGTCCATGTTTTCAAAATTATTTAAAAGATTTATTTATATGGACTTGAATGTTTTGAAATGATATTTCTTTTCAAAAGTTTCAAAGTGGAATGGGACAATTTGATTCAAAAATCTCTTTAAAATTACTTCCTTTATAAATGTGTGACTTTTCAATGATTTCGAGAAAAGAGATATTTCTCTCAAATAGTTTTGATTTTATCTATGAAAACATCCTTTGATGGAATTTAAGCTTCTTGGAGTAGATTTATTATGATACAAAACTTTTTTATTTTATTGAAGGTTTTTTTATATGTTTTACTGTAGATGTGTTATTTTTATACCATTCATGGTTTATGGATAAAGTATTGATATTTCGTATGCTAGTTTTAATACGAATGTTTATTTTATGTTTATAAATTTTCATATGGGAATGCATTGGACTTAGTAAGTTATGGGTGGAGCCCGCTATAGCTCCTCGATGCATCAGTAGGTCTCATGAGATAAACTAGTGTCTTGGCACAAGGCCTTGACGAAATCTTATTTGTAGTCTTGGCACAAGACCTTGGCTATGTGGTTATGATAGTCTAGCATTATGCATTCCATCATTATGAAAGTGTTTATTGATATTGCATGTGATTATTCAATTAGTAGAATATCCATGTGAATAAGTAAATGGAATTATTTCATTTTATTTTTGCCATACTATGTTGAAGTTTAAGTTTAAAAGGATTTTGTTTTAGTTATACATTTCCTTAAATGTTTATGCTTATTTATGAAAGTTTACTCTGTATTGCTTACCCTTACGGAGCATTTGAGCTCACCCTTTCTATGTTTTATTTTCCCTGGATTCCAAGAAGTATATTGTGATTGATATACAGGGTTTAGACAAGGGAATATTGGCATTCATAAAATATTATTTATGTTTTTTTGTATGTTATGAAGTGTAATGTAACATTCATGCATGTAATCTATTTTCCAAGACTGCTAACTGATCAGTCCTTTGGGACTTGATTCCTTGTAATCATGCCAATGTATTAAAATAATGCACCGACTTTGGGTAACTGGGGTCGGGGCGTTACATATAGAGTCCCTTATGGCATATCCTACTTAATAACCTTCTTCCTGACCTGGGGAAAGATAACATACAAAAGGGGGAGATCAAATGCTCAGTAAGGGTAGACAAAAAAAATATCAATCACATCATATTCATAAGAACATAACATCTTGAAAATCATAACCTGCAAAAGAAATCAAAATTTCATAACATGGGATAAATCATAGTAGTGAAAATTAATCCCAATATTCATAACTTAAAACATGAAACTTTGTGGCATACACACATAATCATAGAGAATCACTTCTTAGTAGTCAAGACTCATTGCCAAGACTATCTTAACGGACAAAGTCCATTTCTAAACCGAGTTCACTCCGCGTTTCAATCCTATTTCACTGAACCAGATTAACCATCCATTCCAGTTATGTCTATCTCATGATCTTTACCCAATTCATTAGAGGGAGATATAGGTCCCACCCATCTCATAATGAAACCATTCTAATGTGTGCCACAAAATCATAAATCACACATCATAGCATAACCCATGTAATAAAAATGGGATTCTTAATCATCATGCCATCATAACACAATCCATATAAGATAAAAGTACATCATAAAGATAATTGCATCATAACATAATCAAAACAATGTAAAAATAGTGATAGAAACAGAACCCTATATTATCATATATGGAAAATAATTTTGATAAAACACTTGAACTCCATTCTTGAGGAAAATATCTTTTCTACTTCAAAAACATTTTCCTTTCTTAATATGTAATATAATTTTTTAAATTAAAATAAGTTGATTAAAAATAAACATTAAAACTTGTAAAGGAATCTTCATGGAAATAATGTTCTAAAAATCCATTCATGCTGTATAAGTTTAAAAAACATTCTTCTCGTACTTTGGCCGGAAAAGTCAAAAAGTACCTCGTACGAAAAACAAAAAAAGATTCCTTTCATATATTTTAATAAAAACACACCGAATGGTAAAATTGGATATAAATAATTGTAGGAGGATATAAATAATATTACATTTTGAGGAAACATGGATGTGGATGATAAATATTCCCTAGTAAATTCTGATGTATAAACAATCTCAGATAAAAATTGAGATTGTGATATTTTCCCTTACCTTAGGTTAGATTTGCTTCGTAAGTGTCCGAACCTCCTTTATAATGAATTAAATAATGTCATTTAATTATTATAGAATTATACTCATTGTTATGATATTATATATGGTCATATTATTAGTTTCTTATTAGTAATATTTCATTACTACTTGTTATTCGGGTGTTTATTACTTTTTGTTCCTATGCATGTTTTGTCGAATAAATTGTTATTATTATTTTTATGTTATAGATAACTCATTTATAGAATGTTATTACTGTAATATATATCATATTTATTCATTCAATTCATTTATATAATCATTATGCAATGAATATCATGTAGAATGAGTCGCGTCACATCGTGGAGACGGTATTCCGTATGTACGCACAAGCGATGATATCGTTCCCATGATCATGGAATTGTATTTGAGTGTATGTATACTATTTCAGAATAAATATCACTTTAAAATAATCATATATAATTATTCTATACACCATTATACCCATCCATGTAAGGTGGTGGTGGAAAACAGATTACACCACGGCGTTGAGACGGTATTCCGTACGTACGTACGCGCGGTGATTTCATTTTCCATAGGATGGATAGAAGGTGAAATAGGGTTGTTTCATATTTATAATAAAATATCAGTATATTAGTGATAATTATGTTATGACATCATAATGAAACAACTAAAGAAGAAGAAGTAGAAGAATAAATAAAGTTGAAAGAATCGGTAACAGACATTACCTCTTATTGGAAGCGCCTCTTCTTAACCTCCTCTTTGGGCATTGAAGATGGTCTTAGAAGAATACCAGAACCTCTAGTATGTTTATAGGGAAGTGGAGAAGAGAAATTGGAAGGGGTTTGACGAGCATGAAGGCACAAAGTGGTGTGAGGAAGAGAGGGAGTAGGTTCCCTTTTATAAGGGATGAGAATGGCACCTTTGGAAAAACTAAAAATATTATTTTATTATAAAGTCATATTCGATTTTTAATAGCTCCAAATTGATTTAATTAAAAGATAAGGTGGGTATGGGTATAAATCCTCTCATACAATAGAATTTAGACAAGTTTAGGTTTCTATTTTAACCTTATCATATAGATTTAACTTTTAGTTAAATAATTTTACTTTTACCGTGTCTTCTGTTTTCTTATACTATACGGTTAATAAACTTACTATAACAAGACAAACTAAACCCAAGTTGTTTATTATTAATATATATAACCTTATATAAGTCATTTGGTCGAACCATAGAATTTTAAGAATAAAATAACAATTAATAATATAATATTTGTTTTAAAAACTATTTTATGTCAATTTTGACACTTTTTGGTACATGTTTTTTGTAAAACTCATAACAGCATTATTAGTTCGAAAAACGTTTATTAAATAAATACTAATATGTCATATTAACCTATAAAATTAGTGGAATTCATAAAAAGTCTCATATTACATTTATTTGAGTAATTATAACATCAATTATGTTAATAATTAGTTAATAAGATAATTACTACATCATCATTGTGTCATAAATAAATTAACTTATTTGATGTCTAAAAATTATAAATAAAATAAAATTATTTAGTAAATATTTTTATCTTTACAATGAATATTTATAGTCTAATTTATCTTATGTGTAACCCTATATTAAAATTTTTTAGTTATTAAACTTTTATTTTAACTATTTTAACTATTCTTTAAATAAAATAATATTAAATGTCCTAATCTAATCCTAGTGGGACTAAATGGTCATATGTTATTAATAAGGTTGTTTTTAGTCGAATTAAACTTATCCAATGGAATTAGGACATGTGTTAGGGTTATAATAATATCATTTTTACCCTTAATTACCCTATTTACTTTTAACCGTGGTAAAAAAAAGTAAAATGTTACTATTCAAAAAAAATTATTCTCATCTCATTGAACCATATTTTAGTCCTTGATATTAACCGTGTCTCTCGGATTTTTGAAATTCCACTCACAGAAGCGGTAAAATTATGTTTTATGTGAATTTGAAAATTCTTCTAGGAGGTGGGTAAAAGACGGTGAAAAGTTCAATAAAATTTTTATATATCTAAAATTTTTATAAAATGACTCCAATGAATTACTATGAACTTATATAGGTATTATGTATCAATTTTGACCTAAAATAAATTTAAATAAAATAAATAATTATTTAAATAAAAAGTCGGTTTTTAAATAGTAACCCAGTGTTTTCACTATGCATCAAAAATTGAAAGTTTTCAGAAAAATAAACAAATTTCACCCTAGGCTAATTTCGATATTCCGAATCCAAAAATGAAGTCCATTTTGAAAGATAAAATTTATAATATTTCAAAAAGTGGGTATTACTATTCATAATGGCTAGTTTTAATAATAATTTAATTTCATATCGTTGTTTAGTGAAACTCGGTATTGCGTACAACACAAGCTATCGAGGAAGGTCGTGGTTGCGTGTAAAGCAAGACAAGCTAGTTTTGTGTGTACTGAAAGATTCTATTGATGATTTATATAACATAAAAACAAAATATTACTCATAAAAATATCAGGTGTTACATTCTACCCCCCTAAAAATGAATTTCGCCCTTGAAATTGGTCACTTTGTAACAAACAGATGAGGATACCTCTCGCTCATCATATCCTAAATCTTCCATGCAGCTTCTTATAATTGGTGGTTCCTCCATAAAACTTTCATAAAGAGAGTGGTCTTGTTCCGTAGGAATTTTTCACTACGATCCAGAATCTCTATCGGCTGTTCTTCATAAGAAAGATCTTGCTCTAGCAGTACACCTTCTAAGCTGAGTACATGTGAAGGATCGAGTATATACATTCTCAGGAGAGATACATGGAGCACATCATGAACTCGAGAGAGATTTGGTGAAATCGCCAATCGGTAAGCTACCTTCCTAACACGATCCATTATTTTCAAAGGACAGATATACCTAGGGCTCAGCTTTCCCTTCTTTCCAAATCTCATTACTCTCTTCCAAGGAGATATTCGTAAGAACACTTTATCACCGACTTCAAACTCTAGGTCTTTTCTTCGGTTGTCAGCATAACTTTTTTTCCGACTCTGAGCTACTATTATGTGTTGTTGAATAGATCTGAAATTTTATGCCATCTCATCAACAAGATCAGGTCCTAATAGTTTTCTTTCCCCAACTTCATCCCATAAAGTTGGAGTCCTGCATTTCTTTCCATTGAGAGCTTTATAAGGAGCCATCTGAATACTGGAGTGAAAGATATTATTATAAAATAATTCCACCAAAGGTAGGTGTTGATCCCAACCACCTTTGAAATCCATAGAGAAATCTCTCAACATATCTTCTGGAGTTTGAATTGTCCTCTCAGACTGACCATCTGTCGGAGGATGATAAGCAGTGCTGAAACTCAACTCTTTATTCAGATTATGCTGAATACTTTGCAAGAACTTTGAGTTAAACATCGGATCCCAATGAGATATAATGGAAAGTGGTACTCCATGAAATCATACAACTTCCTTTACATATATCCTGGAAATCTGATCAAGAGAGAAATCCTCTCTAATAGCAATGAAGTCTACAGACTTTGTAAGACGACCAACTATGACCCAGATAGAATTATTGACTTTGTATGTTTTAGGAAGTCCAGTGACAAAGTCCATAGTGATGTTTTCCTATTTCCATTTAGGTATGGGTAATGTTTGTAAAATCCCCTTAGACTTCTGTCTCTCAACTTTAACTTGCTGAAAAACCAAGCATCGGGGGATATATTCAGCAACATCTCTTTTCATGCCATCCCACCAGATGTACTCTTTTAGGTCCCTATACATCTTCGTGCTTCCAGGATGAATAGAGAATGAAGAACTATGAGCCTCATCTAGCAGCTCCTTCTTTAATTCTGGGATGAGAGGAACATAAACCCTATTCCTGAACCTTATTATCCCATCACAATCAAGGTTGAATTCAGGAACATTTCTCACCTTCTTTTGTAAATCTAAATCTTCTTTATGTGCCTCTTTAATCTTCAGATGTATAGATGGTTGAACATTCATTTGAGAAAGAAAAGATTTTTCCCCTTCTATTATAATTCTAAGATCTATCCTTTGTAAATCCATAAATATTGGATCTTTTGTGATCCTCATCATGGATTAGATAGCATGGTATTGTCGACTTAAAGCATCTTCCACCTTGTTTTCTTTTCCAAGGTGACAATGAATTGAGCAGTCGTCATCCTTAAGCAGCTCCAACCATTTTCTTTGGCACATATTCAGCTCCTTTTGTGTGAAAATATACTTTAAACTTTTTTGATCAATATAAATATCACACCATTCACCATAAAGATAATGCCTAGAAATCATTAATGAAAATATTACAACAGCTAACTCCAAATCATGAGTTGGGTAATTTTGCTCATGGATTTTCAACTGTCGTGAAGCATAAGCTATCACCATATAATTTTGCATAAGAACACACCCAACCCCTTCTTGGATGCATCACTGTAGATCACAAACCTTTCTCCACTAAAAGGAAGTGTGAGTATATGTTCATTGGATAACCTTCTTTTCAACTCGAAATTCTCTTCACATTCCTCCGTCCACACGAACATAACTCCTTTTCGAGTCAACCTAGTGAGTGGATTAGATAATCGTGAAAAATATTTCACAAAACTTTGATAATATCCAGCCAAACCAAGAAAACATCAGATCTCAGTTACTATTTTTGGTCTCAACCATATTTCAATAACCTCTGTTTTTGCAGGATCCACAGATATCCCCTCTTTTGAGATTATGTGACCCAAAAATGCAACTTTTTGAAGCCAAAATTCACACTTGGTAAATTTGGGATAATGGTTCTCCTTTCTCAGGGTCTTCAATACAATTCTAAAGTGATCTTCATGTTCTTCATTGTACTTTGAATAGACAAGAATATCATCTATAAAGACTACCACAAACTAATCAAGATAGTCTCTAAAGACTCTATTCATTAGATCCATGAAGATAGAAGGGGAATTAGTAAGACCAAATGGCATCACTATAAATTCATAGTGTCCATAATTTATATGGAAAGCTGTATTTGGTATATCCTCCCTTTTGACCCTTAATTGATGATACCCGGAATGAAGATCAATCTTGGAAAAGTATTGAGCTCCACGTAGCTGGTCAAATAAGTAATCAATGCATGGGAGAGGATATTTGTTCTTGATAGTGTTCTTGTTAAGTTCTCGATATTCACTGCAGAGTCTCATTGATCCATCTTTCTTCTTAACAAACAGAATAGGTGCTCCCCAAGGTGATGCACTAGGGTGTATGAATCCCTTATCAAGATTCTCATGTATTTGATTCTTCAATTCCTACAACTCAATTGGGGCCATTATATAAGTTGTCTTTGAAATAGGTAAAGCACCCGGTACGAGTTCTATTGAAAACACAACTTCATGATTTGGTGGATGACTAGAAAATTCCTCTAGAAAGACATCATCAAACTCCAATACAATGAACATATTCTTAATCGCGAGTTTCTCTCTAAGAATTTGAGATAAATAACCTTCAATTAGTGGAATCAAGACCCATAAGATAAAAGAAATTTCCATTGGAAGGTTATGTCCATCCTTGCATCGATAGACGATCATATATAGATATGGAATATGAAATGTGACTTCACTTATTTGGAAATTGATATGAGCTCCATATAAAGAAATCCAATCCATGCCAAGAATCACATCCAATTATACTATAGGAAGGATCACAAGATTTTCAGGAAGCACTTTCCCACAAACTTTAATCGGAGAAGAATTATAAAGTTTGATGCGACTGCTATGCCATTAGGAGTTGTCACTACTATCCAAACATCTAATTGTTAAGGTAATATGGTGATACCCTTAGAAACTTCTTCAGAAATAAAAGAGTGGGTGGCTCCAGAATTAGATAAAACATTTTCTACTTTAGAGTGAATGGTAAGTGTACCTTTCACCACATCGTTATCGTACTCCACATCGCTGATAGAAATTGTATGTGACTTTCCTTTGTCTTTAGCCTTAAGAGTTTTTTGATGTCGATCATCATCAACAACCCTTGGATTATGGAATTGATTGGCATAATGCCCAATTTCCTTGCACTTGTAACATTGAAGTGTAGGAGGTGCACTCTGTGTAGACTTGTCTTTGTTCGCATCACTAGACATCTTCTTCCCATCATTGCGGCATTCAAATGCCCGATGACCTTGCTTTACACATTTGAAACATTTACTTTTCCCTTTAAGACAACTCCCTCCATGTTTATTTCCACACTTTGAGAATAAGGGAAAACTCATCTTCTTTTCAGTGTCCTCTTTAGATTTTCCTTTGAATACCTTTTTCCTCTTCTTACCAAAGTCATATGACTGATGGGTTACTCCAATCTTCATCTCAACCTTGAGAGAACATCGAACGATTTCTTCATATCTATTGAAGTCCATTATGTCTAATGCCCTTCGAAGACTTGGTTTTAAGCCACTAAAGAATCGATCAATCTTACTCTCAGGTTGGATAATAATCCCTGAAGCGTACCTTGAAAGTCTTGTAAAATTTGCTTCGTAGGTACCAACCGATTCATCATCCTTTTGATTCAGTTCAAGAAAATCCTTCTCCATCTTTGTTCGAAGAATACGAGGGAGGTACTTATTGAAAAATAAGTTCTTGAACTCGTCCCATTCCATGGACTCAATTTCAACTCTTTGCCTCGTATTCTTGATAAGATTCCACCATTGATCACCATCACCTTCCAAATGATACAATACTAAGATGACTTTGTCATGTTCAGAACATTGAAGAACTGAAAATATCTTTTTAGTAGTACTGATCCATTGTTTAGAAACTAATGGATCAGTTGACCCGCTGAATGAAGGTGGACGCTGCCTCATGAAGAATTCAACAGAATGTTGCTCCTTCATTTGCTCGTTTGGAAGTCCTGCATGATTCATAGCTTGAGAAATTTGTGTGAGCATGACAACAAGATTTTTCATTCAAGCTCCTATAACGTTTGGTTGCTCAGGGGGACAATCATTGCATTTCCCATCGCATTCCGCATTAACACGGTTCTTTCGGGTTCCAACCATTGACTAAAACCAAGAAGAATAGTGTGAGCAACACTAATTATAATAGGAAAACCACATAATCAAGAATAAAATTTTACACATAAGGTCTTATCTTAGGTTATTCATGGCCATTTCTAAAACACTAAGATTGTGTTCAATGCTTAGATATGTCCTTAGGGTTCTTACTAAGGCTTTCAAATCCTAGTTTCCAAAGGTTTACTATACCTTTCCTCAGATACCAACTATAACGACCCATACTTTACATGCATTGTTATTGCTTCAAAATTGAAGCACACTTATTACAACATATAACAAAACCATGAAAGGACCATATAGGTATAGTGTCTTTAGAAACTGGGAAACATAAACAGTAGGTTCATAAAGCATCTACATTATCTCACATTTATTTCATCATATCTAGAGTACCTTTTGGAATTTCCTACTTAATAACCTTCTTCCTGACCTAGGGAAAGAAAACATACAAAAGGGTGAGCTCAAATTCTCAGTAAGGGCAAACAAAAGAAATATGAATCACATCATATTCCTAAGAACATAACATTTTGGAAATCTTAACCAGCAAAAGAGAACATAATTTCATAACATGGGATAAATCATAGTAGTGAAAAGTAATCCCAATAATCATAACTTAAAACATGAAACTTTGTGGAATACACACATAATCATAGAGAATTTCTTAGTAGTCAAGACTCATTTCCAACACTATCTTAGTGGACAAAGACCATTTCTGAACCGAGTTCACTCCTCGTTTCTGTCCTGTTTCACCGAACTTGAATAACCAGCCATTCCAGCCATGTCTATCTAATGAGATATAAATCATTACCCAATGCATTGGAGGGAGGTATATGTCCCACCCATCTCGTAATGAAACCATTCATAGGTGTGCCACAAAATCATAAATCATACATCATATCATAACCTATGTAATAAAAATAGGATTCTTAATCATCATGCCATCATAACACAATACATATAAGATAAAAGGACATCATAAAAATAATTCCATCATAACATAATCAAAAAAATGTAAAAATAGAGATATAAACAGAACCCTATATTATCTTAGATGGAAAATAATTTTGATAAAACACTTGAACTCCATTCTTGAGGAAAATATCCTTTCTACTTCAAAAACATTTTCCTTTCTTAACATGTCATATAATTTTAAACTAAAAGAATTTGATTAAAAATAAACTTGAAAACATGTAAATGAAGATTCATGGAAATAATTTTCTAAAAATCCATTCATACCGTATAAGTTAATAAAACATTCTTCTCATACTTTGACCGTAAAAGTCAAAAAGTACCTTGTAAGAAAAACAACAAAAGATTCCTTTCATATATTTTACTAAAAACTCACCCAAGGGTAAAATTGGATTTAAACAGTTGTATAAGGATATAAATAATATTACATATTTAGGAAACGTGTATGTGGATGATAAATATTCCCCACTAAATTCTGAAGTATAAACAATCTCAGATAAAAATTGAGATTGCGAGATTTTCCCTTACCTTAGGTCCGATTTGGTTCGTAAGTGTCCGAAACTCATGTATAATGATTTAAATAAT
Organism: Viscum album; assembly: GCA_963277665.1. NCBI lineage: Eukaryota > Viridiplantae > Streptophyta > Magnoliopsida > Santalales > Viscaceae > Viscum > Viscum album. The sequence goes on along the minus strand of OY728129.1, from coordinate 684,911,609 downwards.
GTAATTGACTTATTACAGAATCATACTCATTGTTATTATATCATATATGGCCATCTTCTTAGCTTCTTATTAGTAATATTTCATTGTTACTTGTTATTTGGGTGTTTATTAATTTTTGTTCTTATGCATGTTTTGTCGAATAAATTCTTATTCTTTTTTTTAGGTTATAGATCAATCATTTCTAGAATTCTATTAGTGTAATATATATCATATTTATTCATTAAATTCATTTATATAATCATTATACAATGAAGATCATGTAGAATGAGTCGTATCACATCGTGGAGTCGGTATTCCGTACGTACGCACGAGCGCTGATATCATTCCCATGATCATGGAATTGTATTGGAATGTATTTATAATATTTCATAATCAATATAACTTTACAAAAATCATATATAGTTATTATCTACACCATTATACCCATCCAAGTAAGGTGGTGGAGGAAACCAGATTACACCACGGCGTGGAGACGATATTCCGTACGTACGCGCGCGCAGTGATTTCATTTTCCATAGGATGGATAGAACATGAAATAGGGTTGTTTAATATTTCTAATAAAATATCAGTATATTAGTGATACTGATGTAATTACTTCATAAGGAAACAACTAAAGAAGAATAAGTAGAAGAAGTAATAACGTTGAAATAATCGGTAACAGACATTACCTCTTCTTTAAAGCACCTCTTCTTAACCACCTCTGTGGGCACTAAAGATGGTCTTTAAAGAAGGCCAGAACCTCTAGGATGTTTCTAGGGAAGTGGAGAAGATAAATTTTCAGGGGTTTATGAGATTTAAGTCTCAATGTGGTGTGAGGAAGAGAGGGAGGAGGTGCCCTTTTATAAGGGAGGAGAGGGGCACCATTGAAAAAACTAAAAATATTATTTTATTATAAAGTCATATTCCGGTTTTAATAGCTCAAAATTGATTTATTTAGAAGATAAGGTAGGGATGGGTCTAAATCCTCTCATACAATAGAATTTAGAGAAGTTTAGGTTTCTATTTTAACCTTATCATTTATATTTAACTTTAAGTTAAATAATTTTACTTTTACCGTGTCTTCTTGTTTTCTTATACTATAAGGTTAATAAACTTACTATAAAAAGCCAAATGAACCCCAAGTTGTTTATTATTAATATATATAACCTTATATAAGTCATTTTGCCGATCATTAGATTTTTAAGAATAAAATAACAATTAATAATATAATATTTAAATAACAATTAGTTCGAACAAAGTTAATTAAATCAATACTGATAAGTCATATTAACCTAGAAAATTAGTTTAATTTATAAAAAGTTCCAAATTACATTTATTTGAGTATTTATAAAATGAATTATGTTAATATTTCGTTAATAATATAATTACTACATCATCATTGGGTCATAAATAAACTATATTATTTAATATCTAAAAATTATAAATAAAATACCATTATTTAGTAATTCTTCTTATATTTCTAATGAATATTTATAGTCTTATTTATCTTTTGTAAAACCTTATATTAAAAATGTTTTAGTTATTAAACTTTGATTTTAACTATTTTAACTATTCTTTAAATAAAATAGTATTAAATATCCTAATCTAATCTAAGTGGGCCTAAATGGTCATATTTAATTCCTAAGGTTGTTTTTGGTCAAATTACTCTTATCCAATAGAATTAGGACATGTGTTAGGGTAATAATTAAATCATTTTTACCCTTAATTACCCTATTTACTTTTAACCGTGGTAAAAAAAAGTAAAAAGTTACTATTCACCAAAAATTATTTTCATCTCATTGAACCACATTTCAGTGCTTGATATTAACCGTGTCTCTCAAATTTTCGAAATTCCACTCACAGAAGTGGTAAAATTATGTTTTATGTGAATTTGCAAATTCACCTACGTGGTGGGTAAAAGAAAGTGAAAAGTTCAATGAAATTTTTATATATATAAAATTATTATAAAATGACTCCAATGAATTACTTTGAACTTATATAGGTATTATGTATCAATTATTACCTATAAAAAATTTAAATAAAATAAATAATGATTTAAATAAAAATTGGTTGTTAAATAGTAACCCAGTGTTTTCACTATTCATCAAAAATTGAAAGTTTTCAGAAAAATATGAAAATTTCTCCCTTGGATAATTTTGATACTCTGAATCCGAAAATGAAGTCCATTTTGAAAGATAAAATGTATAAAATTTCAAAAATTGGGTATTACTATTTATAGCGGCTAGTTTTAATAATATTTTAATAGCATATTGTTGTTCAGTGAAACTTGGTTTTGCGTACAACGCAAGCTATCGAGGAAGGACACATTTGCGTGTAAAGAAAGCCAATCTAGTGTTGTGTGTAGTGAAAGATTCCTTTGATGATTTATATAACATAAATACAAAACATTTCTCATAAAAATCTCAGGTGTTACAATCATCCCAAGTACTATGCTGAACATATTTAACCAAGATCATATTAATCAATTAATAAAGTCATGTGTCCAATTCGAGATTATTACCATTATCAAAACATATGTACATATTATTTTATCTAGTACCATCAGTGTCTTGAATTGAGTGATGTATAAATCTTAGTAAGACAACACCAACAATGCCTATACAATTATTTTAGTTAATAAAAAACTAAAATAGTGTGAAGATATGTATATATATATATATATAAAACTAAATATAATACATTAATATAAGAATCCAGTATCAACTACATCCTGAACATATATCTGGACATGTATCATTTAGTTATTTATTTTCATGTTTATAATAGCTGTCAACTGTAATGTATATAATGAAGGTAATGAATTATGATCCATTTTATAAATGAAGAATCCTATAAAGATGATAATAATGAATGTTATCCAATTTATTAGCCAATGAATCCTTGACCTCATAAATTGATCCAACAGAAGATACATTTAATTTTTTTTTTTAAATATTTAAAATGAATCAATGTCTTCATGTATGTGAAAGTAATGACAATTCAAACCACCATGCCCACAAAATTATTTTAATCATTATTTACAATATTCCTATTTTTTTAATGAAAATGATTTCATTATTTTTTTGGAAATATGAAAATTATAATAATCGATTTCAATGTGAAAAGTGTATTTTCCTGAAGATATTTTTAGTGATATTTTTGAAATCCTTTCATCAATGACATTACCCATTTATTATAGTAGGATATAATATATTGATAATTTATTTACTAATTTTATTTATTTTTAATGATGAATAATTATTTAGTTTTTTTATTTTCTGATTAGATACAGAATATTTATTACATATAAATCATTTTGAGAATGAATTTTACTGATCTATATAAATAAAATTTATGAATAATACATGAAAATTATGGCTATGGGAATTTTATTGATATCTACTTAATGTATCAACATGGTTCATGATAGAAAATAACTATAATTCCATATTATTTATGTATTTTGATTACACATACTCAATTATTATGATCATTCCTTGGTAGAGATTCCATAATGATAATATTGATGATATCTTTGTAGAGAGGACTTAATAATTACTGTATATAATTATGAATTTCTATTATTAATAATTAAATTTAATACAAACATGTGTTTTATACATTCATATTCTCCATAAAATCTTAATGACCATAAAATGGGACTGAATGAATGTGTTTTGATTATTAACATTTCCATTATATTAATTTGATATTAATTCCTAATAACCTCCACTATATTATACCCCTACTAGGTATCTGATTTCACCTTGTAGTTTTTTCCATTCCCCAATATCTAATAAAGGATAGTATTAATTATTTGAATGATTATATAATGTTACTTATTCTATTTTTTCTTTTGTATTAAACATTTAGTACATGAATCCCATATTTATATACTATATCCAAGACTATTAAATTGATTAATATATCCAGATGATATTCCATGTATCATGTAACACTGACATAATGTAAATTGAAATTCAAGGTTATAGGAGGTTGGGTTCCTATTGTTGATGTCTGAGTAATATTAGTAAGAAAATCAGGATAAATATATTAAATCAACATAGAAAACCTGACAAGTATGATAATCCCCTATAGCCATTGATAAATTTTACAATTATTTGAATTTTTAATGTAGGGATCTATATTACTGATTATTTTGAGAAAACTCATTATGTTCCATTGGTAAGTTATGATGAACAAGGGATGAAAAAATCGAAAAGATAAAGAATATTTAGGTATTACACTATTGAGAAGGGAAATATAGCTATTTTTGGAACATAATATATCACAGACCTGATAGAAAAACTGTCACATCTTATGGTGAATAAATATTAAAATATAGATAAGCCTAATTTTCCACTCTTTGGTTCACCCATGTTAGATTGCTTCAAATGGAATAGGCCTCCATCATTCAATAGAATTACATGTACATTTCCATTTTCATAATGCATTAGGTATCATGAAAATAGATTCATGAATGTGGGATTTCATTTAAATTAATAATACAATTTTTTATTGTAATTATTTATAGTAGATACCGATTAATGGTTATAATTTATCCATAACAATAAAAGTGTTAAAATAAAATGAAGGATTTAATAAAAAAATTATGTTTTATATTTATGAATTACTTCCCTTTAGAATAATGAGATGAATTTTACATGAAGTGCCCAACATTAATGAAAAAGGGAAAAGGCTATGTTGTAGAGTATGAGGTTGAATTTAGAAGATTAGGAATGCATTTTTCAGAAAACATATGTAATATGGATTGGAATATTGATTATGTATTGTATTGTCTCTCTAAAGGAAATGATTTCTCATAATGTTTCATCACATACTCATATTTTTTAATCTTCCTTCATGAGACATAAATAATTTACCAGGTTTTATATTTTAATGGAATTTATGAAAATAAAATTTCATAAATGCAATAATGAAAAAGTAATGTGTGGAAGAAGAATAATGAAAGTATGACACTTCCAACATGAGATAATTTTGAAATGTAATGCCAAGGTACATTGTCCATATAAACATGATTTTTTATTAAATTATTTGAAAGGGTTGATAAGGCTTTTCAAGGAAAGTAAAATAATGATATAACTTCTATATAGTGCTTCCACTATAAAGAGTTGGAAAATTATTCGAACTATTGTCCAAAGAATTAAGGGAACATTCTAATGATGAATCAAAGGGAATAATTCCATGATTTTGAAAATAATAAAGCTAGTATAAGAGTTCATAGTAATGTGGGGAAAGGTAAATTTACTATCCAAACTATAATTGAAAATGTTTAACTTGATTCATATTTTACTGATAATTTCATCTATATAGAATTTTTTGATGGTATTACATCAACATCTCAACCCATAAATGTTGAGTTAGTAGTAAAAACTCATAATGGTATGATAATAGAATAACAATTATATACATGATCTATAATATCTATTTATGGGAATGTTCTTAATAAATTAAATGTATTCTTCCTCAATTGGAACTAGATTTTATTTTTTTCATGGCTTCTTCCTATCAAAATAGAGAACATATTAATTATCATGTAAAGGAAATTTTATATGATTTAATAAATCATCATATGACCCCTTATCGGTATGAGGATGAACTTAAGCTCCCAATAGAATTTACATCCATGTTATTGTTTTTAATACCTATTTAATATGGGTATTTATCTCATAAATTTGGGGAAAAACTCCAAACTAAGGACTTTCATAATTCATATGATTTTGTGGACATATTTTTAGAGGAGTTTCATTGTCTTACTATGAATCATGTTGATTTTTTTTGTAATAAAATTCACGGCTTGTTCTATAAATATTTAAAAAAATACATATGGAATGGACCCAAATTTGATGTATAAATTAATTAAAAAAAGAAGTGGAAACTCTATAAGGGATACATTTGGCATCGTTATCCACTGTGGTGTCAACCAATCATTTATTTTAAAAAGAAAGATAAGAAATTCCCTCTTTTTATATACTACTATGAACATACCATGAAAAATATGGGGAGAAATTATCCTCTTGAACATATAAATGATATTATTTTTCAATAATGTGAAGTTAAATATCCTTACTTGATTGATCTTTGACAATTATATAATCATCTAAGGGTCATAAATGTGTACCTTCCCATTAAATCCTTCTGTATATACTATGTTTATTAAAAATTTATTGTAATTCCATTTTTTTACTTTCCAATTCTATTATAATATTCATTGATTTAATAAATAGATACATTATATGTTTTTTTATTAGTATCTGGTTGACTTTATAGACTATATTATAATATATTCGACGATAAAGAGAAAACATGGAGTATATTTGGGGATTTTGTGGATGAAAATGAGTAAGGATATGTTATATCCCTAATTTATATTGTATTATTTTCATATATGTAAAGTTATATTCTTGGATCAAATAGTTCCATGTGAGGTTTTATTGATAGTTCCTTCAAAGATAAAAGTCATTGAGCAACGCCCTTCAAAACACATGGTACATAATATCTGTTGTTTTCTTATTTTCAATGGATTCTATCAATGAATTTAAATATATATCACAAGACATTAACACCCCATCACTATGTTAATGGGTAAGGGGGTTATGTTCTTGTGGAAAGAAAAAAATGAGATGAATTTCAAGGAATTAAAGAGATGGATGTGATGTGAATCTTCGATCCCCCCCACTGTATAGCTGATATTGGTTTATAATATATATTAAGGAATCAAATAAGAGGATGTGATTATTTTTCACGAAAAATGATATAATGATAGTTTATTCCCTTTTCGAATTTAAAAATCATGAGTTAAATTACCCGACTATAATTTAGAGTTGAATGTATGATTTTTTACCAAGATATGGGGGAATAATCTATATGGTGAAATATATGATATGTATACAGATCATAAATGGTGGAATTATATATTTGAATAGAAAGAGTTGTATATGTTCCAAATTAAATGGATGGAGTTGTTTAATTATTACAATAACTCGATACATTACCATCATAGAAAGGAGTACACGGTGGTTGGTGATTTTAGACAGAAATTACATGCTTGTTTTCATTGATGAAGATTGAAAGTGATCCAATAATTATGATTTTTTTAAAATATGTTTTTATGAATCATGAGAAAAGCAGATGTATATATCTTTCTCATATAAATATATGTCCTAACATCCATGTAATTTTTACAATAGAATAAAAGGAAGATATAGAATTATAAAAAAGTGTTAAGAATTTTCTAGAGATCAACCATGGTCATGATGGAATGATATCATTCAACAACTTACTATGTGATCTATTAATAACTTATTTGAAGAAGGAACTATAGGATGAATCCCATAGTTTTTCATTCTATATTCATCCTAAAATTATAAATATATATAGAGATATGAAAGAATATTTATTTCTAGATAACATGAAAATGGATAATAATGATTAAATATTCTAATTCCAAGAGTTTTAGAAAGCTGATACTATGTGTAACATGTCAAACATGATTTTATGACCATTATTTATACCAAAATGGGGAATGGGTAAATGTTGTGGTTGATTTCATCATCGTACTCTCCATGATGTTTATAGTCCTTAATTATATTTTTCTTACATTCAATCACCTTATGAAATTAGATAATTTTACTAATATTTGATCATATTTATTACTTGGCCACCATAACCTATTATGCAATATGGATGAAAATAATTTCATAGCGTACCATTCTCAATCATATCTAATTGGGATCTGATTCTCACCATGATGTTTTGGTGAACTCCTTCAGTGGATCTGGATATAGAGTTGTGGTTCAATACTAATTATCATACATAATAAATAACTGTATTAGGAGGATTTTTCAGACTATAAAAGACATGATGCTGACATTCAATATTGGTTTGATGTGGGGTTGGTGTCAAAAACATCTTTTGGTGGATGGTTCATAAATAATAGAATTCCATCGACCATTTAGACGACTCCTTATGAATCCCTATTTAGAAGGATGTTCACAAAAATAACGTGATAGGATGAAGTTATTAAAGTAATGCAATTGTGTATTAATCTAGATAAGGTAATTATTTATAAGGTTTGGTCCGTTACCCAGTATGTAAGGGCGTCTCTAAGTTGAAAAGTATTTATGATAAAAATAGATTATGAGATCTAGTGTTTTATGGAAGTGAAAACATATTCATTTGAATATATTTTCTCACTATGGTTATACTATATATAAATAATGAAATTATTATCCCTAGATGTTATGGTCCTTTCAAAAAAATTCATTGTTTAGGTATGTATTACTATCAATTTTATGTATGAAAAAATCTCTATTAGATTTAAAATGTGGTCAATGTATCTCTCTTTAGGATGTAATTATAGGAACCATTACACCTATTGTACTCATAGGTCTTATGACTATAGCTTGATGTATAATTTGAGGAACAATATGTTTATATTTAGGATCATAGAGAGAATGTTCAATAGAAAAGACTCTGCACCATACTAATATTTTGAGTAAATAAATAATATTAAGGTTCTTATAGGGGAACCAGATGAAGTGATGAGGAAGAAGTATGCACAAATTTTTTAGTTCGAGTGGTGGAATTTTGAGGCATAAATTCTTTTTATGGGGATATAATTTAACAACAAGGATTTTTAATGATATATTTCTCTTTAAATGATGTTAATTTCTTTGATATATTTCCATGCAAGATATCTTAAGTCTAAATAAGCCATTAACTTGTATAATTTTAAGACCTACAGGTTGGAATTATCTATATTAATAGAAACATCCAAATTATTAAATATGTAAATAAATTTCCCATGCTATATGAATGTATTGATTAATTATTATTAAATAAGAAATAAATTTTTTTAGTAAATCCATTTTATGGTTCAAAAAAAAATTCCTTTAAAAAATATTTTCATTTGTTTTTTAGAAAATATTACAATTAATTCTTTGAAATTTTAGAAATTTTTTTTATAATAATTATATTGTTTCTGAGTCCATCATATAAATATTTTCATTGGAATAATTTTTCATAATTTTCTAAGAAAAAATATTATTCCCTGAACAATGAAATGTAATTAATTTTCATTAAAACTATATATTCATTTCAAGTAATTATGACATCACATTCAATTTGTATTTGATTGAGATTTTATTTATTTCCTATTTATTAAAAATAAATTAATAAATAGTATATTAATAATCATTATACTGAAATTTTGCAATTTTTTTATTATTAAAAGGCATTTTAAAGAAATTTAATTCTATTCATGTTTCAAAATGTCTGATTGTAAATAATATTTTCTTACTTATATAGAATAAATTTTATAAAATGAATGTAATTTATTAATTTTTAGTGTATATATATAATATATCTCATAATATTTCTAGATATAGGCACTAAGATGTAACCATATTTTTTGGATCATTGAGCCCATATTTGATATATGAAAAATATTAAAAATATTAATATCACGCATGCAATGTTTTCTTAATAAGTTTAATAACTCATGAATGGAGTCACATATAAAATATTCAATGATTCTCTTGTGTTTTGAATACATATTTTGTCTTGGGAAAAGAATAAATTTTCTTATCTCTTGGTGTTTTTGATACATATTTCATTTTTACAAATAATTAATATATTACATAACAATTTTATTCTATTATAAAAACTTAGAGATCAAATTAATCCTCTCTATATACCTAGTGATGATAAAGTCACATGTGTATCTTTAGAAAACTATAGATCTAATGGTGTGCTGTTGGAGTGATGTTCGCAGATGAAAATGGATCGAGATCGATTTGAGGATCATTACACTATTAAAGTTCTGGGATCTTAGGAACTATGAAAGCACATCAATATTCTTTGATTTTTTTGATTCAAAATATATATAAGACTATTTATTTTGATAGATTCATACCACTTTATAATAACATATTGAACTTGGATAAATTAAATAAATAATTAGTGATTCCCTCATCGATATTATATTTATTTTACATTGGAATAATTTCTTTGTTGTTTATTTTTTATCATTATTTATCAATTTTATGAAAAACTATTGATTAAAAAATGAATAATATCTTAATTTCATTTCATATGTTTATGGTTTAAGGTCCCCCACCTTCTTATCACATTCAAACCTATTAATTGCTTATTTCCATAGTTTGACGATTACATTGCATTTGATAATTGCTCGAGAATTAATTATAACAATATATCAATATGATTAGAATGGTCAATGGGTGACGGGATGATCTAGGTGTGACGATAATAAATGAATGTAACAGATGGATCACTATTTCCCCGATGCCTTCTAATTATTAGTGGGGCCATGAAGGGTGCTGGGTGTGGCAATGGTCTGGCAAGAATGATTTATTTCTAACTAGGTCGAATCCCTCCTTCCAACATGAAGAGATGGTGAGGGGATGTCAAAATAGATCCATAATTTGTGGAGAGATTTATGGTGGATAGAGAGGTTGTAGTGTCATGAATGTTTTCTTAGAAGGAACAATGGGTTCCTATATATACCTTAATACATGGTTTGATCTCTAGAAATACACACCATGTGTGACCCCCAATATGATTCAAGTGTTTCTAAAGAATCTAAATATCACATGTCGTGTGACACCATTCACACACAATGTGACCCATGGCTAGTGGATTGTCATGTACTATGTGAGTATATAGTCACGCACACATGTAGGGACACATACTTTGGTAGAGTAAAGGAATTGATCGTTGGACATGGACATAGCAAGGTGTACAATGAAATGTCCAGATGGTCATGATCATGGGTATATGGACTACATAGAGTGTCGATCAACCTCTACATTTTATATACCTTAATAAGACATGTCATTTATCTTTAGGATTACATGTCGTGAGTGATGGATATAAACCAAAAGACCATATTTTATAATGGAATTCAATGTACTGCCAGTACATGCTTTTTACTCCCAATGAGTGTCCTTAGATCCCTTAATTTTATAAGAGATTTGGATTACTTTATTGTGATTCCCTGGTCCTATCCTATAATAGTGCAACGTGGCATTACATCTTTGTCATATTATTTTGATCCCCTTTATAGTATTAGTTTCAAATATTGTTTGGTTCATCCCCCTATAAGACGAGAGTGGGAACCTATATCATACCTTGTTGGGAATTGTGATATCAACGTACCCACCAGGAAAAGGGAATTGATCCTATATATAAAAGGCCAATCTTGAAGTTTTTATAGAGTCCCTCGATTCCCCTTTGTATGATATTCTTGTTGGATGATGAAATATTTAGTGTTCCACTGAGTAATTATCAGGTGATCCTTGATGTTCATGACACCTTATATGAGCCTCACAAGTGATAGTGAGGATCATGTAGTGGAATCTCTTACAATGATCTTTACATAGAACAATCTAGTAGTATCAAGTTTCCAAAAAAATGGTTGAGAATATTCAATATTGGTACTCTTTTAAGATTATATATGGGTTTTATATTATATTAATGTTATTAGATTACTACTCTATATTATTTATTCATTGATATTTTAGGGTGTCATAATGTTTATTTTTTTCACCCCCTGTATGGAAACTACCCAAACATGTTGTTTTCAATGTAAAAAAATGTCCTTTTGAAAAAGTCATTGGAGGATCTAGAGTACGAAGACGATAGTTATCGGCTATATATACTAATGTGTATACTAGTGTTTCTTTTTTTAGTATTTTCCTTTTTCTCAGCAGTTTGAGATCATTTGTAGTTTTTTTATCTTTTATTTGGCCACATCATCAGTTTTAGAAATTATACAGTATATTGATTATTGGTTAGATATATGAATGCACTTTTTTAGTTGTTTTACATCACATTATTTAATGTCTACTAATAAGTGTATGTACACTGGTACATAGAATAATGACTCCCATTATTAGGATATACCTACTCCGTTTTGACTACTAGACCCTAGAATATTGGAGGTGGGCTTAAAGAAGTCACAATCAGCTTATCATCAGCTATGAAGACCCCACTAGGTCATGTATTGAATATGTTTTGTCTTAGACATGTTTTACCTAAATACTATAGAATATATTTTAATCATGTTGTTTGATTAGTTTTTGATTTAGGGAAACAACGTTAAATTATTTCATGTTTTGATTTCAGCCTAGGGACTGCAGTTGTGGTGTAGAGGTTGATATATCTATTCACCAAGATATTGTTAACTGGTTTATTGAATCGATACATGTAGACACTAGATTCAAGGAGAAACATTGATAAATGAATCATATAGAAATGTGTTTTGATTTTCATTTCCCTTTTGATTATGATCCCCCAATATAACATTTGATTATATTATATCTTTTTTAGTTAATGATTCCTCCATGAATATAAGAAGCTAATATTACACTACATGATCAATGGTATGACCCACTAAGTGAAGAAGCATTATTATAGAGACCCTAACAAGATGTAAGACCACTGGTTTGGTTTCTAGTAATGCCACTAACCATAGAGAAGAAGACATAACCAGCATTACTAGTAAGGGATGTGTGGAGGCTATATGCACTGCATGAGTTTTTGAGGTAGTGGAATCCCCAAATTTTGGAAAATATAGACCCCAATGTTGGGGAGGACTAGCCAAAGGTAATCACCTATATTTTTTAACCTCATTATGACACTGTCAAAACAAATTGAATTCATTTTAATGAGTTTCCATCATGGTTTTCCATGGAAATAGAGGAGAGTTGTTAGCCATTAACATGATGATATGGATCTCTCTTAGCTAGAATTTGAGCATATCTTCTTGGGGGAGGTATATTTGGATTTCGTATGACTATTCAGTATCTTGGAGCATCTATATTTATAGTATCGTAGTTTGAACACTGTGGTGTATTCTATAATACTTACAAACTCTCGTGATACTCCAATGATATTGTGAGTGATTTGTTTTTAGGTAATGTACAATTAAGAAGGGAATATACCAATATATCATGTTATCAAGGATACCTCTATTCACTCCCACCTATATTTTTAGTTCACAATAGAGGTCTAGTTTTGGATATCTTAGTGGAATAAGACAAGACTACGGTGGGCGCTGGTAGTGGGAACTGAGGATTCGAGACCTCAGAATTGGGTATCTAAAAATAATGACATTTATCTGGTTATATTGAACAATTCTAAATATGATCCATTTCTATAAAGGATTTGGTTTTCAAGTATATTGTGATGGCTTCAGTTAGACTAGGGTGAGGCAGTTCTTCTCATGCGACAGTTAGGGAAATAATTCTAGAGATTTTATAATCCATCATATAGTTTATAGTGATATAGTCTAGGGACTACAGAAGAAATGATAGAGGATGGTAATGCATATCCATAGGGTGGAATACATGGTAGTGGCAGGTATAGAAGCAGGAGGTGGAAGAGGGTTTGAATTATTTCCACCACCACCCCCAGGTGGTCTCCGCCATGCTCAAAGACCCTATTAACAGGGATGTTGATAGCTATAAAAAGTTGGATAATATAACCGTGAGACTCTTGATATGATTAAATATACAATATTAGTCTACTATAATTTATTTTAATTACATATTGGCATGGTTAAAATAGACTTCATTTTTTCTAATTCTATTGTTTGTGACCTAAAAATTCTGATTGACCCATTGGCACAACTATTGCACTTTGAGACTCAGACATGAGGTGAATCTTATATCACATACTTATAAAAATATATATATATATATATATATAATTATATTTTAGTTATTTTTATGTTTTATATTTGTATTATTGAATAATATTTACACTATCATTGTTGGTATGGGCTGTCTATCAATAGTTTATGCGTATTTTGATTATTTTCTGCTGATGACATGATGTATCCAAAGGAATTGATTAATGTTTTCAATTATGGGTGATAATAAATCATAGGTAGAATAGGGAGGGTTCATATATTGAAGAGTACATCCAAATACTCACCAATTTTTTCGCTTCACCCTTGGATCAGTGAATGTTAGGGATGCTGGTTTTCTTTGGCTGTGGGAGAGTATGCGGATGTCTTTCCTTAAGATGTTGTTTTAGGAATCAACTGAGGGATTAAATTATAAGATAATTTACAACCTAGTATAAAAATTATATCCCTAAAATCATATCTTATAGACCCATAATAGATACTATAGTTGAGGTTGTAGTCTGATGACCTATAGAGGAACGATTTTATGAGACACAATGATTCCCCCTAGGTAGCCCAATTTTTGTTCTCGAGGAAACTGGATTAGAAAAAGATATTTTTGGTGGATTATCAGTTCCTAAACGAAGTCAACATGATGAATATGTATCCACTATGATGTACTGTCTCCCTCTTACATTATTAGATATGTTCATGTTGTTTTATGAAGATTTACCTAAGATCAGGTTATCACTAGCACTGTGTATGAGATTCTGATATGCCAAAAAAGCCTTTCAGATGTCACAATGATCACTCTGAGTTACTAGTGATACCCCCATGTTTTGGTCATACATACCCTATTTTTTTCTTTATAATAAATTGAAATATTCAATTTGATGGTTTTGGAGAGTGGAAATGAGACGAAACACGATTCCAAGGCTCAGTGAGCACATAATTATTGTTACAAAAATCGTTAATAAATTTTAAGTCATGCACACAATGTTTTTCAAAAATAATGGAATGTACCCTAAATAACATCATGGACCAAAAAATTTGACCATTGTTGAATTTGATGTTTTTTGATTACCCTTGGAATGACTTAATGATAGTCAGTGCCCGACATTTTGATAAGACAAACATCAACAGGTTGGTTAAATAAATTTAATTTTTTAATTCCAATAAAAAATTTCACTCAATAAACATCAAGTTATATAAATTATCCATGGTATTCCAAAAAACATTATTATTATTGGGAGGAGGTTCAACCATTAATCTATTGCTGATTGAGATCAGAAGATGAACTACAACTTGATCAAGGTTGATTGTCAGACAACAAACACATTAGATCTTTTCTGTCACTAGAGAATGAGTTCTTCACTAATGAACATGCAAATATTTATGTAGGACCCATAAATTGTGGTTTTATACCCATTTTGGTTAAATCATTTTATAATTCATTATAATATGGTTTCATTTTGAAGATTCTCACCCATCGCATTTTCCCAATAGATGATTAATTTTTTTATTATTTTTTTATAATTATCATTCCATGGATTCCGCACAATAATATTTTATTATGAAATTATTGGCCATGTATTTGTTGAAAATTAACAATTAACTTTCTTTTTTTCTTTTACGTTGACTGTTTTACAAATTTATTTCCACTGGACTATGGTTTCATGGTTCGAAATTTTCTGGTGGATCTAAGTGTTACCAGACAGCTCGAGTTCATGGTAGAAATGTGCACAATGACCGGAAAGGTTATTTCAAGATAAACCAATATTGATTTTGGGAAATACACCATGTATTAGGATATGAAGGTATAAATTATGAATATTGGAATGTCGTAGGTGATATGGAATTGTACATGATTTTGGGATCCCTAGTTTCATCCACCAGAACATAAAAAAATGATTTTCGGCCATGGATCCATCATTTTAGTGGATTGCATTTTCTCAATGTACAAATATGGTTCTAGGAGTGAAATATATAGAATCCTGGTGGAGAAACCATCATTCTAAGAAAATCTTAACTACCCATCTTGTACTCAATAAAAAGATATTGTGTAGTCTCGAAGAGGTGATGAATTTGGTTTCATGACGGATATAAGTATCAAAGTCCATGTGGGGACCCCAAATTCTATGTGAATCATTGCTGGTGGCCTCGTGCATACACCGAGATTGCACAACCTATAACAAAACTAGAAATAAATACCAGACCAAACTACATGATCTTTGACATTATCAGGAACAAATGCATGTACATGGGCATGACCATGAGCACACTTACTAGGACTTAGGTGGCCAATACAAATATTTAGTAGCCATATATGATGTTTATTACAAGAATATCAATAAATATGTTTGATTTTGAAGACATATACTTCAATAAGATAATGGATACACACCATGTGGACACCTTACATGATATGTACATATTTATGAAACTTTTACATCTTCCAAATACATTTCATTTGACTCAAATTTTGGCTTATGACCAGCCTATCATGAGTGTTGTTTCATTTAAAATGATATAGTGTTATTTGTAGTGGATTCATAGATATGATGTGATATGTTATGAATTTGATGCATTTTGGGGGTTTCTCGATGAAGACAGTGAGCA
The DNA here is from genome assembly GCA_963277665.1 of Viscum album. Taxonomy (NCBI): domain Eukaryota; kingdom Viridiplantae; phylum Streptophyta; class Magnoliopsida; order Santalales; family Viscaceae; genus Viscum; species Viscum album. The sequence goes on along the minus strand of OY728129.1, from coordinate 684,895,339 downwards.
TTCAAGATCGTCAGATATAGTCCGTAATTTTAAACCCTTTACAAAATTGTTCATTTGTCTTCTCTCTACTCACTGATTAGCACCCACATTTTCTATCAGGGAGTGTTTCCTATTCCAAATGAAACTTACCCCCAATCATATCACACTAAGGAGAGTGTCCTATAACACAATAGTGTTATCCCATGTTGAACTATGCCATGGGTCCTATATCTATTGGGTGTTACCCCCTTGAAGGAAAAAATCGTGGGTCTTCAACATATAGATTGGAACACTCCTATTTTATCAAGGAATGTGACCTCTTTCAAATAAGTGGTTTCCCTTAATGGTATCCAAGCATGGGTACTCTTCAAACTGAGTTTCATCATCGTATTTTATCATGGCATGATTTCCTTGTTTATTGAGTGGAATGTTAAAGTTGTAACAAGGAATAACTTGTATACAAACTAAGTGGAAAAATCCTATTGTACTATAGAATGGGTCCTCCACATACTAAGTGTCGTCTCCATATTATATAAAGAAATGGGTCATATATATACTGACTGGTACTAAACAATTTTACTAGATAACGGGTCCTCCGTCTACTGAGTGGATCTTCAATGTTGGACTAGAGCATGAGTCATCTACGAGGTGATTATACCCACTAGACCATGACACACACAGGTGATTGGTATATCCTCCATATAGATATATATTTAGATAGACACATGAGAAACATGGAATCAATGATGGCCCCTTGAAACTGTTGGTCAACTCATCATGCTAGGATGGGTACTTTGATATAGAGATCCCATTTCTCTAACACATATTATTCTTTTGTGAGCATATATATCGTGGTTGTATGGTTTCATTTCCATCTTTCTTTGAGATAAGATAGCTACTTTTGTCAGGTCATATATTTCTCCTTCTACTTTTATCTATGTATCATAATCAGTATGGTTATACTAACCACTACATGGAATTTTCCCAAACGCTTCATGCATTATGAATATTATTCATAGATTAGAGGTTTCAATATTGATACATAGTGATTCTTTGGTTCATGCACTACATACAATTGTTGGTATTTGAGATCTGGAGTTTGGATCTCTCATCATTTTAATTCTAGTTGTTTTTAGGTAGGGAAATTCTTTCTAGGTGGAAATGTGTTTTCCATTTTCATTTTGGTGTAATTTATGAACACTTTAAAATTTCCTAAATATTCTGGCATGCATGGTTTTAATTATAGATATTATTATTATTTATTAATATTCCTATAAAATTACTCATGGAGATTATTTCACTAAACATGTATATGTAATTTAGGAAAATACCCCACATTTTAGTTATTCATTTTGACACTTTTCTTCTTTCCCTAACACATGTAGGTGGTATTGTAGTAACTACAGGCTTTCCTTCATTCAGTTGGTGGTCCCTAGTGGGTGTGTTCATGATAGATATGTATCAAAGGTTATTCATCTTTAGGATGGTATTTTGAGTTTTTTCCATTATAACGGTCGGTTTGGAATATAGGTAAATCATGTCAAATTGTATTGAGTCTATCTTTTTGTCGATGAAACACAATGTTGGTGGAATAAATGATGTATCCATTCACCATTACTCTGAATAACTTGTTTTTAACACAGAAATTAATGACATTGGTTGTAGATAACATTGTTACCAGAATCATATAGGATTGATTCCTTTGAAAATCAATAATTAGATAACTCCTTATATAAATATATGTGTCTGTGTGTGTGTGATCATATGAACATGGTACTCCTTGATTAAATTTTAGTATTCCTTTGTGATGAAAACCTCCCTGGTAATATATTTAGGATCTTCCAGCTGATCTGATGAGTGATACAATCATAGTTCAGGGACCATCTCAAAATATCTTTCATCCATGAGGGAACTTAGAATCCCCCAAACCTAACATGAATCAAATAATACCAATAGATCAGGCTACGTATGTTTATTGGATTAGCGTACTATGTGATGTCCTATTCCAGAGGCTGCTAAAGTTACACGGCAAGTTATAACCATATCAAGAAAAGCATTATATTGAGTCGGTTATCAATGTTTATTTACAGTCCCCGACATATTATATAGTTGTGCTGGGAGACATCCATTTCAATGGGGTAGCGGGGAACATGTAGTGTTTAGTACTGTATATGCATGATGGGTTATCACTCTCATGTTCCAAATATTACCTTATAGTTTTTAATGCGTAATACCACCCATTATTTCTCTAATATTATATTTTCCAGGTTTAAATGATGTATGTTGAAGGGATGTTTTTTTTGAGTTTTGTGTGTGTTTCATTAGCCTTATTTGGTAGTCCCTTGACATAATTCTAGATGTTTACTTTTAGCAGTGGAAGTTATATATTGGTCAGTACTAATGCATATGTTTTAATTTTGTACCCCTATGTATTCCTACAATTATTATAGTGCTTGATTGGTTACTAGTGACAAATTTATTCTTTTCTATGTGACTCCATGAAGGAATAGCTTGAAGAGGGATTCATAGGGATTACTATTCTAAAATGACTAGAATGCAATATTTGGAAAGGCCATGGAATATGTTATTTTATCATGAATAGAAATATGATCATGAATAGGATGATCTGGGATATTATAGAGGACTCGAGAAACATGGACATGGTTGATTTTGTGAATGGTATATGTGAGTTAAAATAAAACATGATCTCAGGACCCAATGTTCTAAGGAGGGAAGGAGGAAAGTAGATTGACCAATGTTAAAGATTCATAACCAGGATTATGAATCTCCAAAGAATTTTTAAGGATTTCCATAGGGTTTTAGGTCTTATATAGGATAAATTGGCTCTCTCATAGGATGATATGCTTGTGGTGTATGAATTTATGGTCTCAATCAATTAGTACCACTAAGAGGTGCTCACCAGACATTGGGAGATAACAGTTGGGTCTATGGGTACATGTGGGATGTTGAGTCATATGAAACGACAACTAATGATAAGTCTAGAGGTATTAAAATCATTTATTATCCCTTTTATTTTGCACTAGTATACATATGTGTGAGTATGTCATTCCAATCCTCACACCTAGTGGAAGAGTTAGAGCTTCTAGTGGATACTATATCACAATTTATTTTTCATCACATTCTTATAGGGAATGAGCCTTTTTATTGCATATATTGTAGTGGTGTTAGATATTGGCTATATGAGAGTGTTTTTAATGGGACCACATGGTCTTCATGATGAGACAATATTATTTATTAGTTGTTATGGAAAATATTTCTTTGGTCTAATTCCATATCAACTATCATTTTATATGAGCTAGATGACATCATATAGATGAGAGGATAATATCCATTTTTTGGTCAGAGAGATATCATGGAGAAATGATTGTTTTTTCCCATAGGAAGATAGAACCCATCATCCATCAGTTGATTTCTATATACTTTCGAGTTGTTAGACATAAAACAATGGTATCATTCAGTCATTATGGATTATATGGACATCTTTCTTGAGGATGTGATGAGACCACAATAGAGGATTGAGGTGGAGTTTTTTAGAAAACCAAAAATATTTATGTCTATGATATATTCTATAGTGTATTGGATTTTCCCAACTGAGCTCCAGGATCTAAGGATGTAGTTGGAGCACCTTCAAGATAATGTTTTTATCAGACCCACTGTTTCCACCTAAAAAAATTTATTTTATTCATTAAAAATTTGAACAGAATGTTATAGAATTTTGTTGATTATCCTCTCTTTATATAGGTCATGATAATGAAAATAAATCCTGAGGTATTTATTAATTCTTTAAAAACATTAAATAAAAAATAATATTATCGATGGTCAATCTCAAGTGTAACTACAACTAGTTTGGGGTTTAGGATGTTGCTATTTTGAAATTGGAATTTCAATGTCTCTAAGGAACCTATGAGTATATAGTGATTTATTACATTGTGAAAAATATCCCAAATGTGTTTATGAATCTTTTTAGTATGATTATTCATCCATTCATAGGTTTATATGTTATTGTATTCATTAATGAAATAATCATATACTATATGTCAAACAACGATAATCCTGATAATTTTTTGATAGTCCTAGAATTTATTTGGATGGGACATATTTATGGTAAGATCTCAATGTTCTAGTTCTATATCAATGAGGATCACTATTTAGATAATTTTATTTATGATCATGGATTAGTTGTGTAACCATTGAAGATTGATTCTGTTCTTGCTTGCGATCCACATGACATAATAATAGAGTTGTGTAACTTCTTATCTAGAAAAATTACTATAGGATGTTTATAGTGTAATTATCTAGAATTATTGACACTTTTATCTCAATGATATAGAAAGAGAATCTATTTACCTTTATGGGGTATTTAAAGATATCCTTTCAGGTGCTGAGGATGAGGCATACTAGTGGTCCTTATTTGAGATTACGGGAGTAGGTCATTGAGTATATAGTATATTGTTATGTATTTAGAGTTGGTATAAGATATGTGTTGATTTAGAGAAATTATGTGAACACATATGAGTCAAATATGCTGAGAAACTATGAGAAAACTAGTGTTACTGATGACCTAAAGTTGGAATTATTGCTATTAACTATGAGAATTTAGAGTTATAGTCTTCTAAGAGATATCATTTTTTGTCAACTCATACCATCAGTGTCTCAGGTAAGTCTTCTTGTAGAGAGGAATAAGACTAAAATATACGATCAAATTGGATATAATGTTATACTATGAGTTGGATACAATATATAATATGGGGATGGGAAATTTGGTGGAAAATTCCGTCAGTTGGAAGTATCCTTATATCATGTTTGAGAATTGATCTATGGATATGGCTTTGTTTCACCTGAACCAGGTGGATGAGATGGGTGAAACATATCTTCATTCGATGGTATTGAAACATCCATAACCCCGACATGCGAGGTACTCTAATTTGGTAGAAATAAAATGTGAGGTACTATGTGACTAGTTATCCTTATGAGATGCACTTGAAAAATTATAAAAATTATGGAATCACATCATCCTATTCCATGGATAGATAGTGGTACTAATCAAGAAATGGGTGGTGGTGATTAGAGAGTATCAAACTTATCCTTTTTTCTATACATAACTTTGTGGGGAATATTTATATGGTCATTTAATGGATGTTTATTCGTGATATAATGGGGAAGATAATTGATGATTTCATGTCTTTGTATGTTATACTTTGTTATGTGAAGGCAAAGTATTATGTTTCGAAAGGTTTGTGATAGCCAATTGAGACCCTTGAGTGGATATGCGACAACATACCCATTGAATTTGTGACATATATTCCACATATATAAAGGGTCCATTATTCCATAAAATCTATTATTTATTGAATCATAAAGTTAATGAATTTATTTGATACTAGAGAGTATATTTATTTGGAGATGTTCTAACATTTGTACGTACAGGAGAACATAGGCCTCCATGTGGTGACTTAAATTATTGTCTCTGACTATTATGTCTGGTTCACATTAAGATTGTAGATATGTCTAAATAAGGTATTCAAGAAGTCATTTCGGATGCATAAATATTTTCACCCTTATACGGATTGGAAGACTAAGTTCAGTTTCCAATTATTACGGTATATACTGAGGTATTTGACTATGAAATTTAGCTTGATTTGGTGGGATCACATATTTTTGTATAAAATTTCTTATAATATTTCCTATCACTTTACTATTAGCATGGAACCATTCTACGATGTATATGGGAGTCCCTTTAGGCCACCATTAATCTAGAGTGATATTGGAGGGACATTTTTTTGTATAGAGATAGTCCATGCGATGAATGATAAGGACTAGGAGATCAAAGAGAAGATGAGGACCACCTAGAGCAGGTAGAAATCTAATGCATATCAATGTTGAAGGTCCTGTGAGATTTAAGCAGAAGAGCATATTTACTTATGAGTATCCCAATGAAGATTATTTTCGAGACTCATCAATAGAGGAATGATATCATTGAAGTTAATCAGGATGTTTGATATCATGTAAGGGAGTGGTGAGTTTTCTTATTACATAACCAAACCATAATGGTTAGAGATGGTGAAATATGTCATCTTTTCTTCAAAACTAAGGAAAATTGTAAAAGATCTAACACATGTTATAGAGTTTTGAATTCTATAAATTGATGTTTGGGATACATTTTCTGGGTACTCATTAGCCATCGAGCATTGAAAGGAGAGGACCACGTGTGGAAGGACCATTCTGTTGTTTCATGTGTTGTGGTAGTGTGGAAGCAATCATGATAGCTCCTAAGAATGGGAGACTCAGATGTGGGCTCAATATCTCCCACGTTTGGGGTAGTTGTTGATTTTTGTGGATGAAAATCATGATGGAGTGAATAATCTAGAGACCCTATTTTTTTCTTATAAGAATTTGGAATATATTCTGAAATATTTCCATTGATAGGTATTGTGACTGTATGTGATTCAATGTCCCAGTGATCCCATATTTAATTATATAAAATATAAAAAATATTTTATATCATGCATACACAATTTTTTAAAATTAATGGAATTTTTATTGAATGGAGTATCATATCATAAATTTGAGAAAATGGTTGAATCAATATTGTGATATTTATTCATGTTGATATATAAATTTGGTGGCTGCTAGATGTGTAGATAAGGTATCTATTGGCACCTACATTAAGCTAATTAATGAATTAAATTCATTTGATACATATAACCTATTTCCTTCTATAAATACCATATCACTGAAATTCAAAACAGTTAGTTACATAACCCCAAGATCGTTGAGAGTATGTTCAACTTTTCTTCGTTGGATTACTAATATCAAATGACAAACGAAGACAAAATTAATGGGGATTTATAGAAAACAAATGAAATAGATTATTTCCCTCTTCTGTGAAGACCATCACCCACAAAAATTGATTCAATATCTATGTTGGAATCTTAAATTGTTATTTTACATCTCCATTGATTAAATATTTAATGTATGGATTGTAATCTTTTTTTATTTATATGTTTTCACATACGAAACATGAGCCACATAGATGAATAATTTTTTTATTTGATTTTTATATTTTCAAAGACATGGTTTCAATGAAATTATACCTTATTATGACATTTTATTCCATGAATTTATCTCTAATGAATGTTGAAACATTATTCTGATTCTTTTCCATGACATTTTCCTATTCTTCGATTTTGTCCTCAATTCCTACTGATCGAATGTTTCAAGTATGTTCGAGCATGATCATACACCTGGATTCATGGTGGATGTGTGAATAATGAATGTATCAGTGATTTGAGCATTTATCAATAAGTAATGTGCGGATACTCTATTGATCATGGATCCAATGTGGCGATGACATTATGTGTCGTGAATGAGGTTCTAAGGCCTCTAATGGGAATTTTGGTTTCCTAATTTATTGTCATTGTAGCCCTAAAATGAATTTTCAGTGATGGTTTAAACATTTATAGAAGATTCAATAAGGATGATCGGAGAATTTTGTGGTGGTGGATACTGATATGGAAGCCACATGGAGAACTATTCAATCAATAAAAATATCAACTCCATACAGTGTACTGGATGAACACACTCGATGTAGTCCCTTTGTTTTAGTAGCCAGGTATTCCTAGTGGTGATTCCTATAACACATCAAGTGGGACCCCAAAATACAATGTCACCCAGTATTGGTTGTATAGTGTTTACATCCCGAGTAAACATCTAGGTACACATCTATAAACATAGACATGAACCAACTATATGATCTATGAAGAAGAATGGTATGTTTCTTGTTACCAGAGTGTGACTGAGAGAACATATGCTGGACTCGTTTGGAAAATACAATCCATGTTGTACCCATACATGACATATATTATGAAATTTCAAGAATTACATGTTATTTTTTGGACATAGTCGAATAGAATACTTGTTCCACACACTATGTGGACACTGTAAGAACCACTCACATCACAATTAAACATGTACTTGTTGTATATCCTTGTTTTTGACATGGGGTTTTTTTATGAGCAGTTTATCCTAAGGATTTGTCCTTCAAGATTTAAATGGTGTCCAAAAATGTGATTTTTAATATATGATTAATGATGCTCCGAGGGTGATGCTTATTAAGGAAATGTTTGATGATGGAAGTAATCATGAAAGATAATTTGAGAGTGAACTGAATGGTTCTCTTGATGGAATAGGGCATGGATACACTATCTACCATATACGTGTCAGCATCATATTATATCAGGGCATGGGTCCCAATCCTACTAACTATTACCCCACGACTTACTAGGTCATGGGTTATCTATCTACTGAGTGGCCTCCCTTGGACGGACTAGGTCATGGGTTGTCTATGTTCATAGTGGACCCCCTAGTGGATTGGGGCATTGGACCAAAACACAATTAGTATCACCAACTTATTGTATAACAAATTCAGTCCCCTTGAAAATTTGTGGCACTCTCTTTTTGTATCGAGGTTTGGTTTCTCTACATATAGACTAGCTCCATGATGTTAAACCAGGTCATGAGTTCTCTACATACAATGTGGTACCCTTCTTTGGTATCCTGGCAGTGGTCTTCTACCTATGGAGTGGAACCATCCAATTATATTAGGTTATGGGTCATATTCATATATAGAGGTACTCTCCTAAAGTATTAGGTCATGGACCTCAATCAATTGAGTGGCAACATCATTATCTACCTGGGAATGAGTTCTCTATCTATTTATTGGTACCCACTGATGGACAATGTCATGGGTCCTCTACATTGAGATTATACCTCTTTGACTGTGAATCATATTGGTGAGGCGTGGCTGCTCTACATTGTTACATATTCTCCGAGGCACCTGAGATGTTCAGAAATGATGATGCACCATTGGAACTATATGAATATTAATCACATTTTTTTAGGAGATGCAACATTTTGATACCAATTATCAATATTATGGGTGCCTTGTGTAAGAATACATATTTTCTTTTGTTATTGTTTCCCGATTTATTTGTGGTGGGAGTACTTTATATAGTGTGTCTCGTGTTGACCCCTCTTCAATTTTGGGGGTGCCAAACTAGGTATGTATATACTCACCCTACCTAGTGTTTTCAATCACTTATCATTTTTATGTAGATTAAAAAATGATCTTATGTGTTTTAGAGGATCATATTGATTCACTAGTGTATAATCCATGTTTTATGGTTAGTCTTGGAGATGTGGATTTGGACCCTATCAACATTTCGTTTACATGTTTTTCAGTTTCATTCATTCTATATGGATGAGCATGTATATCTCCATTTTCATTTTTTAATATATCACACTCTTCTATAAGCCCTAGAATTTTCATGTACATGATTTTTACTCTTAATGTCACTATGATTTTTTGTTATTATTCATCACATAATAATAGATATGGAAGTGTGTGTGCATACATGTAAATTAGGGAAAGGCCTCCCATTATAGATATTCATTTCAATGCTTTTCTCCAGCACATGTGATATGGAGGGGGATTTACGTTTGATGCGTCTCGGCCTTCCACCAGTAATGCCAACCCTGATTGGTTGCGTCATTATATTAATAAATTGGAAAATGGTTTTCATATACTTTGGAATTGAATATTTCTTCATTTTTTGACATTATTTTTTTTATAATTCATCAATGATATCTTTATGTTATCTCACTCCAATGAATAGTAGATTAGATAGTGGGGGAATTTTCTAGACACAATCCAAGAGATCCAACTTTTTGGAAAGCTATGAAGGTTTAAATTATAGATTCATAATGTCCACATTTATAGAAACATTATCTCAGTTGATGGCGTCGTAGTGAAAATTTCCAATGACAAGGTAGGTTTAGATTGAATCAACCCAATATCATGAATGATGTGCAAGGTTTCCTTATTACGGTCGGAAAATATAAGAGATTCATGACTAATTAATCTTGGATATAAACAAATTTTACAGCTATGACCTAAAAAGGGAATACATTTGTGTGGATATAGAGGTGATAATATGATTTTTAAGAGCTGAGGCTGAGGTTAAGAATAACACCCATCATTAAAATTCAATAAGTGGGTGTCGAGTGCATACTGTACTGCGATGAATTAGGTGATATATATGGTTTTTTTACTGATTCTCATTTATAATGTAATTTTACATGGGTCTTATTATATGAGAATAAATTTGAAAACCTATGGAACACATATTTTTTATATGGTTGTAGTAGTCATTTCGATGAAGATGTGGTGACAAAACCTTTTTGGTGGGAAGCTTATTATCTTCTCTAACCATAGGAGTTTCAATTATATATATTCTATTTGAAAAATGTTAATAAAAGATAGGGGATACAAATAGAGTTCCTCCAACATTATTAATTGAGATATCAATCCTCATGGTAAGGGGAATGTGGTATAAAATGACTTGAGAAAGAGATATTTTTCTTAGTTATTGAGTTATTATATGGAGTAGTTATCCTTGTTGCTGTTTCCTTTATTGGACAAGGATGACACACCATATCTACAATATAGGATTCATCCCACACCTCTTCTAAAAAATATTTAGGATTCTCAGAATGAGAATATTGGCATTTTTACCTTACGTTCTCAGATACCCCATGAATGTGTTCCCGATAGATTTTTTGATGGTGTTAAGCACATTAATATCTTCAAGGGACATAATGTTATCCTAGTGATTTTGTGGGATGTGGTGGTATGGGATTTACACACATCCCATTTGGATATGTATAATGGTGTGGGAGATATGAAAAAATAACTCTAGAATACGCTGTAGTGGCCAATAATGATGAAGGGTGTAGGAGAGTGTTTCCCTCAAAGCCTCACTTTTCCACATCTGAGGAATGTGAAATAGCTTCCTCCTAGTTTAGATGAACCACTATTTGAGATAAACTAAAAGTTGGACAGTATTAGTATATAATTTATGACTGGGTAGCCAAATACATCACGAAGACTTATTTCCATCTATGTTATCATATACCAATTCACGATGTGATACCAAATCCTATCTATTTGTGTTTAGAGTGTCGTACAGAGCATGATACACCTTTATGAGAAGGATATAGTCCAGTTACATTATTTTCCCTTGATGATCATTCTAGATTTTGATTCTTAGTCTACATTGGGATTATGTATAATATTTCAAGAGATCATTGAGAGACTTTTTTGTTCAATCATGTAGGTTCAACCCTTGATTAACAACAGTAAATATATCTAAATTTATGTTCATGAGGAAATATTGAGGGATTATAAGTTGGACTGTGTCTATACATGGGACAATAATATTACTTTCATGGAGTTCATGTACAAAAACATCTACCATTCCAATATCATTGTGAAAAATATAAGGAATTTTATCGGAGAATATACTTGGTACCACTATGCTTTACCACACATGTTGAGTCAGAACATATGAGCCAAAATTTGGTACGAGCTATGATAATGATGTTGCAGATCATCCAAGATATTTTGAAGACTCCATAGATATGTCATAAGTATAATTGAAACCCATGATAGAGGAATTTAGATTCATGGAGAAAGACCATGTTTTCATCATTGTCTCACTTCAACATAGACTATAGAGAATTGAATGGGGTGGAAAGTTATATATGCGGTTCATTAATCCATTCTAGATACTATGTTGAGTCAGAGAGTTGGCATTCATATTTTCCCTAATTCCATAACTAGACTGTTTTTATAATATCTTCATTATGTCCTAGATAAGGAGGTATTTTCAAGGATAATCACCTGTCATTGACTTGGAAATGTTTAAAATTGATGATAGAGGGAACTTTATATAGTACCTTGTAAATAATGTGTAATTATAGGATATGATCACCAATGAGAGACCAATTCTTTTAGGGTATATATATTCGTATCATGTGAATCTTCAGCGAGAAACTAAAGAATGGGATTCCCAGATTCTAGCTCAATACCCAAATCTTTGGCATTAGATATTTTTTATTTTTATAAAAAAAACAAATGCATAGATAATGTTATGTCATAGTTTTTTCCCTGTAAATATTTTCAACATTCTTAACAATAATTGAAAATCGTGATGCAGAAGCGGTGTGAGATTCCATATCCTAGAGACCCTATATTTAATATTTCAAAATTATTAAATATAATAATATATTGGAGATGTATATTTAATGAATAAGTGGAATGAGAACAAAATAGAGGTTGAGATAAGAGATATATGGCCACTGTAATATTCAGAATATGTGTTTTACCCTAGGAACTACATAACAGTTTTCATCATTAGGTGTTTCTGAATAATGTTTTAATGGGATCTAATAATAAAAAATAATTAATTAAGTAATTGTATTGTAATGATTCATTTATATAATTTAACTTCTACATAAACCTATATATAGGGAAATATCATGTATATCCTCATTCCTAGAGATATCTTGAACGGATCCATTGGAAAGATGTCGGTGGATGACAATGAATCAAGATCAGGTTTGGGATCCTTGCGCTAACAGAGTTCATCGATCTCGCTAAGGATGGAATCATGGGTCATTTACAAAAAATATATTGATCCAAACTCAAGGTATGAAATTTTATTTATATGAATTAATATTAATTACTTGTACTATGTGAAACATGGATTAATTCCACCAACAATAATTTATTGACACATTCATTGTTGAATTTTTAAGGATGAATAATTTATTAGTTATATTTTTCCACTTTATATTCCAATTGTTTCACATTTTATAAAGGGTGAAAACTAAAAAATGAAATGATCATCCTCCATGTTTATATTTTTTATATTTTCTCATGTATCTTCACATGTTTATCATGTTGAAATTCTTTAGATTTTTTTTGAAGGGATACAAGTTATTTGACTGTTTTTTCACCATTTTTGGATGAAATAGATCAAAATAAATTGTGTGTTTTGTGATTGAGTGTATGTTCAAATTATGATGATAATAGAGGATAATCAGATATGGACCGAGATCAAAAAATTATTTTCATCATCCCAATGGGTGTGTGATGATAACGTGATATGGAGGCGATCTACCTCGATGGTCAAATTTATTCGTGGATCAATTCTTGATTTACAGTGATAAGTGATAGAGATTGGAATTAAACAAAAATCTAGAACCACTTGTCATATGCATGGGGGAAACAAAGGTGACATTGGAATGTACTTACATAGTAAATGAATCATTGGTTCCTTCAAATCCCACAATAAGAGACATGTAATTTAGAGATAGATGCATTGTGGGTCGCCTGTTTTTGGAGACAAGGTTTCCATAAAGATAAATTATGGAATACAATATTACACACATCACGTATATTGAAAACCCCGAATACTATATCAATGGGTACATTGGGAGTACATGAGAACATACACAGCCAGATATATGGATATGGGTTGAGTACATGGGCTGAGTAGTGTACTTGGACACATCCATATTTTAGTTGGGCTTAAACTATACTACATGGTCTTGAATAGTAAAATCCTCCATGTTTCAAGTCGAACTCTACATAACATTTATGAATGGACATACCATTTATTTTGTGGTTAATATTTCATGTTAGATGAAGATACACAAGAAAATTGGAAATTTCTAGGACATGTCATGTACACCTATAAACACCATGTACTCCCTCTAGTGGTGTTTCAAATCATTTGTTTGATTATTAGGCCATGATCAGTTGAGTTGGATTCCATAGTCCCTGCCCAAAAAGGCATAGTGAAAAATATGTTATTGGAACATGATTGCGATCCCCTCAATAGATTCAATTTCTTATTGTGTTCAGTTCATACCCATGTGGGACTAGAGTGTGATAAATTATTATTCATACATGGGGTCTATGGTGTTGACATGTCCATAAAGAACAAGGTGCAGATCCCCTCTCCATCTGGATGATATGGTGTGGTCGATAGAATCCTCCATATTTTCTAGTAGTGATTCCCTACTTCATTGATGATATCATTAGAGATGTAGGAAGTACATATTATATGGGTCCCGCTGATCATAACAACATAGATGAATGAAGCTAGTGATAACATGGATTGAGGAGTGGATTCTCATTGAATGGATTTACCTAGAAGCCTTAAGATGTACCATATGGCTCGAAGTACCAGTTGAGACCACTTGAGACCATTGTTTGGTTATTATTATATCTAGGTTTATTACTATATTAAGGTTACAAGATGAATACTCTCTATTAATTATGCTTATAAATGTCTTGGTGTATTATTAGTTATTTTTATACTCACCCAAGCATGGTTCTAGAATGTGTCATTTCATATGTATATTAGTAATCTTTTGATGGATTCATTAGAGGACAAAGATTTTGTGGATCATTGTTTTCAGAAAGGTAGTCTAAGGAGCATAATTTTGATTCATTTGATAATATTTCACACCTTCTGAGTATGTTTAACTCCATTTCAGTTTTCGTATGAAATTATTAGGAGAATTTAACTCTTTTAGTACTTCTATTTTCCTATAAATATGCGATATATGTATGGATGAATTGGTATCATTTGTTTTTTATTTCTGTGCTGTGTGTTCTTGAAGATATGTTCATGTGTACATTTACTTATTTTAATTACTCCACCATTTGGGATATTATTAATAGATGATGATTTATATCCACTAATATCTTAGAAATATGGAAACATGGTTCCAATATTCTTTGACATTGAAATTTATATAGTCAAATAAATATAATTTAAAAAAATTGTCCATCAATTGACTTCAGTAACTCAAATATTGTTTCAAAAGAAAAAAAGACGTTATATTATATTTTAAATGTATATTTTAAATATGAATAATTTTTTAAATGGTAATATTTTTTAAAAAGTGTAGCGATTGAATAATAAATTTAAATTCTTTTGAATTACTGACATAATATTTATTCATAATATTGAAAAAATAAATTATATATTTTGAAAATATTGTAGTTAATAATATTGTTTTCAATTATTATGATCTAATAAAATTTTACACAAATAGAACATAATATCAATGTTTTAATTGTTTATAATACAAAACCATATTTTTAAGGATGTCATCAATGTCAAATTAAATAAATAATGAAAAAACTTACATTTATTGTATTTATGTAAAATAATAATTTACTAAATTATTTAAAATTCATTAAAATGTCCTCTTTAAATTTGATAATGGTGTATAATTAAATATATCAATCATTGTACTAATATGGTACTAAAATTATTTTCATTTTAATATCCTGGACCCATAAATTTTAAAAAAATTGCTGTTACGTTAACTATTAATATAGCTATCAAGAGCTAATATAAAGGAATAATGGTCAAAATAAACTAAAAAACCTAACCACATTTTAATAAGTGAAATGATTTAGATTATTATTCATACTATATTCTAATTATATCAATTAATTTAAACATGTACATGGAATTTAAATTATATTAATTAATAGCATTAAGTAATTCAATGTGTTATCATCTCATCATTTATAAAAGGACACCCCTGCCGACTTTTCGTAACAGTATTTTGGGCAATCCTTATAAACCAATCCCTTAAAAATTATATCCTACAATTATTATAAAATTATTTATTTATTCTGATCTTTTTAATGTACCATTCCTTAGGTCCTTAAGGATGGATCAAAGGGATGTTTAACACAGAAGAGCTAGTCATAATACACGATGAGTTTCAAATTGTTTCTTATAATACATCTTCTAATATTATGTAATAACAATAAAATAATTTAAAAGTATAGAAATTTTACCAAAATTATATTATGATTAGGGAACCACCATTATTCACCCCGTTTTCCATCAAATGAGAAATGAAATTGTCACTTGTATATATGTGTGGACCGCAGCCTCGACATATTGATTCAATTATATTTCAATTAATGTCAGTCAAGAATACATATTACAGTGGGTTCAATGCATATATGTCATATTTATAGAACAACAATACTTATATATTTATAACATCATATACAATATCTTACCTCACCATCCTTTTGAAAATGATGACATGTCTCGTGCATACATATGGGATACCAAATCCATGATGTGATGATATTCTTTTTTCAAATTCACATTACATTGATATTAAAGGATGTATTTAATAAATATATTATATATATATGATATAATAATGACTTTATGAATATGAATGATTATTTACCATTCATTCCTTCCACTCGTCGAATGGAAAAAAACAGTGTTCATGAGTACATATGGCCTACCCTCTCAATGAATAGTGTAATTCATTTTTCTATATCTATCATATATGGATGAATTTAAATTTTTATATATTTAATATATATGATATTTTCAATATGATTAAAATTATATAGATGAAGTAAACCTTATTAATATATAAGGACCATATTTACTTAAACAAATTTTTCAGGAAATATGAAATGATTAATACTCAGTGATGAGGTATTTAATAGGAAATAATTAATAAATTAGAATTTAAATTATTGACTTATTAAATATTTTAATTTATAAAAAAGTTTATTAACCTTTAATAAATTAATAATTATGATACGTTTGTTACATTATTTGATAAAATCAATTTTGAGTCCAGTAAAACATGATATAAGTGATTTCATTTATAATATTTTTTTGAGATTATTTGTTTTTGAATTTCCATGGAAGAAATTAAAATGATAATTATATGAGAAAAAAATTACTTTTTTACTCTAATATTTATTCATGTAATTTTCATATTTTAGTTTCATTTTAAAATCATCTATACATAAATTTATTAGGAATATTGTTTTTTTTGAAAAATATATTTTTTTCCTCATTAGTCACTAATATTATTGTTTTATGACCATATTTTATAAAAATAGTTTGAATATTTATATTAATATTAAACTAAGAGTTTTAAATTTTATTATTACCCCTGATTTAATTTTAACAATTGCTTTTAAAACAATCATAATGTGGGTTTCCTAATAAATAAAATTAAAAATTTTATGGTAAAGTTAAAAGGAGGAATTATTTTAATATACATGACTAGAATAAAATTTTCTGTCATCATGAAGATTAAATAATTTTATGATTTCACTAGATATTACTAATTTTATTTTTAATGAAAAATTTTATGATTAAACTTTTTCAAATTTTAGTGGTTTTTATGAGTGTTTTTAATGTGATAATGGTATTTTCATCATGAATATTTCTAGTGACATTTTCATGATATTTTTAATAATTAAAACAGTCATTGATGTTTTGGGGAATGTGGTCCAATGGTACCATAATTATACTTTCTATATATAGTTTGTGACGATTAAGTATTGATTTCCATTATTCTTGATTTAATATGGATAATTTTTTACTTACAAATTATTTTGAGACTAAATTGTATTGGTCAATAAAATTATAATTAATCTATAGTGTGCATGTGATGGATTGGAAATTTATATAGGTATCACTATTGTGAAATGACTAGTATCATGAAAAATATATATTGAATTCTATATTATATTAGTATTTTATTTACAGAATAACATTTATTAAGAAAGATGTCAAGGTTGTGGGAAATGGTTCTGTTATTTTTGATATCTTGGATGAGATGTCAGGATCAAGAATTTAAAAAATTATGAATTTGAATTATTAAAAATTAATATTTATTTTTCAATTCTGTTTCTATAATTATTTTATAAATAGATAATCATTTAAGTGAAATGTTTAATGAATTAAATTTGATATTATTATCCACAATTCTAGGTTGTTTATGATGTATTTACAAATGATAACTTCCAAAGTATGCAATTCTTACCAAGAGTATGAGATAACCATTTAATTATTTCCCTATCTAGAATATTTGATGAAGGATATTATGAATGATATGTAGGTTGTATGAATGTTTATATATATGGGTTATTTTATATTTCCAACATAATATGGGAATCATATAGATATCTAGCTTCCCAAGATTCATAAAATTTTCAATCTAACATATAGAGAATCTATGTATCCTGTACCAATTTAATAAAGATTAAATCAACTATAGTATACTAGTCATAGGTGTTATATAGTTACATATAATTCCAAACAATTATTGTTTTAATGAAATTATAATTAAACCCATTTTCTTTAATCATTATAAAAATTATACAAGAGAATAATGGTGGATTTTAAGGGTGTCATATTTGAAAGTTAGTGGTTTTATATCTTTTATTCATGAATAGTACATGAACATTATTGATGGAGATAGTTGATCCAGATAATCCATATATGATGGGTGAGGCAAATAAAACATATATGATGGGTGGTCTCGAATCATTATATAAAAAGTTACCATGATACAACATATCTAATGACTGGGTCATATATTTCTCACTAATTCATTGAGAAATATTACAAGATTTTTAAGAAAAAATGGTGGGAGTAAATTATAGAGGTTTCCCATATGAATTTCAATAGGCTTCAGTTATTTGTAACAAGAGGGAACACGATTTATGAAATAAATGTTCTAATATATGAAAATGTTTTCTAAATAATTTTTATGTTTTCTTAAATTTTACATTGATCATGACTGAAGTCACATAGATCATGTTTATTAATTATAAAGACTGCAGACGTTGATAAAAAATTATTCCATTTAACATGTTTTATGAGATAGGTTTTTATTGAATGAATTTTCAAATATTTTTCTCACATAAATAGATTATATAATCATTCCCTTATTCTTATTTTATTATCCCTAATGGCATATTAGTAATACTACAAATAATAAATAATAAATGGTATTTGATATCATAATTATTTTTATTTACTTTCTCTATGTTATTAAAAAGAAATGTTAACTAACTTATTCATTAAATTAATTACAAGGGACAATATTGAAGGGGAGATATTGAAAAGATAATTTTGGAATATGAAAAGTTGGGTATAGTGGACATTAATATCACTTATAGACATGTATATTATTATGTAAGAGTTTTCCCCAATTTATCTAAAACTCAAATCCTCTAATGTCAATATGAATGTATTTGATCTAAAAATTTAATTTTATATTATATGTTTTTAATGGATAAAATTTGGTCACATTTATCATTGTTTAATCCATAATTGTAAGGATTATTTCAACAAAATGATATCATAGAAAAGGGGATCATGATTTTTATAGTTATTATTAGATAATATATAATATAAAATTATATATTATGTTTTTGATTCATTTGTGATTATCATATGAGTTATTTATATAATAATTTGTTATAAATTTTAAGTTTTTATCATGTGTTAAATGAATTAAACATAATTTCCCAGTTTTAAGTGATGAGATTTTATGATGATTAATGTAATATTGAGAGTTGTTTTATTGAGAATAGGTATACAAATCCCTTAGTATTACTGCGACTAATTATTTCAGAATAATTCTAATACTTTTTAATGATATATTTTCAAAATTATAAGACACATTTCAGGATAATAAATTCATTAGTATTGAGGTTATTGAGGATAATTCATATATTGCGTTATTTATTTATGGAATGATATCTGTTGAACATTTGGTGTTGTTTTTTTATATATTAAATTATTATTATTTTTATATTAATGATTATTCACTTCGGGAATTATCTTATCATGTTCTAACCATATAATTTTTTAAAGAAAAAATTAATTTATTTTAAACCATTTATAAGCTTCATGGTCAATTAGAATTTACTTGCAGCGATTTATTCAATAAATGTTGATACTGATCATTTAGCATAAAAAATGTGATAAAGCTATAAACTGATTGAAATCGACTACTAGATAAAGAAATTACATTTTTTGAATTTATGAAATTCATATATGTATTGTAGTATATATTATTAATCTTGATGGTAAAGGAATTCATAATATATATAAAATATTTTAAATTACATTACCCCATTAACATATCATTTAATTAATTAACAGTCTTTTTAAAACCTCATCAGTTTATGGTATTTTGGTCCTTTTCTTTCATATGATCATTCAGTTTTTATGATGAATATTACCTATAATTGTCAATTATTATATTTACATTGACATTTTCTACTATGTTTATATTTTAGAATACCACTAATGATATCTTATTATTAATCATAGTTATTTGTTGATTATATATGACCATCATAAACTCGTTTACCTCTACTATAATTGATGTTTTATTAAAAAAAATTTATATGGGACATAATTAAAAATATTTTTATATTTAAAAAAAAACATAAAATAGATTAAGATAAAATTGTAGGGTCTCAATTTACTGATGTGGGGGTGGGAGAGAATTTATCATCCTTATATATTAAATGATCATTATGTTCAATAGTACATTTGATACATACAACTATGTTTACATATACCCAGAAATATTATTATTAATGTTTGATAGTTGTAAAATAGCTGTTGAATTAGTCGAGTAAAATCGGGGTAAAAACATTGATATATATATATATATATATAAATTTGAAATAATAAATAATAATTTATGGATTATTTATTAGGTAATAAGATCTAAATATCCATTAATATAATTTTGTTCTTAAAAAATACACTTTCTTCAAAGATGATACTTTAAATTTATGTTAACTGATATTATATTCAATTTCTAAAAAAATATACAATATTTTTTAAATAATAAGTTTCATTATTTAAATGAAAATATTGGAAATATATTTCATTGAATTTTAGTTTTATATTCGAAAATATTTGTTTATTGAATAGTGGTAAGTAATAAATTTTTAAATATGGTAATTTGTTTTCCATTAGAAATATATAAATTATTTAAATTACATAATAAAATTTGCATGAATCCATTATTTATATAGAATATAATTTTTTTCTAATTAATCATAATTATAAATTATTTAGGTATATTTTTATTTTTCAGCATTATTTCTCTTCTAAAAACACTTTTTTCAAATGCAGTGTGTTTTTATCAAACTTAATTATGTAAATAACTTTTTATTAATTATTGTAAATATTATTTTTTGTTTATAAATTCAATGAAATTGATTTAAATTTAATTAATATATATTAAAGGGAATATAATAATTATGAATTCAGTTTTCTAAAAAAAATTATTTTTCTAAAAAACTAGTTGTGGTTGCGTTGTATATGATTATATGAAATTTTAATTACTATAAATGTATTAATCTAGTTTTTTAAAATGGATTAAAATTTTTTAATCAGTATATGCAATTTATTTTTTATAGGAAATATATTTTGTTCCGTTATGAAGAGTGGAAATGGTAATGAGTTATCACCATGGAAAAAGATGTAAAAAATTGTTATAAAAATCAGGTAAGTCTTTTAAATAACAATATCACATGAATTAATATCATTGAGTAATTGGTGTCCAACCAAATTTATATTTATGTAGTTAAATAATGTGTTTTAAAGTAATAAATTTGAAATTGGTAACACAATATTTATTTTTTTGATGTTAAACTGTATTTTATTAAAATAAAAAACTATTTTTGAGTCATTACTTTTAATGGAATGAATTGAAGATTTAATTTTTATTTATATTACAACAAAGGTTTCAAAAATTAATTTAATTTTTATTTAACGAAAAATATATTTGTAATTAAATTATTATTATATTTCAAGGTGAAATTATTTTCACTCTTAGATCATGTATTTTCCAAAAAACTCTTTTCATGCATTTTTAGTTCTTATAATAAATATAATATATTCGATGTAATGAAATTTAATCACATAAAACTAATCCCATATTTGGAACAATTATTTTTAAAAAATACTTCCTTTTTTCATATAATTATCTTTTTAAGGTTAAAAATTTTGATATTACAGTGAACCTTAAAATTAGTTGAAAATTATTTAACTAGGTTTATGGATTAAAAAGTTTCTAACAATTTGATAAATTTTATTTATGGATTAAATTTAAACCATAATAGAAATTATATTTTAATTTTGTGTTCATTTATTTACCACTTCATAATAATATGATAAATATATAAATATATTATTTAATATTCATTGAAATTCCACATGCTTCCATTCGCTCACTTATAAATGGTCACCGCCTCTACTTTATTCCCCAAACATTATGACTAAAATTATTTAGAATATACCTACACATAATAATTTAAAATATCCCTTTTCATGACCAATATTATTTTTTCTCATCATTTTAAAACCCTAAATTCATATGTTTTATGAAAAAATTAGCTTTCTAAAAAAGATATATTAATCCCAACTGGTTATTTTATTTTTTTATATTATTATGAATAAAACTATTTGGTCCTAAACACTAAATTATAATATCAATATTATTTTCAATTAAAATAGATGTTATTATGTTATTTTAAAAACCTTATTCATCTCCTCATCCATCCTATGGTAAATGAAGTCATCAATCGTGCTTACTTCTAGACAACCGCCACCATGAAGAATT
Organism: Viscum album; assembly: GCA_963277665.1. Lineage (NCBI taxonomy): Eukaryota > Viridiplantae > Streptophyta > Magnoliopsida > Santalales > Viscaceae > Viscum > Viscum album. The sequence continues at coordinate 684,872,977 of OY728129.1, read as the reverse complement.
GGGTTTAGTTTTTCATCACCCCATCTAGAGATTGTTATTATGATGGATATAATTTATATATATTATATTAATGACATAATTATAATTATATATTGATAATATATCACAATTACTTATACCCCTCCATTAGTTGGTAAATAATAGTGTCTCTTTTGAATATATGTGGATTACCACTTCTATGATGTGATGTGATTCATTTCTCAACTATACCATTTAAGAATGATAATTAATTTTTTATATAAATATAATAATAATTACATGAAAATTATTCTTTATTAATTAAATAATGACCCATTTGACTCATGTAACTTATATTAGTCATTTTTCTATTATGACCTAAACAACCTCAAAACAAATGATTTGGAATTAACCAATTTTATAATTAAATATTACACTATAATAAAACATATAAATATTATAATGTTAGGGAATAAAACATTAAATTTATCACAAATAAGTAAATATTTAATAAATTTTTATTATAATAGGGTTATATAATGTGTGTACTGAGTCAAGCACATGATATGAGGATTCATAAATTAATTTCATTAATTCTTCATTGAATTACTTATAAAATTTATAAGGGGAGCTGATATATAAATGTTATAATTGAATATTTATTATTTTTATATGGATTAACATAATTTTAGACAACCACATGATTTATTAATTATCACTTAAAAAATTATGATATTTACAAGGGTTTTCATTGTCATAATTTCATTTTCAGGATACATTTTTCATGTCTCACAAGATTTTTTCATTACACAGTGTACATTATAACTAATGATTGAATTTATACATGTTGAATAATTTATTTATTAGGATATAAAATGTAACATAATATTTTTTCAATGATATGATTTTGGAGTTGAATGTTAGAAAATAGATAATGTATTCAGTTCACAATATCAGTCATATTTTTGTGTATATATGTTCATAGTTTTATTGGGGGAAATACTATGATCTTAATTTCATAAAACACACCACATTTCTCATCCATTGATTATTTTTTATGTTTAAATGCAATAATTTCATTTTCCATTATCGGTAAATTAAATGATCAATGATTTTGATTAATAAATAGAAGACATATTTCAAAATTTTTTGAAGTATATTTTTTCCATGTTCATACTCATCAAAATTGTTTTATGAAAGTTCATCCATATATATTAAGTATTTTCAAAAGTTCATTTTAATTATATTTTAATTTATTTGCAATGATTTAATAATTAATACTTATAAAATTTTTCTAAATAAGACTCTTCTTATTTTTTACAAATATGTGGAATGAATTTTTCATTTTAATATATACAATATGAAAGGAATTTAATTTTAAATGTTATTTTAAATTTTATTACTATATCAATATCCTATAATGATTCATATGATTCCTTGAAAATAGGATTTTATGATTCCATATTAATTATATCTATGATGGGATTAGGATGAATTTTTTGAATCAATTTTCATGAAATGGATTCATTTTCCATAGATTAACCATGATATAAAATAGTTTTAGTTGATTTGAAGGGTGTTATGTTAAAAAGAGATATATGATACATGTGTCATTTGTGAATGGTATATTCTAATTATTTTTTATGCTGGGTTAGATTTATTATTCATATACGATGGGTGATCATGATATAACTTACAATAATTGGGATCAACATATAGATTAAATTTTTGGTGACATAGATAAATCTCTCTAATCCACTATGTCATTATCCTTGTAGTTAAAGGAAATAAGGACAATGTTTACTGCTGAAGGTTCTCTTATCGAATCAACTGGGCTCCAATTATTTTTTACATTAGTGAAAATATTTTATGAAGTCAATGATACAAGATTCCAACTCATTTTATCAATTTATTATATAGGGTTTTTAATGGTTCCAATGATAAATATTAACATCACTTTTCTAATGATTATTTATTCTCATGACTTTTTCCTTTTAAAAATATTTATTCAATGTCACATGTCTAATGATCCAGTTTTTCATGGGAAAGAGTTTTCATAATTTATTCTCACTTAAATTTATTATTTCATCATTCCCATATAATAATATTATGATAACTAATAGAATATAATTTTTCTTTATTATGTTTACCCTTACCGAGAATTTAAACTCACATTGGAAATGTTTTATATGATCCAAATTTATGAAAACTAATTTTAAATTAATGATGTCTAGAATGTTTTTATAATGATTAATTTTATAGGATATGTTGAAGATATAATGTGGAATAATAAAATGTAGGTATAGTGGATATAGTCTTAACTATAAAATAATTTTATTGTTATCTATGATTTTTGTCATAATTCTCAAAAACTATAATCCTAACATTCCCATCAAAATTAAAGTGACAGAAAATTTCCATTTGATTTTTTATGTTCTGTGTGGATGAAGTTGGTAAATTTTTATTAGTTTCAATGTTATAAAAATAGATATTATAATTTTAGAGTAGGATAATAGAGTGTGGTTTATAGGGTATAATAATAAAGAAGTTCACAACTCATCATAAACGATAGAAATAGGAAAACAATTTTTTATGATCATATTACTAGAGTTTTGGAATTATTTTAAAATTAATTTAGATAACATGGAAAAATGAAATTTAATTATTTATTTATATTAAAAAATGAAATTTTCATCATTTATTATTTATTTGATATGTTTTTAACATCAATATCATCTATTATTTTATGAAAATTTTATTTTTGATATTTATATTTTTAGGAAGAACTAATATAAATACCCTGAGGGGGGGGGGGGGTGATGAATTAGGCTATGAAAGATTAAAACAACAACCATTCGAATCAGGTTTCATTGTTAAATAAAGTTCATATCTCTGTAACCCAATAAAATATATGAATAGAAATCAAAGCATGCATATGACACAAGAAATATTACATAGTCCTCCCTCAATGGGCTATGTACAATGATCATACAATCAAAATGATATGATGTATCAAATTATCTAATAGCGTACTTCTATTTAAAATCATTGAAGAGGACTGACTAACCCTTATAGTTTATAAACAATCACAAAATAAAATCTCACTAATCTCTCAACTGATATGTTCCGACTATTTCTTCAGAAAATAATAATTTGATTTCATGAATCAATATATACTACACCTCATTTAGTGTTTCGTTAAGTCCACATTCATCGAATTGATGAATACCATTTTACCAAAGTATTACTAGAAAATAATATCATGCAATCATCCTCTGAGTCACTTGTGGCAACATTATTACTTTTACTACAACATGTTCATTTGTTGTGGAAAACCAACTTATGCACAAATTTTATGTTTTATGAAAAAATATATTTTTTTTCGATTTAGATAGTGATCAATGATTTACTCAACATACACTCTAAACCCACATGAGCAGTGGTTAGCATTAGAAAGGAATGTATAATGTAATTTTCATCAATGAATCACATATTTCCTGAATCAACTCAACTACATTCATCACAAACTCCATAATTCATTATATATAACCATTTATAAATCACTTCTAGCATCATCATAATAAAACCACCACATGCTAAAATGATTGGGTGATAGACATAAAACTCCTCCAACTTGACTACATTGATTATTCTGTTTTAGAGTTCTAAAGATTTCCAAGAAAATATTTTATAATTTCCTCATAAAAATGAAGAATTATTTTCATATTACTCCCCCAATCATGTTCCCCCTATCTCATTGTTACATCTATCAACTTCTCACATATCTTGATTCAGAAAATTTATCCCCTTAAAAAGACTCACTTTGTCTCCTTATTCAATAAACCTGAAAGTCAAACAATTGTGGTCTTCATGAGGGTAAAAAACCAAATAAGTGCATTAGGTGAAAACAAAACATACCAAGGTGAGAGTTTGTACCAAATACACACTTTTTCAACTACGGGGTGTTAGTGAAACTCTCAAATTTAGTCGATGCCTCTCAATCATGACATCTGGTTAGGCCTTTGTAAAAATGTCTAAAACCTGTAGGTCTATATAAACACGCTCCAACTTCATAAGACATTGTTCCACCTTCTCCTACATATAGTGATATTTAATTTAATCATGCTTTATAATTGAGTGATTTACTATATTTTTAATATTATTTATAGTACATGAATTATCTCAATATATTCTGATCAGATTCTTCACTTCAATTCCCATGCTATCAAGATGCTACTTCATCTACAATAACTATAAGCATGCGTGAGAAGCCACGGTATATTCACCTTATTTGGTGATCAATGAAATTTAATATTTTTTCATCCCTATCAAAGAAATACAGAATCTTAGAAGATATAATGAAAATCGTGGTTTTGATTTTATATCCTATTCTGATCCAAAAAAATATTTATATATATATCACAATAACTATGGGTGATATTTTTCCACATACATGAAATTAAAATCCACAATTCCCATGATATATCGAAGTATTATTTTCACTGTAGGAATATGAATTGTCATTAGGATTTCATTGATATGGAACATCTAGACATGTGAAAATAATAATACCATGTCAGGTCTCAATTAAGTTAAAAAAATTTACAATGATCTGCATGTATTCTATGAAATTAACCACATTACCTTCATCATCCTATGAATGTTTCATCTAGGTATCCACCATAGTCATCATATCCTAGAAATTATGCACTAAAAAACTTATCAAAACCTATGTGGAATATTTACATTGACAAATGAATGTTTGATTCCTTCTTTATATCACTTATAAACAAAGAGAAAATGTAATCTATCCAATCATTTACATTTCTAACTCACTTTCAGGAATTATGAAAATTATTTTCATTGATCTTAATTTGATCCACAATAAATTATTTCATAAAAATAATCAATAACCATCATCCTTTAGTTACATTAATTGATGACATAGTTATTTTAATCAACTCCCCCACACGGAAAACTGAGATTCTTCAAAAAAACTGATATAGTCTTGAATACCATGCTGTTGGTGAATTCTTCATCTCATATGGAACCTTCATCAAACAATAACACTTATTTTTATTAATGTGAAAACAATATATATTGTCAAAATAAAATTCTTCGTCAAGAACCCCTTTTAGAAATGCTGACATAACATCCATATAGAAGACTTCGAACATCCATTGGACTAAAATGGCCATGAATAATTAGATTGTCTCTAGAATTGTAACATGTGAAAATATTTCATCAACATTGGTACCCTCTATCTGGGTGTACCACTTATAGATTATTCAGTCATTTTTTTGAAACAAAATCACATATTCATTTATCTTTTTGAGAAATAAACATTTAATACAGATAATATACTAATCTAATTGGCCTTGAAACAATCACCCACATCTGATTATTATTAATTTTCTCTAGTTCTTCACTTGTAGCATGAAACCCATTTTTATATCCTTTTTCTTTATCAAAACATTTAGTGTCTAACATAGATATAAATGATTCCTTCTATAATAAAATCATTCTTCGTGTTTGAACTAAAACATTCTAGTCGCAAATGATATTTTTCCTTCAAATTTTATCTCATCTCATTGGTTTCTAGGTTGATATAGACATGACTCCCACTTCCTTATCATTAAGATATACTAATGAATTAGAATCTTCAACTTATTATACCCCTATATTACTTACATATTCATCACATTAATTAGGATTTTTTCATTGGGTTATTGAATATGTTTTTAATCTTACAATATAGTGACATTATTTCATTCAACTTCTTTTTTAAGCCTATTATTGAAGACTTTATATTCTTTTATTTTTTATTGAGTATCCTCCATATATAACATCACTTCAATGTGATTAAAATTTATACATTTTATCCTGGATGAAAATAAATGAATTGCTTTTAATTATTCAAATGTATTTCATTGTTTTCTTCTTTCCATACCACATATCATACAATGTCTTTCCTTCTTTGAGACACAACAGAGAACTATTGGAATTTTTGACTGATGTTAAGACTCCTTCATTCAAAAATTTCTCTGGCATGTGTTACTTAATAAACATCATTTTCCCATATTGTTGAAGATCCCATTTATCTTCTCATCCATTACATTTTTTGGGAAATTATTAATGAAAAACATGATTCCTCATCCCATTTTTTTTGATATAATCTCCCACTTGATTTTTTTTATTTCCATACCATTGTCAATATGAAACATCAGAATTTTCAATCCAAGAATCCTTTAAGATTCCCACTAATAATATTTTATATAATTGATCACATCAGACTTGTGGGAAGTGATATATACCGATGACATTATGCTGGGATAATCAAGGAAAACAAAAAAACATCTCTTCCTGTAAATTGATATTGGTTAGATAGGTCCACATATATCTGTATGAACGATATGAATAACTATGGTTGAAATCTATTACTTTGACTTGTACTTATTTCTAATGATATTTCCTTGTGGAAAATAATTGCACATATGAGTATGATCACATGATAGCTTTGGGAGATCTCAATAAGAATCTGATATGACCAAATCTTATAGGGATGGTTTCAATAGATAACCAATCCATTAATAAAATAACTTGTTTTCTTCTTTTCGGAATAAAAACAAATTTTCTTATTATCCACATTCAATATAGAGATATCCTCCGTTATTTTTCCCTGTAAAAAATCTACACCATCTCTTCCATTAACGATACAGAACTACATAATGAATTTTATTACATGCCCCGAGTCACAATGTTTACTGAATCTAATCAAGTTGTAACTTATACCATCTACTAATAATACATCATTACATATAATTTCACTCCCTGGAAACCTAGCCTTTCCTGAGACAATTATCTCCAAGCCATCATTGATTCAAAATTTAATGAAACCTTCATTTTCATATTTTTATGCCTTTAACAAGATCCTTATTTTCAATGATATGTGATGTAAACCCACTATCAATGATCCATACCCCAGAACGATCAAATTATTTAATTGTAATTTCCACAACCACTTCCTTTTCATCTATTTTTGTTCTGATTCATGATTTTGAATTCATACATTGTATAAAATGATAATGATGATCTTATTTAGAGTATGATGGTCAAAACACAACTTCTAGAGATGTAAATCGACTTAAAATTTATGATCCACTATTAATTCATTGATTTTTCTCTTACGTCTACATTTGGTTCTGCTTTGGAATATTCCTCTGCATAGTTTATGTAAAATATCGAGCCACATACCCAAATCCTCCACACAAAATCCAATATCCCTAAAAAGATATTCTAGAGTATTGATCTCTGTTTTGAAAATAATATTTTTCTTGTTCTTTTTAGTATCACTGGTCTATGGAACACACATTTGGTGAGTGTCCAATCCTTCCACAACAATAAAATCTATGGTAAGGTGTATCCATGTGTGTCACTTCTACACAACTATTTTTCCCATGTATTCTCTTATAATTCTGGTTCATTATCATACCCATATCAATCTTCAATCATGGAGTAGGTGATTGTGGTCTTACATCAATTGTTACAACTTTTTGTTTTTGATCAAGACCCAAATTAGCCATCATGTTTGGACATGACTATAGTATATTTTTGGATAGAAATATATGATCTACTTTATCATTTTCTATCACATGATGGATCTGATTTCATGATAACATACTAGGAGTCAATAGTGTTTCTTGATCCTTAAATTATTGTCACCCATGAAAAAATTCTTCTTTATGTTCATAAATGTATTTTATTTGTTTATAAACTATGTTATTCAAACAATTGATCTCCATTTTTTATTCTTCACCCATGATTTTATGACCACTTTGTATGTATGAGTCATCTTGTAATGAATGTTAGTTGATAATAATACAAAGGTAACACAAGAAGAAGGTAAATTGTGTCTTTTTTAATAATCCTCTCCAATTTATTCTTTTGACTCCTTTTGAAGTATGTAGATATTTAGTGTTTTCTTCTTTAATTAATTTGATAATAACATAAATATTAATAAAGATAACAATATATTTATAGTGGTTCAGCGCACATAGATCCCCTTGACCACTCCACCAGTGATCTCTCTGTGAGCATGTTGAATTTCACAAGCAATTTTCTCCAATCACAAGACCATCAAATCTACAACAGATTACATGCAATTTACACATTTATAAAAATATAAATAGATTCTCCTGTTTATTTAATATGGAACCAATTATCCACACAATAGTAAATAAAGTTTACACTACACCATGATTGAGTACGAGAAAACGATACTCCAATAAATCAAAAGATATTGATTTTTTTGTTAATTGTGTTGGTATTCACAGTTGAAGTAGAAATAACATACATCAGAGTGAACTTCTTAAAAATATAAGAGAGAGTAATTATTATGAGATCATAGTTTCAAGTTATATTAAATATTTACCACAAAAAATAGGAGTAGTAATCTAATAAAGTACATAGTTTAAATAAATATGTTACTAATGTGTAGCCTCTTCTCAAAATAACACAATCATTCATTAGTAATTTAATATATATAAAATATATTCATGTGAATGAAATTATAAATGAATTAAAGAGGATATTGTATCACACGTATCACACATACTAGATTTAAAAATACTCCATTCATATAAATAGAATTATTATGGTTGAATATGTCAAAGAAAATTTCCTGATGGAATGAAGAATTTCAAATTCAAAAAATTCCAATATAGCCATAACATCCATTAAGATTATGAGTGAATTTATCAGTTGAATACAATTATCAAAACCAATCATCATATGCTAAGAATCAATCAAAAAAGAGATTTAAATTAGTATGAAATTTATTCATGATGGTTGTAGTAATCTCAAGTAAAATCATGAATTTAAATAATTAAAATTGAATAATCAAAATTATGTTTCATTTAGAAAAAAATAAGAAACATGGGTTTTAACTATGTATCATTCATTCTTAGAACAAAAGGTTTACAACTTATGGTTTATCATAAAATTAATGTTGATGGTCCATATGTTTTTCTCTTAAACAAAGGGCTCCATACATATGTAATGTTCGTTAACTATACTTTATTCTCTTGAATATTATAAGGCTCCGTCCAAATGTAACATTATATAACAATACATTTTTTATAACATAGGGTTGATTAACTAGAAATAATGTTATGAACATTGGGTTCATTCCTTATGTTCTATTCCAAGTGTATGGTTTATTCCTTACGTTACATTTATCAATGTTGCATACTAATAGTGTTTCCAGAATATACATAAAATGTGTTACTAACTCTGTAATAAATATTTTGAAGGAATGAAAAGCTTGATAATAATTGTAAAAAAATATTGTATTAAATATTCATTTCCTAAAATACACTTAAAGTAATATAATTTGAAAAAAACATTTTTATTTTTGATCCTCAAAATAAATAATATTTATATAGATTTTTGAGACAATATATTCCCAATAATATCCACTATTTTTATTATCATAAATACAATAAAATAATAAATCGAAATTATTTGATTTTGTTAAAAAAATTTAAGAAAAGAATTGTCGTATTGAAGATTAATTTTACTAGAGAAATATTTTGACATTACAGAACTATTTCAAATAAAAAATATATTTAAATGAAATGTTGTGGTTACCCAATTTTCTCCCATTTTTTTTGATATCAAAAATAATGTATAATAAAAAGATTAAAAACAATTTCTGTAACAGCCCGAGATTTTATGAAAAATATTCTTTTTTATTTCACTAATGTCTTGTGTTGTACGCTACACCAAAAGGAGCTTGCACAACACGCATCCTTGACTTGCCTTGCATTACACACAATCGCAACCTTCCTCGATAGCGTGTGTAATAAGCAATACCGAGTTTCACTAAACAACGATATGCTATTAAAATATTATTAAAACTAGCCGTTATGAATAGTAATAACCACTTTTTAAAATTCTGTAAATCTTATTTTTCAAAATGAACTTCATTTTTGGATTCGGAGTATCGAATTTAGCCTAAGGTGAAATTTTGGTACTTTTCGGATAACTTTCATATTCTGATGAATAGTGAAAATTACTAAATTATAATTAAAAACAAATTTTTTAATTGAAATAATTAATAGTGATAAATTATTAATTTGAGTGGTTTTAAAGTATATTTAGAATATATTTTTACAATTTAATACAATGTTGGTCATTGGTTGTAATTTCACATTTAAACCAGACATAATCAAGTGTCAATCTTTTGATATATATTATTTCCTAAAAACACGCTATTTATTTTAACAGCAGGATTTAATTATAAAATTAATTAATGCAACTTCTATGTTATGAATTTGGTAAAATAGATTTCATTTTTGAATTCGGAATATGAAATATAGCTTAGGATGAAATTTTGGCATTGTTCTGAAAAACATCAATTTTTGATGAATAGTGAAACTACTAAGTGGTAGGGTAAAAAACTGAATTTTGCATAAAACGTAATTTTACCGCTTCTGTGAATAGAATTTTGAAAATCCGACAGACACGGTTAATATCAAGGACTAAAATGTGGTTCAATGAGATGAAAATAATTTTTGGTGAATAGTAACTTTTTACTTTTTTTTACCGCGGTTAATAGTAAATAGGGTAACTAAGGGTAAATATGATATTACTATTACCCTAACACATGTCCTAATTCTATTGGACAAGTGTAATTCGACCGAAAACAAACTTAGGAATAAAATATGACCATTTAGGCCCACTTGGATTAGATTAGGACATTTATTATTAATTTATTTAAAGAAAGATTAAAATAGTTAAAATCAAAGTTTAATAAGTAAATAATTTTTAATATGGGGGTATACATAAGATAAATTCGATTGTAAATATTCATTAGAAAGATAAACAGATTTCCTACATGATGGTATTTTATTTGTAATTTTTAGACATTAAATAATTTAATTTATTTATGACACAACGATGATGCAGTAATTATCTTATTAATGAAATATTGACATAATTGATGTTATAAACACCAAAATAAATGTAATTTGAAAATTTTTATGAATTAAACTAATTTTCTAGGTTACTATGATATATTAATGTTGATTTAATCAACTTGGTTCGAACATTTAATTCTGTTATGACTTTCACAAAAATCATATACCAAATAGTGCCAAAATTGACACAAAATAGTTTTTAAATCAAATATTATATTATTAATTGTTATTTTATTCCTAAAAATCTAAGGTTCGGCCAAATGACTTAGATAAGGATATATATATTAATAATATACAATTTGGGGTTCGTTTGTCATGTTATAGTAAGTGTATTAACCATATAGTGAAAGAAAACAAAAAGACACGGTAAATGTTAAATTATTTAACTTAGAGTTAAATCTAATTGATAAGGTTAAAATAATATCCTAAACTTGTCTAAATTATATTGGTTGATAGGATTTCGACCCATCCCCACTTTAGCTTCGAAATAAGACCCTTTGGAACCATTATAAACCGATTTTTACTTTAATATAAAATAATATTTTGAGATATTCCTAAGGTGCCCCTCTCCTCCCTTATAAAAGGGCACCTCCTCCCCCTCCTCCTCACACCAAATTGAGCACTCCTGCTCGGCCAACCCCTGCCATTTTCTCCTCTCCACTTCCCTAGAATAATCCTAGAGGTCCTGGTCTTCTCCAAAGACCAATCTTAGTTCCTTAAGTGGAGGATTCAAAGAGGCGTACCAAAGAAAAGGTAATATCCATTACCGATCTTTTCAATTTCATTCTTCTTCAACTTCTTCTTCTTTAGTTGTTTCATGATAAAGTAATAACATCAGTATTACTTACATACTGATATGTTATTATAAATATGAAACAACCCTAATTCACCTTCTATCCATCCTACGGAAAAATGAAATCACCGCGCGTGCGTACGTACGGAATACCGTCTCCACGCCGTGGTGTAATCTATTTTCCACCATCACCTTACAAGGATGGGTATAATGGTTTAATGAGTAACTGTATATGATTATTATGAAGTAATATTGATACTGAAATAATATATATATATACTCCAATACAATTCCACGATCATAGGAACGATATCATCACTCGTGCGTACGAACGGAATACCGTCTCCACGATGTGATGCGACTCGTTCTACATGATATTCATTTCATAATGATTATATAAATGAATTGAATGAATGAATATGGTATATACTACACTAATACCATTCTGGAAATGAATTATCTATAACCTAAAGATAATAATAAGAATTTATTCAACAAAACACGCATAAGAACAAAAAAGTTATAAAGACCCGAGTAACAAGTAACAATGAAATATTACTAACAAGAAGCTAATAATATGACCATATATGATATCATATCAATATGTATGATTCTGGAATAAGTCAATAACATTATTTAAACCATTATACAGGAGCTTCGGACACGAACAAAGCAAATCGGACCTAAGGTAAGGGAAATATCACAATCTCATTTTTATCTGAGATTGTTTATTCGTAAGTATTTACTGGGGTATATTTTATCATCCACATCCATGTTTACTCAATATGTAATATTATTTCCATCCTTCTACAATAGTTTATATCCAATTTCACCCTTCGGTAAGTTTTTTTGTAAAAGATATGAATGGAATCTTTTGTCGTTTTTCATACGAGGTACTTTTTGACTTTCCGACAAAAGTACGAAGAATGTTTTTTTTAACTTATACGGCATGAATGGATTTTTAAAACATTATTTCCAAGAAGCTTACTTTACAAGTTTTCAAGTTTATTTTTAATCAACTTCTTTTGTTTTAAAGTCGTATGACATGTTAGGAAAGGAAAAATGTTTTTGAAGTATAAAAGGATATTTTCCTCAAGAATGGAGTTCAAGTATTTTATCAAAATTATCTTCCATCTAAGATAATAAAGGGTTCTGTTTTAATCCCTATTATTACATTGATTTGATCATGTTGTGATGGAATTATTTTTATGAATTCCTTTATCTTATAGGAATTTATTTATGATGTCATGATGTTTCAAGAATCCCATTTTTGTTACATGTGTTATGTGATGATGTATGTTTTATGATTATGTGGCACACATAAGAAAGGATTCATTATAAGATGGGTGGGACCTATATCTCCCTCCAATGCATTGGGTAAAGATTTTATATCTCATGAGATAGACATGGCTGAAATGGTAGGTTATACCGGTTCAGTGAAACAGGACTGAAACGAGGGTTACTCGATTCAGAAAGGGACTTTGTCCACTAAGATAGTCTTGGCATTGAGTCTTGACTAACAAGAAATGATTCTCTATGATTATGTGTGTATGCCACAGAGTTTCATGTTTTAAGTTATGATTATTGGGATTACATTTCACTTCTATGATTTATCCCATGTTATGATATTATGAGTTTTTTGCAGGTTAAGATTCCCAAAAGCTATGTTCTTATATATATGATGTGATTGATATTTCTTTTGTTTACCCTTACTGAGCATTTGAGCTCACCCTTTTATGTTTTCTTTTCCCCAGGATATAACGAAAGGTTTTAGGTAAAAAAAAAGGGATGAACTTTATGGGAGATATTGAAGAACTTTCACCACGATTAGAAGATTACGTTCCGAGTTTCCAAAGACACTAAACTATTACGATCCTTTAGTGTGTGTTTTTGTTATGTACTAAGTATTCCACAAATGTAATGTAATGTCCATGTACGTCAAGATACGAGTCTCTACAGTTGGTATCAGAGGAAAGGTTTAGTCAACCTTTGGAAACTAGGATGCGAGAACTTTAGTGAGATCCCTAGAGATATTTCTAAGGTATGTCTAGGGATGTCCCTAAGGATAAGTATACGTATAGGTTATAGTAATAGAATTACGCTAACGATCATAGAATTAAACCTAAGATGTTGGATATTGAAGGTACTCCCCCTTTATTATGTTGTTTTCCCTAGAATGATTTTTGCCTTTCACACTATTCTTTTTGGGTTTTAGACGATGGCTGGAACCCGAAGGAACCGTGTTGATCAATGCAATGGACAATGCAATGATTGCCCTCCTGAACAAACAAATGTTATGGGGGATGGAGTGCAAAATCTTATTGCTATACTTACACAAGCTATGAATCATTCTGGACTTCCAAATGAGCAGAGAAGGGAACAATATTCTATTGAGTCCTTCATGAGGCAACGTCCACCTTCTTTCAGTGGGTCTTCTGATCCACTTGTGGCTGAACAATGGATCAGTACTACTGAAAAGATATTTTCAGTTCTTCAATGTTCTGAACATGATAAAGTCATCTTAGCATTATATCGTTTGGAAGGTGAAGCTGATCAATGGTGGAATCTTATCAAGAATACGATGCCAAGAGATGAAATTGAGTCCATGGAATTGGACGAGTTCAAGAACTTATTTTTCAGTAAGTAATTCCCTCGTATTCTTCGAACAAAGATGGAGAAAGAGTTTCTTGAACTGAAGCAAAGGGACGATGAATCTGTTGGTACCTATGAAGCAAATTTTACAAGACTTGCAAGGTATGCTTCTGGAATTATCATCCAACCTGAAAGTAAAGTTGATCGATTTTTCAGTGGCTTAAAACCAAGTCTTCGAAGGGCATTAGCTATAAGAGACTTCAGTAGCTATGAAGAAATTGTGCGTTGTGCTATCAAGGTAGAAATGGAAGTTGGTGTTACATATCCATCTCATGGTTTTGACAAGAAACGAAAGATGGAGTTCAAGGAGAAATATCAGAATAATGGTGAAAAGAAGATGAATTTTTCCTTATGCACAAAGTGTGGAAAGAAGCATGGTGGAGATTGTCTTAAAGGGACTAGAAAATGTTTTAAGTGTGGAAAAGAAGGTCATCGAGAAGCTGAGTGTCGAAGTAATGGAAAAAGGGTTTCTAATGATGTGAATAAAGCAAACACTGCAGAGAACGCACCGCCAACACTTCAATGCTTCAAGTGCAAGGAAATGGGGCATTATGCTAATAATTGCCCTAATCCAAGGGTTAGTGATGATCAACATGAGCAACCACTGAAGGCAAAGGACAAAGGGAAATCACATGCGATCACTATTGGCAATGACAACGATGTGGTGGAATGATTAAGTGTTTATGTAATGGGATTACAAAATAATGTTGTATCATTGAGTATTGCAATATTTATTGATGTGGTATTCAAAGTGATTGAGATATTTTTTGGAAATAAGATGATATGCGCATAATGAAGGGAAAACGAGAAAACGAGATGTTTAACAGTATTCATGAGCTCATGATTGATATAAGGACTAAGTGATATCATGGTTTGAGTATATAGAATTTTGAGGATTTTGGTATGTGGAAAGTGTTAACTTTTAACTGCACTCATGTTTTCACTAAAGTATTCAAGAGAATACACGATTAAGGACTTTGAATGTTTGGAATGTGACCAACAAGACATATCTTATGATATGTGGGGATCAACGACAGTATTAAATCTCTGGTAATCGTTGTCACTATATTATGAGTGTGGACTGCAGTATTATGTATAAGCCTAAAGATTAGACTGGATTATGTTGGACATAAGTTAGTATTGTTTAAGGATAGAAGATTTTCGATATTATTGATGGGATGTTATAGTAACGTAGTTTTAGAAAAAGGACAACCTGCAGGACGGGCGACAGCCCATCGCTTCGGACAAGGCTATAGGAATCGAACCCACAACCGAAGTGCGACTGGCCTTTATCGCCTACCACTGACCTACAGGAAGTCCCTGTTTAGTAGAAACTAGTGTTATTATATTAAGCAGTATGATATATGAAGTATAAGCCCATTTTAGGAACCATATATGATTAAACCCACTATAGATCGACTTATGTATATAAATTTTGCTAACCTTTTGAGACAGATGGAATGACCCGTCATTCTATCACATGATCTGCTAACACTTCACGAATAACAAATTCAACTTCATTTATTTAAGAGATGAAGTGGAAATTGTTAAAGGCACGAACAACAGTGAGATTGTACCAAAATAAAGTAAGTATTTATTCTAATTAAAATTCTTTAACTTTAGGGAAATGATCTTGAAAACCAAAAATGTTGTCCTAGTTCTCTTATACCTGATGAATCAGATGGTACCTTAGATCGTCACAAATTTATGGATTTGTGATTACTGGCTTTTCCATAGCCATGTTCTCTACCACTCTCCTTCAGAACATGATGGTTAGATTTCTCTTCCATATCCATATTTTCACCTATGTGGAAACCCAGTGATTAGTTTATTTGGGTAATCGTTACATTTCATACTTTAGTTTTTAAAGCCAAGTTTTGGTATTCCTTTTTTACGATGTGGGTTTCTATTAAAGAAACTTTCGAATAGTAAACCATTTATAACCCCGACGAATTTCGAGGGCGAAATTCATTTTAAGGGGGGTAGAATGTAACAGCCTGAGATTTTATGAAAAATATTCTTTTTTATTTCACTAATGTCTTGTGTTGTACGCTACACCAAAAGGAGCTTGCACAACACGCATCCTTGACTTGCCTTGCATTACACGCAATCACAACCTTCCTCGATAGCGTGTGTAATAAGCAATACCGAGTTTCACTAAACAACGATATGCTATTAAAATATTATTAAAACTAGCCGTTATGAATAGTAATAACCACTTTTTAAAATTCTGTAAATCTTATTTTTCAAAATGAACTTCATTTTTGGATTCGGAGTATCGAATTTAGCCTAAGGTGAAATTTTGGTACTTTTCGGATAACTTTCATATTCTGATGAATAGTGAAAATTACTAAATTATAATTAAAAACAACTTTTTTAATTGAAATAATTAATAGTGATAAATTATTAATTTGAGTGGTTTTAAAGTATATTTAGAATATATTTTTACAATTTAATACAATGTTGGTCATTGGTTGTAATTTCACATTTAAACCAGACATAATCAAGTGTCAATCTTTTGATATATATTATTTCCTAAAAACACGCTATTTATTTTAACAGCAGGATTTAATTATAAAATTAATTAATGCAACTTCTATGTTATGAATTTGGTAAAATAGATTTCATTTTTGAATTCGGAATATGAAATATAGCTTAGGATGAAATTTTGGCATTGTTCTGAAAAACATCAATTTTTGATGAATAGTGAAACTACTAAGTGGTAGGGTAAAAAACTGAATTTTGCATAAAACGTAATTTTACCGCTTCTGTGAATAGAATTTTGAAAATCCGACAGACACGGTTAATATCAAGGACTAAAATGTGGTTCAATGAGATGAAAATAATTTTTGGTGAATAGTAACTTTTTACTTTTTTTTACCGCGGTTAATAGTAAATAGGGTAACTAAGGGTAAATATGATATTACTATTACCCTAACACATGTCCTAATTCTATTGGACAAGTGTAATTTGACCGAAAACAAACTTAGGAATAAAATATGACCATTTAGGCCCACTTGGATTAGATTAGGACATTTATTATTAATTTATTTAAAGAAAGATTAAAATAGTTAAAATCAAAGTTTAATAAGTAAATAATTTTTAATATGGGGTTATACATAAGATAAATTCGATTGTAAATATTCATTAGAAAGATAAAAAGCTTTCCTACATGATGGTATTTTATTTGTAATTTTTAGACATTAAATAATTTAATTTATTTATGACACAACAATGATGCAGTAATTATCTTATTAATGAAATATTGACATAATTGATGTTATAAACACCAAAATAAATGTAATTTGAAAATTTTTATGAATTAAACTAATTTTCTAGGTTACTATGATATATTAATGTTGATTTAATCAACTTGGTTCGAACATTTAATTCTGTTATGACTTTCACAAAAATCATATACCAAATAGTGTCAAAATTGACACAAAATAGTTTTTAAATCAAATATTATATTATTAATTGTTATTTTATTCCTAAAAATCTAAGGTTCGGCCAAATGACTTAGATAAGGATATATATATTAATAATAAACAATTTGGGGTTCGTTTGTCATGTTATAGTAAGTGTATTAACCATATAGTGAAAGAAAACAAAAAGACACGGTAAATGTTAAATTATTTAACTTAGAGTTAAATCTAATTGATAAGGTTAAAATAATATCCTAAACTTGTCTAAATTCTATTGGTTGATAGGATTTCGACCCATCCCCACTTTAGCTTCGAAATAAGACCCTTTGGAACCATTATAAACCGATTTTTACTTTAATATAAAATAATATTTTGAGATATTCCTAAGGTGCCCCTCTCCTCCCTTATAAAAGGGCACCTCCTCCCCCTCCTCCTCACACCAAATTGAGCACTCCTGCTCGGCCAACCCCTGCCATTTTCTCCTCTCCACTTCCCTAGAATAATCCTAGAGGTCCTGGTCTTCTCCAAAGACCAATCTTAGTTCCTTAAGTGGAGGATTCAAAGAGGCGTACCAAAGAAAAGGTAATATCCATTACTGATCTTTTCAATTTCATTCTTCTTCAACTTCTTCTTCTTTAGTTGTTTCATGATAAAGTAATAACATCAGTATTACTTACATACTGATATGTTATTATAAATATGAAACAACCCTAATTCACCTTCTATCCATCCTACGGAAAAATGAAATCACCGCGCGTGCGTACGTACGGAATACCGTCTCCACGCCGTGGTGTAATCTATTTTCCACCATCACCTTACAAGGATGGGTATAATGGTGTAATGAGTAACTATATATGATTATTATGAAGTAATATTGATACTGAAATAATATATATATATACTCCAATACAATTCCACGATCATAGGAACGATATCATCACTCGTGCGTACGAACGGAATACCGTCTCCACGATGTGATGCGACTCGTTCTACATGATATTCATTTCATAATGATTATATAAATGAATTGAATGAATGAATATGGTATATACTACACTAATACCATTCTGGAAATGAATTATCTATAACCTAAAGATAATAATAAGAATTTATTCAACAAAACACGCATAAGAACAAAAAAGTTATAAAGACCCGAGTAACAAGTAACAATGAAATATTACTAACAAGAAGCTAATAATATGACCATATATGATATCATATCAATATGTATGATTCTGGAATAAGTCAATAACATTATTTAAACCATTATACAGGAGCTTCGGACACGAACAAAGCAAATCGGACCTAAGGTAAGGGAAATATCACAATCTCATTTTTATCCGAGATTGTTTATTCGTAAGTATTTACTGGGGTATATTTTATCATCCACATCCATGTTTACTCAATATGTAATATTATTTCCATCCTTCTACAATAGTTTATATCCAATTTCACCCTTCGGTAAGTTTTTTTGTAAAAGATATGAATGGAATCTTTTGTCGTTTTTCATACGAGGTACTTTTTGACTTTCCGACAAAAGTACGAAGAATGTTTTTTTTAACTTATACGGCATGAATGGATTTTTAAAACATTATTTCCAAGAAGCTTACTTTACAAGTTTTCAAGTTTATTTTTAATCAACTTCTTTTGTTTTAAAGTCGTATGACATGTTAGGAAAGGAAAAATGTTTTTGAAGTATAAAAGGATATTTTCCTCAAGAATGGAGTTCAAGTATTTTATCAAAATTATCTTCCATCTAAGATAATAAAGGGTTCTGTTTTTATCCCTATTATTACATTGATTTGATCATGTTGTGATGGAATTATTTTTATGAATTCCTTTATCTTATAGGAATTTATTTATGATGTCATGATGTTTCAAGAATCCCATTTTTGTTACATGTGTTATGTGATGATGTATGTTTTATGATTATGTGGCACACATAAGAAAGGATTCATTATAAGATGGGTGGGACCTATATCTCCCTCCAATGCATTGGGTAAAGATTTTATATCTCATGAGATAGACATGGCTGAAATGGTAGGTTATACCGGTTCAGTGAAACAGGACTGAAACGAGGGTTACTCGATTCAGAAAGGGACTTTGTCCACTAAGATAGTCTTGGCATTGAGTCTTGACTAACAAGAAATGATTCTCTATGATTATGTGTGTATGCCACAGAGTTTCATGTTTTAAGTTATGATTATTGGGATTACATTTCACTTCTATGATTTATCCCATGTTATGATATTATGAGTTTTTTGCAGGTTAATATTCCCAAAAGCTATGTTCTTATATATATGATGTGATTGATATTTCTTTTGTTTACCCTTACTGAGCATTTGAGCTCACCCTTTTATGTTTTCTTTTCCCCAGGATATTACGAAAGGTTTTAGGTAAAAAAAAAGGGATGAACTTTATGGGAGATATTGAAGAACTTTCACCACGATTAGAAGATTACGTTCCGAGTTTCCAAAGACACTAAACTATTACGATCCTTTAGTGTGTGTTTTTGTTATGTACTAAGTATTCCACAAATGTAATGTAATGTCCATGTACGTCAAGATACGGGTCTCTACAATTTCAATGTTTTAAAAAACTGAAATTGAATTTTTATAGTGTATTTTTTTTGAGAATTAATATATGGGTTTTAGTAGTAGAGATAAACATGTAAAAAAATAAAAATGAAACACTATATATAAAAAAATAAATAAATTATTATAATTTTTTTTACAATTACATTATGGGTTTTTTCTAATGAAAATGAGTTAGACAACAGTTTTGGTGGAAGGTGTTAGGGATTAGTGTAATGACCCAGGTATTTATAGAATAATAAATTTTCATATTTATTAATATTTATGAATAAAATATTAATTTTTTTTCAAGAGGTAACTTTTTCTGATTGCATACTCAACACACAACATGTTTCTTTGAAATCATACATTGCACACAACGTTGAGTTATACCAAATAAATAATATAATAATATTATTATTTTTAATAATAGTTAATTCCTAGACATTTTATTAGCATAAATGAATAGAAATAAATACAATATTATTATTAAATGTATTTAAAATTATACAATAAATTTTAGAGGCTTAAAATTAAAATTAATATGATTTTAATCATGAAAAACTCTAATAATTATAAAAGGATGTTTTAATGCCTTTTAATTGAGAACCCTTTTTAAATATAGTTTTTGTCACTTTTATATGTTCTATTTGACAAAATAATATTATTTTTCATAATAAGGACATCAAAATTTACTTTGGGAAAATATTTGTTATTTTACTGATATATTTCATTTTTTAATGAATAGTGAAAAAGACCACATTTTAAGTCAAAAATTTCTTTTCATCTGATTAATTTATATGGTTAGATTATTTTTTTAATTGGTTTTAAGGTGTAATTAGGTCACGTTTCTACCATTTTATCAAATTATTTTTAACTAGAAGTAATTTCACTTTTTAATTAGACATAAACATAAGTTAATATTTTAATAGATATTATTTCATAAAAACCTGCTTTTTGGTTTTGACAACGAGAATTAATTTTAAATTAATTTTGAAAACTTAAATGATTTGAATTTTGAAAAATGGATTCCCTATTTGGATTTAGGTGGCCCAAATTTTTTAAATAGTTAACTTTTTTTAGACATTACGAATAGTAACTTTAGTAAATATTTTATTTATCCGGGTTAAAGGGTAAATCTGTTAATAAGGGTAAAATATATTATTATGATGATATTAAATTATCCTAAAATGTGCCCTAATGTTATCGGATAAGATATATCTTACCATTGACATAATGTGGTCTATTTTAGAACCTCTTGGAGCCACTAATCTATGAAAATGACATTTAATTACTTTTAATTTAAAGATACAAAAAATATAACCTAAACATATATCTTTTAGTAAATTTTTTTTATTTGGGGTAATATAAGTGATACCTAAGACTATAAATTGTACTATTAAATCTATAATGATTATACAAATTATTTTATTTTATTTATAATTTTTAGATATTATATAAATAAATTTAATTATGGAACATTGATGATGTAGTGATTGATTCATTAATAAAATATTCAAATAAATGATATTAAAAATGATAAAGTAAATGTAATTTGGATTATATGAGGTAATGAAAGAATTTTATGGATGATAGTTACATATAATCTTTGTATTAATTTTCTTTATTTGAATCAATCACATCGTTAGGTAATTTTAAAACATTCATGATACGAATAGTTTCAAAATTTACATAATTCTTATTTCAAAATATAAAATAATTTTTTAAATATTAAAAAATTTCAAAAAATATTAGATTCATACAAATAGTCATCATAAGTCTGATATTTATTAATAACTCTTTATTTGGATATTTTCATGTTTTGATGTCTATTTTGATTCTCAAAGTGTTAAATGCTTGATAAAACGGTAAGAAGAAAAAAAGGGTAAAATTTAAAGATAAGGATTAAAAATATAAAAAACCGCTACAATTATTATTAGATGATATTATTTAGAAATATATTCATGTTATATTCTAATTTAATTAGTGGTGGAACTTTTGAAACCATAAATAATTCTATAATAAAAGAATACCTTCAAACGTTCCTAAAGAGGCCCTCCTCCCTCTTATAAAAGGCCACAACCTCTAACCCATTACACAAACCTCTCAAAATGTTGTGTCATCCACATGTTTCTCCATGAAGATAAAAATACCCCCATCAACCACTTAGATGCTTTGTTTTAGGTAGAAGGCATTTAAAGAAATCCCTTTACCAAATATCAAAGTGTTACAAGTTTTAAGAGGTTGCATCTTCTATAAAAATCATGTCTATTATTCTACTTGTTCAATCCCTATTATATTATCTTTCATTGATTACATAACCAAAATAGTATCCTAAATTTTTTTTTTCTGTTGTTATGGTATGGATTCAAACTAGACGTACAAACACCTCAATCTAACATATTGAGAATCTACTGTTTCTGTGGACGGCGAACTACTTCCTCAAAAAACAGTGATTGTTCAATTATCTCCCACTGTCTATCATGGTGTCCATTATAATTTAACTATATTTATATGATATATATAATGTTTATATTGTATTTATTTTTCTATAATTTTTATTTACAATACACGTTTATGATTTTCATGATTTATAAACACGGTAATTTTATTTGGGGAAGTGCAGACTTCCACCTCCTAAAAGTGATATGACTCGTTCATAGTATAGATGGAATGTATAAAAGATGGTTTTAATTAAAATATGTAATGTATAAAAATAATTATATTATACTTTATTAATAATATAACTATGTTTAATTTCATTTTTATTCCTTTAAAAATAAAAAAACAAATGAATGTAGCATTCATCCGTACGTATGCCTTTCCATCTCCATGAACGGTGCATTTAATTTTCATCTATCTAAATTATACGTTCTATTATAAATACATATATAATAGATATTTATGTTATTTAAATCATGAATATCATTCTGTAGGTAATGTAATTTTGACCACATGGATAATTTCCAATTATAACAAATTCATTTGACTCAAGTACATAATATTGACAAAAAGACTGATATAAACATGAATAATTACACGATTATTATAGGAAGGTAATAAGTGATATAAAAAGAAAAATAAACATGAAAAAGGTTCTCAGTCAAGTATAATTAACTTATATTTATTATTCTGGGAGATAAAGAATGAACAAAACAATTCGAACACAAGGTAAGGGACTTCGTCTCAATCTCCTTTCATTGAGGTATACATTGATTTATACACTAATTTTCTTCATATGATGTATAAACCCTTTGAATTTTTATTAAATTTAAAGGGAATCTATTCTCTACGATTCTTCTTACTAAAATAAAAAAACAAATATTTCATTTTGACGTATGTAGTTACAACTACCGTTCCACAACCATGAACATTATTTGATATTTTGCTTCCTTAACAAGTCGTAATGTTTTTAATAGTAAAATAACTACCATATACCCTTTTTCTATATTTTTTTATTGAAAATGGGGTTTTTAATAGATTTATTATGTCAATATATTTAACTAATATCTTATGATTTCAATGTGGAAATGATATCTTTCTTTTATGTGTTAGGATTATGTTATGGGTCTTGGGTACTGTTTACTTATACGGGTGATTTCGTGAAAAACCATGAGCGGGTGAGCTAGAGATAGCTCCTCAATGAATTGGGTAACGTGATAGCGGAAAAAATTAATGTTTCTCTTAAGTTATTTAAGGATTATTCTATGATGGGTATTCCAAACGTAACTCCATACGTAGATATGAAAGCTACAATGTAGGTATGATATGGATACCACAAGTTACCATTATGTTTTATGATTTGTAAGTGTTATTCACAATTCTTTGGATTTTGGGAGGTATGTTAAAGAGTATATGTTTTAGGATTGAAAAGTATGATTTCATTAATTTTTAGGTATTGATAGACTAATGTTTTCTTTCTTTATTTAATAACCCTTACTGAGATTTTTTTCTCATCACATATTTTTGAAATGTTATTTCACATGGTCTATGGAAGGTTAAGGGAATGGAAGAATTCAAGAATATTTATATCAAGAAAATAATTATTGCTTTATTTAAGTAGTTTTATTATTTTGAAAATAATTGGATACATGATTAGTGTCTACTTTGTAATCTTTTGAGATGTAATGTAACAGTTATGGTCTAATTATCTAAAAGTATAAACATTAAAAGATACTCAATGTGAATTCATGATATAACACAAGATTATGTAATTTTTAAGGCTAGGTATTTCTATATTGTAATGAATGCTAGTTTATAGAGCTTTAGAGGTTAGGGTACTATCTGGGTGTAGGTAAAGTATCCCTTATAACCGAGAGGGTTATTATAATGTGGAAACTTTTAGAGGGTTATGGTAAAATATGTTGTTTGGATATATACCTGAACAATGGAGATATAAGGATAGAGTTGGATAAGAGTAATATAAAAGTTTTTATGTTATTGTTAAACTATATAAGATTCTTATTTTAATTATAATATTTCGGTTCATGTTTAAGTGTGGGTTATTTTCCTCAGTGTAAGGATAAATTTTTCAAGATGGATGGAAATAGATCATGCACAACTTTATTATCCCTATCTAAGGATTTGATTATCATGATTATAGAAAAATCATTTTCAAATGATTTTGACACCTTTATGAGTATTCAACTCAGATGTAAGAAATTATTTAATCTTTCCAACAACTAATAATTTCTAAAACAATTTTATTGGTCATGGTACATTTTTTATATGATATAAAGATCTCAACATTTTCAATTCTATTGAAAATTAAAATTATAGAAGTGGATTGAACCTTTACTTTTAGAATGAATGACAACACACCAAAAGAGAAAGGGATAATCCTTAAGAACATGATATCTCGATTAAAGGTATGATTTAGTTTATTATCCATAAAAATAGAGCATCATTGGATTGATATTTATAAATAATGAGGATATTAGATCGACATGATTTAAGTATTATAAAATAAGGTGTAAATTTATAGTGAATGGATAATGAATAGTGCGGAATGAGTAAGAAGTCAACATGTAAGGGATTAAAGAGTTATAATAGATTGTATGATGATGAAATGTTTAAAAGTATTATTTATATTTTTATAAAGGTATTACTTTGAGAAGGATTTTCCAAATATGTGTAACCTTGTTGTTAGATATGTGAAAATGTAGTCTAAGGGAGAATTAAATTTCTTGTGTGGACATAATTGAAAACCTTAGGGGTTTATATGATTGTTTGATTTTGAGGTGATTAATTGTTATTACATTTTGGGATGAAAAATGAAAGGTATTAGATAACCATTGAGGATAAAGCAGGGTGTGGTAATATTTGAGAAAATTATCTTATTATTTTCTAATTCTATAATAATGACATGGTTTTAGAAAAAATACAACTCGTGGGATGGGTGACAACCCATCGCATCTGAAAATGCCACATGAATCGAACCCATAACAGAAGGGCGACAAAGGTGCATCACCTACCACTGGCCTCCATGAATTCCCTTGTTATTAGGAATAATTCATATTAGTAAAATGATTTTTTAGATCAAGAATATATTGATTTTAGGAATTTTTTTATATAATGGATATCCATAGTATAGGAAAATGATTTGTGATTAGGTGATATATGTTATTTTGGAAGATGTTCACTCTTTTGGGAACACTATTTTCCTGAAGAAAATAGAATAATATGGGATATAATTTGAGGAGTTATGGGGGAATTTTATTTTTTAAGAATCAATGTTTTTATTGTGGTCATTTAGATATTTAGAGAATTTTTGGAACATATTTACCTATCATAGAGAATATGTGGTTAGGATAAATACCTTTCAGTATGAGACTTCAAATATAGCGGATGTTTTCTAGAGATAAATGTTTAGCTCTTTGTGGAAGAATATGTGAAAAAAACTTCTTAATTTTAGGTTTCAAACATTGCTTGTATTATTTTTAATAACATAAAGTACAATTTTTTATTGAATGCTATTTTATGATATTTGGGTATTGTTTTTTAAATTTTTCAATTAAGAGTCGTGTTTCTTTTTTTGTAAAAGATTATCCTTTTAGAGATTATCTGATGTTGTACTAACGTTTCAGTTATGGTTAATGTCTAAATACATGGGAAATATATCGTTTATTTATTTGGATCATTTTATTCTCTAGAAGTATATTATAGCACTTTAGGTGTGACCGGGTCATCTTGAATACTCATTACTTGAAGAAAAGATGATTTTATGGTAGAAACTTATCAAAAGATGAAAATCTACATGAAAAGTAAGTATAATTCCTTTTGTTCTTAGTCAATATCATATTTAAATTCTATAAATTTATGAAAGGGAACCTAAAAAATGGCATTGTATGATTACTTTTTAAACTTGGGAATAAAAACCCGTTTAACCTATTTTAAGTTTGTGGTATTTGGGTGGTTAACATTCTCATAATCATGTTTTCAATCACTCTCTATCAGAACATGACTCTTAGTTTGTCCTCCATATCCATATTTTCATTGAATCCAAGTATGTGGTATCTCAGGATAACTTTTTTACATCTCTTTATTTATTTTAATGTGATTGTTTTATTGACTCTTTTTCTAATGTGGAACGTTCAATGATGTTTCCACATCCAATTTCAAAATTTCAAGGATGAAATTTCCAAATGGGGGGAAGGATGTAATGAATCAGGTATTTATAGAATAATACATTTTATTTTCTATTAATATCTATTAATAAGATATTAATATTAATTTAAAGAGGATAGTTTTTCCGATAACATACTCAACATGCAACAATAGGTTTCTTTGAAATCTTATGTTGCACACAACATTGAGTTATACAAAAAAAATAATAAAATATAATTATTATTTTAAATGTTAGTTAAATCCTATCCATTATATTGGTGAAAAGTAATAGAAATAACTTTAATATTATTAATAAATTTATTTACACTTATCTAATAAATTTAAGAGGTATAAAATAAGAATGAATCCAAATTTAAGCATAAAAACACTAATATTTTTAAAAGATAGTTTTACTATTTTTTAATAGAGAATCCTTTTTAAATCTTGTACTTTTCACTTTAATATGTTCCATTTGAAAAAATAATCACTTTATTTAGAAGAGGGACATAAAAATTAACTTAGGATAAATTTTTTTATTTTTCTAATAAAGTTCACTTTTAATGAATATTGACAAATACTGCATTTTAATTCAAAACAAAATTTTCATCTGATTTATTTATATGGTTAGATTATATTATTAATTTTTTATAAAGTTTAATTATATTATGTTTTTACAATTTAATCTAATATTGGTCATTTGAAGTAATTTAACTTTTTGGTTAGACAAAAACACATGACAATCTTTTGATAGTTATTAATTGTTTTAAAAATAATTTTTGGTTTTTACAAAGGGAATTAATTTTAAATTAATTTCATCAATTTATGTGTTTTGAATTTTTAATAATGGATTCCATATTTTGAATCAGTAGGATAAAATTTTGTATTTTGGTAAATTTTATTTTTAGACATTATGAGTAGTTACTTCTATAAATATTTTATTGTCCATGGTTAAAAGGTTAATGAATTAAATAAAGATAACAAACTAAAATAATATTAAATTGGCTCAAAACTTGTCCTAATCTTATTGAATGAGATATTTTAGACCAAGGGTATCGTTGGGTCTATTTTAGGACTTCATGGGGCAACTTTTGTGTGAAAATGTAATTTAATTACATTTAATTTAATGTTATGGAAAATATAACATAAACATATATCTTTTACTTAAAAAATTTATATGGTGTTACATAAGTCATATCTTCAACTTTAAATATTCATTTTAAATATAAAAAGATTTAATAAATCAAGGTATTTTATTAATTATTTTTAGAGATTAAATAAATTTTTTTATTATTACACAATGATGATGTAGTGATTGCATCATTAATAAAGGATTCAAATAAATGATATTTATAATCTTAAAATGAATGAAATTTTATTATTTTTAGGTGATCCATGAATAATATGGATCATATTTACATGTTATATTTCAATTAGAGAATTTTTTTCTAATCAATAATGTTTTTATTGTTTTTAAAAAAATTCATGATAGGAATAGTTTCAAAATGAAAAAATTCATATTTTAAAATATAAAATATTTTATTAAATATTATAAAATTTAAAAATATAATATTCATAAAAATAGTAATCATAAGTGTCAAATATTATTAATGACTCTTTATTTGGATATTTTTCTTGTTTTTTTAACTATTTTGAATCTCAAAGTGTTAAATGCTTGATAAAAGAGTAAGAGTAAAAAAGGTTTAAATAAAAAAAATAAGGATTAAAAAAATATCCAAAAACCTATATAATTATTATTGGATTATATTATTTCAACTTATATTAATCTTATCGTTGTATTTAATTGGTTTTGGACCTTTTGAAACAAAAAATCATTTTATAACAAAATATTAATTTGAAATGTTCTTAAGGAGCCCCTCCTCCCACTTATAAAATGCCACCTCCTCTAACCCATTACACACACCTATCAATTCCCTTGGCTCATCCAAAAGTATCTCCCAAAATCTCCCAATATCCACCTCTTCTGTTTATAATCTTTCCCTAGGCATAAGGCTATCAAAGAAATCATTTTTTTTAAATCAATGAGACTTACACGTTTTAAGAGGCATCGTCTTCTCTAAAATTCCTTTCATTATTCAACTTCTTCACTCCCTATTATATTATTCTTATTTTATTACATAAAAATAGAAGTATACTCATGATACTACGTATTTGATATATAATTATTCAATCTACACATACACGCACCACCAACTAATGGATTTAGAACAAACTGTTTCTTTGAATGGCGAACTACTGCCTCAAGAAATGATGATTGTTCAATTATCTCCTACCACAACTCAAGGTAGACATTATAATGGAACTGTATTTATATGTTCTATATATATTTTTTAAATTTTCAATATGATTTTGTAAATTTATTTACAACATACCTTTATGTATTTCATGATGTATAAACATGATAATTTCATTTGAGTAAGCGCAGACTACCGCCCCCCACAAAGTGATATTACTTGTTCATACCATACATGGATCGTATAAAAGATGTTTCTAATGAAATATGTATCATATATAAATAATAATATTATAATTTATATATAATATACCTAAATATCATTTTTTTTTCATTCTTTTAAAAATTAAAAAGAGAAATGATTGTAGCGTTCATGCGTACGCACGACTTACTATCTCAATGAACATTGCATTTAATTTTCATATATCCAAATGATATGGACTATTAAAAATAAATATATAATGGATATATATGATATCTAAATCATGAATATCATTTTAGAGATAATTATCTTTTTAGAAAATGGACAATTTGTAAATATAACATGTTCATTTTGACTCAAGTATCAAACATCAACAAAATGACCGATATGAACATGATTAATTACACGATTGTAATTGAAAGATAATAAGTGATATAAAAAGAAAAAGAAAACTAAAAAAGGTTTTAATAAATGTAGAATTATCATTAGTTTATTATTTTATGAGATAATAAATGTACAATACGAGTCGAACACAATGTAAGGGACTTCATCTCAATATCCTTTCATTGAGGCATATTTTGATTTATACAAGAATTTACTTGATATGGTGTATAACACCATACGACTAATAATTTCATTAAAAGGTAATAATTTATCTATAATGCAATTTACTAAACAAAAAGATGATTTTTTATTTTTGACGTAGGCCCTGACGACGACCTTTCCACTATAGCGAGTATTATTTGATATTTGGCATCTGTAAAAAACCGTGATGTTTTTAAAAAGAAAATAACTACCATATAATTTTTTTTGTATTTTGGTATTAAAAATGCTTCTGATAATGGATTGATTATATCAATATCTTCAACTAATATCATTTTATTGAAATTTTGAAATGTTGTCTTTCCTTTATGTGTTATGATTATATTATGGTTCTTGGGAATTGCTTACGTATATGGGTGGTTCCGTGATAGACCTAGGGTGTGTGAGCTCATTAAAACTCTCCAATTACTTAGATTACATGATATATATATATATATGAATGTTTCTCATAAGATATTTAATGAATATATTGTGATGGGTATTCCAAACGTAACTCCGTATATAGAATTGAAACATCAATGTAAGTATGATATGGATGAAAAAATTTAACTTTATGATTTATGATTTCTATATTTTATTCATAAATCTTATGAATTTGTGAATTATTTTAAAGAGATTAATTTTTATGATTGAAAAGTTGGATTTCATTTATTTTTATGTATGGATGGACTAATGTTTTATTTCCTTGTTTTATAACACTTAAAGATCTTTTTATGCTCATCCTATGTTTTTGAAATTTTTCTCACAGGGTATAAGAATGGTTAAGGGAATGGAAGAATTTAAGAATAATTATATCATGAAAAGAGTTCTTTTTTTATTTATGTAGTATTATTATTATGAAAAAATTGGATAGAGTATAAATTTCTACATTGTAATCTTTTGAGATGTAATGTAATAGTTACAACAGAATTCTATAAAAATCTAAACCTAAAAAGATCATCAATGTAAATTCCTAACATAACTTAGGATTATGTAACGTTTAATGATGGGGCATTATATTTAGATAGGGTTAGTTTCTGTTGCTTAATCTAATAGATTCAGGGCTGCATGAAAAACCTCTTTCAATATTGGAATTTGAGCATGTAATCTTTCTAATAGAATATATTACAAAAAACATATTATAATTCTTCAATCTTGTATGTCATTTTGATTTTAAATCATATTTTATTTCCAAAATTAATGAATATTCACTTCTATATTCCAAAACTACGTAAGCTTATCATGGAACTTTTTGAGAAGATTCCTAATACTTTGTTCAATGGATGTAGTTTTACCGAAAAGAAATGTATGATTTTCCAAAAAGACTGTTAAGAGTAAAATGTTTCAATAATTATTATGATTCATGTGATTCATATATTCCATTACAGATATGATAACTTTAACTATTATGATCAGATCTTGTGACGTTAGAGGTGCAAAGGAATAAGATATTGATTGACTGACACTTCCAATGATTAAATTGAATTGACTTCCCAAGTACTATTTCAAATCTACAAAATCTATCTTATAAATAATTGTTGAGTTGATATTATTATTATGATGAAAAATATATCTTTTAAAATAATCAACATCATAGTTTGACAGAGAATATTCTTTGAGCCATTGAAGCTATGTTTTAATAGGCTCTAATTCAATATTTAGAGTAGATTAATTTCTTAAATCATCAAAAGATATACTATAATTTCTATATCCTATTGAAGACTAGAGTCAACCTATTAAACCTTGTTAATATTAATTACAAGTTCATCAATCCAATTTTTTAGTGAATCATTTATCATATCATCTAAATTCATTGAAAAAACAATAACATACCCAACAACTATGGGATTAGGAAAATACTAATCAATATATTTATCACATGAAAAGGAGTAACATCAAGGACCTCTGTGCATTATCTCGAAATAGTTTTAGGTATCTCTACTAAATTATCAATGGTAGATGATGCCATATTTTCATCAATCTCAATAGTCATAATGTCTGATTTTTAAACATTCCATTCTTTTTGAGTATATTCTTCATGGTTGTCTGGTCAAGGAACATCATGAATCTCTTGACCATGACCTTATGAATTTTTTTACTTAGAATGATCTACATCATCCAAATTAACTATTCATGTTACATCTCTAGATCCTAACACTAGTTCTTAATGCTACGGTTATTCTCTATTTCATGTTTTTAATGGAATTTACTCATGAATTCCTTCATATGAAACTTTATCAGTACGACTTGTATCATCCTATTGAATCATTATATTGGTTGGGTGAGAGAAACCTCTTAATTTAGATTCTATAACTTATTCAATTCATACATTACAGTGCTCCCTTGATAAAAATAACTAGATTTTTTTTGGTTATTTTCCCTGAAGGTAATCATCGTACTATTTATTGTACACCATATTAAAGGAAATTTCTATAGATTCCCCTCACTAAACAAATTTTTGTGATGATATTTGACTCTAGAATAAAAAATATAGATCATATATTTCCTAATCAAAATAAGAGATATGAAACTTCCATAAGTTTAAAAAGAAATTATTTCCAATAAATGTAAGAAATAACTCAGATATTAATTCATATATTTGGGAAACCTTATATTGATTTAACTGATAAAAAAGATAATGTAGATGTTTTTTAAAAGATCTTCTCTATCTTAGAAACACTGGGATAAATGTTTTTTGAATAAAAATTAATAATACATTCTATTCTACATCAAGATACATAGAAAAAACTTTACTAGTGTTTTTTGAACTAAAAAATGGGAATAATATCTTATTATTTGTGATCATGATTTCCAATAGATCAAAGTTCAATGTGAAATACGCCAGCATGACGGAATTTAATTTTTTTTATAATTTCTACTATAGAGATCCAAAATTCCACATATTTTATTTTGAAGGATATTATTTCTCTTGAATCACCGAATCTAAAATGAACATTATTATAAAATTTCTTCACTTATAATTCATAAAAATATATATACTATCCTCATTAAAGAATATTCCAAGACTTGAAATTCAAGGCCAATATTGAGCCGAATGTTCAACTCATATAGCCATTCAAATTTTACAAAATTTCTTTGAAGAATACTCATTGACGGAACATGATGATGCTTCAGATCACTTAGTTCAGCATCATCGGTTTGCATAGTCTACATTATTCATGAGAATTTTATGGTTGAAGTTTTCACATTTTATTTTTTAGATGATGGATGAGTGTTCTAGTTGGTGAAATAGTTTGAATACAAATGGTAAGGTATATTTATGTGTATTCTAATGGATGGGGACACATCCTAGTTTCCCATCCCAATTACATAGTGTTATCATCAAAATAATTTTTCTAGAAACACCAAGTTTAAAAACATCAAATCAAGATATTATATATTTATGCAAATAAGAAGGTAAATAAATTAGATTATACGTAATTAAAAAAAACAAATTAAAAAAATTGAAAAAAATTAAATCTATGAAGACATTAATTGAAATAAACAAATAAATGTTAATTTACTGTTAAATAATACTAAATAAACCTTAATAAAATTAAATATACAGTGGAAAGTGGGTTAGTGAATATATCATCTAATAGATATTCCATATGAATGAATTTTATAGATGTATCATTTTTAGGAAAATGAACTCATAGAAAATGAAGCTTTATATCAATATTCATTATCCTGGAATGAATTATAGGATTTTATGAATTAGTTATAACACTAGTATTATAACATAAAATATGTATATTATTAAAATTTAGTCCAATATACAATAGTTTATTTTTCATCCACAATAATTATGAAACAAATATAAGCAGAAACATATTTGGCCTCCATTGTTGATTGGAAATATGAGTTTTGTTTCTTAATCGACTATGGTACTAAACAGTTTCCAAAAAAGTGATAGGTTTCTTGAGGTTCTTTTTCTTTATAATCTACATCCTCTAATATAAGCATCTAAATATTTAAATATAATAAAATAAGATTTTATTTGGGTAAAGGATATATCAAAAAAAATCCTTTTTTATATCATAAAACATTATTACGAGTAGTAAGATGAGATTATTTTGGATTTCACTAAAATATATCATATAAATATACATAAAAAAAAGTTATTGTCTTAATGCTATATGATATAACAATGTACCAATCAAACCTCTTTAAAACATTTTTTATTCTAGTTTCCCTACTTCATACATATGATGTTTTATATTATTACACAGAAGAGTGGTATTTTTCTTGATATTTTCAAGTCCCAAAATTTTCATTAAATAAACAACATTTTATATTTAATGAAATCATTTTTATAATATTTTTGATAAATATGAATTCTTAATAAGAAATTATTTTCTCACTTTATAATAATTAAAAATTCAATTTGCCTTAGTTTTGGAAACTAATTTCTAATCATTTTATATGTTTAACCAAAAATAAAATCATCAAAATTAATTTTTAGTAATATAATATTAGAAGAAAGACATTTCATAAAAATTGTTTTATCTTCCAATATAGTAGTTAATCAAATTTTCAAGATAAAGGTGCTTAAACTTTCTTAACAAGATTTCGGTTCATGTATAAGTTCACATAAAAATTTGGTACTTTTAAATTCAAAATTTCATTTTTGAGGGTTTTTAAAACCAAGAGGTTGTTCAAAATAAACTTCCTCCATTAAATATCTAATTTAAAAAGACTATTTAATATCAATCAGATATAATATAAAATTAATATGAGATGTATAATGTAAAATGATTCTAAGAGATTCAAATCTTGATATAGGGAAAACAATTTTGTTATAATCAATTCCTTCTTCTTGATTTTATCCATTTGCCACTAATCTAAATTTGCTTCTGTTTTTGATCACCATATCATCATGTTTATTTCAAAAGATATATTTGGTTCCTATTACTAGCTAATTGTTTGGTCATCATACTAGTTCCAAAAATTCATTCCTCTTTGAATTGTATTAGTTTTAATTTCCTTTATAACTTTCAAATCCCATTTTAAACGATTATTAAATAAATTTGGGTTCTAACTGAGATATAAATTTAGGAAATTCATCTTGGTTTCCAATATTTCATCTAGTTCTAATTCATGTTTCTATGTATCCTATCATAGTTTTTAGGGGATGGTCCTTTAATGTTGTAAACTATCTAGGAATGACACTTTCTTGTTCATTAGTTTCAATTTTGTATAAACTAGAGAGAATATTATCTATATCATTTTCAAAATCATTTTTATGTGTTTCAAGACATATGTTTTCTACTACGTTTATAATTTCATCTTTTTGATCTTTCTCTTTAGTAAAATGATCAACTTTTTTAATCTTAACTTGAAATAATTATTCAACAATACTTATCTTTTTATTAAACAATATATAATTAATAGAAGTAGCAGAACATCCTAAAAATATTCCTTCATTAGATTTTGGATCCAATATAAAATGGTTGTACTTAATATTATAGATATATACCATTCATGTAAAAAATTAATGTAATTTACTTTAGTCATTCTTTTAATATAAATTTCATAGGGTGTCCATTTAAGAATATGTCTTTTTAAAACTCTATTAATGATATAATAGGATATTCTTATAGCTTCTTCCCAAAAAGTTTTATGAAGTCTGAATTAATTCAACATAGTCATTTCCATTTTTTAATAGTTCAATTTAATCTTTAAATAATTTAATTATTTTGAGGTACTCATGGTGTATTGAAGGACTATTGAAAACCAATATTTGAGAAAGAAGAATTAAATTGATCATTATCAAATTCATTAACATGATCACATCTCAAGGATATTATTTATAAAGTCTGTTTATTTTTACCAATTTTAGAAAAAAATATCAATAGTAGTGAAAACATCACTTTTGAGGTTAAGAAAATACACCCACATAAATTGGGAATAATCGTAATCTAAAACATATGAATATAATTTACTAATAACAATATCTAATCTTGATGGTCCAAAAATATCCATTGGGTTATGTTCTAATGTTTTAGATATAGCAGTTTTCTTAATAAATTTGATTGCAAATCTAATCTGTTTTCCAATTTGGCTTCCATCACAGGATTTGTCATTATCAAATTTAAGACATGGAACATCATAAAATAATAGTTTATTAGATAAATCATATATATCATATATATTACAATGACCACGACTCCTATTCCAACCCCATGAATCATTTTTAATAGTAGTTAATCAATTTAAATTCTCTTTACATAAGGAATATTTATGCCAAGTATAATGGTTATCGATTCTATGTACTCTAAATTATCAAAAAATTTCTTTAATAAAAAAGTATAAATGGTTTGAAAAACCTATATAAAATACATCATTAAAAAGTTAATAGATACTTATTATATTTTTCCTTAATCATTGTATATATAGTTATTTTTTGAATGAGATAGTCTTTTGATCTCCAATGGTTCCAACTCAAACAATTTTTCCTTTTTCTTTATAAAAAATGTGACAAGATGTCCTAACATTTGAGTTATTTCAGAAACATTTGATGAGTCTCCACTCATGCATATGAAATATCAACTGTCCATATACCATATAGAATATTTTTTTCCTATTGAGTAGTTCCTCAAAAATAATTTTAAAAAACGTTTGTTTTGGTACCCATATTTTCGTTGGTCTAGAATTATTAACAAGCAGTGAACTGTGAATCCATATTATTTTAATTTTACCATAATTTGCATCACCTTATTCATGAATAAAATTAGTAAAAAAATAAAATTTAATAACAATAAATTTAGGATTTCTAAAAAAACGATGTTAGTGAAATGCCATTTTATTCTACAAAAATAGGATGTAACATTTTTTGAGTTGGGAAATTTTTTTTATAATAAAATTTGGATTTTTCAACATTAAATCATATTAAAAATATTTATCTTTTCATAAAATTATTTATTATAATTTCATTTAAATATTTTCTCCTTTAGTAAAAATAAGATTAGTTATTTTTAAGATTATACATCATCGTATAATTCATTAATCATTTATCATGATCAATATATTTTTCTATAGAGGAATTGATTCTTTCAAATAGTTCTTTTTGATGATTTAGCATATTGACTAAATATATGAAACAAATTTTTTAATTTTTTTCAATGATTTATTATTCATTAATAAATAATCACATTTCTCTTCTAGTATTGAGCATCAAGAATAAAATTTAACTTTAGTGGAACTATTAGTTTCAAAATTACAGGAGTAATAGTATATTACCTATTTCTCATTAGCTGTAAAGCACATATTGGCTTTGAGATTTTGTGACTCTTTCTCCAAATCAGATTTTTAAGAGTAGTTGGAGTATTTATATACACTTCCCATACCTATCATTTGACTTTTTCAGTTATCATCAAAATATTCATTGTTTTGTTATTTATTTTCTTTACTTATTTCAATCATCTATAAATTTAGGTCAAATAGGTCTAATATTACCCAATTTTATGTATTCATATAATCCAACATATCTAGGTTCTTTCTCATCATTCTTAAAGTGGGTTTTAAGAATATTTTTTCTTGTAGAATTTGCAGATGAATCCAGATAGCATAGCTAGTCCAATTTCAGAATCTAAGGAGTCTAATTTTTTTCTTTAGAGAATCATGTTTTGTTTATCTTCCATGTTTCTGAGTAGTCATTTTGAGGGTAGTATTTTCCCGTTTCACTAAAATTTCACGATCTTTAACTTCTTAATGTATTTTTACATCACACATATTCTGTGTTCCAATTAGTTCTATCATATTCAAATTTTTGATATGTGATAATTGATGAATAAATTAAGAAATTCCATTCCATTTAGATTGTAGTACTATGTGTACTATTAGATCTTGATCATATTGAGTGATTGGATATCCCAAGGAAGTAATATTGTTTTAAATATATTTTAATATTCCAATCATCTATATGATTCTTTCACCATAAAAAATCAAAAGGTGTCAACCATTAGCTTTGTAGTAGCATATCTCTTCTGTTTAATATTATCAGTTCATTGATAAGAAACTCCAATAGTTTTTCTCATCTCATAGGAAGTAGGACATTATGATACATTATTAAAATCATCATTAATAATACCATAGACAATACCATTCATTTGTTTTGAATTGATATCATATTTTTCTTCTATTTTAGTAGTACATGTCTTTGGTTTTTGATGAACCACAAAAGAAGTGACGGTCTTTGAATAAACATTGAATACAAGTTTCTTTATATTCATTATAATTTGTGATTTCAAACATCTATAATTTTATTCAATAAAATATGGAGAAATTACTATAGATAAACCATATATTGGATCAACTATTTATATAAGTATAATATATACCATGTTCTTTTGAGCAAGATAGAACAATATTTTAAAATCACCCCTTTAATACCAATTTTTATAATTGAATAATACAATGATAAGATATGAGGGGTGTGAATTCTATCTTTCTGATAATCATCAATCATTGTTTCATTTTGGATATCATTGTGAATTATGTAGATATACAATGGTTTATTCTGTAATGAGTATGAGTAGTTGATAAAAAGAAATAATGGGCGCCTAAAATTAATAGTTTTTAGGGCATAATGATCCATTAGTACACTCAACAAACCCTCTCTCTTCAAACCTGGTGAATTTCACTTGTGTGGTCCTCTTATCACAAGACCTTCAAATCCACAACTGTGTGAAAGTAGTTGAATTTTTTTTAATAAAGATAATCAAAGCCTTCATGTTCTTTAACAAGGAACTAATTATCCACATATTAGTACATATATATAAAACTTCACCACAACTGAGTATGAGATGCTGATACTTTAATAAGTCAATAGGGTTTAATTTGTTGATGGATATAGTTGATTGTCAAAATCACAGTTGCATCAATTGACAACATATGGATCTTCTTCTTTAATAATGGAAATTATTAATAAGAGTAATTCAGAAGTGATCACACTTGTAAATGATCTTCAATAATGATAATAACAGATATAAGAAGTAATCTTACATTGTGAGAGGATTAAATAAGTAAGTCACCCATGTGTATTCTGTTCTACAAATAAAAGCATCCTACTTTGGTTGTAGAAAATCTAAAAAATGTATTCAAGAAAATATAGTTGTATATGAATGTATTGAAATCATTTATCATAATTATCACACACACTAGATTCGAGAATCCTATGTTAATATAAATACCATTATTATTTTTTAACATATCCACCAAAATCACCATAAATAATGCATATATTAAAATTTAAAAAATTATAGTGGAGTCATTACTTCCAATAAGAATTAGTAGGGAATTTATACATTGAATTTAGTTCATTTAATTGACCATAATGATCATTGAATTAGTTGAAAATTAGCTTCAAATCACCCTAATATTATATCAAGGGCATCACAGTATTCTCTAAAAAAATCTTTAAATGAAATCATAGATGTTGAATAGTAAAATGTTGGGTTCCATTATAAAAAGAAAAAAATAATAAATGTAGGGTTCAACTAAACTGTATTCAATCTCATAACATAAGTTCAAAAACATAATTTTTATCATAAAAGTATGTTTTAATATCCATATGTTTTCTTATTAAATGTAGGGTTCCCTACATATGTATGGTTCTTTTGTAATACTTTCTTTTCCTGATAAATGTAAGGTTCCATCCAATCCTATGGATCTTTCACCGTATTTTCTGATAACATAGTGTTAATTAACAATACTTACAATTTTTAAGGTAGGTATCATTCCATTTGTGATATTAAAATCATATCATTTATTTCGTAAGTTATGATTATCAATGTAGTGTTTGAATACTTTTTTGATATTATATATAAGACAATTTTTGAATTCTATAACTAATATTCCTTGAAAATAAAAAACCGGAATATAGTTCAATAATAAATATTATAATAAATATTAATTCCTGTAAATACACATAGTGTAATATAATTAATAAAAAAATTATTTGTGATCATCAAAGTCAATAATATTCATAGAGTATTATTGAGATAATACATTCCCATCAATGAAGATCAGATATTCTAAAATTCTTTAATTAATATAGTATTATCATCTTCTTGAGGTTTTATGTAGAGTTTTGTTCCATGAAAAAAATTATTGTATTTATTTGTTTTCTCTCTCCACACAACTGTCTCTTTAAAGGAGGTGTCTAATTAAGCTTGAAAATCAACTCAACCTTCAAATTCTTCTTCATTAATGTGGTCTTCTTCAATTAATTTTGCATTACCAGGAACTACAACCCTTTCATTTCCCCTATGATATTTGTAGTTATCCATATCATCAACCTCAAATTCATCTAAAATGGAACATTCTTGTGAAATAATATTCATCTTCTTGAAGATATTTCTTTTATAAATTTTTGTATCCATCATATATGAGGAATACTTCTTCATGGGAATTTCAATATAATACTCATAATCTTCATGGAACTTGTTGGGGCTCCATTCCTCTATATGAATAACCTTTTCACATTGAAATTATTCTTGTGTAATTTTACCTTTCAACATTCCTTTTCCACATTATTGATTTCATTAAAGTAATTCCATCACCTCATCAATCTCTTCTTCTTCTAAACAATCAACAATGGTGTGATTCTTCATGGCATTGAATGTCACCTCTTTGTAATTCCATTTATGCATAAACCCAATGTCCACCATTCTCATCTCATATGAGATAAGTGTACTTTTCATGATAGCTAATTTCAATTCCTTTGGATATTTTACCTCTAAAACCCAAACATTTGGATTAAGCCAAGTTGGAAGTCTACTGAATATGCACTTAAAAATCCTTAAATACTCAATAATTTCTTCAATACCACACATGAATTCCACAAAAACATTCATCCTGTCAAAGAATGCATCACATGATTATTTGTGTTTATTCTAAGATATTTATACTTGTTCCACATAACCTACATATTTTACTCTCAGACCATTGAATCAACTTCATAGATATTCAATAGATTTTCCCACATTACATGTGATGTTTTCATGACATAACCTTCCTATAAATTTCATTTAATAATGTGACCCCTAAAGATTTTATTCATTTTTAGTTTGATTCCAATGATCTCCACTCATCTTATGATAAATCATCATTGTCAATACTTGCTGACATTACATGTATTGTTTCTATAATGACATCCATTCTAAATTATTGGATGTAGGGATATACCTGATTCTTCCCTAAATGAAATATATTCTCATTGAGGATCATAATTTGAGGGTGATTTAAGACCACTATTGAAATCCAAGAGTGGGAAATACTGATATTAACATTTTTCTCATGTACTAATTGATAAGACCATCTAGTTTAGACACCCTAAGTCGGGGTGAATCAATATATTACAGATTAATACTACTTCCCCTTTAGATATTGTTTCTTTTAAAAAAATCACTTCACTTCCATTTCCACGAAAAAATTATGAAATAATTTAAGAATGAATAATACACATCAATTCTATATGGTTCACCCTCAACGGGACACATAAAAACATAGTATAATGATAATGTTATGATGTAAAAAATCTACTAAAAGATAACTGATGTTTACAATATTCAAAATGGAGTCATTGTCCCTCTCAGTTTACAACTAATAAAAAAATTAAATCTCATCGCTCCCTCTACTGAAATGTGATAACTGCTTCATCAGAATATCCTCTATTGATTTCTTGAATCAATATGTTTTACACCTCATTTAGGTTATCATTATGTTCCACTTTTATCCAATTTCTGAATAACCCTTTAGCAATGTATTACATGTAAACTTATATCCTTATCCCAACATTTGAGTGACTTGTACACAACATTATCACTTTATGTGTGACATGTTATATATTCAAGGAAATCCAACTTGAATTTATTTCTTAGGTTTTTCACACAACTACTTCTTATGTGAAAATACTCCTTCTTACGTGAAACACCATTTTTATATAATTTTTACATGGTTCAGAGCCCTAGAATTCTATATGTTTTGTGTTATTAGATTTTGAGGTGGTATCCTATAATTTATAGGAATCATATACCATGTGAATATTTTACCTCCCACAAATTCCTTATTTGCAACATTTCCCCAATAACAGAAAACATGATTTGATGTTGAATTGGGAACAAAAGTCTCTTTTGCGCAAACTCATATTTTTATACCACATCTAGAGTTTATGTTCCATTGTCTTGGATATTTTTCAATATATCATGTAAATAATA
The DNA here is from genome assembly GCA_963277665.1 of Viscum album. NCBI lineage: Eukaryota > Viridiplantae > Streptophyta > Magnoliopsida > Santalales > Viscaceae > Viscum > Viscum album. The sequence goes on along the minus strand of OY728129.1, from coordinate 684,830,735 downwards.
TCTCTATATCCCCCAACTAATCAAGGAAAACTAATTTTTAAATAAAAAAATTCAACCCAAAAATGTATCAATGATAACCTAAGGGATTTATTTATGACATGTTAGATGCCAAAAAAACATAAATAAAATTTAAAAAAAATAGAGGAACCCCAAATTGATAATGTTTTATTCCCCATATTTTAATACATTTATAAAAATATAATGGTTAGAACATGATAAGATCAAATCTTATATAAATAATCCATATTCAAAAGAAAAGTTAATATCCAATTCCTCAATAATAAAACTAACAGTTCATCACAAATCATTCAATAAATATTAAATCATTAAACTCATAATAATGTTATTGATAATGATGGAATCCCATGTATTAGATTGATTTTATATTATATTACTATTTTATTAACGTAACAATTTTATCAACATATATCATAAATCTAAATAATAAAAATATGTTTGGTAAATCCATATAAATTAAAAGGTATTATAATATTTTAAATAGATAAATTTCATTAGCATAATTCAAAATATAAAACATGGTATTCTATAAGATAAATGAACATTAATTCCTAAATAAACATCCATAGTATGAAAAAAATATTTCTATTTACCTCAATAGTATAAATCTCCTACTATAGTGACCATCATTAACAAGACCTTAAAAACATATTCATCAAGTGAAATTTTAGTCCCTTAATTTTCTATAGGATAAATAATATGTTCAAAAAATTTAATAACCCATTAATTCCAATTATAAATTATAAAATCATCCTCATATATAGTCATAACAGTAAAGGATACAAATACCTTTAAACAAATATCTAAAAATTTAAAAATGGTTATAACTTAAATTACCTTTTAACAAAAACACATGTTAATCAAAATATTTATATATTCCTTAAATTTTTTTTAAAATTAAAATAAAATCCTCCAATATAAACCAATCACATAAAATATAAAAATGTAAAAATTCTTGTAATCATATTATCAACTTTAATTTTATCAATCATTAAAAAACCTACAACTTAACTATTAAAACCATATAGGTAGACACATTCATTCATAAAAAATTATTCATAGTTCATTATTTAGTCATGGAGACCTTATATTAGTATAATTTTTTGATATAATCAAACATGTGAACCATTTACTCTAATTAACCAATCATAATCTATTCAGGTTTTGAATCTTAAACATAAATAACTCATACCTTTGTGATACATATAACTATAAATTTCAAGCCCATTTTAGAATACAGATGACGAAAGATCTATCAAATCATGTTTATACATATATACAGTACCTTAAAACCATTCAATTTTACTATGATTACTTTATCTATTTTTAAAAATTAAACCACTATTTTATATCGATGATGATAGTGATTGAATTACTAAATCAATAACATGTTTTGAATATACAACTTTGATACATCATCTCAAACTTTTTTCCCATAATAAATTATGATAGGACATTACATGAACATTCCAGATAAGGAATAATGTATATAAGAAGGAGATAGAGATTATGGAAGGGCTCTTGTGTGCGAAACCCTACTATGCTAACTCTTACTATCTGAAACTTAAGAAATCTTAATTTACCATCGTCTCAATATTCCAACCATGTGCTTCTTGGATCCTATCTGGACGATACATGAGAAGGATGTGGAAACACTAAAGCAGAAGGAGGTGGAAATAAAGCTGCAAACGACGGTGGAAGCCCCAGAAAAAATAGAGCCATCGATGACATCAAGTATTAGAATGAGTGGAATCTCCTTTCTTGAAGCCTTGACGGGTGCTAATCCTGCAGAATCTCAAGCACAAAATCTATCAAGGATTTGAAGAGCCGATGATGGAAGTTTCACTGTGGACACTGACCCAGATCTGTTACATAAAATACCTAATCTCTGTAAGTAATCCATTATGGGTTGTATATTGTATCTCAAGGGTGATAAACCCTGGGTATATTCTGATCTGAAGATCCGTATTGCTGTGGTGTGGGGTTTTACCAATTGGAAATTGGTGCCACTGGGGAAAGGGTATTTTCATATTCTGTTTACCTCACAAGCTGACCTTGATAAAGTTTGTAAAATAGGTAATCTTCATCTTAAACCTAGTTTGATTCGACTTTCAGAATGGGATTTTTAATTCAATACCAACAATCCCAAAAACAACACTGCTCAAGTACAGTTAGGGTTGCACAACCTGAAATGGTTCTTCTGGCACCCTCAAATCCCAAATGATCTTGCATTATGTATTGGTACTCCACTGAATGTTGACCAGAGAACACTTAATGGTGAACTAGGTTTGTTTGATAGAGTTTTAATTAAATTGAATTTGGAAAACAAGCTACCCAAATCCATTTCCTTCAATACTAGAGATTATAAATGTCTAGTGAAAGTTGAATTTGTAAATATTCCCTCGTTCTATAAGTTTTGTAAAATTGTGGTACACTCAATACTAAATTGTATGATTGTTCATAAACATCCTCCACAGGCAGCCTATTCTGAATGGAAAGAAGTTAAAAATCATAAGAGGGGGAAGGATACTGTCCCTGATAAACCTTAAATAACAATGAAAGTGGTAAAAAAATAGGTTTCCAAACCCATTGCACAAGTACAAACTGACCCTGGGAACAATAAATCATGGGCTAATCTTGCAGATGAATAGGAAAATGAAATCATAGATCAAAACATTAAATATTTTATTGATTCAGATGTTTTAGAAATCCCTGAACATCCTCATTCCATAGATAATTATGATTTTCATAACCATGAAATTGTTGAATGTTTATTATAGGAAGTGCAGGGACACCCCCAAATTGATAAAGCTAAAGAGCAATACAACTGTTCAAAACTACCAAAGCATTCTGGGAATATGAACAGTAATACTACTATGACTAACAATTCACCTGCTCTAGATTTTTCTAATAACACTTTGTAGGACCCTTGATCATCTGACTGTGCAGATACAATTCGAATGGACCCAAAACATCAATCAGCCTTTGATGCACAAGGTGAGGTATGTATTATCTCATTAGAATGTACATGTACTTCTAATGGTTCTCTGGATTTGCAGGGGATTTATTGTGGGACTGATCGTGGGAATGAATTGAATGAAATTCCCCCTACCAACTCGGGAAGTGGTTTGGAAATGACCCAGTTTCATCCCTCTCAGCATTCTATTACTTTTTATTCTCCTGTTTCAGCTAAACCACATCATAATTTCATTTTTCATACTGAAACAAGTAACTGGATGCTCCCTCATACTTCAAATTTTAATCCCACTGTGTGAATTCTGATGTTCTATGCAGTACTATTTCAATGGAACCTATCACTCAATCTGTATCTCCTACATTGAAAAAAGAATCTGTTTTGATACGACACATTTCTGATCCCCATTTAACCTCAGACATGAACATTACACACCAAACTCTTCTAAAAATGGATATGGTAGACACAGAAACCCTCCTACACTGAACTCTCCTTCTTCTGTACCAAAGACAGATATGGAGGCTATTTTGGTTGCTGTTTCAGAACAAAAATCTGAAATGATACCTATTCACATCATAAACACTATCCACACTACCCCTAGGCAGACTTCAACTACTGTTAGGAATGAGACCTATTCTCATATTTTAAAGATTTACTTTATTGATAATAAACCCAAACCAAGCCCCTCTCAAAATGTTAGAATATTAGAGAGGAATAAAGGTTCTGGGAAAACAAAAAAGGGATCTAACCTAAAACACAAGTCAAAAAGAATATTCTCTTTTGGAATTGTCAGGGTATCGCTAATGCTGACACTTTAGTTGTTCTTAAAAGAATATTAACCACTCAGAAACCCATGATTTTCTCAATATCAGAACCTAAAATAAACTTCACTTCTAAATTCAAGAACTTATGTGCTCTTAACAATGTCTTCCTAGGAGCTTGCAAGGATGGCTCCCGGATAGAAACTATATGGACTTTTTATCACACTTCCCTACAAAATATGAATATTGTTTTATGTTCAGAGAAACATATTACTTGTAACTACAATTGGGACGGGAAAAACTCCTTCAGTATAATTATTTATTCCAAAACAGATATCAAGAAAGAATAACCCTTTGGAATGATCTATCTATGTTGCACAATAATATTCATATCCCATGGATTGTGATAGGTGACTTCAATGCCATTCTCAATGCCAATGAAAAAATTGGTCCCATTCATCTGTCAATATATTCAAAGGAGTTTAGAGCTGCTATTGATGATAATAACCTTGTGGAAATCAACCTGACTGGTGCTAAGTATACTTGGTATAGGAGGCATTATAATAAAGTTGTTTGCAGTAAACTGGATAGAGCTTTCGTTAATATGGATTCTTTAGATAAATTGGATAATGTCTCTAGTATCACCCTATCGAAGTTGAATTCGGATCACCACCCTATTCTGGAATCTATTCAAACTAACCAACGCAAGCCTATTATTACTTTCAAGTTTAACAATTCTTGGTCTACAGATACTGAATATGTGTCTTTCATTAAAAATGTTTGGGATACTATGAGTCATCATGAGGATGCTTTTGCCTACATGTTTAAACTTAAAAAGTTAAAATAGGCCTTAAATGGCTGGTGTAGAACTAAAATTAAGAAAATTGACAATGTTATATCCTCTCTTGAAAAAGAGTTGGATAAACTGAAAAATCAAAATACCAACTTGAATTTTAACATCGATCCACAAACTGAAATAAGTATATCTTTAAACCTCAATTCTCTTCTCATATTCAAAGATAATATGTGCAAAAAATATCAAAAAAAAAGGTTAAACGATGGTGATATAAACACTAAATTATATAATTCACTTCAAAGGGTTATAAAGGACAGTAGACCTCTTACAAAAATTTTACATAATGATGTGATTATTGATTCTGAGGAAGCTATCTCCAACAATGTTGTTTCTTATTTTCATAATATTTTTAGTGGTCTGGACATAAATATTGATCTTAAACCTAATATCATCCTAAGGATGATGTATGAAAATGATAATTCATCTCTCTTATGTATCCCTTTGGACCATGAAATTAGAGACACTATTTTAGTATAAAACCGGACAGTGCTCCTAGTCCGAATGGATCCAATAACAAATTTTTTCAGCAACATTGGGACATTATTCATCTTGATGTCTGTAATCTTGTGAAGTATTTATTTCGAAATGGATTTCTCCCTCATGATCTTAATTCTCAATTTCTTACTTTAATCCCCAAAGTGGACAATACGTCTGAGATACACCAATTTCAGCCTATTTCACTGATAAACACTCCTTTCAAAATCATTCCCTAAATTCATGCTAATAGGCTTTCCCCTATATGCAAAAACATAGTTTCTTGGAATAAATTTGGCTTCATTAAGGGAAGGTCTATACAAGACTAAATTTTCCTTGCCTATGAATTCACCAACAATATAAATAAAGTTACCAAAGTGGGAAATTTTTCTATCAAACTTGACATTAGGAAGGCTTTTGATCTTATTGACTAGAGCTTTATTTTTAAGTTTCTAAAAGGATTTGGCTTTATTGATACTTTTATCAAGATGATAAAAACATTGGTCAACTATACATATATATCCATCTTTGTCAATGGCACCCCTAGGGGATTTTTCAAATGCACAAAAGGGGTCAGACAAGGTGACCCGCTCTCAACAATGTTATTTGTAATTTCTTAAGATTACCTCAATAGGCTCCTCATTCATTTAGTATATCAAAACAGTCTCAAACCTATACATGCGAGCATAAATCTTAGAGTCCCTACTCATCTCTTATATGTCAATGAAATCATATTGTTTCTTCAAGGGGACCAAAATAATATTCAAGTTCTTAAACAGGCTCATACTCACTATGAGAAGGTCTCGGGTCAGGCCATTTCTTTGCATAAATCGCACAATTGTTTTGGTAAAAACTTCCCCATGCAGAGGAAAAACACTATTACCAATGATCTTGTTATTAAAGAAGGTTGCTTCCCCTTCACTAATTTGGGGGTACCTATTTTTTTGGGAAGACCCAAAACTATTTGCTTTGCTAACACAGTGGATTAAATTATTAATAAACTCTTTAATTGGAAACGGTAGTCCCTCTCCATGGCTGGCAGAATCTGTTTGGTCAAATAGACCATTGTCTCCAAAATTGTCTACTCCCTTATGATTTACAAGTGGCCTACCGGTATTTTCAAAAGAATTAACACCTATATTAAAAACATCATCTGTATAAGAAGTATCTTTCAAAAAAACATGTCACAATTCCCTGGGCAACCTGTTGCAAAGCATTTGAAAAAGGGGTACTGGTATTTAAAACATAAAGTTGTTTAATGATGCTCTTCAAACTAGACTTACTTGGAGACTTGTCAATACTAACTCAAATTCCATCGACTTCCTTAAACACTGATTCATCTCCAAACATAGGAAGGGGAACTTCAATTGTATCTCATCCTCGATATGGCCTTACATTAGGTACACTTATCACAAAATCATGAAAAACTATAGATGGTTCATGAGCGCTGACTCCAATATAAAATTCTGGCTTGACAATTGGACAAGTGTTCCACTGGCCTCGATGCTTCCCCCTAATTCTACTCTGGTGGGAACTAGTCACACTATTAAAGATGTTCTCCTTTACCATAGGGATAATCTCCCTGACAATGTTGCTCAAATCACTGATAACTCTCATTCTATTAACTGTGATGATTTTCTTGTCTGGGAACCTGCTACGAATGGAATTATACACTCAAAAATTTATTATATACACAACATCCTTGGATCTGAATTGATCTTTCAATGGTTAAATTCTTTCAACAAGACATGGATTAAGCCTACTAGACTAACACTATTTTGGCTCATTGCTCATAACAGATTTCCCATCGAGTTATGCCTTCAATATTTTGGTATCCATCTATGTTCTAAATGTCACCTATGTAATCAACATAGGTAAGACACTAACCATCTATTTTTATCTTTTTCCACAGCCTCTTCTCTTTGGAAATATATTTTATCCATTTTTGATTATAGATGTCATACCCTCGACACAATTTTCTCCCTTCTGAAATGTTTTGTGTAGCGCCAAGAATCTCTGAAAATAAATAACATTTTTCTAGCTAATGTTACTAAGCTCCTGCATGGGATCAGGTATGACAAAAATGATATTATACACAAAAAATTCTCATTAAATCTTAATATAATGAAATCACAGATCATCATTGCAATTCGAGATACTGCATCGATTCAAAAATCTCACTGCAAAAACCCAGTTGGTGACTGGGAGATTTTTCACATGATTCAGGTTAATGGAATATACCGTCCACCTCTTCACACCTTTGAAGTTTTCTGGAAAACGCCAATGCCGGGATGGATCAAAGTCAACATTGATGTTGACTCAAAAGGCAATCCTGGGATTGCCAGCTATGGAGCCATTTTCATAGATTCTACTGGCAAGTGTAATGGGTGTTTCATTAGAAATTGTTGCATAACATCATTATTAGAGGATGAAATGATGGGGGTAATTCATGCTGTCAAGTTTTCCATTCAAAAATACTAGAGGAAACTATGGATTGAATGTGATTCTACCACCATTTTCCAGAAAATCTAGAGTGGTGTGACTCACCTTGCCTGGCCTTTGATCAATCTTTGGATGCAGTGCCTGGACTCTCTACATGATATCGTATACATTTCCATGCATACATTCAGAGAGGCTAACACTACTACTCATGCCCTTCCCAAAAAGGGTGTTCATCAGTCCATGATTTGGATGGACACCCTCCCCCTAGATTTAATTTAGCTATTTTATAAAGATTTTAAAAAAATACCTTCTTTCTGTATCCTGTAATCCTTCCAAATTTTTATTCAATAAAATGTGCTTTGGTCTTTGACCGAGACACCAATTTTTCCAAAAAAAGAATAATGTATATAAAAATAGAAATAGGCCAATAAAAATTAAGAATACATAATCTAATCATTGTTGAACATCCAGTATAGTTATGTATTGGTTATGAACTTTTTTTTGTCATCTATCATAATAAAATACAAAATAATTCTATATTATTTTAAATATTTTTAGGATAATGTAATTATATTTTTAAATCATTTTGAAATTTATCCCAATTAAATTCATGATATCTATGTATAGATGTGAGCTAGGATAAAATGTAAACTACTTTATATGATATTTGAATACATGATAATGGTATTAAATCATAATATTATTCAATTGTTAATCATATTTAATCATTAATGAGATAAAGGTGGATATAGTTTAACTTATATCTATTAAACAAGAAAATGATCTTTTACCTTACTGAAATAAATTTTTTAGTCAATAACCAATATTTTCATTTTTGAATTCATAGTATAAAACATAATAAAGTTAGAATTTATACATCTATAAAACCATTTCAATTAAATCCATTACCCCATAGTTTCAACCAATATTATACATTGAATTCATACAATTCAATAATAATATGATCAAATTATTCATAATTTGTTATTGAAAACATGTATATTAACCCATATATATCCCCTATGATTCACAAATTAGGATTAGATTTTTAGGACCACTCTTCTAGCACTATGTGATGATCTATTTAATACCCAACCCACCTATAGGGAACCATCTTTAAAACCTTATTTAATCTTTATTTAAGTAAAGAAATCACATTGAGGACCTTTTTAGGCATAGAGTTTTAGATAATTAGGCCATAAATATTGCATTACATCTAAAAAATTACAAATTACACACTTCTAGAATATCTATATTTTTTCATAACAATAAAACTCCTTAAATAAACCAAGTGTTCTTTTTCTAATATAAATATTCTTGAATTATCCCATTCTCATACCCTTCCTTATACTATGTGAAAATATTTCAAAATGATGGGATGAGCATAAAACGGTCAGTAAGGGATATAAAATAAGGGAAGAAAATTTAAGTCCATGAATACATATAAATTAATAAATCATAATTTTCAATCATAAAGGATAGATCTTTTAAATTATTCATGAAGTAATAAAATTTATGAATACCACATAGAAATAATAAATCACAACGGTATCTTGAGGAATTCATAAAATTTTCACTTTGCAATCCTAATATATCATTTTAATATATTGATATATTCAATTCATTCTAAAAGAAGAGTTTTGAATCAAAGTGTCCCATACCACTCTGAAAATTTTGAAAGTAATTTAATACAGTCATGTACATATAAATAAAACCTTAATATAATTTTTAAATCATGTACATGAAGTAGAATGATTTAGAAGATTAAATTGTTATAATTTTAAAAATGATGTTTTAGATAAAGAATCCTTTACCATTTGAGAAACTCTTGAATAAATCCCATTAAAGTATAATAGCAATGAAAACTATAAATATCATTATATTAACAAAATTAATGATATAAAATGTCAAAATGGTTATATATAAACATTATAGGATAATAAGGGTGCACAAAATCAAGATATACCTTAATGAAGGGAGATTGAGATGTAGTTCCTTACAATGATTGTACCATTAGGCTAAGGATAAATCAAGGAAATAATTATGTGGGAAAAATATATATACACCATATATAGGTGGATATTAAGTGCAAGACAATAATATTGGATTCACACATACTCATATCATGAAATAATAAAGAAGCATAATCTTAACCCAATGAACGGAAATTGGTTTAAAGAGTTTTAATATCTCATGTCTGACTTGACTCATTCATTATTTAATTTCAATAATAATAAACATAAGTAAATTTCTAAATGAATAAGAAACATTTTTATGTTTATTATTCCTTTTATATCACTTATTACTATGTAATAAAAATTACATAATTATTTACATTAATATCAGTCGTCTTCTTGATATTGGGTTCTTGTGTCGAAAATGAACATGTTATATTTACAGATTGTCCATGTGGTAAAAATTACAACATCTCCAGAATGATATTAATGAATTATATATCATATGTATAATATATATATATTATATTGTTGTAATATTCTATATCCTTTGGATATATGAAATTAAATGCACCATTCATGGAGATGGTATGACGTACGTATACATGAACACTTCTTTCAATTATTTTTATTTTTATTTTTAAATAAATGAAAAAAATGATACATAGGTATATCATAATTATTCTATAATATAATATTTTATATAATTTACATATATTCATTAATTCCATCTTTTATATTTTCCATGTTTGTAATGAATGAATCATATCACTTTGAGGGGGCAGTTTTCCGCATATCTTCAAATGAAATTATCATATTTATAAAACATGAAAAGCATTAAGGTATGTTCTAAATGATAATTATAGAATAATAGAAATAAAATAATTATCATTAATATCATACATAATTAATTTTCCATCGTAATGGACACCATGAGAGGTGGTAGGGGAAAATCGAACAATCATTGTTTTGTGAGGCACCAGTTCACCGTACACAGAAACAATATGTTTGTATAATTTAGATAGAGGTACATGTAAATGTAGTTTAAATAATTATCATAAAAACCCTTGTATATTCTGGATACTTTTTTTATATAATCAATGAATAATAGGAGCATAGAGAGTGGATAAAAAAATAGTGGAATGAAACTTGAGAGAAGACGTTACCTCAAATCAGGTAATTTTTTTAATTTGAGCCTAAGAGCACTCTTGAGTTTCCTTGTTCCAAGGGAAAGGATTATTTGAGGAATATATGGATTTTGGGAGATTACCTTGTCAAATATTTGATGAGACAATGGTCTTGGGAGATGTGTTTAAAGGTTTAGAGGGGGTGTCCTTTTATTAGAAGGAGGGTGTACTATTTAGAAGAGTCTAGAAATGTTATTTTATAATAATTTCATTTTCGGTTTATAAATGATACAAAGTTAGTTATGAAAAATATAATATGATAATGGATATAAATCCTCTCAACAAATATGTTTTAGACTTTTTAGGTCATAAAAACATCCTTATTTTTTTGCCTTAACCCTTAGTTAACTAATTTAACTTTTACCATCTCTTCTTGTATATTCATATTACATGGTTAATATACATACTATAAAATTCCATGCGACTTAAAATGGATCATTAATGAAATTTTGAATATTATATATTTCATCTAAACAAATATTATATTTTTAGGATTATTTTATCATTTAATAAAATGTTAATTGTTTTAAAATCTTATTTATGTCAGTTTTTAAACTATTAATATCAAGAGTTTTAAATAAGAATTAAACACGATTCTTTAAAAAAACCTTTAATAAATAAAATATTACATTTCATTAGAATACATAAATCTCATGTATGGCATAAAAAGTTTCAATATAAATTTATTTTAATATTTATAATCTCATTCATTTAAAAAATTCCTTATAAAAGTAATCACTACATCATCAGTGTGCCATACATACATTTAATTATTTCATGTATAAAAATTATAAATAAACAACCACGATGTCAAAAATATTTTTAGATTTATAATTACTATTTATAATAGAAAATATAAATATTATATCCCCTTATAAAACGTGTTTTACAAAAAGATATATGTTTAGGTTACATTTTCCTTAACTTTAAATTAATTTTTATAAAATATAATTTTCACTTACACGTAGCTCCATGGGTTCCCAAAAATCTTACCAAGGATTTCCATGGTTTAAAATTTATCATTCAATAGGGTTATGACATGTGTTAGGGTAATTTAATATTATTATAAAATTATTTTTAACATTATTTACAAGAGTTTCCTTTTAACCATGATAAATAAAATATTTACTGAATTTACCATTCATTATATCTAAAAATAAAATTTACCTATTTATAAAATTTGACCCCATTGATTTCAAATATGAAATATATTTAGCAATATTAGAAACACAGATTTTGTAGAAATTAATTTAAAATTAATTCTCGTAGTTAAAACAAAAAGCGTGTTTTTAAGAGGTAAAAATTTCTAAAATATTAACATGTGTTTATGTCCACTTAAAATGTGATATTACTTATAATTAGAAACATTGGATTAAAAGATGAAAACATAATATAATTACACATTAAAAAAATCAAAAATATAATATAAGCATGTAAATAAATCTGATGAAAATACATTTTTGACTTAAAACACAATAATTTTCACTATTCATTAAAAAATGATCTTTATCAAAAAAATAACAACATTTTTCCCAAATTAAATATTTATGTCCCACTTCTAAATAATAACATTATTTTTTAAAATAGAACATATAAATGTTAAAATAAAACTGTATTTAAAAAGGGTTCACCATCAAAAGGCCTTAAATCGACCTTTTAAAGAATATTAGAGTATTTAATTCCTAAAATTGGATTCATTATTATTTTAAGCCTATATAATTTTTTGGATAAATCTAATGAAATTTAACAAATATGTGTAATCATAATTTAGTTAGTTATGTTCATTATCTACAATACAATGACTATTTATTAACTACCATTTAAAATAATAATAATATTATTGTATTTTTTTTCAGTATAACTCAATGTTGTGTGAAATGTATGATTTCAGAGAAGCTCATTGTTTCATGTTGATTACGCTATCAAAAAAAGCATCACCATTAAACTAAAATTAATATCATATTCATATGAATAAATAGAAATAAAAAATTATTATTCTATAAATACCTAGATTGTTACATCCTTCCCCCTTTTGGAAATTTGGTTCTTGAAATTTTAAAATTGGTCTTGGAAACATCATTGAATATCCCACATTGGAAAGAGAATTAATAAAAACATCACTTTAGAAGAACGAAAGAGAAGTAAAAGGGTCAAACAAGATAACCCATACAGGGATTACATGTAAGGAAACATGGATATGGAACAAAAAGTGACTCTGGTGGACTAAAAGAGAGTGATTGAGAACCTGATCACAGAATGTTAACCACCACAATACAATAAATTTGTTGTTGGGTAAAAGTCTGATGATAAAAGGTAGTGTATAACATTTTTCTTAAAGATGATTTTTAAATATTTGAATTATTACTACCTAGACAAAGATCATAAGGAAACATACTTACTTGTCTTATAGAGTGTATTAATTTAATAAAATTCTTCAATAAATTCATATTTTCTCCAAACTATGAGTATTAAAGATGACTTGGTAACACCTGAACTACTAGAATAAATTTGTAGAAAATTACATGATCCAAAAAAGATGAACTATATATTTACTAGACTTTAGACAACAAAAAAAACAAAATTTTTTAGTAGAGATTACATAATCCCTCGAAAGGACAATATTTTATAAAAAGAAATACAACTATTAATCACCAAAATTGAACAAACAAAACCCAAAGTTCACCAAATACTATCCAATACAAAATTGTCCATAATTTTTTTTTCTAAATAATCCAACTAACATTGAAACCAAAAAATAAAAATGATTTGATCATATAGACTTCCACCAAAATCTTAACATTTATCTCTAAATAACATTGACTACTCTAAAAGTATCATACTAGAGTGTAATTAACCTAATCACATATTCTTTATGATAGTTTAATCCATTCCCTAATTAACCCAAATTTCTATAAGTCCACAATAAAAACAAAAATTCTTCCAAAATAAAATTATACCAATACTCTTCAATTAAAAACCCAGAGTATTCTATTTTCATTAGGCATAATGTGTTCCCAAAAGAGAAAACGTGTTCCAAAATAACCTTTATCACTTAATCACCAAATTATTATCCATTACTAATGATATCCATATGATTAAACATAAGATCAAAAATAAACTTATTCTTGATCAATATAATCATTTATGTAAAATGAATCAGTCATAATAACCAAGGACATCACTTAGTCCAGTGGTAGGTTATGCACCCTTGTCGCCCTTCAGTTCTGGTTTCGATTCCCTTGGCCTTTTTGAATGCGATCATTGTTAATAATCATGCGGTTTTTCCATTTTATAAAACCATATCATTAATATTACATTTTCAAGAATAATATAATTCCCTCAAATATAACCATAACAAATTTTATCCTCATATGTTATCTAATATCGGTCATTTTGCATCCCAAAATGTAATAACCGTTTAACACCTAAAATACAATAGATCATATGAACCCCTATTTTTATCTATTATTTCCACACAAGAAATGATAATTATTTTTTAAATATCATTTTAACATATCAATCTTTAGGTTTACATGTACAAGAAATAGTCTTCCAAATTAATCCCATCATCAAAATATCCTTAATACTTTTATGCATTTCATCATCCTAAAATCTATCATAACTCTTGAATTCCTTATATGTATAATTTTTACTCTTTAAAGGTTCTTCAAGATCCCCTAAACAATCTTTCACAACTTATTAAGTAATTCTTATTTCATACAAACAAAATCTTGAATCATATCCTAAGATTCAATAATGTCAAAACATCAGCTATGAAATAATACATACCTTTCAATGTTAATTCCCAATTTCCTCATCCCCAATTGTAATGGAATTTGGTATTCTTAAATATAAATTTCTTATGGCCCTAATGATCCCAATCCATATCATTATTCATTGGATATCTATTTGAATAAGGAACATACACACAACATTTAAAACATTCAAATGATCACTAAAAAGAGTATATATCCCGTTCCGAGAGTCAACTTGATGGTTCCTTTTTTCAATGGCCTATTCATAATTTATTACCGTCGTTACCACATATATAGAAACTTCCCCACCATTTTATTCATTTTTCATGGTGTTTAATTCCACATCATTGACACATTGGTTTTTGAATATACTTACTATATGATTATTACCTGAACATCCATAGAGATTTGTTTCTCAAATATACGATGAATTATAAAAATCACCAATGTTTAGGTGGTCAATAATGACTCCATATAGTTGGTTGAGAATAAACGTAAGATTTATCATTGTACCTCAAATTTCATTCGATTGTTTATTTATAAATTTTCATAGTTTTCTTTACATCCATTGTTACATTGGTGCCTACTAGATCTAGCCTTTTACTAAAACCAAAATGGTCAGTGTGGGTATATCGGTAGAATCATCATATAATATCTTATGAGGAGGGAAAACACTAAGATATTTAAATTCATGTTATCTTAAATTAATTCAATTTATCTAAAATAGCTATGACTCTTTTTAATATTTTAACGATTATGGTGATATCACTTAATCTTAAACAACATCGTAAGCTCTGAAGTTATCTAAAGCACCCTCTATTACCAACTATAAGGCCTCAAACATAAAACATTACTTAATATTGAGTTATGTTAAGAAATCACAATGGGGATATTTTCAAGATTAGTGTTTTAGATAATTAGGAAGTAGCAATTACATTACATCTCAAAAATTACAATGTAGACAATTCTACTATATCCAAATTTTTTTCACAATATTAAAACTCTTTATATAAAACAAGAATCCTTTTCTTGATATAAATATTCTTGAACTATTCATTTATATTACCCTTAAATATGTCGTGTGGAAAAAATTTAAAAAACATCGGATGCGCATAAATAGCTCAGTAAGGTATATAAAATAAGGGAAGAAAACATTAGTCCATGAAAACGTATATATCATGATATCATAATTTTCAATCTTAAAGCATAGATCTTTAACGTACCTCATGAAATCCAATGATTTTTGAATAACACATAGAAATGAAAAATCACAAAGGTATCTTGTGGCATCCATAACATACATACACTGTAGCATTCACATCTCCATATAGAGTTACATTTGGAATACCCATTATAATATATTCCATAAATATCTTGGGAGAAACATTAACGTTTACCTCCATCATTTCATCCAATGCAGTGGATGGTTTTCTCAGGCTCATCCGCACTATGCTTATCATTGAACCAACCATATATGTAAAAAATTCCAAATAACCATAACATAATCATAACACATAACATAATAATAAAGGTATGATACCATTTTCCCATTGCAATCATAATATATTATTTCAATATATTGAAATATTCAATTCATTATAAAAGAAGAGTTTTGAATAAAAGTGTCCCATACAACTGTGAAAATATTGAAAAGAATTTAAATTACTCATATACATAAAAATAAATCCTTTAAATAATTTCAATAACATGGACATAAAATATAAGGATTTAGATGATTAAATCTTTAAAATATTTAAAAGGATGTTTTAGTTAATGAATCCTTTACCACTTGAGAAACTGTTGAATAAAAATAATTCAAGAATAACATCCACAAAAAATATTTATCATGATAATATAGAAATTCATGATATAAAATGTCAAAATGGTTGTATATAAACCTTATAGGATAATAAAGGTGCATAATCTCAAGATATGCCTCAATGAAGGGACATTGAGACGTAGTCCCTTACAAAAATTGTAAAATTATACTAATACTAAATCAATTACTTAATTATGTATGAAAAATATAAATACACCCTATATAACTAGATATTATGTGTAAAACAACTATAGTTCATTTAAACTTATTCATATCAAGACATAATCAAGAAGTAGTATTTTAACCCAAAGAATAGAAATTTGGTTTAGGAGTTCACTTTCCTCCTGTCCGACTTGAATCGTTTATCATTTAATTTGATTAATAAAAAAATTAAGTTAATTTATAAGTTCTCAGAACCTTTTTCAACTTTATTATTTCTTTTTTATGACTTATTACAACATTATTATTTTCATAATTATTTATGAAAATATCGGTCGTTCTGTCGAAATTCAGTACTTAAGTAAAAAATTAACTTGTTATAATTACAAATTGTCCATATGGAAAAGATTCCATTATCTCCAGAATTTTATTCATGATTTTGATATCATATATATAATATATATCCAGTATATATGTATTTATAATAGTCTATATAATTTTGATATATGAATATGAAATTCACTGTTCATGGAGATGGTAAGTTGTACTTACGCATGAATGCTACATTCATTAATTTTTTAAAGGAATGGAAACAAAATGATAAATAGTTATATTCTAATTATAGTATAATATAAGATTTTATATAAGTTACATATGTTCATTAATTACATACTTCATACATTCCATGTATGGCATGAACAAGTCATATCACTTTGTGGGGGCGGTAGTCCGCCCTTCCTCAAATGAAATTATCATATTTATACAACATGAAAAGAATAAAGGTTTGTTATAAATAATAATTAACAATGAGTATAGATAAAATAAATACCATATATCTCAAATATAATTACAATTCCATCATAATTACCACCATGAGAGGTTGTAGGGGAAAATCGAACAATCATCATTTCATGAGGTAGTAGTTCATCGTATATAGAATCAGTATGTTTGTATCCATTAGATAGAGGTGTGTGTAAGTGTAGTTTTAATACATATAATAAAATAAACTTAGTATATTGAGGATAATGGGTTTTTAATATAAATAGTGAATACTAAGAGAATAGGGAGTCGAAAAAGAAAAAAGAATGGAATGAAACACGAGAGAATATGATACCACAAATCGTGTAACTTCTTTTGATTTGATCCAAACGTATACGTTGAATTGCATTATTATTTTGGGAAGTATTATAAAAGATATAGAGGTATGTTGGGAGATTATTTTATCATTTTTTGGATGGGACATGGGTCTTTATAGGTGTAAGTAATGGGTCATAGGTTGTGTACTTTTATAATATGGAGGATGTACTATTTAGAGGATTCTAGAAATATTATTTTATTATAATTTCATTTTCGGTTTTTAGAGGTAAAAAATTTATTTATACTAAATATATGATGTGGATGGATCGAAATACCTTCAACCAATATGTTTTAGACATGTTTAGGTCCTAAAATTTAACATATCGTTTAGCTTTAAACCTTATTTGACTAATTTATCTTTTACCATGTCTTCTTGTATATTCAAATTATATGGTTAATATACTTAATATAAAATGAAAAAAACTAAAAAAGGACCATCAATGAAATTTCTATCATCATATATATCATTTATCTGAATCTTATACTTTTAGGATAATTTTATCATTTAATAAAATATTAATTGTTTTAAAAACTAATTTATGTCATTGTATAAACTATTCATATCAAGAATTTTAAAAAATATATAACAGAATGATTATTTTGAAAAACCGTCAATAATTCTAAGATAACAAGTAATTCATATCCCTAAAATTCATAAATTGCTTAAAAAGTTTCCAAAAAAATTTATTTTATTATATATATATTTTTATTTATTTGAAAAATTCATTAAAAAAGTAATCACTATATCATCATTGTGTCATAAATAAATTTATTTATATGATTTATAAAAATTATAAATAAAATACCATGATATAGTAAATCATTCTAGTTTTATAATTAATATTTATAGTTGAAAATATCAAATATATAATCCCATATAATTGTTTTTTAGTAAAATATATATGTTCATGTTACATTTTCCTTAACTATTAATTTATTTTTAAAAAATGTCATTTTCACTTACATGTTACTCCATCTGGTCCCAAAATATACCCAAGGATACCCATGGTCATACATGTTTCATAAAATAGGGTTAGGACACGTGTTAGGGTAATTTAGTATTGTTATAATATTATTTTTTACCCTTATTTACCAGATTTACCTTTTAACTATGGTAAATTAAATATTTAGTGAAGTTACTTTTAATAATTTCTAAAAAATGTTATTATTTACACAATTTGTATATCTTAGTTCCAAATATGGAATCTAATTTTCCAAATTCAAAGCAAATATGTTTCAAAAATTAATTTAAAATTAATTCTCGTTGTTTAAACAAAATGCGTGTTTTTAAGATATAAAAACTACGAAAAGATTGAAATGTGTTTATGTCCAATGAAAATGTGAAATTACTTCTAATGACAAAAATTGGATTAATAGCAAAAAACATAATCTAATTTAACATTAAAAGCAATTAAAAATTTAATCTATTCAAATAAATATATCAGATGAAAAGATAGTATTTACATAAAACATAGTATTTTCAGTATTCATTATTTAATGATCTTTTTTCAAGAAAACACCAAAAGTTTACCCAAATTAAATTTTGATGTACCAATTATAAATAAAAAGATTAATTTTTCAAATAGAATATATAAATGTTACAAAAACTATATTTATAAAGGATTCCCCATTAGAAGATGGTAAATCAACCTTTTAAAAATATTACAGTATTTCATGCTTAAAATTAGGTTATTCTAATTTTAAGCCTCCAAATTTTATTGGATAAATTTAAATAAATTTAATTAACATGTGTAATAAAAATGTATTTAGTAATCTTCATCATCATTAATACACTAACTATGTGTTAACTACCATTTAGAATAATAGTTATATTATTTTATTATTTTTCAGTATAACATTACGTTGTGTGAAATGTAAGAATTTGGAGAAGCCCATTGTTTTGTGTTGAGTACGTGATCAAAAAAACATCACATTTAAATTAATATTAATATCTTATTTATAAGTATTAATAGAAACATAAAAGTAATATTATATTAATACATTGGTCGTTACACCACCTCATTCAATGTTTTTACCCATAGGATCATATATTCGAAAACTACACACACACTAAAATATCAATAAATGGATCTAATTTCTAAGAACATCAAAATACATTTTCTTTACCAAAACATTAGGGTATTATCTTATACAAATAATTTTTATCCCATAATGGTATCTAAAAATTAACATTATCCACATAAAATTTTTCATATCCTATTAAGATATATATACCTCACCATTGAAATAAATTACAAGGTCCATAACTTTAAAAAATTTAATATTTTGTTTTATGTCATGAATTCATTTTCTTACATTTAAAATATATTTATTTTTTGTTGTTATATATAATTTGTCCATATCTCTTATATAACATACCCATGCAACACTAAGTTTTCAAATCCATAGAAAATATTTATTTTCCAAGAAAGTGTAATTTTAATTTTAAAAATTACATATTTTCAGGTAAAATTTACACTGTTATCAATTTAAGACAATCGTTGTTCATAATTATCAAAAAAACCAATCAAATAATTTTTAACTAAATGGATGATCCAAAAACTAGATGAAGGGCATATAAAAAGGAAAAAATAACAAATTCATCAATTACATGTTCGTATTGTCTTATAACAATGTTTCCCATAAAATTATTAATATTTATTCTCTATTAATCATATACATGCACATGAATAAAAAATTAACAACTAATGTTCTCAATAAAACATATTATAATAAAACATAATTGGAAAATAATAATAATGAGGAGTTCTTTACAAATATTGGAATTCATGAAAATAATTTCTTGAAATTTTTCAATTTAACCCCTCATATCCATATTAATTAAACTAAAAAACATTATCATATATTTGAAAATCAAAATATTTATATTAAATCTCATCATAATTCATAGAAATGAAATGTAGATTACATTGGATGATAACAATATATAACCATTATAAGTAAAATAAATAAATATACATATGTATTGACATACTCTGTTATTTCCAACATTATTATCTAGAGAACAAAATCATTTCCAAATGGATTAGAGAGGTATATCTGGATCAAATTTAATTATATTAATTTTATATGGAACATAAAATGACTTAAAATGATATAATAAAAAATTAAATGATTAAATATGATAAAACATGTCATTTAAAACATATAGAGAAGAATATTTGTATTTTTAATACAATATAGACCAAAAAACTTTATCATTTAATTTGTTAATATTAATTCCAAAAATAGATAAATGATAATATTTAAGAAACATTAAATAAAATATGGGTTGATTCTTACTAATTGAAAATCATGATCGAAGTAATTTCTATACATTTTTTATTCATTATAATGGTATATTACATTTTTATTTTATAAATAATGTCTATACATATTGTGTGAAATATTTTAAAAGATTCATTTTTAATACCTTAAAAATAAATTCAAAATATAGAAAGAATTTTTATTATAATTTATTTATTTCAATATAAATAAATCAATTATATTATTCTATTAGTATTAAAATGGATGAAAATGGTTTATAAAATAAATCCTTGAATCATTTAAAATGTTGTTTTAGGTTAATTTTTCCCTTATGAATTTCATTACTTTTGAACTAATGAATCAATTATGGGATAAAAAATAATTTAATTGTAGAAATATTAATTATAAATTTTAATTATATAATAAATCAATATTTTAATTTATATACAATTAAATTTCACCATGTGGGGATGATAACACAATTCTCGAATAAAAGAAATTGATTGTATAATTCAATCACATCAAGTCTCACTTGTCACATAAATTCTTTATTATTTCAAAATAATAACCTTATATTAATTACTCAGTTTTCTAATAACCTTTATCATATTTATTATTTCTTGTATTTGAATTATATCATTATTATAGTTAATTAATTAATCAATTAAGCACACATGAAATGTTTTTTATAACATTCAACTTATATATTCGAATTGGATTGGGTAGGATAAATATAAGGCCCCAACCTTAAACCTTACTTAATCTTGAGTTATTACAAGATTACACATTGAGGATCTTTTCGGGTTTAGAGTTTTAGAGAATTAGATCATAAAACATGCATTACATTCCACATATAAACAAAGTGGTTACATAAAGATAGTATTCTTCATTCCCATCAATGGAAACACATTTAAAATAAAACATGGATTATTTCTTGACACATCCTTGACTCTATCATCTTATCATGTACCTTTCCCTTGACCTGTGAAAAACATTTCAAAAACTTGGGATGAGCATAAAAACTCAGTATGGGTTATAAAAAAACATGGAAAGGAAACATGAGTTCATATATACATAAGAATGAAATCATACTTTACCCATAAAACATAGGCACTTTAACATACCTCATAAAATCATGAATAATTCATAGAAATCATAAGAAATAAAGGTAACTTGAGGAATTCATAACATTCTTACGTAGGGAGTAACCCTCTTGGTTACGTTTGGAATACCCATCACAGTATATTCCCTAAATCTCTTCGCAGAAACCTTAACGTTTCACTCCTTCGCGTTACCCAATGCATTGGGGAGCTATAACGGGCTCACTCGCCCTTAGTTTATCACGGAACCACCCGTCTTCATAATAATGCCCAAGAACCATAACATAATCATATCACATAAAACATGCATAAAGGAAACATAAAATTTCCACATTTCAATCACGAGATATCAATACAACACATTTATATAAAAACATTATGAAAACCATTTTCAATACCAAAATAAAATAAAAGTAAAATATGGTATTTATCTTTCTTTTAAAAAGAAGGTATGGCTTGTAGAGGAAGCCGAAACTCAAATAACGGTCACGACGGCGGAGAAGTCGTTGTCGCCGCATACGTACGACAAAAACATTCCCTTTTTTCGTTTAGTAAACGCTTCGTATAAAAAAGATTCCTTTTGAATAAACATAAAAGTCAAAGGGGTTTATACACCGTATAAAAGAAAGTTGTGTATAAAATAAAATATGCCTCAATGAAAGGAGATTGAGACGAAGTCCCATACCTCGTATCCGACTTGACCCGACCGTTCTTTAATCTCCTGAATAATAAACCTGAGTTAATTTCTACTTTCTTATGAATCTTTTTCAAGTTCATTATTTATTTTATACCATGTTATGAACATCATGTAATCAATTAAGTTAATAATGTTCATTTTGTCGGTATTTGGTTCTTAGTCAAAAATAGACTTCTTACACTTACATGTTGTTAATTTGGTCAAAGGTTCATTATATCCAGAATGGTATTCATGATGTATATATCATATATGTCATATATATCCAGTACATACATGCATTTATAATATTACATAATCATTTAGAGGTAAGAAATGAAATGCACCGTTCATGGAGACGGTAAGCCGTACGTACGCATGAACGCTACTTTCATTTCTATTTCGTATTTTATAGAATGGAACCATAATGATATAAAGGTATATTATAATTCCATTATAATATCATATATAATATCATAGTTCTATCCTTTATATGTCCCACATATGGTATTTAACGAATCAAATCACTTTGAGGGGGCGGTAGTCCGCACTTCCTAAAATGAAGATATCGTGTTTACCCATAATGGAAACCATAAAGGTATGCCAAAAATGAAAAAAAACAGAAGCTTAAGGAAAACATAAACATATTATATATCATATATAAAAATATAGACATCATAATGGCCACCTTTGAAGGTGTTAAATGAGTGTTGAACAATCATCGTTTCGGGAGGCAGAATTTCACCATCCACGGAAACCGTATGTTCTTTAACCATTTGATGTAGTTGTGTGAGAGTGTAGCTCAAATAAATATTATAACAACATCCTTGTATATTGAAGATACTGGTGTTGTTACAAAAGAAGTAAATAAAAAGAGTTTAGGGGGTTGGAGAAGCAAAATAAAACAAATGAACATGAGAGAATGAATTACCTTTAAAAGTGTAACTCCTTTTGATTTGAGCCTAAAGGCTTCCTTTGAAAGGATTCTGCCCAAAGGGAATCCTCTAGGATGAGGATAGGGATGTGGAGAGAGTAAATGGGCAGGGTTTGGCGGAGCCAAAGGCTTGAGAAGTGTGTGAAATGAGGTAGAGGTGGGGGCCTTTTATAAGAGGAGAGGAGGGGCACTTTTGGAAAGTAAAGCAATATTACTTTATTTGAAAATGTGTTTCGGTTTCAAAAGGTCCCACATTGATATAATTCGTGGATAAGGTTATAAGGGTTCGAAATCAACTCATCCAATTGGTTTTGGCCATGTGTAGTTCATAGATTTTACATTGTCTTTCCATTTTATTTAAATCGTCAAATAATGATGTCATCGTTGCATCATTATTATGTCATAAATAATTTAATTTATTTAATGTCTAAAAATTATAAAAAAATTACTATGATGTAGGAAATCTTTTTAGATTTCAAATGACTATTTATAATAAAAAATATGACTTGTATAACCATACTTAAAAATTGTTTTAGTAAAACATATCATGTTTGTGTCAATTTTACTTTTCCATTAAATAAAAATATATTATTGTAATTTTCCAACTAAAGTGGCTCCATGGGGTCCCCAAGTTGGCCCATGGCTTGTCTTGGTCGGCCATGACTCACCCAATAGGTGTAGGACAAGTGTCATGGTGTTTTCACATTCCTATAATATCATTTTTACCTTAAACTACACTAATTACCACTAATCGCGATTAAGAACTTAATAAGTTACTATTCACCAAAAAATTATTATAATCTCATTGAACCACATTTTACTTCTTAATGAAAACCATGTATGTCGGATTTTCAAAATTCAATACACATTAGTGGTAAACTTTTATTTAACTGAAAAATCAGTTTTCTTGATTACCACTTAGTGGTTTCACTATTAATCAAAAATTGAAGTTTTTCAGAAAATTACCAAAAATTCACCCTAAGCTATATTTGATATTCCAAATTCAAAAATGAAGTCTATTTTACAAAATTCAAATCATATAAGTCACATTAATTAATTTAATAATTAATTCCCGCTGCCAGAGCAAATAGCGTGTTTTTACAAAACAATAAGTATCAAAAGATTGACACCAGTTTAAGTCTAATTTCAAAGTGAAATTGATTCCAATGACCACCATTAGATAAAATGGTAAAAATATATTATAAGTTCACTTCAAAACCAATTCAAAACATAATCTAATCATATAAATAAATTAGATTAAAAAACAGTTTTGATGTAAAATGCAGTATTTTTCACTATTCATTAAAAAATGAACATTGTCAGAAAAATACCAAAAATTCACACAAGGTAAATTTTGATGTCCCAATCATAAAGGATAAGTTTATTTTGACAAAAATAGTTTATAAAATTGTCAAAATATAGATTCAAAAATGGTTTGCCATCAAAAGGCAGTAAAACAATCTTTTAAGAATATTAGTGTATTCCATGCATAAGATTGTATTTATTTTCATTTTAAGCCTCTATACCACTATCTTAATCATTAATAGACATAGATAAAAATATATATTATTCATTAATTACTTGGGATGTTACATCTTTCCCCCCTTTAGAAAATTGCGTCCCCGCAATTTATTTACTTATCGAAAAAATGGGGGTACTTATCCCTCATTGCATTTTCAGATTCCCATGTTGCCTCTTCAATCATGTGGTTTTTCCACAAAACCTTTACCAGATGAATCACCTTATTCCGTAACACTTGCTCCCTGTGGTCAAGAATCTGGACCGGTTGTTCCTCGTAAGATAGGTTCTCTTCCAGCTGAACTACCTCTGGACTCAAAACATGAGATGGATCTGGCATATACTTTCTCAACATCGAAACGTGAAAAACATTGTGTACCCGAGATAAACTTGGAGGTAAAGCCACTCGGTATGCAACTGATCCAACTCTCTCCAGAATTTCGTATGGTCCAATGAACCGTGGACTCAACTTTCCTTTCTTACCAAATCTCATCACACTTTTCCAAGGAGAAACCTTGAGAAAAACATGATCACCTACCTCGAAAGATAGATCCTTCCTCCGGTTATCCGCATAACTCTTCTGCCTGCTCTGAGCTGTTCTCATGTGTTTCTGAATCAGCTGAACTTTTTCTGCCATCTCTTCTACCAATTCTGGTCCCATCAACTTTCTTTCACCACTTCATCCCAGAAAGCTGGAGTTCGACACCGCTTCCCATATAATGCCTGAAATGGTGCCATCTATATACTGGAATGGAAACTGTTATTATATGAAAATTCAACAAAAGAAAGATGTTGGTCCCAACTTCCCTGATAATCCATAGAACAAGCTCGTAGCATATCCTCCAAGGTCTGAATTGTTCGTTCTGACTGCCCATCTGATTGAGGATGAAAAGCTGTACTAAAATTTAATTCAGTACCCAACGACTTCTGAAGGCCTTTCCAAAAGTTAGAAGTAAACCTGGGATCACGATCCGATAAAATGGAGAGAGGAACTCCATGTAACCTGACTATCTCTTTAAGATACAAATGGGAAAGTTGATCAAGAGAGAAAGTATCTCGTATAGCAAGGAAATGAGCAGATTTGGTCAAGCGATCAACAATAACCCATATTGCATTATTACCTCGAGATGTCTTCGGTAATCCAACAACAAAGTCCATGGATATATTCTCTCATTTCCACTCTGGCACTGGTAAAGGCTGAAGCATCCCTTTCGGTAACTGCCGCTCTGCTTTAACCTGCTGACAAGTCAAACACTTCACAGTAAAATCAGCAATATCTCTTTTCATTCCATCCCACCAGTAATACTCCCGCAGATCTCTATACATCTTAGTACTACCCGGATGAACTGAAAACGGAGAACTATGAGCTTCACATAACAACTCTCTCTTCAACTGTGAATCACAAGGCACACACAATCTCTTCCCAAATCTCAAAACACAATCATTATCAATGTTGAATTCAAGCAACTTACCTTTCTGAACCAGCTCTACCTTTTTCTGCAACTCACTGTCTTGCTTCTGTGCTTGCTTGATTCTATCTGATAGAGAAGATCTCACTGATACCTGAAACAAAACAAAAGGACTCCCTGCACCAACAACTTCTATGCCAAAGTTCATCAAATCCTTAACCAAAGGATCACGTTCCAACCGCAACATTGTTAATGAAGCATTACTTTTTCGACTCAAAGCATCAGCCACTTTATTTTCTTTTCCCGGATGGTAATGAATTGTACAATCATAATCCTTGATTAATTCCAGCCATCTCCTTTGTCTCATGTTCAATTATTTCTGAGTGAATATATACTTTAAACTTTTGTGATCGGTATATATTTCACACTTTACTCCATACAAATGATGCCTCCAAATTTTTAAAGAAAAAACAACAACAGCTAATTCCAAATCATGTGTAGGTTAATTTACCTCATGAGTTTTCAACTGTCGTGAAGCATAAGCAATTACCTGATCATTCTGCATTAGGACGCAACCAAGTCCTTTCAATGAAGCATCACTGTATATGAAAAACTCACCATTCCTGGAAGGTAGTTCCAAAACTGGAGCATTCACCAATCTTCTTTTCAATTCCTGAAAACAATCATCACATTCTTTTGTCCAGATAAACTTAACACCCTTCCGAGTTAGCTTAGTCATTGGACTAGATAACCGTGAAAAATTTCTAACAAACCTTCGGTAATAGCCCTCCAAACCAAGGAAGCTACGAATCTCGGTTACATTTGTGGGTCTTGGCCATTCTTCCACAACTTTTGTTTTTTCAGGATCAACCGTTATTCCATCTTTAGAAACAATGTGACCAAGGAAAGAAATTTGTTGCAACCAAAACTCCCACTTGCTGAATTTCCCATACAGTTTCTTTTCTTTTAAGGTTTGCAAGATAACCCTTAAATGTTTTTCATGCTCCTCTTTACTTTTAGAAAACACCAAAATATCATCAATGAAAACCACAACAAACTTATCCAAGAACTCATGGAAAATTCTATTCATTAAGTCCATGAATACAGCAGGTGCATTGGTTAGCCCAAAATGCATTACTACAAATTCATAATGGCCATATCTCGTACGGAACGCGGTCTTCGGAATATCTGCCTCCTTTACCTTCAGCTGATGGTACCCCGATCTCAAGTCAATCTTTGAAAAAAACTGAGCTCCCTAGAGCTGATCAAACAAATCATCGATATGAGGCAAAGGATATTTGTTCTTAACAGTGATATTATTCAAGGCTCTATAATCAATGAAAAGTCTCATAGAACCATCTTTCTTTTTAACAAATAAAACAGGAGCACCCCATGGTGATGTGCTAGGTCTAATGAAACCTTTCTTTAATAAATCTTGCAATTGCTCCTTCAACTCTAAAAGCTCAATTTGTGCCATTCGATAAGGGGGTTTTGAAATTGGCTTAGCATCAGGAACTAAGTCAATAGTAAACTCAACTTCCCAATCTGGTATTATTCCAGGCGACTCATCAGGAAAAACATCAGGATACTCATTTACCACTGGCACGTCATTAATCTGAACAGTTCCTTTATTTTCCACGACGTGTGCAAGGTAACATTCATTTCCATCTTTTACAAGTTTCTCGGCCTCTTGATATGTTATCAAAAGTAAGGGTTCATTCTTGTAAACAAACTGAAAGTATTTCTGAAAAGAAACTTCTTTAGCTCTACAGTCAATCTTAGCATGGTAAATAGAGAGCCAATCCATACCCAGGATAACATCAAACTCTACTAGAGGTAGAACAATAAGGTTTGCAAATAGGTTCTTTCCACAGATAAGGATAGGAAGATTCTTATAAATTCTTTTTGCCTCAACATTCCCCCCAGGTGTTTTTACCAAAAGTTCAAGAGTCATTTCTTGAGATGGTATTCCCATTTTACTAGAAAAGGTTTCAGAGATGAAAGAATGTGTAGACCCCGAATCAAACAACACACTGGCATAATCTGAAAAAACAAACAAAGTACCTGATACCACTTCATTTGATGGCCCGACATCTGCTGAAGTAGTTGCAAAGGATTTCACCACCCCTTTCTGCTTGTAGTCTAACTGCTTCCCATCACTCAAGCTCCTTGTCGGACACTCGTTTGCATAGTGACCCATCTCATTGCACTTATAACATTTCACTAACTGTAAATCAAATTTGTTCTTACCTTCACCTTGATCCTTTTCAGTGCAATCACGAGCCTTATGTCCCATCTTACCACATCGGTAGCACTTCCCAGAATTCAGAAGACATTCCCCAGCATGCCTTTTGCCACATTTATCACAAACTGGAAACTCAGTTCTCTTACCATCAGACTTTTTTGAAGAATTCTTACCTTTCTCCTACCACCTCGGTCTCTTCTTCTGCTGGTTGTTATAGAACACTTGGTCATCGGAAAACTCCATTTCCACCTTCTCAGCACATCGAACAAGCATTTCATAACTTTTAAACTCACAAGAAGCTAATTCCCTTCGATACTTTGGCTTTAATCCTGAGTAAAAATGATTGATTTTACTATCAAGGTCCCGGATAAAATTTGGAGCATACCTTGCCAATCGAGTGAACCTTTCTTCATAAGCAGCCACTGAGTCTTCCTCTTGCCTCAATTCCAAGAATTTCTTTTCCATCCTAAGTCGAACAGCCTTAGGAAAATACTTCTCAAGAAACATACCTTTGAATTCATCCCAGTCAAGAGCATCAATCTCATCGGCGTCCCTGATATTTTTAACTATAGACCACCACTGATCTGCTTCACCCTCCAAACGGTAAATAGCAAGACTAACCTTTTGATTGTTTGAACACCCCATGACATCAAAAATCTTCTCCAGTGCTTTAATCCACCCTTCAGCTAGCACAGGGTCAGATGATCCTCTGAATGATGGTGGATGATTCCTCATGAAATGTTCCACCACTGACATGTTCCTCTGTGGTTGGTCTGGCTGATCTCGTGCATGGATACCACCGCCATTTATCGCTTGAGTCAACTGCGCCATTACTACAACAAACTGTTCAGTTCCAATTCCGACCATTTCTGGGTGCTGATTCGGAAGGTTATTTCCTTCTGTATGCCTTCCTAGCACTGCTTCCCTGTTTCCTCTACGGAAAACCATTCTGAACAAACATGTCTTAGATGAAGCAACATGGTAATCTTTAAATGCTATATCATTTCAAAAAAAATATTTTTGGATAATCATTTAATAGAATTATAACTCCTAAAGTTATCTAAACTGACCTTTGATACCAACTATAAGGCCCCAGCCTTAAACCTTACTTAATCTTGAGTTATTACAAGATTACACATTGAGGATCTTTTCGGGTTTAGAGTTTTAGAGAATTAGATCATAAAACATGCATTACATTCCACATATAAACAAAGTAGTTACATAAAGATAGTATTCTTCATTCCCATCAATGGAAACACATTTAAAATAAAACATGGATTATTTCTTGACACATCCTTGACTCTATCATCTTATCATGTACCTTTCCCTTGACCTGTGAAAAACATTTCAAAGACTTGGGATGAGCATAAAAACTCAGTATGGGTTATAAAAAAACATGGAAAGGAAACATGAGCTCATATATACATAAGAATGAAATCATACTTTACCCATAAAACATAGGCACTTTAACATACCTCATAAAATCATGAATAATTCATAGAAATCATAAGACATAAAGGTAACTTGAGGCATTCATAACATTCTTACGTAGGGAGTAACCCTCTTGGTTACGTTTGGAATACCCATCACAGTATATTCCCTAAATCTCTTCAGAGAAACCTTAACATTTCACTCCTTCGCGTTACCCAATGCATTGGAGAGCTATAACGGGCTCACCCGCCCTTAGTTTATCACGGAACCACCCGTCTTCATAATAATGCCCAAGAACCATAACATAATCATATCACATAAAACATGCATAAAGGAAACATAAAATTTCCACATTTCAATCACGAGATATCAATACAACACATTGATATAAAAACATTATGAAAACCATTTTCAATACCAAAATAAAAGAAAAGTAAAATATGGTATTTATCTTTCTTTTAAAAAGAAGGTATTGCTTGTAGAGGAAGCCGAAACTCAAATAACGGTCACGACGGCGGAGAAGTCGTTGTCGCCACATACGTACGACAAAAACATTCCCTTTTGTCGTTTATTAAACGCTTCGTATAAAAAATATTCCTTTTGAATAAATGTAAAATTCAAAGGGGTTTATACACCGTATAAAAGAAAGTTGTGTATAAAATAAAATATGCCTCAATGAAAGGAGATTGAGACGAAGTCCCATACCTCGTATCCGACTTGACCCGACCGTTCTTTAATCTCCTGAATAATAAACTTGAGTTAATCTCTACTTGCTTATGAATCTTTTTCAAGTTCATTATTCCTTTTATACCATGTTATGAACATCATGTAATCAATTAAGTTAATAATGTTCATTTTTCGGTATTTGGTTCTTAGTCAAAAATAGACTTCTTACACTTACATGTTGTTAATTTGGTCAAAGGTTCATTATATCCAAAATGGTATTCATGATGTAGATATCATATATGTCATATATATCCAGTACATACATGCATTTATAATATTACATAATCATTTAGAGGTAAGAAATGAAATGCACCGTTCATGGAGACGGTAAGCCGTACGTACGCATGAACGCTACTTTCATTTCTATTTCATATTTTATAGAATGGAATCATAATGATATAAAGGTATATTATAATTCCAGTATAATATCATATATAATATCATAGTTCTATCCTTTATATGTCCCACATATGGTATTTAACGAATCAAATCACTTTGAGGGGGCGGTAGTCCGCACTTCCTAAAATGAAGATATCGTGTTTACCCATAATGGAAACCATAAAGGTATGCCAAAAATGAAAAAAAACAGAAGCTTAAGGAAAACATAAACATATTATATATCATATATAAAAATAGTGACATCATAATGGCCACCTTTGAAGGTGTTAAATGAGTGTTGAACAATCATCGTTTCGGGAGGCAGAATTTCGCCATCCACGGAAACCGTATGTTCTTTAACCGTTTGATGTAGTTGTGTGAGAGTGTAGCTCAAATAAATATTATAAAAACATCCTTGTATATTGAAGATACTGGTGTTGTTACAATACAAGTAAATAAAAAGAGTTTAGGGGGTTGGAGAAGCAAAATAAAAAAATGAACATGAGAGAATGAATTACCTTTAAAAGTGTAACTCCTTTTGATTTGAGCCTAAAGGCTTCCTTTGAAAGGATTCTGCCCAAAGGGAATCCTCTAGGATGAGGAGAGGGATGTGGAGAGAGTAAATGGTCAGGGTTTGGCCGAGCCAAAGGCTTGAGAAGTGTGTGAAATGAGGTAGAGGTGGGGGCCTTTTATAAGAGGAGAGGAGGGGAACTTTTGGAAAGTAAAGAAATATTACTTTATTTGAAAATGTGTTTCGGTTTCAAAAGGTCCCACATTGATATAATTCGTGGATAAGGTTATAAGGGTTCGAAATCCACTCATCCAATTGGTTTTGGCCATGTGTAGTTCATATAGTTTACATTGTCTTTCCATTTTATTTAAATCGTCAAATAATGATGTCATCGCTGCATCATTATTATGTCATAAATAATTTAATTTATTTAATGTCTAAAAATTATAAAAAAATTACTATGATGTAGAAAATCTTTTTAGCTTTTCAATTACTATTTATAATAAAAAATATGACTTGTATAACCCTACTTAAAAATTGTTTTAGTAAAACATATCATGTTTGTGTCAATTTTACTTTTCCATTAAATAAAAATATATTATTGTCATTTTCCAACTAAAGTGGCTCCATGGGGTCCCCAAGTTGGCCCATGGCTTGTCTTGGTCAGCCATGACTCACCCAATAGGTGTAGGACAAGTGTCATGGTGTTTTCACATTCCTATAATATCATTTTTACCTTAAACTACACTAATTACCACTAATCGCGATTAAGAACTTAATAAGTTACTATTCACCAAAAAAATTATTATAATCTCATTGAACCACATTTTACTTCTTAATGACAACCATGTATGTAGGATTTTCAAAATTCAATACACATTAGTGGTAAACTTTTATTTAACTGAAAAATCAGTTTTCTTGATTACCACTTAGTGGTTTCACTATTCATCAAAAATTGATGTTTTTCAGAAAATTACCAAAAATTCACCCTAAGATATATTTGATATTCCAAATTCAAAAATGAAGTCTATTTTACAAAATTCAAATCATATAAGTCACATTAATTAATTTAATAATTAATTCCCGCTGCCAGAGCAAATAGCGTGTTTTTACAAAACAATAAGTATCAAAAGATTGACACCAGTTTAAGTCTAATTTCAAAGTGAAATTGATTCCAATGACCACAATTAGATAGAATGGTAAAAATATATTCTAAGTTCACTTCAAAACCAATTCAAAACATAATCTAATCATATAAATAAATTAGATTAAAAAACAGTTTTGATGTAAAATGCAGTATTTTTCACTATTCATTAAAAAATGAACATTGTCAGAAAAATACCAAAAATTCACACAAGGTAAATTTTGATGTCCCAATCATAAAGGATAAGTTTATTTTGACAAACATAGTTTATAAAATTGTCAAAATATAGATTCAAAAATGGTTTTCCATCAAAAGGCAGTAAAACAATCTTTTAAGAATATTAGTGTATTCCATGCATAAGATTGTATTTATTTTCATTTTAAGCCTCTATAACACTATCTTAATCATTAATAGACATAGATAAAAATATCTATTATTCATTACTTACTTGGGATGTTACATCTTTCCCCCCTTTAGAAAATTGCGTCCCCGCAATTTATTTACTTATCGAATAAATGGGGGTACTTATCCCTCATTGCATTTTCAGATTCCCATGTTGCCTCTTCAATCGTGTGGTTTTTCCACAAAACCTTTACCTGATGAATCACCTTATTCCGTAACACTTGCTCCCTGTGGTCAAGAATCTGGACCGGTTGTTCCTCGTAAGATAGGTTCTCTTCCAGCTGAACTACCTCTGGACTCAAAACATGATATGGATCCGGCATATACTTTCTCAACATCGAAACGTGAAAAACATTGTGTACCTGAGATAAACTTGGAGGTAAAGCCACTCGGTATGCAACTGATCCAACTCTCTCCAGAATTTCGTATGGTCCAATGAACCTTGGACTCAACTTTCCTTTCTTACCAAATCTCATCACACTTTTCCAAGGAGAAACCTTGAGAAAAACATGATCACCTACCTCGAAAGATAGATCCTTCTTCCGGTTATCCGCATAACTCTTCTGCCTGCTCTGAGCTGTTCTCATGTGTTTCTAAATCAGCTGAACTTTTTCTGCCATCTCTTCTACCAATTCTGGTCCCATCAACTTTCTTTCACCCACTTCATCCCAGAAAGCTGGAGTTCGACACCGCTTCCCATATAATGCCTGAAATGGTGCCATCTGTATACTGGAATGGAAACGGTTATTATATGAAAATTCAACAAAAGAAAGATGTTGGTCCCAACTTCCCTGATAATCCATAGAACAAGCTCGTAGCATATCCTCCAAGGTCCGAATTGTTCGTTCTGACTGCCCATCTGATTGAGGATGAAAAGCTGTACTAAAATTTAATTCAGTACCCAACGACTTCTGAAGGCCTTTCCAAAAGTTAGAAGTAAACCTGGGATCACGATCCGATACAATGGAGGGAGGAACTCCATGTAACCTGACTATCTCTTTAAGATACAAACGGGAAAGTTGATCAAGAGAGAAAGTATCTCATATAGCAAGGAAATGAGCAGATTTGGTCAAGCGATCAACAATAACCCAGATTGCATTATTACCTCGAGATGTCTTCGGTAATCCAACAACAAAGTCCATGGATATATTCTCCCATTTCCACTCTGGCACTGGTAAAGGCTGAAGCATCCCTTTCGGTAACTGCCGCTCTGCTTTAACCTGCTGACAAGTCAAACACTTCACAGTAAAATCAGCAATATCTCTTTTCATTCCATCCCACCAGTAATACTCCCGCAGATCTCTATACATCTTAGTACTGCCCGGATGAACTGAAAACGGAGAACTATGAGCTTCACATAACAACTCTCTCTTCAACTGTGAATCACAAGGCACACACAATCTCTTCCCAAATCTCAAAACACAATCATTATCAATGTTGAATTCAGTCAACTTACCTTTCTGAACCAGCTCTACCTTTTTCTGCAACTCACTGTCTTGCTTCTGTGCTTGCTTGATTCTATCTGATAGAGAAGATCTCACTGATACCTGAAACAAAACAGAAGGACTCCCTGCACCAACAACTTCTATGCCAATGTTCATCAAATCCTTAACCAAAGGATCACGTTCCAACCGCAACATTGTTAATGAAGCATTACTTTTTCGACTCAAAGCATCAGCCACTTTATTTGCTTTTCCCGGATGGTAATGAATTGTACAATCATAATCCTTGATTAATTCCAGCCATCTCTTTTGTCTCATGTTCAATTATTTCTGAGTGAATATATACTTTAAACTTTTGTGATCGGTATATATTTCACACTTTACTCCATACAAATGATGCCTCCAAATTTTTAAAGAAAAAACAACAACAGCTAATTCCAAATCATGTGTAGGGTAATTTACCTCATGAGTTTTCAACTGTCGTGAAGCATAAGCAATTACCTGATCATTCTGCATTAGGACGCAACCAAGTCCTTTCAATGAAGCATCACTGTATATGAAAAACTCACCATTCCTGGAAGGTAGTGCCAAAACTAGAGCATTCACCAATCTTCTTTTCAATTCCTGAAAACAATCATCACATTGTTTTGTCCAGATAAACTTAACACCCTTCTGAGTTAGCTTAGTCATTGGACTAGATAACCGTGAAAAATTTCTAACAAACCTTCGGTAATAGCCCGCCAAACCAAGGAAGCTACGAATCTCGGTAACATTTGTGGGTCTTGGCCATTCTTCCACAACTTTTGTTTTTGCAGGATCAACCGTTATTCCATATTTAGAAACAATGTGACCAAGGAAAGAAATTTGTTGCAACCAAAACTCCCACTTGCTGAATTTCCCATACAGTTTCTTTTCTTTTATGGTTTGCAAGATAACCCTTAAATGTTTTTCATGCTCCTCTTTACTTTTAGAAAACACAAAAATATCATCAATGAAAACCACAACAAACTTATCCAAGAACTCATGGAAAATTCTATTCATTAAGTCCATGAATACAGCAGGTGCATTGGTTAGCCCAAAAGGCATTACTACAAATTCATAATGGCCATATCTCGTACAAAACGCGGTCTTCGGAATATCTGCCTCCTTTACCTTCAGCTGATGGTACCCCGATCTCAAGTCAATCTTTGAAAAAAACTAAGCTCCCTAGAGCTGATCAAACAAATCATCGATATGAGGCAAAGGATATTTGTTCTTAACAGTGATATTATTCAAGGCTCTATAATCAATGAAAAGTCTCATAGAACCATCTTTCTTTTTAACAAATAAAACAGGAGCACCCCATGGTGATGTGATAGGTCTAATGAAACCTTTCTCTAATAAATCTTGCAATTTCTCCTTCAACTCTAAAAGCTCAATTTGTGCCATTCGATAAAGGGGTTTTGAAATTGGCTTAGCATCAGGAACTAAGTCAACAGTAAACTCAACTTCCCAATCTGGTATTATTCCAGGCAACTCATCAGGAAAAACATCAGGATACTCATTTACCACTGGCACATCATTAATCTGAACAGTTCCTTTATTTTCAACGACGTGTGCAAGGTAACATTCATTTCCATCTTTTACAAGTTTCTCGGCCTCTTGATATGTTATCAAAAGTAAGGGTTCATTCTTGTAAACAAACTGAAATTATTTCTGAAAAGAAACTTCTTTAGCTCTACAGTCAATCTTAGCATGGTAAATAGAGAGCCAATCCATACCCAGGATAACATCAAACTCTACTAGAGGTAGAACAATAAGGTTTGCAAATAGGTTCTTTCCACAGATAAGGATAGGAAGATTCTTATAAATTCTTTTTGCCTCAAAATTCCCCCTAGGTGTTTTTACCAAAAGTTCAGGAGTCATTTCTTGAGATGGTATTCCCATTTTACTAGAAAAGGTTTTAGAGATGAAAGAATCTGTAGACCCCGAATCAAACAACACACTGGCATAATCTGAAAAAACAAACAAAGTACCTGATACCACTTCATTTGATGGCCCGACATCTGCTGAAGTAGTTGAAAAGGATTTCACCACCCATTTCTGCTTGTAGTCTAACTGCTTCCCATCACTCAAGCTCCTTGTCGGACACTCGTTTGCATAGTGACCCATCTCATTGCACTTATAACATTTCACTAACTGTAAATCAAATTTGTTCTTACCTTCACCTTGATCCTTTTCAGTGCAATCATTAGCCTTATGTCCCATCTTACCACATCGGTAGCACTTCCCAGAATTCAGAAGACATTCCCCAGCATGCCTTTTGCCACATTTATCACAAACTGGAAACTTAGTTCTCTTACCATCAGACTGTTTTGAAGAATTCTTACCTTTCTCCTGCCACCTCGATCTCTTCTTCTGCTGGTTGTTATAGAACACTTGGTCATCGGAAAACTCCATTTCCACCTTCTCAGCACATCGAACAAGCTTTTCATAACTTTTAAACTCACAAGAAGCTAATGCCCTTCGATACTTTGGCTTTAATCCTGAGTAAAAATGATTGATTTTACTATCAAGGTCCCGGATAAAATTTGGAGCATACCTTGCCAATCGAGTGAACCTTTCTTCATAAGCAGCCACTGAGTCTTCCTCTTGCCTCAATTCCAAGAATTTCTTTTCCATCCTAAGTCGAACAGCCTTAGGAAAATACTTCTCAAGAAACATACCTTTGAATTCATCCCAGTCAAGAGCATCAATCTCATCGGCGTCCCTGATATTTTTAACTATAGACCACCACTGATCTGCTTCACCCTCCAAACGGTAAATAGCAAGACTAACCTTTTGATTGTTTGAACACCCCATGACATCAAAAATCTTCTCCAGTGCTTTAATCCACCCTTCAGCTAGCACAGGGTCAGATGATCCTCTGAATGATGGTGGATGTTGCCTCATGAAATGTTCCACCACTGACATGTTCCTCTGCGGTTGGTCTGGCTGATCTCGTGCATGGATACCACCGCCATTTATCGCTTGAGTCAACTGCGCCATTACTACAACAAACTGTTCAGTTCCAATTCCGACCATTTCTGGGTGCTGATTCGGAAGGTTATTTCCTTCTGTATGCCTTCCTAGCACTGCTTCCCTGTTTCCTCTGCGGAAAACCATTCTGAACAAACATGTCTTAGATGAAGCAACATGGTAATCTTTAAATGCTATATCATTTCAAAAAAAATATTTTTGGATAATCATTTAATAGAATTATAACTCCTAAAGTTATCTAAACTGACCTTTGATACCAACTATAAGGCCCCAGCCTTAAACCTTACTTAATCTTGAGTTATTACAAGATTACACATTGAGGATCTTTTCGGGTTTAGAGTTTTAGAGAATTAGATCATAAAACATGCATTACATTCCACATATAAACAAAGTGGTTACATAAAGATAGTATTCTTCATTCCCATCAATGGAAACACATTTAAAATAAAACATGGATTATTTCTTGACACATCCTTGACTCTATCATCTTATCATGTACCTTTCCCTTGACCTGTGAAAAACATTTCAAAGACTTGGGATGAGCATAAAAACTCAGTATGGGTTATAAAAAAACATGGAAAGGAAACATGAGTTCATATATACATAAGAATGAAATCATACTTTACCCATAAAACATAGGCACATTAACATACCTCATAAAATCATGAATAATTCATAGAAATCATAAGACATAATGGTAACTTGAGGCATTCATAACATTCTTACGTAGGGAGTAACCCTCTTGGTTACGTTTGGAATACCCATCACAGTATATTCCCTAAATCTCTTCAGAGAAACCTTAACGTTTCACTCCTTCGCGTTACCCAATGCATTGGAGAGCTATAACGGGCTCACCCGCCCTTAGTTTATCACGGAACCACCCGTCTTCATAATAATGCCCAAGAACCATAACATAATCATATCACATAAAACATGCATAAAGGAAACATAAAATTTCCACATTTCAATCACGAGATATAAATACAACACATTGATATAAAAACATTATGAAAACCATTTTCAATACCAAAATAAAAGAAAAGTAAAATATGGTATTTATCTTTCTTTTAAAAAGAAGTTATGGCTTGTAGAGGAAGCCGAAACTCAAATAACGGTCACGACGGCAGAGAAGTCATTGTCGCCGCATACGTACGACAAAAACATTCCCTTTTGTCGTTTAGTAAACGCTTCGTATAAAAAAGATTCCTTTTGAATAAATGTAAAAGTCAAAGGGGTTTATACACCGTATAAAAGAAAGTTGTGTATAAAATAAAATATGCCTCAATGAAAGGAGATTGAGACGAAGTCCCATACCTCGTATCCGACTTGACCCGACCGTTCTTTAATCTCCTGAATAATAAACTTGAGTTAATCTCTACTTGATTATGAATCCTTTTTAAGTTCATTATTCCTTTTATACCATGTTATGAACATCATGTAATCAATTAAGTTAATAATGTTCATTTTGTCGGTATTTGGTTCTTAGTCAAAAATAGACTTCTTACACTTACATGTTGTTAATTTGGTCAAAGGTTCATTATATCCAAAATGGTATTCATGATGTAGATATCATATATGTCATATATATCCAGTAAATACATGCATTTATAATATTACATAATCATTTAGAGGTAAGAAATGAAATGCACCGTTCATGGAGACGGTAAGCCGTACGTACGCATGAACGCTACTTTCATTTCTATTTCATATTTTATAGAATGGAATCATAATGATATAAAGGTATATTATAATTCCAGTATAATATCATATATAATATCATATTTCTATCCTTTATATGTCCCACATATGGTATTTAACGAATCAAATCACTTTGAGGGGGCGGTAGTTCGCACTTCCTAAAATGAAGATATCGTGTTTACCCATAATGGAAACCATAAAGGTATGCCAAAAATGAAAAAAACAGAAGCTTAAGGAAAACATAAACATATTATATATCATATATAAAAATAGTGACATCATAATGGCCACCTTTGAAGGTGTTAAATGAGTGTTGAACAATCATCGTTTCGGGAGGCAGAATTTCGCCATCCACAGAAACCGTATGTTCTTTAACCATTTGATGTAGTTGTGTGAGAGTGTAGCTCAAATAAATATTATAAAAAAATCCTTGTATATTGAAGATACTGGTGTTGTTACAAAACAAGTAAATAAAAAGAGTTTAGGGGGTTGGAGAAGCAAAATAAAACAAATGAACATGAGAGAATGAATTACCTTTAAAAGTGTAACTCCTTTTGATTTGAGCCTAAAGGCTTCCTTTGAAAGGATTCTGCCCAAAGGGAATCCTCTAGGATGAGGAGAGGGATGTGGAGAGAGTAAATGGGCAGGGTTTGGCCGAGACAAAGGCTTGAGACGTGTGTGAAATGAGGTAGAGGTGGGGGCCTTTTATAAGAGGAGAGGAGGGGCACTTTTGGAAAGTAAAGAAATATTACTTTATTTGAAAATGTGTTTCGGTTTCAAAAGGTCCCACATTGATATAATTCTTGGATAAGGTTATAATGGTTCGAAATCCACTCATCCAATTGGTTTTGGCCATGTGTAGTTCATAGAGTTTACATTGTCATTCCATTTTATTTAAATCGTCAAATAATGATGTCATCGCTGCATCATTATTATGTCATAAATAATTTAATTTATCTAATGTCTAAAAATTATAAAACAATTACTATGATGTAGGAAATCTTTTTAGCTTTTCAATTACTATTTATAATAAAAAATATGACTTGTATAACCCTACTTAAAAATTGTTTTAGTAAAACATATCATGTTTGTGTCAATTTTACTTTTCCATTAAATAAAAATATATTATTGTCATTTTCCAACTAAAGTGGCTCCATGGGGTCCCCAAGTTGGCCCATGGCTTGTCTTGGTCGGACATGACTCACCCAATAGGTGTAGGACAAGTGTCATGGTGTTTTCACATTCCTATAATATCATTTTTACCTTAAACTACACTAATTACCACTAATCGCGATTAAGAACTTAATAAGTTACTATTCACCAAAAAAATTATTATAATCTCATTGAACCACATTTTAATTCTTAATGACAACCATGTATGTCGGATTTTCAAAATTCAATACACATTAGTGGTAAACTTTTATTTAACTGAAAAATCAGTTTTCTTGATTACCACTTAGTGGTTTCACTATTCATCAAAAATTGAAGTTTTTCAGAAAATTACCAAAAATTCACCCTAAGCTATATTTGATATTCCAAATTCAAAAATGAAGTCTATTTTACAAAATTCAAATCATATAAGTCACATTAATTAATTTAATAATTAATTCCCGCTGCCAGAGCAAATAACGTGTTTTTACAAAACAATAAGTATCAAAAGATTGACACCCGTTTAAGTCTAATTTCAAAGTGAAATTGATTCCAATGACCACCATTAGATAAAATGGTAAAAATATATTCTAAGTTCACTTAAAAACCAATTCAAAACATAATCTAATCATATAAATAAATTAGATTAAAAAACAGTTTTGATGTAAAATGCAGTATTTTTCACTATTCATTAAAAAATGAACATTGTCAGAAAAATACCAAAAATTCACACAAGGTAAATTTTGATGTCCCAATCATAAAGGATAAGTTTATTTTGACAAACATAGTTTATAAAATTGTCAAAATATAGATTCAAAAATGGTTTGCCATCAAAAGGCAGTAAAACAACCTTTTAAGAATATTAGTGTATTCCATGCATAAGATTGTATTTATTTTCATTTTAAGCCTCTATAACACTATATTAATCATTAATAGACATAGATAAAAATATCTATTATTCATTAATTACTTGGGATGTTACAATAAATATGATCAATTAGGTCATTTTTAAATCCTCACCATGATATTAATCATAAAACTATTATCAATTTCTGCAATAATTAAAATTTTTATCCTTCCATTAAATGAATATTTGATACAAAAAACATATATTCATGGAGGTTCTTGTCCACGCTTATGGATCAATGGAAATAAATTTTTTTTAATATATATAAATTCAATATAATAGATGATATATTATCGTATCAAAATGAGAATTATGTCATTAATATTTTATATATTAATTGAATCAATAATTTTTACTACCCTTTTGTGGTGGTGGTGAAAAAATGAAACAAATAACATCTGGAAGGTGGTCATCCAAATGTTTTAATGAGTGATGTTTTCATTTTCCATAGGATGGAAAATGAGATTTAAAATGTAACATCATGAATTAAGAAAAACTAAAATTGTTATCCAAGTTGGCCTTTCACATGGTCATAAGTAATCATCCTTGTATTCTAGAGGCTATCGACAAGAAGCGACGGTCCGACGACGGTATTGTGGGCATACAATACCCTCTTGAACAGAGTTTCACAATTGTACATAATTAACCAGTCAAAATTTGATGTATTATAAAAAAATGGTGTTGAAATATAATGACTGAAAATCAATAATAAATGGAATATTAATCATGAATTTCTATGTGATACTATAATATATAGAATAATACATACATCTCATAATACATAGCAATACAGAATTAAAAGAACAAAATTCCTATGGATTTATCCCAGAGAATCCTAAGATATGGATCAGTCCTATTATCCCACTCTCTCAAATACAAGTGTAATAAAACAAGCATGAATCCATTATCCTAAAACAATAACCACGATGTTTTTCCAGGTTCCCTAGTATAATGGATATCTAAAATGGATGTGAGATATTCATAGTAGGCCACATCTGATAGTTTCTAATGTCATATAGTCTATAAATATTAAATATATCAGTGTGTGGGGATAATAAATAATAATTAAATTAATAAATATATCCATGCAAGGATAAGGTTCCCTATGAACACCTGGTTGACCGTACCTTCTTCTGCATAATCCATAATAGCTCTCACATGTGCTCATGTATATATATTTGTACATGTAAAAAAATATACATACAGATATATACATGCACTAGTTGGGACATTTGGTGGATGGACATTTAATCAACATAATAATATGAAAACAATTATTTTTATTATTATTGAAATGAGACAAAAAATCCTAATTAGGGAATATAGCCATGATTTCTAAAATAGAATAGTTTTATAGGACCAATTGTAAACACACTATGTCTATGCATAACAACTATCACTAAGACATTGAGAAATTACAATGACACACATGAATTTGATAGAAGAATATTAGATGGTCAAGTACTTGAACTACAATACATGGAATCCAAATTGAGTAATCATCATCTGTAAATACCAATAGTCATAGGTACTAATAAACAATAATGATAAAATTCATTTGTCATGTGATATAATCTATGGAATTTCGTAATGAAGAACCCTCAAATCACTTGCATAGGTAATTTAGCATCATTAAATGCTTGTCTAGTGTTCCAAGTATGACATTTCATTGAGTTTCATTTGAATTCTATTAGACTCTTTGTTTTTTGAATGATACATAGGTTATGTTGGTGGTCACATGATATATATACCTTGTTAGGGATGTTATCGTCATGTAATGATCAGATTTAGTGGGTTTAACTTTCTTAGGGAATGGTTGGCCACATAGTTGGTTTTTTCACACTTTTTATTCATTTCTAGTGATTGAATAATTGGTGTCTCTTCAACTAAATTAACAGTTTATTTGGATAATACGACTCTAGGATAAATATTTCTCTATGATCCATTTTATATTGGGATTCATTGGTTCAATAGGGCTTTGGATATCATTAAAAATTATACCGTTAAGTTGATAGAATCTTTTTATAGTTTGTGTTGATACACGATGCACATAGTGAATGGATAAAATATTATATTCATCCATATATGTTTAATTGAAATAATTATGCCTTGATATATTGTCTGGCATTGGCATGTCTTCTCTAGAGAAGATGATGTGTGTAAGTAAAATCTAACTAATTGAACTTTTAATAAGTGAGATTTCCTTTCCTTTTAATTAGAACAAAGTAAAAGCATGCTGGAAAAATCTATAACCCATATTCATAGGTGAGTGGAGTGTAAACTTTGACATGATTTCCATTACTCAGTATTTGATTAATTAGAAACTCTGATGGTGGGGATCATCAAATCAATCATGGAAAATAAATTCCTTCCATGTAGA
Source organism: Viscum album (assembly GCA_963277665.1). Classification (NCBI taxonomy): domain Eukaryota; kingdom Viridiplantae; phylum Streptophyta; class Magnoliopsida; order Santalales; family Viscaceae; genus Viscum; species Viscum album. The sequence continues at coordinate 684,786,866 of OY728129.1, read as the reverse complement.
TGGTTAAACCCCATAAAAGGATATTAGAGAAACCTATGCCTAACTTGATTAAAATCTTTCATTCACTAACTATTTATATTAAATATGAATTGTTATATATTATATTCACTCATTGGATAGAATTATATACCATTGGTGGTGTACTGATTATTATACATCACACCAAATTCAAGATACCATTGCACCAGGTTACCCAAACATACCTCCTTACTATAGGATCAGGTTCATGGAATAAAGTTTGTTTCATTACACTTGTAAATGGGAGCATAGGATCACATGACTGTGTCAGAGCACAAGATGCTCATTGAGATAGCCATTCAGATTTGGTTCCATAAATTTTATATTGTTATGCATTAAATGTGGAATTTTAGAGACATTGTTTCTAAAATGAAAGGAACCATTGCACTAGGAAATTCCATTATCTTTTCTAAAAATGATTTGATAATCAATGTGCGGTTAAAATTTATAATCTTTTATCAGTGAAAGAAAAGAGAAAATAAAGGCTCTACTGATAAAGGGGATATAAAGTGTTTTAACACTCCCCACCTACCACCATTTATTAATACTTCCAAACCCCACCCTTTTATCAGCACCTCCTCCACCCCTATACTAGTGCTTTAGATAATACAATACTCCAACATAGACCCCTTTAAATATGTATAATTTACATATTTATAAAATAAAATATTTATGAGTGAATATATAAAAAAATATGTATATAGTGTCATATATTTGATATGAAATGAAAATACATTACGAAAAATTTTTAAATTTAAAAACAATAATATCGATAAGAATTTGAGGCCTATGAAAATATTTAGTCCCCATTGAAAATGGGAAAAAGTCCCCTATAAACAAGGCTTAATATCCATAATAAGATAAAAGATTTGGGTACCCCAACTAAAAAACACATTTTTGGAGGCCTTCAGGAACTTTTTGGCCACAATAAACATGATGGAGGGTTTAACCTCAATCAATTGGGTTTAGATATAATAATAAGATTTGATTAGATATGTGGTAGTGCTCACATATACCCTTGGTTAAAAATTTATGGCTGTTTGAAGTTTGAGTTACGTTTTGAACTTATTTGAGATCTATTGATATCTTATTATTTTTATATCGTCAAATTGATTTGAAATGACTATTACTCAGTAATTATAAGAAAATTATTTATTAAAAATATGTTTTAGATATTTTATAATCGATTTTTAAAAAATAGGTTATCTTTTAAGTGTAAATGCCTATTTAAATTATCTAAAACATATTTCAAAAAAAGAATATTATATTTATATCTATATAAATTTTTATATATTTATATATTAATATTTAATGAAATATATATATATTTTTGATATATAATATTGTATTCTCTAATAATGAAGCACTGATAAAGGGGGGACATTGCCATCGGTTCTAGAAAAGCGGAGATAACCCCCCTCTTAGTGTTTTTTTACAAGTGTCGTTAAAAGACCCCATTTATTAGTGCTTTCTAAAAATCATAGATAAAGGCCCACTTTAACAAGTTTTTTAGTGCAAATAAAGGTATTTTTTAACAAAGTTTTTAGCTAGCATTGTCAATGACCTAGTGCTGGTTAACATAAGTTTTTTAGTAGTGATATTGTATTTGATATACAGTATATTGTTGTGTACCAGGGACATTCATGATTTCCCATCTATTTATTATTGATTTTGTATCATTGTATTTTTTTTTCACTAAATCCTTATATTTCATTTGTTGTTTAATTATTTATTATATACTAATGTGATACTGTGATCATGTTGGTACAGTCTCCATACTATACCATCATTGAACACTCACTTCTATTCAAAAACCTATGGTATACGGGGAGGTGCTTCTAATACCACATTGTTATATCCAAACCTAAGAGTCACTAAACTGGGGCCCCAAACTGGTCAGTCACATGAATTCATGCATGAATCCCCATGTGTAATAGGATTACGATTAGTTGTGAGGTTCCAATGATGCAATGGTAGGGTGATAATATTTTCATGATCAATGTATCATAATTTTACGAACTAAATATATCAATAGTGGATTCATAATAAATAATGGATGTAGAAGCACAATTCGTAGAAGTAAATAATAATAAAAAGGCCATCATTCTTGACCATGTGATACCAATATATACAACATAGTACAAAAAATAGTGATAACTAATTAAAAAAATGAAATATAAAACATCATAATGTTTATTTCCAGGAATATCATGAGCTTGAGAAATGTTTTTTACACATATGTTCACATGTACAAGTGTAATGGGGAAAGAATGAATCCAATATCCTAAACTTGTAGCCAGATGGCCTTTTAGGTTACCCCTATGTAATGGTAGTCCAAATATGGCGTGATAAATTTTCAGTACTCCACCACAAATGGATTATAATGAAATCAAATTTGTTAATATAAAATACAATAGCGTGTACATATAAAAATTATGTAATAAATATATTAAAGTAATTATGTCAGGCTTAGTTTCCCATGTTACCCCTAACTGACCATACATGCTTCATCCTTAATTGAAATATCTATAACATGTCATCATGTATATTTATTAATATATGTTAATATGTATATATAAATATATGTGAAAAAATATGCATGCACCCACGAGTACCCATGTTAGATGGCCAATGAATCCACATAGTAGTAGCACAATGACCATTTATTTACTTAAGGTTATCTGAAAAGACATCCTATCTAGGGGACTTATCCAAGGACATAAAAGTATAATAATTGTATAGGAATAAGGGCAATCCTATATTGTTCAAGTATAATGAGTGTCTCTAAATCATGAAGCAATGTACAATGGTCACATTTAACTAAATATAAGACCATTAATTGGTCATGTATTTGAGGTAAAATATAAGGCATCCTATAATTGTAATCATCATAGGAGATACCAATACACATATGTATTAATAAAAATACATGATATCATTCAATTTTCATGTGATCTAATCCAAGGGATTCTATAAAATGGAAAACTAATTATGGCCCTCAGATTTTGAAAACTATATATCATATTATCCCATATAAGGCATTCTATTAAATAATCCCCATGTATGTCCCAAGGAAAACCATACTTCAAGTAACCTATAAGCCCATCTATGGTATTCAGTATTGCAGAAACCAGAATTTCTCAGGGAAAATATAATCTCAAACAACCTTTAATCCCATCAAAGGCATTCCATAATGTAGAACTCAAGAATTGATAAAGGATTAATGTAATCCACATTTACATATAGATTATTAGTATCTGACCTTAATCCATGGACTTTCTCTATTTTAATTTATTGTATTCTAAATCATTCCATTCCTTATTTTAAAAATTACTTCTTAATAGATAAACCAATAATAATTTAATAACGAAAGAAATTTTCCCAAGAATTTCATTTATCACAAATCAGTTATAAATTATGGGGAAATGTTCCCTTTGGAATTTAACATACCACAAGGTAGTAACTATATCAATTCACCATTCTATAAATTAATTTTCTAGACCACATATGATAAATAACCTGAAAAGAAGGTTTGAATAATGATAAGATATATTAAAACTACTTCCCCTTTGGGTCATGATTAATCATTAGAAAAACCCTATTCTCTATCTTTCACATAGTATTGTACAAATGGAAATGAAATCATGCACGGTACACAAACAATTTACCTGGTTAACACTAACTGGGTTACGTCCAAAGAGCATTCAATAGAAATGTGTTGATATACCAAATACATTAAGGCTCACATCCATTTCATTTTATAGGATAGATCACTTCAATTCTCAGAATCACTACAACTTTAATGTTATGAGTTAACACATTTTCCCTCTTGGTTTACAACCATTCACATTTTGAAATACCACAAATCTCTCAAATAAAATTTTTCCACTTCTCCTTCATAATAATCATCATTGTTCACACGAATCAATGTGTTTTATATCTCATTTAGTGTTTCATTCAATTCCACATTCATCTAGTTGATGAATAACACATTACCACAATATTAATGTGAAATTTCGATCTTTCGTGAAACATTGCGGTGTCTTCAATGGAACATTAATACCTTTCATGAATCATTTATGTGTTGTCATGGAAAACCACATCTTCCACCCACTATTATAGAACATCCTCTTTCATGAGACTATCTTATTATGTGAAAATACCTTCATCCATGAAAATCCATTTTTACTTAATTCTTACATGACTCAAAGCCATATATATATCTAAGGGATGAGCTACTGAAATGGGGGAGTATGCATTTATTTATTGGCTCGACCGACACTATGTGTAAGATCCTGATCCATCTTTCTCTATGCATGTAAGATTCACCCCATGTGTGTAAAACCTTTTTTGACATCTCATTTAGGGTGTAACTATCATTAATGCATATCACTTCATATCTATTTGAAGTGGAACACAAACTAATATTTCTTGAAAAATCAAATCATTAATGAGATTTTTTCTTTTTCCATATTTTGATACAGTGATCCCAAAACATTTCTTGTAAACAATATTCCAAACCACCTTCAATATGATGTATCCTTTCATTTATCATAGATATTTTTCTAAATTCCTTGTTAACAATGTCTCTATATGTCCACAAACTATAATGGAATCCTGCTTTGTGAACAAACACATTTAACCCAAAAATGCTTCAATGTTATGTTGAGTGATTTTTTCCCAATAGAATAAAACTCATATATTTGGTGGTATTATTACAAAATGAGCCAGGAGGGTCCATCCAATTCATTAAATATAAATTAAGAAAAAATATTTTGTTTGAGATAACACCACACCTAAGAGGTGATAATATCCTTAGAAGAGAAACATAAATCACGCATTTATAATAACACATATATTGGGTGGTTAAATTTCCTAAAAATGCATAGGTCATAATATACAATAAACATACCCAAAATCAGTTGGATCCTATTGAGGACCAAAACTTGTAATGGTAAAACGTAATAAAAAATAGAAAATATAAATTTAGGTGTAAATATAAAAATGTCTCATTTCACATTTAAGAGGTGACTCTGGAATATTCGGTTGTGCGGTGCAATGGAATAATTTATAAGTAAGAAATATATTATGTTAAAAGTATAATACCACATAATTCTTTCTAATAAAACATCACCCATCCCATATATGGATTTAATTTTCTCTTAGATAATAGAAATCAAATTTTTATGAAAACGCCTTTAAAATAGGTTGAATGAACTCACATTGATTTTTAATTCCACCTTGCGGTGGAAATTTTAATAATAACCAAGGAGAGTTTAGAACAAAATGATATTCATAAAACACTATTATGAGAATTTGATCTAGAAACTTGATAAAGATGATCTATCTATGTCTAAAAGGACTAAAAATGAGTGATTTTTGGATGAAGCGCATTGCGTGAATGGGGATAAGAAAGGATGATGGAAATAAATAAGGAGTCATGGGACAATGGTAAAATAACCCACTTTAATTCACTTCATAGTTTATCCATTTTTTCCATGCCATGTGAAATCAATGTAGTAACAATGACTCTATGGCACTAAGGGTGTAGTAAAGGGACATGGTTTTGAAACCCACATTCAACCTGTTCAGATCAGATCTCACTTTTTTGCATATATCTCACACATTCTTATACCTCATATCACTTAATATTTCCAAACCGAGCATCATACATAAGTCCCCTAGACATTCCCACTTAATATATCTTTTTTATGGAAAATATGGATGGTTTGAATCATTTATTATAAAAAAAAGATAGTAATATGAGAGAGTAATAGAAAACAAGGAAAAATATCCAAAGAAAATAACTAGATACCTATATTTTTATGCCATCGTTTACATAGATTCCTTTCTTCTTCATGAATTGTATACTAGTCATCCCTTCCTCAACCAAACCCCCAACCTCTTGATATCACACTACTTGAATGGAGATATTTAAGCCTTTCATGTAGTGCCACAACATTAGTGATTTCAAAGTCCTATCAATTCTTATACTGCTCTTTTAATTTTTTAGGAGAGGCATCACTTGTCACTGGAGTCATAATAATTCCATCCTCTATTGCATTAGCTAGAGAAAAAATCTCATGGTTTATTTTTATAGTTGAGCATAAAATTTTATCTTATATCTTAATGGAACCTTAAATATTTTTATTAGAGTAAGGGGAATGGTTACCTGGAATTAGTTTCTCTACCACCATTGGAGGCACAAACAGAGACTTCATCTTCTTGTATGAAACAAACTGAAATACTTCATTTTCAACAATGGGTTTTAAAGATGAATGAAAAATTTTAAAACTAAGTGGAGAGTATGATTCTATAATATTCTAAACCATGTTATTTGTATCAAGAAATCATTCATTAATGAGCATATGATCATCTTCCTCTTTACTTCTTCTTCAATCAGTTTTTCTACCATCGAGTCATCAAAACATCCTAGAATATGAGTAGTGGATAATCTATCACACATTCATTTTCTATAAGTATCAGTGTTTTGGTTATTCAGATATTCTTAGAATATGGAATCCTAATATATTTTGTTCTTCATGGAAGTAGAGGCATAAATGAAACCACCCTTCTCATCAATCGTAGGATGACTACATACTATGGAAAAACTCCTTGGGCTTCTTCATTCTGTTCTACATTATCATCAAAACATCTAATTATTTCATTACTCATAAAAGTATATTCGTTATCCTCATGATACTGCTGTTGAGGAAGGAAATCAGCCATCCGAGTTGTATCAATTATTTTCTTCTTAAGACAATTTCTCATATCATGTCCAAGTAGAGAACAAAAGTATATTGCTTTGGATCATATATGGGTAGTTAATTCATAACCTATAACATTACATTACTTTTAGAATTTTGGAATTTTTACATAAATGATCATCCACTAAATAATAGCATCATTAGTAGAAATAATTTCCTTATCAACTAGAGATGATCCTAGTTTAACATCAACAAAGAACTTGACGAAGGGGCCAAATATAGCCACATTTGTTTCATTGTCAATTTTAATCAAGATTAGAATAGGGAGTGTAACATCATACAAAATTTTTTGGTGCCATATTATCTAATTTAATTTCTAAACCCTTACTGAGAATTCATTATTTTTATACCAAAATCAAATCAGTTTATTTTTTTATCCAATTTATCAAGGTGAATAATCCAAGTATTGAGCATAAGGGAACCAAAGACCCAGGCTCCGAAAATCATAAATTTATTATGGAAGAGAATATGGAAGCATCCACATCTTAGTGAGACGCATTTCTAGAATAAAAATCCCCAAATTGATGAAATATTCTCATTGATTTCATTTATTTTCATAGGCACATATACATTAGAATGAAATAATCTTTCTATGATCAAGTACTAACCCATTTTGAGCCTCTCTGAAAAAGTATTAGGATTAGTTTTGATGTGAGAAATATTCCATTTTCTTCAAATGGAATAATAAATCACACCTTTGAAGAAAGCATTACTTGATTTGTAAAGGATCCCTTGATCTCAGGAACATGATGACTCACCCGGGACTAATTCTCCAATACAAAAGATTCATGACTCCCACCCTCCACATCCCCCAAATCCACCACTGAACTAGAATCCAGTGCCTTGAGAAACAGACCATCAGCAGATTCCTTCACGTTATACCAAAAACCTGGATCCTCAACCTCCCTTGCATCAAATCATGGAATGTTCTCCCTAATTCAATGAGATTCACGCATCACGGTTGAAGCATGCTAGGATGAAACTGTTGTGCTACCCTCCACAATGGGAACATCCTACAAATTCTTCTCTAAATTAGCCCCATCTTTTGACTTAGACCGCAACTTTAAACCCAGGAAATGGGGAAACATCATGGGGATCATGGTTTCTCTTATACGGGAACATGGATTGAAAAATAAAGTCCCTATACAAAATATTCCATATGGTTATGGCACATGGTTCAAATTGACCGTGCATCAAACGTGTTCCCTTTTATGCATATCCTAAAACATAGTTTTTTTGTCGTGATCCCAAAAGTCTTATGGAATAGCATGATACTTATAAAGGCATAAACTATTCTTCTAAAAAACATATTATTTTCCTAATTATCTAATTTAAAATATGTATCTTCATTTAATGTTCGGCCCAATAATGAATCAAAATGATTAAACTCACTTGGAATTTTTATTCATCAAAAAAATATATGATGACATAAAAAGTGTTTAAAATTAGTTATAAGAAAATTTAAATACATTTAAGGTACTTTCACATTATATCAATGTGTTTATAGAACATAAATTGGACATATACAATGAAATAAAATTGATATTAAAGTATTAGGATTTATACCTTTATTAAGATATCTTATTTTGATTACACCATATGCCTTTTATCATTGGAATTCTATGGATATGAACACCTATATGACATGGGGATGGTTGTCAGTAAGATATTTTGGTAATTATTTTTTTAAAAATATTTTAGAAATAGAGGAACTTTTTTTAATATTTATTATTATTCTTTAATTAAAAGTTAAATTTATCATCTAATACAATTATTAAAATAAATAAATTTTTATATACAATTTATGATATAGTTATATTTAGAAGATTAATTTTAAAATTTTAAAATTTTAATTTGAAAAAACTGATTTCATTTTTGATTTCAACATGTCAAAATTATCAAAATTTGAAAATTGTAGAATATTTTAAAAATTTATATTTATTTAAAAAGTAATATAATTAATGTTTTTTATGAGAAAATGTTTTTTAAGACATCATAGAGACATATATTATGATAAAAAATTAATTAAAATTATAGAACAACTAAATTATGATAATGTAAGAGAAATTTTCTAAATTTAATACTTCAGAAGTGTAAATTAATATTTATTAATTTATAAGTATAAAACTCATTGCCAGTGCCTTTGCAACATTGAGAATAGAAATTTTATTTTATTATAGATAATAATTGAGTATTAAAATTATTTTAATAATTTTTTATTAATTATTATATATATATGGTGAATTATATGTTAATTACAAATTTTATAGTTATATAACATGTGTTTTATCCAAATTAATGGGAAAGGCATATGAAAAGAAATAAAATTCAAATAAACCAATTAAAGTAGTTTTCTTGACATGGATATGAGTAAATATACATAGTTAACCAATATAAATGATTATATTGTACCTAATTATGTTTTTATGATAGTGATTTATTTTTCATATTTATATATTGAATAATTCACTGTAATTCCAATGTAATGCTGATACAATGCTTTTTGAAGAAAAATAAATAAATAATTTTTTAATGAAAAATATTAAAACTCTTAAATGACCCATAAATCTAAATAAATATATTTCTATGGTTACTTTTTGGCCAATATGTTATTTTAATTCTAACATGGGATGTTATTTGACACACATGAATCAATTTATGACCTTTATAAAATTATATTTTACAGCAAGTCATGTTTATCAAATTATAGTTCTTAATTTGTGTAATATTTTAATATATGGTTGCACTAAGTTTTTTTAGAAAGTAAATTTTCATTTAGAAGATAATATATTTAAGTTCTTCATTAAAATTTTTATATAATTTTGAGGGGAAAACATACAATAATGGCTAGCACAATGATGATGCAATAAGTATAGATATAATATAAAAATCAAATAAATGATATTAAAAATAGTAAAAAAATATAATTTTATACTTTCAAGGAAATACAAGATTTATAAAGATTTTTATGATATGAGTTAAAAAAATAATTTTTTTTTGAATTTGATTTTTTTATTCAATGATTTAAATTCATTTTTATTAATAGTGTTTATTTTGAAAACATTTATTTTTGTGAATAAGTTATTTTATTAAATTTTTTAAAAATTAAACAAATCATTATCATGCCAAAAATGATAAGATTCTTTCAAAAATGTGACCACCTTTGTTTTAACCCCTATATAATACATATTATATTTTATTATTTTACATAATTCCTAAATTTCCCCACTTCTCAATTAAAACAATTATCTCATCCATTAATTTAATTTCATCACAATAAGCTACATTTCTTGAATACATTCTAGTTATTTCCCTTATACCCATACCTTGATAGGTTCTAGTGTTTCTGGTTTAATAAAATTATTAATTCCAAATTCCCTAATGAGGTTCTAAAGGAGAAAATATTCAAGATGTAATTTATATTTTCTTCTTTATTATATTATTTCTCACTTATACTGTATCCTCACCCACTATAAAATGTTTCATGATAACTCCAGAAGAATTTAAATAATGTAATTGTATTTTTTTTATAGTATATAAATAAAAAATTTTATTTCCCCTATTTTTCATAAAAAAAAATTGTAGTTCGCAATGTGTCAATCCACCACTAACATGGGAGATGGATTTTATTTCCATTTACAAAAATTAGAGAAATTTTAAATTCACTAATACATTTTTATCGTAAAATGATTATATATGTATATTTGAACATCATGTGTGTTATTTTATTACATGAAATACCATAATAAACCAACCATTTAAACAATGATAATAACACACCCAAAATAATAGACGTAACAAAATATTATTAATAATTTGGTGGAAATATGTTATAAAAAATCATATAAGATATTATATAAATGATTATTTTTCTATAAAATATTAATAACTGTCATTAAACCATTATACCAGTGGTTAGAATATGTGTGAATGAAGATGAACCATAGGTAATATATTTTTATTTAAAATCCTCTTTAATATTTTTTACAAAATTCAAAAAGAATGTTTTTTGAACATATGTAATTATCATATTTTCTTAATTTCAGGATTCCTTAATGTTTTATGTTTTTCTTTAAAAAATAAAAGTTTAGTTTCGATGAATGGTATTTATATTGTATTTTGGAATTATTCTTTTAAAATAAGTAATTTTCCTTGAGAGATGTTTTGATTAAAAAAATATCTCATGTTTTATGATAATGTACTTGTTTTAGGGATTTATTGTTGATAATATGTGGGACATATATATCCATATAATGAATTGGTTATATTTATGTTGGAGGTTTATTGTAATGTTTATTCCATGTATAACTACGATGGTTATTCCATATATTAGCTATGATGGTTACACCATAATGTAACTTTGATAGTTACATTGTAAGGTCGTTGTGAGAGATAAATATCATATAGTAGCTATGAGGGTTAAAATATTACATATTTAATGCCCCATTCAACATAAATGTTTTATTTTTGTTTTCTATTTTTTATATAAATCTATAGATTTTACAAAGTATGTATACGATATTTTATGGGTTCGAAGTATGTCATTGTGAAAATGAATTCAATTTATTATAAGAATTCATGGAATGAAAATTATTTTCCATTTTATTCCCCTTACTATGATTTTGTGTTGGTTCAATGAATTTAAATTTTTTTCAGAGGGTTTATGGATTTGTATGAGAAAAGATGAATATTATATGAATGTATTAAAATTTTACCTGAAAAAACGTATGTCTTAATAAAAACAGTTTTATTATGAATGAAATTGATACTATTCTAGAGAAATCCTATTTTTATTCATACAGGTTCATATATATGATTAATTTCATATTTAATTATTATTAAAAACCTAAATGATCATTGAGTATTTAAGAAAGTTAATACTAAAAGATGTTAATTTATTTTGTAATGATTAAGGTTGGGTCCTTATAGTTGGTATCATACCACAATTTTAATAGATTTCGATATTATTGTGATGTTAATAGAATAATATAAATTTGTTTTACTTTATGGTAAAGTAGAAATGATATTGAATTTAATGAATACATTGTTTCTTGGCGTTAGCTATATCTGTTAAAAATGGTTTTTTGAAGAAGATAAAAGTAATACTAAGTAGGGAGGTACTAATAGAATGAAATCATTCCAAATTAGTAACCTAGAACAGTGGGAATTAGAAAAAAACAGTTTATGATATAAATTCCCCATTTTCCACATTCATTAAATGGTTGTGGAATCCATCCAATATAATAACCAGAGCTACCAAAATGGAACATGATAATTGTGGAAGAATTTATGAGGAATTACCATCCTGTATTCGGTGGTTATTATAACCTAGTGATGGTTTAATAGTGGATAAAATCCCCTGAGAAGACATTTGATATCATGGAGGGTTCAGATAATCAAAATGCTTGTCTTTTAATTTACCATTTTGAAGGTGATTACAACTAGTGGTTGTCAATGTTCATGAATATAAGTGATAGGGAGGAGATTGATTCCATAAAAAGGGACGAATTTTGTACATATTCCTTGAAATATATTTTCTTATGGTGGTTCGACATAAGAATGAAATTAAATTTCATTTATTGAATCAAATGAAGAAAGATTCAATATATGTATATGAAGAAAACATTCCCTATTTGGAGTGGTTTTCTCCATGTATTATTCCGAATCTTGATAGTAAAATCATTCACTTTTTACTTAGTACTGACGGAATGATATTGAAGGGAATAATATTTATATGAATTCAAACATTTTGAGAACCATTATTGATATGATGAGAGTATAGAAATAGTGTTTGTTGATGATCGTGTGTACTTTGACAACAATCCTACGAAATGTTTCAACTGAAGACAACTTTGAAAGAATTATTAAAAAACACAAAGGTACGAAAATCTAGTTTATATTTTTTAAATTGTTTTATAATGTACGTAGGGAAGTGACATAACAAATTCCTAAAGTGTTTGTGATGAGGAATGTTTAGAAATATTTCCAATTTTTTCAATGAAAACGATATTAATTTCAATTATAATATGAAATATATAAAGTGTTTTAAATGTGGTGATACAGGGAATAATACTAATACATTACCAAATGAATATAAGAATGATGGAAAGAATCCACATTATAAAATAAAAGTGTAGATAAATCCGTTTAAACTACATCAATAAATATTTTGAAATATAATGAATAGGAATCAACTACATTGTTTTTTACTCATATTTTTAAATGTTGTGTTCGATAACAGGTATACATATTCTGTTATTTATAACGATATTCTAGGTAAATTAAACATTTGACCTCTTGAAATGAAAACAAAATATATGGGTAAAAATGAGAAAATTTTAATAAAAATGATTTATAAGAGTATTACAGTTATTTTCTATGGAATAAAATTACCTGAAGATCTTTTTGTTTTCCCCATGAAGAGTTTGATGTTATCGTGTTATAGATCAGCTTTCACTTTATCATTATAAGGATTATTGAAGAGCCAATGAAGTTTTTTTCAGAAGTTTTTTTGTTTCTTTAAATAAAGAACCCATTCTAATGAAAACATATTTGCAAGATGATAAACTATTTAAATATGAAAATGAATGTTATCTTTCACATTTTTTAAAAGAACGTGAACTATTCATAATAATGATGTTCTAGTGGTAAATGAATAGCAAAATGATTTTTCATATGTGATTATTGGATTTATAACTGATCGAGATGTTGAATTTACTATTGAAATAATTCTTGATGCTAAGACAATTTTAAATAATCCTTAACAAACTGCTTAAGTAGAACTTCATGAACTGAAAAATAAGTTACAAGAGTTTCTTAATAAAGGTTCCATTCATCCAATAACAACACCATGGGGTGATATGTTTTTAATTTTTTAAATGATATATGGTTCAGTGTGGATTTTCATTGATTATATAGCATTTAATAAAATGAATGATAAGAATAAATATCCAATAGCTCATATCGATGAAATGTTTGATAGGCTCAACAGTGCTTAGTATTTTTATAATATTGAATTGATATTCAAGAACCATCAGCTGAAGGTGAAGAGGATGCCATTCCAAAAATAATATTTCATAATATATATTGAAATAATGATTATTTTGGTTATGAACATCGGTTTAAGAAAATATGATGATGTATTAATTGATCTTGTCAATATAATCATCCATGAATATTTATATATGTTTATTATTGTTTCTAATGATTATTTTCTAGTGTTTTAGAAACTTTAAAAATATCATGAAAACCATATTATTATTTACTTATAAACTCTGAAAGAGAATAAGTTATATATAAAATTTAGCTAGTTTAGTTTTTTATAAAACAATGTTTTTTCATTGGTTTCATTTAAAATACGGATGGCATAACTGTTAACCCTCCAAAACAAAAGTTTTTGATAAATGTGAATGAAATAAAATTATTAATTAGATTAATAGTTTTCTTTTATTAGGTGGCTATTACTGATGGTTTCATAAGAGTTTTTCATTATTATCATTCCCACTAACTTTGTTAACAAAAAAGGGATGAAATTTATTTTGACAGAAGAATGTTACGATTGTTTTCCAGAATGGATGAGGAGATTAGCCAATTCTCTAGTTTTGGCCATGGTTTCAAGAAATTGTGATTTTTTAATCTACATTTACGATTCATTGAAGGTAAATGGTTCCAATCTGATCCATAATTATAATTCAATTTGGTAATTTTAAAGATAATTGAATCCTTGTGAGTTTATTTATCCTATACATGATTTGGAATTACTATTTGTGTTTTCTTATTTAATATTTTGGAGGATTAATTTATATGGGTCTAAGAGTGAAATATATACTGATCAAAAAATTTGGAATTATATATATTCCTAGAAATAATTGAATGTGAGGCAAAGAAGATGGATGGAACTGAAAAATTATTATTATTGAAGGATCAATTTCTATAATGGAAAATAAAAAAATTTCATATATGTCATCAGTCAAAAAAATAAAGCCACATTAATTGTGTTATATTTAGATCATGACATGTTGGATAGTTATTTGATATATTTTGCATTTGAATTTGTTTTTGTATGAAATTCATCTTGTTTGTTTCATGTATTAATTTATTCTCCTCTCCTTGAGAGAATTAATAAACTCTAGAATGATGATTGTGAGTTATAAAAAAAGGTATAATTTTTTATGAAATAGAAGATTCGAGAATTTAATATTGATAAGGATTGCGTATTGAGAATTGGGAAGATATTATGTGTTCTTTATGATTCCCACCACAATATTGAATTTTTAAATGATGCTCATAGTTCCTTGTTTTTAGTTCATCCTGGATGTACTATGATATACATGGACCTTTGGGATTATTAGTTGTTGGATGGAATGAAAAGAGATATTACTGAATTAACCATGAAATGTATGATTTGTCTACAAGTTAAATAATAGATAGATATTCTAAAGTGGATATAGCAAAATTTATCAGTGCAAGTGTGGAAATGTAAAAATATCTCAATAGATTCTGTGGTGGGACTACCAAAGTCTTATCAATGTAATAATTTGATTTGGGTTATTATTGATCAGATGAAAAAATAAATGCATTTTATTCCCATCAGTGATACTCTATCATTATACCAATATTCTCAATAATATATCAATGAAATTTTAAGTTAACGGCATGTTACTCTATCCACTATATCTGACTCGGATCCCATGTTAACATCTAACTTTTGGAAATCCATTTAGAATCATTGGGAACTGAACTAAATTTTTTCACTTCTTTTCATTATCAATTTAATTGAATGTTGGAGTGAATAATTCTGAAATTGTAGGATATTCTATTATCATATTTAATGGAGTACCATGGAATTTGGGATCAACATATTCCTTTAGTTGAGCTTCATTAAAATAATAATTTTCATAATTGTATAATGCTAGAACCTATTAAGCCATTATATAGAAAGTGATGTCGAACTCGATTATTTTTGGATTAATTCTAGGAAAAGAAGTTCAACAAACTAGAATTAGAAGATGAAGTCATTGAGAATGTAATTATAATACAACATCACTTGTGGAAAACTATTAGTGGGCATTAATGTTATAGGGATAACAATATGAATGAATTTTTATTTGATGTAGGTGATAATATTTACTTTAAAATCCCTCCTAGTAAATGTTTTATGTATTTTCTTATGAAAAGAATTATAAATCCAAGGTTCATTGGACCTTATGAAATCCTGGAAAAAGATGAACACTTTGCCTATGGGACAGGTTTTCCTATGATGTTATCCCAAGTACACATTAGATTTCATGTTTCAATGTTAAGAATGAGTGTTCCAATCTCATATCATGTTTTGAGCCAAGAATTAGTTCTGTTGGAAGAGAACCATTCTAATTAATAGAAAACAATTTATAATCTTGATCATATAGAAGATGAATTTCAAAATGTGGAAATTCACCATGTTACCATTTTTTGCAAAAGCATATGGTTGAAAAAATATGGGAAAATGACAATTATATGATGGAATGGTATCCCCAATTTTTTAATAAGTTCATAAATTATGATTGTGAAATTTCCAAAAATGGGGTTAGGGTATTGTAACAACCCATATACAAATAAAATAATTTGTTTTCATATTTATTAATATTCATTAGCTAGTAGTTAAATTCATTATTTTATGTAAATCATAATATAAAAAATTTTATTAATCAAATTTATTATATAGTTATACATAAAATAAAATTTCCAAATTATTGAATTATAATCTGAAAAAATGGATTTCATTTTTGAATTCAACATGTATAATTTATCTTGGTTTTAATTTTTGTGATTTTTCTAAAAATATAATATTTTGGTGAATATTAAAAAAATACAGTCTATTAATATACAATATTATTTTTGAGACATCATCAAGACGTTAATTATCATATAATGTTTTTAAAAAATATGGATTAACTGAATTATGATATTATAAGATAAATTATGTATGATAAATAATTCATAATAAGAAATTTTAATTTATTACATGATATGTATAAATATCATTATTAGTGCCAACGTAGTGCCTACACAACATTTCAAAAGACTAATTTGATTCTTTATAAATAATAATTGTGTGCTAAAAAATATTTTTTTTAATTATTATCTCATATTAATGTTTTTAGAAATTAATTTCAATTTATAAAGTTATATAATATCAGTTATATCCAAATTCTTGTTAAAAGCTTGTACAAGACAAGAAAAGACAAATTAACAAATTAAGAAAGTTATATTGACATGGATATGAGTAAATACACATAATTAATGAATATAAATGAAAATCATAAACCTAATTAATTTATATTTATGATATTAATATATTTAAAAATTTTCCATATGAAATATTTAACTGTAATGCCAATGAAATGCTAATTTAGTGTATAAGGCCTCATCCTTAAACCATTACTTATTATTCATTAAAATCAAGAACTAACATTGAGTATCTTTTCAGGGTTAGAGATTTAGAGAATTAGTCCGTAACTATTATATTACATCTCTAAAATAACAATGTAGACACTTATAATCTTTCAAAAAATTTCACAATAATAAAACTCCGTATAATAAAACAACAATTTTTTCTTGATATAAATCTTCATGGATTATTACATTCTATAAACCTTCCTTTTACTATGTGAAAAAAATTTAAAAAATATTTTTTGGGAATAAAAATATCGTTAAGGATTATAATAAAAGGAATGAAAACATTTTGCCATCAATATATACAATTCAATGAAATCATACTTTTTAATGATTAACATACCACACAAAATCATAAGATTTATGAATAACACATATAAATCATAAATCATAAATGTAACATGTTGAATCCATAACATACTTACATTTTATATTTCACAGGTACATAAAGAGTTATATTTAGAATACCCATAACTGTATATTCCCTAAATCTCTTAGAAGAAACATTAAAGTTTACCTCTGTCACGTTACCCAATGAAATAGAGAGATATCTCGGGCTAACCCACCCTAGGTTTATCACGAAACCAACCGTTTGTGAAAAAAATGCCCAAGAACCATAACATAATCTTAGCATATGAACAATCATGAAATAAAGATATAATTTCCACATTGTAATCACAATATAACATTACTATATATTCACATAATTAATCCATTCCCAATAACATTTTCAATACTATTAATTTTAATTAATAAAGTGATTTTTGAATTAAAGTGTCCTATACCACATTAATTTTTTTTGAATAAATTAACATTTTATAACAGTAATTTACATATAAATTAATCTTAAAAACCATTTTGAAGACATATACATTAATGATAAATATTTAGAAGAATAAATCTTTATACATTTAAAACAATGTTTTAGTTAAAGATTTAATTTCCAATTGAGAAAAATAATTTTATAAAATTAATTATATAATAACATTAAAAAATATTAAAATATCATGAGAATAAAGAGATTCAGGATATAATATTTCAATGGGCTGTATATAAACCATATAAAGTGATTTGGTGTATAACAACCAAAAAGTCTCAATTAAATGTAAATTGAGAAAAAATCCCATACAGAAATCGTATAGATGACATAAAAACTTACCAATTTATTAATTATGTATTTAAAAAGTATATCCACTTGAAGGGAAGTGGAAATGAAAACCTAAATAAATAAATAGTGATTCCACACATAATCATGGCATAGTAAAATCAATGAAGTATGTTTAAAACCCAATTAGTGGAAATGAAGTTTATAAATTCCCTTACCAAAATTTTGTATCCTAAAAGCATCACATTAAAATTATGAAAATTAGATGATGGGAGATAAAATGGTATCAAATAAATTGAATATAAAATTTACTACAATAAGGATATAGAAGACCATATCCCAAAATAAGAAAAAGGAAATTAAAGACCTAACAACGAAGAAGTCGTTAACTCAAAGAGGAGGGTGAAAGGTTCCCCAACAAATATCATGTTGTAAATAAAATAGATCGATTATGTGTATTCACTATAAAAACACAGAAATAATGAATAAATACATGATAAGATATCAAATTTAATTTCTCACATATTCATATCCTGATAAGAATTAGAAGATCAAACCTATGAATGGAAATTGGGTTATGAAATTCCGTTACCTCATGTATTACTTGACTCGTATGTTCCTTGTTCTTAAATAATAATAAACATAAGTTGATTTCTAATTTCCTCAGAAACTTTTTAAAGTTTTTTATTACTTTTATATCACTTATTACCCATCTACAACAATTAGTTAATTATTTGAGTTCATAACGGACATTTTTTCAATGTTCAAAACTTCAGTAAAAAATGAACTTGTTATAATTAAAAATTGTCCTTGTTGTCAAAATTCCATTATCTCTAGATTTTTATTCATTATTTAAATAATATATAACATATATATACAAGATATATGTACTTATAATAGTCTTTATCCATTGGATATATGAAAATGAAATGCACCTTTCATGGAGACAGTATGTCACGCGTACGCATAAATGCTACTTTCATTTCATTTTGTACATTTTTAAAGAATGAAAACAAAATTATACATAATAATAATATTATTAAACTATAATATTATATTTTTTATATATATTACATATGTTCATTAACACTATTCATTATACATTCCATGTATGGTAAGAATGAGTCATATCACTTTGATGGGGTGGTAGTGTGAACTTCCTCAAATGAAATTATTTTTATTATACACCATGAAAATAATAATGTTTTGTTAAAAATGATAATTAAAGAAGAATAGAGTTAAAATTAATAAAATAAATATCATATATAATTATATTTCAATAATAATTGACACCATGGGAGGTGGTCGGTGAAAAGTGAACAATCATCATTTCATGATGCAGCAGTACGCCGTACACAGAAACAGTATATTCATATACATTTCATAGAGGTGTGTGTAAGTTTTGGTAAAATTATTCTCGTCAAAAAAACCTAGCATATTGAGGTACTTTTGTTGTTATATAAACAAATAATATAAGTGCATACGGAGTAGAGAAATAAAAATAATTGAATGAAAGTTGAGAGAAGACATTACCTCAAATCAGATAACTTATTTTGATTTGAGCGAAAGGGATCTCATGAAATTACTTTTTCCTTGGGTAAATCTTCCAAGATTAATATGGGGATGTTGGGAGCTTATTTGGTCAGATTTTTTATTATCAAAATGGTGTGAGATGTGTAAGTAAAGGGTTAGATTTGGTATCGTTATATAAGAGGGAGGAGTGGGTCATTTGGAATGTTTGAATGTATTATTTTATTATAAAATGATTATCGATTTCAAAAGGTCCAGAACTCATTAAATTATATGATAAGATGAGTATAAGTCTAAATAAAATCCTTCAATAATAATTGGACACGTTTTGGATATTTTTTAATCCTTGTCATTTTTATTTAACACTTTATCAACTTATTTAACATTTATAATGTCTTCATGTATATTCATATTATATGGTTAATATATGTACTGTAAAATTCCTAGGTACCCAAAATGGATTATCAATGACATTTTTAACATCATATATGTTATTTTTCTAAATGTTAAATTGTAATGATTATTTTATTATTTAATAAAATATTAATTGATTTATAAATTCATTTATGTAAATTTTTATATTATTCATATCATGTCTTTTTAAAAATCCAAAAAACTTGATCAATATGAAAAAATCATTAATTAAAATATAATAAATTCATAATCATCCATATAATTTTTATATGGCATAAAAAGTTTCATAATAATTTTTTTAATATTTATAATCTCATTTTTTAAACATTCATTAATGTTGTAATCATTACATCATCATTGTGTGATAAATAAATTTATTTATATAATGTATAAAAATAATAAATAAAATATGATGATGTAGAAAATATTTATATCATTCTAAATACTTTTTATAATAAAAAATATCACATACATGACCCCATATAAAAATTGTTTTACTAAACAATATATGTTTATGTTACATTTTCCTTGACATTAAATTAATATTTAATAGGTCATTTTCACTTAAAAGTGGCTTCATGGGGTCCCAATATCTACCCATGGATGAAAATGGTTGGACATGTATCATAAAATAGGTTTAGGACACATGTTAGGGTAATTTAATATTATTATTATTATATTTTTTACCCTTATTTAGCAGATTTACCCATTAACCATGGTAAATAAAATATTTAAGAAGTCATTATTGAGTATTTATAAAAATATAAGTATCCTATTATAACATCCTGTCTTTTTATAACATAACTTTCATTCCATTACACGGAACTGAGGATCGTTAAGGTTTAGTGTCATGGAAACAAGGATCATAATACATAAAAAAACATAAAACATTCTTCTTAAACACTTGAAAGGCTTCTCCTTTAGTTCATCCTATGTTCATTATGCATCTCATAACCTGGGGACATACATCAAAAGAAAGGGTGAGCAGAAGGCCCAGTAAGGGAAACAAGAGAAACATTTTACATGTGAACTTGAGATACTTAAATAAGGACATGAAAAGAACTTTAAGGCATGATAAAGAAATCATGAGATACATCATAATAAAATAACATTTTTCATAACTTGAAGATGTGGCTGCAACATTTAATATTGACAATCGTTTCGTTTCACCAAGGTCCATCCCCAAGGTGTCATTAAAAATTACCAAGGTTATTCACCAAGGCGTCGTTAAAATGGTCATCTCTAGAGATTAAGTCTTTACCCAATGCATTGGAGCACTATCAGGGAGCACCCTTAAATTTGCCTTTATTATCATATGATCCACATATATCATCATCAAATATTTCATAAATAACCTATATAGCATAAAATAAATGGGTTTCATTTCATAATCATAACGTTTTAAAAACTGCTTTAAAGACATGATCTTTACGTTACTTTAAACCCACGGAAAGGGAAAACGGGTATCATGTATATAAATCCCAGAATTTAAAATAGAACATTTTTATATATATGTGAATACCCCTGTAGAAATAGAGCTTTGAGTATTCACTTTATAACATAAAATAATTTTGAGAAAAGAGAGGCATTTTGAGACGAAAATTCTGCAGCATAACAACTATGTTACAAGGTTTTAGAAAACTTTGAAAAGAAAGGGAACATGGGTCGAACAATCATAATTGACCCATAAAACAGTAGAGGGACAGAATAATAAGGATATATGGACATGGTGATGCAATTTTAAAGACATACCATTTGAAATTAAAAAACATGGAAGGAAGACAAAAAATTTGATTTCTCTTATGAAAATTCGGCAGCCTAACGGCGTCACTTAAACGTCAACAAAATGAATTGAACAGATCAAATAGGGTCTCTCATCATATGATCATAAGAGATCAGTATGATAGATATAGAGATCATACCACAACATAATAAAAAGGAACTTGAAAGATTTGACATGAAAATCGAACTCGAAAAAATGAGAAGGGTGAAAGAATCACTTAAACATTCGGCAGCCTAACGGCGTCACTTAAACTTTCATAAAACGAAATGATGAGAGTAAGAGGGGATCTCTCATCATATAAAAATGAAAGGGGCAGTAAGAGGAATATAAAATAACATCCTCTCACATAATAACATGGAGCATAAAAGGAATGACATAAAAGAGATTACATGAAAAGAAAGAGAGGGGTCGGATCCCTTACCTTAAAACGTGACTCTTGAAACTCAAAGTTTTGGACCTTGAGGGCTTGGGGGAACTTTGGGAGGACTCATTGGGAGGTAAGGAGAACAGAACTTCGTTGGGGGAGAGTTGGGAGTGGAAACTAAAGGAGGAAAGGGTGGGTATTTATAGGGAAAGTGAGGGGACAAGGCATTAATGGCCAAGGGACACCTCACTAGTGGTTTTGGAAAAACCATGGGCTTGCCCATGGTATTTGCCCATGGTATTGGCCACTTGGGACACCTCACACCTTATCTTACTATTCATAATTTGACCATATTGAATATATACTTAATACATCATTTAATGATTTCATTAAACACCCGTAACTTAAAAACTATATTTTCACTATTCATCGAAAATTCAACTTTCTCAGAATAATCCCAACATTTCACCTTAACCAAATATCGATGCTCTAAATACATTTATGAACTCCATTTTATAAAAATAATTTTCTAAATAATTTTAATTTAATTTTTAAATAAAACACTATTCATCAAAAATTCGTTTTTTTCAGAAAAATCCCCAAAAATTACCATAACATAATATCGATGCTCTGAGTTCAAAAATAAAGTCATTTTTATAAAAATAATTTTCTAATTATTTTTAATTAAATTTTTAATTAAAAACAGTATTCATCCGAAAGAACTAATACTTGACTAACAATTTATGAAACCGTTATTTACCCATTTTATTGAATCACATTACTTAATCTAGGTGTCTAAATTATATTAAAACTTTCTTTGAGTGAAAATACTAATCCATTTGGTCACATTACTAATCCTAAGCATAAAATCACTATTCATAATTTACTATTCATCAAAAATTAAGTTGATCTTATTAGACTCCAAATTCCTTACTGAACACTTTTGCAGAAGACCATTTTTTGAAAATCATTACACATCATTAGTTATTTAGGGTTTACATAAATATTTTAAAATATCCCTTTTTCAAAATTCATCAATAAAATACATTCTAAAATTATCTAGACATTTGAAATTTCACAAACATCACTAAAGGAAGAAATCTCAATTTATTCACCCGAAAGGATTACACAAGGAAGCTAGGGTCTCGTCACATAGCCCCTTATAACACCGGCATAAGACCTAAGTGTAAGGTGTGCTATGGTGAGAGAATCTGAGGGAGGCTCAGATAAAATTTCCCTAGTAGTAATCTCTACTAACTTGAACTTCTCCCGTAGACGTTTCCGTTCGAGCTTGACACGCTGGAGTTCGGCTTGGGCTTGGTCCAAAGCGAAGCCCGCAGATGCTACCTCCTTCCCAAGCTCTGATAAGTGGGCTTCATAAGGGTCGAGTCTACTGGATGAAGCCATCAACTCCTCTTTCTGCATTAACCATTAACATCTTATTAAATCATTAAGATTAAGTTAATATACTACTCAAAAAGATTGGGTCATTACATTCTTTCCCCCTTAAGAAATTTCGTCCCCGAAATTTATACTTGAGGCCTAGTCGAAAAGGTGAGGGTACTTTTGCTTCATTGTTTCCTCCGGCTCCCAAGTCGCCTCTTCATATTTATGATTCCTCCACAACACTTTCACAAGGTGGGTAGTCTTGTTTCGTAGGACCTTGTCTCTACGGTCCAAGATCTCCACTGGCTGCTCCTCGTAAGAGAGGTCATGTTCCAGTTGTACCACCTCTGGGTTCAGTACATGCGAAGGGTCGGGTATGTACTTCCTCAAGAGAGATACATGGAAGATATCATGAACTTGAGCTAGGTTCGGTGGAAGTGCTAGACGATAGGCCACTGCTCCTATGCGATCAAGGATTTCATAGGGGCCAATGTACCTAGGGCTGAGCTTCCCTTTCTTCCCAAACAGCACGACTCTCTTCCATGGAGAAATTCGAAGGAAGACTTTGTCACCAACACCAAACTCCAAGTCCCTTCGACGATTGTCAGCATAGCTCTTCTGCTGACTCTGAGCAGCCTTTATGTGTTGTTGGATGGCATGAACCTGTTTCGTCATCTCTTGAACGAGATCAAGCCCAAGAAGCTTCCTCTCACCAGTTTCATCCCAACAAGTAGGAGTTCTACACCGCTTTCCATATAGAGCTTCATAAGGTGCCATCTGAATACTCGAATGGAAGCTGTTGTTATAGGAGAACTCAAATAATGTGAGGTGTTGATCCCATCCACCTTTAAATTCCATTGAGCATAATCTCAACATGTCTTCGAGTGTTTGAATAGTCCTTTCAGATTGGCCATCAGTTTGAGGAAGATAGGCCGTACTAAAATTCAATTCAGTATTCAGAGCATGTTGAAGACTTCTCTAGAATTTTGATGGGAATCTTGGGTCACGATCAGATACGATGGATAGTGGTACCCCATGCAGCCTTACCACTTCCTTCACATATATCTTGGCAAGCTGATCCAGAGAGAAATCTTCCCGAATAGAGATACAATGGGTTGTCTTGGTTAGACGGTCCACAATAACCCATATCGCATTGTTTCCTTTGGATGTTTTCGGGAGACCAGTTACAATGTCCATAGTGATACTATCCCACATCCATACTGGTATGGGTAGCGGTTGTAATACCCCCTTAGGAAGTTGTCATTCTGCCTTTACTTACTAACACACCAGGCACCTTGTAGGGTAATCAGCAATCTCCCTCTTCATGTTATCCCACCAATAATGATCACGAAGGTCTCTATACATCTTAGGGCTTCCCGAGTGTATAAAGAATGTAGAGCTATGAGCTTCATCCATCAGTTCTTTCTTTATCTCCGGAATAGATAGAACACATAGTCTTGTACGAAATTTCAATACACCTTCTTGATCAATATTGAAATCAGGGAACTTCCCATCCTTTACAGCCTCAAACTTCTCCTGCAGCAAAGGATCTTCTTTTTGAGCCTTCTTGATCCTCTCTAGTAATGAAGGTTGAGAAATCATTTGGAATAGGGTTGATGATGCCCCTTTCCTTATAATTCCCATGTCCACTTTTACTAGATCTTTAATCAAGGGATCTCCTACGATCCTCATTGTTTCCAGAACAACAAGATCTTTCCTGCTTAACGCATCCGCGACTTTGTTTGCTCTTTGAGGGTGATAATGAATTGTATAATCATAGTCTTTAATAAGCTCCAACCATCTCCTTTGTCTCATGTTCAATTCTTTCTGTGTGAAAATATACTTTAGACTTTGGTGGTCAGTGTATATATCACATTTCTCCCCATAAAGATAGAGCCTCCATATCTTTAGAGCAAAAACAACTGCCGCCAGCTATAGATCATTCGTAGGATAATTCTGCTCAGGAATCTTCAACTGTCAAGATGCATAAGCAATTACTTTGTCATTTTGCATGAGGACGCACCCAATCCCTTTCAGAGATGCATCGCTAAAAATAACGAATCCTTCTCCGATAGAGGGTAGTGTTAACACAGGTGCAGTAACCAATATATTCTTCAGCTCTTGGAAACTTTCCTCGAATTCCATTGTCCAGATGAACTTAACCCTTTTTCGAGCCGACTTGGTTAGTGGATTAGAAAGCCGTGAAAAGTTTTTCACAAACCCCCTATAATATCCTGCTAAACCAAGGAAACTACGAATCTCAGTTACTGTTGTGGGTTGAGGCCACTCCTCCACAACCATTGTCTTTGCAAGGTCAATCGAGATTCCTTCATTGGTTACGATGTGCCCCAAGAAAGCCACCTGTTGTAACCAAAACTCACACTTGATGAACTTCCCAAAGAGCCTCTCCTTCTGCAGAGTTTTCAATATAACCCTTAGATGATCTTCATGCTCCTCACGACTTTTTGAATATATCAAAATATCATCAATAAAAACTACCACAAAGTTATCAAGGTAGTCCTTAAAGACTCTATTCATCAAATCCATGAAAATAGCAGGATCATTAGTCAAGCCGAAGGGCATAACAGTAAACTCATAATGCCCATATCTTGATCGGAAGGCAGTCTTTGGAATATCTTCCTTCTTCACCCTCAGTTGATGATAACCAGATCGAAGGTCAATCTTAGAGAAGAATTGAGCCCCGCGAAGTTGGTCAAATAAATCATCAATTATTGGAAGAGGATATCTGTTCTTCACCATGATCCCGTTCAGTTCTCTATAATCGATGCATAGCCGCATTGATCCATCCTTCTTGTTCAAAAAGAGAACTGGTGCTCCCCAAGGAGACACACTCAGTCAGATAAACCCCTTCTCCAACATGTATTGGAGTTGTTTCTTTAACTCTTCTAGCTCCACATTTTCCATTCTATATGGAGTCTTTGATATCGGTTGAGACCCAGGTACGAGTTCAATGGAGAACTCTACCTCTCTTTCTGGAGGAGGTCTAGGTAACTCCTCAGGAAATACATCCATGTATTCCTGAACAATCGGAACATCTTCTATTTGTACGCTCACTTTTCCTTCTTCATCATCACCGATTAACTCCATAAAAAATGCTATAGGAGGTGCTTCTAGATAGGGATCAGTTCGGGATATATCTCCTTGGAAGATAACTATAGGTCGTTCATTCAAGACTACTGAGATTTCCTTACTTCTACATTTGATCTTAGCATTATACTTTGAGAGCCAGTCCATCCCTAGTATAATGTCGAATTCCATCATGGGAATGACTACTAGATTTGCGATAAGATTGTGCTCACCAAAGTAAACACTAGAATCTCTAAATACTGTTGATGCAAGGATAATCCCACTTGGAGTCTTGACAGAACACTCTACCTCTAGCAGTTCAGGGATTGATTCTATATTCCTTGCAAACTTGGAGGAAATAAAGGATTGCGTAGAACCAGAATCAAATAAAGTACTTGCTAGTTTTGAGAGGACGACAAGAGTACCTGCTACCACATCGTTCGGGACTTCAACTTCAGCTGTTGTGATAGCGAAAGCAGGACCTTGCTCTCTTGGACTCTGCTAAGGTTGAGGGTGAATCCCCTCCACCGCCCTCAGATTTGGACATTGGTTAGCGAAGTGCCCAAGCTATCCACACTTGAAGCATGTGACTTCGGGTAGGGCCAGAACCATCTTTCCTCTGTTGTTAGTGTTGGGAAGCTGAGGCTTCACCTCACTATGACAATTCCGAGCAATATGGCCTCCTCTTCTACACTTGTAGCACTTGCCACTTCCATTCAAGTAGTTCCCCAGATGATTCTTCCAACATTTATTGCATGTGGTAAGTTGCATTTTCTTTCCACCTCTTCCCTGATCAAAAGACTTCCCTAAACTGGGCTCCAACGATCTCTTCTTTTCATTTGGTTTATGTGACCACTGTGTCTCACCAAACTCCAGCTCGGCTTTCATAGCACTTCGAACTATTTCTTCATAGCTATCATATTCCCTGTTGGCTAGATTCTTCCCCAGATCAGGTCGTAGTCCACCAAAGAATCTATCAACCTTCCCATTAGGGTCCATGAAAAAGCTTCAGGTATAACGGGAAAGCCTTGTGAAGTTCATCTCATAGCTTCCGACAGATTCGTTCTCCTTCTGCTTCAGCTCGAGAAACTCTTTCTCCATTCTCGTTCTCATGGAACGAGGGAAATACTTGTTAAGGAAAATTCCCCGAAATTCTTCCCACTCCATAGCTTATATCTCTCCTCGTGGCTTCGTGTTTTTGATCATTGACCACCACTGATCAGCTTCTCCCTCTAGGCGGTAAAAAACAAGGGTGACTTTTTCTTGTTCCGAACAATGAAGTACAGAAAAGATCTTTTCAATGGAGCTTATCCATTGTTCCGCAACCAATGGGTCAGTAGATCCACTGAATGTTGGCGGTTGTTGACGCATGAAGGACTCAACAGAGTGTTGTTCCCTTCGTGGTGAGGTTGGTCTCTCAGCTTGATTCAAGTTATTACTCATAACTTGAGTCAGTTGGTTCATCATTCGCATGAATGTTTCCATTCCGGCTTCCATCGGAGGGCCGTTAGCACATGGTGCATTGCGGTCACCATCGGCACGGTTCCTCCTATTGCCCACCATTTTCAAAAAGAATAAAACCTTAGTAAGAAACTTATTTCATTTATGAATCTTTTAACTAAGACTTCATGCTTAGAAAATTACACTTTTCTATAATTCCTTCATAATGATTCATAAAAAGCTTGTGATTAACCAAACATATCCCCCGGGAGTGTTGTAACCAAGAGTGCAGCAAGGCCCGTTATCGTGCACCAGTTCCCGTTTGAGTCTAGCTCAAAGTGGTGTTTTTGGGTTTTACACCTATGTACATCTGTGCCAGAGCCACCTCTACCTGCTCGTATCCAGATAGGGATGTATTTTTTTGATAAACCACTTACTCAATACTTACCAAAATACCAGGAAGTTTTCCTATATTTAAAATTTTCTATAGGGTTCTTCCTAAAGTTTTTATATCCTAATTTCCACAAATAACTAAACCATCCTTTGATACCAAATATAAAATCCCGTCTTTTTATAACATAACTTTAATTCCATTACACGGAACTGAGGATCGTTAAGGTTTAGTGTCTTGGAAACAAGGATCATAATACATAAAAAAAACATAAAACATTTTTCCTAAACACTTCAAAGGCCTCTCCTTTAGTTCATCCTATGTTCATTATGCATCTCATAACTTGGGGACATACATCAAAAGAAAGGGTGAGAAAAAGGCCCAGTAAGGGAAACAAGAGAAACATTTTACATGTGAACTTGAGATACTTCAATAAGGACATGAAAAGAACTTTAAGGCATGAGAAAGAAATCATGAGATACATCATAATAAAATAACATTTTTCATAACTTGAAGATGTGGCTGCAACATTTAATATTGACAATCGTTTCGTTTCACCAAGGTCCATCCCCAAGGTTTCGTTAAAAATTACAAAGGTTATTCACCAAGGCGTCGTTAAAATGGTCATCTCTAGAGATTAAGTCTTTACCCAATGCATTGGAGCGCTATCAGGGCGCACCCTTAAATTTGCCTTTATTATCATGTGAGCCACATATATCATCATCAAATATCTCATAAATAACCCATATAGCATAAAATAAATGGGTTTCATTTCATAATCATAACGTTTTAAAAACTGCTTTAAAGACATGATCTTTACGTTAATTTAAACCCAAGGAAAGGGAAAGCGGGTATCATGTATGTAAATACCATAATTTAAAATAGAACATTTTTATATATATGTGAATACCCCTGTAGAAATAGGAGCTTTGAGTATTCACATTATAACATAAAATAATTTTGAGAAAAGAGAGGCATTTTGAGACGAAAATTCTGCAGCATAACAGCTATGTTACAAGGTTCTAGAAAACTTTGAAAAGAAAGGGAACATGGGTCGAACAATCATAATTGACCCATAAAACAGCAGAGGGACAGAATAAGAAGGATATATGGACATGGTGATGCAATTTTAAGGACATACCATTTGAAATGAAAAAACATGGAAGGAAGACAAAAAATTTGATTTCTCTTATGAAAATTCGGCAGCCTAACGGCGTCACTTAAACTTCAACAAAATGAATTGAACAGATCAAATAGGGTCTCTCATCATATGATCATAAGAGATCAGTATGATAGATATAGAGATCATACCCCAACATAATAAAAAGGAACTTTAAAGATTTGAAATGAAAATCGAACTTGAAAAAAATGAGAAGGGTGAAAGAATCACTTAAACATTCGGCAGCCTAACGGCGTCACTTAAACTTTCATAAAATGAAATAATGAGAGTAAGAGGGGATCTCTCATCATATAAACATGAAAGGGGCAGTAATAAGAATATAAAAGAACATCTTCTCACATAATAACATGGAGCATAAAAGGAATGACATAAAAGAGATTACATGAAAAGAAAGAGAGGGGTCGGATCCCTTACCTTAATACGTGACTCTTGAAACTCAATGTTTTGGACCTTGAGGGCTTGGGGGCACCATGGGAGGAATCCTTGGGAGGTAAGGAGACCGGAACTTCATTGGGTGAGAGTTGGGAGTGGAAACTAAAGGAGGAAAGGGTGGGTATTTATAGGGAAAGTGAGGGGATAAGGCATTAATGGCCAAGGGACACCTCACTAGTGGTTTTGGCAAAACCATGGGCTTGCCCATGGTATTTCCCCATGGTATTGGCCACTTGGGACACCTCACACCTTATCTTACTATTCATAATTCGACCATATTGAATATATACTTAATACATCATTTAATGATGTCATTAAACACTCGTAACTTAAAAATTATATTTTCACTATTCATCGAAAATTCAACTTTCTCAGAATAATCCCAAAATTTCACCTTAACCAAATATCGATGCTCTAAATACATTTATGAACTCCATTTTATAAAAATAATTTTCTAAAAAATTTTAATTTAATTTATAAATAAAAAACTATTCATCAAAAATTCGTTTTTTTCAGAAAAATCCCCAAAAATTACCATAACATAATATCGATGCTCTGAGTTCAAAAATAAAGTCATTTTTATAAAAATAATTTTCTAATTATTTTTAATTAAATTTTTAATTAAAAACACTATTCATCCGAAAAAACTAATACTTGATTAATAATTTATGAAACCGTTATTTACCCATTTTATTGAGTCACATTACTTAATCTAGGTGTCTGAATTATATTAAAACTTTCTTTGAGTGAAAATACTAATCCATTTGGTCACATTACTAATCCTAAGCATAAAATCACTATTCATAATTTACTATTCATCAAAAATTAAGTTGATCTTATTAGACTCCAAATTCCTTACTGAACACTTTTGTAGAAGACCATTTTTTGAAAATCATTACACATCATTTGTTATTTAGGGTTTACATAAATATTTTAAAATATCCCTTTTTCAAAATTCATCAATAAAATACATTCTAAAATTATATAGACATTTGAAATTTCACAAAAATCACTAAAGGAAGAAATCTCAATTTATTCACCCGAAAGGATTACACAAGGAAGATAGGGTCTCGTCACATAGCCCCTTATAACACCGGTATAAGACCTAAGTGTAAGGTGTGCTATGGTGAGAGAATCTGAGGGAGGCTCAGATAACATTGCCTTAGTAGTAATCTCTACTAACTTGAACTTCTCCTGTAGGTGTTTCCGTTCAAGCTTGACACGCTGGAGTTCGGCTTGGGCTTGGTCCAAAGTGAAGTCCACAAATGCTACCTCCTTCCCAAGATCTGATAAGTGGGCTTCATAAGGGTCGAGTCTATTGGATGAAGCCATCAAATCCTCTTTCTGCATTAACCATTAACATCTTATTAAATCATTAAGAGTAAGTTAATATACTACTCAAAAATATTGGGTCGTTACACCTATTTACACAATTTAGACTTCCTGGTTCCTAATATGGAATCTATTTATCTAAATTTAAAACACAGAAGTCGCATAAATTAATATAAAATTCATTCCTGTTGTCAAAACAAAATACCATGTTTTTAAGAAATAATAACAATCCAAAGATTGACACTTTCTTATATTAAATATCAATGTAAAATTACTTTTAATTACCAAAGTTAGATTAAACTATAAAAACACAACCCTATAAAACTTCAAAAATAATAAAAGGAACTATCAAACTATATAAATAAATTATATGAAAATGCATTTTTGAACGAAAATGCATTATTTTTCACTATACATAAAAATCAACTTTATCAGAAAAATAACAAAAACTTACCCAAAGTAAATTTTGATGCCCCTATTCTAAAGATTATGTTTTTCATCAAATAGAACATATAAAAGTGATGAAATCTATATTTAAAATTGGTTCACCATCAAATGGTGGTAAATCAACCTTATAAAGGATATTGGACCACTTCATGCTTAAAATTGGATCCATTATTATTTTAAGACTCTAATTTTTTATTAATGTAATGAAATTAGAAAAACATATATAATCATATTTTTGTTCGTTTTGTTCATTTCTTATAATACACCTACTAGGCATTAACAACCATTTAAAATAATATTATATTATTATTTTTCAGTATGACCCATCCTTCTATGCAACAAGAGATTTTAGAGAAACCCACTATTGTGTGTTGTGTATGACATCAAACATAGAATCCAATTTAAAGTAAAATTAATATTGAATTCAAAAATATTAATAAATATAGAAATTTCATATTCTTTATTTTCCATAGATATTACATCCTCCCCCCATTGGGAATTATAACTTCACAAATTTAAAATTGGGCTCAAAAACATCATTGAAAGTACACATTAGAAAAAGAGTCAATAAAAATATCACTTTAAAAGAATGAAAGAGAAGTAAAAAGGTTAACCGAGATAACACATAATAGGATTCCACCTATGAATACATGGATTTGGAAAAGAAACTATGTGTCATGTTCTCCTGGAGATTGATTTAAAACATTACTATGAGAAAGATACCAACAAGAAAAACACAAAATTATTTTGGGTTAAATAGTCTTTGATTACCCAGTAGGAAAAGTAAAAAGACAACATTTTTTTGTTTTAATTTTTCTTTCGTAATGTTGGAGAATTTATTTATGATATTGACTATTATCATAAAGAAAAATACTTAATTTTCAAGTAGAGTTTCATACTTTTATATGATTCTACCAAAAACTCATATTATCTTCAAATGATGAGTATTCCAAATGGATTGGTAACACCTGATGTGCTAGAATCAACTTCAAGAGAATCACATAATCCACAAAAGATGAACTATATATTTTCAATATCTTTAGACATTAGCCAAAACCAAAAAAGGTTAGTACAAGGTTAGGTAATCCAAAAAGGATAATCATTTACAAAATAAAATACTACTCTTAATCTCAAAAATTGAAAAAACAATACCCAAAGGCAATAAAGACCATTCAATACAAAATTTTCCTTAAAAAAATTCTTCAAAATAATCCAAATAAGATTTAAACCCAAAACATAGAAGGATTTTATCACATATTCTTCCAAAAAATTCATAACATTTAACTCCAAATAACATTGATTACTCTTAAAGTCTCATACTGAAAAGTAATTAACCAAATCCCATGTTATCTATGATATATTAATAATTTCATGAAATTAATAGAATATCCATATGTCCACAATAAAAAAATATATTCTTCTCAAATAAAATTTCAACCATTACTCGAAAAAAGAAATCTTATAGTATTCTATTTTCCTTAGGCCTATAGAGTTCCCAATAGAGAGAATATCTTCCAAAAAAACCATTATAACTTAATCGAAAAATCATTTTTCTATACTATGTATATCCATTTAATAAAAAATATGTTCCCAATGTCAACATATTATTGATCCATAAAATCATTTAACTAATAATAATAAGTCATATTAACCAATGAATTCACGTAGGCCAGTGGTAGGCGATGCATCCTTATCGCCCTTCAGTTGTGGTATAGATTCATTCATCCTTACCGGACATGACAAGTTGTCACCAATATTGTGTTTTGTCCATTTATATTTTAGTCAAAAAAAACCCTAAAATTATTTAACCTAAATGGTTTTCTTATACCTCTCATTTTTATCCCAACTCATAATGACCTCAATATCCTAATTCATGAAATCTTATATTTACTGGCATTTTCTACCTCTATAAAATAACACTTTTCCCAATGAAATAATATCGTACCTTGATCACGGTGTCCACCTAGTTTCATCATCATTTTGTTCACATAAATTCATGGTCTATGAATTGAAACAATGATTTAGTGATACGTCAAAATCATCTACTTCCTTTATCCAAATACACCTCATAAAACATGGGTTATATAGGTGCTCATAGAAAAATAGTTTCAAAAAATATTCATTTATGAAATATAATTTCAAAACATCTGTTAAAAAAATATTTAAAAAAAAAGTCAAACCATGTTTGAGTTGAAACAATCAATCAATGGTCCTTTTAAAGTACCGTAAGTATGTTCCAAAAGACTATAATTTAAAAGAAAATATAAATATGTTTCACAAGGTTCTCCTTCTTGAGTACCTATTTCAAAATTATAATATGATTCAAAATCTTCTGATAAGGTAAAATATTTAAAAATGACTTGATAATATTTAGCTTTCTTGAAAATATGATAATTTTGAGAAAATAGGTTTTTATTAAGTACAACACGTGATCCATGATGGTATAGAGGTATAGTGGAGGTGTTTGATAACTCAAAAAATTTCTTGCAAGTGAGTTGTATGTTAGAAAATGTATAGAATCTTATGGACATGAATTTGCAATAATTATTTCAAGAAAGTCATAAAAAAGGGACATTAATGTCATTTGAGATCCTTCTCCTTCTATTTGTAACATACTTTCCGTGATCTGAAAAAGTTACAAAAATATGGATTTAACTTACGAAGTAGACATAAAGACTAACCACATGTCAAACAAAAACTCTTAATCCCTAAATTTGTCTAAACAAACCATTGATTCCAACTATAATGCACATTCCTTAAAGAATTACTTAATCATGAGTTAAATCAATAATTAACATTGAGGGTCTTTTTAGATTTAGTGTTTTAGATAATTAGTCCATAAATATTTCATTAAATCTCAAAAATAACAATGTAGGCACATCTACTCTATCCAAAATTTTCAAAATAACAAAAACCCTTAAATAATACAAGAGTTCCTTTATTGATATAAATCATCTTTAATTCATCCATTCTCCTAACCTTCCTTATACCCTTTGAAAAACATTTCAAAAACATGGGATGAGCATAAAAAAATCTCAATAAGGGTTATAAAATAAGGAAATAATAAATTAGTCCACTAATATATACAAATAAATGAAATCATGATTATCTATCATTAATATACCCCTCAAAATCATAAGATTTATGAATATGACATAGAAATCATAAATAATAAATGTAACTTGTCGAATCCTTGACATACCTACATTTTTTCATTTAATTCTAGGAAGGGAGATACATTTGGAATACCCATCATGATATATTTTCAAAATATCTTAGGAGAAACATTAAAATTTACCTTCATCACATTACACAATGCATTGAAGATAAATCTTGGTCTCAGTTGCCCTATGTTTATCACGGAACCAACAGTATTAATAAACAATTCCAATGAACAATAACATAATCATAACACATGAACAAGAAGAATGGAATGATAAAATTTCCACATTGCAATCACAATATAACAATTTAATATATTGACATAATCAATCCATTATCAAAACCATTTTAAATACCATTTAAAACACTTAATAAAGAGATTTTTGAATCAAAGTGTCCCATTCCACTTTAAAACTATTAAATAAATTAACATTTTATAACATTAATGTCTATATAAATAAATACTAAAACTCATTTTGAAAACATTGTCATTAATGAGAAAGATTTGGATGAATAAATATTTAAACATTTAAAACAATGTTTTAGTTAAAGAGTCCCTTTTCAAAGGAGAAAATACATGAATAGAAATAATTACACAATAAAATTTAAAAATAGCTTATAATATCATTTGAATTAGGAGATTCATGATATTATATTTAAAAGGTTAGTATATACACTATATACTGTGATGTTGTGTATAACATCAAATATGTCTCAATGGAATGTAAATTGATAGAAAATCCCATACAAAGACCGTATAAATGACGTAATAATTTATCAATGGAGTGATTATGTGTTGGAGAGGTATATCCATAAAATGGAAACTATAAATTAAAAAATAAATAAATAAACAATGATAACATATATAATCATGGAATAATGTAATCAACGAAGTATGCATTAAATGCAATGGGTGGAAATTAAGTTTAGAAATTCCCATATGAAAATTCGACATCCTAATATTGTAACATTAAAATTCAGAAAATTAGTTGATGGCGGATAAAAGGTTATCACATCACTTGGAAATAAAATTTACTGAAATACGGATATATATGAACATATCCAAAATTAATAAAATTGAAATTAAAAGACATAATAGTGAAGAAGTTTTTAACTAAATGTGGAGGGTGAAAGGTCCCTTACAATGTTTATTTTCTAAATAAAATAGTGTGATTATGTGAATTCATTATAATCTCAGATTAAGAAATTATAAATACAATATAAGATATAAAATTTAATTTCTCACATAATCATATCACGACAAGAAGTAGAAGATCAACACAAAGAATGGAAATTTGGTTAAGAAGTTCCCTTACATCGTGTCCGACTTGACTCACATGTTCCTTGTTCTTCATGAATAATAATCTTAAGTTAATTTATAATTTGATAAGAAAATGTTTAAATTTTATTATTCCTTTTATAACAATTATTATCTTTATAAAATAATTAGTTAATTATTTGAGTTCATATCAGACATTTTGTTGATTTTCAGAACTTGAGTAAAAAATAAAGTTGAGGTAATTACAGATTTTCCATGTGATAAAATTTAATTATCCCCAGATTTTTATTCATAATATAAATATCATAAATATCATAGATATCCAGTATATTTGTACTTATAATACTCCATATCATATGGATATATTAAAATGAAATGTACTGTTCGTAGAGATGGTAAGCCGTACGTACGCATGAACACTACTTTTATTTCATTTTTTATCTTTCGAATGAATAAAGACCAATTGATAAATAGGTATATTATAATTACAGTATAATATAATATTTTATAGACATTAAATATGTTCATTAACAATATCCTTTATACATTACACTTATGGAATGCACGTGTCATATCACATTGTGGGGGCGGTAGTCCACAATTCCTCAAATGAAATTATTGTCTTAATAAAACATGAAAATAATATAGGTATTTTACGAAAGATAATTAATGAATCATAGAGATAAATTAAATATCATATATATCATATATAATTATAGATCCATCATAATGGGTACCATGAGAGGTTTTAGGGGAAAATTTAATAATCATTATTTCGTGAGGTATCAGTTCGTCTGACACAGAAACAATATGTTCGTATAAATTAGATGGAGGTGTTTGTAAGTTTAGTTTTAATATTTCTCATAAAAATTAAATAGTTTATTTTTTATACTGGTGTCATTATATAAAAAATTAATAAAAATATCATAGGGAATCGAGACAGAAAAATAATTGAAACAAACTTGAGAGAAGACGTTACCTCAAATCTGGTAACATCTTTTGATTTGAGACAAAGGGTTCTATTGAATTTCCTTCTGTATAGGGGAATGTGTTTAAGAGTAAGAGAGGGATGTTGGGAGATTATTTGGGAATTTTTTGGATATCCCATGGGTCTTGAGAGGTGTGAGTAATGGGATAGAGGTGTCATCCTTATATTAGAGGGAGGATGGGCTCTTTAAAAAAGATTGAAATTATTATTTTATTATAAACATATTTTTGTCTTCAAAAGGTCCCAAAATCATTGAATTCCAAGATAAGATAAATATAAGTCAAAATTAAACAATCCAATAAGAAATGTATAGGTTTTGGATATTTTTAATTCCTTCATTTTTATTTTCCCTTTTGTTAAATTAGGTAACTTTTACCATGTCTTCTTGTATATTTATACTATATATTTAATATTATTACAATAAAATTCAAAGAGACACAAAATGGATCATTAATTTCATCTGAAACATCAAATTTGTTATTTATAAAAGGTTATATTTTTAAGACTACTTTATTATTTAATAGAATGTTAATTTATTTAAAAACTCATTTTTTTTCAATATTTATACTATTCAAATCATGAAACTTTAGAAATATATAACAACATGATAAATATGAAACAACTACATCAATAAAAATATAATAAGTCATAATAATCCATAAAATTATTTTATGGCATAAAAAATTTCAAAATAATGTTATATTAATATTTATAATATCAATTGTTTAAAACATTCATTAATGAGGTAATCATTACATGTGGCTCCATGGGTTCCCAAAATTGAGCCAAGGATAACCATAGTCGGACATGTATTATCCAATAGGATTAGGACATGTGTTAGGGTAATTATTATTATTATAATATTATTTTTACCCTTATTTATCATATTTATACTTTAACCATGGTGAATAAAATATTTACTAAAGTTACTATTCATAATGTCTAAAATTAAAAGATTCCTACTTAAAATATTTAGGAATCCTTATTCCAAATATGAAATCCATTTTTTCAAATTCAAAATGGTAATGTTGCAAAAATTCATTTAAAATTAATTATTGTTGTCAAAACCAAAAGTGGGGTTTTAAGAAATAATAACTATCAAAAGATTCACACTTGTTTATGTTCAATTTCAAAGTGAAATAAATTCAATTGAAAAAAATTGGATTAAATAGTAATAATATTATCAAATTAAACTTTAAAACAAATAATAAGAACAATATAACTATATAAATAAATGATATTAAGGGGTATTTTTGAACTAAAATGTAGTATTTTTCACTATTCATAAAAAATGATCTTTATTAGAAAAATAAATTTTTTTAACCCAAAGTAAATTTTGAGGTAATTATTCTAGAAAAGAAGTTTATTTTGCCAAATGTAACATATAAAATTTCTAAAAACGAGATTTTAAAAGGGTTCTCCATCAAAAGGTGTTAAATAGACCTTTTAAATAATATTAGAGTATTTCATGCTTAAAATTGGATCCACTTTTACTGAGCCTCTAAAATTTATTTGATAAATGTAAATACATTTAAAAAAAATTATAATCCTATTTTAGTTAGTTCTGCTCATTCTAGCTAGTAAAACGTCTAGACATTAACTTCCATTTAAAATAATATTATATTATTATTTTTTAGTATGGCTCAACCTTCTGTGCAACCAAATATTTCAATGAAACCCATTCTTGTGTGTTGGGTATGCCACCACACATAACATCCCCTTTAAATGAAAATTAATTTTTAATTCACAAATATTAATAAATATGAAATATCATATTCTTTATTTTCCTGGGATGTTATATAGTGATTGTTCAAAAAAAGGAAAAAGAAATAAAATGTTTTTAATTAATAATATAAGAACTCTTAAATGCCCCAAAAATTTGAATGTATATTTTTGTTCCAATTTCTTATATTTATTTTAATTTGGAACCATTTAGGACCCATTGGATTTTCTTTTAGGGATTTATAATATATTAACTAAAAGTAAGACAAATTGTCAAAACTATAGTTCTTAATTTGTATAATATTTTATTATATGATTTTCTACAATTTGTTTTCAAAGACAAATTTTCATTTGAAATATTATTAATTTATCTTCATTTTTATTCATTTTAACTTTTAGGAAAAAAATAAATACAAAAACAGCTTTGAAAATGATGATTCATTAATTATAAATTTATTAGAAAAAACAAATAAATCATATATTTTTTTAAAATAAATATAAATTCAGATTTTTATGGTAATAATAAAATTTATATTGAATATTATGATATGTCTATGAAATAATAGGGTATTTTTTTTATAATTCCAAGAATTTATTTCTATTTTAATTTCATCGTATGAATATTGTTTAATTTGAAAAAATTACTTATCAGGAATAGATTTTGATTATTAAATTATTTAAATATTCAGAAATAATGAAAATGACTAAAAATGAAAATATTCTGTCACAAATTTCATCCCCTATTAATTTTAGGCCTTTGTAGTCATGAAACCTATAAAATACTTATTATATTTTCATATTTTAAATAATTCATAAATTTTCTATCACCTCAAAGATAAAAAGGGACTCATTCCATCTCCCAATTATATCATCATATTCTATATTTCTCTACCGAAATCATCCAAATTCTATTATTATCATCTTATTACATGCTATAGTTTTTTGGGTCTCATAAGAAGACCAATTTCAAAAGACATAGGGAAGTTCTCAAGGAAAAAAGATTTAATGGGTGAATTCCTTTTTAAACACTGTTAAATTCTTTCTCACTTATTCCTTATCCACACAACCTATCTAATGGTTCATGATATCTCCAATATCATTTATAATAAATATTTTTATTTTCATAATGGGTATTTAAATAATAAAATCTCTTATAATGTCTTTTTATTAGTACAAATAGAATTAGTGTTCTTGGTGTCTCAACTCACCGCCTTCGTGGACAAAGAGTTTTCATGGCGATTTACCACTTTCATGATATGTTTTAATTCACTCATAATTGTATTAAATGTGAAATATATATATGTTCTCACTTATGGATTATTATTTACTTTTTAAAATTAAATATAGATTAATCCTTCCCTGGAAACCATGAAAAGAATTCACAAAAACAATGGAAATTATATAATATCATTAATAAAAAGTTAAACAGTTGTGTTAAAAAGATCATATAAGGTATTATAGAAATTAATATAGATATATAATATATTAATAACAATATTTAAACCATTATATAGTTTGTTGGAACACATTTTATTTATGATGAACCTGGGGAAATGGTTTGTTCGTTTAAAATAATGTTTTAGGGTTTTAACGAAAATTTTTAAAAAATCTTTTTTAACTCATGTCGTAAGAGAGTATTTTTCAAAACTAATGAATCATTATTTGGTAATGTATAAATTAAAATATTAATTATTTACTTATAGTAAACAGTATTTCACTTGTATTTCTTTAGTATTGTTTGAAAATAATTGATTTTTCTCAGGAAATGTTTTTATGATAAAAGTGTTCATGTTTTATGATTATGTTCTAGTTCAATTGTTTTTTTTTGAGGCAGGGTCGGGCCTATATCACTATATAATTTTTTTGGTAATTATATGATTAAATTATATAATAATGGTTATTCCAAATGTACTTATGATGGTTATATCATTATGAATCTATGAGGGTTACATTAAAAGAAAGAGACGAGGGTACCATTTTATTCTATCCATGAGTGATAGAAGTAAAAATATAGTCGTATGGGATATAATATTATATATATAATTACCTAATTTATCTAAATGGTTTATTTATTTTTTATATATTTTTTGGAAATCTATAATTTTTACAGTGTATATAATATTTTATAGATGAGATGTATGACTTTGTGAAAATGATTTCATATATTTAAAAGTAATCATGAACGAACAATTCCATTCCCTTTTATGTCCCTTAATGATAATTCTATTCTTAT
The DNA here is from genome assembly GCA_963277665.1 of Viscum album. Classification (NCBI taxonomy): domain Eukaryota; kingdom Viridiplantae; phylum Streptophyta; class Magnoliopsida; order Santalales; family Viscaceae; genus Viscum; species Viscum album. Next base: position 684,745,372 of record OY728129.1, on the reverse strand, counting down.
CCCATGTATTTAATTTTCTTCATTGGTTTTTATGATTACATAGTGAAAATATGAAACCAAGATGAATGTTGTGAATAAAATTTATGAATAGTACTATTTTTTTGTTTAAATTTTATTATTATGGATGAAATGGAAATTTTTTTTGTTGTATCAATTTTTTTCTTGAGGGTTTATAGGTATGATTTATGTAATATTTTTCTAAATCAATAAAATTAAAACATGTCTTGACATGTAACAAAGTGAACTGAAAAATAATTTACCATATTATGATATTTTCTCGGTTGGGTCCTTATAATTGGATGAAATAGAGTTATTCAATTCTATGAGGAAGGGAGGACGAAAGGTTCAATTTTATATATGAGGGGAGGTTCACCCTTGTAAATACATATAGTTTTAAAATACTATAACTTAATTTTTTGATCATATGGAAAATTATATTATCTATATGGAATGATGAGGATTCTTAATAATAATCTCATCCAACAAATTTTTTGAAATGTGTTGGTGATTATTTTACTAGAATCTCTTAGTATTAATCCCTTGATAACCCTTTTGATTATTACTAAGATTTTGATCTTTTTTACTATATAAGATTTAATAAAATTAATATAAAAAGGAAAATATAACATAATAATAAAATTATTGATATGGTTGACCAAATAACATTAAATTTTTCTAATATAATATCTTAAATTTTTTGAAGTAGTTATAATTAAATATAATTTAAAATAATTTACCATTAATGTCATTTCAGTCTGATTTACATTGCTTGACTATAACCAAAAAAATATAGTAATAGAATTTGAATATAAAATATTTACTATAATTTAATATATTAAATTATTTTTAGAAAAATATTTGAAAAAAAACATTTATTCAAGTTGTATTATCATTATTTTTTTAAATGAAATTCATGAATTTTATATTACCTCAATAAGATTTATGTATACGTTGTGTATTAATTTTATGAAATTATTCTCTCACCTAAAAATAAATATAAATTATAGTGTTAAAATTTTATTTAATTCAATTGAAGATTTATAATTCAATATACATTTTTTCTATCCCTGCGAATAAATATTACAGATATTAAAACAAAGAGTACCAAATTGTTTTGTTCCTTTATATAAAATCGTATTAAATTCCTTAATAGCAGAATGTTTCATGAAATTTCAACATTTTATAACGATGTATTTTTATGGTGGAGAAAAACATATCCCACGAAAAAATAAATGTGTTATTGATATTTTTAGGTGGTATCCCTTATTTTTAAAATAGTTTTACAAGTATTACCCATAATTTTGTTACTAATATTCAATACATATACTAATCATAATGATAAAAAATTGGTCGTATTTATCATGTTTTGGAATAATGATCCCATGTATTGAATTAATTTTTTCTTATTAAAATTTTAGACTATATTGAAGTCATATATAATATAATTTTATAAAAAGCAACACAAAATTGATTTTAAAAAAATGCACTTTGAACTAAAAAATTAACATACACAAAAGTCAATACAAATGATGAGTATGATGTAATTGATTAGAAAATATCTCTTTAAATTAGTTGCAAGTTACATTAAGGTAATATAAAAAACATTATATTAATTTAATATTACATGATTATGTGAAAAGATTTTATTATTTTTTAAAATAAATATTCCTTTATAAAAAAAATTAGATATTTTCTTAATATCCATAATAATTAACACCATGTAATTTTGAAAACTAATTTTAGAAATGATAAGAAACTGAAACTGATTTTCATATTTTTATTAAAATAAATAATAGTGGGGATGCCCAGGGTTATTGGCTAATTTATCCTGGGGATTTCATACATTTTAATGGAATAATAGTGACTCTAATAACTCTGATATAAGAGTTTATGGATATTGTACCTGAGTAGAATTTTTCCACAAACACATTTAAAATAATGATGTATCATGATTTTATGCATAAGTATATGTGGATTAAGAAGGGGTGATCAATTATTGTCACCGATTAGATCCCTTTTATTCCTAAAGATCAAGGTGGAGTTCAAGATGAATTTAATCGTACCGTATCACCCAAAAAATAGATGCAAAAACTATGTAAAATATTTAAATTATTATAGATTTTTTTGGGAATTTATACATGATTTCAATGGTCATTGGGAAAATCCCTAGAACATGGGGGATTTATCATTTTATAAGAGTTATCATGAATTTTTTCTATAATGGTTCCTTTTATAGAGTGGTGTACGATTCCATATAGATCCCCTTTATTTGTTTTATAGTTCTAAGAGAGGTCATTGGATGGAATATGGATTTGGATGACCAAGTAAGCTGGCATATAAGTTGTTATAAATTTTTGAGATCAAAAAATAAAATTATAAAAAAGAATTTAGGTTTTATTAACTTTTTATATTGATGTCAATTCACATGGAGTTTCATGTTTCCATACTATAAAGGTATCAACAATACTCTATTCATGTTTTAGATTGTGAATATGTTAATAATGAACCAAACACCATAGTGGTTGAGAAATGAGTTCAAATTATTGATAATATAATTAATAAAAAATATGGAAAAAATATTCCTTTGGACTCTCATTTATTTTATTGCAGATTGGATACCAATCATATATTGGATTGGGTTTTTCTAATGACATGTAACCCCCTGATATTTTGTGATTCTTTTTTCAATTTAATTTTTTCATTTTGATATATTTCATTTAAGGATACACTAAATATAGTATTCATTATATATATAATAGTTATGTTTGGATTTTGTACCCTACGGGTAATAAATTTATTAGCCAGCGTTACACACAACACTGACTTGTCTTTCATTACATGTGACCTTGAGTTTTTACAAAACATCAATTTATTGTTATAATAATTTTAAAAAATAATATTTATAACATAATGATTAAAAATTGAAATTTTAATGTTAAAACCTATGTTAAATATTCTTTATAATAGTTTCATATATAAATATAATATTTACAATAACATATACAATCATTTTAGTAATGCGTTTATATGTTTTAAATATTTATTTTCTTATAAGAACTCCTTTTTATTTCATTCTGTGAACAATAAAAAAAATTATTTTACAAATAGATTGAAATTTATTTTGATAAAATAGACTTATTTTTTGAATCTATAATTCCAATATTATAATATGGTGTTTTATTATTTTATTGGGAAATAGTATTTTTGGGTTAATAGTAAAATTTACTGAATAATATTCCAAAAATTATTTTTTAATAATTTAATTATATAAATAATTTATATTTATTGTAGGTTTTATGGCTATAATAGATAAATTAAACATAAATTAATACAATATTGTTTATTGGATGAATTTTTATGTTGAATATAGATATAAAATCTTTTGGAACATTTGAATATTTTCATATTAAAAACCAGATTTCTTGCCACGTCTGTGATATTAGCATTAAACAAGATATTTATGTTTTTCTGAAATTAAATTTATTAAAAAAAGTAATACAAGGTTTTAAAAAATCTATAATTTAAATTTAAATTATTTAAATATAAATTTTCATAAAGAATATTAGTAAAATTATTAAAAATTATTTATTGTAATCTAGGTAAAATGTAGTTTTACAGTGGAATATACCTTATGCATAATATAAAATATGGTTAATGAACCAAACGTGACATATATAGACATTACACTTATTTTTATAATAATTATTACACTACAAAAATAATATATAAAATACCAAATTAGTTTACTTTCATTGGAAAAATGAAACGTAGTATTCTAACATGTTGAAAGATCTTCATCATCTCTCATAATGATCGCTACCATTAGTTTTCCTTCCTAAATCCTTTATTTATATCATGGAATAATTAAAAATAAAAAGGGGGGATCTAAAATTTTCAATAAGGGTAAAGATGAATAATATTAAACAAAACAAAATCAAAATAATAGGAAAATAGGAACATAAATTTTCAACAGAAAAATTGTGAGTCATGAAATACATCTTCGTAGTATATAAGTAATAGATCATAAAGGGACATTAACAATGAAAAATTGCCTTGGAATAAAAATTGGGATTGTGAAAAATAAATAAGTAAATGTTATTATTTACATAGTAGATAATGTATTTCTACAAAGACCATCATAGTGGACAAACCCCATTACTGAATCGGGTTTACTTGACCAACCTACCATGTATTAATGAACCTGATTTACTTATTATTCCTACCCTATATTACTGAACATGACTTTCTTTTCCTTACATCAATATCCATCTCATTAGATATAAATCTTTACCTAATTCATTAGAGGGAGATATGGGTTGCACCCAAATCATAATGAAATCATTCTTACATCTTACACAAAAACATAAATCATTCCACATACCATAACCCACGAAACAAATGGGCTTCAAAAACATAATTCCCTCATAAAATAATCCATATAAAATATCATTTTTTCATTATCATAATAAAATTAATGTAATAATAGGGATATAAAAATAACCTCATCAATAGAGCACTATCATTGATGGAAAATTATTTTGATAAAATACATGAACATAATTCATAATGAAAATATAATTTCTTCTTCATTTTTTTATTCATTTCACAAAATTTCAGGAAATATTAAAAGAAAAGAATTTACAAGAAAATAAACATGATATACTATAGAATATGATTTATGAAAAAAGGTTTCAAGGTGATGTAAAAATCTATTCATGCCATATAATATTTAAAAATCATTCTTCGTGTACTCTTGCTGGAAATGACAAAAAGTACCTCATATGAAAAATTAAAGAATGATTCCTTCCATACCATGAAGTAAATTTAAAAAATAAGTAAAAATGTTTTTATACATAAATATAATATTTTTAAAAATTTTATAATATAATTTATAGAAGAAATGGACATTGATTGTAAATATAACCATATTAAATACTTATAAACAATTTTAGTTAAAAATGAGATTGTAAATTTATCCCCTACCGCAGGTCCAATTTATGTTGTATGTGTCTAAAACACATGTATATTTGGGTATAAACATATTATTAACTTTATAAATAACCATATTAATTTTTGATATCATATATGATTAACGTATGACATTATATTACCCATTTATTTTTTAATTCCATGATAAAGAAACGTTTTGGGTAATAATAATTTTATTTATCATATGTGTTTTGAATTTTTATTATTAATATTAGTACTTATATCATGATTGAATGACATTAATAATAAAAAACATGATTTATATATCATAAATATTCTGTATAAAAAATATATATAATAGGAAGATAAATGAAATGGAATACACCGTTCAAATAGACAGTAGGCCATACATATGCATGGATGATATTTCTGTTTCCTTATTGAATTGAATGGATGAAAGTAAATAATATATATATATATAAATCCAGTAGAATTATTATTTCATATATTTATTTCTTAACTATATATTATTTATAAACATTTCTGAATAGTTAACGTGGAATGTGATTCTTATAGCGTCGTGGAGACAGTAGGCCGTACAAATACACGAGTGCTGATACCATTCGCTTAATGGTTAAATGGAATGGAGTTTGTTTGTATATTTATTATATAAGAAATTATAATTTATATTTATTATTTACATCAATTATAATCATCATTAAACCCAAAAAAATTATGTATTGTTGAATAAAAAATTACACCACATCTTGGAGACGGTAAGCCGTACATACACACACGTGGTGATGTTTTTATTCGTAAGATGGATTAAAAGAGGTATAATATTGTAACATAATTTTAATAACACTTAATCTTGTAGATGATACTGGATTTATTACTTTAATATGATAACAATATAAAAATAGGAAGTCGAATAAGAAAATAATTTTGAAATATGTGATAAAATAATTAACTCTTTTTTTGAGTATCTACTTTTGAATTGAACAAAAGTTCTCCCTATGATGAATTTCTTCCCAATGTGTGGATTCTAGAATAATGTTAGGAATGATGGGAGAATAATTTAGTAGACATTGGACAATCCAATGGCATTGAAAGGTGCTAGTAAGTGGGTAGAGTTGGTGGCCTTTTATAAGAGGGTGGTTGGGCACTTTTGGAAAGTCTTGAAATATTAATTTTTTATAAAACCATTTTCAACTTATAATACTCACAAACAAATTTATTTCCAAGAAAATATGAGTATGGTTTGAAACCATATCAAAAAATAAAATTTATACCTGTTTAGATTTTATTTTAAACCTTATCATTTTCATTAATCATTACTTAATCTATTTACTTTTATTTGTTATAATAATACTATAAATATTAAATGGTTATAAATATTTACAAATGTGTTTTAAATTGCCCATAATTTGATAATTTATGCCATTTTGGATGATATAAATTTTACTATGTAATTTTTAATTTATTTTTGATTTTTAAATAATTTAATAATAGGTAATTTTTATAAAATATCAATTGGGTCAATTTTGACACTATTCAATTATGTGACTTCATATAAAATCAACACAGATGCGAAATTTGAGAAAATATTACTACACTCCTAACATGTCACATTAAACAAGAATATTCATGGAAAACACTATTTAGTTTATATGATATTTTTTTATATTTTTAAAACAATATTTTTATATTTCTATTAAAAAATAATTTCTATATCCCTTTTGTGTCATCATTTATTATAATTAATTAATCTCTTAGAATACAAAATAAATTTAAATTATTTGGATAGTACAATTATATTTATTTAAACTATTTATGTTCTTTGTTTTATAATGTTATTCACAATATTAAAATATTTATACTTATAGGATATATTAAAGTGACATTCTGTCACCTTCTTTTGTTTAAATTTTAATTAATAACTTTTATTGGAAAAAGTCTGTGAAATGAATCATTTCGGAAAAATAGTTTATATTGGTCGACATTAATCCATTAAATAGTTTTTTGAATGTGTTAGGATAATTTTATTATCTTTATCAAATTATTAGTTACCCTAATATACCCGATTTACCACGAACCGTGGTAAATAATAATTTTTGTAGTTACTATTCATAATATCCAGAAATAAATAAAAGTAATCTATTAACAGACTTCAGACCCAATGATTCCGAATATGGAATCCATTATTTATAATTCAAAACATAGAATAGGTAGAAATTAATTTAAAACAAATTCTCATTGTCAAAAACCAAAATGTGGGGTTTTAAGAAAAAAACATATCAAAATAAAGTTATCTATTTATATCCAATTTAAATGTGAGATTACATCCAATTACCAAAATTTGATTAAATGATAAAAATATAATCCAATTACACATTAAAACCTATTAAAAATATAATCTATCAATATAAATAAATTTAAAGAAAAGGTAGTTTTGAATTAAAATGAAATATTCTTAAATATTTATGAAAATATGATTTTTATTAGAAAAATACCAAAATTTCAACCATGGTAAATTATGATGTCCCGCTTCTAGTGAATAAAATTATTGTGTCGTATTGAACATATAAAATTGTCAAAAATTATATGTGAAAATATTTCACCATCAAAAGGCAGTAAAATTGTATTTCATTGGAAGATAAATCTTTTTTCTGAAAAAATTGAATTTGTTCTTATATAATGGATAGAAAATACATAAAATGAATGTTAATGTTATATAAAATTAAAAATGCTGTTTGTAAAATTCATAGTGGCCTATTTATATCCCATTAAATAATAATATTTTAATAATATATCATTGTTTAGTGAAACTCGGTATTTCATACAAAACAAGCAATTGAAGTCATTACGGAGTACAATGAATGCTTCCTTTGGTGTTACATATTACATAATCCTAACAAAGTTCATTTATACATTGAACAAAACATACACTAAGTGTTGCATATATCACATTCTATCTTGGTGTTGTGTGTGACATATGGAAAGTTGGTATAATGTGAATGAAATGTTTGACTTAGTATAATTCAATATATAAATGAAAATTTTAATTTATTCCAAAAAATAGTCCCAAAAAAATCTTGGTGTTAAATTAAGCCCCCCAAAAAAGGAATTTCACCCTCAAAATTCATTAGTGTTACAAAAGGATTACTACATAAAAGTTTCATTCATGGAAACCCTAATCGTAAAAAGGAATTCTAAAAAAATCATTTAAAAAAAGAAATTTAAAAATAACAGTTACCCAAAGTAACTCATAACTGGGATTCCACAAAAGAAAACATATGTGGGAAGTGAAAACATAGTTATGGAAGAGAAATATAACCTTAATGTTCGGATTTATAGTGATATGGAACACTATTTGAGAAATTGAACAACTAAAAATCCAAAAATCTGTGATTATTTGAGGGACCTTTTGATTCATAGGATAAAAAGGTACTAAGATTACATATTTGGGTTTCATGATTCCGTCCATAAAGTTGAATAAAATGAGAGGAAATACTAACTTGATTTCAGTAAAATCTCAAAGTCTGTATTTCATTGAAAAATTTCTACATTATTTCTTATTTAAAGAAATTAAGTTGAAATTTTCATTCATGAAATGATAGTAGATCATGTGATCCCTAATGATAATGATAGAATATTACATCCAAAAAATGTTATAAGATGTTGTCAAATATTTATTAGTCTACCTAGAGTGAGATAATATATTGATCCAAAAAACATCAACTAGAGTAATACTCTTACTATCCATAAATGGATAACCCTTTAATCCTTCCAAAAACGGAAAATATAAATGTCACGAACCAACTCGGGTCAACCCTGAACCGATCACCCAAGCCGGCCCGCGACATGGACCGAGGGGCATTCCCGATCCCTAGGGGATAAAAAATAGTTCTAAACATCAAAACTATACAAGTGGGAATGATTTTGCCCATAAATTGTAGACAAATAATTAAAAAAAACTGAAAAATGAAAATGAGAACTTGGAGCGTTGAGAAAATAATGTCGTACATACCTCCATGTGACCCTATGGTTCACCACCAACTTCAATCCAACATCTCTCTATGGTGACTGAATCCAAGAAAGGCACAAAAACTGAAGCTAAAAAACAAATGTAAAACTATAGGCATGAGTATTAAAACTCAGTAGGCATGCCCAAACAATCTCTTCTCATATGCATTTTCTTCAAATAAATGATCCATCAATTTCATGTTTGAAATAGAATTTATAGAACTAGGTTCATAAACATTTTCTTATTTAAAACAAAATCACGATCCACTACCCTTAATATTTTAAACTAAGTTCTTTTCCAAGGATGAAGCTTTAACCTTTTTAGAGAAAGAGGGCTAGAGAAGTGTAAAAAATTTTAAACCCCCTTTTTCTAGAATCCATTGAAGATCATTTTCATACCCTTTGACAAAGAGACGAATCATACACAAAGGAAAAAAGAAATAATCACACACGGGAAATGGGAAATAACAAGAAAAAGTAATCAACCAAAAAAAGAACCTCAATCATCTGCCACAGATGAGTAAGCGCTGATATACATGGGAAATCCTAAGAGCTCGTGAATAGTCTAGAACGTACTATATATGTGACTCATCCCAAATTCATGCCTGCTCTTGATGATGTCATAATGACCAAACACTCGGTATCACACTACATGGCCTTACCGAGGGGCCCAACCCCCTAGCAGATTGTAATCCATACCAAGGGCCACTAGTCAATGCATAGTCTAAACTAGTGCAGCAATCATTAACTGAAAATTCACTCGCTATGCTAGGTACCCATGTTCATACTAAAATTGGGGTGAGTCGACAATGTCAAACACGTATCTAGTCATAAGACACATAATTAACACACACAAAAAAGTCACCCCCGAGTCCCCACAAGGAAAATTACCCTTGCCCTCCAACCATTTGATCATAGGAATGTCCTACCCGACGAACTTTCCATATCATATATCTCAACCAAAGCAATTGGACAACATCCAAGGAGTGTTTTCTTAAGATAAATTTTTTTACAAAAGTTCCAACCGGGCCTCACATAATTTTTGCATGAGAAACCATTTCTTAAGGAATCACACGCACGCCACTTGGAGAACCATAAATACCCTTCGAAACCCATTTAATAAACTTAAACTGTAGTTTTAAATCTACAAAACATTCACAAAGTCCAAAGGGGAATTTCATCAGGCAATTGATGTGAAAACACAATAAAACCATTCCAATTCAAGATAGAAAATTTTACTAAATGTTCTATATTAATAATTAATATTACAACTAGGTGTGAAAGGCAAGAAATAAATGATTCTTAAATTTAAAGGTTAATGCATAGAGATCCTACCTCTGAGAAGGAAGCAGACCAAGCCGAGACACTTCAGATCATAGAGCTTCAGACGGAAGATGCTCACACTAGAACCCACATACATCTCATACATATATACATATACCCTTAATCTATTTAACGTATTCCCCATGACATGAAGGAATATGTGCAAGGAAGATATATATAAACATACACACATACTTACCTATGTATGTTTGTGTGCAAACCACCAAGAATCAACCCATGATCTAATTTGATAACCTAGAAGAACCAACATTATTTAGAAACCCACTGGCCATTCAAGAAATCAAGATCTAAAGAAACACTATTTTAAGGTGAGAAATTTCAAACATACCTATATGTTTTGAACACCCCAAATACATTTACCAAAAGCACTTCAAAATCCATTTTCAATAAAAAGAAATCTCATTTTTATTAAGCATTTTCCAAACGGGCCTCACCCTTATTATTCTTCCTCTTCAAACCATTTTTAGAAACTGAACATAGAACTAACTTCATTTAGAAATCAATGAACCATTTAAGAAACCATGATTTTACGATAACACCATTTTCCATAAACAAACCGCTTTCAATTTCACAAAAACCAATCCCAATTTTCAAATGCATTTACCATTCCATTATCAATTTATGAAACCCCTTTCTAAAAACCCAATATCAATGCATTCACATCTCATGTTTCATTGAAAAGATATTTCACACACTTTGCATAACCCTATAAGAAATTCAAAGAAGTACCCTAATGAAGCACACATGAAAACATAAACATATGATTTATAAAATTTCTTTCACAACATAATCATGTCAAGACACTTCTGAAAAATATTACAAACCACATAAAACATCTAATTTCACTATATAATATCCAAATTACAATATACCCAACACAATTGAAAAAAAAACATAGACATAAACAAAAACAACATCAAATGTCATTTTTACCAAATTCAACTATCGCAAAAACACCAACACACCACTTGAAAATTAATATGTACCTTAAAACAATTAAGGAACCTATTTTAGACTGTGCGAAACCATGAAACAAGATTTAAACCTCAAATTAGATAGCAGCGACCAATCGAGACAAGCCAAACCGCTCCACCTTCGGTGGTGGTTGCCGGAACACTGACCCAAGGGTCCCAATAGACAATTCTGACAACCCTGAAAGAAAAGAAAATTGGTTAATCAGATTACCCAAAGACCTAGGGTTCAGGTAGGCTGAACCGAATATGGAAAAAGTGGGGAGGAAGAAGAAGGGGGATTACCTCAATGATCCAGCCGCAAAACCGAAGGGAAATCCAGTGATTTCGCTGGAGAATTGAGGGTCGTGAGGGAGGGCGTCATTCAAGCCAAAGGAGAAGGGGGAGGGTGTCGATGCCGGAAGAGGAAGGTGTGGCTCGAAGGGAGACCGAACGGAGTGACGACAAGAGAGAGAGAACAAGGGGAAAGGTGGCACAAGGTGGGTCTTGCCAGAGTGGTGTGGCGCTGATGAGAGGGGAAGCTGACTGCGAAGGTGGAAGGGAGCATGGTGAGGCTGGTCGCACACCAGGGCGACGCGCAGGAGGCCGGGGGGGGGGGGGGGGGGTGCCGTGACAGGTTGGGGTTCTCCCTTAATTTTTTTATAATAATTATAATATAATTATGATAATAAAAATAATAATGATAATAATAGTCTTAATAATTATAATAATATTCTCAAAAATAATAATGATAATGATAATAATAATAATTGAAACAACCATAATAATAATAATAATATTATTATTAAAACTATAATATTGTTATTGTTTTATGCCTAAACATTTATCTCTAAAACATCATTTTATTATATTATTATTTTACTTTATTTCATTTCACTTGACCTATAATTAATTAATTTACTCATTTTGGATGTCGAGCAACCACACTGCTTGCATTCCCTCAAGTACATCGTTGATCGAGCTGCGCTCGAACTGTGCCACCCAACACTAACTACCTATAGAGTCAAACTACGTGTTGTTGTACGATTTTATAAGTCACGTGCAAGTGGCATGCCAAATCTGGTCGGGGTGTGACAATTCTCCCCCCCCATAGGCACTTTTCCCCCCCATAAAGTCACCAAGTCAAAAGATATCCAAAGCATGAGTTTGTGCCTAAACAGTGAAAAAAGGAAAATCAAGAACCTCAGGTTGATGACTCACTCTACAAGTCACACCTGACCAGTCACAAAGAAATCATGACATAAAATGAGGGGAGAACCAAAGAGGGTTCTCCCCACCATAAGAACTTGAGTAAAACAGAAACTATAAAACCCATGCACACAAACCCGATGAGGGGTTAACGCGGGAAATACCAACCCAAACTTACCAACTTCTCCACTTAAGTTGAGAGGGACCAGTGAGACTTAAGTGGAACACCACCACAAGGACACCCTGCATATCGAGGAACCAAAGCAAGGAACTCCCTATAACAACACCGCTAGAACAAAAGAATTACCCACATCGATCTAAAACTCCCAACACATCCAACCCCCATCAGTACAAGTGAGACAACGCTTCAACTAAAACCCAGAACTCTCAACACAAGAAAAAACTCCCAACACTCACATATATAAACGATCACTAATGAAATCCGGAAAAACCCACATAAGGGCCAAATACACTTTAAAGAAAAACAAACAATTATAGAGGCCAAATTCAGAAGAATGAAACTTCTACGATCACAATTTTTTTATCACACTATTACCGCAAAAGATGAACTTAAAACAGAGGGAAAACAAGGAAACAGAAATACGGAATGTATCCATTACAAGATGAAAGATTTAGAATCAAGAAAATATCTCACATGTGTCTAACGCCCTGACTATGTGTGAGCTTCACCCTGAGACCTGAGGTTGGGGCTCTGATGGCTAAAGCATCTTTTGCCTCACATTCATAAACAAGCATCCGTGATCAGGACTCCTTCAAATGACACTTATTTTAGAACCATTCTCTGTGACTCCGATGGTCACACAATAGCAGGACATCAGAGGGATGAGACAAGATGTCTTAGGATGTTCGAACCGGAAACGCTGATGGTACATTAGAAAGAAGTCTAATGAACCAGATGTTGACACCGAAAAAAGGGATTTCCTTAGAAGCAGGTTCAACTCATACACCCCGCTCGTGAAATGGGGAACCCTTACAAATGAAGGAAGGCACCATATTTTCCATGAACTTGTGCTTCAGATGTCGACTCCTTAAAGTGGCCATCACATGCCTTCACTAACCACCATCATTGTTAACTACAGATGGGCTCTCACATTTTTTCACCTTCACCTCCTCATGTATGATCCATTGGATGAAGATGAACTTAAAAACCTCCCACATCATCCCAACTCCATGTATGATGAGACATCCACACCCATTGGTCCAAAGCTGGACAATTCACTAAACCCAAGACAATACAAACTCTAACAAACTCGGGAGTTCGGAACTACCTGAAGACATGCTCTACTCCCCTCAACAAACTTCACTACCCCTAACAAACCCCAAATTCCTTGAACGACAAGCAACACTCAATAGAAACCAGAATTGGGAACGATTAATTAACAAATTTAGAGGACATTTCTAGGTGGGATACTTAGAACATGGAAAACAAAATCACAACTAGCATCAAGCCAAAATCAATGAAAAGAAACACCTCGGACCAAGACTACCAGACCGCAATCCCGAACAAGATTAAACATAACCAAAGCAACACCAAAAACCAAGGGTAACATACTCATAAATCAAGCATACACTAACACAGGAAAAATCTACTTTACAAAATACCAAAACCCACTTTTCAAGAAAAACCAAGTCCCAAAACTTTTTTCAATCAAGTCCATTTTAGAAAAATCAAGCCAAGACATAAATTCCCAAACCCCACCCCTAGCTTCCTATGAACCGCCGCATAAGCCTTTATCCCTTTCCATTCAAATCACCCGTACATATGCGTCAATGTGCACTACACGTGTCTACCCACACACATGAGGACGATCCTAAGGGATATTAAGGGTTTCACTTTCCGTTCCATTACCAAATCCAAATATCTGACAAAAATTTTCAGATCCAAATACTTAATCATGAAAAACCCACTTCACCAATTTCAAAACAACATGAAAAAATCTACTTTTTACTAGTTTTAAAACCCTTAAAGAAAGTCCCCTTTCAATTCAAAACCACCTACATTTCCAAAAACAATCTATCACCGACCAAAATAAAGACAAATCACAACCAACAATGAAAAAAAAACATAATGAGGAACTAGTGATTTTGCCAAACTTGGCGACATTGTAGTGACCCACACCCCAAGTAAGATATAACCGCAGAGGAACTTGAATCGGGAAACTGGGCTCCACATGGTTCACTACTCCATGTGGGGTCACAGTGTGAACAAGTGTCACCTCTATTGTAATCCCTCAATCCAAAACAGAGTCAAAAGACCCAAAACCTAGACTACCCCTAGTATCTCATGTCTCGTCACGAGTGGTGGTGATCAGGCGCAGACCCCCAACTTACCTCCTAATCCCTGATAGTCCTAATCTCCATATACCAAACATCCAAAATAACAAGGGCCTAATCTGATACCATTTTTTCATGAACCAACCTGGGTCAATAGTGAACCGGTCACCCGAGCCAGCCCACGACATGGCCCGATGGGCGTTCCCAATCCCCACGGGCTGGCAACTAGTGTCAGGCATCAAAACTAAACAAGTGGGAATGATTTGGACCATAAATGAAAGACAAATAAATAAAAAATAATTGAACAATCAAAACGAAAACTAGGAGAAGTGAGAAAACAATGTCGTACATAGCTCCATGTGACCCTATGGGTCACCACCAACTTCAATCCAAATACATGCTATGGTGACTGAATCAGAGCAAGGCGCCGCAACCGAAGCTTAAAAAACAAAGGTAAAACAATAGTCGTGAGTGTTAAAACTCAGTAGGCTTTCCCAAACAATCTATTATCATGTGAATTTTATTTAAATAAATGATTCATCAATTTCAAGTTTAAAATAATATGTATAGAACTAGGTTTTTACACATTTTCTTCTTTAAAAGAAAATCAAGATCCACTACCCATCATATTTTAAACTATGTTCTTCTCCAAGGATGAAGCTTTAACCTTTCTAGAGAAAGAGGTATAGAGAAGTGTAAAACATTGTAAAACCATTTTTCCACAAACCATTGAAGATAATTTTCATCCTATATAGCAAAGAGATGCATCATACAAGAAGAAAAAATAAATAATCACACCATGGAAATGGGAAATAAAAAGAAAAAGTAATCAACCAAACAAATCACCTCAATCATCCACCGCAAATGAATACGTGCCAATATACATGGGGAAGCGTAGGATCTCATGAAAAGTCTAGAACGTATTATACATGTGACTCATCCCAAAGTCATGCCTACTCTCAATGAAGTCATAATGCCCAAACTCTCGGTATCACCCGACCTGGCCTAACTGAGGGGCCCAATCCCCTAGCAGAGTGTAATCCATACTAATGGCCACTAGTCAGTGCGTAGTCTAAACTATTGCAGCAATCATTTACTGAAACTTCCCTTGCTATGCTAGGATCCCATGTTCAGACTAAAATGGGGGTGATCCAACAATGTTAAACAAGTATCCAGTCATAAGACACATAATCAACACACACAACAAAGTCACCCCCGAGTCACCCCAAGGAAAACGTCCCTCACCTTTGAACCATTTGATCATAAGAAAGTCCTACCTGACGAACCTTCCATAACATATAACTCAACCAAAGTAATGGGACCACATCCAAGGAGATTTTTATTATGATAACTAGTTTTACAAAAGTTCTAACCTGGCCTCATATAATTTTCTCATGCCAAACCATTTCTTAAGGAATCACACACACACCTCTTTGAAAACCATAAATACACTTTTAAATCCATTTAAGAAACTTAAACCAGAATTGTAAATCTAAAACACATTCACAAAGGCCATTGGGGAATTTCATCAGGTAATTGATGTGAAAACACAATCAAACCGTTCCAATTCAAGACAAATTTTTTTACTAATAGTTCTATTTCAATAATTAAAATTACAACTAGGTGTGAAATGCAAGAAATATATGATTATTTAATTTAAATGTTAATGCATAGAGATCCTACCTTAGAGAAGGAAGAGAACCAAGCCGAGACACTTCAGCTCTTGGAGCTTCTGATGAAAGACGCTCACACTAGCACCCACATACAATCTCATACATACATATATATATATATACCCTTAATCCATTAAAAATTTTCCCTACTACATGAGGGAATATGTGAAAGAAAGATATATATATATATATATACATATACACATACTTACCTTTGTATGTGTGTGTGCGCACCCCCCAGAAGCCACCCAAGCTCTAATTTGTTAACCTAGAGGAACCAACATTATTTCAAAACCCACAGGCCATTCAAGAAATCAAGATCTAAAGCAATAATATTTTAAAGTGAGCAATTTCAAAAGGACCTTTATGTTTTTCGTACCACAAATACATTTACCAAAATCACAACAAAATCCATTTTCAATAATATAAAATCTCATTTTTGTTAATCATTTGCCGAACTGGCCTCACCCTTCTTATACATTCTTCTCAAACCTTTTTTAGAAACTACACAGGGAATTTCCTTCATTTAGAAAGAAATGAACTGTATAAGAAACTAGGATTTTAAGAAAAACCATTTTCCTTAAACAAACCACTTTCAATTTCACAAACACCAAAACCATTTTGAAAATGCATTCACCATTTATTAATCAATTTACAAAACCCCTTTGTAAAAACCCACCATCAATTCATTCACATATCAAGTGTCTTTGAAAAGACATTTCGCACACTTTTCATAACCCTAAAAACAATTCCGAGAAGTACCCGAATGAAGCACACATGAAAACATAACCTTGTCAATTAGAGAATTTTTTTTACCTTATACTTATTTCAAGACACTTTGGAAAAATATTATGCACCACATAAAACAACTAATTTCACTATATAAAACCCAAATGATATTCAACAAAACAAAATTGGTAAAAACAAACATAGACATAACCAAAAGCAACTACAAATGTCATTTTTAGCAAATTCAACTATCGCAAAAACACCAAAACACCACCAGATAGTTAATATGTACATTAAATCAAGTAAGGAACCTAATTTAGACAATGAGAAGCCATGAAACAATATTTAAACGTCCCATCGGATAGCGGCGACCAACCGAGACAAGAAAAACCACTCTTCCATCAGCGACAGTTGTTGGAACATAGACCCAAGGGTCCCAATATACCATTATCACAACCATGAAACAAAAGAAAACTGGTAAATCAGATTATTCAAAGACCTAGGGTTCAGGTAGAAAGAACTGACGATGGGAAAAGGGGGGAGGAAGAAGAAGATGGAGTACCTCAATGAGCCGGCCACAAAACCAGGGGCAATCCAGTGATTTCTACGGAGAAGTGAGGGCCGTGAGGGAGGGAATTGTGCAAGACGAAGGATAAAGGTGAGGGTGTCACTGTCGGAAGAGGAAGGTGCGGCCGAAAGGGAGACTGACCAAAGCACCGACGAGAGAGAGATAGAGAAGGGGGAAAGGCGGCGCGAGGTAGGTTTAGACAGAGTGGGGTGGCACTGATGAGAGGGGAAGCCAGTTGCGAAGGGGGAAGGGAGCACAGTGAGGCTGGTCGCGCACTAGGGCGACACACAGGAGGCTGAGGGGGGGGGGGGGGGGCTGCCGCGGCGGGTTAGGTTTCTCCCCTTAATTTTTTTATAATAATTAAAATATAATTACAATAATATAAATTATAATGATAATAATTGTCTTCATAATTATAATAATAATCTCAATAATTTTAATTATAATAATAATAATAATTTAAACAACCAAAATAATATTATTATTATTATTGAAGCTATAATATTATTAATATTTTATTCTTAAACATTCTTCTCTAAAATTGTAATTTATTAAATCCTTAATTTACTTCATTTCATTTCACTTGAACTTTAATTAATTTATTTACTAGTTTTAGATATCGAGCAACCACACGGCTCACGATCCGTCAAGTACATCATTGAGAAAGCTGTGCTCGAACCATGCCACCTAGCACTAACTACCTAAATATTCAAGCTAAGTGTTTTCTCATGGTTTTATAAGTCGTGTGCAAGTCGTGCATCAAACCCGGTCGGAGTTTGACAATAATTTTTTTTAAAGAGGTGAATATAATTGACTTGATATTTATCTCCCATATATCATAAGTTATTCTTGGTTGTCACATTCCAAACACGTGAACACCATAATAATGTATTCTCTTGAAAGAGAGTAATAAAATAAATTACTATAGAACCATAGTGAAAACAAGAATTCTGTCAAAATTAACTCGAATATTATACAAAAAATAACAAAAAATATATATGATCATACCATGATATCTCTTTATACTTCTACCGTAACTGAGGTCATTAATACTATAAAGCAACCAATTATCTTCTTATATGATCATTATTCACATATCTTGTTTCTTCCAAAAATATCTGAATAACATTTCATGGTTATCAGTAACATTCAACATATACATTCAAATACACAAGGAAAAACAATAGTGTAAGAATCCTTAGATGTTTCTTTATTGATAGTACCATAAAATTACTTATATGAAATTATTATGGATAAAATGAAATCATTCTACTATCTTCTTTAATAATTGACCGAGCTTTATCGTTTTATTCCATAACACATCTTGCATCTCATATATCATTTGAAGTCTCTTTATCATTAGCAACATAAATACTTCCTATACTATAATGATGATTTTCTTCATGATATTTTCCCTTAGGGAATTGATTTGTATAATGCCCCCATATTCCATATTTAAAACATTTAACCTTCATTGATGTAATAGAAACACCATTATCCTTGTCCATAGTGTTAACTGTACATTTTCATTAATAATTAGTTACTTTTTCCCTTCTTTTCCACACCCAAAGAATCTTACAGTACCTTTTCAACATTATCCTTGATTCCACATCAATCATTATTTACATGGGGAAATTTGAACATTACTTCTTCTATGATCACCACAAAACTCCATCTTTGTATTATTAGTTTGGTGAGGGAACTCACCAATGTTTAGATTATTAATCATATTATGATATTTCTTAATAGGAATAATAATGATGTTTTTCCTTTCAACTCCCATTTCATTTTGTTTCACATTAAGAATATCATTAAATTTTCTATCATATTCTTCATTAATATGAATTCTATTATTTCTATCCATATTCTAAAACCAAATGAGAATAGTTTGTGAGGAAAAAATCATAACAAGAAAACATTATAATCAAGGGGAATTATTTGCAATATCTAACATCATGGTATTAATCCTAGGTTATTCATGATCATTAAAATAATTCTATGATTGTAACCTATAGTCATACTTAACCTTACAGACATCCCTAGAGTAACTATATAATTATCTCAAAGGATCTCACTAAAATGTTCGTATCCTAGTTTCCAAAGGTTGACTATACCTTCAATCTGATACCAACTGTAACAGACCGAGCATGACATACATTTAAATTACAATCCTTTTGTGGAATACATA
The DNA here is from genome assembly GCA_963277665.1 of Viscum album. NCBI lineage: Eukaryota > Viridiplantae > Streptophyta > Magnoliopsida > Santalales > Viscaceae > Viscum > Viscum album. The sequence goes on along the minus strand of OY728129.1, from coordinate 684,725,461 downwards.
ACACATTACCCAAGTATACACCCAAATACCATATTAATTTAGATTCTTTATAAACATGGAATATAATCTTCTAACATGGTGAAATATCATCAACATATCCCATAAAGACATTTCCCTTTGTTTTACCAACTAAACCCATTATTTATATCCTTGGGAAAAGAAAACATAAAAAGGGTGAGCATAAATACTCAGTATGGGTAAACATGAAAACCATAAAAAAAGAATAATACTATGAAAACATGAATATAAGTTTTGAATATCAATATCATGAGTCATGAAATAAATCTTGGATGTACAAAAGTTATAGATCTTAATGGAAAATTAACCATGATAAGATTATATTGGTATAAAACAATGAATAATGGAAAATAAATAAAAAAATAATATTATTTCTGTAGTAGCCAAATAATTTCTTCCAAGACCATAATAGTGTACAAAGTACACTACTAAACCGGGTTTACATGTCGTTCAACCATTTATTACTAAATTGGATTCACATTCTGTTCTATCACTATATTACTGAACCATATTTACTTTCCATTCCAACTATGTCTATATAATAATATAAAGCTCTTTAACCAATTCATTTGAGGGATGTATAGGCCCCACAAATCATAAAATGAAAGCATTCTGACATGTTCCACAAATACATAAATCATTCATAATAGTTTAAACTAAGAAATAAAATGGATTTCTTAAACATCCTTCAATCATAACATAATCCATATTAAATATCATTAAATCATTAACAGATTAAAATAATACAAATAATATGTATTAAAATAGTATCATATTTTAATAGAATAATCTAATATTGTAAATAGTTTTTATAAAATACTTGAACTTAATTCATTACGAAAATTTCCATTCTTCTTAAAAACTGATTTTATTTCTCCAAATGCTATGAAATTTTAAAAGATAATAATTTAGTTTAAACTAAAATTGAAATTTTGTAGAGGAATCATCATGGATATAAGGGGTTAATATTGCATAAAAATAACTTCATTCAATATATGGTAGAAAAAATTCTTCTTATACTCCTTCCAGAGAAGTCAAAAAGTACAACTTATGAAAAATGAGAGAATGATTCCTTCTGTACCATGTAGTAAAAGTAAAAAATGGGTTAAATTGGATTAATAATACATAGAATAATAGTAAACAATTTATGAAAATATTTTTTTTGAAAACTTGGACATGCATAATAAATATAACACCAGTGAATACATACATATAAACAATATCAGATAAAAATGAGATGGCAATAATATCCCTTACCATAGGTTCAATTTCTTCTTTATGTGTCCAAAACAATGATTTTTTGGGTTTTTAGATTTTATTAAATTAACAAATAACCATATTAATATTTATTATATCATATATGGTTCACTTATCAATTTATATTACATATTTATTTTTCAATTCCATAATAATGCAACATTTTGGGTAAAAATCATCTAATTTATCATATGTGTTTTGACTTCTTATTCTTAATATTATTACATATACCATGATTTAAAAACATTAATAATTTAAAAAATTATTATTATATCATAAATAAACAGTATAAAAATATATATAATAGATGGAAAATTAAAATTGAATACACCGTTCATGGAGATGATAGGTCGTACGTACACATGAATGTTCTTTCTGTTTCCTTTTAGAATTGAATGGAAACATGTAAATGATATATATATATGTGTGTGTTGTATATATATATTTATATCCAATAGAATTATTATGTCTTATATTTTATTATTTATTATATATACATTATAATAATTTTTGAATGGTTAACGTGGAGAATGAATCTCATCACATAATGAAGACGATAGTTCGTACATATGAACGAGCGATGATATCATTCACTTAATGGTTAAATGGTATGAAATTGTTTAGTTTATTAGTTATAAATAATTAATAATATGTTATATTCATTTTTTAAATCCATTATAATAATAATTATACTCTTCCAAATTATGTATTGTTTAATAACAAAATACACCACAACATGGAGACTGTAAGTCATATGTACACAGACATGGTGATATTTTTATTTTTATGGTGTATAAAATGAAATATAGAGTAGTAAAATAATTATAATAAAATATTGTAATGTAGAATATACTAGATATATTACTTTTATATGAGAACAACATAAAATATGATGTTGAAAAAGACAATAATTTTGAAAGTGGTGATAAAACAATAACCTTTTTTTGAGTATCTATTTTTGATTTGCACAAATGATCTTCATAGGATGGAATTCTGTCCAATTTTTGGACTCTAGTATTATTATTTGAATGTTGGGATATTATTTGAGAGTGTTTTAACAAAAAAAGGTTTTAAAGTTGTGATTACGTGGGTAGATGAGTATTCCTTTTGCTTGAGGGTAGAGGAGAACTTTAGTAAATTTATTGAAATATTAATTTATTATAAATTAATTTTGGTTTTATTATGATCCCAAAAACATTTATTTATAAGATTAGATGATTATGGGTCTAAATACTATCAAATATAAAAAATTTAGACATGTTTTGCTTTTATTTTAACCTTTACCATTTTGATTTATCATTACATAATATGTTATATTTTTTTTGTGTTAATAATATTATAAATATTAAATGGTTAAAAATATTTATTTATGTGATTTCATTTTCCAAAATGGAATAATTTATGAATTTTAAGACCATATAATATTTACTTTGTAATAATTAAATATTTTCATCATTTTGAAATAATTTAATAATATATTATTTTTTAAAATATCTATAGTGACAATTTTGACACTATTCATTTGACTGACTTATAATAAAATAAAAACATAAGATAAATTTCAAAGAAAATATTTAATAAAATCAAAACATGTCTTATTAACATTGAAAATTAGTGGATAACATATAGATAGTTAATATGATATTTATTTTAATATTTTTAAGACCAATTATCTAATATTTATATTAATAAAATAATTTCAACATCACTATTGTGTCATAATAAATGAAAATTAATTAATATCAAAAAATTATAAATCAATTATAATGTTGTTAATAATTTTATTCTACTTCTAGAGAGAAATTATTTCTTATGTTTTATCCGATGTATCACTATATTAAAATTATAATACGTATAATATATATGAGAGTGACATGTTGTAAACTTCTATTAATTTAATTATAATTAGACCACTTTCATGGAAAAAATACATTGAAATGAATCAATTCTGACCCACATGTAATATTGGTCGACTTTAATTTTTCAAATATGATTTTTTTCATGTGTTAGGGTAATTTTATTGTCTTTATCATATTGTTAGAAACCAAAATTTACTCAATTTACCTATAATATTGGAAAATAAAAATTACCATTATTATAATTCTTAACATCAAAATAAATAAAAGAAACCCTTTAACATAATTTGGACCCACTAACTCAAAATATTTATTACATTTTTAATAATTAAAAAGATATAATTTTCACAAATTAATTTAACATTAATTTCCATATTCATAAACCAAAAAACGGGGTATTAAGAAGTAAAAACATATCAAAAGATTGTCAACTATTTAGGTCCAATTAAAATGTGAAATTACATCCAATAACCAAAATTGGATAAAATGAAAACAAAATAATCCAATTACACTTTAATAAAAATAAAAAGATAATCTATCTAAATAAATAAATTAGAAGAGAATGAAGTTTCAAATTAAAATGCAGTATTTTAACTATTCATTAAAATATAAATTTCATTAGAAAAATAAAAAAATTTCAATGAAGTTAAATATTGATGTCCCAATTCCAAAGAATAGTATTATCATATCAAATGAAACATATAAAATTTTCAAAAACTAGATTTTAAAAGGGTTCTCCATAAAAAGGTGGAAAATATATATATTTTTGAAAAATACTTCATTTATCCAAAAAATCTATTTTTTCTTATATCATTTCCAAATAGTGCATATTATGTATATTAATTTTATATAAAATTAATAATTTGGTCATTAATATTTCAAACAGATAATTTATATCCCATTAAATAATTATATTTAGATAATATTCCATAGTTTAGTGAAACTCAGTATATCGTACAATGATTGAAATCCAAGTTATTGTTGTATATAGTGCAAGATTACTTTGGGGATACATATAAAATAATCCAAAAATTGTTAATTTATACATTGAAAAAACATATCCTTAGTGTTGTGTGTATTTTTTTCCAACTCATTGTTGCGTGTATCATACAACATAGTAGTTTAGAGTGAAAGGAATGTTTGACTTAGTTCTTTGGAAGATATAAATGAAAGTTTTAAATTATTCAAAAAAATTGTCCATAATAACATTTGGTGTTAGAAAATGTCCTATCCATGTTTGGAGGACCCATTTTCTGGCAATATTTAATCCATAAATAATTTATTATTGTGTTTGGTAGTTTGTTATTCCTTTTTAGTAGAAAATGTGGGTACACCTAACTTGTTTTAAAAAATTCCAAGTGTGTCCCCTCCCACCCTTATAAAATGCCACCACCTCTCCCATGTCATTAGATATATAAAGCCAAATAAGTTCAACCAATATTATCCCTTTTCAATTCCCAAAATATATTCCTTCATCCTTGAAGCCTCAATTTTTTTGTAAATTAAACCATTGAATCCCTTTAGTTAAACCCAAAATAAGTTTCTTTTAGAAGTGGAAACTTCCTTCCTCAGGCTCCATTAATATATTTTCATTATCCAACACATAAATATAAATTATTATAGGATTTTATAATATCAATATAATACAAAAATATGAATTCATTTATTTAATCCAATTTTTATACCTTCACTCACACACACATCATCTAATAGGTAACGAATTTACAATTCTTGTACGATGAACAACGACTTCACGAAAGCAAAATTGTTCATTTTTTACATCACCACCTCTCAGGGTTATGAATTATAATGAAAACACTTTTAATATTTGAAAATTTTTATATTTATTTTTTTTCTTCTATGATTTTTATATCTAACATACTTTAATGATTTCTATTTTTCTCCTATAATAACATCGTTTGTGGAACTGTGGACTACCACTCCCTCAAATCAATGTGATTTATTCACAGATTACATGGAACATATTAAGGATGTGCGTAGTATAGGTATATGATATATATGATATATATGATTTATCTATCCACTTTTAATTTTAATATAACACATACCATCATTCTATAAATTATGTGTAAATACGATAATTTCGTTTGGGGATATGTGCACTACCGCCTCCTCAGAGCAATGTGATTTGTTCACCCACTACATGGAATGAATTAATGATAGGTTTAGAAAAAAATATATGTCATATATGAAAAATGAAATCCTATTTAATTAAATTATATATATATATATATATGTCTTTAACATTATTTCTGTCAATTAATTTTATTAAACAGAAACATTTTTCATGTGTACTTATGGCCTACCATCTCAATAAATAGTACATTCCATTTCATATTTTAATTTTCATTATATTATTAAAAATTCAAATATAAGTAATATAAATTATATTTTTTAATTTTTTACATTATATAAATCATTATATAACTATGAGGAAAAAATATTATAAATTATGACACTTGGAATAGACAAAGAGGATATTAACCAAAGTAGATCCTTAATATGGAATTATTTATAATAGGGTTTTAGAATGTCGTAATAAAATAATATATGTTATTATATCTAATAATATAGATCTGTAAAATATTAATAATAGTGTTATATTTATTATACAGGTGATTTGTATGATTACTAAGAGTGTCAAGACATATGTTAGTGGAAGTTCATCTCACATTCTATTTCCCAATGATACATGCCATATTCACTGCTCACTTTCATTGGGTGGTGTATATATGTCTCTATGAGATTTTATATCATTAATTAAATTTATTTAATGATATTAGAATCTATAAATGAATTCTATTCATTCATTTAAATAGATATTCAATATGTTAGTCATGTAGTAATGGTTTTCTCATTTGACATTTATTTTCTAATAGACCAAGGTCATGTTCACATCATATTTCTAACCAGTTGTGTGTATAATGGACATAAATGAATCCTATTATTATTATACATAAATTTATAGTTCTTTTGATTTTAATATTTCATTCATGGGGAATATTGTTTCTGTGTAACCAAATCAGTAAAGTCATTTTGTCTCATTTTTTCTTCTTGGAGACACATGCCATGTTAGGCACAAATATTTTTATATGAAATGTATAAAGTAACCATGAAATGTTGAATAATGAATCTAATACCATTAATTATATTTTAAGATTCATGTAATTTAATTTTCTTACATGGTTAGTATAGTTTAATGATACCGAGTTGTTAGAGTTTATTGAAATAATCAAATTGTTTATCGATATTTTTGATGATTATGACTCTATTGATGAAATATTAAGATCAATCTCTCCAAATAAATCTTGAATATACTTATAATATGAATAATAATTAAATAATCATGTATGATTAAAATTATTTTACTAATTGGTTTATATTATTATTAAGAAAGTGTTTTTAAGAAAGTATGATATTGACTCTCTCATCTAACGAAAATTCCTTTTCATTCAAAACAATGTATGTTAATATTGTTTTCAAAATGTTTTAAATATTAATTAATATTTTCTAAAGGAATATGGTTGTCAAAAGTATTTAAATATTTATTTATATATTTTCTAAGTACTTAAAAGTTAATTTCATTGATAATGTTGTGTTTATTAAAAATTATATTTTATAGAAGATATGATATTTTTAAATAGATTATTTTTAAATTGTAATTTAAAATTATTTTCCATCCAAGATGAAATTCATTGATGTTAATCAAACCCTTGTGGGAAATTATCCAATGTTTCAATTAATATTATTTTTATTAATGGATTATTTTTCGATGGTATGATGTTCTTAACAACTATTTTCTCTTTCACAGGTTACACGATTATGAAACATGTTCTTCATATACACTTTATTTTCATATAAAACCCACTTCTCTTCAATGGGTGGTACCAAAAATTATTGTTATCAAAACCAATTCCTACCATGAGTTATTCTAGGATGATATGATTAAGAAACATAAATATTTTACATAGGTTATGATATGATTAAATTTTTACGGTACCAATTTCTTGTCATCTATTATGATAATATGTGTATGAAAATAATATATTTTATCATTCATAATATGATGCATGTTTTATTATCCTATATAATATGAATGTATTACTTTATTAAGTGATGGGTGCGACCTATATATCCCTCCAATTTATTGGATTACGATAAAAGTTTTATGAGATCATGAGTGTGAATTAGAGGTAATCCCATGCCAAAAATACGAGGGAATATTAAGAACAAAACAACATGGTTCATTAAAGGGCATCATGGGCTCTAAAGAAGAGGTTACACATGTGGGAATCTGAATCCTAAAATAATAGGGAATTTTAAGACTGAAAAGAGAGGGTACAAATGAGGGAATCTGAAGCCCTAAAAGGTGGGTATCTGGGAGGGCTTCCTAAGCATGAAGAAAGAGGGCATATAAGAGGTAATCTGAATCCTTAAAAAGTTACACTGGTTAATATCCCAATCCTAACGTGTCATGAATGTATTGGTTGGAATTGTTGACATATTATATTCTATGATTATGTGTATTTCTCAAGTCCTACATCTTATTCCCTCTTGGATCATTCTCTTGTCTCCTCTTATGATTCATTACTTATGAAATGCTAATATTTATACCATGATTTTGGATAATGATCTTTGATATATAGTGTATGATCATCTAATGTTATGATCACATTATAATACCCTTATTATATTTTTTTTATTATATATCACCATTGTTAACCATTAATGAGAATTAGATGTCATCCCTTTTTTTGTTTCCATCCCAGGTTGTGAAGATAAATTTTATGTATGATCTTTATATAAAGTGTTATACTCTTAGAGAAACTAGTTGGCAAAAATCTATCTCACTCATGTACCTTTATTAAAATTTATGTGTATCCAAAGAAACTAAACTAATATGATATTATAGAGTTTGTTTCTATATTGTTTTATGTATCATACAAATTCAATGCAATGTCTATGTACATCATGGCTGATATGTTATAATAGGTATGGGAGAAAAATATTAGTGAACAATTCAAAACTAGGATAAGAAAACATTAGTGATACCATTAGGGATATTTTTAAAGATATGCATTTGGGTGTCTCTATATATAAGTAAAAGGATGAGTTAGTGTTTTGAAAAATGTGTTGTATTTTTGGTAAATGATAGAGTGAGTGGACTTCTTGAATTAAAACCATGAATCAAATCAAGAAGTGGATGTGGTTCTTCATCACATGCACATAAGGGTGAAAAATCCATCTTTGTGCATTAGTCCTAACTCAAGGATAATCTAATACATGGAAATGAGCCTTACTACACAATTGGTTTGACAATCCTAGGGGATATGATTTGAAAATTCAGACAAGTCTTTAAAATATATCATTTGGGATTTAAATATAATATGACAACGAATCGACTAGGATAAAACTGAGGTGATATAGATTTAGAAGTAAGGTGCCGTGATTTAGAAATTCTATAATTAGTTTCATGATTAGGTGGTTCCCCAATGTTATGACTATTTAATTATATGTTATTTTGGTTTTAATAAATGGATACAACCCAAAGGAACCATGGTAATAGGGGGTTGAAATGGAAAAAATGATTTTTCTCCTGAAAAACTAAATTTTATAGGATATAGAATGAAAAACCATATTTTTATTCCCACTCAAATTTCTCAAGGTGTGAATTATAGTGAATATCCAAAGAGGAAAAGGAGGGAACAATGATCTATTGAGTCCATTATGAAGCAACACCCACCATTTTCACTAGTTCTACTAACACATTAGTTGCTCAGTAGTGGATCAGTACAACTAAAATGATATTTTCTATTATCCACTGTACAATGTTATAAAACGTCACTCTAGTTGTCTTCAATCTGGATGATGAGGATTATCAATGGTTGTATCATATTATGAATACATCGAAACAAGATGAAATTGACTCAGTTGAATGATATTTGAATAAAATCTTATTTTTCAGTAAGTACTTCCACATATTATTCATATAAAGATAAAAAATAATTCCTAGGGCCTAAGAATAAGAGTGATGAATATTTTGGTGCTTATGAAAAAAATTACATTTCTTGAGGGTACTCTTCGGTCATTATCTTCCAACCACAATGAAAAATTGATCGATTTGTTGGCCGCCTAAAACCTTTTCTTCAAAAGTGATTGGATATAATATACATTAAAAGCTATGATGGTTTTTTATATTCTATCATGGTGCAATTGGATGTTGGAATTTCATATCAACATCATGGTTTAAATTAGAAAAGGATGATGGAGTTAAAAGGAAATCTAACAAACTTGGAGAATATAAAATGAGCCTTATATTATTCAAAAATTGTGTCAGGAATCATAAATGTAATTTCTATAAGGGACTAAAAATTATTTTTTTATGATAAAGGGAATGTAATTTATTGGTTGAATTTCCCTGTAATGGGATGAAGTTATCAAATGATATTAATAATGCAAAATCCCCAAAGAATTCACCTAACACACATTAGTGTTTCAACATATTGGTGTTTTTTAATTATGATAACAATTTCCCCAATCCGTCGAATAATGTGGATGAAACACCACAAAAAAATATGGGGAAATAATAAAATGGAAAATATTATTAAATAATAATTAATGAATTGAATCATGATAACTAAATCACGATTATGCTCTCCTAGTTTAGACTTTCTTATTTGATTTTGTACGATTAATCTCTAACACATTGAGATTTTGTTAGATAATTTTTTAGATTAATTTATTCTTTTTGATATTTAAATTTTCATGTAACATTGAAAATAGTTTATATTATATAAAATAACAATTTTTGGTATAAATTCACTACCAATTACATAAGATATTAATAAAAACAATTTAAAACACAATATTTTTATTATGTAGTTTTACTACCTTTAAGGATATAATATATTTTAATATATTTTTATACCTTTATAGATTTAAAATTTAAAAATAATAATCATATTTGAAAAATAATCATAAAAGTTTGTTTAGAATAACATTTTTGTATTTTTATTTGAGTACTATTTTGTTAATCAAAAGTTAAAAATGATGGATTTTAATTCAAAACTACTTTTTCATCCAATTTATTTGTAAGAGAAAATTATATTCATAATGGCTGTCGAAGTTTAATTATGATATACGGTTTTCAATAAATCCAAATTTTGTAATTGGAATCAATTTAAAAATGAAATGATATATAAAAACAATTCATAAATTCAAGTATTTCACTTTAAAACAATGTTTTTTTTGTTTTTTTCCACGGAATTGATATTAAATATAATTTTCCCAATTATGGGAATTGAATTAGGTAAAATGGATTAAATATTTGGAATAATAGGGTATAAATATTTTATTAAGGTCAATTTGTATAAGGACCTGGCCTTAAAACATTACATAATCTTCAATTAAATGAATAATTCACATTGAGGATCATTTCATGTTTAGAGTTTTAGAGAATCAGGGCATAACTATTACGTTACATCTCAAAAATTACAAGGTAGACACTTCTACTCAGTTTCGATTTTTTTATAAAATAAAAACTCCTGATAAAATAGCCATGTCTAGTCCCATGTTTTATACAACATGACTTTTCCATGATCTAATACTTGAACCTATTCATCTTTAAGTCCTATGAAAAAACATTTCAAATACAGGGATGAGCATAAAAAGAGCAGTAAGGGTTATAAAACAAATAAAGAAAACATTTTTTCATCAACACATACATAACATATGTTGTTTAACATACCTCATGAAATCATTAGATTTACATAGTAAACATAATTCATAATGGTAACATGTGGCATCCATAACATACTTACATCTTAGTTTCACACCTACGTAGGGTGTTACATTTGGAATACCCATCATAGTATATTCTATAAATATATTAGAAGAAACATTAAAATTTACTGAACTCACTTTACCCAATGCTTTGGAGAGCTATATTGGGCTCAATCGCCCTAGGTTTACTATAGATCCACCCGTATACAATACAATGCCCAAGAACTGTAACATATTCATAACACATAAAATTTATATAAAGGAAAGATAATATTTCCAAATTTCAATCAAAATATATCATTTAAATATATTTACCTAATAAATCTTTTATCAAAACCATTTTTAATACCAAAATATATAAAAGAGTATATGGTATTTATTTTCCTTTTAAAACCATTACAACTTATTAAGGAATCCATAGATTAAGTAATACTCGCGGCGACAGAAAGGGTCGTTGTCACTGCTTACATTAAAAGAAACATTTTTTTTGTCATTTAGTAAAACACATTGTAGGGAATTGATTCCTTTTGAATCAATGTAAAAGTCATAGGGGTTTATACACTGTATGAATGAATGTTGTGTATAAGACAAAATATGACTCAATGAATGGAGAATGAGATGAAGTCCCTTACCTCTTGTCCGACATGACTCGTTATTTATTTAATCTCTTGAATAATAAACTAAATTTTAATTCTACTAGATTAAGATCATTTTTCATGTTTATTATTCCTTTTATATCACATATTACCATTTTATAAACATTATGTAATCATTTATGTTAATAATGGTTGTTTTTTTTATATTTGGCAATTGAGTCAAAAATTAACTTCTTATATTTATAAGTTTTCTATGTGGTAAAAATATCATTATATATAGAATGATATTAATGATTTATATAACATATATATCATATATATCCATTATATATATTTATTTATAATAGTATAAATCATTTGGAGGTATGAAATGAAATACATTGTTCATGGAGGTGGTAAGTTGTACGTACGCATTAACGCTACTTTCATTTCTATTTATTTTTTTATTATAAATAAAACCCAATGATACATAATAATATTATAATTCCAGTATAATATAAAATATAATATCATTAACTCCATTTTTTATATGTCCCACATATGGATATAACGTGTCATATCACTTTGAGGGGGTCGTAGTCCGCACTTTCTCATATAGAATTATCACATTTAGCAATATTGGAAACCATAAAGGTATTATATAAATGAAAAATAAAGAATTATAAAGAAAACATAAACTGAATATATATCATATATAAATACAGTTCAATCTTAATGGCAACCATGTGAAGCGGTAGGAGATAATTGAATAATTATCCTTTCGTGAGGTGTTAATTTTCGATCCATAGAAACAATATATTCTATACCCATTAGATGGAGGTGTATATATCTGTACATTGAATCCTTCTCACAACAACATCCTAGTATATTTAGGATACTAGTGTTTTTATAAAATAAAATAATAAAAATATTTTAGGGGTTGGAGAAGTAAAATAAATGAAATGAATTTAAGAGAAATCATTACCTTTAATTCGGGTAACTCCCTTTGGTTTGAACCAGAAGGACTTCTTGATGTTTCTTCTACCTATATTAAGGATTATATGTGAAATAGAGGGATCATTAGAGTTTCTTTGTGGAGGTTTTGTAAAAGGAAAAGGGTTTTATAGATGTGAGTAATGGGTTAGAGGTGAGGGATTTTATAAGGGGGAGGAGGGGCTATTTAGGAATGTGTTAAAATATTATTTTATTATATTTTGATTTTCGGTTTCTAAAGGTCCAAAACATATTAATGTCATAGATAAGATGACTATTGGTCAAAATAAATTCATCCAATAATAATGTAATAGGTTTTAGATATTATTTTAAACATTATAATCTTATTTATTTAAATAATTTATTAATGAGGTAAACACTACATCATTATTGTATCATTAAAAATTTTATCTATATGAGGATTAAAAATTAGAAAACAAATACCCTGATGTAGGAAATATTTATATATTTCCAAATAATATTTATTGTCGAAAGGATAAGTTATATAACCTTATGTAAAAATTAATTTACTAAAAGATAGTTTTTTATTTCATTTATTCCATTACTTTAAGTTAATTAAAATAAAGTGTCATTGTCACTATTAAGTGGATCCATGGGGTACCTAAATATAACCAAGAGTTTCCATGGTTGGTCATGACCCATCAAATAATGTTAGGACACGTTTTACATTAATTTTGTATTATTATGATATTCTATTTCTCTTGAATTACCCTATTTACCTTTAACCGCGGTAAATAAAAGTCAAAAGCTAGTATTCAAAAAAAAATATTAATATCTTATTGAACCACATTTTAATTACTAATAACATCCATGTATGTCCGATTTATGAAATTAAATTCCCATAAGTGGTAAATTTTCATTTAAATGAAAAAAGTCCATGTTTTAACTACTACTCAATGTTTTCACAATTCTTAAAAAATTGAGGTTTTTTCAGAAAAATAAAAAAACATAAGCCTAATCTATATTCGAAATTATGAATTGAAAAAAGATTTATATTTTACCAAATTTAAATCATATAAGTTTCATTAATTAATTCAAAATTAATTCTGATTGTGAAAACATAAAGCGTGATTTTAAGAAAAAATAACTATCAAAATCTTGACACTTGTTTATGTCCAATTTCAGAGTGAAATTACATACAATGACCAAAATTGGATTAAATGGTAAAAATATAATCTAATTACACTTTAAAAACAATTAAAAATATAATATATTCATATTAATAAATTATATGTAAAGAAAGTATTGAATTAAATTACAATATTTATCACTATTCATTAAAAAATGAATTTTATCAGAAAAATTAAATTTTTTTACCCAAAGTAAATTTTTATTTCCCGATTCTAAAGAATAATTTTATTTTGTTAAATAGAACATATAAGTGTTCCCAAAACTATATTTAATTATGGTTCTTCGTTAAACTGAAGTAAATCTACCATTTATAGAATATTAGAGTTTTTATGCTTAAAATTAGGTCAATTCACATTTTAAGCTGATAACATTTATTGGAAAAATGTAAAAAACCTTAACAAACATGTATAATCACATTTTAGTTAGTTCTATTCATTCCCTCCAATATGACAGCTAGGCATTTACTACCATTTAAAATAATAATATTATATTATTATTGTGCAACGTATGATTTCAAAGAAACATGTTGTTGCGTATCGGGTAGGGCATCGAACATAGAAACCCCTCTAATGTAAAATTAATATTTAATTCACAAAATACTAATTAAAATGAAAATGTATTAATTTTTTATTTACCTGGGATTTTACATCCTTCCCCCCTTTTGGAAATTGTGTTCTCACAATTTTATTCACTTATAAAATAAATTGGTGTATTTATCTCTCATAGCATTTTCAGATTCGCATGTTTCCACTTAAACAATATAGTTTTTCGACAAAACCTTTACCTGATCGATTCCCTTATTTGACAACACTTTCTCTCTGCAATCGAGTAGCTGAACTCGTTGTTCTTCAGAAGAGAGATTCTCTTCCAACTAAACTACCTCTAGACTTAAAACATGAGATGGATATGGAAAATACTTTCTCAACATTGAAACATGAAAAACATTTTGCAACTGAGACAAACATCGAGGTAAATCCACTCTATATGCAAATGATCTGACATTATGCAAGATTTCATAAGGTAAAAAGAGCCTCGACCTCAACTTTACCTTCTTACCAAAACACATCATACTATTCCATGGAGAAACTTAAAGAAAGTCATGATCACCTACGTCAAAAGAAAGAACCTTCCTCTGATTATCTGCATAACTTTTCTGCCTACGTTGAGCTGTTCTCATGTACTTCTGAATCAACTGATACTTTTTTTCCATCTCTTCTACCAATTCTGGTCCCATCAGCTTCCTTTCTCCTACTTCACCCCAAAAAACTAGAGTTCAATAATGCTTCTATATTATGCCTCAAATGGAGCCAACATTATACTGGAATGAAATCTTCTAATATATAAAAATTCAACCAAATAATGATTTAGGATCCAACATCCCTGGTAATCTATTGAACAAGCACGTAGCATATCCTCCCATGTATGAATTGTTCGTTCGGACTACCAATCTGATTAAGGATGAAATGTTTTACTAAAAGTTAATTTAGTAACCAATGACTTATGTAGGCCATCCGAAAAGTTACAAGTAATCCTGTGATCATGATCATGTAAATTAGAGAGGGGAACTCCATGTAACCTGAATATCTCATTAGCATACAACCGAGAAAGTTTATCTAGAGACAAAGTATCTAAAATAGGAAGTAAATGTGAAGATTTAGTAAATCGATCGACAATAACAATTATTTTATTATTGTCTTTATATTTCTTCATTAATCCCACAATGAATTCTATGGATATATTTTCCCATTTCCACTGTGGCACAGGTAAAACTGAATCCTCCCTTTCGGTAACTATCACCCTACTTTAACCTGTTCACAAGTCAAACACTTCACAGTAAAATCAGCAATATCTCTATTAATTCCATCCCACCATTAATACACCTAATGATCTCTGCACATTTTATTACTTCTAGGATGAACTGAAAATGGGGAACTATGAGCTTCACAATACAACTCATTCTTCAACTGTGAATCACAAGTCAAACAAAATCTCTTTAAAAGTCACAAAATACTATAATTATCAATATTAAATTTAGGAAAATTACCCTTCTAAACGAACTCTACCTTTTTCTTCAACTAATTGTCTTCCTTCTTTGCTTTATTTATTTTGTCTGATATAAATGATTTCACTAACACCTAAAACGAAACAGAATAATTTCCTGCACCAAAAAATTATATGACAATGATCATCAAATCCAAAACCAAAGGATCTTGTTCCAAATGTATTGTGGTTAATGAAACATTACTTTTTCCACTCAAAGAATCATCCACATTATTTGATTTTCCTAGATTGTAATGGATCATGCATTCATAATCCTAGATTAATTCCAACCATCTCCTCTTCCTCATATTCAATTATTTCTGAGTGAATATATACTTCAAAAAAAATTTGTCATTATTTATTTCGCATTTTACTCCATAAAATTATGCCACCAATTTTTTAAAGCAAAATAAAGAGAAGGTAATTCCAAATCATGTGTAGGGTAATTTAACTCATGAGGTTTCAAATGATGTAAAGTATAAGAAATTACCAGATCATCTTGCATAAGGACACATCCAATTATTTTAAACAAACAATCACTATAGGGGAAAACTCACAATTTTTAGAAGGTAGTGAAAAAATGGAGCATTAACCAATATTATTTTTAATTCATGAAAACAATCATCACATTATTTTGTCCAAATGAAAATAAAACCTTTTCGAGTAAACATAGTCAGTGGGAATGATAACCGTGCAAAAATCTCATCAAACCTCTGGTAATAACCAGCCAAACAATGAAAACTATAGCTCTAGGTTATATTTTTTTGGTATTGGACATTCTTCAACAACTTTTTTTAGTAGGATCAATAGTTATTCCATTTTGTGAAAGAATGTGACCATGGAAAGAATATTTCTATAAACAAAACTCACACTTGATAAATATTCCAAATATTTTCATTCCTTTTATAGTTTTCAAGAAAACCCGTAAATAATATTCATGCTCCTATTTAGTTTTCTAATTAACCAAAATATCATTAAAGATCACAACCATAAACATATGCAAGAAATCAAGGAAAATTCTATTCAAAAGATCCATGAATATAATAGGTGAATTAGTTAATCCAAAAAACATAACTACAAATTCATAATGGATATATCTATTATGAAACACAGTCTTTGGAATGCTTTCTTCCTTCACTTTTAACTAATTGTACCCCGACCTCAAGTCAGTCTTCGAAAAATATTGATCTCCCTGGAGATGATTAAACAAATCATCTCTATGAGGCAAAGGATCCTTGTTCTAAGTAGTGACATATTTCAATGCTCCATAATCACTGTAAAGTCTCATTGAACTATCATTTTTTAACCAACAAGACAGGATCACCCCATGGTGTTGTGCTAGGTCAATTTAAACCATTATCTAATAACTCCTACAATTGATTCTTTAACTCTAAATGTTCAATTCGAGCCACTCAATAATAGGGTTTGGTAATTAGATTAGCATTAAGAACTAAGTGAACATTAAATTCAACTTGCGGATCAGGTATAATACCATGAAACCCATCAAAGAAAAGCATCAAGTTACTCATTTACCACTTACACAACATTAATATGAACAGTTCCTTTGTTTTCAACAATATCTGCAAGGTAACATTCATTTCCATATTTTACTATTTTTCCAACTTCCGGATATTCTATCAAAAGTAAGGCTTCATTATTGTAAACAAACTGAAAATATTTCTAAAAATAAACCTCTATATCTCAATAGTCAATCATAGAATGATAAATATAAAGCCAATACATACCCATAATAACATCAAACTCAACTAGATGAAAAACAATAAGTTTTGCAGGAAGATTCTTTACGTGCACGACTACAGGAAGGTTCTTATAATTTCTTTTTGTCTCAAAATTTCCTCCTTGTGTTTTTAACATATATTTATGATTCACATCTTGAGATGGAATTACTTATTTACTTGAAAACTTCTTAGAAATGAACGAATGTGTAGACCCCGAATCAAGCAACACATTGGTATAAAATTAACAAACAAACATTGTACCCGATACTACTTCATTTGATGGCCCAACATCTGCTGAAGTAGTTGAAAATAATTTCACTAACCCTTTTTGCTTGTAGTCTAGCTTCCTTCCCTCAGTTGTGTTCTTCATTGGAAACTAATTTTCATAATGAACCATTTCATTATACTTAAAAAAATTTACTGATTGTAAATCAGATTTTGTCTTAACATTGCCCTGATCATTTTTAGTGCAACTACAAGAATTATGTCCCATTTTACCACATTGGTAGCACTTACCAGATTTAAAAAGTCATTCCACGACATTATTTTGACCACAATTTTCACAAACTTTAAACTTAATTTTCTTACCATCAAACATTTTTGAATAGTTATTACCTTTCCCCCACAACCTTGACATCTTATTCTGTTGTTTGTCAAAGAACACCTGATCATTAGAAAACTCCATTTCTACATTCTTAAAACATCATACAAGTTTTTCATAACATTTAAACTCGTGATATGCTAAATCCCTTCGATACATTGGCTTTAATCCAGAGTAAAAATGATTGATTTTACTATCAAGATCTCATATGAAATTTGGAGCATACATTTCCAATTGAGTTAATTTTTCTTAATAAGTAGCCACTATGTCATCCTCCTACCTAAATTCGAGGAATTTTATTTCCAAACTAAGAATAAACACCTTAGGAAAATATTTCCCAAGAAACAAACCATTGAATTAATATCAATCAAGAGCATCAACATCATCACTATCCCTAATATTTTAACCATTAACCTCCACTGATCAGCTTCACATTCAAAACGGTAAACAACGAGACTAAAATTTTGATGTTCTAAATAACCCATGACATAAAAATATTCTCCAGTTCTTTAATAAAACCTCTGCTAGCACAGGGTCAAATGATCCCATGAATGATGGGGGATGCTACCTCATTAAATGATCCACCACTGAAAAGTTCCTTTGTGGTTGATCTTGATGATCTCATACATGGATATCACCATATTTTAAAGCCCATGTCAATTGTTCCATCTCTACAACAAAATGTTCAGTTTCGATTTCGACTATCTCAAGTTGCTGATTTGGAAGGTTTTGTTCCTCCTGATGACGTCCCAACATATCTTCTATGCTTTCTCTGTAATAAAAAATTCTAAACACATAGATATATTAGGAAAAGAGACTAGGTAATTAATAAATTCTATCATTACAATATTAACATAAATTAATTTAAGGATATTAATTTAATAATACCCTATCTCTTAAAGTTATCTAAAATGATGTTTGATACCAACTATATAAACCAGGCCTTAAAAAATTATATAATCTTGAATTAAATGAATAATTCACATTGAGGTTATTTTCAGGTGTAGTGTTTTAGATAATTATGCCATATTCTTATATGACAAATAAAAAATAACAAGGTAGACACTTCTACTAAATTTCCATTTTTTCATAAAATAAAAACTCTTGAAAAAATAGTCATTTCAAGTCCCATGTTTTTGACAGCATGACTTTTCCTTGATCCCATCCTTGACCTTATTCATCTTTAAGTCTTGTGAAAAACATTTCAAAACGTGGGATGGTAATAAAAAACTCAGTAAGGGTTATAAAACAAGGAAATAAAATATTAGTTCATCAATACATACATAACATAAGCACCTTACCACACATCATAAAATCATAAGATTTAAATAGTAAACACAAATCATAAAGGTAACTTGTGCCATCCATAAGATTCTTATGTTATAGCTTTCACAGTTATGTAGAGAGTAACATTTGAAATACCGATCACATTATATTCCCTAAATCTTTTGGGATAAACATTCACATTTACCTCTATCACATTACCCAATGCATTGGAGAGCTATCTCATGATCACCCACCCTAGGTTTATCCTGGAAACACCCATATAAGTAACAATTCCCAAGAACCATAACATATTCATAACACATAAAACAAATATAAATAAAAGATAACATATGCACATTTCAATCACTATATATCATTTAAATATATTGATATAACAAATACATTATCAAAAACATTTTAAATACCAAAAAACATAAAGAGTATATGATATTTATTTTCCTTTTAAATACATTACATCTTATTAAGGAAGCCATAGTTCAAATAATACTCACGGCGGCAGAAATGGTCATTGTCACCGCTTACGTTAAAAGAATTTTTTTTGTAGTTTAGTAAAATGATTAGTAGAGAATAGATTCCTTTTTAATAAAATTAGATGTTAAAGGGGTTTATACACCATATAAAATAAAGTTGTTTATAAAACAAAATATGCCTCAATGAAAGGAGATTGAGACTAAGTCCCTTAGCTCGTGTCCGACTTGACTCGTTCGTTCTTTAATCTCTTAAATATTTAAGTAAAGATAATTTTTACTTTCATAAGAATCTTTTTCATGTTTATTATTCCTTTTATATCACATATTACAAGTTTATAAACGTTATTTAATCATTTAAGTTAGTAATGGTCATTTTGTCGATATTTGGTACTTGAGTAAAAAATGATCTTCTTATATATACAAGTTTTCTATGTGGTCAAAATTCCATTATCTCTAGAATTATATTAATGATTTAAATATCATATATATTTTATATATCTAGTATATATATGTATTTATAATAGTACATAACATTTGAAGTATGAAATGAAATGCATCATTCATGGAGATGGTAAGTCGTACGTACGCATGCACACTATATTCATTTATATTTCTTATTTTAATGAAATTAAAACATAATGATATATAGTTATATTATAATTACAATATAATATCATATATAATATTATTAACTCAATCCTTTATACATCCCGTATATGGCATTAATAAGTCATATCACTTTGAGGGGCGGTAGACCGCACTTCCTCAAATGAAATTATCGCATTTACCCAAAATGGAAACCATAAAGGTATTCTATAAATTAAAAATACAAAAGAAGAAAGAAAACATAAACATAATATATATCATATATAAATATAGTTCTATATTAATGGCCACCATGATAGGTGTTAAGAGAAATTGAGCAATCATCATTTCTTGTGGCATTAATTTACCATCCACATAAACATTATGTTTCATACCCATTAGATGGAGGTGTTTGTAAGTTTAGTTCGAATACATCTCATAGAAACTTAATAGTATATTGAGGATACCAGTTTTGTTATATAAGAAACGAATTAAATGAGTTTAGAGGTCGGAGAAATAAAATAAAAGAAAATAATTTAAGAGAAGTTGTTACATTAAATTTGGGTAACTTCATTTGGTTTGAACCAAAATGACTTCTTAAAGTGCCTTTTGCCTATGGTAAGGCTTCTAGGTCGAAGAGAGTGATCTTGATAGTTTATTTGGGTAGGGTTTGGACTATACAAAAAGTTTGAGAGGTTTGAGTAATGAGTTAGATGTGAGAGATTTTTATAAGGGGGAGGGGCTCTTTAGGAATATGTGAAAATATTATTTTATTATATAATGATTTTCATTGTTTAAAAGTCCAAAACTTATTAAAGTCAATGATAAGATGACTCATGGTAGAAATAAAATCATCCAATAAGAATTGGACTGGTTTTGTATATTATGTTAATCTTAATAATCTAATTTATTTAAATCATTTATTAATGAGGTAAACACTGCATCATTATTGTGTCATATATAATTTTATTTATTTGATGTCTAAAAATTATAAAAAAATAACCATGATGTATGAAATCGTTTTTTTATCTCTAAATAATATTTATAGTCGAAATGATAACTTATATAAACTGATGTAAAAATTAATCTACTAAAAGAAATTGGTTTATGTCATTTTTGCCTTTACTTTAAGATAATTAAAATAATGTGTCACTTTCACTCTTATGTGGCTTCATGGGGTCCTAAATAGACCCAAGGATTCCAATGGTCTTCAATGACTCATCCATTATGTTTAAGACAAGTGTTAATGTAATTTTGTATTATTATTATTATATTATGTTTACCTTTAATTACCTTATTTACCTTTAACCGCAGTAAATAAAAGTCAAAAGACACCACTCACCCAAAAATATTTTCATCTTATTGAATGAAATTTTACTTACTAATAATAACCATGTATGTCATATTTTTTAAATTAAATTCACAAAAGTGGTAAAAATGCCTTCAAATGAAATTTAATATTTTAACTACTACTTAGTATTTTCACTATTCATAAAAAATTGATGTTTTCATAAGTTTACCAAAAATTAAGCATAAGCTATATTTGTTATTCCAAATTCAGAAAATATTTATATTTTACCAAATTCAATACATTGAAGTTGCATTAATTAATTTCAAATTAATTCATGTTTTCAAAACAAAAAGTGTGTTTTTAAGAAATAATAACTATCAAAAGATTGACACATGTTTATATCTAATTTCAAAGTGAAATTAATTATAATTACCAACATTAAATTAAATGATAAAAATATATTCTAAATAAACTTTAAAACCAATTAAAAAAATATCAATATAAATAAATTATATTTAAAGGAATTTTTTATTTAAAATATATTATTTTTCACTATTCATTAAAAAAAAGAATTTGAACAGAAAAATTCCAAAAATTTAACCAAAGTAAATTTTGAGGTCCTGATTGTAAATTAGAATTTTTTTTGTTCGAATAAAAAATATAAATGTAACCAAAACCAGATTTAATGAGGGTTTACCATTAAAATGTGGTAAATCCACCTTTTAATGAATATTAATGTATTTATACTTAAAATTAGATTAATTAACATTTTAAGCCTATATCTTTTAATTGATAATTATAAAAACCTTTAACAAACATGTTTAATCATATTTTAGTTAGTTTTGTTCATTATTTCCAATACAATGTCTAGGCGTTAACTACCATTAAAAATAATAATATTATATTATTATTATGCAACATAAGATTTCAACGTAACTCGTTGTTGTGTATCGGGTGCGCCATCGAACATAGCAACACCATTAAAGTAAAATTAATATTTAATTCTCAAAATATTAATTAAAATGAAAATATATTATTTATTTATTTTCCTGGGATGTTATAATTTTAGTTTTATTTATAAACAAATATACAACACTAAAAAAATTATTTACCATCATATTGGTAAAATTGTCACAAGGGTTAAAGTTAAAAGGTAAAATCTTAACATACCCAATAATTGTAGTAGTTAAGATTTTTTGAGGAGTCGATCGACCTCAAAAAGGCTAAAAAACATTAAATGACTGTATAATTTTCTTAAATTAATTCCAAATCAATGTGTTTATCTATTAATATAAAATAATCTATAAATTAACCACTTGATCCCACCTCCCCTCAAGTATAAATACCACACCTAACCTCCCCATTTCGACCTAAAAATCCATATAGCTTCTGAAATATCCACCAAAACATATCCTCATCACTCTCCCAAATTCCATGTTCTACTAGTCTCAACAAAATCTTAAATCCAAGGCCCTCAAGTGTATTACTAATAGGGGATATTCATGACGTACTTTTCTGAAAGAACCTCTCATAATTTATTTTCTTTTTATACTTTATCATATCTCCTTTCATCACTAATTTAATTGTAACAAAATAATCATTTATATAATAAATCTAATTTTTTCAATTGTAATATCTCACCTCCATGTCGTTTCTCACCTCTTCTTATTAAAAGAGACGAAATTAGTGTCCAAGTTATGTTGATTAGACGACTCCGTAAATAATGTTTGTGTTTTTTTCCATTTCTGCAATCAGGGCTGGTGTTAAATATATTTTTCTTGTTTAATAATACTTTAATATGTATATTATAATCAATTTATTATTCTAGTAAATTTATATTAAAAATACAATCATGAATTTCATGTTGAGTTGATACAATAATTTTGTTTTAGGAAGTGCTCAGTACCGACCCTCAAAAAGATGTGAATCATTTATATACTATATAGAATGTACTGAGTGGAGATGTAATAAATTTATATGATATATATGATATATTAAAGATACTTTAATAATTATATATACCCATATGTATAAAAATATATGTGTTTTACTTTCTTTCCTTCAACCTTGGAATTGAACGGAAATAGAGTTCATGCGTATGTATGGCTAATCCTCTCCATGAACAGTGTATTTTGCTTCATAGTAATATATTTTATGGATTATTTTAATAAAAATATACTAGATATAAAATATTTTTATATTATTTTTTACATTTATGAATATTGATATATATAAGGACCAATAATATAACAAATTAAGTCACACACGAAGAACAAAGCGAATAATATATGAAGTGAAACCATAACATTTTATGGTTTATATGTGGGTAATAAAAGTCGTAATCATTCCATATATGGTATTATATATAAGTACATGGTTATTTAAAATATGTATAAAAATTTTATTTTTACTATACATGTGTTTTGAAAGAGTACGGCGTAATTTAAGACTCAAGGTAAGGGAATTTCAACTCAATTTTAATTTTCTTGAGATATAATCCATGTTCGCCACCTATTTATTATATTTGGTGAATGTACTACCACTATTATATTTCATATCATGAAAAATGTTTCATCGTGGTTTTAAAAAAATCGTTTTATGATATCTTGTTTATGATTTAAACATTCTATGTGGTATGAGTTTCTCTGAATGTGTAAATGAATAAATCCTTTCTCCATTTCAATATTATTATTATTTTTCATAAATATTTATATAGATATAAGGTATTATAAACAAAATTATATTTCAATTTTTAATTTCCTGATTTTTTTCAAAAAGGGATATTTTTATGCATCTATACAAGGGCTAATTTTGATAGCTCATTATTATCCAAGATTGATTATACATAAGTATTTACTTGGGTTTCTTTATCATCTTTACCTATATTGTCTAAAAATGATTTCATAAAGTATTTTATATTCTCAATTAAAATTTTAAAGTAATTTTTAGCCATTTTTATTTTTGAATACATGGTTTGAATGAAATATTTCATTCATTTTCCAAATGATATACTTTTTTACTTTTTGGTAAAATGTACGAGAAGAATGTTTTTTAAATTATATGACATGAATCTATTTTTACACTTTCATGATGCCTTATTTCCATAAATCATTTATTAAATGTTTTAATGGTTATCTTCAACTAAATTTGTTCATTTTAATATTTTGGATTGTGTTAAAAAAAGTGATAATTTTCAAATAAGAAAAGATATTTTCCTCAATAATCAATTTCAAGTGTTTTATCAAAATTATTTTCCTTATAAGATTTAATTCCATCGTAATATCTCTATTATTCCTATGTTTATATTATATTTATGATATTTATGAGAACCATTTGTTTACCCTATATTATGTTATGTTGGAATGCTGTTTTAAAAACACATTATATAATGTTGGTTATGTTATGATGAAATGATTATGATATTGTATATTTTCCATAGGATATGATATGATTACAAGTTTATAATGCCCATTTCATTTCAATAGTTATTATTTGATTGTTTATGATTTTATGGAAAATATATGTATGATTTCATTATGAGATGGGTGAAACCTATATCACCCTCTAATGAACTAGATAAAGATTTATATCTCACGATATGGCCAAAGATGCTCTTAAGAGTGGACCATGAATACCAAGATGGAATAGGAGTGAACTCATGCAACTAAGATAGCCATGGGAGTATACCATGGCTACCAAGACTTTATTGGTAGTGAACCCATACCACTAATATGGTCTTTGAATAAATTTCATGGATACTTTGGACATCATATTATATTATTATGTGTGTTCCAAACATCCATGTTTTATTCCAATGTTATGATTTCAGGGATTATGTTTTTTATTCCCATATAAAACATTTCAAATAAACTATAATTATTTATTCCATGATATATGTTATTTTATATGAATGGTATGATATTTTAATGCAATGATGATGTTAACATAACGCTATGATAATGTTTATTTTTACATGTTTATAGATTTTACCCTTACTTAGCATTTGAGCTCAACAATTATTGGGTTTCCATTCACCCAAGTTGTAACGCCCCAACCCAAGTTACCTAGAGTCAGCGAATTATTACATAACATTGAAATGATCACAAAAGATCAAGTCTGAAAATACCGATTAATTTAGTAGTGTTGTAAATACTAGATACGTTAATAATTTTTACATTACATTATAAAATGAAAAACTAAAACAAAAAAGTCTCCATAGGACACACTCATATCCCTTATAATATCCTTCCAGGTCAGTAATAATATACTTTTTTGCATCATGGGAAAAATAAAACATAGAAAGGGGTGAGCTAAGTTGCTCAATAAGGATAAGAATACAGGGTAAGCTTTCATAAATAAGGATAATCATTTATAGAAATTTATGTCTAAAATAAAATCCTTTTAAATGTGAACTTAAGAATAATATGGAAAAGATAAAATCAAATAATTCCATTTATTTATTCACATGGTTATTCTACTAGTCGAATAATCACATACAATATCAATATCCACTTTCATTATGATGGAATCCATAATGCGAGGCTTCATAACCACATATTCAAGGCCATGTTCCAATAATACAAATATGATTTTGCCATGGCCTTGTTCCAAGACACTAGTTTGTCTCATGAGACCTACTGATGCATCGAGGATCCATAGTAGGCTCCACCCGTCACTTACTAAGTCCAATGCAATCCTCATAAGAAAAGGCTTAAACCTAACATAAACATTAGTATTAAAACTAGCATATAAAATGTCAATACATTATCCATAAACAATTAATGGTATAAAAATAACACATCCATTTTCAAACATATCCCAAAACTTAAAATACATTATGGATGTTTTTATCATAATAAATCAACTTCAAATAATCTCAGAATCCATCAAAGGATGTTGGCATATATGAAATCAAAACTTTTTTTAGAGAAATATCTATTTCTATTTGGAAATCATTTAAAAGTAATATAATTATAAAAGAAAACATTTATTTTGAGAATATTCTTATAATTTTCTAAGGGAAACATCAATGATGTTATAACGACGGAAAATATCCTCACCGGCCATATAAGTGAGAAAAACAGTATTACCTTAATTATGTCGAAAAGGTCAAAAGGTACCTTGTTTGGAAAACGAAAGAAAGATTCATTTCAAAACATTTAAAAAAATCGAACAAGGGTATAAATGAATTTTACCCATAATATAGTAAATATTAAAATTTTTTGGAATACATTTTTAAGAAACATAGATGTGTATGAGAAAAAGGTCCCAATAGATTATAACATAAAAACAACATCGGATAATAAAGAGATTGTGAAATTAACCCTTACATGTACTTTTACTTGGTTGAGGGTAGTGTAACCTCATGTATAATGGTGAAATCATTTTTATTAAATTATAAAAAACAATATACAATAATATGATATCATATATGATATTCTAATATTTCCTTGTTAATGATATTTTAGTAGTATCATCGTTTCAGGTATTAACTGATTCATTTTCCATTACATTCTTGGTTAAAAAATCAATTTTTATTACGGATAGGATGTATTCGGTTAATATATATTATGATATTATGTTCATAAACATTATTTTAAATAATAAAATGAAAATTATTCTTGAATGATTACGATGGGGAATGAATGTCATCACACTTGTGGAGACGACAATCCGTACGTACGCACAAGCAACCATATCATTAATTTGATATTAAAATCATATATAATTGGATGTTATATCATATATAAATAATCATTATCATGTTATATTTATTATTTATATTATTTATACTCATTATTATACCCATCCAAATGATGAAGTGTTTGAATAAGAAACTACACCACGACGTGGAGACGGTAATCCGTACGTATGCATGTATGGTGACTTTGTCATTTATAGGATGGATAGAATAATGAATATGATGGTATGATTTTTTATAATAACATAAATTTATGTATAATACACTTGATCTATTTTTTTATAATTGAAAACACGAAGAAAGAGGAACTGGATGAAGAAAAGATCTTGAAAGAGGTGATAAAATATTTACCTTTTCTTCAGGTTCTTCCTTTTGATTTGATCAAAATAGCTCTTTAGGTTGGCTTTCGGACTAAAGGAAGTCCTCTAGGATGAAATGTGGACAGATGGGGGGATATTTGGGTAGGGGTTGGCCAACCCAAAAGCCATTGGAGGTGTGGAATTAAGAGAATGGGAAGTGCCCTTTTATAAGAGAGGTGAGGGTCACTTTAGTAAAAAAATTGAAATATTATATTATAATAAAATTATTTTCTATTTATAATGGCTCCAAAATGAATTATTTAGATGATATGGTGATTATGGGTTTAAAACATCTCAACCAATAGGTTTTAGAAAGGTTTAGGTTAACTTATTAACCTTATCTTTTAGATTTAACTCTCAGTTAATCATTTTGACATTTACCATGTCTCTTTGAATTTTTATATTAAATAGTTGATAAACATACAATAAACTTCTGAAGGAACCTCCAGTGGTTCATTAATTACATATATAATATTACTTATTCCCTTTTTCCGATAAATAGATTTTTAGGAATAGAATACCAAATAATAATATAATATTTTTTTTAAAAACTATTTTATGTCAATTTAGAAACTATATGGTATTTTTTTAAATTTATAACAACATTATTACTTCAAAAAAATAATTTAATAAACCCTAAAATGTCATATTAAGATATCAAATTAATGTAATTCATTAAAAGTATAAATTCAATTTTTTTGGATATTTATAATATCAATTATTTTAATCATTCGTTAATAAGGTAATTACTGCATCATCATTGTGTAAAAAATAAATTTAGTTATTTAATGTCTATAAATTATAAATAAAATACCATTATATATGAAATATTTCTATCTTTATAATGAATATTTATAGGCGAGTTTATCTTTTGTATAACCCTATATTAAAAATGGTTTAGTTTTTAAACATTGATTTTAACTCTTTTAACACTTCTTTAAATAATATAATAATAAATTTCCTAATCTAATACAAAGGGACCTAAAGGATCATATTTTATTCCTATGGTTATTTTTTGTCGAATTAAACTTATCCAATAGAATTAGGACATGTTTTAGGGTAATTTTGATATCATCTGTACCCTTAATTAGCCTATTTACTTTTAACCATTGTATATAAAATTAAAAAAGATACTATTCACCAAATATTATTTTCAATTTATTGAACCACATTTTACTTACTGATATTAACCATGTATCTCGGATTTTTGAATTTCAACTAATAGATTCAGTAAAATTATGTTTTATAAAAATTTTCAAATCCTTTTAGGAGGTGGGTAAATGCTGGTAAACAGTTCGATAAAAGTTTTTATATATAAATTTTTATAAAATGTATCCAATGAATTACGTTGAACATATATATGTATTATGCATATATTTTTTCATAAAATTAATGACAATAAAATAACTAACTATATAAATAAAAAGTCAGTTTTATCCAATAATGCCCTGTTTTTTCACTATTAATCAAAAATTGAATGTTTTCATAAAAACACCAAAAATTCACTCAATGATAATTTTGATATTCCGAATCCAAAAATGAAGTCCAATTTGAATGATGAAATTTATTAAATTTCAAAAAGTGGGTATTACTATTCATAATGGTTAGTTTGATTGGACGAGGTGTGTTAGAATCTCGAAGTAGTGTACAATGCAAGATATTTCATTATTCAAAGGGGAACATACCATGGAAGCTTGGGGTGTTACATTCTTACCTCCTTCAAATAATTTCATTCGTGATATTTCTATAATACTACAACATAAAATGATTTGGGTGGTTCTTCATCATAAGTTTCTCTGGTTCCCATGTTGCCTCTTCCATTTTATGGTTTCTCGATATAACTTTTACCAGACAAGTCGTCCAATTTCTCAACACTTGTTCTCTTGTATAATGAATTTTGACATGCTCTTCATAATAAGATAGATCAGGTTCAAGTTCAATTTCCTCATAGGTGAGTACATTCATTGGGTCAAGCATGTATTTTCTCAACAGTGATACGTGTAACATATCATGAACTTTGGAGAGACTTGGAGGCATTTCCAAACGATAAGATACAACTCCAATTAATACTAGAATTTCAAATGGTTTGATGTACCTAAGACTCAATTACCCCTTCTTACCGAAACATATAACACCCTTCCATGGAGATACCTTCAAGAAAACATGGTCTCCTACGTGAAATTATAAATCCTTCCTTCCGTTATCAGCATAGCCCTTTTTCCTACTTTGGGCATCTTTGATGTGGGTTTGGATAACCTTTACCTTTTCCATTGATTCCTGAACAATTTCTAGGCCTATGAGTTTTATTTCAACAACATCATCCCAACATGTTGGTGTGCAACATCTCTTTCTATATAACGCTTCATATGGTGCCATCTGAATACTTGAATGAAATATATTTTTATAGGATAATTCTACTAGAGGTAAATATTGATCCCACATACCCTGAATGTCAAGTGAGCAAGATCTCAACATGTATTCTATGGTTTGAATAGTCTATTCTAATTGTCTATTGGTTTGAGGGTTGTAGGCAGTGCTCAAACGAAGTTTAGTATCCAAGGATTTATGAGGAATTTTCCAAAATCATGATGTAAAATAGAGATCCTAATAAAAAACAATCGATAATTATAATCCATGAAGACTTACAACTTCATTAATAAATAGTCTTTCTAGACGTTCAAGTGGAAAATATTCTCTTATAATAGGAAAATGTGTCGACTTGTTAAGACAATCAAAAATGAACCATATTTTTTCATTCCTTATAGGAGTCTTTGGTAGCCCCATGACAAAGTCCATTGAAATATTATCCCATTTCTACTTAGGTATGGGTAGTGGTTGCATGACTTCTCCAGGCTATTTCCTTCTTGCTTTCACTTGTTAGAAAACCAAACATCTTGAAAAAAAAATCCCAAATCACCTTCTTTATGTTTTCCCACAAAAAATGTTCCTTCAAATCTCGATACATCTTGGTTCTACCAGGTTTTATAGATAAATTAAAGCAATGACAATCATCTAATAATTCTCTTTTTAGATCTGGTATATCTAGAACACAATGTCTCTTCCCAAATTTCAAAATCCCATCTTCATATATGATGTCACTCAATATCCCATCATTCACAGCTTTAATATTCTTTTGAAACTCCTCATCATCAGCCTGAGAACTTTATAACTTCTCTAGTAAAGATGGTTTGGCAACCATTTGAAAAAGTATTGATGTTTCACATTCCATGATTATTCCCATATCTATTTTAACTTGATCCATGAAAACCTAATCCCTTTCAACTCTCATCTTGTTAAAAACGCCATGATCCTTTCTAATAAAGAATCTTCCACAATATTTTTCTTCCCTGGGTGGTAGTATATTGTGCAATCATAATCCTTGATTAGTTAAAGACATCAAATTTTCTGCAACTTGAGTACTTTTGGTAGGAAAATATACATCAAACTCTTATGATCAGTATAAATCTCCCATTTTCATACCATAGAGATAGTGTCTCCATATCTTCAAGGAAAAGATTAAAACCGCTAACTCAAGATCTTGATTAGGATAGTTTTTTTCATGAGTTTTTAGCTATCATGATGCAGAGGCAATAACTCTATCATTCTACATAAGGACACAACCAAGTACTTTCTTTAATGCATCACTATAAATAAAAAAACCCATCATTCCCAGATGGTAGAGTCAACATAATATCATTTAATAATCTTCTCTTCAGTTCTTCAAAACATTCTTCACACTCTTTTGTCCAAACAAATTTAGCCCCTTTACATGTGAGCTTGGTTAATGGGTTAGCGAATCGGGAAAAAGTTTGTACAAAATGATGATAATAACCTACTAAACCAATAAAACGGTATACATTAGTTATACTCGTAGGTTCCGGCCATTCTTGTATTGCCTTGGTCTTTGAAGGATCAATATATATTTCACCCTTGGAGACAAAATGTCCATGAAAAGAAATATCATGAATCCAGAATTCACACTTTTTAAACTTCTTGTATAATTCATTTCTTTTTAGGGTTTTCAGAATGGTGCACAAGTTATTTTCATGATCTTCATAGATTTTAGAGTATACCAGGATATCAACAATATATACCACTACAAATTCATAAAGATATTCCTTGAAAACTTTTTTCATTAGATCCATGAAAACAAAGGGTGCATTATTAAATCCAAAAGGCATTATTATAAACTATTAATGACCGTACCTAGTTTGAAATGCTATTTTCAGAATGTCTTGCTTATTCACACACAACTTATGATATCCAGATAAAAGGTCAATCATTGAAAAATATTTATCTACATGAAGTTGGTCCAATAAATCATCTTTGAGAGGAAGGGAATACATGTTCATTATTGTTACAACATTGATCTCCCTGTAGTAAATTCTCAACCTCATAGATTCATCTTTCTTCATAACAAAAAGGATAGGTCCTCCCCATGGAGAAACACTACGTCAAATAAATCCTTTATTAATCAATTCATCTAGTGGTTTCTTTAGTTCCATTAATCCCATAGGGGCCATTCTATAAGGTGTCTTCGATATGGTCCTTGAACCTGGAATTAAATCAATGGAAAACTCAATTTCTCATTCTAGAGGATGTGGAGGTAAATCATTTAGAAACACATGAACATATTATTTCACAATAGGTACATACTCTATTCCAGCATTATTTTCCTCTACCATAACTATTTCATTCTCATCCTCCCAAATAATTGAATTTAGTAGAGCTAATGGGGGAGGATATAGATAAGAATCAGGTGGTGACGTTTCTGTTCTAAATATAAGGTTCTCTTTATCATAAAAAAAATTATTAGCTCCTTCTTCTTACAATATAATTTTGGATCATGGTCCTAAATCCAATCTATATCAAGGATTATATCAAATTGCATCATGGTTGTGACGATAAGATCAGAAGATAAAGAACATTTATATGCTCTAATGGGAAGTGATTCACAAATCTTTATTGCGATGATACTTCCCTTAGCTGTTTTGACTGACAAATACCTTGTTAAAACAAATTGAAAATATATAATTTTCATAGAAACCTCGGTATATATTAAATAATGATATGACCTAGAATAAAATAAAACATTGGTTAAACTTGAGGAAACTATTCAATTAACTGCCACCACGTCTTTCAGAGCATCAAACTCAGTATCAGTGATCACATTAACTTGTCCTTTCTCCCTTGGAATTTTCCGAGGTAAGTTCCCTTGGATATTAGAACATTCATTTTCATAATGCCTCTTCTCTCTACAATTGTAGCATTCATCATTGACACTCTCTTTCTCCCCATTGAAATCATGAGCTTGGTGTCCTTTTTCCACACACCTGTAACAGACTCCCATTCCCTTGAAGCAGGTAGCAGAGTGTTTCTTCCCACATTTAATGTAGGATGGATATTCAATATTACCCTTCATCCCTTTATTACTATTTCCATTGTGTTTCAGTAGATCTCTTCTTCTCTAGATTTTTGTTAAAGTCATAAGACTTTTAGAATTATTATTCTGTATTGATAGCACCTGAGATAATATCTTCGTATGATGAGAAGGATTGTGAGACTAATTATCGACACAGAAATGGTTTAACCCATCAAATAATTGATCAATCTTACTCCTTGGGTTACATATATATTCTTCTGAAAGCCTTTATAGCCTTGTAAAGTTAGCCTTAGATTTTGCGACATTCTCATCCTCTTTTTGCCTCAGACTCAGAAATTGTATTTCCATATCCTCTTGATTTTCATGAGTAAAGTATTTCTATAAGAAAAGCTCTTTATACTCCCACCATTCCATATTCGATACTTCATAATCTTTCTTTGTATTTTGAATAAATGACCACCATTGATCTGTATCTCTCATGAGGTGATAAACTGTCATGACAACTTTTTCCCTTTCACTACTCCCAATGCCTGGAATATTTTATCTAAGAAAATTATCCACTGCTCAGCTACTGATGGATTTGTACTCCCATTGAATGTTTTTGGTTGTTTTCTCATGACATGGTCTAAAATTGATCCTTCGCATTGTGGACCAGGGTGCTCCATACGAGTAAGGTTATTATTCATAAGCTTAGTGAGTTGTCCCAGTATGGTGATATGATGATCAGCAATAGATGCTTTACAAGCTCCACTATAATTATCTCGAGTAGGAGGGAAATCATTTCATGGATTATGTGCATTGATACGGTTCTCATTCATTCCACTAGGAGCCATTTCTAAACAATGACATAAAATAGATTAGTTTATGAATCGCAATACATAACTCTAAACTTGCAAAACACTTAACATAAATTGAACAGTTTATGGTTATAATCCATAATCATAATAATGTTTTCTTTTAGGAATTATATACTCATAAACCCTTCATAATGGTTTGTAAATAAAATGGGAATTATCATAAGAATTTCACCTGGGAGTGTTGTAACCAAGAGTGCAGCAAGGCCCATTGTCCTACACCAGTTCCCGTTTGAGTCCAGATCAAAGTGGTGTTTTCGGGTTTTACCCCTAGGTATATCTATTCAAGAGTCGCCTCAACCTTCTCTTATCCATATAGAGATGTATTTCTTGTAAATCTCAAAAAATCTATACAGTACCAAAATTCTAGGATGTTTTCTATACCAATCCTCAAATTATATCTTCGGGTAATGCTATCTAATAAGAGTTTTTCAAAATATAGTTTCCAAGTTTTGTACTATACTTGATCAGATACCAACTATAATTCCCCCACCTTAGTTACCCAGAGTCAGTGCATTATTACACAACATTTTCATGATAAAAAACGATCAAGTCTCAAAAGTCCGATTAGTTTATTTTCCTTGTAAATACTAGATACATTTATAAGTTTTACATTAAATTATAAAATTACTAACTACAACAACATAGTCTCCATACGACACAATCATATACCTTATATATTCCCTGCAGGTCAGTCATAGTATACTTCTTTGCATACTAGGAAAAATAAAACATATAAAGGGGTGAGCTCAGATTCTTATTAAGGATAACAATATAGAGGAAAATTTCATAAATAAGTATAAACATTTAAGGAAATGCAAGACTAAAACAAACGCCTTTTAAACATGAACTTCAACATAATATGGAAAAGATAAAATCAAATAATTACATTTACTTATTCACATGGATATTATACTAGTTGAATAATCACATGCAATATCAATAGCCACTTTCATAACGACAGAATTTATAATTCCAAACTTCATAAACATATAGTCATGGCCTTGTTCCAAGACTACAAATCAGATTTTGTCAAGGCCTTGTGCCAATAATACAAATAATATTTTTTCAAGGCCTTGTTCCATGAAACTAGTTTATCTCATGAGAACTACTGATGAATCAAGGAGATATATCAGGCTCCTCCCATCACTTACTATGTCCAACACATTCCTTATAGGAAAAGGTTTAAACATAACATAAACATTCGTAATAAAACTAGCATACGTAATGTCAATACTTTATCCATAAACCATGAATGGTATAAAACTAACACATCCACAATAAAATATATAAACAAATTTTAAATACAATATGAATGTTTTTTTATCATTTTAAATCAACATTAAATAATATCACAATCTTTCAAATGATGTTGACATATATAAAACAAATACTTTTTTTAGAGAAATATAGATTTTTATTTTGAAATCATTTAAAAGTCATATATTTATAAAAGAAAAAATTTATTTTGAAAATATTTTTTTATGATAATGAGGGAAACATTGATGATGTTATAACGGTGGAAAATATCCGCACCTGCTTTATAAGATAAAAAAATTATTACATTAATTTTATCGAAAAGGTCATAAGGTACCTTGTTTGGAAAATGACAGAAATATTCCTTTCAAACCATTTTATAAAAAATCAAACAAGGTAATAAATTAATTTAAATCATAGTCTAGTAAATCAAAAAATTATTTCGAATAAATTTTTAAAAAACATGGATGTGGATGATAAAGAGGTCCCAGTAGATACTTACGTAAAAACAACCTCCGATAATAAAGAGATTGTGAAATTAACCCTTAACTTGTAAATTTCCTTGAATTAGGGTTGGTTAAACTCTATTATAATGGTGAAATAATTGTTATTAAATTATAAAAGAACCATATACATTAATATGATATAATATATGATATTCTAATATTACTTTGTTAATTATATTTTAGTATTATCATCGTTTTGGGTGTTTACTGATTTGTTTTCCTTTACATGCTTGTTTATGTAAGACATGTTTGTTATGGATAAGATTTATTTTATTCATATACAGAATTATATTATGTTCATAAACATTATTTTTAATCATGAAATGAAAATTTTTCTTCAATGATTATGATGTGGAATGAATCTCATCGCTTTTGTGGAGACGGTAATCTGTACGTACGCGTGAGGGACAACACCATTTTTTTGATATTAAAATCATATATAATTGGATGGTATATCATATATGCATAATCATTATCATGTAATATTTATTATTTACATCATTTATACTCATTATTATACCGACCCAAATGATGAATTGTTTGAATAACAAACTACACCAAAGCGTGGAGATGGTAAACCGTACATACACACGTATGGTGACATTGTCATTTATAGGATGGATAAAATAATAAATATGGTTGTACCATTTTTATAATAACATCACATTATATATAATATAATGGAGTTATTATTTTATAGTCTAAATGAAAAAGAAAGGGGATGTGGAAGAAGAAAATAAATTGAAAGAGGTGATAAAATATTTACCTCTTATTCGGGTTCTTCCTTTTGATTTGATCAAAAGGGATCATTAGGATGGATTTTTGACAAATTTAATGCCACTAGGATAAAGGGAGTACAATTTAGAGGATATTTGGATAGGTTTTGTACATGAAAGAAGGTTATGTAGGTGTGAAATTAAGAGAAGGGGAAGTTCTCTTTTATAAGAGAGGTGACAGTCACTTTAAGAAATGCATGAAATATTATTTTATAATAAACTTTTTTTAGGATTATAATGGCTCAAAATAGATTATTTAAAGGGTAAGGTGGGGATGGGTATAAAAAATATCAACCAACGGGTTTTAGATAGGTTTATGTCATCATATTAACCTTATCTTTTAGATTTAACTCTTAATTAAATATTTTGACATTAGCCATGTCTCTTTGTATTATTATATTATATAGTTAATAAACATACTATAAACATTCATGTGAACCTAAAGTGGTTCATTAATGACATATATAATTTTATTTAAGTCCTTTGGCTGAACCATAGATTTTTAGGAATAGAATACGAATTAATAATATAATATTTGTTTAAAAAATACCATTTTTTCAATTTTGACACTCTTTGGTATTTTGTTTTTTTTTAATTTATAAAAAAATTATTACTTAGAAAAAATTCATATAATTATAAAAAAAAATTCATATTAACCTAGAAAAATAATGTAATTCATTAAAAGACTAAAATTAGAATTATTTTGATATTTATAATATCAACTACTTTAATCATTCATTAATAATGTAATTACTGCATCATCATTGTGTGATAAATAAATTTAATTATTTAATGTATAAAAATTATAAATAAAATACCAGTATGTAGTAAATATTTTTATGGTTTATAATGAATATTTATAGTCTAATTTATCATATATATAACCGTATATTAAAAATGGTTTATTTGTTAAACATCAATTTTTACACTTTTAACTCTTGTTTAAATAAAATAAAAATAAATGTCCTAATCTAATCTAAGTGGATATAAAGGATCATTTATTATTTATAGGGTTGTTTTTGGTCGAATTAAACTTATCTAATAGAATTAGGACATGTGTTAGGGTAATTATGATATCATTTGTTCCCTTAATTACCAAATTTATTTTAACCATGGTAAATAAAAGTAAAAAGTTTCTATTCACCAAAAATTATTTTCATCTTATTGAACCAAATTTTAAGTACTGATATTAACCATATCTCTTAGAATTTTGAATTTCAACTCACAAAAGCTGTAAAATTAAGATTTATACAAAATTTCAAATGCTCCTGGGAGGTGGGTAAAAGACGGTAAATAGTTCATTAAAATTTTATATATCTAAACTTATTATAAAATGACTCCAATTAATTATGTTGAACATATATATGTATTATGTGTCTATTTTAGTCTAAAATAAATTAAATTAATATAAATAAATATTTAAATAAAAAGTCAGTTTTAACCAGTAACGCATTGTTTTCTCATTATTAATAAAAAATTGAATGTTTTTAGAAAAATACCAAAAATTATCCCTAAGATAATTTTGATATTCCCAATCAAAAAATGAATTCCATTTTGAACGATAAAGTTTATAAATACTTAAAAAGTGGGTATTACTATTAATAACGGCTAGTTTGATTGGTCGTAGTGTGGTAGAATCTTGAAGTTGCGTACAATGCTAGCTATTGAATTATTCAAAGGGAAATGTACCATGGAAGCTTGGGGTGTTACACGGG
This sequence comes from Viscum album, assembly GCA_963277665.1. NCBI lineage: Eukaryota > Viridiplantae > Streptophyta > Magnoliopsida > Santalales > Viscaceae > Viscum > Viscum album. Next base: position 684,687,243 of record OY728129.1, on the reverse strand, counting down.
TTATGATGATAATTATTATGTTTGATTCATCTAATAAGGGTTCAAGTCAAGAAGAACCTAGTGGGTGCTAATGTAGATCACTGGTGTATATGTGACTATGTTTCAATGTTTCGAAAGGCACTAAACTAAAATGGTATTTGGGCATCATTTTGTTTAATGTATTATGTATTCGAAACAAAATAATGTAATGTACATGTACGCCAATTTTTGTGTCTTTTCAATTATTATCATAGTTAATGTTTATCCACCCTTAGAAAACTAGGATATGAATCATTAGCAAAATCCCAATAGATATTTCAAATCCTATGTGATTCTATGTCCTATATTTAATATCCATTATCTGTTATAATCATAGAATTTTGGTTAAGATCATGGATAACATAGGATTAAACCTCAGATGTTATAGATTGAAATTAAATTCCCATAATTATGAGGTTTTCTTCTATGATATGGGTTTATCACATCATGATTTTTGGTTTTATTTAATCGAGGAAACTATAATGAATTGGGAAGACATTGTGTTTGATCAAAATCATGGTGACTATGTGAAAAAATTGGATAATTACTGGAGAGAAATATATTGTGATCATATAGAGTCAGTTATCACAATATATGATTAATAATGAGAACATTGGTTAGATTAATAAAACATTGTATAAGAAAAAGATGAATATTTATACGTTCTCAAATTTTATGAAGCATAGAGGAAATAATATTTGTTTAAAAATATGTTAAGAATAAGGGATGATGAAGCTTTAGTATTACCTCAAATGGAGGGGAAGATGTTATCTCTGTGAGAAAAAGGGTCATAGAGTGAAATTTTTTTGGATTTCAATGTCAAATCTGTGTGAAACATGGGTATTAACAAACTCATTTCTCATACATAATAATGTACATTTAAAACAAGGTGGGAAATATACCATTCCAATCATTAATGTGGATTTATTAATATATACATGTATTTGGATCCAAGTATTATTAATATGAATTATATAAGGACTATTATGATTATTTGTTTTCTATGGATTTTAACGAAAACATAGAGTAGTTCTAAATTCCATGAAATGTGACTTAAGGGTAAGGTGATATATTTGTAGAACATATGATTGAGGAAAATATAACCCATAATATATTTTATGATAATGTTTTTTGGGTAATGATATTTTGTATATGAATTAGTAAATTTGATGACATTAGTTTCTCGAGAACTAGAAATGGATTTATTTTCAAGAGGGTAAGGCTATCATTGATAAATTATACAACATTTTGGGACATAAAGAATATATAAAATATGTTTTTGAATAATGAATCATGCATTTTTTGAATAACAATATATGATAATAATGGTTATTACCATGACTCAAGATAATACATAATGATGTTGTTCACATGTTTGGAATGATACCAACAAGAGATAACGAATGATATATGGGGGAAAATTTAATCATATTTCATTCACCTCTTTATATAGATTTGGATAATAAAATTTTAGAAAGATTGTGATTTTATCCATTTATTGATAGTTTAAGTTAAACTCTAGATGATGTTTTTTAGATTAATGTATTATCTCACAATATGTGGACTTATAAATATTTGATAACTAATTCTCACATTTTTGTTGCGATAAAGACAGATGTAACAACCCATCATTATCATAATATTCTATTTCTTTTGGAGTAAAAAATTCAACTTCATTTCTTGGAATTAGATATTAAGTTGAAGTCAATGAAGTCACAAAAAATGGTGATATTGTGCTGAAATCAAATAAGTATACCTTATTTTTGAAATTATTCAAAATTAGGAAGATGATAATGGATTAAAATGGTGTGCTTTCATCATCAATTGTGACAAAATCAATGTCCACTTATAATATTCCTTGTTTTATAATTTTACAATTGTTAACTTTATCAGGATCACCCACTTTCTTATGTTCATTTATCATTTTCATTATCTTGTATTATTAATTCTTTCCTCTATGCCAAAATTTTCACATACGTTATCTTATGTTGAGACGTATTCATTATATAATTTTGATAATTTTTATTTTAAAAATATAAATTATTAAAATGATATTTTAATGTTGATTTATACGATGTGTTTTTCTATAATTGATACTTTAAAGTATTAATCCTTTGATAAACCAAGAAAATTTCTAATGAAAATTTTCTTTTAAAGGGGGTAAAATGTATCACACTATTTTTTGTGGAATTATTTTTTAAAAATAATTTTTTTTATTTTTCTAAATTAATATGACATTGAATAAAGTTTTTTTATATTAAAGAACTAGGTTTGACTTAAATTCACTCTTAAAACATAAATTTTATCATTCTCTACATAGAACATTGAGGTTATCTTGTGTAACATTCAACCAAGACTATCCTCGATGGATTTCGTAACACACTTGACCGAGGATTAGAGAACAATAATTTATATTTATAACATGTTCAATACATTCCATTTATTTAGATTTTATGAATATTATTGAAAAAATATATTAATATATTATTTTCAAAAAATATAATATGAATTGAATAGTTACAAGATTAGTTATAAATGAATTTAAGGACCAATTGAATAGAAATGGATTATTTAAAAAAACATTTATTATGATCACAAGTGGTTTAATTCCTAATAAATTAAAATAAATAAAATTAGTAATTAATTTTAATGTAATATTATATATATGTATATATATAATTTTTTATTTTCATTTAATTGATTTTATATGTATAAGATAAGAATAAAAGAAATTTTATACCTTATATTTTCAGTATGTTTTTAATGATTTTTAACTGAGAACCATTTTTCAATATAATTTTTAGACCTTTGTATATTTACTATGTACAAATAAACTTATATTTTAAAAATAAAGATAAAAATTCAATGAGGAAAAATTTTACTATTTTTCAGTAAGTTTTAATTTCACAATCAAATTTTCAAAATATAAGATTTTAGTTACAACTACATTTTCTTCTAATTTATTCGTAATGGTAAATTTTATTTTTATTTTTATTAATGATTAATTATATAATATTATTTCAAATAAATCTAATTTAGGCTGTTGTATTAATTTTCAAATATAAATAAGATATAAAAACATTTCAAACTTTTAAGCATTTTACTTTATTTCCCCTCTTTTTCATTTTGTCATCAGAATAAATATTATATATAATTTTCGAATTTATTATAATTCAATTAGGTAAAATAATGTTTATATTTGTAATAAAAAGTTGAAAATATTATTTTAAGGTGAATAAAATTTTTATATAATAAAGATACCAAGGTAATTGTATTTTACCTTTGATTAGGTAAACTTGGGACAATAGTTAATGTTAATAGGTAAAATCTAAAAATACCTAAATACTGGAACATTTATTGTTTATTAGATGTTTGGATCGACCCTAAAAACACAAGAGTAAATTATATGATATTATAAATCGATTAAATGAATTCTAACTTATTTTTTTAATATAAAATAATCAATAAACTAATCCCTTGAACCCACCTCTCCTCAAGTATGAAAACCACACCTCAACTACCCATTTTGACGCAAAAATAATTATATCTTTTCAAATATCTACCCATACCACTCATCTTCACTCAACTCACTTCCAAGTGATTTCGGTCTCACAGAAAGTCAAAATAAAATGCCCTCATGGGTCGTTTGAGGAGGGGATATTTAAGATGTAATTTTCTCAATATACCACTTTTAATTTCATTTATTTTTCTAATTCCTCCTGTATTAATTCATACCTCAATGAATGATAAATAAATAATCATTTATATATATTAGTTTTATGTTTATAAGTGAATATATCATTTCCATGTCATTTCTTTCCTCCTCTAATTAAAAGAAACGAAATTGTTGTCCAAGTTATGTCGGTTAATAGACTCTGTAAATAATTTTTTTGTTTCTTTTCCATTACCACCTGCATGGCTAGTCTTAAAAATATTTTCAAGTCAAATAATTTAAATATGTATATTATAACCTATTTCATATTCTGTTAATGTTATATTAAACAAACTATCATTCTTTTTATGATGTGTTAATTCCATAATTTAGTTTGAGGAAGTGTAGACTATACCAATTCAAAGTGATGTGAATCATTTATACACAACATGGAATATATAAAGGTTGTATGTAATAAATATATATGATATAAATGATATAATAATTATTATTTAATAATTATATATATACATATATATAAATATATATTTGTTTTACTTTTATACCTTCATCCTCAAAATTAAATGTAAACAGTGTTCTTGCGTACGTAGGACTTACCATCTCCATGAACTGTGTATGCATTTCATACTAATATATAATAAAGAATATTATAATTCTAATATTCTATATAATAATGATATTTTTATGTATATTTCATTAGAAAATCATGACATAATTATAAGGAACTACAATACCAAAAATTATGTCACATGCCAAGAATAAAGTAGATATTATCCGAAACAAATCTTTAACAAAGGATGATTAAGAAGTGATTAATATAAGGTTGAAATAAAACCATATATGGTAGTATATATAAAAATATGGTTCTATAAATATTTATAATAAAATTACATTTATTATAAATGTTGTTTGAAGAAATACACTGAGACACATGACTCAATGTAATGGAATTCTATCTCATATTTAACTTTTATGAGATATAAGCCATGTTCAACACCTTTTAATTGAGTGTGATGAATGAACTGCTACTATTATATTTCACATCATTAATAAATTTATCTTAATCTTATTTAAATATTAATTTTCTTATATTGGGTTTTTGATTTAAACATTTAAAGTGGTATGGGATGCTTTGAAAGTCTAAGGAATAAATCACTTCTCCATTTCAATATTGTTGATATTATTTTACAAAACTATTTATATGAATTTAAATAGATTATAAAAAAAACATTTTATGTCTATTTTTATGTACATTAATGTTTTTTCAATATGGAATATTTTAAATTTATTATGTAAGTGATGATATTTTAATCTTGTTATTATCTGAAATTGTTGATACATAAGTATTTAATTGTGTTTATTTATCATCCATGTCCATATTTTATGAAAATGATTTAATAAAATGTTATACAATTATCTTATGGATGCTTAAAGTCATTTTTTATTTTTTTGAGTTTTCAATACAAGGTTTTAAAGGAATATTTCATTCATTTTCCAACTAAGGTCCTTTTTAACATTTCTAAATAATGTATGAAAAGAATGTTTTATATTAACTTATATAGTATGAATAGATTTTAACACTTTCATGAATAATTATTTCCATAAATCATTCATTAAACATTTTCTGGGTTTTCTTTAAATAATTTTTGTTCTTTCAAAAATTTGCATTACTTTATAAAAAATCCTTTCAAAATAAAAATGATATTTTCATCATGAATCACTTTCATGTATTTTATCAATATTATTTTCCATATAAGATGACATTCCATAGTAATATTGCTATTATTAATCAGTTTTGATTATGTTTATTATATTTATTAAATCCATTTTACCATATAGAATGTTAAAATGGATGAATTTTGAGAATTCCATTTTATCTATTGGGCTATAAAATAATGAAATGATTAATAACATGTTTCTTTGTTAACTGGTTGTTATATGATTACATGTTTATGATACCCATTTCATTCCAGGGGTAATGATAATTCTATTAATGATTTTATGGAAAATATAGGTATTATTTCATTATGAGAAGGATGATACCAATATATCCCTCCATTCCATTGGGTAATGATTTATATCTCAGGATATATACTAATATTGACTGGAGTGAAACATTTCTACCGATATGGTAGGTGAAGTCAAATCGTGCTATTAATATTTCCATGGGATTAAGCCATTACTACCGTGATAGTATGGGGAGTAAACCCATCCTACTAAAATGGTTGTGGATGCAATATCTTTGATACAATGGAAATCATATTATATTCATATCTACTTCCCAGAATTATATGTTTTATTCCTATTTTATTCATTCATCGATTATGTTTATTATTTCCTTTTGATTAATTTCAAATAAACAAAAACAATTTATTCCATTATATATGATCATTAGTATGCAGGGTTTGATATTTTAATGTTATGATCACATTATAATACCCCTATTCTAATTTTAATTTTACATTTTTCCATTGTTTAACCTTACTGGGAATCTGAGTTACGCCTTCTTATGTTTCCTTTCAACCATGTTATGAAGATACTTATAATGATTGATGTGTCTAAGAAGGCTGAATGTCATTATGAACATAGTGAATTCTAATGTATCTCACTAATGTATCATTAGTTATGTTTCCATGATTCCAAAGGCATTAAAATAAAATGATCTTTGGGTGTCTGGTTGTTATATGAATTATGTATTGTATACAAAATTATTGTTATATCCATGTATTTCATGTCTGGGGTCATTATATAATTAATAAGAAAATATTATTCTGATTTCATTATTGATGTTTCATGTGATTATATAAATCTATGTGAAATATTTATTAATAAAATAACTGTTTATATTCTACCATTATAATTTTGGACCCGGTTTTCCAATGAAAATGTTATGGTCTAAAACATGATATTATTTAAGGAATAAAGTTTTAATTATATTTTTGAAGGGTGATAATGATAAATGTTTGTGTAAATTTTCTGTTAATGTTTGGTTAAACTTAGGGGATTAATATATTATCCCACGAGATGAGGAATTAGAATATTTTGAATCTTTTTAAAAAAACATTTTCTTGATGGAAACAGATGATAGATTGGATAGATATTCAGGCATCACCTGATCTATTAGTGTTTCAAGAATGAATAATTCACCTTTAATTTCTGAGAAATATTTGCAAATTAAAATGATCAAGGCACATCAGTGGTTATCATTATGCTTAAATCAAGTAACTATATCTCCTTTTTAATGTTCTTAGACATTAGGAAATTATCTTGAAATAAAAGGTTGTCATACAATCATCAATTATGATGATACACATGACATTTTTCAAGCCTATTTTGGTTTGGTGACAATAACTGTTAACATTATCCTAACTCCATTCTTTATCACTGTCCATCAGAATGTGATAGTTGGATTTATAATTGATGTCCATGATTTGGCATGCCACATATGTTCTCCTTTGTGGTAACATCATTCTCAGTTACATTTTTTAGCCATTATATTTCCAAAATTCTATTTTCGAGGACGTTTTGGTATATTTTTATGATGTTGGTTTTTATGAGTGGATATTTCAAGTATTAAGATGTTGATAAAAATTGATTTTTTGGGGTGAGCATATTTTTAATGGGGGTAGAATTTAACACCACAATAATTTGTGAAATATTTTCGTCAAATTAATTTAACCATTTTGATATTTTCATTTCAAGAAACACTAAATATATACTTTTTATATATTAAATCACTTAATTTTTATTTCTTATACAACACCCAATACTTATATTAGCATGCAGTACACACATCATTGACCTGGACTGCATTATACCCAACACTGAGATTTTATTAAACGTATTTCTGTTGTTAAAATTTTTCAATCTATGATAGATATAACATAAAAAATAAACATAGTAACATCAATAGTGATAAATAATTTTTAAATAATAATTATTTTTTATATAGTTAAAAAATATTGAGTATAAGACATACAAATTTTTTAGTAAAGTCTTTATATGTTTCTAAATATTATTTTCTTAAAAGATATCATTTTATTCCCTTCTCAGAATGAAAGTAAATTTTTTTATAGAAACGTTTAAAACATTAATTTGAGAAAGTAAACTTAGTTTTTTAATTCATAAATCCAATATTAGCTTATGGTAGTGTTTTGGATTTTTTTGAGAAACAACATTTTTTGGGGAATTGAAAAAATTAATGAAGTTTACTTCAGAATTGATTTTACATATAATTTATTTTTATAGTTACATTAAATTTTATGATGGTTTTAAAGTGAAAAATACATATTATAATTCAATTAATACAATTTATATCATGTAAATCATTTTTTGGTTGACTTTAAATATAAAAATATAATTTACTTTTGAACATTCTCACTTTTAAAAGAAAATTTCCCTTAAAGTCTTCGAGATTAACATAAACTTAATATTGATGATTCAGTGAGTGGAATTTATAAAAATTTATATACATGGTTCTTGTGAATAAAATAATTATTGTCCTATTAAGTCAAAAAATGTTTTTACCAAAAATATTACTAATAGTGTTTAAAAATAATTATGGTGAATAAATAAAAATTAAGATTAACCAGGGACTAATCCTTAATCATAAGGCACCATATGACCTATTTTTTAAAGGCAATTTTATGGATATATATATTCAAAAATCCTTCCATTAGTTGTTTAGTTTATTTTACTATTTTGTTTTAAAAATTCTGGTACACCAATCATGTTTTCAAAACAGCTTCTTATGTCCCCTCTCTCCCTTATAAAATCCCTAAACACACCCCCTTCTCAAGAAACATCAATCCACATAATTTTAGTTATTCTTTATCCAATTAAATTCCCATAATCCATCCATTTTACCTTGAATCCTCCATTTTGGTAGAAATTCAACCACTAAATCTCTTTGCTGCTAACTAAATGGACTTAAACAAATAAGAGGTAACGTCCATCTTCATGCTTCTTTATTTTATTTTCATTCTCCACCACCTCAATTTCACTTATTACATGATTATATAATATCCTAATTATACAAAATATAATGATATTTTTTTATGATTAAAACTGAAATCACACACACATCCAAGTATTGGGTAATGAACTTATTGTTCGAGTATGATGAAACACTTCCTCACAAAATGATGATATTTTTTTTTCCTTCACCACCTATCATGGTCAGTAATTATGACGGGTACATTATTTTTATTAGATATATTTTATATTTATAATTTATTTTTTCCACTATAATTTTTATAAATAACATACTATTATGTTTTTCATTTTATTAATCTATGGCATCTTCATTTTTTGAAGTGTGGACTATCGCCCATCAAAGTGATGTGATTCGTTCACACTTTCATGGAATGTATTAAGGATTTGTTTAGTAAAATTATATGATATATATGATATTTATTATATATTTATTCCTTTTTTATTTTTATATTATACATACCGGCAGGATTTTCATTATGGTTAACAATGATAATTTCGTTCGGGGATGTGTGGACTATAGCCTCATTAAAGGGAAATGATTTTTTTTAGACACTACATGGAATGCATTAAAAATGGATTAGTGAAATTATATGATTTATATGAAATTATAATTATAGTATACTAATATTATATGTATATATATATTATTTAATTTCATTCGATCAATATAATTGTTAAACGGGAATAACGTTCATGTGCACATATGGCCTACCATTTTCATGAACGATGTTTTCCATTTTATATTTCAATAATTAAATGATTATTTTAAATATATATATATATATATTAAATATTGAATATATTAATTTGATGTTTTACATTTTTTAATCCATGATATATGTATGAGGGAAAAAAACATACAAAATTATGACCTGTGTGAAAAACAAACCCAATATTACCCGAAGAAAAAACATTACATGTAATTGTTAATACGAGGGAAATATAAGGTATAAAATAAATATGGTATTATTTATAAGAATATTGTTCCTTAAAATATTTATATTATAATTATATTTTTATGAGTAGGAAGAGTTTTAATAAATGTGTTAAGGGATTTTAATCTCACTTTTATATTTTGTGAGATACATGTCATACTCACCACTCACTTATTTTGTGTGTTGAATATACTACCATATGATATGTTATATCATTAATTTACATTATATAATGATATTTAAATATATAAATTGATATTATTTTTTCATATTAGTGGAAATTATAAAACCTACTCATGTTTTAAGGGTTTTCTCTTCTGAAATTTATTTTACGTGTGATAGAAGTTATGTTCACATTGTAATTTTTATATTTTTTATACAGACCACTGCTGTATTATATGATTATTATACATATATTAATAGGTATTTATAAATCCATTTTATCATCTTTCTTTCATGATTTTTATATTTCAAAATATACCAAATCGGTAAAGTAATTCAGTCTCCATTTACCTTTATTGAGACACATGCCATGTTATACACCTAAATTTTCTAATGAGGTGTATATAGTACCCCTAGAATTTTAAATGATAGACGTCATTATTTTCATTAATATTTTAGTCTTCATTTAATTTCAATTTTTTTACATGGGGTTTATTGTTCAATGTTACCAATTTTTACGTGTTTATTGAAATAATCACATATTTTATCGAGATTGGTTACGATTATGATTCCATTAATGAAATCATAAGATCCATCTCTCAAAAAGGATCATGAATATTTTTAGCCACTATATATTTATGATAAAATCATATATTGGTAACAATTTTTCACAAATTGGCACAAAATATTGGTAACGATGTGTTTTTAATAATTTATAAATGTAACTCTCTATTTGGTCAGAAATTCGTGTCCTTTACAAACCATGTATCCAAAAGTAGTTTGAAAAATATTTTAATACACAATTTGATAGTTTTAATTAAAATGGGTTTCAAATAATATTCATTTCACCTTTATATTTATTTAGGTTACTTTCAAAGAAATTTATTTTAGAAAATCTTTGTGTATTAAAAATCATTTTGTCAGAGAAGAAATCATACTTTTAGAATGAAATGATCTTAATAAGTATTTAGAAATTATTATCCATACAAGATGGAATCTGTTTATCTTACTCATGACCTTCAAGGAATTGTTAAAAAGGATCCATTCATATCATTTCTCTAATTGGATTATGTTTTGATGGAATTATGTTTATGAAAACATATTTCTCATTTGAAGGATATATGTTTATGATACATGTTCCTCTTCCAAATTATTCATGCTTATGAAACTCATATCTTTTCAAAGGGTTATACAATGATAAATTCTTATGAAATTTTCTTCTTTCCAAGGGTTATTCTAGGATGAAATAATTTTAAACCCTACATATTTTCCATATTTTCTGATATGATTTGATATTTACAATATCAATTTCATTTCATTGGAAATGATATGATGTATAATTAACCCATATATATTTAAAGGTTATTATATGATGCAAGTTTTATCATCATTTTTATTATTATATACAATTTTATTGTGGGATGTGTGGGACCTATATATGATTCTAACTCCTTTGATAGTGAAAACTATTTTATGATATCAATAGGGTGTATGGGAGGTAATCTATCTCTAGAAAAAAGACCCCATCATATTCCCAAAACAAGAATGTATACATGAAGGAATCAAAATCCTAAAAAATGAGGTTACATGGGAGGGAATCCTAGGCCTAAAATAAGAGGGCATATTCATCCCAAAACAAGAGGGGTAAACAGGAGGGAATATAAAGCCTGAAACAAGAGGGTCTATGGGAGGGAATCATAATACAGAAATAATAGTGTTCTCTAGAGGAAATACCAATCCTGAAGAAGGTACAAGGGTTATTATCCCAAACCTACCATGTTATGAATGTCTCTATAGGTATCCTTGACTGTCGATTTTCTATGATTATGTGTTTGATAGAAATTCCAAGTTATATTACTCTAGCAATCATTCTCTTATCTCCCTTAGAATTCATGATATATGAACTCCTAATATTTATTCCATTGTTCATATTTATGATCTTGGATATGATGTGTTTGATCAACGATTTTTATGACCATGTTCTCATGACATTATTCTCAGGTTTATTATTACATATCTCATGTTTTTACACTTATTGAGCATTTAATCTCACCCCATTTTTATGTTTACTTCCCTAGTTTATGAAGATATATTTTATGTATGGTATGTCTGATATTGTTTCTTTTCATGGAAAAATTATTCAGATATAATTTATCCCACTCATGTGACATAATTTATGTTTCCATGTCCCCAATGGAAATAAACAAACACAATCTGTTTGAGTCCATTTGTTTAATCTTTTATATATTCTTCAAAAATGTGGTAATTCTTATGTATATTAATACATGGTTGTTATATGAAATATTAGTTTCCTTACCTCTTTTCTAGTTATGAATACTGAGTAATTTCATGGAAAAAATGGCATGGTTGGATGAATTGTTACACACCTTTTGTCATCTATATGTTTCTGGTTTTACCAATTCATCACTATAAGGGGTTATAAATGTTTTGAGGGGTTAAAATACAGTAATTATTATTTTTCTAGAGAAATATCCCATGTAATGGGTCTATTAATGGTTTGTAGTAACGACAATCTAAATGTATTCTATGCCTATTCAAATTCTATTTTTATTTTAGATGGATTGAGAATTGTTTTTATAACTGTGTGGGAGACCTAAAAACTCAATACAGATTGTTTTCAATGTATTAAAACATATTTTTATGGATTACATATTTTTATCATTACAATTCATCTATTCTTGGTTAACTATTCAGTTTGGTATTGAAGTGGCATTAGAGACAATTCTATTAGTGAACAATTTTTTTAACTGTGTAGTTTAAGCATGTAACCAACAAAATTTTCATAATTTTGGAAAATTACATGATAAACACTGTAAATTTATCCTAAATCTCACTAAAATATTTCAATTTCTAGTTCCAAAAATTAATTTCTATTCAATTAGGTTCTCCCTTTGATTGCATGATGATTCTACTTCATCAATAGTGGATCTATTAAATATATGTTCAAATTTCTACATATTTCTCATCATCTTTATATATCACAAGTTGATATCAATTATAATTTATGTTTTAACGATTACATTGAATTTATTTTAAGATATGTAGATTTTAATTTATAATTTTTGATTTTCATAAAGATTCATGACTCAAAGGACACATTATCTTAATTTTACATCAAATTATTGCTTGGTGGGTATGTTTCCTCCATTAGTGTTGTAGGTGCCTCTATATATGAATTAATTATAATGATAAAAAAATATTGTTATTTGTTTTTCAATTAGTATTTATTATTATTATGGTTTATTTAAAATGTCGATGTTATGTTATGTATAACCATCTAATTGATGTCATTGAAACTGGGTTTAACGATGGGTTTTCACATAAAATGGATTTAAAAACATCATGTGATTGATGAAATTAAACAAAGATATTATTTTACATAAAATGGATTTTCTAGCATGGGATAATAAAATATAATCATGTCTAAAATGTTTTTAACAAAACTGATCATTATAAGATAATTTTTTTACAAAACATATCATGTGGAATCCTTTAGTTCATCGAGTGATATAAACAATCATGTTTATAAATGGCATGACCACTATTAGATATTATCAATATGTTCACATTATTATATGGAAATCTAGTGGAATAGTTGATTCAAATAGACCTTTTCATTACTAAGTCTCTTTATGAATAATGAAATACTATCTAGGATTCTTTCCATGTCCTACGAACATTTCCCATTGACTAGATCTCATTTCATCTTTGTTCATGGTTTTATTTCGGATAATTATTTTTGTGTAATGATTTTAGATAAGTTTATCATTTTATTTCCATTAATTGTATTGATCAAATCCTTTTATTATCCATCATGTACTTTTTCCATATTCATGGATTATTAAAATTTATAATGTATTAGTGGAAATAAAAGAATATTTTTTGGAATTTTTAACTATTGAAATTTCTTTCTTTTATATGTTTATTTTTCAATATATAAAAGGCTATTTTACTATTTTCACAATTTAATATATTCCTTTTGTAATTATCCATGGTTTTTATCTGAGTCACTTAATATGCCTTGGGTAAAATGGAAACTTATTTTTATATGATACTGGTAAATGTAAGTGTGTCATGATTCTTGATGACTTATCATTGTTTTAAATGATTCATGGTGGATTTGGATGGTGAAAAAAATATGGTATAACAACCTAGACTTAATGCATATATACATTATATCACTTTTGTGGAATACTAAATACATTAAAAATGTATACTGAAAGACGGTATTACTTTAGTGCCTTTTGAAACATAGAATATAAATCATCTATCGTGGTGAATTTTATTTAATGTTTCCGACAATGATATCTTCCTTAGTTATTATAAATAAAATACATAATTGAAAACCTTGGAAAATAAAACATAAGAATGTGATGAGCTTGAATTCTATGTACGGGTAAATAAAATAATCATGTAAGAATAAAATGATCATAATAGTACGAGAAGATGATCGTATCATTTGACGATCATTCCCCACATATCAAAGATCATAAAAATGAATCATGGAATAATAATTACTAGTATAGAAGAAATTAATCAAAATATAATCTTTACTATAATACATAAAATCATAAAATATGAATAATACATGGAATTGTGGCATACAAATCATCGTATAAAATTTTGAATATATATAATTAGAAACAATTTCATGCATTAAGTTAAGGATATGAAATCAATCCCTCAAATAGACATAGGGACTTACCACCAGGTCCATGCATAGTCTTTTGAACACGAAATCAAGATAACACATATGTGTGTAACCAATTAATTACGTTCAAGAATAAGCTTATGGAAATGTAATAAGGATACCTCATAACACTATGAACATGTAATAATGATAACACATAACTTATGTAATAGAAACCATGCCCATTAATATCACTTTTAACATGAAATTAGGTTCACAAATAGAATTATAAACCCTTAATAAGGTTGACTCATAAAATTTTGAACATGTAACCTTGTTCGTTCATAAACATAAGTAGATCCTCCAAGGTCCTTCCATGAAATTTTGAACATGTAATCTAGTTCACATATAACATTTATACTCTTTAGTTATTTGTTGTTACTCGATGCATTATATGGAGATATAAGTCCAACACATAACATAATTAATTTTCACATATTTATAAATAGTCATTATTTATGAAACCAGTAAATGAAATAGTTAACATACCTGTTTAATAATACTATTACCCGTAGAAAAGATATAGGTATAATAATAATTTTATGAAATCACAACCTTAGAAAATAATCTGATCTCAGAATCATATAAGATGTGGAAGTGAAACATGTGACATAAGAATCATTCCCTTAAAACCTAAACCATTTAGGAAATAATATGAATGAAACATTTAGATCATTTCTATGAAGAAAATTATTTACATCAACATAGTCCTCCTTATATGTAAATTAATTTTTAAATATAATTTAATTAATTTTCTTTAGGAAAATATCCTCTATTCATTGAAAAGCCAATTTGAAACATAAAACCATCTGGAAACTATTTTCGATGAAAATAATTTGAAAAAATATAAAATAGGATAGAAATATTTTTGAAAACATTTCCCATTGAAATCATATAAAATATTATTTGGAACATTTTGAAACTATATTCCTTTGAATCTTATAAAAGATTCTTAAAATCAATTTGAATACGGATTTTGTGAAAACATATAAATAATCCATGAAAACATTTTGAAAACAATTTTCATAGAAAATTCTTTGAAAATATATAATTTTTTTTTTGATTATTGAAATCATTTTCATTGTAAAAAATATTCTGAAAACTGATTAACAAAACATGTAAAATCATTTAAACTATTTTCTTTAACATAATAGAATTTATAAAGACCCTTATTCATTGATTTTTTTGAAAAATAATTAAATTACTATAATATTGTAGAAAATAATTCATTAATTAATATAAAATTAAAAAATTATAGAGGAATCATCATGGAAATGATGGTTAAGATAGTGGGTAGGTTTATAAATGAAGAAAATTTCTTTTACACCTAAATGATTAAAAAAGAGACATGATTGGAAAAAAAAGAATAATAATTTTAATACACATTTTAAATAAATATAATACATGTGTAAAAACTTCCTTTAAAAATCATATAATACCAGTAAATCATTTTTTTAGAAAATGCGGTTCTGAAAGAACTCTACATTGTAACAGAAAGGATAAATAAAATCCTATTTTCATAAAAACATATTCTAAATTATCATAAGTACTAAAGAGTGTAGAAATTATAAAATTATATAGATGTAACTTTGATATAAATAGTATAAGAATATTAATGTGTTTTTTGAGATACATATAATAATATTTCATCAATTGATGTATAATCATAAACAATATTGATAAACGATGAGATTATATCAATAAACCGTTACCAATTTGGTAACATTGAATCATAATCCAACAAAAAATAACATTACATGAATCATGAAATATAAGTAAATAATTATATTCATGATATAACATGTAAAAGGGCATGATATACACCACATTTAAAAATATGGCTGCATAACATCACATGTGTCTCAAAAAAGGAAAATTGAGACAAAACCACATTACGAATTTGATAAATTCTGAAACATAAACCCAATGAAATAAATTACATAATATGGATATGTAATTATCTATTAAATTCCTTATAAGAATAATATAATACATCCATAAGTATAAAATACTGATGAAATAAGAAATATGAGGTGAATTTTATTAGGTCTGAGGGAAAATGAATATTGGATGAGAAGAAACAAAACACTTGAGTTAATTTAGAATCATTATCCCCATGAGAGAATAAAATCACATGAATATCATAATATCATTAAATATTTAATATAAATTATAAAAGATGTCATGTGATAGTATATACACTACACAAATGAAGTGATCGGTAGTTATGGAATGTATCCCAGGAAAATAAAATGTTTGATAAAATCCCTTACCACAAGTCTTCACATTCAATTGTAGACATTGAAACCTTATGTATATTAAAAATAAATTTATTATACATCTGCAACCGCAATTTATGATTTTTTATAACTTCATGTTACCAATTAATTAACAACTGCATGTTATTGTTATGATTCAGGTAATATCGTCTTAATTTTCTATTTATGTGTTGACTTATTAATCCTGATAATCATACATATATCATGAATAACATATTTAAAAAAGTAAAAAAAGGGTTTAAATAACATATATATTCATTATATATTTGTTTATAATAATATATATGGTAGTCATTTGAAATGGAGTACAACTTTTATAGATATGATAGGCTATACGTACGCCAAAATGTTGTTTCTATTTTATTGAATTATTGAATAAAAGATTGTAAATGATATATATATACATTATAATTCCATATGAATTTTAATTTCACAAATATAATAAATTTTCACTAAAATCATTTATAATACATTCCATGTAATGGGTGAATAAATCACATCTCTTTGAGGAGGCGGTAGTCCAAACTTTCATCCATGATGATTTCAAATTTACAAAAAATGGAATTTATAAAGGTATGCATTGTCAAATAATATAATAAAAATTAATAAATAATAAAAAAAATAAAAATCATATATTAATAGCGTGTTGTCTAAAATTCCTAACCATTATTGGTCGTAAAGGGAAAAGCAAAGGACATCATTTTGTGAGGAAGTAGTTCTTCGTACGTAGAAAATCTATGTTCCATACCCATTTCATACACGCATGTGAAAGTGAAGGTCAAACCCTTTGAATAAAAAAATATCATTATATTGATAATAATTTCTTTATTATATAATCATTTATAAGAAGTGTTGAGTCGGTGGATAAGGAAAATAAAACTAAATAGCTTAAATTAGGATGTTCCTTTTTCTTTGGGTTACTCCATTTAGTATTCTCAAAGGGCTTCCAGGGATGTATTTATTCCCAAGGTAATGATTCTTAATTGAGGTGATGGATTTTTAGGATATATGTTCATAGATATAGGTCAGGTAAAAGATTCTTTATATGTTTTAGGAAATGAGAGAGGTGAGTGCCTTTTTATAGTGGATGGAAAGGACACACATTGTATTTTTGAAAAAGATTATGTGTTACTAAAATATTAATTAATCCTAATATTTTAAAATGGATCTTTATGGAATCCATAGAGGATTAGTGTCAGAAATATGTTTATAAAATAGGTTTTAGTTAAGTCCATAGGCAATTTTTCCCATTAGTATTAAGGTTTAGTTTCTTGTTAAGATTAACTTTATCTTAATCGATGTAATTAATTTCACTAATCATTTCTGTCAAAAAATAATTTGACCAAAATAGACATTATAAATTATTCTGAATCAAAATTTAGATTCATTTATATAAATAGAAGTAATATAACTATATGAAAATAATTTAAATATAATCCCACATGCGGGAGGATAGTTTAGGG
This sequence comes from Viscum album, assembly GCA_963277665.1. Lineage (NCBI taxonomy): Eukaryota > Viridiplantae > Streptophyta > Magnoliopsida > Santalales > Viscaceae > Viscum > Viscum album. The sequence goes on along the minus strand of OY728129.1, from coordinate 684,669,007 downwards.
TTTTAAGGAAAAAATGTTACAAGGTTTGATATATTTTCTTATTCAATTTCAATGTGAAGTTGATTCAAATGACATAAGTTTTAATAATTGATAAAAATTTAATATAATTAAACAATAAAACTATATAAAAATAAAAATTATCATTATTATAAAAATTCGAAGAAAATGCAATTTTGAAATAAATTTCACTATTTATTAAAATGTATTAAAAATAAAACATCATAGAAAAATACCAAAAAATCAGATTAACATAATTATTATGTTTCTATTACAAAAAATTATTTTTATTTGAAAATATAAATATTTTAAATGTTCCAAAAACTATATTTAAAATATGATTTCCATTATTTGATAGAAATTATCTTTTTATAAAAATAAAAGATTTTATTTTCAATATTTGGTCTCTTATCATCCTATGTCTATAAATTAAATTTCATGAATATAAAAAATGTTTTGTTGAACATATAAAATATATATTTAGTTTATACCATTAATTAATAATAATTTATTTTAAATTATAAGATAAATTGTATTATTATATAAAAACTTTATTTTATAAAATCATTGCCAATATATTAATTTGGTTTCTGTATTAATTTATAATTAATAGTTAACCTAATAATTCAACTATATATTTTAATAAATAAATTAATACTATAATAATCAATTTTACAGATAGGATATATATTATTATACTATATTATTTTATTTTTAATAATATATTATTGTGTCGTAAAACTCGTCCTTCCGTGTTACCCATGCGATTGAGGAAAGGAAATCATTCCTGTAACATAAAAATACCTCAGTGTACCATGTATTGAAATATATACATTGTTATAAAATATAAAAAAATATTCTATTTTTCATGAAATTAAATATAACATTGGTATTAAATTTATTAAAAAATAATAATTAAAAAATTATCAGGGTGTCGCATTCTTACTCCTTAAACTGAATTTCACCCTCAAAATTCATTTTTTAAAAATGGTTTAATAATTTAATGTTACTTTCATATAATACCACACCATAAAAAATAATACTAACATTACCTTTAAAATGTAATGTTTGAAAAATAATAGCTACCTAATGTAACATATAACAATGTTTCCACATAGGATAACATATGTGGTTTGTGTAAATGTGGTTATAAAAGAGAAATCTAGCTCTCAAGTTCTGATAGTGATTCATAGATAACAAAATTTTGATAAAGCTAAAAATCCATTCCATACCCTAATTAATACTGAAATGGTCATTGTTTTCATAAAAATGATGATAATAGGAAAAATATTATTTCAATATCATTTTATAATGTATAATAATTTTCACAAGTAGATACACTTAAATTATTTTAGAACAATCTGACCCTTTACTATGCCTTGATCAATTTACACTTCATCTCTTCTTCTATTAAATTAATGTAAATTATTTAGTCTAGAAGCACTAATAGATTACGAGATCCATAAATATAATGATATTTCATTCCATATATCATTGAAAAATGTTATCACATATTATCCAATATATATAAATCCTCACATGGAGAGTTAACAACAAAATTCTATAGAACCTCATTCAAATATTTTAATATACCATTCAATAATTGGTTAACCTTATAACCCTTCCCAAATATATTTCATTTTTTCTCCTTAAAAAATCTATTATCTTATACCAAGAATATTTCTAGTGGATACATAGGTTAATCCTTGCACAAATAGAACATGAAATCTACTTTTATTATTCCAAAATACATGTTGATGTATATAATCACATGAAACATCATATGATAATAAACCATAAGATTTTCATTAGAATTATTCATAAAAATAAAACATCAACTTCCCATATATGGTGGAAGGATGTGTTCCCCTAAATTTTATTATTTATATCATCCATTATGATTCTATAATCTTTATATTTTCTCTTATCATTTATAGGTTGTTATTTATTATAATCCATACCATCCATTGGATTTTGTTGTTGATTCACATAAGGCACAAACTCTCTGGATATGGGGAACTGATGTGTGGATAGATAATTCCATTGATCATTCTCTCCATCAATTTAAATTAATTTACTCATCAAATATCTTATACAATCTATTCCTCGGTGGATAATAATCCAATAAATTAAACACTTTTATTTCTTTTTAAGAGCTATCATAAGTTCCCATTGCCAATATTTTTGAAACTAGGGGTTTGAGACTTTTTATTCACTCTATTGATTTTTTATTTTCCTTTAAACATCATCATCATATCACTGTAAAAACATGAGATTTATATATATATTCAACCTTTATTTCAACGTTTATTACAAAAAACATAATCACCTATAATATACTAAATTACTTATGAAAAATGTTGTTTTGAGATTTTGATTTAGGACACTAATGAACATAATAATTTTACATACAGACTAGATAAGAATTCAAGAAATGTAAATCACAATTCATTTGAAATCAGCATCGTACGTACCAATGAATTAATCATCCTTTTTCTATAACTCATGGAACTCATTTTCACTCTTCTTATATGAGCAATATAAATATACTAAGATATTTAACTCATCCCAATCCATGGATATGATTTTATATTACTTCCTTACAATATTTATTAGGGAAAACCAGTAGTATTCTTCCAATTCTAACTAATAAATAGCTGGAAAGAATTTCTCAAGATCTAAACACTAAAGAATAGGGAATATATTTTTTGTGGTATTAATCAATTTTTTTTTTCAAAATGTGGATCAAACCCCAAAATAAAATCATCAGGATGTTTTCTCATGAAGTATTTAACAATAAAATATTCCCTCAATTTTCTAATTTAGAATATCATCATGATTGATAACTCAAGAAGGATTTATAATAATATCAATGAGTTTTTTCATTCTAGTTCCCATATAATTTATATTATTAGGAAAAATATCATTTCATTATTCATTCAATTCACTATTAACATTGTTCCTTTAGGTTCTATGCACTGAATAAAACCAAAAATCATAGAGAAAGAAACAATTTTTCATAATCCAGAAAAACCACATATAAGATATCTAAATTATGACATGAACTTTAATCTATCATACCATATAATTTTACATGTTATTCATATCGAACAAATTTTAAAATACTTTCTGATGGTATGGGAATTGTTTATGAATTCCAAAACCATATCCTTAATGAGTGTAAATATAGGCACAAATTATGGCCTCTTATCATATACCAGGTTATACTCAAGTCAGTCCCACCATACCTTTCTAGTTATCAATCATAGGTACATCTTTGCTAGAACCACATCCACGTGTAGTATCGTCATATAGATATATTTATATAAAATGATCACTCTATCCCTTACCATAATTATAGGACATATTTCTATATTTTTGACATCCTTAAACATATCCTTAGATACAACCCTTGAAATATCATCAAAAATAATCTACAGATCTCAGTAAATTTTTCTCATCATAGTCTATGAATGTTTAATAAACCCTAAATTTGATACAAACTATAAAAATCCAATATTAACTAATATATGCTTTATATGAATTCTGTGGAATAAGTAATACATTGAAAAAAGACATCCAAGAATGCATTATTTTAGTTCCTTTACAAACATGGAACAAAATTCTACAAACTCAGTGAAAGAACATAAATGATTCCCAAAATTATCTCCCCCATAGTAATTACATGTAAAAACATTTCTCCATAACATAGGTAATGGAAACATAAGAAAGGGGTGAACTAAAATTCTCAATAAAGGTAAAAAATAAATATGTAATTATAATAAGAATATAAGGGTATAAGAATACGATTCTATCATTGGGATGTCATACCATTCATATAAATGATTGTAAACATGAATCATGGAATAAATATTCATAATTAAAAATAAATGAATCATATGATAATAAGGAGCATAAGCCATAAAATAATAAAAAATCAATAAGACATCGAATTATGGCATACAAATCAACATACATCATTGTGATCATGTTTATGTTGGAACATGTTGGTACAATATGTTAAAGACATAAAATTAATATCTCACATAGACCTTTGGTCATGAAACTAGGTGTACATATAATGTTGTGAACATGCAACTGTGTTCACACATAACATTTTTATCATGTAATTAAGATCATACACAATATTAAGAACACATAATAGGAATGACTCTTAACACAATGAACATGTAATCAGATTCCCAGACAATCTTATGGACATGAAACCAAGTCCATGCCTAAAATTTTGAACACGTAATCAAGTAAACACATAATAGTATGGACACATAATAATTGTCACTCATAACACTATAAATATATAATCATGTTCTTGAATAAACTTATTGACATATAACCAGGTCCATAATTAATAGTGGGAACATGTAATTAGGTCCACTAATAACATTTATACTCATGAGTCATCTATAATTACACAATTCAGTATAGAGAGATATCAGTCCCACCGGTCACATAATATATGCACTAAAGGATTATATAAAATCCTCATATCATAACACATGAGATTAAATGTGTATTATAAACATTTCAAAACATCATTACCTATGGAAAATAGATATGTCTCATAATAATTTCATTGAAGTATAACCCATGAAAATTAGTGGGGATCATAAGCATATATCATGCGGAAGAAATAATGGGTTCATAAGAATAATTACATTAAAACATACACCTTTCATGAAAAAATATGAGTGAATCCTTTATATCATAATCCAAATGTTTATTAGTAACATCAATAGATGTCACCATTGATGTAATTTGTTTTGTAATATATTATAAGAAAATTTCATGGGAAAAATATTCATTCATGTATGAAAAGGATTTTTATAACATAAAACCTTTTGAGACACATATTCTTTGAAATTATTTGAAAAGATATAATGTAGGATTGAAATAAATTTTAAAGCATTTACACTTAAAAATAGTAAAATAATCATGAAAAAAGTTTGAAAACTATTTTTATTGAAAACTTATAACATAAGCAAGAGAACTATATAATATTTTTTTATTAAGAAAATATATTAAATAATATTGAAAAAAATTTAGGAACTATTTCCTTTGAAAATAAATTGAAAAAATATAAAATAATATTTGAGATTATTTAAATCATTTTTAAACAAACCATTCAAAACATATAAAGGAAACATTGAAAATCATTTAAAATATTATCTTAACATATTTTTTAAACAATTTATTTTGGAAAACCAGTTTAAAATCAAAACTATTACAGAATATTATGAAAAACATTTATTTTAATAAAATAACATTCAAAACATACAATTAAGTCAACATGAAATTTATGGAAATGGTGGATGTTAGGAATGTAAATAGAGAACATTCATTGGAAAGCTTAAATGCTCAAGAAACTAACTTCGTCAGAAAATCAAAACAAGATTCCTTTTAAAACCCATTTTTTATCAATTTAATACATGAGAAAAAATCCAATACAAATCATAGGATAATTGTAAAAAAAGAAATTTTTTTATAAGACACAATTTTGAAAGAACATATATTTTCGATTGAAATATGAAATAAAATAACACATTAAATAAAATTTATTCATAATTATTATAAGTAAAAATGAGTGAAAAAATGGTACAATTACATGGAAATCACATTTCTATCCATAGAAAAAATAATTCATGAAAATTATTGATATTTGGATCCAAATAATTCATTAATATAAGAATAATCATAAACAATCTGGATAAATAATGAGAATGTCTTAATAAACCGTTACAAATTTTCTAACATTGAATCATAATAAAATATAAAGAATAACATTAAAGGAATATAAAAATTTAATTTAAATGGATATTCATGATATAACATGGGTATGTGAACTATATAAATGTCATAGTAAAATATAGGTTCATAACAGGGCATTCTTATCAATGAAGTCAAATCAAGGAAAAACCTCTTTACTAAGTTGTTAACATTTGAAGTATAAACCCCATTAATGAATGTGCATAATTTGTATGTTTAAATATCCATAAATCTAATAATAAGAATTTTTTAATATATCTATTGGAATTGTATAGAAAACAATAAGAAAAATAGAGTTGAACATGGCTTCTATATCATTAAAAATGAAAGTGAGATGAGAAAATACTTAATACATGAGTAACATAAGAATCGTGATCCCACTGCGATAATAAAATCATTTTAAGATACAAATATCATTAAATAAATTAAATTAATGATATAATATTTTCCTGGTTAGTATATATTCCACAAAAAGTAAATACTGGTGATTATCGCATTTATCACATGGTAATAAAAAGTGGGATGAAATATCCTTCCATAAGTATTTACATTCTTTTTACACATTGAAACCTCTTGTCATTTATATATATGTTTATTATATATACATTACAAAAAGATATTATTATATATAATACCATATGTGATTTTCATATGATATTATATTTCCCATTTATTAACAACTCCAAGTTAATCTTTCGTTTTAGGTAATATATGCTTTATTTTTTGTATACAATCTGACTTGTTATTCTTGATCATCTTACATATACAATGATGTACATATTCTTAGAATATAAAACATGGTATAAATATCACATATATTAAGTATATATTTATTCATAACAATATATATAATATATATGTATGAAATTTAATATATAGTTCATTGAGACGGTATGTCTTACGTACGAATGAATGCTGTTTCTGTTTCATTACCATGTAGAAATAAATAAAGAAAATGTAATATATGAATATATATATATATATATATATATATATATTAATTATAGTAGACTTATTATTTCACATTTATCATATTATTTTCTAAATTAATTCTCATTATATTTTATTTATTGTGTTAATGAATCACATCGCTTTGAGAAGCGCTAGTCCACACATCCATATATAATGTTATCATATTTAAAAAATATGGAAAATATAACGATAATTGTTATAAAAGAATTATATAATAATAAATAAATAATAACGTTATATAAGTTATATATTAACATAGTTTCATTCAAAATTCGTATCCTTGAGAAGTTTTAAAGGAAAAAATGAACAACATAATTTTATGAGGCGATAGTTTTCCATACACATAAATGACAAATTCATTACCCATTATATTGATGTGTTTGTAATTTATGGTAGAAAATTTCAAAAAAAATATAACTATATTTAGGAAACAATTTTTAGTAAATAATAGCATAGTAAGAATATTTTAGGTGTGTAGAATGAAATTAAAACTAATGAGTCTGAGGAAGGATATTAAATTATCACTAGGTAACTCCTTTTTTTCATCAAAGGGAATAATTGGATTATTTTTTTAAAATGGTTAAACATCTAGTTATACAGTTGGTATGTTGCTGACATATTTGGTATGATATTGGTAGATCCAATGTGTCTTGAGATGAGTGATTTAGTGAAAGGGGAGAGTTATTTTTATAGATGGGGGAAATGACCCAATTATATATTTTTGAAATGTAATATGTGTTCCAAACGTATTATATGTTCTCCAAGTGACAAAGTGGATCATTATGGAATAAATAATGGTTTAGTGGATGAAATATGGCCATAAATAGTTTTTACCTGTTTATAAGTCATTTGCCCCAATATGATTAATGTTTAGTCCCTTATTAATCTTAATTTTAATTTAATTGGCGTAATTATTTGTAATTACATTCAATAATATTTTTGATCAAAAACTATGTTGTAATTATTAGAAAATATAAATTATTCTGATTCAAAATATGGAATCCATTTTTCAATATTGAAATAATAGATGTTTTTATTAATTAAAATTTAATACTACAGATGAGTCGATAAAAGAGGTTTTTAAATTAAAAACATTAAATTTTATTATATGTTCTTATATTAAATTTTAAATTGAAATTGAATAAATGTAATAAATTGGATAAATTTATTAAAAATGAATCTAATTAAAAATTAAAACCAATTAAAAATATAATTTAACAATTTATAAAATTAGATGGAAATGTAGTTCGGTATTAAAATTCATTATTTTAAACTATTCAAAAAAAAATTAAACATCACATAAATATTCAAAAAAATCACCCTATCCTAATTTTTATTTTTTAATTTATAAAATTAATATTTTTTTGAATAAAAAATTTATAAAATTTCAAAAACAGGTATTTAAAATATGTTCACTATTAAAAGGCGGTAAAACTACTTTTATCAAAATATAGGTTTTTATGTGTAATATACGGTATGTGTTCATCTAGCACCAAAACAATTATTTAGAGTTTTATGCATAATATTTAAATTAATATATAAAATATAAATTGAAATAATATTATTCACTATTATAACTTAATTTAAATTATTAATATAAATCACGTTTTTCACATTAAAATAATTTCCCACAGAATTGTTCTATTTATTTTCATTTTGTTTTGGTATTTATTTATAATTAATAGGTAACCATTTATTTCAGATATATATATTTTCACATGTTTTTTAGTATAGTTATCAATAAATTTATAGATACTCTATATCGTAATATATTAAATAATAATATTTTTAATAACATATTTTTATTTGGTAAAACTCTATCTTTGTGTAACTTAATCCATCAAGGAATGGATGTCTTACATGAAATTTAAGCTAATATCATTGTTTCATGTAGAAAAAAAAATTTCATTAATAAATAATTTCAGTTTTATGAAATTCAACATATTAATAAAATAAAATTAATTTAAAAAATTATAATTCACAAAATCCCTAGGTGCTATAGACGGTCACATGAAAACATGGTTTCCATTTATAATTGTGTTCAGCGTTATATCGTGGGTTTGTTACAACTCATGTTTTGTACATTGTGTTCTTTTTAATAATATTATAATTTATTATTATCTCTATAAAGAAGATAAATTTAATGTTTTTATTTTAGGATGAAATAATTGCCATAATTTTGGGTGATGATACCTAGGTTCTTGTCTCTAGATCATATTGATTGGGAATGTGAATAGATAATTATGTCTATATGTTAGGCTGAACCTTATTTGTTCGTTACAATTATATTTGTGTATGAAGGGGTAAATAAAAATATAAATTTATTATTCTATTAGTGTGTTTCAAATGTAGTGGAAATTACACTTTTACTTAAAAATTCAATATCGAAAGATAATGATATTACTGATGATGATGATGAGAGACCATCGAGATTCTATACGAGTAAAGCTAAAAATATTATAAATAAATGTTTTCTACATAATATAACTTTCGGAATTAAATTTAATATATAAATATAAACTTTACATCAATTTTCTAACATTATAATGAATGTAAATTTAGATTCATTAATCAGTAAATTGATAAGTATTTATAATTGAAGTGTGATTTTATTTAATTTCTTTTAATGTAATAATATAGTTTACTTTTTTAAGAAATATGAATAATGATAATAAATTTTTATGTAATAATTAAAATGTTCGTACTATAAATTATCGAAAATGTTGAAATATAATCAATAATGTAGGAAATTTCTAACAAAATTGAATAAAAAAATACTTAGTATTAATATATATATAACTTTATGTGATATATATTGAGAATATCGATACAATTTTATCAATATGATGAAAAAAACTGATAAATAATTTTTTTTGAAATATGTCAATGATGATAGAAAAATCTCAAGGATTAATTCTATTATTGTGTTGTAAGATTCAAATAAAAAACAATAAAGGTAAAAAATATCACAATCATGGGTTGAAAATAATTCTTATTGTATTGGCTAAAATATTTAGTTTAATATATATAAGTCGAAAAAATGTTTTTGGGAAATATTGCAATTAACAAAAATCAATAAATTTTAAAGATATATATTTAATATAATAAAATAATATAATATGTTATTATAAATATAATTTATATATTATATACATAATAATATGATATTCATAGTGTATAAAAATATTGGTTTAAAAATTGATAAAAATGGGTTGCTAGAAGAAGGAGGATTATAGGATGCCAATATCAGTAAACCAAGATATTTACAAAGGGATGTGTTCCTTTTATGGTTAATTTTGGAACTATGGATACATCATTTATATAGATGTTATTTTTTCTTCCTAATTACATGTATTCTAATGAACATAGATGCTTTTGTAGATTTTTTTTGAGTGGGAGTCATCTGACATATAGAGGAATTATTCAAGAGAAAAATGAGAAAATATCCGAAGGTTAGTATTAAATTTAATCCACTAGAAAAAGCCAATAATATGTCACCCAAAATGTATCATTATTAAATTATATCCCCATATCCTAATATCCAAATGTAGTATAAATAAAAATATTCAAATATAATAGTAGGATAATGATAATGATAATGAAATATTTTAGTTTTATAGGGAACTCTTAGGGAATCTAAAAGATAATGTACCATAGTATTAAGATAGAGGATGTTGTGTATATATGATAAAATATATAAAACTGTAAAAATATTAATAAATTTTAAAGAAGGATTAGTGACCTTTCTAAATGAAGAGTAACCCAAAATTAAAGAATCCAGTTTTTAGTTTTTTGTAATGAGATGATTAAATTCAATAACACTCTATCTGTTGATGGTGAGAAATAAGATTTGTTTTATATGTGAATTATATATCGCATTGGAAATGAGTTTTTTTAATATATGGATAATTTTTTTCTAATTATATTAGAAGATAGATGTGTCTGAAAAATTTATACTATACTAGGAGTAACATCTTTCTTGTTGAAGATGTTAAAAACTCATTCCATTTTATTCTCAAATAATAAAGATAATTATGCCATCAAATTAACATTCATATAGGATTGAAATTATGGGAGTAAATATAATGGATTTAATGTTTATGATTATCCTCTTAAAAGGTAATGAAATTCAATTTATTCTAAATTTCAAGATGGGATGAATTTTAATTCCCCAAAAAATACTTTTGATACTTAATAAATACAACTATAAAATCTCCTTAATTATAAAAAATGATTTCCTTTAATAATTAATTCAATAAGATAATATAAGTATTTTAGATTTTAGTTTTTAGTATTTATTTACATATATATTGCCATTGGATTTGAAGAAAATATCAGTTTCCAAGAAATGTTTTAAGAGTTATAGAAGATGTTTTGTGAGGTAATGTTGGTCCTCCATGAAAATATTCTAGGAATAAAATGTTGTATAATATAGAAATATAATAATAAACGTGTATCATAGGAGTCATATTATTCACTACTAAATTGTTTGACCGTATACACATTAGAATATTGGTATTCAAAATGGAAAACCGTAATTTATTGGGGGAAAACATTGACAATATTGATATAGCATTACACTACTTAGTATTTCTAGAGACTGGTTATTAGTTAATCATTTCATATTAAATAACAAATTTTATATAGATATAATTATAATATGTCAACATATGAGATATATTATATGATGTACCCATGTATAAAATATTTATGTTTTTTAAAATAACATTTATGATTAATGTTAATGGTGAAAATCACATGATGTTTGATAAGGAATGAGTTGATAAAAACCTCCATAGTAATCCCCCTAATATAAGAGGATACCTTAATTATAAGAATGAGATATATAATTTTTCTAATATAGATGATGTAATGATTTAGGAGCACCCCATGAATGATATTTCACTTGAGGAAGCATGTTATAGTAGGGAAAATAAAGATGTTTTCATCGAGAAACAAGAAGAATGTTTGGAAAATAATGTATAATTAGATGAAGTGTATAATGATATTATATGTTCAGACGTTTATAATGATGAAAATTAAAAATCATAATATTATCAAATGAAAATAATGTAGTTGTAGGTTTACAATATTAATTGTGATCAAGGATAAAGTTTTTATATAAGTTGAACATTGAGGGAAATTATACAATGATCACTCTATAATCATATTGAACCATGAAAAGAGAATACAGAATGTGATATGATGACTTGAGAGATTCTAAAAATTATGAAATATAACATATAGATAAATATACTACCTTGGTTTTTTTACCCCAGACTGTACTGTTTTTTATGTGAACAGTGTTTGTGTTTCAAAATAAGATAAATGAAAAAGGGATAATTTTTATGAATAAATGTAATTCAACTATGTAAATTGAACTAAATAATTAAAAAAATTATTTTTATATGACCTCCACAATAGTTACTATAATAGGTACAATTTTTATATTTTTTAATATTATAAAATAATGTAAATAAATAATATTGCTTAATTTTGTAATGTTTTCCATCCACATTTGTTACTTTGATGATAATAGATATACTAAAAACCCTAATGGTTTCTTACATGGTGAGGATTAGTCTTATATTTCCTAGATAATAATATATCTATATGGGATAAAATAGTATCAAAGGGATTGGTATTAACAATTAGGAAAATATTTGTTTAGTTCATGTTAATGAAATGAATATTAGGAAATAATATATATTTTCAATTTGATAATAATGTATTTCATTTTTTATTATTTATATAGATTATAAAATTTCTAATAATAAAATATATTATTTTTATAAATAATTATATTTACTGGTGAATAGAATTTTTGAAATTTTTATACTATAATAAATGAGATATTTTGTAAGATATTAAATTTCACATGAAATGTAAGACGTATATCTTTTTCCAAAGAATTTAAATAACGAACATTTAAAAATGTTTAGAATTGATTAATCAAAAAACATATCTACACTTATATGAGTGCACTCCATTTTATAAATGTATCTAGAAGTGTATATATTTTATAAAAAAATCAAAAAAATAATTGGAATTTAATAATACATGATATGTTAATGGGAATATTTTTTTACTATTACACTATATTCCATATAGTAATGTACCCCAAGAGAATCTTAAATAATTAGTGGATATCGACATCCTTTTTATTCTAAAAATCAATTAGATGATAAAACCTAGTTCTACGGAATTTTTTAATAAAATATTAACGGTACAAAACGCAATTAGATATTACAATGGGATTTGAAAATTTGTCAATGCACCACTCCTTGCATTTCACAATTTACCAGTGAGGGGTTTTAATCAAGAGCCCTAAAGATCAACATTTTGATTTCATCAAGAACCTACATATATGACTAGATATCATCCACTTGGTTAGACACTCTATAAACATGTGAGGCATATAGGTTAATCTTATTTAATATATATATTCAGACAACCCAGCTAGGGAGAAGTTTCCCCAGAACATTCCTTCTCCTATCATTCAAATTCATAACCTCATTTTTAGAATATGATTCAATTCAAAGCACCAAACATTGATGATGAAAATAATTTTTTATAACAAATATTATTTCCAATATCTCCACAAAATAGGATATCCAAATTCTAATGTAATGAAAAACAACCATATTAAAATCCATGATATGTTCAAAAAATACATACACAGCCTGATGAACATGGTTTTCTTGAAGACACTCCCTCCATATTAACCTTGAACTACATTACAATTGGAGGTATCCAAATCACCATCATAAGGACCAGGGGTTTCCAAATCTTGACTCAAACACCCAGTGATTGAAGAATATTCAGATTGGCCATGAGATTGTTCATCGACCCTAGGTGAATGATGGTAGCAGAATTGATAGCCCCATATGGCACATGAATTCAAGAACATGTAGATAGCTATTGTTATTCATATATTTTCATGTTGTACCCTCACTAGAAATATTCCATGATAGAAGTTGTTTACACAATGGTATGATTATGCACTTCCATTTTTTGGAATGTGTTGTACAGGGAGGAAAGAAGGCCTTCAGGAGTCCTACATGTGACAATATTCTGGCGAAAAACCATCCCAACATAATAAAACAAATATCGTTCATATGGATATTCAATATAGTTATTCATAATTCTTTTGGAAAAATCACCAAATATGAGTCAACGTACTACCCATATATCTATAATTGGCCTTTATTTGGAAGCTTATGCATCCTAATTATCCATATGAGAACAAATATATATGGACGTACAATGATAACCATAAAAGGATAAAGGAATTATGTAATTACAATGGAACTAAAATCCTTATTCATGCATTTCTCTTAGACAATAACATGGTCGTTGCATCCCGACCTCCATATAATAGTGTCAACATCCTTGAAGATATAATTCTAGAACTCCATGATGACATAAAATGGAATATAATAAGGAGTGTTGCATTTACCCATATGATTAGAGATATTCATCACCTGATTATCATAATGGATGTTAATCCTTATCCGGAGAGGCTATTCAAGCCACCTTGTATCACAAGAACTATGATTAGAGTTCTTAGTTTTCAACCATATAAAATATAGAATGATGTCCCTAAAAGAAAATTTAATAGATACCTAAAGAGATTACCCAAGATGATAAGAACATCTATCAATCAACATGTCCTTAATCATACTGATTAGAATGTCACAAGAATAATCATCTATAGTTAACATATTTTATGTAATCATACAGATCACATTATCATTGAAATTTTTCACATCTTTCACACTAATCCATCCCATTTCAATGGGTTTAATACATTCCCTCCATGCAATAGTGAATATTTTCTTTTTATGAACAAACTCAGTCCATATGAAGTTCTTGATCATGACTTTCGTCTCTTCAATGATACCACTTACCCCTAATTAATTAGAAAATAGTAGACAAACATTGAAGAAATGAAAGAGAAGACAAGGAATGATTTTATAATCTAAGACATATATTTCCCATTTCATTTATCTAGTTGATTAATCATACCAATGTTGATTCCTCTAAGTAAATGGCTCTTGATTCTCCCCCAAAAAAGTGGGATAAAAATTCATGTAAATTGAAGGTAACCCTTCAGTACCCCAAGCTTCCTCACCATTATATTTTTTCCCTGCAGATGTATCCTCGACAATAAAAATAAAATATTTTTCCCAGCCGATGGCAAGACCAACCACTTAATCAAAATAGTGGAATACATTCTTAATGTATGAAATGGTTTTCCCCAATTATAGTAAAAATATGAAGATGTCATCATCATAAATAATGATATAGTGGACAAAAATATACCTCCATGCATTCATACGGTTAAAGACACCAACATGATCTAACTCCTTAATCCACCTCCTCAGATAATAGTCGGTAATTAGAAATATAATACCTGAAAGTGGATCTTCTAACCTCACTCCTCTAAAACAAGAAAACTAGCCCTGTGGAATCACATTTATTAAAATGGGTAACCAATAAGAAGAGAGAATTCATCTTATGAATCTCAAAATGGTGTATAAGAACATGTATCACCTTTAAATGATGAGAAAATAATTAATTTTATCATATCAATGACATTATAAATCTCAATCTTGATAGAAAAATTCATCTCCTTCACCTTATTTTTGATAATGTTAATACCCTTTGAAGCTGTGAATATGAAATATCAGATGAATTTTCAAGGGAAAAGTCCATATATTTTTGAGGTGATATGATCATTCATAATTCCCTTTAATCGTGGCATGATATTAGTGCTGATGATTTTTGGGATTGTATTCCAAAAGAGCACTGTCTTGAAGTCTTTAATATCTACCACATAATCCGTTTTGAGAATCAAATAAATTACGTTTGAATTGATTCAATAAGGATGGAAACAAGTGCTCAAACATGACATTTAAAACATTCACTATGTCCTCCCAAAAAATGTCCCAATTGAATAGAAAGAACATGTTGGAGAATCGATCATGTCCAGTTAAACATTAAATGTTAATAGAAAAGTTATTTCTATTTATTTCATCAATATATGGAGGCTGAATATTTTCATGGTTTTTCCTTTCATCAATACAAGGTGTGATATTATTAATCATCACTGAAATTTTATCAAGACTACCATTAGTGTAATGTTCACTGATGTAATCATATACTTCTATAAAAATATAATTTTTAGATTTATCTAAATGGCTTTTGATCCTTATGTCATTAGTCACTATTTTGGATCTTTCATCTATATGATTTTGGGGAATGTTTTTGATATTTTGTCTTTTTTCATAAGTAATTTCACATTCATTTTACCAATTTCCATCCATTCAATGATGGTAAATATATCCACATGATTCATGTAATATTTCACATCTTCCCTCAAAGGAAGATCCTAGTTTTGTTCCCTATTTTGAATGCAATCATGTTGTGGTTTAGAATTTCAAATGTTAATATTTAGCTTTGAAGTGAATATTTTACTCTATTCCTTTATGAGTCTTTTAGTGTACTTAAGCTTCTCCAAAAATCTCTAGTGTGGTCTTCCAAGAGGTACAAGATTTCATGCCTCTGTAATAGTTTCCCTCTATTTAGGGATAACAACCCATTCATTATTAAAGAATATGGGAAGAGGGGATGGCCAGAATAATGTAGAGAGCTCTACAATGATTGGATTGGGATCAAAATTTTGTTTATGAGGATTTTAGTCTGATAGCCCAGTATTGGAACTACTATCATCAATTTCTAAAAAAAATCCATCATTCTTGCTTTCTTTAACAATATTACCTATTAACCTACTCCATGTGAAGTCATCTCCTATATTTTTTACTTCAGTGAGATTTCATTGATAAATACAACAAGAGAATTAATTTTCATATATCCTACTAAAAAAAATTCTCGTGTTTTTCTGAAGTGTAAAAATAATATTGAAATCACCAATCACCACACAATTTTGAGTCGCATTTCCAAAGATCTCCCCATGATCCCTCTGGACAACCCTTCTATTAATTTCGGATGTTAAAATTTCATGAGGTGGTAAATGTGATAGTAATACGCTAATATTTCTAGTTACATGTGATAATTTGGATACTTTGAGGCTATATCACCAAAATATAGTCCATTTCACTATTATGAAAATTTTGAGATACAAAGTGATATCCCATGGTTGACGATAACAAATATTTTTTTGTCCAAAATACAATTTTGGGATCATCATTACAAATGATAATTTTCTTATTAGATATTATGAAATTCAAAATATTTTTATCCATTTTAGGGTTTCCTAATCATTAGAATTTCGAATTGAAGATTTCTATTTTTGGGGCCCCTACCGCTACTCAAAGCCCATCATTATTCATGGAATGAACTATTCATTTTTAACTCCTACCTTTCTTATTCACAACTTAGAGTTATGAATATGATTTGGAATCCATAACATTATCTCTCCCAATCATTGATTTATCATGTTCATGAGATTGGTGATCCTCAACCTCGTCAATCGAGAAAAACCTCCCCCCTAGGTGTGAAAATGTTCTTAAATAAGACAAGTTCATGAAACACTATGGGAGTATGTTTTCTGGAATCTTTGTCACTAGATACCTCAGAAAATATTTGTTCCTTGCTACTGAGAGTAATATTATGATCAAATTGTTAGTGACGCCCTTTATCATGTGCCATTATTTTTCATTCCTAAGTATTACCAATAGTTTCAAGAATGTAACCACCACTCACCAACCTAGAAGAGCATGGACTTAAAGATTTTTAATCCCTTTCATGTTCAAAAAGATCCCATAAAGGCTTCCCTAAGTGTATAATAACTGCACTCGATGTTAATCATTATTAATAGTCTTTTCTTTGAACTAAAATTTATGGCATATCATGTATGTAACTTGGGTCCCCATCAATCATATGAGATATAGGAAAAAACATGATCTCTTTTGAGGGAGAACTGTCATGTAGAAAGTCATACTATTATCTAACATGAACTCAACCCCGTTAGGATCACCCCTTTCCGGATGAATAATCATGGTATGTGTTGATACATCAATAGTATTGCTCAAGGAAACTATGCCAAAAGCTAGAATCTAAGTATCAATTGTAGGGGGTCCAACCCAAAATTGGTTATTGAGAAATTTTCACATTTTATATCCCATTATTTAGGGAATATAAGATCTCCTTAGTCTGAACATCCACAAGAGTGGTCAGAAAACCAACACAATATTTTTTTTCATTAATATAATCAATGGTAGTAGTATCCACCAGGGATGGGCCAATAAGTAGTCCATCCAGATTTGGGGAGGTTTTCAAATTTTGATTTCCTCCTTGGACATTGTGATATGGAATTCCCATTTATATTATATAAGGATAAATCCTTTTCTCTAATAAAATCAGATGGAAAATGCCCAAAAAGGATACATTTCATGTAGACTTTTTTATTCTTTTTATACTAGATCACATGATTTATATTGTAATCTATTGTCGTGAGAACCACTTCCTCCACAACATTACATGACATGTCATCTTCTACTAGTACCTGTTAATAGTTTCAATATAGTGGATTATCCATTTGATGATAAATCCTAATTAGCGATCCCACAACAAAGGAAAAATCCTAATGAATTTTTTGATTCCAGTACAATGATTTTAACATTCAAATCTGAATCCAAACATGTGTCTGAGTGTTCCTTACAATGTCTAGATTGATTTTATGATCCTATTACTAAATTCAAAGGAAGACAAGCCAGAATTAAAATGATCAAAAATCTTCTAGGCCTTATCTTATGATCATCTATTTGAAAAAAAAACAATGTAATAGCCATTCCCCTACATGGTCATCTTCTAGTAACCTAATATCCACATTTCAGAGATCATATGTGTGAGTTCATTGAATTTAAAATGTTTATCACAGCATTGGAAAACTACTCTAACAATTATGAATTATCTACATAGAAGAATGTGATCCTAAATCACCACATCATTTGCAGAGGCATGTGATATCCCGCCCTTGCGGATAAACCTCCCAGGTGAAAGAAGATCAACATTAGTAGATGGGTTTCAAGATGAATTGACAACATACGAATTTTTTTCTTCAAAACAGGCTTATAAAGTGCTCATTCATTCTCACTATGCTTCTTTTATGAGTGATAAAAGAGCTCTGCATGCCCAACATGAAAACTATAGATTCACTATTCAAATGATCTGTGATATTCACCTTCTCTAAATCTTATACGCTTTTTAAATGAGGATAATCACCATTATCCCCATTATCCCCTTCCTCTACCATGTCATTCAATGTCCCTATTAAATTTAAGGCATAAAATAGTTGGTTTCAAAATTTAATAGGAATGGAAATTTTGATAATTTATATTTAAATATGTATAATTTTATTTAAATGATAAATGATAATGGCCAATATATATTTGAGTTTTCTTTTTTAGGTGATATTTTCCTATTTTAGTACATAAAGAAGAAATATTCTATGAACATATGAAATAATGAAGTAGAATAATTTTTTGAAACTAATGAAAAACCCAAATTAATGTTGATGGGAACATAGTTAAGAGATATCATGGTTTATATTCAGTTTCAAATTCATATGGTATTTGATAATTTTTTTTCATAATTTATCTTGAAATATTATTTTTTATTCACGATAAAAGATCATTAATATAAAATATCACTGAATATTTTTTTTGTAAAGTGTTTTTAGGGATGAATATTTTCCATGAAACTAATAAATACTTTATGTTTCCACATATAAATTTAGAAATGAATCATTTTTAGGAAAATTTATGATGTGATTTTAGTCTCATACCAAAAAATGATAAATAAGGATTATCAGTCCTATATCCCACGTGTTCTTTATATTATTTATTCAAAAGTGGGATAATATAATTAAAATCACATTGTGTTTTATTTTTTATGAATTTAGAAAATAAATTTTGAATAGGGGAGAAAATATTTTAGAGTGAATCCATTGATATTTGTTTTACCAATTTGGGGATATATATCTTTTTTAGGGGGTCTATGTGATTGAAGAGAGTTATTAGAATTCGTAGGACATGAGTTCATCTAATAGATGTGTTAGTTATTTGAATTTTGAACACAAATATCATTTTTATGAGTTTATTTGATTTTATTTTTTATATATCAATATATATAAAGAGGCATCAGTCATGTTCTATATAAGATCTACGATATAGCCCTTTCAAAAAAAAGATAATTAGGGGTTATTGAAATGTGAATGTATGTACTTATTTAATGGGAAACATGATATCACGGTTCAATATTCATTATTATTTCATTGTTTATGCTAATTTTGATCATTAAATTTTAAATAATAATTCATTTCTTGCACTATTATATTATAAATTGAATTTTCTCCCAATGCTTCCAATAAAATAAAATGAGGATAACTATTCAAGAGATTGGATTTCTTTTAAACATTGATTTTAGGAGATATTGTTAAAAATCGTGTAAAAGTATATATTATTATTACTTGAATAAATGTCCATGAGAATTTGGTATTTTCATAGTAGAAGAAGAAATAATGAATAAGTGAATTTTTAATGTGTTTCCTTTTTAACAATACATTAATCAAATTCAAACACATGTAAAAAATAAGGATTTTAATGTGATCTATTGGATATTGATAAATTTTATGATTTTTCTAAAAGAATGTATTTGATTGGAATTATTCTAGATATTTTTCATGTTAAATTAATTTTTTTCAAAAAGATTCCATGTTTGTTATTCCATAATATATTTTCTAATGAATATATTTGAAAACAAAGAACCATTATTTATATATAAGATGATTTTAAGATTAAATAAATTATGACCTTGTGATTTAAAGTATAAAATTCTCAATGTTATATATTATGTATGATATATACAAAGTAGGTAAAATATTTTTTGTGTTTTTTTGGAATATATCATTATGGTCTTTAGATTGTGTGATAAATTGTTTATTTTCATGACAGACTTATGAAATGGGATAGAAATATTGTAAATTAATATATAAAAATGATTCAATACTCATATGAATGATGACCATGTGATTGATGACTAAATTTTATAGAGTAATAGAATACAAAAAAATTTTTTTCTACAGATAACAAATTTGGAAAACGAATCCATTCAAAATTTCCTATATATGTAATTTTTCTATAAATACTTCTCTAATATGATAATTTAAATGATGTATATAATTTTCAATTGTACATTATAAAAAAATGTGTTTAAATATAATATGTATACCTTGTAAGCATGTCATATGAATATGATGCATCATTTAGAATTAATTTAAGAAAAATTTTAACTTTAGAAATATATTATAATAATTATATAGTGTATCCAAAATTCAAGGATAATTCATGATTCTCATATCATTAAATGATAGATCATATCAATCATTTCATGATTTTCACAGAAAAAAGAGTTTTGATACATGCTGAGAATTAATGTCCATGAAATGTTGGTCTTATTTCATCACAAACAATAAAAGATATTAACAAATTATATACTCTCTAAATTTTCCCTTGATTAATTATATAAAAAAACATGGAAATTATTTGTAAATTGTGAAATGTAGTTCTTTGGAAATACGAAGAATATTTTAAAACCAGTTGAATAACATTATACAATTTCATTAGAAATTAAATTTCAAATTGTGAATGATAATGTTTCTAGAGGATAAGATAAATAAATATGATTACTCCTATTTAAATATGTGTCCTTCATGTGTAGATAAACTGAGGAACATATATTTAATCGTATTATATAACCTTGGTGTTTTCATAGATATTATTTAGATGAGTGAAATAATTAGTTAGAAAAATAACTAATAAAAAAATTATAATGTATATTTTATCTTATAGAAAAAAACCCAACTATTTATAATGATTTATATAGTTCTTCATTATGATGGAATAGTACACAAGTTTTATAAACATACATGTCAATGATTTATTAGATAAAATGAACACATTTTTAATACATGTGATGATTGTAGTTTAATGAATTATTTTTATATTATTTCAGATCAACCTAGGGATAAACCATCTTATTTTGAGCGGTGAATATCGAAATAATATAAATCACACTGAATATTATATTTCATTAATATTTATGATATTGATAAATGTGATAACATTAATAGTTTTAGAAGAATTTTCTAGTGGGAAAATATGTAGAGTCATAATCATCAAATCACCCCATTTAATTCATTCCACAGATATTGGGGATTCTATTTAGTATATAAATAAAATTCTACACTGTTTTAAATTGATAGATGTTTTCATGAAGTTTTGAAAAGTGAATTATATTTTATCACACCATAATTTTTTAGTTAATTTTTTACAAATTTTAAATTTTGACAAGAATTTTTGTGATTGAAAGATTCACAACCCAAATAGAGCCTATTATGTTGCAACACAAGGGGTAGTTCTTCAAAGCGAATAAGAGTATAACATTATCAGGAATGACTATAACATATCATTTTATAATAAGGTATATTATATACCAATTTCATGATTTTATCTTATTTAAAAATTTTGTGTTTTTATTTTCAATTAAATTTAATTAAAATATTCTAATGATCATTTAATATTCCAAATTATTTTGTAATATATTGAAATTATTAAGAGTTAATATGAAAAATAATCTAAAAAATTTCATGATATTGTGGAGAGTGAGAGTGATTTATATAATGTAAAACATCATTATATATATCCAAAAAGAGATGATCTTGAAATTTTTAGAGAAGTTAAAATTTAAACAAGGATTGGGTGATGACTATTTTATTAATGATTATTCTCCTTGAATAATTTTTTTAATATAATTTCTATTTTAGAAAATTTGTTCCCCAATACATTTTTTGGTTCCAAATTTCACTAGGTGGAATGTAATTTCTATTTCCCTATTTGAATTTCGATAATAAAAGATAACATTAGTTTTTATTGGATAATTAAAACCATATAACATAGAAATTTTCACCCTTCTTAGGGATAAAACTTAATGAAATATTTTTTGATACTCATACAATCCAAACTCAGTGAGGCAGAGAGATTAATTCCTATATACATTTAGGGAGTTTTTTGAAAAATGAATATAATTTATAAAAACTAATTAAAAACTATATAAATATTTGTTATTCATTAATGTGATTCATAAATTAGTTCTGTAACATAATTATCTCTTTATGGTATTCTGTTGTATCTTACTAAAGATTATACTAATATACAAATTAATAATTGATTTATAACATTCAATTCTATAGTATTTTACATATTGAAGGATGTAATTGTATCATATCTTCCCTCTAGGACATGTTCTTTTTGAGTATTAACTTCAACACATTTATGATCTAATATGTACTTAATCAATTTTTGTATATTATATGAATAATGTTGGGAGTGATGAGGGGAAAATGAACGAATTACAATTTTCATTATATTATGAAGAAATTATAATGGTTATGCGAAAATAATTGTATATGGGGGTCAATAAAAATCCTAGTATAATGAGGGAGGGAAAACTAAAAGGAAAAAAGTTACAAATATTTAAACATTATTTTAAGGATTTGAATATTCTTCAAGATTAGTTTCTTGAAATATTCTATGATATATATAAAATTATAGTTATCACCATTTAATTTTATGGATAAACACATCATGATTCCATTATAATGATGAAAACTATGGGAATTTTTCTAGATAATTTAGATTATAACGTATCACCTCACAAACATATAAAAAAATAATAATAACTTAATTGATGAATATCACAACATTATGATATCATATAATATGATAATATGAAACAATTGAAAACAAAATATTTTAAGGTGAAATTTATTAACTCTAAATCAATAAAAAAATATACATTTTGATAATAATATAGTTGGATTTAATGACATGAAAACATGGAAGGCATTGATGAAATAATAATTTATTATCATGAAACATTAAAGGGTAAAAGGTATAGTACTTGATAAAATACATTATAAAAGAATAAGATATATTTTTTATTACATACACTGGTGACTCTTGAAAACAATAATGTTTAAAGAATGTGGTGATGGATACAAAGGATTTATTTTGTAATGAGTGTAATTCAAAATAAATAATCTGCAATAAAAACGGAATTAGAATATAATATAAAGATATTCAAAAATATAATTATATCTCTCTATGTATAGTCTATTAATATTAATATAGGAAAATGTGATTATGAATGTTCTAAATAAACTAGAAATTGTTTTTTTGATTTATAATGGAAATGTTTATTTCTGATTTTAAAATTTTGATAAATAAATTTGTAATGTTTATAATACGGAGGAAGAGGAATTAATTAAATATTACTCAACTAAAAAAATTCAAGATGTTTCAAGATAAATTTGAAGTCTATAAACTAAAAAATCACATCTCATGGAATGTTATGAAGTTGAAAACAATA
Source organism: Viscum album (assembly GCA_963277665.1). NCBI lineage: Eukaryota > Viridiplantae > Streptophyta > Magnoliopsida > Santalales > Viscaceae > Viscum > Viscum album. The sequence goes on along the minus strand of OY728129.1, from coordinate 684,644,800 downwards.
TCCAGATTGAGATATCTAATATAATTACTCATGATAATAGTGTTTTGATTTGAAATAATAATATAAAAAGTTACTAGATGATATTAATTATACTGTCATCATTTGAGATGAATAATTTAACGTGATTTTGAGGATTACAGGTAGTGATTAAAATCATTTGAATAGAATATTACACAGGTATAAAAGCTTATAAAACAAACATTTTAATGTTATAATATATATAATATGTAAATAGAGGGTATGAATTACATTAATGGATTTCGTAATACAAAATTACAATTATTTATCTGTTTACACATGAGTGAAGGTTTATTTTGGGGATATAATAATGAAATATCATAATGGTGGATTAAGATTAGCAGTCTAACACCACGACCCATGAATCCTAGATCCAATGTATTATTTTTTAAAATTTTCACGAGTATAAAGAATAAAATCCATATTTCTAGATAAGTTTAACAATTTTGAAAACCAATATTACTTGATGATATCCATAATACATTGGAAAATAAAATAAATCATAATATAAATAAAAGAACGACATCCTTGAAACTTATTCAACAGATTTTTCTTCATAAACTATCCAAACTAATCAAAATAATGTTCATCTCAATTTATAATTAATGTTAATGTTTAGAAGAAGAAATAATGAATCAATGATAATAATAATTTTGAAATGGTAAACAAATGAGTCTTCCAAAAATGCAATCAACAGACATAGAAAGATATTCATAATAAATATGGAATAGAAATAAATATAATACGAATGTCATTTAAACAACTAAATTTGTAATTGTAATAAATGGAATAAAATTCTATTTAAAATTAAATAATATTTAAATTAATTTATTTATATGTCAAATAAAATATTTATGGATAAATAATAACTAAAAAAATAAAGGCAATGATTAATTATTGGACATCTTCTCTCAGACAAATGAAAAACACCACTGCCATGGTACATACATCAGATAGATTAAACACATAGGTTGAAACTCATTAAATTTTCGAAACATATTTGTTGCATGAGAAATAATAAATGCATTGGGGGGATATATAATTTACAATCCCCAAACATCAATTCTTTTCCAACGCATCCTTCATTTCAATAGATTGATTTAATTAATAAACAATATACCATATCAAATATTAGTATTGAAAAAAGTATAATTAAATAATTATATTTCTTAAAATAATAAAATACTATTTAAGTTATTAACTATATGAATAATGATATATGGATTAGGAAATAATAATATCCATGAGTAATGTTATATATATTTACAGGAAATTGAATTTCAGTTGATCAGATTAAGTTGAATATTTCAAGGGGACTAAAAGGATTCAAGTATGTGAATGCCAATAATATCCTTGGAAAAATAATTTATAACCTGTGTAGAAAAATATTAAGGAATTAATGAATAAAAAATATCCCACGGGGAGTAAAAATAAAATGTATTTTTTCATTGATTAATATACATTTTATAAAAAGATCATTTTAAAAAATTCCTTAGGAAAAGGAAAATTTTTAATCAATTTGAACATCATTTTCATTGAAAATCACATTTCCAAACATTTTGGTAAAGAAGTAATCTTTTAACCATGAAATCAAATCATTAATTAAATGATTGTGTATAAATTTGTACATGACATAAAATGAACATTCCATTTTCATAGTAAAAAAGATAGAAAAATTAATTTTTTATAAAGGGAAAAGAATAATCCATAGAAAGCATTGGTAAAAAAATAAAATAGTAAAATTTATTTAGTAAAACCATTTCTGAATGGTTAAAACCATTTTTTTAAAATATTTTTAGAAAAATATGTTTTGAGATGAAAAAATAATTCTATGACTAATGAGATAAATGTTGGTGGGTTTTCCTAAAATCGTTTTCTAAATCATTTAATGTAAAAACATTGGAAAAGGTTATAATACTTGAAAAAGATCATCAATATACATTGTAAAGGAAAATTAAATGTTTTATTTTATAATAGTCAAATAATTTACAGGAATTCAAATACATTTTAAATATAATAAAATTTATTCTTGAGGAAACCAATATTAATATTTTTCATGGTGTCCCAAACCACATTGTATCAATTTAATTCTTAAGCCTCATGAGGGAATAACATTATATAAAAATTGTACATACCATTAAGATAAATTTATAAATGATATAATATATCAAAAGGGGCGTTAGAAACACTAAAAAATAAGTAAGTGGTGGATATTAAATTTATCAAATAAATGAAAAATGTAAGATGAAAATCCATAACCATGAGAACAAGAATTTTCATTTTTATTTTTATTAATATATAACAAACTTATTTTAATCTTTAAATTTATTTTGAATATTATTCATTTTATAATTATATTAAATTTATTTATTATCATATTGTATATATATACTAATACAATTATTTTTGCATCAGGTGTATTAACAAAATTCGGTTTATTTATCGAAAACTACTATGATATGTTAACTATGGTCAATTGGGTCATTATAAACAACTCCCAAATAATAATCCTAAAATAATTATCATTTCAATAGATAAAGTATTCTTTAAAACCCAAACATTTACCCTGGTTAGGATGAATGATCCAACATTACAATCATGGGGACTCTAGGTTGTACATATGAATGAGTAACTTCCCCATTTTTTAGGAATTTCTATGGAATGAAGGTGATTGTCATTACTAATTATATAATTATTATTATATAATAAATATCATATTTTATAATCATATATACATATATATTGAATTATTGTGATTTAATGGGAATTACAACATGTTGAGGAGGCTGTAGTCTACATGTCCATGCTCGACGTTATAACGTTTTAATTGTTTAAAAGGGTGAAAAATATATATATTATATTTATATAGAGGAAATTATTTCATTAATATCATATAGAATTTTAGGTATCTTTTATTTAATTAAATCCATTCATATACATTAAATTGATAATGTGAATGAATCACATCGCTTTTCGAAGGTGTTATACCACACTTCCACAAATTATGTTATAATATTTACAAAAAATGTAAATAATAATGGTATGTTATATATATACATTAAACAAAAGTAAAAAAAATTATAAATATAATATATATTATATATAAATAGTGTGTTTATAAAAAATATATAGAGTGAATGAATCAAATCACTTTTAGAAGGTGGTATGAGACACTTTCCCAATAGATGTTACCATATTTGCAAAAAATAGATTGAATTATGGTGTGTCAAATATAAAAATTAAATAAAATTAAAAAAATTATAAATTCAATATATATCATATATAAACAGCGTGTTTATAATAATTCCCATCATGAGAGGTGGTAATGGATGATCGAACATGCATTGTTTATTAAGGCGATAGTTCACCGACTACTTAAACAGTAAGTTCATTACCACTAAGATGAATGTGTGTGAATGTGTAGGTATAAAAGAAAAAATTACAACACACACACACATAGATATATATATATATATAGTAAATTGGTGTTATTATATAATCATCGAATGGGGTGAGATTAGGTATTGGAGAATGGAAATAAAACTAAACCTCTAAAGAATGAATATAACTAGGGGAAGGGGAACATGTTTCATAAGAATCACTCCATAAAAAACATAAACCTCTCAGGAATGAATAATAATTGATAATTTGAATAATTTCATAGAAGGGCATGAGTAATAATAACATATGTCTTCATAGATTGTAAATAACATGTAACGATATTTTGGATACATTTTTTTAAAGATATATTGTTATTTATAATATTATATTTTGACCGCAATCCCTTTTTTATTATCTTAAAAAATCACTTTTTGGATTAGTGGGAACCTACAACACCATTCCCGCAATGCATTCTGCACAAGAAACTAGATTCGAACTTCAAAATTCATCATTCGAATTTCAAATTTCAAACTGTAACCACATCACCTCCTTGGGCCACATCACCTCGAGTCGTGTACCTTGACACATATCAAATAGTTATCGTACCAAAATGATGGTGAGGAATGACCGCCAGAGTCCTTCATCATTGTTATGCACCATCTTCATCAGAAAACTTATAGTATAATACCACGGAACTTCCGCACCTACGACCTTGAAGCAAATATACCCTAGAGAACCAACCAACCCAACAAAGCTGCCAACAAAACAGAACGAAACCATTGTCATGGATGAAGCACCGCCACCCTAGAGATCAGATGGAGAGCTGAAGAAAAACCCAAGATAGAGCAACTCTTGAAATGCCATCATCCACTCGAACAATACCTACTAAAGCCTCATTCAGAACCATCGCACCAGACCAACTCAGATGGAAGCGTTAGAAATTGATGCCAGGGAAGAGTTGAGCAACGAAGTACATGACAACAAGCCACACATACCAGGGAGACCGAACCAAGAAGAAATACAACAAACATGAATAGAACCAGCAAAATAAAACACCGATTCCAATGAGAAAAAAATACCCTCACCAAATAAAGATGAATGCGTCAAGGATGAAAAACCGCCAAACCAGAACCTGATTTGAAGAAGAACAAACGAAGAACCAGGAAAAGGCCTACTGCGAACTTCTAGCACCTCCCAAAACATCGTGATAAATTATAAATAGGGCCAAATATGGGGTCCGTTAGGTGGATCCAGTTGGAATAGTAGCCATGGTTCGCATCTAAAAAAGTGAAGGAACCCTAGGTCACTGAAGAAGAGAATCACATCCAAAATGGGTAACCTGAAGAGAAACCAATGAAAATAGGGTAGAGAAGAGGCATAAGAAAATGAACTGTGAGAATAAAAGAATAAAATCCATAAGAAAATGTCCCATCACTAGTGAAGGGAACCCCTAGGAGGAGTAGGGGAGTTCTCGAGGGAATTCGCCGAGAGAAAACCATTTTTTTGTAAACATTGAAAAAGAGCATGAACAATTCTTGAAAACCAATTTCCATGTAGAATTATAAAATGATCATGAAAAAGTGTTGAAAAATAATTTCCATAAATAATTATAAAAGGAGATTGACAATGTTTTAAAAACTATTTTTCTTGAAAACATATAAAAGGATCCTGAAACCATTTAAAAACACATTTCGGTTGAAAATATATAAATGTTACTTGAAAACATTTGGGAAATTTTTTTAATGAAAAACACAATAAAACAATGAATTTAAAGAATATTAGGCAAATATTTTCTTAAAAAAATTTTAATCTTTAGAAGGAATATTTAATGGAATGATGGTTATGATGACAGATAAATCTATTAATGTAAAACATTCCTTTTTCACTATAAAATGTCTAGAAATGTGTTTCAACAATAAAATGACTAGAATATTCATTTTTAAAACCCATTTTCTTAATAGGTAAATAATTTGTAAAAGTTTACCTTAAAAGGATATAACAATATTTAAAAAAACAGAAAAATCCTTTAGAATTCACGATTTTTAAAGAACAAATATTTTCAACTTAAAGGAGAAATAAAGATAGAATTTCAAAAAACAATTTTATAGTTATCAAAATTACCACTTTCTGGAAAAATGGTACTAATAAAATATTATGACATTTCAAAAAATATGATAGGATAATTCATGAGTTTTCTTGGGATATGGATCATAATCTTTCAACAATGGACACATAATCATACACAATCCTGAAATGTGATGGGATTGTTTCAATCAACTCTTACCACATGTTAACATTGAACAAGAATCCCCATGTAAGAAAATGTAATTATATGAATCATAAAATTCCACTAAAATAAATATATTCAAGATATAACATGTCTAAATTATGTATATATACCTAAAAAATTAACGTAGCTTCATAACCAAACTTGATTATCAAAGAAGGAAAATTGACACAAAACTGTGATAATGATTTCGTAACTATCAAGTCATAAACCCCATGAAAGAAAGATCATAGAATGGATATGTAAATATCCATAAATATAATAATATAAAAAATAGAGTAATTTCATGGGATGTATATTCATTATAAAATATAAAATAGTTGGGAACATGGTATGAATCTCATTGATATACAAGTGAAATAAAATTCACATTCCTTACGTGATGACTCTTGTCAGACTCATTCAAACATATTTTAAAAAAATTATAATTTTATTGTACTAATTTTTTAGATTAATTTTATTATATATATTATCATATATGGTATTATAGTGACTTTATATTATATTCTTGTAAACAATTTAATATTATGATTATGCTTCAGGTAATATTCACTTAGTTTTTTGGTTGTGACATAATTTGTTATATATTTGGATCGTATACCTATATCACGATTTCATGAATTTAAACCACAATAAAAAATTCATTAATATTAATTTTATAATATTTATAATAATATATATAATATATAAGTATGAAATAGAATACATCTTTCATGGTGACAGAATGTCGTAGGTACGAATGAATGCTGCTTACATTTTATTGACATATTTAAGGAAAGTAAATGACATATATGTATATGAATATATGTACATAATATAATTATATTTGAATAATTATTTCATATATATTATATAGGTTAACTAAAAATATCTTTAATACATTCCTTTTATAGTGTTAATGAATCATGTTGCTTTAAGTGGTGGTAGTCCACATTTTGTCAAACTAAATTATCATATTTTAAAAGATACAAAGCATAAGGGTATGTTTTAAAAAAATTACGAGGAATAAAAAAATTATAAATATCATATATTTCATAAATATACTTATTTTCTACCATAGTTTGCACATGATAGGTTGTAAATGAAAAATAAACAATCATTTCTTGTGAGGCTGTAGTTCAGTATACAAGTAAACCATATGTTCGTTACAAATTATATGGAAGTGTGGGTTTGATAAGGTATATTTTTTTTAATATAACCATCCAAGTATATTGAGTATATTTTTTTATTAAATAATTGAATAAGAATAATTTATGTATTAAATAATTTAAATAAAAGAAAGGAGTTTGAGGGAGAGTGTTACCTTTTAATCGGGTAACTCCTTTTCATTTTAACCAATGGGATTACGTGGATTTCTATATATAAAAAGGGACAATTCAACTTCCAAGTTAGATTTTTTTCGAACTTTTATTCTTAATATTTGATAGTAACCTTTGTTTTTTGAGAGGTTTGTGGAAGGGGGATAGGTGGTGGCCTTTTATAGGGAATTCAAAGGACATACATGGTACTTTTTAAAATAATATATGTGTCCCAAAGTTTTTACCTACAATAATTTAAGATAAAACCAATTAAAATAAACAATGAATCTTTTATTATCACTATATTTCTATACAATGGGTATTGGACAAGGGGAAAGTTCATTTGGGCCCTTATGTTTAAGGTTTATTTCCCAGTGAGCATAAATTTACCTCAATCAATGTATTTAATTTTAATTTCATTTATAATTATTATTTTTAAGTATTATATTACATTATTATCAAACATGAATTATTATGATTTCAAATATGAATTTTTTTTAAAAAAATTCAAATAAAAAAATTGGTAGAAATTAATTTCAAATTAATCCTGCAGACCAGATGACACTATTGGGTTTTAATATGAAAAAAGCCCATATTATGTTAAACCTTTATTCCCAATTTCATAGTGAAATAGATTATAATGACCAAAATTTTATTAGTTGAAAAAAATATTTTCAAATTATTCTTTTAAAACTATTTTTAATATAATTTAAAATTATTAATAAATTAGATGTTGATATAGTTTTCAATTAAAATTCAATATTTTTATCTATTAATTATTAATTGAAACCTAACAAAAAAATAGAAAACAATTATCCTATCTTAATTTTTATGTTTTAAATAAAATTATAATTTTTAATTTTACATATTAAATAAATAAAATACAAAAAAAGTTTCTAAATAACGAATTCATCATTAAAAAGAAATTAAACTAGCTTTATAAAAATATTGGGATTTATGTATAAAATTGGGATTTGACTATAAAATTCCTATCAAATCTGTTGGATGAATAAAAAACATTTTTTTAAATATATAACCTATATATTTAATTAATATTACTAAAAAATTCTAATTAATTTAGTTTCTTTAAACAGAACCCCTTTGGGAGTATACAATTAAAAATATATCCTTTATATTCAATTTGTTCTTATATTTACATTTCTACTTAACTGATAACCTATGAATTCATCTTATAGTTTTTTAAACCTTATATTTTAAAAAATTAGTTAATACAATTCATAACTTATAATTTAATTTCTATGTTATATCTTATTATCTTAAATAAAAATATTTTTATAATATATTATTGTTTGGTAAAACTCCATCTTGAGTGTTACACAAGCCATCCTAGAAATTAAATATTGTGTGTAATGTATAATACAATCGGCGTACCATGTTGATCATGATAAACTATATGTTGTTTTTTGTGAAAAAAATAAATATTTGTTTTGTAATGTAAATCCAAACATTGTTCTTTAATATATGAAAAATTGTTTTCAATTTTTCATGAAATGCGAAAAATCAAGAATACTGAATTAATTTGAAATAAATAATTCTCAACATAATGGAGTGTCACATTATACCCCATAAAAATTAATTTATCCCTCGATATTAATCTGGGTTATTAGAGGTTTAATAATTGAATGTTTCATTTCATAAGAACCAACATCGTAAGAATGAACACTAAACCATTCTTTAAAAAGAAAATGTTTGAACTATAATAGTTACCTTATGTAACTCATAGTTTGGTTTCCATATAGAAGATCATAGGTGGACAGTTAAAACATTGATATGGCAAAAAAAATCTAGATATCATGTTCTAGAGGAGATTAATACATAATTTGGTCAGGAGAAAGTTATGAATCACAATTCCAAAAAACTACAACGACCTAAGAGACCATTTGATTGATCAAAAAACATTTTACAATGATAATGATTTTTTTCATGTTCCTTCCCCTAGGGTTGAATAATTTTCATGAGACGATATACATAATTGATTCACTAAAATCTTATAATTTTTATTCCTTGACCAACTTCTACATTATCTCATATTCCGAGAAATGATGGTGGATTTATCATTCCTGTAGCACTAACAGTTCATGAGGTCTATGATATTCGGTCCCATATGTCATCATCTATCATCAACACAATGTGTTTAGAATATGAAATAAAATATTTATAAATCCTTATTTGATGAGATAAAACATTTATATCATAAGATTTATCCAAAGTGTAACATAGTCATTCCAAAAATATTTAACCTTTTAACCCTTCTATATAATTAAAAATAAAATCTCTAGAAGGAAACACATGAAATATCCTTATCCTTTACCACCCTCATATAAGAAATTATCTCTTGGTTATCACATTCCAATCATGTGAATACCTCATTATAAATTCCCTTCAAACATGGTAATAACCTGAATTTTTAAAAAAATACATTTAGAAATAAAGCATGCTTCATAATTACAAATTTTACTAGATATATTCCATAACTATATGAAGTTTTAATCATCATCCATGATAAAATTCACTACGTTTTCAACCAATCAATAACTAGATCCTGGGTAATCAGTGTTATCCAATTCACTTTATCCAAAACAATCATCTCTTCATCCAAGTGAAGAAATACTTTCTCACCACATTGACCACATTAAGGGTTACCTTCGCTTAATCAAAATATCAATTTCTAAGACCTCATCATCATTAAATGCCTCCTTTTCAATCCTTAATGAATACTTATAATTAAAAAAATTATATATTTCATGATTAATATTATATAATTTTGAGTTCCAAAACATACTTACTTCATTCATATGCCATTATTCTTAATCCAATAATCCTACTCCATCAACATATTCCTTAATACATATTTTATATTATATGAAATTTGATTCATTTCACAAGGTTCCTCAATTTAAATATAATCAGGATTCATATGTTTAATGCAAAATATAATGGAATAACATCACACACCATTCCCATGTCTTCCGATTTTCTTTATCTACATAAGTATAACCAACACCCATACCAACATACAAATTATATTTGTGAGATTTACACATGGGATATTGATTTAAATTTTTCCCATAAATTCACATATGATACATTCATTGTTAACCATGTTCCTTTTTGTTAACTCCATTAACATAACAATAAAAGCATAGGTTGAGGAACACATATCATAGAATAAAACTACATAAAAATAAAAAATTACTTATAAGATGTCTAAATAATGACACATTAGGTTTATCCTACATCAATTATATTAAGATTGTTTTCAAATCCTTCAAGATAGTTCATAATATGTTTGTGAATTAAAAAAAATATCCCTTGGGAGTGTCAAACATGGTGTATAGTAACGCTCATTTTCATGTACCCAGTTACCCCGAGTTATTTCTGGGACACCCTATCGAGGTTGTTAACCCTTGTTTCACCTATGTCCGAACCACACCCACTTTTAGTATCCCGATAGGTATGTATTTCTAGAAATCCACTCTATCTATCCTTTACTGATATTCCATGAAATTTAATTAAATGTTAACTCAACCATATAATTATCCAAAGAGGCATCCTTAGACATATCCTTATAAATATACCTATAGATATCACAAAATATTTTTCATCTTCCTTTCATAATATTGAATAAACCATCAGTATGATACCAAATATAATAACCCATTCTTAACATACATAGAAAATAAAACACTATTTAAAAATACATAATTAATTATAAAAACATACGCTCGAAGACCGTATTAGTTTAATGCATCGAGAAACATAGAAAAATAAACATTGGTGAATTAATGAACTTAATTATCATTGACATGGTTATTCGTGAATAATACCCTTATTATAAATATCATTCATAATGAAAATATTCATATCCTAGGAAAGTAAACATAAAAAATTGTTATTTCAGATGCACTAAAAGTTTAAAACAAGTTGATATGTAATCATAAACCTGATCATAGGAGTATGAGAACGTTATCATAACATTAAATGTTTATACCCTTCATATCAATGATCATATAATTGAATAATATAATAGATAGTGGTACTTCATAATACATAAATCACATAGAAATAAAGAACATTATCCATGAAATCCTAAAATATGAATAATACATGCAATTGTAGCATGCAGAAAAATGTTATATCATTCCCAATGAGTCAAGACACATTGGTAGAAATTATAAAGGTACATCAAAGAAATTTTATCTACTGGGCGTGACACACCTCCATCATGAGATGTTGTACCTTCATTATAAGGGATCATGCTTCACTATCTTCCCATAGAGAATTAGGTTTCCCCATCTTACCATAGTGGATCATGTTTCCATATATTCCATCTTCATAGTGACTACACCAACTATTCAGAACATAACACCATCCCCAGTCGTATTAATTTACTTTTAAGGGTTCAAGATTCAAAATCTTCCCATAGTAGATCAATATCATTGACTTGATTCCCATCATTAACTCATGAGATATATTTATTTTACTCCATGAATTGGTGGGAGATATAAATCCCATATTTATCATAATAAAATAATTTATATTTTTTCAATAATTTAATAATAATATCATCATATCATTACCTATAAATAGATATTGGTTTTATAAATATCAAATCATAACCAATGAAATAAAATGGTTTTCACTGAAATTTCATTACATCATTACTTACGAAAATGTAACATCCTTAATAATCATTTCATCAAAGAATAACCAATCAAAATAAGTAGGCATCAAAAGAACATAGCTTGTGGAATAGAAATGGGTTTCAAAATAATCATTCAATTAAAACATAAAACTTTCAGGAAAAAATCTGAATTAAATATTGTATCGTTTCCTTGAAGGGAATTTGTAACATCAACATATGTCATCATAAATGAAAAATTACATGGAAATATATTTTTGAAAAAATTAAATCAACAAAATATTATTTATTATTTGGAAAATGATTTTTAAAACCTAAAACCTATTGAAAACAAATTAATGGAAAATATACATTATTGTTTAAAAAATATTTGAATCCCTTTCATGAAACATTTTTACGTGTAAACCTATAAATATTTCTCTTCAATAATTAAAAAAAATTCATTTTAAAACATACTAGAAGATGTTGAAAATATCTTGAGATCCATTTTAATTGAAAACCAATAAATTTATATTGAAAAATTCATGGATACCATTTTCCTTGAAAACATAATAATGGATCTAGAATACTTTTTGAAAACCATTTCTCATGAAGATGTAGAAAATGATCTTGAAAACATTTCTAAAAGAATTTATATTTAAAACTACATAAAAAAGAAATTTCTAGAATATTGGGAATTAATTTTCTTCTGAAAATTACCATTGTAATATTGTAATGTAATCATTAATGAACTGATGGTCATGGTGGTGGGTAAATTTTCATATGTATAACATTCCATTTTCATCGTAACTAGTTTATAAAAATTTCTCGATCGAAAACTAACAAAAAGTTTAATTTTTAAAAACCCTTTTGGTTAAAAGGTAAATCTTGTGTTAAAATGTTCATTAACATTATAGGGTAATATTTACCAATTTTTTAAAAATCTTTTATAAATCATGGTTTAAAAAAAGGATATTTATAACATGATGGATAAATATAGTCAGACATTCCTAAAAACATTTTCTTAGTTAAATTAAATACAATATAATGTGAAAATTTTACCAATACATGATGATATAATGGAAACCTAGATGATAAGATAAATAATGAGTGTTATTGAGATATGGATAATATTAGTTCAACAATCAAATCATAATCATAAACATTCTCGAAAAGTGATGATATTGTTTCAATAAACTATTATAAATTTTTATTCATGAATGATACTACCCATGTTAAAAAATGAAATTTCATTATTCTTAAAATATCATGAAAATATATTGAATCATGATATAACATTTAAAATTTATTTATATACACCTCTAAAAATATTGTAGGTTCATAATAGAACATGGGTCTCAATGAATGAAAATTGAGACACAACTATCTTACTGATTTAGTAATTTTGAGATGTAAACCCCATGAAAGAAAGATCATAGAATAGATATTAAAATTCCAATAAATATAATAATAATAATATAATAAATCTTTTTGAATTATATACAGTACAAAAAATAGTATAGTGTTGAACACGACATGTATCTCACAGATATAAAAGTGAGATGAAATTCCCTTACCTTGTGTCCTGGCCCTCATCGTTCTTGTTAAAACCTCATGTATAATAAATATATACTTATTGTAAATATTTTATAGAAAAATATAATTATATATAATACCATATATGGGGTATTATGACATTATAGTACCCTATTTTTAGCAATATTAGTTAATGTTTCACGTCATGTAATATTTGATTTATTTTTCACTTCTGTCTTAATTTGATAGATCTTTGGTCCTTATACAGATATCATGATTTATAGAATTTAATTCATGTTATAAATATACTTTATATTATTTATATATTTGTTATAATAATCTATTAAATATATAAGTTTGAAATTTAATACACTGTTAATGGAGATGGTAGGTCATACGTATGCATGAATGCTGCTTTCGTTTTATTGATGTATTGGAAGAAATTGAGTAAATGAAATATATTTATATTTATATATGTATATATGAATATATTATCATTAATGTATAATTATTATTTCATATATATCATATAATATAACTTAACATAACCTTAATAATTTTATTTTAATGTGTGAACAAATCAAATCACAGTGTGGGGAAGGTAGTCCACACATCCTCGAAAGAAATTATCATATTTACACAACATGGAATGAATAAGTGCTTTTTCTAAATAAAATTTACAGTAGAATAAAAGAAATATAAATACAATATATATTATATATAAATATATTTTATATAATAATGTCCATCCTGATAGGTAGTAAATGAAAAATGAGCAATCACCGTTTCGTGAGGCGGTAGTTTGCTACCCTTTTAAATAAAATGTTCATTACACAATATATCCAACTATTTTTATGTGTATGGATAATCCATAGAATAAAAACATAGTAGTACATCTATGATAATATTTGATATTATAATTATTAACTAAAAATATTTTACAGATAGGAAAATATAAATAAAATAATGGATAATGAGGGAGGGTGTTTCTTCTTAATCGAGTAACTTGTTTTAGTTTTCCATGAAGAGATTCCTTGGAAATATTTATTCCCCAAGGGAGGAATAAATTATAGTGATATTGTTTTTCAGAAGTTTATTTGTCATATATTGGTCGAAAAGATGTTTTTGAGAGGTTTTATGAAGTAGGACAGTTGGTGTCCCTTTATAGTGAAGGGAAAATTCCCAGTTTGCAATATTTTAAAACAAGGTAGTTGTACCCATGTTGTTTCCAAATAAAATTATTAAAAAAAATAAAAAATAAAGAATGAAATGCTTTTGTAAAAAATACTTCTAGATATTGGGTGGAGTAAAAGTGGATAGTCATTTTGGGTCCTTACGTTTATGGTTTATTTCCCTGTTAAGGTTAATTTTTCCTTAATCATAGTAATTATCTTTAACAACATTCACTAATAATTTGGGAAAAAAATAAAGTGTAAATTCTAATAAATTATAAATTCATATTATTAAAAAAATATAATAAATTTATATAAATTCCAATCTAATATTTGGTAGAAATTAATTAAGTATTAATCTCACTGAGGGGATGGCACATAGTGTTTTTTAAGTAAAAAACACCCAAACCATTGTGAAGTCGCTATAACCAATTTCAAATTGAAATTAATTCCAATGAATATAATTGGATTATTTTATAAAAATAGTAAGTTAATAATATTTTAAAACAACTTAAAATATAATTTAACCATATAAATATATTAGATGAAAAAGTAATTTTGAATTAAAATTCATTATTTTTAACTATTCCTAAAAATTGAAACCTTACAGAAACATAGAAAAAATTTATCAAAAAATAAATTTTATAATTCTATTAAAAAAAATGAAGTTTATTTTTAAATATTAAATATATAAACGTTCAAAAGAATTTTATTTTCAAAGGGTTCTCCATTAAAATGTTGTAAAACTCCCTTTATAAAAATATATGTTTTAAAGGATAAAATTGGGTTTGTTAAGTTCTTATTTCTATCAAATTTAATCGATTAATATAAAAAAATTGATTTAATATATTACATTAATATTACTCAGTAAATTTATTTGATTTAGTTTATTAATGCATAACTTCTTTGGGAGCATAAAAAAATATCCTATATATTCAATTATTTTTTATATTTACAATCCTAATTATCTTATATCCTATAAATTTATCATATAATCCTATAAACCATATATATTCATATGTTGGTTAAAAATATTAATAACCCTTAATTAAATATGTATGATATAAAATATTATATGAAATAATAATATTTTAATAATATACTATTTTTTGTAAAACTCAGTTATTCATGTTACGCATGACATCAAGGAATGAAAATATTATATTTGATGTACACAAACCCCGAACTTATGTGTATATAATGATAATAATTATATTTAATCTAATGGAATATTAACTTGGTGTATTGTATAATTCATGAAAATCATAGTTGATAAATATATAAAATAACAATATTCAGTGTTTCCAGAAATTCAAAATATCTGAAAGATTAAATTAATTTCAAAAAATTCATTCACAACATCTTAGGATGTTAAAATTCCTAATGCACTAAAATATACTCTTAATGGATATTAATGAAGATAAAAGAGTGAAATGTCTAAATAGTTGTTTTAAACTGTTCTACAAATTCAATATGGTTAATAAATTAATCACTAAATATTAAAAGTAACAATATTTGTTCATCATTGATATTTATTCATCATCTTCTATAAAAAATAATGAAATATTAACCAGGAAATTTTTGTAGGATGGTGGTTGGGGTGAAACCCTTTTCATACATCAAACATGGGTTCAAGCCCCCCAAAATTACTGGAATTTATGGGTTGTTTTTTAAAGGGTGGGGCTGAGGCCCCAATTAATTATTTAATGCAAATACCTCTTTATGACTGTGTAGAGGGAGACCCATTACATAGCCCAAAGGCCCAAGGCCAAGTTGCCTGAATACAAGGATTGAAATCCCAATTTTTTCCCAAAAGACCCCTCAGTGAACAGTATTGTTACAGTACCAGCATAGCTACAGTACATCAACCACTACAGTTCTAGCTACAGTTCCTCCGGCACTACAATGCTGTCACCGATATAGTTCCACCGCTGCTACAGTACTGCTACATTGACCCACTACAACACTGCTACAGTACCCAAAAAATTCATTCCTGAATGAATTTTAAAAAATAAATATACTTTTAAATAACATTTTCTATACAACTCCTATTACATAAATACACTATTCACTTATTTAAATATTGATAATTTATTGGGCTATATTTTTTCTGTAAATGTTGGAATTAACTAAAGTATTATCAATTATCCCTACCTTTAAAGAAATAAACTACAAATAGATCCTCAATATTAGTTTTACTTACTCTTTATTTCTTCATATATTTTTTTCTGAATTAATTTCCATCTATCACATAAAGCTTTTCATAATTCAATTTAGAAACATTCCATTAGTTCTACTTCTTATTTATTGAATTATGGAAATAGATCATTCTTCTCGCCATGTCCTCTACCACTTCAACTCTTAAAATATTTCATCCTTATTTTATTTTGTGAGTTTAGAGTCGGTTAATGTATACATTGTTAGTCACATTTCATGAAATTTTAGTGTGCATAAGCCTGACATCCTTCACTATGATCAACAATTAATTTGGGTTTTCATTATCACAACCTTATCCTTCCTCTTCACTTTTATCTTGACTCCTTTAGGTACCAACTATTGATTAAACTAGATATCATACTGTCGGTAACAATAGTCATAAAATATTTTATAATAATAAAATATCTATATTATGACACATTATCTTCAATTTAAGACACCTTATGTTTAACCAAGGGTTTTATTTTTGAAAGTCCTTCATAATTGATTATAATTTAATTTTGAATTATCTTAGGCTTATCCTATGATTGTGAAATTAGGTTTTAATTATGGCCTTTTTCATGTGATAAGTTATTTCCAGTCAGAATTGATGCTTATTGTTAGTGTTATTACTCCTAAGTACATTTGTTCTAGAACCATGTCCACTTTTAGTACATAGAGTGGGTTTTATTTCTTGGATGACCCACATAATTTATAATTTACCAAACCACTAGTGTTTTCCTCTATATTTATCATCTAATACTATCTTACAGTTATGTTTTCTATTTTTTTTCTTAAATATAGTTCTCATGTTTTCTACTAAACTTCATTTGATACTAAATGCAATTCCGCAACCCTAGATCCTTGGAAAATGTTCATTATTTTATTACATCAGATTGATTAGGAGTAGTAAAATATCGGGGGGATGATCAATTTTAAAATTTTTATAACATCATAAGTTACATCATGCACAAATTATATTGGAAAAAAATAAATCTTAATATATGTAAAAGCTCATAATCCTTGAAACTCATTCAAAGGATTCGACATCATAACAAGGGTAAATGAAAAACAATATCTATGAGATAAAATTATTAGTAAGGGATAATTATAGAGGAATTAATAATGAATCAATTAGAATAATAATCATGGAATGGTAGAAAACATAACATAAAAACCATGTAATAAATAAACATAAAAAGATTTTTATAAAAAAATATGGTATGGTAATAAACTGGAAACAAATTCCATTGAAGAACTAGATAAGGTGAAAATAAATATTGCAAGCTATGAATCTGAAACACATGTCCTTTAATCAATGAAATGAGAATGAAATTCATTTATTGATGTGTCAATGAAAAATATCATTTATACAAAAGAATAAAATAAACATGAAGAAAATGCTTTATTATTGGATGTCATTTCTCAAGTGGTTGAAAAACTATATTATTAAGATCCATCAGCCTTATAGTCTAAAACTATATGTAGAAACCCATTTAATTTATGAAACATATTTTTTCTCATGATAACATATCGATTCATTAGGGTTCTATATAATGTTTGGTCCTCACCCATTATAGAATGTCCAAAGCATTAGTCACATCGAGTAATCAATTTAATTAATAATTATTATTCTTTATCAAATATCCAAATTCAATAAATGATACATATATGTAAATATATCAAAAAATAATCAAATAATCTTCCATGTAAACAAAATATAAAAATTTTACATGGTTTTGGAAATAATAATATAGAAAAATATTATATGGATAATTAAAGGAAATTCATTGCAAAATGATCATACGAAATTGAATATTTCCAGGGGACTAAAATTAATCATTTTTGAAAATCCAATTATAATCCATGGCAAAATTAACTATAAACCATCAAGAAAAATATTGGATGGTATCACCACACAATATACTATATAGAGTAAAAATAAATTTTTTCTATTGTAGATGAATAGAAACAATGTAAAAATATCATTTAAAAACATTCCTAATTGAAAAATTTTAAAAACAATCATTTCCATAAAAAAATCATTGAAAATGACTTTTAAAAATATTTTCAATAAAAAATATCTTTTTAATCAAGAATATATTGTTTCATTGAAATATTGGTGGGTAAATATTTAAATTCCATACAATGTAAAAATAACATAACTATTTCATGTTAAAAAGTAATAAAAATTCCATGTTTGGAATTAGATAAGGAGATTCAATCCAAAACACTAGTATAATAAACAAAAGGAAAAAATTTCTTTAATTTTTTTTAAATGGTTAAAAAAATTGAATTATTTTTCAAAAACATAGTATTTAGATTAAAATAGGTTCTATAACAATAATAGAAATTATGGTGGTATTTCTTAAAAGAAATTTATATGACATTTTGTGTAGCAATGAGTGGGAAAGTAGTTCTGAAAATTGAGAAATGTTATCAATAACCATATAAGAGTAAAAATAATGTGGTTTTTTGAAATACTCCTATAATTTACTTGAATATAAATACCATTGAAATATCATTGAATTTATTTATGAGTAAAATAATCATTATGTATTCTAAAGCATCCCTTTCCACATTGAATATTTTTAAATCCAATTCCTCATGATGGAATAAAATTAAAATATTTATTTTAACATCATAAAGATAAAATTATCAATGATATAGTATATTAATATGGGATTTAGATACACCATAGAAAATATGTAAGTGGTTGATATTCAATTAACCACATAGTTGTAAAAATATAGATGAAAATACATTTCCTTAAGTCTGACTTATCTTGTATGTCTTTATATTACAGAATAATAAAATTACGTTAATTATTTAATATAATTATTAAGGTTTTCATTTTTATAGTTAAATTCAATACACTAATTACCATTTCATAAAAAACTACTCAATAAAATGTGCTTATGTATGTTTTTTTGGCCATATTCTATTTATAAATCAAAAACAACATTTTTAGGTTGACTATGGTCAAACAGGTCATTATATAACATATTTAGAATTTGAATAATGATGTAAATATATAATTTATAGATCAATTATTCTTTTAAAACCAATCATTAATTTTAGTTATGAAAAATTAACAAACATTACAATCATGGAGACGTTAGGCTGCACATACAATAACTAATGTTCCCCATTTTCAGTGATCATTATATTAACAAGGTAAGTAAAACTAATTCTTATAAACAGCTCATTATTTCAAAAAAAACACATTATTTAATCATATTTACATATATATATGATTCTTGTTATGTAATATTAATCAAATTATCTCTACGAGTTGGTAGTCCACACATCAATGACCGACATTATTCTTTTTTAAGTGTGTCAAATGGTAATAAATAAAATAATATATATTATATTTTGAGAAAGGTAATTATTACATGATTAAAATATATATGTTTTATATTCCATTTATATTCAATTATATACAACCTTATGCATTCCATGTATCATGTGAATCAATCACATCAAATTTTGTAACCCATAGTCCACACTTCCAAAAAGGATTTTTTCATATTTACACAAAATTGAAAGCATAAAGAATAGTATATATAAATGTTAAAGAAATATAATAAATAAATTATATATATCATATATATCAATACGAAAATAATTTATATCATAATTCATTACATGATATATGGTAATGGATGAATATTTAATCAATATTTCACAAGGATATAGTTCTCTACACACATAAATGATAATTTCATTACCCATTAGATGGAAGTGTGATTATGTGTATGTCAAACACTTAAAATAAAAACAACTTTGTAAACTGATGAATTTTTTTTATATAATCATGGAAAAAGGGATTTCAGGTGGTGGATAATTCAAATTGATTAAATAATCTTGATGAGTGATGTTACATCATCGATGGGTAACTCATTTTTTTCAAGCAAAGGATTACTTGGATAGATTTCTTACCAAACTGTGGATTTTATGATTAGAGTAGATATTATTAGGAGAAATTTTCCAAGATATTTGTAGAGCCAATGTTCCCTAAGAGGTGTGATGATGTGAGAGGGTGAGTGCATTTTTATAGTTGAGGAAGAGTTGAACTCTTGTAAATTTTTGAATAGGTAATTCTAGCAACATTTTGCAACTATAATGTGTATTAAATAAAGGTTAATATAATTAAAATGGATTATAGGGCCCAAAAATTTCCATAAAATGGTTTTTTGAAAATTTCATATGTCATTTTGGCCCTTATGATTACCATTTTGTCCACCATTAAGAGTAATTTTACCTTAATTGTTGTAATTAATTTTAATTAATTTCACTAATACATTAGGTCAAAAACTATGTTGACCATATAAGATGTTATTAATTATTCAGATTCCAAACAGTGAATCAATATTTACAATTCCAGTCACCAAATTCTTAAATATAAATTTAAATTCTATCCTGCTAATGAGATTATAATGCTTGTATTTATATATAAAAACATTTAAATAAATGTTTCGTTTTTAAATACAATTTTAATGTGAAATAGACTTAAATGACCTAAATTGGATTAATTGATATAATATTATTTTACATAAACTTTAAAATAAATATTAAATATAATCTATCCTTATAAATAAATTTTATAGGAACAATTTCATTAATGAAAATTCATAAATATTTATTATTCATCAAAAAATGAATCTTCACATGAAAATTACAAAAAAATCACTTGAACCAAATTTTTATGATTATATTTTAAATATGATATTTTTTGAACATATAAGAGTTCTAAAAATGCCATAATGTATTTTGAATACGGATAAATAAAATGGTAGTAAAATATCATTTATATAAATATATGTTTTATGTGTAATATTATGTTTGTTCTTATCCTATTTCTATCAAATATATAGAATAAAGTTCTAAAATATTTGTTGAAAAAATTAAAACCCATATTAAATTAATATAATTCAGTAAATGTAATTAATTTCATTTATTATGATAAAAAATCATTTTGATCATAAGGCTAATCTTTTTTAAAAATTATCAATTTATATATAATTGGTTCTAATATTAATTGCTAATTATTCTATAACCAATGAATTCATTTTGTATTTTTATAGGAAATATACTTTTATAATTTAGTTAATACTATTTATAATAAATAAATTAAGATCTAAGTAATATCTTGTAATATTAAATAGTAATTCATTAATAATATATTGTAGTTTTGGAATCATAATCCTATATGTAATATAAAAAGAACATAGTTATTGTGTGTGATCCCAACTAATGGATGCTGTGGTCATTACAAGTTATCAAACATTTTAAATTTTTTTGACATTGTATATTATAATGTCTCTTGATATTATACTCCTTTACCCAATTGGTATTTTTTGTCTTACACGCTATTGAATAAAATGTTTTTAATTTAGATTTTCAGGGATTATAATCAGTGATTCCATTTAAATTTGAATTAATTCCAGGATAATATTTTAAAATATATGTTAAATTTTACAAATATTAGTTGGGATGAGAAATATAGTAAAATTTATATTTCCTGATATAATTACTTCATAATTATAATGGAAATGTACTTGTGAAATCAATATCATAGATTACTATAATGGAGATTGGATAGTAATGTGTGCATGAGAAATGTTATTGGAAAAGAAGATGATATAAGGTTTATTATTGTTGTTATATTTTATTTTTTACACAAATCTAACATATGTCTTTATATTTCAATGAGTTGAAAATGGTGTGAGAATTTTTAAAGAGTTTATATCATAAGTATAAATATAAAAAATATTATTATCTTCTTAAGATGATAAAAATATATTATAATTAAGTATATTGAATTAGGATATCCCTATCATTGATTCTTCTTTTATAACCACTAAAATTGAAACCTCCCTCCTATAATCAAATTAGCATATGAATCTTAAAAATTATTGGAATCTATTTGTTTAATATATGATTATTCCTAAAGGAAACACATTATATTACCATATTAGTATATGTAAATCATTCAGTGTAGTTATTTAATGTTTAAAATTCCTCAGAAGACATATAACTCCAAATAGAATTTATTTTTTTAATGTTTTGTTTAAGGTTTTTGTGAATGAGAATCCATATTTTTGAGATGGAGGTTTTTCATAAAAAATTAATGTTTATTTGAAACACCGTAAAAATTTAGAAATTTAGAAGGGTGTTTTTTTTCAATTTCATTTGACATCTCATTAGAGATCAAGGATTTAATATTAGAAGATACTTCCCAAAAAAATCATAAAACATCTAGATTCAAATATTGGATTAAACATAATTTGATGAGTAGTTCAATACATCGTGAGTACTTAATGAAGGTTGTATTTTAGAATATTTATTTCAAATTGAAACATATAAATGATATAAAAATAAAATTTACAGGGATGATATATAATGGAATCATAATTTATGTTAGATATGAAAAACACAGGTTATTACTTGAGTATATTTGTTAAATGAAATAATAATATAAGTGACTTATTCTCTATAGGGAATATAGAATTATAAGAGTAATTATTGATATATATTTATGAAATGTTTCTTCCATAAATAAAATATGGACAACCATTTATAATAAATGAAATGTTTAATATCGTGTAATATATATATATGGTTAAAATAAAAAACAAATCTCCACTGGTGATGATACCCCTAGATAATTGTCAACGAATGAGAATGAATTAAACTAGGAGGGGCATGTATTCCATCACACTCCTTGATTATTTTACTAGAATTACGTAACATATTTATGATTAATTAATATCAACCCCGGAGAATGATTAAATGTTTTAGGAAATTTTTTAAAAATATATTTTTTCCCTATGATGTATTATATTTGTTAATTTGAGGGAATATTTAAATATAATGATTAATAATTAGCCTAAAAATGGGATAAGGGAAAATTTTATTGATACATAATCTAATATATATATATATAGTGGAATATACCCCTAAATGTATGGGTAGAACCACTTTAATATTAAATTATTTATTTAAGAACCTCTAGATTAATGTTATTAAAACAGCTAGAAATAATCTTTTTTGGTTACTATTCTATCAAAAATTTTAAATGAATATATTCATCATTTTGATTGAGATAGCTAAAATTTTGATACACATTAAAGTGTTTTGGAATATCTTTTTTAAATGGTATTATGATACCCTTCAATATCCGAGTGACACATTAATTAATAAAATAAATGAGGGAAATATGTGTCTAAAAAGGGAATATTAAATTGATCCCTCTAAAGAGAGGAAATTAGATCAATAAGAATATGAAAAAACTATATGTGATCCATTCTATCAACAAATGTTTTTTTTCAAGGCCATCTGCTAGAACATTGACCTCCTTTTACAAAAGAGTAAGGATATAATCAATGAATGAGAGGGAATCCGACAAATTCATCTACCGATCATTAGAACATATTGTTGATAAAGGTAAAATTTAAAAAACAGGGGATTATATAAAAACTGAGATAAATAAAATTAATTATGATTATAATGACTTCAATGTAATAGAAAATATTCATCCCAAAAAAAATTTCATGCATAATGGTGAGTCTTGTCGAATCACTACTAAACCTATTGTGTAGAATGAGGATAATGTGTACATACATTATAAAAAGGAATATTTTCCAATATTGTTAATGATTGAATGAGTATCAATTTGAATAGAATAATTATTTTAATGATAGATCATAAATATGATTATTATTCCAATTAATATTTTAATTCATTGGTATAAAAAGTGGAAATTTTTTTTACAATTATTACAATTATTTTTTCAAGGATGTAAAAAATTAAAATGATTACGTAGAAAATTCGATAATTTCTATACAAAAAAAATAACATGGCTTTATAATAATGATACACTGGATTGTTATGCCTTATCTATGAGAATATAATATCACACAAAGGAAATAGGAAATTTGAATCAATATTATTATATTCTTTTCTATAAAAGCCCAAAAATGTGATCATATAGTTTTGTGAATTAATGAAAATATTGAATTACTTTACATATAAAAGATCTTTTTGGATTTGGGTTTTTATATTTAGGGAAAACATTTTTATAAAATGATATTCCTTTTTTAACTAAGTGACATTTCCTATAAAACAAATGAAATTTCCCAATCCATAAAAAGAAATCAATGTATCTCAAAACATAATTCACTAAAGGAACAATTCTAGACTCACAACACATATTTAATTTGTTGATTAACTAGGGAAATGGATACTCATGTAGGGGTGAGATCAAAAATCAATAATTGTAATAATAAGATATTATAATAATAATTCATTTTTAAAAGTTAAATAAATAGGTGGGTATGTGAATTATTGAAAGGAACATCTGTAAAAAATACAAAAATCATTCATAATAAAACAGGGATCATAATAAAATATTATAAAATCATTAATTACCAAAATAAAACTTATATCAAATTATATATGAATCAAAATACTGTGAATACGTAAAATTAGTTACTTCATTTCCATATGTGAAGGCTCACACTAAATAAAATCATCATATATATGAAAAATACTGATATTTGGTTTTGTATACTCCTTATACACATTCATATTATCTCATAAGAAATAAAAAAATCGAAAATTCATTGGGAGGGATACATGATTTTATTCAAACCTATCACATAATATTATAAATAAAAATGTGTGTCGCATTTCACATATTATTTTTAATTTCATAAATGAAATTTATAACATAGAAAGAAATGGGATTCAGGATAATTTCCATTAAACGTGATCATAAACCATCTAAATAAAGAATATGTATTTTATTCAAAAATTATTACATAAACTATTATAGTATTTCCAAATAGATGAAATAACATGATTATTAGATAATATAAATGATTCCACAAATGAAGTGATAAGAATTAGATTTATACGATATCATGATATTAATTAAAAAATAAAATATGTAAATATAGAATGGATGTTAAATAATGAAAATTAAATATAATAATTGTAAATCCATTTAAATTTAAAAATTAAAATAGAATCCAAAACATATAAGAGTGTTTAGATACCATTTTTGAAATTTTAAAAAATGATACTAATAAATGATCTTTAAAAAAATTATAAAATAGTAATGTAAATGCTTTTTAAAACATTTACATTCATAATCAAAAAACATAAATAATGGATTATTTAAATTAACATAATGTTTTTCCTTTTATAGGGTAGATCAGAATAGAAACCAATCAATAATTAAATTATAGAGAACACATTTTAATATTATTGAGTATATCATTATTAAGAACCCACATTGTATGATCTAATTAAATATAATGTTTTTAAATATATTTATGAGATTTATACATGATATAAGACTTAAAACATGATTGGTATTCCTGATATTGATGGAAACAATTGGTGAGAATTAGATAACACGAACATTGATTATAATAAATAATTTAAGAGGTTGAGTATCTTTTCACAATAGAATTTTATTTTTTTATAAGGAATAAAATTAATCTTTTAGGTTGATTTCAATCAAAAATGATATACCAAGTTAGAAATAATGGAATAAAATATTTAATTTGAGATACAATTCATGTAAATTTATTATTACATAATAAAGAATATGTATTTATGAAAACCCCTATTAGTTTATTGAAAGATATCAATCATATACCAAATAATAAAAGTTATTCAATTATTATAATGTTTACATCCCAAAAATTTATGATATTATAATTCCATGGGATGTAGTTATACCGAATGACATAATATTGGGGTGTTATTATAAAATATTCTTCAATAAAGGGTGATGGGATTACAACCCATTACAATCGAGTCAACACTTGATTGAAATATCATTTAAGGAAAATAAAATTATTATTAGTTGTTTAGTACATTAACTATAATGAAAAAAATATATATAACGTTCTTATAAAGGTAAACCAATAGAATATCTTAAAAAAGTAAAAATGATCCTTATAGTGTAAAATATAACCAAGGTTTTGAATTGAAACAATTTTTTTTGACGGAATGCTACAATTAGGCACCCTGATGAATGAAAAAATATAGTATGATGAGAAAAAAGCTTTTTATCCACTTTTATATTGTGAAGGATATATGATTGTTAAGTATTATTACATCTGATTCAATGACATTATTTATTCAGTAAGGATATGATTGAGGTTTATTAAGTTAATCCTGATATTCTATTTTGGGGTGTTCAATGTCTTGTATAAAAATTCATTTCAAGTTCAAAAATATATCTATTAATATAAAATACTAATTGTTCTAACATTAATTACTTGGAATGGACATTCTTTCTAATGGATGGTGGTCCATTAGGGTTTTAGTACCAACCACTCTTAGGATCTCACCTCGGTCGAGAGGATGTGGGGTTAGGATCATCAGAACCATTTGGGAAAAATTGATTCTTACTCTAAGATTATCTTTTAGATACAATATATTTTGATTAATATATTTCTAATTTATATATAGAACATGTGACTATATTAAAGAAAATTATAAGTTAATCCCTATTATATGAATAGGTGTAATCTATTAGAGAATCTTTAACACCATGAAATTCTAATATAAGAACATTGTATTTGACAGTGTGTAGGACATGCAACACTAAGACAATATAGTAATATAATTTCCCAATTATTGATAACATATTTACTATTATAGATAAATTAAATATATTTTATCGCATTGAATTAACAAAACATTGAGTTATTTTACATCACATGCCACAACGTGTTTCTTTAAAAACATGTATTCAATGCAAGACAAAATTTTAACTCAATAAAAATATATTATATTATTATTAAATATAATAAGACTCTCATAGCCATTAAATTAATATATATTAATAGTAATATATAAAATTTGGAAATTATGGTTTACAAAAATTTAAGATTAATTGATTTATTTCATATTAATTATTAATTAATATGAGATCTAATTGAATATAAACAGAATTGTTTTTATAGAAAACTATTCTTTAGGATCACAAAGATATTTTAATATCATAATTTAAAATAATTAAAAATCATGAATGATGTTAATTTAAAATATATTATATATTCAAACCAATATTTTTTATATAGAACCATTTTTTTGACAAGCATAAGATAAGAGAAAACCCACTACTTTCCTTAAATGTTAATTCAAAATAACTTATTCATATAATTATTTTAATATTAAATTAAATTTTAAAATGGTTTAAATGTTTAATTATATCATATTTTAATAAATTAATCCGATTTTGGTCAATGGAATAAATTTATCTTCCAAATTAACTACAAAACATAGAAATCATTTGGAAGGTTTTACCATCAAAACCAGCACTGTCGTATTTTCAATGAAATTAAATTTAAAATTATATCTACAACATATCAGAATAGAATTTGAATAATATTATTAGATATTTCGAATCAGAATAATGTCTAATTTAAAATGTGGCCAACATTTATTTTTACCAAAATTATTAGTGAATTTAATTTACATTAATTATAATGATTATTGTAATATTAAGGTAAATAAGGGAATAAAATCAATCTTAATGGCATAAAAAACATAAAATCCTTTCCAAAAAAAATGGGATAGACATATTTAGAATCTATAAAACCTATTATATAATGTTTTCCATTATTGTAGTCACTTTAAATGTGAAAAACGTTTATGGAATCCCTTTGTCAAAATATTTCTAGAGTGTCACTCCTCCCCCATAATAAAAAAGACTCATATCCTCCCACGTCCTCACAAATCTAAAAAAATTGGGTTAAAAAATATATTTCAAAATAGATCCTAAACATGCATTACCTCAACCAATAATATTCCTCCTTGTATGAAATCAATCCAGGGAAGCCCTTTGGTTCAAACCAAATGTAGTTACCCGATTTAGAGGTAAAATCGACACATAACCTATTTAGTTTTATTATTGTTATCCACTGATAAAAAATATTATTCCTTATTTATTTAACAACTTAATTACTCAAAATGTACTATCATTTTGGTATGATATGGGTTCTTCTTACACTTACCCACTCCTCCATCTAATGGGTAACAAACTTGATGTTTATGTGTAGAGTGAACTATAGCCACACGAAACAATGGTTCTTCATTTTTCCTTTACCACCATTCATTTACAATATTATGATTGTCTCAAAATATATTTATTATATATATGAGGTTATAATTTATCTAATATTATGTAACTTTTTTACAACACATACCATTATAAATTCTATTTTTCATAAATATTATGATTACTTTTTTTGATGTGTGGACTGACACCCCATCAAAGCGATGCGATTCATTCATACATTACATGGAGTATATAAAAGAAAGTTAAAAAATATTTGAAAATAACAACATCAATATTTTATTAGCCAAAATATTAAATTTTTATAAATAAAAAATATCATTTTCAATATAACCTTTTCACACACTTAAAAATAAATAATGTTGTTCGTGGACATGTTTTCTACTGCATCATCGACATGATGTGATAAATTCTACATCACAATAATTCTATATAGAAGTACACATTGATAAATAATATTATATTAATTATATAATTATCAATTTGTAATTATTCATGTTAATTACCTTATTTCTATAAGGATAATTTAAAAATGGGAATGTTACTATTGCGTTTGTACAACATATTTTCTCTAAGATTGCAAAATCAGTTCATTTTTCAAAACTATATTTAATTATTTTTATAAAAGTATAAATTTTGTATAAATATGATTATGATATAATGGTTATTATTCTGGTGATGTTATATGATTTCATCTTTGACCATAGTTGACCCACCAAAGTTATTTTAACAAATAAAATGAATTTGGTCAAAACATCTGATGTAAACATAATTATTTAAGTAGTTGTATTCAACATGGTTATATGTAAAATTAAATCAATTATTAGAAAGAAAAATATTCATATATAGGTGAAAATGTTTACAATGTTTTATTATTCGGTATGATAATCCAAAAGAGACAAGATGTTCTCATTATAAGAGATTTTATTTCTCACTTATTACTTCTATGAGATAAATTTCATGTTCACTACTTCATATTTTAATATACTAACCATTAAAATATATTATATCATGAATTTATATATATTCATTATATTTAAAACTTCCATTTAATATTAATAAATTATCTGGTTTATGAATTAAAATGGTTCAAAGTGTTATGGGACACTTTGGGATGTATAATGATTAATTTCCCCAAGAATAACTTTTAAATTATTCAATGGTATTTCCATTTGAGGAAATTTTATTACCATTGATCAATAAAACCTGTCATTTTACTCTCATATGGTAATTAATGACCTTTCTCAGGTATTTATACAATTTTACCACTCTTTATTACTCAATACGTGTAAGAAATTTTTATTTATGAAAACCAGACATCGATATATCTTTATAGTTGGAGAAATATTTTTCCAATAAAAATAAATATTATTAAAAAAATTAATATTTAATCTAAAATGATTCAGAAAAGATACATTTACCATTTTTGTATTTTTCCAATGTATTCAGAGGAATATTCTTTTCTGTTTTCATAACAAGTAATTTGTCAACTATTTTTACCATAAAAAGAGTATTATATTTATATCATATGGAATTTATGGAGTTACCCATTTTCATTTGATTGAAACTTTCTTTTCATTTTTAAATATATAACTTATAATGAAAATTTTGATAAATATGATTTTCGATGGAATTTCTTTCCAAAAGGTTTAACCAAACAAATTGATATTTTCCTCAAGAATGTTTTTCATATATCATTTATAGTATTTCTACTCATCAATGAAAACAACCCATTATTTTATTATACATGGTATATGTTTTATTTATACTATTTTTATTCTTATTGTTTGTAGTTTTTGATTGATTTACCCAAATATAGTATTCACATTTACCTTTTTGATTTCTTTATTGGTTCCCTTGAAATAGGCAATTTTCAATGATAATTGAACATTGAGTTACCCATAATTATCCATATTATTTATGATGGATATTACTCCTTCATAAACCATATATCATATATGAATAGTTTATAATTTTAATTTCATTGGATTATCTCTGGGGAAATCGACAAAAATGCTTTATTTTTTAGTATGGATATTTGGTAAGGAATGATATTTATTTTTATTAATTTATATAATGATTGATTTTTATTAGTATGTAAAGATGTGGACCAATAATTATATATAACCTTGATGATTCAATAGGTTCTATTAATACAAACTAGTTGAACAAAATAAATCGTTTTTTATCACTTGTTTTAAACATTCTTGTGAAATTTCTTGACGATATAGGTTTCTATGTGCCTTAGATTTAACAACCAACAATTGACAATGTCCCTCATTTATTCTTGATCATTAATCTTACATGAAATATTTCATTTACATATCTATGTATACATTTAATGTTTTGTTATTTTGTTGAATAGATTGTGTTTTATTTTCATACCATTCCATTAGGTTTTCTTACCTAGTCATTTTATAGGCATGTGTTTCTTGTTAAATCCTTTCATTTTGTCTATGTGTCTCCTTCAAAAAATTTTAAATACATGACATGCGTGTTTACTTATTTACCCATACATAATTATTACCCTCATTTATTGATAATTTCTTCATCTACATTCTCCCCTTACTAATAATTTCAGCTCAACATTATTATATTTCATTCCACATGAATCCAAGATTCATTCAATGAATGTTATGTATGGATTTACTATATGGTTTAAATTTATCTTCAATGTTATATATTTAAAAAAGAATAAAATTTTGTTGTAATTTTTGTATTCATTTTTAATAAAAGAATCATTTATATATTTGTTTTACTAGGACAACAACAATCTTCGGTCCTTCAGGATTTTATTACTTATAATCACGCTAATGAAATTGATAGAAAACATATGATCGAAGCTATCTGGGGTTGGGTCAAAAACGTTGGTATCAAATAATGTTTAGTACCAACCTTGGGAAGTATAAGTACGAAAACATAGATAAGAAAATATGACCTTTATATAGACTTTGAGGATAGAATTGAAGAACACCCTAGAATTTTTATAGTGTAGAT
Source organism: Viscum album (assembly GCA_963277665.1). NCBI lineage: Eukaryota > Viridiplantae > Streptophyta > Magnoliopsida > Santalales > Viscaceae > Viscum > Viscum album. The sequence goes on along the minus strand of OY728129.1, from coordinate 684,613,167 downwards.
ATAATGTCAATCTTTCTAGAAATACATCCATATATGGATACTACAAGTGGAAGTTGTTCTAAAACAAATGTTACTAAGGATAAAAACTCGGACAAGGAGATTCATGCCTGAATCAACTTAACATATATCATGAAAACCATACTTATTGCACACTTTATTGATAAACATGGGGGATAAAAATAAGATTACTCACCTTTTCTTTACTATTTTTTGTGATGGATTTGAATAAATAATATAAATTAATGAGAAATTTTAAACCTAAGGTTCTTTATATTGAAGATAATTTGGCATGATATATATATCTAATTAATGATATTATGGATAAACCATAGTCCAAGGAATTACCTTTATAGAAAGAAATGGATAAAGTATTTATTTTCTATGTTTGTATTGAAAAGAATAGTTAAAAGGATATTTATTTATTAACATTATTTCAATGATAAACATCATATTTATTTTGTATATTATATTAATTTCATTTTATAAAAGTATAATGTGTATTTCGAGTGACAACCAATCAAATATGGCATAGTTGTGAGAATTATACCCATGACTGAATGATCATATGGGGTTCACTCTCACCACTGACCAACACAATGTCCTTATTATTATGTCATTGTTTTTAGTTTTTGATGAATATATATTAATTATCAACTAGTAGTATAAGTTTTTATGTTTTCAGAATAATTTCATGAAAATATTAGTTTTGGAAAATAGATAGAGACATATTGTAATATTATCAAACATTTATGGGCCTTACGATCCCTTAAATGTTTATTTTTGTTCTTTATAATTTGATGTTAATTTTGGGATATTGATTTTAGAAAGTAATGGATCATTTGGAAATTGGTCAAAGCCCAACCAAATTTTGAAATTGTGTTTATGTAAATATATGAAGAATGTATATTTCCTTAAATTTTTAGGCTGTAAAATAATTACCCAACTTTAAGAAAATTACATAGAAAAAAATGATCTCCAAATACTTTTTTTTAATAGATGAACTCCTAAATTGTCACTGATTTATGTATTTAAGACACCCAAAATTCCATTGAACATTTATCTGGTTTTTATTGATAACCACAATAACTCCCTTTAAATATTAATTATTTTCCTACATGTAAGTATATATACATTCCTCAATTGTTCTCCATATTGTACTTTTATTTATATGTTATTCCATGTAAACATTATACTTCGCATTCGTTCATTTCTGGAGGATGTTTTGTGAACCCTTATTGTGATGCGGGAGTTAATCATTGGAAATATCAAACAATGTATTATGATTAAATTGTTAGGACACAATTTATTAAATATTGGAAGAATGTGACACCCCAAAAGTATGAACAAATTACTGTGTATTCGATAACATGTATGACCTGTGACACCAAGTGCATAAGGGAATATAATATCCAAGGTATTTTTAATATATTTATAATTTTAAATAAATTTAATATATTTTATCACTTTGAATTAAAAAAAACTGAGTTAACATATATCGTATGCCCCAATGAGGTTCTTTAATTGCATTCATTACAAAAAATATCATGTTATAAGTGAACACAAACATATTATATTATTATTTAATATAATATGTAAAATCCTAATCTTAAAATTAGTAGTTATGGATAGTAATAATCAATTAATGTAATTTTTTACATAAATATAAAATAAAATTATAGTTAAAAATTTAATTATAAATAAATATAAGAACTAATAAAATATAAACTAAATATTTTTATAGAATATTATTTGGTATTCTCACAATGAAATTTTAACCTAATAAATTAAATTAATTACAATTAGGGAGTTATATTAATGTATTATGTATATTATACATTCAATAATTTTTTTTATTCATCCAATTTACTTGATATGCATAACATAAGAACAAACCCAATACTTTGTTAAAGATCTATATTTTACTATGGCACTTTTACAACCTTTAAATTGTGAACCCAATTCAAATCCAAATTTTGAACATTTTATAATTTTAATATATAAAAAATTAATATTTTCACTAAAAACATAAATATTTCATTATGGATATTTTTTTTATTTTTCTATGATGTTTCTTCTTTTACCGAAAAGTGAAAAATATTGTATTTTAATTGAAAATTCATTTTTCATTAAATTTATTTTTGTTGTTATATTATGTTTTAAATTAGTTCTAAATATTATTTTGATCATATTATTATCAAATAATCTCATTTAGTTACTTTTAATCAATTTCACTTTGAAATGGACTATAAAAACATTGAAACATTTTGGTTGTTTTTTACTTCAAACCCTACATTATTGTCCCACCTACGGGATTGAAATTCAATTAATTTATGCAACTTATGTGAATTTAATTTGGAAAAATGGATTCAAATTATATAAATATAATAATTTATTATGTCTAATAAGGTCAAATAATCTTGTGGGAAAATATAGTAATGAATGTAATTAAAATTAATTACAACAATTAATGTAAATATATAGTTAATTATGGACCAAAAATCAATCTTAAGGGCAAAAATGACTTATACACTTGTCCAAAATCCATTGGATTGAAATATATCAACTCTCTAAAACCTTTCGCAAAAATGTTTACACTACTGGAATGACATGAAATATGGAAAACATTTATGGAATTCCATTTTCAAAATATTATAAGAGTGTAACACCTCCTACACTATAAAAAATATCATCTTCTACCACATCCTCACACCTCTCAAACCTATTTTTCACAACTGAAATGTTATATTATAGCTAATAAAAAACAATACCCTCATATAATAATACTCTACATTTGGATGAAATAAATCCAAATAAGCCCTTTGTTTCAAACAAAAAAGAATTACCCAATTAAGAGGTAACATACTTATATAACCACTTTATTTTAATTTCAATTATCACCCCATAAAATCATTTTAAAAAATGTTTATATAACAAATTTAGTATCCTAAATATACTATTATGTGTCTATTATATGGTTTTGACCTTTACATACACACACACACACCTCAACCGAATGGGTACCAACCAAACTATTTATCTGTACTGTGAACTACCGCCTCACAAAACGATTATTTTTCATTTTTTTACCACCTCTCTTGGGGTCCATTATGATAGAAAATATATTTATATATGATATATATGATATATATTACATATTTAAGATTATTTAATTTGTTTAAAATATATACATGTATACATTCCATTTTGTGTAAATCTGATTACATCATTTATGGATGTTTGGACTACCTCCCCCTTAAATCAATATGATTCATTCACACTACACATGGAATTTTTAAAGGATGGTTTTAAATAAACACATGTGATATACATAAAATCTATATCATATTCATGACATAATTACCATTATGTAAATATAAAATTTCATTTGGTTTATTACTTATTTACACACTTAAAAAGTGATAAAGTCATCCGTGGACATGTGGACTATGGCATCCCCAAAATGATGTGAACTATTTTACCTGAAATGAATTAAATATATATATAAATTATAAACTAATACTACAATTATTCTATAATTATCATTCAATAAATAATTATGTTACTAACCTTATTTCTAGAAATATCATTGGAAAATTACATCTTTTTCTTGCATACATACGACCTACAATCTCTTAGACCGTAACATTAGTTCAATTTTCATAAAATTTTTAATTACCTGTTTTAAAAGTATAATTTATTTATTAATACGATAATTAAGTCATTTTTTTATTATAGAGATTTTATATAATGACCCATTTTACCATAGTTGACCCATCATTGTTTTTTTGACATATAAAATGATTTTTGTAAAAACATCCAATATAAACATAATTTTTCTAGTTTTTGTATACAATATGATAAAAAGTCAAATAGGATCGGTGATAAACATTAAAATGGTTCTGAATAAATTAAATAAATAACATATATTTGTTATTTAGGAATATAAATACACATGAGACATGTTGGAATCATGGTAAGAGATTTTCAACTCACTTTTTACTTTTGTGAGATAAATTTTATGATCACCACATACTTATTTTTTTTGTTTCCAATACTAACGATTTTTATATTATATAATAAATTCATTTAATTTTATAGTATTTTTAACATCTATTTAATTTTATTTCTTCATGAGATTTATTATTTAAAATGACTCAACATGGTATGAGACACTTTGGAATGTTTAAAAATTATTTTCCTCAAGAATAATTTTAATGACATTTAAATGGTATTTATAGTCAAGGAAATTATATGAATATTGTTGAATAAAACATTTAATATTCCACTCCAATGGTTGTTTGTGACCATTTCAAGTATAAGTAAAAAATTTCCACTCTTTGGAATTAAATATATTTTAGAAATTTTTTAAAAAAACAAATCATTAATTCCACCTTTTTTTATATAATATTATTTCCACTAAGTACCATGTTTTATTAAAATGTTTTATAATTTTATTTTAAAATTATTTGGTAAAGAAATGTATGACATTTTTTCCAATGTTATGAATGGGTTATTATTGTCACCATTTATAAAATATATGTCTGAAGCCTTTTTATGATGAAGTATTAATGTTATTTTACTCCATACATCTCGTACAGATTAACCCAACACCATTTCATTAAATCTTCCATTGAATTCGATAAAATCTTCTCATTAATGAAAATTATTTGAAAAGTTATTTTCTAAAAAAAATTAAATGGTTTTACAAAACAAAAGGACAATTTCCTAAATAAATTTTTAAATATATCTTTTTATATTATTTCTATTCATGGATGACAACAACCCACTATTTTACTCCACATGGTATATGTTCTACTAATACTATAATTATTCCAGAAGTGGGTGGTTTGTGATTTATATAGACATGGATTTATATTCATATTTACTTTTTTGATTCCTTTGATGATCCCCTTAACATATGAAATTTATTATGATCATTTAAAATTCAATATCCCCTAAAAATATATATCATTTTTTATGGTTATTACTATTTCATAAATCTTATACCATTGACATATCATGTCTAATTTTATATTTATATGATTAAATATGGAAAATATTTATAATTAAATATTCATTATTCAATATAGATATTTGATATGTATTATTATTTATTTTCGACTAGTTTATATAAGGAATGTTTTGGAATATTAATGATGTGTAGGGCCCGAACATTATATATCCCCTCGATACAATAATATATTTTCATTAGATAAACTAGTTGTGAAAATTAAATGTGTTTTTAACCATCGCTTTATGTTTTCTTGAGAACAATCTTGATGGTATAGGTTTTCGTCTTCCCTAGACATGATGTCTAATTATTAAGAATTTTAATAATTTAGTATCGATCGTTATTCATCCATGAGATATTTCAACTACACATCTATGGAAACATTTCATTTTGAGTTCATTTATTAAATTGAATGCATTTCAGTTTCTTACATTTCAATATTGATTTTTCCTTATTTAGTCATTTGAATGGAACATGTTTCCAGTTTTTTCTTTTACATGTTTTTTATGAACATCCTTCTCATTTTTTTGATTACATGGGATGTTTGTTCAATTATTTTGCATAAAATAGTTATTACTCTCATTGATTGATTTTTTTGCTATATTTTTCATTTACTAAGAATTTGACCTCACTCATAATATGTTTCTTTTTCTATGAATACATTAAACATAATATGAATGATAATAAAGGATTTACTACATGGAATAATGTGATCCTAAAAGTTGTTTATATAAATATAAGACAATTATATATAATTTTTTGTATTCATTTATAATACAACACACATTTAGGTATCTGGTTTATCGATACTAATACAATATTCATTCCTTTAGTATTTTATTTTTTGTAATAATGCCAACGTAATTAATAGAAGATACCTGTATTGGTCTATTTATGGTTGGGTCTCTATAGAATCAATCTATTTTTATCTATGTTTATTCATCCAATTTAATTGGTAGATATATTCTTACTTGATGAATCTATATAACCATTAAATATAGTTTTTGATGTCTATAACGACCCATACATTACATACATTGTTAATACTTCAAAATTGAAGCATACTTATTACATCATATAACAGAACCACGAAAGGACCGTATATGTATAGTGTCTTTAGAAACTCGAAAACATAAACTACTGGTTCATAAAGCGTCTACACTGTCTCCCATTTATTTCATCATATCTATAGTACCTTTTGGAATATCTTACTTAATAACCTTATTCCTGAATTGGGGAAGGAAAACATACAAAAGGGTGAGCTCAAATGCTCAGTAAGGGTAAACAAAGGAAATATAAATCACATCATATTCATAAGAACATAACTTTTGGAAATCTTAACATGCAAAAGAGAGTATAATTTCATAACATGGGATAAATCATAGTAGTGAAATGGAATCCCAAAAATCATAACATAAAACATGAAACTTTGTGGCATACACACATAATCATAGAGAATCATTTCTTATTATTCAAGACTCATTTCAAAGACAATCTTAGTGGACAAAGTCTATTTCTGAACCGAGTTCACTCCTCGTTTCAGTCCTGTTTCACTGAACCGGTATAACCTACCATTCCAGCCATGTCTATCTCATGAGATATAAAATCTTTACCCAATGCATTAGAGGGAGATATAGGTCCCACCCATCTCATAATGATACCATTCTTATGTGTGTTACAAAATCATAAATCATACTTTATTGCATAACCCATGTAATAAAAATGGGAATCTTCAACATCGGGACATCATAAAAAAATTCATATAAGATAAAGGAATTCATAAAAATATTTCCATCACAACATAATCAAATCAATGTAATAATAGGTATAGAGACATAACCCTTTATTATATTAGATGGAAAATGATTTTGTTAAAACTCTTGAACTCCATTCTTGAGGAAAATATCCTTTTTACTTCAAAAACATTTTTCCTTTCTTAACATGTCATACAATTTTAAACTAAAATAAGTTGATTAAAAATAAACTTGAAAACATGTAAAGGAAGATTCTTGGAAATATTTTTTTAAATCCATTCATGCCGTATAAGTTAAAAAAACATTTTTCTCGTACTTTTGTCGGAAAAGTCAAAAAGTGCCTCATACGAAAAACGATAAAACATTCCTTTCATATCTTTTAATAAAAACTCACCGAATGGTAAAATTTTATATAAACTATTGCAGAAGGATATAAATATTACATATTGAGGAAACATTGATGTGGATGATAAAATACACCCCAGTAATTCCAAAGTATAAACAATCTCGGATAAAAATGAGATTGTGATATTTCCCTTACCTTAGATTCGATTTGCTTCGTAAGTGTCCGAAACTCCTGTATAATGATTTAAATAATGTTATTTAATTATTACAGAATCATAATTATTGTTATGATATCATATATGGTCATATTCTTAGATTTTTATTATTAATATTTCATTACTACTTGTTATTCGGGTGTTTATTACTTTTTGTTCTTATGCGTGTTGTGTCGAATAAATTCTTATTATTCTCTTTAGGTTTTAGATAACTCATTTCCAGAATGGTATTAGTGTAATATATATCATATTCATTCATTCAATTCATTTATATAATCATTATGAAATGAAGATCATGTAGAACGAGTCACATCACATCGTGGAGATGGTATTCCGTACGTACGCACGAGTGATGATATCATTCCTATAATCGTGGAATTGTTTTGGAGTGTATGTATACTATTTCAGAATCAATATCACTTTATAATAGTCATATATAGTCATTATTTACACCATTATACCAATCCAAGTAAGGTAGTGGTGGAAAATAGATTACACCACGACGTAGAGACGGTATTCCGTACATACGCACGCGCGGTGACTTATTTTTCTGTAGGATGGATAGATGGTGAAATTGGGTTGTTTCATACTTATAAAAACATATCAGTATATGAGTGATACTGATGTTAGTACTTCATAATTAAAAAACTAAAGAAGAATAAGTGGAAGAAAAAATAAAGATGAAAGAATCGGTAACGAACATTACCTCTTCTTTGAAGTGCTTCTTTGGGACCTACTTTTAGGGAACTAAAATATGTCTTTGAAGAATACCAGAATCTCTAGGATGTATCTAGGGAAGTGTAGAGGAGAAATCAGCAGGGTTAGGCCGAGCCTGAAGGCTCAATGTAGTGTGAGGAAGAGGGGGAGGAGGTGCCCTTTTATAAGGGAGGAGAGGGGCACTTTTGGAATAACTAAAAATATTATTTTATTATAAAGTCAAATTCGGTTTTTAATAGCTCCAAATTGTTATATTTCGAAGATAAGGTGGGTAGGGGTCTAAATACGCTCATCCAATAGAATTTAGACAAGTTTAGGTATCAATTTTAACCTTATAATTTAGATTTAACTTTAAGTTAGATAATTTAACTTTTACCGTGTCTTCTTGTTTTCTTACCCTATAAGGTTAATAAACATACCATATCAAGCCAAACAAACCCAAGGTTGTTTATTATTAATATATATAAGATTATCTAAGTCATTTGGAAGATCCTTAGGTTTTTAAAAATAACATAACAATTAGTAATATAATATTTGTTTTAAAAACTATTTTATGTCAATTTTCACACTATTTAGTAATTGATTTTTGTAAAAATCATAACAGAATGATTAATTCGAACCAAGTTACTTATATCAATACTAACATGTCATATTAACCTATAAAATTAGTTTAATTCATAAAAAGTATCAAATTACATTTATTTGGGTATTTATAACATCAATTATGTCAATATTTCATTAATAAGATAATTACTGCATCATCATTGTGTCATAAATAAATTAAATTATTTAATGTCTAAAAATTAAAAATAAAATACCATTATGTAGGAAATCGTTTTAGATTTCTAATGAATATTTATAGTTGAATTTTTCTTATGTATAACCCCATATTAAAAATGATTTACTTATTAAACATTGATTTTAACTATTTTAACCCTTCTTTAAATAAATTAATAATAAATGTCATAATCTAATCCAAGTGGGCCTAAATGGTCATATTTTATTCCTAAGATTGTTTTTGGTCGAATTACACTTGTCCAATAGAATTATGACATGTGTTAGGGTAATAATAATATCATTTTTATCTTTAATTACCCTATTTACTTTTAATCGTGGTAAAAAAAGTAAAAAGTTACTATTCACTAAAAAATTATTTTTATCTCATTGAACCACATTTTACTTACTTTCATCAACCGTGTCTCTTGGATTTTTAAAATTCCACTCACATAAGCGGTAAAATTATGTTTTATGAAAAATTCAGTTCTTTAACTACCACTTAGTGGTTTCACTATTCATCAAAAATTGAAAGTTTTCAGAAAAATACCAAAATTTCACCCTAGGCTAATTTCTATATTCCGAATCCAAAAATGAAGTCCATTTTGAAAAATAAAATTTATAATATTTCAAAAAGTGGTTATTACTATTCATAACGGCTAGTTTTAATAATATTTTAATAGCATATCATTGTTTAGTGATACTCGGTATTGCATACGACGCAAGCTATCGAGGAAGGCCGTGGTTGCCTGTAAAGCAAGCCAAGATAGTGTTAGTGAAAGATTCGTTTTATTTACATAAAATATTTCACATAAAAGTCTCGGTTGTTAAAATCTACCCCCCTTAAAATGAATTTCTCCTTCAAAATTTGTCACTTTATAACAAACAGATGAGGATACCTCTCCCTCTTCATATCCTCAAGCGCCCATGTAGCTTCTTCTAATTGGTGGTTCCTCCATAAAACTTTCACCAATCGAGTGGTCTTGCTTCATAGGACTTTTTCGCTATGATCCAAAATCTCTATCGGCTGTTCTTCATAAGAAAGATCTTGCTCCAGCGGTACCACTTCTGAGCAAAGTACATGTGAAGGATCAGGTATATACTTTCTCAGGAGAGATACATGGAACACATCGTGAACTTGAGAGAGATTCGGTGGAAGCGCCAATCGGTAAGCTACCTTCCCAACACGATCTAGTATTTCAAAAGGACCGATATATCTAGGGATCAACTTCCCCTTATTTCCAAATCTCATGACTCTCTTCCAGGGAGATATTCATACGAACACTTTATCACCCACTTCAAACTCTAGGTCTTTTCTTCGGTTGTTGGCATAAATTTTCTGTCGACTCTGAGCTGCTCTTATGTGTTGTTGAATAGATCTGACCTTTTCTGCCATTTCATCAACGAGATCAGGTCCTAATATCTTTCTTTCCCCAACTTCATCCCAGCAAGTTGGAGTCCTGCATTTCTTTCCATAGAGAGCTTCATAAGGAGCCATCTGAATACTGGAGTGAAAGCTATTATTATAAGAAAATTCCACCAAAGGTAGGTGTTGATCCCAACCACCTTTGAAATCCATAGAGAAAGCTCTCAACATATCTTCTAGAGTTTGAATTGTTCTCTCAGACTGAGCATCTGTCTGAGGATGATAAGCAGTGCTGAAAGTCAAATCTGTATCCAGAGTATGCTGAAGACTTCGCCAGAACATCGAGGAAAATATCGGACCTGATCAGATATAATAGAAAGTGGTATTCCATGCAATCTTACCCCTTCCTTTACATATATCCTGGCAAGCTGATCTAGAGAGAAATCCTCTCTAATAGCGATGAAGTGTGCAGACTTTGTAAGACAATCAACTATGACCCAGATAGAATTATTGCCTTTTAATGTTTTAGGAAGTCCTGTGAAAAAGTCCATAGTGATGTTTTCCCATTTCCATTCGGGTATGGGTAATGGTTGTAACATCCCCTTAGACTTCTGTCTCTCAGCTTTAACTTGCTGAGAAACCAAGCATCGAGAGACATATTTAGCAACATCTCTTTTCATGCCATCCCACCAGAATTACTCTTTCAGGTCCTTATACATCTTTGTGCTTCCCAGATCAATAGAGAATGAAGAACTATGATCCTCATCCAGCAGTTCCTTCTTTAATTCCGGGATAGGAGGAACACAAACCCAATTCCTGAACATTATTATCCCATCACAAGAAATGTTGAATTTAGGAACATTTCTCACCTTCTTTTGTAACTCGACATCTTCTTTCTGTGCCTCTTTAATCTTCACATGTATAGATGGTTGAACATTCATTTGAGAAAGATAATATTTTTCCCCTTCCATTATAATTCCAAGATCCATCCTTTTTAAATCCATAAATATTGGATTTTTTTTAAACCTAATCATGGATAAACTGGCATGGTCTTGTCGACATAATGCATCTGCCACCTTATTTGCTTTCCCAAGGTGGTAATGGATTGAGCAGTAATAATCTATAATTAGTTCCAACCATCTTCTTTGATGCATATTCAGATCCTTTTGTGTGAAAATATACTTTAAACTTTTATGATCAGTATAAATGTCACACCTTTCTCCAAAAAGATAATGCCTCGAAATCTTTAATGTAAAGATTACCGCAGCTAACTCCAAATCATGTGTTGGGTAATTTTTCTCATGGATTTTCAACTGTCGTGAGGCATAAGCTATCACCATATCATTTTGCATAAGAACACACCCCAATCCCTTCTTGGATTCATCACTATAGATCACAAAACTTTCTCCACTACAAGGCAGTGTGAGCACAGGTGCACTGGATAACCTTCTTTTCAACTCCTTGAAATTCACATCACATTCTTCCATCCAAACATACTTAACTCCTTTTCGAGTCAACTTGGTGAGTGGATTAGATAATCATGAAAAATCATTCACAAAACGTCGATAATATCCAGCCAAACCAAGAAAACTTTGGATCTCAGTCACTGTTGTTGGTCTCGACCATCTTTCGATAACCACTGTTTTTGCTGGATCCACAGATATCCCCTATTTTGAGATTATGTGACCCAGAAATGAAACTTTTTGAAGCCAAAATTCACAGTTGGTAAATTTGGCATAAAGATTCTCCTTTCTCAGGGTCTTCAATATAATTCTCAAGTGATCTTCATGTTCTTCCTTGATCTTTGAATAGACAATAATATCATCTATAAAGACTACCAAAAATTGATCAAGATAGTCTCTAAAGAATCTATTCATCAGATCCATGAAGATAGCATGGGAATTAGTAAGACCAAATGGCATCATTATAAATTCATAGAGTTCATACCTTGTACGGAAAGTCGTCTTTGGTATATCCTCCCTTTTGACCCTTAATTGATGATACCCTTAACGAAGATCAATCTGGGAAAAGTATTGAGCTCCACGTAGTTGGTCAAATAAGTCATCAATGCGTGGGAGAGGATATTTGTTCTTGATAGTGATCTTGTTAAGTTCTCGATAATCAATGAAGAGTCTCATTGATAAATCTTTCTTCTTAACAAACAGAACAGGTGCTCCCCAAGGTGACGCACTAGGGCGTATGAACCCCTTATCAAGATTCTCTTTGAGTTGCTTCTTCAATTCCTGCAACTCAATTGGGGCCATTCTATATGGTGTCTTTGAAATAGGCAAAGCACCCAGTATGAGTTCTATTGAAAACTCAACTACACAATTTGGTGGAAGACCCAGTAATTCCTCCAAAAATACATCATCAAACTCCAGTAAAATGGGCATATTCTTAATCGTGAGTTTCTCACCAACCATTTGAGATAAATAACCTTCATTTAGTGGAATCAAGACCCATAATGTAGAAGGAATTTCCACTGGAAGGTTATGTTCATCCTTGCATTGATAGATGATCATAGATTGATCTGGAATATGAAATGTGATTTCCCTTATTTGGAAATTGATATGAGCACCATATGAAGAAATCCAATTCATGACAATAATCACATAAAATTCCACTATAGGAAGGATCACAAGATTTGCAGGAAGCACTTTCCCACAAACTTCGATCGGAGAAGAATTATAAACTTTTGATGCGACAGTTGTGCCATTAGGTGTTGTCACAGATAACTCAACATCTAATTGTTGAGGTAATATAGTGATACCCTTAGAAAATTCTTCAGAAATAAAATAGTGGGTGGATCCAGAATCAAATAACACATTTTCTACTTTAGAGTGGATGGTAAGTGTACCTTTTATCACATCATTATCGTACTCCACATCGCTGATAGAAATTAAATGTGAATTTCCTTTGTCTTTAGCCTTAAGAGTTTGTTGACGTCAACCATCATCATCAACCCTTAGATTAGGGAATTTATTGGCATAATGTCCCATCTCCTTACACTTGAAACATTGAAGTGTAGTAGGTTCATTCTGTGTATCCCTTCCTTTGTTTGCATCATTAGACATCTTCTTCCCATCATCGTGGCATTCAAATGCCCGATGACCTTCCTTTACACATTTGAAACATTTACTTGTCCCTTAAAGACAACTCCCTCCATGTTTCTTTCCACACTTTGAGCATAAGGGAAAGCTCATCTTCTTTTCAGTGTGCTATTTAGATTTTCCTTTGAATTCCATTTTCCTCTTCTTATCAAACCCATATGACTGATGGGTTACTCCAATCTCAATCTCGACTTTGAGAGCACATCGAATGATTTCCTCGTAGCTATTGAAGTCCCTTATGGCTAACACCCTTCGATGACTTGGTTTTAAGCCACTAAAGAATCGATCGATCTTACTCTCAGGTTGGATAATAATACCAGAAGCGTACCTTGCAAGTCATGCAAAATTTGCTTCATAGGTACCAATCGATTCATCATCATTTTGCTTCAGTTCAAGAAACTATTTGTCCATATTTTTTTGGAGAATACGAGGGAAGTACTTATTGAAAAATAAGTTCTTGAACTCGTCCCATTCTATGGACTCAATTTCATCCCTTTGCCTCGTATTCTTAATAAGATTCCACCATTGATCAACATCACCTTCTAAACGATACACTGCTAAGATGACTATATCATGCTCAGAACATTGAAGAACTGAAAATATCTTTTCAGTAGTACTAATCCATTGTTCAGCAGCTAATGGATAAGTAGACCCAGTGAATGAAGGTGGACACTGTCTCATGAAGGATTCAACAGAATGTTCCTCCTTCCTTTGCTCGTATGGAAGTCCTGCATGATTCATAGCTTGAAAAAGTTGTGTGAGAATGGCTACAAGATTTTGCATTCCATCTCCTATAACGTTTGGTTGCTCAGGGGGACAATCATTGCATTGCCCGTCACATTCCGCATTAACACGTTTCCTTTGGGTTCCATCCATTGACTAAAACCAAGAAGAATAGTATGAGCAACACTAATTATAATAGGCAAACCACATAATCAAGAATAAAATTTTACACTTAAGGTCTTATCCTAGGTAATTCATGGCCATTTCTAAAACACTATGATTGTTTTCTATGCTTAGAATTATCCTTAGGGTTCTTGCTAAGGCATTCACATCCTAGTTTTCAAAGGTTGACTATACCATTCCTCTCATACCAACTATAACAACCCATACATTACATACATTGTTAATACTTCAAAATTGAAGCATACATATTACAACATATAACAAAACCATGAAAGGACCGTATAGGTATAGTGTCTTTAGAAACTGGGAAACATAAACAACTGGTTCATAATGCTTCTACATTGTCTCCCATTTATTTCATCATATAGATAGTCCCTTTTGGCATATCTTACTTAATAACCTTCTTCCTGACCTGGGGAAAGAAAACATACAAAAGGTTGAGCTCAAATGCTCAGTAAGGGTAAACAAAAGAAATATAAATCACATCATATTCATAAGAACATAACTTTTGGAAATCTTAACCTGCAAAAGAGAGCATAATTTCATAACATGGGATAAATCATAGTAGTGAAATGGAATCCCAATAATCATAACATAAAACATGAAACTTTGTGTAATACACACATAATTATAGAGAATAATTTCTTATTAGTCAATACTCATTGCCATGACTATCTTAGTGGAAAAAGTCCATTTCTGAACCGAGTTCACTCCTCGTTTCAGTCCTATTTCACTAAACCGGTATAACCTACCATTCTAGCCATGTCTATCCAATGAGATATAAAATCATTACCCAACTCATTGGGGGGAGATATAGGTCCCAACCATCTCATAATGATACCATTCTTATGTGTGCCACAAAATCATAAATCATACATCATTGCATAACCCATGTAATAAAAATTGGAATCTTAAACATCAGGACATCATAAAAAAAATTCATATAAGATAAAGGAATTCATAAAAATATTTCCATCACAACATAATCAAATCAACTTAATAATAGGGATACAGAGAGAACCCTTTATTATCTTAGATGGAAAATGATTTTGAAAATACTCTTGAACTCCATTCTTGAGGAAAATATCCTTTTTTACTTCAAAAACATTTTTCCTTTCTTAACATGTCATACAATTTTAAACTAAAAGATGTTGATTAAAAATAAACGTGAAAACTTGTAAAGGAAGATTCTTGGAAATATTTTTTTAAAATTCATACATTCCGTATAAGTTAAAAAAACATTCTTCTGGTACTTTTTCGGAAAAGTCAAAAAGTACCTCGTATGAAAAACGACAAAAGATTCCTTTCATATCTTTTAATAAAAACTCACTGAAGGGTAAAATTTAATATAAAATATTTTAGAAGGATATAAATATTACATATTGAGGAAACATTGATGTGGATGATAAAATACACCCCAGTAAATTCCAAAGTATAAACAATCTCAGATAAAAATGAGATTGTGATATTTCCCTTACCTTAGGTGCGATTTGCTTCGTAAGTGTCCGGACCTCCTGTATAATGATTTAAATAATTTTATTGAATTATTCCAGAATCATACTTATTGTTATGATATCATATATGGTCATATTATTAGCTTCTTATTAGTAATATTTCATTACTACTTGTTATTCGGGTGTTTATTACTTTTTGTTCTTATGCATGTTTTGTCGAATAAATTCTTATTCTTATCTTTATGTTATAGATAAATCATTTAAAAAATGGTATTAGTGTAATATATATCATATTCATTCATTCAATTCATTTATATAATCATTCTGAAATGAGGATCATGTAGAACGAGTCGCATCACATCGTGGAGACGGTATTCCGTACGTACGCACGAGTGATGATATCGTTCTTATGATCGTGGAATTGTATTGGAGTGTATGTATACTATTTAAGAATCAATATCAATTTATAATAGTCATATATAGTCATTATTTACACCATTATACCCATCCAAGTAAGGTGGTGGTGGAAAATAGATTACACCATAGCGTGGAGACGGTATTCCGTACATACGCACGCGCGGTGATTTCTTTTTCCGTAGGATGGATAGATGGTGAAATAGGGTTGTTTCATACTTATAATAACATATTAGTATATGAGTGATACTGATGTTATTACTTCATAATGAAACAAAGAAAGAATAATAAGTGGAAGAAGAAATAAAGATGAAAGAATCGGCAACGGACATTACCTCTTCCTTGAAGTGCTTCTTTGAGACCTCCTTTTAGGGCACTAAAATAGGTCTTTTAAGAAGACCAGAACCTCTAGGATGTTTCTAGAGAATGTGGAGAGGAGAAATTGGCAGGGGTTGGCCGAGCTTGAATGCTCAAAGTGGTGTGAGGAAGAGGGGGAGGAGGTGCCCTTTTATAAGAGAGGAGAGGGGCACCTTTCGAATAACTAAAAGTATTATTTTATTATAAAGTAAAATTAGATTTTTAATAGCTCCAAATTGATATATTTCAAAGATAAGGTGGTTAGGGGTCTATATCCTCTCATAAAATAGAATTTAGAAAAGTTTAGGTATCAATTTTAACCTTATCATTTATATTTAACTTTAAGTTAGATAATTTAACTTTTACCGCGTCTTATTGTTTTCTTACACTATAAGGTTAATAAAATTACCATATCAAGCCAAAATAACCCCAAGTTGTTTATTATTAATATATATAACCTTATCTAAGTCATATTTCTGAACCTTATATTTTTAGGAATAAAATAACAATTAGTAATATAATATATTTTAAAAAAACTATTTTATGTAAATTTTGACACTATTTAGTAATTGATTTTTGTGAAAATAATAACAGAATGATTAATTCGAACCAAGTTACTTAAATCAATAATAAGATGTCATATTAACCTATAAAATTAGTTTAATTCATTAAAATTCTCAAATTACATTTATTTGGGTATTTATAACATCAATTATGTCAATATTTCATTAATAAGATAATTAATGCATCATCATTGCGTCATCAATAAATTAAATTATTTAATGTCAAAAAATTACAAATAAAATACCATTATGTACGAAATCGTTTTATCTTTCTAATGAATATTTATAGTCGAATTTATCTTATGTATAACCCCATATTAAAAATCATTTACTTATTAGACTTTGATTTTAACTATTTTAACCCTTCTTTAAATAAATTAATAATAAATGTCCTAATCTAATCCATGTGGGCCTAAATGGTCATATTTTATTCCTAAGATTGTTTTTGGTCGAATTACACTTGTCCAATAGAATTAGGAAATGTGTTAGGGTAATAATAATATCATTTTATCCTTAATTACCCTATTTACTTTAAACCGTGGTAAAAAAAAGTAAAAGTTACTATTCACCAAAAAAATTATTTTCATCTCATTGAACCACATTTTACTTACTGACGTCAACCATGTCTCTCGGATTTTCGAAATTCCACTCACAGAAGCGGTAAAATTATGTTTTATGAAAAATTCAGTTCTTTAACTACCACTTAGTGGTTTCAGTATTCATCAAAAAATTGAATGTTTTCAGAAAAATACCAAAATTTCACCCTAGGATAATTTCGATATTCCGAATCCAAAAATGAAGTCCATTTTAAAAAATAAAATTTATAAAATTTCAAAAAGTGGTTATTACTATTCATAATGGCTAGTTTTAATAATATTTTAATAGCATATCATTGTTTAGTGAAACTCGGTATTGCGTACGACGCAAGCTATCGAGGAAGACCATAGTTGCGTGTAAAGAAAGCCAAGCCAGTTTTAGTGAAAGATTCCTTTGATTTACATAAAATATTTCACATAAAAGTCTCGAGTGTTACAATGTCACCCATAGATGTGGTTAATATCTCAAGGATGGTATTGAGAAACAACGATATATCCTATGTATTCTCTTTTTAAGTATAATTATAACCCATATAGTTTGTTCAATCTTTGTGGATTAACTTCATGTGGATAGGACATTTCTATTGTCCATAGGGACAAGGTATTTGAGCTCTAGCCTTAAGGAGGCATCCAAAAATTCCTACATATTATATAAAATATATTGTTTATAGTTTTGTATGATGCTCGGTCTACTACATATGAGGAATAATAATCATCTCATTTGAGATATTTGGTTTTGAGGGATGCGTTTTCAGAAACATAGGGGATGCGTTTTGAGCTCATCCGTTAGAAATGCATCTTATTTATCCAAGTTATTGAATGAATTGGAGTCATTGTAGTTTAATTGATTGGGGATTACACACTATGGTTTCCCATATATGGGGTACATATCATATTATACAACTGATTAAGGATTACAATCTAAGGATTACTTGGTTAGTGAATATTCATAATGAAATAGATGTGATTATTAAAACTACCATAGAATACATGATCCATTCTCATTGTTGGAAACAAGGACTAAAAAGTAGTATATCTCAATACGTATGGTTGAGTGGCACACATATTAGGATAACAGTTTGGAAATTTCATTTGGATCTCAATCTATATGAAGTCATCCTATGTATATTACTTATGGTAGGAATCCAATTAATTGTAGTTCAATTTAATTCTCAATATGATTGTGGAAGAAGAAGAATGATTAGACCATGTAATTGATATAGTAATTATGGTTAAAATTAGACAAACATTGTTGAATATTCAGGGTTGTGAAAGAATCTCTGAGATTAGTCCATTAAGAAAAAAACCTTGGTATCCTGGTTTTGGTAGGAATCAAGTTTCTCATAGTTCATTTGCAACGTATTCCACTATTTGGTGTGGACGAAGAAATATCCCATGGGATAGAATGGGTCCTGATGGTTTATATTTTAGTGATATGTATAGAGGTACACTAAGGTCAGTATATATTTTTATTTTTTTCCTTAGGGAGGTGTCTTTCATAACATGGTTACTATAGTAATTAGAGTTCCAATAGTTTCATTGACAAGTTCAAACACACTTAGGGTTCCCATTTATAGGGGATTCTCCACTAAGGATTCTTTTTTACCATGGACTACACAAAAGGATTCTCTTTGATTTTTGATTATGAAATGATCCATTCCATTGAATAGGGATTACACATCAATGTTAACCTTTGATCATATATTACACTCTAAATATGTACATTGATCAGATCTTACATACTAAGGATATCCATTGACTGAATATTAAACATTGAGGATGACCTTTAAACATTTTTTCAAATGTTATATTTTCATGGGATTTCTTATTAACAGGACCTAGTGGTATGCCAATATTGTTTTTATTTTGAACTTGACATGTTTGATTATGTTTAGACATGTTTCAGTTGCATAACAGACATATCCAATGACAATCGTATGATCACGTTGACTTTTCTGAAGGATGACGAATAATCTTAATGGAATGTCTGAATACCATATATTGATTAACATTATTTTATCTAGAGTACATCACAATACTTTGTGGTAATTTCCCAAGTTCCATCACATTATCATGGCTAAAATTCCCTCTTATCATCATGAACTATTGATAAATAATCTGATGGTTGTCCCAAGGTCTGGATGGGGAGCCCAAAAGGCTTAGTGAGACCCAATAACTAGTTTGGAGGGTGTTTCATTATCTTGATCACTAATTCTAAAGGCATCCCAAAATCCAACTGACATTCCCTAGGTCCACCATGAGACCCCACTAGCCTACATTGGATTTATAGTATGATTTGGAAGACATGTCTATAGGTCAACGGAATGTCAGGATGGTGATACTAGAGGGGTTTTCTATACCTATTTTTCATGCCTAAGGGATTGAATTTGACTTTATCAAATATATCTAAGGGACATTTCATGACCCAAATAGTATGCTTAGTGAATGACACATGACCATGGAGACATGTCCAGGTGTTTCACATGATCTAGGTAAGTTACTCCAGGCACGTCAGGATAAGTAAATCTGTCTTCGCATAAGTCTCTAATATTTATTCAATATTAATTTATATATCATATGTTACTTTTATTGATTCATTATTAGCTTTCTTTGGTCTAGATTAATTCATCAGGTATATGGGAAGTCGTTCTCATGACCCGATGGAAGTCATTCGAATGATCTTATGTGATAACACAATGTTCCTAAGAATTATTCATGATCTCATAGGTTGTTCCCCATAATTTACCTGGTGGTAAACCATTGAGATAATGATATTTTTTGCTCTGATATGTTTAATCTGATGCTTGGGGGATCTAGTGCATGGATCCATTGATGCATTTTTTTTCTGGGGTGGGGATTTATAAGAATCATCAAAATGATTATATTTTTATTTTCACAATGCATATCACAAAAATCCAGGCCACATTCGATTGATATCTTTGATGTGATGTGATTTGTGAGTTCCTTCCATAGGTCATGCTGGGGGTGTCACATAATATTCTGTGTCCCCAAGACCATCCTGTCAATTCCCACTTTATTGGGTTTTGGAAAATGAAAGGGTTCTGGCCTATAAATGTGTAATTGACAAGGAGTTTCCATAAGACCATTCCAACACGTCTGGATTCATTCATGAGATCACGATTTCTATTGAAAGTATTTTACAGGATCTCCAACGAGAAGTCTTGGGGCATTCACAAAATAAGTGTGTCTTTCTTGGGGGTCTTCATTAGATCATGTTATCATGTTGAGGGGGCATCACATTATTAATGGTGATCACCAGGTGTGTATGACCCCATTCACGTAATATCAATGTATCTTCCCCTCCGATGAATATCTTGTGATATATTCTTTTATTTTATTTTCTTGTAAAAATGTTTGTGATATCGTAATTATTTTGGGTGTTAATGAAGAAAATCACCCTCTCAGTCTCTGATGCGTTGTGTAATAGAAAAAGGGTCATTTTTTGTTGAGCATGCACTTCATGGGAAACCCATTTTTCATGTATATGGATCTCGTGGGTGAGTGAACAACCAGATAGGCATATGAAAGACCCTTTACATGTTCAAGGTGGCATGCCAGAGATCTCATGTGCGTTGAGGCGTACATGTCATCAAGGGCTTGTAGGGACATTCCATGATCATGAGAAAAAATGTAATATTTCAAACCGCATGAAACTCCAATATATTTTATTATTCCTCTTTATTTTTCATGGATTTATGGATGTCTTGTGAGGAACCTTCCATATAAAAAATTGAACGACTCATGGCCTCCCATATGTTATCCACTGCATGATTCATTGAGTGTCATTGACTCCATCAAAAGAGCTGAAGGAATTTTTAAATGGGTTTTTTATGATGTTCTACTGGTTATGCATTGTAAATGACTGTTCACATGACCTACAGAAGGTCGTGTGATCACACATCTTATTATAGGTTATGTGACGCATGTAGTTCAATAAATTGTCCTCTTCATTTTCTATTCAGGTAATATAATACAAATGTTTTATGTATTTCCATTGTTTTTTGGATGCTCATTTGGTGGGAGTCCATAGATTCCCCTTATATGAGTGACATCTGTGGGGACAAGGGCTAGGTTCTATGGAATTTAAATTCCCTACTAAGGCATTGTAACTTTTGAAAACCAGTGTCTTGGGATAGTCATAGACATATATGCGATGTTTGGTATTCTATAGAAGACCCTACATAGGGATAAAGAACGTGTCTTGGACCTGTATTTTTCTCATGACTCCGTCTCATGGTGTTTTTCCAGGATTTGTTTTTCGTTTATCATTCATGTAGAATAAATAGATGGTGTGTTTTGAGGTTCATTCTAGCTAATACATTTTACTTATGTTGTTTAGGGTCATTTATCTTCAACCATCTCTTTATGTAGTTTAGTATCTTTTATCTCGAACCTTCTATCATTGTATTTTAGGGTATTTTATTTTGGACCATCAATTGATGTAGTTATGGATCTTTTATCTCAATAATTATATCATTGTAGATTTGGGATATTTACCATGGTTCTTTTGTCAATATTGTTTAGTGTATTTTAGCTTAGACCTTATATTCATGTTTTTAGGGAAATTTAGTATAGACCTAATATCATTGGAGTTTCTATTCATTTATCTCAGATGTTTTTTCATTTTATTTTAGGGTGGTTTGGCTCAGAACATTGAGATTACATGAAATTTAATGTCTTGATAATAGAAAAATATTGATGAATATGTAATATGTATTAGAAATTATATGGTTTCTCTAAGAGACCCTATGGTTCTTATTTCTCTCATGGTGTTGATAGAGATCACGATGATAGGATTTCCATTTATATAAGTAATAGATTCATCCCATTGTTAGGTTTATGTCCATTATGCATTGAGAACATGTTCAAAATGGGGTATCACCACTCTTTTAAAATGTACATGTATGATTTATGGTTGTAATATTTTTTAAGGGTGAAATGAAAGGGATTTCGGGAGTACCTACAAATTTAGAATGTGAATGATGTAAGACATAATGCAAATATTTTAAGTCAGTGAGTATGGGATAGTGCAGATGTGCTAGTAATGACCCATAACATCAAATGGTGTTGGGTTCTACTAGGACATTACAAGGGCCCACAAGGGTTGGGGTTCCTTTCCTGTAAGGAATAGATTCTTTTAGTTGGTAGGATGAAGTCCACATATAACGATAGAAATGTAAAGGAAATATTCCCCTCCATTTACCATAGTTCGTGAATTATTTTTGAAGAATCATGTGTCAAAATGATGAAGTATATTATAGAAAAATAACTATTCGAAGTGGGGGTAGGGTCTATCACCCTATGTAATTTTTAGATACTATATTATGATGCTCCATCACAATAATCTATGGTTTCAAATCCTAAGGGGTGGCCCATCAAAATTTATTTTGAATTACTGTCACATTCTTCAATTTATTAAGGATACAAAACATAGTGTCATAACGTAATTGGTTTTAAATTCTCTAGGATAGTCCGGTTATGGGGATTGTAAATCATGATCCATAGTGATTACGACATTAGGATATGTATAGAAATATAATTTTAGGAATTATTGATAACACCATGATGCATTGAGTTATATCGTGACGATTTCAACGATCTCATGGATCATTAGTCCCTTTTCAAAGTGTAAAATTTGTTTTATTCCCCTGGGGGAATAGGAAGAATCGATACACATAATTTCACAATAAAAAAAGGTCCCTTGATGCTGGGTATATTTTTTTGATGGACCATGGAATATTTTTTGTGATCCGAGAACCCAAATCACAAATTCTGACTTGTGGAAAGTGTAATATCCAAAAAGGGATCAAGAACCCTAAAAGTTTTTTTTACACCATAAATAACCTCTTCTCATGAAGTGGAGAAGTAAAAAATCATTACAATAACATTTTCCTGGACAAGGGGGTCCATTTATCATAACATGGATTTTATTACGGACATAGAGTAATCATTATGATATTAGATTCAAATTTATTTATTCCTTAATATCTTATAGATTCTAACAAACAAATTTTTTTAAAATGAATACTTGACTTTTGATTAGGTCTAGCTTTATGTGTTTTCAAACTGATGTTTTTTGGGACTCTTTCACAAGAATTTTGATTTCGTTCGATTTAGTCCAACAAAGGGTACAAATTATGTTTATATAGCTTTGACCAAATTTCATGAAGATTAAGGTCATGATTCATAATGACCATTATGAGATGAATGTTACACCAAATCATAATTATGTTACCTATGGTTAGGATTTCCAAAAAACTATTCTATGTGGTAGGTGGATATTTTTTAAATCACATTTCATGGTTCTCATATCATGAGTAATGATATTGGTTGGTCATTAAATAGATGAACCATAACACCTAGTGATGTGATGTTCTACCAAGGTGTTGTTATGCTCACAAGGATTACAATGAACTTCTTACAAAGACATAATTTCTCTGGTTCTTTGACCTATGACCTTATGTTTCGATATTATTTCCATGAATATAGATCTATTTTACTTTAAAACATCCATGAATTGTTCTTAGAAACATGAGGGGCACATGATCAGATGTGTAATTTATGAATCGAGGTTCTTAAAATATGGAGAAAATCCATGTACTATGGTTTTCTAAGGAAACCACCTTGCTCTCCTAATACAGGGGATGAAAATGGGTGATTTTATATACCTTTTAATTTTATATAGTAGTAATTCAAGTGTTGGTTTGTTTTAATGTCACTTTTACCTGACATTTTCCTTAATGGTTTATATCATGTGGTAAGGACCAATTTCATTCCATAGAGTTTAACATCATATGGTAAGGAAGTGGGAAAAAATGTGAAAAAATGATAGATATTTTATGTGTTCTAGTATGTCATATGAATATCTCACTCGTACATAGAAAAATTAAAAATTTATGGTTTGATAATTATGATAGCAAGGGTTAATTTGAACATTGGTTGATGTATATGGACCCATCAATAAGAGATACGAGCATTTCAATGTATAATATAATGGGAGAAAACAATCCACATCTATCTCTTTACAACCCATAAATATTAGCATCATGTGGTATGATTATAGGCTCTATGATGTGAAAAGGGGATTTTTCCACTGAACCCAAAACCCGATATCTTGGGGTCACTGTGTATCATTTTCTGCTAGGAATCAAGTCACACTTAGTTCTTGAATGAAATATCCCTATGCATGTCTGACCCATATGTAGAGAGTGGGGGCATTGTTCACAATAATTGATATAGATGGGATGGGGATTACATATTTGGGCATCACTTTATAACACTTGATGACATGAGTTAAGCCACACATAGTCCTTGAAATGAGATATGGTCAGACACCAACACTAATGATATTCATCATCTTAGGAGAGGTCCACCAAAATGTATAGTTTTATGTCTTGTAACATGTGTCCACTATGAAGTTTAACATCATTTTATGAGTACACATAGTGTTCATTTAAGGTGTTTCATTTATGACAATTACAACGCCATCATAATGTACATGTCTTTTTTGTGTAGGGGATCCCTTAAAAAAATTAGCAACACAATGTGAGCTATGATCAATGTACAAAACAATCATTGGTAGTAGTTCATCTCACCAAGAAGAGGTGATTAAATATAGGATAGAGGAATTTTGTAACAATGGCTAGATGAAGAAATTTGATCGAGGAAAACCACAATATTTTTTTTAAATGGCCATCAAGCCATACATAGTTATACAAACCCATGTATATTAGTGTTATATGATAAGTACATCAACCATGTACTTTAACATTATGAGGTAATGATGTGTGTGACTCAATATAAATGAAGAGGAATAGTAGGGATTGAATCGAGAAGGTAGTTCTGGGAATCACTACATATCTTATGATGGAAGGAATGAAGCCATGCATAGTTCTTTGAAATTGTACCATTTTGTGTCACGCAATGAGAAAATCAGTTTTGTAGAAAAGTGTAGTGTGGTAGGGATCTGTGTCTCTATATGTGCAAGGAATGTAATATTGGGTATGTTCCCAAGAATAAGTGTATGGTAATCACCACATATTAGGAGAATGAATGATGAATGCCACTTGTAGTTCTTGGATAAAGAGATTCCCTATTTGGATTTGACTCTCATAGAAATATAGGGTAATGTCATCTTTTATTTTCACTGATCTAGCCCAGGTTTGATAAATCATTGATGCTACAAAAATCCCCATGTTTTTTAACATCATGTAGTGAGTACATCATCCGTGTAGTCTTAATGTCATGCATATATGATGAGAGATTCTATTTAGTTTACAGTATTGATATAAGGATTATTTTCTATAATGATTATCCTCATATGGTTAGGACGATTGTGACTATAAAACAAGACACATTATGGTAGCTATGAAATTAATTTCTTATGAAATATTTAATTGGTGGGGTGTGAAACACTCCCCATCCATTATGGACAATTAATATGCTCCATTGTGGAAACATTATACATGAGATAAGGACCTTCCCTTTAGGGTTCCAATTTTTTATGTTTCATTATTTGTTATCATTGAGGTTCTATGATCTATTATATTTTCAAATTGGAGGGACTAATGGAGTATAACCTTTTTATTAGAGGTGAATGAAAACTGATTCTGTTATACTTCATGGTTTTGAAATTTATGCATCATGTTCTCATCATCCCGATACAACTCATTCAGATTTTTGTGATTGCTTATCATTATAGATATTTTTTTAATGAAAATTTTAAGTGAGGAAAACATGAATTTTATGGGGAACACTTCCTCAATATCATACTCAGATGAGTATGGAGTAGCTGGTGTAGAATTACACGTTGTAGTAATATATGTGCATAAATCATAGAGGAGCCTCTCATTCTTGGAATTAATATTTTTATTCTTAATATTCTGCAGTATTTTTTATAGTGTCTAATTTAATACCTCAATTTAACCATTTACCAATACATGATATTATGATGAGTGAATGGACTCGATGTTGTACACCTAGTATAATTACATAAACGACGTAAAATTGAGGTTTGTGTCGTTGGCTATCAATATCATGGGAGAGACCCCATACCATCTGATGATATTGGAAATTATTATGTGGATTATTTTATTTATAAAATATATATATATGGGTAGAATTTCATCCAAATTGGTAAAAAGTAGTAATAATGATGTATTAAACATCTTTTATGTGGCTTTCATATATTTAATGACAACATCCATTCCACATAAGGTGAAATACCATGAATATATTTTTTATGTTGTAGTTATTAGTGGTTATGGATGAATTTTTCATTAACTAGGCATGAATGTTTTTTTATATTGTATTCCATATAGTCATGTAACATGTATTGCTAATAGTATCACAACCATTTGATTTGGTGGGAGATATATGTCCAAGACTTATGAGTTCCACACGACTCTCGGTGAACTTCCACAATGAAGGGAATAATATATCATTATAATATTCATTTGTTTATGATTATTTCAAACCATTCATCTATAGGGGTTTCTACTCATTTGGGTAACCCCATAAGGTAAAGTTCATTGCATGGTGCCCAATTTTTTCTCTTCTAGTTCGATCTACCGGGGGAGTCAAAATTTGGTGAAAACCATTTATGGGCTCCATCCATCCTTTAATTGATATCGATTAATCACACTCTTGCGATATGTTGAAAAATATATTTCTTCCTTGTCACATATGATTATCGATGAGACCATCCTTCGATGTCTGATGCAAAAGATTTTTTCCTCTTGATCTAGTTTAACCAACACTTCAAATATATTAACTAACGTAACTGTGTAGACATTCTTTGATTGGGGATAATTTTACAATGTGGGCACAGAATGGAACTATCAAATCATTCCCCTTGAGCATTCAGTGAGAGGGGTATGTTATTACTTTTTTATAAAAAATTCTCTATTAATTTTCATTATCACTAGCTTCTAATACGATTTAATGTTTATTTAGGAAATTTTATGCTCTTGATATTTCCCTTAGGAAAGGATGATCGCTTGGTATTTGACCACATTTTTTTTCAAGTAACTATAAAATAAAATACCATAGGGATAATTTTCAATGTATGTATGGAAAAAATATAATCCTTAAGACAACATAATTGAGTTTCTGGTGTTCCAGTATGTTTATTGTATGATATAATGATGATCCATCAATATAAATCTCCCATGTTGGTGGAGTTTTATGGGAGAAAAACACAACATTTTCTAGATTCTTAGTGTCCAGTAATGTATATTCTTGGTTGGGATATTTTGAAATGTACTCAGCAAGGTAAATCCCTTTCACTAACATTTTCGATAAAAACTAGTTGTTCTGTTGTTGAAATATTATCTCTTCAAGGGTCAAACAATTGGTCATCATGGGTTCAAAAATGATGTACATGAGAATAAAAATATGATAGATCAAATGGAACTCATGGTGATATATTAATTTCCACAACTTTTATAGTGAAAACATGAGTGGGAGGATATTTTTTTTAGAAGTTATTTTATAAGATATCAGTACATATCATCTATCATCTAAGGTAGTAGATACTATTCTAATTTCTCGGAACATTGATTTGTGTAGGCAGAGAACCTAGTTAGCATTCAATGGTAGAGAAATATAAGCTGAGCTTATTCCATTCAACCAGAAGCATTAGGACCTACGGGCATATCTGATATTTATTGAGACATTCAATGGTGTTTTGGTAATCATCATCACATTGATATGTGATTCCCTTTATCATTATCTTGGTGAAGGGGAGGGATTTTTGTAACACCCCAGGTAAATAGAGAATATTACATTTTCACATTTATCCATAGTTATTAATAAAATATTAATATTACCTTAAAGGGGACGCTATGCTCGATGGCGTTCCCAATACGCAACAACGAGTTTCTTGGGAATCTTACGTTGCAATCTAAAAATAAAATAATATTATTTTAAATCGTAGTTAACACCTAGTCGTTGTAATGGATGTAATGAATGGAACTAACTAAAAAATGATTATATATGACTGTCAAATATTTTTACTTTTATCTAATAAATGTTAGAGGCTTAAAATGTGAATGAATCCAATTTTAAGCGTATATATTCTAATATTCTTTAAAAGGTCGATTAACCGCCTTTTGATGGAGAACCACTTTTAAATCCACTTTTGACAATTTTATGTGTTATATTTGACAAAATAAAATTCTTTTTTAGAATCAGGACATCAAAATTTACTTTGTGTAAATTTTTGGTATTTTTTCGATAAAGTTCATTTTTTAAAGAATAGTGAAAAATGTTGTATTTTAATTCAAAACCTCGGTTTAATATCATTTATTTATATTATTATATTATCTTTTGAATTGGTTTTAATGTGAAATTACAATATATTTTTACCATTTATTCTAATAGTGGTCGTTGGAATTAATTTCATTTTGAAATTGGACTTAAACTAGTGTCAATATTTTGACACTTATTATTTCATAAAAACACGCTATTTGTTCTGACAGCGGGAATTAATTATTAAATTAATTAATGTAACTTATTTGTTTTGAATTTTTTAAAATAGAAATCATTTTTGAATTCGGAATATCAAATATATCTTAGGGTTAATTTTTGGTATTTTTCTGGAAAACTTCAATTTTTGATGAATAGTGAAACCAGTAAGTGGTACTTAAAAAACTAATTTTTCGTTTAAATGAAACTTTGCCACTTCTGTGTTTTGATTTTCAAAAATCCGACATACATGGTTGTCATTAAGAAGTAAAATTTGGTTCAATGAGACTAAAATAATTTCTGGTGAATAGTAATTTTTATGTTTTATTAATCACGATTAAAGGTAATTAGTGTAATTTAAGGTAAAAATAATATATTAATAATATGAAATGACCTAGACACATGACCTAACCTCATTGGATGTGTCATGGCCGACCAAAAAAATCCATGGGTCATCTTGGGGACCCCATGGAGCCACTTTGGTAGGAAAATGACATAAATAACTTTTTATTTAAAGTTAAAATTAAAATGTCACAAACATGTGTTGTTTTAGTAAAAAACAATTTACAAGGGGTTATACAAGTCATATTTTTGACTATTAATATTCATTAGAAAGATAAAAATATTTCCTACATTATGATATTTTTTTATAATTTTTAGACACTAAATAAATTAAATTATTTATGACACTATGATGATGCAGCGATTACCTCATTATTTAATGATTTAAATAAAATGAAAAGGTAATGTAAAATATAAGACCTATACTTGTAAGAAACCTATTTCTTGGGTATATTTCGAACCCTTATCACCTTATCCTCGAATTATATCAATGTGGTACATTTTAAATCCGAAACTCTTTTTAAAATAAATTAACATTTCTTTACTTTCCAAGAGTGCCCCTCCTCTCCTCTTATAAAATGCCCCCACCTCTACCACTTTACACACACCTCTCAAGACTTTGGCTCAGCCAACCCATACCCGTTTCATCTCTCCACATCCCTATATTGATCATTGAATCCTCACTTTGGGCAGAATCCTTTCCAAGGAAGCCTTTGAGCTCAAATCAAAGAGAGATACCCAATTTAAAGGTATTGTCTTCTCTTGTGTTCTTATGTTTTATTTTTCTTCTTCAACCCCCCCCCCCTAAACTCTTTTATTCATTTCTTTTGTAAGGGAAAAAGTATCATACATATACTAGGATGTTTTTAAAATAAGGATTATAGCTACAATTACACACACCTACATCTAATGGTTAAAGAACATATTGTTTCTATGGATGGCGAATTTCTGCCTCACGAAACGATGATTGTTCAACACTCATATAACACCTTCAAAGGTGGACATTAAGATTTCACTATATTTATATATGAAATATAATATTTTTATGTTTTACTTAAGCTTATGTATTGTTCATTTATGGCATACCTTTATAGCTTCCATTATGGGTATACGTGATATCTTCATTTTAGGAAGTGCGGACAACCGCCCCCTCAAAGTGATTTGATTCGTTAATACCATATGTGGTATGTATAAAGGATAAATTTAATGATATTATATATGATACCATACTATTATTAATATAATATTATGTATCATTATGTTTTAATTCCATTAAATATGAAATAGAAAGGGAAGTAGCGTTCATGCGTACGTACGACTTACTGTCTCCATGAACAGTGCATTTCATTTCTTACCTCTAAATGTTATGTAATATTATAAATGCATGAATATACAGGATATATATGATATATATGATATCTTCATCATGAATATAATTATGGATATATTGGATATCTTACCACATGAACAACTTGAAATTATAAAGAGTTTATTTTTGACTCAAGAACCAATGATCGTTAAAATGACCGTTATTAACTTAAATAATAACATAGTCTTTATGACTAGGTAATAAGTTATATAAAAGGAATAATGAACTTGAAAAAGGTTCTTAAGCAAGTAGAAATTAACTCAAGTTTATTATTCAGGAGATTAATGAATGATCGAGTCATGTCGGACACGTGGTAAGGGATCATACTCCTCTCTTTCTTTTTAAGTACACTCTTTTATGTCATTCCTTTTAAGCTCATCTTTCTTATTATTTGGATGATATTTTATATTAATACTAGTGTACTTATTATGTTCATATGATTAGAGACCCTATTTTCTATCATCAACCCATTTTGGATGTTTTGAGTGGCACCGTTAGGCTGCCGAATTTTCGTAAGAGATCTAACCTCTCTCTTTATTTTTAAGTACTCTCCTTTATGACACTCCTTTTAAGATCCTCTTTTTTATGATGGGGGATTTTCTTTTAAAATTCCTCTTTCTGTACATTTTATTGTAATATGATGAGAGACCCTATTTGATCTCATCAATCCATTTTTGGAAGTTTTAAGTGGCATCGTTAGGCTGCCGTGTTTTTGTAAGGGATTTTTCATCTCACTTTTAGTCCCGAGAGATTTATGCTACATTTTCCACCATTTCCTTTGAGTGGTGTATGTACTTCCAATTATTATACTCTTTGTGTAATATAATTTCATTTATGGGTATTTACATATTCATTGTATGACCCTTCTTCAATGGGGAGTACGTTTCGAAAGTAACCCAAGTCGGTAAGGGAACCTTTCACCCTCCCCTTTTTAAAAGACCAATTTTTTATGTCTTTTAATTGACATACTATTATGTTGGGATATGTTCTTATATATCCTTTTTATGTAAATTTTATGACCAAGTGATGAGATACCCTTTTTATATCTCATTAACACTTTTTTATAATTTTGAAGTGACGCCGTTAGGCTGTAGAATTTTTGAAAGGGAACTTCTTATCCCAATTTTGATTCTTTTGGATAAACTTGTAATCCTTGAATATGTAATTCTATGAATATGTTTGAATGTCCTATGAATCTTTTACACTTAATATCCACTTATATTTGGTGTATTCGTTTGTCACACATCATTATGTAATTGATTTATCCTTAATCCAAGGATACCGTCTTTGTATGGGACTTCGTCTAAATCTCCTTTCATTGAGGCATATTTTGATTTATACACAACCTTTTTTTACATGGTGTATAAACCCCTTTCACTTTTACATTTATCCAAAAGGAATCTTTTTTATACGAAAAGTTTTACTAAATGACAAAAGGGAATGTTTTTGTTGTACATTTGCGGCGACAACGACTTCTCCGCCGCCATGACCATTATTTGAGTTTCAGCTTCCTCTACAAGCCATACCATTTTTTAAATGAAAAATAAATACCATGTTTTACTTTTTTTAATTTTTTTATTGAAAATGGTTTTCATAATTTTTTTATATCAAAGTTTTGTATTGATATCTTGTGATTGAAAAGTGGAAATTTTATGTTTCCTTTATACATGTTTTATGTGATACGATTATGTTATGGTTCATGGGCATTATTATGAAGATAGGTGGTTCCATGATAAACTAAGGGCAGGTGAGCCCGATATAGCTCTCAATACATTGGTTAACGCGAAGGAGTGAAACGACAAGTTTTCTCCAAAGAGTTTTAGGGAATATACTGTGATGGGTATTCCAAAGGTATCTAAGAGGGTTACTCCCTATGTAAGAATCTTATGAATGCCTCAAGTTACCGTTATGTCTTTTTATTTCTATGATTTATTCATGATTTGATGAGGTATGTTAAAATTATTATGTTTTATGAGTAAAGTATGTTTTCATACATGGAATAATTTTTTCTTTTCATACTTTTATATCCCTTACTAAGCTTTTTATGCTCATCCCAAGCTTTTGAAATGTTTTTCACAGGTCAAGGGAAAGGTGCATGATATGACGATAGTGTCAAAGAAGTCTCAAGAAATAATCCGTGTTTTATTTTAAAGATGGTTCCATTGATGGAAAAAAC
Source organism: Viscum album (assembly GCA_963277665.1). Lineage (NCBI taxonomy): Eukaryota > Viridiplantae > Streptophyta > Magnoliopsida > Santalales > Viscaceae > Viscum > Viscum album. Next base: position 684,580,211 of record OY728129.1, on the reverse strand, counting down.
GAATACTATCTTTTATGTAACCAAATTGTTTAAATGTGGAATGTAATTCATGATTTATGATCTAATTCTCTAAAACTCTAATCTTGAAAAAATCCTCAATGTGAAATATTCATTTAATTCAATATTAATTAAGGTTTAAGGCTGGGGCCTTATAGTTGGTATCAGAGGTTGGTTTAGATAACTTTAGAGGTTAGGGTAATCTCTAGTCATAAGTGACATTACCATAATGGTTAGGATTTCAGAAAGAGTCCTAATTTTAGATAAAGTGAATGAGTAAGTATATCTTTGTGTTTATCTTCCTCATTAGTACATGATGGTTTTGTTGATATAATCACACTGACATTTCTATTTTTAGTGAATGGATGAATCAAGCAGGCACCAAAGTGACAATAGGATTGAAGGAAACTATGGTTGTTCTCTGATTAAGAGACTGAATGAAATTGGGGATTCAATGAGGAAACTCGTGGTTGTTCTAAACCAACTATCAAGGATTCATGATCAACCACATGTACCTTGGTATGTTCTGTAATGCATCATGTATGAGATGACCAATAGATGTGGATGTTCAGGATATAAGTATAAAGGTAACCATTAGGGTTTATATGATCCTTGCTTTTGAGGTAATTATGGGTTATTATAAATTATGATGGAAAATGAAAGGCATGAGATAAACTTGAGGTTAAAATATGTTATGATTATTTTTGAAGATTTTATCTCGTTTTGGGGAATTTTTTTAAGAAATATATAGTTTTAGAAAAAGGACAACACGTACACCTTGTGACAACCCGTCGCGTCGGACAAAGCTGCGGGAATCGAACCCACAACCAAAGTGCGACTGGTATATATCGCCTACCACTGGACTACGTGAAGTCCCTGGTTAGTTTGACTGATTCTTTTTAGATGGATGATTTTATGAATTAATAGTAAGTTGATTTTGGGTTATATATGGAAATGATTAACATATCATCAAGGATATGCAATTAGGTTAATTACTTTTCAATATGAGAATTTAAGAGCAACTGATGTTATTTGGAGACAAAAGTTAATTTGTACCTTGGAAGACAATGTGATCAAATCCTTCAAATATTTGGGTTTCAATTTTAGTTTGGTTTACTTTGAAGAATTTAATGGACAATAGTTTATCGAATGGTCTTCGTTGAACTTTGGGGTTTTTTGACAAATTTTGGAGATTAAGAATATATTTTATTTTTATAAAGGATTATACTTTTGTGGATAATCTGATCTCTTACTAACAATTTTGGTTTTGAATTTTGTATAAAGACATGGGAAATATAAAGTTCTCTTTTGTGGATTAGGTGATTCTGAAAAAGTTGATTATAGTACTCATAATGCGAACAAGTCTTCCTAAATACTCATCTTTTGGAGAAAATATGAGTTTGATTAAGGAATACAGTAAAAGTTGAAAGTCTGCGTGATAAGTAAGTATGTTACATTATTATTTAGTTAAGCTCAAAAATAAATTCCTCAATGAAGTATAACTTAAAACAAAAATGTTGTTTGTTATCTTTTCCTACTGGGGAATCGAATACCGTTTAACCCATCACAAGTTTGTGATTTTCATATGGTTAACTTTCTCCTTGACATGTTTACTATCACTCTCCATCAGAACATGACCCTTTGTTTTTTCCTCAATGTCCATATTTTCATACTTGGAATCCTATAATGGGTTAACTCGGGTGAACTTTGTACTTCTCATTCTTTATTTTAAAGTGAATGTTTTACTAACTCTTGTTCCGATTTGGTATTTTCAATGAAGTTTCCAAGCCCAATTTTAAAATTGCGAGGACGCAATTCCCAAAAGGGGGGAAGGATGTAACACCCTAGGTAAATAGGGAATATGAAATTTTTACATTTATCCATACTTGTGAATAAAATATTAATATTACTTTAAAGTGGACGCTATGCTCGATGGCGTGCCCAATACGCAACAACGAGTTTTTGAGAATCTTACGTTGCAATATAATAATAAAATAATATTATTTTAAATTGTAGTTAATGCCTAGTCGTTGTAACGGCAGGAATGAACAGAACTAACTACAAAAGGATTATATATGTTTTTCAAATATTTTTACTTTTATCCAATAAATGTTAGAGGCTTAAAATGTGAATGAATCCAATTTTAAGCGTAAATATTCTAATATTCTTTAAAAGGTCTATTAACCGCCTTTTGATGGAGAACCTCTTTTAAATCCACTTTTTGAAAATTTTATGTCTCATATTTGACAAAATAAAATTCTTTTTTAGAATCGGGACATCAAAATTTACATTGTGTAAATATTTGGTATTTTTCCGATAAAGTTCATTTTTTTAATGAATAGTGAAAAATGTTGTATTTTAATTCAAAACCTCTTTTTAATCTAATTTATTTATATGTTAGATTATCTTTTGAATTGGTTTTAAAGTGAAATTAGAATATATTTTTACCATTTAATCCAATAGTTGTTGTTGGAATTAATTTCATCTTGAAATTGGACTTAAACTAGTGTCAATCTTTTGATACGTATTGTTTCATAAAAACACGCTATTTGCTCTGACAGCGGGAATTAATTATTAAATTAAATAATGTAAATTATATTTTTTGAATTTTTTAAAATAGAAATAATTTTTGAATTCGGAATATCAAATATACCTTAGGGTGAATTTTTGGTATTTTTCTGGAAAACTTCCATTTTTGATGAATAGTGAAACCACTAAGTGGTACTTAAAAAACTGATTTTTCGTTTAATTGAAACTTCGCCACTTCTGTGTTTTGATTTTCAAAAAACCGACATACATGGTTTTTATTAAGAAGTAAAATTTGGTTCAATGAGATTAAAATAATTTTTGGTGAATAGTAATTTTTAAGTTTTATTAATCACGATTAAAGGTAATTAGTGTAATTTAAGGTAAAAATAATGCTTTAATAATATTAAATAACCTAGAAACATGTCCTACACTCATTGTATGTGTGATGGCTGACCAAGACAATACATGGGTCAATGTGGGGACCCCATGGAGCCACTTTGGTAGAAAAAATGACATAAATAACTTTTTATTTAATGTTAAAATTAAAATGTCACAAACATGTTTTGTTTTACTAAAACAATTTTTACCTGGGGTTATACAAGTCATATTTTTGACTATAAATATTCATTAGAAAGATAAAATTATTTCCTACATCATGATTGTTTTTTTACAATTTTTAGACATTAAATAAATTAAATTATTTATGACACAATGATGATGCATCGATTACCTCATTATTTAACGATTTAAATAAAATAAAAAGATAATTTACAATATAAGACCTACACTTGTCACAAACCTATTGGTTGGGTATATTTAGAACCCTTATCACCTTAGCCTCTAATTATTTCAATTTGGGATCTTTTAAATCCGAAACTCCTTTTAAAATAATGTAACATTTCTTTACTTTCCAAAAGTGCCCCTCCTCTCCTCTTATAAAAGGCCCCCACCTCTACCACCATACACACACCTCTCAAGCATTTTTCTCGAACAACCCTTGCCCATTTCATCTCTCCACATCCCTTGCTTCATCATTGAAGCCTCACTTTGGGCAGAATCCTTTCCAAGAAAGCCTTTGATCTCAAATCAATGAGAGATACCCGATTTAACGGTATTGTCTTCTCTTGTGTTCTTCTATTTTATTTTGCTTCTCTAGCCCCCCCACCTAAAGTATTTTATTCATTTATTTTGTAAAAACACCAGTATCATCCATATACTAGGATGTTTTTTATAATAAGGATTCTAGCTACACTTACACACACCTACATCTAATGGTTAACGAACATATTGTTTCTGTGGATGGGGAATTTCTTCCTCACGAAACAATGATTATTCAACACTCATATAACACCTTCAATTGTGGCCATTGAGATGTAAATATATTTATATATGATATATAATATGTTTATGTTTTTCTTAATCTTCTTTATTTTTCATTTATGGCATACCTTTATGGATTCCATTATGGGTATACGCGATATCTTCATTTTAGGAAGTGCGGACTACCGCCCCCTCAAAGTGATTTGATTCGTTAATACCATATGTGGTACGTATAAGGGATAAATTTAATGATATTATATATGATAACATACTGGAATTAAATCACTATTATGTATCATTATGTTTTAATTCCATTAAATATGAAATAGAAATGGAGGTAGCGTTCATCCGTACGTACGGCTTACCGTCTCCATGAACGGTGCATTTCATTTCTTACCTCTAAATGTTATTTAATATTATAAATGCATGAATATACTGGATATATATGATATATATGATATATACATCATGAATATAATTCTGTATATAATGGATATCTTACCACATGAACAAATTGTAATTATAAAGAGTTTATTTTTGACTCAAGAACCAATGATCGTTAAAACAACCGTTATTAACTTAAATAATAACATAGTGTTCATGACATGGAAATAAGTGATATAAAAGTAATAATGAACTTTAAAATGGTTCTTAAGCAAGTATAAATTACCTCATGTTTATTATTCATGATATTAAAGAACGATCTAGTCATGTCGGACACGAGGTAAGGGAGCATACTCCTCTTTTTCTTTTTAAGTACACTCTTTTATGTCATTCCTTTTAAGCTCATATTTTTTATGATTGGGATGTTATTTTATATTAATCCTACTGTACTACTTATTTTCAAATGATGATAGACCCTATTTTCTCTCATCAATCCATTTTGGAAGTTTTGAGTGGTGCCGTTAGGCTGCCGAATTTTCGTAAGAGATCTAACCTCTCTCTTTCTTTTTAAGTACTCTCCTATATGTCACTTCTTTTAAGCTCCTCTTTGTTATGATGGGGGATATTATTTTATATTCCTATTGCTATACATTTTATTGTAATATGATGAGAGACCCTATTTTATCTCATCAATCCATTTCTAGAAGTTTTATGTGGCGCCGTTAGGCTGCCGAGTTTTCGTAAGGGATTTTTCATCTCACTTTTAGTCTCGTGAGATTTATAATACATTTTCCACCATTTCTTTTTTGTGGTGTATGTACATCACATTATTATACTCTTTGTGTAATATAATTTAATTTTTGGGTATTTACATATTCATTGTATGACCCTTCCTTAATGGGGTGTACGTTTCGAAAGTAACCCAAGTCGGTAAGGGAAACTTTCACCCTTCTCTTTTTAAACGACCTCTTTTGTTATGTCTTTTAATTCATATACTATTATGTTAGGATATGTTCTTATATATCCTTATTGATGTAAATTTTATTTCCATGTGATGATATACCTTTTTTATATCTCATCAACTCTTTTTCTGAATTTTGAAGTGATGCTGTTAGGCTCTCGAATTTTTTGCACGGGAACTTCTTAACCCAATATTGATTCTTTGGGATAAACTTGTACTCCTTGAATATGTCCTTCTATGAATATTTTTGAATGTCGTCTGATTGTTTTACACTTAATATCCACTTATATTTGGTGTATTCGTTTGTGACACATAATTATGTAATTGATTTATCCTTAATCCAAGGATACCGTCTTTGTATGGGACTTCGTCTAAATCTCCTTTCATTGAGGCATATTTTACTTTATACACAACCTTATTTTTTACGGTGTATAAACCCCATTTACTTTTACATTTATCCAAAAGTAATATTTTTATACGAAGAGTTTTACTAAACGAAAAAAGGGAATGTTTTTGTTGTACGTATGTGGTGACAACGACTTCTCCACTGCCGTGAACATTATTTGAGTTTCGGCTTCCTCTACAAGCAATAAATTTTTTAAAATGAAAAATAAATACCATGTTTTACTTTTATTTTATTTTGGTATTGAAAATGGGTTTCATAATGTTTTTATATCAATGTGTTGTATTGATATCTTGTGATTGAAAAGTGGAAATGTTATGTTTTATTTATGCATGTTTTATGTGATACGATTATGTTATGGTTCTTGGGAATTATTATGAAGACGGGTGGTTCCATGATAAACTAAGGGCGGGTGAGCCCGATATAGCTCTCCAATGCATTGGGTAACACGAAGGAGTGAAACGTTAAGGTTTCTTCGAAGAGTTTTAGGGAATATACTGTGATGGGTATTACAAATGTAACCAAGAGGGTGACTCCCTATGTAAGAATGTTATGAATGCCTCAAGTTACCTTTATGTCTTAAGATGTCTATGATTTATTCATGATTTGATGAGGTATGTTAAAATTCTTATGTTTTATGAGTAATGTATGTTTTCATACATGGACTGATTTTTTCTTTTCATACTTTTCTATCCCTTACTGAGCTTTTTATCCTCATCACAAGATTTTGAAATGTTTTTCACATGTCAAGGGAATGGTGCATGATATGATGATAGTGTCAAGGAAGTGTCAAGAAAGAATCCATGTTTTATTATAAAGATGTTTCTGTTGATGGGAAAAAAACGAATACTATCTTTTATGTAACCACTTTGTTTAAATGTGGAATGTAATTCATGATTTATGATCTAATTCTCTAAAACTCTAAACCTGATAAGATCCTCAATGTGAATTATTCATTTAATTCAATATTGTGTAAGGTGTAAGGCTGGGGACTTATAATTTTACTACCATGTTGTCTACTAAGTTCCAAATGTACACGATGTGTCTTTACAACCCCCTCAATTAATTGGGATATCAGGGGTGAAATTTCTAAAATATAATATTTCTCATATGGGATATCATTGAATCCCTGGGGGTATACCACATACCCAAAGAACATCACTAATGTTACCATGATTGTGAATTTTAGTGGATGTAAAATTGTATTGTGTTGTCACATCTTGTCAAATAATTTTTGAATATCCATAAAGTGATCACATCATTTTTAGGATTTGACCACCACGTCATCAACATATAATTATATATTACTCCCAATAAGGTCAAAAATATATGAATCATAATGCATCTATATGTAGATCCATCATTATATAACATTAATTGAATGACTTGATTGAAAAAGATTCATTTACTATATCTAGAGGAATTGGATTCTTCATCATTATGATCCTTATCTATCTGACTATACCATAATACCAATCCGTGTATAAAACGAATTGAAATCCACCAATTTCATGGATTACTAATTCAATCATCTACAATGGGAAATCGTCCATTGTGTAGGGTCAATGAAGGTGTATGAAATCGATGCAGAATAGAATCTTCCAATTATTTTTCTTGACATGGATGATGTTGGTTAGCCATCCTGGTTATTTCAATTATCATAAACAATTGGATTTGATAAATTTGTCATCATCCACCTTGGCATTGGTTTCATGAGAGGCATTACTCCTCCTATATTCCCACTTTAATCCTTGAGGTTCATCCTGTAATCCGAGATGGTCTGTAGCCACATATAAATTCCATTAATGAATTTGTGGTTAGTTCCATGTGAACACATATAAATGTTTTCTATATGCAATATACCTAATTTACTTTACAATTTTTTTGGATTATCAAGTCAATATAGGGAAGAAGTCTCCTTTTGTTCCCTGAGATAACTTTCACAACTCTTTAATGGTGGTGGTGATGAATTCCTCGAATGTGAGAGGGTAATTATTGAGGCCATATAGTTATTATTATTCCACCTATGAGGTTTTGATTGTTTTTTTAGATTTTGAATAATTTTTTTGGCCTCTCCATTGTTACTAGTGTGAGGGATGACATGGGTGTAGATACTATCATCCCTTACTACCTAAGCAACTATATAAAGAATTTTTAACTATATTACTTTTACACTATCACTAGTGATAAAAGGGGATTGAAAATCGGGTATCATACCTTTTTCATTAAATTTATTAATGGGGAAAACATAGGAACTATTGATTATACTCTATAAACATTTAGGGGAGGTCCCAAAGCAATTGGGTGTTATATCCTATATGTCATCATCTAAAATTAACAATTTTCTTTCCCTTTTATTGAATCCCACATCGTCATTTGTGTCTTTTCAGGTCTCAAATGGTGAACCATCACAATGTAGTATGTTAGATTTTCTATCAATTGGGTATATCAAATCTGAGATCCCCAAACCAGTTTTTGATATTGATCTTCTTGGGAGGTCTATTCTCATGATTATCAAACCATTGAATTTTCATCTTTGTGGGAACAAAATCCCCTTCAATATATCCCAAACGATATAGTGTTTGAATTGGAATATGCATGACCGAAGAACAATGTTTAGTCAGATCCCACCATATGTTGACATTATAGTGACTACTAAAGACCAATATAGATCTTATGTGTCCCTGAACTACCTCCTCTGGATGCTTCAATGTGAATGAAATGGTCATAATTAATTCTGATCAAACGGTCTCCACAAAACAAACCTTTGCTTCAATGACATCTTCTATGAACTCTTGTGGTATATAGAGGCATCAAAAAGTTCCTCCATTTGTTATTTTAGAAGGAGGGTCCTATCAATGATTGGAAACTCTATTGGAACATCTGTGTGACTCTTTAAAATATTGTAATTTTGTTTCATAGGTCGATGCCTCCCAGGGTGGAGATTCTCTATATTATGTTCTTCAGGAATTGAGGTGTTCATAGAATAAGATCCATGTTCATGGAAAGAGGTTGAGGGGTCATCTTCTACCTGTGGAATAGGTCATGTCATCCATCCCTTTTGTCTTTTTTGATCAATTGATCTCACCCACTGAAGGGATAATGTAATAATAATGGGCATGGGTGACCACTAGAGGGTTCCTTGAAACCTCTATAATTATATTTTTCAATATAAAGTGTTTTACAATTAGTTTTATTTCTATATATGTCCTCAATAGGGACATGAAGTAAAAATTTTGTATGTTCATGCATGTGTTGTCACATGTAGCATCAGCTCATGTGCATGAAGCATCATGATCCGTAATGAGGGGAGGGGAACTCAAACACCGTGGTATATTCACAATCATAGATGGGTTATACCAAGTGTTTCATTTTAACATAACGAAAATATAAGAAATTTTTCTAAAGAGGGAGATGATGGGTGGGGATGTACCCTTCATTTGGATGCTACATGGATGAAATCTTCAATGTTCAGATATTTTGTAGAAGAATAATTTGGAACTTCATATTTTGTATCTTCTTGTGTCTGATGTAAGCACATGTATTATGGAGCCATGTTTTACGTCACATCACTATGAGACAAAACATTAATGGGTCTTTGAATCATCTATATTTTGGAATGAGCTCAGTCGACAGTTTCCCATGTCATCCAGTTGTTGAACATCATTCCATGCATGAACAAGGCATTCTTTTAATCACCCTACTATTCTGATTGTGTGATGGTTATCTTGTCCACATGCACATGGGATTTATCCAACTTCACTTATACAGAATCAATGATTCTTTGGGGGATATAATTAAAGATGAAATAATATTATATGGTGTGACCCATCCAAAAATGGAAATGGATGTAGTCATAATGATCAGTGAGGATTGTCTGATTTAGATTCGTAGGATGTAGTAGCTTGAAAAGGTTACTATCCATTTATATAAAGAATGAAATGGGAAATTTTACATTTCATAATTATTATGTTTTTTCATCAATTCCTTAAATCTATCGATACCTATATATCCCTAAGATTCTACTCAGGAACAATTATTTATATGTAGTTGCACGATAGGAGGCACTATGTGGTTCAAGATTTTCATAGGAACTGAATCTGGAATTATTACTGGTTTGAGAGTGATAATTCTATATTTGACCTTGGTGAGCCTCTTCCCAAGTACGGAAGGCATGATCCAGTATTTGGGTCAGGTTAGCGGAATGTTTTCCTCCAATCATTATGATGTTTTTGCGAACTTATGAAACCCACCTCGAGAATTCATCGTTATTAGATGTTATGTAGATCATTCTACATATTTTGAATCTAGTGTCCTAGGAATGTTTTCATGACCCCCTCCCCAAAAAGTGAACCCCTCCTGGGGTGGAAATGTGAAAAGGGAGATAATGAACCCCAAGTCCCGCCTCAAGTAGGCCCCAAGTTGGCCACTAGAACCGATGGTATAATAAACAACCAAATGGGAGGCATTGCCCTCTATGAGAACACATGCAGAAGAGAGAGATATGATAGAAAAAAACCAAATCCAACTCAGAACTAAAATATAAAATAATCCCAAGCATATATATGAAATGTCATGAAAATGTACTACAACTAAAATGGAAGACTACAGGTACCCAAAAGAAAGTAAAACGACAATGACCACAAGCCCGAACAGCTCCTCCAACCACAACCTAGTATAACCAGCTTGATCTCCAACCTACTCTGAGTGACCTGAAACATAGATTATATAAATATAGGGTGAGTATAATAGTATACTCAGTAGGATCCTCCCCAAAGCCTCTCATGAAAAGGTAATGAAATCATGCTGAAGCACAGTGAACAACAAGTGAAACTAACTCATCACCTAAATAGATATACTAAGTTCCCAACATCACCATGGATACTCTCACCAAGTAACTAATACATGAGTATAGCATATAGTATAGAATATCAAGGGTACCCCGCTACTACTTCCCCACTGGTTTTCCACTTTTCCAAAATGACATACATCCTGTGCATCTATCTCCAAAGGCTTGACCATATACACCTCGGCTAAGCTCCACAATCTGCACAACATGCACCACAAAGTCTTTCTTGCAAAAACCTAGGCTAAGCACCACACCATCATCACAAAAAAAGTAACCAGGTAGTTTCTGGGAGCCACCATAGCTCGCATAAGTTGTATCATACGTCGAGTATTATACCCTAATCCATTACAGCCCATACACCGAGTATATATCCTCAAGCTATCACAACCTATACACGTTACACATATAGTAGTCCATAGGATACTATATCTCTAATATATGTTTATGAATAACCAAAATCCATTACTGACCTGTACACACATATATAGGGAAAACTAACCATGGTGCCTCATGGAACTAGTATCTACCAAGAGAAGAGAACGAGGTCGAAGAGGGGTAGTCTGCCATTCATCCTCCCACCGGAATGTTGGGGAAAACACCCCCAGGGCTCAGAATCCCTGGGGTGTCAATTTCCCTTACTGATAGGGTGGAGTAGAGTATAGAAACACAAAAAGTACAGAATATATTTTAACTCACAACCACAATATGGGTATGACCTTGTCTTAGTTTCAACTGCAGCTAACGTCTCTCGGACGTTGGGCTGCTATTTATAAGAATATGTATATTATAATCACAAAACCAAGTAAAGAACTTCATTAGATTAATTCATCCCCTTTTTCATCAATTACAATCTATGTTAATTAATTATTTACGCATTAATTAACTATGAAAAAAAACATCATTAAATTCATCAACATCATAGCCAATGTCAAATGTTCCGTCAAAGTTACAACCTCGTAATTATATTCTAGCATCCCCATCACCATGGGTTAACATCAATTCTTCAAACATACATTATAGAATTACTTTCCCTTATTCCCAGGCATTCTATAAATGCATCCTATGCTACTAAACACAAGGGGCTCAACATGGAGAGTATATGTACTACCTGTCGAGTCTGTTCCACCTATAGTAAGAGCATAGACCCATTCTCCATAGAGATGATAAACACAGAATGCACGTGGCATACCCCTTATGTCTTCACCCCTTTCTGAAGAAGGGTAAGCAAGACCAGCTGCCTGAAGTAGTGGGGAAAAAGCAAAGAAGATAAATAGCCAAAGAATCCACAAGCATCTAATAACCACATCCACCCCCTTCCATCATCCCTGGTGTCCTCCCCGACACCCACATGCCTAAACCGACACATCTCGCCACTCTAGGCGTTATCCGCTGTCACAACCGCAAGGCCTCCATGCCTGCACATATCACAACACCATCCCAGGGTCACATCACCGAACAAGAATAAGGAAAACAAACATTACAGCAATTTGGTATCTTTGACCTTTAGCAAGGAATCTGACCTTCCAACAACAAGCACCAACAGATTTCAGGGTTACCACCCAACTGAATTAAACACATCATCAGCCCCAATTTGATTAACACCAAGTTAGAAAAACACCCACAACAACAAAAACCGGATTCATGTACACGCCTCTTTATCATTAGAAATATAATTATCTATTAACTATAGCTTTAAATTATTTATAAATTTCATCATGAGAAACATGATATCAAGCAAGCCATATATATCACACTATCTAGCAAATCAAGAGGCGAACCGTTATCACGGTACAAAGCAACAACAAGAGATCAAACTGGTTCTTTTAATCCAGTTCAAGTATTTAATTAGGTCAATTCTATTGTGATCTGAAGGGTTAAATAATGCTTACTCTATGATTGCACATAAAAAATTGGAGAATCCATGAATCCCCTACCTCAATTGTTTTGACGGAAACCACAACGGTCAAAGAACGCCCAAGAAGACCGGGCCTATTCACCATGGATCCTCCCTAGACCTCTTCTCCAAACACAACCAAGACCAAACATCATCATAAGAGACATCCACACACTTAGATCTACCCATAACAGGTGTAGGTCTATGATCCCAAGAGAAGAGGGGGAGCAGATCTAGGTATATCTAAGAAACCAAAGAAAAGGATCACATACCTCGAGAAACCAGCTTCGGTTCATGAAGAGAAACCTCCAGATCACCTCCAAAATTCTTGGGAGAGGTTCTTCTACCTCCAAGGAAGGGTAATCCCGAGTTATGGCCGCATAGGATCTTAAATGAACCATTTATTTGCAAAAGAGTTCAGATCCACATTTTTAGGATCTAACTTTAAGTGCCCACATGGTTAGTCCATACTGTTTAAAAAACCTTGCGCTAACTGTGCATTACCTTTTGCCTCGCCCAACACTCCTTGCATGGATAGTCTGCACTATTAGACAAACCATACGCTAATCGTGCATTAACCACTACCTCCAACACAAACTTTGTACGGTTTGGCCACACGATTTAGGCAAACTGTGCACCAACAGTGAAAAGACCATAACCCTTTAACTTTCCTTAAAAGTCCACCCAGACGTACACTAAGTCTCCATGTCCGCCCAAAACACCTCCAGCACCACATATTGACAAAGTAATGGACCGGAGAGGTCTAGACCATTACATCAAATACCTATCAAAATATTATCATCCTTGAGAATCCCAAACCCACCTAAAGAGAAAACGAAACAGGGTCTGAACAACCACCCACCGAGAAACCTCTCAAAAGAGAGCAAGCCACCAAAGAAAAAAACGGTTCCATCTCATAAACATGAAAGTTCCACAACCACATTAGTTACAACGATATATGGAAAGAGTTAAACATCAAAAAACTCTGGGTACTGAGCACATATCTGTGATTCACATTCCTGGGTACTCTCCTCCATGCCACCGTGTCACCACAAGACACGAAATAACAAGATGGAACACTTGCGCAAAACCTTCTACTTGCAGTCTTGGATCTCCACAGGGTTCTCCTCAATGGTGGCATCATCATCAACATCGATCTCTCTCCCAATCGATGACGTGAGAGTCATCATGATGATAACAATGTAGCTGGGATACATGGAATACATCAAGTATCCAAATCATCTGATGGGGAAGCGCTACTCGATACGCCACATCTCCAACACAAGCTAACACCTAGAAAGGCCCAACAGAAAAGGGAGAAAGCTTACTACCATGACCAGACCTTCACTGACTACGATGGGGAGTCACCTTCAGAAACACATGATCCCCAACAGTAAATTCTAGTGGCCTCCTTCTTTGATCGGAATATGATTTCTGACTATCTTGTGATGTCTTCATCCTCTCATGAATCACCTGAACTATCTCTGTTGTATTCTGAACTAGTTCCGATTTGACAATTGCTGACACTCCAACCCCAATCTAGCACAACGGAGAATGGCATGGACGACTATTAAAGACTTCGAACGGCGACATACCGATGGTGGAGTGAAAACTATTATTATAAGCGATATCCACCAAGGGTAAGTGCCTCATCCATGAACCTCCACAATCAAGAAATCAAGAGCGTAACATGTCTTCAATGTTTAGGATAGTTCGCTCTGTCTGACCATCTGTTTGAGGATGAAAAGCAGTGTTAAGGCATAGTTGAGAACCAAAAGCATGTTAGAGACATCTCCACACCATGGAGGTAAATTGAGGATCTCGATCAGAAATGATCGTCCTTGGGACCCCATGAAGTCTCACCACCTCATCTAGATACTACCTTGACAAAACCTCCACTGAGCTCGACTCCTTTATTGCTATGAAATGGGATGATTTTGTTAAGTGATCCACTACCACCCAAATAGCATCATGTCCTCCTGGAGCTCGAGGTAAACCTGTAAAAAAGTCCATTGAGATGCCCTCCCACTTCCACTGAGGAATCTCTAATGGTTGTAGAAGACCATCGGGAACACGGTGTTTAGCCTTCACCTTCTGGAAGACTAAACATCGAGACACAAACTCCGCAACCGCACGCTTCAGCCTAGGCCACCAAAACTGACTCCTCAAGGATTGGTACATCTTTTTCACATAAGAATACACTAATAAAGGAGAACCATGGAACTCTTTAAGGACCGTCTCGTGCATATCAAAGGGAACAAAAGGCCTCCCATTATACAATACTCTATGTTGATAATTCTCAGACCAACCATCAGGGGCCTCACCACAAGTAAATCCGTCTCTCTAGATCTCCACCTTAAGATCCTCAAACTGGGAGTCTTCCAACTTTTACACCAGGGATGACTGTGCTATCATCTGAAAAGTACAACCTCTACCCACAAGTTCTCCCATATCAAGATGAAATTCTGATAGTTCTTCTATTACTCTCCAGGAATCACTGGATTCACGCATAACATATCTGCGTGACTTTTGGCTCAGCGCATCTGCAAAAACATTCGCTTTTCTAGGGGTATATGATATTTTGAAGTTGTTTTCCTACAAGAACATCATCCATCGACGTTGTCGTAAGGTCAAGTCACACTGGGAGTTAACATACATCAAACTCTTATGATTAGTGAAAACCACAAAGCATTCATTAATGAGGTATTGTCTCCAGAACTTCAGAGAAAACACAACGGCTTCGAACTAAAGATCATGGGTGGCATAGTTCCATTCAAGGGGATGCAACTACCGAGACCCGTAAGAAATGACTGACCTCTATTTCATAAGAACACAGCCTAACCTCAGATGTGAAGCATCACAGAAGACATCAAACTGAACTCCTTCAACTAGTAGAAAAAGGACTGGAGCACTTACTAAATTCTCTTTTAGATACTCAAAAGATTCCTTACAATAATCAGTCCATATGAAAGCCTAATATTTCCTGGTCAAATCTGTCAGAGGAGTCACAACAAGTGAGAAATCATCTACGAACCTCCTTTAGTAGCCTGCGATACCAAGGAAACTTCACACCTCTTCCACTGTCTTAGGAGCTGCCTAAGACACATCTGCTTTAATCTTCGATGGATACACATATACTACCTGATGGGACACAACATGCCACCTGAAACGGACTTCTCGAGGCCAAAACACACACTTAGAAAACTTATTGAACATCTGATGTCGACGTAGAACTCACAAAACGGATAGTAGATACTCTCCATGCTACTGTTCAGATGGGGAATACACAAGGATGTCATCGATGAAAACTACCACGAACATGTCCTGGAACTCACGGAACACAACATTCATCAAACCCATGAACATAGCTGGAGCATTAGTCACACCAAACGACATTACAACAAACTCATAATTCTCATGACGACAACAGAATGCAGTCTATGGGATATCCACATCCTTCACATGAATCTCATGATATCCCGACTGCAAGTCGATCTTTGAGAACCAACATTCACCCATTAGTTATTCAAATAAGTCATCAATCCATGGAAGAGGATAGTGATTCATTATTGTCACTTTTTTTAAGCGACGATAATCGACACACAACCACAAACTGTCGTCATCCTTCTTCATGAACAAAACTGGTGCACCCCATGGTGACACACTTGGCCGAAAAAAGCCGCACTGCAACAGACCATCGATCTATATAAGCAGCTCTCGTAACTCACAAGGGGACATCCTATATGGATACATTGAGATAGTATATTCTCCTGGATGTAGCTCAATCCCGAACTCGATATCTCGTTGAGGGGGTAAGGCTACAACCACTTCTAGAAAGACATCAGGGTACTACTATATGACCGTAGCAAACATCAACCGTTGAACCTCTGAATAACTCAGCATCATCTCATCCACCAAGGATAATAAGGCTAAAACTCACCTAGGACCCATCTGAGGGTCTCACTCACCAAGAAACATCACTTTCTCTCCATCCGCATCAAAGAAAATGACCTTCTTCCTGAAGAAATCTCGGATAGCTGACACCGAATACAACCAATCCATACCAAGAATGACATCATATTGTTGTATTTGTAAACATAGGAAATCTCCCCAAGAGCAGTGTTTCCCCAAAACTAGCTCACAGTCTCTACATACTTCAAAGAAGCTAGCTCGACCTCCAACTGGACTAGTCAACGCCAAGGGCACTGGAAGCCTCTCCACCTCAAGTCCCAAAGCATGGACAAGGCTAGGTGATATTAAGGAGTGTGTCACTCCTAAATCAAACAAGGAATACACCAAGGTAGAAAACAAGAAAGGGGTACGTTGAACGACATTTGGCTCATCTGGTGCTGGCAATGCTAGAGCATGAAGCTGACCACGACCTCCTCCACGACCTCTCTGACCCTGATGAAGTCCACCACCACGACCATGCCCTGCTCTCTGAGTATGGGGAGCATCATGGGGCTGTCCTCTGCCTACCCCATCTAACCTCTACTGATCTAAAGCTGGTGCAACTGGCTGCTGATGCATCGGTGGAAACTGCCTCAATGGAGGAACCTGGAGCATAACACCTGGTGCACGATGACTACTCTGAAAATTCGGGCACTCCAGCTACTGATGACCAAGACCACCACAAGAAAAAAAAGCACATGATCCCTTGGCATAGGCCTGAGAGTTGCTTCCTCTGGAGAAATGAGGTTTTAAGGGCTAGGACCTACCCCCTGCTGAACGAAAACTCTTCTGCCCTAACAACTGGGAACCCTGGACAACAACCTTGCTTCGTGAGGAATAATGATGATTCCCCTCTTGTGATGATCTGGTCCTGGAAGAAGTCTTCTGGACAACGTCCGCCCTCGCCACCACCTCGAGATATGTCTTCAACATAAATGGGGTGACCGGGCGCTGGATCTCTTGAAGCAAAGCATCCTCGAAATGCCTCACCCTGGCCTACTCATCTGACAACAAGTCTGAAGCATACGGTAAAAGGTTCCAAAAACAGATTCCAAACTCTCGAATAGTGGAGCTCCTCTATCGAAGGGTAAGAAGCTCCTGGAAACTGGACACCTTTGCAGTCGAGGAAAGGAACTCAAATCTAAACTTATCTCGGAACTCCACCCATGAGATCGCTGACTCATCACGATCCCCGAGGAACAAGAACCACCACTGCCTTGCTTCTCCATACAGCATAGTCACAACTAAGGACACCCAATGCTCCTTCCGATCACAAATCGAACTAAAGCCTATCTCGACCTCCTCCAACCAGTTTTCCATGACTACTTCTGAAACGGAGCCCTCATACTTTTACAGACTCTGGCACTGAATCTCTTAGAGTGTCTTCCTCCAAGTGTCGTTGTCGTCAACCTCTACTCTGGGGCATCCTACTAGAACAACCTGCTGGACATCTTCTACGCAAACCTGATGAGGATATAGACCTGGACCCATACCTAAAAAATAACAATCACTTAGAGATCATAAGCCTGGAATTTGGAAGACTCGACATTTTTTAATTAATTGTTTTCTTTTAATCATGTTAGGTTAACCTATCCCAAGGTCTACCCATTCAAACACAGGCACAATGAACAATGATGCATGATACTTCCCTAGGTCTCTACCCAGAAACCTGTATCACCCTGTTTCATAGACATTGTAAACTTAAAGGTCTGTACATCAGATCATATGGGGCCCTAAACGCCTATGTATCAGCCGATCTCCAGTGTTTTCCTCACTTACTAAACATGAATGACAATGTTTCCCTACCAACCCATGCAACCTCACCTGTGCCTGACTCCATACTCCATCCTATCTCTCAACCTGGCTCTGATATCACTCTGTTACGACCCCCTCCCCACAAAGTGTACCCCTCCTAGGCCAGAAATGTGAAAAGGGAGATAATGACCCCGAGTCCCGCCTCCAGTAGGCCCTGGGTTGGTGATTAGCACTGAGGGTGTAATAAAAACTCAAATGGGAGGAATTACCCTCTAAGAGAACACATTCGGTAGAGAGAGAAAAGATAGACACCAACCAACTACAAATCAAAACTGCAATCTAAAAGAAACCCAAGCACATATATGAAATTCCATGGAAATGTACTACAACTAAAAGGGAAAAGTACAGGTACTGAAATGAAAGTAAAACGAATACAACCACAAGCCCGAACAGCTCCTCCTACCACAGGCTAGTAGTAATCAGATTGATCTACAACCTGATCCATGTGACCTGAAAACAGTTTATATAAACGTAGGGTGAGTATAACAGTATACAAAGTAGGATCCTCCCCTAAACCTCTCATGCAAAGGCAAAGAAATAATTCTATGTCACAGTGAATAATAAGTGAAACTAACTCATCACCTAAATAGGTATACTATGTTCCCGACCTCACCATGGATACTCTCACCAGGTAACGCATATAAGAGTATATCACATAGTAATGATTATCAAGGGTACCCCGCTACTAATTTCCCACTGGTTTTCTGATTTTCCCCAACAACATACGCTCTGTGCATCTCTCTCCAAAGGCTTTCCTGTAAACACCTGGGCTATGATCCACAATCTGCACCACGTGCACCACAAAGGTTTTCCCGCAGTCAGCTAAGATAAGAATCAAACCATCCTCACAACCAAAAGTAACCATGTAGTTTCCCACAACTCGCATAACATGTATAATACGTCAGTTATTATACCTCAAGCCATTACAGCCCATACATCGAGTAAGGATCCTCAAGCCATCACAGCCTATACGCGTTACACCTATAGTAGTCCATAGGATACTATATCCAGAATATATGTGTGTGAGTAACCACAAGCCATTATATCCTTCTACACACATATATGGGTAAAACTAACTGTTGTGCCTCATTTCACTAGTATCTACCAAGAGAAGAGAGCGGGGTCAAAGGGGGTAGTAAGCCATTCATCCTCCCACCAGAATGTTGGGGAAAACACCCCTAGGGCTCAGAATCCCCAGGGTGTCAGCTTCCCTTACTGACAGGGTGGAGTAGCATATAGAAACACAAAAAGTACAGAATATATTATAAATCACAACCACACTATGGGCATGACCAAGTCTTAGTTTCAACTGAAGCTAACGTCACTCAGACTCCGAGCTGATATTTCTAAGACTAGGTATCCTATAAGTACACAACCAATTAAAGTACTTCATTAGATTACTTCATCTTTGTTTTCATCAATTCCACTTTACGTTAATTAATTATTTACACATTAATTAACTATAAACAAAAAACATTAAATTCATCAACATCACAACCAATGTCAAATGTTCCTTCAAAGTTATAACCTCATCATTAGTTCCAGCATCTCCATCCCCATGGGTTAACATTAGTTATTCAAACATTCATTATAGAATTACTTTCCCATATTCCCAGGTATTCTAGAAAAGCATCATATGTTACTAAACCCAAGGGGCTCAACACGGTGAGTAGATGTACTACCCATCGAGTCTATGCTACCTATAGTAAGAGCGTAGGCCCATTCTCCTTGGAGAGTCTAAAAACGGAAAGCATGCGGCCTACCCCGCATGTCTTCACCCCTTTTGGGAGAAGGGTAAGGAAGACTAGCTGCATGGAGAAGTGGGGAAAAGGAAACAAGATAAAAAACCAAAGATTCCACAAGCATCCAACAACCAAATACATCCCATTCCATCATCCCTGGTGTCCTCCCTGACACCCACATGTATAAACTAATGCATCTCACCACTCTAGGCATCATCCGCTGCCACAACCACAAGGCCTCCATGCCCCCACATATCACAACACCCTTCCAGGGTCACATCACCTCACAAGCAGCAAGAAAACAACCATTACAACAATTTGGGCTCTTGGCCCTTTATCAAGGCATCCGACCTTCAAAAAACAAGCACGAACAGATTTCAGGTTTACCAATCAACTAAAATAAACACATCATTGGCTCTAGTTTGATTATCACCATGTTGGAACAACATCAACAACAAAAACAATCGGATTCATTTACATGCCTCTTTATCTTTAGCCAATTAATTTTCAATTAAAACCAGATTCACCTTATTGATCAATTTCATCAAGAGCAACATGCTAACAAGCAAGGAATATATATCACACTATCTAGACAATCATTAGGTGAACCGTTATCACGGTACAAAGCAAAAACATGTGATCAAACCAATTCTTTAAATCCGGTTCAAGTATTTATTTAGATCAATTACATCATGATACTAAGGGATAAATCATGATAACACTACGATTGCACATAAACAATTAGAGAAGCAATGAATCCCCTACCACAACGGTTTTGACGGAAACCACAATGGTCGATGAACGCCCAAGAAGACCGGGCCGATTCACCAAGGATCCTCCCTATACCTCTTATCCTAACAAAACCAAGGCCAAAGCTCATCATAAGCGACATACACACACTTAGATATACCGATAACGGGCGTAGATCTATGATCCTGATAGAAGAGGGGGGGGAGTAGATCTAGATAGATCTAAGAAAAAAAACGATAACATACCTCGAGTAACCGGCTTTGATTCACAAAGAGAAGCCTTAGGATCGCCTCCAAAACTCTTGGGAGAGGTTCTTCTACCTCCAAGTAAGGGTAATCCCGAGTTATGGCCTCTTAGGGGCTTAAATGAACCATTTAGAGTAAATAGAGTTCAAATCTACAATTTTAGGATCTAACTTTAAGTGCCCGCATGGTTAGTCCGCATGGTTTCAAAAACCGTGCGCTAACCGTACGTTACCTTCTACCTCGCCCAACACTCCTCGCACGGTTAGTCTGTATGGTTAGACAAATGGTATGCTAACTATGCCTTAGCCACTACCTCCAACACCAACCTTGAAGGGTTTGGCCACACAATTTAGGCAAACCGTGCGCCAACCGTGCGATGACCATAACCCTTTAACATTCCTTAAAAGTCCACCCATACAAACACCAAGTCTCCTTGTCCTCCCATAATACCTCCAACACCACATTTTCACAAAGGAATCGACCGGAGAGGTCCGGGCCATTACATCAGATACCTGTAAAAACATTATCATCCTTGAGAATCCAAAACACACCTAAAGAGAAAACAAAATAGGGTCTGAACAACCACCCAACGAGAAATCTCTCAAAAGAAAGAAAGCCACCAAAGTAACAAAGTTTTCCATCTCATAAACATTAAAGTTCCACAACCACATCAGTTACAACGATACATGGAAAGAGTTAAACATCAATTAACTCTGGGTACTGAGCACATATCTGTGATTTACGTTCCAAAGTACTCTCATCCATTCCACCGTGTCGCCACAAGACATGAACTAAGGGGATGGAAGGCCCGCACAACCCCCTCTACTTGTGGTCTTGGATCTCCACAGGTTGCTCCTCAAAGGTGGTATCATCATCAACATCGATCTATCCCCAATCAATGATTTCAGAGACGTCATGAAGATAATAACGTAGTTGTGATACTTGGAAAACATCATGTATCCGACTCATCTGATGGGGAAGAAATACTCGATATTCCATAGCTCTAACATGAGCTAACACCTCTAAAGGACCAACAAAACGGTGAGAAAGCTTACTCGCATGACCAAACATTCGCTGCCCATGATGGTGAGTCACCTTAAAAAACACATGATCCCCCATATTAAAATCTAGGGGTCTCTATATTTGATCTGCATATTATTTTTGACAACTTTGCGCTATCTTCATCCTCTCAAAAATCACATGAACCATCTCTGTTTTATTCTGAACTAGTTTTGGTCCAAGAATTACTGACTCTCCGACCCCAGTCCAGCACAACGGATGTAGCATCCCTCCTTTTATGTCACAAAAAACGTTCACTACATTATACAAAACCGAGGATCTTTAAGGTTTAGTGTCTTGGAAACCAGGAACTTAATACATGAAACAAAAAAAATTCTTCTTAAACACTTGAAAGGATTCTCCTTATGTTCATCCTAGGTTTGTTACTGCATCTCATGACCTGGGGACATACATCAAAAGAAAGGGTGAGCAGAAGGCCCAGTAAGGGAAACAAGGGGAAACATTTACATGTGAACTTGAGATACATCAACAATGTCATGAAAAAGAACTTTCAAGAATGAGAAAGAAATCATGTGGAATATCATAATAAAAATAACATTTTTCATAACTTTAATATGTGGCTACAAAATTTAACATAGACAATCATGAACATATCACCAAGGTCCATCCCCAAGGTGTCATTTGAAAATTTCCAAGGTTATTCACCAAGATATCGTGAAAATTGTAATCTCTAGTGGTTACATCATTACATAATGCATTAGAGATCTATCAGGGCACACCCTAAAATTTTCCTTTATTATCATTTGAGCCAAATATATCATCATAAAAAATTTCATAAATAACCCATATAGCATAAAATAAATGGGTTTCATTTCATAATCATAACGTTTTAAAAACTTCTTTAAAGACATGATCTTTAAGTCGCTTTAGAACCCACAGAAGGGGAGAGTGGGTATCATGTATGTAAATACCTGAATTTAAAATAGAAAGGTTTTATATATATGTGCATATCCCTGTAGAAATATTATCTTTGAGTATTCACTTTATAACATAAAATAATTTTGAGAAAAGAGAGAGGCATTTTTAGACGAACATTCTGCAGCATAACGGCTATGTTTCGGGGTTTTAGAAAATATTGAAAAGAGAGGGGACATGGGTCCAACATTCATAATTGACCCATAAAACAGTATAGGGGAAAAATAAGAAGGATAAATGAACATGGTATTGAAATTTGAAGGATATACCATTTGAAATGAAAAACATGGAAGGAAGACAAAAATTAGATTTCTCTTATGAAAATTCGGCAGCCTAACAGCGTCACTTAAACTTCAACAAAAATGATTTGAAAAGATCAAATAGGGTCTCTCATCATGGTAACATAAGAGTTCAGTATGATAGATATATAGATCATACCACAACATAAAAAAAGGAATTTCAAAGACTTGAAATGAATGTAGAACTTTGAAAAGAATGAAAAGGGTGAAAGAATCCCCTAAAAAATTCGGCAGCCTAACAGCGTCACTTAAGCTTCAAAAAATGAATTGACAAGATCAAATAGGGTATCTCATCATATGAACATAAGGGTTAAGTATGATAGATATAGAGATCATACCCCAACATTATAAAAAGGAACTTGAAATAATTGACATGAAAATAGATCATGAAAACGAGAAGGGTGAAAGAATCCCTTAAAAATTCGGCAGCCTAACGGTGCCACTTAAAACTTCAAATACTGAATTGAAGTGATAAAATGGGGTCTCTCATCATATGATCATAAAATATCAGAATGATAGATATAGAGATCATACCCCAACATAATAAAAAGGAACATGAAAGACTTGGCAAGAAAATAGAACTTGAAAATGAGAAGGGTGAAAGAATCCGTTACAAAAATTTCGTCAACCTAACGGCGCCACTTAAACTTTCATAAACTGAAATGTTGAGAGTAAGAGGGGGTTTCTCATCATATGAACATAAAATGGAAAGTATAATGAATATAGGAGACCATCCTACAACATAAGAACATGGAGCATAATAGAAATGACATAAAATAAATCACTTGAAAAGAAAGAGAGGGGGTCGGATCCCTTGCCTTAAAACGTAACACTTAAAACTCAAAGGTTGGGACCTTGAGGGCTTGGGGGAACCTTGGGAGGACTATTTTGGAGGTAAGGAGACCAGAAATTCGTTGAGGATGGTTTTGGAGTCGAAATGATGAGAGGAGGGCTTGGTATTTATAGGGAAAGTGATGGGACAAGGCATTGATGGCCAAGGGACACCTCAAAAGTAGTTATCTCAAAAGCGTGGGCCCTCCCATGGTACTTCCCATAGAGTTAGGCCACATGGGGACCCCACACAAATAGTCATCCTCTTTAGTCCACCATCCCTTAAAATATCTCATTACATCATCATGACACAGTTATGAAGTCATTAAACATACTGAAATCCTAAAAATGTATTTTTACTATTCACTAAAAATTCTACTTTGTCAGAAAAATCCCAAAATTTCACATTAAACAAATATCAATGCTCTGATTTAAAAAATGAACTCCATTTTATAAAAATAATTTTCTAAATATTATTAGTTCTTTTTTTAAATAAATACCCTATTCACCGAAAAATTCATTTTTTTCAGAAAAATCCCAAAAAATTACCTTAACATAATATCGATGCTTTGAGTTCAAAAATGAAATCCGTTTTTTAAAAATAAATTTCTAAATATTTTTAATTTTATTTTTAATTAAAAAACCATATTCTCCCAAAAAAACTAATACTTGAATAATAATTTATGAAACTGTTATTTACCCATTTTATTGAATCTCATTACTTAATCTAGGTGTCTAAATTATATTAAAACTTTATTTGAGTGAAATTACTAATACATTTGGTCACATTACTAATCCTAAGTATAAAATCACTATTCATAATTTACTATTCATCAAAAATTAAGTTGATCTTATTAGACTCGAAGTTTCGTACTGAACATAATTATAGAAGACCATTTCTTGAAAATCATTACAAATTTTTATTTATTTAAGGTTTACATAAACATTTTTAAAATATCATTTCTCTAAAATTCATCAATAATATTCATACTATATTTATCCGGACATTTGAAAATTCATAAACTTCATCATAAGAAGAAATCCCAATTTTTATTTAAAACAAAGGATTACACAAGGCAGTTACGGTCTCCTTACATAGCCCCTTATCACACCAGCATAGGACCTAAGTGTAAGGTGTGCTAAGGTGAGAGAATCTGAGGGAGGCTCATCCAACATCGCACGTGTAGTAATTTCTATCAGTTTGAACTTCTCGCGAAGGCGATCCCATTCTAGCTTCACACGATGAAATTCAGCTTGTGTTTGGTCCAGAGCAAAGCCCAGTGGTGCTACCTCTTTCCCAAGTTCTGTTATATGGGCTTCGATCGGTCCAAGACTACTAGGTGAGGCCATCAAATCTTCTTTCTATATTAATTAACCAAGATTGCTTGTATTTAGAGACAATAATAAAAACGTTTAGTTTGCAGCGGTCATATTGACTAATGGTCAAATAATAGTAAACACCCAACATTTTCATTTTAATTATACTCATGTTATCAAACGAAACCTTTTTGTTGAGTATAAAAATAAAATAAAATAACACATAAAATTAGGAAAAAAGATTTATTCAAAATTTCATGTCGTTACAATCTTCCCCCCTTAAGAAATTGTGTCCTCGCAATTTTTAAAATTGGTTTTTGAAATTTCATTGAAAGTCCCACATCGGAAAAGGAGTCAGTAAAACTATTACTTTAAAAGAAAGAAAGGGAAGTACAAAGGTCACCAGAGTTAACCCACACTAGGATTCCATGTAGGAAAACATAGAAATGGAGGAGAAAATAAAGGGTCAAGTTATGAGGGAGAGTGATAGAGAACATGATTAGGAGAAAGTTAACCATAAGAAAATCCCAAACTTATGATGTGTGTAAACGGTCTTTGATAACCTAGTAAGAAACGTAAACCAACAACATTTTTGTTTTACATTTCTTTTCATAATTTTGAGGAATTCATTTACTACATAGAAAAAAAACATAAGAAAATATACCTACCTTCATGTAGAGTTTCATCCTTTAATAAGTTTCTACGCAAAAATAATCTTTTCTCCAAACGATGAGCATTCAAAAACACTTGGTCTCATCAAAACACAAGAATCATCTTCTAGATAATCACATAATCCACAAAAGATTAACCATCTATTTCATCTATATTTAAACATTATCCCAAAAACAGAAAGGGTAAGGTAAAACAACTCTTCAAAAAGAAATAATCCCATAGGAATGGAAACTACTTTTAAATCTTCAAAGTTCCATGGTACTACCCAGAGTTCATCATAGACCATTCCATAAATAACTTTCCTTAAAAATCCTCAAAATAAACCAAACTAAGATTGAAACCCAAATACAAGAAGGATTTGATAACATAGTCTTCCAAGGTAAACATTATCATTAATCTCTATACAACATCAACCAATCCTAACATATTATAACAAAAGTAACTAACGTAAACATATTTACCCCAAGATAGGTTAATCATTTCCATAAGTAACATAAATTTCTATAAGTCCACCTTAAATTTATCGATTCTTCAAAATATAATTCAACCTTACCCCTCAATGAAAATACCTTAGTAATCTATTTACCTTGATCATATAGGGTCCCCAAAATAGTGAACGTCTTCCAAAATGATAATCATCTTTTAGTCCCCCAATCATCTTTGTCATATTAATACGGCAATCATCGCATTTACTATCACATTGTTTGTTGGGACAGTTCTTCCATTTCCCACTATTAACTAAGAATATAAAGTATAATTAGGGGCTTAAATACTTCGCCAGTAATCATAAAAAAGAAAATTTAAGCATAAATGGATAAAATTGTAGAATAAAAGTATATCCTAACTTGTGATACCCTAGGTTATAATCTAGGTTATCCATGATCGTATATTCTTATGTGAATCTTTATTTTATTTTATCTTTGTTGCTTTAATAAGGGTTCATACTAAGCTTATGAATTTACCAAAGAATATCCCCTAGGAGTGTCGTAACCAAGAGTGCAGCAAGGCCCGTTGTCGTGTACCAGTTCCCATTCGAGTCTAGCTCAAAGCGTTGTTTTCAGGTTTTACCCCTATGTACATCTGTGCTAGATCCACCTCTACCTGCTCGTATCCAGACCGGGATGTATTTGCTTGGAAACCCCTTACTCAATACTCACCAAAATATCTGGAAGATTTCCTATATTTAAACTTTTCTATAGGGATATTCCTAAAGTTTTCATATCCTAATTTCCACAAATAACTAAACCATACTTTGATACCAACTATAGCATCTCGCCTTTTTTTCACAAAAACTTTCACTACATTATACAAAACTGAGGATCTTTAAGGTTTAGTGTCTTGGAAACCAGGAACTTAATACATGAAACCAAAAAACATTCTTCTTAAACACATGAAAGGCTTAAACTTATGTTCATCCTAGGTTTTTTACTGCATCTCATAACCTGGGGACATACATCAAAAGAAAGGGTGAGCAGAAGGCCCAGTAAGGGAATCAAGGGGAAACATTTACATGTGAACTTGAGATACATCAACAATGTCATGAAAATGAACTATAAGGCATGAGAATGAAATCATGTGGCATATCATAATAAAAATAATCATAACTTTAATATGTGGCTACATCATTTAACATATAAAATCATGAACATATCACTAAGGTCCATCCCAAAGGTGTCATTTGAAAATTAACAAGGTTATTCACCAAGATATCATGAAAATTGTAATCTCTAGTGGTTACATCATTACCCAATGAATTGGAGCGCTATCAGGGCGCACCCTTAAATTTTCCTTTATTATCATGTGATCCACATATATCATCATAAAACATTTCATAAATAACCCATATAGCATTAAATAAATGGATTTCATTTCATAATCATACCGTTTTAAAAACTGCTTTAAAGACATGATCTTTACGTCGCTTTAGAACCCACGGAAGGGGAGAGTGGGTCTCATGTATGTAAATACCAGAATTTAAAATAGAACATTTTGATATATATGTGAATATCCCTGTATAAATAATAGCTTTGATTATTCACTTTATTACATAAAATAATTTTGAGAAAAGAGAGAGGCATTTTGAGACGAAAATTCTGCAGCATAACGACTATGTTTCAGGGTCTTAGAAAACATTGAAAAGAGAGGGGACATGGGTCCAACATTCATAAATGTCCCATAAAACAGTAGAGGCGCAGAATAAGAAGGATATATGAACATGGTAATGAAATTTTAAGGACATACCATTTGAAATGAAAAACATGGAAGGAAGACAATAATTAGATTTCTCTTATGAAAATTCGGCAGCCTAACGGCGTCACTTAAACTTCAACAAAAATGATTTGAAAAGATCAAATAGGGTCTCTCATCATGTGAACATAAGAGTTAAGTATTATAGATATATATATCATACCCCAACATAAAAAAAGGAATTTTAAAGACTTTACATGAAAGTAGAACTTTGAAAAGAATGAGAAGGGTGAAAGAATCCTTTAAAAAATCCGGCAGCCTAACGGCGTCACTTAAGCTTCAAAAAATGAATTGAAAAGATCAAATAGGGTCTCTTATCATATGAAAATAAGGGTTAATTATGATAGTTATAGAGATCATACCCCAACATAATAAAAAGGAACTTGAAAGACTTGACATGAAAATAGATCTTGAAAACGAGAAGGGTGAAAGAATCCCTTAAAAATTCGGTAGCCTACGACGCCACTTAAAACATAAAAATACTGAATTGAAGAGATCAGAAGGGGTCTCTCATCATATGGTCATAAAAGATCAGAATGATAGATATAGAGATCATAACCAAACATAATAAAAAGGAACATGAAAGACTTGACAAGAAAATAGAACTTGAAAATGAGAAGGGTGAAAGAATCCGTTACAAAATATTCGGCAGCCTAACAGCGCCACTTAAACTTTCATAAAATGAAATGATGAGAGTAAGAGGGGGTATTTAATAATATAAACATAAAAAGGACAGTATAATGAATATAAAAGACCA
This sequence comes from Viscum album, assembly GCA_963277665.1. Taxonomy (NCBI): domain Eukaryota; kingdom Viridiplantae; phylum Streptophyta; class Magnoliopsida; order Santalales; family Viscaceae; genus Viscum; species Viscum album. The sequence continues at coordinate 684,551,253 of OY728129.1, read as the reverse complement.
TCCTCCAACATAAGAACATCGATCATAAAAGGAATGACATAAAAGATATCACTTGAAATGAAAGATAGGGGGTCGGATCCCTTACCTTAAAACGTAACTCTTAAAACTCAACGGTTGGGACCTTGAGGGCTTGGGGGAACCTTGGGATGACTCATTGGGAGGTAAGGAGACCAGAACTTCGTTGAGGATGGTTTTGGAGTTGAAAAGATGAGAGGAGGGCTTGGTATTTATAGGGAAAGTGTGGGGACACGACATTAATGGCCAAGGGACACCTCAAAAGTGGTTTTCTCAAAAGCATGGGCCCTCCCATGGTACTTCCCATAGAGTTAGGCCACATGGGGACCCCCCACAAATATCCATCCCCTTTAGTCGACCATCCTATAAAATATCTCATGACATCATCATGACACAGTTATGATGTCATTAAACATACCGAAACACTAAAACTGTATTTTTACTATTCACTGAAAATTAAACTTTCTCAGAAAAATCCCAAAAATTCACATTAACCAAATATCAATGCTCTGATTTCAAAAATAATCTCCATTTTATAAAAATAATTTTCTAAATATTATTAATTCATTTTTTTAAATAAATACACTATTCACCGATAATTCATTTTTTTCAGAAAAATCCCCAAAAATTACCTTAACATAATATCGACGCTCTGAGTTCAAAAATGAAATCCATTTTTTAAAATTAATTTTCTAAATATTTTTAATTTAATTTTTAATTAAAAACACTATTCACCCGAAAAAACTAATAAGTGAATAATAATTTATGAAACTTTTATTTACCCATTTATTGAATCTCATTACTTATTCTAGGTGTCTAAATTATATTAAAACTATCTTTGAGTGAAATTAGTAATCCATTTGGTCACATTACTAATTTAAGCATAAAATCACTATTCATAATTTACTAGTCATCAAAAATAAAGTTGATCTTATTAGACTCGAAATTTCGTACTGAACATAATTGTAGAAGACCATTTTTTGAAAATAATTACACATTTTTATTTATTTAAGGCTTACATAAAATTTTTTAAAATATCCTTTCTCTAAAATTCATCAATAATATTCATACTATATTTATCCGGACATTTAAAAATTCATAAACTTCATCATAAGAAGAAATCCAAATTTTTATTTAAAACAAAGGATTACACAAGGCAGCTTTGGTCTCCTTACATAGCCCCTTATCACACCAGCATAGGACCTAAGTGTACGGTGTGCTAAGGAGAGAGAATCTGAGGGAGGCTCGGCCAACATCGCACGTGTAGTAATTTCTATCAGTTTGAACTTCTCGTGAAGGAGATCCCATTCTAGCTTCACATGATGAAGTTCATCTTGGGTTTGGTCCATAGCAAAGCCCAGTGGTGCTACCTCCTTCCCAAGTTCTGTTAGATGGGCTTCGATCGGTCCCAGACTAATGGGTGAGGCCATCAAATCTTCTTTCTATATTAATTAACCAAGATTGTTTGTATTTAGAGACAATAATCAAAACGTTTAGTTTCCAGCGGTCATATTAACCAATGGTCAAATAACAATCAAAACCCAACAGTCTCATTTTAATTATACTCATGTTATCAAATGAAAATTTTTTGTTGAGTATAAAAATAAAATAAAATAACACATAAAATTAGGAAACAAGATTTATTCAAAATTTCGGGCCATTACAACGGAGAATAGCAAGGGAGGCCATAAAAGGCTTCAAATGATGACATACTGATGGTGGAGTGAAAACTATTATTATAAGTCAAATACACCACGGTTAAGTACCTCATCGATGAACCTCCCAAATCATGAACACAAGAGCGCAAAATGTCTTCAAGAGTCTAGATAGTTCGCTCTGTCTGACCAACTGTTTGAGGATGAAAAGCAGTGATAAGGCATAGTTAAGAACCAAAATCATGTTAGAGACCTCTCCACACCCTGGAGGTAAAATGAGGATCTTGATCATAAATGATCATCCTTGGGACCCCATTAAGTCTCACCACCTCCTCTAGATACTGCCTCGAAAAAACCTCCACTGAGCTCGACTCGTTGATTGGTATGAAGTGGACTGATTTTGTTAAGTGATCCACTACCACCCAAATAGAATCATTTCCTCCTGGAGCTCGAGGTAAACCAGTAACAAATTCCATTGAGATGTACTCCCACTTCCACTGAGGAATATCTAACTGTAGGAGAAGACCAGCAGGAACATGGTGTTCGACCATCACCTTCTGGAAGACTAAACATTGAGACACAAACTCTGCAACCGCACGCTTTAGCTCAGGCCACAAAAACCGACTCCTCAAGGATTTGTACATCATTGTCAGAGCAGGATGAACCACTAAAGGAGAACCATGGAACTCTCTGAGGACCATCTCGCGCATCGTCAAGGGAATAAAAATCCTCCCATGATACAAAAATCTGTGTTGTTTATCCTCAGACCATCCATCCGGGGCCTCACCACTAACAACTCGGTCTCTCCAGACCTCCACCTCAGGATCCCCCAACTGGGACTCTTCCACCTTCAACCCCAGGGATGATTGTACTGTCATCTAAAAAAGACAATCTCTACCCCCAACATCTCCCATATCAAGATTCATTGCTGAAAGTTCATCCATTACTCTCCATGAATCACCGGATTCATGCACATCATCACTGCATGACTTTTCTCTCAACGCATCAGCTACAACATTACCTTTTCAAGTGGTATACGATATTTCGAAGTCGTATTCCTATAAGAACTCCATCCATCGACATTGTCATAAGTTCAAATCATGCTGGGAGAAAACATATATCAAACTCTTATGATCTGTGAAAACCACAAAGCCTTCACCAATGAGGTAATGTCTCCAAAACATCAGAGAAAACACCACGACTGCCAACTCATGATCATGGGTGGCATAATTTCATTCATGGGGACGCAACTGCCGAGACCCATGTGAAATGACTGACCGCTGTTGAATAAGAACACAACCTAACCCCAGATGTGAAGCATTACAGAAGACATCAAACTGAACTCCTTCAGTTGGAAGAAAAAGGACTGGATCACTTACTAACTTCTCTTTTAGATACTCGAAAGCTGCCTGACACTGATCAGTCCATATGAAATCCTGATCTTTCCTGGTCAAAACTATCAGAGGAGTCGCAACACGTGAGAAATCAGCTACAAAACGCTTATAGTATCCTGTGAGAGCAAGGAAACTTCTCACCTTTGACGCTGCCTTGGGGGCTACCAAAGACACAACTGCATCAATCTTTGATGGATCCATAGCTACTCTCTATTGGGACACAACATGACCCATGAAACGGACTTCTTGAGCCCAAAACTCACACTTCGACAACATCCTGAATCGCTGATGTCGACTATGAACACCCAAAATGGCTCATTGATTCTTTGCATGCTCCTCATCAGATGTGGAGTACACAAGGATGTCATCGATGAAAACTACTATGAACTTGTATAGGAACTCGTAGAACACAGCATTCATCAAACCCATAAACATAGCTGGAGCATTTTCCACCCCAAACGGCATTACAATGAACTCATAATTCCCATGATGACAATGGAAAGAAGTATTCGGGATATCCTCATCCTTCACACGCATCTGATCATATCCTTACCGTAAGTCTATCTTTGAGAACCAACTTGCACCCTTCAGTTGACCAAATAAGTCATCAATCTGTGGATGAAGATAATGAATCTTTATTGTCATTTTGTTTATGCAACGATAATTGACACACAACCAAAAACTGTTGTGGGATTTTTTCATGAACAAAACTAGTGCACCCCATGGCGGCACACTTGGCCGAACAAAACTGCACTTAAATATACCATCAAGCTATATATGTATCTCTCGTAACTCATAAGGGTCTATCCTATATGGAGACATAGATATAGGAGATGCTCCTGGATATAGCTCGATCCCGAACTCCATCTCTCGTCGAAGGGGGTAAGGATAAAACCTCTTCTGGAAAGACATCAGGGTACTCCTCTATGAACCTAGGTAATTCCAACCATTGAACCTCTAAAGAACTCAAAATCATCTCAGCGGCCATGGATGACAAGGATGAAACATGCATATGACTCATCCGATGGTCTCGGTCGCCAACAAACACCACTTTCTCTCCATCCACACCAAAGAAAACAGCCTTCTTCCTAAAGCAATCTACGATATGCTGCACCGAATACTACCAATCCATTCCATGGATGACATCATATGGTTGTATCCATAATCATAGAAAATCTCCCCAAGAGCGGTGTTTCCCCAACACTAGCTCACAGTCTCTACATACTTAAAACAAGCTAGCTTGACCTCTAACTGGCGTAGTCAACGCCAAGGGCACTTGAAGCCTCTCCACCTCAATTCCCAATGCATGGAAAAGGGTAGGTGATATGAAGGAGTGTGTCACTCTTGAATCAAAGAAGGCATAAACCAAGGTAGAAAACAAGAAAAGGGTACCTCAAACAACATTTGGATCATCTTGTGATGAAAATTCAAGAGCATGAAGCTGAACACGACCTCCTCCACGACCTCTCTGACCCTGATGACGACCACCACCACGGCCGCGCTCTGCTCTCGGAGGACGAGGAGCATCAATTGGTTGTCCTCTGCCTGCCCCATCTACCCTCTGCTGATCTAAAGATGGTGCAACTGGATGTTGATGTCTCAGCAGAAACTGACTCAATGGAAGAACCTGGAGTGTAACACCTGGTGCACAATAACTTCTTTGAAAGGTCAGGAACTCCCGATGCTGATGACCATGACCACCAAAGGAAAAACAAGTGTTTGATCCCTTGGCACATGCCTAAGAGTTGCTGCCTCCAGAGAAACAAGGTGTGATGGGGTGGGACCTACCCTCAGCTGAACGAAAAATCTTCTGCCCTGAAAACCAGGAACCCCGGACCACATCCTTGCTTCATTGAGAATCATGGTGAATCCACTCCCGTGATGATCCGATCCTGGAAAAAGTACTCTCGACAACCTACACCCTCCCCAGCACCTTTAGATATGTCTTCAACATAAATGGGGTGACCTGGCACTAGATCTCTCGATGCAAAGCCTCCTCGAAAAGCCTCCCCCTGGCCTCCTCATCTGGTAACAAGTCCGAAGCATACCATGAAAGGTTCCATAAATGGATTCCAAACTATCAAACAGTGGAGCTCCCCTGTCAAATGGTAAGAAGCTCCTAGCGACTGGACGCTATTGAATTCAAGGAAAGGAACTCGACTCTGAACTTATCTCGGAACTCCTCCCATGAGATCACTGACTCCTCATGATCCCCGAGGAACAAGAACCACCACTGACTTGTAGCTCCACGCAGCATCATCATAGCTAATGAACCCCAGTTCTCCTTTCGGGAACGGATCGAACTGAAGCCTATCTCGACCTCCTCCAATCAGTCTTCTGTGACTGCATCTGAAATGGAGCCCTCATACTTCTGTAGACTCTAGTGATGAAACTGTCGGAGTGTGTTACTCCATGTGTCTTCGTCGTCAACCTCTAGTATGCAGCGTACTACTGGAATAGCCTACTGAACATCTTCTATGCAAACCTGACGAGGACATCGACCTAGATCCATACCTGCAAAATAACAAACACTTAGAGCTCATAGGCCAGGAATTTGGAATACTCAACAGTAATTAATTAATTGTTTTATTTTATTTTTTTAGGTTAACCTATCCCAAGGTCTACCCATTCAAACACAGGCACAAAGAATAATGATTCATGATCCTTCCCCAGGTCTCTACCCTACAACCCATATCACCATGTTTCGTACCCATTGTAAACTTAAATGTTCTTACATCAGATCATAGGGGGCCATAAACGCCTATGTATCAGCTGATATCCAGTTTTTACCTCACTTGATATACATGAATGACAACGTTGCCTTACCAACCCATGCAACCTCACATGTGCCGAACTACAAACTCCATCATATCTCTCAACCTGGCTCTGATACCACTCTGTCACGACCCCCTCCCCACAAAGTGTATCCATCCTGGGCTGGTAATGTGAAAAGGGAGATAATGACCCCCGAGTCCCGCCTCCAGTAGGCCCTAGGTTGGAGACTTGCACCGAGGGTATAATATACACTCAAATGGGAGGAATTACCCTCTAAGAGAACACATGCGGAAGAGAGAGATAAGATAGACACCAACCAACTCCAACTTAGAACTGAAATAAAAAAGAAACCCAAGGACATATATGAAATTACATGTCAAACTACTAAAAATGAAAGGGAAAACTATAGGTACACAAAAGAAAGTAAAACGACAACAACCACAAGCCCGAACAGCTCCTCCAACCACAAGCTAGTAGTAACCAAGTTGATCTCCAACAGGCACCAAGTGACTAGGAAAATAGTTTATATAAACGCAGGGTGAGTATAACAGTATACTTAGTAGGATCCTCCCCGAAGCCTCTCTTGCAAAGGTAATGAAATCATGCTAAAGCACAATGAACAACAAGTGAAACTAACTCGTCACCTAAGCAGGTATACTAAGTTCCCAACCTCACCATGGCTACTCTCACCAAGTAATGCATACAAGAGTATAACATATAGAAATGAATATCAAGGGTACCCTGCTACTACTTCACCACTGGTTTTCCACTTTTCCCAAATGACATATGTCCTGTGCATGTCACTCCAAAGGCTTGACCGTATACACCTGGGCTAAGCTCTACAATCTGCACCATGTGCACCACAAAGGCTTGCCCGCAGACACCTGGGCTAAGCACCACACCATCCTCACAAACAAAAGTAACCAGGTAGTTTCCAGGAGCAACCACAACTCGCATAACATGTATCATACATCGGGTATTATACCTCAATCCATTACATCCCATACACCGAGTAAGGATCCTCAAGCCATCACATCCTATACACATTACACCTATAGTAGTCCATAGGATACTATATCCAGAATATATGTGTGTGAATAACCACAAGCCATTACAGCCCTCTACACACATAGATGGGAAAAACTAACCGTTGTGCCTCATGGCACTAGTATTTACCAAGAGAAGAGTGCAGGGTCAAAGGGGGTAGTCAGTCTTTCATCATTCCACCAGAATGCTGGGGAAAACACCCCCAGGGCTCTGAATCCCCGGTGTGTCAGTTGCCCTTACTGAAAGGGTGGAGTAGCGTATAGAAATACAAAATGTACAGAATATATTATAACTCACAGCCACACTATGGGAATAACATAGTCTTAGTTTCACCTGCATCTAACGTCTCTCAGACTCCGGGATGCTATTTCTAAGACTAGGTGTCCTATTTGCACAAAAACAATTAAATAACTTCATTAGATTACATCATCCCCTTTTTTGTCAATTCCACTTTACGTTAATTAATTTTTTACACATTAATTTTCTATGAACAAAACCAAATTAAATTAATCAACATCATAGCCAATGTCAAGTGTTCCTTTAATGTTATAACCTCATCATCATATTCCAGCATCTCCATCCCCATGGGTTAACATCAATTCATAAAACATTCATTAAATAATAACTTTTTGATATTCCTAGGAATTCTAGAAAAGAATGTTATGCTACTAAACCCAAGGGGATCAACATGGTGAGTAGATGTACTACCCATCGAGTCTGTGCTGCCTATAGAAAGAGCATATACCAATTCTCCCAGGAGAGGCTAAACACGGAAAGCATGTGGAATACCCATGGTGTCTTTGCCCCTTTCGGAAGAAGGGTAAGCAAGAACAACTACCTGGAGTAGTGGGGAAAAGCAAAGAAGCTAAACAAACAAGAATCCACAGGCATCCCAAAACCACATCCATCTGAGTCCATCATCCCTGGTGTCCTCCCTGACACCCACATGCATAATCCGATGCATCTCACCACTCTAGGCATCATCCCTGCCACAACCACAAGGCCTCCATGCCCCCACATATCAAAACACCCTCGCAGGGTTACATCACCACACAAGCAGTAGGAAAACGAACATTAAAAAAATTTGAAATCTTGGCCCTTTATCAAGGCATCCGACCTTCAAACAACAAGCACCAATAGATTTCAGTTTTACCAACAAACTGAATTAAACACATCATCGACCCTAATTTGATTAACACCAAGTTGGAACAACATCCACAACAACAACAACCAGATTCATTTACATGCCTCTTTATCTTTAGCGAATTAATTATCAATTAATTCTAGCTTTATGTTCATTATTAATTTCATCAAGAGCAACATGCTTAAAACAAATGCATATATATCACGCAATCTAGAAAATCAAGAGGCTAACCATTATCATGGTATGAAGCAACAATATTCAATCAAACCAATTCTTTTAATCCAGTTCAAGTATTAAATCAGGTCAATTCCATTATGATCCAAAGGGATAAATCATTCTAACTCTATGATTGCACATAAATAATTAGACAAGCCATGAATCTCCTACCTCAACGGTTTTGAGGAAACCACACCAGTTGAAGAATTCCCAAGAAGAACGGGTTGATTCACCAAGGATCATCCCTAGACCTCTTATCCTAACACAACCAAGAACAAATATCATCATAAGAGGCATCCACACACATAGATCTACCCATAACAGGAATATATCTAAGATCCCGAGAGAAGAGGGGGAGAATATCTAGGTATATCTAAGAAACCAAACAAAAGGATCACATACCTCGAGAAACCAGCTTTGATTTGCGAAGAGAATCCTCTGGATCGCCTCGAAAATACTTGGGAGAGGTTCTTCTACATCCATGGAAGGATAATCATGAGTTATGGCTGCTTAGGGGCTGAAATGAACAATTTTGAGGCAAAAGAGTTTAGATCCACAATTTTTGGATCTAACTTTATGTGCCCACATGGATAGTCCGCACAGTTTAACAAACCGTGCGCTAACCGTGTGTTACCTTTTTCCCCGCCCAACACTCCTCACACGATTAGTCCGCACGGTTAGACAAACCATGCACTAACCATGCATTAGCCACTGCCTCCAACTCCAACCTTGCACGGTTTGGCCGCACGGTTTAGGCAAACCGTGCGCCAACCGTGAGAAGACCATAACCCTTTAACTTTCCTTAATAGTCCACCCAGATGTACACCAAGTCTCCTTATCCTCCCAAAACACCTCCAACACCACATTTTCACAATGGAATGGACCGAAGAGGTCTGGGCCATTAAAAATGTATCCTTTATGGGTGTTATGTCAATTTGATAGGTTATACCCTTCCATCTGGCTATAAAGTGAGGCAGACCCTCATTTTCTGGTTTCTTTTAGTTTTTCAGTTGATGATTGCAATTTTCATAAACATGAGGATGAATTGGAAATGGAATAGATGGTGAATATCTTCCCATCCTCTTACTGATCATGTTTTAATACTAAAATATAAAAAAATAGATGGATCTATCATATTAGAAACCAAACACCTCAACCAGGTTGCCTCCTATGAATCTGAAGGGCTCATTAGCCAAAAATAATGGGATACAAAGTGAGTGAGATGATTTTAGGGATTTCTTAGACCGTCAAAGGTGGATAAGTCATTATTTTTAAAATTTATGGGAGCAAAGTTTCCTCTTATCGATTTAGGATATAGATTTATTTAAGGCTACATAGGTGCATCTTACCCTTCCATGGCTTCCCTTCAAGTACCCAATGACTTAATGATGTTGATAAATTTAACATGTATTGTTGTCTAGTAAACCTTTATTCTATTGGGATAATGAGAAACATGATGAGGCTAATATCATTCATATCTTTATGAATCTCAATTCATTTGAATACAGAATAACTTCCATAGAGTGGGAGAGGGTATCTCCATAATGGGGGGATTCCATTATCAATTTCTACTTCCTCATTTATGTTGACAGGATACTTGGATGTAGAGTGAGTCTAACATGAAGATGCCACTATTTTAGGATGATCATCTCTCTCTAGATGTGTGTGAGGATGGATATTCTCCTCATCCTGAAGATGATACCTAGTTTTATTAGTTCCCCTAAGTAACTCATCATTGATTTATCTATGATATTTTATCTCATTCTCATATTGTCACAATGGTTCCTACATAGAAGGACTTATGGTTCTTCTGGGTGGTTCTAGAGATGATGGAACACCATCCCCTTTATATTTGGTAGTGTTCCAACATAGTGATATAATGTCTATATTCAGAGGTTCCATGTTTTGAAGCATCTTCTAGTTCTAGGTTCATGTAGCCTAAATTTTTGTAACCAAATAACAATCCTGGTATAGAATGTTTTTTATGTTTTTTCCCTATGAATCGATTACATGATCAATATTATTTATTATTTTGGCAGTGAAAACATTAAAATAGGTGTATCAGGCGATGGTTTTACCCATTATATTCAATACATAAGGATAATCAATTACCATATCCATATTGTTCTGTTTTGCATTGAAATAACAAAAAATTTTGTTTCCGTTGTTGTAAACACCTCCCATATTGGCTTCTATGTAGTGACATTGATGGGGATTCCAATTCTTATTTCCAAATGACCCCAGAATGTAAGTGAATTTTCCAAGGGTAGGAGGAACTGGAGGGATGAAAACCATCGATATTTACCTCCCATCCAAGAGAATATTGATTCATCTATGGTGATCATGATGATGATAATGTCCCTAAACCTATGGTATGAGGCCTATCTGGGTCCACAATTATCATTGAATTATTCTATTATTGAGGATATGATGCTCCCAATTGATGATTAGATTAATCATAGAATAATAATTGAGATATAAATTCTCCCAACCGAGCATCTTGGGGTTTATATTTAATTATAATTGATTTCTATAGGACCCACTTGGGGGATTATGAACTGAATAATAGATATTTATATGTAAATTCCCACATCCCAGTGGGATAGCATTTGTTTTTTTCTACTATCAATATTATCTATGTCCTATTGGGAATTGAAGATCAGATAGGTGGAGGTGATGGTGATTGTAGAATTTTCCCATCCTAATGTGCTAGGTACACTCTTGAAAATGGATATGTCTACTATTAATATGAAATGTTTAATAATATGTATCTATGCTAGTGTGATATATCGGTGAAATAGCATCCCACTATGGGATAAATTGATAATGGGATGTTTTTTTCTTTGTCAAAAAATATTATTCTTTGTGAAAGATGAATATCCAAATATTCAGGATCCCAAATCAATGAACTTTTGTATATCCTCTCCCTCAGTCATTTTGTCACCTAACTAGAAAATCATGGGAATTTAGTTGTAGTGAAAAACTTGTGAAAGTGTTTCATGGTCCCCTAATTCAACTGGAGGCTATGAAATTATAGAAAAACATATTTGTCAAGTTATGTTGTTCTTAGGGTGTGGTAAATTTAACATATATATATATTTTCCCCATCCTCAAGTATAGACACTTGATGAGGATTTGACTATTATTTGTCTAGAAGTTTTGATGTAGTGTTTATAAGCATGTTTCTTATTTTTGCTGTTCTTTTATGGTTTTGTATCCTAGACAATTGAGACAGTAACCAGATCTTGTTGGTAACAGAGTGCTAGGATGGTTTAAAGAATACCCTCACTTCTTAGTTAAAATAGGTGTTTATCCCTCAATATTAGATTAGTTTCCAAAATATTTTAGCAAAAATATGTCATAAACAAATTTTCTATATTATCCGGGTTCTCATAGAATGATATTTCAAGGGGATAGAACATATTTGGGAGGTTCTTTCCTTCTAACTCTCTCCCTATTTCAATATTGTTTTCTATATAATGATTCATACATTCCTCTATTAAATCATATCATAAATGGTTCTTCCTAGTGTCGCCTATTGATCGATGTGGAATTTTGTTGATAGTCGATGGGGAAATATATATGTTTGACCCCGATGTTTCGAGCACCCTTCAATATGAAGAAAACTGAGTATCGAGAACCTATCAATAAGGATTTGCCCGGGTAAGGGGTTGATTTCCATTTATATGGGAGATATCACTATGGGGATCATGGCCATGGTGGATGTTAGGAGTAGTGTCTATGTGATCTATATCCACCCTACCATGAGGATGACTTTCATGGTAATGATCACCTTTCACTTTAGTTAATGAGTTGAAAGAAACTGGTAGTGTTGATAATATTTCATTAAAAACTATACGGACACTAAAATTGAGTATATTAGGTATTGGAGCTGCATTATGCATCACGAATGGAATACGATGACATGCCTTTTGAAAATTTTTATGGATATGATCCTATTGCATGAAGACTATTAAAACATGATGATAATAATTTGATGTTGTATTAATATGATTTTTATATTTAGAAGTTTCTGGACCATGCCATTGATATTCCTTTTTGTTGGTAGGAATATCAGATTGCCTTGAGAAATGTGCCACATTTACTTGGTGATCCTTGATCAGAGTGGGGATATGAACCCAATCATGAGCCGTTGGAATATACATTATGTTTTTTATAAGAATAAGCTCATGGACTTAGGAATGTGTTGATGTCACCTAGTGATCCCTATTTTGATATGGAATGTGTGGCCAGTCTGAATATGAATTCCATATATGAATAAGATGACATGACTCCATAATGGGAGAAGGGATATGAGGATCATAATATATAACCTTGGATGGTAACTTATGTAGTTGTTCAATGATAGGAGTAGTTATATATGAATTTCATCTATGATCTACCAAAATATTCTATGAATATTAACTGGTAGGAATATGATCCTATCCCAAGGCATGTGACTTTATCATGTAGTGATCCCTGATTGAGATGGGGGTATGATCCCATTCATAATCCTATAGAGTTTTTTACTAGTCTTTTTTGATATGAATATGAACCTGTCTTGTGGAATATACCAATCCTACTCGGCGATCCTTGTCTAGATTGGTGTATGAGCCTCATACTCAGTCTTTGGAATATGTCATATTAATTTTGTCATAGGGATAATTGGATACCATGAGTAGTGTACAACTCATTCATAGTGTTACATTGTTGGAATTTGAATATGATCCTGTTCCAATGAATCTTCATTTCTAGAATGGACTAATAATATTCTTAGGTGGGAGAAAGAAAATTTTCTAGCTTCAGAGATGCTTCTTGTTCTTAATGACCATAATGCGTTGCATCCTGGGATTTAGGGATAAGAATATGTGTCTTTCTCTATATTATAACCGCTTTGAAATATTTCTGTGGATATCTCCAATTATTTATATGATGTAATATAATTTTAGTAAAGTGTGTGAAAGAATATAATTCTCTATAGTTTCTATCTCCCCATTATAGTGGTGGATATAATTGATTAAAGAGGGGATATGATCCCATTTCTATTCTCCTTATGACAATAATCAATAGCTATCGTCAGAATAGAATAATGGGATACATTGGTGTAATGGGATATATAACACCACATATAATTTTTAAGAGTGTTCCAAAAATGATATTACTTTCTTGTGGTTGGTGTAGGGGTGTAATAGATTTTCATATTAGCATGTGTTACCCTTAAATGTTGAAAAATAGGTACTGGTGGGATGCTGCTGGTAGCATCGGTTGATAGGAGCCCTCCTTCATGGATCCTAAAATGGATGGTAGTCGTACTTGAATCATTGGTCCGAAATCCTCATATATTGAATATTGTTATTTTATATATTTTGGGATATCCTTCAGAAGCATTAGTTATGGAAATTTGGCCATTGGATTTACTACAACATTCTTCTGACGGTGTGGAATCGCTAGTGTCAGCACATAGAGATCCTCGCTGGTAGACTCAAAGTTCAAGATTTTATCATTTTGATGGTTTTAATAGACTATTGAATTCTCCACCCAACTTTTTTATTTTTTGTGGGTGAGGTCATTTTGAGACCCATAGGGGGCGTAATTGTAGATTCTTTTACAAAATGGTCTCATCATGAAGGAATTATTTCAGATTAGGGTGTTGATGATGGAATTAGGATTTAAAATCATGTAGAAAATGAGGAAAAGGTCACTAACTAGTGTAATACTATAGTCATTATGATTTATCAATCATATATGCATGGGTAACATAATTATTCTTTCCAATTCATGATCTGACCACTCCAATCATTTGGACTTGGAAAAAATAGGATAGAAAATTTTCAAGAGAAACCTGGATACATAGTTTCAGGTGCAATATTTATTCCAGCATTGTCAGTTCAATTTGTGTATATATGAAAATAAAAATGCATGAAACATGGTAAACTGATCATTTGGCTATTTTAGATATTGACATCGGGTTCACAATTTTTGTCTGTGTACGATAGATGAAAAAATGGAGTGATTTATGATAACTGAATAATTTTATTTTTGATACATTCATGTTGAGTTAACTATTTTTTTTGTTTCACATTGGGAAGAAACTACTAGGAACCCCCCTAATAATAAAATCATGATCTAATGAGATCTGGGATGCGTATCCTCTTTTATCATGTGAAGAAGATAACGTAGTTATATAAGTTCATGTATGATTCACCTTCTTTGATTTGATGAAAAATACCTCACATAGGTGCGTTGAGATTTATCTGGGGGTCAATTTGGGGGGGGGAAGGTTTCAATGTCTTATACAATCATTCATGTTGGGTTCAACATTATTTTTCTCAACATTATCTCCCAAAGGTTCCCACATTAATAACAGTGTACATATGTTCTTTCAGAAGGTAGGTTCTACTTTGGGGTTTCAGAACTGGTGATACATAGGAACACACTTCGGTCGATGGGATGGGAGGCTTGACTCATCATCCCCTTTTGGGGGTAATATTTTTCTACTCTAGGACACTATTATAGATTTATGATATGTTCATGAATCTCTTCCTAGTCCCAATATAGAATTCAATACCCTAAAAAACAACTATTTTATAAACACATTTATATGGTCAAGGGTAATCTATTATTGAATACATATGTATGTATTCGAGGATCTTCATAAATTTAATTTGATGATATATGATTATATACTCAATCCATATAAGAAAAATCTCTGGTGTTTTTTCTTCCAAGGAGGATATTAATATCTCAAGGATGGGATTGATCCATTATGAGGCTTCCTACATAACCTATTGTATATTAGGGATAAATATTCATGTAATGTGTTGAAATAGAGTTGTTTTATGTTATTGGGAAGGAATTATATGTCAGAAGTAGGGAATCAATTATTTGAAATCGAGCTTTATGGAGGTGGCCTATGTATATGGGTTATAGAATGAATTAAAGAGTTTATAGATTGGTTTTCTTCTTATTCAACTATAAGATGAAGGAAAAAGATCATCCCATGGGAGAGATTTAATCTTGATAGTAGATATTTCAGTGATAAAGGGGAATCATGCACTGAAGTGGTTGTTTATTTGAAATTAGGACTTATAAAGCTGTCAAATGTATCCAACATATTCTATGAATCACAATCTACATAGTTCAATTGATTGGGGAACACATCCTATGTATTCTCTTATATGTGGGATATATCATATTATTCCATTAATTGGGGACTAAACATTGAGGATACCCTAGTTTGTGATGATTCATGATACATATGATGTGATCATTGTAACTCCATAATCCTATTTGGTCCATTTTTAATGAAACAATAGATAACATGTAATAAATCCGATTCTTTATAGATGCAGGTCTTAGATGACCAGATAGCGATTTAGATGTTTAATATTGAGATGAAGCTTTAGGAAGTTTTCCTACATATCCTATATAGGGAAAGAATCAAATTCATCTTAGTTTATATGACTTCTTAATCATCACGTGGATAATGAAGAATGATCAGATCATGGGAGAGACTGTGTTCTAATGGTTGGAATATTGGAACCAAAGAAATACAAACACTGATGTGGATATGTATTTGATCCTAACCATTTATGAAGTCACTATACATATTCATGATATGTTAGGAATTAGAGTTCTGATAGTTCAATTTTTTTTAGTCCACTGAAGGATGGGGAAAAATTATCATCCCATGGGAGATATTGGGTCCCAATGTTTTAAAATGTACATACACTAAGGTAAGTGTACATTTGATATTATTCATATGGAATGTTTTATATTTATCTTGGTTATAGTTTGAATTAGAGTTATCATAGTTTCCTTGAAAAAAGAATACAAATTGAGGGTGACCATTGATCTAGGCTTAAACATGGATGCATTTCTTTTTTCAAGGCTTTCACACTGAGTTTGTCCTTTTATCGGGGCTTACACATTGTGAATTACTTTTAATTGTGAATTATAGACCATGAAATTCATTTTCTGGGGTTGCACCATGAGGTTTCCCTTTGATCAAGACTTATCTAAAACATCTTCCATTTGATCGGGGATTACTCACTAAGGCTAACCATTATACATTTTTGACAAGTTTATCATATACTGGGACACCTATTTGGACTGGCATGGTGGTCTTCCTTATATGTTTTTATTTTCATCTGGAAACATTTGAGGATTTTTGGACATGTCATAGTTGCATATAAGTCAGGTCTAAATTTAATCACTTGATCCATTTGACATTGAAAAATAAGTAACATCATATGAATGTCATGTATGAAGACCATCACTATATTGATGAAATCATATCCTGAGTACATCACCAGACATGGCTCGCTTGTCATTGGGGCCATCAGATGTCACCAAATGACATGTCTTGTTGTCATCTATAAATTTTGCTAACTATCTAGAGGATGTCTCATAATATAGATGGATATATGAGAGGGATCTGTGATACCCAAGTGACATGTCTAGGGGGCATCACATAATCTGAATGACTTGTCTAGAGGATGTCGTGAAGGAAAAATAATATTCCCTTATGACACTGAAAAACTCAGATGAACTACATTTGTGAAACCGTATAATTTGGGTGAGATTCATAATAGAAACAACATGGTCTGTATGGAGATCCTAGAGTGTTTTTGAAGACATGGGTGGAATCCCTAGGGATGTAGAGTGACTTTCTCTGACATGCCGAGGGGACTTCGTATGATACAAAGAGTATACCACGAAAACATCTTATGATACATATGACCTGTCCTAGTGTAATGGCCTGAATTTTTTTATTAATGAAAATCTCATGAGGATCAGTGAATATATCTTTAAGAAATTATCCCATCTTTAATATTCATTTATTTTTATACATTTATTCCTTATATTTATTCAGCGTCTGATTTTTGTAGGTCTTTAGTAAACCATCAATTATATTGGTTGCTATTTTAATGACCCTCCAAAAGTTTTTCATGTGATCCTAGGTGATAAACGTTTTTCCACTCATTATTAATGTTCTATTAGATTGTTCCTCAGATGTTACCAAGTAGAAAATTGTATCAATCATGAGAATAGAAACTCCAAGACGTCTGTAACACCCCGAGATTTTATGAGACATGTTATTTTTAATTTCTTTGATGACTTGTGTTGTACGCTACACCAAGATTATTGTGCTATATACCCAACACTATATTAGCTTGCAGTATACGCAACACTATTCTTGGATTGTGTTACATGCAAGAGCTATCTTCCTCTATAGCTTGCGTTGTACACAATACCAAGTTCCACTAAACAATGACCTGATATTAAAATATTATATAAACTAGCCATTATGAATTGTAATACCCAATTTTTGAAATTTTTCAAATTTTATCATTCAAAATTTACATCATTTTGGGATATGGAATGTCAAAATTAGTCTAGGGTGAATTTTTGAAATTTTTCTAAAAACATTCAGTTTTTGATGAATAGTGAAAACACTGAGTTATAGTTTAAAAATGAATTTTTATTTATATAACTATTTATTTAATTTAAATTTATTTAATGTCGAAATTGATACATAATACCTATTTAAGTTCAATGTAATTCATTAGAGTGATTTTATGATAATTTTAGATATATAAAAATTTAATTGAACTTTTCACCGTCTTTTACCCACCTCCTAGGAGAATTTAAAATTTTACATAAAACAAAATTTTATCGCTTCTATGAGTGGAATTTTGAAAATATGAGAGACACAGTTAATATCAAGGATTAAAATGTGGTTCAATAAGATAAAAATAATTTTTGGTGAATAGTAACTTTTTTACTTTTATTTACCACTGTTAAAAGTAAATACGGTAATTAAGGGTAAAAATGATATTATTATTACCCTAACACATATATCAATTATATTGGATATGTGTAATTTGACCAAAAACAACCTTCAGAATAAAATATTACCCTTTAGGTCCACTTGGATTAGATTAGGACATTTATTATTATTTTATTTAAAGAAGGGTTAAAATAGTTAAAATCTAAGGTTAATAACTAAAACATTTTTAATATAGGGTTATGCATAAAATAAATTTGACTATAAATATTCATTATAATTATAAAACGTCTTCCTACATTATATTATTTTATTTAGAGTTTTTAGACCTTATATAATTTAATTTATTTATGACACAATGGGGATGCAGTAATTTCCTTATTAATGAAATATTAAAATAATTGATATTATAAATACCCAAATAAATGTAATTTTATACTTTTTATGAATTAAACTAATTTTATAGGTTAATATAATATATTAGGGTTTTTGAGATGAATTTTTTTCTATGTAATAATGTATTTATGAATTCAGAGAAAACAAAATACCAAATAGTGTCAAAATTGACATAAAAGTGTTTTTTTAAAACAAATATTATATTATTAATTTATATTCTTTTCCTAAAAATATAAGATTCATCCAAAAGACTTATATAATGAAATATATGACATTAATGAACAAATTAGGGTTCTATTGGTAGTTTATAGTATGTTTATTAACCATATAGTGTAAGAATACAAGAAGACATGACAAAAGTTAAATTACTTTACTTAGAGTTAAAAATAAAATTATAAGGTTAAATTGGTAACCTAAACTTGTCTAAAACCAATTGGTTGAGATTATTTCGACCCATACCAGCCCTATCAACTAAATTAGTCACTTTGGAGCCACTATAAACAGAATATGAATTTATTAAAAATTAATATTTTATGTTTTTCCTAAGGTGTCCCTCACCCCTCTTATAAAAGGGCACCTCCTCCCACTCCTCTTCACACAAATTTGATCATTCAATATCGGCCAAACCATGACCATTTCACTTCTACACTTCCATAGAAACCTACTAGAGGTCTTGGTATTCTTAAAAGACCATCATTTGTGCCCTAATTGAAGGTTAAGAGGAGGCACGTCGAAGAAGAGGTAATCTCTTATACCGGTTCTTCCAAGTTTATTTATTATTCTACATCCTATTCTTTAGTTTTTTCATTATAAAGTAATAAAATCATTATAAGTAATATACGTATATGTTATTATAAATATGAAACAACCCCATTTCACCTTCTATCCATCATACAGAAAAGGAAATAACTGCGTGCACATACGTTCGGAATACCGTCTCCACGTCGTGGTGTAATCTGTTTTTCCACCACCACCTTACTTGGATGGGTATAATGGTGTAAAGAATAAATATATATGGTTATTATAACATAATAAGGATTCTAAGATATTATATCATCCACTCTAATTCAATTAAATAATTACGGAAATGATATCATCGCTCGTGCCTACGTACGGATTACCGTCTCCACGACGCGATGCGATTATTTCTCCATATTAACCATTCCAAAAATGATTATAAAGTATATATAATGATTAATAATGATATATATGACATAATAATTCTACTATATTTATGTATATATATATTTCATCTACTTACTTCCATTCAATAAGGAAAGGAAAACAACATTCACGTGTACGTACGGTCTACCATCTCCATGAACGGTGTTTTTCATTTCATTTATCTATCTATTATATATATATATATATATAATGAATATATATGATATATTAATAATGCTTTACATTCTGGAAGTATGTAAATCATGATATAAGTAATAATAATATCAAAAACAACAAGTCAAAACACGTACGATAAATGAAACAATTTTACCCAAAATGCTGCTTTAACATGGAATTGACAAAAGAATGGGTAATATAAAGACATATGTGAATAATATATGATATCATAAATATTATTATAGTTTTGTTAAGAGTTAATAATATTTTTAAACCCACTACATAGGAATTTTGGACATGTACGAAAGAAATTGGACCTAAGGTATGAGATAATTATTCTAATCTCATTCTTATCCGAGATTGTTTATTCATAAGTATTTACTGGGGTTATGTTTATCATCCATGTACATATCTTCTAAAAATGTTTTCAAAAAATATTTACTATTCCTCAATGTATGTTTAAAGTCATTTTTACCCTTTTTTGACTTTTACCACATTGTATGGAAGGAATCTTTCTTTTTTTAACATACAAGGTACTTTTTGACTTTTCCGACAAATGTATGAGGGTAATGTTTTTTTAACGTATATGAAATAAATGGAATTTTACGGTTTTATAATGCCTTATTTTCATGAAGCTTATTCTATAAGATTTCATGACTATTTTCAACAATATTCTTCTCTTTTAAAATTTCATGGCATTTTGTGAGAAGAAAATTATTTTGAAGAAAAAGGATATTTTCCTCAAGAATTCATTTCAATTGGTTTGTCAAAACTATTTTGCATCTAAGATTAAATTATTCTGTACGATTATGTTTCAAGTTTAATGTCTCTATTATTTACATGAATTTATTTTTCTTATGATGAAATTATATCCATTTGTTTTATATGTATTATTTAATGATGGGATGATGTTTGTGAACCACATTTTATTCATTGGGTTGTGATGAATGATTTATGTTTATTTTTGCGCACAAGTAATAATGATTTCATTATGAGATGGGTGGGACCTATATCTCCCTCCAATGCATTGTGTAAAGATTTGTATCTCATTATATAGACATGGATGGAACCAAAAGTTATTTTAGTTTAGTGATACAGGACTGTAACGAGGAGTGAACTTGATTCAGTAAGGGACTTTGTCCAGTAAGATGGTGTTGGCAGCAATACCTTGGCTACTATGGAAATCATATCATGTGCTTAATGGCTTACAAAATTACATGTATTATTCACAAACTATTTTATCATGCCTAAAGTTCCTTTTTGATCTATTCCTTATTCACTACCATGATTTATGTCATTACTCATGATTTTGATGTTTTATGTTCATGTTCGTATGTTCAAATGTCTAGGGATTGTTTTATGTTCTCCATGTTTACCCTTACTGTGCTTTTGAGATAACCATTTTTTTGTTTTGTTTTCTCCAGGATATAAATAATGGTTTTAGGTAAGAAAACCGAAGGGGAACTTCATTACGGGAGATGTTGAAGATCTTTCAGCATGATTAAAGATTATGTTCCGAGTTTCCAAAGACACTAAACTAATACGGTCTTTTGGTGTCTGATTTTTTAGTGTATTAAGTATTCCACAAAAGTAATGTATTGTCTATGTACATCATGTATGGGTCTCTATAGTTGGTATCATAGTGAATGTTTAGTTATCCTTTGGAAACTAGGATGTGAAAAATTTAGTGAAATACCGAGAGATATTTATAAGGTATGTCTAGGGATGTCTCTAAGTTTAATTATACATATAGGTTATAGTCCAAGAATTACTGTAACAATCTTATAATTAAAACTAATATTTCATATATTGATGGTACTCCCCCTTTATTATGTTGTTTTTCTAGCATGATTTTTTCTCTCACACTATTCTTTTTGGGTTTTTGAAAATTGATGGAAACAAGAAGATTCATGATAATGGAGGATATTATGGACAATAGAATGATATTCTCCATGAGAAACAAAATTAAACAGGATTTGGAAGTCTAAACATCGTTATTACGCCAAATCAGCAATCTCATAATATGATCAATAATCTCAACATTGGTAAGTATCTCGACACAGCTAATAAGAGAAAAATGGAGTTTTATGATGATCATAGAGGAAAGAAAGTTCAATTCCCCTCATGTAAATCATGTTGGAAGAGGCATCAGGGATAATGTTTCAAAGGAATTGGAAGATTCTTTGGGTGTGGAAAACAAGGACACAAAGAAAGTAATTAAAAATTAAATGTTTTAGTTAACACCATGGAAAAGGATAATGGTATTGCTAAGACATAAAAATGGTTGAATGTTTTAAATGTGGAATGCACGAGAATTATGAAAACCAATGCCCTAAGGGAATGTCTCATGAAGAGAATCATCATGGTCATATGAGTGGTATTTATATTGATGATGATGAATGCACTAAAAATGATATGTGAGATGAATGAATTGTTGAAGCTTAGTAAATGGTTTAAGAAGGTAGTGGAATGATTTCTGTTTATCAAGAGTTATGTTGTATAGGTAATAGTACTATGGAATAAAGTCACATATAAGGATTGTTACACTATTGTTTTTCCTAAAGTATTTGAATGTATATATTGAATGGTACTGATAACCATGAAAGGTTATTTAGATATTTTTGTAATGTAGATGATATGCGAATAATGAAGGTATAATGAGATAATGATATGTTTGATAGTATTAATTATCTCATGACTGATATAAGGAAAATGTAATATCATGGTTTGAGTATATAGAAATTTTTGGATTTTGGTATGTGGAAAGAGATAACATTTGATATAATTCATGTTTTCTATAAGGTTCTATTGTAATTTATGTTTCAAGATAATACATGATTAAGGTATTCACATGTTTTTAAGGTGGTCAAAAAGATATATCTTATGATATATGGGGGATAAATTATAAGGACCCATCCTTAAAACATTACAAAATGTTGACTAAAATGAATAATTCACATTGAGGATCTTTTCAGGTTTAGAGTTTTATAGAATTACGACATAACTATTACATCTCAAAGATTACAAAGTAGACACATCTACTCAGTTTCAATTTTTTTCACAAAATAAAAACTCTTGGACAAAGGAGTCCTGTCTAGTTCCTTGTTTTAGATAGCCTGACATTTCCTTGATCCCATCCTTGACCCTATTCCACTTTATTTCCTTCGAAAAACATTTCAAAAACATGGGATGAGCACAAAAAGCTCATTAAGTGTTATAACAATACGGAAATAAAACATTAGTCCATGTATACATAAGAATCATTGAAATCATACTTTAATCATAAAAAATAAGAACATTTACATACCTCATCAAAAAATAATATTAATGAATAACTCATAGAAATCTTAAGACATAAAGGTAACTTGAGGCATTTATAACATTATTACGTAGGGAGTAACCCTCATAGTTACATTTGGAATACCCATCACAATATATTCCCTAAATCTCTTCGGAGAAACCTTAGTGTTTAACTCCTTCGCGTTACCCAATGCATTAGAGAGCTATATCGGGCTCACCCGCCCTTAGTTTATCACAGAACCACACGATTTCATAAAAATTTCCCAAGAACCATAACATAATCATAACACATAAAACGTGTATAAATGAAACATAAAATTTACACATTTCAGTCACAAGAGATCACATCATGATATTATCATAAATAAAAACATCTAAAAAAATCATTAAAACTCTATGAGGGAAAATCCATTTATACATTAAAAATATCAAAAGAATATATTTAAAATATATTTTAGAATCAATGTGTCCCATACCACCTAGAAACTTTTTTAAGGGTTTTAAACTTTCATTTCCCTATAAATAAATCCTTAAAACAATTTTTAAAACATGTACATGGATGATAAATGTTTAAAAGAATAAATCATTAAAACCATTTAAAACAATGTTTTAATAAAAGAGTCATTTTCAATTTTGAAAATTTAAATTATAAGCCACAAGAAAGTAGACCATTTTGAAAACAATTAAAGGAATTTAGTATATAAATAATATGGATATGGAATGTCAAAGGGGTTGTATATACACTTTATAAAAGAATAAAAGTTCATATCATTACGAAATGTCTCAATGAGAATAAATTGAGATGTAATCCCAATCAAGGATCATTACAATAGAGGAAGGATAAAAAATGACATAATTATGTGTGACAAATATAAATACACCAAATTTAAAATGGATACGCAGTTTAAAACAATCATATTTCATCCGCACATATTCAAAGCACGACATAATCAAGAAGTAGAGTTTTAACCCAAATAATTGAAATTGGGTTAAGAAGTTCCCTTACAAAATTTTGACAGCCTAACGACGTCACCTTAAAATTCCGAAAATGAGTTGATGAGAGAGAAAATGGTATCTCATCAATTGGAAAATTTACATCAATATAGATATAGAATAACATATCCCAACATAATAAGATATAAATTAAAAGGCATAAAAAATAAGCCTTTTAAAAAGATGAGGGTGAAAGGTTCCCTTACCGATTTGGGTAACTTTCGAAACGTACACCCCAAGAAAGAAGGAATAAACAATGCTGATGTAAATACACATAAATGTGAGTATATTAAACAAAGAGTAGAATAATGGTCAGTACATCCACCACTCAAATGAAATATTGGCAAATGTTTCATAAATATCACGGGAATAAAAGTGAGATGAAAAATCCATTACGAAAACTCAGCAGCCTAAAGGCGCCAATAAAACATTGAAAAAATGGATTGATGAAATCAAATATTTTCTCTCATCTTATCAACATAGAAATTATAGTAATATTAATATAAAAGAACATCCCCCAATATATGAAATATAAGCTTAACGGAAACGACATAAAATAGAGTACTTAAAAAGAAAGAGATAGGTAGGATCCCTTACCTCAAGTCCGATATGTCTTGTTTGTTTCTTTATATTCCTGAATAATAAACTTTGGTAAATTAATAATTTCTTAAAGACCTCCTTTAAATTTTATTATTTAATTCATACCACATATTATAATGTTATAATAATTAGTTAATTATGTGAGTTCATATCAGACGTTTTTGTCGATGTTCGGTACATGAGTCAAAATTGTTCTTGTTTAAAAAGAATTGTCCTTGTAGTTATAATTACACCATATACAGAATAGTATTAATGATTTAAATATCATATATATCCAGTATATATTCATTTTATACTATTCCATAACCTTTGGAGATAAAAATGAAATGCACCATTCATGGAGATGGTAGGTCGTACGTACGCATGAACGCTACTTTCATTTATCTGTCACATTAATGGAATTAAAACTAAATGAGAGATATATATATATATTATAATTCCAGTATAATATTTATGTTATATATGTCACTTTAGTTCATTAATTTCATTCTTTATACATTGCATGAATTTCATGAATGAGTCACATCACTTGAGGGGGCGGTGGTCCACACTTCCTCAAATGAAATTATCGCATTTGCACAACATGCAAAGCATAAAGGTATGTGTTAAATGTAAAATACATAAGCATAGAGAGGAAATAAATATAATATATATCATGAAAAATATAGTTTCATCATAATGGCCCCCATGAGAGGTGGTAGGAGAAGATAGAACATTCATCGTTTCGTGAGGCAGTAATTCGACATCCATGGTACCAATATGTTCTTTAACCATTAGATGGAGGAGTGTGTATGTGTAGCATGAATAATTATCATAAAAACATACTAGTATATTTATGATACTTTTTTTGTTACAAAATAAAGAAATAAAAAGAGTTAGGGGGTTGGAGATTCAAAATAAAAGAAAAGAACATTGGGGGAGACTTTACCTTTAAATCAAGTAACTCCCCTTGGTTTGGACCAAAAAGGGTTACTTGAAGAGATTTATGCCTAAGGGAAGGATTCTATTATGTAGATAGGGACGGGGAGAGATAAAATGAGCAGATTTTGTCTGAGCTAATGGCTTTAGAGATGTGGGTAAGGTGGTAGATGTGGGGGCTTTTTATAAGAGGGAGGATGGGCACTCTTGGAAAGTCAAGAAATGTTACTTCATTATATAATGAGTTTCAGATTTTAATGGTCCCAAAATTAAAAATTTCAAGGATGAGCTGATAATGGTTCTAAAAACACACATCCATTAGGTCTTTGACAGGTTTATGTCTTAGAATTTACATTATCTTTTTGTTTTATTTAAATCATTCATTAATGAGGTAATCGCTGCATCATCATAGTGTCTTAAAAACATTAATTTATTTAGTGTTTAAAAATTATAGAAAATATACTATGATGTAGGAAATATTTTTATCTCTACAATGACTATTTATAGTCTTAGATATAATTTATTTAGACAAAATTAAAATCGGTTTACTCTAGTGTTACATACTTTGGTTAAATTTTCCTTTCTTTAAATAAATATGTTAAAAGTTCATTATCACACTAATGTGATTCCATGGGGTCCCAAGGTTGGCACAAGGAATACCATGGTCATCCAGAAAACCACCAGTTGCATTAGGACACATGTTGGGTCATTTTATATTTTTATGATATTATTTTATTACCCTTAACTACCCAGTTACTAATTAAACACGACAATTAAAGATAACTACCGTCGTTACTATTCATAATGTTAATAAACAAAAGACTCTTAATTACATAATTTTGAACTTATTATTCCAAATATGGAATTCATTTTATCAAATTCAAAATACATAAATTTTAGTATTTAATTTAAAATAATTCATGTTGTCAAAACCAAAGTCGGGTTTTTAAGAAGTAAAATCTATCAAAAGATTGATTTGTTTTTACATCGAATTTAAATATGATATTACATCCAATGACCAAATTTGTATTAATTTATTAAAAAATATTTAAAGTACACCTTAAAACCAATTAAAATGAAAATATAACTATATAAATAATTTGGATGAAAATGCAGTTTTGAATTAAAATGATGTATTTTTCACTATTCATTAAAAATGAACATTTGTCAGACATATACCAAAATTTAACCCTAAGATATATTTGATATTACAAATTCAAAAATGGTATCATTTTACCAAATTCAATACATAGAATGTTCATTAATTAATTTTATAATCAATTCCCACTGTCAAAACAAATAGCGTGTTTTTAAGAAACGATATCTGTTAAAAGATTGCCACTTGTTTATGTCCAATTTCAAAGTGAAATTAATTAAAATGACCAAAATTGGATTAAATGGTAAAAATATATTTTGATTAAATTTTAAATCCAATTAAAAATATTATCTGACCAAATAAATTAATTAGACTAAAAGGAGGTTTTGAATTAAAATACAGCATTTTATACTATTCATTAAAAAATGAACTTTATCGGAAAAATACTAACAAATTATACAAAGTAAATTTTAATGTCCCAATTCTAAAAAATATTTTTATTTTACCAAATATAACATATAAAATTTTCAAAAAGGGGATTTAAAAAGGTTTCTCTATCAAAAGGCGGTTAATCGACCTCTTACAGAATATTAGAATACTTACGCTTAAAAATTGTATTCATTCTCATTTTAAGCATCGGACATTTATCTAATAAATGAAAAAAGATTTTAAAATAATATATAATAACGTTTTACTTAGTTCTATTCATTCCTTCCATTACATTGACTAGGATCTTAATACCATTTACAATAATATTATTTTATTATTAGTGTGCAACATTTGATTTCAAAGAAACTCGTTGTTGTGTATTGGGTACGCCATCGAACATAGCATCCCATTTTAAGTAATATTAATATTTTATTCACAAATATTAATATATATGAACATTTCATATTAATTATTTAATTGGGATGTTACATCCTTCCCCCTTTTGGGAATTGTGTCCTCGCAATTTTAAAATTGGGTTTGGAAACATTATTGAAAGACCCACATATGAAAAGGAGTAAATTAAACTGTCACTTTAAAAGAAAGAAAGGGAAGTACAAATGTCCCCCGAGTTAACCCATACTAGGATTCCATGTTGGACAACATGGAAATGGAAGAGAAAACAAAGGGTCATGTTCTAATGGATAGTGATAGAAAACTTGATTAGGAGAATGTTAACCACACGAAATTCCCAAAGTTGTGATGGGTTAAATGGTATTTGATTCCCCAGTAGGAAAATTTAACATACAACCTTTTTGTTTTAAGTTAATTTTCATTGAGGAATTTATATATGAGCTTAACTAAATCCTAAGTAAATATACTTACTTGTCGTGTAGACTCTCATATCCTACTTGATTTCTTACCAAAACTGATATTTTCTCCAAAGAGGAGTATTTAGGATGACTTGTTCACATTAAGAGAGCTATAATCTACTTCTATAAAATCACCTAATCCACAAAATAGAACTATATATTTCCCATGTCTTTAGACCTTAACCAAAACCAAAAATTGTTAGTACGAGATCAGATAATACCCAAAAAGGATAGTCCTTTATAAAAATAAAATCAATTCTTAATCTCCAAAAATTGTCCAACAAAACCCAAGGATAAAAGAAGACCATTCGATAAAAAATTTGTCCATAATATTCTTCAATGTAAGCCAAACTAAGATTGAAACCCAAATAATTGTAGGATTTAATCACATAGTCTTCCAAGGTAAACATTAACATTGATCTCCAAATAACATCAGTTTCTCTTAAAGTCTCATATTGAAAAGTAATTAACCTAATCATATATCCTCTATGATAGGTCAATAATTTCCATAGATAACCCAAAATCAACTTATTCCTTATTCATAAGATCATATAACTGAAAATAATTAGTCATACTAACCATGGACTTCACGTAGTGCAGTGGTAGGCGATAAATGCCAGTCGCACTTTGGTTGTGGGTTTGATTCCCACAGATTCGTCCGATGCGACAGGTTGTCACACGGTCAACGTGTTGTCCATTTTCCAAAACTATATAATTCTTAAAACATTCCCTAAAAAAATATAAAATCATAAAAAATAACCATAACGTAATTTAACCTCAAGTTTATCTCTTCCCTTTCATTTTCTATCATACTATATAGTAAACCATAATTTCCTCAAACATAAGGATTATATAAACCATAATGGTTACCTTTATAATTATTACCTGAAAATCCACATCGAGTTGGTTCTCTAGTACATGATGCATTAGAGAACTCACCAAGGTTAAATTTGTTGATCATGACTCCTGATAGTTGGTTTAGAATAACCACAAGATTTCCCATTGAATCCCACATTTCATCCAGTCTCTTAATCAGAGAACAACCACAGTTTCCTTCAAAACCGTTTTCACATTAGTGCATGCTAGATCAATCCATTAATAAACCATGACTGTCAGTGTGAGTATATAAACAAAATAGTCATCTACTAAGGAATATGATAAACACTAAGATATACATACTCATTCAATTTATCTAAAATCATTGACTCTTTATGAAATACTAACCATTATGGTAATGTCACTTATGCTTAAAGAATACCCTAACCTCTAAAAATATCTAAACTGACCTTTGATACCAACTATAATGACCCATCCTTAAAAATTACCTAATCTTGAATTAAATGAATATTTCACATTGAGGATCTTTTTAGGGTTAGAGTTTTAGATAATTAGGACATAACTATTACATCTCAAAGATTACAAAGTAGACACATCTACTCAGTTTCAGTTTTTTTCACAAAATAAAAACTCTTGAACAAAAGAGTCATGTCTAGTTCCTTGTTTTAGATAGCCTGACATTTCCTTGATCCCATCCTTGACCCTATTCCACTTTATGTCCTGTGAAAAACATTTTAAAAACATGGGATGAGCATAAAAAACTCAGTAAGGGTTATAACAATACAGAAGTAAAACATTAGTCCATGTATACATAAGAATCAATGAAATCATACTTAACTCATAATGCATAAGCACTTTAACATACCTCATTAAATCATAATATTTATGAATAACTCCTAGAAATCATAAGACATAAAGTTATCTTGAGGCATTCATAACATTTTTACATAGGGATTAACCCTCATGGTTATGTTTGGAATACCCATCACAGTATATTCCCTAAATCTCTTCAGAGAAACCTTGGCATTTAACTCCTTCATGTTACCCAATGCATTGTAGAGCTATATCGGGCTCACTCGCCCTGAGTTTATCATGTAACCACCTGATTTCATAAACATTGCCCAAGAACCATAACATAATCATAACACTTAAAACATGCATAAAA
Organism: Viscum album; assembly: GCA_963277665.1. Lineage (NCBI taxonomy): Eukaryota > Viridiplantae > Streptophyta > Magnoliopsida > Santalales > Viscaceae > Viscum > Viscum album. The sequence goes on along the minus strand of OY728129.1, from coordinate 684,521,273 downwards.
GAAACATAAAATTTCCATATTTCAATCACAAGAGATCAAATTATGATATTATCATAAATAAAAACATATAATAAAATAATTAAAACTATATGAGAGAAAAATCCCTTTATACTTTGAAAATATTAAAAGAAGACATTTAAAAGAGATTTTAGAATCAAAGTTTCCCATACCAATTAGAAACATTTGGAAGGGTTTTAAAACATTCATTTCCCTCTAATCAAATCCTTAAACAAATTTTTAAAACATGTACATGGATGATAAATGTTTAAAAGAATAAATCATTAAAACCATTTGAAACAATGTTTTAATAAAAGAGTCCTTTTCCATTTTGAACATTTAAATTATAAGCCACATGAAAGTTGACCATTTTCAAAACATTTAAATGACTTTAGTATTGACATAATATGGATATGGAATGTCGAAGGGGCTGTATATACACTTTATAAAATAATAAAAGTGCATATCATTAAGAAATGTCCCAATGAGAAGAAATTGAGATATAATCCCAATCAGGGATCATGCCATTAGAGAAAGGATAAAGAAATGACATAATTATGTGTGAAAAATATAAATAAAACAAAAATAAATTGATACGCAGTGTAAAAAAATCAGATGTCATCCACACATATTCATAGCATGACATAATCAAGAAGTAGAGGTTTAACCCAAATAATTGAAATTAGGTTAAGAAGTTCCCTTAGAAAATTTCGACAGCCTAACGACCTCACATTAAAATTCAGAAAATGAGTTGATGAGAGAGAAAATGGTATCTCATCACTTGTACATAAAATTTAAATCAATAAGGATATAGAATAACATATCCCCACATAATAATATGTAAATTAAAAGGCATAAAAAAAGAAGTCTTTTAAAAATAGGAGGGTGAAAGGTTCCCTTACTGATTTGGGTAACTTTCGAAACGTACACACCATGAAAGAAGGACTAAACAATGATGATGTAAATATCCATAAATGTGAGTATATAAAACAAAGAGTAGAATAATGGGAAGTACATATACCACTCAAAGGAAATAGTGGAAAATGTTTTATAAATCTCATGGGAATAAAAGTGACATGATGAATCCCTTATGAAAACTCATCAGCCTAATGACGCCACTTAATACATCGAAAAAATGGATTGATGAAATCAAATAGGGTCTCTCATCATATGAACAGAGAACTTACAGTAATAGGAATATGAAAGAACATACCCCAACATAAGAAATAAGAGCTTAAAAGAAACGACATAAAAGAGAGTACTTAAAAAAGAGATAGGTTGGATCCCTAACCTCAAGTCCGACTTGTCTTGTTCGTTTATTTATATTATTGAATAATAAACATTGGTCAATTAATAATTTCTTAAGGAACTCCTTTAAATATTATTATTCAATTCATATCACATATTATATTTTCATAATAATTAGTTAATTATGTGAGTTCATATCAGACGTTTTTGTTGATGTTCGGTACAGGAGTCAAAAATGAACTTGTTCGAAAAGAATTGTACTTGTAGTTATAATTACACCATCTACAGAATAGTATTAGTGATTTAAATATCATATATATCCTGTATATATTCATTTTATACTATTCCATGCCATTTGGAGATAAAAATGAAATGTACTGTTTATTGAGATGGTAGGCCGTACGTACGCATGAACACTACTTTCATTTCTTTGTCACATTAATGGAATTAAAAATAAACGAAATATATATATATATATTATAATTCCAGTATGATATATATTTTATATAGGTCACTTTAGTTTATTAATTTCATTCTTTATAAATTTCATGGATTTTATGAACGAGTCACATCACATGCGGGGGCGGTAGTCCACACTTCCTCAAATGAAATTATCGCATTTCCACAACATGCAAAGCATAAAGGTATGTTTTAAATGTAAAATACAGAAGCATAGAGAGGAAATAAATATAATATATATGATAAATAAATATATTTCCATAATAATGGCCACCATGAGAGGTGGTAGGAGAAGATAGAACAATCATCGTTTCGTGAGGCAGTAATTCGCCATACACGGAAACAGTATGTTCTTTAACCATTATACGAAGTAGTGTGTATGTGTATCTTGAATAATTCTCATAAAAACATCCTAGTATATTTAATATACTTGTAGTATTATAAAATAAAGAAATATAAAGTTTTTAGGGGGTTGGAGAATCAAAATAAAACAAAAGAACATTGGGGAAGACTTTACCTTTAAATCGAGTAACTCCCCCTGGTTAGGACCAAAAAAGTGTTTCTTGAAGATATTTCTGCCTAAGGGAAGGATTCTATTACGAAGAGAGGGATGGGGAGAGATAAAATGAGTAGAGTATTGATGAGGCAATAGCTTGAGAGGTGTGGGTAAGGTGGTAGATGTGGGGGCCTTTTACAAGAGGGAGGAGGGGCACTCTTTTTAAGTCAAGAAATGTTACTTTATTATATAATGAGTTTCAGATTTTAAAGTTCCCAAAATTAAATATTTCTAGGATAAGGTGATAAGGGTTTGATATGCACCCATAAAATAGGTCTTTGAAAAGTTTATGTCTTAGAATTTAAATTATCTTTTCATTTTATTTAAATCGTTCATTAATGAGGTAATCGTTGCATCATCGTGGTGTCATAAAAAATTTAATATATTTAATGTTTAAAAATTATAAAAAATATACTATGATGAAGTATTTTTAGATTTACAATGACTATTTATAGTCTAATAGATCTTTTATTTAGACAATATTAAAATTGTTTTACTTTGGTGTTACATACTTTGGTTACATTTTCCTTTCTTGAAAAAAAATGATAAATTCTCACTATCACAATAAAGTTATTCCACGGGGTCCCAAGGTTGGGACAAGGAATCACATGGTCGTCCATGACACCACCAGTAACATTAGTACTCAAGTTGGGGTCATTATATATTTTTATGATATTATTTTATTACCCCGAACTACCCGGTTACTAATTAAACACGATAATTAAAGATAACTACCGTCATTACTATTCATAATGTTCAAAAACAAGAGATTATTAATTAAATAATTTGGACCTTATGATTAAAAATATGGAATCCATTTTATCAAATTCCAAACACACAAATTTTAGTAATTTATTTAAAATAATTCCTATTGTCAAAACCAAAGTCAGGTTTTTATGAAGTAAAATCTATCAAAAGATTGATTTGTTTTTACATCCAATTTAAAAGTGAAATTACATCCAATGACGAAAATTTTATTTAATTATAACAAAATAATTAAATTAAACCTTAAAAACAATTAAAATGACAATATAACTATATAAATAATTTGGATGAAAAGGCAGTTTTGAATTAAAATGCATTATTTTTCACTATTCATTGAAAATGAACATTTGTCAGAAATATACAAAAATTTAACCCTAAGAAATATTTGATATTACAAATTCAAAAATGATATCAATTTTACCAAATTCAAAACATAGAAGCTGCATTAATTAATTTTATAATCAATTCCCACTGTCAAAATAAATAGTGTGTTTTTAAGAAACAATATCTGTTAAAAGATTGACACTTGTTTATGTCCAATTTCAAAGTGAAATTATTTCAAATGACCAGAATTGGATTAAATGGTAAAAAAATATTTTGATTACACTTTAAAACAAATTAAAAATATTATCTGACCATATAAATAAATTAGACTAAAATGAGGTTTTGAATTAAAATACAGCATTTTACACTCTTCATTTAAAAGAGTTTTATCAGAAAATTACCAAAACTTTATACAAAGTAAATTTTGACGTCCCGATTCTAAAAAAGAATTTTATTTTACCAAATATAACATATAAAATTGTCAAAAGGGGATTAAAAAAGGGATCGCCATCAAAAGGCGGTTAATCGACCTTTTAAATAATATTAGAATATTTACGCTTAAAAATTGTATTCATTCTCATTTTAAGCATCGAACATATATTTAATAAATGTAATAATATTTGACAAGCATATATAGTCACTTTTTACTTATTTCTATTCATTCCCTCCATTACATTGACCCGGAGCTTGCTACCATTTACAAAAATATTATTTTATTATTAGCGTGCAACATAAGATTTCAAAGAAACTCGTTGTTTCATATTCGGTACGCCATCGAACATAGCATCCCCATTTAAGTAATTTAAATATTTTATTCACAAATATTAATATATATGAAAATTTGATATTCATTATTTACCTGAGATGTTACATCCTTCCCTGTTTTGGGAATTGCATCCTTGTAATTTTATAATTGGGCTTCGAAACATTATTGAAAGACCCACATCGGAAACAGAGTCAATTAAACTGTCAATTTAAAATAAAGAAAGGGAATTACAAAGGTCACCTGAGTTAACCCATACTAGGATTCCATGTAGGAAAACATGGACAAGGAAGAGAAAACAAAGGGTCATGTTCTAATGGAGAGTGATAGAAAACATGATTAGGAGAATGTTAACCACAAGAAATTCACAAAGCTGTGATGGGTTTAATGGTATTTGATTCCCCAGTAGAAAAAGTTAACATGATTTCTTTTTTTTAAGTTACTTTTCATTGAGGAATTTATTTATGAGCTTAACTAAATCCTAAGAAAACATACTTACTGGTCGTGTAGACTCGCATCTCCTACTAGATTTCTTACACAAAATCATATTTTCTCCAAAAGACGAGTATTTAGGATGAATTATTCACATTAAGAGAGCTATAATAAACTTATAGAGAATCACCTAATCCAAAAAATAGAACTATATATTTCCCATGTCTTTAGACCTTAACCAAAACCAAAACTCTTTTGTATGAGATCATATAATACCCAAAAAGGATAATCCTTTATAAAAAGAAAATCTATTCTTAATCTCCAAAATTTGTCCAACAAAACCCAATGTTCAAAGAAGACCATTCGATAAACAAATTGTCCATAAAATTCTTCAATGTAAGCCAGACTAAGATTGAAACCCAAATCATTGGAGGATTTAATCACATAGACTTCCAAGGTAAATATTAACATTAATCTCCAAATAACATCAGTTGCTCTTAAAGTCTCATATTGAAAAGTAATTAACCTAATCATATATCCTCCATGATAGGTCAATAATTTCCATAGATAACCCAAAATAAACTTATTCATTATTCATATGATCATCTAAATATAAATAATTAGTCATACTAATCATGGACTCCACCTAGTCTAGTGGTAGGTGATAAATGCCAGTCGCACTTTCGTTGTGGGTTTGATTCCCGCAGCTTCGTCTGATGTGATGGGTTGTCATATGGTCTGTGTTTTTTCCTTTTTCCAAAACTATATAATTCTTAAAACATTCCCCAAAAAGATATAAAATCATCAAAAATAACCATAGCATAATTTAACTTCAATTTTATCTCATGTCTTTCATTTTCTATCATAACATATAGTAACCCATAATTACCTCAAATGTAAGGATTATATAAACCCTAATGGTTACCTTTATAATTATTACCAGAACATCCACATAGAGTTGGTCCTCTAGTACATGATGCATTAGAGAACTCACCAAGGTTAAAGTGGTTGATCATCACTCCAGATAGTTGGTTTAGAATAACCACAAGATTTCCCATTGATTCCCCCATTTCATCCAGTCTCTTAATCAGAGAACCACCACAGTTTCCTTCATACTCGTTGCCACATTGGTGCCTGCTAGATCAATCCATTTAATAAAACAAAAATGGCAGTGTGAGTATATAATCAAAATCATCATGTACTAATAAGGAAGATAAACACTAAGATATACTTAGTCATTCACTTTATCTAAAAACAATGACTCTTTCTGAAATCCTAAACATTATGGTAATGTCACTTATGTTTAAAGAATACCCAAACCTCTAAAGTTATCTAAACAAATCATTGATACCAACTATAAGGACACATCCTTAAAACATTACCTAATCATGAATTAAATGAATAATTCACATTGAGAATCTTTTCAGCTTTATAGTTTTATATAATTTGGATATAACTATTACATCTCAAAGATTACAAAGTAGATACATCTACTCAGTTTCAATTTGTTTCACAAAATAAAAACTCTTAAACAAAAGAGTCATGTCTAGTTCCCTGTTATAGACAGCCTAACCTTTCCTTGATCCCATCCTTGACCCTATTCCACTTTATGTCTTGTGAAAAACATTTCAAAAACTTGGGATGAGCATAAAAAGCTCAGTAAGGGTTATAACAATACAGAAATAAAACATTATTCCATGTATACATAAGAATCAATGAAATCATACTTAACTCATAAAAAATAAGCACTTTAGCATACCTCATTAAATCCTAATATTTATGGATAACTCATAGAAATCATAATACATAAAGGTAAATTGAGGCATTCATAACATTCTTACGTACAGAGTAACCCTCATGGTTACGTTTGGAATACCCATCATACTATATTCCCTAAATATCTTCGAAGAAACCTTAGTGTTTAACTCCTCCGTGTTACCCAATGCATTAGAGAGCTATATCGGGCTCACTCGCCCTTAGTTTATCATGGAACCACCCGATTTCATAAACATTTCCCAAGAACCATAACATAATCATAACTCTTAAAACATGCATAAAAGAAACATAACATTTCCACATTTCAATCACAAGATATCACATCATGATATTATCATAAAAAAAAATCTAATAAAATCATTAAAACTCTATGAGAGAAAAATCCCTTTATACTTTAAAAATATTAAAAGAAGTCATTTAAAATAGATTTGAGAATCAAAGTGTCCCATACCACTTCGAAACTTTCTAAAGGGTTTTAAAACATTCATGTCCCTCTAAATGTATCCTTAATTTTTTTCAAAACATGTACATGGACGATAAATGTTTAAAACAATAAATATTTACAACCATTTAAAATAATGTTTTAATAAAAGAGCCATTTTCCATTTTGATAATTTAAATTATAAGCCACAAGAATGTTTACCATTTTTGAAACATTTAAATAACTTTAGTATAGACATAATATGGATATGGAATGTCAAAGGGGCTGTATATACACTTTATAAAAGAATAAAAGTGCATATCATTATGAAATGTCCCAACGAGAAGAAATTGAGATGTAATCCCAATCAAGGATCATGCCATTAGAGCAAGGATAAAGAAATGACATAATTAGGTGTAACAAATTTAAATACACCCAATATAAATGGATACTCAATGTAAAACAATCATATGTCATCAACATATATTCATAGCATGACCTAATCAAGAATTAGAGGTTTAACCCAAAGAATTGAAATTGGGTTAAGAAGTTCCCTTACAAAATTTCGACAGCCTAATGACGTCACTTTAAAATTCAGAAAATGAGTTGATGAGAGAGAGAATCTTATCAAATCACTTGGACATAAACTTTACATCAATAAGGATATAGAATAACATATCCCAACATAATAATATGTAAATTAAAAGTCCTAACAAAAGAAGTATTTTAAAAAGAGGAGGGTGAAATGTTCCCTTACTGATTTGGGTAACATTTGAAACATACACCCCATGAAAGAAGGACTAAACAATGCTGATGTAAATACCCATAAATTCAATTATATTTCACAAAGAGTATAATAATGGTCAGTACATACACCAATCAAAGGAAATAGTGTAAAATGTTTCATAAATCTCACATGAATAAAATTGAGATGTAAAATCCCTTACGAAAACTCGGAAACCTAACGACGCCACTTAAAACATCAAAAAAATGGATTGATGAAATAAAATAGGGTATCTAATCATATGAACATAGAATTTAAAGTAATAGTAATATAAAAGAACATCCCGCAACTTAATAAATAGGAACTTAAAAGAAACGACATAAATGAGAGTACTTAAAAAGAAAGAGATAGGTAGGATCCCTTACCTCAAGTCCGACTTGTCTTGTTCGTTTGTTTATATTCCTGAATAATAAACTTTTTTCAATTAATAATTTCATAATGACCTACATTAAAGTTTATTATTCAACTCATATCACATATTATAATGTTATAATAATTAGTTAATTATGTGAGTTCATATTAGACCTTTTTTCGATGTTCAGTTCATGAGTCAAAAATGAACTTGTTTGAAAAGAATTGTCCTTGTAGTTATAATTAATCCATCTCCATAATAGTATTAATGATTTAAATATCATATATATCCAATATATATTCATTTTATACTGTTCCATAACATTTGGAGATAAAAATGAAATGCACCGTTCCTGGAGATGGTAGGTCGTACGTACGCAGGAACGCTACTTTCATTTCTCTGTCACATTAATGGAATTAAAACTTAATGAGAGAGAGACATATATATTATAATTCCATTATAATATATATGTTATATAGGTCACTTTATTTCATTAATTTAATTCTTTATTCATTGTATTTATTTCATGAACGAGTCACATCACTTGAGGGTGCGGTAGTCCACACTTCCTTAAATGAAATTATCGCATTTTCACAACATGAAATGCATGAAGGTAAATTTTAAATGTAGAATACATAAGAATAGAGAATAAATAAATATAATATATATCATAAATATATATAGTTCCATCATAATTTCCACCATGATATGTGGTAGGAGAAGATAGAACAATCATCGTTTCGTGAGGCAGTAATTTGCCATCCACGGAAACAGCATGTTATTTAACCATTAGATAAAGGTGTGAGTATGTGTAGCTCGAATAATTCTCATAAAAACATCCTATTATATTTAAGATACTGGTTTTGTAACGAAATAAAGTAATAAAAAGAGTTTAGGGGGTTGGAGAAGAAAAATAAAACAAAATAACATTGGAGAAGACTTTACCTTTAAATCGAGTAACTCCCCTATGTTTGGACCAAAAATGGTTTTTTGAAGAGCCTTCTCGCTAAGGGATGACTTCTATTATGAATAAAGGTATTGGGAGAGATAAAATGAGTAGAGTTTGGCTGAGCCAATGGCTTGAGTGGTGTGGGACCTATATCTCCCTCCAATGCTTTGGGTCAAGATTTATATCTCATGTGATACACATGGCTGAAACGTCAAGTTAATCCAGTTCAGTGATACAGGACTGGAGCGAGGAGTGAACTCGATTCAGTAAGGGACTTTGTCCACTAAGATGGTCTTAGAAGAAATTCCTTGGCTACTATGGAAATCATATCAAGTTTTTAATGGTTTCCATAATTACATGTTTTATTCCCATTCTATTTTATCATGGTTAATGTTCCTTTTTGATCTATTCCTTATTTACTACCCAGATTTATGTCATTACTGATGATTTTTATGTTTTATGTTCATGTTCTTACATTCAAATGTTTATGGATTGTTTTATGTTCTCCATGTTTACCCTTACTGAGAATTTGAACTCAACATTTTTAGGTTTTCTTTTCCCTGGGATATAAAGAAAGGTTTTAGGTAAGAAAACCAAAGGGGAACATCTTTATGGGAGATGTTGAAGATATTTCACCATGATTAGAAGATTATATTCCGAGTTTCCAAAGACACTAAAATAATACAGTCTTTGGGTGATTGTTTTTTTAGTGTATTAAGAATTACGAAAAAGTAATGTATTGTCTATGTACGTCAAGTATGGGTCTCTACAAAGTCTGCTGTGATACATGGCAATGTTGGTGTGTGTATCCAATGATGCATTTTTTAATGCTTGGATAGAGGAATAATATGCCTTACCACCCTGATAATATTCCACATTCTGCTACGCGTATCCCACAAATCTAAGCTGGTATTAGAGTATGGATTTGGTGTCACAGATTTTGTGATATACTCTTTTAGTTCATCTAGTGGAAGCATATGATTTTTAGTTATTGTAATATCTTGTCTTCAATGCCCCATTTTTTAGATTTCAATTAATAATAAAGGTTTTCCTTAATTATGTGTAAATTCTAATAGATTTACATATGGCTAGGATGGTGTGTATTTGGTACTTCATTTGATCAGGTAGCCTTGAAATGATTTCACATGAACTTAAGTTACATGATTGGGTTCTTTCATGAGATAATGGTGGCATTATATTGGATTCCCGAGAACAAGAACGCTTTTCGAGTGGGGACTCAAATTATAAATAGTTATCACTGGGTGTATATGACCTCATTCGCATATGAACAATGTATCTTCCCCTCAAAAGAAGTTCCCATCATTTTCCTTTTTTATTTACTTATTTATTTTACATGGGTTGGGTAACTCAGAAGTTTTCCTGAGTGTTGTTAAAGTCAATCACCCTCCCCAATTATGATGCATCGTATTACCAAAAAGGATATTTTGGTTATGTGAAATAACTTTATAGAAAACCCCTTATTTTTTCCTTTTTAATTGGAGAGGGAGAAAATTATTGGTTTGAAATGTCCATCAACAATTTTATAATGAATGTGGCACGCCAATGGGATCTCTTGCGGTGTGGGAGACATGTTTTCGGAGGCTTGTGGTGTCTTATGAACCTCTTGGGTTTGTCATGTGAAATTTAAGACAACAAGATGATACTATATTTCTTATATTTATCAACTTATTATAAATGGATTTCCACATGGTATGTTAGGTACATGTCATCATAAAAGTTTCATGACATGGGAGATGGGGGCTCATCTGGAAGCTTTTTCTTGATTTATGACATGTCTCATATGCCTTATCAATAGCAGAAACACTTGTTAAATGAGGTCAGTGTGATATTCTATAGGTTATGGGATGTGCATGGTCATTCTCATGACCTTACATATGCCATGATATCATATTACATATTACAGACTACACGATCTATATGGTTTTGTCCACATTCTGCTTCATTTTTATCACTGGGAATATAATAGACATGCTTGGTGTATTTATTTCCATTTAGATTTTTCAATACACATTTGGGAGGAATCAAGAAAACTAAGAAAACCATACATTTTATTCTATAATAGATAATAACACTCTATCCTCTTATATAGAAATAACTTTCATATTAACAACATATTCTAAGACAAAATTCTAATTAATATATTTTTATAAACATCAATTATAATTATTCTATACACGTATATTAATTAATTATTTTAATTTTTTGATACCACATGTGAGTAATCTTGATAATTTGTATATATTTTCTTCATATTAGTGTTGTTATTCATTGATATCAAAAATATTATCATTACCTGATCGTACACATGAATATAATTTTTATTTTAAAATTATTTATTATTTTTTGATTTCATTATATGGAATATTTTTCTATGATCATTTCATATAAATTTGGAGATAAGAATGATTATATGATTGATATCAAATATTGTGATTTTTCATGGTAAACAGGATAAATTTTAATACAATAATACATGAAAAACATATTACTTACAAAAATATATATAATAATACATCATATTAATGTCCCATATTAATCCATTTCTTTAATATTTTATATAATTGTTCAGGTAGTAGTTTAAAACAACCCAAAAAAGGAACAAATCATAATTAATTGATGACTATTAAGATATTTAGTTGTATTATAATTAAAAAATTTGTAATTCACGTCATTGATGTTTATTAATGTGATATATTATAAATTTAATGAATCTGAATATTAATTAACATAAAAAAATTAATTTTACACTAATAAGAAATCAATTCCATTTTTCTCATAGAACAATATTTCTAATGGTTGAACATACATCAAATTTTTAATGATCATATATCTAATAGGATGGACAATATATCATTCCTGGTGCATAATAATTTCATAAAAATTATATTTATCCACTTAACCCATTATTATATCACCCAATATAAGGCAGTTACTAAATGAAAAGTGAAACTCAAACATTTCATGGAGACGATGCTCCATATATACAATTTTTTTGGTGATTTTGTTTCCACTTGAATATAGAAAGAGATTAATTTGTGAAATAATTTAAAAAACTAAAACATTTCATAAATAACATAATTAAATATTAGAATATTTATTAGTACCATCTTCATAAGGAGTTGTGGGAAAAACAATTTTCATCTTTGAGATGGTAGTACACCAAAAGAAAGAATGATATATTAAATTTTCATAATAAAAAAATTAAAGTTGGTTTATTATTTTACCATGATTATTTTAACATTAAATAATAAATATGGTAATTATTTCATCAATTTTAGATGGTTAATGTAATTTTTTGAAGAATTAGTTCACATAATGAAATTGAAATTAGAATGGAGTGGTTAGAAATTCATACTACACTTGTTTGATTATGTTATTTTAAAATGGGACTAAGTGTTGTATGAATGATATTTATAGAAGAAAAAAAGCTCATGATGGTGACTATGAATTTTTGGATAGGATTCGATGGAGGTTGGTATCAGCTTAGGCAGTTGGGTTATGAGGGGAAGTTATTATGGGAGAGCCATATTTATAAGTTAAAATTGATGGATTTCTTATAAAGACCAAAATCATTTTCAAAATTTTATGTAACATGGTTGGAATGAGGCTTTATAATTGATACAAATAGATATTATAATATATAAGTTAATGAATGGCTAGAAAAACCCATAAAAACACATTTTGAAACATTACATCATATAATTTCCATTAAATTTTTCTCTTTGACAATTTTTGTATTTAATTTTATATTTAGTTTTTATCTAAGGTAATATGTTGATTCTGACCAAAAATTTAATAGACCATTTATAATAATTTGGAAATATTTATTTGAAAATTTAAATCTGTTTCATTTGGGTAAATTTTTAAAATTGATGAAAATTAAATTAATTTTAATAAATATTTATTTTATTATACAAATTTTTTACAATATTATAATGAATCTATTAAAATAAAAATTATGGGATTATAAATAAAAAATGATAATAAAATGAAAAATTAACTTCTCTAATAAAAATTTCATATTATGTAAAGTGGTCATGAATTTAGAATCTAAAATTATATAAAAATGTTTTAATAAATGTAATGTTCCGATTTTGGATTCCACCTAGAAGCGCCCCATACCCAGTTGGTCACATGGGCTCAAGTGCATTTCCTCGAATGCCAGAGGCTGACGACTAGCTACAAGGGCCTCAGGTGTGATGGTGGGGAAACAATGCCCTCATTGGCAGAGTAAATAATGGAAAACAAAAAAAATAAAAAACACATACAATAGCAGAAAAGGTAAAAAATCTATACACAAGTAAACAACGGAAGGCTAAAACAATAAACAACTAGAGAAAATATATATATAAATGATGCATGATACATTTGTCTAGGAAAGCATCCAAACAAGTCACAATGCAGGAAATAAAAAAAACTAAAAACAAGTACAAAATAAAGATAAACGGCTCCTCAACATCGCAAGAGTTGGCTTCGTCCCATGCTCTCCATCTCCAAATGAAATCAAGTACCTGGAGTCGAAGGGCACTTTCCCTTATCTATACCTATAACAATATAATCCGTTTAGTCCCAAAAGAATGACCCAAATAGGGTGTGAGACTAAATCCTAGTAGGAAACTACCGGAAGATCTGTGCCTAACAGTCAGTGAGTATATGGTTTGTAAAGTACAGTAAATAGTAAACAATAAGAAGTAACAAAGATGATACAAAGAATTAAACAAACCATAGATCAACAAGCAACAGAGAAGCAAAAACTAAGCACAATAGGAAAAACTATAGGATGTACTCACAACCATCCCATCTAGTCCTATCCATGAAGTACCAACGACCCTATGGGTAGTACACTCAGCCTAACCCCTCTGGTTTGGTCATACAAAATTATAAGACTCTCTGAGGAAGCACGCTCAGTCAATTCCCATTATAGACTAAGGTATCCAAGGAATCTCTGAGAAAGATCACATGGTCAAATATCCTTATAGCCCCAAGTTCTAGATACTCTCTGAGGAAGCTAACTAGGTTAATTCCTCTTATAGCCTCAGGTCTATCACAGACTCTCTGAGGAAGCTCACTCGATCAATTCCTCCTATATCCTCGAATGGTTTAAGGAAAATCACACAAACAAAGACTCTTTGAGGAAGCTCACTCGGTCTACCCCATGTAGTATATAATTCTCAAGACTCTCTGAGGAAGCTCACTCAGTCGATACTCCTATTGTTTGTAATATCCAAGACTCTCTGGGAAGCTCACTCAGTCTATCTCCTATAGTTTATAATGTCCAAGACTCTCTAAGGAAGCTCACTAGATCTATCCCCTTATAGTCTATAGCACCAGGATCTAATGACCCCGTGCCAGTCAGTGCATAATAAGGCTATAAAGCTAAAGTGATCCTACAGAGCTACTTGGCTAACCAGTCTAAATCATAACAAAAATTTATGAGAACAACACTCCATCTTACGGCCCCAAGTCATGGAAAACAAGTATAACAGCCAATAGGCTGAACAAGACTAAAAGTTCATAAAAAGAACAAGGCATGGGAAAAACATCCAAGAATAGAAATTATCCTTATACAAAGCCAAAAATAACTCTACACAAGCATACAAGAAAGGAAATAAAAACAAAAGGGGAAAAACGGTAAACCTGCAATACCCCGTTCAAGGGTATTGTTGGAAATTGCACATAGAACTCAAGGACATTGACCAAAAAGGCACAAACAACCTACCTTGATGCTAGGAGATCAATATACATGAACCAAAAGGCTTGAATCTCTTTATGTCATTGTAGATCTATAGAAAAACACAAAATGCTCTACCAACGATAACTTGAGAAAGATGAGGAATTAGAAAATGATGCTCTAGAAGAAGAAAGATATTACCACTGTGGTTCCAACGCAATCGACAGTGGTCGATTCAGAAAATGAACGGAGGCTCGGGGCTCGGAGTAGATTCATGGTTGTACGGGACTCTCTTGGTCAACGAAGCTAGGGAAAAAGATAGTTCTGGGGTTAAGACCCAACCCGGTCTGTTTAATGAAAGAAACTTACACGGCGTATACTTTTGGAGTACACGACGTATACTAGGCTTTTCTGTACTCTACTTTATGCGGCCTCCAAATCACCCCTACATGGCTGTGTGCATGGTCATGACATGGCCAGCACACTACCTCGAGCGGCATCAATGTACACGGCGTGTACTTAAAAAATTTCCAGAAACTCATCTTTTCTCAAAAAAATTAGAAAAAGAAAAAATATACCTGAAACAAAGGTCTGGGTTCTTAAAAAATTCCCCCTTAAAAAAATTTGTCCCGAAATTTCCCTAGCGTGTCTTGGAATAAGAAACCCCGAACAGCTCTGGACACTGTGATCGTACATTGACCTCCCTCTCCCAAGTCTCATCTTGTACTCACTCGTGCTGTCATAGCACCCGTACCAGAGGAATAGACTGGCCACAAAGAACCATCGTACTGTGATTGAAAATCTGGATAGGATGCTCCCAAAATGATGCATCCGCTTCGAGATCATCCTCCTCAGGTTGAAAGACATGAGATGGGTCTGAAAAGTAACATCGAAGCTGAGAAATGTGGAAGACGTCGTGCATAACCTGGTACCTCTGTGGTAACTGAAACCGATAGGGAACCATCCCAACACTCTCCAAAAACTCAAATGGCCTAACGTATCGTGGCCAAATCTTACCCTGTTGCCGAATTATCTTGTGTCCCAACCTCGGTGCGACTCACAAGACAAATTGATCCCCAACTTCAAACTACAAAGATCTTCTCCGCTGATCAACATAAGACTTCTATTGAGACTGTGTCGTATCCATCCTCTTCCGAATCAACTCTATCTACTCTGAGGTATCCTGAACAAGACGAGGTCCTAGAAAAGATGCCTCTCGTGCCTCGAGCCAGCATAAAGGATATCAGCATGGCCTACCATACAATGCATCATATGGTGTCATCTATATAGTATCCAGAAAATTGTTTTTGTAGGAGAAATCTACAATAGGTATATACTTCTCCCAAGAACCTCCAAAGTCTAGGATGCAAGACCGGAGCATATCCTCAAGCACCTGAATCGTTCGGTCGGACTGTCCATCTATCTAGGGATGGTATGTTGTACTCAAAAGTACATGTCTACCCAAAGCCTTCTGAAGCCCCTGACAAAACCGAGAAGTAAATCGTGCATCCCTATCTGAAACAATGGAGTGTGGAACTCCATGTAGACGTACAATCTCTCAGATGTAAAACCATCCCAGCTCATCAACTCTGAAGGTCTCTTTGATCAGAAAGAGGTGAGAAACCATCGTGAGTGTGTCAATGAAAAACCATAATGTGTCATTCCCTTGAGGATACCTCAAACACCCTATCACGAAATCCATCACGACATTGTTCCACTTCCACTCTGGAATGGGTAACTATTGCAAAAGGCCTTCTGGTCACTGATGCTCCGTTTCCACCTACTTCAAGTGTAACACCTCATGAAAAAACCAAAAACATAATTCTTCAGACCTGGACACAAATAATGGCGGTGTAGATCGCGATACATCTTGGTGACGCCAGGATGAACTGCCAAAACTGATGAATGAAAATCTCACATCAGCTACTCGCGTATGTCTGCTGACACCCATGCACGTCCCAGGAAACACAATATATCATCCTCGCCCACTGTCCATCCAGGAAGAGGGTCCTCTCTAGAATAACTCTCCTTTATGACTAGGCCTTCTGAGTCTGATAGTTTTCTCATCCGTACCTGATCAAGAAGTATAGAGGTAACAACTACAAAAAGATAAGAAGGTATTCCCCTGTCTGCCGTGCACCTACAGATGCATCTCAAGTGAAGTGCATTGTGTTACATTTTTTTTCAATGAGGCATGAAGTTGTCTCGGAATGAATGGATGTCAAGGAATGTCAAGATGTGAATGAAAAAGGTTGTGATGGTGATGGTGATGAATGGAGAATGTCCATGGTACTAAGATGCATGTCACTTAGGAGATTCACTATGTGACATAGGAGATGATGGTTGAAACATTCTCTAGTAATATCAGACGATTGTAGAACTGTTCTTAATGTTTCAATACTTGTATCGAGATGATACTAATTTACACCACTTGAAGAATGGATGATGATGGAGCATCATCATCATTACATCTGACGATTGTTGAGCTGATCTTAAAGTTCCAAGAACTTGTATCAACTGGATACAATTTCACAACATGATTAGAAGACCATGCATTTTAGTGACAATGCATGAGGAGATGAAGATGATCCATCCACACCTCCTAAGTGGATGAAGTGAGCTGAAGAAGTCCATGCACTATCAGTTAGTGCATGTGAATTAGAAGTTGAAAAAGTTCCAATTGATCTCTGATTAGATCAATAAAGAACATTGAAGATTATAAGTGATTCAGGAGTTCGGTTGATGAAGATGAACCTTTTGAATTCCATATCCTAAGTGAAGATCATATGAGGAGAAGTAATGGAATTCTTAAGAAGAAGAATAGAAGAAGTGGAGAAGAAATGGCTTGAATGGCACTTGGCATTTGTCTTATACTCATGGGTTACTTTGTTTTTGACAAAGTATTTGTACTGTCCTTTGCCAAAAAAAAGGGCTAGCCAAGGGCCAGCCACGGGTTCAACCCCAAGGCACATGTGGGTCTAGGCACCACGCCCATGGGGGATCCCATGGAGCAAGCCCAAGGCGGCAGGAGGCCACGCGGTGATCAAATCCGCGCAGCAGGGGCGCATAGCGCACACCCGCGAGAGGCAGCGTGGGCGCCAGTGGCGCGCCCGAGTGGTAGGGGTGGGCGCAAGAGCGCGCCCACAGAGAGAACACGGTGCGGGGAGGCACCGTGGAGGGAGGAGTTAAACTGAGCATATGGCAGCAACGCTTGGGTGATAAGCCGCGGAAAAACCACGCTCCGTTTCGATGTGGGACGCGGAAAAATCTCCAGGAGCGGATCCTGGCCGCACGATTGATCGCGCGCCAGATCTCGGCCGCACATCTCATCGCTCCGCTCCCGTTCAGATCCAGGCCGTCCAAAGTTTTCTAATCTCCCGATCCAATGGCTCCCGGTGTGTCTCCTACCTCGAGCTCGACCGAGGCACCCACGACGTCCCCGCTGAACCAGTGGCGCCTCCGAGCACTGGATTTCGAGTTCCCGACCACCATTTCTGAAAGTAAAGTGTCCAAGGAATTCGTCTCAATGTAATGAACACATCCATGAAACAAAATAAGCATGCATGCAACGTGATGAGATTTCGAACAAGACCGAGGCAAAACGAAGTTTCCGAGGCTTCGGTGAGTTCGTGTTTTTCATGGGATAGAAGAGACGAAGGTCGTGCATGCGTTCTAAGTCACATGCACGTGGAGGAGAAAAATAAAATGAAAAGTTACCGCGTGTGAAACAGAGGAAGATATCAAGATTTGAAAAATCATGAAATACCCGAAAACTTTGGGGATTCAAAGATTGTATCACGCGGATGTTTTGAGGATTCCTCTGCCTATAAAAGGAGAGCCCGAAGCACAGAGAATGCTTGCTAATCGTTTGGAGAAAAATGAGAAGTCCCGCGAAGCTCTCTGCCTCGCGAAGAATTTGAGAAGCCCGGAGCCACCCCTTGGCTCCGTGAGGTTCCTTTTGCGCACTACTTGTGCGAAAGAAGAAGAAGGGGGACCCCTGCGCGCCTTCCCTTTGCGCGGCAGGAAGACCCGAGGCAGCCGCATCACTTGCGCGCTCTCGTGGTTTGTTGAGGCTTGCGCGGCCGAGGTGCCTTTCACCTTTGAGGAGCTTGCGCGACAGAACCTTTGCGTGGCCGCTTGCATAGAGGATCTTGCACGCCTTGTCCAGTGTGACCCTGCGCGGCTGTGAAGAGAGGAAGGCCGCACCCCTTGCGTGCCTATTTTGTAGGTGGAGTTCGGGCAGTGTGTGCACAAGAAGTGGGAGGCAGAGACCATTATGTCTCTAGTGCCCAAGGAGAACCGAGGCTTTTCCTTGAGTGTATGCCAAGTGATATACCCTTGCTTTTTGTGTGCAAGAGGAACAAAGAACCAAGAGGCCGAGACTTACACTTAAATGAACTAAGACTAAATGAGTTGGTCGTAGCCTTGGATGTGCGCAAGGAGGAGAATAGGACAAGCTTAAGTGTGTGCAAAACGTGGAACAAGTTGTGTGTGCTAAACAAGCGAAGGCTGAACCTTAGTGTGTGCCTAAGTGGTGTGTACACACTAAGAAGGAGAAGAAGAAGGAGACTCTCACACTAGAGTATAACACAGTTCTAAGTGTGTAACCAAATTGAATAAAGTGTGTGAAGTTTGAGAAGGTGTGTGTTCTTAATAAGAATACACCCTTTGTGGGTTTATCACACCAAGACAAGAAAGAGGGGAGTGCATGCATGCATGCACGTGCACACGTGAACAGTGCCAAATCAGTGGTGTGCATCTGAGTAGTCCAAGACCAGTGGTTCTTGAAGAGTTTTGAGAAGCCATGCAATCAGTGCATGAGGATGCAGAGATGCCATGCACTCAGTGCATGAAGATGTGATGAAGTGAGACTGGACCAGACTGAAGTTAAAGATATCCGTTGTCTGAGTATTTAGTAGTTGAAGAGAGAAGCCAGGTCATCCTTAGAAGAAGGTGATAAAGCCTGAGAAAGACGAGAAGACCTGATCATCACAAGTGATCAGAGGTACAGAGCAAGGCCAGCAGCCTTTATCCCAGGCTGCTGAAGATACTTGAAGAACCTAAAGTGAAGAATAGCTACTCATGTGACTCGAGGAGCCAGGAGAAGCCCCCTGTGAGACTCAGGGAGAAGAAGTCTTCAGTGGGATTCTGGAGCAGGCCAGTGGGACTCTGGTAACACTGTGGGACGCAGTATAAAGACCCTCCTGTGGGACTCAGGAGAGATACAGTGGGATGCTGTATCGACCATTGTAATACTAACATATTATAATGGGAGAAACCATGTTGGGGTGTATAACCAACATGGCAAGGACGTAGGCCTTTGGTGCTGAACCTTGTAAATCCTTGTGTCATGTGCCTTTACATTTACTGCATTACTCGAGGAAAGGCTGAGAGATACAAGAAAAGTGGATCAAGGATTTAACCAGCCATAGAGGTTTAATTGATTAAGAATCAATTAGTAAAAAGTTTTAAGGGATCACTAATTCACCCCCTCCCCCTCTCAGTGATTCACACTGATCTGGGAACTTCAATTGGTATCAGAGGGAGGTTGCCTCTAAAAGATCCAAGAGAGTCTATATGGAGTGCAGATTTGAGGAAATGAAAGAACAGCCTCAAATGGAGATATCTGCCAAGACTCTGAAAAACAGAATGAAGAAACAGGCAAAGAAGATGAGGAAGAAGGTTGTTGCAATCAGAGAAACTCCTTCTATGGAAAGAAATGTGAAAGTCACATCAGATGACAATTCCTTTTATCATTCTTCTGATGAAGCCTGCTCTAGCTGTGATGAAGATGGAAGAAACAATGATCTTCTAAATGCAATCAAATATCTTCAGAAGATAGTCCCCAAAGAAGTGACAATATGTATAACTACAGAAATCCTTGATCTTCAAGAAGAAAAATTACAGCTAGAAGATGAAGCCAATTCTCTGGAAGTCCAATTGGCAAAAAGGGTTGGCATAACCAACACTCTCAGAAAGCTGGTGAAGGCTAAAAATGAAACGGTTTCCCTTTGCAATGAAAGATATGAAGACACTACTGAAGAATTTCAAAGAAGCCTTTCTGAGAAAGAATTCTTTAAGACAGTGGTCAAAGATGTTTTCCATGCACTGGAAAAGAGGCACAAAGTTTCAATGAATGTCAGAGATGCTCAACTTGAAGACAAAGTAAACATGGTAAAGGAGCTTGACAATTCATTACAAGAACTGAAGAAGGTGCATGAAGACCAGTTAGAACAGCTGAAAGAAGACTGGGAAGGAAGGCTAAGAACTGTTGAGGATGAGAAGAACTCCCTTAACATGAAATGCTTAGAACTAGAGGTGATATTGAAAAATCTGCAATCACCCAAAGCTGAATCCTCCCAGTCAGCTGAAAGTAGAAATGTTGCTACTCAAGTATGCTTTGAGAAGGATGATTCTAAAAGAAAGACATCCTCTAATAAAAGGGCAACAACTTCTAAAAAGAAGGTACCATCCATCCCATCTTGTACTAATGCTTCTAATTGTGTGTCCACTAAAAGTGCAGGATGGAAGAATGAATCCAAACAAGTATGGATGAAGACAGTGAAGAAAGAATGCTCTCCTGAAACAACACATCAAGTCAAGAAAAGTACCCAACAATCAGATGGACTGAAGAGGTCAAGATTTGTGGGTCAGTGTTGGTGTTGTAATAAGTATGGGCACTGTGCAAAGGATTGTTGGTACAATCCACTGAATGTCAAAGCACAAAGGAAGCCCATGCCAAGGGGGAGCAAGCCAGAAGAAAAGAAGCAATATCCACAGGTCCAGAGACATCTGTTTACTGCTAACAGATTCAGATTGCTTGATAACATCTGGGATGTGTGCAAAAGTGGTCAAAGAGATACATGTCAATCTCCAACTGTATCCAGAGCTCCAAAGAAGAAAAGATCACAGAACCTGGCTCAGAAAGAATCCTTGGGAAGCAAGCAGAAGAAAGCTGAAGATGCTCCCAAGGAGATTATGAAAAAGGAAGAGAAGACCTTGGAGTCTAAATCCAAGAAGGGTTATGCATCCAGAAGGACCACCAAGAAGAAAACATGCTTCTACTGTGGAAAGAAAGGCCATACCATGGATCTTTGTAAAGAAGCCATGAAATTCAATAGAGGCAGACTGGACTCAAACAGACAATCAATCCAGATGAAGCAGAAGGGATTGGTTGAAAACAAGTTGCCTAAGAAAGGTAGCTTGAAAGCATCGAAGGAACCATGTGGAATTTCCAGAACTGAGGCCACACTTCCAAGTGACTTACTAGTCATATGGCCAAATCAGTTGCAACTTGCCAAATATCTGCAAAGAGCTGTAGATAAAGTTCTGGCAATTGCTAAGGAAAAAGGAAAGAAAAAGATTTCACATGAAGATCAAGTTCTGTGTGTGAGGTGCAATCAAGCTGGACATACTAGTGATAAATGCATGATATTCATTCCAGCTCAGAAGGGATTCTTCAAAAGAATGAAGATTGCACCAGGAGACCCTAGTGCTCAGAAGGCACCTAGAAATAGAGGAGTCACACACAAAGAAGTTAAAGAGGTGTTGAGATCCACACTAGCACAAACATCAATGAAGATCAAACGTGAAAGTGTGAAGAATGGTGAAAATGGGACATCTCGGTTGAGAGAATCTTCTCAACCTTGTTGTTCACATTGATGAACCAAGGAGGTTCCATCTTATTAACTAATCACTTGTATTTACATGTGTTGACATTGCAGGGAATTGAAGATGATGATCATTCTCAGCTGGAGGATGGTTTGGAAGGAATGGAGTGCACCCCTTGAGGGGGAGCCTATCTGAAGAAGATGGGATTCTGATATTAATACCATCTTGAGAAAAGCTGAAGGTATTCCAATCATAATTTCATCCCTTGTTTCTTAATTTTATTCATCATGACAATTAAGGGGGGGTATTGATTGAAGGCAAATGGATGAAAGGGGGAGCTTTATCTTTGCACTGAACTTTCTAATGAGTCTTGTGAAGTATGTGCAGGATTTAGCAATTTATTGTTATATCTGAAAAATTTCAACCCCTAAAGCATGATCTCACATGTTATAGTGAATGTGGATAGCATTGAGTCCCTTGGTTACATCACTCTTGTTTTCTACATCGGGTTAGCCCAAGTATACTTAGAGTTGATCTATTGAAGGTTCTTTGCTAAAGAAGAACATGTGACATCATCCCTCTCAGTGTTTTTCAAGAAAATACATTTCAAAGGGAGGAAGATATTTTTGGAAGTTAACCACACCACACCTTTGCATTTTATTGCCAATAAGGGGGAGAAAATATTGGCACACATATTGACCCATTCATATTTGCTGAAGGGGTGTATTGACAACAAATACAAAGGAGGAGATTGAAGTGCATTGTGTTGCATTTGTTGTCAATGAGGCATGAAGTTGTCTTGGAATGAATGTATGTCAAGGAATGTCAAGATGTGAATGAAAAAGGTTGTGATGGTGATGGTGATGAATGGAGAATGGCCATGGTACTAAGATGCGTGTCACTTAGGAGATTCACTAAGTGACATAGGAGATGATTGTTGAAACATTCTCTAGTAATATCAGACGATTGTAGAACTGTTCTTAATGTTTCAATACTTGTACCGAGATGATACTAAGTTACACCACTTGAAGAATGGATGATGATGGAGCATCATCATCATTACATCTGACGATTGTTGAGCTGATCTTAAAGTTCCAAGAACTTGTATCAACTGGATAAAATGTCACAACATGATTAGAAGACCATGAATTGTAGTGACAATGCATGAGGAGATGAATATGATCCATCCACACCTCCTAATTGGATGAAGTGAGCTGAAGAAGTACATGTACTATCACTTAGTGCATGTGAATTAGAAGTTGAAAAAGTTCCAATTGATCTATGATTAGATCAATAAAGAACATTGAAGATTATAAGTGATTCAAGAGTTCGGTTGATGAAGATGAACCTTTTGAATTCCATATCCTAAGTGAAGATCATATGAGGAGACGTAATGGAATTCTTAAGAAGAAGAATAGAAGAAGTGGAGAAGAAATGGCTTGAATGGCACTTGGCATTTGTCTTATACTCATGGGTTACTTTGTTTTTGACAAAGTATTTGTACTGTCCTTTGCCAAAAAAAAGGGCCAGCCAAGGGCCAGCCACGGGTTCAACCCCAAGGCACATGTTGGTCTAGGCTCCACGCCCATGGGGGATCCCATGGAGCAAGCCCAAGGCAGCAGGAGGCCACGCGGTGATCAAATTCGCGCAGTAGGGGCGCATAGCACGCGCCCGCGAGAGGCAGCATGGGTGCCAGTGGCGCGCCCGAGTGGCAGGGGTGGGCGCAAGAGCGCGCCCGCAGAGAGAACACGGTGCGTGGCGGCACCGTGGAGGTAGGAGTTCAACTGAGCATATGGAGGCAGCACTTGGGTGATAAGCCGCGGAAAACCCGCGCTCCGTTTCGATGTGGGATGCGGAAAAATCTCCAGGAGCGGATCCTGGCCGCACGATTGATCGCGCGCCAGATCTCGGCCGCACATCTCATCGCGCAGCTCCCGTTCAGATCCAGGACGTCCAAAGTTTTCTAATCGCCCGATCCAATGGCTCCCGGTGTGTCTCCTACCTCGAGCTCGACCGAGGCACCCACGACGTCCCTGCTGAACCAGTAGCGCCTCCGAGCACTGGATTTCGAGTTCCCGACCACCATTTCTGAAAGTAAAGTGTCCAAGGAATTCGTCTCAAAGTAATGAACACATCCATGCAACAAAATAAGCATGAATGCAATGTGATGAGATTTCAAACAAGGCCAAGGAAAAACGAAGTTGCCGAGGCTTCGGTGAGTTCGTGTTTTGCATGGGATAGAATAGACGAAGGTCGTGCATGCGTTCTAAGTCACATGCACGTGGAGGAGAAAAACAAAAAGAAAAGTACCCGCGTGTGAAACAGAGGAAGATATCAATATTTGAAAAATCTTGAAATACCCAAAAACTTCGGGGATTCAAAGATTGTATCACGCG
This sequence comes from Viscum album, assembly GCA_963277665.1. Taxonomy (NCBI): domain Eukaryota; kingdom Viridiplantae; phylum Streptophyta; class Magnoliopsida; order Santalales; family Viscaceae; genus Viscum; species Viscum album. Next base: position 684,496,748 of record OY728129.1, on the reverse strand, counting down.
GATGTTTTGAGGATTCCTCTGTCTATAAAAGGAGAGCCCGAAGCACAGAGAATGCTTGCTGATATTTTGGAGAAAAACGAGAAGTCCCGCGAAGCTCTCTGCCTCGCAAAGAATTTGAGAAGCCCGGAGCCACCCCTTGGCTCCGTGAGGTTCCTTTTGCGCACTCCTTGCGTGAAAGAAGAAGAAGGGGGACCCCTGCGCGCCTTCCCTTTGCGCGGCAGGAAGACCCGAGGCAGCCGCATCACTTGCGCGCTCTCGTGGTTTGTTGAGGCTTGCGCAGCCGAGGTGCCTTGCACCTTTGAGGAGCTTGCGCGACAGAACCTTTGCGCGGCCGCTTGAACAGAGGATCTTGCACGCCTTGTCCAGTGTGACCCTGTGCGGCTGTGAAGAGAGGAAGGCCGCACCCCTTGCGTGCCTATTTTGTAGGTGGAGTTCGGGCAGTGTGTGCACAAGAAGTGGGAGGCAGAGACCATTGTGTCTCTAGTGCCCAAGGAGAACCGAGGCTTTGCCTTGAGTGTATGACAAGTGATATACCCTTGCTTTTTGTGTGCAAGAGGAACAAAGAACCAAGAGGCCGAGACTTACACTTAAATGAACTAAGACTAAATGAGTTGGTCGTAGCCTTGGATGTGCGCAAGGAGGAGAATAGGCCAAGCTTAAGTGTGTGAAAAACGTGGAACAAGTTGTGTGTGCTAAACAAGCGAAGGCTGAACCTTAGTGTGTGCCTAAGTGGTGTGTACACACTAAGAAGGAGAAGAAGAAGGAGACTCTCACACTAGAGTATAACACACTTCTAAGTGTGTAAGCAAATTGAATAAAGTGTGTGAAGTTTGAGAAGGTGTGTGTGCTTAATAATAATACACCCTTTGTGGGTTTATCGCACAAAGACAAGAAAGAGGGGAGTGCATGCATGCATGCACGTGCACACGTGAACATTGCCAAATCAGTGGTGTGCATCTGAGTAGTCCAAGACCAGTGGTTCTTGAAGAGTTTTGAGAAGCCATGCAATCAGTGCATGAGGATGCAGAGATGCCATGCACTCAGTGCATGAAGATGTGATGAAGTGAGACTGGACCAGACTAGAGTTAAATATATCAGTTGTCTGAGTATTCAGTAGTTGAAGAGAGAAGCCAGGTCATCCATAGAAGAAGGTGATAATGCCTGAGCAAGATGAGAAGACCTGATCATCACAAGTGATCAGAGGTACAGAGCAAGGCCAGTAGCCTTTATCCCAGGCTGCTGAAGATACTTGAAGAACCAAAAGTGAAGAAGAGCTACTCGTGTGACTCGAGGAGCCAAGAGAAGCCCCCTGTGAGACTCAGGGAGAAGAAGTCTTCAGTGGGATTCTGGAGCAGGCCAGTGGGACTCTGGTAACACTGTGGGACGCAGTATAAAGACCCTCCTGTGGGACTCAGTAGAGATACAGTGGGATGCTGTATCGACCATTGTAAAACTAACATATTATAATGGGAGAAACCATGTTGGGGTGTATAACCAACATGGCAAGGACGTAGACCTTTGGTGCCGAACCTTGTAAATCCTTGTGTCCTGTGCCTTTACATTTACTGCATTACTCGAGGAAAGGCTGAGATATACAAGAAGAGTGGATCAAGGATTTAACCAGAAATAGAGGTTTAATTGATTAAGAATTAATTAGTAAAAAGTTTTAAGGGATCACTGATTCACCCCCTCCCCCTCTCAGTGATTCACATGGATCTGGGCACTTCATCAAGGAATAGATCCATAAGCTGTCACTCACTACTGGCTTCCTGAACTACTTGTATCTGAGTTCTCTTACTCAACGCATCATCCACTGTATTTCCATTTCCCAACATATAGGCAAGCTCAAAGGTGAAGGACTGAAGATACTCAACCCACATACTCTGTCTCAGATTCAGATCACGCTGAGTGAAGATATACTTAAGACTCTTGTGGTCGGTGAACACTAAAAATTGATCTAATATAAGGTAATGTCTCCAAAAATGTACGACATGAACAACATGTTCCAATTCGAGATTGTGCGTCAGATAGTTCCTCTCGTGTAGGCCCAACTGTCAAGACCCATACACAACGAATCCATCTCCCTGTATAAGCACTGCTCCCATCCCGATACCTGAAGCATCATAGTAGAACGTATATCTCTTGCTCAGCTCTGGAATGACTAGTATTGGTGCTAACATCAACCTCCCTTTCAGCTCCTGAATGGATGACTCACAAGAATCTGACCATAAGAACTTTTCCCCTTCCTTGGTCAGACCTGTTAGTGGTGCTTCTAATCATGAAAAGTCGTTTATGAAACAATGGTAGAGTCTAGCCAACCCTAGAAAACTCCGTACATCAAAGTCGTTCTTCGACTGCTCCCAGTAAACTACTGCTCTCACTTTATCTGGGTCTACTGATACTCCTTTCTCTGAGATTCCATGACCCAAGAAGTGAATCTGGTCCATCCAAATGTGGCATTTTGAGAGACTAGCATATAACTGAGGCTCTCTCGGTGTACTCAGAATGATCTCAAGATGGTTAGAATGGTCTTTTCAAGTGTGAGAGTACACCAAGGTTTCATACATGAAAACCAAAACTAATGAATCCATGTATGGATGGAACACTCGGTTCATCAGTGCCGTGAAATCTACCGGTGTGTTCATGATACCGAATGACATAACCATATACTCTTATAGAACATACCTGCTTCGGAATGCTGTAAAAGGTATATCTGATGGAATAACATGCAACTGATGATAACCAGATCTCAAGTCAATATGGAAGAACAGTCGGGCTCCTCAAAGCAGATCAAAGAGATCATCAATCCTCAGCATGGGATATCAGTTCTTGACCATCAACTGGTTCAACTTCTGATAGTCTACACAAAGCCTGAGGGTACCATCTCCCTTCTTCACAAACAGGATAGGAAAACCCCAAGGAGAAGTACTAGGTCAGATGAAACCCTTCATGTTCAACTCCTCCAACTGCTTCGTGAGCTCTAGTAACTTAGGGGTAGCCATCCTATAAGGAAGAATGGACACCGATTCTACTCTTGGCCTGAGCTCAATAGAAAATTCTACCTCATGCTCCAATGGAAAAACTGAAAATTCTTCCAGAAAGACATCTCTGAAACGATCCACTATTGGAGGAAATTATAACTATGAGGTCCCATTGTCATCCAGATATAGACTGGCAATCTGTGCTGTAACTCCTCCTATCCCATGATTCTCAGGTCCTGCTCAACTCTCTTAGACATCCCACTCACCTCTATGAAGAATGGATCCACCCTATGGTCAGACAAAATGCACCCTGCGGCGATAACAGTCGATGACTACCTGGAAGGGAACTAACCAGTCCATTTAGAGAATGAAATCATAGATTTTCATCTCTAGGAAATAGAGGTACCATAATAAGTGATACCCTGCAAAAATAAAGAGGGAACACTTTGCATTGACGTACGCTAATTGATCTATTCCCCAATGGTGTGTCTAGAGTCAAAGAATCGGTAGATGAATAGATGTAGAGCCCAAGGATCTCCAAAACTGAAATAGAAATAAAGATATTCATAACATGACTATCGAATAGAGTTGAAGATAAAATTGAGGCTACTGGGACCGTACCTCGGAATGTAGAAGGACCGAGATCCTGCTCTTGATGGGTCGGATCCACTGAAAAAGTTTGGCCTGTACAGTGGCCCTGTGACCTGGGCTGACCACACTAAGCTGATCCACTCTACTACCACTGGTAACCTAGTGAATGGCCACCTCGACCATGACCTCCACCTCGTCCTGAATAGCCGGAAGAACTTCAGTTTTCAGACTAGTGAGAAACTGGCGATGCATCTCTTGTATGCAGGGTCATAGAAGAACCCATACCACCAGCGGTAGGTGAGAAGATCTTGCAAAAACGATGAAGATGGCCCATCATTCCACAATATCGGCACTCCGTCGGGTCTCTCTGGCACTAAGGCTGAGTATGTCTGCTCCTCCCACATTGGTATCATAATACATGGCTGCCCGATGATACATTCCGCCTAATCTGATCTCCTCGAGTAGACTCCCTGCAGCGCTTCCTGCTATTAGTAGGTGGAATACTAACTTTGGATGTTGTACCGCCCTATCTCACTGATCGGGAATCCCTCATATTTCGCTCAATGATCAGCACCGGGTTGACAATAGATGATATCGATTTCAACCTGATGATGTTCACATGGGAATAGATCTCCTTCGTAAGGTTATCCTCAAACTTCCTGGCTAGGAACAACTCATCACTTGCTGGGATAGGCTTGAAACGCTTCAAATCATTGAAATGAGAGGAATACTCCATCATCAAAAGAGAACCCTACTCTAATCTCATGAACTCCTAGGCTCGGTCGGCCATTAATGTCTCCAGGTAAAATTAGTCGTAAAAGATATGCTGAAACTCCTCCCAAGCCATATTCTGGTGGCGTCCCACCTGAGAGATTACATCCAACCACCTCATGGCGGAGTCTGGGAACATGCAGGTCTCGAACATCACCCTCCTCTATGGTGGTACCTCGAGATTCTCAAAGATCATCAGCATGGCTTCGAGCCACGACCCTACAGCCTGTGGTCCTCCTTCCCCTAAGAAGGTGGGAGGATGATACTGCTGGAAAACCCACGCCAATTCTTCCATCCATGGGGCAGGAGGCTGGTCATCCTGGAAGGTCTGCATCATCCGAAAAAAATATTCCCTAATCTACGCATCGACATTAGCAACTGGTATGACTACTGGTTCCAAGGCTGGCACAACAGGAGGATCTGTAGGAGGTCCCCAGTTGGCCATATCTGGTGTCTGATCACCATCTGGCAGCTAACGTGCAACAAGATGAAATCTTTGCAGCACAAATCTAAAAGGTCAAAATCACACCTTAGATCAGGATTATCAAAGAATTAGAACACAAGAGTACAATAGGGGAACAGGAGAAAGAAACATTCAAGTTTGAGAAAACATGAATACATGACATGTACAAAAACTACACGATGTGTTCTTGAACTACATTCCCCTGTCCATGTCTCCTTACACAGCTTACCCACACGGTCCTCTTAATCCAAGACTACATGACATGTTCACGAAGGACATGGAATGTACTAGACAAGTTTTCAATGTCCCGTTTTGTTAGTTACACAGCCGGTTACACGGTTCACTCTACACGGCGTGCTCCCTGAGAAAATGGTGTGTACTTGTAGGTTTTCCCCAACCCGTGTTGTTTGTGACACAACGGGGTACTTAGGTGATAGGGAACAACATGTAACAAGAGGTCACGGCATGTAATGTCAATGTTTCTTCCATCTGAGTCGTTATCCACACGGGTAGACACACGGTCACTACAGCATGGCATGTATGTACCGTAAACGGTGTGTTTCTGATGATTTTTCACAACCCCATGTTTCTACCCACACAGTCTGTGACATGGTTTAAAAACTACACGACATGTATTAATAAAGTAAATGCCCTGTATTCTGGGTTTTTCAGGGAAGTAGCTCAGAAACTACTCTGAAGCCCAAAAAACACAGAAAATATGAGTTAAGGTGCCAAATTCTGATCTGTGAGGGCCCATACTCCCCGTGAATCAATGCTTGGAATCTTATATGAGTTATAACAATGAAACCAAGAAATGATCCACCAAATTACGGTCCATGAGGGACCATAACATCTAAAGAACCAAAGTTAGACATCCATATGAGAAAGGTACTATACAACAAATTCTCTATCAAACAGTAGAGATTCTATCAAAGAATCTATAAGAACAACATGCATTATCTACCCAACGTCTATCAAAACAACATGAAATCGCTAATGCATCCCAGATGGTTAGGAAAGAGTGCATGCCATGTGATTTATAACATGTGCCTATATGATTCATGAGATGGCATAACCTCATCTCATTGGGTTGGGAATGAAATAGAACAACAATTACAACAACGGTAACATCACAAGGCATGTGAATCACCCAACAGTGAAATAAAATAAACTATAAAATTGGAAACCATTAAAATTACAATAAACGAGGTAGTATGGATTTTCCCTATACACGGGTTACAAACTCCCAGGCACAACTTATTACCAAGTACCTATTCCATCCTATCCCTGACTATAGGCTCCAAAAAATAAGTCAAGAGAAAATCAATCCTCTGATAAAACTTCGTAACGTCCCGGTTTCGGAAGCCACCCAGAGGAGCCCCGTACTCGGTTGGTCACATGGCCTCAAACACATTTCCCTGAACTCCAGAGGCTGCCGACTAGCGGTGAGGGCCTAGAATGTGATGGTAAAGAAACTATGCCCTCATTGGAAGAGTACACAATGGAAAAGAGGAACAAAAACAACACATACAATAGCGAAAAAGGAAAAAAATCCATACACTAGTAAATAGTGGAAGGATAAAACAATAAACAACTGGAGAAAACATATATATAAATGATGCATGATACATATGTCTAGGAAAGAATCCAAACAAGTCACAATTCTAGAAATACGAATAGTACTAAAAACAAGTAAAAAATAAAGATAAACAGCTCCTCATCATTTCAAGCCTTGTCTTGGCACCATGCTCTCCTGAACCAAATGAAATCAACAACCTGAAGTCTAATTGTGCTTTCCCTTGTCTATACCTGCAAAAGTATAATCTATTTCGGCCCCAAAGAATGACCCAAATAGGGTGTGAGACTAAATCCTAATAGGCAACCACCTGAATATCTACGCCTAAAAGTCATTGAGTATATGGCAGGTAAAGTTCAGTAAACAGTAAACAATAAGTAGTAACCAGGATGATACACATTAGTATAAAAACCACATATCAACAAGCAAAAGAAAAGCAATAGCTAACCAAAATAGGAATCACTCTGGGAAGTACTCACATCCATCCCCTCTGGTCCTATCCAAGAAGTACAGACACCCCTATAGGTAGTACACTCAGCCTAACCCCTCTGGTTTGGTCATACGAAATTATAAGACTCTCTGAGAAATCACACTCAGTCAATTCCCCTAATAGTCTAAGGTTGTGAGGAACTCTATGAGGAAGATCACGCGGTCGGATCCCCTTATATCCCCAAGGTCTAGAGACACTATGAGGAAGCTGACATGGTCAATTAATCTTATAGCCTCATGTCTATCACAAACACTCTGAGGAAGCTCACCCGGTCAATTCCTCCTATATCCTGGAATGGTTTAAGGAAAATCTCACAAACAAAGACTCTCTGAGGAAGCTCACTTGGTCTACCCCCTGCAATATATAAAGCTCAAGACTCTCTGAGGAAGCTCACTCGATCTATCCTCATGTAGTCTGTAATATCCAAGACTCTCTGGGAATCTCACTCAGTATATCCCCTCTAGTCTACAATGTCCAAGACTCTCTGAGGAAGCTCACTCAATATATCCCCTTATATTCTATAACACCAGGTTCTCACAACCTCGTGCCAGTCAGTGCATAATAAAGCTATAAGGCCAAAGTAATCCCATAGAGCTACTTGTCTAACCAGTCTATAGCATAACAAACATGTCAGAGAACAACACTCTATCCTACGGTCACAAGTCATGGAAAACATGTTTAATGACCAATAGGCTGAACAAGACCAAAAGGTCGTAAATATAATGAGGCATGGGAAAAACATCCAAGCATAGCAGTTATCCATATACATAGCCAAAAATAACTCTACACAAGTATACAGGCATGGCAAGAAAAACAACAGGGGAAAAACTATAAACACGCAATACCCCATTCAAGGGTATTGGTGGAATTTGCACATAAAACTCAAGGACATTGAATGGAATGGAACAAACCACCTACCTTGATTCTTGGAGATCGATATACTTGAAACACGAGGTTTTAATCTCTTTAGGTTGCCATAGATCTATGAAAACACACAAAACGATCATCCCATGATAACTTGAGAAAGTGGAGGAATTGAAAAAAGATACTCTAGAAGAAGGAAGAGAAAACCACTACAGTTACAACGCAATCAACGATGGTCGATTCAGAGAACGAACAGAGGCTCGGGGGTTTGGAGGAGATTCGTGACCGTACGAGATGCTCTCGGTCAAAGAAGCTGGAGAAGAAGATGGCCTGGGGTTAAGATTCAACCTCGATTCCTTTAATGAAAAAATAGAATGTACATGGTGTGTACTTTTGGAGTACACGGTGTGTACTTGGATTTTTCATACTCCGCTTTAAACGACCTCAAAATCACCCCGACATGGCCATGCCCATGGTCCTGACATGGCCAACACACGACCTCAAGCATCATCAAAGTACAATGAATTTAATTTTAATGTAAACAACGTGTACTTCAAAAATTTCTAAAAACACATATTTTCTCAAAAATTCCAGAAAAAGCAAAAACATACTTCAAACAATAATCCGGGTTCTTATAATAAAAGTCCTATTATTTTTTAAAAAACATTATTTTACACTATTAACTAATGTTTTTGAAAAGTTACAAATAAAATTTCTTCACATAATATTGAAATTATAAAAAAATGATGTTTGCTTCATAAAAATATATTATTATAATTTTTAATATTTTAGTTCAAAATATATTCCTAAAATACATTTGGAAAATATTTTAATTGGAAAATAAATTCTTAAAATTATTTTCATTCTTATTATCATTTTTATAATTAATTAATAATGATAAGCATAAAAATTAAAAATTATATTTCATTAAAACTGTAATTTAAATGTAATATACAGTTTTTTATATAATAAAATAAAAAATTATTAAATTTTTTGATTCTAAACCAAAAAATTGAATTAATTAATTTTTGATTAAGATAACCATTGTATATATAAATATATTAATTAGTAAATATTATAAATTTTTTATCCATTGATATATTTACTATATAAATTGATATGTTTTGATGGATTAATAATATCATGATTTTTCATGTTTTTTATTATGTGAATAGTATAAAATATTACACATTGTTCATGTAAGTGGAATATACATTGAAAATCTAAGTTTTCATATTGAGGTAGCATGAAAAATTCCTATAATTCATTGAAAGTGATAATAAAAAATATGTTGAATCATTTGACTCTATATATAGTCTAATACTATTGGAATATTTCATTAATTTTAAAAGGTGGAACTTAAAAAATCTTCATACAAATATACTATCTAACTTTATAATGGTTTATTTGAATAGAGAAATCATCAATAAGAATTGTAAGGGTTTTATTTCTGATCCTATTGATAATAAATTATTCCAAATTTTTGAATTTTATTTAAGTTCATAAATAAGACCCATGATCATATCATTTCAAGAATAATTGCTAAAATATAGACATGTAGTTCTGAAATGGGTATGGTGTGGAAACTACATGTGTGGATGGAAAATATTATAAAAGTCATTGTTACATTATTTGTTGATGGAATAATATTTTCTAATGATAAATGGATATTGTGTCAATAATTTTTATCAAAAAAATTAAACCATTTCATATATGGTGATATTAATTTTTTCTACGATTACAAATTTCATAATGTACTAGAATGTTTTGAGTCATTATTGAAAAATATGAAAAATATATTTTATAAAAATTATGGGATTGAAAAATGAAGATGAATTCCTATAAAACATTTTTGTGGAAAAAATTCAATAATAATTATAACCTTTTGGATTTTATAGATAAATATTAAATAAAATTGACTTGATTAAACCTCTACGTGACTAAATTAAGGCCATATTTTGTCTTGTTTGTCAAAATTTGTGTATGGTTTTAATCAAATATAATGGATTTTCCATTGATTATATCAATGATTATTATCAAATATATAATAATTACTATTAAGAATAGACTCTAATATTAGAATAAATGTAATAAATAATTTATATATTTAATGATGTTGACTACAGAAACCATGTTTATGACTACATGACCATATCCAAGAGATTATTCTTCCTCAAATGATGATTTCTATAATCTAATTGGTTGAAGTAATGATATGTTAATTTTATCTCTAATTTGGATAATTGTTTTATTACATAAAAACATATATAAAAATTATGTAGTTGAATATTTTAATCAATGGTATGAAAGTGAATACTTATTTCCCTTTTTTCATTGGGTGTGAAAAACAATGTGTCTCATATTTCTGTTAGAATCCGATATGATATTCACGATCAAACATGTTGAAATAAAATATAATTTATTTTATGGGAAATTGGTTAAACTATCGATAAGGATGGATACTGTTCCTTATATAGAGTTTATTGTTGATATACTCAGAAAAGGTCTTTTACTAAGTCTTTTGGTTTGCTGAGATAACATATTATTGACCAACCTCATCAATGATATCAAAAAGATATGTTATTGAGGATTTCAGAAACTATTAATCGAGGTATATTTTATATATGTGGGATATAAAAGCTTTATATATAGAATAATTACCCCATGTAAATATTTATGTATAATTTTCTATAATATTGCAATAAATTTCATGAAATTATACATAAATTTTTTAAATGTTGTAACATATTAGGAATTATTAATAGTGAAATGTGAATTTTTTATTTATCTTATATTATAATTGATATATATCATATATATTAATATTTTTTGGGTGATAGATTCAAAAAATTCATCACCCCACATTTTACTAGTTTTTGGTCGTGTTTAGTTGGAATGTGGGGTTTTTGTAGTGGTATTGAACTATTTTAGTCATTCACATGGTAGCCTTTCCATGGTGGTGGAGTGGTTCTCTATGTTTTTGCCTCAGTCATTTAGAGGTTGGTTGTGGGATTGGCCATGTGGTGCTACAACGAACAACAATTAGGGAATCAATGAGGTTGGATATATTATTAGACATAGAGCATGGGTGGATTCTATGATTAAAATGGGTTGTAAGAAACACTTTTTGAAGGTAGTGATGTATTGGGTAACAATCTATGTAAAATGGGAAACTAAGGTTCACCAAACTGTGGTATATGGTTTGTTAGCATCAAAATGACCTATATTTTGGGGATATGCTATAGTGGATGGTCATGGGGGTACCAAACGAGAAAACCCACCTTATTTTATACCATGTCCTAGGTCATGGATTTAGTAATAATAGTTTTCAAATCATGTAATATTTTGGGGACATGACCATGGGAGATACAAAAAACTGTTGAATGAGGGATACCATTGAATTGATGGTTGTCTCAACTCAGTCGAGATATAATTAAATATTCCTCTAAAAACAATGGAGTTTTCATGGATTATAACGAAATATTTTCATATCCTCCAATCATTGGATGAATACAATCATAATGTAATTCTTTTATCGTATGCTTATAATTTTCAAACATTAAGGATTATAGTGAATTGGGTTCCTTTGAGAAATGTAACCTTCTTATAAATTTTTTTTCCTTTTTTTCTTCTCTCTCATCTATATATTAAATGTGGTAAAACCTATGTTTGGGATGATTTATGTAACAAGATTGGTGATGGGTTGAGGTGGAAAAGAAATATTTGGTTTCCCCTCAAGTTATATGTATTTTTAAAACAATTTTATTCAATTAAACGCATCGTTAACTTTGAAAATACAATATATATAGGTGATATTTTTTCATTCCTTATTTTATATTTATTTATTTAATTATCATGATATTAACTTATTTTTCTTAGATAGTATGAGATTAAATATTTAGATAAATATCATGAATTATTTAAAACAAAATGTTTTGGGATTTCTCAGAAATATTTGAATTGTTTTGTGATATATCATAATGGATTATTTATGATTTTGGAAATATTGAAAATAAAAAATATAGAGATCCTATTTGTATTTGAAACAATGTTATTTTGGAAAAAATTATTGAGTTTTATTTTTGAGAAAATATCTCATAAAGTGATGGATAAATTATATATGGATATTAAAATTTTTAACCAGAGAAATATGGAACATTCTGATATTAACCATGATAAAGATGATGTAATGTTATAAAAGTCATTTTACATAATTTTGGTTGATATAAAAGAAGAAATAATTTATTATGTTATAATGTACCCAATAACATGTCTTATGCAATGTTTTTGGATCTCTAGTGGCCTTAAAATGTGGTGGTGTTGAGAAGGTTTGAGGTTGATGTTTATGGTAGAAAATACATTGTTAGATGGAATGTGATATTATGTGGGATTTGTTTGTAGTAGTTGTGTTGTGTGGTTGCATGGATTGATGGATTAGTTGTATTTATGGCTTGGATTTAGAATTTTTTTTTATTTTGAGGTTAGTGGGATGTCGTGTTTTGTGTTAAATGAGTTCGTTAATAACAATAAAATGAATTATGAATTTTCAAAACATAAAAGACAAAGATTGGTATATAAATAATTGTGACGAAATTTTTATTTGATATTTGATTTAAATTAATTAAATGACACATGAATAAACTATTATAATTTTAAATGAAATGTATTAGTAAATGGGGGGTCGGTAAAAATTCATTATTTATTTAATAATGGAAATAATAAAGGAAAATGAAAAATTAACTATTTATTATGGGGATATTAGTTTAATATTGTGTTACAGAAGTTGTGGAATTGATTGTGAGGAATTCTATTTGATATTTTAAGACTTGTTTTTGTACTTTTTCTTAAGCTATATATTTTTTATTGTGCGTTATCTAGTTATAAAATTTATTTTTCTTCATGTAATTTCTCTATGTAACCCACCTATATTGGGTGCTTATATTGATTCCCAATAGGGGAGGATTCCACATATTATCCCCAATCATCCATTATTGTGATGATGAATGTATAAATATAACCTATTATCCACACTCTCATACATATGAGGTTGATACACGATGGATATGATGGATTGCCAATATATTTCACTTAAAGTGATGATTGATGAAAGGATTAAAATGATCATAGGTGTAATAGTACATTAAAATTTTATATAATGATATTACATAATATTATATGAATTATAATTAAAATTCATAAATATATGATTGATGATCATAATGGTTTATTGAATTTGGTAACATAGAAACAATATCAATTTGATTATATGTGACTTATGTCTTTTCCCACTATGTTATTTTTAACTATAACTCCTCCTAGTCATGTGAAACACAATAAATTTCATTATAATATTGTTAATGTAATTATAATTTTATATTATTAGTAAGGGTAAATAAGGGATAAATTGTCATAACATGAGCATTAAGTTATGAAAACTATAGAATATTATTGGAAAAACCATACCATGTATGTCATATATCATAAAAATGATCCAGGGAATAAATCAATCTAGTTCATTATAAATAAATCATAATAAAATTAGGAAACACGATCCATTATAAAATAACATATCCATAAGACATAGATTTATGGAATACCAATAAGCTTATGAAATTATAAATGTGTAAAAATAGAAATAGGTTCAATCATTTTATCAATGACATGAAATTAGAACCACTTCTAAACTTATAAACGCAAATTAAGTTCTATGTATAAATTTATGTACATGAAATCTAGGCTCATGGGTATCATTGTAAACTTTTAATGAGGTGCACACTTATCATTGTTGACATATAACCAATTTCATATATAACATTGTGAACCTATAATCAGGTTCATGCATAACTTCGTCAACATGTAATCAGATTTATGCATAATTTATTTTATCATGTGTTATCCAACATTTTAAAATGTATTGGATGGACATATAGGTCCAAACCTTCATATAATCAATACATTTATGTTCCACCAGGTCATAAAACATTCATCATATCATAACCAATTAAAAGAAATGGGCTTAATACAACATTTCATCATAATATAACCCTTGATAAATTATCATTTTTCGTGTTGAGGTTTTATTTTTTTCTTTTAAAGAAATTAAAATATATTAGGAAATATTTTCAGTTCTAGTCTCTAATAAATAATAAAAATTTTAGGACGGGTGAGAATAAAATTAATTTTAAAAATTAATTCAATATATTTCAATTTCCTACTCAAACATTTTTTTCAAAAATAATGTAATATATCCTGAAAAGAGTAACATATTTGATATATTAGATGACATTTGAATCCAAAGAATAGGGATTAACCTAAGTGTTCTATAATGATTTTATGCCCCATTTGTTCGGATATTAAAAAATGAGGTAGGGGACACACTTTTAATTTTTTATAAAAAAATTAGTTGTACCAAAGTTTTTACCTTGAAAGCATAACAAAATACCAAAAAAATACATTTATGGAGGTTTTATGGTCTAATTATGGACATAAAATCAGATTTGGATAGTTTTATATGTCATTTGGGCCCTTAATATTATGGTTTAGTGCTTTATTAGGTATAATTTCACTTTTATCAATTTAATTAATTATATTTAAATTCACTAATAATTTAGGTGAAAAATTATTTTTGTATAATTATACAATATAAATTATTAATTTAAAAATTACGGAATTCATTTTTTAAATATTCCAAACACAAAAGTGATGGAAATTAATTTAAATTGAATCACATAGATGGGATTATACTGGAGGTTTTTAAAGTAAAATTTTCCAATTTTTTTCCATTTTTTCATAAATTGATTCCAATGACATAAATTGGATTAATTGATAAAAATTAGATGTAATTAGACTTTAAAAACTATTTAAATTTTGTATACATAGAATTATATAATATGAAAATTATGTTTTTAATAAAAGGTCGATAGTTTTCAATATTTATTTAAAATGAAACATTAGTGAAATACTAAAAAATTCACCATGTGATAATTATTATGTTTCTATTAATAATATGATGTTTATTTTGTCATATTAATTTTATAAAATAGTCAAAACGTGGATTTAAAATTTCTTCTCTTTTTAAAGGATGCAATACTATGCAAATAAAAAAATATAGTATTTTATGTGTAATATTGGGTTTGTTCTTATCATAGTTATATAAAATATATCGAATGACTAAAAAAAAATTTCATTGAATATATAATATATATCAAAATAATATCATTCACTAATATTAGTTAATTTTATTTAGTAGTGTAAAACAACTTTATGATCATAAAAAACAATATTTTCATTAATATTCAATCAGTTTTCAAATTCATTTATAATTTATTTTTGTTATATGAATTAATTTTATATTGGTTTAGACAACATATATATTCATAATTTATTTAATAAAATGTGTAAAAACTAATTTAATGGCTACATTATGACTTACTTTAATAATATTTTTTATATATAATTTTTTTACAACTCGATAATGCATGTAGTGTATGCTTCTATAGAATGTTTCTATTGTGTGTAACACAAGATAAATCAGTGTTGTGTGCATTGAAAAAATATAGAATTTATCTAATTTATTTGAAATAATTAATATATTTTAAATTTTTATGGTATTATATTCTATTCAGTGCTCATTGTAATGTGTCATGCATGCAATAAAGTATAAGATCCTTAAATTAGAATTGTAAGTTGTTAATTTCTCCCAAAATTAATTAACTAATGTCCTCACAATTTAAACATTTTCTCTGTAATAGAGGAATTAAAAATAAACTGTTTTTGAAAGACACACATTGTAAAATGTTTTCATAAAACATCCTCTAAATAATAGAGAATGGGAACACCAAAGTTCATATAGACTGACTTATAATTTACTCTCTATGTATAAGATCATTAGTGGAAAGTAGATATATGTGCATCCAGGGAAAAAATATTTATTGGGAGAGGTTTTTATCGTCAATGAAAACCATTGAATGATCAATTGGACATTGAGGGCCTCAATAACATTAATCTACTATTATTTACAAGACTGATAGTTCAAAATAATTAAGTTATAATGATTTTTTTTCTTTCAAATTCCTATCAAGGTATTCATATTATCACATAGAATGTATGTAAATATACAATTTTATAACCATAATATTTTCCAAATAATAATCACTTAACTATTTATACAACATCTCTTAGAACATGAAGCATCATATTGTGATGTCATACATTACCCTTACAAATCTAATCCAATGATCAACCATTTTATAAATAGTTATATTTAAAAAGGTTTTAATACATAACATTTGAAGTAAGGTCACTGAATTTTAAAAACATATCATTAGCTTTTAATCAACCTTAAGAATCAATAATTTTTTTACATTCCAAAAATGTTAATAACTTCATCATGTATCCTCTTGAATTATGGTTATAACACGGATCCCCATAAAAACATATTAGAAATAAGCATTATTTATTATTCCTATAGTAAAACACATTTTATTAGATATATTCCATAAATTTAAAAGTGATCTAAACTCTATCAATGATAGGATATGTCACGTGTTGAAAAGTCACTACTCATTTCGAAGGCAGTTTGGACTTTTCCAAATCAATCATTTCATCATCATTATCTCAATATAATAAACATATTATGGTTTTCATTCCCATATTCATGTTTTGTAAAAATTATTTAACTCTCTAATAAATAAATTTCAATTTTTACCATATGTTCTCAAATTCATAAGAATTGTATAAATGTACAATCTTTATTTATTTAATTATTCATAAGATCTGATCATAATAAATAATATGCCTTTACAACATATTTTATATATATAAATACTGAAGCACAATAATCATTAAACATCATTTGTGTTAAAAACATTGTCTTGAACGTAACCACACACCATCGTCTAAGGTATATTCTCTTTATTTTTATTGATTTTTTTGTGTAGTGATCCTTATACTTTCAGTTGTAAAAATGAACAACAAACTTTTCTATCTTCCCTTTTCAGTATTCTTTTTAGTGATCATTTTCTCCACACTTATAACAATCTCTCAATCCATTCCGGAATTTACTGGGTTGATTCTTTGTATAGTTTTCACATGTAGAAAAATAAATCTTTCCCTCATTCCCTATATCTATTATCTTCTTATACATTCTCTTCATGTCATTATACCAATTGAATCCCTAATAATAGTTTAATTCATTCTCTAACGTGATTTAAAAAACCATTTAATCAAATAAATAAAAGGTTTGACATAGTAGTTCCCATTGGTGGAATTGCATATGTCCTTAAAAGAAGTGGTCAATCATTCACTTCATGTTTCATATGAGTTTCATGACATACCTTCATATCCTGGAAAAGGTTGCTTGATTCTCTACAATCCTTTCAACCTAATATTTTATTAAACATTGAAAATTTCTATTTATATAATTTTCTTATTGTAAGGGGATTATTTGTCAAATAATTTCTCCTTAAAGGGTCTCCATTCCTTCAGTTCTATTTCTTCTTCATCCCAAGTATTTTGGATCAAAGAACCCCGTTGATCTGAATCACCATTAATTAAATACACTATAAGTGTATCCTTTTACTTTTCACCACATCCCAATTCCATGAATGTATTCTCTAAAGATATTATAAACTTCACATTAACCAATGGATGAGTATTCCCAAAAAAAATGGATCCTCAATCGTATAAAGTGATCCAACATCATATATTCTCTCTCTATAATAGTTTTCGTTATTTGGGAATGTTTATTATTATAACCTAACTATGATTTCATAATATATCAAAAACATTTTCAATTCTTCTACATGATACATGGACTTCCATAGAAAGGAAATGACACCATTTTCCATGAGTATTGATTCCATTTTTGCTTCCAAGTGTCATTTCAATAAAATGAAATATATTATATTATCTCATATTGGCATAATATATAATTAAAATTATAGAATGTCACATAATAAAAACATTCTTCAAAAATTCTAAACTTATGTCACCTTGGGGAACTATTTATATTCATGTCCCTCATAGTAGTGACTAAAAAACTACGAACTATCCAAAGTGTATCTTAGGTCAGTGTCAACCCAGCTGTGGAGTAAGGAATATTGAAATTTACCTAGTTCACCAGATTCATGACTATATCACCTTGTCAGGGTTGTTGCTCATATGTATATCTATTCCAGAACCACATACACTCGATGTATCCAAACATGAATGTATTTCAGTGAATACCCATATAATCTTGAATTTAACAAAATTATAAGATGTTCTTATATACATATACTTTATGTTTAACTTATATTTTTTCTCCTTAATATATTTTATCTAAATATAATTTTCATTATTTCTACTAATCCTACTTTGATACCAACTATAACAGTATAAACCTAATAGCATGGACCTAGTCCATTAATTTATTACAATGTTCTGATTATAAGGAATCATATCCCAATTGAAATATTAGATTAGCAGTCTGTGAAATGTAGATTACATACACGATACCTATAATACATTGGGAAATAGTAAATACAATCATGATACAAGATAAACTAAAATAAAATATAACCTTGAATTATTATTCAAATATTTCATCTACCTAACATGGGGGGAAGGAAACATAAAAATGTTAAAATCAAATTCTCAGAAAGGGCACATGATGTTGATGAAATAAGGAAAATGTTAGAATAAATGAAAATTGAAATGTAAATAACTAATAACACATTCCATTAAAAGAACTAGATAATTCAAATTCGATATGTTAATGAATAAAAATGAAACACATTCCATTAAATTAATGAATAGAAAATGAAATATATCCAAAGATATGATGAAGCCATATATCTTGGACTAATAATAAATAAAATATATATCATGTAAATAATAAATTTTTGGACATAATATCTAAAAAACACAAAAACATATACCATTAATACCTTTCAATATTCCACAAAAAATGGATTCAAACTCATTTAATTTGGATAACTTATTTTTATAATGTGAACGTATCGATGCAATGATAAAAGTCATTAATTTTATACACACCCATCACTACCATTACAAATAATTCTTCATATAAATTTATGAAAATAAATAACACATCTTAACAAGTGTTCGTATTGAATAGTGAATACATATTTATCAATAATTCTCCAAATAATCAAAAAACTGTTCAAGTCAACACCGCATGTAAAATGGTATACCATTCAAATAATAATAATATCAATCACAAATTAATGTGCATATCTAATGAAATATGATTACTATAAAGTAATTCGGTCATGTTAATGATAGAAATCAGAAAAGTATTTGATATTAAAAATATAATCATTAATAATAATCTTTAGGAGAATAATCTTTAAACATACCAAAATATCATCTACCACATTAAAATATATATATCATTTTACAAAATAAGTTAGGACATTATATTAAACATATAATACCATGATAACAATTACATCATGATATTACATGTCAATGGTCAGTATATATATATCATATAAATGTGAATTGCTGCATAACAACAAATAAAAATCAATGTAATGTAAATTTAGATGAAATCTATTACATTTGAATTGAATGTCAAATTACTAATAATACAAAAATGAAACATAAAAATACAATTAACATAAAATAAATGATGATATTATATATCAAATTTTCATTAGGTACACTATACAAAATAAGTAAGTTTTGAATATGACATTTTTATCATGGATGTTAAAAGTGATATTGAAATCCCAAAACATAACCATCTTTTTTTGTTGTATTTCTCCACATGTATAGTTTTTTAAAATGGTTTACTAACTTATACGACAAGAATAATCATATTTAGTACATAATATATCTTCTTTTTTTATAATATCTTATTACATTTTTAGTAAAAATCATTCATTAATTTCACTATTGTGGGTGTTAAATGGATCATTTTCTCAAGTGTTTTTTGGAATGTAATTTGTTGTTATTTTATGTAATTCATTATTTAATAAAATCCATAAATTTAACCATGACATAATTATCATATATAATCAGTACATATTAATTTTTAATAGACCATAATATTTAGATATATGAGATGAAGTGCACTGTTCATGGAGATTGGAGGTCGTAGATACTCATAAATGATAATTTCAATTCATTGTTGTATTAAAATAATGAAAACTAATTGATAAATATTTATATTATATTTCCAATATAATATCTATTTTATATATCTTAAATATTTTGATTTTATCCGTCCTTTATATACTTCATGTATATATTGAACGAATCACATCACATCGCATCGAGGGGGCATTATTCCACACTTCCACAAATGATGTTATAATTTTTTCACACAATATTAGGTATAAATATATGTGTTGTAAGAGAATTTAAGATGATAAAAGAAATAATAAATATCATATAAAACATATATTAATATATATTCCATCATAATTTCAACCATGATATGTGGTAAAAGAATATTTATTAATCATCATTTCATAAAGCAATAGTTCTCAATACACATAAATAATAAGTTCATTACCCATTATATGGATCTATGTGTATGTTTTGGTCAAAATATTTTATTCAAATCATCGCAATATACTGATGACACTGTTTTTTATATAATAATATAGTAAGAATTTATGAGGGACTAGAGAATATGAGTAAAACTAAAAGGAATGAGGAAAGATATTACCTCTTAATTGAATAACTCCATTTAGGTTGTAAGAAAAATATTCCTTTGAATGATTCCTACAAAAATAGAGGATTAATGTTGGATGATGGGTATGTTTTCATATAAATTGAGTAGATCATGTTCTATCATATGTTTTTTAGATTTGTGAAGAAGTGGGATGGTTAGCGACCTTCTATAATGGAGGGGGACATACATGGAATTTTTAAAACAAAGTTACGTGTACCGATGTTTTATCCTAATGAAAGTCATATAAAAAACCAACAAATATATATTTTTTTAATTTCTATTGATTAAATAATGAAATATAATTTTTTTGGAAAAGTGTTTATGTAATTTGTCCCTGTATGATTATGGTTTAATCCCTCGTTAAGCTTAATTTCACCAAAATCATTGTAACTAATTTTTATTATATTTTATAATATTCATGTTAAAAAGAATAAGTTTATCATATTATAAATTATTATTATTCAAAATATGAAATCCATTTGATTAAATTCCAATCATAATAGTGTCTAAAATTAATTTAAATTTAATCTCACATATAAGACATCAATGCATATTTTTAATATAAAAACAACCAATCATTTTATAAATTTTTTATATTCATTATCAATGTGAAATTGATTACAATGTACTAAATTTTATTAATAGATAAAAATATATCTAATAAAATATAAAAACCAATTACAAATTTAATTTGTCTCTATAATTAATGTAGTTGAACGTTCATTTTTAAATTAAATTTTAGTATTTTTCACTATTAATTAAAAATTTAAACATCATTGAAAAATAGAAAAAACTCACACAATGGTAATTTATATGATATTATTCCAAATATGAAGTTTATATTGGAATTTTAGTTGTATAAAATGGTTAAAAATCATATTTAAATTAGGTTCTCTACAAAAAGGCAGAAAACATACCCTAATAAAAAATATAGTATTTCATGTGTAATATTGTGTTTGTTTTACTTGATTCATATAAAATCTATTGGATTAATATAAAAAATATTTAATTGAATAATACATATATATATATATATATATCACATTAATATCACTCACTTATTGTATTTAATTTAATTTGTTTTTGAAAAATATCTTTATGAGCATAAAAATAACGATATTTTACATTATATTTATTCTATTTTCATATTCATTTCTGAATAATTTGTATGAAATAAATTTATTTTATATCTGTGTGAAAAAATATTTTAGTAAGTTATATATTACTATTTATAACCCCTAAATTAACATATATGATACGTCATATTATAATAATTTTTTAAAAATTTATTTTTGTTTTGAAAAACATGGTCTTGAATGTAATGTAAGCATTCAAAGAATGTCAATCAAGAATGTATCAAAACGTAAATATTTGTTTTGTGAATTAAAAAATATAAAAAATATTTAATTTATTTAAGATTGGAAATATATTTTAATGTATTAGGTTAGTATATTCTATTATGTTGTTGGTGTCTTCTGTCATGAATGCTACCGAAATTCTGGTTCTTACTTTATCATTTTTCAGTGTTACATTTTATGTTGTCCAGTATTTTTGGTCTACTTTGTTTGTGAGATTATTGATTTATGCATGCATGTATTTAGTTGTTTTATATTTTTTCATTTTATTACCTAGAAGACATGTGTGGATGTGTAATTACAAATAGATAATTCTACCCATGATTGTGATGTGACTTTGTGGTAATAGTCCATTAACCATGGCTTGTTTGAGGCGGGCTGGGAGAAGTTATATCTTTAGCCTTAACAAGTCAGTTCATGATAGATTGGAATTAAATAATACCTATAATGAACTGTTATAATAAATCATAGTTTTAGGATTGGTTGTTTTAGTTTCTATTATCAATCTATGAGGTTTGGTTTGGGAAGAATGAAAACAATGTTAATTAGTTTCAAAATAGGAACTCAAGCTAGGGTGTCTATTCAACGCTAGGAAACTGATGTATCCATTCACCAGGACCTTGATAATCACCTTATTGACATTATATATATATATATATAACTTTTTAGGGAAAATATTTTTACATGAATTATATAATAATGAGATGTGGTTTCTATGTCTTTGAGTTAGCTCCCCATATATACTCATTTACCAGTGTACAACATGAAAATATTCAAGACGTAACTATGATGACTGTCAGTTATGATTAACAGATAGGGTCATGATGATTAGAAAATGAGTGATGTGGTTTCAGTTCAAGGACCCAAACACGAGGTGTATTTTTTTATGTGGGAAAAAATCATTGCTTCCCCATATTCGATAGCTCATGGATCTTTTTTTGGGTGAAGAAGATGATCATATGCATGGTGATTAGTGAATATCTCTAGAAGTATAGGGTGACGGTACACATATTCTTATCAAGTTATTCACGTTCTATTAATAGAGATCACTGAGGATTAATGATGATAAAGACCATCAGGTGATAGAGTTTTGTCTCAGGGAAGTGGTCTAGGTTTCTTACAAGTGTGGATACCGACAAATTAGATGGTTTCACTAGGTAGAAACCTTTTCCATGGATAAACAGTTCACTTTGGTGGTACTGATTAATGAAACACCTCTTTTGAGTGTGCATGAGAAGTTCCAAAAATAGATATATTCAAGGTTTTGTGGTTGACCAGACCCTCCTTCTCGGCATGTGCATGACTGGCCTGATAACATGGTGTGAATCTACCCCTTGAATGAAAGCCCTTTCTAATGGTTTCTATTGGGAGATACATCTCTAAGGTTACATGGGGTGTCGGTAGAACCATGCATAGGTGATTTTTGACATATATATTGAGATACATTGAATGGGGATAATTCCACCACAGAGATGTGTCCTTGATATGTGATCCAAAACCTTGAAATATAGATAGTCTCAAAAAAAGGATAATGTAATGGTTTGTGGGACTGGTTTTTTGTACTAGTGTGTTTTAGTATGTTGGTTGTGATAAATTTTCTGGGTAAGACCTTATGGTGTAAATTAGATGGTATCAGTAAATATCTATTTAGAATTAGTAGGAGTTTGGGAGACATAATATCTAGACCATTTACTATTTTTAATTTTTTTGTGGTATTCTTATATAATGGTACCCTAGTGTCTTTGGCGTCATATTGGGAGAATGAAAAATTCAAGAGGATTAGGCAATAAATTCTCTAAGAGAACTAGTTTTATGAATGATATCATGGATACCATCCAACGAATATGTATTCATAGACATGGGAGAGACATGGGACCCTATCATGGATGAGGTTTTGTGAGATTGAGAGGCACACCAGGCATGGGTGTGGAAGTAGATTATCACCATGGAGTTTTTTATCTAGATTTTTTGGGTGAGGTGATGAAAAATATGGACTATGTTTTGACACATTGGTGGTGAGGAAGGTTCATTTTACTTCCAATCATTATTTAATACCTCTTGACTTCTTTAGTGAGTTATGGTGTAATGAAATATGGATATCAATTGTGAGATACTGTTTGACATGTCCACTAGATACATTCCATGTGGATTTCCATGATAGATGGAATCACGTAATCATTTTCCCATAGATGGATTATGATTCTGGTTATGATGTTAGAAGGGGTTCTATAGAGGCTGTTTTTCCTTAGTAGTGCAGTTAGTGTATGTGGAGATGTACTGGGATCTCTTGGTATCTATTGCACAACCACAGGACATGTAGCATGCTAAGGAGTTAAACTCTTGGCGTTTCATTTATCATTGGGGGATGGATATTGGATATTTATGGAATGTTTGGAACTCCTATACATACAAGAAAAATATCATTTTAGTGGGATTCTATTTGATGTTATTTCAGATTATTAAACATGATTCAAAACACATTTATGAAGAGGATGTAGGATCCCTTTTTGGATCTAGTTTCCATTGGGAATACTGCTTTTCCCCAGTCCGTTTTCTTGGTAATGTTCAACATCCAGGTCATGTGGAGAGGAATTAGGTTTTTATGTTTTTTATTTAATACATGGAAGATTGGATCTTCAACCATTGGTGGGGTTTTCCTATCATGATGATTTTATATCAATAAAAAAAGTGTCACATTTCAAGACCACAATTAAGGGACCATGTATGACACAATTATACTAGTCGAAGAATGATTTTAAAATTTATTGGATCATAAAATTAGTGCTAGTAATGGAAATGAAAGTGTTAAAATTAATCCATGAAATTATGAGGGTTGGCCAGTCAATTTAATGAGAACTCAGTGGAAAAGTGATTGTGGAATTCAGAGTTGGAGACAAAAGATGTCTTAGTCAAGGAGGTAGGCTATCTTTAGGGATCATATGCCCTTTATTTTATTACTTTTTTTAGGTTAATGAGGTGGTTTTTTTAATATTTAGACCACTGTATTATTCAGTATCTTGATGTTCCAAAAATGTCATAGCTGGGTATATATGTTCATGATTCATTTTATTATATCATCTATTCTGAGCTATACTATGAGTGAGGAGTTTACATTTTTTCAATTACCTAGTTCCATTGAGGACATGTAAGAGAAATTCCCTTCATGGAAAAGTATTTTCATTGGGTGTGTGTTTATTGATAGCATATAAATTCACTAGGTGAGATTCTAGGAGTAGGAGACCTAGTAGGGAGATCAGTATACCCACTACTTCAAGGTTTATTCTTTTCATGGACAAAAAATACTTTAAGGAGGAAATAACATAATTTCCTACTTTTTTGCATGAATGAATATTAATTTTTTTAATATTTTTGAATACATGTGCTAAAATGAAATGATATTCCACAGCCCGATGTGCCAAGATTTAATATTTTTGATATAAATTAAATATATTAACAAAAAAATATTGTATGTTTCTTGATAAAGTGAATTAATTCTGAAAAAATTCTTGGGATGGAAATTGGGGACTAGTGTTGAGTTCAAAATTGAGTTTGTATCATAAGAGAAAAAAAATATTTTTTGGACATAACACTTGGTGAAAGAATCACCGCAAACATAATTAATTCAAAAAAATAATATTATATATTTTATTTTATTTTTTGGGGCATCAACCTATTTCTCAATATAAATATGATGTTATAAAAATTTCATAAGGTTAGCCGCATAATCTTAATAATTGAGTGAATACAGTAGAGGAATGTTGACAAACATCACAATCATGGATCAAAAAACTAGGTATTGTAAGGGGCGCTAATAAAAATTATACTTGTTGATCGCATCGATGACAATGAAATGTGGTCAATTTTCATCAATGATTGATCCAAAAATATATTATTACATTCCATTTTGGTTTTATACTGATTTAAATTTTTTGATGAATACTAATTAATCCTCTCAAAAATTATTTCACAGGTCATTATCTATTAGGTAATTAAATGTTCATCTATAAAATCCTAGTTAATTAAATTTGAGATTTATTTAAACTTCATGTTAGATATGATTTAATAATTCCTCATTTGTTGGAGTCTAATAATGAAGAAAAAATGAACACATTCTCCAATCGAGGCTCACATTTCATTATCTGTCTATATCTCTAAGTTCATGGCATTTTTTCATTAAGAATCAGCTGACTGGTGAATTGATGAGACATGGGAGTACCGATCATGGTGAGTTCATTTTTTGGTAGAAAATATCACATTCATAGGTATGGCATTGGGATTCAAAGACATGATATATTCTTGATAGAGGTAGCGGGATCCCAAAAATGGATTCGGTAACATTAGATGAAATATTGGTAAGTAGTTTAGCGGACAACGCGATAACATTTGTTGTGGAACATGAATATAGACTTAATCCACAGGTATCTATTTGAGAATCATGATATCATGATAACAATGATATATTTATTATGATAAAGGAATAGAAATTATTTAATGGGTCTCTGTGTATGAGTGTTATAAAGGGATGTAGGTTGTGCATGGTTGACTTCTATGTGTGACATTGAGTGTAATAATTAATAATAATATTTAAATAAATAAAAAAACAAAAAAGTGGAAATATATAGCATCACCTATACACCCATGTAGAGGTAAAGTTGTTTTGAATTATTGTGGAAGTATCCTACCACTATGGTGATAATTATTAATATAATAATAATAAATTTGAAAAAAAATTAAAACAAAAATATATTAGATTACTGGGATGTACTATGTGTGAGAGGTATTGAAGTGGTTCTGAAAATTGTTGCATTAAATTATGATTTTAGAGATATTCATCTCCTCACAACATAAAAGAAAATTAATAATAATATTATTATTTAAAATATTATTATTATCATTAATCCCTTGTTACTGTCGTAACGTATTTGTGCGATGTCGAATCATCGAACTCTCAATGGTAGTGGGACCCTGACATTGAGATGGTAGATTGAACACCAATGTTGGATTTTCAATTCAAGCTGAAACCATGGATCTATATAGATCCCAATAATAATAATAATAATAATAATAATAATAATAATAATATGGTATATAGTACCTAACATATCTTCTTTATACGAGTGTGGATTTACAAACTGTTAGTAGAAGCATGACCCTGATATTATGGTGAATGTTATGATACCAATATATGGTATTTAATTTTGCCTCATGGGTGCATCCCATGAGGAACTAGAAATGCATTATATTAGGGAATTTGCATTTTTCTCTATATTCCATTCAGGGGAATCAAAATAGTCTATAATGAGTATTTGACCACGAGGATCTCTAAAATGTCATATATTTGGCCATTAATAAATATTTGAGTTGAAACATAAATAGATTTTTGTTTAAAAACTTTAGACCGATGAAGAGCCACATAAGATCATATGGCTGTTGTCATAATCAGATAATGGCATTCGATTAGTGCACACTGAATTGTTTTCCCATTAATAATGTAGTGATGAATTTCATTTTGGATCCATAGTTACAATTATAGGTTATGTAGGAGATATTATTCTTTATAAAATTCATAACCAGTATCATTTGAGTATTTTATCTTGATCCATTTCTATAAGGGTTCAATGAACCATCTATTTATCATCATAATGGGTGACCACTCAACATCTTCTTAGTTATTAGTTTAATATGGTTTAATACCCTTCTTTTATTTGGTGTTACCTCGGTCCCCTTTTTGTATATCCCCCAATATATTGGTGCATGTTTCCCTTTGAGAGGTCTGTAGTGATCGTCATATACATCATGTTTCCTTATATGGGGGGTTTTTAAAATTTTTGTTACCAAAATTAACATTGGATACAATCCCCTATATAAGAGGATGTTTACAGTAGGGTTTGGAGTCCCATGTAACGACCCAAGATTGCACGGTATGCTTCCCTTTGAATAATGAAATAGCTTGCATTGTAAGAAACTTTGAGATTCTAACACATTACGATCAATCAAACTAGCAGTTATGAATAGTAATACCCACTTTTTGAAATTTTCAAAATTCTATATTTCATAATGGACTTCATTTTTGGATTCAGAATATCAAAATTCACTTGGGGTGATGTTTTGGAATTTTTCTGAAAACAATAAATTTTTGATGAATAGTGAAAACACACTGTGATATAGGTTAAACAAATTTTTTATTAAAATAATTAGTTATATTATTTTAATTTATTTTTGGTCAAGATAGATACATAATACATATATATGTTCAATATAATTCATTTGAGTCATTTTATAAATGTTTATATATATAAAATTTTATCGAACAATTTACCATCTTTTACACACCTCCTTGGAGCATTTGCAAATTTGTATAAAACATAATTTTAACGTTTATGTGTGTAGAATTTAAAATATCCGAGAGACACAGATAATATCAGTAAGTAAAATTTGGTTCAATAAGATGAAAATAATTTTTTTTGAATTGTAACTTTTTAGTTTTATTACCGCGATTTAAAGTAAATAGTTAAATTAAGGGTAAAAAATGATACCATAATTTCTTTATCACATGTATTAATTATATTGGAGAAGTGTAATTCAACCAAAAATAACCATAGGAAAAATATGATCCTTTAGGTCCACATGGATTAGATTAGAACATTTATTGTTATTTATTTAAAGAAGTGCTAAAAGAGTTAAAATCAATGTTTAATGACGAAGCCATTTTTAATATAGGGTTATACATAAGATAAATTCGACTATAAATATTCATTAGAAATATAATAAGAGTTAATACATATTGGTATTTTAATTATAATTTATAATAATTAAATAATTATATTTATTTGTGACACAATGATGATGTAGTAATTACCTTATTAATGAAAGATTAAAATAAATTATATTAAAAAATATAATTAAATCTAATTTTAGACATTTAATGAATTACACTAATTTTATCGGCTAATATGACATCTTTGGGTTGATTAAATGATTTTTTTGAAGTAATAATTCTGTTATGAATTTAACAAAAACAAAATACCAAATAGACTCAAAATTTTCAAAAAAGAGTTTGTAAAACAAATATTTTATTATTAATTGATATTTTATCCCTAAAAATCTATGGTTTGGTCAAAGGGATTAAATAATATTATATATGTCATTAATTATCCACTTGATGTTCTCTAGGAATTTTATATTAAATTTATTAACCATATCATATAAAAATACAAAGAGACATGGTAAATGTCAAACTATTAAACTAAGAGATAAATCTAAATGATTTGGTTAATATGTTTTCCTAAACCTATCTAAAATGTATTGGTTGAGAGGTTTTAGACCCATCCCCACTGTTCCATGTAAATAATTCATTTTGGATCCATTATAAACAGAAAATTATTTTATTATAAAATAATATTTCAAGATTTTCCTAAAGTGGCCCTCACCTCCCTTATAAAATAGAACATCACATTCTCTTAATTTCATACTCCCATAGCCTTTTTTTTTCAGAAAAACCCTACCAAAATATCTTCTAAACTATCATATCTTCATCTTAGATTCCTTACTTTAGTCATAATGCCACCCTATGGAGCCCTTTTGATCAAATCAAAAGGAGTAACCCAAAGAAGAGGTAAATATTTTATCACCTCTTTCAAGTTCTTTTAATCTTCCACATATTATTTCTTTGTTGTTTCCATTATAAAATAATAAATCCATTATCTTATATATATTCTTATTTTTTAAAAAAATTGAACAACCATATTCATTATGCTATCCCTCGTATAAATGAAAAAGTCACTATTTGTGCGTACGTACGGATTACCGTCTCCACATCGTGGTGTAGATTGTTATTCAAACACTTCATCATTTGGATGTATATAATAACGAGTATAAATGATGGAAATAATAAATATAAAATTATAATGATTCTATATATATGATATACCATCCAATTATATTCTATTTTAATATCAAAAAATAATATTTTTTCTCATTCATACATACGGATTACCGTCTCCACGAACGCGATGAGATTCATTCCCCATCGAAATTATTCAAGAATAATTTTCATTTTAAGACAAAAAAACGTTTTTGAACATAATATAATTTTTCATATGAATAAAATACATCCTATCTATAAAAAACATGTCTTACGTAACCATACATTTAAGGAAAATGAATCAGTTAACACCAGAAACGATAGTACTAATAAAATATCATTATCAAAGAAATATTATAATATCATATTTGATATCATATTAAGGTATGTGGTTCTTGTATTATTTAATAAAAATGATTTCCCCATTATACAAGAGGTTAACCTACCCTTGATCGAGGAAAAGTACAAGGTAAGGGTTAATTTCACAGTCTCTTTATTTTCTGAGGTTATTTTTTACGTAAGTATCTACTATGACCTCTTTATCATCCTCATCCATATTTCTTAAAAATGAATCCCAAAACATTTATACAATTTACTATACTATGGGTAAAATTAAATTATACACTTTTTTGAATTTTTAAAAAATGTTTTGAAATGAATCTTTCTTTTATTTTGCAAACAAGGTACCTTATGGCCATTTCTTCAAAATTAAGGCAAGAATGTTTTTTTAACTTATACGGCTGGTGTGGCTATTTTCCGCCATTAAAACATCGTCGAATTTTTCCTTATAAGCTTATAATAATATTTTCAAAATAAAATTTTCCATTTACAAATATATGACTTTTAAATGATTTCAAAATAGAAATATATATTTCTCGAAATTGTTTTTGATTTCATCTATGTCAACATCCATTGATGGATTGTGAGCTTATTTGAATTTGATTTATTATGATACAAAACTTCAATATTGTATTTAAGGTTTTGTGATATGTTTGACTATATATGTGTTATTTTTATACCATTCATTCTTTAGGGATAAAGTATTGACATTTCGTATGGTAGTTTTAATATGAATGATTATGTTATGTTTAAACCTTTTTGTATGAGGAATGCATTGGAAAAAGTAAGTGATGGGTAGAGCATTATATATTTCCTCGATGCATCATTAGGTCCCATGAGGCATACTATTGTCTTGGCATAAGGAATACACAATATCTTATTATTAGTCTTGGCACAAGGCCTTGACTATGTGATTATGAAGTCCGGAATTATTCATTCCATCATTATGAAAGTGGATATTGATATTGAATGTGATTATTTGACTAGTAGAATATCCATGTGAATAAGTGAATAGAATTATTTAATTTTTATTTTCCATATTATGTTGATGTTAATGTTTAAATCGCTTTTGTTTTAGTCATATATTGCTTTAAATGTTTATGCTTATTTATGAATGTTTCTACTATATTGTTATCCTTACTAAGCATCTGAGCTCACCCATTTCTATGTTTTAGTTTTCCCAGGATGCGAATAAGTATATTATGACTGTCCAGTAAGGATAGTATAAGGGATATGAGTGTGGCCTGTGGAGACTATGTTGTTTTTACTTTTCATTTTATAATGAAATTTAAAACTTATGAATGTATCTATTATTTCCAACACTACTAAACGAATCGTTCTATCGATACTTGATCTTTTATTATCATGCCAAGGTTATGTAATAATTCACCAACTCTGGGTAACTAGGGTCGGAGCATTACAGTTGGTATTAGATAAATTTAGTAAAATCATTGGAAGCTAGATTTAAAAAAACTCTTATTAGAGAACATTACCCTAAGATGGACTTTGAAGATTAGTATAGAAGAACTTCCTAGAATTTTGGTACTATAGAGATTTTTTGAGTTTTCCAATATATATATCCTTATCTAGATATGAGTAGATAGATGCGACATTGTCACAGAAGTACCTAGTGTTAAAACCCAAAAACACCACTTTGATATACACTGGAATGGGAACTGGTGCATGACAACGGGCCTTGCTGCACTCTTGGATACGGCATTCCTGAGGGATATGTTTATGATAATTCTCATTTTCTATACAAACCATTATGAACAGTTTATAATTATATGCTTTCTCAAAGAATTTTTTTATGAATATGGATTATATCCATAAACTATTAAATTTTTGTTAAGTGTTTTAAAATTTTGGATTTATGTATTGTGATTCTTAAACTAATCTAGGGTATGACATTATTTAGAACTGGAGCCTAGTGTAGTGAATGGAAACTGTATCAATGCGGGTAATCCATGTGGGGATTTACCTCTAACTCAAGATAATTATTGTGGAGCCGGTGAAGCAACTTGTGATGATCAACTTATCACCATAATGGGGAAACTCACTCAGGTTATGAATAATAACTTTACCCATATGGAGCACCATGATCCACAACACAGAGGATCAATGTTAGACCACATCATGAGGCAACAACCACCAACATTCAATGGGGGCACAAATCCATTTTTAGTTAATCAATGGATAAATTTATTAGAGAAAATATTTCATGCTTTGGGGATTAGAAAAATGGAAAAATATGTCCAGGAAGTTTATCGCCTCATGAGATATGCAAATCAATGGTGGTCATTGATTCAAAACATAAAGGAAGATAATGAAGTATCAAATATGGAATGGAGGGATTTTAAAGATCTTTTCTTAGAAAAATTCTTTCCTCATGACCATCAGGAAGATATGGAAAGACGATTTATGAGTCTGAGGAAAACGAGGATGAGAATGTTGAAAAATATATGGATAACTTAATGAGGATAGAAAGGCACACAGTAGATGATATACATAACCAAAGGAGTAATATTGATCGATTCATTGATGGGTTAAAACAATTTCTTCTTCAAGAATAAATCTCTCAATCCTTCTCATTATATGAAGATGTAGTCTCATATGCCATCAATATAGAAAAAATATTTATCTACATCTTAAAAATTTAAATCAAAGAAAGAGAAGAAGTGATCTGATGAACACCCTAGAAATGGAAATAAGGTGAAGAATGGAAAAGTTGAATATCCATCCTGTAGTAAATGTGGGAAGAAACACCTAATTACTTGCCTGAATGGAATGGAAGTCTATTACATGTGTGGTGAAAAATGCCACCATGCTCGTGATTTCAAGGGGAAGAAAGAGGTTGTCAATGATGAATGATACAATTGTAGAGAAAAGGGTAATTATGCAAATGAATGTCCTATGTTCTATGGGAACATACCATAGAAAATTCCAAGGGAGCAAGGCCAAGCTTATGCGATCACTAATTCTATAGTTGATGCTCCGAAAGACGTGGTGGCAGGTAATTTAATGGTTTCATCAAATTTAGCCAGTGATTTATTTAATTCTTGATCATCACATTGTTTCATATCTTCTAAGTTTTCTATGAAAATTAGATATTTTCAATTTGACTTAACAAGGGAGGGGTCAGTCAAAACACTAATGGGAAGTATCATCACAACGATATTTTGTGAATCAGTTCCCATTTGGGCATATAAAAGTTCTTTATCTGTTGATCTCATCGTTATACCAATGATTGAATTTGATATAATCCATAGTATGGATTGGAATTCATACCATGATGCAATAATTTATAGTAATAACCAGGAGGTTAAAATTGTCAATGATGATAAAGAGTACCTCATCTTTAGAGCAGAAACGTCACCACCTGATTCTTATCTAGATCCACCCTCAGTAGCTCTACTAAATTCAATTTTTGGGGAGGATGAGAATGAAATAATTATGGGAGAAGAAAATAATGGTTGAATAGAGGAAATACATATTGTGGAAGAATGTGTTGATGTGTTTCCATAACATTTACCAGGAAAACTTCCAGAAGGGGAAATTGAGTTTTTCATTTAATTAATTCCTGGTTCAAGGCCCATATCAAAGACCCCTTATAGAATGGCCACTGTGGAGTTAGTGTAACTAAAAAAACTAGAGGAATTTTTTAATATATGATTTATTCACCCTAGTGTTTATCCATGGGGGACCCTGTCCTTTTTTATAAAGAAATATAGATCTATGAGGTTGTTCATTGACTTTAGGGAGATAAATACTATAATAATAATGAATAAGTATACCCTACCTCACATTGATGATTTATTCGACCAACATCATGGAGCACAATATTTTTCAAAGATTGACCTTCATTCTAGATATCATTATTTGTGTGTGAAGAAGGAAGACATTTTAAAAACAACATTTCGAACCAGGTACATGCATTACGAGTTTACAGAATGCCTTCTGGATTGACTAATGCACCCTCTATTTTCCAGGATCTAATGAACAGAGGTTTCAAGGAATATCCTGATGTCTTTGTAGTATTATTTATTGATGATATCCCGATATACTCCAAAAGATACTAAGATCAAGAAAATCACTTGCACACCATTTTGAAAACCCCCAGAAGAAATGAATTATATGGGATGTTTAGAAAGTGTGAATTCAGGCTTGAAGAGATTTCTTGTAATGTCCATATTGTCTCAAAGAATGGAATTTTTGTTGAGTCTTAAAATACAAAGGAAATCCTATAATGGAAATCACCTATGAGTATAACTGTGGTACACCGTTTTATTGGTTTAGCTTGTTATTATCGGTATTTTGTCTGGAATGTTTACCGATTAGCTAACCCATTAACCCAGATCACAAATAAAGGGGTTAATTTTTTTTTGAAAAAAGATTGAGAATAATTTTTTGTAGAACTAAATAGAAGTGTATTCAATGCACCTATCATGACTCTCCTATCAGGGAATGATGGGTTTGTTATTTATAGTGATGATTTAATGAAATGACATGGTTCTTTCCTTATGCAGAATGATAGAGTTACTGTATATGCTTCATGAAAGCTAAAAATTCACGAGAAAAACTATCCAACTCATGATCTTGAGTTAGATTCTATAATCCTTTCTATGAAAATATGGAGACACTATCTCTATGGTGAAAAATGTGTGATTTATATAGAACACAAGATTTTAAAGTATATTTTCTCACAAAAATAACTTAACAGGATGTAAAGGAGATGGCTTAAACTCTCATGGATTATGATTTCACAATACACTACCACCAGAGGAATGAAAATAAGGTAGAAGATGCTTCGAGCAGAAAGGATCATTGAGTTTTGAACAAGATAGGAGTTGAAAGGGATCCTATATTCATGGATCTTGTAAAAATGGATATGCGAATAATCATGGAAGGTGAAACATCAATAATTTTTCAATTGGTTTACAAACCGTCTTTACGAGAAAGGATTAAAAGTTCTCAGGCTGATAATAATGAGTTTCAAACGAAGATTAAAGCTATGAATGATGAGCAATTGAATGAATTCATATATGTATATGGGATTTTGAAATTTGGGAAAATACTTTGGGTTCCTGATATACCAGATATAAAAATAGAATTGTTAGATTATGCTCATAGCTCCAATTTCTCTATACACCCTGGTATCCCGAAGATGTATAGTGATTTGAAGGAACATTTTTGGTGGGACAACATGAAGAGGGTGATTGCAGATTTTATGTCAAGATGTATGGTTCTTCAACAAGTAAAAGGGAAAGCCAATAGCCTGGAGGAGTCATGCAACCTATTCCTATACCTAATTGGAAATGGGATAAAATTACGATGGACATTTTCATGGGGCTACTAAAGACTCGTAGAAGGAATGATGCAATATGGGTCATTTTTTATCATCTTACCGAGTCAGCACATTTTCTTTGTATAAGAGAAGATTTACAACTAGAACGTCTAGAAAGACAATATATGAATGAAGTCGTAAGAATTCATGGAGTACCCTTATCGATTGTTTCTGATCGTGATCCTCGTTCTACATCAAGATTCTGGAAAATTCTTCTTAATGCCCTGGATACTGAACTTCGTTTGAGCACTACCTACCACCCTCAAATTGATGGAAAATCAGAATGGACTATTCAAATATTATAAGACATGTTGAGATCATCCTCACTTGACTTTCAAGTTATGTGGGATCAATATTTACCTCTGGTAGAAGTTTCCTATAACAATATCTTCCATTAAAATATTAAGATGGCATCATATGAAGATTTAAATGGAAAGAGATGTTGCACACCAACTTGTTGGGATGAAGTTTGAGAAAGAAAACACGTAGGCCCATAACATGTTGAGGAAACAATGGGAAAGGTGAAGGTTATCCAAACCCACCTCAATGCAGCTCAAAGTTAGAAAAATAGCTTTGCTGAAAACTGAATGAAGGATTTTTAATTTCTTGTAGATGACCATATTTTCATGAAGGTATCTCCTTGGAAGGGTGTTATATGTTTCAGTAAAAAGGGTAAATTGAGTCCCAAGAACATCAGAATTTACTAAATTCTAGAATTAATTGGAGTTGTAGCTTATTGTTTGTGAATGCCTCCATGTGTTTCCAAAATTAATGATGTGTTCCATGTTCAACTATAGAGAAAATACCTGCCTGACCCAACACATGAACTCACCTATGAGGAAGTTGAAATGGAACTTGATCTATATTATTATGAGGAGCTTGTCAAAATTCATGATATAAGAGAAAAAGTGCTATGAAATCGGACGAATCATCTGGTAAAAGTTCAATGGAGAAACCATAATATGGAAGAGGCAATGTGGGAACCAGAAGAACATATGATGAAGAACCACAAAAATATTTTTGTGTGGTAGTATTATAAAAATTTTGAGGATGAAATTATTTGAAAGAGGGAAAAATTTAACACCTCATGCTTCCACCGTACGTTTCCCTATGAATAATGCAATAGCTTCCATTGTACAGAACTTCTAGAATCTAACACATCACGTCCAATCAAACAAGCCGTTATAAATAGTAATAACAACTTTTTCTAAAATTTATAAATTTAATATTTCAAAATGGACTTCAGTTTTGGATTCATAATTTCAAAATTATCTTTGGGTGAACATTTGGTATTTTTCTGAAAACATTAAATTTTTGATGAATATTGAAAAAAGAATGCATTATTTGTTTAAACTGACTATTTATTTAAATAATTAGTTATTTTATTTTAATTTATTTTAGGTCAAAATATATACATAATACATATATATGTTCTACGTAATTCATTGGAGTCATTTTATAATATGTTTAGATATATAAAATTGTATAGAACCATTTACCGTCTTTTAGCCACCACCTAGGAGCTTTTGCAAATTTGTATAAAACATAATCTTACAACTTCTATGAGATGAATTTCAGAAATCTGAGAGATACACTTAATATCTATAATTAAAATGTTGTTCAATAAGATGAAAATACTATTTGGTGAATAGTAACTTTTTACATCTATTTACCACAGTTAAAAGTAAATAGGGTAATTAAGTGTAAAAATGATATCATAATTACTGTAACACATGTCATAATTCTATTGTATAAGTGTAATTATACCAAAAACAATGTTAGGATAAAATATTATCCTTTAGGTCATCTTGTATTAGATTATGACATTTATTATTATTTATTTAAAGAATAGGTAAAAGAGTTAAAATTGATGTTTAATAACTAAACAATTTTAAATATAAGGTTATACAAAGGATAAATTCTCCTATAAATGAATATTAAAAATATGAAATTATTTCCTAGATAATGGTATTTTATTTTTAATTTTTATAAATTAAATAATTAAATTTAATTAGGACACAATTATGATGCATTAATTACATTATTAATGAAATAATAAAATAATTTATATTATAAATATCCAAATAAATCTAATTTGAAACTTTTTATGAATTAAAATAATTTTCTATGTTAATATGACATGTTGAGGTTGATTAAATAAATTTATTTCGAAGTAACAATTCTGTTATAAATTTAACAAAAACAAAATACCAAATAGTGTCAAAATTGACATAAAAGTGTTTTTAAAACAAATATTATATTATTAATTGATATTCTATTCCTAATAATATAAGGTTTTCCAAACATATTAAATAATATTATATATTTCATTAATGAACCACTTTAGGTTCTCTTGGAAGTTTATATTATGTTTATTAAGCATATAATATAAAATTACGAAGAGACATGGTAAATGTCAACCTATTTAACTAAGAGTTAAATATAAAAGATAGGGTTAATATGATGACATAAACCATTCTATAACATATTGGTTGAGATATTTTATACCCATCCCCACCTTATACTTTAAATCATTCATTTTTGAGCCATTATAAACCGAAAATGATTTAATTATAAAATAATATTTCAAGATTTTCCTAAAGTGACCCTCACCTATCTTATAAAAGGGAACTTCCCCTTCTCATAATTTTAGATCTCAAAAGCCTTTTGGATTGGCCAAACCCTACCCAAATATCCTCCAAACTATCCTCCCTTTACCCTATAGTCCTTTATTTATTCAGAAAGGCAACCTAAGGTGCTATTTTGATCAAATGAAAAGGAAGAAACTGATGAAGAGGTAAATATTTCAGCACCTCTTTTAAGTTCTTTTCTTCTTCTACTTCCTCATTCTTTGTTGTTTCAATTATAAAAAAATAACTATAGTATCCTGAATATAATATTATGTTATTATTAAAATGGTAAAACCATATTCATTATTCTATCCATCCTATAAATGGAATATTCACCATATGTGCGAACGTACCAATTACCGTCTCCATGTCATGGTGTAGTTTGTCATTCAAAAACATCATCATTTTGATGGGTATAATAATGAGTATAAATTAGGTAAATAATAAATGTAACATGGTAATGATTATGTATATATGATATAACATCCAATTATATATGATTTTAGTATCAAAATACTGATATTGTCGCTCGTGTATACGTATGGATTATTATCTCCATGAACACGATGAGATTTATTCCCAATCACAATCATTCATGAATAATTTTCATTTTATGATTAAAAATAATTTTTTAGAACATAATACAATTATGTATATAAATCAAGTAGATCCTATTCATAAAAAACATGGATTATATATCAACCATGTAAAGGAAAACGAATCAGTTAACATCTGAAACGGTGAAACTACTAAAATATCATTAACAAATCAATATTAGAATATCATATATGATATCATATTAATGTATATGGTTTTTTTATAATTTAATAACAATCATTTCACCATTTTATAGGAGGTTAACCTACCGTTGACCAAGGAAAAGTACAAGGTAAGGGTTAATTTCACAATATTTTTTATTATCCGGTGATTTTTTATGTAAGTATCTACTTGTACCTCTTTATCATCGACATCCATGTTTCTTAAAGATCTATTCCAAAACATTTTTACTATATACTAGACTATGGGTTAAAGTCATTTATAAACTTGTTTTACTTTTTGTTAAATGGTTTGAATGGAATCATTCTGTTGTTTTCCAAACAAGGTACCTTGTGACCTTTTTGACAAAATTAATGTAAGAACATTTTTTTAACTTATATGCCAGGTGCATATTTTTTCCAATGTTATAACATCGTCAAATTTTATCTTATAATATTATATGAATATTTTCACAAAAAAAATTTCTTTAAAAATTATATGACTTTTAAATGATTTCAAAATAGAAATAGATATTTCTCTAAAAAAGATTGGATTTTATCTATTTTAACATCCTTTGATGGATTGTGAGATTATTTTATGTTGATTTATTATAATACATGACATTCATATTTTATTGAAGGTTTTGTGATATTTTTGACTGTGGATGTGTTATTTTTAAACCATTCCTGGTTTATAGATAAATTATTCGCATTTCTTAGGCTAGTTTTAATATGAATGTATATGTTATTTTTAAACCTTTTCATATAATAAATTCAATGGACATAGTAAGTGACAGGTGGAGATCATTATAGCTCATCGATGCATTGGTAGTTCTAATGAAACTTCTAGTGTTTTGGCACAAGTCCTTGACAAAATATTTTTTGTATTCTTGGAACAAGGCCTGGACTATGTTGTTATGATGTCTATCATTATGAATTCCATCATTATAAAAGTGGATATTTATTAGTATGTGATTATTCGACTAGTATAATATCCATGTCAATAATTAAATGGAATTATTTGATTTTATCTTTTCCATATTATTCTGATGTTCAAGTCTAAAAGGATTTTGTTTTAGTCTTACGTTGCCTTAAATGTTTATGCTTATTTATGAAATATTCTGCTATATTTTTATCCTTACTGAGCATCTGAGTTCGCCTCTTTTATTTTTTATTTATCCCATGATGCGAAAGAAGTATATTATGGTGGACCTACTCGGATAGTATAACGGGATATGATTGTGGCCTATGGAGACTATGTTGTTGTTGTTTTTCATTTTATAATGTAATGTAAAACTTATGAATGTATCTAGTATTTTCCAAAGCTATTAAACTAATAGGTCTTTCGAGACCTGATCTTTTGTGATAATGCCAATGTTATGTAATAATGCACCGACTCTGGGTAAATACGGTCTGGGCGTTATATCCCTCATGTAATCTCTAGTAGTTGAACCCCAAAATATGAATGATGATTTCATTTATTCAACGAGGTATAATTCAATCAAGTGTATATATTAGATAAACCATATATATTTATATTTTTTTGAGAACTGGAAAGAGTGACCTTTAGGATGAATTTTCTTGGTGTAAATATAGCCCATAGTGTGTTTTCTCCTAGATTATAATTTTATGGACCCTTCGAGAAGTAATCCTATGATCATTTTATTTTTGTAATTGTTACCTTGAGACTGTGTGTGTATTATACGTATATCTATATATTATTGTTATATGTGTTGTTTAAATCTACCTATTTAGAACATAATATTACTCTTGGTGCATTGTGATATGTGATTTAGAGGTTTCGTACTTGGTATTATTATAATCACCCCTCCATGGGATATACTAGCACTTTTTGTTTCTTATGAAGTTGACAGAACTTCTTGCAGTTTCCTTTGTGGACAAAGAGAGGGTGGAGATAGTTTGGGTAAGATAGACTGTAGTTTATACCAATGTATCATTTGAAGGTAGTCCCATTTTTTTCTACCTATGGGACTTAACATTTCACTTTTTGGTTGGTCCGGTATTGGGGCACATTTTATGCATTCCATTACATTTATCGTGCTCTCATCCTGGTATAATAGATGTATGCATGCATTTATTTCAGTTGATTTACATTTAAACATTGTATTTAACATAAATTTTTTTATACATAAAACTAACTAAGAAAATGGCTCCCAATTTTATGACATGAATTCTTCACAAAGGCATTCAGCCCATGGATTATTGAAGGTAGGCATAGGGTAATTGCATCTCAGGCCTCATCAGTTCTGGTCGTGAAAATTTCCCTAACAATCATAGGTGTATTAAGTAAGATCTTGAGTGAGAAAAAAAAGTTGGGACATGGTTTCAATGTCCATTTTTATATGAAACTTTTTATGTTAATATATATGGAGTTTTATATTTTGATTGACCATTGGTGAGGTTTAGGATTGGATATCTGGCATGTTGAGATATTTTTTGGAAATTGTTTTATATTTTTCTCTACATCAATAGTATTCACATATAAAATTTTCATGAGAGTAATTGTGTACTATCATAATATGCATACACCATATCCCCAACCTCATATATTTATAATATTTTTTTATTCACCAAAAATTTTTATACAACGATGGATATTTCTATCTTGGATATTAGTGATGATATATTGATACTCTAGTGTTGCATATTGAGGAATTTATGAGATACCATTATTTTTAATTTTATGATAATAAATAAATTATGGGTAATTTTGAGGATATTATTACTCATATATAAATTTAAATTACACATATTTTTATAGGGTCATTTCCAATATATAAATCATAATTAATTGTTGATGGTAATATATCTCATTATTATGAATTTAATTTATATCCTATAATTATGGGACAAACCTATGTCCTATTGGTGGAGGGAATCCATGATCATTATATATCTTCCTTTATTTCATTGAATATGAAGGGATCCATTGGATGTATGGTGTTACGATATAGTGTTATCAATGAATGTGGTTAAGATATTTTATCTAGATTTGATATTTTCATAGGTGAAGACAGAATGAGTTATTGTGTAAATAATAATATCCTAAGCTATTATTTGATGAAATATATGTATAAATACAATGATATAGGATTTTATTCCCCTTAATATCGGTTCCAGGGATATTAATCTTTCCAAACATTCTCATGTATGTGCTACTTCTTTTATGGTAGAGACATAGGAATGGTACATTCATCATAATGTGCCAACATGTGACTTAATGTGGTGATTTATAAAATTTTAAAATGAATATAATTAAATATAGATTATATTAAATTATAATTGACTTAAATAATCCATATTTCCCTTTTAGTAATAGATTTTATACATTTTTAGTGGTATTTTAGTCTCTCGAGGTTAACCTAGTCAACCTGGCTAACTAATAAAGCATCAACCAAAATGAAGAGGATGTGTAGTGGTGGAAGATATAGTATGATGTTTGGTAGAAATATTTTTTGGAGTACTAGATTTGAATATATGATATAGAGAATGATTTATTAGGGGTTGATCTTAAGATAACCTTTAACATGATTTTCTATGGAGATTATTTTTAGTTTCTGTTATATATTAGTAATAGAAAGGGTGTAATATGGTAGTGGTAAGCATTGTATATCGTGTAGTGGAGGGAGGATGGAGTTTCATGGGTATAATTGTTGAATTTTTTTTGAGGAATGATTTTTATAGATATTAATAACATGAAATATGTAGGATATAATTTACATTTAGTATTGGAGCATGATTGTGGGAGAACATGGAATCGGGTTTAATGTCAATTATCATTTCACCAAAGATTACATACCCTATAAAAAACTCATGGAGAATCGCATTAGGAGTAACTACAACCATTCAACTACTACAAGGATTCTATATTTACATTTACAATATATTTAGAGGTATTGAATAAGGTAGAGGTGATTAATTGTATGCACTCATAAGGAGGAATATCATGATAGTGGAGACATCATGGTCCAACAAGGAGCACATATGTTGGTAGATTATTTCCAATGTTAGTGCCATTAATGTTTCTTGTATTATAGATTAAACTTTATAAGATTCCTTATCGATCTTATAGACCCATCTTCCTATGTTCTATTCTACGATATCCCATAATAGTTGAGGTTTTTAGGATTTTTCTCCCATGGTGGTTGTAACACTAACCCCATAGATATGATCTCCAATTTATAAAAGAATTATAGTTGGTTTATAATTAATTTCAATGTATCCTTATATGATGGATCCCTTTGGGATGTTTTGGTATTCAACATCCTGACCCCGATACCACTTAATTAGTTCACAGAGCTAGTGGGTTACTAGGAACCAAGCTCACCACCCAATGTAAAGACTCGAAAATTCCATGAACATTTTTCTTAACTTATTTGGGATTTTTTCGAATCTGTTAAATTTGATAGCATTTGATTCTGAGGCCTGGTGTTCCATAAATGAATTTCTGAAAAAATAATTAATGTGCTTTCAGTAAACACATGGGTGGGATTTTTTATCTTTTGAACTACTACTCGGATTAAAAATTAGAGGGCACCATTGAATCAGTTTCACCAGTATTCTCTTAAAGAAATATTCCCATGGACTGTAGTTGGTTGGGATAAAAACATATTTTTTCTACTTTTAATGAAATAATTAAATATTATAAATTTTTATTTTATTTATTATTCTTTTTCCTACAACTATTTGAGTAGCGGTGGAAAGCACCACGGAGGTGGTCCGACATTAAATTATATGGAGATAATTTTATGGTTACACTTTGGTTGTGTAATCACCCCTCATGTAATTAATGAGGCACTTTATTTACATCAATTAATGAGGCACATTAATTACATAAATTAATGAACATCATTAATTCCTCAACCGGTTTCTCGCCATTCCTCATCCTATTTAAATGTTGTTTTGGGTGGCGTTTTGGCATGAATACATCTAGCGAGGAACCCTTGAAAAATTGATTCCACATGTTCCACTGAGGGAGAACAAAGGATATATGACTCTCATTGTAGGATCAATCCGAAGGTCTATGGATGATGATCACAAACACACGTGAGCATTCTCCATCAACTTCAATACCATCGAACGTGGAAGCACCACCATCCGTGATGTCCCCAACAAGTCAGGAGGTAGGGGTTGTCATTTAATTCAAGATTTTCCCTCAATTATATTCCTATTTATTGAAATTGAGGGTGGTTTTTGCGGGGGATATGAAT
Source organism: Viscum album (assembly GCA_963277665.1). Classification (NCBI taxonomy): domain Eukaryota; kingdom Viridiplantae; phylum Streptophyta; class Magnoliopsida; order Santalales; family Viscaceae; genus Viscum; species Viscum album. Next base: position 684,452,809 of record OY728129.1, on the reverse strand, counting down.
GGGGATAATTATTATTAAAAAGTGATGACTATTTACCTGCCTCCTGTTTTAATGCTAACGCAGAGGGCACATGCCAAACGAATAAGGCAGGAACCCTCCACCATTTTATTTTTTTGTCGTGTTTATAGGGGATGATTTTACCAATATGATTGCAATGCAATATAGAAGGTCATGTTGTAGTGGTGGTGATCTGGGACGGCCATAGGCATAGACAACACCATGAAAATACCACCAGAGCACGTTCAGTGGCCCCTGGAAACCACATTCGACATGCCTAGCCAGCGGCGTCCGGCGGTGGCCGGAGGAGGCCCATGGAAACTGGGAAAGGGTAGTGGGAGGAGGAATGCCATCGAGCGCCACACTGACCACAGGTGGATAACCACACAGGATAAGGGGGAGCCCTTAGACACTACCGACGACAGTAGCTGCGGCTAGCGTGTCGTGGCAGGAGGGGTGGTGTGGAACCTGCACCACACATCATCATGCCAGATGAAATGGCCTCATATATACATGGCCAGTTCAAAGGATCAATTCGCCTTTAAGAGGATGCAAGATGACCGAAAGGGCTGGATCCGCGGCCCAGCGGCCCAAAGCGGGTTAGTCGAGCCCCACCCTACAGGTCAGGCCAACCGTGGCACGAGCCTGCAAACCATCTTGGCCGACCCTGACGAGCTGAACACATTGAACTAGGCCGAACCAAAATGGTCGGACCTAGGTGGGGTCAGGTAGACCCCATGACCTATTGTATCACGATGACCTGAACAAGTCGGACAAGGCCCAGACTCAACCCGCCCCTAAATAAAGAAACACCCGTAAGTGGCGAACTGAGTGTCCATTTGACATGATATCAGTGGCTTTGGGACCCCTTATGGGAAGTGGTCCCTTTGGAAGAATATGGAATGCATGACCAATCTGTGTCGGACCGAGGTGCGATCACCCCCGTTTCACAGAATGGGGATTAACCAACAGATCGGGCGTCCAATCAACACACCGTCTATGGAAAAAGGATCCTTGTGACAAAGAGGTCATTTGATTATACTCTGAGTGAGTTTTTACACAGTTTTACATGTGACTTGCTTTAGATCACACTTTAATAAAACCATACACTTTTTGAAAAAGTGCCAATATCTCATATTCCGGGCGTCTGATCGACGTTACATCTGTGAAGTTGGGAAACCTATGATGAGGCAGTCCATTTGGAATTGATTTTACAAGACATAGTATCAGTTGAATAAAGATAGGTGGCTTGATGATTAGAGTCTTCTTGAGACCAGGTGTGATTTGTGCGGGAATCCAATTACTAGCTATGACATGAAGAAGAAGAGTGACCAATATGGGACATCATCAGAAACTCTATGTTGGGATGATATAGCTATACGACTTAACATCCCTACCTATTAATCAGTTACTAATATGGGTTTTCACCAGTGACCAACACATGTTAGCACCAGTGACCAATTCTGGTCAACACCAGTGACCAATACAGGTCAGTATCTAGCGGCCAATATAGGTCAGAACTGGCGACCAATGTTGGTCAGTATTTAGAGACCAATACAGGTCAACCTTATGTGACCTATACTAGTGAGTATTAGATTAAAATGGATTGGAAGGTGTGGATTTATGACTAATCATCCATATCCTGGTAAACTTGGATTTATTCTATTAGAGTGATCCATCAATTATTTATTGTGCATCTTGATTTAGATCATTCTTGTGATATTAACATTGTGGTATTTATTTTTATGTTTTATTTTGTGGAATATTCAAGGACCCTCCGGGGTCTCAGGGTTCCTACTGGGTATTGTTATACTCACCCTTAAATAGGCATCGCCCACACCTTATTATGCATGGTGCGGACTACTGATTCTCCAAGGTAGATTTTGGAGGTTTGGACCGTTGTGGAGCTTGGTGGCATGGGAGAATTAATGATCCCCTTCTTCTACATCAGACTTACAGGTAATACCCTTGAGGTAGAGCTCTAGGGAAGATGCGCAGAAAATTTACTTTATTTTCAGTTTTGACGGCCAGTTTTCTGGCCCACTGTTTTCAATATTTAGTTTTACATGTGGTTTTACATCAGTCTCTTGGTTATACCATACTTTTTATGTTTGTTACTTTGGTTTCCATTCTTTAGAGTGTATAGTAATATAATGAAATTCCTTCCATTTTTTGAAAAATCCTACTAGTTCTAGTCACCAACTCTTGGCCTGTGGAATACGGGATTGAGGTAGTAATGTTCAGGCCATATGGAACTGTTCATGAAAATTTTTTATCATAGGGTGGCCAGTTCTACCAGAATAACTAAGAGTCTACTTTTAATGAGGCAGTGGTGTAATGTTTCAGGAGTTTATTTTTCAATTTGAGGTGTCCATTGTTGGTCTGGCCACTAAGGTATCCATACACTAGGACCCTGAATTCTTTTTTCTGGATCGGTACATGTAAATACCGGTTGCAAGTGTTTGGAAAATTTTTCTTGATCTTTTTTAGTTAGCACAAAAGGTTTAACTATTTTTCTGTGGCACATCTATTTTTTATAGGATGTCTCCACTAAGACGACTAACTAGGATTTTTGTTAGAGATTGTGATAGTGTCCCACTCCGCGATGAGGCGTTGGTACATGGCTACACACTGTGATGGGACCATTGGGTGGTGTACCAGCAGTTCCACCACCCATTGAAAAGATAAATATACCAGTGGATCATGCATGGAAGATGCGCGTGTTGCATGAGTTCCAGATATAGAGTCCTCCAAGGAATCATGGAGATACATACCCCCAGTTAATAGATGACTAGATTGAAGCATTTTTGCGGGTCTTTTCCTAACTAGAGACAGCCACTGAGAAGATGGAAATCATGGCTGCTATCCTTCTTCAGTAGTTGGTAGGTTGATGTTGGATCTCAATGCTCTAGGTGATTGATGAGATTACCTTCACCTGGCCGGAAATTGAGAGCCATTTTAGGGAAGAGTTCATGCCAGCGACACTACTATATGTGCGTATTCAAAAGCGGCTAAATCTATAGTTTGGCAGCCTGATTGTGACTCAGTATTAAGAGAGATTTAGTGACCTCTCCTGAAAATCCACTGACATGGTACGAGAACCTTAATTTAGGGCACATACCAATGAGAAGTGGTTCTGACGAAATATTAGTTTTGTGACATATTTTCTTGGCATCTCAACTCAATATGGGGTCCATGATATAGAATTTTTGAAGGAAATATTCCTTTCTGAGCAAGAACAAACAATGAGAGACCTTACTAGATGACAGGTAGTAGGTTTATCTACAGCTAGCAGTAGATAGACGACGTAGAAGACCAATTGGGCTGGACCATCTGTAAGGACCCGAAATTTTGAATAAATCTTGTTTCATAATATTGTGTGTTATTTTATTTTTTATACTCAAAAAAACTGTTTCATTTGATAACATGAGTATAATTAAAATGAGACTATTGGTTTTTGACTATTATAGGACCATTGGTCAATATGACCGCTGGAAACTAAACGTTTCGATTATTGTCTCTAAATTCAGTGAATCCTGATTAATTAATATAGAGAGAAGATTCGATGGTCTCACCCAGTAGTCATGCACCGATCGAAGCCCTTCTAACAGAACTTGGAAAGGAGGTAGCACCACATGGCTTTTCTCTGGAGCAAACCCAAGACGAACATCATCGTGTGAAGCTAAAATTGAATCGCCTTCGCGAGAAGTTCAAACTGATAGAAATTACTACTCATGCGATGTTGGTCGAGCCTCCCTCAGATTCTCTCACCTTCGCACACCTTAAACGCAGGTCCTATGCTGGTGTGATAAGGGGCTATGTAAGGAGACTGTAACTACCTTGTGTAATACTTTGTTTTAAATAAAAATTGGTATTTATTCTTATGATGAAGTTTATGAATTTTCAAATGACCGGATAAATATAGTATGCATATTTTTTATGAATTTTAGAGAAAGTATATTTTAAAAATGTTTTTGTAAACCTTAAATAATTAAAAATGTCTAATGATTTTCAAAAAATGGTCTTCTACAATTATGATCAGTATGAAATTTAGAGTCTTATAAGATCAACTTATATTTTGATGAACAGTAAATTATGAATAGTGATTTTATGCTTAGGATTAGTAATGTGACCAAATGGATTAGTAATCTCACTTAAAGAAAGTATTAATATAATCTAGGAACCTTGATTAAATAATGTGATTCAATAAAATGGTTAAATAACGGTTTCATAAATAATTATTCAAGTATTAGTTTTTTCGGGTGAATAATGTTTTTTAATTAAAAATTAAATTAAAAATATTTAGAAAATAATTTTTACAAAATGGATTTCATTTTTGAACTTAGAGCATCGATATTATGTTATGGTAATTTTTGGGGATTTTTCTGAAAAAAATGAATTTTCAGTGAATAGTGTATTTATTTAGAAATTAAATAAAAAATATTTAGAAAACTATTTTTATAAAATGGATTTCATTTAGGAAATCATAGAATCTATATTTGGTTATGGTGAAATTTTGGGATTTTTTTGAGAAAGTTGAATTTTCGATGAACAGTGACAATACAGTTTTTAAGTTACGAGTGTTTAATGACATCATTAAATGATGTATTAAGTATGTAATCAATATGGTCGACTTATGAATAGTAAGATAATGTATGAGGAGTCCCAAGTGGCCAATACCATGGGAAAATACCATGGGCAAGCCCATGGTTTTTCCAAAACCAACAATGAGGTGTCCCTTGGCCATTAATGCCTTGTCCCCTAACTTTCCCTATAAATACCAAGCCATCCTCTCATCCATTTGACTCCCAACTCTTCCCCAACGAATATCTGGCCTCATTACCTCCCACAGAGTCCTCCCAAGGTTCCCCCAATCCCTCAAGGTCCCAACCATTGAGTTTTAAGAGTTACGTTTAAGATAAGGGATCTGACCCCTCTCTTTCTTTTCAAGTGATCTCTTTTATGTCATTTCTTTTATGCTCCATGTTCTTATGTTGGAGGAGGTTATTTTATATTAATTATACTGTCCTTTTTATGTTTATATGATTAGATACCCCCTCTTACTCTCATCATTTCGTTTTAAGAATGTTTAAGTGGCGTCGTTAGGCTGCCGAATTGTTAAGGGACTCTTTCATCCTTCCCATTTTTCAAAGTTCTACATTCATGTCAAGTCTTTCAAGTTCCTTTTTATTATGTTGGGGTATTATCTCTAAATTTATAATACTGAACATTTAATTTCACATGATGAGTGACCCTATTTTATCTCATCAATTAAATTTTGTTGAAGTTTAAGTGACGCTGTTAGGCTGTTGAATTTTTAAGTGATTCTTTCACCCTTCTCATTTTTCAAAGTTCTACTTTCATGTCAAGTCATTCAAGTTCCTTTTTATTATGTTGGGGTATGATCTATATATCTATCATACTGATATTTTATGATTATATGATTAGAGACCTTATTTGATCTCATCAATTCATTTTTGTTGAAGTTTACGTGACGCCTCTAGGCTGCTGAATTTTTAAGGGATTCTTTCACCCTTCTCATCTTTCAAACTTATAATTTCATGTCAAGTCTTTCAAGTTCTTTTTTATTATGTTGGGGTATGATATCTTTATCTATAATACTGATATTTTATGATCATATTATTAGAGACTCTATTTGATATCATCAATTAATTTTTGTTGAAGTTTAAGTGACGCAATTAGGCTGCTGAATTTTTAAGGGATTCTTTCACCCTTCTAATCTTTCAAAGTTCTACTTTCATGTCAAGTCTTTCAAGTTCCTTTTTATTATGTTGGGATATGATCTCTATATCTATCATACTGATCTTTTATTATCATATATTGATAGACCCTATTTGATCTCATCAATTCATTTTTTATTGATGTTTAAGTGACACCATTAGGCTGCCGAATTGTTCTAAGAGAAATATTATTTTTGTCTTACTTCCATGTTTTTAATTTAAAATGGTATTTCCTTAAAATTTCAATACAATGATACGTATTTTTTATATTCTATCCCTATACTATTTTTTTAGATCATTTATGAGTGGGTGACCCATTTCCCCTCTCTTTTCAATGTTTTCTAAAACCCTATAACGTAGCCGTTATGCTGCAGAATTTTTGTCTCAAAATGCCTCTCTCTTCTTCTCAAAATTATTTTATGTTATTAAGTGAATAATAAAAGCTCTTATTTATATAGGGATATTCACATATATATCAAGATGTTCTATTTTAAATTTTGGGATTTACATACATGAAACCCGCTATCCCTTTCCATGGGTTTAAAGTGTCATAAAAATAATGTCTTTGAAGCAGTTTTTATAACGTTATGATTATGAAATGAAACCCATTTATTTTATGATATATAGGGTTTTTATTAAATGATTTATGATGACATATGTGTCTCACATGATAATAAAGACATGTCACAGGTGTGCCCAGATAGCGCTCCAATGCATTGGGTAATGACTTAATCTCTAGAGATGACCTTTTGGACTGATACCTTGGTGAATAAACCTGGAAATTTTTAATGAACCTTGGGGATGGACCTTGGTGAAACGAAATGATTTTCAATATTAAATGTTTCAGCCACATCTTCATGTTAAGAAAAATGTTATTTTTTATTATGATATATCTCATGATTTCTTTCTCATGCTTTAAAGTTCTTTTCATGACCTTATTGATGTATCTCAAGTTCACATGTAAAATGTTTCTCTTGTTTCCCTTACTGGGCCTTCTGCTCACCCTTTCTTTTGATGTCTATCCCTAGGTTATTAGATGCAGTAATGAACCTAAGATGAGAATGAGGAGAATCCTTTCAAGTGTTTAAGAAGAATGTTTTATGTTTTCATGTTTTAAGTTCCTGATTTCCAAGACACTGGACCTTAAAGATCCTCGATTTTGTAAAATGTAATGAAAGTTTATGTGATAAAAAGGCAGGATGCTATAGTTGGTATTAGAGGATGGTGTAGTTATTTGTTGAAATTAGGATTTGAAAACTCAAGGAAGAACAATATAGAAAAGTTTAAATAAAGGAAATCTTCCTGGTATTTTGGTGAGTATTGAGTAAGGGGTTGCCAAGAAAATACATCCCTATCTGGATACGAGCAGGTAGAGGTGGATCTGGCACAGATGTACATAGGGGTAAAACCCGAAAACACCGCTTGGAGCTAGACTCGAACGGTAATTGGTACACGATAATGGGCCTTGCTGCACTCTTGGTTACGACACTCCCGGGGGATATGCTTTGGTAAATTCATAAGCTTAGTATGAAACATTATTAATGGAACAAAGATAAAATAAAATAAAGATTCACATAAGAATATATGATCATGGATAACCTAGTTTGAAACCCCGGGGATCACATCTTAGGGTATACTTTTCTTCTATAAGTTATCCTTATATGCTTTAAGTTCCTTTTCATGATTATTGGCTAAGTATTTAGTCCCCTAATTATACTTTCTCTTCTTAGTTAATGGTGGGAAATGGAAGAACATGTCCCCACAACAAATGTGGTAGGAAATGTGATGATCGCCGTATTAATATGACAGAGATGATTAGGGGATTAAAAGATGATTATTATTTTGGAAGACATTCACTATTTTAGGGCCCCTATATGATCGAGGTAAATAGATTACTATGGTATTTTTTTTGTTGAGTAAGGTTGACTTATATTTTGAAGAATCGATGAATTTAAGGAATTATAGTAATTTAGGTTACTTATGGAAATGATTAACCTATCTTGGGTAAAATAGGTTTAGGTTAGCTACTTTTGTTATAAGATGTCAGGAGTGGTTGATGTTTTTTGGAGATTAACAATGAAGTTTATTTTGGATGACTATGTTATCAAATCCTTCTTGTATTTGGGTTTCAATAATAGTTTGGTTTATTTTCAGGAATTATAATAACCATTATTTATGGAATGGTCTATGATGAACTTTTGGTAGTACCATGTAATTTTGAAGATTTAAAGAAGTTTCCCTTCCTATGGGATTCTTTATTTTTGAAGAGTTTTTTTACCTTACCCTTTCTGTTTTTTGGATAATGTTTAAAGATAGAATAAATAGATAGATAATATTTTGTGGATTATGTGATTCTCTAGAAGATGATTCTTGTGCTTTGATGAGACCAAGTGTTTTTGAATTCTCATCATTTGGTGAAAAGATTATTTTTGGTAGAGACTTATTAAAGGATGAAACTCTACTTGAAGGTAGGTATATTTCCTTATGTGTTTGTTCTATGTAGTAAATGAATTTCTCAAAATTATGAAAAGGAATGTAAAACAAAAACGTTGTTGGTTTACGTTTCCTACTAGGTAATCAATGACCGTTTACACACATCATAAGTTTGGGATTTTCTCATGGTTAACTTTCTCCTAATCATGTTTTCTATCACTTTCCCTCAGAACTTGACCCTTTGTTTTCTACTCCATGTCCATGTTTTCCTACATGGAATCCTAGTGTGGGTTTAATCAGGTGACCTTTGTACTTCCCTTTCTTTATTTTAAAGTAATAGTTTTACTGACTCCATTCAGATGTGGTACTTTCAATGAAATTTCAAAACCCAATTTAAAAAATTTCAAGGACGCAATTTTCTAAGGGGGGATGATTGAAATGACCCGAAATTTGGAATAAATCTTTTTTCTTAATTTTGTGTCTTATTTTATTTTTTATACTCAACAAAACTATTTCATTTGATAACATGAGTATAATTAAAACGAGACCATTGGGGTTTGACTATTATAGGACAATTGGTCAATATAACTGCTGGAAACTAAACATTTCAATTATTATCTCGAAATTCAAGTAATATTGGTTAATTAATATAGAAAGATGATTCGATGGCCTCACCAAGTAGTCTTGGACTGATCGAAGCCCATCTAATAGAATTTGGGAAGGAGGAAGCACCACTAGGCTTTGCTCTGGGCCAAACCCTAGCCGAACATCATCATGGGAAGCTGGAATGGAATCGCCTTCGTGAGAAGTTCAAACTGATAGAAATTACTACTCGTGCGATGTTGGCTGAGCCTCCCTCATATTCTCTCACCTTAGCACACCTTACACTTAGGTCCTATACTGGTGTGATAAGGGGCTATGTAAGGAGACCGTAACAGCCTTGTTTAATACATTGTTTTAAATAAAAATTGGGATTTCTTTTTATGATGATGTTTATGAATTTTCAAATGGCCAGATAAATATAGTATGCATATTTTTGATGAATTTTAGAAAAAGGATATTTTAAAAATGTTTATGTAAACCTTAAATAATTTAAAATGTGTAATGATTTTTAAAAAATTATCTTCTAAAATTATGTTCAGTACGAAATTTAGAGTCTAATAAGATCAACTTAATTTTTGATGAATAGAAAATAATAAATAGTGATTTTATGCTTAGGATTAGTAATGTTACCAAATGGATTAGTAATCTCACTTAAAGAAAGTATTAATATAATATAGGCAACTTGTTTAAGTAATGTGATTCAATAAAATGGTTAAATAATGGTTCCATAAATAATTATTCAAGTATTAGTTTTTTCGGGTGAATAGTTTTTTTTAATTTAAAATTAAATTAAAATTATTTATAAAATTATTTTTATAAAATGGATTTCATTTTTGAACTCAGAGTATCAATATTATGTTATGGTAATTTTTGGGAATTTTTCTGAAAAAAAATGAATTTTCAGTGAATAGTTTATTAACTTAAAAATTAAATTAAAAATATTTAGAAAACTATTTTAATAAAATGGAGTTCATTTTTGAAATCAGAGCATCTATATTTGGTTATGGTGAAATTTTGGGATTTTTCTGAGAAAGTTGAATTTTCGATGAATAGTGAAAATACAGTTTTTACGTTACGAGTGTTTAATAACATCATTAAATGATGTATTAAGTATGTAATCAATATGGTCGACTTATGAATAGTAATATAAGGTTTGAGGTGTCTCAAGTGGCCAATACCATGTTCAAAAACCATGGGAAAGCCCATGGTTTGGCAAAAACCACCAATGAGGCGTCCCTTGGCCATTAATGCGTTGTCCCCTCACTTTCCCTATAAATACCAAGCCATCCTCTCATCCATTCGACTCCCAACTCTTCCCCAACAAATCTTTGGTCCCATTACCACCCAAGGAGTCCTCCCAAGGTTCCCTCATGCCTTCAAGGTCCCAACCTTTGAGTTTTAAGAGTTACGTTTAAGGTAAGGGATCAGACCCATCTCTTTCTTTTCAAGTGATCTATTTTATGTCATTTCTTTTATGCTCCATGTTCTTATGTTGTAGAAAGTTCTTTTATATTCATTATACTGTCCTTTTTTATGTTCATTTGATGAGAGACCCCCTCTTACTCTCATCACTTCGTTTTAAGAATGTTTAAGTGGCGCCATTAGGCTGCCGAATTTTTAACAGATTGTTTCACCCTTCCCATATTTCAAAGATCTACTTTCATGTCAAGTCTTTCAAGATACTTTTTATTATGTTGGGGTATGATATCTATATCTATAATACTTAAATTTTATGTTCACATGATGAGAGACCCTATTTGATCTCATCAATTCATTTTTGTTGAAGTTTAAGTGACGCCATTAGGCTGCTGAATTTATAAGGGATTCTTTCACCCTTCTCATTTTTCAAAGTTCTAGTTTCATGTCAAGTCTTTCATGTTCATTTTTATGATGTTGGGGTATTATCTATATATCTATCATACTGATATTTTTTGATCATATGATTAGAGACCATATTTTATCTCCTCAATTCATTTTTTTTGATGTTTAAGTGACACCGTTAGGCTGCTGAATTTTTAAGGGATTCTTTCACCCTTCTCATCTTTCAATGTTCTACATTCATGTAAAGTCTTTCAAGTTCTTTTTTATTATGTTATGGTATGATATATATATCTATAATACTGATATTTTATTATAAAATTATGAGGTACCCTATTTTATCTCATCAATTCATTTTTGTTGAAGTTTATGTGACGCTGTTAGGCTGCTGAATTTTTAAGGGATTCTTTCACCCTTCTCATCATTCAAAGTTATACTTCCATGTCAAGTCTTTCATGTTCCTTTTTATTATTTTGGGGTATGATATCTATATCTATCATACTGATATTTTTGATTATATGATTAGAGACCCTATTTGATCTCATCAATTCATTTTTTTACTGAAGTTTAAGTGACGTCGTTAGGCTGCAGAATTTTTATAAGAGAAATCTTATTTTTGTCTTACTTCCATGTTTTCCATTTCAAATGGTATGTCCTTCAAATTTCATTACCATGATTCATATATTTTATATTATAACCCTATAATATTTTTATAGATCATTTATGAGTGGGTTACCCATGTCCCCTCTCTTCACAAGGTTTTCTAAAACCCTGTAATGTAGCTGTTATGCTGCAAGAATTGTCATCTCAAAATGCCTCTCTCTTATTCTCAAAATTATTTTATATTGATAACTGAATACTAAAAGCTCTTCTTTCTACAAGGGTATTCACATATATATCAAAATTTTCTATTTTAAATTCTGGTATTTACATACATGAAACCTGCTTTCCCATTCCGTGGGTTTAAAGTGACATAAAGATCATGTCTTTAAAGCAGTTTTTAAAAAATTATGATTATGAAATGAAACCCATTTATTTTATTCTATATGAGTTGTTTATGAAATTATTGATGATGATATATGTGGATTACATTATTATAAAGACATTTTAATGGTGTGCCCAGATAGCGCTTCAATGCATTGGGTAAAGATTTAATCTCTAGTGATAACCTTTTAGACTGATACCTAGGTGAGTAACCTTGGTAATTTTTAATGAAACCTTGAGGATAGACCTTGGTGAAACGAAATGATTGTCAATATTAAATTTTGCATCCACATCTTCAAGTTATGAAAAATTTTATTTTTTATTATGATATATCTCATGATTTCAATCTCATGCCTTAAAGTTATTTTCATGACCAAATTTAAGTATCTCAAGTTCACATGTAAAATGTTTCTCTTGTTTCCCTTACTGGGCCTTCAGCTCACCCTTTCTTTTGATGTATGTCCCCAGGTTATGAGATACAGTAATGAACTTAGGATGAACATGAGGAGAAGGCTTCCAAGTGTTTAAGAAGAAAGTTTTATTTTTTCATGTTTTAAGTTCCTGGTTTCCAAGACACTAAACCTTAAAGATCCTCAGTTTTGTAAAATGTAAGTAAAGGTTATGTGATAAAAAGGCGGGATGCTATACCATCTAGAGGGACACCCTGAAATTCAGGGTCATAGGTGATTGAATCGAGAGGCCTAGGGATCCACCAGTGAGGAATGATATGTTTTCCTATGGGTACAGGGTAACAATGCTCTTGAATGTATGACACACCAAAGGGATGATTAGAAGACAGTGGAGGGGAAAATGAGACAGTGGAAGGGGAAGGGGCATGGGCTTCAACCAGGTGTCATACGAGGCTGATGAGTAGGACGTGTAGTAGTAGGTGGTCGGCGTCACCACTAACTACCACCACCAACCCCAAGCGATCAACCACGAGCTCAGGGATCAGGTCGATGGGGATTGGACAAGCTACAAGCAGTTGAGGATCACGATACAGACATCCTTGAGATAATAAGAGGTACGATCTTTTTATTTTCTACTTTAGAAGTAGTGCTTATTCACACATCTTCTAGAAATTCATTCCTTGCGAAAAACATGGTTCTGGAATCTGATATTCGAACTCATCTTTTAGCTCTACCTTTTCATTTGGATACCTCTACATGAAAAGATTCAGCGGTCACACAAAGATACTGATTGTGTGATATTACTCTCACAAAAGAGTGTTTCATATGTGATATTCTAGTAGAAATGATGAAGCCCTACGATGTCATTCTATACATGGACTGGCTATCACCAATTCACATTTATATTGACTACTTTATATGTACAGTGTGATGTATGCGCATATATGGAGGCCAGTTTTCATTTGTTGGTGAGAAGGAAAATAAAGAAGCACAAGATGGACTTGCGCTCATGAGGGTGAAGTTGATCACATATCAACTGGCTTGCATGACCTTCACATGGTGGATGAGGCAAGTCCACAGTTCCCAGTGGTGGTGGATGAGTATGAGGACGTATTTCGAGAAGACTTCCTAGGACAACCTCCTTGTATACTGGTAGACTTCCACATTGACTTATACCTAGAAACAACACTGATATCTACACTGGCATATTAGATGGCCCATGCGGAGCACCGAGAGCTAAGATTATAGTTAGAGGACTTACCGAGGAATGGATTTGTATGGCCCATTTTTTCACCACGAGAATCCCTTGTGTTGTTAGCCAAGAAGGCTGTTGGTATTTTGAGGCTAGGTGTGGACTTATGGCCCTAAAACTTGGTGACCATGAAGAAAAAGTATCCTCTACCGAGGATTGATGATCTCTTTGATCAGATGAATGGAGCGAAGTGGTTCCCAAAGATAGATGTCAGATCAGGCTATCATTAAGTTAGGGTACGCGATGCAGACATAATGAAGACAACCATCTGATGTCGGTATGTCCATTACAAGTTCTTGTAAATGCCTTTTAGAATGACCAATGCTTTACCAAAGTTCCTTGTGCTCATAAAAGAAACTTTCAGCCATACCATGATCGATTTATGGTCGTCTTCATCAGCGACATCATGGTGTACTCATCGTTCGAGGAAGAGCACAGTGTACACTATACGATAGTTCTATACACACTCTGAGATCACGCATTATATGGGAATCTCTCAAAGTGAGTTTTCTGGATACAACACATCTACTTTTTGTGACACATCATCTCAGAGTCTAGAATTTTAGTCGATCCACTGAAGATCAAGGCATTACATTCTTGTGATCCACATATGAGTGTTACTGAGGTGCAGATCTTCTTTGGATTAGAATGCTACTATCAGTGGTTCATACCCAATTTCTACAGAGTAGCAGCACCTATGAATATCTTGACGAAGAAGGGGAAACCCATTTGGTTGTTAAAGATATGTCAGCAGATTGTTCAACAGCTGAGGCTGAGCATGGCTAGCACTCCCATCTCATGGTTGCTAGAGGAGGGAACTAACTATGTGGTTTACTGCAATGCATGAGGGACCAGAATTAGTTGAATACTGATGTTGAATGGTGCAGTGATTGCTTACAGTTCACAGCAACTGAGGCCTAATGAACAAAATTATTTGACTAATGACATGGATTTGGCAGCAATAGTTTTTGCACAGAAGATGTGGTGACAGTACTTGATGGGAAAGTGGTTCATTGTTTACTCAAACAGCAAGGGTCTCAAATATATCATAACACTAGAAGATATGAATTTGAGACAATAATGTGTGCTAGAGTTCCTCCATGACTATTACTTTGAGATATTCTATAAGCTATGGAAGGAAAAAATAGTAGCATATGAACTAATCCCGAGATAGAGTTAGCATCTACTAAAAGAGGCTTCATATTATTTAGCCACCCTTCATATAACCTACATGGATAGAGATGATAAAATCTACCTCTAGTTGATGGTAGTTTCCCCTCCACTCCTTTGTGATTCATGGAGCCGAAACTCAGAGATTGTAGCTGTGAGACTACACATGCTAATATATCCTCAGGCCACGGACCTGATAGATATTCTGAAGGTTGGGAGCATGAGATCATTTTTAGAAGATATAAAGTTGTAATAGTGTCTCTATGGGGGGATGTGATGTGGGATTTTCATTCATCCTCCATGGCAGTACATCCTAGGGTGATGATTATGTGTTAGAACTACTGGAATCAGTATTGATTTTTAGGGATGAAATTTTTTGTGTTGGAGTATGTTTCTAGATGCCACACTTTCCAGAAAGTGAAGGCCGAGCCCCAGGTACCATCAGTCTTGACCCAACCACTCGAATTACCAGAGTGGAAGTAGGATGAAATATCGATGGGCTTAGTGATTGGTTTACAAAATACATCCATAGGGCACGATTCTATCTGGGTGATCATTGACTAAGTAAAAATTTCATCCCACTACCATGATATTATCTAAAAGGGTTCGATAGAGAGCTTATGTCATCATTTCTTTAAAGAAATCATGTGACTTCATGGTGTTCCTTCAACGATAATCTCTAACTGTGACACACACATCACATTTCGGTTTTGGAATGGATTTCAAGAGGACTTACAGACTCAATATTGCTTGAGCACAGCTTCTCACCTACATATAGATGGTATAAGTGAGCAGACCATCCAGACCATGGAGGATATACTTCATGTATGTTCCTTAGATTTTTGTTATAGTTTGGAGGACCACCTACCATTGGTGGAGTTCTTTTACAACACTCCAACATTGGTATGGACACCTTTGATGCATTGTAAGGATGAATGTATAGATCTACCTTATACTAGACTGATCAAGGAGAGACAACACTCATGGGATCAATGATGGTACAGTCTACCACTAAGAAGGTGCAGGTCATCTGAGAGCGGATGGAGACATCATAGAGCCAACAAAAGTCCTATGCTATTAGGTGAAATATATCCCTTGAGTTTCTGTAGGGGGACCACTTATACTTGCGAGTCACCCCTGGACGGGTACAACATCGATTTGGCTGAGGAAAAAAACTCTCACCGAGGATTATTTGATCATTCCTGATATATCATAAGATTTTCAAGGTGGCATACCGCTTGGCACCGCTGCCGCAATTGGAGATGGTGAATGACGTCTTTCATGTATCCCAACTAAGGAGATATGTGCAAGACCCATCTCATGTCATCGAAAATGGAGAGTTAGAGATTGATGAAGAGGTGTCTTTTTCGGAGTTCTCATTGAAGATAAACGATCTACATGAGTTGGTCCTTTGTGGGTGGTTGATTCCTCTAGTTCATGTTCATTGGTAACATGGGAATCTCCAGGACAACACATGGGAGTGAGAGACTCATATGCATTCCCAGTACCGCTCTTTGTTTATGTATAATTTTTTAGAATTCGAGGAAGTAAATACCTATGGTGGAGGGTATGTAAATACCATAAAATTCCATGTAAATTATTCTTAAATTATTTTGGATTTTTACATGTTTTCAAAATTTGATGTCATGTGATTCTGAGGCCGGGTGTGCCTGAAATGAGTATCTGAACTTCTTTTAAGATACATTAAGTAAACACGCAGGTGGCATTTATTATCATTTGAACTGGTGCTTAGATTAAAAATATTAGGGAACAATTAAGCATGCAGTGATGAGATTCTCATAAGGTAGGCCTCATTTCGACCGCATATGGTTAGTAGAAAAAGATAGTTTTTGTGACATTTAATGAAATAATAAAATTAAAAAAACTATTATTTTATTTATTTTTATTTACTATAACAATATTTCCATGGCGGTGGAGGGGACCACGAAGGTGTTCTAACATTTAATTAACGGATGTTAATTGCACTATTACACTTTGGTTGTGTAACCACCCCTCATACAATTACTGAGACACTTTAATCATCTCAATTAATGAGACAAATTAATTACGTCAATTAATGTACCTCATTAATTCCTCATGGTGTTGATCTTCTTTCCCACTGTTATTTAAATGGAGCTCAGGGTGTGGTTTTGGTCTGGATTCGTCAAGCGAGGATCCCTTGACGAAGTGACACCACTCCATTCACTGAAGGATAATGGAGGATTGACGACATTCATTTTAGGATTGATCTAAAGGTTGATGGAAGAGGAAAAAAAATGCATTCGAACCTTCTCCTTTGTCCACAATTCCCTTGAACGTGGAAGCATCACCATCTGCAACGTCCCCATCAAATCCTGAGGTAGGTGTTGTTATTTATTTTATTATTTTCCCTCGATTATAGTCCTCTCTCTTGAATTTGTGGGAGGTTGTTGTAGGGTATTTGAAAGGGGTTCTTAATTATTGAAAAGTGATTAATATTTACCTCACTTTTCTTTTAACTCTAATGTAGAGGGCGCATGAGTAACTAACAAGGCATGAACCCTCCACCGCTGGTTTTTTTGTTTGCGTTCTTCGGGGACGGTTTTCCCAATTCGACAAAAACACAATAATGAATATCAGGCTATGGAGGTGGTGATCCAGAAGTCCCATAGGTGTAGAAAACACCTATAATGGACCAACAGAGCATGTTCAGTGGCCCATAGAAACAACCGCTCACGTGTCATGCCGGAGGCACCCGACAGTGGCTGGATGAGGCTCGTTGATACTGACAGTGGGAGGTTGGAAGGAAGAGAGCCCTCGCGTGCCATGGAGGCCAGAGGAGGCCTACCTGAGCTGACTGTGTGAGAGAAGGGCAGAACCCACAGCATTATCCATAGCCAGCAGGCCGCTGAAGGAGGGGTGCCACAGACCTTATCCCCACCGCGTTGTTCCGGAAAAAATGGACCTGTATCCAAGGGGTCAGCTAGGAAGAGTGCTCCGCCTTTCGGCGGACTAGGCTAGGCATGGTAGGATGAGACCCACCCATCGGGCTGGTCAAAATACGGACTAGGCCTATGAAGCAGCCAGGTCTACCCCAACCAAACGTACTTAGTGAACCAGGATGATCGTTAACGTGTCGGACCCGGGTGGGGTCAGGTAGCCCCCGGGACTCATTGAATCGGGCTGTCCTGACCAAGTTGGACCAGACCCAGACCCAATCGGCCCCTGAATAAAGAAAAGACTATAACTGGTGAACTAGATCTTTGTTTGACATGCCTTTAGTTGAATTGGGACCCCTTTTACGAAGCGGTCCATTTAGCATATTCGGTGGGCCCGACCGATCTGGGCCAGATCAAAGTGCGATCACCACTCTTTCACGGAAATGGGTGTAACTTATAGACCGAGCATCTGATCGATGCGCCATATATGGCATAATGACCCTTCTAATAAGGAATTCATTAGGAAATAATCTAATTTTGTTTTGATAGAATTTGGCATTCGACCTGGGTTTGATTGGACATGAATCCAACCGGTCCCTTCTTATATAAGTCTCATATATCCCAGATCGGGTGTTCGATCGATGCATCATCTGTAACGTTGAGACATCTATGAAGAGGTGGTCCCTTGGGTATTATTTTTTCTGGACTTATTACTTGTTGAAGAAGGACATATGGATTGAGGAGTAGAGTCTTCTAGAGATTAAGTGTGCTTCATGTGAGAATCCAGAGGATGGCTGTGACATGATGAAAAAGAACGACCAATGCGGGTCAGCATCAAAAAACTCTAGTGTGGGGTGATCTAGCCGTATGACTAAACATCCCTACTTCTGCATCAGTAACCAGGATGGTTCAACACCAATTACCAATACGGGTCAGCACTAGTGACCAATAAGGGTCAGCACCAGCGACCAATACGGGTCAGCATCTAGTGACAAATACGGGTCTCACCAGTGACCAATACGGGTCCTCATCTCATGACCAATATGGTTCAACATATAGTGACCTATATGGGTTATTAGAAGAGTTATAATGGATAGGATGATCTTGCTTTATGACTTTTCATCCCAATCCTAGAAACATTAATGTTTTACCATTAGTGTGAGCCATCAATTTTACTTTTTTCTTCATGATCTAGATAATGCTTGTGATATTAACATTTTGATATTTCCTGTGATGTTTTATTTTATTTATTTCTGGGATCCCTTCATGGGTCTCGGGGTCCCTACAGGGTATTTTTATACTCACCCCTACATGAGCTTCATCCACACCATGTAGTGTCTGGTGTAGACTATTAATGCTCTGAGGCAAACTTTGTAGATTTGGGACTTGGTTGGGCTTTGTGATATGGGAGCAGTCGAGATCCCTTTCTTCGACTTCTTAATTATAGCTAATACACTCTAGGAAGAGCTTCAGGGTATATGTGAAGGGTTTTAAAATTCATTTTAGTTTCTAGGGCTTGTATTCTTGCCCATTGTTTTTAGTTTACAGTTTTACTTGTGGTTGTTCTTTATTCTTGTGGCTATAACGTAATTTTTTATCAGTTTACTTTTGTTTCCCTTTTTGAGTGTGTATTGATCTCTAAGGAAATGCCTTCCCTATTCTAGAAAATCCTTTAGGTTCTAGTCATGAAGCTCTGGCCTATGGAAGGTGGGCATAGAGAAGTATTGTCCGGGACCTGTGGGATGGGTCATTAAACTCTATATGCTAGAGGCTTCCAACTAAAAGCGAGAGCCTAGGTTGTTACATTAGAGAGACTATACCCTCTTATCAGTGTAATAAAATAGATGAAATCGCAAACTATCATAAGAAGAAGTAAACACACAATTTGTAGAAGTAATAAAAACTAAAATATAACATTATATTATAATATATGAAATGCTATAAAATACTACACACCTATTCAATAAAATAAAACAATTATCACCCACAGGTCTACTCTTACAAATAAAAAATTTCAAAAGAAACTGAATGTAAAATTAAAAGGATCTACAACTATCTCTATGAAAGACCACATACTAGGCCACCAGACACTATCGAACTACACCGTATCCATCAACAACCACATGAGAACCTTTGTTCGATCATCAAACTATGTGTCTCATCCCTATACACCACAAAATCAGGCTTATAATAAAAAAAGATAACATATGGTCTACATGTAGACTGATGAGCACGTTCATGGGTGATAAAAAATCATAGTATGCCCCCTGGACAAGTAACATATAAATATGCTTCTATAATTTTATGAAAAAGCAACTGGTCAGCCACGCAAAGACACAACTACCATGGAATTAACCTAAATGTGAGACAAAAGTTGAACCCTGGGTCTACAATCCAAGTCAACTGAGCATGTTTCACCTTGTATGTTCATATCTCTATATGTATACATGCATGATACCATAAGAATATCTATATATTGACATAAATATGAATATTCATGAGTATGTGAATCAATATATGAAACCACAACAACAATCAATCAAGATGTCCATAATCTGAATCACCTAGACATCATGTGCAAGGGAATTGAGCTATATGTCAAGACAGTTAAGCCATATATCATTAAGTCGATCTCTGTGTCTATAATCCCAATCACCATATTCTTTTCCATTCCAACTCTAGAAAATCCTCTTAATAAATCAATGTTACCAGTAGTGGATACTCATCATACACCTATGCATACTCGTACTCACTTCCAATAACCAAGAATGACACCGAATACTGACGATCAATCCTGAAAAGAAGGATCCTAGGGAGTATATCCTAAAATATTTTGAAAGGTCACCGTACCAGTCAACATTATTCCAAGGCCATTGAATCCAGTCCAATGTCTGAGCCCTATGTCTTAGTCCATAGGCAGTCATGAAATTTATAACTCGTATATACCCTAATAGGTTTACGCTTATGAAATTTTCAAAGAGAGAAATCACCATTGAGATTCCATGATATAGCCTTTAGTCTTGTATCCAATATGAAATATCATAATCAATCAAATTATAGGAAAAATAGATCATAATAATACCTACCACAACATAGTTTTTAATATACTATGAACCTTTGGATTTAATGACCGTGTAACGATATCTCATAGGTGAGTCTCCATGATAAAACCCCTGAGTCTCATAAATGATCCCCAAGAGCATATCCATTCCGATCATATTAAATAAGTATATGAGTCTATATAAGGAATTATTACAATGGGAATCCAATAATCACGCAATGTTTATATGCCCGTGGACCTCCAGGTTAGTACAAATTAATCATACCATGAGAATCCAAGTATCTCTGAAGGCATGTAATTCATCATCCCCTGATGTCCATCTAAGGAATATCAACCATAGGAATCCATGTATCACTCATGGAATATAAGTCATCATTCCCATGAGTCATTCCAAGGAATACATAGAAAGGGAATCCACACATTACTAAGGGCATACAATAAACAACATGTAAGGCCCAATGTCTTGATGTCGGGAAACACATATAGACAGCCAAATATATATATGATGGTTTAACATCGAATTACTATGTAGTAACTCTAGGTATACCAAAAATATTTGGAATAACATGGCATAGAAGCAGGATCCCAGGTAATCACATCTGGTCATCCTAAGAAGAAATAAAGATCCTAGGAAGAATGGCTGGGAATCTCAAATGAATGAAAGATGACACACAGAAGGCTCAACAACCACCAACTTGGTTTCACGTCTAAAAAGAGTATTTATAATAGAAATAATCAAGTGAGAAAAAATAGAGTGTGATAGTGTCTCGAATTTCCAACCCAACATTAATGCCACAACCCAATTGGATTTCTAGTTTGGAATAAGTTCTACGTTTACACTAGAACACAATCTATATCCTAACCTGATGTACAACTCAGGGTCGATCAATCAACAGTCACTCACTAGGTCTCTCAACTAAAACACAGAGATGAATTCTACATGGGATCATCTAGTTAAACCTAAGTGAAGGAATCATGCACTGTATTGTTAGAGAAAATGTAAAAGGAATAATCCTTCAGTAGATCTTCGATTGATGAATAACATAGAATCATACAATAGGGATTCGATAAATGACACAATGAAAATAGAATCTTACAAGTTAATACATAGATCAAAATTTAATGAACATATACCTTAGGTTATCCTTGAAAACTGGATAGGATATAGAGGCATCCTTCATAGGATCCTTTAATTTGAAACATAAGCATAGGAATCCTACCAAGAATTGTCAATAACAACTATTATCACGACCTGATATACATGAAGGGAATGTCTAACAAGGGGAATGCCCTCAATGGAATAGGACATGGGAGATATCTCATATATCATCTCAGATCATGGTCACAAACATGTTTGGTCTGAATACCAACCATATCATTCACGTTCAAGTCTCTCCTTCACAATATTACAATATTAGATTATTAGAGGAAAAACCTCTATATATATGTAGAATCCTCAAAACACAAATTAGGATTCCTGATAATGATTCATAGGTTCCACCATAACAATTTATATGGAAACATTCAATGAATGGACTACAGTTAGGTGAAATTGTTAATCCAGGTAAATATGAAACAATAAAAAACATCAAAGGGTTAAAATAGGGAAGTACACGACATGTCACCATTGGAACACTATTTGTACTCCCAAAGCGCCACATGGGCACGTACCACCTCTGGCATGGGCATGTAAAATCCTCAGGTACACATATTATGAAATAGGTACATGGGTTTTACCCAAAACATTGTTCATGTCACTTTACCTCATCAGCCTTTCCAAAGTCTTGGACAAGCTGTGTAATTTTGTGCGGCATGGTACCCAGATGGGGTTTGGTCGTGTACTCTACACATCCATGTACCCCTACACTGGTATCCATTTCTGGGTACTTTTATACACAACCAATACCAGTATATGGTGTGTACACTACTATACATGGTGTATACTCCCTAAAATTCATCTTCCTCAAACGGGGCGAACACACAACATGTAACCCTAAACAACATGCTAGGGGGCCTGGTTGTATCGATTGTAAAGCACTAGGATCACTCGTCTACCCCAGTAACAACCCCAAATAAATATATTGGGATAGTAGGAGCCCCATACAAGCATAATAGGGGATTAAATTTTAAAAATGTTGAATCTAAATGTTTTTTAATAAATATAAAAAAACAACCTACCTTTGGGCGGAAACTGCCAATGCATCGATCATTTTTGTTGTCCACGGCTACCGCACAATGAACTAGGGCATCGAGGGCTTCACAATGAATCATCCATCTATTATGTTATTCCTCTATTTCAACATATAAATATTTTATATTGGTTTTTTTGAATATGATCCCTTTGAGGGGATTACATGAGAAGCAGAATGAAGAAAGAAAGAATAGAAAAGAAAAGGAAAAAAAGGAAGAAGAAGCAAATGAAAAGAAAATTGCGTACATGCAATCCCTAGTGCCCAACATGAGATTATGCCTCACTTGGGTTAAAATCCAAAATAGTAGAATAAATGGAGAGGAAATAATCTCAATCTGATTTTTCATTCAAATGTTGTCACTGAACCAACATGCAAGAACAATATAATATTTAATTTTATAAATATTAAATATTAATTATTCCTCAAAAATTTAAAATTTTTGGATTTCCACATATATAATTTCCTAGTGTAAATACTAAATTTTGGGACCAACAGTTTTGAAATAATGTATCTGAGATCACCTTTTAAGGGAAAAATATCATTTTTCCCCTTATAAGCATTCAGAATCAAAAAAACAAATTTATTCTCAAAACTACATTCAGTTTAAACAATTTTTATTAAAAAATCCCCATAATAAACATTATCATCCCCGAGATGCCTAGTGGAAGGACCAGTAGCCATGATATCAATCTGATCATCCACTTCACCAAGCTATATAAACTGTCCAAAGACCATCCTCATAACATCAACCCATGCCTTCTAAACAGAAGACATTTAACTATGATCGATCTGGTACTCCCAACCATATAAATAACCTTGTCTTAATCTCAAATCCAAAATATAATCTCAAATTCCCATGGAAAAATGGAATTTTCAACTCAATGTGAGGTCACCAACCATAATGGTCCAATTGTGAATATCCCATAATAAGGTTTACCTTACACCGCTCCTCAAGTGCAAACTGAATAGGCTTCCTCTTCCAAACTTGGGAAGACATTTTGAATGAAAAGGAGATTGACATACGGTATATGGTCTCTCAAAATAACCATGAAAAATTAAATATGGAGCATGATCTTCTCAAAAAATAGTATACTAAGATTCAACCAAAGGGATGTAGAGCTCCCACCGAGTCCCTCCAACCATCCTGTCAAAACTTGACTAGGAATATACCACGGGTAAACCATCTCCCATTAGTCGATTCATTTCATGATGTTACCTGTAAAACATAGGTAAATCCGAAAACAAAATTCAAGAACCAAGCCCCTAACAATTCATGATCATCAGTCCCTGACTCACACCTGGCCTCACACCGATTTAGATTCAAAGTATTCGACGTGCCACAAGTGAGTACCTTTATCACCCGAATTGTACTCCATTAAGTTTTCCTCTAGAAATCCAAGTTGACCATGATACACAACACATCATTTTCTTAATACCAATTCTACCATGGTAATATTATTCATTTATGGCATCTAACATGGCCCATGATTTATCCCACAACCCCCCTTCAACTAGTTTTGTTCCATCCACAAACATCTACCCACACTTAGAGAACATTATCTACATTGGAAACACTGGTCAATCATTCTAGGCACCCAAAAAGTCATTCAAATCAAATACATTAATGAAAAACAAGTACCCAATGTGATATATTAATATCTGGAGGCATAAACATGCAAATAACTCAAAAAATTGAAGCTAATATGCCTCAGTTACAAAATGAGAATAAAACATATCTCACTACATAAAAAAGGTATCATAAAACACGAGCCATATTATCGGCCCGTAATCCCTTGAACAATGTAGATTATAACTAATTAGGGTTTGGGTCCAAATATGGGCCTCTAGGTTCCCCATCATGACTATAGAAAAATCCTCAAAATCAGGTCACAAGGTTCAACCAACAATCCCAAAATATCAAACCTCTTAAAAGTATGAAAAGATCACATTACTTAAAATGGAAAAAAGTAAAAACATATCCTAAATGGGTAAGATCCAATATGATAATCCTCATAAAGAACTACACCCTAGAGGTCAGAAAACATATTTAGAAGATAATATTAACTGACACATATTGTCCATCCATATAGAAAAATACCTCTGGAGGCCTTTCTCACAAGAATGTCCGGGTATCCATAGACATCACACACCACGCTCCGACTAGATAACCACAAATTTTAAAACAACACCCTAAAATTGGATCCACAAAAACTAAACACACATTATATCATTTAAATATTGTTGAATATATCCCTAGGAAATTTGGAATGGGCAAGAGGATGATCGGGAGGGAACCCTAGCGAGTGTCATTTGTCCTGCTGTGGGTGTTAGTGAAGGCCGCTCCGGTCGCCCCCTATTCTCCGGGGAGGGGGAAAAATCCTTTTTCCTTTTCCCCCTTTACTAGCCCGACATCTCTCCCTGATTTCCCCAGCATAAACCTTGGCCTGATGATCCCCTCACTTCACATCAGGGCCCTCTTGCATAACATTTACCTCTACGAATTCTCTGAGGTGTCGGCCCTCCTTGGGCTCTCCCTAGTTGCTCGTTTCGGTCAGAGACTCCCCCCGCTGGATAGCTTCGATAAATTTATTAATGATTCCTGGTCTCTATAGGATAGATTCACCATTAGGCTACTGGATCCTCAACACTTCATTCTTCATTTTTCTAATGGGGATGACCTTGCTGAGGCTTGGTCTAAGGTCAAGCGGGCATGTGAGGGATCTCAATAATACATGTTCAGATGGGGGTACAAGTTTAACTGGAATTAGGATCCTCAGACCATGGCTCTTTGGGTAATTTTCTCAAGTTAAACCCTCCCCATTAAAAACCTTTCTATCCTCTGAATGCTAGAAAATCTCATCAGATGTTTTATAGCTTTTGAGAACTATTCGCTTTCTTTGTGCCACCCCATTACTCCTCTCATCCGCATGGAAATTGATGTTTCTAATCCTCCAGTGGATTATGTCTGGATTGAGGTGGAAGAATAACTCAGAGTTCATTAGTATATGGTGTTCAAGGCCTGGTGCAACTACTACTTTTCGTGTTTTCATTTGGGACACTCACCGAACAATTTTCATTCCAAGAAGAAGGTGTTGGCTCATCCTTAATCTGAGGCGAACAAGGCCCCGAGTGTTTCTTCTGATGTTTGTAGAAATAGAATTGATATAAATGATGGTATTTATATTAAAGGTAGTGAGATATATGTTCAATATCCTAGTAGTAATTTTGGTACTGTATGTTTGGGTGAATCGGTGAAGCAAAAGAAATGTAAGGTATTATCTCCTGAGCCGAGTGTAGCTGGGATTTTGAGCAGGCTGAGAAGAGACCTAGCATGTCCTCCGAGCATCAAAATGATTTCTGTGGAAGTTCGGCCTATTTAAATGGAAGATGTTAATATGGATAGGCTCAATGCTAACATTCTATTTCCAGTGGATTTAGTTGGAGCCGAGGTTTTAACTTCTGAGGTTGATGTGTTCCCATGTTCTAGTACCTATGCTATGGTTGTGTGTATAAGAAGTTGTAACAACCCTGGGAAGGTGATCCATCCATATGGCAGTGGAAACTCTATGAGTGTTAATAAGTTGGAGGTGCCTTTAATAGGAGTAATCAGGAATATGAGCCACAAACATGGACCCAATACAAGGAAGACTCTAGCCTATATCAATTTGAACAACTGCTTTGAGTATTTGCAGTCCAGTGGAGGGGTTGATTGCAACTCCTCATGTCCCCCAGAAGTTAAGTATGATAGAGAGGGACATCCCTCATATGACAATGTTATTGGAGAGATCAATAGAGGCCTACACAATCCATGGAGGAAGAATGGTAGTAATGAAAATAGGGATATGGGGGGATGAATTGTATCCATGAAGCAGAAACCAATGGCTCACAAAGACTACTCCCATCTTCCTAGGACAATGGAGACATGATCATCCTAGAAAGGTGGAAATTACAAAGAACATGTGGTTCATACAATTGAAGGTGAGGAGGTCCAGTACGTAGAATCTGGGTATCCAGATCATGGCATGGAGGTTTCAAAGGAAGAGGACAACAGGGAAGTTTTGGAAAACCCTTTGTTTGATGTAGATGAGAGATTGGAGGTTTGGTTCGGGGAGTCACCTTTGCATTTTGAGGATGTGGATCTGGTGAAGGAGGTCATATACCCTCCTTGATAGCCATGTGAAGAGAATATATGGGGACTTATTTTCCATTTTGAGGAAGAAATGCTAGAGAAATCGAATCTATTCAACGCCTCAAAAGAGGATGGTAATATGTTTTCCGAGAGATCACTTCATGTGGAAACTACCCAGGTGCAGACAGAGTAGATCAACAACCAAGATCATATCATGGCAAGAGGATTTAATGCAAGGAAGTTAAACATGGAGGAATTCATACAGACATGGGACAAGTTTTCATATTGGCTAGATGATATTATCAAAGAAGATCTGGATTTTGAGGTAA
Organism: Viscum album; assembly: GCA_963277665.1. NCBI lineage: Eukaryota > Viridiplantae > Streptophyta > Magnoliopsida > Santalales > Viscaceae > Viscum > Viscum album. The sequence goes on along the minus strand of OY728129.1, from coordinate 684,425,772 downwards.
ACAGACTTCTCTGGAAACATTCTAGGAATAATGCTTCTAATAGACTTCAACTAGATATCAATGGTCTGTCTATCTCTTTTTATATTTAATTAATTTTATTTTGTACCGACTTGGGTTCTCACTTTCCTTTAAAGGTGTTTGATAATAAAAATGTAATATCCAGGTCAAGTCATATCAATTAACTAGGGTCACTTCACCTCTCATGCATTAGGATTGGGTAAGTTCCCTCTCAAAAATGCCTCAATGTAGATCCAGATAACCTACTATCAGAGTAAAAATGTATGTCAGTTCATGAATAATAAAATAGTCAGTCATCAGTAAAATCACACACTCGTGGTCTTATATGGTTTTAATCCTATATGTTGAATATGATGCATTAGACACTGCTGGCCTCTGCCAACCAATTGTGAAAAACCATCAATGGCCTCTTTCTAATTGACAGGATCCTTAAATCCAAAATAAATCATAACATCCAAAAAACTTCTACGTTGATAAATTAAAATATAAAATACAACTATAACACCTCAAATCATAACAACAATCCCATACCCTAGAAACCTTGAAATCTTACCTGAACAAGTGTTGTTGACTTACTATACAAATATCCACCACAGGTTCCAACACATTACTAGTACTCATGACTAAAATATCAAAAATATTAATGATCAGGAAAAGAATAGAATTGATTCCACATTGTATCATATCAACCCAAAATCCAATAAAATGGTGCTCCTACTCGATGGATTACTAGGAATCCAGTGTGCCTCCCCATTCCGTAGAGGCTGTTAACATGTAGTGGGGCCAAGGATCTGATTGTGGGGCGACTATGCCCTCTTTTAATTGTATAAATATATCTATGTATCATAGAAACATGTAAGAAAATATAGTGTGAAAGCATAAAATAACTAAAATATAACATAATGTAATAATAAATGATAATTAAATTCAATCTGGAACATCTATTCCATGAAATTAAACAAGGGTCACCAATTGGGCTGATCATATAGATACAGAAGTACAAAATAGAATGAAAATAAAAGAGTGGGTATCTGGTACAAACAATGACCAAGACCACATACTCGGCCTCCATAAACTATTGAACTACACCATCTTGATCAATATCCACAAAAGTAGATCTTATTTATCATGAAGCTATGGGTCATAACCGTATCCTCCAAAAAAATCATGATCACCTAGAAAAGTTGACCTAATGATTACACGTACAATGAGGGGCACATGTAGCGGTGAGAAATAATCTTAAGAGGCCACCATAACAAGAAACCTACAAATCTTCTTCTATATGTATATGAATATTCAATATCCTTTCCTTTCTTATACACAAGTAAAAAAGAAGTAACATAAACATGACACCAAAATCAAACCCCAGGTTCGTAATCTCCGTCAACTAGGAAAGTACAAATATGGATGTCCATATCAATTTATTTATGCATGTATAGTCCCATTCCTATACATATACAGATAAATATGAATATTCATGATAAGTGAATTACCTACATGAAACCACATTAGTAGTTGATCATTAGGTATATAATCCCGATCACCTAAATATCATGTGTTAGGACATTGATCTAGATGTCATTCCACTCATGCCATTTATCATTAAGTCAATCTAAGCTTCCATAATCTCAATCAACATATACCTACATTGGACAATTCCTAAATGTTTATGAATAATGATATGTCACCATAGCGGGACACTCATCCTACACTTAGTTCATCAATACTCGACTCTGATCACTAATAAAGATACCATATACTAAAGATCAATATTATAAAGAAGGATTCAAGGGAGTGAATATAGATAACCTGTAATAGGTTAAATAGTAATTTAACATGTTGCACAGGTCTATGAATCTTGTCCAACGTCCGATCCCTAGGTATCATTCCGTAGGTAGTCACACCATTCCTAACTTTGATGAACCCTAAGGGGTTACCCTTATGTTATCTATAAAGAGAGAAATAACTGGTGAGAGGCCATTCTATGTCCCTTGAGTCTCATATATGATCCAAAAAGTGTAATCATTCTGATCATATGTCGAGGATAATATAATCATCCAACCACTCAATAGTGCATAATATCACGTGATTATTGGGATGCCATGTTCATATAGAGGGAACTCACCAGTGAGATTCCATGATATACACCTCGAGTCTCTTAAATATTATGTAAGAGATTTATTATTTCAATAACATATCACTCAACCTATGAGTATGTCTAAGGAATTACTACAACATGAATACCAGTATCACAAAAGGCATATATGTCAGCATCTCTCTGAGACAATCCAAGGAATTCGTACCAAAGGAATCCATGAAACACCCAAGCTATATAAGTCATCAAAATTATAAATCCATCCATGGAATGACAACCAAGGAAATCCAAATATCAATCATGGCATATAAGCCATCATCCATAATACTCCATCCAATGTAGTCATAACAAGGGAATTTTAATCTCACACATGGCATACCTTGAAAATCATTTAAGGCTGAACAACTGGATTTCGTAAAATACATATGGAAATCCCAAATATATATATATATATATATATATATATATCAATATATATATGTGGCCTCAATATCCATGTAATATGTAGTACCTCTAGGTATACTAGTAATTACCAAAAACAACAAGACTCATAAGTAAGATATCAGATAAGAATGTATGGGCATCACAACAATCAATAAGAATCCCAGGAAAAATGTCTGGGCATCCCAAAATAAGAAAAACCATTCCTCACATCAGGCTCAATAACCCCTAACTCAGAAGAACCTCTAGTAAGCATCATTTCCACAAAAACAAACAAGTGAGACAAAAATTAAGAGTGAGGGTGGCCCAAATTCTAAACCCAACAATACAACCACACCACCATGGGCTTTCCAGATAAACATGAGTTCTAATGTGGCACCACAACACTATCTCTACCCAATCCCGGCACACAACATAGTGTCAGTCAAGAAATGAGTAACCACTAGATCCCTTAATTAAAAATCTAAGTGGAATTATAGTTAGTATCCTCCAAGTAATCATGAGAGAAGGTATCCTACATGGGATCCTTATAGAAAAATGAAAATGAGGAATCCAACATGGGTTCTTCAAATTATAATCAACATAGGAACATTATAACATGGATACGCTAAAATATACACATGCATGGGGATCATACAATGGAATCGCTATATTATACTAGAGGAAAGACATCCCTCGTGATATCCTCGATAACCAGATTAGAGATAGAGTAATCTTACACAAGATTCTCCAGGTCAAAATAGAATTAGTGGAATCTTATAGGGGATACTTGATAACAACTAGCCTCAGGGAATTATATCATAGAATGAAACGTCTCACAAGTGGAACGTCCTAAAATTAATAGGACACCAGAGGTATTTCATAGATCAAATCAGATCAGTATATCAAACTAGTATGGTTTAAAAACCCTAACTACTATTCATGTTCAGGTCTCTCCCTCAAGATCTGACTTGATTTGAAAGGGTTGGGACAAACCTATCCATTTGTAAAAAGTCACAAAACCCCGATTAGGATAACTCAAAATGTTCCACGGGTTCCACCATCACGATCTATATGGAAAACTACACATAATCACCTTCTCTCAGGTCCAATTATGACTCCGGGGAAAGAAGAAAAAAAGGCACCAAGGTTTAAAAAGGTGTAGTGCATAGTGTGTCACCCTCAGCATATGATGTGTACTCCAATTGCACTACATGGATGTGTACTTCTATCATACTAGGCATGTAAAAGACATAGGTATATGATATGTGAAATGGGTAAATAGTGGGTCCCGAACATGGAGTTCATACCTGTATCCCTTAACTAGCCTACCCATATACTTTTCCAGGCTATGTACATTTACATGGAATACTACCCACACTGGGTGTGGCTGTGTAATCTACATGGACATATACCCCTAACTTGGTAGTGCAAAATAGGAACTCAACTACATGGTCATGTACTAGTATATAAAGTGTACACACAAGTACATGGTGTTTTTTCCTTAAACATCATATTCCCCTAGTGTGAAGAGAACACAATGTGTTACCGTAGAATACATGTCATGTATCCCAATTTTCCCAAAATCAAAAAACCCCACATTACTCGTATAACGTGTTTTCACCTCAAATCAAAATATCTGAATAATAGGGGAACCATAAAAGCATAATATGGGATTAAATTAAGAAAATAAGTAATCTAAAGGGTTTTTTTGGTAAATAATAAAGACATCCTACCTTTGGGTGGAATCTTAGAAGCTTCTTCTGAATTCGAGGACCATGGTGGTCGCATGATGAACTGTCTCGTAAAGAGATTTTCAAAGGCTCATCCCACTCAAACTCTCTCCCTATATTTCCCCCCTCTATCTACTATCTCTATCAAATTGTTCATTACCCCTTATAGGGGAAAACACATGAAGATTAAAAATGAAAGAATAGGAATAAAAATGAAATAAATAAGTGTAAGAAACAGATAAAAGGTGTCTGGGCCTACCCCAGATCCAATATTGGGTATATGCCTCACATAAGAATAACATATCATTATAGAATCAATGGAGAAGATGGAATATAAATCAAATTCCATGTTAAATGTTATTTTTGAGCAAACCTATGAGGACAAATAAACACATATTTATTAATTGTTAAGTAATAATTATTCGGTCAAAATTCTAATAGCTCAAATTTCCCCCAAAATGATGTCCTATGGTGAACACTGTAATACGAGACCAACTGAGTGGTTAGAAAAATTATCTTAGGTCACCTTATACGGGAAAACTCCATTTTCCCCATATATGGATCTGAAAGAAAAAAATTCAAATTTCGACTCAAAACTACAGTTTGGAATTACACGGGTCCTTACAGAGTAGAGGATTCTGATATATGATGTAATATAAAGGGGTTTCATCTAGATTAGTGTGTCGATGTTGGGCTATATAATTTTATTTTATGATAATGTATATGTTTTAATGAAAAGTTTTATAGACTGCTGATGGATTAATCAAGGGATGTCAAGAATCGTTATCCTCTTTCAAGGATTGACCATCATTCTTATATTTTTAGTGGGGATAACAGGTTTCCTAGGATCGATCTATTATATGGGAATAATTAGTTTATAGAATGGGGGGATGATATCTTAATGAATTTATTCTAATTTAGATATCGACAAATATAATTTGTTGAAATTCCATTCAGTGTCCTCAACATTCCACATGTGTTCTTGGAACTCATGAAATCTATATCTCCTCAGTTCTTGAACTAGTTAAAAGTTATTTTCATCATTAACATTATCATATACTAAAGGTCCATGAAGAATCCCATAAGGTATACAGGGATAATTCTATAGACTCTATGAAACTACTAACACAATTGAAGCATATCCAAAAACATGTTTTTTACTCGTGGTGTGTATTTTTTGGGGATGTTGTGTTTCGAAATGGATTAGTATAAGATCCATTGAATATCAAGGTTGTTGTTTTTTTTGGAAAAAACTAAAACTATATAATTGGTTCATAACAATAATGGACTTAGGGGATATTATTAGTGATTTAGGTCTGACCTACGTTATATTGTATCCTTATCAATTCCCCTACATAGGAATGGCCTAGTTTTTGTTTGGTTATATCAATGTATGGTACTTGTAGCCTATATGAAAGGGTAGTTATTCTGAACCTAAATCATCTAGTTTCATGGTTATGGAGTTAATTTATTTATTTTACTGAAACATCCCCCTTGGGTATGTGTGTGGTCTTGATGAAGAAATTAGCAAGTGAACTCATAAGGCTCCATATTGTTATTCACCCATAAGAGTGACAATGATACCGAAAAATTAATTTTTTTCGATATGGGTTTTTTGTAGAATATGTTTTGATATTACCTAATAATATAATTATTTGTGGTCTTCCATGATTATAAGACATTATGGTTCATATTTTCTCTATGTAGCATAAATATGTTATAATTGGGGTGGACAATGGTACTCAATGAACATGACATTAATACCACCTACACTTTAAAGGAAGGGAATTTCATGTCCTATACTATTAGAATGAAATTATTAAACGGTATTTATTAATTTATTTATGCCTCCATCAGGTAAATGGAGGAATTTTAGCCTTTAGCCAATATGAAATATTTTTAGTGGTGGAGGTAGATTGTTTTGGATTAGGATATTTATTATACCTCATGAGACTAAAGGTATTTAATTATGTGTTTGGATCCCAGTTTCACCATAGCGCTTATTTCCATTAGTTAATAGATGTGTATATAGAGTGAACCATACATATTTTAGATTATGTTATAAGATTAGGTTGCATTTATTGGGGTACATCCCAGGAAATACACTTTCGATTGCTTTATTTTTACGATAATAATAAAATTCATTCAATAATTACCATGGAACCACTTTAGGAATTGTATGGGTATATAGTTCATTATCATTTTTTTATTAAGGTTTGGTATTGATTATATCTGGGTCCTAATGTGGTGTTGAGCAAGAAAGATAATGGATATAAGTTTTGTTAGATGATAAACATGGTATAAGAATACGAGAAGGGATATTGAAATTGTAAGAGGATGACCATGGTGTTTTTATTTTGAGGAAATGTGTTCCTAAATGTTTATCATCATCATTAGAAGTGGTGGATTAGATGAGGGAAAATGATATAACCCCCTTTTTTCAGACCGATCAAGTTGTTGGAGAATGTATTCAGGTTTTTTTATTCGATGATTCTTTATCTAAAGATAATATATATATATATATATATATATATATTGTTTTATTAATATAAATAATATAATGATATATTAATGTTCTATAAAATTTTTTAATACATTGTATAAAAATGTAATTTGGAAAATGAAAAGTTTATTGAATAAAAGGTTAATTTACATGGCCACCAAGGGAATGTGTAACATTGATGAATTGTCCTAAATGTTCATATAATTTAGATTAATTGTGGCATAAAGGAGAGTACCTAGAAACATGATACATATATTACACTCTATTTCTAATGTTTGTGTTAGATTCAATTTTATTTTTTTAGATGGGTGTTATAATGATTTGTTTGCTTTTGGTATATGAAATGTGCCTTTCTTATATTCCTCTATGTCTTTGGATGGTGATTGGTCATGGGTTGTAACATTATAATTCAAATCAATCTCGTTCAGTGCATTTTTCACTATTCCTATTTTCCTATTTCATATTTTGAATTATTTTAATTCTGGAGGTTGTGAACTATTTCAAAGGTTGATAATCTATGGAACTAGATTCAAAAAAGGCCTTAAATTATGTTTTTATATGGTTTGGTATTGCTGAAAATTTTATTAGTGTTTTATCAATAATATTTAGGATATATATAAGTTCATAGGGTCACCACACTATGTTGGTGGCCATGGTGCTACCCATTTTGGCATCGGGTGCATGGAGGTTCACCGTGGGGCTAACCCGGTGGTGGTGGGATGTGCTACGACTACGAGAAAGGTGCTGCTGGATGTGTTTTTTAAAACAATTCATGGGTGTTCTTTATTTTTGAAATAAGAACTAATATTAAAATGGTGAAGGGTGTGTCATGGGTAATGACATTTTATGCTCCTATATACATAAACTGTAAAATTCTAGCTCACTATACAATGGCCCTTGGGTTTTTGTAGAGAAAAAACCATTAATTGTGTGCTACTCTGTTGTGTATGGTCATAGGGGGATTAAGAATAGAAAACACACCTCATGTACATCTATATCCTTGACCATTGTGGTGTCCATTAAAATATTTATAGAAATAGGACAAAACGGGAAAACAACCACATAAGAATCAGATAAAATTTTCTTGCTGGAGACCATAGTTTAGGGAGAAATTTCTAGACCTTTTCATATCAACTATGGATTCTTTTATAAATAGAGGGTCTAGCCTCTATTGTTATGATCTCCAATATTCTCTATTGATGTTTGTACAACTAAAAACTACATATATTTGTTCCATTGATTTAGGGTATCTTATTACCCTTATTATGACTATAATTATTCCATATTTCGTAAATGTAATTTGTGAGAAAAAATTCATTTTGGGTTTTTTTTTATATTTTTGGTTTTGTGATATTTTTTTGATAGGTTCTAATTTCATTTCCTTTTTATTGTTATTAATTCTGATCCCTTGATCCATCTGATGTGTGTCTGGGTTACTTTGATCCTCCAATTTATCCAAGGTAACCTCATTATCTCATCCTTTTATGTGAATTTATGTAAATTTAATACTCATTTATTCATTTTTTGGTTAATTATTTTTTTATATAATTATAAAATAAAAATATTTATTTTGAAACTAAATACTATTTGAGTCCATTTATTAAATTTACATGTATTCTGATGCCATTTAATGTATGTATCTTGATATCCTCCTTATTGAATATTGTAACTATTTTGACTTATGTTTTTATTATAATTATTTTCAATTCATGAAACCCATTCATTTAGGATTGGTTAAACTCACACAATATAAATTTTTAATGAATTTATATATGGTTAATGACTATATTTCTCACAAAATTTCACCATTATGTGGTAATAACAATGATACGGAAGATGTAATACAATGAAAATCAATTAACAAAATTATGGAAGATAATGATATTTTAATGTGTTTTTATGTGTTTTTATGTTTTATTAATTTTCTTATTTTAAATGTATAGACCCTATGGTTTCTTTTTCGGAGATGATGGTGATTGGGTTTGATGTGGGATGTGTTAGGTGGAAAAGACAAGGTAGTTTGACTTGGGATTTGATGTGGGTTGATGGATGGTTTATGTTATGTGTTATCATTGTGGGTAGATTGATTGGATGTGGTGAATTATTCTCATGGGATGTTATGTTTTTCGACATGAGTTCCATGGGATGTTGTGTCTTTTCATGATGTAATTTCCATGTAGCAATGGATTGAATTTTGAATGATGAAAGAGAAATGACATGGTTTTGTAAATAAATATTCATGGGATAAATTTTTCATATTTATTTGATATATTTAATGGAATTATAAATGAATAAGTTGTGTTAATGAAATGTAAAATGGATTTTGAAATGCTAGTTAATGGAAAATCCTTCATTCAAGATTGGTAGGACATAAAAATTAATGGGAAAAATGAAATGTTGATTTTTATAGGTTTCGTTATATGTTGTGTTTCATTGATATATCCATAAATTGTAAAATGTTGTTCTTTTTTTATGAGACACATTTTTCTCTTATAAAAAAACCATTGATTGGGAATATTGTTTAGGTACTTATACACTATATTTTTCCTAGAAATATATGAATTCACCCTTCCAGATTCATGTCTTTATATGAATTTTGAATATTTATTTTTAATTGGCTATTTATTAAAAAGTACATGTTGGTTGGTATGGATATTCGAAAACCTACTCTTATGTACTCACCCTTTCATTTAAGGTTTTTATTCATGGGATTTCATATCTAGAAGATATGGTTAACAGATGTTGATAATTTATGAGATTATGTGGAAGATCTTTGTTGGGTTTTTTCATAGAATGTGGATTTCATAAGGAATATTCCCTTAATATTCATGTTACACTATTATTCAAGGGATATGTGTTTTTAAAGGGATAATTAGGATGTGATATTTATTTTATACATTGCGAGATTTGTATTTATGATTATGAAGAGGTTATTTGGTAAAAAATAAAGGGGATAACCTTTATATAAGATGTTGTGGAATGTCATTCGAAAATCTAGGGAAGTGGAGAGAGTGAAATTTTTTTATATGGTTCTTATTATTTTATTATTCATTAATAAATTATTTAGATATTAAACATGGGTGATTTTTGGAACTAGATAAATGTCTCATTAAGGTTCTTGTGGGTTCTAATGTTTGATGACTAGTGCATGAGTATTTTACTAAGGAATATTCATTAGTGTCCCTATGTATGTTCATACTGAGTATACATATATATCTCAATATATTATTTTTATAAATTGGGATTTATGTGATAAAAAATAATTAGAGAACATCGTGGTCATATAAAACTTGGATCTTGGAGATGTTGAGTTTCTGTCACAGAGTATCCACTTTATACCTTACTTGGAGTCCTATATTTGTATTCTATTGACATTATATGCATTGTTATATTTTTTGGGTTTATATTATACATTATTTGTTTGAAATTATAGAGTTAATTGGTGGTTGATAACCATTCTCAATATAATAATAATATTTTGATTGAAAATATGCAACTATATATGACATTGTTTATAACCTCAGGGTCCTTTGTTAACTCATGTCCTTCTAAAAGGTGGACATGGGGGGTCACTATCTCAATTTCATTATTTTTATACCATGAGGTGTATATTTAAATGGATGGGATCATTAAATTGTTTATTAATTCATGACTCATTCACGGATATTAGTTATACAAAAAAATACTAGAGTGAATATTTCCCTTATTATAAATAATAGAGGAAACAATTATCATTTTAGTTCTTGATGATACCCATATATAGGTGGAAAAAATATGAGAGCATTGTGTTAAATAAAATTCACTATAATTGTTATAAAAAACAAAACATGAAAACTTTATATCATTTAGAGGATTACAATGTAATCGTTTTCTACATTTTTATACAGTTCAATCAACTGGAATATTTTTTTTGTTTCATATAATTATATTTCTATTAGAACATAATATTTTAGGATGATTGGGAATGAATATAATAGTTTTAAAAATTATAGATCCATTTTTTGAAAGCTAAATCACATTGCACCACAAGTTGATTGACCATACTAGGAAGGTTATTTTACAAATATTTTGATAAAAAGTTGACGAAATATGTTAGCAGTAACAACATCATATTTTTTATGAATAAGTATTTTGTATCATGAATTGGAAGTAATAAGAAATTTATATTTGTCAATGTCTTATAAGTAATGAAACAGTAGTACATTATTCAATATGTCAATCCATTATGAGGTAGTGAATTAAAAATTTAATATTATGTAATGTTAAATAATTAGAAAATTATTTAAATTACATTATAATTGCGAATGTATAATAAAACAAATTACTTGTTTTTAGATTGTATTGAATCTCCCATTTGTGGTGAGTAATCGATGAATATTTGGTTTGATAATATTTTTTAGGAAATTGTGATTGTTTCATAAATTTTTTTTAATGATGTGATAGGTGTGAGAGATTTTTATTAGATTTTGTGGTATAGAGATATCAATACACAAACCAGGTCATCACATTTAACTATAGGTGATTGTTGTTTTATAAATATATCATCTAATGTATATCACAACAAAACCATGCTCATCACACTATAATGATGTTGTTTTTTTGAATACTTTAGTAGATTCAATGATATTTCAAGATGAGATGTTTTATATAGAAACATGACTACCAGTTCATTATCTTAATGAGTGATTTTAGTCCCAAATAGTATAAAACACAAGTTAAATTAGTTTTACTTTATATTTTTGTTGATCATGTATATTTAATTTTATCTTAAGGAATGATTTGTAGGGATATATTGGAAGATATCATTGGATACCATTTTTAGTAGGTTTTTACGTAATAGAATAAGAATATTAAATTTTACAAGTCCTTAAGAGACTCAATATTTCCATAAAAATCATTTCAAATCAGGATACATTTTTTACATTAACTAGAAGATTATTTTTTATTTAAAATTTATTTTTTTGAATGTGTCATTTGATTTTCAAGGAGATTTCTATATCATTGATTGATTTTTATAAACAAATAACGTTTATATCATAATAAAAAATAACCACCATAAGATATTGAGATATTAACACTAATTAGGGATAAAAATCAATAAAAACTATATTGATTCTCAAATATATTATATAGATAGTATTATAGATATATAATTTCGTAATATAAGTCAGGGAATGTAAATTTCGTGATGAAAATGGTATCAATATTGATTCACCACCTCTCACTATCGACCATCCAGTCATGTTAACATAATATGTAACTCCTAAATAATTTAAATTATTTGGAATGAAATACATAAAAACATAAATTATTAATTATAGGAACTAAAAAATTTAATCCATTACGTGAGGAACCTCATTAAGGATATTTAACTCAAAAAATTACGGGAACATTTTCAGTTATAATTCATTCTACGATTCAGGATACAACAAATACATGTTATAATAACATGAAATATTCAATATTTATCAATAAATTCTATTCCAATATAATTTACACCATGGAAACATGATTCTATGAAGAATAAATAGTTAGGATATTATATCCTTACCATAAAATGACTTTAAGAACTTCAATTTCCATTTTTGAAAAAGGTTGGGGTTGAAGCCTCATTTTTTTTATTATTAAATCAAAGAAAAGACCACTTTTTAACTGGGTAGAGGGAAACCCATTCCATCATTATATCCAAAATGATCATATCGTTGTATATATCATGAATATAAAAATAGGATTCCTGTGAATCATTATAATGTTATTTTTGAGGATATGATATATGAAATTTAGATGAGATCACTTTATCATGGGTGAATGTTATAACTATTATACCAGTAAACAAATTTTATACAACATAATTAATAGTTTAATGAACTATAGAGTGAGTATAAAACCATTTACTAATATATTATATTCATGGTATGGAGAAATATTCCATGTCAAATGATCACAACAACCAAAATATAATATCCATACCACATAATCAGTAGATATTTTTGAATAGAAAAACACCACTATCAACCACTCCTAAATAATCTACGATGACTATATCTCAACTTCCAAAAAATCATGGGTATCCATTATCATCTATAAATATCATCCTAATAAATGTGTTATATACAAATTAATATTTAAAATTCCCCATTAGGTTCCATTCTAATATATTATTGTTAATTGGTATTATATGAACAATCATTTAATAATACTTTATAATTCATTGAAAAATTGATTTCAATAATGTATAATTGATAAAAAATAATAAAATTTACAAATACTAAGACTGATTAATAATATATTTGAGGGTGGATTGTGGAATAAAGAAAAATATAATTACCTTTTATATGTTAAACTACTCTCAAAATCAATACAGTAAATCCAGTCTCATAGACTAATGAAACCCACAATTGCACTCCATGCAGATTTACTTGAAACTCTATATACTTATATCCCTTATTTTTTCCACCTTTTTCTCTTTGTTTATGTACAAAAAATTAAATAACTTTATAAATAAATAAAAACATAAAAATAAAATCAGACCCTTCTGACATAAGAAGTAAAAGATTACCCAAATTTATTATCTTATGCTCCCACTTCCTCTAAATAATATAATTTTTTTATAACCAATATATATTTAATTTTTACCTTTCAATTATATATTGGTAAAATAGAAAGGCATAAAAGGTTATCAATTTTATTTGACAAAAAAATACTTTTTAATTTGAAATTAAAATATTTTACCATACATGGATATATTTTTAATAGTGGGATATGAAACCAATGAAAAACAAATAGTTACATGGTCTAGTGGTAATATAAACTCTCAATAAATAACATAAGATGATCACCATCCTCTATCATGGGATAAAAACGATCCACTAACTATTAAATCCTTCTATAACCCCTAAAGAAGGTCTTGGTACAAATTCATATAATATTGAAACATTATGGATTGAAATATAATTTGATAAAAAACTATCACCACCATCTTTTCCAAAAATAATATATTTAATGGTGAGTTCCATTATCAATATTTGTTATACTATATATAATAAGAGACATTATTATTATTTGTCTCAAATTCAAAATCAATCAAATTTGGTTTTCTAAGAGTCTATAAAATATCAAAATTATAATCCAAGTGATACTTTATCCATATTTAGTAAATGTGATTCACCACTTTCTATAAGAATAGAAAAAACCCATCTATTTTTTGAGAAAAAACCCTATACATTTAACCAAGAAATAAAATTATACACATAATCAATGTAAAAAATATAACTTTTATCTCATGATCATGGATTTAATAGTATGATTAATAAGGTTATAAATCCAATCGCCTATAAAAACAACATTCCATCAACTATTTTTATACGAACCCTATAAAATAATGTTAATAATAATATTAATCCTCATAATTAATTACATAAATTTAGTTTTTAATAAATGCTAGGAAAAATGATTATCAATCTGTAAAATAGATATTGATAGAATCTATGGTATCAAAATTAAATCCTAATAATTCTTAATAAATGATTACATTGAAGGAGATTATATTTGTAGAATATTATTTAAATTCATTATAAAATTCCCAATAGTATTTTAAATTTACACATAAATCATAAGGAATGAAATTATATTTCATTTCTCTTCCTTGTGATATCATATGGTATTACTAGATTATATCCAAATTTGATTCTCATGTAAGTCATAAGGTATAACTACATATATCTCAAGTCGATTATATATATTATTCATCATTAATTTTGGGAATCCAAATTATAATAATTACCAATCGAGGGATGTCTTCCATGTAAAATGTCATTTCAAATCATTAAAAAAATATAGAATTTTTTTATAAAATGTATTTATACATGATATAATGACCCATACTTTACATACATTTTCAATACTTCAAAATTGAAGCACGCTTATTACAACATATGACAAAACCACAAAGGACCGTATAAGTATAGTGTCTTTAGAAACTGGGAAACATAAACAACTGGTTCATAAATATTCTACAGTGTCTCCCATTTATTTCATCATATCTAGGGTCCCTTTTATCATATTCTACTTAATATCCATCTTCCTGACCTGGGAAAAAGAAAACATAAAAGGGTGAGCTCAAATGCTCAGCAAGGGCAAATAAAGGAAATAAAAATCATATCATATCTTTTTGAAAATCATAACCTGTAAAAGAGATCAGAATATCGTAACATGGAATAAATAATAGAAGTGAAAATGAGATCCCCATAATTATAACATGAAACTTGAAACTTTGTGGCATGCACACATAATCATGGAACATCATTTCTTGTTAGTCATGACTCATTGCCAAGACTATCTTAGTGGACAGAGTCCCTTTCCGAACCGAGTCACCCTCGTTCCAGTCCTGTTTCACTAAACCGGTATAACCTACCGTTCCAGACATTTCTATCTCATGAGATATAAAATCTTTACCCAATGCATTGGAGGGAGATATAGGTCCCACCCATCTTATAATGAATCCTTTCTTATGTGTGCCACATAATCATAAACCATACATCATAGCGTAACCCATGTAATAAAAAGGGAATTTTTAAACAACATGACATCATAAAACAATTCATATAAGATAAAGGAATTCATAAAAATATTTCCATCACAACAGAATCAAATCCATGTAATAATAGGGATAAAAACATAACCCTTTTATTATCTTAGATGGAAAATAATTTTGATAAAATACATGAACTCCATTCTTGAGGAAAAAATCCTTTCTACTTAAAAAACATTTTTCCTTTCATAACATGTCATACGACTTTAAAATAAAAGAATATGATTAAAAATAAACTTGAAAACTTGTAAAGGATGCTTCTTGGAAATAATGTTTTAAAAATCCATTCATGCCGTATAAGTTAAAAAAACATTCTTCTCGTACTTTTGTCGGAAAAGTCAAAAAAGTACCTCGTACGAAAAATGACAAAAGATTCCTTTCATATCCTTTACTAAAAATTTACCGAAGGGTAAAATTGAATATAAACTATTGTATAAGGATATAAATATTACATATTGAGGAAGCATGGATGTGGATGATAAAATACACCCCAGTAAATGCCAAAGTGTAAACAATCTCGGATAAAAATGAGATTGTGATATTTCCCTTACCTTAGGTCCGATTTTCATTGTACGTGTCCGAAGCTCATGTATAATGGTTTAAATAATGTTATTTACTTATTCCAGAATCATACATATTGATATGATATCATATATGGTCATATTCTTAGCTTCTTGTTAGTAATATTTCATTGTTACTTGTTACTCGGGTCCTTATTGCCATTTGTTCTTATGCGTGTTTTGCCGAATAAATTCTTATTCTTATTTTAAGGTTATAGATACCTTATATCCAGAATGGTATTAGTGTAACATATATCATATTTATTAATTCAATTCATTTATATAATTACTATGTAATGATGATCATGTAGAACGAGTCGCATAACATCGTGGAGACGGTATTCCGTACGTACGCACGAGTGATGATATCGTTCCTATGATCGTGGAACTGTATTGGAGTATATATATATTATTTCATTATCAATATTACTTTATAATAATTATAAATAGTTACTAATTACACCATTATACCCATCCTTGTAAGGTGATGGTGGAAAATAGATTACACCACGGCGTGGAGATGGTATTCCGTACTTACGCACGCGCGGTGATTTCATTTTTCCGTAGGATGGATAGAAGGTGAATTAGGGTTGTTTCATATTTATAATAACATATCAGTATGTAAGTAATACTGATGTTATTACTTTTTCATGAAACAACTAAATAAGACGAAGTTGAAGAAGAAATAAATTGGAAAGATCGGTAATGGATATTACCTCTTCTTTGGAACGCCTCTTTGAATCCTCCACTTAGGGAACTAAGATTGGTCTTTGAAGAAGACAAGGACCTCTAGGATTATTCTAGGGAAGTGTAGAGGAGAAATGTCCGGGGTTTGCCGAGCTTGAGTGCTCAAATTGGTGTGAGGAGGAGGGGGAGGAGGTGCCCTTTTATAAGGGAGGAGAGGGGCACCTTAGGAATATCTCAAAATATTATTTTATATTAAAGTCAAAATCTGTTTATAATGGTTCCCAAGGGTCTTATTTCGAAGCTAAAGTGGGGATGGGTCAAAATAATATCAACCAATAGGATTTAGACAAGTTTAGGGTATTATTTTAACCTTA
Organism: Viscum album; assembly: GCA_963277665.1. NCBI lineage: Eukaryota > Viridiplantae > Streptophyta > Magnoliopsida > Santalales > Viscaceae > Viscum > Viscum album. Next base: position 684,408,792 of record OY728129.1, on the reverse strand, counting down.
TCAATTAGATTTAACTCTAAGTTAAATAATTTAACTTTTACCGTGTCCTTTTGTTTTCTTTCACTATATGGTTAATACACTTACTATAACATGCCAAACGAACCCCAAATTGTTTATTATTAATATATATATCCTTATCTAAGTCATTTGGCCGAACCTTATATTTTTAGGAATAAAATAACAATTAATAATATAATATTTGATTTAAAAACTATTTTGTGTCAATTTTGACACTATTTGATATATGATTTTTGTGAAAGTCATAACAGAATTATATGTTCAAACCAAGTTGCTTAAATCAACACTAATATATCATAGTAACCTAGAAAATTAGTTGAATTCATAAAAAGTCTCAAATTACATTTATTTTGGTGTTTATAACATCAATTTTGTCAATATTTCATTAATAAGATAATTACTGCATCATCATTGTGTCATAAATAAATTAAATTATTTAATGTCTAAAAATTACAAATAAAATACCATTATGTAGGAAATCTTTTTAGATTTCTAATGAATATTTATAGTCGAATTTATCTTATGTATAACCCCATATTAAAAATTATTTACTTATTAAACTTTGATTTTAACTATTTTAACCCTTCTTTAAATAAATTAATAATAAATGTCCTAATCTAACCCAAGTGGGCCTAAATGGTCATATTTTATTCCTAAGTTTGTTTTTGGTCAAATTAAACTTATCCAATAGAATTAGGACATGTGTTAGGCTAATAGTAATATCATATTTACCCTTATTTACACTATTTACTATTAACCGCGGTAAAAAAAATAAAAAGTTACTATTCACCAAAAAATTATTTTTATCTCATTGAACCACATTTTACTTACTGATATCAACCGTGTCTGTCGGATTTTCGAAATTCCATTCACAGAAGCGGTAAAATTAAGTTTTATGCAAAATTCAGTTTTTAACCTACCACTTAGTGGTTTCACTATTCATCAAAAATTGAAAGTTTTCAGAAAAATACCAAAATTTTACCGTAGGATAATTTCGTTATTCCGAATCCAAAAATGAAGTCCATTTTGAAAAATAAAATTTATAAAATTTAAAAAAGTGTTTATTACTATTCATAACGGCTAGTTTTAATAATATTTTAATACCATATCGTTGTTCAGTGAAACTCGGTATTGCGTACGACGCAAGCTATCGAGGAAGGTCGTGATTGCGTGTAAAGTAAGCCAAGCAAGTGTGTAGTGAAAGATTCCTTTGATGATATATAAAAACAAAATATTACTCATAAAAATCTCAGGTGTTACATTCTACCCCCCTTAAAAGAATTTCGCCCTCGAAATTCATCACTTTGTAACAAACAGATGAGGATACCTCTCCCTCATCATATCCTCAAGCTCCCAAGTATCTTATTATAATTGGTGGTTCCTCCATAAAACTTTCACCAAGCGAGTGGTCTTGTTTCGTAGGACTTTTTCGCTACGATCCAGAATCTCTATCGGCTGTTCTTTATAAGAAAGATCTTGCTCCAGCGGTACAACTTCTGAGCTGAGTACATGTGAAGGATATGGTATGTACTTTCTCAGAAGAGATACATGGAACACATCTTGAACTTGAGAGAGATTCGGTGGAAGCGCCAATCGGTAAGCTACCTTCCCAACAGGATCCAGTATTTCGAAAGGACCGATATATCTAGGGCTCAACTTCCCCTTCTTTCCAAATCTCATAACCCTCTTCCAGGGAGATATTCGTAAGAACACTTTATCACCCACTTCAAACTCTAGGTCTTTTCTTCGGTTGTCGGCATAACTTTTCTGTCGACTCTGAGCTGCTCTTATGTGTTGTTGAATAGATCTGACCGTTTCTGCCATTTCATCAACGAGATCAGGTCCTAATAGCTTTCTTTCGCCAACTTCATCCCATCAAGTTAGAGTCCTGCATTTCTTTCCATAGAGAGCTTCATAAGGAGCCATCTGAATACTGGAGTGAAAGCTATTATTATAAGAAAATTCCACCAAAGGTAGGTGTTGATCCCAACCTCCTTTGAAATCCATAGAGCAAGCTCTCAACATATCTTCTAGGGTTTGAATTGTTCGTTCAGACTGACCGTCTGTCTGGGGATGATAAGCAGTGCTGAAACTCAACTCTGTATCCAGAGTATGCTGAAGACTTCGCCAGAACTTCGAGGTAAATCTCGGATCCCGATCAGATATAATAGAAAGTGGTACTCCATGAAATCTTACCACTTCCTTTACATATATCCTGGAAAGCTGATCTAGAGAGAAATCCTCTCTAATAGCAATGAAGTTTGCAGACTTTATAAGACGATCAACAATGACCCAAATAGCATTATTGCCTTTGGATGTTTTAGGAAGTCCTGTGAAAAAGTCCATAGTGATGTTTTCCCATTTCCATTCGGGTATGGGTAATGGTTGTGACATCCCCTTAGACTTCTGTCTCTCAGCTTTAACTTGTTGACAAACCAAGCATCGAGAGACATATTCAGCAACATCTCTTTTCATTCCATCCAACCAGAAGTACTCTTTCAGGTCCCTATAAATCTTCGTGCTTCCAGGATGAATATAGAATGATGAACTATGAGCCTCATCCAGCAGCTCCTTCTTTAATTCGGGGATGGTAGGAACACAAACCCGATTCCTGAACTTTATTATCCCATCACAATCAAGGTTGAATTCAGGAACATTTCTCACCTTCTTTTGTAAATCGACATCTTCTTTCTGTGCCTCTTTAATCTTCACATGTATAGATGGTTGAGCATTCATTTGATAAAGATAAGATTTTTCCCCTTCCATTATAATTCCAAGATCCATCCTTTGTAAATCCATAAATATTGGATCTTTTGTGATCCTCATCATGGATAAACTAGCATGGTCTTGTCGACTTAATGCATCTGCCACCTTGTTTGCTTTCCCAGGGTGGTAATGGATTGAGCAGTCGTAATTCATAATCAGCTCCAACCATCTTCTTTGACGCATATTCAACTCCTTTTGTGTGAAAATATACTTTAAACTTTTATGATCAGTATAAATATCACACCTTTCACCGTAAAGGTAATGCCTCCAAATCTTTAATGCAAAGATTACCGCAGCCAACTCCAAATCATGTGTTGGGTAATTTTGCTCATGGATTTTCAACTGTTGTGAGGCATAAGCTATCACCATATCATTTTTCATAAGAACACACCCCAATCCATTCTTGGATGCATCACTATAGATCACAAACCTTTCTCCACTACAAGGCAGTGTGAGCACAGGTGCACTGGATAACCTTCTTTTCAACTCCTTGAAATTCTCTTCACATTCCTCTGTCCAAACAAACTTAACTCCTTTCCGAGTCAACTTGGTGAGTGGATTAGATAATCGTGAAAAATCTTTTACAAAACGTCGATAATATCCAGCCAAACTAAGAAAACTTCGGATCTCAGTTACTGTTGTTGGTCTTGACCATCTTTCGATAACCTCTGTTTTTGCTGGATCCACAGATATCCCCTCTTTTGAGATTATGTGACCCAAAAATGAAACTTTTTGAAGCCAAAATTCACACTTGGTAAATTTGGCATAAAGATTCACCTTTCTCAGGGTCTTCAATGTAATTCTCAAGTGATCTTCATGCTCTTCCTTGCTCTTTGAATAGAAAAGAATATCGTCTATAAAGACTACAACAAATTGATCAAGATAGTCTCTAAAGACTCTATTCATTAGATCCATGAAGATAACAGGGGCATTAGTAAGACCAAATGGCATCACTATAAATTCATAGTGTCCATACCTTGTACGGAAAGCCGTCTTTGGTATATCCTCCCTTTTGACCCTTAATTGATGATACCCAGAACGAAGATCAATCTTGGAAAAGTATTGAGCTCCGCGTAGTTGGTCAAATAAGTCATCAATGCGTGGGAGAGGATATTTGTTCTTGATTGTGATCTTGTTAAGTTCTCTATAATCAATGCAGAGTCTCATTGATCCATCTTTCTTCTTAACAAATAGAACAGGTGCTCCCCAAGGTGACACACTAGGGCGTATGAATCCCTTATCAAGATTCTCTTGGAGTTGCTTCTTCAATTCCTGCAACTCAATTGGGGCCATTCTATAAGGTGTCTTTGAAATTGGCAAAGCACCTGGTACAAGTTCTATTGAAAACTCAACTTCACGATTTGGTGGAAGACCCGGTAATTCCTCCGGAAAGACATCATCAAACTCCCGTACAATGGACATATTCTTAATCGTGAGTTTCTCACCAACCATTTGAGATAAATAGCCTTCATTTAGTTGAATCAATACCCATAAGATGGAAGAAATTTCCACTGGAAGGTTATGTTCATCCTTGCATTGATAGACGATCGTAGATTGATCTGGAATATGAAATGTGACTTCCCTTCTTTGGAAATTGATATGATCTCCATGTAGAGAAAGCCAATCCATGCCAAGAATCACATCAAATTCCACTAAAGGAAGGATCACAAGATTTGTAGGAAGCACTTTCCCACAAACTTCGATCGGAGAAGAATTATAATCTTTTGATGCGACTGTTGTGGCATTAGGTGTTTTCACAGCTAACTCAACATCTAATTGTTGAGGTAATACAGTGATACCCTTAGAAATTTTTTCAGAAATAAAAGAGTGGGTGGATCCAGAATCAAATAAAACATTTGCTACTTTAGAGTGGATGGTAAGTGTACCTTTCACCACTTCGTTATCGTACTCCACATCGCTGATAGAAATTGCATGTGACTTTCCTTTGTATTTAGCCTTAAGATTTTGTTGACGTCGACCATCATCATCAACCCTTGGATTTGTGAATTGATTGCCATAATGCCCCATCTCCTTGCACTTGAAACATTGAAGTGTAGTAGGTTTATTCTGTGTATCCCTTCCTTTGTTTGCGTCATTATACATCTTCTTCCCATTATCACGACATTCAAATGCCCGATGACCTTCCTTTCCACATTTAAAACATTTACTTGTCCCTTTAAGACAACTCCCTCCATGTTTCTTTCCACACTTTGAGCATAAGGGAAAGCTCATCTTCTTTTTAGTGTGCTCTTTAGATTTTCCTTTGAATTCCATCTTCCTCTTCTTATCAAACCCATGTGACTGATGGGTTACTACAATCTCCATCTCGACTTTGAGAGCACATCGAACGATTTCCTCATATCTATTGAAGTCCCTTATGGCTAACGCCCTTCGAAGACTTGGTTTTATGCCACTAAAGAATCGATCGATCTTACTCTCAGGTTGGATAATAATACCAGAAGCGTACCTTGCAAGTCTTGTAAAATTTGCTTCATAGGTACCAACAGATTCATCATCCCTTTGCTTCAGTTCAAGAAACTCTTTCTCCATCTTTGTTCGGAAAATACGAGGGAAGTAATTATTGAAAAATAAGTTCTTGAACTCGTCCCATTCCATAGACTCAATTTCATCCCTTTGCCTCGTATTCTTAATATGATTCCACCATTGATCAGCATCTCCTTCCAAACGATACACTGCTAGGATGACTTTATCATGTTCAGAACATTGAAGAACTGAAAATATCTTTTCAGTAGTACTAATCCATTTTTCAGCAACTAATGGATCAGTAGACCCGCTGAAAGAAGGTGGACGCTGCCTCATGAAGGATTCAACAGAATGTTGCTCCTTCTTTTTCTCGTTTGGAAGTCTTGCATGATTGATAGCTTCAGAAAGTTGTGTGAGAATTGCTACAAGATTTTGCATTCCAGCTCCCATATCGTTTGGTTGCTCAGGGGGACAATCATTGCATTGCCCATCTCATTCCGCATTAACACAGTTCCTTCGGGTTCCATCCATTGACTAAAACCAAGAAGAATAGTGTGAGAAGCACTAATTATAATAGGAAAACCACATAATCAAGGATAAAATTTCACACTTAAGGTCTTATCCTAGGGTATTCATGGCCATTTCTAAAACACTAAGATTGTGTTCTATGCTTAGACTTATCCTTATGGTTCTTACTAAGGCTTTCACATCCTAGTTTCCAAAGGTTGACTATACCTTTCCTCTGATACCAACTATAACGACCCATACTTTACATACATTTTTAATACTTCAAAATTGAATCACCCTTATTACAACATACGAAAAAACCACAAAGGACCGTATAGGTATAGTGTCTTTAGAAACTGGGAAACATAAACAACTGGTTCATAACTCTTCTACAGTGTCTCCCATTTATTTCATCATATCTAGGGTCCCTTTTAGCATATTCTACTTAATATCCATCTTCATGACCTGGGGAAAAGAAAACATAAAAGGGTGAGCTCAAATGCTTAGCAAGGGAAAATAAAGGAAATAAAAATCATATCATATCTTTTTGAAAATCATAACCTGCAAAAGAGATCATAATATCTTAACATGGAATAAATCATAGAAGTGAAAATGAGGTCCCCATAATTATAACATGAAACTTGAAACTTTGTGGCATGCACACATAATCATGGAACATCATTTCTTATTAGTCATGACTCATTGCCAAGACTATCTTAGTGGACAGAGTCCCTTTCTGAACCGAGTCACCCTCGTCCAGTCCTGTTTCACTGAACCGGTATAACCTACCGTTCCAGTCATGTCTATCTCATGAGATATAAAATCTTTACCCAATGCATTGGAGGGAGATATAGGTCCCACCCATCATATAATGAATCCTTTCTTATGTGTGCCACATAATCATAAACCATACATCATAGCGTAACCCATGTAATAAAAATGGAATTCTTAAACAACATAACATCATAAAACAATTCATATAAGATAAAGGAATTCATAAAAATATTTCCATCACAACATAATCAAATCCATGTAATAAAGGGATAAAAACATAACCCTTTTATTATCTTAGATGGAAAATAATTTTGATAAAATACTTGAACTCCATTCTTGAGGAAAATATCCTTTCTACTTCAAAAATATTTTTCCTTTCATAACATGTCATAAGACTTTAAAATAAAAGAAGATGATTAAAAACAAACTTGAAAACTTGTAAAGGAAGCTTCTTGGAAATAATGTTTTAAAAATCCATTCATTCCGTATAAGTTAAAAAAACATTCTTCTCGTACTTTTGTCGGAAAAGTCAAAAAAATACCTCGTACGGAAAACGACAAAAGATTCCTTTCATATCCTTTACTAAAAATTTACCGAACGGTAAAATTGAATATAAACTATTGTATAAGGATATAAATATTACATATTGTGGAAACATGGATGTGGATGATAAAATACACCCCAGTAAATGCCAAAGTATAAACAATCTCAGATAAAAATGAGATTGTGATATTTCCCTTACCTTAGGTCCGATTTGCTTTGTACGTGTCCGAATCTCCTGTATAATGGTTTAAATAATGTTAATGACTGATTCCAAAATCATACATATTGATATGATATCATATATGGTAATATTCTTAGCTTCTTGTTAGTAATATTTCATTGTTACTTGTTACTCGGGTCCTTATTGCCTTTTGTTCTTATGCGTGTTTTGCCGAATAAATTCTTATTCTTCTTTTAAGGTTATAGATACCTTATATCCAGAATGGTATTAGTGTAACATATATCATATTTATTCATTCAATTCATTTATATAATTACTATGTAATGATGATCATGTAGAACGAGTCTTATCACATCGTGGAGACGGTATTCCGTACGTACGCACGAGTGATGATATCGTTCCTATGATCGTGGAACTGTATTGGAGTATATATATATTATTTCAGTATCAATATTACTTTATAATAATCATAAATAGTTATTCATTACACCATTATACCCATCCTTGTAAGGTGATGGTGGAAAATAGATTACACCACGGCGTGGAGACGGTATTCCGTACGTACGCACGCACGGTGATTTCATTTTTCCGTAGGATGGATAGAAGGTGAATTAGGGTTGTTTCATATTTATAATAACATATCAGTATGTAATTAATACTTATGTTATTACTTTATCATGAAACAACTAAAGAAGAATAATTTGAAGAAGAAAGAAATGGAAAAGATCGGTAATGGATATTACCTCTTCTTTGGAACGCCTCTTTGAATCCTCCACTTAGGGAACTAAGATTGTTCTTTGAAGAAGACCAGGACCTCTAGGATTATTCTAGGGAAGTGGAGACGAGAAAATGGCAGGGGTTGGCCGAGCTTTAGTGCTCAAATTGGTGTGAGGATGAGGGGGAGGAGGTGCCCTTTTATAAGGGAGGAGAGGGGCACCTTAGGAATATCTCAAAATATTATTTTATATTAAAGTCAAAATCGGTATATAATGGTTCCAAATGGTCTTATTTCGAAGCTAAAGTGGGGATGGGTCTAAATAATATCAACCAATAGGATTTAGATAAGTTTAGGGTATTATTTTAACCTTATCAATTAGATTTAACTCTAAGTTAAATAATTTAACTTTTACCGTGTCTTTTTGTTTTCTTTCACTATATGGTTAATACACTTAATATAACATGCCAAACGAACCCCAAATTGTTTATTATTAATATATATATCCTTATCTAATTCATTTGGCCGAACCTTATATTTTTAGGAATAAAATAAAAATTAATAATATAATATTTGATTTAAAAACTATTTTGTGTCAATTTTGACACTATTTGATATATGATTTTTGTGAAAGTCATAACAGAATTATATGTTCGAACCAAGTTGATTAAATCCACACTAATATATCATAGTAACCTAGAAAATTAGTGGAATTAATAAAAAGTCTCAAATTACATTTATTTTGGTGTTTATAACATCAATTATGTCAATATTTCATTAATAAGATAATTACTGCATCATCATTGTGTCATAAATAAATTAAATTATTTAATGTCTAAAAATTACAAATAAAATACCATTATGTAGGAAATCTTGTTATATTTCTAATGAATATTTATAGTCGAATTTATCTTATGTATAACCCCATATTAAAAATTATTTACTTATTAAACTTTGATTTTAACTATTTTAACCCTTCTTTAAATAAATTAATAATAAATGTCCTAATCTAACCCAAGTGGCCCTAAATGGTCATATTTTATTCCTAAGTTTTTTTGGTCGAATTAGACTTATCCAATAGAATTAGGACATGTGTTTGGGTAATAGTAATATCATATTTACCCTTAGTTACCCTATTTACTATTAACCGCAGTAAAAAAAATAAAAAGTTACTATTCACCAAAAAATTATTTTTATCTCATTGAACCACATTTTACTTACTGATATCAACCGTGTCTGTCGGATTTTCGAAATTCCATTAACAGAAGCGGTAAAATTAAGTTTTATGCAAAATTCAGTTTTTAACCTACCACTTAGTGGTTTCACTTTTCATCAAAAATTGAAAGTTTTCAGAAAAATACCAAAATTTCACCCTAGGCTAATTTCGGTATTCCGAATCCAAAAATGAAGTCCATTTTGAAAAATAAAATTTATAAAATTTCAAAAAGTGGTTATTACTATTCATAACGTCTAGTTTTAATAATATTTTAATAGCATATCGTTGTTTAGTGAAACTCGGTATTGCGTACGACGCAAGCTATCGAGGAAGGTCGTGATTGAGTGTAAAGTAAGCCAAGAAAGTGTGTAGTGAAAGAATCCTTTGATGATATATAAAAACAAAATATTACTCATAAAAATATCGGGTGTTACACACGAGATTCCTAATTTATATAGGGAGTTGACTCATGGGTTATAATGAATGGAATAATTTATTGAAAATTTTGGATTACATAAATATAATAGTGATGTTAACTTTTATGTGATATTCTGAGATTGTGGGAATGATTCCAGATTGGAAAAAAGGTCCCTTATACTTAATTTTTCTTGATCCTAATATGGGTCATGTCGCTCTAGCAAACTAGAGATGATAGGGAATTCCATTCAAACATTGGATGATTTATCTTCTCCCAACAATACCTAAAAAATTGTCTGTCCTTTTATTTCCTATATTGTGATTCTTATTAATAAAATATGATGATGATAAATGATATTTGTGATCATAAGTGTAGGATATAAAATCTATTTTCAAATATTCCCAATTTTTAGTTATGTGCAGTCTCATATATCATTCATTTAAGTATTGGTTTTATTTTATATAACTTCAGGTACCTCAATGAAGTGATATTTATATGGTAATCAACTAAAAAGTTTTTTCAATGTACTCTATATATTTTGATACGTGAAATCATTAATGTAATTATTGTTATTGAAATCATATCGTATGTAATAATTTATAACAAAATTCTCAATACTGTGAAAATAAAATGACTCATGAATTATGATATGAGGATACATTATTATTATATTCTATACAAGTGAATTGATTTATATAGTTCATATCATATGATATCATGTTGTCAAAAAATATTATTATTCATATTAGTTATAAAAAATGAATATTGTATAGAAAATAAGATTACATTTTTTATCATAAATTACCACATATGTTATTGTAGTGTATGTTGTATTTTAAAATCATAAAGTACGTTTGCTAACGCTTTTCAATGACATCCATCCAAGGAATATGAATTCACTGGGACTTTAATATATGAAATATCTCATAATATATGAATAGAGTGATCATAAAATATGATTGAAAATAAATAACTATTTTTCATAAAATAAAAATATTCATTGAAAATTAAAATTTGTAAAAAATAAACATGACATGTTAAAATATATATGAAAACATTTATTATTAAAGGAATAACCCTTGTTTATTCATGAATATAATTTTTTAATATGTTTAATATTTCTATTAATATGTTTAATGTAAAAATATGTAAAATTATTATAATATAAGCATTAAAGGGATTACATTTTATGTATGATATTTTATTTTGTTTTTAACTACCTTTAAACTGGTTCGTAAATAATTTACTAGGTTTATTTAAATTGTTTGATTTTTTATAACTTATTTGATAGAATTATGATAAATTACAATATCCCATGATTCAGGTATCCTATGGTAGGGTAAATTGGGATGAAAATACCACATTCCTATAGGATTATCCACTTATTTGTAATCATACATAAATATATCAAAATCATGATTTTTATATTAAGAATTAACACTCATATATATTTAAGTACAATTATTATTATTTTTTTAAAGAAATATTACAGAACTCATACATAAATTTATATTATATCCCACGGTGTAAACTTCCACTCACTGTCAATTTTCCAAAAATATGAAACCATTAAGATATAAAAAGGACCTTTTTTATGAAATATAATAAAACTTTTCATCATGAAATCATCCTTATCACAAATCATTTTAAATAATATATATAAATAAATAAAAAATGTTGTAATTGAATAAAATTCCCAATAAGGGCAATCAATAAATAATTATTGTAACATGTTACACCATGAATACTCATTAATATTTTCCACATTCAAAATAATCTTTTATGTGAAAATTAATATTTTATTTCATAATAATTAATATTAACTATAAATATAATAAAAAATTTCAAATGTAAAATATATCATATAATGGTTTATTTTAAATAGTATAAATCACGGGATTTTTTTCAAATAGTTAAAAATTTCACTAATAAAAACTAGAATAATGTTCTCTTTAAATTTATGCTTGTTAGCATACTATATCAAATTAAAATATTCCTGTAAAAATTCATAGAAATCATATATAAATAATATTGGAAATATTGTAATTTAGTTGTATATAACTGTAAAATACAAGCTTAATGAGTGTATACCATACATGATAAATTCCAATAATATCACGGGCAAAACACAACATGTTATCTTTTTCCAATTATGCAATCAAGTTGAGATATTTATAATGCTTACTAGTCACAATGAGATATATCATGCCTAACCACAATATTTCTCTATATCCAGCTGAACCATCATCATAAAAAAAATAAAAAAAACTATAACATAATCAAAATATATAAAGTCATGATCTTCCATCATCAAACACATAAAAAAATTCCTCAGGCTAATAAGAAAAACATTTTCAAAAAGTGAAATATTTGTTCTATTTAAAATAAATTTCGAAAATACCAAGAAAAATCAGAAGGATCATTTCTCATTTAAGATAATACGAAATCTATTAATGTAATCCAATCATAAAAACAATGTTTACAACATAAGGGAAAAAAATTTACATGATATACATTAAAATTGAACATTCCTCTTTTCCATTTTGTTAGTATACTGAGTAAATTATACATAAAAAATATCTCAATTTAAGAAATTAAGAAATAATTTTATAAGTGAACTAAAATTTACTTTATAAGTCACTGTTTCCATATAAATATTTTAATAAAATAATTTTATGAATATTGTACAGGAAGAAAATTATTTGGAAAATAAATGACGAAAACATTTTAAAAGAGGATTTTATGGTAATGTGTCCTTTAAATTGAGTACCAATCATCACATATGATATTTATCATATTAAATAACAAAATTTTATTAATTATTTATAGAATAATAATTTTTTTGAATATTATTTGTTTTTTAAAAACAATGTTATATAAAATTACATAATCAATTATATACAGGTCAGATGTTTTGATGATATTCAACACAAATGGCCTATATGAATATTGAAAAGTTTCCATAGTTAATGATTTAAATAGGATATCATACATATGTTAACAATAATTAATTTATTATAATATTTTATACATCAATTAATATTCAAAATAAACCTAGAATGATGATTACGAATAATTAATTATAATACCATCAGGGAGATGATAGGTTGTACGTACATTGCAATTAAATTTCCATTTTTAAATGAATATAATGGAAGTAATTTAAGTACTATTTCATCAATGAATTATTTTATTATATCCCAAATATCATATTATGACATTAAATATAGATATATATATTGAATATATGTAATGTTTTCATGAAAAATCAATCACATCACATCGTAAAGGCGGTAATCCACACATAAAATTTAACAACACTATCAATTTCCAATAAAAGAATGGAATAAATTTTAATTTTATTTTATCATTAAAAAAAGATAAATATGTCATAAATATATATAATGTAAATTAAATATATAATTTTTTATATTCATGAGATGTGGTGATGAAAAAACAAATTACATCGTTTTATACCGCGATAACCCATCATACACTTGAACGATAGTTTCATTTCCCATTGAATTGAAGAAATTGATATCTATAAGTGATTAAATTATCATGAAAAAAATATATTTATAATAAATATAATGGAATTTTTTTAATTTACTTTTAATATGATATAATGGAGGTATAAAAATTAATAAAAAATTGTGCTCAAATGTAAATTATACATCTTATTCAGACAACATCTATAGTTTTATACTTAAATCCTTACATATTTGCTTCCATAATATAAAATGGCCACTATGAATATGTTATAGATGTAAGGAAGTTATTTTGGGTTTTAGTAGAAAAAATTGGCATTCATGTGTTGATAAAATAGGTGATGGGATGTCCATTTATAATTGGGGTTCAGGCACACATGGGATTTTTTAAAATGTTAATGTGTAATAATGTTTTACTCAGTAAAATTGTATCCAAAATAGATTATATAAAAATATGAGATGAAATAAGGTCAAAATATTGGCATAAACCATAATATTTAATATTTTTATTACATTATAAGAATTATCACTTACGATTAATCCCACAGTAATATTGTTGTAAAATAAATCATGGAAAATTTTGTTTTTTAAATATTTATTATAAAAAATTATGTACTTAGTTATTCAGTTTTATAATTATTATTATTTTGAATATGGTGATAATTTTATCAAATTCAATTCCAAATTTTGGTTAACATTATTTCAAATTCAACACGTAAACTTCGCGGAAAATCAAATTCTAAGAAAAAACCCTATTCATGTATAATGATTCACTTTAAGAAAAATAAAGAATAAAAATAATTAAAAATGTAAATTCATTGTTATTAATACGTGGGATATAACTAAAATTTATAATAATTTTTTAAAATATTAGAACATTGAAAATCATTAAATAGAAATTTAGTTTTTAATAAAAAATTTTATTTTTCACAATTCGTCAAAACTTTATGATTTTCAAAATATTATACAAAATTAATCAAATATAAGTTTATTAATTATGAATTTGATAATTCCATTAATTTTTTCATAATATAATTTTATAATTTGGATATTAATATTTTAAATTAAACAAAATGATATAAGAAAACATAATTTTGTTACAAATTATAATTTTTTAATTTTGAATAAAAAATTACCCAAAATTATTTTAATGAATATAACTATTTAATATATTATTAATTAAATTTAAAAAGGAATTAATATTATTCATATTATCATTACCTAGTTTGATAAATTATGCCCCCTGTTGTTAATTGCATCTTCACTATTTTGTTAATTTCTTAAAAAATAGGGCATGTTTTTCCTTTAGGGAATTTTTTGATTCTGATGTTTCTTCTTCAATCATATAGTTGTTCCATAACAACATAACCTGGTTATGAAATTTATTCTAAAAGAAAATTTCATTCAGTTCATTAATATATAATGTCGATTATTAATAATATAAATTTTCTTCAAAATGAACTATTTCGCGCAAAAACATGAGTTGTGTCCAATGCTTATTTTCTTTACAATGAAACATGTAATACATTTCATACCTAAAATAATCATAGTGTAATGAACAATATAAAATAAGAATATCTAATATTTAATATTAAATCATATTATATAATAAACAACAATTATGAATTTCTATTTTGTAAAAACAAATGCAACTTCAACATGTAGATACCATAATAAAACATGGAATACCACCCTTAAAATATTGAATTTTCAATAAGTTATCTAAATTAAATTACGTACATATATAAAATATCCTCATGTGAGGTTTTATCTTAATTAAATAATCCATAAAATATCCATAAAATATAGTCAAAACATATTTATTTCTCTAATTTCATCCTAATAAGTTGAATTATAACCCCACTATCTATATAATGTTTCAAAAGGTTCCATATATATAATAGAATTAAATCAATAATTAATTGTGAGCTCAACCAAAGTCATGTGTTAATATCCAATTCACTGATAATACAATTCAAAATATATAATAATATCCTCCAATGATTGGATCATTCTCTCTGTCCATCTACTAAATATTCTATTAATGGTTTTGTTTAAATTTAATACATTATATTATGATATGTGATACATTTAATAAATATATCTGTGAACCTGGGTTCATGGTTGGATAAAATATATTTCGGGACTCCATATAATTTATTTATATCGTTAATATAATGTTCATAATTAGTATACAAAATCATCTTATATCAAATGGGTAGAAAATGAGGCAATTTATTTTTTCGATCAACAATTACCAAAATCACCTTATTAAAAAATCTTTTGTTCAATGTGAGTAATTTAATCATTTTCATTTCTATGATCTTTACAATTTAGAGTTTTATAAAATTGGTTCATCAACATTATAAAACTAAATTTTATATCCCATTGTGGAAACAAGTTATAATTAACGATTTTTTCAAAAATAAAATAATTAATGATATAATAAGTTTATGTATTGTTAGATATATTAAAAATTTACATATTGAATACATAGTTTTCAAAATTGATTCATAAAATCCTATTGATTTTTATGATCATTGGATGAGAATATATATATCATTAAGGGATATATAAAAAGAAATAGATAAACATGTTAGGCCATGAACAATCATAATAATTTTCCTTTTCCATAATAAACATTGGGATGAAATAAACACTATCATACCCATAAAATAATCCTAATTAAAAATTATTTTCATAAAGGTATTCACATGAAATATTAAATTTAAAAAAAATCATATTTTTTTATTTATAATCATGAAAAATTAAAAAATGTTTTTAAAGTCCTAAATTACACTATTAATAAGGCTAATAAGAATACATATAGAAATAATATCATTGGGTTACCTAGTAAAATCATAATATTCCCATGAAATCCCTTTGAAAACAGTGAAACATAAATTAAGTATCAGGGTAAAAAATTTTCATATAACTCCTAAAATAACTCTTTCAAATTGAACTACCAACATTGATGATTAATATAATCTCATTGTAGGAATCAAAATAGCGAAGAATGTCTCATTACATATAGTATTGGATGCCCATATCAGGCTCCAATGTCATCATGCGCTATATTGGGATCAGGCTTTACCCTTAGTTGTTTTGGTCTAACTAATCATAATAATATGAAAACATCCATGAAATAATTATAATAAATTATATATTTTATTTTCTTCATCACACATAAAAATATATGTCTCGAACCCATTGGACATTTTTTCATGATATCAAAATATCCATTCAATTTAAATACCTTTTTAAAATGACACAAAACAATGAAGTGGAGGATTTTTTAAAATTAATAAAAATGAATGATTGTATGGTAAATAAATAATTAAATAACTCTAATAAAGGTTATGAAATTCGTTAACATTTTATATCAAAAAATTGAACAGTTTTCCATTTTTTAAAACATTCTATATAAAATATGAAAAAATATTACTTTTGAAAAACAATTTAATGAAATAAAATATTGAAATAAAATTTCACATAAAATATAGTATTTTCTATATTAATATATCGATAAAGAAATTTAATTAATGTGTACAAGAATAAAAAAGTTAACAAAAACAAATACTGAAATAATATAGAATGAGTCATTTAATGCAAAGTGTCCCTTACAACAATTATAATTCATAATTTATATTCTTTATATTAATTATTAACAAAATTTTTTCAATAATTTCTTTCATAATATTCTTTTTCAATTTAGTATTCCTTTAATTTTATTTTATACCATGTTATATACAATTATATAGTCCATTAATCTCACATCAGATGGTTTTATGATATTCAGAATATATGTCCAAAATGACTATGGTAAGATGATTACGGTCAAGAGTTAATTTTTCCACAATCTCAATAATAATAATAATGAATTTATTGATTTTTTTTATAAATTATACTTATATATATATTAATGATACATTATTATATTAGACAAATTATGTTACATATAAAAATGATTTTTTCTGAAATATTATAAAAATTTCATGATGAACTTATCATTATCACCAATTATTCTTAATAATATATATAATTTTTTTAAATATGGTAATTGAATAAAATTCAAAGTAATGGAAATAAAAAAACTAAATAATGCAACATGTTACTACATTAATACTTGTTAATATCTTCTTTATTGAAGAAAATAAGTTATATGAAAATTAATATTTTATTTTCTAATAATTAAAATTCACTAAAAGTATATTAAAAACATTAATTTAAAATTAAATATATAATGGTTTATTTTAATTTGAAGAAAACACATGATTTTTTTCACATAGTTATACATTTCACTATTAAAAATATGACTAATGTTCTCTTTAAATTTATGCTTGTTAGAATATTATATGAAATAAAAATATTCATGCAAAAATTTATAGAAATCATATATTCATAATATCGGTAATATAAGAATTTAGTTTTATATAACTCTTACATTCATACTTAATGAGGGTATAACATACCTGCTAAATTCCAAAAAACATCATGTGAAAAACCTAACTAGATATCTCTTTTGCAATTACGTAATCAAATTGAGATATCTATATTGATTACCAATCACAATGAGATATATTAGGCTCAACAACAATAATTCCCTTTATCTTGCTGAACCATTATCATAAAAAAATACAAAAACTGTAACATAATAAAAATATATGAACTCATGATCTCCCATCATCATACACATAAAACTTTTCCACACATTGATAAGAAAAACATTTTCCAAAAGTGAAATATTTATTCCATTAAAATAAATTTAGAAAATACCTAGAACAATGGGAAGGATCATTTCTCATTTAGTGTAAAAAAATTTATTAATAAAATCCCAAAATGAAACTATGGATACAATATGAGGAAAAAATATTGACACGATATACATTAAAATTGAACATTCTATTTTTCCTTTTTGTTAATATACTGAATAAACTATATATAAAAAAGATATCAATGTAAAAAATAATGAAATAATTTTATATGTGACCTAAAACTTTATTTATAAGTCATGTTTCCATTAAAATATATTAATTAAATATTTTCATGAATACTGACCATGATGAAAAGGATTTTGAAAATAAATGATGAAAACATTTTAAACAAGGGTTTTATGCAAACATGCCCTTTAAATTGAGTCCAAATAATCACATATGATATTTATATTACTAAAAAAAATATTTTATTAATTATTATTCTATAATAAATAAATTTTGAAAATTATTCCTTTTTTATTACAATGTTATATACAATTACATAATCAATTATGTTCAGGTCATGATGATTTGATGATATTCAACTCAAATGGCGTATATGAATATTGAAAAGAGGACTTAAGTAATGATTTAAATTTGATATCCTACATATAATAAGACTAATATTTTTATTATACTTTTTATACGCATATTATTATTTTAAAACAAACCTTAAAGGATGATCATGAATAATTAATTATGATACAATAGTGGAAATGATATGTTGTATATACATTGTAGTTACATGTCCATTTTTAAACGAATATAATAGAAATAATTATATACTATTTCATCCATAAATTTTTCAATTATATTTTAAATATCATATTATTACATTAAATATAGATATATATATATTGAATATATGTAATTTGGTCATGAAAAATAAATCACATCACATCATAGAGGTGGTAATCCATAGATAAAATTTGACAACACTATAATTTTCAATTGACAAAATGGAATGAATTTGGTTTGTATTTTATCATTCCAAAATGAAAAATATGTCATAAATTTCTTGAATGTACATTAAATATATCATTATTTCTATTCATGAGATGTGGTCATGAAAACATTATGTCATTTTATGTAGTGATAACCCATCATACAATTGAACGACCGTTTTATTACCCATATAATGTATGTAAGAGATATATATAAGTGTTCAAATTAACATAATAATATATATATATTATTGATATACTGTAGTATTGTTTTTAATTTAGATTTATGATGATTGGATTGGGGTATCAAAATAAATAAAACAAAAGTGCTCAGTTGTAAATTATACATCTTATTCAGATAACCTCTATACCATTATACCTAAATCCTTACATATTAGGTTTCATAATAAAAATTGGCTACTCTGAATATGGTATAGACATAAAAAATTTGTTTTTGGTTTTAGTAGAAAAAATAGGATTTCATGTGATGATAAAATAGGTGTTGTGGTGTCCATTTATAATTGGGGATGGGGAACACATAAAAGTTTTTAAAATAATAATGTGTCATAATGTATTACTCAGTAAAAATGGATCCAAAATAGACCATATCAAAATATAAGATGAAATAGGATCAAAATATAGTCCTAAAAAATTATAAATACAATTTTTATTACATTATAATAATTATCAATTTTGATTAATCCCATGTTAAAATTATTGTAACATAAATCATGGAAAATTATGATTTTTTACAATTTACTAAAAAAAAATTAGTATTAAATCATAAATTTTATAATTGTTATGATTTTAAATATTGGGATAATTGTAACAAATTTAATTCCAAATTTTAGACGAAATTATTTCAAATTCAACACTCTAAATCTGTGGAAAATAAATTTCTCTAGGAAAAAACATTTTTATGTATAATGATTCTTTTAAATAAAATAGAATAATTAAAATCATAAAAATGTAAATTTACTATTCTAATACGTGGGAGATAATTTAATTATAATTTTGTTTATAAAATATTAGAACATTGAAAATCATTAAACTGAAATGCATTTTTTTTAAAAAATTGACTTTTTCACAATTCCTCAAAACATTATACTTTTCAATAAAATATAAAAAAGTAATCAATTGTAAATTTATTAATTATGAATTTGAAAAATAAGTTCATTTTTTCAGGATAAAATTGAATAATTTGTATATAAATATTTTAAATTAAACTATATGATACACAATAACATAATTTTGTTACAAAATGTTCTTTTTTCATTTTGAATGAAAAATTACAAAAAAATTATTATAATGAATATAAATATTTAATATATAATAAATAATTCATAAGAATAAATTAAAATTGTTCATATTATAATTACCTAGGTTGATAAATTATTCCCCTTTTGTTAATTGCATCCTCATTATTTTATTATTGGCTTAAAACGGGGATGTTTTTCGTTTAGAGAATTTTTTGATTCTAACATGTCTTGTTCAATCATATAGTCGTTCCATAACAACATAACCTAGTAAAGTGATTTATTATGAATAAAAATTTAATTTGGTTCATTAATATAAAATTTCTATTATTAATAATATAAATTTCATTCTAACTGAACTATTTCGCACAAAAAAACCTAAGTTTCATCCAAAACATATATTCTTTACAAAGAAACATTTAATACATCACATTCCTATGATAAAAAGAGAGTAAAGACCAATAAAAAAGGATAATATATAATATTATATATTAAATCATATTCCCTATTAAACCATAGATATGATTTTTTATTTTATGAAAAAAATAAAACCTTAACATGTATATACCATAAGAAAACATTATCTACCAACCTAAAAATAATGATATTTTTACAAGTTATCCGAATTAAATTATATGTTTCTATGAACTATCATAATGTGAGGTTTTATCAAAATTTTATAATCCACAAATTGTGCACATATTATAGTCCCAACATCTTTTTTTCTCAAATTTGATACCAAAAAGGTCATGTATAACTCCAATATCTATATAATTGTTCAAATGATCCATCTATATAATAGAAAGAGAAAAATAATTAATATAGAGCTGAACCAAAGTCATATGTTGATATCAAAATCCCTGATAAAACATTTTAAAATATAAAATAATATCCTCCAATGATTGGATCATTCTCCCTGTCCAACCATTAAATATTAAATTAATGGTTTTTTTAAATTTAATAAATTATCAAAATACATGTGAATCATTTCTTAAATGTATAGGAAAACCTGGGGTCACAACTGGATATAATTGATTCAGGGACTCCATATAATCTAATTATATGGTTAACATAATGTTGATAATTATTATCCGAAGACATATTATATCAAATGGGAAGAAAATGAGTCAATTTATTTAGTTGATCAATAATTACCGAAATCACATTATTACATAATCCTTTTTTCTATATGAGGAATTTACCCTCCTTCATATTTATGATCTTTATGATTAAGAGTTTCACAAAATTATTTCAACAACATTATAAGTTAAATATTATATCCCATTGTGAAAATATGTTTACATTAACTATTTCTCCAACAATAAAATAAATAAATCAAATTATAAGTTTATATTTTTTAAAATATATGAAAAACTTTCATCTTGACTAATTCATTTTCGAAATTGATTCCCAAAATATAGATTATTTACTATGATAATGGGATGATAATTGAAATATCGTGAAGTGATATATAAAAAGAAATTGATAAATATGTTAGTCCATGAACACTCATAAGAATTATTCCCTTTCATAAAAATAATTGTGATGAAAAAACATTATCATACAAATAAAATAATATTAATAAAAAATATTTTCAAAAAGATATTCATATGAAATATTAAATCAGAGAAAATCATAATGTTTTATTTATAATATTGAAAAATGTGTAAACTTTTCTATAAAAGACTTAAATTACACACTTAATAATCTTAATAAAATTCCATTTAGACATAATATCATTGGGTTACCTAGTTAAATAATAACATTCTCATGAAATCATAATGGAAAAGATAAACCTAAACTAAGTATCATGGTAAAACATTTTCATATGACTCTTAAAATAACTCTTTAATATGGAATTATCTACCTGGATGATATAAATAATATCTTAGTAGGAATCGAAATAGATAATAATGTCTCAATACCTATTCTATTAGAGTCCCATATCAGGCTCCCTTGCCATCATGATCTATATTTGGATTACCATTTAACATGAGTTGTATTGGGATAACAAATATTCATAATATGAAAACATCCATGAATTAATAATAATAAATTATATATTTTATTTCCTTCAACACACATAAAAATATATTCCTTGAACCCATAACACATTTTTTCTTGATATCAAAATATCGATTCCATTTAAATCTAATTTTAAAAATACCTAAAACAATGTTATAGAAGAATTTTTTAATTAATAAAATTGAATGATAATAAGGGATATAAAAAATTAAATGAATCTAATAGAGGTTAAAAACAATTGACTTTTTATATGTCAAAATTGAACATTTTACCTTTTTCAAAAAATTCTATATAAAATTTAAAAAAGATTACTTTTGAAAATCATTTAATAAAATAAAATAGTAAAATAATAATTCACTTACATTGTAATACTATCCATATTAAGATATTAATAAGGTAATTTAATTAATGTGTATATGAATGAAAAATATAATGAAAATAAATCCTGAAATAATATATAATGAGTTATTTAATGTAAATTATCCCTTAACACAATTATAATTCACCATATATGTTCTTTATATTCTTGATTAAAAAATTATGTTAATTATTTTCTTTGACAATATCATTTTTCAATTTAGTATTCCTTTAACTTTACTTGGTACCATTTTATATACAATATACAATCAATTATGTTCACATCATCTTTATTAATGATATTCAACATATATTTTCCAAATGACTCTTGTAAGATGATTACGGTCAAGAGTTCAATTTTAAATAATCTCAAAAATAATAATAATGAATTTTTTAACATTTTTATTATTATATTATACATTAAAATCTATTAATGATTCATATAAGAACCCAATTTTTTCTGCGAATGACTTTGGAATATTCTTGATGTTATTCCAGAGCAGCACCTTTAGATGACATGCGATTCTGAGCCCCAGTGTGGCTAGAATTAAATTTTTAGTACGTTCACACTGGAAGCCCCAAATAAATGGGATAACTCATAAACAGTTCTTTAGATCCTAAATCTTAGTGTACGGATGGGTCTATAATGGGGTGTTTACCCTAGGTACGACATAAAACATGTCGGAGTGGGACATATGGAACCCTCGCTCACTTTCGGAGCGTAGAAGAGATAAATTAAATAATTAATTTATTCATTTAATGGCATAAGTCATGTCTCTCTGAAACAGTGACTCGAATTTCAAAATAGAGGGCACCGTTGAGTTTGGAGCGTGTCGTTTACCCTAGGAGGGGTGTATGTTTAACGAGCACGTGTCATCTGTGAAAAATGTCCCCAAGGGAATTTTCGTAATTTGGTGGCCTCGGGTGTTGAGTTTAATAACTTTCGAACAGGGCATCAGATTAAAATTCTGAGAATGTCATGGTGCTCATAGCTTGGTTTTTATCCTAGGGGAGGCTTAATCCAGACCCCGTCGGGAGTTCGGGTTCAGGCCAACGGGCGGGTGGTTAAGTGTTTTCAATTTAAACAATTAACCCACCCCTCCCTCCTCTTCTTCATCTTCTTCCCCTGGAAAGCAGCATGCGGCAGCCCATCCCTCTCTTCCTCCACTTCTACCTGGTGGCTCCGACGAGGCACAACAACGCCGACGAACCGCCAGCGAAGCTACGGGCTACGCCCCTGCAGGTAGGCAGTTTTGTTTCCATTTTTAATTTCGCCGCAAACTTTGAACCCAATTTTTCATGCCGAATTACTACCCAATCTTCGATCAAAGCCCATGTAAGTGTAGAATGTTTTCTAAGATTCCTAACTCATGTTTCAGATTGAAAATTTGATGTCTGAGATGATCACAGCCATCCGCCGAAATTCGTGGGTTTTGGGGGGGTTTTGGGTGTTATTGGCGACTCGGGGAGGTCCGGCGAGGTCCCAAGGCGGCGCGACTCTAGTCCGAGGCAGCTGCAGTGGTGGGTTCATCCATCGGTGGTGGCGGAGGAGGCCGACCATCCGATCGTCCAGGCGGCGTCTCGTAGGTGCGGGCGAGGTGGGGTCGTGGTGCGGGACACCGATGGGAGACCAAGACCCGCCTATGGTGGGTCTTCGCGTGGAAGGACCGACCGTGTCGGCTGGTCGGTGGTAGCACGCCACGGCCAATGGGCCCTGGCGGAGAGAACCAGACCCACTGCTGGGCTCCGGGCTTAGCGGGCGGGCCAGCGTGGTCCGGCCCATGCAGGGCGGACCGGCCGGACCGGGCCGGTCTGGCCCAGGGGGTTTTTCCCCTCCGACTTCGGACGCTTGTATCTTGAGCTACGGGCATCCGTTTGGTGTACCGTCAGTGGAAGTATGGACCTCGAGTCGAGGCGGACTTTTTGAGATGGTTTAGAGAATTTTTAATTCTCGAAACATGGGGCCTCAGAGGCGCGATGCGTCTTTAAGTGGTTTGATGTTATTCCAAGAGATCTTGTTTTGGACGGCGTGGACGCTTACGACGTCCATTTTGAATGATGCCAGTGGTTTTTGGACCTTGGAGTTGAGGAAGGGTTTTCCAATTTGGTTTCAGGCGTTGAAGCCAGAGTTGAGGTGGGGGCCCCACGACCCGTATTTTGTGCTACAAGCACCATTTAACGACTTTCTCATCGACCGTCCATTCGGGGTGTGCGAACAATATATTTTCGGTGTTTTTCTGAGGGAATAGAATTAGCACAGTCTACCTGCTCTAATTTTGCTTGCTGGTGCAGGCCCCGTGAGGGCCGTTTTGGGAGTTGATAGTGATTTCCAGCATTATCACTGGGTGTCCGTTTTGGACAAGTGATTAGTGGAACTTGTTTTCATTTTCAAGAGGATCGCAACAGTTAGTTTTGTTCGTTGTGTTTTGGGATCGGGTTGCGGGTACCATGAAGCACCGCTCATGTGCGGCGCGCCAGAATTCATCTTTTTCTCCAGATATCCGTTGCACTCAAGTGAGCAGTCCTTTTGATGTGTTTTCCCGAGGGGATCGCAATGGTGTGATGCACCCGACTGTTTTTGGGTCCAAGGATCGGGATCACAGGACGTCGTTAGGGCGTAAGGTGGTGTTGGTGCCTTTTTCTATTAGATAACTGTTTGAGGTGAGTAGGTAGTCTATCCCGCATGTTTTTTCCGCAAGGATTGCAATGGTGCAATCTGTTAGGATGTGCAGAGTCTCCTTTGAGATCTCATCAAATGTGGAAACATGAAAGGCATAACGATGGTGGTTCTTTCTGCAATGCCTGCAAAGAACCCTTGGGGCGTGATCGTGTGCACTCCCGTGTGAGTGGAGTAAATGCTTAATGAGATGTGGTTGGCGTTGCCTGGGCCGATGAGGTGGAATGTTGTCGAAGATACGTTTACACCCTTCGCATTCACATTGGGGTTTCATGTGCATGATAGCCATAGGGTTGGGGATGTGGTATACTCTGGGAATATACGGGAATGCATAGAGGTACACGTTGGGGATGTTTTTACCTGAGAACGTTTTTGAGCTTGGTTAAGGTTGACTTGTGGCTACACCTCGTGTGGTTCCCAAGTGCGTGCCATGTTCTGCTTTGCGTACTTTTGACCACTCGCGACCTAGAGGGTCCCTCAGTTCCTGATTGTTGACCAGTGAGGTTGAGTTTTTCCCCTGGCTCTGTGCTCGATGGTTTAGATCAGCTGGGTTGAGTGGTTTCCCCTAGTTTTGTCCCGAAGTCGGGTGGTTGTACAATACCCACTTCGGGTTCAGTTGGTCAGTCCTGTACCCTCCAGTAGAGATGGCCATAGTAGTTCTGGGTGTTACCCTCCAATATAGACTGAGCAGCGGATCTCTCATCGACTTCTTCGGGTTTACCCTCTTGTAGAGACTAGGCAGTGGGTTGCCTACTCACATCTAGTGTTTACCCTCTAGTAGATACTGGGCAGTGGGTCACCCGATGACTGTTGAGGTTCTACCCTCCAGCAGGGCTGGGTAGTGGGTCGCTCGTCATCTTTTCTGGGTTTACCCTCCAGCAGGGCTGGGTAGTGGGTCACCTGTGGACTTCTTCTAGATCTACCCTCCAGTAGGGCTGGGCAGTTGGTCGCCTGTCGGCTTATTCCAGGTCTACCCTCCGGCAGTGCTGGGTAGTGGGACACATGATGATGTATTAGGGTTTACCCTTCAGCAGGGCTGGGCAGTGGTTCACCCGATATCTTATTAGGGTTTACCCTCCAGTAGGGCTGGGCAGTGGGTCACCCGATATCATATTATGAATTACCCTCCAACAGGGCTGGGTAGTGGGACACCCGTTGACATTCCAGACTCAGTCCTTTCTACTAGACTAGTCTATGGCTTTCCTCCGTGATTACCGGAGCAGGACCCTTGGTTGTACGGGTCAGTGATGGAACGACCTTGACTTTGAGGTGTTCTCTCGACTGGGTGACATAGTCGAGGTGAGGTTTGAAATTCCCCAGAACTTTCATGTATGAGGGGTGATTTCCCCACTGAGACACATCCTTGTGACACAACCTAAAACCGTGCGGGCGAGTCAGTGCCACGCCCAAAGCGGATAGTGTCGAGGTGCGGTGATTTGATCCCCTTGACTTGTAGTTTGGGGCAGGCATGCGGGATGCTGGGCATCTATGGTGTTTATTTCTAGGACTGTTCGCTACTCATTCCATGGCCTGAGCTATGGGATGAAGATCCTCTTACGGTCTTGTTCGGGCTTCTTGTTGAGCATATGTATATGTATATACCATGATCTAGTACCAACTTCTTGGGTTTGGTTCCTCTCCTTCCATGAGAGGTGATGACGTGCGGGGTATGGCACGTGCTTTCCATGTCTAGCTTCTTGTGGTTGGACGAGTCTACTCTCCTGCTATAGGTAGCGAAGAATGGATGTGAGCTTCATCTTCACACCATTTCTATCTCACTGTGTGTAGACAAGTCTACCTAATTTCCTCTTGTTGGGTTGATCTGGACTTTCTACTTTAACTCTTTACTACACTCTCAGTTTTACTCCTTTACTTTTTGAGTTCGCTCAACTGCTCACCCTTCAGTACCTCCTTTGTTGCTCCCTCGAGCCTCCGGGGTATCCTACTGAGTATTGTTATACTTACACCTGCTTGGGATTTGACCTCACTTGGTTTTCCCTTACAGACAATAGATAGGTTGGTCGTGACTTCAGTGGAGCATAGGAGTTTAGGAGCTTGGACCGCGTGCGGTGGTCGTAGTCGGGTTCCAGGTGGGGGACCCTTCCAGCTATTTTTCTTCTGTTTACCTATTGTCGGTCTGTGGAACTTTTTGGTTGGTCACGTTTTTCCCCTTTTATTTTTATTTTACTTTTAGCACTTGCTTTGTACTATAGAGGTCGATCAAATTTGTGGTTTATTTATAGCAGTTTCCACTTTACTTTTCTTGTCTTTTATTTTACTCTCCATTTCTACATTGAGTGGGCTGCGAGTGTGTGTATAGGTACTCAAGAAAAGTCCTCCCCCAGTTGTTGTGCCTTCGGCGCTGGTCTCCAGCCCCTAGCCTATGGAGGCAAGAATGGGGTA
Organism: Viscum album; assembly: GCA_963277665.1. Lineage (NCBI taxonomy): Eukaryota > Viridiplantae > Streptophyta > Magnoliopsida > Santalales > Viscaceae > Viscum > Viscum album. The sequence goes on along the minus strand of OY728129.1, from coordinate 684,381,266 downwards.
GTTGCGGCTCGAGCCCAGGTAGGGTCAGGTCGTGACAAAGTGGTATCAGAGGTGGTTCATTCCTTGGGACGTCATTCGGACGTCCGTAAAGTAAAAAAGAATTTGTTGGGATTTAGGGAAACAGTGTTAACGTGTCTCGAGAGTGTCTCTCAGGCCAGGGAGTCCAGTGATGGTGCAGTGGCCAACAAATCCATTCACCAGGACGTTGATAACCAGCTTGTTGACTCGACATGTTGAGACACTCATTGTAATTAAATTGGTTTTTGAATCACATAGGATTGAGTCTTTGAATTTCCTTCTTCAGTCACCTCTCCATCATTGTTATTGGTATATAAATATATGGTCATCTGACCGTGACACTCCTTGAAAATATTCAGGATGTCTTCGTGAAGACAGCCATCTAGGATACCGTCTTTGGTTTGTGACGATGACCCTACGATCTATGAGGCCTCATTCTAGGACCCATCATGTGAGCCTCTTTCTCCGGGTGGTCCGGTAGCAGCACCCCCACCTGGTGAGTAGTAGATAGCTTCAGCAGAGCAGGCTGAGCTTGAGCGCAGGTTGAGCGTGCTCCGCGAGTTGCAGCGGCAGGGACTGATGAGGTTCAGTGGTGAGCCAGACCCTCAGCAACAGTGGTTTGGCTGGAGACAGTGGTTCTCCTTTTCAGGCTTCTGTAGACGCCAACAAATCAGAGAGTGGGTTTGGCAGCCACCCTTTTTTCGTGGAGCAGCCTGGCGTTGGTGGAGTCTGGTGACTCAGTTTCAGGATGAGTCATCGCTTTTGTGGGGAGACATTCACTTTTTGTTTCGTGAGGAGTTTTCCCCCTCCTACTTGCTCTTCGTTAGGATTCAGGAGCTCCTATAGTTTCCACAGGGAGGGATGACGGTGGCCAAGTACGTGACTAGTTTGGTAGACCATGCACGCTTTTACCCAGACATGGTCCATGACGACAACATCTGAGCGTGGAAGTTTGATCAGGGTCTCTACAAAGAGATTCATGCTATCATAGTACCCTTGGTAATTTCCACATATGCCGGGGTGCTAGAGCAGGTACTAGTGACAGAGAGCTTCCTGCCACATTCTAGAGTTGGTGGTGGTAGTAGGCACGTTGGAGCTGAGATGTCTGTCGTAGCTAGCAGGCATCGACAAGCAGAACCTCGACACAAGTGGCTTTCTGACAACCAAACTCAGGGTCATGGTCGCACACCATAGTGGCACTGTGGGGAACCAGTGTAGCCGAAGAGAGTCTGTGTTATGATTGCGATGAGCGAGGTCACCTGGCACGAGACTACCCGGCCAGGAATGCAGAGAACATTGCGCAGGCTGCAGGTGCACCACCAAGATGGATGCAGTGTCGTGATCGGGGTATTACCCATAGAGGTGGTGCTAGAAGAGGAGCGGGAGGAGCTGGAAGTGGAAGATGACCTTAAGAGGTCTTCCCATCACCACTATGTGGTCCATGTCAGGCTTCGGGAGCTAACAGTTTGGACAGCAGACAGCCCCGAGCTTTGGATGTCTACGATCATATAGAGCATGAGGATGTATGAGGTACGCTCTACAGCTCTTCTACTTTTTGTAGTAGAATTGTATTACTCTGTGGGTGGAATTACTTTTCTCCATGCTCCTTTTTTGAGTTGTTACCAGGGTGGTGTGGGGCATCGGTGTAACCCCGTGTTGGTAAGGTAAAAAGGCGTGGGACCTTTTTCTTTAGTCAATGGTGTTTACTCCTTTGCTCTCTGAGCGTGTAAGAGAGTCTTGGTTGCGAGACATCGACAGTGAAACCTTGTGCATCCAGATATTCTAAGGTGTTTCACCATATGGATATTCTGATGGATGGAATCACTGGGCCTTGTTCCTGGTGTGTGTGGTGATTCCAGTCATGGCGTACGACGTAGAGGTTCGATTGGGGAGGTGAGCGACCCCTGAGAGGCTTCGGGCCATTCGAGACCGTGCAAAGGGATGGCAAGGTTCCTTACCACGTTTCCCTAACCCCAAAGGCTGTTTTAGGTGCATGGTGTTTCCCACGTGACTCACTTGAGAATAAATGTGCGTGCTCCTATCCACGACATCGGAAAGGACTGACCTCGCGTGAATAGATCGAATCCTTTGGTCTGTGAGCGGTGACGCAGAACTGTGCAAGAGTTCTTCTGGGTATGGGTGAGCCAGGTGCGGGCTTAGTACCCTGAGTTGTTCCCTGGTTTTGATTTTTGGGGATGAAAGGCATGAAGGAGGTAATGATTTAAGTACATAGTTTTTGCTATGAAAGTCTTTGGAATATTCTTGATATTATTCCAGATCAGCGCCTTCAGACGGTGTACGATTCCGAGCCCCGGTGTGGCCGGAATTAAATTTTCGTTGCGTTTACACTGGAAACGCCAAATAAATAGGATAACTCCAAAAAAGTGATTGGATCCGAAATTTGAGTGTACGGATGGGTCTGGAATGGGGTGTTTACCCTAGTTATGACATAAAACATGTCAGCACGAGACTTTTGGACCCCTCGCTTGCTTTCGGAGTGGGGAATGGATAAATTAAATAATAAATTTATTCCTTTAACAAATTAACTCAAGTATCTCTTAAACGGTTACTTGGATTAGAAAACTGAGGGCACCGTTGTGTTTGGAGTGTGCCGTTTACCCTAGGAAGGGTATATGTTTCGTGGGCGCGGGCCGTCTGTGAAAAATGGCCCTAGGAGCATTTTCGTAATTTGGCAGCCTTGGGCGTTGATTTTAATAACTTTTGAAGGGGTCCTCAGATTAAAATTCCAAGACAACCTTTTCATTTAGAGCATGGTTTTTAAACTAGGGGAGGTGTAATCCTGACCCCGTCAGGAATTCGGGTTCGGGCCGATGGGTGGGTGGTTAAGTGTTTTCTATTTAAACACTTTACCCCTCCCTCCCTCTTCTTCTTCTTCTTTTTCACCTGAACAGTAGCAAGAGGCAACCCTCCCTCTCTTCCTCCACTCTGACGAGGCGGATCCGGCGAGGCGCGACAACACCGACGAACCACCCGCGAAGCATCATGCTACGTCCCTGCAGGTAGGAGTTTTTGTTTCCATTTTTAATTTCATGCAAACTTTGAACCCAATTTTTAGTGCCGAATTACAGCTCGATCTTCGATCAAAGCCTATTTAAGCGTAGCATATTTTTTAAGCTTCCCGACACCTCTTTCGGATTGAAAATCCAACATCCGAGGTGATCACAACCATCCGCCGAAATTTGCTGGTTTTGGGGGTTTTTGGGTGTTTCCGACGACTTGGGGCGGTCTCGCGATGTCCCAGGGCGGCGCGGTTCCAGTTCGAGGCAGCGGCGGCGGCGAGTTCATCCGGCGGTGGTGGCAGGTTCATCCAGCGGTGACAGTGGGTTCATCTGGTGGTGGCAAAAAAGGTCGGCCATCCGGCCGGGCGGGCGGCATCTCCCTAGTGCGGGCGAGGTAGGGTCGTGGTGCGTGACCCCGGTGGGAGACCAAGACCTGCCTATGGCGGGTCTTCGCGTGGAAGGACCGGTCGTGTCGGACGGTCGGTGGCAGCGTGTCGCGGCCATCGGGCTTCCACGGTGCGGACCGGACCCACGGCTAGGCCGCAGGGTGGTTGTGGGGACCAGGCCATGAAGCGGCGGGCCGTGGGCTCAGCGGGTCGGCCGGCGTGGGCCGGCCTAAGCCGGGCGGACCAGCCGGACCGGGCCAGTCCGGCCTAGGGGGTTTTTCCCCTCCAACTTCGGATGCCCATATATTGAGCTACGGGCGTCTGTTTTGTGTTCCGTCAGTGGCAGCGTGGACCTCGCGTCAATACAGAATTTTTGAGATGGTTTCAGGAATTTTTAATTCCAAAAACAAGGGGCCTCGGAGGTGCGACACGTCTTTAAGTGTTTTGACGTTTTTCCGGGAGATCTTGTTTTGTACAGCACGTATGCGTCCAAAGTCTATTTTGAATTCCATCAGCGGAGTTGGGACCCTAGTGTAGAGGTGAGGTTTTCCAATTTGGTTTCATGCGTTGAAGCCAGAATTGAGGTGTGGCCCCCACGACCCGTCTTTTGAGCTGCGATTAGCATTTAGCGACTTTCTCATCGGGTGTCCATTCGGGGCGTGCGAGCAGTCGATGTTAGGTGTTTTTCTGAGGGCATCGCATTGGCATAGTCTGACCGCTCTAATTTCCATTGCTGGTGCAGGCCCCGTGAGGTCCGTTTCGGGAGGTGACAGTGATTTGCATCATTGTCATCGGGTGTCCATTTTGGACAAGCGAGTAGACAAACTTCTGTACTTTTTTGAGAGGATCGCAATGGTGCAGTCAATTTGTTGTGTTTAGGGACCAGTTTGTGGGTCCCACGAAGCACCGCTCATGTGCGGTGCGCCAGAATGCATCTTTTTCTACAGATATCTGTTGCGCTCAAGTGAGCAGTCCTTTTGATGTGTTTTACCGAGGGGATCATAATGGTGCGATGCGCTCGACTGTTTTCGGGGCCGAGGCTCAGGATCACGAGACACCGTTTGGGCGTAAGGCGGTGTTGGCGCCTTTTTCCATCAGATATCCATTTGAGGCGAGTAGGTAGTCTATCCCATGTGTTTTTCCGCGAGGATTTAAATGGTGCAATCTGTTTGGATGTGCGGAGTCTTCTTTGAGATCTCATCAAATGTGGAAACATGAAAGGCATATCGATGGTGGTTCGTTCTGCGATGCTTTTAAAGAACCCTTGGCGCGTGATCGTGTGCACTCCCGTGTGAGTGGAGTAAATTCTTAAAGTGATGTGGTTATCCGTGCCTGGGCTGATGAGGTGTCAAGTTGGCGAAGTTATGTTTATTCCCTTTGCGTTGACATTGGGGTGTCGTGTGCATGATAGCCTTAGGGCTGGGTAGGTGGTATACTATGGGAGTATACAGGAATACCTGGAGGTAAAATTTAAGGATGTTTGTACCTGAGAATGTTTGTGCGCTTGTTAGGGGGTGACTTGGGACCATACATCTTGTGGGCCCCATGTGTGTTATGTGTTCTGATTTCTATACTTTTGACCTCTCACGACATAGAGGGTCACTCGGATCCCAATTCTTGACCAGCGAGGTTGAGTTTTTTCCCTGGCTCTATGCTCGATGGTTTAGATCAGTAGTGTTGAGTAGTTTCCCCTGGTTTTGTTCCAGAGTCGGGTGGTTGTAAGATACCCACTATGTGTTCGGTTGGTCAGTGTTGTACCCACCAGTAGAGATGGCCAGAGCAGTTCTGGGTTTTACCCTCTAGTAGAGACTGGGAAGCGGGTCGCTCATCGACTTCTTCGAGTTTACCCTCCAGTAGAGACTGGGCAGTGGGTTGCCCACTGACTTCTAGGATTTACCCTCTAGTAGAGACTGGGAGGTGGGTCACCCGAAGACTCTCGAGGGTCTACCCTCCAGTTGGGCTGGGCAGTGGGTCGCTCGTCATCTTGTTTCGGGTTTACCCTCCAGTAGGGCTGGGCAGTGGGTCACCCATCTACTTCTTCCAGGTCTACCCTCCAGCAGGGCTAGGAAGTGGGTCACATGTCAGCTTATTACAGGTCTAACCACTAGAAGGGCTGGGCAGTGGGTCACCTGATGATGTATTAGGGTTTACCCTCCCGCAGGGCTGGGAAGTGGGTCACCTGATATCTTATTATGGTTTACCCTCCGGCAGAGCTGGGTAGTTGGTCACCTCATTTCATATTATGAATTACCCTCTAGTAGAGCTGGGTAGTGGGGCACCCGTTGACATTCAAAACCATGTCCTTTCTACTAGGCTAATATGTGGCTTTCTTTTGTGATTACCTGAGTGGGACCCTTGGTTGTACGGCTTAGTGATGGAACGACCATAACTTTTCGGTGTTCTTTCGACTGGGTGATAGAGTAGAGGTGTGGTTTGACATTCCCCAGAACTTTCAAGTACGAGGGGCACTTTCCCCACCGAGATGCGTCCTTTTGAGGTGACCTAAAACCGTGCGGGTGAGTAAGTGCCCTGACCAAAGCGGATAGTGTCGAGGTGTGGTGATTTGAGACCCTTTAATTGTAGTTCGGGGCAGACGTGCTAGATGCTGGGAATCGATGGTGTTTATTTTTCGGACTATTGGCTACTCATTTCTTGGCTTGAGCTACGAGATGGAGATCCCCTTACAGTCTTGTTCGGGCTTCTTGTTGAGCATATGATATGTATATACCTAGTTCTAGTACCCACGTCTTGGGTTTGGTTACTCTCCATCCACGAGAGGCGAAGACACGTGGGGTATGCCACGTGCTTTCCGTATCAAGCTTCTCGTGGTTGGACAAGTCTACTCTCCTGCTAAAGGTAGCGAAGACTCGACGGGTAGTTCATCTTCTCACTGTTTCTAGCTCCTTGTGTCTGGACGAGTATACCTTCTTTCCTCTTGTTGGGTTGATGTGGACTCTCTACTGTTACTCTTTACAACACTCTCGGTTGTACTACTTTACTTTTCCTGTTCGCTCTACTGCTCACCCTTGAGTACCTCCTTTTTTTCTCCCACGAGCCTTCGGGGTGTCCTACTGAGTATTTTTATACTCACCGATGCTTGGTATTTTCCCGCACTTGGGGTGACCTTGAAGATGATGAGCAGGTTGGTCGTGACTTTAGTGGATCATAAGAGTGTGGGACCTTGGAACGTGTGTGGTGGTTGTAGTCGGGTTCTAGGTGGGGGATCCTTCCAGCAGTTTTTCATTTGTTTACCTATTGTCGGTCTGTGGAACTATAAGGTTGGGCGTGTGTTTTTTCCCTTTTATTTTCAGTTTACTTTCAGCACTTGCTTTTTACTATAGAGGTTGATTCACATTTTTTGGTTTATTTATAGCAGTTTCCCTTTTACTTTGCATGTCTTTTCTTTTACTTTTCACTTCTGCATTGAGTGGGCTGCATGTGTGTGTACAGTTACTCAGGAAAAGGCCTCCCTGAGTTGTTGTGCCTTCGGCGCTGGTTCCAGCCCTTGGCCTATGGAGACGGGCTTGGGGTAGTTGTGGATCGAGCCCGGGTAGGTTCGAGTCATGACAATAAATTCTTAAATTAAATAAATTATGTTAAAATTATGCAGATGATACGTCATACATACACATGAGTAGTGTTTCTATTTCTAATTTATAATTATTAAAAGAAGCTAAGAATTGTGATATATACAAATAATGATATATTTATCCTAAATATAATATTATTTATTTAAATAAAAATTAATACAGAATCCATATTAAATTTTCATGAAAAACAAATCATATCGTTTTGTGGAGTTGTTAAAACAACACAAACGCATGAATGAAATTATAACTTTTCAATTGGGGGAAAGGAATGAGATTAAATGATATAGTATTTTTCAAGAATGATAAATATTTCAAGAATATTATATAAATATATATATTAAATCAGTAATTATAACCATATGGGAGAGGAGGTGATTGAATAAATTTGCATCGGTTTGTTTGGTGGTAGTACTCCATACACATGAATGATGGTTTCATTTTTAATTTTGTGGATAATGGAGATAGATATGGGTTATTCCATTAGGATATAAATATCTCAGAATTTGCAATGTACTTGTGTTATTATCTTTTAATGTTTTATGACTATTTAAATTGTGTGGAAGGAGAAATATAATACATCTGGGTTAATAATAATGAAATTTCATCTGAAAACCTATATAGGTATATAACTAATTTCTAACTAGGATATTATTTGAAACAATGTAGGGCCTATGGGGCATGGGTTGGTTTATGGAACCCAACATAAAATTACATATTCTAGTTTCTTTAGACTATTATTTTCTTCCTTACATTTCAATATCTCTTTTAGGTTTAGAGTTTTAAAAAATTAGATAATAACTCAAACATAACAAAAATATATGGTACAATGTCGGAACTTCCTATCAATTTCCATTTTTCGAACATCCTAATGATCTTAAAAACAAACATAATTATTTTGATGAAAAAATCAAAACATTCTACATGACATCATCCTTTTTATTTCCCATCCTTTATCTATGTTTATATAATTTAAAAACATGGATGAGAATAAAAATCATACAAAGGGGAATATATTGATGAAATAATTTTTCTAGTGAAATACATGAAAACACATGTAATGTTTTCCATTATCTTTGTAAATATTATAGTGATTGAAATAAAATATTTATACATGAAAAAAAATATATTTTTTGTAAAATCCATTAAGGACAATTTTCTTAAAATAGAATGATTTTTATAAATCGTAGAGAATCATATTCATAAATTGTATCCAACCCCCATTCAATTGGAATAAAAATATAGCCAAATAAAAAATTATTTATCTATTGAAACTAAAAACAACAAAATGAATTCAAGATATATAATGGAGCTCACAATTAATATAAATAATATTAGTCTTCCCAATGAGATATAATTTGGTTTAAAATAGTGAATAAGTTGTATCAGGATCAACAATTTTTTATAAAAGGCCCCATTAACATATAATAAATAATATATTTTTTATCTCACATGTTCGTCAAAAACACATTTGATAAACTCATTTAAAATAACATAAAAATTCATTACATCTATTGAAATTCATATACTTTAAAAAAACTAATTTACAATAAAAAAATTACACAAAAAAGAAAAATACAATTATTTTCCGTAAAGGAAAAATGAAAAATTTTAAATGAGACAAAAAATCATATAACTATTATCATAGATGGAAAATTCATTGTCATGATATATATTAAAATAGAAAAAATCAATTTTTTATCAAAACATACCATAGAAAACACGTAAAAAGATTCATTTGAAAAAACATGTAAATAAAGTTAATAGAAACCCAAAATAACATTAATATTTCATATATATATATATATATATATAATAAAATTCATAAATTCATTTTTAAAACATAGTCATTGAAAAAAATTATTTTATCAGAAAACATTATAAGATGATTTTTATAAAAACAATGACCCATACCGTGAAACTAAATCATCATATATATTTTTTAGAAAAATAAATAATATAAATATGTTAATTATTTAATTTATTAAAATTATTTTAAATGATTAATATTGATTTTGTTTTATCTCTCACCATAGTACAAATAATCAGTTAATAATTTGATTTCACTTTAGATGTTTTTATGGTATTCAGATTACGTGTCAAAAATGACATTGATAGGTTGACTATGATCAAAGTGGAAAATATTACATCATATCCGTAGTTATAATCATTAAATAACAAATATATTTGGTAATTTATTCTTACAAACAAAGAATTTTTTTATGAAATATGTAATTCATTACGATCATGAAGATGTTAGGTGTTGCGTAGCATGAGTAACATTACTATTTTTAAATGATCATTATTAAACTATTGCATGAATTATTTTACAAAAAAAAAAAATTATCATAATGTCTTAAGAAATATATTAAATATTTAAATAAACTAATATATATCATCCATGTAATGTAGAGATGATAAAAAACAAACAACGCTTCATGGATGCGATAATAAAAAATTACGCATAAATAAAATTATAATTTTTCAGGGAGTGAAAATATACAGAAAATAATATATCATATATTCATATTTCTAAATATTTATTTAATATAATAATTAATTCATATTTTTATATATATATATATTCATTTCCATTATCGTTATTACCATTTATGTAATGTGTAAGTGAAATTTGAATAGCATCCCTTTGAGATTAGGTGGTATGTCGTACAAAATAATGACATTATAAAATCCTTTTAAAAATGAAATGTAAGAAGTTATACGTTATATAATAATTAAAAATAATTATTATGGGTCAAAATAATATATATAACATACAATGACCATTACAACAAGGCACAAGAGGTTCTAGGGAAAAGTGATTTACCTCTGTTCACAAGGCAGTAGTCTACTGTACACACGAATGATGGTTTCATATCCCAATTGAAGGAAGGGATGTATTTATGTGTCTAAATTAATATAATAACATTTTGTAAAAAGGATATAATGGTGTTACTATATCATTTTAATTTAGAAATAGATAAATGATCTAGAATAAGAAAAAAAAATTAAATTCTTAGTTATACAGAACTACTCTTCTTTCACATCTCCTCTATGGATAAAAAAACCTAAACAAGATGATTAATTATTTAAAAACTAGGATATAGGTCATGGGGTTGGATTTCTGAAGGTAATTAAGAATTTATTTTCCAAAAAATGCTTTTGACACTATTTTAATAAAGATAATAGGGTGGGGTTTTTTACAAGGGAGTTGAGTGGAACACTTGTAATTTTTTAAAATGATTAAGTGGTAAAAAAATCATATATAAGAAACAAGTATTTAAAATGGTAAATTATAGAGTATTAGATTATATAATTCCAAAATAATTCAATCTAATATAATTTATACTAGCTTTTAGTTCATTTTTACCCTTATCATATTAGTTTAACACCTGGTAAACATGTTTTACATTAAGGAATGTAAAATATTATTTCTATTTTAAGTATTCATTATGACCAAAAATTATGTTAAACTTTTTATAAAATATAAATTAAGACTATGTTAAAAATTTAATCATTTTTTTGAAATTAAATTCCTTGAAGTGGATGAATTTAGTGCAAAATAATACTCACATGCATAAAGAAACACTGGATTTTCAATAAATGTTTATTTCGAGCACACAATGATTTCAAATTTACTATATGACTAAAAAATACATAAAATAATTAAAAATAATATTTTTATATACATAATTTAATCATTTTTTTAAATATTTATACATTACTGCTGTTTAAAATAATATAAAATAGAGAAAAATTATTCTCTTCAAAAAGGTTTTCAGAAGAAACCCCATTTAAAATCCAAAAAAAACATATACTAAAATTAAATGTAAAGATGATAAACATATAATTAAGCTGATTAAATAAAATAAAATAATATATATGATAAAATAAATAATATTCAAATCATAATGGGACATTCGTAACACTACTACAAAATTGGAATCTAACAATGCTAGACATGGCCTATACTAGTGCTAGAAAATCACTAACTACCTGAGTGTGGTTAAAAGACGTAGTATTATTTTAGTGATGAAAAAGAAATTATAAAGGGTAATTTATCATTGCTAATAGTATCACTAATAAATTTTCATTTAGAAACACTTTTTTTAGCACTTAAAAAATATACTTGCATCAACACTATTAAATAAAACCCATAAATTTAGCTTTTATAAGATCATATAAAATTTGTGATAATGGCCATACCATATTATGCCATAATAGCACACTAAAACACCACTACATAGTACTGTAACAACACATCATAGCACAAAAAACGGACATGATATTAACAAAAATAAATCCAAATATAGGAATTAAATGAAAATAAATTTACAACACAGACACATGAAAACATTTTATATTACATACATTTCAAACATTGGTACATAAAAAACATAAATATAAAATTATTAAAAATATTAGAAAATGACAATGTCCCATTATCATTTATTCCTTGCCAAACTCTTGCTATTACCAAAGAAACCATCCCTACTATAGAAAAAGAGCACACCTATAGATGAAAAAAAATTCATATGTTTGTAATAGTATAACAAAATAAATCAATAAAATGTGTTTCTTCTAATAAAACTGATGTCATAATTAAATATAAAAACAAGCTTCGAGACATAACGATCACACTATGTGTCATATTGAGGTGTCACTGATTCCTAAACATTAAAAATGACTTATGGATCATTTTCTTAATGTATATAAACAATTTGAATTCCTTTGATCAGTTTTGAGTAAGTCAATTGGCCTTTTTACTAAAATAGATGTCAATTTTATTTAAAAAACATGCACTTGGAGTCATATCTGACACAACATGCATCATATTGAGTTTTGACTGATTCATACACATATAAATTAACATTTAAATCATTTTCATAAATTATCAAAACAATTTTAATTTTCTTGTTCAGTTTTGAGTATGATATTTTGTTTTTTTTATAAATTGATGTCACTTTTATATAATGATGTACTTAGAGTCATACCAGTCACATCATGAATCAGATCGAGTTTTTTCTAATTCCTATACATTCCAAATCACACATGGATTATTTTCCAACAGTATCAAAAAATATTAATGTTTTATATTTTTTTATTTATCACTTTTCTTTTTTACTAAAATGTTATTTTAAACATGAAACAGACAATTGGAATCATATGAATCAAGTCATGTATCAGTTGGATGTGAGACCAATTCATACTCATCACAAATGATTTATAAATTAATTCCCTAAATAATCAATAAAATTTTAGTTATTTTCATTTGTTTTCGGTGATAGAGAATTTTAACATAAAATTTAAATTTTAGAAGAATAATGGACCCACTGAATCACTTTTCTTTTTAACTAAAATAATTTCAATTTAAAATAAAATGAAAATTTTCGAATTATACTACTCACATCGGTTATTGTATTGAGGTATGGTTGATATCAATATGTCTAAAACTCTAAAAAAAATCAAATTATTCTATTTTACCATGATTTCCATGGTCATTCTTTGTCAAACTGCCAATAATGCATGAGATGATTCAAAAAACCCACATTAACCAAAAAACAATCCTCCTGTATATGAAAAAAATTATTATGAGTATTTATAAAAAAATAAACTAAACATATAAATGAAAAAATACATTAATTATATAGAAAATTATTTTATAGTTAATATATCAATATTACCATGTTGATTGAGTAGTGGATGGAACATTAAGGGAGGTGATAAATATCATAATGGTATGGATGAAAGGATTTTAGGGAGAATAATTCAATGGATGTTATGGTGCTGAATGAGATGAATGATGGAAAGGGCATTCCAAATTGAACAAAGTAATCCATTTGTGTAAGAAAAAAATATTATGTGATCAATACTTTAAAGATATAAATTATGCATAAATACGAAAAAATACATTAATTCTATGGAAAATGAATTAACATTGAAAACATCATGATTTCCATTATAGTTGATAATAAGCAGTGTCATTTCCCTTCCTAAAAACATGTGGAGAGATCATGAAACCATGCTTTAAATAAAACACAACAGGGGTGAAAAGGTTTTGAGGGAGTAGAAAGATGATATTTGGACCGTTCACTCCAACGTAAACAAAATAATCCACCTATATATAGAAAATATTATTATTAGAGTAATTATAGAAAGAAATTTCCTTTTCATAAATTTGAATCAATATAATAATTGTATAGAAAATGATTTTACTATTAAAACATAAACATTATCTCTGTAATTGAGAAGAGAAAGCATCATTTAACTTCTTAAAAATGAAGTGGCGTGAACTAAAATGATAGTGATAAATGAAAAACTATAGGTGTTAAAAGGTTTTGAGGGAGAAGAAGTATAAAATGTAGAATGAGTATCCCGACTCGAACAAAATAATCCACCTTTATAGAAAACAAATATTATGATAGTAATACTAAAAATAAATAATTTAAACATAAATATAGAGATATAAATTAATTATATTGATACTTATTTTACCCTAAAAACATCAATATTATCAGTATAATTTAGTAGATATAACATTGTTACTCTTATTGAAAAGGCATGACACATGAGGAAAAAGATACTAAAATAAACGAAATCTCTGATGAATAATGAAAATTAAATCAATGATTCATCATATAATGTTTGGAAGAATATATAAATTATATCATAAAATCACATTTATGTCATTCCAAAGGGTTTCATTAATTTTAGTTTGTTCTTAAATACATTTTAGAAGACATCTTCTCCATGAGTATTCAAACATTAAATTTATATTATGTTAATGTAGTAGAGAACAAATAATATTTTGAGGAATGATTAAAATATTAAAAAACACATTTACCTCCTCATTAGACTCTATTTATTTTTTTAATGGTTTAAATAATTTTGTTCTTATATCTAGAATAAAAATCATCTATTTATGGCCCCATATAACATACAAGACATTTTCTACATTGGGGCTGACATGAACTGATAGTGATATCCCAATTAAAGGGCCATCTCCAATTGAATTTTCATTTGAATCAACATTTTTTTAGTAGCGAACATGAAAATGGTTAAATTATTATTGGTTGGATTTGAGACATTAAATAATTGTACTACTTGTGATCCCATTGTGAATGGCTCTAATTATTCCCCTTCCACTCAGAAATTCCCTTTCATAATAACCATTTCATCCATTTTCACTACATTGATATTTTCAACCCATTAGCAGTGGAAAAGTAGTGTAACACCTCGAGATTTTATGAGAAATATTATTTTTAAATTATTTGATGTGTTTTTTTTGTATGGAACATCAAGATTATCTTTCACTATACACAACTCCGTATTAGCTTGTAGAATATGCAAACACAAATCTTGGCTTCGGTTGTACGCAAGAGCGACCTTCCTCGATAGCGTGTGTTGTACGCAATACCGAGTTTCACTAAACAATGATATATTGTTATAATATTAATATGAACTAGCCATTATGAATATTATTAACCACATTTTTAATTATATAACATTATAATTCATCTTACACATTTTATAGAATTATGTATGAGAAAAAAAAATAATTTTTTTGGGTAAAATAAGTATTTTCCAAAAAAAAATGCAGTTTTGTCGCCTTTTGATCGCGTACCCAATCTAATTCCAGTTTTTGAAAAGTATATAAGTTCAATTTTACAAAATAAAATTCTTCTTTGGAATCAGGATATAAAAATTTAATTTGGATAAATTTTTCATATTATTATGATAACATTCATATTTTAATGAATAGTAAAAACACAGTATATTTTAATTAAAAAAACATTTTTTATTGTAATAATTTATATGGTTAAATTATAATATTGAATGGTTTTAAAGTATAAATAGAATATATTTCTACCATTTAATATAATTTATGTCATTATCATGGATTTTACATTGAATTCATATGTAAAATCATTTCAATCTTTTGCAAAGTTTTAACTTTTAAAACTCATTTTCTTAACAACCGGATTAATTTTAAATAAATTTATGCAACTTCTGTGATTTGAATTTGGAAAAATGGATTCCATATTTGGAATGAGTAGGTAAAAATTATGTTAATAGGCTAATTTTTATTTTTGGGCACTATGAAAAGTAACCACGGTAAATTATATTTACCATAGTTAAAGGTAAATCGGGTAATTAAGGGTAAATATAATATAATAAAATTACCATAACACTTGTATTAATATAATTGAATGATTATATTGCACATTAAGAAATATTTGGGTCTAAATGGAATCTATTGGAACCCACTTGGATGTGATTAAGACCTTTAATTTATTGTATAAAAAAAGTGAAATATGTCTAACTCAAACTTTAATAATTAAATAATTTTTAATATAAGGTTATACAAAATATAAATTTGATTATTAATACTCATTTGAAATCTAGAATGTTTTTATTTTTTATGGTAATATAGTTTTTAATTTTAAGTGACATTTAATTACCTTAATAGATACACATTAATGATAAAGAAATTATTTATATAGTCAAAAATCAGTAATATAGTTTTTATTACAATAATAATAAACATCAAAAGGACCATAAACTTGAACAAACCTTAATTTTAGAGTATATATATACCCTAAGAATCCAAGTGTTGATTTATGGTTCTTTTGGAGCCATATAAAATAGATTATGACATTTATATTATATTATTTTAAATGATGTCAAAGTTGACACCTTCATACTTTAATAAAGATAAAAATTTAAACGTTTGATTTTTTAGAAGATAAATTAGACTAAAAGTATTATTATGAAATATATTATTTTTATCTTCATCATAGTATTTTATTTTAAAATTTTATACAACAAATATGTATATTAAATAAATATACAAAAATGCCGTATTAATTATTTTATTAAGAGAAATATCAAATAAATAATTTTAAAAGTATTAAAATAAATATTATATGAACAAATTTATATTCCCCACGAATTTTCTATATGCATATTACTTGTTATTAATCTATTAAATAGTTTTTTTCGAAAATATATTCTCTGTGGATTTTAGTTAAATTCAAATAAATGAATTGTGTTAAAATTGACACTATTGATATTTTATATTAATAATTTTTTTTAAAATAACAAATATATTTAAAAATTACAAATTAAAATTTATATGATCTATAATATCATAAAGTATCTAACTATGTATAATTAACAACACATAATTAAGTATTTATAACCATATAGAATTTATAACATTATTACCACAAATATAATTAAATAGATTATATAAGGATAAATCAAAATGATAAGGTTTAAAATAAAATCAAAACATGTCTAAATTTAATTGGTTGATGTGATTACAACCATATTTTATCTAATATCCAAATTTTAGTCACATTGGATGTTGTTATGTGGGTGTTGGGTTTATTATAAATTAACATTTTAGAGGTTTCCAAAAGTGCCCCTCTCCACTCTTATAAAAGGGCCCCTTCACCCTCTCCTCTTCACACAAATTTGAGCCTTCATGCTCAGCGAGACCCTGCCAATTTAACTTCTCCACTTACATAGAAACCTACTAGATGTACTGGTCTTCTTCAAAGACCAACTTTAGTGCCCTAAGAGGAGGTTAAGAGGAGGCGCTTCAAAGAAGAGGTGATCTCTTCTACCGATTCTTTCAAGTTTCATTATTCTTATACTTCATCTTCTTTAGCGGTTTCTTTATAAAGTAATAACATCAGTATAAATAATGTTATGATATGTTTTAATAAATATTAAACAACTCATTTCACCTTTTATCCATCCTATGGAAAATGAAATCATCGCGCGTGCGTACGTACAAAATTCCGTCTCCACACTGTGGTGTAATCTGTTTTTCCACCACCACCTTACTTGGATGGGTATAATGGTGTAAAGAATAACTATATAGAGTTATTATAACATAATACAGATTATGAGATATTATATCATCCACACCAATTCCATTCAATAATTATTTGAACGATATCATTGCTCGTGCAAACGTACAGATTACCATCTCTATGACGCGATGAGATTCATTCTCTATGTTAACCATTCAAGAATTATTATAAAGTATATATAATAAACAATAATGATATATAAGACATAATAATTCTAATAGATTTATGTATATATTTATATATATGTCTTATACTTACTTCCATAAAATTCAATAAGGAAAGGAAAACAATGTTCATGCGTACGTAAAACCTACCGTCTCCATGAACGGTGTGTTTTATTTCATTTATCTATCTATTATATATATATATACTGAATATATATTATTTATTAATCATTTTTTACATTCTGGAATTATTTAAATCATAATATCAAGAACAACGAGTCCAAACACGTTCGATAAATGAAATGAATATTACCCAAAACATTGCTTTAACATGGAATTGAAAAATGAACGGGTAATATGAAGACATAATTGAATCATATATGATATAATAAGAATGACTATGATTCTGGAATAAGTCAATGAAATTATTTAAATCATTATATAAGAGTTTTTGAAATGTACAAATCATATTAGACCTAAGTTAAGGTATAATTTTGCAAATCCCATTCTTATCCGAGATTGCTTATACATAAGTGTTTACTGGGGTTATGTATATCATCCATGTCCATGTTTTCTAAAAATGTTTTCATAAAATATTTACTATTATTCCATGTATGTTTAAAGTCATTTTACCATTTGTTTACTTTTTACCACATTTTATGGAAGGAATCTTTCCCTTGGTCACCATATAAAGTACTTTTTGACTTTTCTGGAAAAAGTATGAAGATGATGTTTTTTTAAATTATACGGAATGAAAGGATTTTTATGGTTTCATAACCCCTAATTTTCATGAAGCTTCATCTACAAGTATTCATGATTATTTTCAACAAAAGTTTTTTCTTTTAAAATTGAATTGCATTTTGTGAAAAGAAAATGATTTTGAAGAAGAGAGAATATTTTCCTCAAGAATTCATTTCAAGTGTTTTGTCAAAACTATTTTCCATATAAGATGACATTATTTAGTATGTTTATGTTTAAAGTATAATGTCTCTATTATTTATATGGTTTGATTCTTCTTATGAGAAAATGAAATCCATTTGTTTTATATGGATTATGTTATGATGGGATGATGTTTATGAAACCCATTTTATTCTTTGGGTTATGATGAATAATATATGTTTATTTTGTTTCACAAGTAAGAATTATTTCATTATAAGATCGATGGGACCAATATCTCCCTCTAATGCACTGGTAAAAGATTTATATCTCATGATATAGACATGTCTAGAATGATAAGTGAATTCAGTTCTACAATGGACTTTGTCCACTTTGATGGTCTTGGAAACAATGCCTTGGCTACTATGGAAATCATAACATGTGCTTAATGGTTGCCACAATTACATGTTTTATTCCCATGCTAGTGTATCATGATTAATGTTCCTTTATTATCTATTCCTTATGTACTTCTTTGATTTATGTTATTGCTCAATATTTTGATGATTATATTTTATGCTCATGTTTTTTCGTACAAATGTTAATGGATTGTTTTATGTTCTCCATGTTTACCGTTACCAAGCATTTGAGCTCACCTTTTTTATGTATTCATTTACCCCGGATATAAATAAAAGTTTTAGGGAAAACAAAAAGGGGAAGAACTTTATGGGAGATGTTGAAGATCTTACACCATGACTAAAAGATTTCGTTCCAAGTTTCCAAATACACTAAACTAATACACACTTTCGGAATTTTTTGGTATGTATTCAGTATTCTTCAAAAGTAATGTAATATTCATGTATGTCAAGCTTTAGGCCTCTACATTTGGTATTAGAGCAAAGGATTAGTTAACCATTGGAAACTAGGAAGCAAAAAATTTAGTGAAATACCTAGAGATATTTCTAAGGTATATCTAGGGATGTCCCTAAGGATTAGTATAACTATAATCTATAGTCCTAGAATTATGTTGACGATCATGAATAACCTAGGGTGACCCTATGGTGTCCTGGATTAAAGAATGTGTGATAGGTAAGACTTTTTATGATTATGTGGTTCCTCATTATTTTAACTATTTCTTACGTCATGGGTTTTTATTATTGTCAATGGAGGGAACCAGAAGGAATTTGGTCAACATTGAATTCAATGGACTAATTAGTGACTATGAGAAACGAAATTGTGTAATACCTAGAAATAAAGATATTTTGATTATGCCGAATTAGTCATCATGATATATGATTAACAAAGTGAACTTTATTGGTAATCATAAATCATCAAATAAGAGGAAGATGGAATTTTATGCATGTTTGCATGGTGTGGAGAATAGAAAAAGGTAGATTGAGATTTATAAAGAAGGGAAGAAGAACCTTCATGCATACATCAAATGGAGGAGAAAATGTTATTTGTGTTGGGAGAAGGGTAATAGAGTGATATACTATTATGAAGTTCAATGTCTTATCTTTGGAGAACATGGGCCTTACCCAACTCAATGCCATGATCAGAGAGGATACTTCTAAATCAAGGAAAGACTTATTCCATGATAATCATTGAAGAGTATGGATTGAAGTGTTTATGCAATGGTATTCATGAAAAATATTGTTGAGGTACTTTTATGGTATATTGGAATATCTATGTATTGGTCTATTGTGGTTTTTCATAAGAATATGGTACCGTTAACCATGAAAAGTTATTGAAATATTTTTGGAAAGAAGATGAAATGTGCATAATGAAAGGATAAGGAGAAAATAATATATATGATAGTATTCAGGAGCTCATGACGGATATAAGGACAATATGATATCATGGATTGAGTATATCAGAATTTTGGGATTTTGGTATGTGGAAAGAGTTAACATTTGACATCATTCATGTTTTCACTAAGGTTCTATAGTAATTTATGTTTCAAGAGAATACAAGATTATGGTAATCACATATTTGTAATGTGACGAACAATATATTTCTTGTGATATATGAGGGATAAATGATGGTATTCACATGCTTGTAATATGACCTTTATGGTAATTGTTTTTTAATATGAGATTGGACAGAAGTATTTTTGAGAAGACAAAACATTGTAGCGGATTGAGTTAGACATCAAATAGTATTATTTAATGATAAAACATGTTTTTCTATATTATTTCTCGAATTTTACAATAGTATAGTTTTAGAAAAAGGAAAAACCATATGACAGGAGACAACCAATCACGTCAGACAAGGCTGTGGAAATCGAACCCACAACTGAAGTGCGACATGACATTATCTCCTACCCCTGGCCTACAGGAAGTCCCTGGTTAGCAGAAACTAGTTTTATTTTATTAAGCAGGATTATAGATGAAGTTTAAGTCAATTTTTGGAACCATATATGATTAATCTCACCAAAAATGGACTTATCTATAGAACTTTTGCTAACATTATTCTTGATACAGATGGAATGACCGGGCATTCTATCGCATGATCTGCAAACACTTCACGAAAGAAAAATTCAACTTCATTTCTTTAATAGATGAAGTGGAAATTGTTCAAGGCACGAGCAACAGTGAGATTGTACCAAAATCAAGTAAGTATTTCTTATAATTCAAAAATTATTTAAAATCATGGAAATGATATTGAAAACAAAAAATGTTGTCCTAGTGCCCTCATATCTGATGAATCATATGTTACCTTAGATCATCAAAAATAGATTGCTTTGTGATTATTGGCTTTTTCATAGCCATGTCCTCTATCACTCTTTATTACAATATGATTGTTAGATTTCTCTTCCATATGCATATCGTCATCTATATTATCCTAAGTGGAAACCCAATGATGAGTTACATTGGGTGTCCTTTATGTTTCTAATGTTCCTTTTTAAAATGATGTTTTAGTATTCCTATTTACAATGTGGGTTTCTAAGAAAGATACTTTCAAGTAGAATAACATTTATAACCCCAGTGAATTTCGAGGGTGAAATTCATTTTTAGGGGGGTAGACTGTAACGCCCCGAGATTTTATGAGAAATATAATTTTTAATTACTTTTATGTCTTGTGTTGTACGCTACACCAAGATTAGTTTGCACTATAAGAAACACCACATTTGATTGTATTATACGCAAACACTATTCTTGGCTTCTGTCGTACGCAAGAGTGACCTTCTTTGATAGCGTGGGTTGTACGCAATACCGAGTTTTACTAAACAATGATATATTATTATAATATTATTATGAACTGGCCATTACGAATAGTATTAAATGAATTTTGAATTTTATAACAGTATAATTCTTCTTACGCAATTTCTAGAATTTGGTATGAGAACAAAATAAATTTTTCGGGTAAAATAAGTATATTTCAAAAAATGTAGTTTGTCACCTTTTGAGGTCACACCAACATTAAATCTAGTTTTTGACAATTTTATAAGTCAAATTTGACAAAATAAAATTCTTATTTGGAATCAGGATGTAAAAATTTACTTTGGATAAATTTTTCATATTAGTCTAATATCTTTCATATTTTAATGAACAGTAAAAACAAGACTTATTTTAGTTAATTTTTTTATCATACTAATTTATATAGTTAAATTATAAAATTTAATTATTTTAAAGTTTAAATAGGATATATTTTTACCATTTAATATAATGTACATAATTATCATTGATTTTACATTGAATTCATAGGTAAAATCATTTCAATCTTTTACAATGTTTTAACTTTTAAAACTCATTTTCATAATAACTGGATTAATTTTAAATTAATTTCCGCAATGTCTTTGATTTGAATTTGAAAAAATAGATTCAATATTTTTAATCAGTAGTTCCAAATTATGTTAATAGGATACTTTTTATATTTGGGAACTATTAATAGTTACTACGGTAAATTTTATTTACCATAGGTAAAAGTAAACCGGTAATTAAGGGTAAATATTATATTATAAAAGTACCCTAACACTTGTCTTAATATAATTGGATTATTATATTTTGCCTTAATACATATTTGGTTCTAAATGGAATCGATTAGAACCCACTTGGATGTGATTAAGACATTTAATTTATTGAATTTTAAAGAAAGTGAAATATGTCTCAATCAAACATTAATAATTAAAGTATTTTTAATATAAGGTTATACAGAATATAAATTAGATTATAAAAACTTATTTGAAAGCTAAAATGTTTTTCTTTGTTATGGAAATTTATTTGTAATTTTTATGCAATATTTAATTACCTTAATATCTTATACATTAATGATGCAGAAATTATTTATTTAGTAAACAATAAATAATATAGTTTTTATTACAATAATAATACCCATCAAAATGGCCAAAAATATGACCAAAACTTATTTATCGAGTAAATATATACCCTAATCAAGCAAGGGTATAATTATGGACCTTTTTGATCCTTTTAAAATAGTTTAGGAAATTTAAATTATATTATTTTAAATAATGTCAAAATTCTCACCTTCAAACTTTAATAAAGATAAAATTTTAAACCATTGTTATCTTTCAAGATAAATTCTACTAAAAGTATTCTTATGAAATATAATATATTTATATTCATCATTGTATTTTAGTTTTAATTTTTATACAACTTACTTGTATATTAAATAATTATTTAAAAATGTTGTATTAATTATTTTATTCTCAGAAATATCAAATAAATGATTTTAAAAGTACTAAAATAAATATTATATGAACTAATTAATGTGATACACGAATTTTATAAACGAATATGACTTATTTGTAATCTATTAAAGTGGTTTTTCTAGCATATATTTTGTGTGGATTTTATTTAAATTCAAATAAATTAATTGTGTTAAAATTGACTCTATTGATATTTTATATTATTAAATAGTTTAAAAATCAATCAAATGTTTAGAAATTAAAAATTAAAATTTATCTGGTCTAAAATTTCATTAAGTATCATGTTATGTATAATTTAAAACACATATGTATGTATTTATAACCATATATAATTTATAACATTATTACAACAAATATAATTAAATAGATTAAATGAGGATTAATCAAAATGATAAGGATTAAAATAAAATCAATACATGTCTAAATTTAATTGGTTGATGAGATTAAAACCCTATATTATCTAATATAATAGTTTTAGTCAATTTGATGTTTTTAAGTGGGTGTTGGGATTATTATAAATTAATATTTTAGAGGTTTCCAAAAGTGCCCCTTTGATATCTTATAAAAGGGGACCTCCTCACTCTCCCCTTCACACAAATTTGAGCCTTAAAGCTTGGAAAAAACCTTCCCATTTTACTTATCCTCTTCCATAGATACCTACTATAGGTCCTGGTCTTCTACAAAGACCAACTTTAGTGCCCTAATAGGAGGATAAGAGGAGGCGCGTCGAAGAGGAGGTAATCTCTTCTACCGATTCTTTCAGGTTTCTTTATTCTTCTACTTCCTCTTCTTCAGTTGTTTCATTATAAAGTAATAACATAAGTATAAATACTATAATTATATGATATTATAAATGCAAAACAACCTCATTTAACCTTCTATCCATCATGCGGAAAATGAAATCACCGCACGTGCGTACGTACAGAATATCGTCACCACGTCGTGGTGTAAACTGTTATTCCACCACCACCTTATGTGGATGGGTATAATGGTGTAAATAATAACTATAAATGTTTTTTATAACATAATACAGATTTTGAGATATTATATCATCCACTCCAGTTCCATTCAATAATTATGGGAATTATATCGTCACTCGTGCATACGTACAGATTACCGTCTCCACGACACGATGAGATTCATTCTCCATGTTAACCATTCAAGAATGATTATAAAGTATATATAAAGAATAATAATGATATATATGACATAATAATTCTAATGGATTTATGTGTATATATATATATGTCATATACTTACTGACATTCAATTCAATAAGGAATATAAAACATCATTCATGCGTACATACAACCTACCTTCTCCATGAATGGTGTGTTTCAATTAATTTATATATATCATTTATATATATATATATATATACTGAATATATATGATATATAAATCATTTTTTACATTCTTGAAGTAAGTAAATCATAATATCAAGAACAACAATTCCAAACACGTACGATAAATGACACAAATATTACCCAAAACATTACTTTAACATGGAATTGACAAATGAACGGGTAATATAAAGTCCTAAGTGAATCATATATGACATCATAAGAACGATTATGATTCTGTAATAAGTCAATGAAATTATTTAAATCATTATACAGGAGGTTAGGATAAGTACAAAGCATATCGGACCAAAGGTAAGGGATAATTTTGCAAATTTCATTTTTATCTGAGATTGCTTATACGTAATTATTTACTGGGGTTAGGTTTATCATCCATGTCCATGTTTTCTAAAAAAATTCATAAAATTTTTACTATTATTCCATGTATGTTTAAAGTCATTTATACCATTTGTTTAATTTTTACCACATTGTATGGAAGGAATCTTTCCTCTGGTTACCATAAAAGGTACATTTTGACTTTTCTGGAAAAAGTATGAGGAGAATGTTTTCTTAAATTATACGACATGAACAGATTTTTAAGGTTTCATAACACCTAATTTTCATGAATCTTACTCTATATGTTTTCATGATTAATTTCAACAAAATCATTTTCTTTTAAAATTTATTGGCATTTTGTGAAAAAAAAAATGATTTTAAAGAAGAGAGGATACTTTCCTCAAGAATTCATTTCAAGTGTTTTGTCAAAACTATTTTCCATATAAGATGACATTATTTAGTATGTTTATGTTTCAAGTATAATTTCTTTATTATTTACATGGTTTGATTCTTCATATGATGAAATGATATCCATTTTTTTATATGGATTATGTTATTATGTGATGATGTTTATGAAACCCATTTTATTTTTTGGGCTATGAAGAATGATTTATGTATATTTTGTGGCACAATTAATAATGATTCCATTATGAGATGGGTGGGACCTATTTTTCCCCCAAATTCATTGGGTAAAGATTTATATCTCATGAGATAGACATGGCTGGAATTTCAAGTGAATCTAGTTCATTCATGGACTTTGTCCACTATGATGGGCTAAGCATCAATGCCTTGGATACAATGGAAATCATAACATGTGCTTAATGGTTTACACAATTACATGTTTTATTCCAATGATAGTTTATCATGATTAATGTTCCTTTATAATCTATGCCTTATGTACTGCCTTGTTTTACGTCATTGGCCAAGATTTTGATGTTTAGATTTTATAATCAGGTTTTTACATTCAAATGTTTATGGATTGTTTTATGTTCTCCTTGTTTACCCTTACTGAGCATTTGAGCTCACCCTTTTTATGTTTTCCTTTCCTTATGATATAAATAATAGTTTTAGGTAAAAAAAGGGGAAGAAATTTATGGGAGATTTTGAAGATCATTCATCATGATTAGAAGATTTTGTTTCAATTTTTCAAAGGCAATAAACTAATATGGTCTTTGGGAGTTTTTTTGTTATGTATTAAGTATTCTGCAAAAGTAATGTAATATCGAGGTACATCACACTTTGGGTCTCTAGATTTGGTATCACAGTGAAGGTTTATATAACCTTTGGAAACTATGATGCAAAAAATTTTGATAATTCCCTATAGATATTTCTAAGGTATGTCTAGGGATGTCCCTAAGGATTAGTATAACTATAGGTTACAGTCCTAGAATTATGTTGACGATCATGAATAACCTAGGGTGAACCTAAGGTGCAATGGATTAAAGAATGTGTGATAAGTTAGAATTTTTATCATATGTGGTTCCTCATTATTTTAACTTTTTCTTACACCATGGTTTTTGATATCAGTTAATGGAGGGAACTAGAAGGAATTGGGTCAACATTGAATCCAATGGACAAATTAGTGACTATGACCAGAAAATTGTGTAATTCCTAGAAAGAAAGATATTGTGATTATGTCGAATCATTCATCACGATATATGATTAACAATGTGAACTTTAGTGGTATTCATAATTCATTAAATAAGAGGAAGATGTACTTTTATGAATGTTCTCAAGGTGAGGAGCATAGAGAATGGAAGATTGATATTTCTAAAGAAGGGAAGAAGAACCTTGATGAATACATCAAATGGAGGGGCTGATGTTATCTCTGTGGGGAGAAGGGTCATAAAGTGACAAAATTTTATGGAGTTCAATGTATTATATAGGGAGAACAAGGGAATTACCCAACTCAATGCCCTGAACTATGTGGTTACTTCTAAATCCATGAAGGAAATATTCCATGACAATCATTAAATAGGATGGATTGAAGGGTTTATGTAATGTTATTTAAGAATAATGTTATTGATGTACTTTTATGGTATATAGATATATCTATGAGTTGTTCCATTGTGGTTTTCCATAAGAATATGGTAATGGTAACCATGAAAATTGAATGAAAGTTATTTGGAAAGCAGATGAAATGTGCATAATGATGGGATAAGGAGAAAATAATATGTATGATAGTATTCATGAGCTCATGACTGATATAAGGAAATAGTGATATCATGGTTTGAGGATATTAAAATTTTGGGATTTTAGTATGTGGAAAGAGTTTACTTTTGAAAATTGTAAAGTTTTCACTAAGGTTTTATTGTAATTCATGTTTCAATAGAATAAATGATTAAGCTAATAAAATGTTCGAATTGTGAGCAACAAGATATATGTTGTTATATATGAGGTATAAATGATGGTATTAAAATTCTTGTTATATGTCCTTTCACGTAATTGTTTCTTTTACAATGAGATTGCATAGAAGTATTTTTGATAACCCTAAATGTTGTAACAGATTATGTTAGATAGCACATAGTATTATTTAAAGATAGAACATGTTTTCCATATTATTTCTGGAAAGTTACAATAGTATAGTTTTAGAAAAAGGAAAACCTATAGGATGGGAGAAAACCCGTCATGTCAGACAAGGCTGTGGGAATTGAACTCACAACCAAAGTGTGACATGAATTTATCTCCTACCCCTAGCCCACATGAAGTCCTTGGTTAGTAGAAAATAGTTTTATTTTATTAACCAGGAAGATAAATGAAGTATAATTCCATTTTTGGAACCATATATGATTAATCTCAACATAGATGGACTTATGTATATAACTTTTTCTAACCTTATTTTTGAGACTCATGGAATTACCTATCATTCTATCACATGATCTACAAACACATCATGAAAGACAAATTCAACTTCATTTCTTTAAGATATGAATTGGAAACTGTTCAAGGCATGATAAACGGTGATATTGTACCAAAATCAAGTAAGTATATATTTTATTTCAAAAATTCTTCATTATTTGAGAAATGATTTTGAGAACCAAAAATTTTGTCCTAGTGCCCTCATATCTGATGAATCATATGGTACCTTATATTATCACAAATTTATAGTTTTGTGATTATTTTATTTTTTATATCCATGTCCTTTACCACTCTTCTTTAGAAGTTGATGGTTATATTCCACTTCCAAATCAATAATTTCACCTATATTCTCCTATGTGGAAACCAAGTGAGGAGTTACTTTGGGTATCCATTATGTTTATAACATTTATTTTTAATATGATGGTTTAAAATTAGTTTTTACGATGTGGGATTCTATGAAAGAAACTTTCAAGTAGAAAACCATTTATAACCCCAACGAATTTTTAGTGCGAAATTCATTTTATGTGTGGTAGAATGTAACACCCTGAGATTTTATGAGAAATATTATTTTTATTTTCTTTAATGACTTGTGTTGTATGTTACACCAAGATTAGATTTCAATATACGCAACACTGTATTAGATTGTAGTATATGAAAACACTATTTTTGGCTTGTGTCGCATGCAAGAGAGACCTTTCTCGATAGCTTGTGTTGTACGTAATACCGAGTTTTACCAAAATAAATGTTATATTGTTATAATATTTTTATGAACTAGCCATTATGAATAGTATTAACCTAATTTTTCTTTTTATAACATTATAATTCATCTTACACATTTTATATAATGGGGTATGAGAACAAAATAAAATTTTCAGGTAAAATAAGTATTTTTTAAAAAATGCAGTTTTATCGCCTTTTGATGGCACAATGACTTTTAATCTAGTTTTTGATAATTTTATAAGTTAAATTTGATAAGATAATATTCTTCATGGGAATTAAGATATAAAAATTTACTTTGGATAAATTTTTCATATTATTCAGATAACTTTCATATTTTAATGAATAGTAAAAACACGATATATTTTAATTAAAAAAAAACTTTTTTCAACGTAATAATTTATATGGTCAAATTATGATATTTAATTGTTTTATAGTATAAATAGAATATATCTTTACCATTTAATATAATTTATGCCATTATCATTGATTTTACATTTAATTAATAGGTAAAATCATTTCAATCTTTTGCAATGTTTTATCTTTTAAAACTCGTTTTCTTAACAACGAGATTAATTTTAAATTAATTTCTGCAACTTCTGTGATTTTAATTTGGAAAAATGGATTCCATATTTGGAATCTTTAGGTACAAATTATGTTAATATGATAATTTTTATTTTTGGGCACTATGAATAGTATCTACGGTAAATTTTATTTACCATTGTTAAAAGTAAATTGGGTAATTAAGGGTAAATATAATATTATAAAATTACCCTATTACTATTATTAATATAATTAGATGATTATATTTCATCTTAAGACATATTTGGGTCCAAATTGAATCCATTGGAACCCACATGGATGTGATTAAGACCTTTAATTTATTTTTTTTAAAGAAAATGAAATATGTCTCACTCAAACTTTAATAATTAAAATATTTTTAATATAATATTATACAGAATATAAATTCGATTATAAATACTCATTGGAAAGTTAAAATGTTTTTCATTGTTATGGTAATTTATTTGTAATTTTTAAGTGATATTTAATAACCTCAATATCTTATACATTAATGATGTAGAAATTATTTATTTAGTAAAAAATTAATAATATAGTTTTTATTAAAATAATAATACCCATCAAAAGGACCAGAAACTTGACCAAACTTTATTTTTCGAGTATATATATACCCTCAAAATCCATGGGTCTAATTATGGACCTTTTTGAACATTATAAATTATATTAGGACATTTATATTATTTTATTTTAAATGATGTCAAAGTTGTCACACTTTAATAAAGATAAAATTTTAAAAGTTTATTGTTTTAGAAGATAAATTAGGCTAAAAGTATTATTATGAAATATATTATTTTTATCTTCATTATAGTATTTTATTTTTAATTAATATACAACAAATATTTATATTAAATAATAATACTAGACAGTTGTATTAAATATTTCATGAAGAGAAATATCAAATAAATGATTTTAAAATTATTAAAATAAAATTTATATGAACTAATTAATGTGATCCACGATTTTTCTATATGAATATGACTTTTTAGTAATCTATTAAATAGTTTTTTTCGAAAATACTTTCTCTGTGGATTTTAGATAAATTCAAATAAATGAATTGGGTTAAAATTGATACTATTGATATTTTATATTATTAAATTGTTTAAAAATCAAAAATATATTTAAAAATTACAAATCAAAATTTATATGATCTAAAATGTCATTAAGTGTCCAATTATTTATAATTAACAACACATATGTAAGTTTTTATTACAATATAAAATTAATAACATTATTACCACAAATATAATTAAATAGATTAAATAAGGATAAATCCAAATGATAAGGTTTAATATAAAATAAAAACGTGTCTAAATTTAATTGGTTGATGAGATTACAACCCTATCATATATAATATCATAATTTGAGTCACTTTGGTTGTTTTTAAGTGGGTGTTGGGTTTATTATAAATTAAATTTTTAGAGGTTTCCAAAAGATCCCCTCGCCTCCGTTATAAAATGGCACCTCCAACCTCTCCTTTTCACAAAATTTTGAGCCTTCATGCTCAGCCAAAACATACCCATTTCAATTCTACACATCCATAGAAACCTACTATAGGTCTTGTTCTTCTTCAAATACCAACTTTAGTTCTCTAGGAGGAGGTTAAGAAGAGGCTCTTCGAATAAGAGGTAATCTCTTCTACCGATTCATTCAAGTTTCTTTATTCTTATACTTCATCTTCATTAGTTGTTTCATTATAAATTTATAACATAAGTATAAATAAAATACATATATGTTATTATAAATATGAAACAACCTCATTTAACCTTCTATCCATCCTATAGAAAATGAAATCACCGCGCGTGCGTACGTACGAAATATCGTCTCCACGCCGTGGTGTAATCTGTTCTTCCACCACCACCTTACTTGGATGGGTATAATGGTGTAAAGAATAACTATATATGGTTATTATAAAATCATATGGATTCTGATATATTATATCATCCACTCTAATTCCATTTAATAATTATGGGAATGATATAATCACTCGTGCATACGTACGGATTACCGTCTCCACGACGCGATGAGATTCATTCTCCATGTTAACCATTAAATAATTATTATAAAGTATATAATTAATAATAATAATATATATGAAATAATAATTCTACTGGATTTATGTATATATATATCTCATCTACTTTCTTCCATTCAATTAAATAAGGAATGGAAAACAACACTCATGCGTACATACGACCTACCGTCTCAATGAACAATGTGTTTCATTTCATTTATCTATATTATATATATATATATATATCATGTTTTACATTCTAGAAGTATGTAAATCATAATATCAAGAACAAAAAATCCAAATACGTACAATAAATGAAATGAATATTACCCATAACATTGCTTTAATATAGAATTGACAAATGAACGGGTAATATAAAGAACTATTTGAATCATATATGATATCATAAGAATGACTATGATTATGTAATAAGTCAATGACATTATTTATATAATTATATAGGAGGTTAAGATATGTACAAAGCATATCGGAACTAAGGTAAAGGATAATTTTGCAAATATCATTTATATTCAAGATTGCTTATACATAAGTATTTACTAGGTTTATATTTATCATCCATGTCCATGTTTTCTAAAAATGTTTTCATAAAATGTTTACTATTATTCCATGAATATATAAAGTTATTTTTACCCTTTGTTTACTTTTTACCACATTGTATGGAAGGAATCATTCCTTTTGTTACCATATAAGGTACTATTTTACTATTATAGAAAAAGTACGAGGAGAATGTTTTTTTAACTTATACGGCACGAACGGATTTTTACGATTTCATAAAGCCTGATTTTCATGAATGTTCCTCTACAAGTTTTCATGATTATTTTCCACAAAATCCTTTTCATTTAAAATTTAATGGAATTTTGTGAAAATAAAATTAATTTGAAGAAGAAAGGATATGATGAATGATATCTTTATGTTTCATGTTTAATGTATCTATTATTTACATAGTTTTATTATTCTTATGATTAAATGATATCGATTTGTTTTATATGGATTATGTTATGATGCGATGATGACTATGAAACCCATTTTATTCTTTGGGTTATGATGAATGATTTGTAATTATTTTGTGGTACAAGTAAGAATTATTTTATTATGAGACGGGTGGGACCTATATCTCCATCCAATGCATTGGGTAAAGATTTATATCTCATGAGATAGACATGGCTGGAATTAAAAGTGAATATGGTTCAGTAATGGACGTTTTCCACTATGATGGTCTTAGAAACAATGCCTTAGCTACTATGGAAATAATAACAAGTTTGTAATGGTTTCCGTAATTACATGATTTATTCTCATGATAGTTTATCATAATGAATTGCCCTTTATGATCAATTCCTTATGTACTACAATGTTTTATGTCATTTCTCATGATTTTGATGTTTCTAATTTATGGTCATGTTTTTACATTCAAATGTTTATGGATTGTTTTATGTTTTCCATGTTTACTCTTACTGAGAATATGAGCTCACACATTTTATGTTATATTTTTCCCAAGATATAAATAAAATTTTTAGGTAAAAAAGGGTAAGAACTTTATTAGATATGCAGAAGATCTTTCACCATGATTAAACTATTATGTTCTGAGTTTCAAAAGACACTAAACTAATACAGTCTTTGGGAGTTTTTTATTAATCATTAAGTATTCCGCAAAAGTAATGTAATATTCATGTATGTCATGCTTTGGGTCTCTACAAGTATCATTTGAAATGATGTATAATCCAGCTTGTATACTAGTTCAATAATTCCAAAAAAGGTCCAATTTTCATAAATAATATTTCTATCCTTATACCAAATATGTCCATTGCTTCTGCCAAAAGTGTGACACCACTTTTTTGAATCATATAGATTTCTTCATTTTATCATTTATATAATACATAACCATTGATAACAAAAAGTGTTTAAGATATGACATTTTCATTTAGTCCACAAGCTATCCATTGAATACATTAAACAATTTCAAAAATATTTTCATATAACTCCTTATAAATTGTATCTCTAAATCATCATATAAACCATAAATTATATGTATTTGATATCCATCATTCATCCCATAATGGATTTAAATCAATAAGAATGTGATTGTGGGAATCAATGTAGGGTCTACATCATCAGAATTACATAATATATAAATATGTTCTTAATCCATCACTATCAAGTTAATTATAACAACATATCTTCAAGAAATTCCTTCTCCCATAGCACATTCACCATGGAGAGAAGATTAAAGACCATTGATTTCAACTTGTGATGGGTAATTATTACAAAATTCAATAGATTCTTTAATAATATATCATTCTGAAATACAATCTTCTGGCCAACTTCTATTCTTGACATACACTTCAAAAATCATCATATACCATGAAAAAACGTACATCGATATGTAATGGAATAGAACACATAGTTGATCCTATCTAATCATGTGAAATATTAGATGGGACATTATATCAATGAATGATGGTGGGAATAATGTCTCTAATATACATAATATGATTGAAATCTCATTATTCCTGATGGGTATCTCTCTTGGGCCTACAACATTAATTAATACGTATAAGAAAATAAGAAGAGTCTGGTTAGTGCATACTTCACATTTTTAGGTAGAATGCAATATATATCTACATGCATTAAATATATCATCAAAACTATGAGTATTTTTATTTTAGTCCTTCTAACTAAAAATTATTCATTGGCATGACATTCTTAATATTTTAGGAATAACCTTGTGGAACTTTTAGCCTTGTATGGAAGAGGAAAAATTGGAAATTTTAATGTCTGTATAGAGTGTATGCTTATTGATGAAGAAAATTACACCTTTTACCCTTTACTAAGGACAACTATTCCCTTATCTCCATTTCAATCTAATCTAACCTATCCCTGATGCTATATTTTGTTTTAAAAGAAAAATTTAGCAATGGTTCAATAAAACTATCGAATACATTTTTTCTACATGCATGACATCAAGAAAATGTATGACACACAAAAATATCCAATATGGTAATTCATATAAAATTGTACTCTTCATCTAACATGATCTTTTAATGTTTTGGAAAATGGTTTACTAATATATTGTCCAAAATGTTTACTTTTTATATTGTTGATCGGCCATTACTGGATACAATGTTCTACCTTTTTTGATATTCCCATTGAAATAATATTTTCCAGGATCAATATTTATTCCTCTTAGCTAAATCTTTCTAATGTCCATAAAATAAAGTCTTCACGTAATGTTTAATCCCAATAAATTATTTGTGTTTTTAAAAAATGGGACACCCCCAACATTCAGTTAATTCTATAGCCTGATAAATTTCCATAAAATGGTATTTCATTTATCCTTCTCTATGAGATAGCCCTCAATGTGAAATATTCACATCTATGATCATCGTACATTGTAAAAAAAAGTATCCCACAACAATTTATGAGGTTTGATAAGTGGATCCAAATAGAAAATAATTACTTTACCATGTTTCATTGGACAATATAATTATATAGACAACCTAATATTTTTTTATAATGCATAAGCATGGTGGAAAGTTATAATTTACCAACATGATGTGCCATGTACTGTGAGTACTACTCTATACACCAAAAGGATCTATTCCACATGTAGATAATGTAAGGGGAAATTTTTTCAACTCATCTCAAATGTCATGAAACTCATAATTAATTTCCTTCCTTACAGGATAACCTATAAGATGAAGTAGGTTCTTATATTTATTTCATGTATCTACATGCCATGTTATTATATTGTGGTTTCCTTACATCCATGTTGTCTTTTAAACTATGAAATTATAGGAATGTACGAAACATATCTCAAAGGACTTGTTTCATTTTTCTTTTATTGATTTGTGCTACACTTAGGGCATTTTATGAGTGATTAATGGACCTTGATAAAAACATTAAATCATTTGTAACTGAAAATTTTTTTTAGATATTATTACCATAAAATGTAACATTTGTTTAATATTATATGTTTGACATTGTAGTTTATTTTCTTATGTTATAATATCATTTATAAGACCAAATATTTCTTTAAATATGATTTCACCACATCCACTTCCCACTTTAAAATTATATAACATCAATACATTTGACAATGATGTGTATTTAGATAACCTATATATAATAGTTTCTTGGAAAAACTATTTAAAACATTAACCAACATTTTACTATCATGAAGGTCAACATCAATTTCTAATTATTTTTCTTCCATGAAATGTTCTTTATCTTTTTTAATGTTTTTAATATCAAACAATTAAAAAATCATAATATCTTCCCAATTTATGCCTACATTTAGATTTTTTCGCATGTTTATTCTAATAATTAAACTTTTAATCAATTATATGAAAAATAAAATGGTCTTCCAACTCTTTAGAAGTAAAATTTTATGAATAATAACAACATAATCTCATACATAGGATTTCAGAAGGGTTTTCTATATGATCTCTAGAAAACATGATGGGGTATTTATCTCCATAGTCATATTTGTTTGTCAAATGATATTCAGTAATCCATTATTGGTATCATATTCATGTTATTGGGTTCATAAAAGATTAATTTTATTCATTATTAACTAAATACCATTATTATATTCCTTATCAAAAGATAATGTTATGACCAATTATAATAAGGGAAACAAAACATTTAATTGTTTCAAAGAAAATCGGTACCTTGAAGAAAATTGGTAATTGTATATAAGAAAAGAATTAATCTGTATCAAATCTTCATTAAATCCCATAAAAAATGGAAATAATATATAGGCAATTAAGGAGTGATATGAAAATCAAATTTGATAAACAAGAAAAATATAATATCATTCATAAAAAATAGAAGATATAAAAATGTATTCGAACAAGTGATGTAGCAACCTATTGAATTATTACTTTTAAAATTAATGGTATATAAATATTTGAAAACGTCTCAAGACTCTTGGGGTGTCATATCAACATAGTGACCCATCCCAAGGATATTCCAGGTACATCAACTGGATGTAAAAAAATATTTACTAATGGATTACATGAATATAGATTTTTCATTAAACAAATTGATAGATTTATACTTTTTTAATATGATAATAATGTTTTCCAATTGAAAATGTGATGTATGAATTGAAACACTAACTATGATCATGGTATTGAATTTTAGATAGATTATTAAAGAAACTATAATTTGAAATTGAGGAATTGATCATAATTTTTAATTAAAAAATAGTTTTATTGGCAGATTGAAAGAGTTTATCATGGTATAGGAATTATAATAAGTGGTCCAGGAAATGAGTGATGATATTAATATTATAGCCATACAATGAATAATTACAAAATATTTAGGATCTGTGAGTTGACAGTTTTCTTAGTTCATAGGTGACTCATGAAATTTATGGGATATTTAGTTCACTATCCATGTATTTGTGGGAAGTGTTTTATAGATTTCAAAACGAATATTGAAATCACGTGTTTACATACATTGAAAATTGACATAACTTTTCAAATGTTATAGATGTAATGTCAATCTATATCAAGGAGTAAGGGGGACTTGTTATATGCAATATTTTTTTTACTTAAAAAATGATTGAAATACTATTTTTCTACATGTCATATAGCTAGGTATCAATGTGATTCGATAAAAATCCATTTATTATTAGTTAAATGTGTACTCAACGGGAGGGGGGGGGAATTAAACAAAATCTACATTTCCCTATAAAGGAATTATTATTTCTTATAGTTGTATAGAGGTCTAAAAAAGCTGTTAAAATAGAAATGCTTAATATTAAAAGGTTATTTCACAATAAATTATTGAGATATAGTGAGTAATATGATGAAGAAAAATTATAATATAGTTGGAAAACAGTACATAGCATCAATGTATAAAATTATATACATTATTATTAAAATGATTTATAAATAATGATGGATTAATTAAAATAGGTATAGTAATAAAATGTATTTTTTTAAGTATAGAGGCAGAGGTATTAAGATTATTCATGAGAGGTACAATATATTTAACAATTGATATAGTTTCCGACAATATCCAAAGAAAAATAAATATAAAACACAAGATCAGGCCCATGATATTGTCCAACAGATATTCTCGACCCCCTTGGGCTGGCAACAAGCATCGGGTCATGAAAAAAACATAGTGGGAATTATTTATCACAAAAATTAATTAAAACTAATAGCATTAAAATTTTAATAAACACTTCAATGATGCATCAATACATTGAATTCCCATATCAATCCAAATAAGTCGAAAAAAGAAGATGTTAATTATATGGTTTTACCTATGGGTTTTCAAGAACATCTCCATCAAGAATAAAACCATTTAAGATGGGATGTACATTTTGGTACATAGATGGTGTATAAGGAATTAAAGGTGATGTTTTGGTGGAATAAAATGAAAATGATAGTGAATGAGTTTGTCATGTAGTTCTAACTTTTCAGCAAGTTAAAGCGGATCATTAGAGACCAGTGGGAATGTTGCAATAATTACCTAGCCCAATGTGGAAATATGAGAATATAATGATAGATTTTGTTACCAGTCATCCAAGAATGTTCTGAAAACATGAATCCATTTGGGTTGAAGTGGACAGGCTTACCATGCCGGGCCATTTAATTCCAATTAATGAAACTCATACGGTGGAGGATCTATCAAAAATCAATATTTGATATGTGGTGAAGAGGTTTGGAGTACAAGTTTCAAAATTCTCAAACAGAGATCCAAGGTTCACATCTCAAATCTAGATATCCCTATAGCAAGCCCTTGGGACTTAGTTGAATATGAGCACACAATAAATTCCTCATACAGATGGGAATTCCACGTGGATGATACAATCATTAGAAGATATGTTGAGGGTTGCATTAATGTATTTTTGTAGATCATGAGAGGATCATATACCCTTATTGGAGTTCTCATACCACAATAGCTACCAGGACTTGATACACATGGCTCCATTTGATGAATTGTTTGGGCGTCCTCGACGTTCTCCACTATGTTTGGTGAAAACACAAGAAACAACACTATTTGGGCCGATCCATGTACAAGAAATGACAGAGAATATCTAGTTTATTAAAAAAAGGATGGAGATAGCTCAAATTTGTCAGAAATCATATGCAGATGAATGCTAAACACTATAGATGTTTTCTATGAGTGATCATGTCATCTTAAGGATATCTCCATGCCATGGACATCGTTGTTTTAGGAATTAGGGAATGTTAGCTTCTAGATACTTTATCCTTTTTGAAGATACTAGAATTGGTTGAAGAGGTGGCATATAATTTGGAATTACCACCATGGTTCATTTTAGTTCATAGTGTGTTCTATGTATCTCAATTGAAAATGTATCAGCCTGATCTTAACCATCTGATCAGATATTATCACATTGACCTAGTCCCACATGACTCATTGGTACATATCTCGGTGGGGTTTGTAGATAATAAAGAGAATGTATTTCATGGAAAATGAATCGGTCTAGTGTGGGGTTTATATAATAATGGTAGGATCTAGGAAGAGATGTGGGAACCTTAGAAGTAAATCAAAAGAGAAATGCCCAGATCTCTATCATATCATTGTGGGTTTTATACTTTTTAAGGATGGAAAGACTAATGGTGCTGAGAATTTAGTACCCCTAGTTTGTAAAAAAAACACATTCTTGATGCTTTTTGTTATTATAATCTGTATGAATGATAATTAGGACATTTAGGATAACTTTGAGACTGTTTTGTGGATGAATGGAAGTCACAGGTGCAACACTTAGTTTGCCTAACTGTGATGAAAAACGAGAACATGTGTTCTTTTGAGGTAGTAGCTCTAAAAAGATTGGAGGATGGTTTGGGAGACTATGCAAGGGGGAATCATGAAGGTAGGGGCTACCACACGGTAAGTGCGTAGTTTTCCAAACTGTGTGGTTAAACTCTGCACGAAGTCAGAATGAGATCCTTAAAAATAAGATCTCAATTGTTTTTTTCCATAACTCCCCTGTTTTTTACTCAATCATTCACTAAAACAGTACTTTTATTTCCTAATGCCAAAGAAGGTTCTCTCATCGGTTTGAAGGCAATATGAAGGCATCAATTGTTGAATCAAAACTGATTTCTTGAGGTATTTGATCATTTTTCTTATTTCCTGATAAGTTTTTTAGATCTACATATATCTAATTCTACACTAATCTTTTTATTTTAGATCTACACTCATTATGGGTAGACCTAAATGTGTTGATTCAATTTTTTTTTGTGATTTGGCCTTGATCTTTCTTGGACATGAGATCTAAAGTGGGGTTCCTCGAGAATTGACCCAGTTTTCTTGTGTGTTCTTAATTCGTTGGGGTTTTCAACAAAACCATCAAGGTATGGGGTTTCTGTGTCGACTACACTTATTATAACTGATCTTAATGCATTAAAATTTAATGTGTTGTGTGGAATTGATTGTTACTTGGTTGATTGAACAATTTTTTGATACCCTCTTTAGTGACAGTTTGTGATATCTGGAAAATTTGGTGTTTGTGTAAAGTGATTTTTATGGTTTTAAAAGGTGGATTTGAAAATTTGGATGCTCTAAAATAGTGGAAAATAGATTTTATTGGATTTTTTCCATATAGTAACTAATTTAATAAAATTAAATGGTTGTTTTAAATTTTTTGTCTCTTTTGTTTTCAATAAAAATAAATTTTTATTCAAATGGTTTATTTTGGTAATATAAATATTTGGTAGAAATGTCGTTGGTGTGAGTTCATTATTAACATTCCCTTAGTAAGTAAATGTTCATCTTGGGTACAAGAGTGGTGACCCTATATTGATGGTGTCTATCAATTGTACATACAGTAATTGGATGATAGATCGCTCATGTGTATTAAACTGTTAAATGAAGCATGTATGTGTGATTGTGTAGGAACTATATAATGGATATTACCAATGATAATAGAATTGGTTTTAAGAATTGATTAGTAATTATTCTGGAAAAATAACTTTCAAGAAATTTGATTCATTTGGTCTTGTTTTCACATTGTTCTAAATGAATTTTGGAGCATTTTTTAATATGGTTATAATCTGTTTTGGTAAATTGTTTTATTTGAAGTGTTTTATATAAGTAATTTTAAATAAATGTGGCATTCTTTAATATAAAATTTAAATGATTAAGGATTTTATTGGAGAACCCTAATGAGTTTTTTGATGACCCCTGCTTTGAGACATTGGTGTTTTTGCTGATGATATCTTCTAGGATATGGGAAAAGATAATGTTTCACACTTTTTAGAACTACCTCATAATACATGGACTATTTGGTGATTGTTGTGATTTTAGATTTTTTTCATAGAGTAGTGTGGTCTATTGAGAGTCTTTGGGGGTTTAACCCCTAAAGACTTTGATTCTTGCCGGTCTTCCGCTTTTGGAATCTTTAATATGGATTTGTGATACATGAATTATTCTAGTTGCCTTACTTTTTTTCATGCCTCATTTAGTAAATGTTTGGATTATGGTTTGTTGGTTTATTGGTTTTTTTTCATGAAGGGAAAATCATCCCCCACTTCTATTTGAAACCCTTCATCATTTATTTCCATCCTTTCACATATTGGGGATGTCACTTAGGGCTATGTAATGACTTTTTGTAATCTCAATACAATGAAAATGAGCAGGTCATTACAATTCATCCATCATTTTTATTGTAATTCTCAGATATTCTATATTATCATTCATGAAGAACCTATAACCATACTATGATGAACATGTCTTGGAATTATTACATTAAATAATGTGATTCCCTTTATATTTTAGAGGAATGGAGTTTGGAATTATTGTTTTATATTAAATTTTTTAAATTATTCAATATATTAAAATTACAAGGGATCTCATTGTGTACATATAATTTCGTACTAGTACATTAAATTTTCTTCATCAGGGAACTTCACCCCTGAATCCTTCTATGTTTATCAGGGGATACATATTGGATTCACTAGTGTATGATATTGATTTAGGGTGTTTTCCTTGTTATTGGGATTTTATATTCCCATTGTGTGATTACTCCTACCACACTATGAAAATGGTATACCACATTATGATATGAATATATATATATATATATATTTGTGGTGTAGTATACATAATTTATATGACATGCTTGTGCGTGTGTCTATGTTTCTAGTGAGAGGTTTCTATTTTTGATATATTTTTTCATGTGTGTGTGTACTATGGAACCTAACATAAAAAGAAAAGTTTGTGTATGTGATTTTGTTTTTGTGTTCCCTATGAAAACTCTATTTATTTTTAATAATTCTATATATCGTTAGCCTGAGACATTCTATGTTATAGATTATGTATTTCATTATATGTATGCTTTGTAGAAATTTTCTATATCATATCAATGTTATAGGTGGATGTCAGAACATGGTTAATACAATATATGTGATATCATGTGTGAAATTACTCATGATTATTATGGTGGTGTATTGAATGATAGATGACAGGTATGACGACCTTGAAAGATTTGGTGATAGTGATAGTGTGATATAATGACCTCATGGACAAAAATAATATATAAGGTCGAAAAATATTATCTTATTGAATAACCGATGGAATAAGGGCCATGTGTCATATTGTGTTACATACTTTTGGAATGTGGACAGTTTTGAGATTTCTGGAAACTAGAAAATATCAATCCTTTAACATGGTGCTCGATATGGTGTGGTTTTGGTTTTTAGTAGCATGTTTAACACAACATTACCTGAAATGTATTTTTTTAGATTTATAAAGATATTATTAGAAATTAATACTCTTATATATAAATATTGAATTAATTTTTAGTATTAATTTGTGTTTTTAAATATGATTATATTCTCACACCCTTTAAAGGTATCTCGAAATGCATAAATACTCATTTGGTCTATATATTAGATTACAATTTGACCAATCATAGGTTAGTTGTGCCAGAGGATCATATTGATGGAGGTGATCCACAAAAAACAAGATTCATTATAGATAATAAAATTTATCTGGATTATCAATCTTTATTTTAAATGGATCTGACACATGTAGGGAATCATCTATGAATAGATTCACTTGATATCATATATCATGATTGCATAACGATTGTTAACTGTTTTTATATTTATTCCTTATTTCTTTCAGTTTAACTATGATTAATATTATATATATTATACACACTTATTTTTCACTATTAATGACAGTATAATTTCTCCTTAATGTGGATTATTACCTCACCTATGGTCAACATGGACATGTATTTTGGGGGGTTCACATGAGGATGTGTGTCCCTCCAACATGAAATGGTTGACCCAGGTTGTGATGTAACTATTATAGAGTCAATAATTTATTATAATAATTTTAAAATATAATAATTTAGTGACTTATAATTTAATTAAATGTATGTAATGTGTAAGAATATTTATTTCTTACATCGTACCATATTTGTTCCTTCGTGCACACTTCCTTATACTAATGAAAATTATTTTGAGAAAAATATATACCATTCCACATAATAAATCATTTTAAACCATATCATAGATCAATATACTACCACTGAGTATAAGAAATCATTTTAGGATGATATCTACTATCACCTACCTATAACAATGTTTTATTACAATATTAATTATATTAAAATACTTGTTGTAAAGATTGATGATCTCTCTAAAGAGGGATCCATTATATTGTTGGATAAAAATATAGTATACATTTATCTCCACAAAAAAATGTATTCTTAAAATATAATATTATTATTTCATTAAAAAAATAGATCCCTTCAATTTATATGACATTGGGAAATGAAATACTTACTAATATTTCTCAGGGATAGTAGCTTATATACTAAAAGAAAAAATACCTTGATGATGAAACAATACTATTCAAAAGACAATTAGTTATAAATGAATATAATCCCCTTTCAATTACTATTATTATTCTTTCCTAGAAACACAATTTCTCCAACCATTTACAACTCATCAAGATAAGTCATAAGAGTAACATATTAGTATGTTTCCCAGAAAATAAGTATAATTTTTTCTACTAAAAGGATTATTTCTCCACATTATAAATGTCATAAAATATTGGATATACCTATAATATATATAATATTATCCTCATAATCTATAATGTTATAACTACCATATTAAATAAATAATATCTAAATTTTACACACCCACAAAGATATTAATGTAATAAAAGGATGTTTCTCTAGAAAATAATTTTTGAACAATCTAAACATTACCAGAGATAAATAATTATATATATTTAATAATTTACATTATCATCACCCCTTGATTCACAATCACTATTTATAGAATTTATTTCTTCCCAATAGTAAAATATTTCTATAACACCTTGTTAAATTTTTAAACATCAGTTTCCCTTTTATACGAAAAGGTTTTCACATTATTTATTATATCCCTAAAAAATAATTATTTAGACCCATTAATTTATATAATATACTAGTACTATAACCTAATGAATATATAATTGAACCTCTAACACCCACTCAAACTATACCTCACAATTTATTTTCATAATAAAATTACCACAAGAACACTAGTTTATGAGTGAGAATATTTTATAGATGAATTTACATACCATATAAAAAAATGAATCACAGAATATAATCCATTGAAAATTATGAATATCATAATGAAATAAAAATATATAATTTTTGAACAAAAATATATGCATCTTCCTACATAATTTTATACCATCCCTATAGTAGAGATTCATAAACTATCAAATATTTTTACATAGAACCTATGGGTTTTTTTCAGATGGGGATTTATCAAAAAACATTACATAAATGTTTTATGTAAAATATCATCCCTTTTAATAACTATGGATTCTTACTCTAATATAATAAATTGAATAATAACTCTAATTTCATTCAATTATTTCCTAACCACGTCATGATTCCATATGTTGGGGTATGTAATTTAATTATGGTCTTCTAAACCAACCTTCATTGTTAATGAGCATGTTTAATATAAATATAGTTATCTAATCATCATTATAAAATCATTGAACTAAATTATAAGAAATTATAACCCAATTCCCAAATAAAACCTAAAAAAATCGTTATACCTAATTGATGTGTCTTATAATTACCTCAACCATTTTAAAGTATCTCTAAATTAATAATCATAGGGAACACTGATTTTTTATTATATGATTAAATTGTTCTTTACCACATATAAAACATGAATATATATTCAAATTGAAGTTTTTATGCTTATATTATGTAATTTAATTATTTATATTAATGCTAAATATTGATACAAAAATAAAATTCATTATTATTCA
The DNA here is from genome assembly GCA_963277665.1 of Viscum album. Classification (NCBI taxonomy): domain Eukaryota; kingdom Viridiplantae; phylum Streptophyta; class Magnoliopsida; order Santalales; family Viscaceae; genus Viscum; species Viscum album. The sequence goes on along the minus strand of OY728129.1, from coordinate 684,337,524 downwards.
AATTATGATATATAATTTTCTTATAAATATCCTATAAATTAAAATATACTTATAAATATTGTAACAATTAGAATCATCATGTATGTAACCAATTTAATAGTTTGTAAGAAACTAATGTATATTAAGACTAGTACATAGACACCATTAATACATAAATGTTTCTATCTGATATGAAATAAATGTTGAGGTTGAATAAAATGTAAAAATAGTGATAAGGATTTGATAAAAATAACATTGGATGGTTGTTTAGGGCCTAAATGTATTGTCTTTGACCTTTCTGGTCCATCCCTTTGCTGAATACTTGGAGTTTGAGGTGTTATGAAAGGTCATAGTGACTCATTCCCAACACTTTTCCAAGTTTCCAGTTATGTGAACAATATTTCCAAATTTATGAATAGTGCCACCGTGAGTCAGAAATGGTGAGTCATAAAAGATACAATATAAATAGTGAGTTAGAAATGGTGAGTTAGAAATGGTGAGTCAGAAAATTAGACGCAGAAATGGTGGGTCAGAAATGGTGAGTCAGAAACATTGAGTCAGAAACAGTGAGTCTAAAATGGTGAGTCAGGAACGATGAGACATAAATGGTGAGTCAGAAGCGGTGAGTCAGAAACGGTGAGTCCATAATGGTGAGCCAGAAATGGTGAGTCAGAAATGGTGTGTCAGAAATGGTGAGTTAGAAATGGTGAGTCAGAAACGGTGTTATATCTCATGAACAGTGATTCCAGAACTACTTCATATTTCCTATCCCAAAATTCCAGATTTTTCCAATTTCGGAAATTTAACATTTTCATTGACATAAAACAAATTTTTGGCCTTTTTTTAAGGGATTTAAGGATTAATGAAATCCCATAACTCCAATATTAAATTTCCTGAGGCCCATGATGCATTTACTTGGTCAAAACACGTGGTTTAATGCGTTCTGTTTATATTGTAAAATCCCCTATATCTTAATCTGCTGCTATGTTAAATCATCTAAAGGGATAAGATATCTTCCTCCCTTGTTATTTATCATTTTTTACTGGTTCAAGACACTCAAACAATTCCTTCCTTATAATAGGAATTGTGAGAGTAAACATTTCCCACTGAATTGGTTTCCCTTGATATTCTTCTTGCTGCAAGTGCACCCCCTAGTTTGGTGTAACCAAGCCGTATCCATCAATCTTTGATATAAGGTATGCTTTATCATATTTATTTTGTGTTCTCCAATTCCTATTTCTCCATTACATATTAGGTCATGCGATTTACCTTCTTTTAATGTATTTTCTTGGGTTTTGGTTTGTAAGGTCGTGGCGCAACATCCTCGAGTGGATGCAGTAGTCACAAGAGTAAGTGATCATGATCTGTTGTGTGCATTGTTCTAGTATAAATATCTTTAAGAACCTTTTTAATGTAATGGATTTGTTTCTTCTCATTTATTTTTACGTGGAACTGTAGAGTTAGAATGTTTTAGCCACTAGATCACAATGGAATTTTCATAATAAATATTTGATCCGGATAAATAAATTGATATCAATCATATAGTATTGTTTCTTGCTTTTGATACATAGTGTGAAATATATTCATGAATTGCTTAGCTGTTCATTCTTGATGCAAATTGGTAAAGATCTTAAACCATAATTATTTGATAATTGTTTGGCTAAAGATAAATAGGCATGTAAATGAATCTGGTTCTTATTGTTGTATTTTTTTTGATGTTAGTCAAATTGGTGTAGTAAGAATGGTTAATTTATTTATGATAGCTTACTTTTTAGGTTTTCTGAATATGGAACCTATGAATAGTAAATTGTTTAATTAAAGATGGATTAAAGAATTGATTATTTGATAATTATCTGAAGGGTTCTGAGTTACCCTCTAGCTTGTTCAAGGGATAAGAGTCCAATTGATATGATTGTAGTTTTTCTGCGGCATGTGTTGTGATGTGAGCTGGGATGGCTGTTGTGATATGTGGGGGCATGGAGGTAGGACTTGGGGGGTCATTATCTCCCTTATCGCATTGTCGGCCCAGGAGGGGGACACATTGTAGGGAGGGGGTGGTGACTGAGTGGTATCAGAGGTCAGGTTGAGAGATAGGATGGAGATTGGAGTTAGGCAGAGGTGAGTTTTCATGGTTTGTTAGGGAAATAATTTCATTCATGTTTATCAAGTGATGTAAACACTGGAGACAAGCTGAGATATAGGCATTTAGGCCCCCCTATGATCTTATGTATAGACCTTTATGATTACAATGGATACTAAACATGGTGATACTGGATGCAAGGTAGAGGCCTAAGAATGAATCATGCATCATTCATTTTTGTTACTATATTCGAATGGAGAGTCCATGGGATTGGTTAACCTAAAATTAATAAATAAAAACAATTAAATAATTAATTAATGATGATTCTCTCATATTTGAGGTCTAATAGGTCTAACTATTTGTTATTATTCAGGTATGTATCCAGGTCGACGTCCTCTTCAGGATCACATAGAATATGTCTAGTAGGCAATGCCAGTAGATCACCTATGTTTAGAGGTCGACGATGTTGACACATGGAGGAGGAAACTCTGAGAGTTTTAAAGCCAGAGTCTACAGAAGTTAGAGGGATCCATTTCAGATGCAGTCACAAAAACTAGTTGGAGGAGGTCGAGATAGGATTCAGTTTGATCTGTGCTCGGAAGGATCACTGGGTATCATTGGATGTGAAGATGATGCGTGGAGTAGCAAGGCAGTGGTGGTTCTTGCTCCTCAGGGGTCGCGAGGAGTCAACGATATCATGGGAGGAGTTCTGAGACAAGTTTAGATTCTAGTTTATTTATTCGACCGTGAAGGCGTCCAGTCACCCCGAGCTTCTTACCCTTTGACAAGGGAGCTCCAGTGTGTGAGAGTTTGGAATCTATTTCAGGAACCATTTGCGATATGCTTCGGACTTATTGCCAGAAGAGGAGTCCAGGGCGAGGGTTTTCAAGGAGGCTTTTCATCCAGAGATCCAGCACTAGGTCACCACATTTATGCTCAAGACATATCTTGTGGTGTTGGAAATGGAAGTGGTCATCAAGGATACGTTGGCCATAACTGAATCATTATGGGATGGGAGTCATCATGATTCTTCATGAAGGAGAGTTGTGGTCTGGGGTTCCCAGTTTTCAGGGTAGAAGGGTTTTTGTTTGGACGGGGGTAGGTCCCCGCCCTTAGCATATCATTTCTCTAGGGGGGAAACGTCTCTCAGGCCTATTCCCATGGATCAGGTGGTTGTTTTTACTATGGTAGTCTTGGTCATCAGCAGCGAGAGTGCCCGACCTATTAGAGAAGTCATCGTGCACCAGGGTTTCCACTCCTGGTTCCTCCATTGAGGCAGTTCCAGCCATGGTAGTAGCAGCAGGTTTCACCAGCTTTAGATCTTCAGAGGGTATATGGTGTAGGGCGAGGATATCCCCATGATGCTCCCCATCCACAGAGATCAGAGCGAAGCTGATGGGGTGGTCATCATTAGGGTCAGAGAGGTCATGGAGGGGGTCATGGTCATCTTCAGGCTTTAGGATTGCCAACACAAAGTGAGCAGATGCCATTCAAGGTATCCTTTTCTGGTTTCTACCATGGTGTATGCCTTGTTTGAATCAGGAGTGACACACTCCTTCATATCACTTACCCTTTTCCATGCTTTGGGACTGGAAGTATAGTGGCTTCCAGTGCCCCTGGGGTTGACTATGCCAGTTGGAGGTCGAGCTAATTTGTTTGATGGTATGTAGAAACTGTGAGCTAGTTTTGGGGAATCACCGCTCTTAGGGAGATTTCTTATGATAACTAATACAACCGTATGATGTCATCCTAGGCATGGATTAGTTGTATTCTGTGCAAGCTATCATGAATTTCATTATTAGGTAGGTTTTTTTTCGATGTGGATAGAGATCCGATGGTGTTCGTTGGTGAGTGAGATCCTCGAATGGGTCATAGGCGTGTTACATCGTTATAATCCATTATGGCTGAGATGATGCTGAGTTGTTCGTAGGTTTAGCAGTTGGTGTTTCCTAGGGTCGAATAAGAGCACCATGATGTCCTTTTTGAAGAGGTTTTAGAATTACCCCTTAACATGATTTTGAGTTTGTGATCGAGCTACAACCAGTATCATATCCTATATCTAGGTCCCCATATTTGATGGCCCCTTCTACATTGAGAGAGTTACATATAGCGACCCAGCCTTTTCTTACATTACTATTACATCATTTCAGAGATAAACAACATAATAGTATTACACATGGAGGATACATAGGTTTAGTGTCTTGGGAAAACTAGGACTACACATAACAAGTACAACATCAAGCATAAAAATTCATTTAATCTCTTCTTGTATAGCTTCTTAGTAGCACTTGTCCTCTCCTTAGTACATGTATCCACCTGAGGATATACATCAAAAGGGGTGAGCTAAAAGCCCAGTAAGAGGATAGATAAGAACAATATAGCATGGGGTGAGCATAATCATGACATAGAAAGAAGATCTTGAACATGAGAGGAGCATAAACAATAAACTTGAAATGTGGAAAAGCATAAAAATGTAACATCATGTCTTAGTGGTTAACTACAACACATAATTGTGAACAAAGATAGCATCATGTTCACGCATAATTTCACATTTACTCATGAGATTCATCACTTTACCCAATGCATTGGAGCGCTATATAATTTCGGGCGCACCCATCACATTTAAACATTCATATTGCGCTATATAATTCCGGGCGCACCCGTCACATCATAACATTATCATTATCATGCTTGCCACATAGAACACATATCAAACATGTACATAAATAACCCATGGAAAGGAATGGGTTTCATCTCATAATAACATATTCATAAGCTTTGGGTTCCCAAAAGAAAGAGGGAACAACATACTTGATATAAGAACCATCAACCTTGAATGAGAGGTAAAAGGTGAGATCTTGAAAGAAGAGTTCTTTTGGAAAACATTTTGATGGACATAAAAAAACCAGTGACAAACATGTATATCCCAGAAAAGTAAAGTAAATGATGAACAAATGATCTTTGAAGATTAACCATATCAAAAATGGAGTGAAAGAGGGAGAACCCAAAGGAAGAAAATTGGGTTCGAGATTTCCCCTTACCTTGTACTCGAATGCCTCCTTCTCTTTAATGTCATGTATAATGACATTATATTCATTAATTAGAAATTCTAGAACCTTTTATACATTAATAGGGTTCATTATGGTTTCATTATTTCATATTATGTTCCTTTGGATTACTTATAGAGTTTAAAAACATTGTTCAGGGATGTTCTTTTTCATGGTTTTCTTGAGCGGCCCACTTGTATTCTTAATTTTATGTTTGGGTAGATTATCGTTAAACATCCAGAACTGATATTACATGTAATTAATGATATTACAGAATCATGTATGATTTTAGAATGAGTTATATTAGATTCATGTGGCTGAATTATTAGATAATAATTAAATGAAGATTATTTGGGCTGATTTGAGCGGTTTTTGGATCACAACCAACTCATTTTAATTTTTCACTTAGTAGTATGGCCATAGATTATTTCCAGAATTTAAAATAGAACATAATACATATAAAACATTCTGGTTCAACCATAAAAATGGTTTCATGACCAGATTGAAGGTATAAATGGATGAAGAGAGCATGTTGTTTTTGAAGGTGATAAATTATCACCACATGAACAACGTTCTCTTTAATAAAATAAAAGGAAGGGAGAAAGGGTGTGGGGTGATATAATATAACATTAGAATCATAAATTTATAGTATATATATAATAATGGATCTAGAGAACAATTTGGATTAAGAAGGGTAGGGAGAGATCAAGAAATGATCTTGAACTTGAAAGGAAATTAAAGGAGAAGAGGGAGAGAAATTACCTTTAGAATCCTCCTCGTGAGTTCCTCTTTAAGGAGGATAGGCTTGGTCTTTTGATGAGACCAGAAGATTTTGGACGTGGGGGATGAGCTAGGGAAGGTTTTTGGGCAGAATTTAGAGAAGGCTTGGAGCTTGAGAGGTGTGAGGAAAAAAGGGAGTGAAGGGTGGCTTTTATAGTGGAGGGGAGCGGGGTTTTCTTAATATTAAATTGATTAGTTTATTAATTCCCCCAAGGACAAGGAATAGTGAGTCTTGGATGACCAAGAATAGTAAATTTTACTTGTGAATTCGGGATTTGGGTGCTTACATCACTTGTGATGTCAGGAATAGTGGGTTTTAATTAAAATGCATTTATATGATAAATTAATGTATTATACTATTCATAAAAAATTCAAGTATCTCAGAAAAATCCCAAAATTTTACCCCAACCATTTTTCGATGTGTAGAATCCAAAAATTAAGTCCATTTTTCAAAAATAAATTTCTAAATATTATTAATTTAATATTTAATTAAAAATCATAATTTACTTAAAAAAAACAGTTTTTAAAATTAAAACTGATTTTGCAATTCTTTCAAAAATTACTTAGGGTCTTATAAAATTATCTAAAAACTATTAGAAATTGATTCAATATGAATATATTTCAGGAAAATAAATATTCTTTTAAATTAATTAATTAATTATAATTAATCATTTATGATTTATAAAATATCAAAAATGTTTACTAAGGTCAAATTATCACTTTCTATGATGACTAAATTTTATTATTCATAGGTAATGTTACTCTTATTCACTATTCATAAGGTTCATATTACTATTCATAAGGGTAGGTTACTATTCATAAGGGTATGTTACTATTCACCAAAAATTATTTTTGTTTCATTAGACTCCAAAAACTATCTTGAGCATAACCGTGTATGCCAGATTTTTAAAATTCCAAACATAGGGGTGACGAAATTATGTTTAAAGGTCACTTATCACTTAGTAGTTCATTATTTTGTGTTTTTATGACATATATATAATAAGGGAATTTTCTATTGAAAAACTTTGGGTCGTTACATTCTCCCCCCCTTAAGAAATTTCGCCCCCGAAATTTCACTTTACACAAACAGGTGAGGGTACTTCTCCTTCATTGCCTCTTATGGTTCCCAAGTTGCTTCCTCAATCTTTTGGTTCCTCCACAACACTTTGACAAGGTGGGTTGTCTTGTTGCGTAGAACCTTATCACTTCGGTCCAGAATTTTTACCGGCTGCTCCTCATATGAGAGATCATCTTCCAACTGTACCACCTCTGAGTTTAGTACATGTGAGGGGTCTGGAATGTACTTCCTCAGTAGTGATACGTGAAAGACGTCATGAACTTGAGCCATATTCGGTGGAAGTGCCAGACGATAGGCCACGGCTCCTATACGATCAAGGATCTCAAAGGGGCCAATGTACCGTGGGCTTAGCTTCCCTTTCTTCCCGAATCGCATGACTCTCTTCCATGGAGATATTCGAAGGAAGACTTTATCTCCAACGTCAAACTCCAAGTCCCTTCGACAATTTTCAGCATAGCTCTTTTGCCGACTTTGAGCAGCTTTGATATGTTTCTGGATGGCTTGAACCTTTTCTGTCATCTCTTGAACAAGATCGGGACCAAGTAGTTTTAGTTCTCCAACTTCATCCCAACAGGTTGGAGTTCTACATCGCTTCCCATAAAGATCTTCATACGGAGCCATCTGAATACTCGAGTGGAAGCTATTGTTGTATGAGAACTCAACCAATGGAAGGTGTTGATCCCATCCACCTTTGAATTCAAGAGAGCATGATCTTAGCATATCTTCAAGTGTCTGAATAGTCCTTTCAGACTGGCCATCAGTTTGGGGGTGATAGGCCGTGCTGAAGTTTAATTCAGTATTCAAAGCATGTTGAAGGATCCTCAAAAATTTAGAAGTGAACCTTGGATCACGGTCAGAGAAAATAGAGAGTGGAACACCGTGCAACCTCACTACTTCCTTCACATATATCCTTGCAAGTTGTTCAAGTGAGAGGTCTTCCCGAATAGCGATAAAATGGGCAGTCTTGGTGAGTCGGTCAACCACAACCCATATCGCATTATTTCCTCTTAACGTTTTCGGGAGGCCCATGACAAAGTCCATAGTGACATTTTCCCATTTCCACACGGGTATAGGCAATGGCTGCATCATACCTTTGGACTTTTTCCGCTCAGCTTTAACTTGCTGACACACCAAGCACCTTGATATATATTCTGCAATCTCCTTCTTCATGTTATCCCACCAGAAGTGTTCTCGGAGATCACGATACAACTTGGTACTTCCAGGATGAATAGAGAAAGTTGAGATATGTGCATTATCCAATAGATCCTTCTTTATTTCGGGTGATGAAGGCACACAAAGCCGCGTTCCAAACCAAATCAAACCATCATCGTTGATATGGAACTCTTGCAGCTTCCCTTCCTTTACTGCATTCAGCCTCTTTTGTATCTCCACATCATCCCTTTGTGCTTCCTTGATCTTCTGTTGGATGGATGGTTGCGCAATCATTTGGGCAAGGTAGGATGTATCCCCTTCCCTTACGATTCCCAAATCCATCCTTTGCATATCCAAGAAGATAGGGTCTTTCTCAATCCTCAACATGGATAGAGTAGCAGGTTCTTTCCTGCTTAGAGCATCAGCTACCTTGTTCGCCTTTCCAGGATGATAGTGAATAGAGCAATCGTAATCCTTGATTAGCTCTAACCATCTCCTTTGATGCATGTTGAGCTCCTTTTGTGTGAATATATACTTTAGGCTCTTGTGGTCGGTGTATATGTCACACTTCTCACCATAAAGGTAGTGCAGCCAGATTTTCAAGGCAAAAATCACGGCTGCCAGCTCTAGATCATGCGTCGGGTAGTTCTGCTCATGGATCTTCAACTGTCGTGAGGCTTAGGCTATCACATTATCATTTTTCATGAGTACACAACCCAAGCCTTTCTTTGAAGCATCACTGTATATCACAAAACTTTCTCCACTTTTTGGTAGTGTGAGTACAGGTGCAGTGATCAGCCTTCTCTTTAGCTCCTTGAAGCTTCCCTCACATTCTTCCATCCATACATACTTTAACCCTTTCCTTGTTAACTTAGTTAGCGGGCTTGACAATCGTGAGAAGTTTCTCACAAAACGTCGGTAGTACCCAGCTAATCCAAGAAAACTACGGATTTCTGTGACACTAGAGGGCCTGGGCCATTCTTCAATCGCCTTTGTCTTTGAAGGGTCCACAGAAATTCCCTCTCTTGTGATCACATGTCCTAAGAACGTGACTTGATTCATCCAAAAGTCACACTTGCTGAACCTGGCGTACAACTTCTCCTTTCTCAATGTCGCCAACACAAGTCTTAGATGTTCTCCATGTTCCTCCTTACTCTTGGAGTAAATGAGAATATCATCAATAAACACTACTAAAAATTTGTCTAGGTAATGTCTAAAGACTCTATTCATCAAGTCCATGAAGATTGCAGGGGCATTAGTAAGTCCGAAGGGCATCACCAAAAACTCATAGTGCCCATACCTTGTACGGAAGGCAGTCTTCTGAATATCTTCCTTCTTCACCTTTACTTGATGATATCCAGAACGAAGATCCACCTTTGAGAAGTATTGAGCTCCTCTTAACTGATCGAACAAGTCATCAATCCTTGGGAGAGGATACTTGTTCTTTATGGTGATCTTGTTGAGTTCCCGATAATCGATACACAACCGCATGGTTCCATCCTTCTTCTTCACAAAGAGCACTGGCGCACCCCAAGGTGATGCACTAGGGCGTATGAATCCTTTGTCCAGATGCTCTTGCAGCTGCTTCTTTAACTCCTCCAGTTCGATAGGAGCCATCCTATAGGGGCACTTTGAGATAGGAGTAGCTCTGGGTATGAGTTCAATTGAGAACTCTACCTCACGATCCGGGGGAATTCCGGGTCACTCTTCAGGAAATACATCACCGTATTCCCTTACGATGGGCATTTCCTCAAGGTTGGAACTTTCCTTTGACTCAATCATTTGGGAGAGGTATGCTTCTTTATAGGGAATCATCACCCACACCATTGAAGGATTTCTCAAAGGAGATTCATGATCTTCCTTTCATTTGTAGAGGAGCATGGGATGGTTTGGAATATAAAAATATATTTCCTTTTCCCGACAGTTGATATGTGCTCTATATAACGAGAGCCAATCCATTCCCATTATAGCGTCGAATTCCACCAAGGGAAGTATTACGAGATTTGTCGGAATAATCTTCCCACATACGTCAACAGGAGAAGAATAAAAAACTTGGGTTGCAATGATTGCACCACTTGGTGTTTTTACAGATATCTCTACTTCAAGGTTTCGGGGCTTCGATTCTATAGTTCTAGCAAACTTGCAAGATATAAAGGAATGCGTAGAGCCAGAATCAAATAAGACTTTTTCCATTCTTGAGTGAATAGGAAGTGTACCTTGTACGACTTCATTATCATGTTCCACCTCCGCAGTAGTGATGGAATACGTCTTCCCTTGTTCCTTTGGCTTTGGTGGTTGTTGGCGCAGATTACCCTTGAAAGAACGAGGTTTAGTGCACTGGTTTGAATAGTGCCCTAGCTCCTTACAGTTGTAGCATTGAACCACGAGTGGTTCTCTCCTTTCATCAGCTACATTATCCTTCCTTTTCATGTCTCTTCGACACTCGTGAGCTAGGTGTCCTTCTTTCCCACACTTGAAGCATTTCCCCGTCCCTTTGAGGCAGTTCCCACTGTGCAACTTCCCACATTTTTGGCAAGTGGGTCGTTGTGTTTTCTTCCATCTTTATCACTAGATCCACCAGCTTGAAACTCCATCCTTCTTTTCTTATCACCATAGCCATGGTCCCATTCTCCAAACTCCATCTCCACTTTGAGAGCACACCGAAAAACTTCTTCATAACTCCCAAAGTCTCGAATTGCAAGAGCTTTTCGAAGATGTGGTTTTAATCCACTAAAGAATCTATCAATGTTGCTATCATTGTTGATAACAAAACCCGAAGCATACCTTGCAAGCCTTGTGAAATTTTCTTCATAGGTTGTGACAGATTCTCCTTCTTTTTGCTTGAGCTCTATGAATTCTCTCTCCATCTTCGTGCGAAGAGTTCGTGGGAAGTACTTATTAAGAAACATTATCTTAAAGTCTTCCCATTCCATCTCTTCAATTTCTTCCCTTGGCTTGGTGTTCTTAATCAAAGCCCACCATTGATCAGCTTCTCCATCTAGACGATAAACGGCTAGAGTCACCTTCTCTGTCTCGGAACAGTGAAGAATAGAAAAGATATTCTCCATGGAGTTGACCCACTGTTCCCCAACTAGTGGATCAGAAGATCCACAAAATGTCGGTGGTCGTTGCCGCATAAAACTTTCGATAGCTAGCTACTCCCTCTTTGGTGAAGGAGGATGTTCCCCATTATTATGGTTATTATTCATAACCCGGGATAATTGGGTAAGAATCATCATGAAGTTTTGAACTCCACCTCAAAAATCATTGGGGATGTCATTCGGGCAATCGTTGCATTGGCCTTCACAAGAGTTGTTGGCCTGATTTCTCCTGGTTCCCACCATTTTCTAAAACAGAAAAGGTTAGAACAAAACATAAGTAAACAAGTCATGAATAACTTATCCTTTTAAACAATTATACCAAAAACATAACGTATGGGATCCCTAGGTAAATATCATTGTGTGCATATTTGTACTTAGTCTCATGCTAGAGGTTTTCTTTAGGGTTCACTAATCCTAATTCCCAAATTAACTAAACCTTTCCTTTGATACCAACTATAGCGACCCGCCCTTTTCTTACATTACTATTACATCATTTCAGAGATAAACAAAATAATAGTATTACACATGGAGGATACATAGGTTTAGTGTCTTGGGAAAACTAGGACTACAAATAACAAGTACAACATCAAGCATAAAAATTCATTTAATCTCTTCTTGTATAGCTTCTTAGTAGCACTTGTCCTCTCCTTAGTACATGTAGCCACCTGAGGATATACATCAAAAGGGGTGAGCTAAAATCCCAGTAAGAGGATAGATAAGAACAATATAGCATGGGGTGAGCATAATCATGACATAGGAAGAAGATCTTGAACATGAGAGGAGCATAAACAATAAACTTGAAATGTGGCAAAGCATAAAAATGTAACATCATGTCTTAGTGGTTAAATACCACACATAATTGTGAACAAAGCTAGCATCATGTTCACGCATAATTTCACATTTACTCATGAGATTCATCACTTTACCCAATGCATTGGAGCGCTATATAATTCCGGGCGCACCCGTCACATTTAAACATTCATATTGCGCTATATAATTCCGGGTGCACCCGTCACATCATAACATTATCATTATCATGCTTGCCACATAGAACACATATCAAACATGTACATAAATAACCAATGGAAAGGAATGGGTTTCATCTCATAATAACATATTCATAAGCTTTGGGTTCCCAAAAGAAAGAGGGAACAACATACTTGATATAAGAACCATCAACCTTGAATGAGAGGTAAAAGGTGAGATCTTGAAAGAAGAGTTCTTTTGGAAAACATTTTGATGGACATAAAAAAACCAGTGACAAACACGTATATCCCAGAAAAGTAAAGTAAATGATGAACAAATGATCTTTGAGGAGTAACCATATCAAAAATGGAGTGAAAGAGGGAGAACCCAAAGGAAGAAAATTGGGTTCGAGATTTCCCCTTACCTTGTACTCGAATGCCTCCTTCTCTTTAATGTCCTGTATAATGACATTATATTCATTAATTAGAAATTCCAGAACCTTTTATACATTAATAGGGTTCATTATGGTTTCATTATTTCATATTATGTTCCTTTGGATTACTTATAGAGTTTAAAAACATTGTCCGGGGATGTTCTTTTTCATGGTTTTCTTGAGCGGTCCACTTGTATTCTTAATTTTATGTTTGGGTAGATTATCGTTAAACATCCAGAACTGATATTACATGTAATTAATGATATTACAGAATCTTTGATGATTTTAGAATGAGTTATATTAGATTCATGTGGCCGAATTATTAGATAATAATTAAATGAAGATTATTTGGGCTGATTTGAGCGGTTTTTGGATCACAACCAACTCATTTTAATTTTTCACTTAGTAGTATGGCCATAGATTATTTCCAGAATTTAAAATAGAACATAATACATATAAAACATTCTGGTTCAACCATAAAAATGGTTTCATGACCAGATTGAAGGTATAAATGGATGAAGAGAGCATGTTGTTTTTGAAGGTGATAAATTATCACCACATGAACAACGTTCTCTTTAATAAAATAAAAGGAAGGGAGAAATGGTGTGGGGTGATATAATATAACATTAGAATCATAAAATTATAGTATATATATAATAATGGATCTACAGAACAATTTGGATTAAGAAGGGTAGGGAGAGATCAAGAAAGGATCTTGAACATGAAAGGAAATTAAAGGAGAAGAGGGAGAGAAATTACCTTTAGAATCCTCCTCTTGAGTTCCTCTTTAAGTAAGCTAGGCTTGGTCTTTTGATGAGACCAGCAGATTTTGGACGTGGGGGATGAGCTAGGGAAGGTTTTTGGGAAGAATTTAGAGAAGGCTTGGAGCTTGAGAGGTGTGAGGAAAAGAGGGAGTGAAGGGTGGCTTTTATAGTGGAGGGGAGAGGGGTTTTCTTAATATTAAATTGATTAGTTTATTAATTCCCCCAAGGACAAGGAATAGTGAGTCTTGGATGACCAAGAATAGTAAATTTGACTTTTGAATTCGGGATTTGGGTGCTTACATCACTTGTGATGTCAGGAATAGTGGGTTTTAATTAAAATGCATTTATATGATAAATTAATGTATTATACTATTCATCAAAAATTCAAGTATCTCAGAAAAATCCCAAAATTTTACCCCCACCATTTTTCGACGTGTAGAATCCAAAAATGAAGTCCATTTTTCAAAAATAATTTTCTAAATATTATTAATTTAATATTTAATTAAAAATCATAATTTACTTAAAAAAACAGTTTTTAAAATTAAAACTGATTTTGCAATTCTTTCAAAAATTACTTAGGGTCTTATAAAATTATCTAAAAAATATTAGAAATTGATTCAATATGAATATATTTCAGGAAAATAAATATTATTTTAAATTAATTAATTAATTATAATTAATCATTTATGATTTGTAAAATATAAAAAATGTTTACTAAGGTTAAATTATCACTTTCTATGATGACTAAATTTTATTATTCATAGGTAATGTTACTCTTATTCACTATTCATAAGGTTCATATTACTATTCATAAGGGTAGGTTACTATTCATAAGGGTAGGTTACTATTCACCAAAAATTATTTTTATTTCATTAGACTCCAAAAACTATCTTGAGCATAACCGTGTATGCCATATTTTTAAAATTCCAAACATAGGGGTGACAAAATTATGTTTAAAGGTCACTTATCACTTTGTAGTTCATTATTTTTTGTTTTTATGACATAGATATAAGAAGGGAATTTTCTATTGAAAAACTTTGGGTCGTTACATTACATATACATCTTGATGGTTTGTAACAGTTTGGTTTTGTTCGACCAACTGTGTCACCGTGGGGTGGACCCATTATTTCATAAAGAAGGCTGACAGCAGCTTGTAGTTGTGTGTCGATTAAAGTCACTTAAACAAAGTGACTATAAAGAATCGCTATCCTCTTCCGCGGAATGATGATTTATTCGATCCACTAAATGGTGCTAGTTGGTTCTCAAAGATTCATTTGCGGTCAGGATATCATAAAATGTGTTTCAAGGATGAGGGTATCCCAAATACTTCTTTTCATTGTCATCATGGGAATTAAGAGTGTTTGTTAATACCGTTCGGTGTGACTAATGTTGAAGCATTGTTCATGGGATTGATGAACGCTGTGTTTCGTATGTTCTTGGACAGGTTTGTGGGTATTTCATTGATGATATACTTGTATACTCCATGTTTTAGGAGGAGCATGCAGAGCCTCTACACACTATTTTGGGAGTTCTTCGTCAAAATCATTTATTTGGGAAGTTGTCAAAGTGTGAGTTTTGGGATCTTGAAGTCTGTTTCTTTGAACTTGTTGTGTCGCAGTGGGGGTAGCTGTGGATCCATCGATGAGAGAAGCAGTTGTGTCTTGGGCAGCCCCCAATACAGTTTCAGAGGTGGGAAGTTTCTTTGGTCTCGCATGCTACTACTGGAAGTTTGTAACCGATTTTTATCGAGTTGCGACTCCTCCAACAACATTGACCAAGAAGGATCAGGTATTCTTATGGATTAATTAGTGTGAATCTGAATTCTAGTATCTAATAGATAAATTAGTAAGTTCACTAATTGTTTTTCCTCTAGTAGAGGGAGTTCAGTTTGATGTTTTTTGCGATGATTCACATCTGGGCTTAGGCTCTATTATGATGTAGCAAAGATCGGTTGTTTCTTATGGGTCATGGCATTTGTATCCTCATGAACGTAACTATTCCACCCATGATCTTGAATTGGAAACCGTGGTGTTTTCTCTGATGTTGTGGAGACATTACCTCATTGGTGAGTGCTTTGTGGTTTTCACTGATTATAAGTGCCCGAGGTATGCTTTCATCCAGCATGACTTGAACATACGACAACGTCGGTGGATGGAGTTCTTATAAGAATATGACTTCGAAAAATCGTACGCACCTGGAAAGGGGAATATTATAGATGATGCGCTGAGTTGAATGTAAAGTAGTGATGTTGTACATGAATCTGGTGATACCTGGAGAGTAATGGAAGAAATGTCAGAAATACATCTTAATATGGGTGATGTTGGGGTCAGAGGATGTATTTTCAGGATGACGGTGCAGTCAACTCTATTACAGATGGTGGAAGAGTCCCAATTTGGGGATCATGAGTTGGAGGTCTGGAGAGACCGATTTGTTTGTGGCGAGGCCACTGATGGTTGGACTGAGGATGAACAACACCGAGTGTGGTATCATGCAAGGTTTTTTTCTTTTTACGATGCACGAGAGAGTTCTCATAAAGGTCAATATATCTCTTTTAGCAGTGCATCCTGGCATGAAAAAGATGTACCAAGCCTTGAGTAGTCATTTTAGGGGGCCTGGGCTGCAGCGTGTGGTTTCAGAGTTTGTGTCTAGATGTTAAGTATCCAAGAAGGTCAAGGATGAGCACTGCGTCCCTAGTGGTTTGATCTAGCCATTAGATATTTCTCAGTGGAAGTGGGAGGACATCTTAATGAACTTTGTTACTCATTTTCCTCGAGCTCCAGGAGTACATGACGCTATTTGGTTGGTAGTGGATTGTTTAACAAAATCGACCCACTTCATATCAATGACAAAGTCAAGATCAGTGGATGTTTTGTTGAGCCCGTATCTGGAGGAGGTGGTGAGACTTCATGGAGTCCCAAGGACGATTATTTTTGATCGAGATCCTCACTTTACATATAGGGTGTGGAGAGGTATCCAACATGCTTTCTCTTCCCAGCTATGCCTTAGCACTACTTTTCATCCACAAACAGATAGTTAGATAGATCAAACCATCCAAACTCTTGAATACATGTTACACTCATGTGTTCTTGATTTTGGAGGATCATGGATGAGGCATTTAACCTTGGTGGAGTTCACTTAAAATAATATTTTTCACTCCACCATCATTATGGTTCCATTTGAAGCCCTGTATGGCCAATCGTGTCATTATCCATTGTGCTAGACTGGGGATGGAGAGTCAGCAATTCATGGACCAGAACTAGTGTAGAATACAACAGAGATGGTTCACATGATTTATGAGAGGATGAAGACTGCGTGAGATCATCCAAAATCATATGTCGATCAAAGGAGGTGAACTTTGGAGTTTAATTTTGGGGATCACATGTTTATAAAGGTGACACCCAGTCATGGGAAGCTAATGTTTGGTCATGGGAGGAAGCTTTCTCCCCGGTTTGCTGGTACATTTGAGGTGTTAGCTCATGTTGGCATTGTGGCGTAACGAGTAGCACTTCCCCCGTAGGTGAGCTTGATAAACAATGTTTTTCATGTCTCACAGCTCTTTCATTATCTTCATGATAACTCTCACGTCATTTATTGTGGAGAGATAAATGTTGATAATGATGAGACCTTCAAGGAGTGACCTGTGGAGATCTAAGACCTTAAAGATAAGGTGTTTCACGGGCATTCTATTACCTTGGTTCGTGTCTTATGGCGACACGGTGGCACAGAGGAGAGTACCTAGGAATGTGGGTCACAAATACATGCTCAGTACCCAGAGTTGTTTTATGTTTAAAAAAATATCATGTAATGGTGTCCCATTTGTGGTTATAGACCTTTAGTTTTTATAAGATGAATTTTTTTTCTTGCTTCTTATGGCTTTCTCTCTTTTGAGAAATATCTTGAGGAGTGGTTGTTCAGACCCCCTTTCAGTTTCCTTTTTTGTTGGTTTTCGATTCTCGAGGATGAGAATATTTTGAGAGGTATCTAATGTAATTTTTCGGACCACTCTAGTCCATCCCTTTTCTAAAATCTGGTGTTTGAGGCATTCTGGGAAGTCAAGGTGACTCATCCCCAACACTTTGCCAAATTTCTAGTTCTGTGAATAGTGTTTTCCAGTTTTATGAATAGTGTCACGGTGAGTCAGAAATGGTGAGTCTAAAATGGTGAGACAGAAATGGTGAGTCAAAAATGGTGAGTTAGAAATGGTTATTCAGAAACGGTGAGTCAGAAACATTGAGTCCGAAATAGTGAGTTAGAAAGGGTGAGCCAGAGAAGGTGAGTCAGAAACGGTGATTCCGAAATGGTGAGTCAAAAACGGTGAGTTAGAAACGATGAGTCAAAAATGGGGACTCAAAAATGGTGTGTCAGAAATGGTGAGTCATAAATGGAGAGTCATAAATGGCGAGTCAGAGACAGTGTCATAGTGCAGGAACAGTGTTTCCAGAACAGTTTCATATTTCCTTTTCCAAATTTCTAGATTTTCCCTATTTCGCAGTCCTTAAACCTTACTTAATATTGAATTAAATGAATAATTCACATTGACGATCTTTTCAGGTTTAGAGTTTTATAGAATTAGTACATAACTATTACATCTCAAAAGATTACATAGTAGACACTTCTGCTAAGTTTCCATAGAATAAAAACTCTTAAAAAGAAACATTTCTAGTTCCATGTTTTATATAGCATAACTTTACCTTGATCCCATCCTTGACCCTATTCCACATTAATTCCAGTGAAAAACAATTCAAAAGAACTTGGGGTGAGCATAAAAAGCTCATTAAGGGATACAAAAATAATGAAAACTGTTAGTTTATCAAAACAACAAGTAAACCATGTATACTTTAACAAAGTAATACTTTTAACCTTTATGAAGTAGTAAAAACACTTCACTGAATAAAAGATCATTAATTACCCTTTTGTGACCAAAAGATTACCATAAAACCCATATAAAGATCACATAACATATAAAGGTAACTTGGGACATAAACATACTTAAATGGAATAACCATACAGTCGACTTGCACACATATCACTTAATGGAATAGCCATACGGCCGACTTCCATACCCAATGCATTGGAGGTTATAACGTAACCACCCGTCCGGGTATTCATGGCACCACCCATCATATGGTTTATCATGTAACCACCTGTCAAATTTCCATGTACCATTGCAATATCATAAGCCATAAAAAATATAATGGAAAGAAAACATTTCCACACTTTGATCACAATATATCACTTAAATATATTGACATAACAAATCCATTATAAAAACAATTTTGAATACCAAAATACATAAAATAGCATATGGTATTTTTTTCATTTTAAAAAACATTACGACTTGTTGAGGATGCCAAAGACCATATAATACTCGTGGCAGTGGAAAAGGTCGTTGTCACCGCGTACGTTAAAAGAAACATTCCTTTTTGACGTTTAGTAAAACGTTGCGTAGAAAAAGATTCCTTTTGTATAAAATTAAAAGTCAATGGGGTTTATACACTGTATAAAATAAAGTTAGGTATAAAACGAAATATGCCTCAATGAAAGGAGATTGAGACGAAGTCCCTTACATCGGGTCCGACTTGACTCGATCGTTCTTTAACGTCCTGAAAAATAAACTTGATTGAATTTATACTTGATTAGGAACCTTTTTCATGCTCATTATTACTTTTATATCACTTATTACTATGTTATAAACATTATGTAATCATTTATGTTAATAATGTTTGTTTTGTCGATACTTGGTTCTTAAGTCAAAAGTGCACTTCTTATAATTACATGTTATTCGTGTGGTCAAAGGTTCACTATATATAGAATGATAATCATGATTTAGATATCATATATATCATATATATACAGAATATACATGTATTTATAATATTACATAATCATTTCGAGGTAAGAAATGAAATGCACCGTTCTTGGAGATGGTAAGCCATACGTACGCATGAACGCTACTTTCATTTCTATGTCATATTAATTGAATTAAAACCAAAAGAGAGGTATGCATATTTTAAATCCAGAATTATATTCATCATTTATATGTAACATACATCATATATAATAACTTTAAAGAAATCCTTTATACATCCCACATATGGCATTAACGAATCAAATCACTTTGAGGGGGCGGTAGTCCGCACTTCCTAAAATGAAGATATCGCGTATACCCATAATGGAATCAATAAAGGTATAACACAAAATAAAAAATATAGAAGAATAAGGAAAAAATAAACATAATATATATCATATATAAATAGAGTGAAATATTAATGTCCACCATTAAAGGTGTTAAAAGAATATTGAACAATCACCATTTTGTGAGGCAGAAATTCGACAACCACAGAAATAGTATGTTCTTTAACCATTAGATGTAGGTCTGTGTAAGTGTAGCTCGAATTATTCTTATAAAAACATCCTATTATATTGAAGATACTGGAGTTGTTACAAAAGAAATAAATAAAAAGAGTTTAGGGGGTTGGAGAAGCAAAATAAAACAAAAGAACACGAGAGAAAACACTACCTTTAAAACGGGCAACTCTTTTTGATTTGAGCTCAAAGGCTTCCTCGGGAAGACTTCTTCCCAAAGTGAGGCTTCTAAAAGTAAAATATGGATATGGAGAGACAAAATGGGTAGATCTTGGCCGAACAAATGGTTTGATAGGTGTGGGTAAGGTGATAGTGGTGGAGGCCTTTTATAAGAGGAGAGGAGGAACACTCTTGGAAAGTAAAGAAATGGTACATTATTTTAAAATGTGATTCAGATTTAAAAGGTCCCACATTGATATAATTCAAGTATAAGGTGATAAGAGTTCTAAATATACCCCTCAAATAGGTTTTTGACAAGTGTAGGTCTTAGATTTTTCATTATCTTTTCATTTTAATTAAATCGTTAAATAATGAGGTAATCGCTGCATCATCATGATGCCATAAATAATTTAATTTAGTTAATGTCTAAAAATTATAAAAAAATACTATGATGTAGGAAATCTTTTCATCTTTCCAATGAATATTTATAGAAAAAAATATGAATTGTATACCCCCATTTAAATTTTTTTTAGTAAAACAACTCATGTTTCTGTCATTTTTACTTTTACATTAAATATAAAGATATTAATGTCATTTTCCTTCTAATGTGGCTCCATGGGGTCCCCAAGCTGACCCATGTATTGTATTTCTCGGCCATGACACATCAAATAAGGGTAGGACATCTTTCAAGCTCATCTCATATTATTAAAACATTATTTTTACCTTAAACTACACTAATTACCTCTAATCGTGATTAAAAATTTAAAAGATACTATTCACCAAAAATTATATTAATGCCATTGAACCACATTTTACTTCTTAATGACAAACATGTATGTCGGATTTTTTGAAATTCAAAACACAGAGTTGGTAAAATTTCTTTTAAATGAAAAATCAGTTTTTTTAAGTACCACTTAGTGGTTTCACTATTCATCAAAAATTGATGTTTTTCAGAAAAATACCAAAACATCACCCTAAGATATATTTGATATTACGAATTCAAAAATAAAGTCCATTTTACAAAATTCATGAAATATAAGTTGCATTAATTATTTTAATAATTAATTCCCACTTTCAGAGCAAATAGCGAGTTTTTATGAAACAATAAGTATCAAAAGATTGACACTAGTTTAACTTTGATTTCAACGTGAAATTAATTCCAACGTGAAATTAATTCCAACGACCACTATTGGATTTAATGGTAAAAATATAATCTAATTTCACTTTAAAACCAATTCAATAGATAATCTAATCATATAAATAAATTAGATTAAAAAGAGGTTTTGAATTAAAATACAACACTTTTCACTATTCATAAAAAATGAACTTTATCGGAAAAATACCAAAAATTTACACAAAGTAAATTTTGATGTCCCGATTCTAAAGAAGAAATTTATTTGGTCCAAATAGAAAGTATAAGAATGTAAAAAACTATATTTAAAGAAGGCTCTCAATGAAAAGGCGATAAGTGGACCTTTATTGAATATTAGAGTATCTATGCCTAAAATTGAATTCTTTTCTTATTTTAAGCCTTTATCTTTTATTGGATAAATGTAAAAACAATTAAAAAACATATATAATCATATTTTAGTTATTTCTATTCATTCCCGCCAATACAACGGCTACGTGTTAACTACCATTTAAAATAATATTATTTTATTATTGGTGTGCAACGTAAGATTTCAATGAAACTCTTTGTTGGATATCAGGTATGCTATCAAACATAGCAAACCATTTAAAGTAAGAATAATATTCAATTCTCAAATATTAATAAATATGAAAATGTATTATTCTTTATTTACCTGGGATGTTACATCCTTCCCCCCTTTTGTGAATTGCATCCTCACAATTTTATTCACTTATGAAAATAAGTGGGGGTATTTATCCCTCATAGCAGTTTCAGATTCCCACGTTGCCTCTTCAACCATATGGTTTTTCCACAGAACCCATACCTGGTGAATTAACTTATTTCACAACACTTTCTCTCTTTGTTCAAGAATATGGACTGTTTGTTCTTCATAAGAGAGATTCTCTTCCAACTAAACTACCTCTGGGCTCAAAACATGAGATGAATCTAGCATAAACTTTCTCAACATCAAAAAATGAAAAACATTGTGTACCTGAGATAAACTCGGAGGTAAAGCCACTCAGTAATCAACTAATCCAACTTTATCCAGAATTTCATATGGTCCAATAAACCTTGGACTCATCTTTACTTTCTTACCAAATCGCATCACACTTTTCAATGAAGAAACCAAAAGAAAAACATGATCACCTACCTCAAAAGATAGATACTTCCTCCGGTAATCCGTATAACTTTTCTTTCTTCTCTAAGCTATTCTCATGTGTTTCTGAATCAACTGAACTTTTTCTACCATCTCTTTTTCCAATTCTAGTCTCATCAGCTTCCTTTCACCCACTTCATCCCAAAATACTGGAGTTCGACACCACTTCCCAAATAATGCCTCAAATGGTGCCATCTGTATACTGGAATGAAAAATGCTATTATAAGAAAACTAAACCAAAGAAATATGTTGGTCCCAACTTCCCTGATAATACATAGAGCAAGCTCGTAGCATATCCTCCAAGGTCTAAATTGTTCGTTCTGACTGGCAATCTGATTGCGGATAAAAAGTTGTACTAAAATTTAATTCAGTACCCAACGAGTTTTGAAGGCCTCTCCAAAATCTAGAAGTAAACCTGGGATCACGATCAGATACAATGGAGAGGGGAACTCAATGCAACCTGACTATCTCCTTAAGATATAATCGAGAAAGATGATCTAGAGAGAATATATCTCAAATAAGAAGGGAATGAGCAGATTTAGTCAATCGATCAACAATAACCCAGATTGCATTATTACCTCGAGATTTCATTGGTAATCCCACAACAAAGTCCATGGATATATTTTCTCATTTCCACTATGGCACTGGTAATTGTTGAAGCATACCTTTTGGTAACTGCCGCTCTACTTTAACCTGCTGACAAGTCAAACACTTCACAGTAAAATCACCAATATCTCTTTTCATTCCATCCCACTTGTAATACGCCCGCAGATCTCTGTACATCTTAGTACTTCCAGGATGAACTGAAAACGGGGAACTATGAGTCTCAAATAACAACTCATTTATCAATTGTGAATCACTAGGCACACATAATCTCTTCCCAAACCTCAAAACACAATCATTATCAATGTTGATTTCAGGAAACAAACCCTTATGAACCAGCTCTACCATTTTCTGCAACTCACTGTCTTCCCTCTATGCTTGCTTAATTCTGTCTGATAGGGATGATCTCACTGATACCTGAAACAAAACAGAAGAACTTCCTACACCAACAACTTCTATGCCAATGTTCATCAAATCAAAAACCGAAGGATCTCATTCTAAACGTAGCATGGTTAATGAAACATTACGTTTTCGACTCAAAGCATCAGCCACTTTATTTGCTTTTCCTAGATGGTAATGAATTGTACAATCATAATCCTTGTTTAATTCCAGCCAACTCCTCTGTCTCATGTTCAACTCTTTCTGAGTGAATATATACTTTAAACTTTTGTGATCAGTATATATTTCACACTTTACTCCATACAAATGATGCCACCAAATTTTTAAACCAAAAACAACAACAGCTAATTCCAAATCACGTGTAGGGTAATTTACCACATGAGTTTTCAATTGACGTAAAGCATAAGCAATTAGCTGATCATTCTGCATAAGGACATAGCCAAGTCCTTTCAATGAAGCATCACTGTAGATAAAAAACTCACCATTCCTGGAAGGAAGTGCCAAAACTAGAGCATTCACCAATCTTCTTTTCAACTCCTGAAAACAATCATCACATTCTTTTGTCCAGATATACTTAACACTCTTCCGAGTTAGCTTAGTCATTGGAATATATAATCGTGAAAAAATTTCAACAAACCTTCTGTAGTAACCAGCCAATCCAAGAAAACTACGGATCTCGGTAACATTTGTGGGTCTTGGCCATTGTTCAACAACTGTTGTTTTAGCAGGATCAACACTTATGCCATTTTTTGAAACAATGTGATCAAGGAAAGAAATTTTTTGTAACCAAAAATCACACTTGATGAATTTTTCATATTGTTTTTTTTATTTTAAGGTTTGAAAGATAACACTTAAATGACTTTCATGCTCCTCTTTACTTTTAGAAAACACCAAAATATCATCAATGAAAACAACAACAAACTTATCCAAGAACTCATAGAAAATTATATTCATAAGGTCCACGAATACAGCAGGTGCATTGGATAACCCAAAAGGCATAACTAAAAATTAATAATGGCCATATCTAGTACAGAACGTAGTCTTCAGAACGTTTGCTTCTTTTACTTTCAACCGATGGTACCCCGGCCTCCAGTCAATCTTCGAAAAATACTGAGCTCCCTGGAGCTGATCAAACAAATCATCGATATGAGAAAAAGGATACATGTTCTTAACAGTAATATTATTCAAGGATCTATAATCAATGCAAAGTCTCATTGATCCATATTTCTTTTTAACAAACAAGACAAGAGCACCCCATGGTGATGTGCTAGGTCGAATGAAACCTTTATCTAATAATTCCTGCAATTGATTCTTTAACTCTAAAAGTTCAACTTGAGCCATTAGATAAGGGGGTTTTGAAATTTTCATAGAATCAGGAACTAAGTCAATAGTAAATTAAACTTCTCGATCCTGAATAATACCAGTAAACTCATCAAGAAAAACATCAAGATACCCATTTACCACTAGCACATCATTAATCTGAACAGTTCCTTTATTTTCAACAATATGTGCAAGGTAACATTGACTTCCATCTTTTATTAGTTTCTCAACTTCCTGATATGTTTTCAAAATCAAGGGTTCATTATTTTACACAAACTGAAAATCATTCTAAAAATAAACCATTTTAGCTCTGCAGTCAATCTTAGCATGATAAAGAGAAATCCAATCTATGCCCAAAATAACATCAAACTCTACTAGAGGCAAAAAATTAAGGTTTGCAGGTAGATTCTTTCCGCACAGAAGGATATGATAGTTCTTATAATTTCTTTTTGTCTCAATGTTTCCTCCGGGTGTTTTTACCATAAGTTCAGGATTCATATCTTGAGATGGAATTTCCAATTTACTAGAAAACTTCTCAGAAATGAAGGAATGTGTAGACCCTGAATCAAACAACACATTGGCATATTCTGAACAAAAAAAAATTGTACCTAAGACTATTTCATTTGATGACCCAACATCTTCTGAAGTAGTTGCAAAGGATTTCACCACCCCTTTCTGTTTATAGTCTGACTACTTTCCCCCAGTTGCGTTCTTCGTTAGACACTCATTTGCATAGTGACCCATTTCATTACACTTAAATCATCTTACCACTGACTTTTCATTGCCTGCTTGATCATCTTCCTTACAGTTACGAGCAATATGACCAGACTTACCACACCGAAAGCACTTAGCAGACTTGGATAAACATTCTCCATGATACATTTTACCACACTTCTCACAGGATGGATATTTGGTTTTCTTACCTCCTTGTTTCTTTGATGAATTCTTCCCCTTTGCCTGCCAACTGAACCTCTTATTCTGTTGTTTGTAAAAGAACACTTGATCATCGAAAAACTCCATTTCCACCTTCTTTGCACATTGAACATACTTTTCATAACTTTTGAACTCACGAGAAGATAAAGCCCTTCGATACATTGGCTTTAACCCTGAGTAAAAATGGTTGATTTTACTATCAAGATCTCGTATGAAGTTTAGAACATACCTTGCCAGTCGAGTGAACTTTGCTTCATAAGTAGCCACTAAGTCATCCTCCTGCCACAATTCTAGAAATTGCTTTTCCATCCTAAGAAGAACCACCTTAGGAAATTATTTCTCAAGAAACATACCTTTGAATTCGTCTGAGTGAAGATCCTCAATCTCATCACTATCCCTGATATTTTTCACCATCGACCACCACTGATCAGCTTCACCTTCAAAACGGTAAATAACATGACTATACTTTTGATGTTCTGAACACCCCATGACATCAAAAATATTCTCCAGTGCTTTAATCCACCCTTCATCTTGCAGAGGGTCAGATGATCCTCTGAATGATGGGGGATGTTTCCTCCTGAAATGTTTCACCACTGACATGTTCCTCTGCAGTTGATCTGGCTGATCTCGTGCATGGATACCACCACTATTTATAGCTTGAGTCAACTGTTCCATCACTTATTACCATGTTATAAACATTATTTAATCATTTAAGTTAATAATGTTTGTTTTGTCGATACTTGGTTCTTAAATCGAAAGTGGACTTCTTATAATTACATGTTGTTCATGTGGTCAAAGGTTCATTATATACAGAATGATATTCATGATTTGGATATCATATATATAATATATATCCAGAATATAAATGTATTTATAATATTACATAATCATTTAGATGGAAGAAATTAAATGCACCGTTCTTGGAGACGGTAAGCCGTACGTCTGCATGAACGCTACTTTCATTTCTATGTCATATTAATGGAATTAAAACCAAATGAGAGGTATGTATATTTTAATTCCAGAATTATATTCATCATTTAAATGTAACATACATCATATATAATAACTTTAAATCCGTCCTTTATACGTCCCACATATGGCATTAACGAATCAAATCACTTTGAGGGGGCGGTAGTCCGCACATCCTAAAATGAAGATATCACATATACCAATAATGAAATCCATAAAGGTATAACACAAATGAAAAAATATAGAACCATAAGGAAAACATAAACATAATATATATCATTTATAAATAGAGTGACATCTTAATGACAACCATTAAAGGTGTTAAAAGAAGATTGAACAATCATCGTTTTTTAATGCAGAAATTCACCAACCACAGAAACAATATGTTCATTGACCATTAGATGTAGGTGTGTGTAACTATAGATCGAATTATTCTTATAAAAACATCCTAGTATATTGAAGATACTGGATTTGTTACAAAAGAAATGAATAAAAATAGTTTAGGGGTTTGGATAAGCAAAATAAAACAAAAGAACACAAGAGAAAACACTACCTTTAAAACGGGTAACTCTTTTTGATTTGAGATCAAAGGCTTCCTTGGGAAGACTTCTGCCCAAAGTGAGGCTTCTAGGTGTAATAGAGGGATGTGGAGAGACAAAATGTCCCAAACTTGGACAACCCAAAGGTTTGAGAGGTGTGGGTAAGGTGATAGTGGTGGGGGCCTTTATAAGAGGAGAGGAGGGGGACTCTTGGAAAGTAAAGAAATGTTACATTATTTTAAAATCAGATTCGGATTTAAAAGGTCCCACATTGATATAATTCGAGGATAAGGTGATAAGGGTTCGAAATATACCCATCCAATAGGTTTTTCACATGTCTAGGTCTTAGATTTTACATTATCTTTTCATTTTATTTAAATCGTTAAATAATGAGGTAATCGCTGCATCATCATGATGTCATAAATAATTTAATTTATTTAATGTCTATAAATTATAAAAAAATATGATGATGTAGGAAATATTTTTAGCTTTCCAATTACTATTTATAGTGAAATATCTGACTTGGATAACCGCATTTAAAATTGTTTTAGTAAAACAACTCATGTTTGTGTCATTTTTACTTTTACATTTAATAAAAAGATATTAATGTCATTTTCCTTCAAAAGTGGCTCCATGGGGTCCCCAAGTTGACCCATGTATTTTCATAGTCGTCCATGACACATCCAAGAAGGGTAGGACATGTATCAAGCTCATCTCATATTATTAAAACATTATTTTTACCTTAAACTACACTAATTACTTCTAATCGCGATTAAAAACGAAAAAGTTCCTATTCACCAAAAAATTATTTTAATCCCATTGTACCACATTTTAATTCTTAATTAAAACCATGTATGTTGGATTTTTAAAATTCAAAACACAGAGGTGGTAAAATTTCATTTAAACGAAAAATCAGTTTTTTTAAGTACCACTTAGTGGTTTCACTATTCATCAAAAATTGATGTTTTTCAGAAAATACCAAAACTTCACCCTAAGATATATTTGATATTATGAATTCAAAATGAATTCCATTTTACAAAATTCAAACTATATAAGTTGCATTAATTAATTTTATAATTAATTACCGTTGTCAGAGAAAATAGCGTGTGTTTATGAAAGAATAAGTATCAAAAGATTGACACTAGTTTAACTCTGATTTCAAAGTGAAATTAATTCCAATGACCACTATTGGATTTAATGGTAAAAATATATTATAATTTCAATTTAAAACCAAATAAATAGAAAATATAATCATATAAATAAATTATATTAAAAAGAGGTTTTGAATTAAAATACAACATTTTCAATATTAATTAAAAAATGAACTTTATCGGAAAAATACCAAAAATTTACACAAAGTAAATTTTGATGTCCCGATTCTAAAGATGAATTTTATTTGGTCCAAATAGAAATTATAAGTGTGACCAAAACTATATTTAATGAAGGTTCGCCATGAAAAGGCGATAAGTGGACCTTTAGTTAATATTAGAGTATCTATGCCTAAAAATGAATTATTTTCTTATTTTAAGCCTTTATATTATATTGGATAAATGTGAAAACAATTAAAAAACATATATAATCATATATTAGTTATTTCTATTCATTCCCGCCAATACAATGGCTACGTGTTATCTACCATTTAAAATAATATTATTTTATTACTAGTGTGCAATGTAAGATTTCAAAGAAACTCTTTGTTGTGTATCGGGTATGCTATAGAACATAGCAACCCCGTTAAAGTAAAATTAATATTCAATTCTAAAATTATAATAAATATGATAATGTGTTATTCTATATTTTCCTGGGATGTTACATCACCAATTTAACATTTTCTTTGACGTAAAACACATTTGTGGACATGTATTAATGGATATAAGGCTAAATAAAATCCCATAACTCTTATATTAATTTTCCTAAGGCCTATGATGCATTTATTTGGCCAAACTGTGTGGTTTAATGTGATCTGATTTTAATGGAAAATCCATTTTATCATAAACAGCTACTCCATTAAATCTTCTAAAGGGACAAGATATCTTCCTCCCTTGTTCTTTCTCTTTGTTCATTGGTTCGAGACAAATAAAACTTTCCTACCATCTATTAGGAATCGTAAGATTAAACTTTTCTTAGTTGATTGGTTTCCCTTGATGATATTCTTGCTGCAACTTCACCCTCTGTTTTGGTGCAACCAAGCAGTTTCCATCAATAATCGATATAAAGTATGATTTTTCATCATTATTATGGGTTCACCTTCTCCTGTTTCTCCTTGCCATATTATGGTATGTGATCTCCATGATTCTAAAAGAGATTCTTGGGTTTCAGTTTGTACCGTAAAGCCGCGACATCATCAGGTGGATGCAGTTGTCAAGGGAGGAGGTGATCATGATCCTTTGTGTGGATCATTCTCGTATAATGATCCATTAGAAAATTTTTAAGGTAGGGTATTCATTGCTTCTCTTTTATTTTTACATTAACATGTAGAGTAGGGATGTTTTAGCCACTAGATAACAATAGAATCTAAATTATAAATATTTGAACCAGATAAATAAATTGATATCAATAATATGGTATTAAAACTTTTTTTTTTCTAAATAGTGTGATATCTATGCTTGCTTTGTTTAGCTATTCTTTGTTGATGGTAATTGGTAATGAGGGTAAACTGGAATTAATTGATAATTGTTTGGCTAAATATAGAGCCATGTAAATGAATCTGGTTCTTATTGTTTTATTTTTTTTATGTTAGTCAAATTTGTGCAGTAAGGTTGTTTTATTTATTTGTGATAGCTTACTATTTAGGTTTTCCGAATATGGAACCTTCTAATAATAAATAGGTTAATTAAATATGGATTAAAGAACTGATTGTTTGATAATTCCATGATGGGTTCTACGATACCCTATCGCTTGTTCAAGGGCCATGAGCCTAACCAATATGATTATGGTTTTCCTGCTGCTTGTATTGTGATGTGAGCCTAGATGGATAATGGGATATATGGGGGCATGAAGGCGGGACTCAGAGGTCATTATCTCCCTTCTCACATTTCTATCCCATGAGGGGTACACTTTGTGGAGAGGGGGTTGTGACACAAACACTTTTTCTAAATATTTAGGGTATTTAAATTATTTCACTAACATTTATTACATATTATTATAAAGAACATTAATATAAGGTAGGATTAGGTTTCATTATCAAAACATTTTGTTGTTCAGAATGAAATGGTGTATTTTATTTTGATAATATGGGGTAATCTTTTATAGACGCTTTATTGATTCCACTAGGAGGACACATAAAATATTTTTGTGTTATCTAAATTGATAGATATAGAGAGATGATGATTTACCATTTTGGATTGAGTCATATTAGAGTATAAAAAAACCAAATTACTCTTCAATATATGGATTAAAATTGTTAATGGCTTAGGAGGGGGGATTAGTTTCCACATTCTATAGTAATTTAATTTACACTCTATGAATAAATGGTGTATTGTTCTTCATTAAATATGTTTATTTTTTGGAATTTTATTAACATCTAGACGTAAATTGTTTTTAGGATGTTATTTTTCTACTGAGTTAGATAATCTGAATGTTACATGTAAATTTTATTATATGATAATGGTTTGTATAGAATATGATTATTTCAATTTATATTTTTAGTTGATATGAAATAATAAAACAACAACAAAAAATTGATTAAGAATATTTATTAGGTATAATTATTTTCAATAAATGGATGAAACATCAATATCACCATAGTGAAATAAATAATCACCCCTAAACAATCCCCTAGATAAAGGTTCCACATGAAATTTATATTTGAACCATTAATACGATTTATTTACAATAAATTAATTTATTTTATCATCTTATATGATAGTGTGGAGGAGCTTCCATGTAGCATATGCACATTACCATGTTAATTCTTGATTCCTCTATTATTTATATAATGCCTTCAATATTATAATTCAGTGAGTCAATGACTATATTTATCAAATTACCATTAATGATTTTTTAAAATTATGTTGAATAAAATAATATTTATGGTATAATTGATTAATTAATGTATGTTTTTAATCAAATACTAATATTAAATTTTATAAAATAATGAATTATTTATTTAATGTTAATTATAACTCATCATTCAGGTATATCATCATAACTGTTATAAAACAGAGTTATCATATTTATCCAAAATATATCATTGTGGAATTTCTATGTAAATATTTGTTTGAATTTTCAAACATGATTTTATTTTCATTATTATTATTTTTAAATGAATTATTTTAATACATTAGAATTTTCTTTTTTTGTTTCGAGAACATCAATTTATAATTGGGCACCAAACCATCCCTTAATCATTGGTTTTCTTGAAATAGTATATATATTATTGGGATAGTACTATAAAAATTTAAAAAACTATTTCAATCATCCTTTCACATGCCTTAGTCTCTTCTATCATAACTACCCCGGGTCAAACAATCATCAGAATAATACATAATATAAACAATCAAATATGAATAAATAACTTTAATGGATTAAAAAAATTAAATATCAGACTCTTATAATGACTATATATATCATTTAATACTCTCAATGAAAATGATCTCAAAGAAAAACATCAAATATATTCACCGGAATAATTATATTTTAGAATATATTATTCAAAAAATTATTATTTCTTTTTTCACACTATCATTCCATGATTATTATTAAAAACACTATATTTTATCAAACATACAACATTATATAAAAATGAATCATTTTTATAGATTCTCTTAGGTCCATAAAATAGTTTGAATGATGATGTACCACATGTGAACATTTCTCACAAAGGGGGAGATTTTTTAGATGGTAGGAAGTGGATATATGTATGTAATTTTATTATATTTATTTTTAATGAATATTTCAATATATATTTAATATATAAATACATTTATTTATATCGTATTAGTTATTAGTGTAAATTTTATTTTGTCAATAATTTACTAAAAGTGGTTAAATGGTAGAGAATGATGATTAGATTTTTTTGGAAACTATTGAAACAATTACATGATAAGGGAATCAATAACACTATTATGATCATGCATATGTATTTTATTTTATAATGTGTACCAAATAATAAAATAATGACATATGTCATTATATACTTTAATCCATAATTTTAGTGTTATTTTTGTTATTCTACATGATATAAATATCTTGTTAGAATGTTTAATCCAATAAATTTGTTCGCCTTTTTGTTAGTGGTGGGTAATAAAATTATTCAAAATGGGATTTAACTCGACTATAAAGACACGTGTTGTACCAAAATATTTTATGACATTATTATTGAACAATATTGTGGATTTGAAAATACAATAAGACCAAACCATAATTTCTGGGGTCAGAAAACAATGAACCTAGTCCATAAAGAGTAATTTCTCTAGGAAAAAGAGTTTTTATAGAAATATATAGGTTTAACTAGTGAAAAAATTACAACATGAATATTTAGGGGTCATATGGAAAAAAGATAAATTTTGAAAAATATTTATCATGGACCAAGATGTAGTGTAATTATGAATTTTTTGGGTATGTGATTAATAAGAATAAATTCTGTAACAAATGAAGTCATTGAATTAGTTTTTTATATCAATGGATACTTTTGGATCTAAGGATATTGTGTTGAAATTTTGGGACTATTATATTTTATATATATTATTTAGTGATGATTTCATGTTTTCAGTAAATGATTCATTAAATTTAGATTTTCATTGAGGTGATATTTGTTTCTCATATACCCAATGTGTTTCTAAGAATTAAAAGATGGTGGTAATTTATGTGGTTTTCTAATATATGATGTATCCATTGTATAATTATGTATATACAATTATAGATAAACCAATGTAGAGATTAAGTGCATGATTATAACTGTTTTATTATTTTAATGTGAACATGTTCATAACACAAAAACATGCTATGAATGATTAACATAATTTGTTAGTGGATGGTTCATTAAAATATAATAGGATATGAAAAATTTATTCTCCTCTGACTTTTGAAGGATTAAGAATTCAGAATAGGATTAATAAATCACACTACTACTACATGAATTCGATATATTGTCAACCAAATATATGTTTGTCTAGACTATGAGAAGGTTATTTTCCCAAATTAATCAATTATAATACGTTTTTATAAGTATAATGGACATTTATCAGGAATTATATAATTATTACACTTTTATTTCATGAATTTCAGAGATTTTAGAGGATCAAATAATGTTCCACTATGTTTTTAAAAGAACAAATTATCTACTTTTTAGGTTTTTTAATGAATGTTATTGTAGAAGGAAATTGCAATCCTGAAATTGTTATTTCTAAAGGAGATCATGTTTCCGGTGATAATGTTATGCCTCAATGTGATTTTTTTGAAAACTAATTTTAAAATTAGAATATCACCAAAATATTGAGTGATTATATTTTTTGTTTCTGATAAATTTTTTTGAATAATTGCATATTTCATGACAAATTTAATGGGTAATTTGTGGAAAATTTATTAGAAACCACTTTGAGAACATATAATCATTTTAATTTTTGGTATAAAAAATTATATAGATAATATGGATAAAATGGGATCTTCTAAATTTGAAAATTGATGTTACTTCTAATCTATAAAATCTCAATGATAATGTTGATTATTAAAAAGTGATAATTGAAAAATTTCAATACCCTTTATTGTTTTATGAAGCACTCGTAATGAAAATACTTTTAAATGGACACTGTTTGAATCATTTCATGGCACCCCCATGAAATAGTAAGTAAATAAATAGTAATTCATTGTAACCCTTGTATAAATAGTGAACCATTATTAAAAATGTTATCCATTAAGAATACATAGTTTAATTTTATTGTTAGTCTTATGATCATCATTTTATTCTCCTTAAACATTCTCTTAGTGTTAATAAAATATATAATCTACTATGTTCATTAATTTAACATTTTTAGATATATATTATTTTTAGAATTTTATATGTCTTGGGAATGTTTATATAATTTTTAATTATATAAGATAATGATATATCGAATGATCGTGGTAAAATTTATACCCAAATGTTCAACATAAATTTTAGTGTATTGGAATACGTTGGTTATAAAATACAGTATAATAGCATCAAGGTTAATGTGTTATAAATCAATAAGTGGAAACTCAACATCATGAAGATTGATATCAATATAAAATAAGATATTTAATTCAATGTGTCGAAGTATCAAATCTTTCTAAATTAGTTTTGATTAAATTTCTGATTATAGTGCCTCTATGATTAATCAACAATGATATATGGAATTCATTTATGTTATTTCATAAAATGATAAACGATTGAATATGATTAAAAAACTATTAAATATAGATTCAAAGTCAATAATAATCATATTAGTCACTTCATAAAATGGAATACATATAAAATTGATGATCCATTCATCTATTAATAAATTTTGGAAGAAATTATCCATGATTTTGAATGGGATAATGAGGTTGATTAGAAAATGAACAATTTTTTACAACATGATTCATAATGTGAAAATACAGGAAAATAAAGCCATCGATTATGTCATTGAATACCTTATTTGGATTTTTGGCTATATACATAAACATAGAAATGTAATTAAAGATCATAATATAGAGAATAAGATGCCTAATGAGATGAATCCATTATAAAATCTAACACTTTCATCTCTTGAATATTTCTAGGAATAAAAATTCTCTCTTTATTATTTTTATATCGTGATGGTATCTTATAATATGTGAGTGAATTTAAAATCCACATCAATACATTTTTAAAATGATATATACTAAACTTTCATAGAGATGCTAGATATTCATGTAGTATGAAAAGTGGAAGAATATTTTTAGTGTTAGTTTTAATCAGTTTTGAAAAGTAATGTTATATTGTGGAAATAACATATTCAAAGTAAATATACCTATTGCATGTTTTAATAATAAAACTACATGTCACATTAGAATCAAAATGTCCATTTAAGGATTATAACAGATTAAAATGGGAAAATAAGAAAACGTAGATAACACTTATATTGAGAAGAGAAATGTAATGTATAATTTATATTAGAAATAAGATTTCAAAAAATATGATTATGAATAAAAAATATGAATTGTTTATTTGGAATTATATTTTTAAGGAAGTAATTTAATTCTAAAAAATTAATGATTTCAATGTTTCTGATGTTTCATTATTTATTATTTCATGAAATGATATCACAAAAGATGTTTGATTTAATGGATTTAAACCTATTTTAATTTTCATTATAAAAAAGCTAGTTATAAAATTTTGAAATTACTATAGAGGGATAATGGATGTGGGAAAATAAAATTCATAAAAAATAATAGTTAATTTTAAGGACCTAGCCTCAAACATTATGTATTCTACTGTTATAGATACTAAATTTCCCTTTTTCTTTCCAAAGGATCTTTATGGTGTCAAGTTATCAAGAGTTGGGTCATAAAACAAACCAATAAAGTAATATATTTTAAAGTTGAGAATTTTATTCGGTGTCCATTGTTTCCAAAAAAATACTTTATGGTATGACATGTATTATTTTCTTGAAAAATAATCATAATATTCATTTTGAACCCATCGTTGTCCACATTCATCTTTAAAACAACATAAAAATTCATTTAACAAAATGTCAGGACCAATAAATTTTTATTATCATAAATAAAAATAATGAAATAAATTGTTAGTAAATGAAAAATTATAAATAGATTACATTATTATAATAATATTTTTGTTTAAAAAATATTTTATCATTAAAAAATAAAATTATTTACAAAAAATGACATAAAAAATTTCATATGAATTTAAATGAAAAAATAGAAATAAAAAAGTATTAATTCTAATTATAAAAATATGTTGAAAATGTTTTCACAAAGGCATATTTTTACCCCTAAAAAATAATATATTCATTATTTTAAACATAAGATAATTATATTTCCTTGATAAATAATAATATTTCTCAAAAAACCCATAGATAGAATAGAATATACATGTTGGAATCATAAGAAATAATTTTTCATATTAATCTTACAAATGGAAGATCCAAAATGGTCGACCTCTATACCATATTTATTTGAGGTGTATCAAAAAACCACCCATCCATACATTATAAATGATCCTACTATCTATGGTTTACAAAATAACCACATGTACGTGGTTTATAAGAGTTCCAAACATTATCAAAAAATTACAGTGAACCATAACATAATAATAATAAAAAATCATCCAAGGGTTTGAAACCTTGGGCCTCACAGGAGATCCTCTCGTGGGGCCCTCTACCCCATTGGGAACTTTCCAATGCCCAAGGGTTGGCCACCTTGGGACTCATTGGGGACATGTGGTATACAGGTAGGAAGGCCAGCCCAATACATTGTAACCGAACAACACTTTTTCCTACGGGGCACAAGTGAGTTGGTTCAAGGCTGTGGTATCATGACTCCGAAGTTCTGGGTTCGAGTCCTTGCAAGGCACCACAGACTATATGTCAGCGATCCTCTCGTGGGCCCCTCTACCCCATTGGTAACTAGCCTGAGCCCAAGGGTTGGCTACATTGGGCCTTGCTGGGGACATGTGGCACGCATGTAGGCATTCCATCCCAATACCTTTTTACCCATCGACACGTTTTCCCGTGGGGCATGGATGAGTGGGTTCAAGGAAGTGGCATCCTATCCATAAGGTTCCGGGTGCGAGTCCTCGAAAGGTAATGCATAAAATATTCTATCTATCCTCTCGTGGGACCATCTACCCCGTCATGAACTGACCTAAGCCCAAGGGTTGGCCACCTTGGGCCTCACTGAGGACGTGTGTCGCGTAGGTGGGGTGACCAAGACAATACCTCGTTACCCAAAAACAAGTTCGCCAACAGGGCACGGGTGAGTTTGTTCAAGGTGGTGTCATCCTGACCCTGAGGTTCCGAGTTCATGTTCTCACAAGGCAACACACAATATATGCTAGTGATCCTCCCGTGGGCCCCTTTACCGCATTAGGAACTAGCTTAATCCCAAGGGTTGGCCACCTTGGGCCACACTAGGGACGTGTGGCACACAGGTGGGCATGCCAGCACAATTCCTCATTACCAAACAAAATATTTTTTAGGAGGAGGATGGCGATCGACGACAGATCCAGCAACGGCGATCAGAAACAACTCATGGCGACAATCCCTAATTCATGACTGAGGATGGATTCCCCCTCTTCCTAGAGGTGGGAGGGGGGCAGATGATCTCTCTCGGCCTTCGACTCCACGATTGCATTTTGTACCTTTCTGTAACCCTATCTTTCTTGATGATTTTCCATCGATTTCATTGAGTCCTAAGGTTCTAGATATGCATCTTGGGGACCTTCAACTTATGATCTCTTCATCAAAGTTCTATGAGGATTAGAGTCTACTGAATCTGACCCTGGTGGATCGATTCAATCACCGAAGACCTTCATTTGATGAGTTCAACAGATTTGTATTTAGTAATTGGGATCTGCAGGATCACGTGGTGGTGGGTTTGATTGATAAGCATCATATGTTGATACGATTTTCCTCATAGGATGAATTAATTTGTGCTTGGTCCAGAGCTCCTCAACACTGCGGTAGATGCAAGTTATTTCTTTTCTGATGGAAATTTTATCTTTTCATGAACCTGGACTCACCCTCTGTCGCGACCTGGGTAAGATGTCCCCATCTTCCCTTGCCCTTTCAGATTCCAGCGATTATCTGTATGTTAAGGAATCTGGTTGGGCGTTTTCTCTGCTCTGCTAATCCCACATCATTGGTAAGTCAACATGTTAACTAGAGTCTATGCATTGAGGTGGATGCTTAGAAGTCCCCAGATGAATTGTTTTGGATTACAGTTAGGGATGAGTTTCGCTGGAAGCAAGTGGTGGTCTTTGAATCCTAGGATGATTACTATCCGAGATGTCATCATATGGGTCACTATGATAATCAATGTCACAATGGAACCATTTCAATTCTAGTGAAAAGAAATGGTAAAATTACTGGACAGGGAAGATGAATGATGATGCTGCAAAGACTAGAAATGGCGTGGGTGGCTCGAACTTGAGAAACCCTTCGGTTGCTGTGGTGTTTGAGGGATTGAAGCAGGACCTCAGGGATGGTGTGAGTCATGTGAATGCTTCTTCTATTAGAGGTGGCACTGGGAGGGATAATGTATTGGCACATTCTTAGGGGGGTGTGTTGCTAATTCTGGGCATCGGGATTGTTGACTCATGCGGTGTGTTTCTGGTTCTGGGTATAACTTTGTTGGTCCGAAGGGGGGGGGGATTATTTCAAATTCGGATGGGTGTGTGCAAATCATGGATGCCAATCCATGTCTGATTAGTGAGAGGCAGAATATACAACTGCAACCTACTGATTTAGGGGATACTATTTAAACTTGTAATCAGTTCCAAGCATTGGCACCTGATGAGGATTTTCATGTGGAGGTGGGTGACTTAATATAAGAAGGTAACAATATGCAGTGTGTTTCAGTTGATGTAGTGAAGGAGAACAATGTTTTCCAAGATATTGTAGGGAATCTTGAAGAGGTATATCAAGTGGAGGTAGGTGATTTAATGAAGGAAGGTAACAATATGCATTTTGTTTCAATTGATGCAGTGATGGAGGTGGATTCTAGCCAAGCGATTGAAGGCCGGCCACACTGTTTGGAAATAATTGACAGTAATAGGAAAAATGAACAGGTCTGGGGGTGGCTGATGGTTTCCAAGATGTTCTGGTAGCTAGAAACCGAGGGGATGGCTCAGACAGTGACAAGGAAAATATGGTGGTTAGACCTTCCTATTGTGAGGTTCTCACGATTGGGAAGAGAAAATCTGGAAAGAAGGTGTCCAACACAACAAGCAGAAGGACGAGGAATGACAACTTTGATTTGCCGAAGTCGTTGTCCACTAGATCCTCTTTCAAACAATCTCCACAAGAGTTGATATATTTTGAGAAATTGAACCTTAAAAGGAAGTATGCCAAGATCCTAAGACATTATTAAAGATCAGAATGGGAGAAAGACATTGTGGAAGGAGGCTCCAATGGTGTTTATAATGGGTATGTTGTTTATGATATGTAATCGATTTCGGAATTTTCGTACATGCATGCTGTCCTTTTCTTTTCTTTAATAAATAGTCAGGGTCCTACCTCTGGCTGACTTTCCCAATATCAACGATTTATTCTATTTTTTATCCCATAATAAAATATATCTTTATATTAAAATATCCATTCATTTTTATAATTTTTTTAAGAAAACCATAATATTGTAAAATATATATTTTAGTTGATGAACACATTTATTGTGATGAAAAAATCATATATTATATAACTTTTATGGTGGTGGGAAAATTCATTGTTATTGTATACCCAAAACGAGAACATTCCATTGTTTTAAATAAAGTCAAAACATCCCATATAAAATATGTAAAATGATTCATTTTGTAACCAATTGAATAAAATTTTAATGAAACATAAATTTTCTATTATGATTACTCGATTTCCATAAAAATATAAATATTTTTTATATAAATGAAATTTGGAAATGGAAGACAATGTTTTCCAATGGAAACAATAGAAGATGATTTTCAAAATGAATTTCCCTTAACTTCAGTAAGACATGTTATTTATGTTCAATATCATCCTCCATAGTAAAATATGTTAATTATTTATTTTTAATATATATATATATATATATATATTATTTCTTTTCTATTTTTCTCATATAATGAAACATTCAATTACTTAATGATTTGATTTTATATGAGACACTTTGTTTATTTTCAGCTCATATATAGAAATTAACTAAGGTTAATTTAATATTTCAATAGTGGTATTTAGTAAATAATTAATAAATAAAAAATTAGACATAATTATCATTTCATTACAATGTTTAAAATTTTATAATTATTCATGAAATATTCTTATGAAAACTTAACTATGTTATAGTCATTTGTACAGTAAGTCATATGTATGCATGCATAATGATTCCATTTCCTAATGATCATTATAGAAATAAGGCAGGTGTTATTTATTTTTTTCATCGAATGATAGTTTTTTCAAAAATAACATATTATACATTTAGAAAATACATTTATATCTATCAACCATGTTATTCGGTGATAAAAAATAAATCTATTTAGTTCATGGAAATGATAGTCTACATGTATGTATGAAAGGCGTCATCATTTATTTTAATGAATGGAATGGTTTGAAAATATCTGATATATTATAATTATATAATTATTAATTTGACATAATTATAATATATAAACATTTATTCATTCTTTATAACCATCCATTTGAGGTGGGGATTGAAAATGAATTATATTTGATTGTGAGGTGGTATTTTTCCGTACACATGAACAACAAATTTAGTCCCCATTTAATCAAAGTGGAAATTGATATAGGTTATTAAAGTTACATAATAAAATCAATGTATGTAGAATATACTAATGTTATTAGTTAATGATGTTTGGAAAATATTTCAATGAGGTAGATGAAAAATAAAAATAAAATTCATAGTTATGATTTCTATATCTTCTTCAAAAAACATCCTTTCTTTTTAGTGTAATGAATCTAAGGATATTATTTTTTCAAAAATAAGTAATGTATAATGAGGGAATTTTTATCATCAAGGAATTTTTTCTAGAAATGGATAAAAAAACTGATTTGTAATTGAAGATAAATGAGGAGAAGAAGTTTACTTTTATTATAGTGGGGAGGTGAACTCTAAGGATTTTGAAAAATATTAAATTCATATAAATAAAATTTTAAATGAATTTTTCACAAAATTTTTCATAATACATGATAAAGAAAGTTTGATACGACAAAATCTCACCTCATAAAACCTAGAAAATAATTAGTGGTTTTTTAAAAATTATCATTTTGTTATGACATGTTATAAAAAATTTTGAAAGCCAACGAGCATGTACCCTAGTGGTTCAGGCTCCTACATGGTATCCAAAAGACCCAAGATCAAATCCGAGCAGGGGAGAATTCTCGAGTACTATAGCATGGTACTGTAGGAGGTCGTTGTAGCCGTACTGTAGCATCGATGGACTGTAGTAGCGGCAGCATTATAGGGGTGGAGGGACTGTATCAGGGTACTCTAGTGGGGGCGGTACTGTAGCTACGCGGGTATTGTAGTAGTACTGTTCACCGAGGGGTCCTTTGGGCCAAAAAATGGGTTTTCTAGCCCTGTATGCAGGCCACTTGGCCTTGGGCCTTCGGGCTATGTAATGGGTCAGCCTCTATCGAGTCTAAAGAGGTCTTTGATTTAATAATAAATTTAGGCTTCAGCCCCAAACTTTTAAAAAAAATAATACTTTTTGAAAATTTCATTGATAACCATTGTTTTAAAATTTTGTGGTCAATATTGATACGTTAAAAGGAATATTATTTGTGCAATTGACCATAGTTAATATTTAAAATATTATCATAAAAAATTGGAGGAAGATAATATTTTTGGAATATTAATTCACTTAATCAATTAATATTTATTATCCAATATCATTAAAGTCAATTTTAGAACTATTAATTTACATTGAAATTAGTTACATCTAGAAAAAATTGTAATATGAAAATAATCTGTTAAAAATTCATAAAACATTATATTTATACAAAAATCACATATCTTACTAAACAATTCCTATTATATTAATTTTTATAGTTTAAAAATAATTTATTATATTTTTCTATAAATTTAATTATTATTTATCAAGGATTTCTTATTTTTAATGTAATTATACAATCACTAAAATATAAAAAAAAAATATCATGTCAATAAACATTAATCTATTGAAAAAATTATGGACTCATATATTTTGTGTTTATCCCGTTCTAAAAAAAATATAATTATAAACCAATGAGATTGACATTTTTGACATTTCATGTAAAAACTAATTCAAAGGTAAAAATCATTTCATAATGGATAAAGAACAAATATTTGATTTATGGATGACTATGGAAGAAATTTAATGATACCATAAAATTTAAAAAAATACATAAGGGACCTTTTCAGTATTTATCTAATTATTTTAACCCTTAATTGAATGATATTCCATTAATGAGATGAAAAATTTAACAATTTTACTATACATAATGACTGAAAATAAAAGGGAACTATTTTAATAACACTAAACATATGATTTAGAATAAAATATCCATTTATTAATGATACGATTCATAGATATGGAATAATTTAATGGAATATTAAACATAAAAAAATGATATTGGAAATATATTTCCTTACAAAAGAAAATTTTTAATTACAAAAATGGTTTCAAAAAATTGATAACTATAAAATTTATTCTATAGAATAAAATTTTAGTTTTCATAATTATATAGTTATAATACAATTTTAAATATAGTATAGAATATATTTTCACTTTATAAAATCTTGAATAGAATATACAGTTTTAAATAATAAACATAATACTACAATAATTTTTTTAAAAAAAGCATTAAGAAAAATATCAAAATATCACAATAATATAATTTTAAAATTTTAGTTTCATATATTATATCATTTATGAAATAAAATTTATAATATCATCATAAATTATTTATATTTTATAAAATAATGAAAAAATATCAGTTTTCAGGAAACCATATTTCTTGTAAAATAAATTTTCATTTCTAAAAATTGATTTCATAGTAACAAAGAGTAAGTAAATATATATTTATTGATAAGTAACATTATATATATTTCCTAATGTAGTTATTCATATTCTATCACTATAATTTAATGTATATGTAATAATGATCCTAACTAAATAATTACATCTCATGGTTTTTTAGTTTGTGTTACATGTCATATAAACTGTTCAACATATTTTCTTAAATATCAAGGTGTTACATTCTCATATGATTTATAAATTTCTTAAAAAAAATATGAACATGATCTCTGAAATAAATGGTTTGAAATATTAAAATAAATTTCATGAAAAACCATAATTAAAAAAGGGCTAATAAAACATTGTCTTGATTAGAGGGAAAGGGAAGTGTGAATATTATCTTGAATAACACATAAATAGGATGAAAAGTAAAAAAATTATTATGATGTAAAAATATAGACATGGAGGAGAATAATATTACTAAAGAACTAACACAGAGTGATAAAGAATGTGGTAAATAGAATGTTAATGACCACAAACCATAATACTATTATGGATGAAAAGGCCATCAATTCATCCTAATTGATCTAAATAGGATAAAAAAAATTCAAGATAATTTTAATAGAGTTTAACAATTAATTT
This sequence comes from Viscum album, assembly GCA_963277665.1. Classification (NCBI taxonomy): domain Eukaryota; kingdom Viridiplantae; phylum Streptophyta; class Magnoliopsida; order Santalales; family Viscaceae; genus Viscum; species Viscum album. Next base: position 684,294,289 of record OY728129.1, on the reverse strand, counting down.
TTTTTCTAGAATAAGAACATAAAATAATAAACATTCCTAACAAATTTATTTTCATTCTTTAATCTATTTAAGATAAAATATCATAATTTTCTCAAAATGATAATGATTGAAGATTAATTTTAGATAAATGAAAAAATATAAAAAATCCTCAAAATAATTAATTGAATAATAATCTATTGATCCTTCTATTAGACATTAATAAACAATGAAATATTTACGATGAGAAAAGGTAAATCCAAAATTTATAAACCATTATATAATGTAATAGTGTATTAATCTCCAAAATTTAACTATAATACCAAAAGATGAAACTAATTAATTATATAAATAAATTTCATTATAATTATTCATTTTTTCCATAATAAGATAGAAATATAAATATTATAAAAATTTGATAAAAAATCATCCAAAATTTATCCCTAAATAACATTTATCAATCTTAATGTCTCATACCTAAATATATATTACATTGATATATAATCTCCAAGATAGGTTAATCATTTCCAAAAATGACCTAAATCCCCACAATTCCACCTCAGAATAACATATGCTTCCAATGGTACTCAATGTGGTATGAGAAACATTGGCATGACTAAATACTATTTTTATCAAGAATAACTCTAATTATCATTCAATTATAATTATATTAGATGAAATAATTTGACCTTTTTATTAAAGTTTATTTCCTTTTAAACTAATCTTGTTATTCAAGAACATTTTCAAGTATTTTTAATATATTTCTTATTATTGGTACTCATTGTGTTTTAGAAAATGATTTTAAGAAAACCGAACATCATTTCTTTATTTGTTCATCCAACTAATTTTATTCTAAATGCCATGTTTTATTAAAATATTACCAAATATGATTCTAAAATGACATAGGAATGAAAATTTATCCTTTTTCATTTCCCATGTTTTCAAAATAATAATTTTTCACTTTACATAAGAAATTTCCAATCCTATATTCTGTAAAAAATTAATGTTCATTTTACCTTGTTCAAAAAATATGAGTTTACCCACCATCATTTATTTGAATCATTATTTCAATGTTTAAAAGGATTCTTTTTAAATAAAAATAATTCAAAATTATTTCCAATGATTTTTAAAAAAATGGGTTTTCACAACAAAAGAATATATTCCGCAACAATTTTTTAATATATCATTTCTAATGTTTCCATTCATCATTAAGAAAAACGTTTATTTTGATATGATTTATTGACACCGACCATAATCATCATATAGATGGTTTAAGATTTTTTTTCATGTATAGTATTCAAATTCACATCCTAGATTCATTTTTTCTCCCCTTGAAATCTTCATTGTACTATTATCATTGAACATGGAATTTTTCCTTCATTATATATTTCATTTATGATGGTTATTAATATTGTGTAAACCATATACTATTTTACATATGATGCTAACATTGAAATTTATTTCATTATTTGGTGAAAATTGATAATTTATTATTCTTTATTCAATTAGGTTATTTGATAGGGCATATTATTTATTTATACTACTTTTTATGAGGAATTCATTGGACAAGAAATGACAGGTGGTGTCTAGACATTGTATAGCCCCTCGATGCAACAACATGTTCTTATGAAACATATATGATGTGAAAATTAAATAGTTTTCTATTGGTTTTTTTAAACCATCTTGTGAAAGGTCATGATGGTGAATGTATTCATATGGCTTAGATATGACATCAAATAATTATGAAATGTCCCCATTTAGATATATTTATTTTTTATCCGTGAGATCTTCCATCGACATATCTATTGGTTTTTTTGTTTATTTATTGAATTGACTATGTTTGGTTTCTTACCTTGACATAATTATTTATCATTATTTAGTTTTTTAATGGAATGTCATTGCATTTAACATCCCATATTTTTTATTCAATTCATTTTCGGCCTATTAATTACATGTAATATATGTTTTCTTATTTATATTTCCATGTTGATTTGTTACTACTGATTCATTATTTATTCCTCTATACTTTACCCTTATATAGAATTTTATCTCACCCTTATTATAATTCAATTCCAAATAAATTTAATAATCATAACAATAAATATATGTAGGTATATACTATAGGGTGTAACCTCATCCTCATTGTTTTTTATTTAAAGAGGAAAAAATATATAGTATTTAGTGTAATAATTTGTTATATAGGACTCATGTATGTATCTAGGTCATCAGTACTGCTAAACTGATTGGTCCTTCATGAATCCATTCATTGTAATCATACTGATGTAATTGATAATGGGCATCACCTCCAAGATTTCTGGGGTTGGGTCACAGCAGAATCACCCAATAACACATTCTTAAAATTAAAGACAATGATCTCAATACATGCATATTATATTATAAAACTAAATCAACTAAAAATGAGAACTATAATTACTATAAGATAATCCTCAATACCCACAATAAAATCCTAAAGATCTCATAAAAATCCCACAAGCTTGTAATATGTATCTCGATCATGAACTAACTCATGTTGACTAGAAAAATAGTATATATATATACATAAGGTGATTGTAAATTCTATACTCTATATTATCCTCCATAGAGCCTCTCATGTAAATATTAACTAATTCATTTTAAATACATGTCAACACCATGTGATGAAAAATCATCACCTAAAAAAGTTATTAAAATCTCTTAACCTCACCAAGGCTCTCTCAACATGTAACAAATTAAAGTGTTCATATAATATAATATCAAAATATGTCACCTTCCTACAATATCTTCTTTTGAATTCCACTCAACCACAATGATGAATTCCTTAAATCATCTATGTCCCAAATTAATCCTACCTAGAGAAAACTATTCATTATATCAACCCATGCATCTCATGTATCATATCATCTCCTAAATAATCATACACCATGTGCATCGCATCATCACATCCTCTCATTCATCAACTCTATCTTGTAACGAGTAGTTTTCTAGATCCAACGCAACTTTCATTTTGATTATTTTAACACAATCCATCATATATTATACATTTAATACCAATAATAATTTTTAGTATACAATTAGCTGGGAGACATATGTGTGAAATAACCACAAGTTATTATAGATACATGTACAAATATTTGATAATAGTAGCCATTGTGTATACCAGATAATACTACAATAAAAAGATGTTTGTGGTGCTAGTAGGGGTTTCCATCTATTCATTCCTTACCAACCTAGATGTGGGGTAAAAATCCTACCACACTCTTCTTGGGGTTGTAACCCTTACTTACATGGGTGTGTTAGCATATGAAATCTCATAACATAGAGGATATAATACATCCCACATGAACAATATGAGTATCAACATACACATAAGCTCACATTTATCTATTGTCAATCGAACAATAGAATCCCACTATTAGGAAGTTGATATCATGTATAGAAAAAATCATTCATTGAGATACATTTAATTAAATTTATTCATTTAGTTTTTATTATTATATTCTGTAATACATTTCACATTAATGAACATTATTCTATTTTCATTTCAGTAACCATCATGTGAATTTGAATCCCTCTATTTCTTACCCCTCAATTCCACATTACAAAAGCATTATCAATATATTCATTCAATTCAAGAACAATCCTCATCGGAATAAAAATTTAATATTCATTATCATTCTATATTTCATGGTAATCTTGTAAATATGTTAATCCAGAATAAAATAGATGCATAACCATGAATAACCAGTAGCATCAAGTATGGGGAAGGGAATGATGAAACAATAAACTCATCCATATTTACATTAAAAATATTTATTTATAAGAACACATTACACCTTCGGATACTAAAATTGGAACTCCTTAAATTAACCCATTCCATTATAAATTGTCCAATCCATCACCTCATGATTTATATCACTGTACAACTAATTGTGGAAATAATCAACTACTTCTGCAAATAAGGGTATTCCCATATCATTCCAAACAATCATCCAACCTAGTATCATGTCATATCACATAGTAAATGTCAAATCAGATTAATGATATTTGGTACAACATAAACAAGAAGATAGTAGGTAATCATGGACTTATAAACCAAGTAATCCAACCATTAAAATAAAATATGTGTTCTCAAGATGAATCATTTAGCTTCATTAATTAACTGATTCTTTTCAATATTGAACAAACTGATACGTTAATAATAAATTAAAACCACCTAAGACATATTAATTAAAATATTAATATAAAATAAAACATTATTGCATGTCTATCATCTAGTTTCAATGAACTATTAAGAATACAAATTCCATTAACATGCCTCTTTATTATTTCAAACAATAAAAATTTCATGATTTATGTCCATTATCCAATTATATTCACATTACCATACTTATTATATTATTAATTTGTTATGATATAATATGAAAAATAAAAGAAAAAATCAAATGAATCAAAGAAGAATCTAACAGAGAACATTATGAAGTAAATATTATAGGGAAATTATTAAAATGGATTAAACACATTTCACTTTTATAACGCTAAAGAAACATCATTCTTTTATCTAATTTAACTTGTATTATAATTAATTCCACCAAAATACTAATTGAATAAAAAGGATAACTATTTTATTTTGAATTAAAATGAGGAGAAGTAAATAACTCCCTATCATAAGGAATTCTATTCCCTTGAACGAGAAAAAAACTGCAACAAAAATACCTAATCAACTATCCCATGGTGAAATAGTATACCTCCAGGTATTCAACAGCACAATAAAAAATGTACTACATAAGAATATTGGAGATAATTTTTCATGCCATGTAAATAAATAATGTGGGAAAACATTAATGTCCAAAGGTGAACCCACAAATGATTGATGGAAAAATCACATTTTATCACCTTTGATCAATAATGGGAAGACATTGGTCAAATAAAATCAGAAGGTATTGAAAACAATATATTGAATCGTCACTAGAATCCTAAAATTGGGATATAATTGACGGTTTTCTACAAAACCAATTGTGTGATTAGATTTTCAAGAACACTATAAGAAACTGATTCATGGTGTGAATGGGTAATTCACATCATGAATAGAAATAATTTTTTGACATGCCAAAAAATGCATCGTTATGATCTAATATACCTTGAAAACATAATAACATGACAATTATGTGCATGGTGTGAGTTTTTAGTGATATATTCATTGAATATCATCCTCTACCATTACATTTCATGAACTAATAATTCGAATTATAAATTTTTTAAAAAAATTTCAAACAATATTTATGAATCAGTTATCATTCTGGAATAAAAATATATGACAATTTATAACTAATGATTATAATAAATGATTATGGTAACATCAAACATCTTTAACAGTCATATCAATGTACATTTCATAATTTTCATCATTTTTGGGAAATTATTTAATAATATATGGGTATATTCATATGGGAATTATTATTGACATAAACAACCAAAATTATGGATATCACGAGGTTATATTAAAACACCTTTGGCCATTTTCATCAAATCGAATGTGTTATGAAGAAAAAAACAGATCGACCTCTTCAAATCAATGTTATCAGAATCAATTTTAAAAATAAATAATAGATGATAATAAATATTAATATGAATGTTCAATATATATTAAAATGATTATATGGTATATATATATACAATGGAAAAAATTTATTATTCATTCATTTATGTGAAATGGATGAATGATTTCATATATGAAGCTAATTGATCTATAGAACGACCCTCGTTAACTTTTTGGAACATGTTCTCTTTATTTTCCACATTTATCATTTATCATCTTCTCATGTATATAATGAATTTTCTCAATATATATTTGTTTTTGATGAAAATGTTTCACATGATGATTAATTATTTTGGTTGAGTTTTTCTTAAATCGATACAAATTGAGCACAATATCTTATAATGGTATCCAAATTGTTTGATAATAGAGTAATAACCAACTAATGAATATCATATCAATGATTCAGGGACTAGTTTTTAAAGGGTGTTCATTGTATGATTTCACCAGATACACATAAGAACTCATGTTGGTTGAGAGGATGGGAACTTGGACTCATCAGACCATTTTGGGGATAAATATTTCTTATTTAGGTACACTCTAATAGATTTATACCATGTTAATATATTCAGGAAACTTTGGATCATTCATAATCATGTGTGTGTGGATTACCCTAGGGTATGATTGAACCTAGATACATTTGGGTTTAGAATCATCTATAAGTATATGATGTTCTTCATAAATGAAGATATATGTATGTATTTGGGGTTATTCATCAATGTTTCCCTATTGCCGAATGATCTGGAATTCCCCCATCATTTATTGAGTCAATTATAGTTTAAACCTCATGATGTGGTGAAATAGATATTATAGTTATCCAGGGGAATGGATACTGTTTTGATGTTTGGACTGAAAACAGAAGAAGGTTTTACTACAAGTCTTTTTATGAGAGGAATCACAATTAGCATAGTTTGTAATCACTTAACTAAACAAATCATATCTTAATGTCATGTCTTGAGGTCCCAACCATGTATTTTAACACAATGTTTCACGATTGTTTAGGAGGATGGTTCATAAAAAAGATTTCATGTAGGACTTAAACTAATGTGGCCTATGGGACCGAGAAGAGATGTGTTCTTCTAGATGAAAATGACCTTACTCTATATGTGACCATAGAACGTTATGGTGTATTTGGGAGATGGGATTGAAACTCAGTGAGGCTTCTTATGTGTCCTAGTTAGTTGGGAATCAAATCCCATGTTGTTCTATAGACCATGCAGGTTAACAAAATCTGGTGAAGATTCAATGAACAAAATAGATAATGACTAAATGGATTAGATATGTAAAGTATCAAGATTTATCCTCAAGGATATTTCCATGGAATCCTGGTTAATTTGAAATCATTGACAATGTAGTTATGATATATTCAGACATATAATTTTAAATGAATCCTATTAAAGGAGTCATGAATAGGGATGATTCATCTAAGCATCCCATTTGGATTATAATTATTGTTTATATATGGGGAGAAGGATTGTTTTTATTCAGGGCATATGCATGGGAGTTACCCATTAAGGGGTAATGATTAGGGATTACATCTTATGATAAGTCTCATTTGTGGTCGGGGAATACGTATAGGAGGTTCCAATTAAAAGGGCATGATTTGGGCTTATATCAATAGAGAAGTCTTGTTTTTTGTCGGGGTTATGCATTGTATGTTACCATTACAGGGGAAATATTATCGCTATCCTCTAGGGGAAAATCTCATTAAAGGGTCATGATTGGGGATTAATTCCGAGGAGAAGGCCCAATTGATGTTTCAGATCAAGAATATATCATTATAACTACTACTATCTAAGCCCATGTGAGTCACGATCGGTTTAAAAAAAAGCCTAAGAAGTATATTTGATGATCGCACAACCCACCCATCCACTATTGGATGGTCCTAGAGCTCATAGGGGGATATATGAGATTTGATTGTGCACATTTCCTCTGTTGTTTTCATATCCAAAATAGTAATATTTGGGGATCTATCATGATATGTCAAAGTATTAAGTGAAGAGGAGTTGTTTCACAACCTCCTACCTGAAATTCTAGGAGCATACCATATGAGGAGTTCCCTGTAATTAGTTCTCGGACAGGGGAGGGGAATCATTCCTCTCTAAAAGGAAATGAATTTGGTATATTCAATATTTAACACCATCCATAATCAAAGGAAAAGGCCATTGATTACCATAATTCCCCTGAATGGGTGGGTCACATTAGTATTAGAAGGGGTGAACCCATGTTTTCAAGGTAATGTAAGATAATGATAATTCTAAGGGTCTTATTTCTACATCTATTACCCATGTGACATTAGTTGTGTTTTTAAACTCTAAAGGGCCCACTGATGTACCCAATGGGCTAATCATATAGTTTTAGTGGATTTGGGAGACAATGTAGCCTATTTTCATTAGACTAGCTCATGGAGGGATTATCAATAATATTATAGAAGATAAAGGAAAGGATTGGAGAAAAAGGGTTTAACTCCCTAGGTCCCCACATTTCACATAGAATATCCTCACATATGATGGGGGTTCCTCTGCACAACATTTTTCAATGCGGGTATGAGGACCTTCCACATACCATGGTGATATGGATTCTTGGGGTCTATCCATGTAGCACTTTTCTATGTGGGTCCAATTTCCATTCAGGTAATGATTTTCAACACTAGGATAGTTCTACCAGCATAATGGTTTTCTATGAGGTGTTTAATTCATTCAATGTAGTGGTTTTCTAAGTGGTACATGATTCCCCCTACATAGAAATTTAAAATCTGAGATGCATGATAGAATATGGTCCATTTATTCTACACCTTATGGGAAGTATATCTGTAAAGGATATGTGTTTATCACTCTACCAATTCGTTTAAATTTTTCTTATAAATGTAATGTTTAGGGTTTTACCAATAGGGAAACAATGAATGAGTCTGTATTTTGAGGTTCTCTCTTCATCTATTTCTTCGTTGATAAATAAATAACACCATTTTCTCTCTTTTTTCTCTTCTCCTATGGGACCTTTTATAGATATGTGGTGTAGATAGATACCGGGGTAGCGGTGGACTGTAGGAATATTTTTCAAAATCCCATAGAGGACTTAGTCAGTGATTAGACATTTGCAGTCAATGAAATCGACACATGGCTCCAGAGAAGGATTCCTTTCATTTGTGGGATCTAGAAACACCGAACTTTGTCATGAAGGATTTAATTCATATTTTTGGGGAAATTCATTTTTGGGGGTTAATATCACTACCCCATTCCATAAACAACATTATGTTTAATGTGGGCACCACTGGATCCAACAATTATTTATGTGGTTTTGGTTCTTAGAGTAGATGAATTCCATATGGTGTAGTGGTCACCAAAGGGATCCTTTCTTTGTGGAATTTAATCCATTAATACATTTCAAAATATCTGATCATTTTTAATCTAACTCTTCAATCGATTTATTTTTCATCCTTTGTAACATCCATTAAATTTTATTATTTCATTGGTAATGTTAAGGACCCAACAAATTCTTTTTATGTGAATGTTTTCTATTTAGGATGAAGATGCGACTATTCTAATGTTGAAGGTAGTCCTAATTTAACTTGTATATTCGATAATGCTCTATATTTTTTTTCATATCCATGGGAATTAGATATCATAGTTTTAATTTTTTTAGGGTTATTTGTAAAATCCAATAAGCATTGTTTCTTTTATTTGATAAACCTCTTTTTTTCCTAAGTCCACTGTGTTCTGACTTAGCATGCATAAAATCTCTTTATCTTAGGATTACCATTTAGGGTTTTCAGCCTAACAAGACTTTTTGTATATTTTTTATATCAAATTAGATGATATGTTTCGTAATCCATGAAAATCATATGTTTAGAAATATGGTACTCAACTACTATCCAAGTTTCGGTTTGTGGTTATTCATCCTTAAATGATTTGTGTCTCCTTTTTATGGGAAGTTTAGACTATTATAAACAAGACTAACTGTATTAATGTTTTCTATTGAAAAAAATTGACCAAGAATTGTGGATAAATATGACCTATTCATAAAATTGGATAAGGATGTCCAACAATTTTTAGAAAATAATTGGGGATATGTCTTGACCTTATTATTGTGGTTTTATAGATATAAGACATGATATGGTACTTGATAGCCATGGTTGTAAAGATATATGGAATTAATCTAATGGGGATTCATTTAACTTATATATAAAATATTTTTTTTGGAAATATATTGGGAGAAACTAGAACATATTGTGAATATTTTGAAAAAGGAGTTCTTGGGAAAATGACCATCCATTTCCAATGGCACGTTAACATTATGAAATTTTGGATTTATTTGTTTTGTAAGATCGCTATGGATGGCCTAATGAGGGATGCTGTCTAAATGTGGTTGGGGAATGAATATCAACATTGGATGAGAAACGAATCCCCAAAGAATTTGAATCATGAAAAGGATGGATGAAGCTTGGCATAATATAACATCATATAACCAATAGATTTTAGAATTATTTCTTCTAGTCATTTTACTCTAAACAAGGGGGAAAACAATTCACCCTTTTCATAGTTGTCTGACTAAGAATGTTCTATCATCTTCATGCATAAAAGGAGAGAATATATATAAATTGTAATCAGGGGGTTTCCAAAACCAGGGTGTGAGGTGGGAATTAAATGTTATATCGGAATACTGAGGTAGAAAAATCATATCATGAGGAAAAATATTCAATTTTTTTATATGACTTTTGTGGAAAACATATTTTGATCCACTATTTTATATTGTGCATAGTGAAACAAATGTGTCCTCAGGATAGTGAACATCTATTTCTAATAGCCATGGATGGTTATTGGGATTCAGACATTTCTAGAAAAAGAGTATAGTTTGGGAAAAGGATGATAATGAACATTAAAGGTGGATTTTGAGATTAATTTTCAATGGGAATATATTGAGATCTTCTCCCCACATAGGTGTGATGAGTCTTCCTGTATTGGTCTGATCCAAGAGTATGAAATGGGGGGATAATCTTATATCATGGATGGTCACATGATATGATATTTTTGTGTCACAATATATATTATGATAACATTAATAATTCCATATATTATTCATGTAGGGTTCTTATATATGTGGGTTTGGTTCCCACATATAAATTTTGGTTTTCTTATTGATTACAAGCACACTAATGAGGCAGGACTCAAATAATAATTTCGTATGAAGATTTGTTTCATGTGTAGAAACATGGGGTAAAATATTGATTGTATTTTCTATAAACACCCCACACCAGTTTGACCCATATGTTGGGAATTTGTATTCAATGAATTTGATGTGGATGGGAATATAGATTAACATTGGGTTTCAATCAACATGCAGTTTTAATGTCCTTTAATTAGAACTTTGGAATGTAGGTTAATATCGTGTAGTGACGACCATGGATGAGCAATTTAGTGTCATATTTTGGGGATGTGTTTTCATATAAACAAGGGTTAAATAGAATCCAATCAGGTCAATATTTTTTTACATGACCTGGTAGAGTGGGGTAATGAAAATGTAAGTTGTGATTCTCAAGATTCATGGGATGTGAGAACTAATAGGAGGAATAGAAGCAACTGACTATATGGAGACAAGAAAAGCCTCTACTGGTGATTAATATTTCATGGGATGAGAGTTATTTTTGTGGGATACTTATGAAAATTGATTAATTAATATTATATATAGTAAAAAAATGATTCTTCAGGCATTAACCATATTATCCTATTGTTCATGGATGTTTATGAAGATTTTAAATTCCCCGATTAACAAATTTTAATTGATCGAAAGTGTATGTCCAGGTAATCGAGAAATATCAAGGCCACTATCGACCATAGATTGAGAGATCCCCTACATATATTTGAATCATACGTTGGGTGGTTGATTTTTCTAAGACATACCCATGAATTAATTCACGATCACTTGCAAAAACTTTTGTAATGGGGTTGGGACTTTTTTTATTTTCATTATTCTGTTGTTGGGGATATAAAAATGGCTTTGTAATCACTAGTTATCACATTTGGATGAGAATCAATCGTACATTGTTGTTGATTTCACATGAATATTTGCAACATGTGGCAAGGACTAAGATAAACCACCATTAATGGGGATTTAAGAGGTGACATGACACACCACACACTCTTAATGGAAACTCAGAACGAGGGGCCAGATGTTGGAGTGAATTTTCAACTGGTCCTAAAGGGGAAATGTTTGGATGCCAATATGTATTTAATTTATATGGGAGTCAAGACAAACATTTTCATTCAATGAAAATATCCATCATTAATATGGCTCATATGTGGGGAGAGTGTTTATTTTTTCAAATTTATCATGGATTGTCTACGATGTCGAATTTAGACATCATAACATATTCTATATCAAAAAAAACAAGCCATACATAGTTTAGTAAAATGGAATGGTGGATAAGTTATATTTGTGGAAATGTATTCTTAGGTGAGAACATTGTGGTGTTTTTCAGTTTAATATCATCCAACAAGAAAATTTATCATCTTGTTTAGTATCAAGTGATTAGGAAAATTTCTCTAATATAGAGCATCATGTGGAAAGAAGGATGATTCCATTCATCTTACCATTATGTGGTTACAATTATGTTTTCATAGATAGAATAAATAAATTGAGACTAATCAGGTCAGGATGTTCTATAATAACCCAATTGTGAAGGGATTAGAATGTGTAAACCATGGTTTTGGGGCTTACTATATAGGGGAATATGACATGATTCTTGGAAGATATTGGGTGTATGAAGATTCAAAAATCATCCCTTAAGGATGGATTTCCATTTGGTTGACATTTTGTTTTATAGAAAAAATATACAAAGGCACCATGGTATATTGATTATAGTAAATGAAATGTGATATCTAGATAGTGGCCTTCAATTTATTATGGATATGGATTTTTTATAAAGAACTAAAATTTCCTGAAGCATGGATTTTGATGGGTGAAAAGGGTGTATCTGAATATTCAAGAAACATCCAGACCATGAGTAGTTGTGAAGTATGGATTTCCATAGATAATTATTACACACATATAAGTGGATTTTGATTATTTTATAGATCTTTGATGTGGGGTCTATGATTTGAAATCATATGTATCATTTTTTATTTATGTGCATTAGATGGGGACATTTTGTTCATGGAGTCTTGACCGGGACATAGATTTATGGCATCACCATGTATCATGTGAGGGATGGAATCAGGACACATGTAGTACAAGAAGTGTGTTCCTTATACTGCTCTAACCCATGCATTGGGAGGGGGAATTTTAACCATTTTTTAGGTGATGGACCTTTCATGTACATTTACTATCTGTGTGTGCTGGGGAATCCATTACTACAATTCCAAAGCTCATGTAAGGTAGGATAATTGTGAGAAATAATGAATAACAAAGGTTTCATTCACAATACATAGGATGTTGATAGTAAAATATATTCATTATATATCATGTGGTTTTTGGACCAATATATAGGATTGAGGTATCTATTTGTATCTCATATACAGAGAAAATCAAGTCATACGTAGTTTTTTGAATCATCCTCTCGACATCTGTATGATTTGTATGAATGGAGGTGGACTTTTTTAATGTTGGTCATGCCCATTATATAAAGTCCAATCATCACTATGAGTCTTGTGGGAATGATAATAAATACACTAATAGATCATGATAATTTGAGTTCTCATGAGGATTTGACCCTCATGTCTGAACATGAAAAATTCATCTTTCCCTCTCAGAGATCTGGCTCATGTGTGAAGAATAATTGATTATAAAAATGATATATGTAATTTTCATTATCATGTGGTTAGAAAGATATATTTCATGTAGTTTAATATCTTACAATAAGGACATTGATCAACCAATGTGAATGAAAAGGAATAATGTATCCTAAATTTTAACATCAAGTAATTTGGATGATAAATTCTATTTTTGGTTCATAGTGTATTGAACAAAAGCACAGTCTATTATCATTCATTTAAAAATATGGAATAATAGTTTAATGTCATTTTTCTATGAAGGAATCCATTTATTTAAACATCATGTATTTATTATATTTATGCTATTCATTTTAATATTGTAAAACAAGGATGTTTCATCATTCAGTTTAACTTCATGTGATCATGACTATTTGGCCATGAAATCTTACATCATGCGATAATGATAGTCTGTACAAGCAATTTAATGACATGTGGTCAAGACATTCATTTTTTTATGTATGTAATAAATCATTATGAACCTTGCATTGGTGGGAGATGTGGTGAGATATTTATCCATTCAGATCAAATAACAGGATCTATTAGAGTAGAGGTTATGTATTATATATGGTCCCTCCATTTTTTGAAAAATATTTTGAGGTATTTCTATGATGATCATCATAGTTCTAATGATTAAAACCATTTTTCCTTGAAGGAAAGACCAAAGATGAAGCTTTTTGTTGGAGGCTCATGAAATCCGGTTTGGGTAAATCAGAAAACGGTTCAGGCTATGCTATCTCTTTTCATTGAGTCACTCCAAATCATCAATCCCTTTTTGGGTTTGGTCATTTATGGGTAATTTTTATCATATGGAATCAAAGAGTGATATTAATTGAACATAAATTGGTAACTAGATCTATCAATTATAATAATTTGTATAGGGTTTCCAAAGTGGAGGTGTGGTACCTGGTCCAGTAATCCCATATAGCATTAACGAGCTAGTCTGGCCAAGATTTCATTGCATTATATACAATCTTCTTGAGTATATTATGTATGGTCATATTAAAGGCATCTATATATCAATTTTCTCTAGAATGTAAGTGGGATGAGGCATTGTTCTTGATAATATACTCCTTATAAATCTTCTCCAATGTAGTACATCATAAATTGGTGTAGTTTTCCATTGATATTGTATATGGAACTCCTTATCTATTGAAGATATTGGTATTCAAAAATACAAAAACAACCCATTTATCACTTTGAGTGGTATAACATCTTCCAATTTTGAAAATAATTCTCTTTATGTGTGAATATACATTAATATCTTTGTTGTAGTTGGGAGATACGATCCCATAATTTCAAATCATGATTTAAAAAATGGCCATGAGTAATATGTTGTGGGATATAACTCAAGGGGTTGGTGAATGAAATTTTCTTGAACATCATAGGAATGAAACTTATCAGAGAATTTAGTGAAATACTACATCATAGTGGGCCGATAGTATTATAGCATTTGAATACTATAATAGAGTTGGATCATGATTGACGTGCAACACATGCTTGATTGTGCACTTACTTCTTCAAAGAATTAGTCTCTTATTCATTAATGAACCAAATATGGACCCATTTATGGAATCAATTATAAATGGCCTTTTGTTGATTTGTTACATCATATATAACAATGTTGGCTGCATGTTTCTACATTTTCCCCTTTCTGGTCTTTCATAGTTGTTGTTCACCCATTTTAAGGTAATCCACAATGGGTTTAATCCAACTAGTGGTAAGACCATATGGCTCAGGGATAGAACCAATATCTTCAATTTCATTCAAGTTGGAATGAAAAATGCTGATACCACCTGAGGGAGGGAAATAAAGATGAGTGGTTCCTCCTATTATACATCGTCTAGATTAATAGATTCATTTTCCAATGTGTCAGCCTTTGCATTATGGGATTAGGGGATAAGAGCTACTGTTAGTTTTGGAGTTAATTACTCTATTAAACTTAAAACATGGTTTAAAAATGGGATTTTCTTCTCCTTTGTAATAAAATAATTTCTATTGACTTTCTTAATTAAAAGATCTATATTTCCCTTTATCTTCAAGTGTTTAGCATGTACTTGAAGTGCCATCTCATGTTCTACAATGAGAGCCAGACAATCTACTTAATTGTTTGCTCACCCCTCTGACAGTAGTAATGAGAATTTAGGGATGCTTTTTCTAGAGATATTATTTAGAATCAAAGTAACCATTTATGGAGATTGCGGTATTCCATCCCTTTTCCTATCAGACTTCTTGATGCACCATCGAAATGAATGCCAAAAATATTGGATCCCTCTTGAGAATAGAATACAAATTCATTGGGTAATTTATTATTTGGTGAAGTCAATTATTCATAGGGTTTATCTTCCATTAAATCATTCATTTCATGTCCTTTAATGTCATTTTTAGGTAGAAACTGTATGTAAAACTGCTTTATGTTGACCGCCAACCATGAAAGATGTCCATTCAACATTGTTGTGATACAAATATATATGAGTGGGTTGCTACGAGAGACCAGGTGGAATTTTTGTGTTATAGATAGTGCCTCATATTCTAGACTATGAAAATATGTTCTAGTAACATTTTCATGATAATTGAATAGGGTCTCTCAACATCGATCATGATGCAGTGGAGGTAGAATATAATATCCTCACTATCGACATCCTTCATCTATGCGAGGATGGGTCCTAGTACTTTTTCTAAGGCTATCCCAAATAGAATGAGAGGTCTTCATTCGGAACGAGGAATTAGTAATGGAATGATTAAGAGATATTTCATCAGATTGACAAATTTCATATGAAAAACATCATCCCATTGATATGTGACCCACATTATCAACAATCTAGTGAAGGGAAAACATTTTCCACCAGGGGTAGCTATAAACTATCTAATGTAATAAAAACTCTCTTTATGTCATCTTAATTTTTTTAGGATGTGGGGAGTTTAAATTCCATGTATTGAATTTTTATTTTTGTGTTTGCATCATTGTCGTTATGGCATATGGTAAAGATGAAGATTTAACATAGTTATTGCCAAAACAACACATAATAGGGTTCATTTTTAGACTATGTTGTCATAGTTTATTGATAATGATTTCATTATATGACAAGATTTCCAAATCTTTTCACAATTCAACCATCGTGTCATCAAGATAGCAATAGACCAACTTTCCCAGGATGGTTATGAAGAGGTGGCGCATGGGACGTTGTTATGTAGATAGAGTATTTTTTAAAATAAAGGTCATCAACCTGTAAACAAATAATACATGGGGGCCTTGATTAAGTTGGATTTTTCATCATCTCAAGACATTCATTGTTGATTATATCGTGGATAGCCATCCATGAAAGAGGGATCCTGATTCCCAATTGTGGCATCAATTAGTAGTTCTGTAGACGATTATGGTTAATCATCACTCGGGAAGTACCATTTTGGCTATATGATATTGATGAAAACCCTTAATTTTTAATTCTTTTTTATGGATACATTATATCCAAATACGATTGGTTATTGGACCTCCCTAATGATGTATACACTAACCGGCTAGTTGAATTTAGCCTCAATTTTTGCAACATGTCTCAGCAGTGTTCTTGAGGAAACATTCTTGTAGCCATGATGATCATTTGGGAAGAAAATGATTTGAGTTTCCACCCTGGGGATGAGGCCATTAATTTTATATAGTTACAAATAAAAACATCTTTATTCTCCCTTAGTATAGAGGTATATACCACTTTCTCTTCAGAATAAAGGTAACACAAATTAATGTTGGTCATTGATATTATTTATTAAGAATGAATGTTTCCCTGATTTCATAAACGATAGATTACACACCATCCACAAGTTATGTTGGGGGATACATAAGGTATTCTTATTTCTCCACATCATCTTGATCCTCTAATACTAATGGAGAAACAATTATTGAGATGAGATCATTAAAGAGTGGAGAAGAGTTGAGATCTTTGTTTATTGAAAGTGAAGAAACTTATTCTTACCTGACTAAGAGTGGGGAATTTTATAGAGACTATGGAGTAGGGGATGAAATAATTTCTTCACTAGTGGGTGAGGTAGGGGTTTATGGGGCTCTAGTAATTTATACAGGGAGTTTCCATTCCAGAACTCGCCATTATATTTGGGTGGGGTGGGGGATCATCATATTTTCATTAGATGTTAGACTCGTTTCCCATGACCGAAATTAAGAGGACTGATGAATATGCATCCAAATATGATCTCAAACACCCAATCATATTAATGGGAATTATGTATTATTCATTTAGCTTCCTGAATGGGTAAGATGGGACCATATCCAAATCGTTCGGTTCAGTGACCTAATTAACACTCCCAACAGAGGTTGGATTCCACGTATTCTCATGCAATCCTACTCAATATAATGTGACTGGTAGGATTCATATGGGGATTTATTTCCATGAAATATCCGATTTTTCATCCATGAAATACCTTAGACACCGATGTATTTCAAGGGAATATTTGCATTCTAATAAAAACATGACCTTCTTTACATTACCTCTATTTCAACATTTTACTGAACCACCAGAAAATATGAGCTAGCTACTAGGTTTCCAAACTATATTTTAAGCATGATTAAGTTTAACGGAATATGCTCACATTTTTCATTGATCATTAGGGTTGTGTTTCATTACATCATGTTATCCTCATTGTATCATAATGTATGAAGATTTCATAGTGGGATGATATTTATACTAGATCCATTATCAATGATGACTTTTCATATATAATCACCATTTATACTATGGGACACAAAAAGGGTCTAATGTGTCCACGAATAATGGAGTTTTCATCATTATCCTTGAAAGATATATCTTCCTGGAATTTTGTAGGATGATTCTCTATCTAATAGTCATAAGTAGAATCGACATCTGATTCAAACTCTTAGTGTCACGACCCGCCCTCGGGGTCTGTGCCGTGACTACCCCAAGCCCGCCTTCCATAGCCCAGGGGCTGACGACTAGCACCAAAGCGTAAATCCCGGTAAAAACGGAAGGCATTTCCTTTGTAAAGTAAACAAACACCACAGAGTAAGCAAGCGGAAAGTAAACACTAAGCAAAAGAAGAGTACAACTGAAAGTGCGGAAAAGTAAATGGGCCAGTATACAAACCCAAACTGAAAGTAAAGTACAACTCGAAAGGGAAAATAGCAACTGAAAAGTAAAAGCTGCTACACCGAGCTGTCCACTGGAAATCCCACCTGAAGGGTGGGTACAGATAGCTCCACTGCTCCACGGGTCCCTCCGTCCGCACCGAACGCGTCCCGCCCAGTGGTCCACCTCCAGGTACCATCCTGCTCTGCAAGCCTCAGCCAAGATCAACGCTGTCCGTCGTCTGCAACCAACACAACGTAGTGCGGGCATATCCCGTGCAGGGGTGAGTATAAGATACTCAGTAGGGACCCCGAGACCCCTGAAGGTCTCTCAAAATCCACAAAGGATAAACCACAAAGAAAGGTACAATCACGAAGTAACAACCGACACTGCTTAGGTATATTCCCATACATATACCTAAGTCATCAATTTCAAATACGCTCCAACCTCCGAGCCCAAGTACAACTCAGTACACACAGGAAAGTAAACGTATTCCACACAGGAAAGCAAAACCTAATCCACACAGGATAGCACAACACATTCCACACAGGAAAGCAACAGGATTCAGCTCACACAGGTATACTTCTTCAAAGGACGATAAAGATGATCTCTGATCCATCTAAGGCGTCGGACCCACGAAGGATCGATAGGTAACTAACCCCCGCAAAAGACCCACACAGGATCGGGCCCACACAGGACCTGTAGGCGCTGGTTCACACAGGACCGCTGAGCGCAAGGACCCACACAGGATCGGACCCACACAGGATCTGTAGGCGCTGGTTCACACAGGACCGCTGAGCGCAAGGACCCACACAGGATCGGACCCACATAGGATCGGGCCCACAAAGGACCTGTAGCACTGATCCACGTAGGATCGCTGAGTGCTGTAGTCGTTGTCAAATCCACACATGATCTCTGTAGTGTCGTCGTCGCATTCACAGCAGCAGTAGCAGTAGCAGTCACAGTAACAGTCGCAGCCAGCACTAGGGTTCCCGCACACAGCAAGCTCGTTCGGAGGGTCCGCTCTACGAGCCGAGAGGCTGATACATCAACTGTCACAAAGTCCAGAGTTGATGTATCCAAAAGTTCTGTATCGACAACAGGAACTCAACGCAAGAGACAGCGCGTCGATCGGACGCCCGGTCTGAGAGTTATTGGCATTTTCGTCCCCGGGGCCCGGTTGGTTTTTAAGGCAAAACCAACCCGACCGTACTCCACCTGCATCCAAACCTCGGGCGGAGTATGCCAAAAGATCCGTCTCACTAAGAGAAACTCAACAAAGCTGACGTCACGTCAATCAGACGTCCGTAGCTCAAGATATGGGCGTTTCCACTCCGAAGGCCCGGTTGGTTTCGTGAACGAACAAACCCGGCCGAACTCAAAGTATTCCGAAACTTTGAGTGCGATATACCGAAACTACCGTCTCGATCCAAGGATTGCGTTGTCGTAGAAGGTTCGTCAATCGGAGGTTCGTGGCTCATGTTATGGCCAAAAGACCGAAACTGTCTCGAAAACGGGGGGTCCGGGTCCGGGCCGACCTGGCCCGACCCCCATGGGTCGGCCCGAACCGGGTCGACCCGAACCGGGTGGACCCGACCCGGATCTGACCCGGCCCGGCCGGCCGGCGGCGCGGCGGCCTGGCGCCGCACGGAGGCAGCGCGCGGGGGGGGGGGGGGGGGGGGGGCAAGGCCCCCCGCTTCCAGCATGTCGGCGCGGCTTAAGTGCTGCGCCCTTTGGAAATCCGGCCCCCCTCGTGGTGGCCTGCTTGAAGAAACCGGGGGGCCGCCTGCCCCCCTCAAAGAAAACCGCCCCCCTTCATAAATGGGGGGGGTTTAATGCTGGCCGGGGGATTAATTTTCCCCCGAACTTTGACCTTCCGGCCGGCCACCTGGCCGGCCGGTTTTTCTCCAAGGGGACCGGAATACTGGTCCCCCTTCCGGCTTCCGACGCCGGCGGCCCGGCCGCCAGTCTTCCCGTTCCGCCGCGGCCCGGAACCGGCCGCGGTGTTCTTCGTCCGGCATGGTGCGACGGCACCGCGCCCCTCCGCCGCACCTTTGATTCCCTTCAACGTGGCGCGACGACATCACGTTCTTGATGATCCTTCCATGGCGCGGCGCGACGGCGCCGCACAATATAATCGTGCGATTATCCGCGTGGTGCGACGGCACCACGCCATCTTGTTTTCTCCCGCAAGGTAAATCAACAAGAACAAAGGAGGGGGTTCGGCCGTGTTCATGCGGTCCGGCCCCCTCACGTTAAACAATAACACATATTTATAATCCTCACGTTAGTCATGCTAGAACCACGAACAAGGATAAATAAATAAACAAATAACAACAACCCCTACAATCCTCATCAAACATTTTTCCCAATCCCACAATAGATGTAGAAGGGGAAAACATGGAAATTGATAATCATATTGAAGTAAACCCCTACCTTGAAAATTGACGTCGCACGTCGGGGTATCGCGGAGAAAGGCGTCGCGGCGTCGGACGTAGATTCCGTGGACGTCGGGGTGCGTCTGAGGAGGAAACGACATCTCTTCACTTGTCTCTATGACGAAGAAGGGAGGTACGTTGTCGTTGGCGATGATCACCACGGTCGGCGACTTCTCCTTTGTCGAGGAAGAAGATGTAGACGGAAGAATCCGGGACGCCGAGTCTTGATGGTCGTGGGGTCGATGTGGTTCGTCGGAGAAGAACCGTTCTTCACATTCTTCGTCGAAGACGAAGAAGATCTTCAAGTCTCTCAACGATTCTCCCAAACCTCTCAAGCAACAAAGAAACTAACCAAAAATAAATTATGCTCACACTTAATTTATTAACACAACACCAACCTTTGAAATTCAAGAGTTTGAATTTGAAAACTCAAATTAAACTCACTTATTAATGTCATAAGTTATAACTCAAGTTCACATCATTAATTGTGAGTTGGGGGGGTTAGAGGATATGAAGGGGTGGGATTCGTGTGGGCCCCACCACCCTCTTAACCTCCCAAGGGAAGTTGGGTAGTTACCCAACTTCCATCCAATGGATAAAAACACTTAAGGAAAGATAAAAATAAAAATTGAAGTTAAATTTTTATTTTTAACATTCACAATTTTTTTTACCACTTCCCTCGTGTAAACGCAACTCCGGAATAGGCGTTCTTAAGCAAATACCAGCGCTGCGGTTCCATCGGTGCCCTCGGAATTCAATTCCGAGCACCGAATCAAAAGTTAGGAATTCCCACTCGTTCGTTCACTGAACGTACCCGAGCCAAACTTTGGAAATTGATTCCGGGCACACCGGGCCTTGGAATCAGGTGCCGTCAGAAACCGCGCTCTTGTAAAATTCCAAAGAAAATTAAGAAAAAATTTCCCTTGAATTTTACGGGTCTTTACATTACTCCCACCTCAGGGCTTTACGTCCCCGTAAAGATACATCAAAAACTAGGGAAACAAATGTGGGTACTGAGCACGCATCTGAGCCTCCCGCTCCCATGTGCTCTCCTGGAGATTCCCGTGCTGCCATCTGATGCGCACAAGAGGAATCGATCGCCCACGTAGGACCCGCTCCTGTCGATCCTCTATCTCCACCGGAACCTCCGTAGAATTCTCCCCATCGTCAACGTCAAGCTCCCCATGGTCAATGATGTGCGTCGGATCGTGCACGTATCTCCTCAGCTGAGATACGTGGAAGACATCGTGCACCCGGTGCAACTGAGGTGGCAGAGACAGGCGATAAGCCACCTCGCCAACCCTGCTGAGGACCTGGAAGGGTCCGATGAAGCGCGGAGATAACTTGCCACCTCGGCCAAATCTCTGAATACCATGTCGAGGTGAGACCCGCAAGAAGACGTGGTCGCCATCCTCGAACTGTAGTGGCCTCCGCCTCCTGTCAGCGTATGACTTCTGCCGGCTCTGTGCTGTCCTCATCCGCTCCTGGATGACCTGGACCTTCTCTGTCGTGGCCTGGATCATCTCTGGTCCCACAAGTGCTGACTCCCCTGGGTCTGTCCAGCACAAAGGAGATCTACAAGGTCGGCCGTACAACGCCTCGTACGGTGCCATCCCGATGGTGGAGTGGTAGCTGTTGTTGTACGCAAACTCCACCAAGGGTAGGTGGTCCTCCCAGCTGCGACCAAAGTCGAGGACACATGCACGGAGTATGTCCTCGAGAGTCTGAATGGTCCTCTCCGTCTGACCATCCGTCTGAGGGTGAAAGGCTGTGCTCAGACGTAGCTGTGTCCCGAACGCCTCCACTGAGCCCTGCTCTCTAATTGGTAAGAAGTGTGCCGACTTGGTGAGTCGGTCAACAATCACCCAGATGGAGTCGTGACCTCTGGAAGTGCATGGAAGTCCAGTCACGAAGTCCATAGATATGTCGTCCCACTTCCACTCCGGAACCTCCAAGGGTGGTACCAAGCCTGCTGGTACCTGATGCTCTGCCTTCACCTGTTGGTAGGTGAGGCATCGAGAAACGAACTCTGCTACAGCCTTCTTCATGTCCGGCCACCAGTGCTGTCATCTGAGATCCTGGTACATCTTCGCCACTCCAGGATGTACCGCCAAAGGAGAAGTGTGAAACTCTCTCAGCACCTCCTCTCGCAAAGCGACTGGTACCATGGTACGTCCTCTGAAAAGGATGTCATGCTCTGCTCTAAGGGAGAAACCATCAGATGTCTGTCCCGAGGATATCTGTGCACGCCGTGTCTCACAGTCAGCGTCCTCACGCTGTGCCTCTCTGACCTGCTGTAGTAGAGGAGGGGTGACTGTGAGAGACTGGAGGAATGCTGCTCTATAAGGCCCCAGCCTTAAACCTTACTTAATCTTGAGTTATTACAAGATTACACATTGAGGATCTTTTCGGGTTTAGAGTTTTAGAGAATTAGATCATAAAACTTGCATTACATTCCACATATAAACAAAGTGGTTACATAAAGATAGTATTCTTCATTCCCATCAATGGAAACACATTTAAAATAAAACATGGATTATTTCTTGACACATCCTTGACTCTATCATCTTATCATGTACCTTTCCCTTGACCTGTGAAAAAATTTTCAAAAACTTGGGATGAGCATAAAAACTCAGTATGGGTTATAAAAAAAACATGGAAAGGAAACATGAGTTCATATATACATAAGAATGAAATCATACTTTACCCATAAAACATAGGCACTTTAACATACCTCATAAAATCATGAATAAATCATAGAAATCATAAGACATAAAGGTAACTTGTGTCATTCATAACATTCTTACGTAGGGAGTAACCCTCTTGGTTACGTTTGGAATACCCATCACAGTATATTCCCTAAAATCTCTTCGGGGAAACCTTAACATTTCACTCCTTCACGTTACCCAATGCATTGTAGAGCTATAACGGTCTCACCCGCCCTTAGTTTATCACGGAACCACCCGTCTTCATAATAATGCCCAAGAACCATAACATAATCATATTACATAAAACATGCATAAAAGAAACATAAAATTTACACATTTCAATCACGATATATCAATACAACACATTGATATAAAAACATTATGAAAACCATTTTCAATACTAAAATAAAAGAAAAGTAAAACATGGTATTTATTTTTCTTTTAAAAAGAAGGTATGGCTTGTAGAGGAAGCCGAAACTCAAATAACGGTCACGACGGCAGAGAAGTCGTTGTCGCCGCATACGTACGACAAAAACATTCCCTTTTGTCGTTTAGTAAACGCTTCGTATAAAAAAGATTCCTTATGAATAAACGTAAAAGTCAAAGGGTTTTATACACCGTATAAAAGAAAGTTGTGTATAAAATAAAATATGCCTCAACGAAAGGAGATTGAGACGAAGTCCCATACCTCGTATCCGACTTGACCCGACCGTTCTTTAATCTCCTGAATAATAAACTTGAGTTAATCTCTACTTTCTTATGAATCTTTTTGAAGTTCATTATTCCTTTTATACCATGTTATGAACATCATGTAATCAGTTAAGTTAATAATGTTTATTTTGTCGGTATTTGGTTCTTAAGTCAAAAATAGACTTCTTACACTTACATGTTGTTAAATTGGTCAAAGCTTCATTATATCCAGAATGGTATTCATGATGTAGATATCATATATGTCATATATATCCAGTACATACATGCATTTATAATATTACATCACATTTAGAGGTAAGAAATGAAATGCACCGTTCATGGAGACGGTAAGCCGTACGTACGCATGAACGCTACTTCCATTTCTATTTCATATTTTCTGGAATGGAATCATAATTATATAAGAGTATATTATAATTCCAGTATAATAACATATATAATATCATTAACTTTATTCTTTACACATCCCACATATGGTATTAACGAATCAAATCACTTTTAGTGGGCGGTAGTCCGCACTTCCTAAAATGAAGATATCGTGTTTTACCCATAATGGAAACCATAAAGGTATGCCCAAAATGAAAAAAACAGAAGCTTAAGGAAAACATAAACATATTATATATCATATATAAAAATAGTGACATCATAATGGCCACCTTTGAAGGTGTTAAATGAGTATTAAACAATCATCGTTTCGGGAGGCAGAATTTCGCCATCCACAGAAACCGTATGTTCTTTAACCATTTGATGTAGTTGTGTGAGAGTGTAGCTCAAATAAATCTTATAAAAACATCCTAGTATATTGAAGATACTGGTGTTGTTACAAAGGAAGTAAATAAAAAGATTTTAGGGGGTTGGAGAAGTAAAATAAAACAAATGAACATGAGAGAATGAATTACCTTTAAAATGTGTAACTCCTTTTGATTTGAGCCTAAAGGCTTCCTTTGAAAGGATTATGCCCAAAGGGAATCCTCTAGGATGAGGAGAGGGATGTGGAGAGAGTAAATGGGCAGGGGTTGGCCGAGGCAAAGGCTTGAGAAGTGTGTGGAATGAGGTAGAGGTGGGGGCCTTTTATAAGAGGAGAGGAGGGGCACTTTTGGAAAGTAAAGAAATATTACTTTATTTGAAAATGTATTTCGGTTTTAAAAGGTCCCACATTGATATAATTCGTGGATAAGGTGATAAGGGTTCGAAATCCACTCATCCAATTGGTTTTGGCCATGTGTAGTTCATATATTTTACATTGTCTTTCCATTTTATTTAAATCGTCAAATAATGATGTCATCGCTGCATCATTATTATGTCATAAATAATTTAATTTATTTAATGTCTAAAAATTATAAAAAAAATACTATGATATAGGAAATATTTTTAGATTTCCAATGACTATTTATAATCAAAATTTGGACTTGAATAACCCCACTTAAAAATTGTTTTCGTAAAACATATTATGTTTGTGTCATTTTCACTTTAACATTAAATAAAAAGTAATTTATGTCATTTCCCAACAAAAGTGGATCCATGGGGTCCCCAAGTTGACCCATGGCATTTCATGGTCGGAAATGACACAACCAATGAGGTTGGGACATGTGTCTAGGTCATTTCCTATTATTAAAGCATTATTTATACCTTAAACTACCCTAATTACCACTAAACGCGATTAAGAACTTAATAATTTACTATTCACCAAAAAATTATTATAATCTCATTGAACCACATTTTACTCCTTAATGACAACCATGTATGTAGGATTTTCAAAATTCAGTACACATTAGTGGTAAACTTTCATTTAACTGAAAAATCAGTTTGCTTGATTACCACTTAGTGGTTTCACTATTCATCAAAAATTGAAGTTTTTCAGAAAATTACCAAAAATTCACCCTAAGCTATATTTGATATTCCGAATTCCAAAATGAAGTCCATTTTACAAAATTCAAATCATATAAGTCACATTAATTAATTCAATAATTAATTCCCGCTGCCAGAGCAAATAGCGTGTTTTTACAAAACAATAAGTATCAAAAGATTGACACCGGTTTAAGTCTAATTTCAAAGTGAAATTGATTCCAAAGACCTCCATTTGATAAAATGGTAAAAATATATTCCAATTTCACTTCAAAAGAAATTCAAAACATAATCTAATCATATAAATAAATTAGGTTAAAAAGCAGTTTTGATGTAAAATGCAGTATTTTTCACTATTCATTAAAAAATGAACATTGTCAGAAAAATACCAAAAATTCACACAAGGTAAATTTTGATGTCCCAATCATAAAGAATAAGTTTATTTTGACAACCATAGTTTATAAAATTGTCAAAATATAGATTCAAAAATGGTTTGCCATCAAAAGGCAGTAAAACAATCTTTTAAGAATATTAGTGTATTCCATGCATAAGATTGTATTTATTTTCATTTTAAGCCTCTACAACACTATCTTAATCATTAATAGACATAGATAAAAATATCTATTATTCATTACTTACTTGGGATGTTACATGCTCCATCTCTATCCACGAAGGATATCTGCAAATAGACTAGCTGCAAAGATTTCTCCTTTGCCGAAAAGTGAAATCCGGTCTCATCCCCTGGATGAACCACATTCCTTGCCTAAAACAGTCAATCCCATCATGATTAGTTAATTCATAGAATCAATGACGTCGTAAGGCCTCGACGCTGCTACCAAGAGATCCAACCGTTACTCTCGCCTCCAAGGGTTGAGTCACACTGTCGGCATCAGTGTGTGGTCATTGGGTTTCCTCCAGTACGAATCTCGCAAGTGAGGGTCAAGTCAACAGTTTTTAACCGGCACCTCTTAGTAAAAACAAACAAAAGACAAGAAAAAAAAAGTCACCAAGGCAAGTGTCTTTTATTACTTCAACTTAAAGTATAAGGACACAAAGCAACACAAACTATGAAGCTAGAGGCATTATGGGCAAAGGCCTCTATGCCTGGAGCTAGTCCCGCACTAGTCCACCCGCTTCCGGAGCTCCATGATCGTAAGCTTCAGCTGCCTGAAGCTGTGCTCTCCCCTGAGGTCGGGGTGGACCTCTTGGTGGTGGTGGTGGCAGAGCCTCAAAGCGTCGCCCACAACCGGCTGCTCATCCAGCTCCTCTGCCTCGTCCGCCTCCTCCCTGCAGACCGCCACGATCGAACCTCTGCCTCTGCCTAGGTGGTTCCTCAACCGTCTGCTGCTCCTCTACTTGGCAGGTCGGGCAGTCACGAGCCATGTGGCCTTGCCCGCCGCATGCATAGCATTGTCTTCCACTCGAAAGACTGGCTCCGCGCTGTGTGCCCTACACTGTTGAGCCAGTGCCCTGAGGTCGTCTGCTTGAAGGTCTGGTCTGTCTGGACCCCTGAGTCATCCGTCGACTGCCAGCTGCAGATGACTCTGCCACGTGCCGCCCTGCGGTGGGTCGCTGCGCTGGTGTAGACTCAGCAAGGAAGCTCTCGATCAGAAGGGCCCGCTCCAGTACTCCTGTCTGAGTCGATATGCTGAGGGAGATCAGTGATGCCCTGATCTCGTGTCTCAAACCCTGATCGAAGGTCCGGGCCCGGAAGAATGGGTCCCGTACCATGTCGGTTGAGTAGCGCGAGAGATCAGTAAATCTCGCCAAGTACTGAGCGACCGTCATGCTGCCCTGCCGCAGCTGAAGAAGCTCCTGGATACGCACCGCACGAAGGGTGGCTGGGACGAACTCCGAGCGGAAGAGGCTCTCAAAGTCCGTCCAAAGTAGAGATGCCTCATCGTGCACCTGGAGCATCAAGCTCCACCATCGTCCTGCTGCTGCGTGTATTAGGCTCGCAGCGAGGATCACCATGAGGTCTGCTGGTGTCCTCACTAGCCTAAACACATGTACCACTGCCTCCAGCCAGTCCTCGGCTGCCTGGGGATCCGTCTCCCCGCGAAACCTGGGTAGTCGCTGGCGCTGAAACTCATGCAGTGCGCTGAGGCGACGTACATCGTCAGCGGCTGGTGCTGGAAGCATCGGGGGCTCGACGGGTAGAACTACCGCCGGTGCCACTGCTGACAAAGGGCCCTGCACCGAAGCCTCGTCGCTCAGTGGGCTGTCGTCACACTCGACTCTCAGAACCCTAGCTGGCTGCCGTCATGGGGCCATCCTGAATAGGAAACAGGTGCGCCACGATCAAACAGTATACCTGGTGATCTGACACAAAGAAATCAAAAAGAAAACTTTGAAACACACACACAATCAATGTTTTCGTGCATTAAGTCGGAAATCAGAAGTCAGGGTCCTGGTGTAAGGATACGTCAGCCGCCGCACCAACACTGGACTCCCTGGACTGATAACCACACTCCATACGCTAAACATTTTTGCTTCACATAGAAAAGATCAGAGTTTACGGTAGAACTGAACTCCTCTGATACCAATTTGTCATGACCCGCCCTCGGGGTCCGTGCCGTGACTACCCCAAGCTCGCCTTCCATAGGCCAGGGGCTGACAACTAGCACCAAGGCGTAAATCCCGGTAAAAAGGGAAGGCATTGCCTTTGTAAAGTAAACAAACACCACAGAGTAAGCAAGCAGAAAGTAAACACTAAGCAAAAGCAGAGTACAACTGAAAGTGCGGAAAAGTAAATGGGCCAGTATAAAAACCCAAATTGAAAGTAAAGTACAACTCAAAATGGAAAACAGCAACTGAAAAGTAAAAGCCGCTACACCGAGCTGTCCACTGGAAATCCCACCTGAAGGGTGGGTACAGATAGCTCCACTGCTCCACGGGTCCCGCCGTCCGCTCCGAACACGTCCCGCCCAGTGGTCCACCTCCAGGTACCGTCCTGCTCTGCAAGCCTCAGCCAAGATCAACGTTGTCCGTCGTCTGCAACCAACACAACATAGTGCAGGCATAGCCCGTGCAGGGGTGAGTATAAGCTACTCAGTAGGGACCCCGAGACCCCTGAAGGTCTCTCAAAATCCACAAAGGATAAACCACAAAGAAAGGTACAATCACGAAGTAACAACCGACACTGCTTAGGTATATGCCCATACATATACCTAAGTCATCAATTTCAAATACGCTCCAACCTCCGAGCCCAAGTACAACTCAGTCCACACAGGAAAGTAAACGTATTCCACACAGGAAAGCAAAACGTAATCCACACCGGATAGCACAACACATTCCACACAGGAAAGCAACAGGATTCAGCTCACACAGGTATACTTCTTCAAAGGACGATAAAGATGATCTCTGATCCATCTAAGTCGTCGGACCCACGAAGGATAGATAAGTAACTAACCCCCGCAAAAGACCCACACAGGATCGGGCCCACACAGGACCTGTAGGCGCTGGTTCACACAGGACCGATGAGCGCAAGGACCCACACAGGATCGGACCCACACAGGATCTGTAGGCGCTAGTTCACACAGGACTGCTGAGCGCAAGGACCCACACAGGATCAGACCCACACATGATCGGGCCCACATAAGACCTGTAGCACTGATCCACGTAGGATCACTGAGTGCTGTAGTCGTTGTCAAATCCACACAGGATCTCTGTACTGTCGTCGTCGCAGTCACAGCAGCAGTAGCAGTAGCAGTCACAGTAACAGTCGCAGCTAGCACTAGGGTTCCCGCACACAGCAAGCTCGTTCGGAGGGTCCGCTCTACGAGCCGAGAGCCTGATACATCAACCGTCACAAAGTCCAGAGTTGATGTATCCAAAAGTTCCGTATCGACAATAGGAACTCAACGCAACAGACGGCGCGTCGATCGGACGCCCGGTCTGAGAGTTATTGGCATTTTCGTCCCCGGGGCCCGGTTGGTTTTTAAGGCAAAACCAACCCGACCATACCCCACCTGTGTCCAAACATCGGGCGGAGTATGCCAAAAGATCCGTCTCACTAAGAGGAACTCAACAAAGCTGACGGCACGTCAATCGGACGTCCGTAGCTCAAGATATGGGTGTTTCCGCTCCGAAGGCCCGGTTGGTTTCGTGAACGAACCAACCCGGCCGAACTCAAAGTATTCCGAAACTTTGAGTGCGATATACCGAAACGACCGTCTCGATCCAAGGATCGCGTTGCCGCAGACAGTTCGTCAATCGGAGGTCCTTGGCTCATGTTATGGCCAAAAGACCGAAACTGTCTCGAAAACGGGGGGTCCGGGTCCGGGCCGACCCGGCCCGACCCCCCTAGGTCGGCCCGAACCGGGTCGCCCGACCTGGTTCCGACCCGGCCTGGCCGGCCGGCGATGTGGCGGCCTGGCGCCGCACGGAGGCAGCGCGGGGGGGGGGGGGGGGGGGGGGGGGGGGGGCAAGGCCCCCCGCTTCCAGCATGTCGGCGCAGCTTAAGTGCCGCGCCCTTTGGAAATCCGGCCCCCCTCGTGGGGGCCTTCTTGAAGAAACCGGGGGGCCGCCTGCCCCCCTCAAAGGAAACCGCCCCCTTCATAAATGGGGGGGGGGGGGTTTAATGATGGCTGGGGGATTAATTTTCCCCCGGCCTTTGACCATCCGACCGGCCACCTGGCCGCCCTGTTTTTCTCCAAGGGGACCGGAATACCGGTCCCCTTTCCGGCCTCCGACGCCGGCGGCCCGGCCGCCGGTCTTCCCGTTCCGCCGCGGCCCGGAACCAGCCGTGGTGTTTGTCGTCCGGCACGGTGCGACGGCACCGCGCCCCTCCGCCGCACCTTTGATTCCCTTCAACGCGGTGCGACGGCGTCACGTTCTTGATGATCCTTCCATGGCGCGGCGCGACGGCGCCGCGCAATATAATCGTGCGATTTTCCGCGTGGTGCGACGGCACCACGCCATCTTGTTTTCTCCCGCAAGGTAAATCAACAAGAACAAAGGAGGGGGTTCGGTCGTGTTCATACGGTCCGTCCCCCTCACGTTAAGCAATAACACATATTTATAATCCTCACGTTAGTCATGCTAGAACCACGAACAAGGATAAATAAATAAACAAATAACAACAACCCCTACAATCCTCATCAAACATTTTTCCCAATCCCACAATAGATTTAGAAGGGGAAAACATGGAAAGTGATAATCATATTGAAGTAAACCCCTACCTTGAAAATTGACGTCGCACGTCAGGGTATCGCAGAGAAAGGCGTCGCGGCATCGGACGTAGATTCCGTGGACGTCGGGGTGCGTCCGAGGAGGAAACGACGTCTCTTCACTTGTCGCTATGACGAAGAAGGGAGGTGCGTTGTCGTTGGAGATGATCACCACGGTCGGCGACTTCTCCTTTGTAGAGGAGGAAGATGTAGACGGAAGAATCTGGGACGCCGAGTCTTGAAGGTCGTGGGGTCGATGTTGTTCGTCGGAGAAGAACCGTTCTTCACGTTCTTCGTCGAAGTCGAAGAAGATCTTCAAGTCTCTCAACGATTCTCCCAAACCTCTCAAGAAACAAAGAAACTAACCAAAAATAAATTAAGCTCACACTTAATTTATTAACACAACACCAACCTTTGAAATTCAAGAGTTTGAATTTCAAAACTCAAATTAAACTCACTTATTAATTTCATAAGTTATAACTCAAGTTCACATCATTAATTGTGAGTTGGGGGGTTAGAGGATATGAAGGGGTGGGGTTCGTGTGGGCCCCACCACCCTCTTAACCTCTCAAGGGTAGTTGGGTAGTTACCCAACTTCCATCCAATGGATAAAAACACTTAAGGAAAGATAAAAATAAAAATTGAAGTTAAATTTTTATTGTTAACCTTCACAATTTTTTTTACAACTTCCCTCGTGTAAATGCAACTCCGGAATAGGCGTTCTTAAGCAAATACCAGCGCTGCGGTTCCATCGGTGCCCTCGGAATTCAATTCCGAGCACCGGATCAAAAGTTAGGAATTCCCGCTCGTTCGTTCACTGAACGTACCTGAGCCAAACTTCGGAAATTGATTCCGGGCACACCGAGCCTCGGAATCAGGTGCATTCAGAAACCGCGCTCTTGTAAAATTCCAAAGAAAATTAAGAAAAAATTTCCCTTGAATTTTACGGGTCTTTACACTTAGGTCATATCATATCCTATCAGAGTGATTCCCTAAGATCTGTTTATAGATTCATGGTAACTTGGATTGATAGATTGGCTGGTATTGAGGCTAAATATATTTTGATGTTATATTTTTAATCTAATTTTGTCACTTATCTACATGGGAATTCATTTTCATAGGATGTTTAGGGGAATGTGCAATGTATATAGATGGTTTGGCCTCTGAGATAGGATCCAGAGGTGCCTCTATGAATTTGGGTGTTGGATTTGCAGGTCTAACAATATTTGATGTTCGACTGAACATCTTTTCATCTTCTAATCTATATTTTCAAATGATTTGGATATAGTGGATTTCTACATGGTTAAAATTATTTCCTATTCCTATTTGGTCGGTTGAAGGGATCTTCTTATATTTTTTGAAACATTGACGATTTGAGGTGGGGTGTGGTCAAAATGTTTATTTCCAACATGATTATGTCCTCCTTGGTATCCTCAGCTCATATGGCCTTTTCTGCCAGCTCCCAGATATGGTGTATGGAATTCTGGTTTGTGACCGTACTCTTCATCTGAGAAGGGATCCATTAAGTGAATGACATTAATGGAGTTGAAGATTAGTTCTTCAACTAATGATGATTCGTCATGATTAACTAAATTTGGGGGATCTGTCTGGCTAGGTAGTGCCTGTTCATTCATATATACTAGCACAAAATTCAAGAGGGTCAATGCCAATTTTTTCTTTAGTGTAGGATAATATTATTTAATTTTATCTTTTCCTTTCAAGTTAGAAATATTTTTGATTTGATATCTAAGAGAAGATTTTGGGGATTATGACATCATTTTTTTGTAGTAGAAGCTGTTATGGGAACATAATGTTGCTTCAACTACATTTTGAGTATCCTAGGAGCTGTGTTAAATGTTTTCTGATCCATTGAGCTATCAAACTAATGTTCCATTTTGTTAACAGATTTTTTCCCTATATTCTTCACCTAGCTCAGTGTTGGGAACATATTCCACTTGTTCTGAAAGTTGTATAATTTTTAATATTCCCTGAATCTATCATTTTTTGCAGGAGGTCATTGTCGAAAATAAACACTCGAATGGTGTGTTCCATTATCCAATGGAAGGGATAATAATCTATCCTATCATCAAGTCAGATCTCTTCTACCCTCATTGGCTCTTATAGATGGAGAATGTTATAATTCACGTAGGCTACAATTATCCACAAAATTGGTCATCTCAAAATGAATAAATTTATTTCTATGTTCTTGATTTCACATATGTCTCATTTACAGATCATGTCATTATTAGAGAGGATGTTCAGTTCTAGGGGGCTTGCATGATTTTATGTAGTCCTGGGAGATGGAGTCGTTGTAGGGGGTGGATGAAGCATAACATAGACTAAATCATCTACTCCCATACTATTTCTTATGGACAATGGGGCTACCCCAGAATATAGCTTACTCTGTTGTAAATAATCTACCATTAATTGGTCAATGGAAGAGAATTCATAACACGCACAAGTATATTTGATAGGAATGAGGTGTGTTTGAATATCATATTGTAGGTTATCAATCCACATAGAAGGCATACCATCATAGGGGAATAACATGTTAAATTAGTAAGTTTGACCGTTCTATCTAGAAATGAAGTCTAAGACACCCTCATTGTCTCACTATTTGTAGTTCCTGACTTTAATGACTATCATATTTTGAAACATTTAGATAAACTGGGATAGGAACTTCCATTGGCTATCCTCTAATCATGTTATCAAATTAGATCTAATTCATGGGTACCATACAAAGGGTGAACCATCTAGATTTTATATCATGCATCGAAGATACAAAACTTCTTGTTCTTTTGGGGTTCATATCATAGGATCAAAATAAGATATATAATTAATTAGACATTGTTCAGGGTCAGCTGATCTTTTCAACATTGGGAACATGGGGTCCCGAATATTGATGATGGAAGAGTGTTACTCAACCAGTAAGGGTATGTTCTTCTATTTCAGTCATATGAGAGCACAACATCATTACATGGATTATGATTGAGCTTCCAATGACATTATGGATTAAGGATCTATTTATGTGTGTCTTGTTTACATTGGGAATGGGAGGTCACAGTAGGGGAATGTTTGGATGTTTCATCTCTCATGATACTTCAGACAGATACATGACCGGGGGCATCCATAGTGTGTTTTCATGAACTTATATTTGTTGTTTCATAAATAAATGGAAATCATTATATTTTTCTAGGGTTATATTTGGGTATACATATGATCTTGCTGCTATGTTGGATGATAATCAAGTCCTTTCATCTTTTTTTAGGATAAACCCTTTTGGTTTATGCACACCTCAAAGCCATTCAGTATTGATTCACCTCTACTCATTAAATTAGTACTCCTATCAAGGGAATCTATCCTCATGTAAAAGGGTATCATTATCATGGGTATTATGTGTGTTGTGATCAACTATTATTTTATTCTTTCCATTAGTGTTTATTAAAAAAGGAGGCGGTGGAGTATTGATTGGGGGAACACCCACGTTCAGAAAATATCACTAGTTCCGGGTATGCACACCTTCATTATCAGTGTCTATTAAATTATGGGTGGAACCACCTTCTCCCAGTTCTTTAGAATTTTCATCAGGTTTCTTGCGGTCCATAATATTAAATTTCACATTATTTAGCTATGTGGAACACATTGGGGATGTTGTACAAGTAGTCAAATGGTAGGAGATCTTTTTCAAGGATTGTTTTGACCTTCATCATCCATTTGAGAGACTTATTTATGATTCATGGGGAAGGGTAACATAAAGGAAACCTTAACATGACCATATCATACACCTCTCTCTGAGAACATGAATTACATGGAATGATAGAATGGGTGACCACACAGATTTTCATCCTCCATAAGAAAGACAATACATACATCCTCTATGCATATGGATGAAGTAAAATGCCCCAATCCCTATGGGTAGGGGTTTGTCCTATTCCTTATTTTATATTCCTTGACCAAAAACTATTGGTCTTCTAGGAAAATGTTTTGTTAATAATTACTCAGTCATGTGGGCTTGAGAGGATCCCATAATAGATCTATAAATCTTACTATTGTCGCATTATTTATTTGGTGCATTCCCATCCAGATATGATCTGTATATGGTGTTCAGATATCATTTGAATTATTTGTTTCTAAGTATATGAGAAATTCATGATGATTAGCTTCCATTAGGTGAGAGGTATGCTGAATGTTCTCAATTTCCATGTTATAGTGTTTTTAAATGGCCATCTCTCATCAGTCATGACACATTTCGGACTTACACAAGGTCCTTTCTTATCGAACATGTCACAATTCATGGAAACAAGTTTCATTTGATCTCTATTCTAGGATAATTTCACTAAAAGATGTCACATCCCATTATTTCTGGGTGATGGGATATGAGGTGTTGTTTAAATATCCATTCACCCCCTATCCACAGATATGGACACAATATGAGGTGTTCTTAATAATGAAACGTTACATCGGTAGCGCATGAAGGCAGATTAGTTAACGACCATTCTTCAAAATCTCTAATTGTGGTCACCACATCTATTATCTAACAACATTTTGATATGTCTTCATACAATTCATATGTCAATAATTTTTCTTTCACCTGGTGGACATTTGTATAAATATTAAGGAAAATATTATTTATGCATTCTTATAAAAACTCTCTTTTTATAACAAACTGAGAAGTGTTTGTCGGCCAAATCATAACTGGTATGTCATTCATGGATAGTTTTCTTCTCATGATTAACTTTTCCACTTATTCTTCCACCAATTGATTATCAACTTTTTCTACCAAATTTTGATGCTTCCAGATGATTTCTCCCCAAGAAGTGGGGAATTTAAGTGTCTTGTAGATATGTGGATGATATGAAGGTGTCTTAGAAGACAAGAGTGTCCCAAGGCCATTTTATGTATAGAAAATTATGATTATTTTGATTAAAATAGATTATAGCATGTCAAACTAGATCGTTTTATATGCCTCAGAGTATGAGGGCTTTATGTAACATGACTTCATGATGAAAGACCTTATTTCCGGTATTAAAATTGTCTTTAGAGAGGACCTTCTCATTTTCATCCATTATAGAGGTGGATACCAACCTGGATTTTTATCTGTCTGCAAGGACAAATATTGTGGAATATATCCTAGGGAGGAATATCAGTGAATAAAACTATAGGGGGGGGGGTGGCTTCCTGCTTCTTTAATTCATATTGGGGAGGACCTTCACAGTGACCTCCATTATAGAAAAACTACCTTCATAGATGGATGTCATAATATAGATATAATTTCTATTGTGTTCTCCCTAGTGAGGACCCTCAGGGTGGATGATAGCAAGTGGAAGACATTATTACTATTCTTTCTCATGGTCACATGGAAGGCTATTGTGACAGACATCATGAGATAGGCTCTCAAATCAACCATATCATTCCCAGAAATCATTCCATCATGGTGTGTTTTTTAGGAGGACCATTAGAGCTGTTGGTAACAACATCTCATGGAGGACCCTTCTTACTAATATTTACACTTCTATAAATTTTTAATGTATTGGTAGAATCAAGATTCATCATTTTTATGTGTTTGATGGAGTCAGGAACTTGATCCTCTAGTAGGTAATGATGATGAATGTTATCTTAATTTTATAATTTCCATTCTAATGGGTCATTTTCTGGTGAAATATTTTGGGATATTGGGGCCACATACTTTTATTATAGCTTTCATATATGGGTTCTTGTTGAGTGGTTACCATAATTATGTTGGGATTTGAAAATGACCATCATGAAATCTAGCAGGGATATATTCCCTCCATGCAGTGGCCATCATGGTGGACCGGTGTCCCCCGGTTGGAATATGTATTTGACCCTAATACTTTTATCCATTTATCTTAGAATAAGACCCATGATACTCCTAGACTAGAGCAGGGATGTAGGTCTACTCCATGGTGACCATATTATTTCATGGATGATTTGCCACACATAGGGATATGGGGTTGTTGGTCAAACTCTTTACTATTACTGAAAACATTATTGCATCCTAATATATTGATAGGATATGATAAGGAATTAATTTCTAATCATCCATAATTTCAAGGATGTGTTGAGTGTTGAATTTTAATGGAATGGGGATATATGAACATTGTGATTTAAGATAAAGAAAATGTTCCTCCTATGAACTTTCATGTTTCACTAGTGGGTATTGGTTGTTCTCTTGTGTGGGGGAGGAGGAAAGAGTCTAGACATGATTTATTTTTGGGATACAGCAGTTTCATTCTCTTGTTTCCATCATATTAGACTGATTGACATCATGCTCGTGAGAAAATATTTTCTTTTTCTCACTATCTACAATATTTCTTTGATAGCATTATTATGTGTTCATATGAATTTCCATATGATTATATTTTATTTCAATCATATTTTTCTAATGGTATTGGTTTAAATGAGAAGGAATTTAACTCTACCCATATTTTTTTACCATTGCATTTAATAGCTAGGATTTGAATTAATTGTTAGGGACATGTGTCTACATGTAGCTTGCAATCATATTTTTTTAAAAGGATTAATGTGTATCAAAAAGAATTTAAATATTTCAATAAATCACAACCATAATTGTACAACATGTTTGGAACACAAAATAAGGAATTTTCAACCCCTCAAAACATGTCACTCTATAACCATAGTGGGATTCATAACAGTGATCTGGGATATATATTCTCTCATAGGATTACATTGTATTTCCATTAAGGGATTATTCATCATGTAGAATGGTAATGAAATGGTCCTGAAGCTTTTATTGTTTCCCTCGATGGGTTTCTCAACGGACTAGAGTCTTATGGACATTAGTAGGATCCCCCATAGTGCTGTCCTTTTCATATTGGGGATACAATGCTGCATGGTGTTAGAGGAGTCGTCTGCCACCATGGCCCCAAGATTGAGACCCCTATGTAAAAATTATAATATAATTATTGAAGAAATCATACACCTCTCTATGATAAAGTAGGTACTCCTTATCATGTTATGGGGGATGGCTCCAGAAATAATTACAGATGGCCAGTGAAGCCTCCCAATTCTGGACCATTGGCCATTGTTGGATCAGAGGATAGAGGGATTTCATCAGTTGGATGTCCTCTTTCAATGTATATAGTGTTGGGATTGTACCATTGTAATGGTACTCCAATATTATTGCATTTGATATCCAACATTAGAGTTGTTGTCTGGGTGATGGATTCATATTCATCATTAAGGACTCATATATCTGCATGTGGTTAACATAATTTTATGTGAGAAACTTTTGGGATTCCATTGGATTGAAGGAATCTATGTAAAAATCATTCAATATATTTGACAAGAAAAAAAAACCCCATAATATTAGAATCTGTGAAAACATGTTTAATTGATGCTATCACTTGACCCTCTTCTATTTTGGATATGAAGGGGGATTGAATCGGGGTAACAATGCCACCTTGGTATAGGATTCAAGTTGGTTTCACCCATTTTCGAGGAAAACATTGAGCCCAATGACTGATTATAGGGTTATGTGTTTTTGTGAAACCAATCCACATCAGGCATAATATCTTCTAATGGTCTCCAACGATTTTTCTAAGGATCCAAAAAATTTGTCATCTCAAATATTAATGATTCATCAACATTAAATTTAAATGAAGGTGTTCATTAAATGATTTATCCAACAACACATAAAAACATAAATTGGTTTAGAGGATATTAACATGATATAATCACAAACTTTGGTGGGGTTATATCATTTTCTAGGATATTTATTTAGATTATATCCATGTTCAAATGTTAGTGACTCCATGTTCCATTCCCAAGCATGTGTCTATATGTTACAACTTGTTAAGATTGATTGTATATATGTGTAGGTTTTGAATCAGTGGAATATATCTATGGGTTACCATCAATGATGATATATTAATGTATCTAAGGTTCTTCATAAATATTTCCATTATATAGATATAATAGGAATTCCTAAGTCATTTATTGAGACCACTCTGGTTTAAACAACCTAAAGAGGATCTCTATAGTATATCATCATCCATGGGGGTGGAAGTTGCATCAATGTTGTGATTGAATCCATTTTATGGGTTTCTTATGTATCCTCATGAGAGGAATAAGAACCTATGTAGTTTGGTTCCAAATAATAGGGTATATCACCTTTTAATGTCATGTGATGAGGTACCAACCATGCAGTTTAACATAATGTAGTGAAAACCTATAGGATTAGGGTGCCAAGTCATGATTTGATGTAGGACTTATGCTAAAGCAACCGAAGCTATCCAGATGATATAGGGTCTTCTAGGGGAACATGAACCTACTAGGGATGATCCATGAGAACATTATGGTGGATTTAGGGGTTGGGTTTGAAACACAAGGAGGCTTCTAATGTAACCCTGTTAGTAGGGAATAAAATCCAATATTGTTGTGTATCCCCTGCAATTTAACAATGTGTGGAGGGGATGAGAGTTAGACGATGTGAAAATGAAGTAATGGATGAGATATGTGATGTTTTAGTATTGAACCTTATAGGGAATTTCTATTTATCCTAGTATGGTGGGAATCAAAGTCCACGTAGTTAAAAAATATGTGGACATATACATTTTAGGGAATTCCATTAATGGATCCATGATCATAGATTAATCATGGGAGGTTCCCATCTGGTTTTGGTTGGGTCTTATGTCTAGTGGGATGACTTATTTTTTGATAGGGCTAATGAATGAGAGATTCCCGTTAAAGGGGAATGATTGGGGCATAAATCTGGGGACAAAAATAGTTGGTGGTTGTGTCTTACGCATGGTAGTTTCACATTAAGGTTTCATGATTAGGGCCTACATCTTGAAAGAATAAATGTTTTTATCAGGATTTAAAAATGGGAGGTTCCCATTAAATTGGAATAATGGGGGATTGCATCGGGGGAGAAGTCTCATTTTTTGTTGGGACTTATGCCTGGGGTTTTCAATTAAAAGTTCATGATTAGGGATTACATATTGGGAGAAGGCCCATTTGTATTCAAATATTATGCATGAGAGATACTCATTAAAGGTAATTATTTGGGAACACATATGGGGGGGAAAACCATTAATGGGGCATGATTGGGTATTACATCTGGGGTGAAGTCCTATTTGATGTTTGGGATCATGTGGATATCATGATAACCACTAACAACTAATGCACATGAGTCATGCTCGGTTAGTGAAAAATACAAAAATAGTATATAAGATTGTCACACAACCCTCCCCATCCACTAATGGATGGTGCATGAGCCCATATAGGGACATAGAGGAGCATTGATTATGTTAGTTGACTCTCATTGATTCCTATCCATTATAGTAATTTTTGGTGTTCTATCTTGATAAAAAACATGTGGAAGATAATATAAAAAAATATAACTTCATCGCTGATGAAAGTCTAAGATATTATATTAAGAGGATTTCCTTGTAATTGGTTTTGGTAAAGGGTATGAGTGTCGTTACGTATAAAAAATATTCACATGTGTGATCGCCTCTATTTAAAAATGTATCCAATTGAATTTAAAGGCTGGTGATTTCCCTAAATCCATTTAATAGATGGTTCACATGATGATACACACGTTGGAACCCATGTTTCCATGGGAATATAAACATGTGATTATTCTAAGGGCCTACCCCACTACTAGTCTCACCCATGCGACTCTGCCTACCATGGGTATGAAAACTCCAATGAGTGAACTAATGTGCTCAATGGTGTTATTATATAGGTCTGGTGGCATTGGTAGAGGATATTTCTTATGGTCATTAGAAAATATCATGAAGTGATTGTCGATGATATGATGGATGTGGAAAGAACTGATTAGAGAAAGTGAGAAGAACTCCATGGGATACCACATACATCATATCATATCCTCACACGAGATGGGGTTTTATTTACGTAGTTTGTTGCTAAGAGGGAAATGGGACCTTCCACATACCATGGTTTGATGAACACATAGGTGTGATCCATGTAGAACATTACTAGGTGGGGTTAGGTTATATCTGTATAGTGAATTGCTATACGTGGACTGGTTCCACCAACATAATAGTTTTCTATACAAGGTTGAGTTCCATCCACATTGTGGTTTCTAGGCGATGGAGGTTTCATCCTATATAGATGTTTTCTAGGTGGGGTTCTTGATTGAAAAGGGGCCATCAGTTATTCAATAAGAGGCAAGTATACATACAAATGGTTTAGGGTTCTCTGTCTGCCAATTTGTTTAATTGTTCATCCTTAAAGCTATGTGGGGTGTTTTTCTTGAAAAAAATCATCGAATGATTATATATTTATAGGGGATCTATTCTTTCATATATTCGTCTATCTATCAATACTTATGTTTTTTTCTCACAATTCTGTCTTCTCCAAGAGGTCCTTTTATAGATAGGAAGAGGAGCTATATACCGATGTAGCAGTAGGACATGGGAATCTTTTTCATAATCTCATGAAGAACATAGTCAATGGGTGGAGGTTTTTAGTCCCTGAAACCCCCTTGGATCTTCAAATACCTTCATTGTATTGTAACGATCCGAAAACACCACCCTTCCTTATGAACGATTTAATTCGTTTGTGAGATAAAATTATTTCTGGAGATGAATATAACCCCCACTTCACAAATGAATTTATGTTAATCATGAGGGCTGCTGGATCCACCCATTCTACAGACAGTTTTAGTTCGTGGAGATTTTGTGGAGCGGAAGACTGCCATCCAGAATGATGGTTTGTAATGGGATCCTTACATCGTGGTGTTCCTTCCATTGTGAGTTTTCACATTCTTTGGACATTTTTCTTCTAACTATATCTTCAATTTTTTCCCATTGTCAAAATGAGGAAATTTTATTCTTTTTTGTTGATGTTTTAGGACCCAACAATGTTTTATATACATATATTCATAGAATACCATACCAATATATTTTATAGAGGCACATTTTTTTTTTTCCATTCAGGGTTTTTGATTTTTTTCATCCAAGTTATTAATGGAGAATCTGTTTGTCTAAAATCATGTTAGGAAGATCCCCATTCACTAATAGAAAAATAACATATACCAATGGTTTGAAACCATGGGTATAGGTCTCCAAACCATATCTATATCCTATACCAATGGTTTTAAGGGCTATTTGTTGGTTTGGCATGTGGATATGTCTATACTAACAGTTCTGGGAATAATGATGTTATAGGCCATATGAAAAACCTATACCAACAGTTTCATAAAAATTTTGGTATGGGAAATTCAAAAAAATACAGGGCATGGTTTGGATCCCAACACCTCCCATTAATAATACAATGACCAAACCACTAACCTTACATAACTTTTGTGAACATAATTTCCTAAATATCTATATGCATATTCGTCATTATTTTATCTTTTGATACATTTAATGATATTTTACGAAAGAATACCTAAAATAATGTTTGTACATATACCAATGGTTCTCACAACCATTGGTATATGTTTTCTGATTTTTTGATCTATAAAAATGGTTTTGGAAAAACTTTTGGTATAGGTCCACCCGATACCAACAATTTGGCCAAAACCGTGGATATATTGTAACTATATTGGTCATATACCAAAGGTTTTAGCCAAAATTGTTGGTATAGGTCCACAAATGTGATATATTCCAACGGTTTTGGCCAAAATGTTTTTATATGTCCCAATTAGTGACCAATACAAATAGATTGGCCAAAACCATTGGTACATGTCCAAATATGTGACGTATACCAACTGTTTTCCCAAAACCATTGTTATTGGTCTAAATTAGTAACCCTTACCAACAATTTCCCAAACATGATGGTATATGTCCTATTTCTGCTAGTGATTAAATTTATTATCTAATTATATTTTTGAAAATCCATAATTATTTTATGAAAACTCCTCATACCTAAAATATGATTTTGAAAGGATCTATTTACTTTTTTTTCTTTGATGTTCCCATCACCCTTTATAATAAGAATCTGTTATATG
The DNA here is from genome assembly GCA_963277665.1 of Viscum album. Classification (NCBI taxonomy): domain Eukaryota; kingdom Viridiplantae; phylum Streptophyta; class Magnoliopsida; order Santalales; family Viscaceae; genus Viscum; species Viscum album. The sequence goes on along the minus strand of OY728129.1, from coordinate 684,251,032 downwards.
TTATTTTTATTCTTATTTCCTCAAACTGGTTTATGGATTATTTATTAAAATAGATACCATTGATCATGTACAATGATTCCATTATAAAAGTAATATCCTAACAAATTTGATTTCATTGATTTCCTATAATAAATATTTTATATCAATCAATTATGATTTGAGAGAATATCATGAATCCAACATTATTCTCATGTATTTTATAGGGATGATGATTTATTTATGGATTCTTTTTTCATTTGTGGAAAACATATTCCTCTACATATTATGGCGTGGGTAATTGTAATTTTTTGTTATAAGGACATTTATTTCGTTCCAATTCGCTATAAATTTTTTAAATCTCATGAGATTCCTAATAGATTGAATGAATTTTTTTCTGTTATCACTATGTATGGTGCATCATTAGTTAGCATAATAAAATAATTTATGATTGGATTTATCCATAGAATACATTAATATAATTTTTTAAGACTATATCTTGTTAACTTGGTAGAAATACTTAACATATTCTAATCATATCATGATTTACGATGTTGACTGATACTAATGATTTATTTATATAATGCTAAAATTTTTGAGGTCATATTTTCATACATATGATCCTAATCTTTATGATATCCTGTTATGTTACATGACTTTAATGTTTGTCAGTATTATCATATTTATTCTCTTATTGTTATTTTTATATCAAATTTTTTTTAATTTATTTTCATCATGGATATCACATGTAGATTTATGGGGAATGTTGGTGTAGAATAACCATTTTTAGTTTAAAATAATAACATTGCATTTAAATTTAGAATTTATTATTTATATATTTATTCTAATAATAATCTATTCCCCATTAGGCTTTTTCTGAATGTATTTTAAAAAAATATATTATGAATAATAGAATAATAGTTTTTTATGTATTTTCTCATTATAATGTCAACTCTTTAAAATATATTTTCTAAAAGTTGAAGAAATAAATTATAATATATTTCCACAAAAGGAAATAAGAAAATATTTAATGAAATAATCTTCGGAAAGAATAAATTGACATAGATATAATTTTGTTTTAAAATAAAGATTAATAAAATTATTTTAATTAATTAAATAAGATTTATCATTTCTGAATTTCATTAGAATCGTTTTAAAAAATAACTTTCACTCAAAAATATCATTTATTGAAAAATATATATTTTATCATAAAAATATTTTAACTTCAAATCTAATAATATGATAATCAATAAATGAAAGATTATTATTTTAGTTGAAGAATTTTTTTAAAATGTTTTATAATATCATTAATCCCACTAACAGATCTGAAAAAAATTGTTATGTCATAAAAAATATTTTATTCATAATATATATATATAGTATATGTAACAACATAACATTTTTAAGAGGAAACATTGTTAAATATATTATAAGATATGAATCACTATGTCTAAATGAAAAATGATGTATTATAATCTAAAAATTATTACATAGAAATAATATTCTAGGGAATGAATATTATTATCCACTTTATTAAACATATATTTTACGTAGATATTGTTAATTTATTAATTAATTCATTACAAATAAATTTTTTCTATTAATGTGGTTTTAATCGTCATAATTTTGTTTTATTATAAAATGGTTTCCATTCCTTTTGTATGTGAATATTATAATCAATTTATAGAAATAATATGAAATATATAGTGTAAATGTAATATTAATTTTTACATCATCATAATAAAAATATATTAAGGTGATTTGTTTATTTCTCAAAAAATGGGTATTTTCCAGTAAATAGTTAAAAATTATGATTTTTATATTGAATACAATATCTGTATAATAAAAATAAACATTATGATTTTAATTTGATATAAAATTTAATTAAGTACTCTTTATCTACTTGTAATTTATTTTGTTAATTTTTAATCATCCTTATAACATATTTTGTTATTAGTATATTGTTTGGCTGATAACACATATTTCCAGAAAATTGCTTTTCAAATTATTTTACAAGATTTATATTATAGTAAAATGTACCACTTATGTGAGTTTAATTATTAAAAAATTTAATAATTATTTATAATCAATGGTTCCAAATTTGATAAATACATCACTAATAAGTTTTATTACTACGAATAGTATATATATAAATTTTAATATGATTGTAAGGGTAAATCTGGTAATTTTGGACGTATATAAAATTAAAAGGATTATAATATGACCATAACAGTTTTCATATTTCTATTGTAGGAGTTGATTTCTACCATACTAATCCAAGATTTGGTTAGTTACATTTCATTGAAATTTAGATGAGATTATGACCTTTATTGTATTTTATTTCAAGAATAGTAAAACAAGTCACACTCTTATGTTTATTAACAATAATATTTTTAATATGGAAACATCCCAAATGATATGATCCACTGAAAAAAAAATATTTTTTTAATATATTATATTTTTATAAATAATTGTAATTTCATCTTAATTTTCATTCTAGAAATAAATATCTTTAATTAATAAACAATTATGATGAAGAAATTATTTAACTAATAGAATAATGATATTAAAAATATTAAAAGTAACATCATTTGAGATATTTATGGTGATATGAAAATTATTTATATGACCACCATATTTTTACGATATAATTAAATATGTTTTTCAAATATTAATTTTCATCTTACTTGCTTAAACATCAATGTAATAAATTCTACCAATGTTGACAATAATGATATTTTATGGGATGAATATGTGTTTAAATTATTCAAAAAGAATACAAATGATAAATAATAGAATTTTTTTTAAAGAAATAGTCTATAATTTTGGTCCATATGAATTTATTATACATTTTTAAATTTTTGGATATAGAATAATATTATTTTATATTAATATTGTTATAAATTCCTAATTTTCCCCTCAGCAAAATTATAAAAAGGTAACCACTTCCTTTACTTATTTACAAAAATTTGAGTGATATTGTAACATCCAGACACTTGAATCCATGATTTGGTTAATTATTTTATTACACTAGATTGATTATGAGGAATCATGTCCAGATGTTCTGATCAATTTCGATGTCTTAGAAGACCATATTTCATTAATGTTACCCATAATACCTCAGGAATATAAAATAATATTGATATATAGAGAAATTAAATATTCTCTATCCTTGAAATCATATTAAATTTATTCTTCTTCATAACCTATAGAATGTAATCATATGAAATGGGTGACCTCTGGCGCATTGTAATGGTAAATAATATTTATTAGGCATAAGTAATAAGTCTTGGGAAATAAATAAAATTACACATGCCATTAGAAAATTATATTGGGTATAATATGGTAGGGGAAAGTGATGAATAAATAATTACATACATAACCATGAATATTGTACTTCTTTAATACTCACAATGATTAACAATTCTTAGTTTCACTATGAAAGAATGTATAATGTTTGACACTTTAAATATACTATGGATTCCTTGGCTATGACATATAAAAATAAAATGGTATAACCTTAGAAAATATCAATTTATCTGTCTCTTTAAAATAACCAATTCATTGAGTGCCTATAGTTTTCCCCACCCATCATGTACTAAGTCCAATAAATTCCTCATATAAAAAGGATGAAACATAAAACCCTGAATCATTTGTATAAAAAACTACCATATGAAATGTGAATACCGAAACCATATTCTGTGAATAATATCAAATGAAACATCCACAAACAAATTGATCATAAAACCATAAACAACATATGGTAAATGGTATTATAAGTGATTAACCACAATCATGTACAACATTCAACAAAGGAATTTGACATAGATTGATATATCATTGAATGGTTCTTGAGGAAATTAATCTTCAAGCATTTCAAAGTGTCTCTTGCCACTTTGAAACATTAAAATATTAATACATTATTATATCATGAAAATAATTAGACACATGATATTATATTGCATTGGAAATTATTTACACCACACAAAAAATCAATACATGGTGAATAAGTCATATATCTCACAGAAGTAAAAGTGAGACATGAAAACATTTTTACATTAGAAAGAAGAGTTATTTTGAAAAATCAATTTTATTTACCATAAAATAAGATTTTAAACATGTATATCCGAGAAATAAATAGAATGAATTTGGAATTATATTTGATTCATAAATTATTTTTCACTATAGGTAAATCATATAAAAATGGGTTTTAAGAAGAATTATAATTAAAACATTTTACTAGGGTTTGAATAAAATATTAATGAGATTTAAAAGTAGAATATCATTCTATATCTCAAAAAACCAGAAATTAACCAATATATTTTTTCATGATAAAGTTTTTGATTTTATAAAAAAAATTATTTATTAAAATATATTATTTAATTCTCATTAAATGGGTATTAATTTGATATGTCCCCTATAATTACGCATGTTTATCGGGGAGAATTGAGAAGGGAGAGAATCTAAAACATGTATATACCCATCAAAGTAAGATGATATGATATAGATATACTATTTTGGGACATTTAAAAACAATTAGTGGAAATATAATAGAATAAAGTATCATTTAATTTGAATAATGGTAGAGTTAGAGTAATACGACAGAAAAATGGTGGTTTAGGTAGAATCTCATACCACTTTGTAATAAATCATATCATATGCCCCAAAATTAATAATAATAAAAGACACATTTAATAAAATGAAGATAAATATATTAATGATATGATACATCAATGGGAATTATACATCCAACATACATAATAAATAGTAGTGAATATGTAATATCTCCCAAAAATGCAATTAAGATGACAAAATCATTATTGTATGTCCGAATGAGCTATGCACATGACCATGAGGTAATAACATATAAAATTATACTCATTATTTATTTAATAAAAACCCTATTAGAAATTTATATAGTTTATTAAAATATTATTATGTTCATATATGGCCTATTTTAAAATTTATAACTTTAAATTTTAGTAATTCATGGTGGGCACATTTAATTAATTTTCAGGATCAGTTATCTTGATTTTAAGTAATAGAATTCATATAAAATGTGTATAATTTTCTATAATTTTAGTTAAATATAGTTAATGAACAAACCTATGTCTTATTGGTATTATTTAATAATTTTTTACTTGTGAGGGGATGAATAATTAGATAACATGATAATGATAATAATTTATCATGGTCTTAGTGGGATTTCGATCACAAAGAATATGTTTTATTCTATTATTTAATATCATGTGTATATAATAGTTATAAAATACTAAATAAGATAAAATTAATAATTTATAATAATGTTAAACCTTAAAAATTATTTCATGTCAAGCTTTGGGGAATAAATTGATGAAAAAAATTTAATTATCCTTTAGGGTTGTAAATCGACACCTCAAAAATGTTAATTTGAATTTTAAAACAATAGAGTTAGAGAGAAAAGAGTTTGAAAAAGGATATATCATTTATATGATATTATACCATTATATATGTGATACTATAGTTTTCATGACCATTTAGATAATGTAGGTTATGAGTAGATAAGAAAAGAAAATAAATTGATGTGAAATTTTAAGAAAAAGGAATAGGATTTATCTCTTTAATTATCCTCTTTGAGAACCACCTTAGGGAAAAATGTTTTTTTATTTTCACAATACCAAGAGCTTCTGGTCATAGGGGAGAGTCTACGTAAAGTATTTTTGGATAATTTTGAGAAGCATCAACATTTAGAGGTGTAAGGAGAAGAGGTGGTGAGGGATAGTTTTTATAGTAGAGGGGAGGGGTGATTTTTGAATATTTATTTCATTTTTTGTAATTTTTTCTCACGAATATGAATTGTTTGAGAATTTTCATCAAATATATTACAATAATTTAGTTATGTTATGAATTACGGTTCTTATATCACTCATGAATCAAGGAATAGTATTTTCCACTTATATTGTATTTATACCTTAAATTACAGTATCTAAATATTTCCAAAAAACATCTTGTATTTCAGATTTAATAAAAAAAATTCTTCCAATCCTTTTCTCAATGTGTAGCTTTCATAAATGAACTAATTTTTATGAAAAAAATTTCCTAATAAAGTGAAATTTATTTTTTAATTAAAATTTCCATTTACTGAAAAAAAATAATTTATTATACTGTGAAAAATTAACAAATGTCACATTAAATTATAATAAAACCATATGAAAAAGAAATTTTTTTTATGAATATATTTTATTAAAACTGTTTATCATTTAAATAAATTTCATAATTATAAAACTATAACTAAATATTTATTACCCATAAAAATAGAAACTTAAAATTAATAAAATTTTAAAATAATCCTTTAATTATACTATTAAATAATTATATCATAATTTAATTTATATGTATTTAATATTATATTTATACATTCACGAGTGTGGTTACTATTAATTTGGATGATCAACAATTTATAAGGATAATAAAACAATACAAAAGGCTGTATTACTATTTAAAATATTCATGTTATTATTAACAATGTATTACATTGATCATATCCTACTCTAAATATCATACTAATAATAAAAGTGTATATTTGGTTTTTAAAAATCAATACACAGAAGTGGAAAAATTATGTTTAATGAAAATCATGCAAGTGTGGTGAGAATGCAGGTAAAAAACATTCAAATGATAAATAAGCATTTATATATAGTTTTAATATTATGATGATTCCAATGATCTACATTGGATTAATATATGCATATCTGATATATTATGACATTAAAAATAAATTTAAACAATGAAAATTATTTAATCTAAAATAAATGTTTTTGATTACAATGCAGTATTTTTTACAATTAATTAAAAATGATTCTTCCCAGAAAAATACTTAACATTCACCCAAAATTAATTTATACATACAAAATTCAATAATGATTTCTATTTTACCAGAAAATATATATTTCCTTATGAATATTATTATTTATGTGAGACCATTACAATTTATATTTAATTATAGTTATTACTATTAATATTACTAGATTAAATGACTAGGATATAAATATTATAATAAAAAAGTGTTGATTCATAGAGACACAGTGGTTCATGAATTACATTCTATATAAATTTGTAAATCCTTATAGTGTTATATTCCCCCCTCCTTGAATAATGTTCATCATCATAATTTTAAATTTCTATTTTAATGATAATAGATGGTACTTGAAAATTTCATTGTAGGAATCCAACATAAAAAATTGGATTAATAGAAATATCCTCTTAAAAATAGGTTAAGGGGAATGTGGTGGACACCAAAAAAATATGATTTCAAATGGGGTGACATTAGTTGGAAGTGAAAAACTAGACATTGAAGTAAAATAAAACTATAATTTTTTTAAGGAATGTGATAGATAACATGTTTCAGTGAAAGTTGATTATAAAAAAACCATAAACTATAGTTATGATTTTTTTTGATATTATCAAATATTATGATAATTGAATAACATTATTATTTTCAACTTCATTCCTAGTGTTGGGGAATTGTTATAATCTATAAGAGTATAAAAATACCTTTTTATTTTAAAAAAAATTATATTATCCTTTGACTCCACCTTGATCTATCAATATTTAATCTCTTAGAACAAATTGTGTCATGTGGTAAAGTAATACATTAACCTATAAAACCTCATAAAATGATAAACATAAACTATTTCATAAATGGTTATACCTTCAACAAGATCATGATCCCACACATTAGAATTAATCCCATGGTTTTCTATATTATCCAATTTACATTATCAAAATCAATCATCCCTCTATCCAACAACAATATCACACAACCAGGATCATTTTAAGGATTATCATTCCATTAAACATTTTTTTCCAATGTTTAACATGCTATCGAATAATATTTCTTTGTACCATTCATCATATGACCTCAAATCCTTAATGAATTAGTACTAGAGTATAATACTTATATATAACATAAAAATTATAACAAGAATATAATAACATAGTTATTGAATCTAGAAAAGAAATACATTAATTATTTTACATCGACTGTAGTAACATCATATGATTGAGCATGATACATTTACCTTTTTAGGGATATTTTCCCATATTTCTTGGGACATTCATTTGGGTAGTCCCCCTATACTTATAGTTTACGTATTTAACACGTAATTTTTTCCCTTCTATAGAAATTATGAGTATAGTGTCCTTTTTATCTACAAATTAAGAAAACATATTTTCCCTTTAATCATATTCCAAGGCAATTACTTCAACAAATATCACATGTGGGAAAATATTCATTTCCCTTAATCCAATTATTTAAATTTTTCCCAGTTTTTATATTCATCACTTTCTTCCTTCCAAAACCATTATACATAGAAAACTATTCCTCATTATGGTTTAGACATGATACTATCTCAAAATATAATCAGAATGATTGAGATACTAGTTCCCTTCAAAATACTGGCTAAAACACATCAATGAAATGTTAATTTTTTCTCACTTTTATTGTGGATTGATATAGTTCCCATTCAATTTTTTAGGTTCCATCTCTAAACAATTAAATACAATGTATTGCATGATAACATTATAAAACATAATGTATAATACTAATACTAGTGAAATACATAACATAAATTAAAAAATTTATGTTTAGATAATCTCATAATAATATTAATGGTTTCTTAGAGAACATGATTACTTTTAAATATTTCATAATGGGATAAAATGAAAATGAGAATTATTCTAACTATATTCATCAGGAGTGTCAAGCCATGTTCACAATAATTAATGTATCCTTGTACAAGATTATCTTAAGATAGACCGAAAAACCATGTCCATGTTGTTACCTCTTGGAATGTCTGTACTAGAAACACAAACACTTGTAGTATCCAAACATTGATATATTTTTAAGAAGACCCCCATAATAACTTCCTTACTAATATTATAAGATTTTCTTCATTAATTACCCTAAAATTCATTCTAAGGGTTATGTTATCTAATCTGTGTATTTTAAATCTAGTTCATACAGTTGCTTCTAAACATAAATTGATACCACCTATAATGCCCCGACCCCAGAAGACTAGATTCATTGTATTATTTTATACATTTTCATGATTACAATGAATAAAATCCTAAAGGACCAATCCAGTTTTCAATCCTGGATGACCATATTACATTAATGATACCTATAATACATTGGGAAATGAAAATAAACATAATACATAATAAAATGAAATAAACTAATTCCTTGATATATTATTCAACATTTTATTTTAATTAACATGGGTAATGTAAATAAAATAAAGGGGTGATATTTGCTTCATAATAATGGAAAGTAGTATAACCGAATAATAAGTTATAAGGTGTGGTGAATAAATAAAAGATCACATGCCATTAAAACTATATATTCAGCATTAAATGGTATAAATAAATACTAAACAAGTAATGACATAACATAACCATATATATTATACCAGTCGAATCATCACATGGATTATCATTTAATATGTTCATAATGAGTAACGAATTAATTCTGGAAACTTGGACTATATAGTCGAGGCCTCAACCAGGACATCTGAAAATACTAATGTAGGGCCTCAGCCAATACACAATTATTTATTGATTTGTGAGAAATACTGATTCATCTATGGGATATAGTGGGATCCTCCCATAACTGAATAATTTCAATACATTCTTCATATGAAAAAGGTGAAACATGAACAACAAAATCATTAGTATGTAAAAACTAGCATACAAAATGTGAAGACATCAAGAATAATCTATGAATGGTATCAAATGACACATCCATAAAAAAAATGACCATGTAAACATCAAAAGAATATGGTAGTTGGTTTTATAATAGATAAACCTCAATGAAAGAGAAGATTTAGAAAATAAAGCGGACATATATCGAGATACCATTAAGAAATTCTCTAGAAAATTAATCTCTAAATATGATGAAGCATCCATTACCACATTGAAACATTCATATAATAATACATTATAATATCATGGGAATAACGAGACTCATTATATATTATGTCAAAGGGAAGTACATAATCCACAAAAAAATTAAACAAATAGAAAATGATAAAATATATCACAGAATTATTAGTGTGATGAGAAAACTCATTTTTTATATTGCATAGAAAAGTTATTTTATAAAATAATATGTATTTATCATAAAATATTATTGTAAAAATATATATCCAAGACAAGAAAAATATAGTTAATTGAAATTATATTTGAATAAAAAATTATGTCCCTAGATGTGAAATATTGTAAAAATAATTTTTAAGAAACAATAGATATAATACATTTTAGTTTGTTTAAAGAATATAATAAAGAGATTACGAAATGGAAAGGCTTGATCAATTTCATAAAACGAGAAATTTACAATGAAATTATTGTGTGATAAAATATTTTAATTTTAAAAAATAAATATGTATTGACATATATTATATAGTTCAGTTAAAAACTGGTAAGAATTCGAGAAGTTCCCTTCAATTGGGCTTGTTTATCTGGAATAATTAAGAATGGAAAAATTTTATAACATGTATATCACAATCAAATAAGGATGATATTATCTAGATATATGAATTTTGAACATATAAATAGAATTTATAAGAAATATTCATGAAAAATTAAGCATTAATTTTATTAAATGTAGTTTCAGAGTAACATGAAGGAAAAATAGGGGTTCTATTAGAGTTCTTTACCTCATTGTAATCAATCGAATAATATACCCAAAATTAATAATCATAAAATAATAAAATGAATACTTTGAAAATAAAGATATTAATGATATTTTACATCAATGTATAGAATAAATAACACATACATATAAAATATTGTTGAATAAGGAATATATCACAAAAAATGGAAGTGAGATGAGAAAACCCTAACATTATGCGTGAATGAGTATTGAAAATTGCCATAAGATCATGGAATATGATATTAAACTCATTAATTTTTTAATTTATAACCTATTAGTCATTTATATAATTTATTATAATTTTAATTTTTTCATTTATGGCTTTTTTTATAATTTAAATGATTTCATTCCATCATTAAGATTCATTGGTTTATATGAGATTCATGATCAGTTTGATTAATTATAAGTAATAGAGTTCATGTAAATGTGTATAATTCTCCAGAATTGGAATTAAATATTATTATTGTAAAAATAGAAGTTTAATTGGTATTATTTTTTTGTTTCATGTGTATGAGGGTGAATCATTAGATAGAATGTTAATGATAATCATTTATCTTGATTTTAGAAGATTTTTTATCACAATGAACTAGTTTTGTTATATTATGTAGTTATTTATATATATAATTGTTATAGAACATTAAATATGATAAAATAAATATTTTATAATCTAGTTGAACCAAAAAAATTGTTTAATGTCCAGACATAGAGGATAAATTGATGAACTATAATTCATCATCCATGAATGTTGTAAATCGGCACATCACAGATGATGGTCTGGTTTTAAAATAATTAAAAGATAGAGAGTGAATTTATTTTTATATAGTATATAAAATTTACATGATAAATTTATAGTATATAGATGATACTGGAGTTATTATGATAATTTCGAGAGAGATAGATATGATAATATAAGAAAATAAAATAACTTGAAATCGAAATTAAAAGAAAAAGGAAGAGGATTTACCTCATGAATTCTAGTCTTTGAGAAAATACATAAGGAAATAGTTTTGGAAATTTTGAATGATTAAGAGATCCTAGATATGTGGGAGAGACTAGGGAATAATATTTGAGTATAATTTTGACAGTATTAAATGTTTATTGGTGTGAGGAGAAAAGGGGGTGAGGGTGGTTTTTATAGTTGAGGAGAGGGGTGATATTTGAATAATTATTTCATTTCATTGTTTACTTTTCTGAATATTATGAAATAATTAATAATTATAATAAAATATATTTAACTAATGAAGTTTTTTTCATCATTATGGTTCTTACAAAATTGATGACTCAAGGAATAATGTATTTATCTTATAATGAATTTATGCAATACATTACTATATTTTATTTGCCTCCAAAAAATCATGTGTTTCATAAAAATTAAAAAAATTTAAAACTAACCATTTTTCGAAGCGTAGAATTAAAAAATTATCCCAATTTTATGAAAATAATTTTCTATATACTAAAAATTTAATATTCAATTTAGAATAACTATTTTCTCAAAAATTGATTTTTTAATACCCAGAAAAATTAACTAAGGTCTCATTAAATTAACCATAATTCAATGGTCAAAAAAATTAATGATGCATGATTATATTTTTACCCAAGTAATTACCTTTTTAATATATTTAATAATTATAGAAACTGTTAATAAATATATATTACCAATAAAAATAAAAACAATTAATTAAATGTTTCTTAAAATATTCATTTACTTATACTATAATATAATTATATCATACATTCAATTATAATGTGCTCATAATTTATATATACATTACTGAGTGAGGATAAAATTCATTTTGTTGATTTACTATTCGTAAGGGTATATTAATATTCCAATAGATCATATTACTATTGGAAAAAAATTATGTTGATCATATCAAACTATAAATATCATACTAATTACAATATTGTTTATCCATTTTTAAAAAAATTAACTCACATAAGATGAAAAATTATGTGCAATGCTAATCTCACAAGTGTGGTAACAAGGTAGGTAAAAGGAAAAATCAAATGTTCAATTAGTTTTTATATCTAATATCAATATTAAAATAATTGTATTGATCTATATTTGATTAATATATTTATAATTTATATATTCTGACCTTAGGGATAAAATTAAATTATAATAATTTATTAAACTCAAAAAATATTTTCTAGCGATTATTTTTCATTATTCATTAACAAATGAATCTTCGTTGAAAAATACTACATAATCAACCTCAATTAAATATGACACTCCAAACTAAAAAAATGATGATTATATTAACCAATATTATATATACATAATTATGCATATGTTTATTTTTGTGAAACCATTATAAATATAATTTAATAGTAGTTATTACTATTAATATTATTACATTTAATGATATGTTTTAAATATTAGAAAAACAATGTGCAGTTTTATAGAGACATAGTATTGCATCCAATACACTCAATATTTATTTGTAAATAATTGTGGTATTATAAATATATCATGAAATTTACCTACATATTACTATTTCCAGCATCATTATAGCAGTTATTTAGGTTATATAAATTCCAAAGAAAAAACCCATGGTCCCATAAGAAGAGATCAAAAGGGAGTTCCAAATTGAATATGTATTAATATTGAATGTTTTTTCATGTTTATTTAATCTTTTATATCCTCTCATGAGTTTTTATAAACATATTTATTAAAAAAATTATCATGTTTACAGTGATATGTAATTATTAATTTGATACAACTATATTAAACATTTTAACCATCCTATGAAAAATGATGTCATTGAATATATGGACATATATTATACCATCTCCATGTGGGGGTGTAACTGAATTTAAAACACTGCACTAATTTGATAGATATAATGATGTAAATAATGGATATATATATTATAATTATTAAATGATATTTATTAAAAAATTAATATATCATCCATTTTCATTCCCATTATAAATTAATGCAATTATTCATTTACTAATTCATATGTACGACATATCATATCCACAAAGAAATGCGAATCATATTCTATAACCAATATTAAATATTGGTTTCATTTTTATATAATATCATTAAATATGATACTTACATTATTAGAAACATTTTATAGATGATAAATGTATATCCTATGAACAAGAACTTGAACATACATTATGTAAGAACCTAGATCTCTTTTCAGGTATGTTTTTCCTTTTTCTGGAGTTTTTGTGAAAAATGAAATTTCTGGAAATTTCAGACGTACATGCTGTGTACTTTCTGAGTAAACTCTGTGTACTCTACCCGGCTCGAAGCCATGTGTTGGCTGTGCTCGGACCACACACACTGTGTGTAAGGATGAGGTGGAGGCCGGTTTTTTGGAGTATGAAAAAATTTAATGTACATTCTGTATACTCTAGAAGTACACGTCGTGTACTTTTTTTCATTAAACGGACCGAGGTCGCGTCTAATCGCCATATTCATCTTCTTCTTCAGTTTTAGACCGTCCAAGAGAGACTGTACAACCAGATCTTCAACGGAGTCCTACCTCGCCATCTGTTCTCTGATTATAGCACGGTAAGTTGCGTTGGAATCGCAGCAGTGAGTTCTTCCTTCTGCTCTAGCCTCGTTTCTTGATTCGTTCTCCTTACCAAGTTATCGTGGGATGAACGTTTTATGCGTTTTCTCAAATCTAAATTGTTCTAAGGGGAATCTTTCATCGAGGTTCACGTATATCGATCTCCTAGGATCGAGGTTTGTGGTTAGTGCCTTTCCATAGAAAGATGATGAATATTTTGTGCAATTTCCACCAATACCCTTGAACGGGGTATTGCAAGTTTCTTGTTTTGCCCTTGTTACTTGCCTGCTTTGCTTGATTGCTTTAGTATAGGTTATTTTTTGTGATTAGAGTATTTTGTTTGTGCTCAGTTTGCTTTTCCATGCCTAGTTGTATGATTGTGGACTGTTGTTTTATTATTTCTGTTGAGCCTTAGTTGATATCCATGTAGTTCTTGAGGTTTACGTGGACGATATACATGCGCTGAGCATGTTTAGTTATACTCAGGACTGTGAGAACCTAGAGTAATAGATCAAAGAGAGAATTGACAGAAGGGCTTCTCCAGAGTGTCTTTTTAATCACAATGCGGGACCAAGGGGAGAATTGACGGAAGGGATTCTCCAGAGTGTCATTAACTATGACGCATTCCACAGGGGGAATTGACATTGAGTGCTTCCCCAGAGAGCCTTTATCATGATATGAGACTATATGGGGAATTGATGGTGAGTGCTTCCCTAGAGAGTTTGCTTAATTTACATAGCTGATCCAGAGGGGTGAGACTGTGTGTGCCTCCCAGAGTGTTGCTAGTACTTAGAGTTTGAAGCATAGTGGTTAGACTGTGAGAGCGACCCAAAGGGTTACCTGTTTTCTTCTTGTTGTTGAATGCTTACTTGTGTGCTCTACTTGTTAGAACTATGGATTTTAGCTGCTTGTGTTTTCCTGTTTACTGCATCCTGTTTATTTACTATTATGCATTCATTGACTGTTAGGAAAAAATCTTTGGTTGATTGCCTACTGGGATTGTATCTGAGACCCTGTTTGGGGCATGATTTTGGGCCCAAGCAGACTATGTTGCTGCAGGTATGGATAAGGTCAAGCACCCTTCTACTTCATGATCTTGACTGCATCAGGAGATCAGGAGCACGGCACCAAGTCGTGGCTCGCGATGCTGAAGAGCTTTCTTTGTTTTTCTTTTGCACTTGGTTTCAGTTGTATTCCAGCACGTTGTTGTGTTTGCTGCATTCCATAGATACTTTTACCTACTAAATTATTTTCATCATTATTAGATATCTTCATTGCTACCACTGTCTGGTTTCTTTTGATATGCATATTGATTACTGCTTCCGCTATTTATTGATGTTTTCTTACCATGTATATCTTACCGAATGAGGGCATAGTTTCCCAACCAACTCACCAAGGCCCTCGCTGCTAGTCGGCAGTCTCTGGTGTTTTGGGAAATGCGCTTGATGTCATGTGGAAACTGGGTATGGGGCACTAGTGGAGGGGCTCCGGACTTGAGATGTTACAAAGTAGAATCAGAGGGGTTCTTTTCTCTTGCTTTACTGTTTTGGAGACCTTAGCCAGGGATAGGACAGATTCGGTACTTGGCATTAAGCTGTTCTCAGGTGTAGCTAACCCTTGTACATGGAAAAGCCATACTACCTCGTTAATTGCAGTTTCTGGTTTTGAGATTTTATGGTTGACCTGATTTCACCTAGAGTGATTCACATGGCTTGTGCTATTATTGTTTTGATATTTCGGTCCTATTTCTGTCTCAACCCAATGAGATGAGGGTATGCCATCTCATGCATCATATAGGCACTTGTATAAATCACTTGTCATGCATTCTTGCCTTGCCATCTAGAGTGCATTAGGTATTTCATGATGTTGTGATAGGCTCTATGTAGATAATACATGCTGTTGTGATAGATTCTTGATATATTCTCTGCTGTTATGCTAGAAAACTGTTTGTCTTGTTCCTTGCTTAAAAATTAACGCCAAATTTTAGTTTTCTGAGGTGTTATGGGCCCTCACGGATTGGAAATTGGCATATTTTCCCGTGTTTTTAGTGTTTCTAGAATTCTGCACAGTTTTTGAGTTACTGCCCAGAAAACCTAGAATACACGGTGTGTACTTTTTAGATACATGCCGTGTAGTTTTTAGGCCGTGTCACTGACCGTGTGAGCAGAACACAGTGTCGTGGGAGTAACATCAGGAACACGCCGTGTACCATTGGTACACATCGTGTCAGTTCGGAGTAGTGTACCCGACCATGTCACTAACAACACGGGATGGGCAAGATCGGGTCGAACACGTCGTGTCTGTAGGGAACACGCCGTGTGGTCCGGTCCAGGTACCTGGCAGTGTCACTAACAACACGGGCCGACATGACCTTCTTTTCCACACGCCGTGTTTGTTCGTAACACGCCGTGTAGACTAGCCCAGGTACCCGGCCGTGTCACAAACAACATGGGACGGTGTCGCCTTCGACTATACATGTCGTGCTTGTTCGGAGCATGCCGTGTAAGGTTCAGCCATGTAGATGGCCGTGTGATTAACAACACGGGATGCTGAAGCCTTGTCTAGTGCACACCGTGTTTATTTCGAACATGCCGTTTAGTCTTGGGTTGAGTCGGACCGTGGGGGTTAGCCATGTAAGGAGACTCGGTCAGGGGAATAGTTTTCAAGTATGCGCCGTGAGTTGGGGTCAACATGCCATGTAGTTTTAAGTGTACATGACTTGTATTGCAGGGGTACACGCCCATGTCAGGGGTTTAAAAAGACCCGCCATGTAGTTTTATACACGTTGTGTAGTCGTGTTTTTCAATCTTGTGTGTTTTTCTTCCCCTGTTACCATTTTGTGCTCTTTTTTACTTTTTCCTTGATTTTCTTGATCTAAGGTGTGCATTTAATCTTTCATATATATGCCTCCGAGACGTCCTCTGGTCGTACGCCTGTCATCAGGCAGTGCTCAGACGCCAGACAGGGCTGATCGAGAACTTCCTGTCGATCCCCCAGCCGAGCCAGCCTTGGCACTGGTGGTTGTCCCAGTCGCGGGCACTGATGCACAATTAAGGGAAGGTTTCATGAGGATGATGCAGGGATTCTATGGAGCACTACCTCCAACCTCGTCTATGGAAGACTTGAAGCGGGTTTTCCAGCAGCAGCATCCTCCCACGTTCTCTGGGGATGGAGGACCTCAGGCTACAGAGTCATGGCTGGAAGCCATGCAGACTATCATCGAGCATCTGGAGAGTCCTCCAGAATTCCAGGTCAAGCTCACCACCTACATGCTCTGAGACTCCGCCAAGAGGTGGTGGGACGTGATCTCATAGGCGGGTCAGCAGCAGGCTATGTCTTGGGGGGAGTTCCCGCGCGTGTTCTACGACTACTTATACCCAGAGACCCTGAGGGCCGATCGAGCCCGGGAGTTCATGAGCCTAGAGCTGGGTACTCTATCTGTCATGGATTATTCCTATCGTTTCACTGAGCTAGAGTGTTTTACACCCCATTGGGATGGGAGTGGTGTGTTCTTGGTGTGGAAGTTTGAGGATGGACTCAGGCGGGAGATCCGCTCACCAGTGAACATCTTCCAGCTGACTTCCACTACTTCCATCGTCAACCAGGAACTAATTGCAGAGTGCAATCTGAGAGACTCTAGAGCTGCGAGCCATGGTGGTTCTGCTCCCAGATCTAGCTTTCCTTCAGATTGCAGTATGAAGCGCCGTAGGGAGCCTAAGCTCGGTGATTTGAGGAAGCGAGACACATTATCAGGCAGCCAGGTGACGTGATATCAGTGTGGCCGGACAGGGCACACGAGGCCGTAGAGCCAGAGAGACCCTAAGGAGTGCCGATCTTGTGGCAAGATGGGTCACCTTCAGTGTTTCTGCCAGGTTTTCTCATCAGTGGCTGGTGACTGGGGTTCTTCTATGACTCCTCGTTCAAGATTAGCACCGCCATCTTCTCACCAGTCAGGGAACTGGAGTTCTTCCAGCCTTTCGGACTGAGGTGGAGGTCAAGGCCATGGTAGTCAGCCACTAGTTACTCAGCACCAGCAGTGAGGTCCATCTTAAAGTGGTCATCCAGGGGCGCAGGGCCGCAGCACGGGCCAGTCTTTCGCCATGGAGCAGACCTATCATGAGCAGGATTCCGACCCTTCTACTGTTCGAGGTACGATTTTAGTAGCCTCAGTTTTATCTTCAGCTCTTTTCGATATGGGTGCAACACATAGTTTTATATCTATTGCCGTTGTGGAGAACCTTGGACTCTGCTTATTTTCTTCTGCTGACTCGTTGACAATTGGCACACCTCTGGGAATGAGTAAATCTAGTGTATGTCAGTGTAGAGAGTGCCCTCTTGAGATTGCAGGGCATCTCTTCTTATGGGATCTCTATGTCCTAGAGATGATAGGCTATGATTTCATCCTTGTAATGGAATGGTTGATTCCCTTTTGGGTAGGCATTGACTCCTATCACCGAAGAGTGAGTTTCGTTTCACCGGAGGGTGAATCCTTCCTTCATAGAGGCGAATGGGACGTTCGGGCGAGTCGGGCAGGACTCGAGTATCTTGGGGTAGGAGGGGTGATAGGTCAGATTGCTAGTCTTTATATGGATGATCAGGGGACTCCACAGATGGAATTTCCTCCAGTGGTGGATCACTTTAGGGATGTCTTTCCGAGGACTTTTGGGTTTGCCTCCAGAGCATGAGGTAGACTTCTCTATTGAGCTCATACTAGAAGAGGCACCGATGTCCATTCCTCCCTATAGGATGGCCACACCTGAGTTGCAGGAGCTCAAGAAGCAGTTGGAGGAGCTAAAGGCTAAGGTTTTCATTCGACCCAGTACTTCTCCTTGGGGTTTGCTTGTTCTGTTCGCGAAGAAGGAAGACGGTACCCTTCGGCTTTGTGTGGATTATCAGAAGCTGAACCAGTTTACGGTCAAGAACCGATATCCCTTCCTACGGATTGATGACCTTTTTGATCAGCTTCGAGGAGCTTGGGTGTTCTCAAAGATCGAATTGAGGTCCAGTTATCATCAGTTGCGCATTATACCCTCAGATATACCTCTGATAGCCTTTAGGAGCAGGTATGGTCTATACGAGTATACAGTCATGCCGTTCAGTCTCACGAACACACCTACAGTTTTCATGGAACTAATTAACCGAGTGTTCCATACTTACTTGGATTCATTCGTTATGGTCTTCATGGACGATATCATTGTGTACTATCACACTCGACACGACCATGCCACCAATCTTGAGATCGTTCTGAGTACACTGAGAGAGCAACAGATTTATGCTAAACTCTCGAAGTGCCACTTCTGGATGGAACAGATTCACTTCTTGGGTCACGTCATCTCAGAGGCATGAGTATCTGTGGACCCAAGGAATGTGAGAGCTGTAGTTTCCTGGGAGCATCCGAAGAACGTTTTTGAGGTACAGAGCTTCCTAGGGCTGGCTGGATACTACAGACACTTCATTCGAGACTTTTCCCATTTAGCAGCACCTTTGATTGGTCTGACCAAGAAGGGGGTGATGTTCTTATGGTCAGATTCTTGTGGGTCAGCCTTTACGGAGATGAAAGGGAAGTTGACGTCTGCACCGGTACTAGTCTTTCCAAATACTGGCAAGAACTACACAGTTTACTATGATGCTTCGTGTATCAGGCTGGGAGCTATTCTTATGCAGGGAGATGGAGTCGTTGCGAATGGGTATCGGCAGTTGAGGCCACATGAGAGGAACTACCCTACGCACGATCTGGAGTTGGCAGCTGTTTTTCATGACTTGCGTTGTTGGAGACACTATCTTCTGGGAGAGCACTATGTGGTCTTCACTGACCACAAGAGTCTCAAGTATATCTTCATACAGCGTGATCTGAATCTGAGGCAGCAAAGGTGGGTTAAGTATCTATAGTCTTTTGATTTCGAGCTTCCCTATATGCCAGGAAAGGGGAACGTCATGGCTGATGCGTTGAGCAGGAGAACTCAGATTCAGGTAGTTCAAGAGGCCTGTAGTGAGTGGCAGATGATTGCTCTATTCTATGAGATGCATTTAGAGGTGCACGACAGATGGGGCCAGACTTTTCTATCTTCTGTAGTTGTTACCTCCATGCTAATTGATCGTGTACGGATGAGGCAGCTATCAGAATCGAAAGGCTTAGTCCTACGGGAGAGTGTGTCATAAGGGGACCCTGTTCCTGGATGGACAGTGGGCGAGGATGAGATCTTGCGTTTCAAAGGACGAGTATGGGTTACAGCAGACATACGGGATGAGCTGATGCGGGATTTCCATTCCTCTGTTTGGGCAGTTCATCCTGGCATCACCAAGATGTATCGGGACCTTCATAACCAATACTAGTGTCCATGTATGAAGAAGGATGTTGCTGGTTTTGTCATGAGATGTTCTACTTGTCAGCAAGTGAATGTAGAGCATCAGCAACCAGCGGGGCTTTTACAGCAATTACCCATTCCGTAGTGGAAGTGGAACGATGTTTCAAGGGACTTCATGACCAGGTTGTCGAGGTCACCTCAGGGAAACGACGCTGTTCGTGTTACCATTGACAGACTTACGAAGGTTGCTCACTTCTTTCCGATCAAGGAGACCTTCAGTGTCGATGATCTGGGATGAATTTACATCAGATAGATCATTCGTCTGCATGGAGTTTCGTGCTCTATTGTTTCAAACAGAGATGCGCGCTTTACCTCTCGGTTCTTGTAGGGACTTCAGAAGGCCTTGGGTATGTAGGTACTCTTGAGTACATCAAACCATCCCCAGACTGATGGTCAGTCTGAGCACACGATCCAGGTGGTTGAGGATATACTCCGAGCTTGCATCCTTGACTTTGGCAGTTCTTTTGAGAAGCATATTCCTCTAGTGTAGTTCGCCTACAACAATAGTTTCCAGGTGACCATTCATATGGTGCCATACGAGGCTTTGTACTGTAGGCCATGCTGACCACCCTTATGCTGGCTGGAGGCAGGAGAGGCAGCTTTGCTGGGACCTCGTCTTGCTCAGGAGACTTCAGAGCAGATTGAGCTAATTCGGAAGAGGATGGCTACAGCGCAGTCTAGACAGAAGTCTTATTGTGATTAGCGGAGACGACCTCTGGAGTTAGAGGTCGGTGATCAAGTTTTCCTACGTGTTAAACCGAGGTTGGGACATAAGAGGATTCAGAGATAGGGTAAGATTTCACCGTGGTACGTCGGGCCGTTTGAGGTCTTGGAGAGAGTGGGGCCAGTTGCCTATCGGTTGCAGCTACCTCAGAGGTATCGGGCCATGCACAACGTCTTCCACGTCTCTCAGCTCTGACGTTACTTTTCAGACCCATCTCAAATCTTTCAGCCTGAAGAAGTCAAGCTTGAAGAGGATGCATCGTTTGAGGAGCATCCTATCAGGATTGTCGATCGTAGTACGAAGGTTCTCTACGGGCGGTCTGTTACTCTGGTACGGGTGCTATGGCAGCACGGGCGAGTATAGGATGAGACCTGGGAGAGGGAGGATGATGTACGATCACAGTGGCCGGAGCTGTGCGAGGATTCTTCTTCTCCACCTCGTTAGGGAAATTTGGGGACGAATTTATTTAAGGGGGGAAGTCTGTAAGAACGTGGATCTCTTTTTAGATATGTTTTTCCTTTTTTGGATTTTTTTGAAAAAAACTAATTATATGGAAATTTCAGAAGTACACGCCGTTTACTTTCTGAGTACACTCCGTGTACTCTTCCTGGCTCGAAGCCATGTGTTGGGCATCCCTGGCCACACACATGGTGTGTAAGGCTAAGGTGGATGTCGTGTTTTCAGAGTATAAAAAAATTGAAGTACACACCGTGTACTCTAGAAGTACACGTTGTGTACTTTTTTTTCATTAAACAGAACGGGGTCACGTCTAACACCCATATCCGTCTTTTTCTTCAATTTTCGACCATCTGAGAGAGACCGTATGGCCGGATCTTCAACGGATTCCTACCTCACCTTCCATTCTCCGATTCGACCAAAGTCAGTTGTGTTTGAATCGCAGTGGTGAGTTCTTCCTTCTGCTCTATCCTCGTTTCTTGATTTATCCTCCTTTCCAGGTTATCGTGGGATGAAAGTTTTGTGCCTTTTCTTAGATCTACATCGTTTAAAGGGGAATATGTCATCCATGATCACATATATCGATCTCCTAATGTCAAGGTAGGTGGTTTGTGCCGTTCTGTAGAAAGTTGATGAATAGTTTGTGCAATTTCCACCTATACCCTTGAACGGGGTATTGCGTGTTTCCTGTTTTTCCCTTGTTACTTTCCTACTTTGCTTGACTACTTTAGTAGAGGTTATTTATTGTGATTAGAATATTTTTTTTGTGCTCAGTTAGCTTTTCCATGCCTAGTTGTAGGATTTTGGACTGTTCTTTTATTATTTCTATTGAGCCTTAGTTGATAAATAAGTAGGTCTTCAGGTTTACTTGGAAGATATACACGCGCTGAGCATGTTTAGTTATACTCAGGACTATGAGAACCAAGAGTAGTAGACCAAGAGGAGAATTGACGGAAGGGCTTTTCCAGAGTGTCTTTTTAATAACGATGCAGGACCAAGGGGATAATTGGCGGAAGGGCTTCTACAGAGTGTCTTTAACTACAACATGGGCCATAGGGGGAATTGACATTGAGTTCTTCCCCAGAGAGCCTTTAGCACGATACATGACTATAGGGTGAATTGATGGTGAGTGCTTCCCCAGAGAGTCTGCTTAATTTATGTAGCTGAACCAGAGGGGTGAGACTGTGTGTGCCTCCTAGAGGTTTGCTAGTACTTAGAGGTTGAAACACATGGGATAGACAGTGAGTGCTACCCAGAGGGTTACCTGTTTTCTTCGTGTTGTTGACTCCTTACTTGTGTGCTCCACTTGTTAGAACTGTGGATTTTAGCTGCTTTTGTTTTCCTGTTTACTTCTTCTTGTTTATTTACTTCCATGTATTCATTGACTGTTAGGAACAAATCATTGGGTGATTGCCTACTAGGATTGTATCTCACACCCTATTTGGGCCATGCTTTTGGTCCTAAGCAGACTATGTTACTATAGGTATAGATTAGGGCAAGCTCCCTTCTACTTCAGGATCATGACTACATCAGGAGCTGGGGAGCATGGGACCGAGCCGTGGCTCTCGATGCTGAGGAGGTTTCTTTGTTTTTCTTTTTTCACTTGGTTTCAGTTGTATTCCAGCATGTTGTTGTGTTTGCTTCTTTCCATAGATACTTGAACCTACTGAATTATTGTCATCATTGTTAGATATCTGCATTGCTTCCACTATCTTGTTTCTTATGTTATGAATATTGATTACTGCTTCCACTGTTTATTGTTGTTTTCATACCTTGTATACCTTACGGAATGAGGGCATAGTTTCCCCACCAACTCACCAAGGCTCTCGCTGCTAGTCGGCAGCCTCAGGCGTTTGGGGAAACGCGCTTGAGGACATGTGGCGAACCGGGTACGGGGCACCGGTGGAGGGGCTCCGGACACGGGACGTTACACATTACAAAACCTAGACTGAAAAAGTATATAGTTAACACCCAAAACAATGGTAACAATGATTTTTTTTAAGAAATTGGTGTGTTATATTATATAACCATTATATATAATATATTAAATAATAATATAGTTCTATTATAATTTAATGAAATGATTTTAAACTTTATACAAGTGTTTGAATCATTCTCATCTAAATGAAACTGAAAAGTATGATTTTTCGTGTCATTTTTATTTATATGGGACATATGCCTTTTATAATACATGATTTTCCTTGTAATGTATACACTGCTTATAAATTTAATTTTTTTTATTCAAAAAAATATGGGATATACCTACCCATATAAAGTTATTTCTTTCATGGGCCTAATGGTATAAAAGATACCAAATATGAAATTGTTTATTTCAAATTATTTTCATTATTAAATATTGTTTATCATTAAGTATCCAATAAGGAATACCTTCCTTCCATTTCCATGATTTCTAAATAAATCAATTTTTTATTTCTATTTTCCTAGAACTTTTGAAATTCATTTATAACAATATATTAGGTTTTACAAAACTATTTGAAATGAATATTGTTATTGTTTTCCAAAATAGGTACTGACAAACCATGTGATTTTATGAGATATATTCATTTTAATTTCATTGATGTCTTGTATTGTACACTACAAAATGATTTTCTTCCACTATACACAACACCATATTAGCTTTCTGTATATGTAACACTATACTAGGTTTGTATTACACAAAATTTCAAGTTCTTATGATTGAATTAATTTCATGAAACCAAAAGTGTAATGTTTTTTCAATAAATAAATCTAAAATTTTTAGATTATGTTATACTAGACACCAATGTTTTCTTTCACTAAATGCAACACTATGTTTTCATGAATTATATGCAAGCCCAATCTTCTTCTATAGCTTGTGTTGTATCCAATACCGAGTTTCACTAAACAATGATTTATTATTAATTTTATTTTCATATAATGGGATATAAACTAGCCATTATGAATATAAATAACAAAATTTTTAATTTTATATAACATTAGAATTCATTTTATCAATTTCAATATATTTTATAAGAACAAATACAAATTTTCGAATAAAAAAATTATTATTCAAAAAATGTTATTTTCCACCTTTTGATGGCGCACCAATTTGAAATCTAGTTTTCAAAACTTTTATATATTCTATTTGAAAATAATGTAGTCTTTAGAAAAGGTCAATTAAATTTAATTTGGTTAAATACTCTTTATTTTTCTTATAAAATTTAAATTTTAATGAATACTGCAAAATATTGTATTTTAATTCGAAACTTTCCTTTCATGAAATTTATTTATATAGTTATATGTAATTATTTAAATTTATTTTAATGAGTAAGTAAATTATATTTTTACCATTTATTAAAATGTTGGTCATTGGATGTAATTTCACATTTCAATTTAACATAAACAGATGTCAATATTTTGATTGTTTATACTTCGTAAAAACCCACTTTCTAGGTTTGACATCAATAATTAATTGTTAATTAATTAATGTAACTATTGTGTTTTGAATTTCTAAAAATGGATTCTATATTTTTAATTAGTAGGTCTAAATTATGTTAATAGTTTACATTTTTTTGTGTGGATATTATGAATAATAACTATTTTAATTTTTATTACCACAGTTAAAGGTATATCATGTAAATTATGGTAAGAAAAAATATATTAAGTATAATTAAATTAACTTAACACCTAAAAATAATATTAGATTAATTATAATCAATGAATATCATAGAAGGGTTGGAATTTATATATTTCATTCACATTTATCCTTGAATGTGATGTAATTATAAATAAAAAATAACGTGACCACATGTCACTCTCTTATATCTTATAAGTATAATAATTTTAAGATAGTGAAAAAAAATCATCAATCATCAATCATCAATCATCTCCATAAAATAAAGAAATTATCTACATCACTTGAATTTAATGATGAAACAATTATGAGGTAGAAATTATTTATTTGATATAAATATAAAATAAATAGTTTTAAAAATTTTAAAATAATTTTCCAATGAACTAATAAATGTTCTCCACGAATTTCATTGGTGACTATGACATTTTACGAGTGCATGAAATATATTTTTTTCAAATTTTTTATCTATATAAATTTTATTTCGATTTGAATAAATGAATTGTGTCAAAATTGACACGTTTGATATTTTATAAAAATAACATATAAACAATTAATATAAAAAACATAAAAAATTTTAAAAATTAAAAAGTGAAAATTATATGGTTCAAAACATGTATAAAATTTATTTTTTTGAGAAAATTTCAAAACAAACTCATTAATTCATAGGAATAAATTATTTTGGGACTATTACAAACATAAAATATATTTAAAATAAATTAATATTTCAGGAAATTCCAAATATACCCCTCCCCCCTCTTATAAAAGGAAACCCATTATGAGAAAAACCATTATTTGCGATGGTTTATTTGTGAAGAGAATAAATCATGTCACAAAATAGTCTGTCGAAGGGGTTATTTTCATCAGGTTGACCAACCTTTCGCAAATAACCAATTATTTTCAACAGAAATAGGTTCCCAGTCACAAAAAATATATATGCGTATTGTCGTGGTTTACCTACCAAACTGAACGAAAGGGTATTTGCGATGGGTTGGCACCACCCATCATAAATTCTGTGAGGTGGTAAGACCTAGTTGCGACGTGGGATCCCCATCGCAACAAGTTCGTCCCCCAGAGAGTATTTGCAACAGGTCTTGTCGCAAATAAATGGCAGTGGGAAAACCCTATTTGCGAAGGGATGTTGTCTTGTCACAAATAGAGTGTCGGCATGTTACATTTTGTGAAGGGCCCCAACGCAAATAGTCTTTTAACGCCTGACCACAATTAATGTGGCTGAAGGTATTTAGGATGTGACCCATCATAATAACTACTATTAGTGATGAGATTCCATTGAAAATACTGTCATCACAACTAATCTAACCAATATATACCCTGCCCTAGAATTTTATTTCATTTTGTTATATTAATTTTAATTATTGTTGAGTAGTTGTAATTAAGATAGATTTAAATTGTTTTTTCATCCATATTAATTTGTAATAATAAAATTAAATTATTAGTACTAATTCTTAGTAGTTAGTAATAATTAATAATTGTTAACGATAATTATTAATGTATAAAAATAATTAATGGTAACTAGTAATTAGTAGATGTATTTTGCAGTAATTAATAGTAATTAACAGAAAATTGTAATAATTAGAAATAAATATTAATAATTAGACAAAAATAGTAATAAATATTAATAATTAGTAATAAATGGTAATAATTAGTAGTAATTAGTAATAAGTACTTGTAAATAGTAATAGTTAATAATAAATACTAACAAATACTAATAATGTTTAATAAGTACTAATAAATATTAATTAATACTCATAAATAGTAATAAATTCTAATAAATAGTTATAAATACTAATAAATATTAATAAATACTAATAAATAGTAATGAATACTAATAAATAGTAATAAATAGTAATAAATACTTATAAACAATAATAAATTCTAATAAATAGTAATAAATATTAATAAATAGTATTAAATACTAATAAAAAATTAATTATTGGTAAAATTTTATTATTTAATGGCATATAAAGTAGCCATTATAAATATAATTAACCATATTTAGAATTGAATATAATATTAAATTTCATTTTATAAATTTCTAGATATTATATAAGAATGAATTCAATTTTTTCAGATAAAAGAAATATTATTTAGAAAATGAAACTTTTCCACCCTTTGATGGTGCTCCAACATTGAAATTAGTTTTTAAGACTTTTAAATATTCTCTTTGTCAAAATAAATGTATTATTTGGAAAAGGACTTTTAATATATATTGGGAAAATTTTCTGTATATTTATTATAAAATTTATATTTTAATGAATCATGATAAATACTGCATTTTAATTCAAAAACTATATTTTCATAAAATTTGTTTATACAGGTAGATTTTATTTTTCATTTATTTTAATGAGTAACTAGATTATATTTTTTTCATTTAATCTAATTTGTTTAATTGGAAGTAATTTCACATTTCAATTGATCATAAATAGATGTCAATCATTTGATAGTTTATACATCTTAAAAAACCTCTTTCAAGTTTTGACAGTGAGATTTATTTTTAAATTAATTAAAGTAACTTCTATGTTTTGAATTTTTAAAATTGGATTCCATTTTTTTAATTAGTGGGTCCAAATTATGTTGATAGTTTACTTTTTTTGTGGATATTATTAATAATAACTACTGTAATTCTTATTAATGCAATTAATGGTATATCAGTTAAATTAGGGTATGAAACAATTTGATAAAGATAATATAATAGTCCTAACATCTAAAAAATCAAATTAAATTAATTAAATTCATCCAATATCACATACATTTTGGAATTTATATATTTAATGGACATTTATCCTTGAATGTGATGTAATTATAAATAAAAAAGAAAGTGACCACATGTCACTTTATTATATCTTATACGTATAATAGTTTTAATATAGTGAAAAAAAATCAAAAATCATCAAAAATAAATAGTGTCTTGAAATATATGGAAATTATCTACATCCTGTGAATTTAACGACGACATAATAGTGATGTTGAAATTATTTTACTAATAGAACTATAAAATAATTTTTTTTAAAAATATTAAAATAAATATCAAATGAACTAATAAATGTTATTTATGAATTTCATAGATGAATATGACGTTTTAGTAGTGTATTAAATATTTTTTTCTAATTTATCATCAATTTGAATTTTATTTCAATTCAAAAAATGAATTGTTTCAAAATTGATACTTCTTATATTTTATAAAAATAACAAATAAATAATTTATTTTTAAAACATAAAATGTTTTAAAAATTAAAAAGTGAAATTTATATGGTAAAAAATATCCTAAAGTATCTAATTATAGGCAATTGAAAACACATAATAAAATATTTTTAACCAATAAACATTTTAAATTTTCTAATGATAAATAATATTAAATATATTAACTAACGATAAATTACAATTAAATGTTTTTAAATAAAATAAAAACATTTATTAATTTTATTTTTCTGATTATTATGACACATACTCATCATATCATAGAAATATATTATTTTTAGACCATTACAAACCTAAAATAAATTTATAATAAATTAATATTTCAGGACATTCTTAATGTGCCCCTCCTCCCTCTTTTAAAAGGCCACATCCACCTCTACCCACTAACTCTCTCCATTCAAGGCCATTGACTCATCCAAAATCTACTCAAATAAGATTCAAATGTCCCACCATCCCATTAGAAAAAAACATTGTGAATAAAGCCATCATAGGGAGACCTTTTGTTCAAATCAAAAGACAATACTCAAAAAAGAGGTAATTGTTTTATCACTCCATTGAAATTCCATTTCATTATTATACTTCATATTATTATGATGTTTTCAAAATATAGTAATAAATTATGTATACTATACATTTTGATATGTTATTATGATTATGGGAAAATTTTATACCTAATTTTATCATTTATATGAATAATAATATCCCCTTTCATTCGTACGTATAACTTACAATCTCCATGTTGTAGTGTAAATTTTTATTCAGTTTTTTTAATTTGGATTGGTATAATGATGGGTTTAATGAATGTAAATAATTAATATAACATGATAATTATTCTTTATTATTAATATACCTCCCAATTCCATAATATTTAACCACTAAGTGAATGATATAGTCCCATGTGCGTACGTACTACCTACCATCTCCACGTTATCCATTAAAGAATGATTATAATGTACATATAATAAAGAATTAAATATATTAAATAAAATTTTTTCTATATTTATTTATAAATATATAATTTATTTACATGCTTCAATTCAATTCAATAAGGAAACAGAAACAATGTTCAGGAGTACGTACGACCAAAACACTCCATGAACTATGTATTCAATTTCATTTATCTATAAATTATATATATTTATATAATGAATATTTATGATATATAAATAATTTTTTACCTTATTGACGTATTTTAATCATGGTATATGTAATAATATTATGAATAATATGTCCAAAAAATTTGATAAATAAAACTATTATTTCCAAAAAGTTTCTTTAACAAGGAATTATTCAACAAACAGGTAATATAAAGTCATAAGTTACTCATATATGCTATAATAAATATTAATTTTGTTCTTTTAGAAGTTAATAATATTATTAGACCCACTATATAGTAGTTTCAGACACAGAAATTAAATCATACCTAAGGTAAGGTATAATTTTGCAATCTCATTTTTATTTGATATTGTTTATATGAATGTATTACTTCGGTTACGTTTATCATCCGTGTCCAGGTTTTAAATAGATGTTTTCATAAAATGTTTACTATTCTTCTAAGTATGTTTTCTGTCATTTTAACCATTTTTTTCTTTTACTCCATGGTATGTATGGAATCTTTAATTCACTGTCCATATGAGGTACATTTATATTTTTATAAAAAAGTATGAGAAATTGTTTTTTAAATTATATTATGGGAATGTATTTTTAAATATTATTAATACCTTATTAATATAAATTTTCCTCTAAAAAAATAATTTTTATTTTCATATAAATTTTTCTCTTTTAAAATTGTATAGAAGTTTTCGAAAAGAGAAAATTTTTTATGGGAGAGTGTATTTCTTCTAGACTTAATTTCTAGTATTTTATCAAAAATATTTTCCAACAATGATTACACTCTTTAAATATGTTTACATTTCTATATATTTTATTAGTGTGACATGACTGTATTCATTATGGAATGTTATTTTATATAGATTATGTTACGGTGGACTGATGTTTAAGAAACCCATTTCATTTTTTGGGTTATACTATGATAATGATTTATGTATTTATAGAACATATAAGAATGATTTCATTATGAGATGGGGGGACCTATATCACCATACAATGCATTGGGTGAGGATTTATAACACATGATATAGACATGTCTAGAACAACATGTAAATATGGTTCAGTAATATAGTGTTGGAATGAAAATTAAACTCTGTTTAGTAATGGTCTTGGCCACTATGATAGTTTTGGAAGAAATTCCATGTCAACAATAAAATCATATAAGGTGATTATTTATTTTCCAAAATCACATGTTTTAATCCAATGTATTTTTATTATGGGTAATTTTCCTTTCTGATCTATTCCTTATGAACTGCCAAGATTTATTTCATTATACAAAATTTTGATATTTAATAATTTTGTTCGTGTTTTTACATTCTTATGTTTATTGATAGTTCTATGTCCTCAATGTTTACCCTTATAGAGAGTTGAGCTCATCCTTTTTATATTTCATGTTCCCTTGGATATAAAGAATGTTTTAGGAAGGAAAAAAATGGGATGTTATTTATAAGAGATATTGATGATCATTCCTCGAGTTAGAAGATTATATTTCATGTTTCCACAGTCACAAAACAAATACAGTATTTCAAAATATATTTGTGTAATATATTTATTATTATAAAAAATAAATGTAATTTACATTTAATTCATGGTTGGGTTGTTATAGTTGGTGTATGAGAAAAGTATTTTCATCATTTGGATTCTATCATGAAAAACCTTTAATGAGATCCGAAGATATATTTCTATATTATGTCTAAGGATGTCCCTACTGGTTTTTAATACAAGAGGATATAGTCCTATAATTATGGTAATAATCATGAATAACCTGGGATTATACTAAGATGCTATATAGCACGTGAGACACAACCCAATTGGTGAGGACTCGGTAGGTGCATCCAAGAGACCTGAGATCAAATCCGGGTGGAGGCGTAATTCTGGGGTAATGCAAGAGGTATTGTAAAGCGTACTGTAGTAGGTACTATATTTTACTGTAGCAGTCAGAACAATTCATTCACATGGGCCTTTGGGCCACCATTATGGTCCTTGACTCCTACAAGGCTTTCGGGCCACCAATGGCCATCATGCCAGTTAATTCATGAGGCATTTGGGCCACTTAAGGTTTTTGGAACACACCAAGGCCTTCTTGCCACATAAAAATGTAGTCGTACCAGTTAAACTACAAGGTACAAGGCTTCAATGGAAGGATACATGGAAGACATATTCTATATAGAAGATCTAACCAGAATTGGACGAATGAGAGGGTATGGCATTCCCTTCGGTATGGGCCTGTGTAGAATTTTGTAGGAGAGCTAGATGAAGATCCCTGTAAAGGTGGAGTGATGATATCATGACATATTCTAGGGAGGAGCAGTTCAAAGTTGTCTAGTCTGGGTGATTCCCTCTATGACCTATGGGTCGTGTAATTGTCTCTAGGCCTTCTAGCCTTGTTAGGGTTCCACCACACCCCTTGAAAGGCGTATTTTCAAAATAATACAAAAATGAATGCCTTCGGGCCATACCGACCGACTAAGATGTAATATTTTGGAAGTACACCTCCTTTATTATGTTGTTTTCCTATTATGATTCTTTCCTGTCACAGTTTTTTTTTGGGAAATAGATAATGGCTAGAACCCAATCGAATCATGTTAATGATTAATTCCCTACACAATGAAATGATCTTCCTCATAAACAACCATGAATTGTGGGATAAATAATGAAAAATAATATTTCTATACGTACACAATATATGAATCATTGTAGAAGTTCAAATGAGCATAGAAGGGAACAACATTCTGTTGAGTACTTCATGAGGTAATTTCCACCATACTTAAGTGGGTATTCTAATCCACTTTTTGATGAACAATTGATCAGTACCATTGAAATTCTATTTTTCATCCTTCACTATTTTGGAACATGAAAAATTTATTTTGGATATTTATCGTTTTGAAGTAAAATCAGACCTATGGGAATCTCTAATCAAGAATACAAGGCTACAGGATAAAATTGAATCTATGGAATGGGATGAGTTCAAGAACATATTTTTCGATAATTAATTCCATTTTATTCCTTGAAAAAATATGTAAAGGGGTTCTTTATGACTGTGAAAAAGGATGATGTATATGTTGGTACATACCAGGAAAATTTTAAAATACTTGTATGTATGCTTTTAGATTTATCATCCCTCCTGAATGTAAATTTGATTTATTTTTCATTATCTTAAGAACAATTCTTATAACGTAATTATCTATATGAGACATTAGTTGGTATGAATTGACTATGCATTGTGATATCATGGTTGAATTAGAATTTTGTGTTACATAAAAATCTCATGGTTTTGACAAGAAACAAAACATGGAGTTCAAGGTAAAATCCCAAAACAATGGTGAAAAGAAGATTAATGTTTCATTATTCTCAATGTGTGGAAATAATGATGGTGGAGATTATTTTAATGGGGATAACAATTTTTTAATGAGTGTAAAATAAGGTCATCAAGTTGTTGAGAGTTCATGTAATGGGAAATATATTCTAATGAAGTTAAAAGAGAAAATACTACAGAGAATAAAACACCCACACTTCAATTCTAAAAGTGTAAGGAAATGAGGCATTATGCTAAACAATTCCATAATCCAAGGGTTATTGATTATTATTGACACAAAGAACCTATTAAGGCTAATGAAGAAGGAAAATCACATGCGATCCCTATTGGAGATGCTCAGTATGACAATGATGTGGTTGAATGATTAAGTGTTTATGTATTGGGATTCAAAAATAGTGGTGTATAATCTATTTTTTAGTATTTTGAATTATTGGAATATCTATGTATTAGTCTATTATGGTTTCCAATAAGTATATGGAACTCATAACCATGAAATGTGATTGAAATATTTTTTGAATGCACTTGATATGCACATAATGAAGGGATAAAGAGATAATGGGATGTTTGGTAGTATTAATTATTTCCTAACTGATATAAGGAAAAAGTGATATCAAGGTTTTATTATATAGATTTTTTTATTTTCTGTCTGGGTAAGATGGTAATTTAGGTAGAATTCGTGTTTTCACTAAGGTTTTTTGTTAATTCATGTTGTTACCATGTTTCAAGAGAATACCTGATTAAGGTTTTCACATGTTTGGAATGTGCTAACCTTTTTATTGAGAGATATGGAATGATCTATCATTCTATTGCATTATCAGCTAACACATTATGAATGAAAAATTCATCATCATTTCATTAAATAATAGATGATGTGGGAATTGTTAAAGGAAATAAAATTGGTGATATTATTATAGGATAAACTATATATTTATTACCATTAAAAATTATTCCTCTTTATGGAAAGGTTTCTGAAAACCAAAAATGTTTTCTGAGTACCCTCTAATCTGATGAATCAGACGGTCCTTTAAATCAACACAAATTTATAGATTTGAAGTTGTTAACTTTCTCCAAACCTTTTTCCCTATCACCCTCCTTCAGAAAATGACGGTTGGATTTTTTTCTTCTATATCCATATTTTCATTATTCCCCTATGTTCTCATATGTTGAAACCCAGTGATGAGTTACTTTGGGTAACCATTATCTTTCTAATAATACTTTTTAAAAGTATGTTTTAGTATTTATTTTCGAGATGTGGGTTTCTATGAAAGAGACATTCAAGTAGAAAAAATTTTATAACCTCTAAAATTTTTGAGGGAAAAAATTATTTTAAGGGGGTATAATGTAGCACACTGAAATTTTATAAGATATATTCTTTTTAATTTCATTTTTCTTGTGTTGTATACTAAAAAAATATTAGCATGCACTATATGTAAAATTGTATTATCTTTACCTATAAGAAACACTATACTTGGCTTTTGTTACACACAATTTAATGTTATTTAGATATAATTAATTTCTTCAACAACAAATATAGATTATGATCAATTTATAGAAGAAATATGCTTGTATTATGTTATACACAACACCAAAGGAATCATTCACTAAAAGCAACACTGACATGGCTTTCATTAAACTCATAAGTGACCTTATTCAATTGATTGAATTATAGGAAATACCGAGTTTCACTAAACTATGCCATATTATTTAAATATTATTATTTAATGGGATATAAAGTAACCATTATGAATATTGACAAATTCATTTTAAATTTATATAACATTAACATTAATCTAATGTATTTTCTAAACATGATATAAGAAAAAATTCAATTATCATGTATAAAAGGAGTATTATTAAAAAAATGCATTTTCAACCTTTTAATGTCACAAAAAATTCAAATAGATTTTTTAACACTTATATATTTTATTTGAGAAAATAAACATGTTCATTAGAAGACAGACAAAAATATTTACTTTTCATACCTTTTTGGTATTTTTCTGATAAAATTCATATTTTAATGAATAATTTAAAACACTAAATTTTAATTCAAAATTGTAATTTTATATAATTTATTTATATAGTAAGATTATATTTTTAGTTGGTTATAATACATAGTTGGATTATATTTTTAACATTTTATCCAATGTTTGGCATTGGAAGTAATTTCACATTTTAATCGGTTATAAACATATGTCATACTTCTGATAGTTTTTACATCTTAAAAACCTACTTCTTCGTTTTCACAATGGAAATTAATTTTAAATTTATTAATAAACCTTCTATTTTTTTAATTTTGAACAATTTATTAAATATTTGGAATCTGTGTGTAGAAATTATGTAAATATATTACATTAATTTTTTTATATTATGAATTGTATCTACTGTAATTTTTATTTACCATAGATAAACGTATATAAGGTATATTGGGGTAACAAACAATATGATAAATATAATAACATTATAATATCATCTAAAGATTAAAATTAGATTAATTAGCATCAACCAATATCACCTAATGGTCGAATTATTTCATTTAATGGACTTTTATCAATGAAAATGATTTAGTTATAATTAAGACAAATGAAAGATACAACATGTAACTCTCTTATATCTTATAAGTATAATAATTTATATATAGTGATAATCCTCATTAAAGTAAAGAAAATAAATAGTAAAAAAATATTATCAAAATATATACATCGTGATAATTAATTTATAATTTCATGTGACCAAATAATTACCATTAATGATGGAATAATAGTGATGTAGAAATTATTTTATTGATAGAATCATGAAATAAATGGTTTTAAAAATATTAAAATAAATAACATAATAAATAATTAATGTGATTAAAAAATTTTATAGTATAATATAACATATTAGGTGTGTATTAAATATTATTGTGGGAATTTATCTTCTTTTTGAATTTTATTTAATATAAAATAAATGAATACTATCAAAATTGACACTATTGATATTTTATAATAATAAAATATTACTATATTATTTAAAAATTATATGAATATTAAAAAATTACAAAGTGAAAGTTATATTGTCCAAAATTTAATAAATTATCAAATTATGGACAATTTAAAACACATAAGTAAGTATTTATAACCATTTAATATTTAGAATATTAGTACCAAAAATAAAATTAAATATATTAAATAAGGATAAATCATAATGATAAAGAATAAAATAACATCAAAATATTTACAAATTTTATTGTTTGATATTATCTCGATCCATAACCATAATACATTTGATGTAAATGATTTTGGAACCACAATAAAATGGAAATAAATTTATAATATATTAATATTTCCAGACATTCCTAAAGTGCACATCCTCCCATTTATAAATGCCCACCACCTCTACCCAATTAATCACACCTTCAAACCCCATTTGATGATCCAAAATCAGTTCATATAATCTCCAAAAAAACCATCCCTTCTTCTTATATAAAACAATTTGTGATGAAACCTACTGTAGGGAGACCTTTAGTGGTTATCAAAAGAACATACTCAATATAGAGGTGATTGTTTTATCACCTCTTTCAAAGTTATTTTATTTTTCTACTTGATCATCTTATGTTGTTTTTGTACAAAAGTAATAAACCCAGTATCTTCTACATGATGAAATGCTTTTATAATCATAGGAAAACCATCAAACTCCTTTTATTCATTATAAAAATATCAATATCTTAATGTGTACGTAAGTATGGCTTACCGTATCCACGTCGTGGTGTAATTTGTTATTCAACAATACTATATTTGGATGGTTATAATGATGAATATAATGGATGAAAATAATTATTATACCATGATAATTATTCTTTATAATTTATATACCATCCAATTCCATATCATTTAACCATTAATTGAATGATGTTGTCGGTCATCCATACGTACATCCTACCGTTGGCACGATATGATGATATTCATTATCCACATTAAACATTCAAGAATGATTAAAAAACATATTTAAAAAAGCATGAAATAAATGAAATAATACTTCTAATAGATTTATGTCTATATATATATATTACATTCACTTTCTTATATGGAAATGAAAACAACGTTCACACGTACATACGACCTATCATCTGCATGAATGGTGTATTCTATTTCATTTATCTATCTATCATATATATATTTATATAAAGAATATTTTGGATATATGAACAATATATTAAATTTTATATGTAAATAAATCATTATATATGTAATAATATAATGAATAACATGTCAAATCTTGTATGATAAAAAGAACGATTAATACCCAAAATGTTGCTTTATCATGGAATTAATAAATAAGCATGTAATATAAAATCATAAGTGAATATTATATGATATCATAAATAATATTATGGTTATCTTACTGGTTAATAATATTTTTAAACCCACTCTACATTAGTTTTAGAGTCATACGGATGAAATCGGATCTAAGGTAATGGATAATTTTGCAAACTCATTTTTATCTGAGATTGTTTATATTAAAGTATTTACTAGGGTTATATTTATCATCATTGTCCACGTTTTCAAAAATAGTTTTCATAAATTGTTTAATGTTCATATACTAATGTTTAATTTAATTTTAAACATTTGTTATTTTTCTACATTCTATACAAATAAACATTTAATCATTTTCTATATGAGGTACTTTTTGAAATTTACAATAGTAATATGGGAAGAATGTTTTTTTATCATTTACAGAATGAACAAATGGTTATATCTCTTTAATAACATGTTTATATGAAGCTTCATCTACCTGATTTAATGTTTAATTTCAACTAAATTTATTTCATTTAAAACTGAAGAAAAATCTGAGAAAAGAAAACATTTTTTAAGAAGAAAATATATTTTCCCCCAAAATTTTGTTCAAGTATTTTATAAAAAAATTCATCTAAGATTACCCATTTTATATAGGGTTATGTTTCAATCCATGTAATGACCTAACCCTTGTTACATAGATTTGATGCATTATTTAATAACATTTTCATGATCACAATAGATCAATTCTTGAAGGACAGATTAGTTTAGTAGCCTTGGAAGTAATAGATATATACATAACATTTATATTATATTATCAAATGAAAAAAAACAATATTGTGTCTCTTTTGAAAACTTTTTTATCCCTTAGCCTATTCTTGAAGGTCAGTTATAATATAATTCCTCACATTCTGAGAAAAATAAAACATTAGAAAGGGGTGAGATTAGATCCAAAATAAGGATAACAATGTAGCATAAATTATGATAAATAATCATAATCATTAATGTGAATGTTGAATACTAAAAAACAAGACTTTTAAAAATAAAAATAAAAATTATATAGAAAATATAAATCCAATAATTCTATTTACTTATTCACTAAGATATTCTAGAAGTCGAATAATTACATGTAATATCAATGGCTAATTTCATTATGATGGAAAGCATTATGCTAGCTATCATAACCACATAATCAAGGCCTTGTTCCAAGACTACAAATAAAATTTTGTCAAGTCCTTATGCTAAGAAACTAGTCTGTCTCTTGAGACATAATGATGCATCAGGGAGCTATAGCAGGCTCCACCCATCACTTACTAACTCCAATGAATTCCTCATATGAAAAGGTTGAAAAATAATATAAAAATTCATATTTAATCTAACATACAAAATTTCAATATTTTAACCACAAACCATGAATGGTATAAAAATAGCACATCCATAGTGAAACATAACTCATTCAATAGAAGATCAATGGGAGCATCCTTCTTGTACATTTTTCATAATGTCTAAAAGTCAGTTGTACCAAAAATGAAAGAATATTCCTTTCGAACCATTTAATAAAAATTTTCTTGTGTGTAAAACTGACTTTAAAAAATTTAGATGGATTGAAACAATATTCTAGAATACTTATTTATGAAACATGGATAACATTGATAAATATATCATAGTAAATAAATATTAATAAAAAATCTCAAATAGTAATAGTATTACAAAATTATCCCATAATTATTTATAATTAGGCGAATTGTATGCATCATAAAATAATTAAAATTCCATGTATATATAAATATTAAAACCATCATAATAATAATCATAAAAACATTCTTGTGAAACATAAACACCACACAAAAAGAAATATATTTTTGATAAGGCATATGTCCCACAAAAATAAAGGGGAGACAAAATAATCCCTTACCATTGGTATGTTATCTTTTATATGTATCTGAACAGTATCTTTTACGAAGAGATCCCCATAGATATACCCTTAAATATACAAGAGTTGGTGTTCTGAGAAGACCATAACATCTAGATTGTGACTATTTAATTTTGAAAAATAAATGGTTTGGGGATTAATTATCATGAAGGTTTAATGAGTTGTGAAGAAATGAAGGAGGAGGTTCCCTTTTATAATTGTGGTGAGGGCACATTTGAAATTGACAAAATTATTTATTTATAATTATATAAAAACCCATTCAAAAACCTATAAAATAAATTTTATTATAATATGAGACTATATAAGGTTGTAATATCATAATATAATGATTTTTAGGAAAATATTTATATAAATATATACATTATTATTTTAATTAACCACTAGTTATTCTATTTTTATTTTAACAATGGTAAACAATTTTTAAATATGAAAATAGTTAAATTTATTCTTATTTAATTTAAATTATTCCATAAATTAATATCTTATAACATTTTCAATCATTATTATTTATTCAATATTTTTTAAATGATTTATTATTTTAAAATAATTAACTAAAAATTTATTTTAATAAACAATAAGTAGTGGAAATTTTGATAGTATTTAATTTAGGTTTATTTAAAAAGATAGAGATAAGACTTGATCCAAAAAAAATATTTTATTACATCATTATAAAGTCTAGGAGTTCTATAAAATTAATATATTATATTATTTATCCAAAATTATATTTAATTTAATATATTTAGTAACATTTATCAAATATTTTAAATTATCAATTAATTACTACATTAGTATTTTAATTATTTAAGATACATCCTTTTTGGTAAAAATAAAAAATAAAATACTATAATAAAGATAACCGTACTAGATTTCATAAGAAAACTTATAGTAAAATATAGATTATGGAAAATCATACATTAACATTGTTATATTATTAAAACATGAATATGTACACTTTAACATTACTTTAGATAAAATATTATAAATGTCCTAATATTTTCCATGTGGCTCCAAATGATTAATAATTAGACCCTTCGATGATTAGGCTCATTAGAAACAAGACCAAAAATATTTGGTAATGTTTTCTGGCCTATTAATATTTTTTAGAATTTTTTTCTGACGCTTTCGCCAGCATGCACATTTGTCTATTGGGGACGCGCAACTATTTCCCCACATTCCCACTTTCCAAAGGTGGGTGACATCCATCGCTTATTCAGAGATGTTTTCATCTTGATCAAAACAAGATGATGGGCTTTTATTTCCACCTTCTGTGGATTCCTCCTTAGAACATACTGTCTGGTCTGGGTCTCCCTCATAGATTTGATTTGTGGTTCGTTAAGCTCATTCCTAATGCCATATCATGGTGCATGATAGTTAATTACACAACATTCATTGGTACATTCCATGGTGACTTGACAAGGAAGCATCCTTTGGTCGTAGTAGAGGAAAATATCATGCATGTTAGGGCATATTTGGATGGGTAGAGGTTGATCTGGACACCACTGAGGGAGGATCAGAGATATTTAACCCGAGAATGGGGGACACCATGCTTTAACATTGGATGGGATTGATCCTCAGGGAGGATTCCTATATACCCTATATGGACAACAGGGATAAAAAACCATGTAGTATGAAGGGGAGATGAATTGGGGTGTACACAAAGGACAACAACCTGAAGCCATGTTGGGGCCTACACATGGATAGTGGCCCATAGTAAGAGGGGAACCCTCTGTTGGATCGTTATGGATTGTGTGGGTCTTATTCATGTATTGTTGCCCGAGTAATGTAAGGAGTGGTTCTGGGATGATTGTCATGATCTCACTGGGATGTAGTGGCCCATGGAAGAATCAAGTTGGACTATGGGGAGTTGAATGAAGTGCAGGGTGAATGAGATGGAACCGTCGTGAAGGTGACAATAGTTTTGGGCATTAACATTAGACAAGATTCCTACGTATAATTGTTATAGAGAATAAAAATCTGCATAGTTTAGGATAGGGGCATAGAATCAGTGTGTACGCAGAGGACAACGACCCGTTGATATGCTCGGGTTTACGTGTTGTAAGCAGCTCGGCATTGGTCTGATTCTCATGGGGAAGACAAGAGATATGGGTCCCAACAAAGGGGATTTCAAGGTTTTACAATTGATTAGAAACGAAAATGGCTTACAGATCATTGGGTGACAAACCATCTTACCACTGGATGGGGTTCCAATGGGTTATTGTTGATTGGCGAATACAACAGCTCATCGTTTGTTGGGGAATATAACGGCTTACCATCACATAGGGAAAACAATGGCTTACTGTCAATTGGGGAACACAATGGATTACCATCGATTGGGGTTGGTCCTATAGGAGGCTTCCTACGTAATTCTCTTAGGAGACAAGGATCAAAGTACGTGTAGTTCGAATGGGTACAGATTAACATCTTTCCAGATGAAAAGGGGAAAACATTTTAACATCAAGGGGGATGAAGGTAAACTGTGATGAAGAGGGTTGGAACCACGGGGTGTGGATCCTGAACCATTGGGAGGATTTCTACGTATCTTTCCTAGGAAAGATTAATGTTCACATCGTTCGGGTGAGTTTTTTGAACCTACGTGAAAGGTATGGGTACCAATAGGTGTTGGGCTGAACCTCATGGAGGTTTCCCACATACCTTCACATGGATGGGATCAAAGTCTACATAGTTCGTATGGGATGGGTATTACTCTATAGGGAGGCCCAAGGAAGATTTCATTTTCACTATTTACTATAAGCTCATGTTAGTCATGCTTGGTGTGATAATCAAAAGACAACAACAAACCTAATGATTGTGTTGCAAAGGTGCACCCATAAAGGGTGGGGAATGGGAATTATGAATAGATGCTTTCTTAGTGCTGCTAAGGAGCAGCAAGGTGGATGGGGTTTAAGAATAGACGCTACCCATGTACTGCTAAGGAGAAAAAATGGTGGATGGGGATTACGCATGGAAAATGCTTGAGTGCTTCTAAGGAGCGGAAACAATGGATGAGGCTTATGCATTGAAGCTATCCGAGTACCACAAAGCATCGACAATGTTGGAAAGGGAATAAACATAAATGTTTCCCATGTGTGGATATATAGAGGAAATAGTGGATGGGGATTATGCATTGAAGCTGGCTGGGTGCCTCTATGGAGAGGAAAAGGATGGATGAGATTATGCATGGAAGCTGTTTGGGTGCCTCTAAGGAGTGGCAATGGTGGATGGGACTTAAGCATTGAAGCTGCCCGGTAGCAGCTAAGGAGCGACCATAGTGAAAGAGGCTTACAACCAAAAGCATACCATAGTTTCTTCCTCATGTTTGGACATGAGGGAATCCCTACACACTAGTGGGTTGAGTCATATTATTGGGGCCAACACCTATGCGCCAGTTCACAAGAGGGATAATGTTAAGGGGGTTGATATCCATACGAACAAAGTGAGATGAAAAGTGGGAATCAAATGCCCATCATATAGAAT
Source organism: Viscum album (assembly GCA_963277665.1). Classification (NCBI taxonomy): domain Eukaryota; kingdom Viridiplantae; phylum Streptophyta; class Magnoliopsida; order Santalales; family Viscaceae; genus Viscum; species Viscum album. The sequence goes on along the minus strand of OY728129.1, from coordinate 684,208,355 downwards.
GGGGTGAGGGTGGCATGAAGATTTAGGATAACTATTTACAATGTTCTAAACAAATAATCCATATTTTTTTAGCCAGAAATGGGGACAAACAAATGGGCGACAATTGTTGGCCTTACTCGAAACACTGGACCTAACGTGATGTGTTGCCGAAAGTCATTAGGGGCCTTGGCCCAAAATGGTATGTGAGCCATAGCGGCATAGGAACATGAAATCATGGGGTCCCTTCATATATGAACGATGATGAATATCTTAATTGAGGACACATATATCATGAGGTGGAGGGATGAAATGAATTAACAGATTCAAACACTCGTGAAATCACGCCACTAAATTCATGGAATGAGGAATCATATTCTTATCACATAGAAAATATCTTATTCAGAACAAGACCCATGTTATTATTGAATGATAGGGCATAATACATTTTATAGTCATATAGATAGGACTTTTGGCATCATATGAATTGCACATAAGGAATCTTTTGTTTAGAGAAAGAGGCATCCTATGTTTGTCGTAAAGGGACTAATACAGCTTAAACTCATGTGGTGAGGACAATTGGAATCTTATGCATGGTGCATAAAGCATATCCTCTTTAAAGAAAGAGGCATCCAATGTTTGTCACATACAGTGTACTACAATTTAATGTCCTATAGATAGGAGTATTAGTCATAATACAACAATAAATGGTTGGTGTTGGGACTTATTCAATAGTATCTCCTTCCGGTTCAACCTAGAATATGAGAAAGGTGATAGTGTATAGATGAGTTACATGAGGAATGGTTCAAATAAAAGTAATCGGGGTATAGATAATGAGAATCTCAGCTCATGACAAGTGCAAGGGACCAAGAGGAATATGTCGACTCAAGGTATTTCATGGTGTTTGGAGGAGTATCTTGAATCTTGGTACTCCATAGGTGTAATGTTTATGCACATAAGGGCGCAATGAAAAATGTCGACGTCCTAGAGCATGCACTCATGGAGAAGCATTGTGAACGAATGAGGCTCATAGAGCATGGAATCACGGAGCATAGGGGCTCGAAAAGCAATACAGCTCATGGTGCAATGTAGCACACAGATCAATGAGGATCACAGAGAAAAGTGACACACGAAGAAAAGTGTATCGGCGAGAAAATCGTCTCATGTAGAAAAGTGTCTCGTAGCAAAAACAATCTTTTGAAGATGATAGTAACCCAAAAGATATCCCTTACTTCGCAATGGGTGGATCCATTTGTGAAGGGCATAGCTTCACGGTGCTGGGGAGCTCCACGAAATGGGAGATCGACCACCCAAGGGGCAGCGTAACCATGCTTATATAAGGGGTGATCCATCTATTTATAGGCGATGCTGGTCGATGGAGCACGTCACAGAGCACTAATGCCCATTGTGAATAGAACATCTTGCCACGAAGTAAATCACTCTATGCAACTGGGGGGAGTTACCTCATGTTTCTCGCACCAATAGAGTCGAGAGTCATTGAGCATCATAGTGCTCGCGGAGGCTCCAGTCAGGTTCCCTCATGTTCTTCTTAACCGCAGAGTCAACCGTCAACGACCTTTGTGGCACTGGCAGAGGCTCCGGTCATGTTTCTCTACTTTGCAATTGTGGAGGGAGCCTCGCGAATGGTCTTTGCAAACCAGTTTTCTGTCCCAACTTCAACTGTCCATAAATCATAATCTATAACTCTATTTGGGCCCTATGACATGTCAAATCGAAGCTTCCAAAACGAGCTACATTCTTGGATCATGTATGGAAGAAATTGGAATATTTTTGACAATACATATTCTGGTTCCCACAACATTTTAATAAAAATTTAATTATTTATTTTTCATCAATTGAAAAATGTATGCTTTATTAATATATATTTCATTATGGTATCTTTTTTCCTTCTAAAAAATTACCAATAAATTACCATGATAAAGAAAAATATTTTGGATTTATAATGATTGTTTATAGTCTAATATATCTTCTATATTACTATATATTAAAAATTATATTTCTACTAAATCATGGATGTCCCAACTTTAAAAATCTAATAAATAAAAAAATATAAATATCACAATACCACCAAACTGGTTAAAAGTGTAATAAATAAATTTTTTACTGGAATAAATGTTTATTAAGACAAAAACCGCTTCTTAAATTCATTCGTAATAGGAATTTTTTCTCCTTTGGGCACTTAATATATAATAAAGATAATGAAAATGACACTTTGTGTCTTTCATTGATTAAAATATTATTTAAGTCATTTTCAAGGAAAACTGTACATTAAATGACATAATTTCGAACCTCAATAGTTAAGGGTATATTTTAATTAATTAAATTAAATTTTACAATTATTAGGGCCATTTTATTGAATTTTTAATTTTATTTTTAACATATATTACGTAATTTACATTTGATCATGGTAAAAAAAGTTACCATGGTTGCTATTCATATAGGAAAAAAATAAGAGGGGCCTACATAAAAAATTTAGACTTCATGAATAAAAATTTGACACAAATTTTTTAAAATTCAATACACATAATGAAAATAATTAAATTCAATTTAAAATTGGTAAAATTCCCTTAAAACAGTTTTTCAAATAATTTCCCTTTTAAAAGAAAAATGTTTTTTGATAAATACTTGTAAAAATTAATTTATTAAACTATAATTGGATAAAAATAAAATAATAAAATAATGAAAATAATATATAACATTTTTTACATTTTAAATACCATAAAAATTTTTATTTTTTAATAAAAAAATGTGTTTTAATATTTATCAAAAAAATAATAATTAAAACATATAAAAAACACCAATAATTCAACAAATTTATATTTTTATATGAATATTTCACATATGATATTTATTTAGTAAAATATAATATAATTTTTTTATAAAAACTATATTTCAAATCAGTGTTCTATCAAAAGGCAACAAAACTGCTTTTTAAAAATAATTCATTCATATAAAAAATTTAATTTGTTCTTATATCATATATTGAATACTAATAATATGAATATTAAATAATATATAAAATATATTATATGTATATTTCAATAATAAATTCCTTAAAGAGTAATTTCATTATTTTATAGACTCACTTATTTTTATTTAAATAGTTTTTTTAAAAAAAGTCATTTTTGATCATATTCGCTATTATAATGACAATTTTATAAGGTAACACAATAATATTTAGTTTTTAACTTATTCTGGTTGTTTTTTGAAAAGAATTATATCAAATGAACAAAATATTGCGTGTAACACAGGACAAGAATAGCATTGTGTACACCACATGCTAAGCCGGTGTTGTGTATTGTGTAAGCTTAACTTGGTGTTGCATAAAACACAATACATCAATTGAATTTAAAAAAATCTATCTCAAAAAAATATCAGGGTATTACATTCTACCACCCCTAAAATAGAATTCACCCTAGAAATATGTCAATGTTAAAAAAGGTTTACTAGTTAAATGTTTCATTCATAGAAACCCACATTATAAAAAGGACTAATAAATCATCATTTAAAAAATTGAATAATAGAATCCTAAATATTACCCAATATAACTCTTCCATGAGATTCTTCATAGAATAACATATGTAGGAAGCAAATACAAGGATGTGGAAGATAAGTAAAACCCTCTAATTCTTATAGAGAGTTATAGAGAACATGTTTAGGATAAAGTAAAAAATCGCAATTCTACAAACTAGTGTTGATATAAAGGTCAAATTGATTCATCATTACTGAATGTACTACAGTATCATTTTTTGGTTTAAAATACTTTATTGAGAGTTGAATAATGAAAATATTGGTGCTTAAATGGAATTTATACATATTCCAGTTTGTTGGGAATCAAAGTCCACATAGTTAGAAAATATTTTTTAGATATACTTTTTAGGGATTCCATTAAATGATCCATGATTATTGATTAAGCATTGACGTATCCTATCGGGTTTATGGTTAGGTCTTATATCTATGGGATGACCTATTTTTGGTTGGGGATAATTAATGGGAGCTATGCATTAATGATGCATGATTTGGGCATACATCAGGGTAGATGTCCAATTGTTGGTTGCATCTTACACATGGGAGTTTCCCATTAAAGGTCCATGATTAGGGCATACATCTTGGAAGAAGAAATGTCTTTTGTCTGGGCTTATGAATGGGAGTTTCCCATTAAATATTAATAATGGGGGATTTCATATGGGGATAAGTCTCATTTTTTGTTGGGACTTATGAATGTAGTTCCCAATTAAAAGTTCATGATTAGTGATTACATCTGGGGAGAATTCTCCATTGTAGACCAATATTATGCATGGGAGCTACTCATTAAATGGAATGATTTCGGCATACATATAGAGTGATGGACCATTAATTGGAAATGAATGGGTATTACATCGGGGGTGATGTCCCATTTGATGTTTAGGATCATGTGGTTATCATGATAGCCACTAACCACTAACACACATGAGCCATTCTCAGTTAGTCAAACATGCAGAAATAGTATAGAAGATTGTCACCCAACCATCCCCATCCACTGATGGATGGTGCATGAGACCATTTGGGGAAATATAGGACAATTTATTGTGTTTGTTTCCTCACTTTGTTTTCATATTCACGATCGTAATTTTTTGTGTTCTATCCGGATACACCATATATGGAAGATAATATAAGAACAATAAATGTCTCTCCAATGAAAGGCTATGGGCTTAGATCAATAAGAGTACATTTTAATAGGTTCTGGGAAAGGGGAAATGTTCTTTAACTTATAATAAATAAACACATGTGTGATCTCCTCTATTTAACAATGTCCCTAATTGAAGTTAAAGGCTAGTGATTTCCCTAAATCCATTGAATAGATGGTTCACATGAGTATCCCAACGTTGGAACCTGGGTTTCCATTGCAATGAAAAAATATGATCATTTTAGGGGCCTACCTAACTACAGGACTCACTTGTGGGACTCTACCTACCATGGGTATGTACACTTCAATGGGTTAACTGATGTGCCTGATGGTATTATCATACAGTTCTGGTGGAATTGGGAGAGGATTTTTCTTATTGTAATTGGAATAGATCATGAAGAGATTATCGATGATATAATAGAAGTGGAAGGAACTGTATAGAGAAGGATGGTAGAAATCCCTATAATACCTCATTCATCATATCATATCCTCACACGAGATGGGGTTTCATCTACATAGTATATTGCTATGAGGGAAAGACGGTTATCCACATACCATGGTGCTATGAAAAAATTGGTGTAATCCATGTATAAATTTTCAATGTGGGGGCAGGTTCTATCAGTATAGATATTTTCTACAGGGGGGATGGTTCCATCTACATAACAATTTTCTATGGTGGGTGGAGTTCCATCCACATATTTGTTTCCTTGAGAGGGAGAGTTAATTCCAATATAGATCTTTTCAATGTAGGACACTTGATTGGAATTGGGATATCAATTCCTCAACTAGTGGCTTGTATACATATAATGGATTTGGAGTTCTTGTTCTACCAATTGGTTTAATTGTTCATCCTTAATTCTATGTGGTGGGGTTTTCATGCAACAAGTCATCGAAGGAGGTTATATTTATCGGGGCTCTCTTCTACCATACATTTGTTGATCTATCAATACCTTTGTTTTTTTCTCTCATTTTCGTCTAATCCAAGTGGTCCTTTTATACAATGGAAGAGGAGCTATATACTGAGGTCGAAGTGGGACATGAGAATATTTTACAAAATCTCTTGAATGTTATACTCAATGGGAAGACTTTTTACGTTCCTGAAATCCACTATTGAATCGTCAAGTAGCATCATTAAATTGTAAGGAGCCAGAAACATCCCCTTCCCCATGAACGATTTAATTATTTTGTAGGATAAAATAATTTTTGGATGTGAATATCACCACCCCACTTCACAATATAATTTATTTTGATCATGAGGAATACCAGATCAACCTTTTCCACAGATAGTTTCAGTGCGTGGTGATTTAGCAGAGCAACGGAACTCCATGGGGAATGATGGTATGTAATGGGAGCATTACTTCAAAGTGTTCCTTCTATTGTGTGCTTTCACATTCTGTGAACATTTTTCCAATAACACTTTATTCGATTTATTTTTCTTCCTTTGACAATGTGATGAAATTTAATTCATTCTTGTTGATGTTTTAGGACCCAAACATGTTTTATATACATATATTCTTAGTCTACCTTACCATTATATTTTATATTGGTACATTTTTTTGTTTCATTCATGTGTTTTTATTTTTTGTGATCCATATTATTAATGGAGCCTCTGTTTGTCTATATTCATTTTAGGAAGATCCTTATTCACTAATAGAAAAATAACCAATACCAATGGTTTGGAACCATTGGAATAGGTCTCCAAACCATTGGTATAGCCTATACCAATGGTGTGGAGGACCATTGGATAGTTTGGCATGTGGATATGTCCATACCAATAGATCTATGAAAAATTTTTGTATTGGTCCTATGAAAAACTTATACCAACTGTTTCATAAAACCATTGGTATAGGTAATTCAAAAAAAAACCTGCCTTGGTTTGGATCTCAGCACCTCCCATTTATAATCCAACGATCTATCCACTACACTAATAAAAATTTTGTGAACATAATTACATAAATTTTTATATGTAAATTCATAATTATTTTATCATTTGATTTATTTAATTTTATTTAACCTAAGATTACATAAAAGAATGTTTTTACCTATACCATTGGTACTCAAAGACATTTGTAAAATTTTCTCTGATATATTGAGCTATACCAACGGTTTTAGATAAACTATTGGTATAGGTCCACCTGATAAAAACCGTTTGTCCAAAACCGTTGGTATATGGTCACTATTTTGGACCTATAGCAATGGTTTAGGCCAAAACCATCGGTATTGGTCCATATAAGTGACTTATACCAAGGTTTTTGGCCAAACCATTGGTATGAGTCCAAATTAGTGACCAATATCAAATATTTTGGCCAAAACCATTGGTATAGTTCCCTATATGTGGCCTATAGAAATTGTTTTCCCAAACCCATTTGTATAGGACCATGTTAGTGACCTTTACCAACTGTTTTTCCAAAACCGATAGTATGTGAACTATTTCTACTAGTGATTACATTTATTATATAAATTTATTTTATAGAAACTATAATTATTTTTGAAAACCCCTCATACATTAAATATAATTCTGAATGAAAGTATATATTATTTTTCTTCTTTGATGGTCGTATCACCCATTTTAATAAGTATCATATAAGATTATATTTTTATTCTTATTTCATCAAAATGTTTTATGAATTATTTCATAAAATGGATTCTCATTATAAAGTCCATTGATTCCATTATAAAAGTAAAATCATAACTAATTTGATTAAATTGATTTCATATAATAAATATTTCATATATTTTGATTATGGTTTGAGTGAAGATTGTGAAACCCATATTCTTCTCTTATTTTTTTATAAGGATAATGATATATTTATGGATTATTTTTTCATTTGTGAAAATCATATTCTTGTACATATTATGACGTAGGTTATAATAATTTGAGACTATAAGGATGTTTATTTCCGACCAATTCATTGGAAAATTTTCAATATCATGAGATTATTTATAGGTTTAATGAATTCTTTTTCTATATTCACTATGTATGGTGCATGTTTAGTTAACATAATAAACTATTTAATGATGAGATTTATCCATAGAATACCATTAAAATTATTTTTGTTAAACTATATCGTGTTTACTTGGCAGATATCCATAACATATTCTTATAATATAGTGATTTAAAATTTTGAGACATGGTAATGATTCATTTATATTATTATTTAATTTTTTAATGTCATGTTTTCACACATATGATCCTTTTTTTATTATATTTTCTTGTGTTACTTGACATTAATGTTTGGAATTATTATCATATTTAATCTCTTGTTGTAAATTTTATATCAATATTTCTCTAATTTAATTTCTCCATTGACATCTCAAGTAGATTTAGGGGGAATATTGGTGTAGGAATACCATTATTGTTTTTAAATAATAAAATTGAATTTAAATTTTCAATTTTCTATTTATATATCTATTCTACTAATAAAATATACCCCTTTATCCTTATTCTATATATGTTTTTTATAAAATATTATGAATAACAAGATAAAATTTTTTCAAGTATTTTAACATTATAATATAAAATCTTTATATTAAATATTCTAAACGAGGATGAAATAAATTATAATATATGTCCACAAAAGGAAATAAGAGAATATTTTAGGAAATAATATTTTGAAATAATAAATTGACATTGTTATAGTTTTTTAAAATAAAAATTAGTAAAATAATTTTAATTAACTAAATAAGATTTATAATTTCTGAATATTGTTAGAATAATTTAACAAAATAAGTTCACACATAAATATGGTTTATTGAAAAATATCTATTTTACTTTAAAAATATTTTATATTTAATTCTAATAATGTGATAATCAATAAATGATTTATTATTATTTTAATTGACGAAAAAATTATAAATATATTTCAAAATATCATTAATCCTTCCAATAGAATCAAAAAATGGCTAAGTCATAAAACATATATTTTAATAACAATATACCTACTGTACATGTTACAATAGAACATTTTAAGAGGTTACATTGTTCAATATATTATAAGTAATGAATCACTATGTATAAATGAACAAGGAAGTATTATCATGTAAACATTATTACATATACATAATAATATACGGAATGAATATTATTATCGACTTTATGAAACATATATTTGTCATAGTCATTGTTAATGTATGAATTAATTAATTCTAAATAACATCTTGTTTTTTATTAATGTTGTTTTAATTGTCATAAATTAGTTTTCTTTAAAAACAACACTCATTCATTATATATCTGAATATTATAATAAATTTATAGATATAGTATAAAACCTATAGTATAAATTAAATAATAAATTTTAAAAAATAATATTAATATTATATTTAGTATACTTTTTCATATTTTTCTAAAAAAATTTATTTTCCAGTAAATAGTGAAAAATAATGATTTTTATACAGAAGTCAATTTATGAATATAAAAATGATATTTATGATTTTAATTAGATTTAAAATTTAATTAATTAATCTTTATCTAGTTATAATATATTTCTTACTTATTTATCATACTTATACTTTATTTTGGTAGAAGTACATTGTTTTTCTTATAACAAATTTGTCAAGACAACTATTTTTCATTTTAATTTACAAGATTTTAATTATATTAAAATGTACCAATTATGTGAGTTAAATTAAGAAAAAAATTACTAATTATTTATAATAAATTGTCTAAATTTGGTAAATAGGTCACTTTTAATTTTTATCACTATTAAACGTAATTGTATAAATTTTAATACGGTGATAAGGGTAAATCCTGTAATTTATGTCTAAAATAAAATAGTAAAGACTATAATATGACCCAAATAGTTTTCATAATCATATTGTATGAGTTGATATCAACCATAATAATCATAGATTTGGTTAAATTATATTTCATTGATATTAAAATGATATTATAACCTTTATTGTATTTTATTTCAAGAAATGTAAACCAAGGCAAACTCTTATGTTTAATAAAAATAATATTTTTAATACGGTATCATTCCAAATGAAATGTTCAGCTAAAAAAATATTTTATCTACATATAATATTTTTATACATCATTGAAATTTAATTTTCATTTTCATTTTAGAAATAAATATCTTTAATTAATGCACAATACTGATGAATAATTATTTAATTAGTAGAATAATGATATAACATTTATAAAAGTAACATTATTTAAGATATTTAAGGTGATCCGAAAATTCTATATATGACCACGATATTTTTAGGATATAATAAAATATTTTGTTCGAATTTTAATTTTTTTATAATGGCTTAAACATCAATGTAATGAATAATATCATAATTGAAATAATGATATTTTATTGGATGAATATTTTATTAAATAATTCAAAAAAATAGAAATGATAAATAAATTTTTTTAAAATAAATTGTCTATAATTTTGTTCCATATGAATTTATTGGGAATTTTTAAACATTTGGATCTAGATTAGTCATATTTTATATTAATATTTTAATAAATTCCAAAAGATCCCCCCTAAAAAATTATAATAGTTAACCACTTCCTTTACTTACGTAAAATATTTTAAATGATATTGTAACAATCCGACCCTAGAATCCCAGAGCCAGTTAATTACTTTATTACACTAGATTGATTATAAGGAATCATATCCTAATGGTCTGATCAATTTAGAGGTATTGGAAGACAATATTACTTTAATGATACACATAATACATCGAGAATGTCAAATAAACATGGTACATAAAAAAATTAAATATACTCTATCCTTGAAAGTATACTATATGTATTCTTTTCATAACCTAGGGAACATAATCATATGAAATTGGTGAGCTCTGATGCGTTATAAGGGTAAGTAGTACATCAGAATCATAAGTACTAATTCATGGTGAATAAATAAAAGAACTCATGCCATTTATACATTATATTGTGTATAATATTGTACAGAAAATGATGAATAAATTACTACATAACATAACCATGAATATAATGTTGTTTTAATACTCACATGGACTATCAATTATTAGTTTCACAATGCAGGAATAAATAATCTTAGACACTAAAAATATAATAGGGTGGCCTTGGCTAGGCCGTCTAAAAATACTAGGGTCTATCCTTAGACAATGCCCCTTTTTTCTTCCCCATTGACCAACCAATTCTTCGAGTGTCTATAGTAGACCCCTACCATCACTTACATAGTCCAATTCATTCCTCAAATGAAATGGATGAATCATAAACAACCGAGACATTTTTATTAAAAAACATCCATATAAAATGTGAATTCCCCAACCATAATAATTGAATAGTATCAATTGAAACATCTATAGTCAAATTGATCATAAAAACATCAAACACATATGTTAAATGACATTATAAGTGATACACCACAATCATGTATAACATTCAACAATGTAAGTCAATGTAGATGGATATATCATTGAATTATTCTTGAAGAAATTAATCTTCAGACATCCCAAAGTGTCCCATACCACATTGAAACATTAAAATCATAATACATTTGAATATCCGGAGAATTATGAGACATATTATATTATATATCAATGGGATGTATATACACCAGAAAACAAATAAATACATTGTCCATTTTTCATATATCTTACAGAAGTAAAAGTGAGAGAAGAAACCCTTTTTTATATTAAAAATAACTGTTATTTGGAAAAATCATTTCTATTTCTCATAAAATCAGAATGTAACCATGTATATAATAGAAATAAATAGAAGGAATATGGAATTATATTTGAGTCATAGATGATGTTTAAGTGAAGGTTACTCATGTAAAAATAGTTTTTAAGAAGTGTTTTAATTAAAACACTTTATTGGGGTTTAATGAAAATTTTAAAGAAATTTTAAAGTGGAAATGAATGTTTTATTTCATAAAACCCAAAATGAACCAATATATTTTTCCAGGATAAATTTTTATTGAATATAAGTAATTATTTATTAAAATATATTTTATAGTTCACTTTATTATGGGAAATAATTTCATATGTTCACTATAAATACGCCTTTTTATCGGGAAGAATTTATAAGGGAGACATTCTAAAACAATTATATACCCATCAATGTAAGATAATCTAATATAGATATATTATTTTTGGACATAGAAACCGAATATATAAGAATTATAATATAATACAGAATCATTTAATTTGAATAAAGGTCGATTAAGATTAAAACAATTGAAAAATGGGGGTACATGTAGAATCCATTAGTACTTTGATATCGATCGACTCGTATGCCCGAAAATTTATAATAAAATTAGATTTACTTTTATTACCATGAAATTAGATATATTAATTATATGATACATCAATAATAATTATACATCAACCATACACAATAAATAGTGGTTAATATGGAATATCTCCCAAAAATACTATTGAGATGATAAAATCATTACCTAATGTCCGAATGAGCTCTCCGCTTGACCATAAGGTACTAAAATATGAAATTAGACTCTTTAATAATTTCATAAAAAACTTATTATAAATTTATATCGTTTATTATAATTTAATTATGATCATATATGTAATTTTTTAAAATTTATAACAGTAAATTTTGTCATTCTGGAGGGCTCATTAAATTAATTTTTAGTGTCGGTTGTCATGATTACAGGTAATATCGGTCATGAAAAATGTGTATAATTATCTAGAATTTGAAATAAATATTGTTAATGAACAACCATATTTTTTATTGGTATTATTTGTTAAGTTTATCCTTGTATGATGAAAAATAATTAGATAACATAATAATGATAATCTTTTATCTTGGTCTTAGCGGTTTTTCAATCACAAGGAACTAGTTTTGTTCTATATTTAATAGCATGTTTATATAATAGTTACAAAATATTATATATTATAAAATCCATATTTTATAATCATGTTAAACCAGAAAAAATATTTCATTGTCATCCTTGGAGGATAAATTGAAGAAAAAAATTAATTATCCATGAAGGTTGTAAATCTACACCTCAAGGATGATGATTTTCTTTTTAAAACACTAGAGTTAAATAGAATGGAGTTTGACCAAGGATATATCATTTACATGATATCATTAATATATAGATATTATTCTATAGAAATCATGATAATTTGGACAGATTAGGTGTAACACCCCAAGCTTCAGTGGTATGTTTCCCTTAAAATAATGAAATTGCTTTCATTGTACGCAACTTTGGGATTCTAACACACCGCACACAATCAAACTAGGTTCTATGAATAGTAATACCCACTTTTGGAAATTTTTATAAATTTTATATTTCAAAATGGACTTCATTTTTCTATTCAGAATATCAAAATTAGGGTAGGGTAAATTTTTTGTATTTTTCTGAAAACATTCAATTTTTGATGTATAGTGAAAAAATATTGTGTTATTGGTTAAAACTGGCATTTTAAATAAATAATTATTTATTTTATTTTAGTTTATTTTTGGTCAAAATATATACATAATACATATATATGTTAAATTTAATTTATTAGAGTCATTTTATAAAAATTTTACATATATAAAATTTTATCGAACTATTTACATTTATTTACCCGACTCCTAGGAGCATTTGCAAATTTGTATAAAACATAATTTTACCACCTCTTGGAGTTGTGTTTCAAAAATATGAGAAAAAAGATTAATATCTGTATTTAAAATGTGGTTATAAAAGATAAAAATAATTTATGGTGGATAGTAGCATTTTTATTATTATTAACCATGGTTAAAATTAAATATGGTAATTAAGGGTAAAAATGATATCATAATTAACCTACGACATGTTATAATTCAATTAGATAAGTGTAATTTGACCAAAAACAACCTTAAGAATAAAATATGATCCTTTAGGATCACTTGGATTAGATTAGGACATTTATTATTATTTCATTTAAAAAAGAGTTAAAAGAATTAAAATCAATGTTTTAAAACAAAACCATTTTTAATATAGGGTTATAAATAAAGATAAATTATACTATAAATAATAAAAATAAAGATAAGAATATTTAATACATAATGGTTTTTTATTTATAATTATGAGGCATTATATAATTGAATTTATTTATGACACAATGATGATGCAGTAATTACCATATTAATGAAAGATAAAAATAATTGATATTTTAAATATCCAAATAAATCTAATTTGGGACTTTTCATGAATTAAATTGTTTTTATAGATTATAATGAAATTTTAATATTGATTAATGTAATTTTTTTGAAGTAATAATGCTGTTATGAATTTAAAAAAACAAAATACCATATAGTGTAAAAATTGACATAAAAGAGTTTTTAAAATAGATATTTTATTATTAATTGGTATTCTATTCCAAAAAATATACGGTTCTTAAATTTGGTTTAGATAGTGTTATATATTTCATTAATGTACCACTTGAGGTACTCTTGGTAGTTTAGAGTATTTTTATTAAGCATATAATATAAAAATACAAAGAGACATTGTAAATATCAAACTATTTAACTAAAAGTTAAATCTAATATATATGGTTAATATGACGACCTAAAGTTGTAAAAAAGATATTTATTGAATGGTGGTTGACCGATCACCACCTTAGCCTTAAATTAATTCATTTTGAATCATTATAATCTGAAAATGATTTTATTATAAAATAATATTTCATTCATTTCCTAAAGTGACCCCCACCTCTCTTATAAAACGGAACTTCCTCTTCTCTCATATCTACACATTAAAATCTATTTGAAATGACCAAAACCTACCCAAATATTCTCTAAACAGTCCTTCCATCATCCTAGAGGCCTTCCTTTAATCAGAATGAAAACCTAAGGATTCGTTTTGATCAAATCATAAGGAAAAAACCGAAGACGTAAATATTTAATCACCTCTTTCATGTTCATATCTTCTTCCATTTCATATTTTTTTTGTTGTATCCATTCTAAAATAATAAATCTAGTATCTTCTATATACTGGGATGTTATTATAAAAATGGTACAACAATATTCATTATTCTATCCATCCTATAAATGTCAAAGTCACCATACGTGCGTACATATAGATTACCGTTTCCACATCATGGTGTAGTTTGTTATTCGAACACTTTATCAATTGGATGTGAATAATAATGAGTATAAATGATATAAATAATAAATATAACCTGATAATAATTTGGTATATATGATATACCATCCAATTATATACTATTTTAATATAAAAAAATGATATTGTCGCTCATGCTTACGTACGGATTACTGTCTCCATGAACACTATGAGATTCACTCAAAATCGTAATCATTGAAGAATAATTTTCATGATATTATTATATATTATTTTTATGATCATAATATCATTCTGTATATGAATCAAAAAAATCCTATCCATTACAAACATGGCTTATATAACCAAGTATATAAAGTAAAACAAATCAGTTAACACCTGAAACAATGATTATACGAAGATATCTTTAACAAAGTAATATTAGAAGATCATATATGATTTCATATTAATGTATGTGGTATTTTATAAATTAATAATAATTATTTCACCATTACACATGATTTTAACCTTCCATCGACCAAGGAAACATACAAGGTAAGGGTAAATTTCACAATATCATTGTTATACAATGTTGTATTTACGTAAGTATCTACCGGGACCTTTTTATGATCCACATCCATTTTTCATAAAACATTATTCCAAATTATTTTTACAATTTACTATACCATGGGTGGAAGTCATATATACCCTTTTTGGAATTTTAATAAATTTTTTTTGAAAGGAATCTTTCCGTCCTTATCCAAATAAGGTACCTTATGACCTCTTAGACAAAATTAAGGTAAGAATGCATTTTTAACTCATACAGTGGGTGCAACTATTTTCCTTTGTTCCAACATCGTTGGAGTTTCTATTAAAAAATTGTACGAATATTCTCAAAATTAATGGATTCTTTTCTAATTATATGACTTTTAAATAATTTCAAAATAGAAAGAGATATTTCTCTAAAAAAAGTTTTGATTTCATCAATGTCATCATCCATTGATGGATTGTGAGATTATTTGAATTTGATTTATTATGATTTAAAAATTCCATAATATATTGATGTTTTTTCAATATTATTGATGGTGGAAGTGTAATTTTTATACCATTAATGGTTTATAGAAAATGTATTAACATTTTTTATGCTAGTTTTGACATGAATTTTTATGTTATGTTTAATCCTTTTTATATGAGGAATGCATTGGACATAGTAAGTTACCAGTGGATCCCACTATAGCTCGTAGATGCATTAGTAGGTCTCATTAGACAAACTATTGTCTTGTAACAAGGCCTTGACAAAATTTGTTTATAGTCTTGGCACAAGGATTTAACTATGTGGTTATGAAGTCTGGCATTATACATTCCATAATTATGAATGTGGCTATTGATATTGCATGTTATTATTCTACGAGTATAATATCCATGTGAATTTGTAAAAGTAATTATTTGATTATATCTTTTCTGTATTATGCAGATATTCAATTTTAAAAGGATTTTATTTTAGTCATACATTTCCTTAAATGTTTATTCTTAATTATGAAAGTTTCCTCTATATAGTTATCCTTATTGAGAATCTGAGCTCACCCCTTTATGTGTTTTATTTTTCCCAGAATAAGAAGTCATATATAATGATTGACTAGTAGGGATAGTATAAGGGATATGAGTCTAGCCTATGGAGACTATATTGTTGTAGATTTTCATTTTATAATTTAATGCAAAACTTAAGAATGTATCTAGTATTACCAAGGATAATAAAATAATTAGTATTTCGTGAATTGATCTTTTGTGATCTTGCCAATGTTTTTTAATAATGCACTGACTCTAGGTAACTAATGTACGCGTGTTACAGTTGGTATGAGAGTATGGTTAGTACAAACCTTGGAAACTAGATTTAGAAAATCTATGATTATAGAACATTAACCTAAGATATACTTTGAGGATTAATATAGATTAACTTCCTATAATTTTAGTACTGTTATGATTTTGTCAGTTTTACATGCAATACATCCCTGTATAGATACAAGAAGGTAGTGGCGGCTCTGGCACAGATGTACCATGGGGTAAAACCTGAAAACACCGTTTTGAGCAAGACTTGAACCAGAACTGGTTCATGGCAACGGGACTTTCAACACTCTTGGTTATGAAAATCATGGTGGATATTCTTAGGATAATTATCATTTTCCTTACAAACCATTATGACAGGTTTATGAGTATATACCTCTTCAAAGAAAACATTTTTATGATTACATATTATATCCATAAACTGTTCAATTTATGTTAAGTGTTTTACATGTTATGAATTATGTATTGTGATTCATAAACTAATCTAGTGTATTCCATTGTTTAGAAAAAGCACATAGTTGAAGGAATGGAAACTGTATCAATGCACGTAATCCATATAGGGATTTCCCACCTACTCAAAATAATTTTAGTGTAGTTGGTGAACCAACTGGTGTTGATAAGATTATCACCACACTGGGACAACTCACTCTGGTTATGAATAATAACCTTTTACATATGGTGAACCCTAATCCACAACATGGAGGATCAATGTTATACATCTTCATAAGAAAACAACCATAAACATTCAATTGGAGGACCAATCCATTAGTAAGTGAGCAATAGAAAAATTCATTAGATAAAATATTTCATGATTTGAGGAGTAGCAAAAGGGAAAATGTTTTCATGGAAGTTTATCACCTCACAGGAGATTCAGATCAATGATGGTCATTGATTCAAAACGCAATGGAAGAATATGAAGTATCAAATATGGAATGGAGGGAGTTTAAAGAACATTTGAAAGAAAAATAATTTCTTCATGACCATCGAGCGGATATATAAATTCAATTTTTGAGTATGAGACAAAAATAGGATGAGAATGTCGCAAACTATGTGGCTAATGTTACAAGGTATGAATGGCGTGCATAAAAATATATATTTAACCCATGGAATATTATTGATCGATTATTTCATGGGTTAAAACCATTTCATCACCAACCATTAGTCTCAAAATCCTTCTCATCATACGAAGATATTTTTTCTTGTGCTATCAAGAGAGAAAAAGAATTCTCTAAGTCTAACAACATTAAAGAAAAAAAGGAATAGAATAGATCATCTGAACAATATGGAAATGAAAATAAGGGGAAGAATGGAATAGATGAATATCCATCCTGCTATAAATGTTGGAAGAAACACCTTGGTACTTTCTTGAAGTTAATGAGAGTATGTTACCAGTGTGGTGAAAAAGGTCACCAAGCTCGTGATTTAAATTGGAAGAAAAAGGTTATCAATGCTGAATGCTTAAATTGTAGAGAAAAAGTGGAATTTTTCAAATGAATTTCCTAATCACCAATGGAATGTACCATTGAAATGGCCAATGCAAAAATTCCAAGATTATGTAGTCAGTACTGCAGATGTTGAAGATCTGAACGACGTGGTGGCAGGTAATTTAATGGTTTACTCAAGTTTAGCCAATGATTTATTTGATTCTGGATGATTTAATTGTTTCATATCTTCCTAGTTTTCTATGAATATTATATATTTTCAATTTCAATTAAGAAGAGACTTTTCAGCCAAAACACCTAAAAGAAGTATCATCACAACAATGTTTTGTGAATCATTTCCCATTAGGGAAAATAAATGCTCTTCATCTGCTGATCTCATCATCATACCCATGATTGAATTTAATATAATCGTCATTATGGATTGGATTTCGGACCATGATGCGAATATTTATTGTTAGAAGAAGAACCATACAATTTTCTATGATGATAAGTAGTACCATATCTTTAGAGTTGAAACATCACCACCTGATTCTTATCTAGATTCACCCTCAATACCTCAACTAAATTCAATTATTGGGGAGGATAAGAATGAAATAATTATAGGATAGGAATATAATGTTCGAATAGAGTACATACCTACTATTCAAGCATATGCGATGTGTTTATATTGGATTTTCTAGGACATCCTATAGAACGATAAATTGAGTTTTCCGTTGATTTTATTCCAGGTTCAAGGCCATATCCAAGACCCCTTATAGAATGGCCACTATGTAATTAGGGGAAATAAAGAAAAAACTAGAGGATGTGAGTAATTAAGGAATTATTCTCCCTACTGTTTCTCTATGGGGAGCCCTTGTCCTTTTGGTTTATAAAAAAGATGGATCAATGAGTTTGTGGATTGACTACATAGAGATTAATATTATAACAATAAAAAACAAGTATCCCCTACCTCACTTTGATGATTTATTCATCCAACTTCATGGAGATCAATATTTTTCAATGATTCACCTTTGATATGGATATAATCAGTTGTATGTGAAGAAGAAAGTCATTCTGAAAACAACATTTTGAACCAGGAATGGGAATTATGAGTTTACAGTAATGCCTTTCGGATTGACTAATGCAACCTCTATTTTCATGGATCTAATGAACTGAGTTTTCAAGGAATATCTTGATGAATTTGTAGTGGTATTTATTAATGATATCCTTGTATACTCCAAAAGCAATGAAGATCATGATAATCACATGAACACCATTATGAAACCCCTTAAGAGAAATAAATTATATTGGATGTTTAGCAAGTGTGAAATATGCCATCAAGAGATTTACATTCTTGGCCATATTTTCTATAAGGATATAATATCTTTTGATCCTTATAACACCAAGAAAATCCATGAATGGCCAGCACAAACAAGTATAATTGATGTGCACAGTTTTATTGGTTAACATGTTATTTTATTCATTTTGTCCAAAATTTTTTATGATTGGAAAACCCATTAACCAAGATCCCTTGTAAAGGGGTCAAATTTGTTTGAAGAAAAGATTGTGAAGAATGTTTTTAATAACTAGAGTGAAGATTAGTCAATGATCCAATCTTGACTCTAATATTTATGAAGAATGTGTTTGTAATTTATTGTGATACATCAATGAAAGGACTTGGTTGTGTTCTTTTGCATAATGATATAATTATTGCCTATGCATCACGACAGCTAAAAATTCATTAGAAAAACTATTCTACTCATGATCTTGATTTAGCATCTGTAATCTATTCATTGATGATATGTAGACACTATATCTATGGTGAATAATGTGACATTTATACTGATCATAATTGTTTGAAGTATATTGTCTCACAAAAAGTACTCAACATGTGAAAAATGAGATGGCTTGAACTACTAAAGGATTACGATTTCATAATACACTACCACTCGGGGAAGGCAAATAGGTGGAAGATACTTTGAGGAGAAATGGTCAATGAGCTTTGAACAATATGAGAGTTGAAAGGGATCCTATTATCATGGACCCAGTGAAAATGGATATGGGAATAATCAGGGAAGGTGAACCACCAATACATTTTCAAATGGTTTCCAAACCATCTTTACTAGATAAGATAAAACCTTCTCAGGCTGATGGCGAGGAGTTTCAAATGAAGATTAAATCTATGATTGATGGGTGATTGAGTGACTTCATATATGAAGATGGAATTTTGAAATTTGGGAATAGAATTTGTGTTCCTGATATAAGAGATCTAAAAAGGGAATTATTATATGATTCTCATAGATCCAATTTCCCTATACACCCTGGTAGCACAAAGATGTATAAATATTTGAAGAAACTTTTTGTTGGGAAAACATGAAGGGAGAGATTGGTGATTTTGTGTCAAGATGTGTGGTTTGTAAATAGGTGAATGCTGGAAGGAAACAACATGGAGGGGCCATGAAACCTCTTCTCATACCTGAGTGGAAATGTGATAATATTATGACAGACTTTGTCATGGGAAAATCAAATACTCCTATAATGAATGATGCAATATGGGTCATTATTGATCGTCTTACCATGTCAGAATATTTTATTTTTATATGAGAAGATTTACCACCTAAACGTCTAGAAAGACTATATATTAATGAAGTTGTAAGACTTCATAGAGTACCCTTATAGATTGTTTCTAATCGTGATCCACATTTTACATCATGATTTACGAAAAATCCTTTATAAATACTTGGATACTGAAGTTCATTCGAGCACTGCCTACCACCCTCAAACTGATGGACAATCAGAATGGTCTATTCAAACCTTAGAAGACATGTTGAGATCTTTCTCACTTGACTTTCAAGGTTTGTAGTATCAATATTCACCTCTAGTTGAATTTTCATATAACATTAGCTTCCATTCAAGTATTCAAATGACACCATATAAAGTATTATATGGATATAGATGTCGCACCCAACTTGTTGGGATGATGTAGGTGAAAGAAATCTCGTAGGCCCATAACATGATGAGGAAACAATGGAAAAGGTGAATGTTATCCAAACCCACTTCAATGCAGCCCAATGTAGGAAAAAGAGTTATGCTGATAACCGAAGGAAGGATTTGAAATTTCAAGAATGTGACCACGTTTTCCTGAAGGTATCTCCATGGAAGGGTGTTATACATTATGGTAAGAAGGGTAAATTGAGTCCCAAGTACAAATGACCTTTCAATATTATAGAACGAATTGGATTTGTATCTTATCAATTGGAAATACCTCTATGTATCCCCAAAGTTTATGATGTGTTACACATATCACTGTTCAGAAAATACATGCATGAACCAACGCATGTATTCACCTATGATGAAATTGAACTAGAACCAGATTTATCTAATTGTGAAGAGCTTGTCGAAATTCTTGATACAAGAGATCAAGAGTTGAGAAAACGAACTTCTCGTCTGGTAAAAGATATATGGAGAAACCATAAGATTAAAGAGGCGACATGGGAATAAGAAGAACATATGATAAAGATCCACCAGAATCATTTTGTGTGGTAGTATTATAGAAATTTCGAGGACAAAATTATTTTAAGGAGGGAATAATTTAACACCCCAATCATCCACGATATGTTTCACTTTGAATAATGCAATAACATTAATTGTCGCAACTTCAAGATTCTA
The DNA here is from genome assembly GCA_963277665.1 of Viscum album. Lineage (NCBI taxonomy): Eukaryota > Viridiplantae > Streptophyta > Magnoliopsida > Santalales > Viscaceae > Viscum > Viscum album. The sequence continues at coordinate 684,186,789 of OY728129.1, read as the reverse complement.
ACACACCACGACCAATCAAACTAGCAATTATGAATAGTAATACCCAGTTTTTGAAATTTTATAAAATTTCTCATTCAAAATGGATTTCATTTTTTTTATTTGCAATTTCAAAATTAGCTTAGGGTGAACTTTTGGTATTTTTGTGAAAACATACAATTTTTTATGAATAATGAAAAAATCTTGTGTTATTGGTTAAAAATGACATTCTATATAATTAAATTTTATTTATTTTAAATTATTTTACATCCACATAGATATATAATACATATATATGTTCAATGTAATTCATTGGAGTCATTTTATAATATGTTTAGATATATAAAATTTTATCGAACTATTTACTGTCTTTTACCCACATCCTAAAAGCATTTGAAAATTTGCATAAAACATAATTTTACCACTTTTGTGAGTTTAATTTAAAACTTCTGAGAGACATGGTTAATATCAATATGTAAAATTTGGTTCAATAAGATAAAAATAAGTTTTTGGGGAAAGTAACTTTTTAAATTTATTTACCACGACAAAAAGTAAATATGGCAATTAAGGGTAAAAATGATATAATAATTACCTTAACACATGTCCTAATTATATTGGATAAGTTTAACTAGAAATAATACAACTTTATGAATAACATATGATCCTTTAGGTCCACTTGGATTAGATTAGGAAGTTTATTATTATTTTATTTAAATAATAGTTTAAAGAGTATAAATCAAACTTTAAAAACTAAACCATTTTCAATATAGGGCTATGCATAAGATAAATTAGACTATAAATATTAATTAGAAAGATAAAAATATTAAACACATAATGGAATTTTATTTATAATTTCTAGAAATTAAATAATTAAATTTATTAATGACACAATGATGATGCAATAATTACATTATTAAGGAAAGATTAAAATAATTGACATTATAAACATCCAAATAAATCTAATTTAAAACATTGAATGTATTAAATTAATTTTATAGGTTAATATGACATATTAGGGTTTATTAAATGAATATCTTGTGAAGTAATTATTTTTTTCTGAATTTAACAAAAATAAAATACCAAATCATGTCAAAATTGGCATAAAAAGGTTTTTAAAACAAATATTATATTATTAATTGGTATTCTACTCCTAAAAAACAATGGTTCAACCAAAGGGAATAAATAATATCATATATTTCATTAATGAACCACTTGAGGTTCACTTGAAATTTTATAGTAACATTATTAAAAATATAATATAAAAATACAAAGAGACATGGTAAATTTCTAACTATATAACTAAGAGTTAAATCAAACTAATAATGTTAATATGATGAGATAAACCTGTATAAAACTATTATTTTGAGAGGGTTTCGACCCATACCTAGAATAGCCTTTAAATAATTAATTTTTTAGCCATAAGAATCCGAAAATGATTTTATTATAAAATAATATTTCAAGATTTTCCTAAAGTAACCCTCACATCTCTTATAAAAGGGCACCTCCCCATCTAAAAAATTCAGACCATCAAATTCATTTTTCTGGGCCAAACCCTGCCCAAATATCCTCTAAAATTTCCTCCCTTCATCCTAGAATCCTTCCTTTTGTCACATAGCCATCCTATGTAGCCCTTTTTATCAAATCGAATGGAAGAACCTGTGGAAGAAGTAAATATTTCATCACCTATTTCTATTTCTTTTCTTCTCCCACTTCCACTTTATTTATTGTTTCCTTTCTAAAATTATTACCCTAGTACCTTATATATATTTTGATGTTATTATAAATATTTTACAACCATATTTATTATTCTATCCATCCTATAAATGACACAGTCACTATACGTGCGTACGTACGGATTACCATCTCCACGTCGTGGTGTAGTTTATTATTCAAACACTTCATCATTTGGATGGGTACAATAATGAGTGTGAATGATGTAAATAATAAATATAACATAATTATTATTATATATATATAATATACCATCCAATTATATATGATTTTAATATAAAAAGAATGATATAGTTTCTCGTGTGTACGTATGGATTATCGTCTCCACGAACGCGACGAAATTCATTCCACATCGTAATCATTCATGAATAATTATCATTTTATCACTCAAAATAATGTTTATGAACATAATATCATTATATATATGAATCAAATACATCATATATAAAACAAACATGGTTTACGTAACCGTGCATATAAAGGAAAACAAATCAGTTATCACCAAAAATGATAATACTACTAAAATATCTTTAACAATGAAATATTAAAAGATCATATATGATATCATATTAATGTATGTGGTTCTTGTATAATTTAATAAAAACTATTTCACCATTATATAGGAGGTTAACCTACCCTCGACCAAATATAATTACTATTTAAGGGTTAATTTCACAATCACATTATTGTCCGAGGATGTTTTTAAGTAAGTATCTAACGAGAGCTTATTATCATCCACATCCTTGTTTCTTAAAAATGTATTAGATTTTTTTTAATATTTACTAGACTATGGGTTAATTTCATTTATTCCCTTGGTTTAATTTCTATAAAATGGTTTGAAATGAATCCTTCCCTCAATTTCAAAACAAGGTACCTTATGACCTTTTCAACAAAATTAAGGTAAGAATGCTTTTTTAATTATATGATGGGTGTGGATATTTTCCACCATTACAACCTCGTCGATGTTTCCATTAAAATATTATAACAACATTTTCAAAATAAATCATTTATTTTATAATTATATGACTTTTACATAATTTCAAAATATAAAGAGATATTTCTCTAAATAAAGTTTTGATTTTATCTTTGTCCACAATCATTGATGGATTGTGGGCTTATTTGAAGTTGATTTATTATGATAAAAAACATACATATTGTATTGAAGGATCTACGATATTTTTGACTATAGATGTGTTATTTTTATAAAATTCATGGTCTATGGATAATGTATTTACATTTCATATGATAGTTTTAATTTTAATGTTTGTGTTATGTTTAAACATTTTCATATAAGTAATGCATTGGGCTTAGTATGTGATGGGTGGAGCACACTATAGCTCCTCGATGCTTCAGTAGTTCTCATGAGAAAAACACGTGTGTTGGAACAAGGCCATGGAAAAATCTTATCTGTAGTTTGGGAACAAGGCCTTGACTATGTGGATATGATGGCTAGCATTATGCATTCCATCATTATGAAAGTGGATATTGATATTGCATGTGGAAATTAGACACATTGAATATCCATGTGAATATGTAAATGGAATTATTTGATTTTATCTCTTTTATATTATGATGATGGTCATGTTTAAAAAGACTTTTTTTTAGTCTTACATTGTATTAATTTTTTTTTTCATATTTATGAAAGTATTCGCTATATTGTAATCCTTATTGAGCATTTATGCTCACCCATTTCTATGTTTTATTTTTCCCAGGAGGTGAAGAAGTATATTATGACTGACCTGCTTAGATAGTATAAGGGACATGAGTGTGTCCTATGTATACTATGTTGTTGTTGTTTTTCATTTTATAATGTAATGTAAAACTTATGAATGAATCTAGTATTTCCAAGCCTAGTAAACTAATCTGTCTTCGAGATATTATCTTTTGTGATGATGCCAATTTTATTTAATAATGAAAAAACTCTAGTTAACTTGTTTAAGGGTGTTACATTAGTTTAGCAGAAGATATGAAATGAAAATAAATAGAAATGAATTTAAAAGAAAATTTAATAAGAGTTACCTCTTGAATTATCCTCTTTGAGGACCTCCCTAAAGAATGAAATTTTGGTATTTTCATAATACCAGGAGATCTTAGTTGAAGGCGAGAGTTTAGAAAAAGGTATTTGTGGATAATTTTGAGAAGCTTCAACATTTAGATGAGTGAGGAGAAGAGGTGGTGAGGGGTGGTTTTAAAAGTGTAAGGGGTGGGGTGATTTTTGAATATTTAATTCATTTTTTGTAATTTATTCTTAAGACTATGAATAGTTTCAGAACTTTCAAAAAATATAATATAATAATTAAGGTATGTTAGAAATTATGGTTATTATATCATTTTGGACTCAAGGAATATTTTTTTATCTTATATTTTTTTATACTGTAAATTACAGTATTTTACTATTTCGAAACAGATTCACGTATTTTAGAAAAAATCCGAATAAATCCCCCAAACCATTTGTTTATGTGTAGATTTAAAAAATGAACTCATTTTTATGAATATAATTTTCTAAACATGTGAAATTTATTTATTTTAATTTAAATTTCCATTTACTCCAAAAAATTATTTTATAATACCGTGAGAATTTAACAAAAGTCTCATTAAAAAATGATAAAAGCATATGACAATGAAATATTTATTTAGGAATATATTATATGAAAACGTTTTATTTTTTATATAAATTTAGTAATTATAAATTTGTAATGAAATATTTATTAGCCATAAAAAATAGCAAAAGACCATTAATATAATTTTAAAATATTCATTTACTTATACTACTAAATATTTATATGATAATTTACATTATATATATTTCATATTATATTTATACATTCATTTGTAAGGTTACTATTAATTTCAATGATAAACTATTCATAAGGATAATATTACAATACATAAGGGTATATTAATATTTCAAATTGTCAAGTTACTATTAACATGGAATTACATTGATCATATCATAATCTAAATATCATACTAATAAAAAAAGTGTATGTTTGGTTTTCAAAATTCAATTCAAAAAGTAGTAAAATTATGTTTTAAGAAATCATGCAACTGTGGAGAGTATGTGATTAAAAAACATTCAAATGTTCAATAAGTTTTTATATTGTATTTTAATATAAAAATGATCCCAATGATCTACATTGGATTAATAAATATATATTTATATGATATATTATGTCATTAATAATTAATTTAAACTATAAAAATTATTTAAAATAATATCAATGTTTTTGAGTACAATGAACTAATTTTTTTATTCATTAATAATGAAACATCAATGAAAAATAAAAACAATTCACCCAAAATTATTTTTGACATTCGATATTCAAAAATGATCTGTAATTTACAAAAAATGTAAATTTCCTTATGAATATTTTTTATTTATGTGAGTCCATTATAAATTATATTTAATAGTTTTTATTACTATTAATATTACTAGATTAAATGGAATGGATATAAATATTATAATAGAAACGTGTTAATTCATAGAGACTCAGTGGTTCATGAATTGCATTCTATGTTAATTTGTAAATCAGTTGGGTGTCACATTTTACCCTCCTTTAATAAAGTTCCATATCGCAAATCTATATTTCACTTTGAATGAAAATAGTTGATACTAGAAAATTCCATTTTGGGAATCCCAAATAAAAAATAGGGTTAATTTATATATTCTCTTAAAAATAGGTTAAGGGCAATGTGGTGGCCACCAAAAAATTACACCTTCGAATGGAGTGACATTAGTTAGAAGTGGAAACCTAAACATTGATGACATATCAATCTATAATTGTTTAAAGGAAAGTGATAGAGAACTTGGTTAGATAGAATTTGAATACTAAAAAACCATAAACTATATTTCTGAAAAAAATGTTGATATTATCAAATATTATGATAATAGAATAAATATTTATTTTCAACTATTTTCTTAAGGTTGGGGAATTTTTATACTCTATAAGAGTATAAATATAGGTTTCTATTTTCGAAAAAATATATATTATCCTTTAACTACACCTTGAACTATCTATACATAATCTATGAGAATAGGTTGTGTCATCTGGAAAACTAATACATTAACCTCTAAAACATCAAAAAATGGTCAACATAAACCATTTCATAAATGGTTATACTCTCTAGAAGTTAATTATCCCACATATTAGAATTAATCCAATGGTTTTAGGTACTATCAAATCTACATTATTGAAATAAGACATCCCTTTATCCAACATCAATATCTCACCACCAGGATCATTTTAAGGATTATCATTCCCTTAACCATTTTTTTCCAATATTTCACATTCTACCAAATCATTATACTTAGTTTCATTCATCACATGACCAAGAATACATAATGAAATAGTACTGGAGTACAATCCTTATATATTACATAATTCATATAACACGAATATCATAACATAGTTACTAAATCTAGAAAGAAAAATAAATTAATTATTCTACTTTGAATGTAGTAACATCATATTATTGAGCATGATTCATTTTCCATTTTAGAGATATTTTTCCTCATTTCTTAGGACATTCTTTTGGTAGTAACCCTATCCTTTTAGTTGAATTGTTGAATATGCAATTTTTTCATTCTCTTGAAATTATGAACATGGTTTCCTTTTTCTCAAAACATTAAGAAAAAAATATTTTCCATTTAATCATATAATGATGTAATTCCTTCCACAAATATCAAATTTGGGAAAATACGTTTTCCCTTCATCCCATTATTTATCTTTTTCCTAGTTTTCATATTTATCTCTTTCTTCCATCCAAAACGGTTATATTTAAAAAATTGTTCCTCCTTTTTGTTTTGACATTATACTATCTCCACATATAATGATAATTATTGACATATAGTTCCCTTCATAATACTTACTGAAACACATCAAAGAAATGATAATTTTTAATCTTTTTATCATGTGCATTGATTCAATTCCCATTTTATTTTGTAGGTTCCATTTACAAACAATTACAAACATTTTATTACATGAAAACATTATGAAAAATAAGGTATAATAACAATATTAATGAAATAAATAACATATATTAAAAACATTATGTGTAAATAATCTCATAATAATAATAATGGTTACATTGGGAACATGATTATATTTAAAACCTTCATAATGGGTTGTAATGAAAATTTAAATTATCCAAATCATATCCCTCGGGTGTTTTAAACCATTATCACAATAAGGCGTGATGTCTCGTATGAGGTTACCCCGAGTCAGGATTGGGACACCATGTCCAAGTTGTTTCCCATAGGTTCATCTATACTAAAACCATATCTGCTTATAGTATCCAAACATGGATATATTTTTATGAATACCCCCATAATATCATCATTACCGAAATTTTATGATTTTGTTGTATAATTGTCGTAAAATTCTTTTAGAGGGTTGTGTTATCTAATCAATGTTTTCTAAATCTAGTTGATAAGGTTGATGCTAAACATCAATTGATATCACCTACAATATACCAACCCCAAAAGACTAGATTCAAAGTATTATTTTATACATGTTCATGATTACAATGAGTAAAATCCTATAGGACTAATCCATTTTTCAATCATAGAAGACAAGATTACATTAATGATTGATATAATACATTAGCGAATGAAAATAAAAATGATACATAATAAAATTAAATAAAATGGATCAATGATATGTAATTCAATATTTTATTCATCATAACATAGGGAATGTAAATACAAGAATGGGGTGGTAATTGATTCTATGTAAGGGTGATTAGGACAATAGAATAATAAGTAATAAGGTGTGGTGAATAAATAAAGTATCATGTACCATTAAAACAAAATCTTGAGCCTAAAATGGTAAGAATAAAAAATGAACATATAATATCATAACAGAACCATATATATTCTACTAGTTTAATAATCACATGGATTATCAATTACTCTTTTCATAATGTGGAAATGGATAATGCTGGAGACCTGGACCATATAGTCGAGGCCTCGACCCAGAGGTCAAAAAATATACGGTAGGGCCTCGATCAATACTCAATTATATATTTAATTTTGAGACATACATATTCAACTATGGATTATTGTGGTATCATACAATCACATACTAATTTCAACAAAATTCTCATATTAAAAGGGTGAATTACAAACAACCTAAACATTAGTATGGAAAAACTAGCATACAAAATCTGAATACATCAACCACAATCTTTGAATGGTATAAAATGACACGTCAAAAAAAAGATCATGTAAACTTCAAAAGAATATGTTAGTTGGTATAATAATATATAAACTTCAATGAAGTAATTGATTTAGAAAAGGAAGCTGAAAAATATGAAGATACCATTGAAAAATTATCTAGGAAATTAATCTCCGAACATGATAAATAATCCAATACTACATTGAAACATTCATATAATAATAACTTATTATATCATGTGAATAAGGAGAATAATTATATATTATTTAAATGGTAATTACATAATCCACACATAAAATTAATTAATGTAAAATAATAAAATATATCATAGAATTAAAAGTTAGACGAGAAAACCAATTTTTATCTTTTAAAAGAATAATTATCTTTTGGAAATAAATTGAATTTGTGCTAAAATAGTATTTTAAAAATGTATATCGAAGACTATAACATGATATAAAATTGAAATTATATTTGGGTAATATGTTATGTCCCTTTACTATGAATCTTGTCAATATATTTTTTAAGAAACATTGGAAGTAAAAAATTTTACCAGGGTTTACATAATATAATAAGGAGATTAAAAAGCAGAAAGGCTTGTTTGATTTCATAAAACATAAATGTAAAAATATATTTTATTGTGACATAATATGTTATTTTATAAAAATATTTATTTATTCAAAAATATAATATATTTTTCATGAAAATTGGTTAGAATTCGAGAAGTTCCCTTCAATTGGCCTTTTTTATCAGGAAGAATTGAGAAGGGAACAATTTTAAAACATGTATATCCCCATTAAAGAAAGATGTTATTATCTGTATATATGAATTTTGGACATATTTTTTTTTAAATAAATATACTGAATAATGAAGCACTAATTTTATTAAATGTAGTGTAAGTGTAACTTGACAGAAAAATAAGAGTTCGAGTAGAATCCCTTACCACTTTGTAATAAATCGAATAATATTCCCCAAAGTTAATATTCATAAAATAATATATTGAATTCTATAAAGAAAAAAGATATTCATGATATTTTACACCAATTTGTAGTATAAATATGACATATATATGAAATATTGGTGAATTGTGAAAATCTCAAAAAAATGGAAGTCGGGTGGGAAAACCCTTACCTTATATCTGAATGAGTTATAAACTTTACCTTATGGTAAGGGAATATAATATTAGACTCATTATTTATTTATTTTATAACCCAATAAACCTTTATATTGTTTATTAGAATTTTTTATGTTCATTTATGGCCTTTTTGATAATTTAAATGATTTCATTCCGTTGTTATTATGTGTTCATTTACATAAGTTTCATGATCGTTTTGATTGATTATAAGTAATAGAGATTATGTAAATGGGTATAATTATCCAGAATTGGAATTAAATATTATTAATGAAAAACTATATGTTTAATTTTTATTATTTATTTTTTCCCATTTTTTAGGATTATCATTAGATAACATGTTAATGATAATCATTTAGATTTATTTTAGCGGTTTTTTTATCATAATGATATTATTTTGTTATATTATTTAATATCATGTGTATATAATGGTTCTAGAACATTAAATATGATAAAATACGTATTTTATAATCTGGTTCAACAAGAAAAATGGTTACATGTCTAGAATTAGAGGATAAATTGATGAAAGAATATCCATCATCCATGAAGGTTGTAAATCGGCACATCGCGGATGATGGATTGGTTTTTTAAAATAAAAATAGATGGAGAGTGAATGGAGTTTTATGCATGATATTAAATATACATGATATATTTATATTATAGAGATGAAACTTGAGTTGTCCCGATCATTTGGATAGAGAAGGTTATGATAATATAAGAACATAAAATAAATTAAAATGAAATTAAAAGAAAAAAGAAGAGTATTTACATCATGAATTCCAATCATTGAGGAAATCCCTAGGAAAATTGTTTTATACATTTTGAAAGAATAAAATATCATAGACATGTGGGAGATAGTAGGTAATATTATTTTAGAATAATTGTGATAGGAATCAAGGTTTAGTGTTGTGAAAGGAAAAGGGGGTGAGGTTGGTTTTTATAGTGTATGAGAGTGGTGATATTTAAGTACTTATTTCATTTCATTGTTTATTTTTTTAATGATTATGAAAATATTAGTAATTATAATAAAATATATTAAACTAATTATGTTTTGTTAAAGATAATGGTTCTTATATAATTTATGACTCATGAAATAGGGTATTTACCTTATAATGTATTCATACCCTAAATTACAGTATTTTATTATTCACCAAAAAATCACGTGTTTCTGAAAAAATCATAAAATTAAAACTTATAATTTTACTATTCATAGAATGAAAAAATGATCTCCATTTTACCAAAACAATTTTCAATATATTTTAAATTTAATAATTAATTTAGAATATTTATTTTCTCATAAAATTAATTTTTAATACCCTAAATGATTAACAAAGGAATCTTTAAATTATCTGAAAATAATTGGTTTAAAAAATATTGATGTATAATTATAGTCTTAAAAATTTAATAATCGTTTAAATATATTATTTTATTATAAAAAAGGTAAATAATTATTTATTTCCAATAAAAATACAAAACGACAATTAACTATTTTTTTAAAATATTTATTTAATTATACTATGATATAATTATATCATACATTCATTAATAATGTTTCCAAAATTTATAAATACATTCCTAAGTGAGGTTAATATTCATTTGGTTGATCTACTATTGGTAAGGGCACATTACAATCCCAATAGGTCAAGGTACTATTGAAAAACAATTATGTCGATCAAATCAAACTATAAATATCTTATTGATTGCATCATTTTTAGTCTATTATTAATAAATTAACTCAAAGAAGTGGAAACATTAAGTGGAATGCTAATCTCATGCATGTTGTGACAAGGCAGGTAAAAGGAAAATTCAAATGTTCAATTTATTTTTATATTTAATATCAATATAAAATGATTCTAATGATCTATATTGGATTAATATATATATAATTGATATATTGTGACCATAAGAATAATATTAAATTATATTAATTTATTAATCTCAAAATTTTGGTTTTTATCTTTAATTAATTATTTTTTATTATTCAATAAAAAATGAAACTTCGTTAAAAAAAATAAAGAAGTGACCCTAAATTAAATATGACATTACAAATTAAAAAATGATGTTTATATTAATTTTTTTGTATATTTACTTAGGAATATTTTTATTTAGGGGAAACCCTTATAAATAATATTTAATTATATTTATTACTATTAATATTAGTACTTTTAATAATATGTTATAAATATTTAAATAACAATTTGTTGTTTCATAGAGACATTGTGCTGCATCCAATACACTGTAAATTTTTAGTAAATACTTGTGGTAGTATACATATATAATGAAAAATACTTTTATGTTACTCTTCCCTACATCATTATACGATTTATTTAGGTTATATAAATTCCAATGTAGAAACCTGTGGCCCATAATAAGAGATTTAAATTGAGTTCCAAATGGAATATTTATTAATGTTTATGGATTTTTTGATGTTTATTTAATTTTATATATCGTCTCATGTGTTTTTACAAATAAATTTAATTAATAAAGTCTCATTTTTACGCTGATATGTAATTTTTAATTTGATACAACCATATTACACATTTTATCCATTATATGAAAAATGAAGGCATTGCAAGTATGCACATACATCTTACAATCTCCATGCGGGGGTGTAACTGAATTTTAAACACTACATGAATTGGATGGTTATAATGATGTAAATAATTAAAAAATAATATTATTATTACATGATATTTATTAGTAAAAATTTATATAACATCCATTTTCATCCCCATTCTAAATTAATGGAATAATATATTTACTTGTGCATATGTATGACCTATCATCCCCACGAAGCTATACGAATCATATTCCATAACCAAAATTAAATAGTTGTTTCAAAATTGTATAAAATAATTGAATATTATACTTATATCATTAGAAACATTATTTATATGATAAATGTATATCCTATTAAAATGAACTTAATCTTACATTACAAATCAGGTAAGGAAAAATTAATTATTTAACACCCAAAAAATTGTTACAACTAAATATTTTTTTTATTAAATGGGGGTGATATATTCAATAATAATTATATATGATATAATCAATAATAATATAGCACTATTATAATTTAATAACATTATTTTAAACATTATACATTTGTTTGAAGCTTTTTTTATCTAAATGAATCCACAATGTCTTATATTTTTTGTCTCATTTTTTTATATGGGACATATGCATTTTATAATAAATGATTTTTTCATGTTATGTATATACATCCCATGAACTCAATTTATGATTTTTATCACAAAAAAAATTATGTGACATGCATACCCATATAAATTTATTTCAATCATGGGGTTTCTGATTTAAATAATACCAAACATGTAGTTGTTTATTTCAAAATATTTTCATTATTCAACCTTATTCATTATTAAATACCCACTGAGGAATAATTTCGTTACATTTCCATGTTTTCTAAAAAAATTAATTTTTTTAATATTATAATATACATTTTTATATTCACTTATAACTATAATTTTACTTTCACAAAACTATTTTAATGGAATTTTGTTGTTTTTTTCCAAAACAAGTACTGTTACACCTGTAGATTTTCTGAGATAGATTTGTTTTAATATCATTGATTTCATTTCTTATACGTTACATAATTGTTTTCCTCCACTATATGAAACAACATATTATCTTTCCATATAAGAAACACTATACTAGGCTTGTGTCACACAGAATTTCATGTTCGTTTGATAGAATTCATATCGTTCGACACTAAGTATACATTTTGATCAATGTATAAAATAACAATGTTTGAATTATGTTATATTAAAACCCAAAGTATTCTTTCACTATACTCAACACTAACTTGTATTTTATTACACCAAAAAATGACCTTCTTCGAAAACTTGTGTTGTACGCAGTACCAAGTTACACTAAACAATGATGTTTTATTAAAATTTTATTATTTGATGGGATATAAACCAGCCATTATGAATATAATTAACCAATTTTTTAATTTTATATATCATTAAAATTAATTTTATTAATTTCTAGATATTATATAATAACAAATTAATTTTTTTAGATAAAAGAAGTATTATTGAAAAAATATAGTTTTAACTCATTTTGATTGAACATTAATTTGAAATATGGTTTTTAACAATTTTAAATATTCTAATTGACCAAATAAATGTATTCACTTGAAAAGTACATTTAAATTTACATTGGTTGTATTTTCTATATTTTTCTGATAAAATTTTTATTTTATTGAATAGTGAAAAATATTGAATTTTAATTCGAAAATGTATTTTCACCAAATTTATTTATATAGTTATATTTTATTTTTAGTTGATTTAAACTAGTCATTAGATTATATTTGTTCAATTTAATCCAAATTTAGTTACTATTGGTAATTTCACATTGTAATTGAACATAAATAGATGTCAATCTTTTGATAGTTTATACTTCTTAAAAACCTGATTTCTAGTTTTGATACTGCGAATAAATTTTATATTAATTAATGTATCTTTTGTGTTTTAAATTTTTTAAAATGGATTCCAGATTTTATTTAGTGGGTCGAAACTAGGTAAATAGTTTAATTTTATTTTTTTTGGAAATTTTGATTTGTAAATATAATAATTTTTATTACCACAGTAAATGGCATATCAGGTAAATTAGGGTAAAAATATGATAAAGATAATTAAATTATCCTAACACCTAAAAAATCATATTATATTAATTAAAATATACCAATATAACATAAGGGTTAGACTATATATATTTAATGGAAATTTATCCAGGAATGTGAGGTAATTATAAATAAAAAAATAAAGTGACCACATGTCACTCTTTTATAACTTATAAGTATAATAATTTTAATATAGTGAAAAAAATCATAAATCATCAAAAATAAATATTCTTCGGCAATATTAGGAAATTATCTACATCATGTGAATTTAATGATGACACAAAAGTGATGTAGAATTTATTGTATTGACATAAATATATAATTATTGGTTTAAAAAATTTTAAAATATGTTTCCAATGAAAAAATAAATGTTCTCCACGAATTTCATAAGTGACTATTAAATTTTAAGAGTGCATTATATATAGTTTTATGAATTTATCTACTATGTGATTTTTATTTCAATTCCAATAAATGAATTGTTCCAAAATTGACACTTATGATATTTTAAAATAATAACATATAAAAATTATTTAAAACCCATAAACCATTATAAAAACTAAAAACTGCTAATTATATGGTCGAAAACTTCCTAAAGTTTAAAATTAAATGCAATTAAATACACATAAGTAAATGTGTATAACCATTTAACATTTAGAATTTTTTTTACAATAAAAAAAATTGCATAGATTAAATACGGGTAAATGACAATGATAAGGTTTAAAATAAAATTCCAACATGTATAAATTTTATTTTTTGAGAGTATTTCAACACATACTCATCATATCATTGATATAAATTAGTTTGGGACTATTAAAAACCTAAAATAAATTTATAATAAATTAATATTTAAAAATATTCTCTACTGTTTCCCTCCTACCTCTTAAAAAAGGCCACCCACTAATGGAAAAACCGTTATTTGTGACAGGTTATTTGCGACGGGAATAAACCATAACGAAAAAAGTCCATTGAATAGGTTATTTGTGATGAGTTGACCAACCCGTCATAAATAATGAATTCTTTGCTATGTGAATAGGTGCCCTGTCGCAAAAATGTACGCACAGATTGGCGCAGTTTCCATGCCAAACCACACGACATGGTATTTGCGACAGGTAGGCACCCTCCTGTCAGAAATGTCGGGAGGTGGTAAGACCTAGTTGCGATGGGGGATCCCCTGTCACAACTAGTTAGACCCCTGAAGGGAATCTGTGATGACTCCCGTCACAAATAACAGGCAACGCAAAAAACCTATTTGTGACGGGATGTTGTCCAGTGAAAAATAGTGTTTAGGCTTTTTACTTTATGAGAAAGGCCCCATCATAAATAACCTTTTAACCGATGTCCATAATTAACGCAGCCAAATGTATTTGCAATGGGACTCGTCACAATAATTACTAATAGTGATGAGATTCCCATCGCACATACCCGTGTCGTAATTAATCTACATAATATACCCCCTCCCCCTCTGTTTTTTCTTTGCTCCTCATGAATTTTTTTTCATCCGCTACTGTAAACACTAATTTTAGAGTGAAAATTTTTTAGGGATGGTTTTTTTTAAGAAAAAAATGTGATGCCCCCTAAAATTATAAAAGATCATGTTTAAAGGAATTTGTGTTTTATACAATTTAGTATTTATTTCATTTATTTATATTAATTTTAATTATTGTTGATTAGTTTTAATTAAGTTAGATTTAAATTATTTTTTCATCAGTATTTATTGGAAATAATAATATTAAATAATTTGTACTAATTCTTAGTAATTAGTAATAATTAATAATTATAAACTATAATTACAAATTTTTGTAAATAATTAGCTGTAATTAGTAATTAGTAGCTGTATTTTGCAGTAATTAATAGTAATTAACACTAGTTAGTAATAATTAGAAATAAATAGTTGTAATTAAAAATAATAATAAATATTATAAATTAGTAATAAATAGTAATAATTATTAATAATTAGTAATAAATACTAATAATTAGTAATAAATAGTAATAAAAAGTAATAAATAGTAATAAATAGTAATAAATACTAATAAATATTAATAAATTCTAATAAATAGTAATAAATATTAACAATTACTAATAAATAGTATCAAATAGTAAAAATTTGTAATAAATACTAATAAATAGTAATAAAAACTAATAAATACTAATAAATACTAATAAATACTAATAAATACTAATAAATAGTAATAAGTAGTAATAAGTAGTTATAAATACTAATAGTTAGTAATAAATACTAATTAATTGTAGTAAATAATAGAAAATAGTAATAAATACTAATAAATTATAATAAACACTACTAAAAAAAGAGATATTATTAAAATTTTATTATTTAATTGGATATAAACTAGAAATAATGAATATTTTTAAAAAAATTTGAATTTTAAATGACATTTAATTTCATTTTATGAATATATATATATTATATAAGAACAAATTCATTTTTTTCAGATAAAAGATGTATTATTCTAAAAATGTAGTTTTGCAGACTTTGGATGGTGCAACAATTTTATTCTAGTTTTTAACACTTTTATATATTTTATTTAACAAAATATAAGTATTATTTTGAAAAGTACATTTAAATTTACTTTGGTTAAATTTTATGTGTTTTTCTGAATAATTTATATTTTAATGAATTGTGAACAATACTGTATTTTAATTTGAAATTGTATTTTTATAAAATTTATTTATATATTTGGATGTTATTTTAAATTGATTTTAATAAATAATTAGATTAATGTTTTACAATTTAATCCAATTTTTTTAAGTAGAATTAATTTGACATTTCAATTGAACATAAACAGGTGTCAATCTTTTTTTAGTTTATAAATTTAAAAAACCACTTTCTAGTTTGACATATAGAATTAGTTTCAAATTAATTTATGTAACTTTTGTGTTTTTTATTTTTATAAATGTATTACATATTTTTTATTACTGGGTAAAAATTATATAAATATTTTAATTTTATTTTATGGATATTATAAATAATTACAACTTTAATTTTTATTACCACAATTAAAGGTATATCATGTACATTAGGGTAAGAAACAATATGATGAAGATAATAATATTATCCTAACACCTTAAAAATCACAATAGATTAACCAAATTGAACCAATATCACTTTAGGGTTCCACATTATATATTTAATAGACATTTATCCATGAATGTTATGTAATAATAAATAAAATAGTAATATGACCACATTTCATTCTTTTATATATTAAATGTATAATAGTTTTAACAAAGGGAAAAAGATCATAAATAATCAAAAATAAATAGTCTCTAGAAATATATGGAATTTATATACATCTAGTGAATTTAATGATGACAAAATAGTGATGTAGGAATTTTATTTTGATATAAATATAAATTAAATGGTTTTAAAAATATTAATATTAATTTTTAATGAACTTATAAATTTTCTCCACGAATTTCATAAATGAATTTGAAATTTTAGGAGTGTATTTAATATTTTTTTCAAATTTATCATCTAAGTGAATTTTTTCAATTTGAATAAATGAATTGTGTCAAAATTTACACTTTTGATATTTAATAAAAAAAATATTTTAATAATATATTTTAAAACCATAAAACATTATAAAAATTTCAATGTGAAAATTATATGGTCGAAAATTTCTGAATGTATCAAATTATAGGAAATTGAGAACACATAATTTTATATTTTTAACCATTTAACATTTATAATTTTATTACCAGAAATAAAATTAAATAGATTAAATAAAGATAAATCAAAATTTTAAGGTTCAAAGTAAAATAAAAATATGTATTAATTTTTTATGAGAGTATATCAATACATAATCATCATAAAAAAGAAAAAAATTAGTTTGGGACCATTAATAACATAAAATAAAATTATTTTAAATTAATATTTCAAGACATTCATAATGTGCCCATCCTCCCTCTTATAAAAATCCACCACAACCTCTACCCACTAACTCACACCTTTCAATCCCTTTGACTCATCTATACTCTACTCAAATAAGCCTCAATAGTCCCTCCCTTCATCCAAGATTAAAAACATTGGGAGTAAATATATCAAATGGAAACCTTTTGTTCAAATCATAAAAAGATACACGAAAAAGAGGAAATTGTTTTATCACCACTTTCAATTTTACTTTCTTCTTATAATTCTTATTATTATGTTGTTTTCAAAATAAACTAATAAATATAGTATATTATATATTATGACATGTCATTATAATTATTGTATAACTTTACACATTCTTTTATCCATTATATGAATAAAAATATCACCATTAATTCATACGTACAACATACCATATCCACATCATGGTGTAGTTTTTTATTCAATAAAAATTACTTTTGATGAGTATAATGACGAGTATAATGATCCAACATAATCAATATAACATGATATTTTTTCTTTATAATTAATATACCACCTAGTTCAATAACATTTAACCATTAATTGAATCATATCGTCGCTCGTGCATACGTACGACCTACTGTCTCCATGAAGCGATAGGATAAATTCTCCACGTTAACCATTCAAGAATAATAATAATGTATATAAATTAAAGAATGAAATATATGATATAATAATTCTATTATATTTATTTATATATATTTACTTCATTTACATGCATCAATTCCATTCAATAAGTAAATTGAAACAATGTTCATGAGTACGTACGACCAAGAATACCGATGAACTTTGTATTATATTTCATTTATCTGTATATTATATATTTTTTTATATGAATATCTATGATATATGAATTATTTTTTAAATTATGAAATTATTTAAATCATGAACTATGTAATAATATTAATAATATAATTTCAAAATAGTCTGATAAATAAAATGATTATTTCTATAATGTTTCTTTAACATTGAATTGATAAATAAAAAGGTAATATAAAGTCATAAGTGACTCATATATGATATATTAAATATAATTATGGTTTTATTACAAGATAATAATATGATTAAACAAACCATATAGTATTTTTAGACACATATAGATGAAATCAGGCCTGAGATGACAGAAAATTGTCCAATCTCATTTTTATATGAGATTGTTTATATGGAAGTATTTACTGAGGTTATGTTTATCATCCATGTCCATGTTTTATGAAAATGTTTTATATTCTTATATGTATGTTTAATGTTATTTTGAAACATTTTTTTCTTTTACTTCATAGTATATAATGAATCTTTCATTAATTCTCCATTTGAGGTTCATTATTATAATTATGGAAAGAGTAAGAGAAAACCATTTTTTAAAATTATACAGTGTGAATAGATATTTACATTTATTAATTCCTTATTTTCATGAAGTTTCGTCGCAAAATTTCATGATTATTTCAACTAAAATAATTTCTTTTAAAATTGAACAGAACTTTTAAAAAGGAAAACATTATTGAACAAAAAAATATTTTCCACAATAGTTATTTTCAAGTATTTTATCAAAATTATTTTCCATCCTGGATATTCTTATTTAAATAGAATTATGTTTTTATCCCTATTATTACTATGATTTGAGTGTCTTAATGATATAATGTTATTTCATATGGATTATGTTATGGTGGGGTGATGTTTAAGAAACCAATTTAATTTTTTGGGTTATACTATGATAAATGATTTATTTATTTATAGAACAAGTAAGAATGAGTTCATTATGATAATGGTGGGACCTATACCTCAATCCAATGGATTGGTTAAGGATTTAAATATCATGATATAGACATGTCTAGAATGACATGTAAATCTAGTTTAGTAATACATGGATCGAAGGAATAGTAAAACTGGTTTTGTAATGGTCTTTGCCCGCTATGGTTATATTGAAAAACATTTCATGTCCCCTAAAAAATCATATTAGGTGATTATTTATTTTCCAAAATACCATCTTTTTTTCTAATGAAATTTTATTATGGGTAATGTTGCTTTATGATTTATGCCTTATGTATGACCATGATTTATTTCATGACCCAAAATATTGATATTTAACCTTTCTGTTCATGTTTTTTATATTCATATGTTTATGGATTGTTCTATGTTCTCAATGTTTACCCTTATTGAGAGTTGATCTCACCGTTTTTATATTTTCTTTTCCCTAGGATGTAAAGAATGTCTTTAGGAAGGAAAACAAAATGGGATTATATTTATGGGATATGTTGATGTTCTGTCCCCAAGTTTTATGATTATGTTTCATGTTTCCAAAGTCACAAAACAAATACGATATTTGGGAATATATTTGTGTAATTTATTTAGTATTCCACAAAATAACTATAATATCCATGAAATTCAAGCTTGGGTCTCTATAGTATGTGTTTGAGAAAAGGATTAGTAAACCTTTGGAAACTATCATGCAAAAAATTTAGTGAGATCCCTAGAGATATTTCTATGTTATGTCTAAGGATGTCCTTATGTGTATGTATAACAATAGGTTATATTCTTAGAATTATGATAATAATCATCAATAACATGGGATTACCCTATGATGTTATATGTTAAAAGTGCACCTCATTGATTATATATATTTTTTCTAATTATGATTCTTTCCTCCCACACTATTTTTTAGGATTTAGATAATGGGTGGAACCTGAAGAAAATAATGTAAATGATAAATCCCCTAAAAAATGCAATGATTTTCCTCCTAAACAACAAAACGTTATGGGATATAGAATGAAAAATCATATTTTTATACATACACAAGCTACGAATCATTCTGTACTTTTAAATGGGCATTTAAGGGAACAACATTATATTGTACATCATGTGGAAATTTCCACCTTCTTTTAGTGAGTATTTTGATCCACTTGTTGTAAAACACTAGATTAATACCATTGAAATTATATTTTCCATCCTTCTTTCTATGGAACATAAAAAATTAATTTTTTCTATTTATTGTTTTGAAGGTGATGAAAAATGATGGTGGAATCTAATAAAGAATACATGGATGAAAGATGAAATTTAATCCATGGAATGAGATGAGTTCAAGAACTTATTTTTCAAAAGTTAATTCCCTCATATTCCTCTAAAAAATATGTAGAAGGGGTTCTTTGAGATTATGAAAAAGGATGATGTATATGTTGGTATATAAAACAAAATTTTACAAGACATTAAGGTATGATTTTGGATTTATCATCCATCTTGAATATAATGTTGATTGATTCATTATTGTCTTATGACCAATTAGTATAGAGGAATTAACTATAAGAGGATTTAGTAGATATGAATTGATTGTGCGTTGTGATATCAAGGTTGAATTTGAATTTGGTGTTACATATCAATCTCATTGTTTTGACAAGAAACAAAAGATGTTGTTCAAGGGAAAATCACAAAACAATGGTGAAAAGAAGTTGATTGTTTCCTTATTCTCAATGCGTGGAAATAATCATGGTGAAGATTGTCTTAAAGGGTATAAAAAATGTTTAAAGTGTTTAAAATATGGTCATCTAGTAGTTGAGAGTTGATATAATGGGATATATTTTCTAATGATGTTATGAGAGAAAATACTACAGAGAACGCAACACCCACACTTGAATGATAAAATTGTAAGGAAATGGGTCAATACGCTAACCAATTTCATAAACCAAGGGTTATTGATGATTATCTACATAAGAACATCTTAAGGCCAAAACAAAGGCAAATCACTTGAGATCACTATTGTATATGTTCAGTATGACAAAGATGTGGTGGGATCATTAAGTGTTTATATAATGGGATTCCAAAATAGTAGTGTAGAATCTATTTTTTAGGATTATGAATTATTGGATTATCTATGTATTGGTTCATTGTGGTATTCCATAAGTATATGGAACTGGTAACCATGAAATGTGATTGAAATAAATTTGGAATTCACATGATATGCGTATAATGATGGTATTAGGAGATAATGGGATGTTTGGTTGTATTAATTACCTCGTGACTGATATAAAGAAAAAAGTGATATCATGGTTTATTTATCAAGATTTTTTGTTATTTTGTCTTGTGGGGATGGAGGTAATTTGGGATGAACACATATTTTCACTAAGGATCTATGGTAATTCCTATCATTACCATGTTACAAAAGAATAACTAATTATGGTTTTCACATGCTTGGAATGTGATAACTATGAACGACCTTATGAGATATGGGAGATAACTTTTATGTCAATTTTGTTCATCACTTTAAAAAATATATATTTTTATGATTTTAATGTTATCCATTTATGGGAAGTATAAGTTATATTATGTTTGGTTTTTGTTAAATAATTATATTATCTCACTATAAGTGGACTTATTCATATTTGATTACATATACTTAGATTTTTATTTAGATAAATGGATTGATCTTACATTCTGTAGCCATATTTTCTAACACATTAAGACTGAAAAATTCATCATCATTTATTTAAATAAAAGAAAATGTGGAAATTTTTCAAGCCATGAACAACTGTGATATTGAAATAAAATCTACTATATATTCATTCTCATGAGAAATTATTCATATTTACGTAAAGGTTCCAACAAAAAATTAGTACACTCTAATCAGATGAATCAGATGGTTTCTTAAATCATTACAGATTTCTAGATTTTAGGTTTCTAACTTTCTCTAAACCTAGTTCTCTATAACCCTCATTCAGAACATGATGGTTTGATTTTTTCTTCTATATCCATGTTTTCAATTTTCACCTATGTTCCCCTTTGTGGAAACCTAGTGATGAGTTACATTGGGTAACCATTATCTTTCTAACATTAAATTTTAAAAGGATGTTTTAGTATTTTTTTTACGATGTGGGTTTCAATGAAATAAACCTTCAAGTAGTAAACCTTTTATAACCCTGACAACATTTAAGGGTGAAATTTATTTTAAGTGGGTATAATTTTGCACACTGGGATTTTATGAGATATATTCTTTTTAATTTCATTATGGACTTATGTTTTGTGCTACACAAATATTATCTTTCACTATATGTACATTGTATTATCTTTCCCTATATAAAACACGATACTTGGCTTTTATTACACACAATTTCATTTTATTTAGATATAATTCATTTCACACAACACTAAATATATATTTGGTTAAATATATAAAATAAATAGGCACGTATTAGGTTATATGCATCACCAAAAGAAAATTTCACTAAACGCAACACTGATGTGGTTTTCATTCAACTCATGAGTGACCTTCCTCAACCTCATGCATTCTACACAATACCATGTTTCACTTAACAAGGATACATTATAAAAATATTATTACTTAATGGGATATAAAATAGCACTTATGAAAATTTATAACCAAATGTTTCAAATTATATAACATTATCATTCATCTAATGCATTTTATAGACATGATATAAGAATAAATTCAATTATTATGGATTAAAGGAGTATTATTTAAAAAATTAATTTTCAACCTTTTAATTGACAAAAATATTTAAATATATATTTTAACACTTTTATATATTATATTTGAAGAAAAGAAATTTTTTCATTGGAAGACGCACATTGAAATTTACTTTTCATACATTAATGGTATTTTTTGATAAAAATAATATTTTTATGAATAATGTAAAATACTGCATTTTAATTCTTAATTGTCTTTTAAAATAATTTTATATATATTAAGAAATTTTTTTTAATTAGTTTCAAAGTAAAATTGGATTATATTTTTAACATTTTATCGAATATTTTTCATTGGATGTAATTTCACATTTAAATCGAGCATAATCACACGGAAATCTGTTGATAGATTTTGCTTCTTGAACCCCTTCTTTCTATTATTGACAATGGGAATTAATTTTAAATGTATTAATGAAACATCTATGTTTTTAATTTTGAAAAATGGATTTAATATTTATAATCAATGGGTAGAAATTATGTTAACAAATTACACTAATTTTTTTTTTCAAATCATGAATTGTATCTACGGTAATTTTTATTTAACATAGACAAAGGTAAATCAAGTAAATATGGGTAACAAACAATAAGATAAAGAAAATAAAATTTTAATAACAACTTAAAAAATATTATTGAATTAATTATTGTTTACCAATATCACCTAAGGGTCATAATTGATCAATTTAATGGAATTTCATCCATGAATGTTATGTAATTATAATTAAAACAAAAAAATGTTGCAACATGTCTCTCTCTTATATATTATAAGTATAATAATTTTAATATATTTATAAACTTCATAAAAACATATAAAATAAATAGTAAACATAAATATAATGAAATTATATATATCATGTGAGTTTATTTATAATTTTTAGAGACAAAATAATTACCATTAATGATGACATAATATTGATGTAAAAACTATTTTATTGATAGAAATTTCAATTAAATGGTTTTAAAAATGTTAAAATAAATACAATGTGAACTAATTAATGTGATTTAAATATTATCAAGTGGAATATGACATTTTACGAGTGTATTGAATAATTTGGTTTGAATTTATCTTCTATGTTCATTTTATTTAATCTCAAATAAATAAATAGTGTCCAAATAGAAACTATTAGTATATTATAATTATAAAATATTATTACATTATTTAAAAAATAATAAGAATATTAAAAATTTACCATGTGAAGATTATATTTTCCCAAATTTCTTAAATTACACAATTATGGAAAATTTAAAACACATAAGTAAATATTTATAACGATTTAATATTTATAATATTATTACCACAAATAAAATTAAATAAATTAAGTAAGGATAAATAAAAATGATAAGGTTTAATATAAAATCAAAACATGTATAAATTTTATTATTTTAGATTAGTTTATTCATAATATTCTTATATTTGAAACAAATGAGTTTGGAACCATTATAAAATGAAAATGAATTTATAATATATTAATATTTCATGACATTTATATTGTGACCCTCCTTCGTCTTATAAAATACCACCACCTCTACCCACCTAATCACACCATCAAATCCCATTTTATAATCCAAACTCGAATCATATAAACTAAAAAACTCCATATATTCATCAAATATGAAACAATTTGGACCAAAAGCCTTCTTAGGGGGGCCTTTTGTTCATCTCAAAAGGACATGCTTAAAAATGTGGTGATTGTTTTATCACCACTTTCAATGTTCTTTTCTTCTTCTAATTCATATTCATATGTTTTTTTCATACTTAATTAATAAATATTGTATCTTCTATATGATGAGATATTATTATAATATTGGGAAAACCATAGGCCTCCTTCTATTTATTCTATGAATAATAATATCCTCATGTGTACTTACGTACAGTTTATTGTCTCCATGTCATAATGTAATTTTTTATTCAACAATACTTAATTGGGATGGTTATAATGATGAGTATAATAGATTAATATAATTAACATAACATGATAATTATTCTTTATAATTAATATACCATCCAATTACTTACCATTTAACCATGAAGAGAATAATGTTATCGGTCATCCGTATTTACATCCTACCGTCTCGATGATGTGATGCGATTCATTCTCCACATTAACCATTCAAGATTGATTATAAAAAAAATATAATAAATCCTGAAATATATAATATAATAATTCTTTGACATTGATATATATACATATTTCATTTACTTTATTCAAATCAATTCAATAAGAAAAAAAACAATGTTCATGGGTATGTACGACCTATCGTCTGCCTGAACAGTGTATTCAATTTCCTTTATCTATCTATTAATATATTAATATACTGAATATTTAGGATACATAAACCATATTTTACATTTTTTATTTAATTAAATCATGATCTATGTAATAACATTAAGAATAACAAATGAAATCATTTATGTTAAATAAAATGTTTATTACCCAAAATGTTGCTTGAACATGGAATACATAAATAAAAAGGTAATATAAAATCATTAGTGAATCATATATGAAATAGTAAATAAAATTCTGGTTATGTTACAAGGTAATAATATTTTTAATCCCAATATATAGTAGTTTCAGATTTATACAAAAGAAAACAGACCTAAGATGTGGGATAATTTTTCAACATCATTTTTATCCTTGATTGTTTATACGAAAGTATCTACTAGGGTTATATTTATCATTCCTTTAAATGTTTTAAAAAAGTGTTTTCATAAAATGTTTAATATTCATTTATGTATGTTTAATGTAAATTTTACCCTTTTTTACTTTTACCACATTCTATGAAAGGAATCATTCTTTCATATTCAATATGAGGTACCATTTGAAATTTATGACAATAATACGAGAAGAATTTTTTTTTAACATTTATGGAATGAACATATGGTTATATCTTCTAAATACTGTACTTCCATGAAGCTTCATCTTCACGATTTCATGTTTATTTTCTAGTAAATTCTTTTCTTTTAAAACAGAACAATATTTTGAGAAAAAAAAAACATTTTTGAATAAGAAAATATATTTTACTCAAAAATTATGTTCATGTATATTATCAAAATTATTTTACATATTAGATTATACTTTTTAAATAAGGTTATATATTTATCCATGCAACGATCCGAACCTAATTGCCTAGAGTTAGTGCGTTATTAAATAACATTGTCATGATCACAATATATCATGTCTCGAATGAGTGATTAGTACGGTTGCCTTGGAAGTACTAGATATATACATAATTTTTATGATACATTATAAATGAAAAACAACAATATTGGGTCTCTTTTGGACACTCTTATATCACTTAGCCTATTCTAGCAGGTTAGTGATAATATAATTTTTCACAAATTGGAAAACATAAAAAATAAGAATGGGGTGAGCTAAGATGCTCAGTAAGGATAACAACATAGCGTAGACTATCATAAATAATCATGAACTTTTAAGAGATTGTATAAGATTAAGACATGACTTTTAAAATTAAACTTCTGCATAATATAGAATATATAAATAAAATAATTCAATTTTCATATACACATGAATATTCAAATAGTAGCATAATCACATGTAATATCAATAGCTAATTTCCTAATGATGGATTGCATAATGCCAGAAATCATAACCATATAGTCAATGTATCATACCAAGACTAAAAGTAAAAGTTTTTCATGGCCATGTGAAATGACACTAGTTTGTCTCATGAGACCTACTGATGCATCGAGGAGTTGTAGAGGGCTCCACATATCACTAACTAAGTACTATTCATTCCTCATATAAAAAGGATGAAACATAATCTAGGCCATTGTATTAAAACTAGTATAACAAATGTCAATATTTTAACCAGAATCCATGAATGGTATAAAAATAGAACATCTATAGTCAATAATAACTCATTCAATAAAATATATAAGATTTTATTATAATTCATTAAACTCAATAAATTATAATAATGTATATTGAAATAGATAAAAATAATCATCAAATCTATTTGATATAAATATCCACCTTTTTCATGAAAACATTTAAAAGTGGCACTATTTATCAACAATCCGTTTAAAATAGATTTAGGAACAAAAGTTTTCCATACCAGTTTGAAGCTTTGAAAATAAATTTTAATATTAAAACATTAATGTCCATATAAATAAATCCTTAAAATCATTTTTATAAAGTGGACATTAATGAGATTGATTTAGAAGACTAAATCACTAAAACAGTTAAAATGATATTATAGTTATGGTTCCTAACCAAATCAGAGACGCTTGAATAAAAATAATTGTGGTAATAATAAATTTATAATATCATGAGAATAATGTGATTCATGATACAATATGTTTAATTATATTATATACACAATATAAAATGGAATTATTACATACCAACAAATATTTCTCAATGGTATATAAATTGATATTAAATCCCTTATAAAGAACATATCTATAGGTTAAGGTTAAATATATGAAATAATAATGTGAAAAAAATATAAATAAAATCAATATGATTGGAATTTTAGGGTAAATAAATCAGAGGACATTCACATGTGTTCTTGTAAAAACAATACAAATTACTTGGATGTTTAACTCCATGAACATAAATTGAGTTAAAATTACTCTAAAATTGTTCATATCGATGACTTGAGAATTTATCAATGTGGTGATTATGTGTATCTAAAGTATATCCACATATAGGGGAATGGTAATTACTACATAAGTAAATAAATAATGATTTCACATATAATCTTGGAGTAAATTAATCAATGAAGTTTGCATAAAACCCAATGAGTGGAAAATGAAATTTGAAATTCCCTTACTGATTTGGTAACATACAAAAAAATACACTCCTGAAAGAAGAATCATAAAATGATGACGTAAATAACCATAAATTGAAGTAATTTACACAGGGAATACATTCATGGGCTATACATACACCACAAAAATAGTAATATTGGAAAATATAACATAAATATCAGGGGAATAATAGTGAGAAGAAAACCCATTACATTGAAAATTTCCTTAGTCAATGGTATGTTAAATTCATGTATAATTGTTAAATATTTTTTCTTAAATTATAAAAGAACCACATAAATAAATATGATATCATATAGGATCTTCTAATATTTCTTTGTTAATAATATATTAGCTGTATCATTATTTATGGTGTTAACTGGTTAGTTTTCCTTTATATGTTTTGTTAGGTATTTAATGTTTGTTATGGAAATGATGTATATGATTCATGTCCAGAATTATATTATGTTCTTAATCATTATAAAATTCAAATTATTCTTGAATGGTTACGATTGTGAATGAATCTGATCACGTTCGTGGAGACTGTAATCCGTTCGTACGCACGAGCAAAAATATCATTCAATTTAAGGTGAAATCCTATATAATTGGATTTTAATTTATATATAAAGAATAATTTACATGTTATATTTATTATTTAAATCAATTATACATCATTATATTACACATAGAAATAATGAAGTTTCGAATAACAGTTACACAACAACATGTAGATAGTATGTCGTTCTTACGCATGTATGGAGACTTTGTCATTCAAAGGATGGATATAATAATGAATATGGCTGTATAATATTTTTAATTACATCACATTATGTAGAATGTACTATAATTATTTTAGTGTTATGGTAACAACAAATAATGAGGATGTGGAAGAAGAAGATAACTTTGAAAGACGTGATGAAATTATTATAACTTCTTCGGGTGCTTATTTTTTATTTGATCAAAAGGGATACATAGGTTAGGTTTCTGATCAATTTAAGGCCTATAAGATGTAGTTATAGTAGTTGGGAGGATATTTGGGCTTGGTTTGGCCAAGCCAAATGGATTTAGATGTGTGAAATTTAGATAATTGGGAGTTCTCTTTTATAAGAGAGGTGAGGCTCACAATAGTGAATGCTTGAAATAAAATTTTCTTAAAAATTAATTTACAAAATTGATCAAACAATACCCAATATTCAATAAATTCCATTCAACATACAATTTACCTTAAAATCCATCACTATAATCCAAACTATGATTGAAACCAAAAAATCATAAGAATTTAATCACATTGTATTTCATAGTAAATCATAACATTTATCTCCAAATAATATCAACTACTCATAAAGTCTCATATAGAAGTGTAATTAACCCAATAACATAATCTCTATGATAGGTTAATCATTTCCATTAATAACCTGAATCTCTATAAAAACGTAGATTCTTCCTAAATAAAAAATACATCATTACACCAAATGAAATTCCATAGTATTCAATTTTCCATAGGCATATAGTGTTTCCAACAGA
Source organism: Viscum album (assembly GCA_963277665.1). Taxonomy (NCBI): domain Eukaryota; kingdom Viridiplantae; phylum Streptophyta; class Magnoliopsida; order Santalales; family Viscaceae; genus Viscum; species Viscum album. The sequence goes on along the minus strand of OY728129.1, from coordinate 684,157,461 downwards.
GCGTACGTCTCCCAATATAAAATTTATCACTTAATCACCAAATAATTTTTATATTATAATGATATCCATTTGATAAAACATAAGATCCCAAATCTATTTATTATTGATGAATAAAATCATTTATGTAAAAATAATTAGTCACACTAACCAGAAATTTCACGTAATTCAGTGGAAGGTGATAAATCCCAATGGCACTCCGGTTATGCGTTCGATTCCCAGAGGCTTGTCTGATGGGACGAGTTGTCACATGATCTGAGTGTTATTCACTTTCAAAAACTATATTTTATAACATTCAAATAAGGAGATAAATTCCAAAAAACATACTATAAAATAATTTAACAGCAAATTTTATCTCATACCTCCCATTTTCATCCAAAAGATTAATAACCTAGAATTGCCTCAAATTCAAAGATCATATAAATAAAATATGTTCTTTTTCATTATATCCACAAAAGAAAAGATAATTATTCCACAAATTTAATTTTCACGTAACAAACTACATGGTTACACATAAAATAGAATAGACTTCCAAAGTAATCCCATAAAAAATATCATTAATACTGTTAAACATTCCATCATCCATTTATTTCCACATAGGATCTTCCTTGACTTAGAGGTTATCGTATAGAATAGAGAATTGACTCTGGTAAAGCCAATGTCCCTTACATTTACAGCAAATAATAGTAATTGGATTTTTATGAACATTTTTATTTTCTTTAATATTACTCTTCATTTTTACTCAGAAATTATTTACATTATGTACTTATTTCCCAAGCATAAAGCATATCTTTATTTTAATGAGACAATTTCCTAGGTTTCACCGTACAAATTTCTAGAATAATGGAAATTGAGCTTTCTTTTCTCCACAATATCCACTTCTAGAGGTCATATCATTCTCCGCCTTTCTCTTATTTGTTGAGTTTTAGAGATGGTTAATGTAAATATTGTTGATCATATTTTTTGGAAACCTAATTAAGAATGAACAAGATATCTTTTTGAGCTATCAACATTCCATTTAGTTTCTCATTTACATCATCATTCCCAACTGATACACCATTTTCATTGTTACTATGACTTCCCTAGAATCCAGCTGTTGACTAACACAAGAAAGCATAATGTGAGTCATAAATTAATTTAGAGAATATCATAACACCTTAGTTTCAGTCTAAAACTCCTTAGTATTACCCAAAGTTTTTTATTATCATCTTATATTAATATCCATCTAATCAGATTGTAATGAAAATGTGAATTATCCTAAGCATTTTCGCTAGTAGGGTTGTATCGTAGATTGCATCAAGGCCTGTTGTCGTGAACCAGGATACCCAAGGTTAAGACCGAAACTTATTTTTGGTGTTTTTACTCTTAGGTACAATAATGAATAATCCGTCTCTACCTGCTCGTATCTAGACAAAGATGTATTGCTGGGAAAAGCCACATACTATTTACATTATGAATTTTTTGGATGATCTTCTACACTGATCATCAAATTCTATCGTAGGGTATTTTTTTCAAATCAGAGTTTTTATAAATCTAGAATCCAAGGTTTGTACTAATATTTCTCTAATACCAACTGTAACAACCCGAACCTATTTATCCTGAGTCAGTTCATTTTTACCTAAAAGTTTCACAATCACAATAGAAAATGTCTCTACAGACCAATTAGTTTAGTATCAATAGAAGTACTATATACATACATAAGTTTTAAATTACATTATCAAATGAAAAACAACAATATTTTGTCTCTTTTGAACACTCTTGTATACCTTACCCTATTCATTCAGGTCAGTCATAATATACTTCTTCACATCTGAGGAAATAAAAACATAAGAAAGGGGTGAGCTCAGATACTTAGTAAGGAAAACAATCTAGCAAAAACTATCATAAATAATCATAAATGTTTTAGGAAATGTATAAGACTAAAACACAAGTATTTGAAATTAATCATCATCATAATAATGTAAATATAAATCAAATAATTCAATATACTTATTCACATGGATATCTTTCTAATAGAATAATAAAAAGTATTATCAATTGCTAATTTCATAATGATGGAATGCATAATGTCAGACAACATAACCACATAGTCAAGGCCTCATGCCAAGAATACAAATAAATTTTTTTCAATGCCTTGTGCCAATACTCTATTTTTAATTTTGAGATATCCAGATACATCATGAATCTATTGTAGGCTCCACCCATCACTTACTAAGTCCAATGAATTCTTCATATGAAATGGTTGAAATTTAATCTAAACATATGTATTAAAACTAGCATACGAAATGTCAATATTCTAACAACAACCCCTGAATGGTAGAAAAATAGCACATCCACAGTTAAACATAACTAATTAGATGCAATAAAAAAGATTGTGTTATAATAAATTAACCTTAATAGAGAATAATGAATGATATTGACCTCGATGAAAATAATCAAAAACATTATTTGAGAGATATATCCACCTTTTTTTAAAACATTTAAAATTCTCACTTTTTATCAAGAATCCATTTAAAATACTTTTTTTGAATCAAGGTGTCCCATATCAATTTGAAACGCTAAAAACTAATTTTAATTTAAAAACATTAATGTCCATATAAATAAATTCTAATTTTTTTGTTGAAAAAATGACATTAGTGAGAATTATTTTGAAGGCAAAATCGTTAAGTCATATAAAATGATATTTTAGTTAGAGTTCATAACTGAATGAGAGACACTTGAATAAAAATAATTGAGGTAATAAAAACATTATAATAGCATGAGAATAAATGGATTCAAGATATACCATGTCAAATTATACTATATACACCATATAAAAGTGAATTGGTGCATAACAACAAAGAAGTATCAATGGAAAGTAAATTGAGATGAAATACATTATAAAGACCATATTTTTAGGTTAAGAATAAATCAATGACATAATTATGTGTTAAAATTTTAAATACACTTAAAATAATTGGATATTCAATGTAAACAAATCAGAGGACATTTAGTCATATTCTTATAAAAAAACACCAATGGCTTGGAAGTGTATCTCAATGAATATAAATTGAGTTAAAATTAGTTTTATCATGTTCATATAGATGAATTTAGAATTTATAAATAGATTGATTATGTGTATCAAATGTATATTTACATAAAGGTTAGTATCAATTACTACATATGTAAATAAATAGTTATTCACTCATAATCTTGGGGTAAAATATTCAAAGAAGTTTGTGTAAAAACCAATGAGTGGAAATTGAAATGTGAGATTCCCTTACTGATTTAATAACATATGAAACAAAAAATCCAAATAAGGATCATATAAATATTATTTAAATACCCATAAATTAAATAATATTACACAATGAATATAATCATGGGCAATATATACACTATAGAAATGGTAAAATGAAAAATATTGCATGAATCTCAAGGGAATAAAAGTGCGATGAAAACCCATTACCTTTTACTTTTCCTTAGTCAAGGGTATGTTATCCTCTTGTATAATGGTTAAATAATTGTTGTTAAATTATTCAAGAAATATATACATAAATATGATATAATATATAACTTATAATATTTATTTGTTAAAAATATTTTCGTCGTACAATTGTTTCTGGTGTCAACTGATTCGTTTTCCTTCATATGTTTTGTTACGTAAGTATTGTTTGTTATGGATAGGATGTGTTTGACTCATATCCATATTTATATTAATATCATAAACATTATAAAATTAAAATTAATCTTTAACGGTTATGATGGGGAATGAATCTCATCGTGTTCGTGGAGATGGTAATCTGTATTTACTCATGAGTGGAAATAACATTTAATTGAAGGTGAAAACATATATTATTGGTTGTTATATCATATATAGGATATAATTAACATGTTATATTTATTATTTACATCAATTATAAATCAATAGTATACCCATAAAAAATAATTAAGTGCTAAATAAAAACTACACCATGATGTAGAGACTGAAATCCGTACACACACATGTAGGGTGACTTGATCATTCATATAATGAATAGTATAATGATTAAATTTGTACCATATTTATCATAAAATCAAATAAATTTAGAAGATACTATTGTTATTATTTTAGTATGGAAACATCAAATAAATCGGAAGTGGAAGTAGAACATAACGTTGAAAGATGTGATGAAATTATTACCACTTCATTAGGTGATTCGTTTTGATTTGATCAAAAGGGATCCTTAGGTTGGCTTTTTGTTCAATGGAAGGCCTCTATGATGTAGTGAAATTAGTAGGTAGGATATTTGGGTAGGGGTTGGCCTGGCCAAATGGATTTGTATGTGTGTAATTAAGAGAAGGGGAAGTTCCCTTTACAATATAGGAGAGGGTCTCTTTTGGAAAATCTTGAAATGTTATTTTATTATAAATTCATTTTTAGATTCTAATTTCTCTATATAAATTTAGTTATATGATAAGGTGGTTATGGGTCTAACACCTCTCAAAAAATAGGTTTTAGACTGGTTTAGTTCACCATATCAACTTTAATGTTTAGATATAACTTTTCGTTAAATCATTTGACATTTTCGTTGCCTCCATGTATTTAAAAATTATATGGTTAATAAACATACTATAAAATTCTAATAGAACCACAAGTGGTTCATTAATAACATATATAATAATAAAAATGTCTTTTTTTCAAAATATTGATTTTTATGACTATTATATAATTTTATAAAAAAGTATTTATTTTAAAAACTCAATTATGTGAATTTTGACACTATTTAGTATCTAGTTTTTTTTACAGTTTTATAAACTTTATTAGTTAGAAAGAAAATCATTAAATCATCCCAAAAATGTAATATTAATCTATAAATTTTTTGGAATCCATAAAAATGCTCAATGTAAATTTATTTTAATATTTATAATATAAATTATTTTAATATTTTATTAATTATAGAATTACTGTATCATCATTGTGTCATAAATAAAATAAATTATTTAATGTTTATAAATTATAAATAAAATATGAGGATGTATTAAATATTTTTAACTTTCTTATTTATATTTATAGTTGAATTTATCTTACGTATAACCTAATATTAAACATGGTTTAGTTTTTAAACTTTGAATTTTATACTTTCAACCCTTATTTAAATAAAATAATAATAAATGTCCCAATCTAATGAATGTTGATAAAAAGGATCATATTTTATACCACATGTGGATTCTGGTGGAAATAAACACATCCAATAGAATTAGGACATGTGTTAGGGTAATTATAATATCATTTTTACAATTACTTATCGTATTTACTTTTAACATTGGTAAATAAAAAACAAAAGTTACTATTCAGCACAATTATTTTCATCTTATTGAAGATTATATTACTTTATTATGTCAACTTTATCCCATGAATTTTTGAAATTCAATCCACGGAATTGGTAAAATTACATTTTATCTAAATTTTCAATTTTTTCATGAAGGTATGTAAAAGACGGAAAAAAGTTCAATAAAATTTTTTACATATAATATTATTATAAAATGACTCCAATTAATTAAATTTAATTTAAATAGGTAATTTTTATTAATTTAGAATTAATATAAATTTAAATAAATAAGCGGTTTGAAACAATAACATACTGTTTTTCACTATTCAATAAGAATCGAGAAAATTTTGAAAAATACCCAAAAATAACTCAAAGATAATTTTGATATTTCAAATTCATAAATGATTTATATTTCACAAAATTAAAAACATTGTGGTTTTATTAATTAATTTAAAAAATATTCCAGTTTTCAAAACCAGAAAGCAGGTCTTGAGAAGTAAAAACTATCAAATGATTAATATGTGTTTATGTCCAATTTAAAAGAAAAATTACTTAAAATGACTGACATTGGATTAAATGATATAAATAGAGTCTATTTATACCAAAAAATCATTGAAATGTATAATTTAACAATATAAATTATTTTTAGTAAAAAAATGGGTTTTTATTAAAATTTAGTATTTTCACTATACATCAAAATATGAATGTTATAAGAAATGAACTGAAATTTTTTCCAAAATAAATTTTTATGTCATTATTCTAATGAAGAAGTTTATTTAATCTAATTTAATATATAAAAGTCTCAAATATTATATTTAAAAATGGTTTTCCATTAAAAGGGGTTAAAATTAAATATTTTTAAAAAATACTTCTTTTATCTGAATAATTTAATTTGTTCACATATTATGTATAATAAACACATTATATGTATGTTAAAATAATATGGAGTATATAAAAATTCAAAATTCAGTTAATACAATTCATAACCTCTTTTTGAAAGGCTAGTTTGGTATGTTTTGGTGCACTCGAACTTGGTGTTATGTGTAGCGCACACTATTGACTTACTTTAATGAAAATAACATACTATGAAATATTGGGTTTTTAAAATCTATATTACTACAATTTTTATTATGTTAATTATGGAATGATATTTTATATGGATTATGTTATGATGTTATGATGTTAAAAAAACCCATTTTTTTCTGGAGTTATTCTACGATGAATGATTTATTTATTTTTGGAACATGTAATATTGATTTCATTTTGAGATGTGTGGGAAATATATATCCCTACAATTCCTTGGATAACGATTTATATCTCATGATATTGAAATGGCTGGAATGGAAAGTAAATATTATACTTTAATTCATGACTGGAATGACAAGTTAACTCAGTTAAGTAAAGGACTATGTCCACTATGATGGTCTTGGAAAAAATTCCTTGGCCACTATGGATATCATATTTTGTTGTTAATTAGTTGAAACAATCCCAATTTTTTTACAATGATATTTTCTCATGTTTAATGTTCATTTATGATATATTAATTATGTACTAGAATGATTTATATCATGACCATATATTTTGATACTTAATGTTATTGTTTATGTTTTCAATTTCTTATGTTAATGGATTTTTTATGTTCTTATTGTTTACCATTGAAAAACATTGAGCACAACCTATTTAGATTTTACATTCTGAAGGATATAAATAATAGTATATTTTTGAAAACAAAATAGTTATATCTTTATGAGAGATTATGAATATCTTTAACAAAGTTAGAATATTGTTATTCTTGTTTCCAAACCCACTAAACTAATACAGTATTTGAGAATATTTTTTCTAATGAATTAAGTATTATGGAAAAAGAAATTTAATGTCCATTTATGTTAATATTGGGTTTCTATATGTAACTTATGAGTTATTTAACAAAAAATATTGAAGGAATGTTGTTTTTAACTCATAAATCTTAAGAGGCTTTTCCTCCAATCAATATGTCTTATTTCATATAATATTGATTTTTGTGTTTATAAGTAAAAATTCTAAAAAAATAGTTTACATCGTATTTTTATATCTTCTTTACAATAGTTAATTTCATTTTGAGAATGATATTTTTCCACAAAACAATTTTAGTAAATATTTTCGTTACATTTATTTATGAATTAAACCAAACCTTTATTTTAATTATTCTCCACCAGCCATATGTTTTAATATTACCATCAATTGAAATATAAAATTAGATTTGATCATTGACCAATTCATTTTTATTAAATATCATTATTATTTTATGATATATATGATGATTTCTTAAGCCATATAAAATTTTAATATATGGCGTTTTCATAGAACGTCATTTAACTAACATGGAAATTTTTGATAAATCTATGTTCTTTACTAAATTCAAATATTTTATTTTAGGAAAAAAATTTCTCAATTTAATTAATTATTCAATAAATGAGGAATTATTTATACCTTCTGTGATGTGTAGGTCCTAGAATTATATATCCACTCAACGTGTTAGATAGGATCAAGAGAAAAATTAGATGTCTAAATTAAATGGGTTGCAACTTGTAGTTTTAAACTATATTACGAGTGATATTTAAGGTATATGTATCATATTCTAGATAACATGACATCCAACAATTACGAATTTCTTTAATTATGTATGTATTTATTAATATCCAAGGGATTTTAAGAATGAAATTTTCTATGGATATATTTCAATCTCAATTTATTACATTAAAATAATTGTGTGTTCATTTGTTTAACTATCCGGGTTGAATATGGCTTATTTATTCATGATATATTTTGATGTAAACATACCCTTAATAAGAATTATATATATTTGCATTCTTATTATTCCATTCTCCATGATTATAGAAAATCTAATATGATTTTTATATAAAGATATGATTGATGGATTAATGGAGTAATAAAAAATGTAATGTTTTTTATTTTATGATTTTAATTGTTATGTGAAATTCATGTTTGATTCTATTTTACCTAGAATACATAATTATTATGTCATTTGGGATGAGATTCCTTATATGTAATTCCAATTTAATAAGATAACCATAAAATCTATGTTATCAGGCTTATATTTTTTTAATAATATCTATCAAAGTATTTTTATAAAAAATTACCTAAACAAGATTTAGTAAAAGATAGAATTGGGGATATTCCACTATGATTATCTTTTAGAATATGTCAAATTATAATATAACATTCTATAGATTTGGAAATTTCCCTGAATATTTTTTTTGAAAATAAACATGTATATATTGAGAATAATGTGTCATTATTTAATCATCTATTCAATAATAATTTATGATTATTTTATAGCTCACTTTGAATATTATAGTTTGATGTGTACACTTTAGTTTTTGGTTGTTGTCAATGAATGGAACTAAAAGGAACTGTATTAACATTTAATATTATAGAATGTGCAGTGATCCTAAGAAAAAATGGAATGATAATCAATGTTAAATATATTGAGATTACACATAATTAGTTATGAATATATATTATTAAAAACCTAAAACATAACCAACTCTCATAATCACTGATGAAAATAATGATATGTTTTTTAGAGATCACAAGTAGTTGAGGACATGGTAAAAACAATATCAGTTTACTTTATATCATTAATATGGAAATAATCACCTTGTATAATATCTTAATGAAATGATAAATATTTTACATATGGTAATGAGAGGAATAAATCTTCCAATTTCCAAGGAAAATAAAATTTATATCAATCCTAATGGAATAGAATAGTGGTCCCCCTATGGTATTATCGATGATTGAATGTTTTATATGATGTATGTATGTGCGTAATGAAAATCAATGCCCTGGGGAGAAATACAATAAGGTGAATATTTATGGTTTTATAAATAATGGTTACATTGATGATGATGAAGACATAACAAATAACATATGGAAGGATATAGTTATTGAGTAATAAAATAATGAAGTGTATATAATGGTTTATGAATGAATTGTAATGAATAAATATGGTGTGTATTTGGATTCCAAAATTAATTTTTAAAAGTATTATATCAATGATGTTATGGTTATATGAATCATTAAATATATAATGACTAAATATTAGTAATTATTATTTATGGATTTGGAGGAATGCGGTGAATATAAATGGTAACCATGATTCGTGACTATATGGAATCTAGATTATTTGAAAAAAAAACAGGATTTCATTAAGATAACCTTAATCATGTGTATGATTTGTGGATAATAATTCTAAATAGATGTTTATGGTAAAATCATGGTGACCATTTAATAGATGGTGAAATAATAAAAAAATGATTATTGATGTATTATACTACAATTTTGTGACTTTGGTATTTCATTCCGTAATATGATATATTATTTAATGTATAAAGAGAGATATAATTTATGAAAACATATAGGTTATCCATGATATTTTATGGAAATTCAAGTTATTTATAATTGTTTTAGAATATGGGGTCAATTTATTATCTTGTTTTAAGGATACATTATGAACACATTTATGTTTTTTTAAAAAATAAATTTCATCAAATATTTTAATTTAGAATATGTTCAATAATATATTGGATGAGTATTTGGTTTAACTAATTGTTGACTGGATTATGATGAAGTTTGTATATCATTGTTAGTGGATAATATATGATTTATCATGTTGGATAATTTTTTTTGGGATTTTTGGTTTCAGTATAAATTTAATGGCAGATGGAATGACTTTTGGATATTATGATTTGTTAAAATTTCTTCATGCATGATTTGTTTTTTCAGGAATAACTATTTCCCAAAAATAATATCCATTGTAAAAATAGATTGAAGCATAAACAATGGATGATATTTTGATAATAAAATATAAATAAATAATTTAAGATTATTTTATTTATTATATTATTTTAATAGTAAATAAATCCCATGACAATAGTAATATGGACATGAAATAATAATGTTATTCATTTACTTTTCATACAAATAAATCAATTGAAATTTTAAACAATCACATTATTATTTTTTGTGGTTTAAATTATCATGTAAATTAACTATATCACTATATATTTATCCAAGGATGATGTTTTCTAATACATGTCGATATTCTAACTTAAAACTACTATACTCATATTCAGAAACTGGTTTTTGCGGTGACCTTAGAATTTCCCTTCCCGTTTTTTTGTTGAAATGTACTAACAATTTTTATGATATGGGATTTCCACAATGTAATTTTCACATTTCATACCCATGATAACCAATCACAAAAAAAATTATTATTACTCAATTTATTTATTGTGGGGAGAATGTAACACTGAGATATATTTACAAGAACACTTCGTTCAATAGCGTACAAGATAAACAACACCTAGTTTAAAAAACAATAAATTAATATTATGTAATTGTTATAAAATATTAATTAAATTGTTGGGAATTAAAATTATAAATAAAATTATTAAATACATTATTAAAATATTTTTTATATATATTAATTAATTTTTTTAAATAAGAATGTGATGTTATGAAAATTCATATTAATCTTCAAGAATATATTTTCTTCTAAAATTTTTCTCTTTATATTTTGAGTGATTATTATAATTAATTTCTATAACATATAAAATATTTTTTTTGAGGAATAATATAATTTCCGAAGTAATCACATTAAAATTATCATTATGGAATAATTTTTTTCTAAAAAAGATTGATTTTCAAGTGAATAGTGAAAAATACATGTTTTTTAAAACTATAATTTTAATTATATTAAAAATTATTATAATGATATTAATATGATATAAAATTGAAATATTTAATATTTAGTTAGATTTTATAATATTAATTATATTCTAGTCATTGTTATAATTTATTTTTGTATTATAAGACTTTTTGGAAAAATACACATTTATCAAGTAAACTATTTTCATTCAATTTAGAGTGATTGTTTTTAAATTACATTACTCCACGTATATGATTTTAATATAGAATTATGTTTTCATAATTATGAATTAATTTTTCCAAATTTTATAAACATATCCATTTTATTTTTATTCATTATGAATAATATCTATAATATGTCTATCACCAACATACACGTAATATGAGAACTATTTGTCAAAAATAAAATAAAAAGGACAAGAAAACTCTTCAAATGGTTGTATTATTATTATTTATGAGTTAATGTCTTATTTCAACAATCATTATTCTATTATATAGAATTATATGGTCATTTAGATGAGACTAATACATTTATATTATTTTATTTTAAGAAAATTCTAACTTGTCACAATCTTATTTTCAATAAGTACATCATCTTTAATATGGAATTATTCAAAAGGAATGTTAAATTATAAATATAAATTTAAAATTTAAAATAATTTTCAACATCATGATATTTTTTTTAATTTTATTGTGAATAATTAATTAAATTAAATCCTTACACAACAATAATGAGGTAATTATTTAAATAATGTAATAATCAAATAAATGATATCAAATATATTATAAGTAACATAATTTGAGATATTTGAGATGATAATAAAAATATCAAAATTAAAAATACATGTTGAAGATATTTTAAAATATTATGTTCCATTTTTTGTTTTTATCATTACTTATTAATGTATAAGTACTTAATAGTTTCAAAATTATCAATTATATTTTTTATGGGAATAATATTTTATTAAATTCAATAAATAAATTTTATAAGTACAAAGAGGATTATATATTGTTAAAAAAATTATAAAACTACATTTATATGATATTTAGAGGAATATATCTTTAGAATAGTCCTGTTAAATTTTAATATTTTGAGAAATTACATATGCGCCCATCCGCTCAATTACAAATGGTCACCCATTCCTTCACATATTTACACCAAATAAGGATTTCTGTCCCAACCAAACCCTTAAAATTACTAATATCAACATAATTATCCATGTTATTATGGTTCTACACATTCGAATATTGCAATAGTCAGTCCCATAAGAAGAGATCTAAAGGGATGTCCCCTAATAAGTGGTAATCATCTTTACTAACTATTTCATGGTTATTTCTCAATTAAATTCCTCTTCATGTGTTTTACCTATCTTAAATTAATAAATGTATTCTAAAAAATTTATATAAATTGACATTATTATGATTATAATATAATAAAATTCATTCTAGTTACTATATAATGAAAAAATAACTATGCATGTGTAAGAATGACTTACCATCTCCACATAGCGGTGCAATCCATTTTTCATCACCACATTACATGGATGGTTATAATGGTGTAAAAAATGGATATATATGATACTTATTAAATGATAAATATTATTAAAAATTAATACATAATTCATTTTCCTACCCATTTACCATTAATGGAATGATACCACCGCTCGTGCATACGTAGCACAAACAATCTTCATGAAGTGATGTAACTCATTTTTCACATACCTGATATCATAATGATTCTAAAAATTTATATAATAATAAAATTTTAGATGTATCTATTTAATAAAATTATAGATATGATGAATCTATATACCATTCTGATGAACTATAACATATATAACGAAACACTCATGAAAAATTGATGGAGTTAACCACCGAAACTAGGGTAATAATGAAATGTTTTTATCAAATGGGTGGTAAATTATTATATACGAATTCAATATAATATTATAGATCTTAATAGGTTATTTTTATATTTTAATAGAAAAAATAAACCATTATACATGTCGTTAAATAATGTTCACCAAATGGAAGGTGCAAGGTAATTCATTTTTATCACATTTTTATTTAAGTGGAACACATGCCATAGTCAATAAATGATTATTTTGTGTTCAATGCACACTGAACATGAATGTATTTTATTTTTATTATCATGATTATTATTGGATATAAATATTCTTCTTATTTTTTTCATTGGGAATATGATTCGAATAATACAAAATATGTAAGGGTTTACATCAAAATTCCATCATTATAAAGGATTAATTATCATAACTCCCTATTGAAGAATATTTATTTTCCATGTGAATGTTTTAGAAAAGTGTAATTGAACATGCATCCTCATCCCATTACTTTGTCAAAATTTAGTGATTGTGATGTTCTGGTAAGCAATGATATCCCATTTCATAAGTTTTAAAAAATTCCAATTTTCCTTCAGTCTAGTCAAGGCATCAGTATGTTTGGGAAATAGAGACTTCAGGTGTCGGTAGGTTAGGTAATCAATGAATATGGTCATTGGTGGGCTAGGAAATCAATAGGTAAGGGTGTCAGTGACACATGTACTCGATAGGTTGGGGCATCTGTGGCAGAGGGTGTAGGTATGTCAGGGAATCATTGACTTTGGGTGTCGTAAGATCAGAGTGTCTGTGACTCAGGGCATTAGTAGGTTAGGAAGTAAATACACCAGACATTAGTGTGTGGTGTTAGTGGGTCACATTTTTTACTCGTGTCAATAAGTCATTTCTATAAGTTTACTGTTAGGGACTCACAGTCAACGAATCACACATCTGTAATCCATTTATATCTATTTATAGTTTTACCATTTTCATCCCTCTTATGTTTTATTTAATGTAAATTGAGTTCAAAACCATGATTTAGCACTTATAATGGTGTCTTGAGGGATAATAATTATATTTTTAATTTCCTAACTATTACAGGACATTGGAACAATCAAACATAATAATCTTGATCACGATTCAACCTTATTGGACCATGAAACTATTTCCTTTCTGTTGATATAGGTTCTAGCCCATCTAAGCCGAGAAATTCTCCTCCAAGTGTGTCTTCTTCTTCTATTAGAGTTTCCTGAGGCGTTCTTCACCACAATGTCGTATATTGTGTTGGGGCCTTCGGAATCAGTCTTCTGTGGAGTCTTTGGATATTTGTGTGACCCACTGCTCTTTGTGCAAGCAGTAGTTCTTCATCATGAATTACTCATGTTCTCAATTCCATCATCCATCCATTAATTATTTATCATGCAGGGTGGGTAAATTCCCGAATCATTGAGAATATGGTTGAATCTAAACCTAAATTAATGGTATTACAAAGATTAATGAACCTAATACAATAACAGTTTTAGTTACCATATCCACAAATTCAGAATGAGGAAGATAATGATGATGCTTATGTTGTTTTATTTTTTGTCATTGATCTATGTTTTGAATTGTGTTGGTCATATGAATTATGAAAATCATGTTAGTTTGTGGTCCATTTTTGCATAATGGACACATAAATTATTATTGTTAATATCATTGTGAACAACTATAAACATTAAAATATTATTAATCATGTAGAGATCCCAACTTGATGTACATTGATATTACATTATTTTTGTGGAATAATTAATACATAACATCGTAGGACTCCAAATGTCCATATTAGTGTAGTGAATTTTGAAACATGAAACACATTCTTCTAACTTGGTGAAATTTCTTTAACTTTTCCTATAATGATATTCCCCTTTAGTATTATTACATATAATAATTATATATATCTGGGGGAAAACAAAACATATAAAGGGATTTCTTAAATTCTAATTAAGGGTAAACATGGAGAACATCAAACAAGACATAAATATAAGAATGTAACAACATGAAAATAATGTTTTAATATCATAATATTGATTTATTAAAATAATTATTTATAATTCGTAAGGTCTAAATCATAATGGAAACATGAACCATGAGAAAATAGCATTCACCTAAAAAATAGAATTTAGGAAAACACATATGCATAGAAAATAATTTCCATATTAGCCGAGGATCATTCTAAACACCATGAAAGTAGAAAAAGTCCATTACTAAACTGCGTTTACTCCTCGTTTTAGCCCTATTTTACTACAACAAATTTACATGACATTCCATCCCAAAATTACTGAACTAGATGTACATGTCATATTATTAATATTTATCTCATTACATATAAATATTTACACAATTCATTGAGGGAGATATTGGTGTCATGCATATCATAATAAAATAATTCTTATGTGTGTTAAAAAAACAGAGATCATTCATTACAACATAACCCATGGAAAAAAATGGATTTATAAAACAGAGTTCCATTATAACATAATCAATAAAATATAAATGTATTTTATTAATCATTTCATAAAAACACAACAAAACAATATGAATAATAGGGATATAAATATAGTCATATTAAAAAATGTGATATTAGATGGAAAATAATTTTAATAAAACACTTCAAATTAATTCTTCAGAAAAATATCCTTTCTCCATAAAAAATGATTTATTTTATCAAAATTCCATGATAATTTAGAAGAAAATAATTAATTTTTAAATGAAATTGAAAAATTATAATGGAAGATTCATGGATGAGGATTATAAATATAGCATAGTAAACACATATGAATAAACAATCTCATATAATAACTAGATTGCAAAATTATCCCATACAAAATTATAATTTGATGAATCGTTTGCCTCCTAAAAAATATTTTATGCATATGTATATATCATAATCATCATAATATGAATCATAAAAGAATTCATGGGAAACCTAAACACCAACAATAAAAATATATGGTAAATAAGGCATATGTCCTGCAAAAATAAAATTAAGGAAAAATAAGCCTTTACATTTGGTATGTTATCATTTATATATATCTGAACATTCTTTTATACGAAGATGTCCCCATAAATCAAACCTTAATGGCACCAGAGATGGTCTTCTGAGAAGGCCAAAACCTCTAGAATGTGACTATGAAATTTTAGAAAGTAAATTCTTTGGGGATTAATGAACATGACATTTTAATGAGTTATAAATAAATCAAATAGGATGTTCCCTTTTAAAATTGGGGCTATGAAAACATTTGAAATCGACAAAAATATTAATTTACAATTAAATAAAAACCCCATAAAAAACCTAAAAATGACTTATATTATAATATGATATAATATAAGGTTTTAATATCATAAACCAATGATTTTAGGTAAATTTTTATATCAATTTATACTTTATCATATCAATTAAGCACTAGTTATTATATTTTAATTTTAACTAAGGTAAAAAAATTTTCAATATTAAAATAATGAAATTTATTCTTATTTGAATTAAATTATACCATCAATTATTATCTTATAACATGTTAAATCTTTTTTATTTATAGAATATTTTTTGAAATTGTTTATTATTTGTAAATAATTTACTAAAAAATTATTTTGAAAAACAATAAAAAGTAGCAATTTACATTGTATTTAGTTCATGATTATTTATAAATATAGAGATAAGATTTTATCGAAAAACAAAATATTTTAGTATATCCCTATGGGGTCAATGATTTATATAAAATTCATTTATTATATTTATTTTCAAAAATTATAATTGTTTTAATATTTTTAGTATCATTTATTTAATATTTTAAAAAATCAATTAATTACTACATCAATTTTTATTATTATTTATGATACATATTTATGGGTAAAAATTAAAAATAAAATACTATGTTGAAGATAATTGTATTAGATTTCATAACAAAACTTATAGTCAAATATAGATTATGGAAAATCATACAATAAAAATGTAATATTTATTAAAACATGAATATGACCACATTAACATTACTTTAGATAAAATATTATAAATTTCATAATCTATTCCATGTGGCACCAAATGATAAATAATTTGACCCTTTGTGGATTATACTCGATATATAATTGATCAAAAATATTTGGTAATGTTTTTTGGTATATTAATATTTATTAGCATTTGTTTCCGACGCTTTCGTTGGGCTGTACATCCGTCTGTTGGGGATGTGCCACTATTTCCCTCCATCCTTGATTTCTAAAGTCAGGCATCATCCATTGCTTATTCTGTGATGTTTGATCAATGAATGAAATAGGATAATGGGATGTTGGTTCCTCCTTCTGTGGTTTCCTCCTCAAAAATCATTGTCTAGTCCAGGTCTCCCTTATAGATTTGATTCATGGTCCATTAATCTCGATCATTGTGCCATATCTTTGTGGATGCTGGTTAATTAAAGAACATCAGTCCGGACATTCCAAGGGGTCCTAACAAGATAGAAACCATTGGTCTCTGTAGCTGACAACATCATGCATATAAAGGCATATCTGCATGCGTGGACATTGGTGTACCTCTATTCCTCCTCATATGAGTGCATCTAGAGGGTGCGGAACCCAAGGAATCCCATATCGGCCGTGGGGTATCTTTTACAGGAGGAATGTATCTAGGGTTTTCCTCATTCTCCCAATCATAACATGGGGTATGTCATGATTTTAACATCTTGTGGAGACTGTTAGGCCAAAGGCGGGTCTTCCAAGCTTTTCCTCAGAATTATCTTGTTTAACACAAGGTAGGTTGTGAGCTTAACGTCTTGCGGAGACAGAATGATAATGATCAGAACACCCCATTGAGGTAGATCAGATTGGTCCATCCCTAAGAGGGTACACCTAGAAGATGGAAGTATCAGAATTCCCAGTGAGGAAGGATATGAGGTGGTGTGTCCCATAGAGGGAAGATATCACATCGTGAAGTATGATTTGAACACCACTAAGGGAGGATCATAGAGAGTGCACCATAAAATGGGGGGCACCAAGGATTATTATTGGGTGAGATTGAACATCAAGGAGGTTTCCTATGTACCCTATGTGGACGACATGGATCAAAATCGTTGTATTTCAAAGGGGTGATGAATTTGTGTGTACACAAAGTACAACGACCAAGAGACATGAAGGGGATTATGCATGGATAGTGGGGCATCATAAGAGGGGAACCCGAGGTTGGATGGTTATGGATTGTGTGGGGATTATTCATGGATATCTCCCCTTGTGCTGTAAGGAGAGGTGCTGGGATGAATTTCATGATCTCACCAGGATGTGTGGCTAAGGTAAGAATCGAGAACGATGATGGAGAGTTGAATGACGTAGACAGTGGGTAATATGGAACCATCGTGAAGGTGACAATAGTGTTGGGATTTAACCACCGGGAGGATTTCTATGTATCCGCATGGAAGGGAATCAAAATCCCCATAGTTCAAGATGGGGGAATATAATCGGGGTGTATGCAGAGGAAAGAGACCGAATGACATGCTCGGGCTTACGCATGGTTAGCAGCCCGAGGTTGATCTGATTCACGAGAGGAGGACCAAAGATATGGACCCTAATAAAGGGGACTAGAACATCTTACCATCGATTACAGACTACAACGGCTTACCCCGGGTTGGGTGACACATAAACTTACCACTGGTTAAGGATTTAATGGCTTCTTGATGATTGGGGAACACAATGGCTTGTCGTTTGTTGGGGGAACATAATATCTTACCTACACATAGGGAACACAATGGCTTACCATTAATTGGGAAACAAATTGGATTTCCATCGATTGGGGTTGGTACTCATGGAGGCTTCTTACGTTCTTTTCCTAAGAGATGAGGACCAAATCCCACATAGTTCGAATGGGTATAGATTAACGTTTAGCAGGACGAAAAGGGGCATACAATTTAACATCAAGAAGGATGAAGGAGAACCGACATGAATGGTTATGGTACAACTGGGTGTTGGGATTGAACATCAGCGATTCATCTTATGTACCTTTCTTATTCAAGATTAATGTCCACGTAAATCAGGAGACATTGGTGAACCGACATGGAAGGGATTGGGACCAATTTTTGTTGGGCCTAATCCTCGGGGAGGCTTCCTACATACCTTACCTAGGAATGGA
The DNA here is from genome assembly GCA_963277665.1 of Viscum album. Taxonomy (NCBI): domain Eukaryota; kingdom Viridiplantae; phylum Streptophyta; class Magnoliopsida; order Santalales; family Viscaceae; genus Viscum; species Viscum album. The sequence continues at coordinate 684,138,481 of OY728129.1, read as the reverse complement.
TCAATGTCAATGTAGTTCAGATGGGTTGGGGATTACACTCTAGGGAGTCCCATGGAGGATATCCTGGTCCCTATTTACATTGAGAAAATGTGAGTCATGCCCGGCGAGATAAATAAGAGGCACCAATAGACAATACAATCATGGTGCAAAGGTGCGTCCATAAAGGTTGATGAATGGGTATTTTGAATGGAAGCTTCTCGTGTGCTGCTATGGATAGGGATAATGGATGGGGCTTACGCATGGAAGCTGTCGATGTATTTTTATATAGAGACAATGGTGGATGGGGTTTATGCATGGAAGAGTCCTGAGTGCTGCTAATGAGCGGCAAAGTTTGATAGGGCTTACGAATGGAAGCTATTAGGGTGACACAAAGCAACAACAATAGTTAATGGGGCATACGCATGGATGATGCCTAGGTGTGGCTATGGAGAGGCAATGGTGGATGGGGTTTACGCATGGAAGCTTCCCATGTGCTGCCAAGGAGCAAGAAATGATGGTTGGGGAATACACATGGAATCTTCCTGGGTGCCGCTAAAGGGAAACAACGGTGAATGGTCTTACGCATGGAAGTTGACCGAGTGTCTCTACGGAGCGACAATGATGAATGAGGCTTATAGAAGAAAGATGCTCATAGTGTCTTCCACATGTATAGCCATGAGGGTATTCCATCTCACTAGTGGGTTGAGGAATTAAATCAGGGAAAAAACCTATGCACAAGTGTGCAAGAGGGATAATGAAAAGGGTGTTGAAATCGGTAAGAATAAAGAGAGATGAAATCTTTGAATTATATGCCCTTCATTGGGAATGGGATGAGTGTGATGTGATGATGGAGGATAACTGTCGACCGTGTTATAAACATATAATCCATATTGTGTTATCCTGTAATGGGGAAAAACAAATGATGGATGATTATTTACCGTGTTAGAAGCACATGACCTCACTAGAAGTGTCATCCAAATCCTTCAGGGGACTTGGACTAGAATGGTAGGTGAGCCAAACCAGCATAGGAATTGTCTATTAGGGGGTCCCTTTAGTCATGAAAGATGATGAATAACTGAATGGTGGACACACAAATCATGAGGTGGAGGGATGGAATTCTTGAACGGATTCCAACACTCCTGAAATTACGCCTCAATATTCATGGAATGAGGCATCTTATGCTTACCACATAAGTATTCTATTATTTTGAACAAGAGGAATCCTATTAATGAGTGATAAGGAATTATACAGTTTATTGTCATGTAAATATGACTATTGGTATCCTGTTTATGGCGCATAAGGCATCTATTTTTTAGAGCAAGAGGTATCCTATGTTTTTGTATAGGGACAGCTACTGATTAATGTTGGGTAGTGAGGACTATTGGAATATTAGGGCTGATGCATAAGACATATCTTTTTTAGAGGAAGATGCATCCTATATTGGGAAAATAGGCTATAATACACTTTCATGTCATTGAGATAATACTATTAGGCATAATACGCCTTGAAATGGATGGTGTTGGGACTTATACTAGAGAAGCCATTTATGGTTAAACCTGGAATATAAGCTCGGTGATAGGGTTTGGATGAGTTACATGAGGAATGGTTTGACTCAAGGTAATTGGGGAATTGATAATGAGAATCTCATCTCATGAATAGTGGAAAGGACCTAGGGGAATATGTCGACTCAAGGTATTTCATAGTGTTTCAAGGCGTATCTTGAATCATGGTATTCCATAGTTGGAAGTTTTATGTGCATAAGTCCATAATGAATAATGTCGACGACCCAGAGCATGGTCTCATAGAGCAGCTTCACAAAGGAATGTGGCTCGTGGAGTATGGACTCGCACAACATAGGGGTTCATAGAGCAAAGAACCTCGAGGAGAAATGCAGTTCACGGATCAATGGGGATCAAGATTCAAAGCGGCTGACAAAGAAAATCATTTCGAAGAATAAAGAGTCTCACGATGCAAAGTGTCTTTCAATTCAAAGCATCTCACAGAGAAAAGCATTGTGGGAAGATGATAACAACTGGAAGGAGATCCCTCCTTCACAAAGGGTGGATCCATTTTCATAGGGAATCTCTTCACAGCTATGAGGAGCTCTGAGAAATGGGTGATCGAATTCCCAAGGAGCGGTGTAACTGAGGTTTTATAGAGGATGATCTGGTGATTTTGTGGTGATGCTGGTTAGGGGAGCACGTAATGAGGCAAAAATTCCCGCCGCGAAGAGAAAATCGCGCCACGAAAGAAATCACGCTCCGCAACCAGAGAGAGTTATGTCAAGTTACTCTAACCCACAGAGTCGACCATTGTCGACATTCGTGGTGCTCACAGAGGCTCTAGTCAAGTTCCCTCACATTATTCGAAACTGCAGATTCTACAGTCATCAACCTTCATAGCACTTACGGAGTCTCTATTCAAGTTTTTCTTCTCTGCGATCGTGGAGGGAGATTCACTAATGGTCTCCACGAACCAGTTTTCCCACCGAACATCAAATGTCTATATCTCTTAATCAAGAACTACATTCGAGCCCTACGACCTATCAAATCATAGAAAGAAAAAACCAAATAATATCATGGATCATGTGTGGAAGAAATTAGAATATTTCTTTGAATGCATATTCCTGTGCAAACAACATTTTAATAAAAAAAAATTCATCAATTGAAAAATTTATGTGTCATCAATGTATAGTCCACTATGATATCAATTTAATTCTTAAAAATTACAAAAAAAATAACACAATAAATAATATATTTTGGGTTTATAGTGAGTATTTATAGTATAATATATCATCTATTTTACCATATATTAAATACTATATGTTTATTAAATCATCGATGCAACATAATTAAGATTCTAAAAAATAAAAAATTATAAATATCATAATTCCACCTAAGTGGTTAAAAGTATAGTAAATAAATTTTTATCTATAATATATTATATTAAGTTAAAAATTATCCTTAAATTTGTTCATAATAAGATGTTTTTATCTTTAGGGAACATAATCTATATAAAAGATATTGAAAATTACATTGTCTATCTCTATTTGATTTACATATTATTTATGTCCTTTTCTTAGAAAGGTGTCCATTAAATGATAAAATTTCAAACCTTAATAGTTAATGGTATATTTTAATTAACTAAAATAAAATTTTTCTACTTTTTGCTGTCATTTTATTGAATTTTTTATTTTATTTTTAACACATATTACTTTATTTACCTTTTACCTTAGTATCATAATTTTTCATGGTTACTATTCATATTGAAAAAAAATTAGAGGGACCAACTTAAAAAAATTTGACCTCCTGAATACATATTTGAATCCATTTTTTTAAAATTAATATACAAATATTTTTAATAAATAAATTTAATATGAAATTTGTAAAATGTCATGAAAACAGTTTTTCAAAAAAATACCCATTTTAAACAAAAATGTTTTTTTGTTAAATTCATCTATAAAATAAATTTATTTAAACAAAATTGGATAAAAATTAAATAATTAATATTTTAATCATATATATTATGTAATTTTACTTTCTAAATACCATAATAAAATATATAGTTATTAATAAATATCTATATTTCATTATTGATCATAAAAAAGTAAAACATATCAAAAAATACCAAACATTCAACCAAAGTAAAACTTGATAATAATATTTCACATTAGATCATTTTTTAGTAAAATATAATATAAAAACTTACAAATAATAGATTTAAAATCTTTGTTCCATTAAAAGACAACAAAACAGCTTTTCATGAAAAATATTCTTTTATGTAAAATTTTTAATTTATTCTTATATCATAAATAGAATATTATTAATATTAATTTCATACATTATATAAAACATATTAAACCAATATTTCATTAATAAAACTTAAAAATAGAAAATTTATTATTTTATAAACTCACTTATTTTTATATAAATAGTTTTTTTAGAAAAAAGTTAATGTTGTTCATATCCGCCATTATAATGTCTTTTTTATAAGGTAACATTATAATATTTATTTTCAAACTTATAAACCTTTTTTCATGAAATTTTTTATTTAAAATGGACATATAATTCAATGTAAAACAATAAAAGCATATCATTGTGTATACCACAAGATATGCTGGTGTTGTGTGTTTCGTTTGTTTATCTTGGTGTATCATAAGACACAATACATCAATGAAATTTAAAAAAAAATCTCATAAAAATTTCAGGTTATTACATTCTACCCCCTTAAATTAAAATTCAACCTAGAAATATGTATGGGTTAGATGAGTTATTATATTTAAATGTTTCTTTCCTAGAAACCAAAATTATAAAAAGGAATAATAAAAAATCATTTAAAAAATTGAATTATAGATACATAAATATTACCAAATGTAACTCTTCATTGGGCTTCCGCCAATAATAACATAGGTTGGAATCATAGACAAGGATATGGAAGATATGTAAAACCATTAAGGTCTTATAGGGAGTTATATGGAACATGTTTAAGATAATTTGAACAATCGGAATTCCATAAATCATTGTTAATTTAAACATCCAATGGATTTATCATTAATGAATGTACCAAGGTATCATTATTTGTTTGAATATATTTTCCCAGGATTTGAATAATGAAAATATTGGGACTTATATGAAATTTCTAATTGTACCAATTTTTTGGGAATCAGTGTTCACTTAGTTAGAAAATATTGGGACTTATACTTTTATGGGTATCCCATTAAAGGATCCATGATGAGGGAATAAGAATGGGAGCTTCCCATATATTTTATGGCTGGGTTTTATATCTAGGGGATTGTAGAGGCCCAAATATATACATACATGGAAAGTACAATACTTTTTCAGAATACTTAATCCATAAAAAAATCAACAATCAAGGACCGTAATAGTTTAGTGTCTTTGGAAACTCGGAACACAATCTTATAATCATAGAGAAAGGTCTTCAACATCTCCCATAAAGTTCTTCCCCTTTTGTTTTCTTACCTAAATAGTTTCTTTATATCTTGGGGAAAAGATAACACATAATGGGTGAGCTCAAATTCTTAGTAAGGGTAAGAATGGATAAAATAAAACAAACCATATACATTTGAAAATAAAAACATGACCATAATGTTTAAACATAAAAATCTTGAGAAATGACATAAAACATGGTAGTAAAAAAGGCAAAGATCCTAATGGAAAATTAATCATGATAAAATAGCATAGGAATCAAACATGTACTTTTGGAAAACATTAAGCACATGATATTATTTCTATAGTATCCATGGCATTGCTACCAAGACCATCTTATTGGACAAAGACACTTTCTGAATCGAGTTCAATCCATGTTCCAGTATTGTATCATTGAACCAGATTAACTCATCATTCTAGCCATGTATGTAACATGAGATATAAATCAATACCCAATTAATTGGAGGGATATATAGGTCCCACCCATCTCATAATGAAATCATTCTTACTTGTGCCAAAAAATAAACATAAATCATTCATCACAACCCAAAGAATAAAATGGGTTTCCTAAGCATCATCCCATCATAACATCATCCATATAAAACAAATGGATATCATTTCATCATAATAAGATCCACACCATGTAAATAATTGAGACATTATACTTGAAACATAAACATATTAAGTATTATCATTTTAGATGGAAAATAGTTTTGATAAAACAATTGAAATTAAATCTTGAGGAAAATATCCTTTCTTCTTCAAAATCATTTTCTTTTCAGAAAATTCCAGGCAATTTTAAAAGAAAATGATTTTTTTAAATATTCATGAATTCAAATAGAGTTTTATTTATGAAAATAAGGCATTATGAAACCATTAAAATTCATTCAGGCCATATAAGTTAAAAACATTCTTCTCGTACTTATTCTGGAAAAGTCAAAAATTACCTCGTATGGTAAAAAAAATAAAAATTCCTTACATTCCATGTAATAAAAGTCAAAAAATGGGTAAAAATGACTTTAAACATAAATGATACCATTTTTAGAAAACATGGACATGGATGATAAATATAACACTAGTAAATACTTATGAATAAACAATCTAAGATAAAAATGAGATTGGAAAAGTTATCCCTTACCTTATGTCCGATATGATTCGTATGTATATGAACCTAATATATAATGATTTAAATAATGTCATTGAATTATTATAGAATCATATTCATTGTTATGTTATCATATATGGTTCACTTATGACATTATATTACCCGTTCTTTTGTAAATTCCATGTTAAAGCAGTGTTTTGGGTAAAATCGTTTAATTTATCGTACGGGTTTTGACTTGTTGTTCATGATGTTATTAAATATATCCATATTTAATTAATTCCAGGATGTAAAAAATTATTTATATATATTATATATTTAGAATATATATATATATATATGATAGATTGATAAATGGAATGATATAAACCATTAATGGAGACGGTAGGTCGTACGTACGCATGAACGTTATTTTTTTTTTCCTTACTGAATTAAATAGAATTAAGTAAATGATGTCTATATGTACATAAATCCAGTATAATTATTATGTAATATAATTCATGATTATTTATTATATATACTTTATAATCATACTTAAAGGGTTAATCATGGAAAATTAATTTTATCGCGTTCATGGAGACGGTAGTTCGTACGTACACACGAGCGATGATATTGTTCCCATAATTTTTTATTAGAATTGAGGTAGATGATACAATATCACAGAATCAGTATGACTTTATAATAACCACATATAGTTATTAATTACACCATTATACCGATCCAAGTAAGGTGGTGGTTTGAAAACTAGTTACACCATGGCGTGGAGATGGTATTTCGTACGTACGCACGCGTGGTGATTTCATTTTCCATAGGATGGATAGAAGGTGAAATGGGGTTTTTTCATATTTATAATAACATATCAGTATATTATTGATACTTATGTCATTACATTATAATGAAACAACTAAATAAGAATAAGTTGAAGAAGAAAGAAATATGAAAGAATCGGTAGAAGAGATTACCTCTTCTTCGACGTACCTATTTTTAGCTTCCACTTAAGGTACTAGAGTTGGTATTTTGAGGAGACCCGAACCTATATGATGTTTCTATGGAAGTTTATAAGGGAAATGGATAGGTTTTTCTCGATATTGATGGCTCAAAATTGTGTAAATAGAAGATGGATGATGTGCCCTTTTATAAGGGAAGAGAGGGGGACTTTTGGAAACCTCAAAAATATTAATTTATAATAAACTAAAGCCCCACATTAAAACTTCCAAAGTGACTCAAATTCAGATATTTGGTAATATAGGGTTCTAATCTCATCAAACAATTAAATTTATAAATGTTTTGATTTTATTTTAAACCTTATCATCTTGATTTATCCTTATTTAATCTATTTAATTTTATTTTTCGTAATATTGTTATAAATTTTATATGGTTATAAATAATTTCTTATGTGTTGTTAATTATACCTAATTTTATATCCTATGACATAGTAGATCATATAAATTTTAATTTGTAATTATCAAATATTTTTGTTATTTTTAAACAATTTAATAATATAAAATATTAATAGTGTCAATTTTGACACAATTCATTTATTTGAATTGAAATAAATTCCACAAAGAATATATTTTTGAAAGAACCTATTTAATTGATTACTAACAAGTCATATTAATTTATAAAATTAGTTTATTACATTAATTAGTTCATATATTATTTGTTTTTAATACATTTAAAATCATTTATTTGATATTTCTCTTAATAAAATAATTAATATAACATTTTTTTATAATTTGTTAATCTACTTATTTGTGGTATAAAAAATATAAATAAAATACTATGATAAAGATAAATATAATAGATTTTTTAATAATACTTTTATTCAAATTTATCTTCTAATACAACCCATTTTTAGAATTTTATCTTTATTAAATTATCAAGGGGACAACTTTGACAACATTTAAAATAAAATAATATAAGTGTCATAATAGCTTTTATAAGGCTCCAAATGGTGAAATATTCTACCATTGGATGATTATGGTTTACATGTACATTACCAATATGTTTTGGTCTGGTTTTTTGTTCCTTTTTTCACTATTAGTTTAATAAAAACTATATTATTGATTTTTCACTAAATAAACAATTTCTACATAACTATTGTGTCACCATTATTAATAATTATTTAATCCATAAATATTTTAAATAAATAATCATAGTGTAGATAATTTTATTATATTATTTGAGACCATTTATATTTAAGGTTTTATGAATTTTATCACTAAATTAAAATTATTATACTTATAAGATTTAAGAGAGTGACATGTTGTCACTTTCTTTGATTTTAATAATAAATAATTTATTTTCATGCCCAAAAGTCCATAAAATTAATCTATTCCGACCCTTAGGTTATATGGGTAGACTTTTATTCAACCAATAAAAGTTTAGAAGGTGTTAGGGTAATTTTATAATCTTATTTTTACCCATAATTACCCAATTTACCTTTTACTGCAGTAAATAAAAATTACCGTAGTTACTATTCATAATATCAAAATAATAAAAGTAACCTATTAACATAATTTGGACCCACTGAACTCAAATATGAAATATATTTTTTAAAATTCAAAAAATACAAGTTTCAGTAATCAATTTAATATTAATCATGTTGTAAAAAAAGGGTTTTTATTTTATAACATTGCAAAATATTGAATTGATTTAACCTATTAATTCAATGTAAAATCAATTATAATGAAATAAATTATATTAAATGGGAAAAATATATTCTATTTATACTTTAGAACAATTTAATATTATAATTTATCAATATAAACTATCCTGATGAAAAAAGTTGTTTTTATGTATAATTTAGCGTGTTTTTACTATTCATCAAAATAAGAACATTGTCAAAAAAATATCAAAACTTTATCCAATATAAATATTTATATCTTGACTCAAAATAAGAAGTTTATTTTTTTAAATTGAACTTATAAACTTGTAAAAAAATTTATTTAAAATGGGTGTGTCATTAAAAGGCTGCAAAACTGCATTTTTTTTGAAAAATACTTATTTTAATTGAAAAATTTATTTTGTTCTCATACCAGTTTCTAGAAAATGTGTAAGATGAATAATAATTTAGTAAAATTAAAATTTTATTTAATACTATTCATAACGGCTAGTATATAATAATATTATAACCATATATCATTGTTTAGTGAAACCCGATATTGCGTACAACACACGCTATCGAGGAAGGTCGCGATTCTGTGTAATGCAAGCCAAGTAAGGGATGCGTGTAGTGCCAGATCCCTTTGGTGTTGCGTATAAATTAATCAAAAATCATTTCAATTATACACTTAACAAATATATAGTTAATGTTGCGTAGAATAATTCATACAAAACAAACTTCAAATTTTGTGTAACACGAGCCAAGAATAGTGTTGCATATACTTCAAGCTAATACAGTGTTGCATATTGCACAAGATAATTTTGGTGTAGCGTAAAACACAAGACATCAATTAAAATGAATAATTCACATAAAATCACGGGTTGTTACATTCTAACCCCCTTAAAAAGAATTTCTCCCCCGAAATTTGTCAGGGTTATATATGGTGTACTACTTGAAAGTTGCTTTCATATAAACCCACATTGTAAAAAGGATCACTAATACATAATATTAATAAAAGTGAAGTATGAAACATAACTGTTACCCAAATTAACTCATCAATGGTTTTCCACATAATAGAACATAGGTGAAAATATGTATATGGAACAGAAATATAACCATTAACTTCTGATGAAGAGTGGTAGAGAACATGTCTATAAAAAATACAAAAAACACAAAGCCATAAATTTGTAATAATCTAAGGTACCATCTGATTCTTCAGATATGAGGGCACTAGGACAACAATTTTGGTTTTCAAGATCATTTCCCTAAGGTTGTCTATTTTTTGAATTAAAAGTAATACTTACTTTATTTTGGTATAATCTCACTGTTGTTTATGCCTTGAATAATTTACACTTCATCTCTTAAAGAAATGAAGTTGAATTTGACTTTTGTGAAGTGTTATAAGATCATGCGATAGAATGATAGGTCATTCCATTTGTATCAAACATATGGTTAGAAAATGTTATATACATAAGTCCATCTATGGTGAGATTTATCCTATATGGTTCCTAAAATGGATATATACATCATCTATCATATTGCTTAATAAAATAAAACTAGTTTCTACTAACTAGGGACTTTCTTTATACTAGTGGTTGGCGATAAAATCATGTCTCACTTTGGTTTTTGGTTCGATTCCCGCAACCTTGTCCGACACAACGGGCTGTCGCTCGTCCTACAGGTTGTCCCTTTTTCTAAAACAACATTATTATAACATCCAATCAATAATAACGAAAACGTTCTATCCTTAAACAATATTAACTTCTGTCCAACATAATCCATTACAATCTTTAGGATTATCTTAAATACTTTTATCCAAGCTCATTGTATAAAGAAAAAAATTACTAGAAATGTCATCTATCGATCATGTGAATACCATCATTTATCCCCCATATATCATAAGATATATCTTGTTGTTGTTCAAATTTCAAACATGTGAATACCTTAATCATGTATTGTATTGAAACATAAATTACTAAGAAACCTTAGTGAAAACATGAATGCAATCAAATGTTAACTCTTTCCACATACCAAAATCCCAAAAGTTTTATATACTCAAACCATGATATCACATTATCCCTACATCAGTCATGAGCTCAATAATACTATAAAAAATCTCATTATCTACTTATCCCTTCATTATGCGCATATCATCTACTTTCCAAAAATATCTTAATAACCATTCATAGTTACCGGTACCATTCAAAATATTCATTCAAATAACTTAACTCTTGATAAACATAAATCATTCAACTATATTCTTAATCCATTGACTGGGCTAGAACAATTCTTCATCTCACATATCATTTGTAGTCTGTTCATCATAATCAACATAAGTACTACCCATACAGCCATACTAATTATCTTCATGAGACTTTCCCTTAGGGAATTGTTTTTCATAATTCCTATATATTCCACATTTAAAACATTTAATCATTGTTGATGTCGTAGTAATACCATTATCCTTGTCCACGGTGTTAACAGAACCTTTTCCTTTACACTTACTGGCTTATGTCCTTCTTTTCCACACCCAAAACATCTTCCAGTTCCATTGAAACATTCTCCTTGATGCCTCTTCCCACATGATTTACATGTGTGAAATTGAACTTTCATTCCTCTTTTATCATCATGAAACTCCATCTTTCTCTTTTTAGTCGAATCAGGAAACTTTCCAAAGTTAATATTATTGATCAAATTATGAGATTGCTGAATATGCATAATAATGATGTTTGGACTTCCAAATCCCATTTTATTTGGTTTCTCAGGAATAATATCATTACATTGTCCATCATATCCTCCATTATTGTGAATCTTCCTATTTCCACCCATTTTCTAAAACCCAAAAATAATAGTGTGAGAGGAAAAAAATCATTCTAGGAAAACAACATAATAAAGGGGGAGTACATTCAATATATAACATATTAGGTTTAATTATAATATCATTAATGTAATTCTAGGACTATAAACTATATGTATAGTTAACCTTAGTGACATCCCTAGACATACCTTATAAATATCTCCAGGGATTTCAAAAATGTTTTGGCATCTTATTTTCCAAAGGATAACTAAACCATTTCTCTGATACAAAATTTAGAGACCCCAAGCATGAAGTATATGGACATTACATTACTTTTTCAGAATACATAATACATAACAAAAACCAACACTCATGGAATATAATAGTTTAGTGTCTTTGGAAACTTGTAACATAATCTTCTAGTCATGGCGAATGATCTTCAACAACTCCCATTAAGATCTTCCCCTTTTGTTTTCTTACCTAAAACCTTTCATTATATCATGGGGAAAAGATAACATATAATGGGTGAGCTCAAATACTTAGTAAGGGTATGGATGGATAAAATTAATCAAAACATATATATTTGAATATATAAACATGACCATAATGCTTAAAAATCAAAATCGTGAGAAATGACATAAAACATGGAAGTACATAAGGAAAATATCATAATGGAACATTAATCATGATAAAATAGAATGGGAATAAAACATATAATTTTGGAAAGCATTAAGCACATGATATGATTTCTAAAGTGGTCAAGGCAGTGCTGCCAATATCATCTTAGTGAGCAAAGTCCCCTTTTGAGTCGAGTTCACTCCTCGTTTTAGTCATGTATCACTGAACCTGCTTAACTTACCGTTTCATCCATGTCTATCTCATGAGATATAAATCTTTACCCAATTTATTGGAGGGAGATATAGGTCCCACCCATCTCATAATGAAATCATTCATACTTGTGCCACAAAATAAACATAAATCATTCCTCACAACCCAAGGAATAAAATGGGGTTCACAAACATCTTCCCATCATAACATAATCCATATAACACAAATGGACATCATTTCATCATAAGAATAATAAAACCATGTAAATAATAGATACATTATACTTGGAAACATAAAATTATTAAATATTGTCACTTTAGATGGAAAATAGTTTTGATAAAACAATTGAAATGAATTCTTTAGGAAAATATCCTTTCTTATTCAAAATCATTTTCATTTCACAAAATTACAGGCATTTTTAAAAGAAATGGATTTTGTTGAAAATATTCATGAAATATTATAGTGTAAGATTCATGGAAATAAGGAGTTACGAAACCATAAAAATCCATTCATGCCATATAATTAAAAAAATAATCTTATTGTACTTTTTCCGGAAAATCCAATAAGTACCTTGTATGGTAAACAAAAGAATGATTCATTACATACCATGTAGTAAAAGTAAAAAATGAGTAAAAAGGACTTTAAACATACATGAAACCATTTTTAGATAACAGGGACATGGATGATAAATATAACCCTAGTAAATACTTACTAATAAATAATCTCGGATAAAAATGAGATTGGATAAGTTATCCCTTACCTTATGTCTGATATGCTTCGTATGTATTTGATACTTTAGTATAATGATTTAAATAATGTCATTGACTTATTACAGAATCATATTCATTGTTATCATATCATATATGGTTTAATTATGACTTTATATTACCCGTTCTTTTGTAAATTCCATTTTAAAGTAGCGTTTTGGGTAAAGTAATTTCATTTATCATATGTGTATCGATTTTTTGTTCTTGATACTATTACTTATATCCCGGCTTACTTAATTCCATAATGTAAAAAATGATTTATATATAATATATATTCTGCATATAAATATATATGATTGATCGTTAAATGGAATGGAATACACCGTTTATGGAGACGGTAGGCCGTACGTACGCATGAACGGTGTTTTTGGTTCCTTATTGAATTAAATGGAATTAAGTAAATGAAACATATATGTACATAAATCCAGTATCATAATTATTTAATATATTTAATTATTATTTATTATATATTCTTTATAATCAACCTTTAATGGTTAATCATGGAAAGTGAATCTCATCGCGTTCATGGAGACGGTAGTACGTACGTACGCATGAGCGATGATATCGTTCCCATCAGTATTTAATAGAATCAGGGTGGATGATATAATATCTAAGAATCAGTATTATGTTATAATAACCATATATAGTTTTTATTAACACCATTATACCCGTCCATGTAAGGTGGTGGTTGGAAAACTGATTACACCACGGCCTGGAAACGGTATTTCATACCTTAGCATGCGCGGTGATTTTGTTTTCCATTGGATTGATAAAAGTTGAAATGGGGTTGTTTCATATTTATAATAAAATTTCAGTATATTAGCGATACTTATGATATTACTTTATAATGAAACAACTAAAGAAGAATAAGTTGAATGAGAATGAAACTTGAAAGAATAGGTAGAAGAGATTACCTCTTCTTCGACGCACCTCTTTCATGATTCCTCTTAAGGCACTAGAGTTGGTATTCTTAGGAGACCCTAACCTCTATAACGATTCTAGGAAAGTTGATAAGGGAAATGTTAAGGGTCTTTCAGAGCTTCGTGACTCGAAATTGTGTAATATGAAGAGGGAGGAGGTGCTCTTTTATAAGGGAAGAGAGTGGCACTTTGGGAAACCTCAAAAATATTAATTTATAATAAACTCAAACCCCACATAAAAACATCCAATGTGACTCAAATTTAGATAAGAGGTAAGATACGGTTGTAATCTCATCAACCATTTAATTTTAGTCATGTTTTGATTTTATTTTAAACCATATCATTTTGATTTGTATTTATTTAATCTATTTAATTTTATTTTTCGTAATACTGTTATAAATTTTATATGGTTATAAATACTTGATTATTTGTTGCTAAGTATAAATAATTTCATATACTATGACATGTTAGATCATATAAATTTTAATTTGAAAATGTTAAATATTTTTGTGATTTTTATACAATTTAATAATATAAAATATCAATAATTTCAATTTTGTCACATTTCATTTATTTGAATTTAAATAAAATCCACAGAGAATATATTTTAAAAAAAACTATTTAATATATTACTAACAAGTCATATGAATCTATAATATTAGTGGAGTACATTAATTAGTTCATATAATATTTATTTTAATACTTTTAAAATCATTTATCTAATATTTCTCTTAATAAAATAATTAATACAATTTTTTTGTATAATTTTTTAATATACTTATATGTTGTATAAAAATTAAAAATAAAATAATATAATGAAGATAAATATAATATATTTCATAATAATACTTTTAGTCGAATTTATCTTCAAAAACAACCGACGTTTAAAATTTTATCTTTATTAAATTATGAAGGTGACAACTTTTACATCATATAAAATATAGTAATATAAGTGTCATAATAACTTTTATAAGGATAAAAATGGTCACATATTCGATAATTGTATGATTATGGTTTACATGTACATGAAAAATAAGTTTTGGTAATGTTTTTAGTTACTTTTATGGACACTATTATTTCAATAATAACTATATTATTGATTTTTTACAGAATAAACAATTTATGCATCACTATTGTATCACAATTAATGAAAATTATATAATCCCTAAAAATTATAGATAAATTCTCATGAAATATATAATTCTATTATCTTTCTGGAGACTATTTATATTCTAGGTTTTGTGAAGTTTATCACTAAATTAAAATTATTATACATATATGATTTAAGAGAGTGACATGTTTTAACATTCTTTGGTTATAATAATAATTTATTTATTTTCAGGGTCAAAAGTCCACAAAATGAATTTATTTCGACCCATAGGTTATATGGGTCGACTTTTAGTCATCCAATAAAATTTTGGTAGGTGTCAGAGTAATTTTATAATCTTATTTTTACCCTTAATTACCCGATTTACCTTTTACCTCAGTAAATAAAAATTACCATAATTACTATTCATAATATCAAAAAAAGAAACCTATTAACATAATTTGGACCCAATGAATTAAATTATGGAATCTAGTTTTTAATATTCAAAACAATGAAGTTGCAGTAATTGATTTAAAATTAATCCCGTTGTCGAAGAAAATGGGTTTTTGTTTAAAACATTATAAAAGATTGAATTGATTTAACCTACATATTCAATGTAAAATCAATGATAATGAAATATATAATAATAAATGGTAAAAATATATTCTATTTATAATTTAAAAAATTACTATTATAATTTATCTATATAAATTATCTCAATGAAAAAAGTTGTTTTTAAGTAAAATTTTGCGAGTTTTTACTATTCATCAAAATAAGAACGTTGTCAGAAAAATATCAAAACATTATCTAATGATAGTTTTTATATCCTGATTCAAAATAAGAAGTTTATTTTGAGAAGTGGAACTTATAAAATTTTAAAAAATTATATTTAAAATGGTTGTTTCCTTAAATGGTAGCAAAATTGCATTTCTTTTGAAAAATACTTATTTTTCTCGAACCATTTATTTTGTTCTCATACCATGATCTAGAAAATGTGTAAGATGAATAATAGTTTTATAAAATTAAAAATATATTTAATAATATTAATAACATCTAGTTTATAATAATATTATAACTATATATCATTTTTTACTGAAACCCGATATTGCGTACAACACATGCTATTAAGGAATGTCACGATTGCGTGTAATGCAAGCTACGTCAGGGATGCATGTAGTGAAAGCTCCCTGTGGTGTTTCATATAACTTAATAAAAAATTATTTCATTTATACATTAAACAAAATATATACTTAATTTTGCGTTGAATAATTCCTACAAAACAAACATTAAATTGTGTGTAACATGAGCCAAGAATAGTCTTGCGTATACTGCAAGCTAATACGGTGTTGCGTATAGCTGAAGCTGATTTTGGTGTAGTGTAAAACACGAGACATCTATTAAAAAGAATAATTCTCATAAAATCTCAGGTTGTTACAAGGATGGACTATTTTTGGTTGGGTCTTAAGAAGGGGAGATTCCCATTAAAGGGGCATGATTATGGAATACATCTGGGTAGAAGCCCAGTTTGTGGTTGAGTCTTATGCATGGGAGTTTCTAATTTAAGTATCATGATTAGGGCCAACATCTTGGAATAATGAATGTTTTTTATTAGGGTTTTCGAATGGGAGGTACCCATTATATGAGAGAATGGGCAATTACATATGCGGAGAAGGAACATTTTTTGGGACATATGTATGGGGATTCCCATTAAAGGTTCATGATTTGGGCATAATTCTGGAGAGAAGGCCCATTTGTAGTCTGTTGTTATGCATGGGAGCTTCTCATTAAATGGAGTGATTGGGGTATACATCGAGGGGGAAGTACAATTAATGGGGCATGATTTAGTATTACATCTAGGGTGAAGTCCCATTTGATGTTTGGGATCATGTGGATACCATGATCGCCACTACCCACTAACACACAAGAGTCATTCTCTGTTAGTGAATCATGATGAAATAGTATATATGATTGTCACAAATCCATCCCCATCCACTGATGGATGGTGCATGAGACCATATGGGAATAAAGAAGAGCATTGATTGTGTTTGTTTCCTATCTTTTATTCATATCCATGATAGTAATATTTGGTGTTCTATCCTAATACACCACAGGTAAAAGATAATAGAAGAATGTGAATTGCCCCGCCGATGAAAGGATAGGGTATTAAATTAAGAGGGGTTCTATATAATTTTTTCGAAAAAATGGGACGAGTTTAGTTACATATAAAAAATAAACACATGGGTGATCTCCAATATTTAACATTGTCCCTAGTTGAAGTTATTGGCTAGTGATTTCCCTAAATCAATTGAATAGATGGGTCACATGAGTATCCCAATGTTAGAACCTTGGTTTCCATGGGAATGTAAACATATGATCATTCTAGGGGCCTACCTCCTTATAGGGATAACCCATGTGACTCTGCCTACCATGGGTATGTAAACTCTAATGGGTGAACTGATGTGACCAATGGTCTTATCATACAGGTCTAGTGGCATTGGAATGAGATTTTTCCTAATTTCATTAGACTGGATCGTGAAGGGGTTGTCAATGATATGATAGAAGTTGAAGGAACTGATTATAAAAGGAGGGTAGAAATACCTAGGATACCCCATTCATCATATCATATCCTCACATGAGATGGGGTTTCCTCTATATAGTGTGTTTCTATGATGGAAAGGGGACCTTCCACATACCTTGGTTCTATAAAAACATGGGTGTGATCTATGTAGATCTTTTCTATGAGGGGTGAGGTTCTGTCTGTATATTTATTTGCTACATGGGGCATATTTCCATCCACATAACAGTTTACTAAGATGGGTTAGGTTCCATCCACATAGTGTTCTCCTTGTGATGGAGGGTTCTTCCTATATAGATCGTTTCTATGTGGGGATCTTGATTGCAGAGGGGCCATCAGTTCATCAATCATAAGTACGTATACATATAAAGTATTTAGAGTACTTGTTCTACCAATTTGTTTAATTGTTCATCCTTAATTATATGTGGTGGCGTTTTCATTCAACAAATCATCGAATGAGTCTATATTTTTTGGGGGGATCTTCTTCCATACATTCATCGATCTATCAATACTTATATTTTTCCCCCTGATTTTTGTCTTATCCTAGATGTAATTTTATAGATAAGAATAAGAGATATATACTGATTTAGTAGTGGGATATGAGAATATTTTACATAATATCTTGAAGTAAATAGTAAATGGGTGGACTTTTGCAGTCCTTAAAATCCCCTCTTGGATCTTCAAATAGCTTCATTGAACTTTAAGGATTAGAAAACACCACCCTTCCCCATGAACGTTTTAATTCTTTTGTGGGATAAAATCATTTAGGGATGTGAATATCATCACCCCACTTCACAAACGAATTTATGTTGATCACGAGGGCAGCTGGATACACCTCATCCATAGATTGTTTCAGTTCGTGGAGATTTTGTCGAGCGGTAGACTGCCTTATTGAATGAGGGTTAGTAATGGAGGCCTTACTTCACAGTGTACCTCCATTTTGGGTTTTCACATTCTGTGATCATTTTCCCTCTAACAATTTCATCGATTTATTTTGCATCCTTTTTCAAATTGATGATATTTTATTCTTTTTTGTTGATGTTTAGGACCCAAAAATGTTTTATATACATATATTCATAGTCTAGCTTACCTTTATATTTTAGGGAGGAATATTTTTATATGACATTCATGGTTTTTTATGTTTTTTGATCTAGATTATTAATAGAGCCTCTATCTGTTTACAATCATATCATGATGATCCCCATTCACTAATATAAAAACAACATATACCAATAGTTTAGAACTATTGGTATAGGTATCCAAACCATTGGTATAACCTATACAAACTGTTTGGATGACTATTGGCTAGTTTTTCATGGGGATGTGCATATACCAATAGTTCTGAGAAAAATATTGTTATAGGTCATATGAAAAATCAATACCAATGGTTTCATAAAACCATTGGTATAGGTAATTCAAAAAAAAACAGGCATGGTTTTGATCCAGCACCTTCAATTTATAATCAAATGACCTAACCTAAAACCTAACATGACTATTTTGTATATAATTTCATAATTATATATGTACATTCATAATTAATTTAAATTTTGATTTATTTAATGTTATTTAATAAATTATTACATAAAATAATGTTTTTACCTATACCAACGGTTCCCAAAACCATTTGTATATGTTCTATGTTTTTTTGAGCTATTCCAACAGTTTTGGGTAAATGATTGGTATAGGTTCACCTGATACCAACAATTTGGCCAAAACTGTAGGTATATGGTCACTATATTGGACCTATAGCAATGGTATTAGTCAAAACCTTTGGTATAGGTCTATAGAAGTGACTAATACCTACGGTTTTGGCCAAACTGTTGGTATCTATCAAAATTAGTTACAAATACAAACGGTTTGGCCAAAACCATTCGTATAGGTCCATATATGAGACCTATTCCATCATTTTACCCAAACTCGTTGGTATATGTCCAAATTAGCGACCTTTAACAACATTTTTCCCAATATAAATCTTACAGGTTCTATTTCTAATAGTGATTGAATTTATTAACTATATTTATTTTCTAAAACCAATAATTATATTATGAAAACCCCTCATAATTAAAATATTATTTTGAAAGAAATTTTTTTTTT
Organism: Viscum album; assembly: GCA_963277665.1. NCBI lineage: Eukaryota > Viridiplantae > Streptophyta > Magnoliopsida > Santalales > Viscaceae > Viscum > Viscum album. The sequence goes on along the minus strand of OY728129.1, from coordinate 684,118,781 downwards.
CTGCTTAGATGTTCGCATCACCCATTTTAATAAGAATCAACAAAGTTGTTTTTTATTCATATTTCATCAAACCTTTTTATGAATTATTTCATGAAATGGATACCCATGATCATGAAAAATTAACCCATAAATAATGTAATATATTAACTAATTTGATTACATTAATATCCTATAATAAATATTTTATATCTTTCAATTATGATTTGAGAGGTGATTTTGAAACCCATATTCTTTTCATGTATTTTATAGGGATTATGATTTACTTATGGAATAATTTTCTCATATGGGTAAAACATATTCTAGTACATATTATGATGTTGTTTATACTAATTTTTGATTATATGGACATTTATTTCCTACCAATTCAGTGGGAAATTTTCAAATCTCTTGAGATTCTTTTTTAGTTAAATAAATTGTTCTTCTTAACTATGAATGGTTCATGGTTAGTTCTCAAAATAAACTATTTTATGGTGGGATTTATCCATAGAATAACATTAATATGATTTTCGTTAGATTATATCTTTTTAACTAGGCAGAAATCCTTAACATATTCTTATCATATCATGATTTACGATGTTGACATGTGGTAATGATTCATTTGTATTATGCTTTAATTATTTAATGTCATGTTTTCATACATATGGTTCTTCTCATTATGATATCATGTTATCTTAGTCGACATTAATGTTAGAAATTATTATCATATTTATTCTCTTGTTGTTATTTTTATATCAAAATTTCATTAATTTATTTACTCCCTAGATATCACATGTAGATATAGGGGGAATATTAGTGTAGCATAACCATTTTTAGTTTTAAATAATAACATTTCATATAAATTTTCAATTTTGTTTATATATATATTATACTAATAATATATACTCCTTTATCCTTTTTCTATATATATATTCAAAAAAATATTATGAATAATAGAATAATAATATTTTCTGTATTTTCTCATTATAATATCATGTCTTTATATTAAATTTTCAAAAAATGGACAAAATAAAGTAAAACATATGCCCCCAAAATGAAATAATAAAATATTTTAAGAAATAATATTTTGAAAGAATAAACTGATATTTTTATAGTTTTTTTCAATTAAAAATTAATAAAATATTATTACATAATTAAATAAGATTTATAATTTCTGAATTTCTTCAGAATTATTTAACAAAATAAGTTTAACTCATAAATATGGTTTTTGGAAAATATCTATTTTACCTTAATAATATTTTATCTTCAATTCTAATAATGTGACAATCCATAAATGATATATACTTATTTTAATAGAGGAAGTTTTTTTAAATATATTTCAATATATCATAAATAATACTAACAGAATTCAAAAAATGGCAATGTCATAAAACATATATATTAATAATAATATACCTATAGTATATGTAACAATATAACATTTTTAAGAGGTCAATTTGTTCAATATATTATAAGATATGAATCATTATGTCTATAAGAACTCTGAAGTATTATCACGTAAAAATTAATACATAGACATGATATTCTAGTGAAAGAATATTATTATCCACATTATGAAACATATAATTTTCATTGTCATTGTTAATGTATTAATTAATTAATTCTAATAAGTATCTCATTTTTTATTAATGTTGTTTTAATCGTCATAAATTTGTTTTCTTCAAAAATGGTTTTCATTTAGTTTATAGTAGAATATTATTATCAATTTATAGAAATTGTATAAATTAAATATTAATTTTTAAAACATCATATTAAAATTACATTTAGGGGATTTTTTTTATTTTTTTGAAAACGGTAAATTTCTTGTAAATAGTGAAAAATAATTATTTTTTAAAGTGGAAAATTTTTATATAATAAAAATAAAATTTATGATTTTAAGAAGATATAAAATTTAATTAAGTACCCTTTATCTAATTATAATCATTTTTTATTTTTAATCATATTTATAACTTATTTTTTGTATAAGTAAATTGTTTTTCTTATAATACATTTTAAAAAAAAATTAATTTTAATTTACACGATTTATATTATAATAAAATGTAAAAATTATTTGAGTATAATTATGAAAGATTTATTAATTATTTACAATCAATGGGTCTAAATTTTGTAAATAGATCACTTATAATTTTTATCACTGGGAATAGTAACAGTATATATTTCAAAATATTGGTAATTGTAAATCATGTATTTTTGGCCAGAAATAAAATAGTAAGGACTATAATATGACCCATATAGTTTCCATAATCATGTTTTATGAGTTCATTTCAACAATACTAATCCAATATTTAGTTAAATTAAATTTCAAGGAAATTTAGATGAGATTACGAACATTATAGTATTTATTTCATGAAAATTAAAACCAAGCACAATCTTATGTTTAATAACAATTATATTTTTAAATATTGTATCATTCCAAACAAAATGATCAACTAAAAAATATGTTTTCTCTATATAATATTTTATACATTATTGTAATTTCATTTTAATTTTCATTGCAGAAGTAAATATCTTTAAATAATACAAAATGTTGATGAAGTAATAATTTAATTCATATAATAATCATATTAAAAATATTTAAAGTATCATTATTTGATATATTTAAGGTGATGCTAAAATTATCTTTATAAAAATAAAAATTAAGATATAATAAAATATATTTTATCAAATTATAATTGTGTTCATACTGGATTAAATGTCAATGTAATGAATAGTATCTAAGTGGACAATAAGGATATTTTATAGGATTAATATGTGATTAAATATTTCAAAAATATTAGAAATGATAAACAAAAGAATATTTTAAAAGAAATAGTCTATAATTTTGTTCCATGTGAATTTATTGGACATTAGAAAACATTTGGATTTAGAATAGTCTTATTGTATATTAATATTGTAATACATTGAAAAAGATCCCCTCACAAAAATTATAAAAGGTGACCACATCCATTAATTATTTACAACATTTTGAGAGATATTGTAACAAACCGACCCTCGAAACCCAGATACAGTTAATTATTATATTACAATAGATTCATTATAAGGACTTATTTCATGATGTTATGATCTGTTTAGAGGTCTTTGAAGACAATATTAATTTAATGATAGTCAAAATACATCTAGAATATAAAATAAACATAATATATAAAAAAATATATTTACTTCATACTTGAAAGAATACTCAATGAATTTTTATTTCTAACCTTTGTAATGTAATAATATGATATTTCTGAGCTCTAGAGAATTGTAAGAGTAAATAGTACATCAGAAGCATATGTAATAAGTCATATTGAATCAATAAAAATACTCATGCCATTAAAACGTTATATAGGATATAATATGGTAAAAAAATAATGAATAAATAATTACATACATAACCATGAATATTATATTGTTTTAATTGTCACATGGACTATCAATTGTTAGTTTCATAATGAGGGAATGTATAATGTTATTCACTTGAAATATACTGTGGAGGCCTTGGATAGGATGTCTAAAAAAACTAGGGCCAAGACATAGATAATACCCATTATTTTCGTCTCCTTCGACCAACCAATTCATCATGTGTCTATAGTAGTCCCTTCCCATCACATACTTTGCCTGATACATTCCTCATATGAAAAGGATGATACATAAACAACAGAAACATTTTTATAGATAAACTACCATATGAAATGAGAATACATCAACCATAATATATGAATAGTATCAAATGAAACATCCATAGTCAAATTAATCATAAAACCTTGAACAACATATGGTATGCAATATTATAATTGATAAACCATAATCATTTAAAACATTTAAAAAAGGAAGTCGACATATATTGATATATCATTGAATGATTCTTGAGGAAATTAATCATAAGATATCCCAAAGTGTTTCATACCACTTTAAAACATTAAAATAATAATACATTAGTATACCATGATAATAATGAGACACATGATATTATATATTAATGGAAAGTATATACAACACACAAAAAATAAATACATGGTGAATAAGTCATATATCTCGCAGAAGTAAAAGTGAGAGAGGAACCCCGTTTTTTAAATTGAAATGAAGAGATATTTCGAAAAAATCATTTCTATTTTCCATAAAATCAGATTGTAAACATGTATTTCCTTGAAATAAGGAGAAGGAATTTGAATAATATTTGAGTCATAAATGGTGTTTCACCGAAGTTAAATCATTTAAAAAGATTTTTTATGCAGTATTATAATTTAAACATTTTACTAGGGTTTAATGAAAATATTAAAGATATTTTTAAGTAGAAAGGCTTGTTTTATTTAATAATACCGGAAATTAACAAATACACTTTTTCATGGTATATATTTTGATTTTATAAAAAATAATTTTGTAATGTTTTTTATTGTATAGTTCATTTTAAAGTTTGTAAGAATTGGATATGTTCTCGATAATTACGCCTATTAATCGGGTAGAATCAAGAAGGGAGACATTCTATAACATGTTTATATGCAAAAATATTATATGATCTGATATAGATATTTAATTTTTGTGACATATAAAAATAAATAAAAATAATTATAATATAATAAATAAGAATATAATTTCAATAAAGGTAGACTAAGAATAACACAATGGATAAATGTGGGTTTAGGTAAAACCCCTTACAACTTTATAATCAACTGAATCGTATGCCCCAAAATTAATAATAATAAAAATACACATTTAATACCATGAAAATATATATATTAATGATATGATATATCAATGGAAATTATACATTCACCATACAAAATAAATAGTGGTGAATATGGAATATCTCACAAAAATGCAATTGAGATGAGAAAATTGATACCTTATGTCCGAATAAGCTATGAACATGACCTTAAGGTACTAAAATATGAAATTAGAAGAATTAATAATTTAATAAGAAACCTATTACAAATTTATTTAGTTTATTATATTTTTATTATGCTCATATATAGCCATTTTTATAATTTATAACATTAATTTTTTTCTTTCTGGAGGGCTCGATTAAATAATTTTCAGGATTGGTTGGCTTGATTATAAGTAATTGAGTTAATTTACAAGTTGTATAATTTTCTATAATTTGAATTAAATATTGTTAATGGAAAACAATAAGTTTTATTGGTATTATTTATTGATTTTTTTCCTTTTATGAGGATGATTAATTAGGTAACATGATATGGATAATTAGTTGTCTTGGTCATAGTTGTTTTTTGATCAAACGAAACTAGTTTTGTTCTATTATTTGATATAATGTTTATATAAATGTTATCAAATATTATATATGGTAAAATTAATATTTTATAAACATGATAAACCATAAAAATTATTCCATGGCCCAACATGGAGGATATATTTAAAAAAAATGAGTTATCCATGAAAGTTGTAAATCGACACCTCAAGGACACTGATTTTTTTTAAAACAATAATGTTATAGAGAAAGGAGTTGATAAAGGATATATAATTGAAATGATACCATTCCAATATATATATTATAATATTTTTATCATGATCATTTTGATTGAGTGGGTGAGGAGAAGATAAGAAAATAAAATAAATTGAAATTTAATTAAAAGAAAAAGTAATAGGATTTACCTCTTGAATTATTCTCTTTGAGAACATCCTTAGTGAAAGAGGTTTTCTTATTTTCAGAAGACCATGATATCATGGTTGTAGGGGAAAATATAGAAAAAAAATATTCGTGAATATTTTTTAAAGTCTTTAACATTTAGAGGGGTGAGGAGTATAGGTGGTGAAGGATGGTTTTTATAGGGTTGGGGAGGGGTGATTTTTGAATATTTAAATCATTTTTTTATAATGTTTTCTCAAGACTATGAATAGTTTGAGAAATTTCATGAAATATGTTATAATAATTAAGTTATGTTAGAAATTATTGCTTTTAAATCATTCCTGACTCAAGGAATAGTGTATATCTCTTATAATGTATTTATAATATAAATTACCGTATTTTACTATTTCAAAAAAATATTTTATTTTAGAAATAATCACAAAAATTCTCCCAAACCATTTTTATATATGTAGTATTCAAAAATGAATGCATTTTTTTGAAAATAATTTTCTAAAAATGTGAAATTTATTTATTAATTATAATTTTGATTAAATCAAAAATTATTTTATAGTACAATGAAAAATTAACTAAAGTATCTTTAAATTATGGTAAAATCATATGACAAATAATAATTTATTAATGAATATATTTTAAAAAAATTTATTATCTTTTAAATAAATTTATTAATTATAAAATTGTAATGAAATATTTATTACACATAAAAATAGCAATAGACAATTAATAAAATTTCAAAATATTCATTTACTTATACTATTAATTAATAATATATTAATATTATTTATACGTATTTCAAATTATATTTATACATTAATGATTGAGGTTACTATTAATTTGGATTATAAACTATTCATAATGGAAATATTAAAATACATAAGGGTATATTACTGTTTCAAGTTTTCATGTTACTGTTCAGAAATATTACATTGATAATATCATAATATAAATATCAAATGAATCAAAAAGTGTATTTTTAATTTTCAAAATTCATTTCACAGAAGCGGAAAAATTATGATTAACGAAAATCATTCTAGTGTGGTGAGAATGTAGGTAAAAATTTTCAAATGTTCAATTAGGTTTTATATCTAATTTCAATATAAAAAACGATTCTAATGATATACATTTGATTAATATTTGTATATTTGATATATGATGACATTAAGAATAAATATAAACTATAAAAATTAATTAAACTAAAATAAATTTTTTTGAGTACAATGGAATATTTTCTCTTTTCTTAAAAAATGAAACTTTCCAAAAAATTCTACAAATTCACCCAAAATATATTTTGACATTAAAAATTCAAAAATGATTTTTATTTTACCAAAACAAATTAATTACTTATGAATATGTTTTATTTATGTGAGACAATTATAAATTTGAATTAATAGTAGTTATTACTATTAATATTGCTCTGTTTAACAACTATAATACAAATATTATAATAGGAAAGTGTTGATTCATAGAGACTCAATGGTCCATGCATTACATTTTATATTAATTTTTCAGTCCTTAGGGTGTTACATTCTCCCCTCCATAAATAATGTTCATCTTCACGACATTAAATTTCTCTTCGAATGATAATAGTTGATACTTGAAAATTCCACTGTGGGAAGCATACATCAGAAATAGGGTTAGTAAAAATATTATCTTAAATATATGTTATGGGAAATGTGGTAGCCACCAAAAAATTACCCTTTTAAATAGTGTGACATTAGTCAGAAGTGGAAACCTAGAAATTGAAGAAAAATAAAACTCTAATGTTTTGAAGGAAAGTGAAAGTGAACATGTTTAGAAAGAAGTTGTTACCGAAAAACCATAAACTATAGTTATAGAAATAACTGTTGATATTATCAATGATTAGGATAATATAGTAATATTTTTTTTTCAAATGTTTTCCTCGAGTTGGATAATTTTCTAATATATAGGAGTATAAATATACATTTCAATTTCAAAAAATAATTATTATCCTTTGAGTCCTCCTTGAACTAATTATAGTAATCTCGTAGAACCGGATGTTTCATGTGGTAATGTAATACATTAACCTCTAAAACCTCATAAAATGATCAATATAAACCATTTCACAAATGGTTATACTTTCCACAAGATCATGAACCCACATATTATAATTAATCTTATTGTTTTCAGTACTATCCAATTTACATTATCAAAATAAATCATCCCCCTATCCAACATAAATATCTCACAACCAGGATCATTTAAAGGATTTTCATTCCCTTAAACATTTTTTTTCCAATGTTTAACATTCAATCTAATCATATTTCTTAGTAACATTTATCATATGACCTCAAATCCTTAATGAAATATTAATGTTGTACAATCCTTATATATTACATAATTCCTATAATAAGAATATCACAACACAATTATTGACTCCAGAATTAAAAAAACACTAATTATTTTACTTAGAATGTAGTAACATCATATGATTGAGCATGATCCATTTACCTTTTTAGAGATATCTTTTCTTATTTTATGGGAAATTCAATGGTGTAGTCCCCATATCCTTATTGATGATGTATTGAGTATGTAATTTTTTTCCCTTATCATGAAATTATAAACATAGAGTTCTTTTTCTCCAAACATTATGAATGCATATCTTCCACTTAATCATATATCGATGAAATACCTTCCACAAATATCACATGTGGGAAAATACTTCTTTCATTTTTCCCTTTATTTATCTTTTTCCTAGATTTCATATTAGTCTCTATTTTCCTTCCAAAAGAATTATACATATAATATAGTTCGTCTTTCTTGTTTGTACATGATAATATCTCCACATATATTGAGAATTATTTTTATAATAGTTCCCCTCAAAATACTAGATGAAACGCACCAACGAAACTATCTTTTTACTCTTTTTATTACGTGTATTTATGGAGCACTCATTCCATTTTGTAGGATCCATTTCTAAACAATTACAAAAATATTATAAAAACATAAATTTATTAATCATAAAGTATAATACCAATACTAGTGCAATACATAACATAAATTAAAAAAATTATGTGTAGCTAATCTCATAATAATAATATTGGTATCTTTGGAATCATGATTACTTTTAAATCCTTTATAATTAGTTGTAATGAAAAGGTGAATTGTCCAAACCATATCCACCAGTAGTTTCAAACAAGGATCACAATATGGCCCTTGTCTTGAAAGAGGTAACCCTTTTTCAGGACCGAGACACCATGTCCAACTTGTTATCATGAGGTACATTTGTATTATAACCACATCCACTTGTAGTATCCAGTCATTGATATATTTTTAAGAATACCCCATAATCTCTTCATTACCAAAATTCTATGATGTTATTCTATAATTATACTAAAATTATTTATGACGGTTAGGATCTCTAATCATTGTTTTCTAAATCTATTTCATAAGTTTGCTGCTAAAAATCAATTGATACCACCTTCAATGCCCCAACCGTAGAATACTAGATTTGTTTTATTATTTTATACATTTTCATGACTAGAATGAATAAAATCCTAAAGGACCAATCCATTTTGAAATCTTGGATGTTCATATAACATTAATGATACAAATAATACATTGGGAAATGAAAATAAACAAGATGCATAATAAAATGAAATTATCTAAATCCATTAAATATTATTAAAAATTTTATTCTATATAACATGGGGAAAGTAAATATAAGAAATGGGTGATATTTGGATCATAGTATGGGTAAGTAGTACAATAAAATAGTAAGTAATAAGGTGTGTGAATAAGTAAAAGATCACATTCCATTAAAACAAACTCTTGATCATAAAATGGTAGTATTAAAAACCGAACAAGTAATAAAATAACATAACCATATATATTCAACAAGTCGAATAATCACAATTATTATAAATTAATATATTCATATTGAGGAAATCAGTAATGCAGGATACCTGGAAAATATATTCACGGCCTCGACCAGGATGTCTGAAAATACTATGGTTGGGCCTTAGCCAATTAGTAGTTATGTATTTATTTGTGTGACATACTGATTCATCTATGGGCAATATTCGCCCCCTACCATCACTTACTAATTTTTATACATTCTTCATATTAAAAAATATAAACACGAACAATATAATCATTAGTATGGGAAAACTATCATACGGAATGTCAACACCTCAACCATAATATATGAAAGGTACCAAATGGAACATCCATAGTAAAAATGATCATGTAAAATTCAAACGAATATAATTTTTGGTATCATAATACAAAAAACACAAGGAAATATTATATTTAGATAGGAAGCTTATATATATAGATATACCATTGAATAATTCTCTAGAAAATTAATCTCCAAACATAATGAAGCATCCAGTACCACATTGAAACATTCATATGATAATATCTTATTATATCAGGTCAATAATGAGACTCATTATTTATAATGTCAAAGGGAAGTAAATAATCGACACAAAAATTAATACATGGAAAACAAGAAAATATATCATAGAATTAAATGTGAGACGAGAAAACCCATTTTTTCTTTGCAAAGAATAGTTATTTTGGAAAATCATTTGTATTTTTCATTAAATAAGATTGTAAAAATATCTATCAAATAAAAGAAAATTATAGGAAATTTAAATTATATTTGGGTAATAAATTATGTCCCCCTGATGTGAAATCTTGTCAAAATAATTTTTTAGATGATTTGAAATAAAACATTTTAGTGGTGTTTAAAGAATAAAATAATGAGATATTATAGCGGAAAGTCTTGTTTGATTTCATAAAACATGAAATGTACTAAGTAATTAATTTGTGATAAAATATGTTATTTTATAAAAATATTTATATATGGAAACAGATTATATATTTCACTTGGAAATTGGTAACAATTCTAGATGTTCCTTTATATTGGGCTTGTTTATCAGGAAGAATTAAAAAGGGGACAATTTTAAATCATGTATATCCCCATCAAAGAAGAATTTTACTATCTAGATATTTGAATATTGATCTTATAAATATGAATTTTAAGAAATATACATGAATAATGAAGAATTAATTTGATAAATGTTTGTTTCAGAGCAACTTGAAGGAAAAATAGAGGTTCGTGTGTAATCCATTACCAATTTGTAATCAATATAAAAATATTCCCCAAAATTATTAATCAACAAATAATACATTAAATAATATTAGAATAAATATATTCCAGATCGTTCACTTCAATGTGTAGTATAAATATGACATACATATCAAATACTGGTGAATAAGGAATATCTCATAAAAATAGAAGTGTGATAAGAAAACCCATACCTTATGTCTGAATGAGTTCTGAACATGACCTCTAAATCATGGAATATGAAATTAGACTCATTGATTATTTAATTAATAACCTAATAGACCTTTATATAGTTTATTATAAATTTATTATGTCATTTATAGCCTTTTTGATAATTTAAATGATTTCATTCCATCCTTACTAAGTGTTTGTTTACATTAGTTTCATGATTGGTTGGATTGATTATAAGTAATAGTGTTCTTGTAAATGGGTATAATTATCCAAAATTGGAAATAAATATTATTAATGAAAAAACATATTTTTAATTGATATTATTTATTTTTTTCCCATGTATGAGGATGAATCATTAGATTACATGTTAATGATAATCATTTAGCTTGATTTTAGCAATATTTTTATCACAATGAACTAGTTTTGTTATAATATTTAATATCATGTGTTTATAATTGTTTGATAATGTTAAATATGATAAAATAAATATTTTAGAATGTGGTTTAACAATAAAAATGGTTTTATATCTAGAAGAATAGTATAAACTGATGAACTAAAATTTATTATCCATGATGGTTGTAAATTGACACATCGTGGACGATGGTTTGCTTTTTAAAATAATATAGGGATTGAGAGTGAATGGAGGTTTATGGAGGATATTAAATTTAAAAGATATATTTATAGTATATTGTTTTTAATGGAGTAATCATGTTCATTCGGAAATAGATGGTTAGGATAATATAATAAAATAAAGTAAATTGAAATGGAAAAAAAGAATACGGAAGATGATTTACCTTGTGAATTATCATATCTGTGAAAATCCATAGGGAAATGGTTTTGCAATTTTTGAATGATAAATAGATACTAGATATGTGGGAGAGACTAGGGATTATTATATGTGTATAATTTTTTTAGTATTCAAGGTATAGTGGTGTGAGGAGAAAAGGGGGTGATGGTGGTTTTTATAGTGGAGAAGAGGGGTGATATTTGAATAATTATTTTATTTTATTGTCTATCATTATGATGATTATGAAAAGTTCAATCATTATAATGAAATATATTAAAATAATTACATTTTGTTCAATATTATTGTTCTTACATAATTGATGGCTTAAGGAATAGTGTTTTTATCATATAATGTATTTATACCTTATATTACTGTATTTTACTATTCACCAAAAAATCATGTGTTTCAAAAAAATTCAAAATATTTATCCTAATAATTTTCTGATTAAAAGACATAAAAAATGATCTCCATTTTATGAAAATAATTTACTATATATTTTAAATTTACTAATTAATTTAGAATTTCAATTTTCTCATAAAATTAATTTTTGTATACCCTGAAAAATAAACTAAGGTTTTGTTTAAATAACCTAAAATCATACATCAAAAATATATTAATGTTTGATTAAAATTTTAAAATATTAATTATCTTTTAAATATATTTATTAATTTTAGAAAATGAAAATAAATATTAATTACCAATAGAAATACATTTAATTATTTAACAATGTTTTAAAATATTCATTTACATATACTATGATATAATTGTTTCATAATTTCACTTATAATGTGACCAAAATTTATATATAAATTCCTAATTGATGTTAATATTCATTTTGTTGATCTATTATTCGTAAGGGTACAATACTATACCAAATAGGTCATGTAACTATTGACAAACAATTATGATGATCATATCAAACTATAAATATCTTACTGATTGCAACATTGTTTGTCCATTTTTAAAAGAATTTACTCACATAAGTGTAAAAATTAAGTGCAATGCTAATCTCACATGTGTGGTGAAAAGTTATTTTAATGGAATATTCAAATGTTCAAATATTTTTATATCTAGTATAAATATAAATATAATTCTATTGATTTATATTGGATTTATATATGTATATTTGATATGTTGTGACCATGGGAATAAAATTAAATTATAATAATTTGTTAAAATCAAAACATAGTTTTTAACTATAATGCATTAATTTTCAATTTTCATTAAAAATTGAAACATCGTTGAAAAATACAACAAAATAACCCTATAATAAATATGACAATCCAAATTAAAAAATGTTGTTTATTTTAACAAAAATTTATATATTTATTTATAAATATATACATTTATTTGATACCATTATAAATGACACATAATAGTAGGTATTACTATAAATATTAATATTTTTAAATATATATTATAAATACTAAAATAACAAAGTGTTGGTTCATTGAGACATAATGTTGCATCCAATACAATAAATATTTATTTGTAATTACTTGTTGTATTATACATATATCATGGAAAAAACATATATATTTCCCTTTATAACATCATTGTAACTGTTATTTATGTTATATAAATTCCAAAGTAGAAACCCATGGTCCAATAATAAGAGATCTAATCGGAGTTCCAAATGGAATATATATTGATATTTACTGATTTTTTCAAGTTTATGTAATAATATATATCCTCTCGTGTGTTGTTTACTTAAAAATTTAATAAAAATATGTTTCAATATTACACTGATATTTAATTATTAATTTGAATTAACAATATTAAAAATTTTATCCATCCTATTAAAAATGAAGTCATTCCACGTATGCACATACATCTTACCACCTCTATGGGGGTGTAACTAATTTGTAAAAACTAAATTAATTGGATGATTATGATGATGTATATAATTTATATATAGTATAATTATTACATGATATTTAATAATGAAAATTAATATGACATCCATTTTCATTCCTATTCTAAATTAATGGAATTATACATTTACTTGTGCATATGTATGACCTATCATCTCCACGAAGCAATGCAAATAATATTCCATATCCAATATTAAATAATGGTTTAAAAATTATATAAAATCATTAAATATGACACTTATATCATTAGTAACATTATATTGATGATAAATATATATCCTATAAACATGAACTTGAACTTACATTTCAAAACCTAGAAGGAAAAATTAAGCAGTTAACACCCAAAACAATGGTAACAACGAAATATTTTTAATTAAATAGAGATATAACCATTATATATGATATAATAAATAATAATATAGTTATATTATTTTTTAATAACATTATTTTGAACATTATACAAGTGTTTGAAGCATTTTCATCTAAATGAAAGCGTAATGTATGATACTTTTTGTCTCATTTTTATTTATATAGGACATATTACTTTTATGAAACATGATTTTTTCAAGTGGGGTATATACATCCCATGAATTTAATTTATGATTTTTATCATAAAAAAACATATGATATAAATACTCATATAAATTTATTTTGATCATGGGGCTTATGATTTAAATGATACTAAATAGGTTATTGTTTATTTCAAAATATTTTCATTATTCAATATTCTTTATCATTAAATACCCACTGAGGAATTTTCTCTTTCCATTTTCATGTTTTCTATAAAAATTCCATTTTTTTACTATTATCATATAATATTTTAAATTCATTTATAACCATACTTTTAGTTTAACAAAACTATTTGGAAGGAATATTGTTTTCTTTTTTCAAAACATGAACTATTACACACCGAGATTTTCTGAGAGAGATTCAATTAAATTTCATTGATGTCTTGTGTTGTACGCTACACAAATATTTTGTTCTACTATATGTGACACCATATTAGCTTGTCATATACACAATACTATACCAGGCTTTTGTTACACAAAATTTTGAGATCTTCTAATAGAATTCATTTCATGCAACACAGTGTATTGATTCTATTCAATGTATAAAATAAAAATGTCTATATTATCTTATACTAAAAAACAAAGTATGATTTCACTGAAAGAAACACTAACCTGGCTTGCATCATATGGAAGAGCGACCTTCTTTAGTATCTTGTGTTGTACGCAATACCGAGTTTCACTAAACAGAGATCTATTATACATATTTTATTAATAATGAGATACAAACTAGAAATTATGAATATAGTTAACCATTTTTTTAATTTAACATAATATTAAAATTTATTTTATGAATTTCTAGATATTATATAAGATAAAATTAAATTTTTTCAGATAAAAAAAATATTATTCAAAAATTGTAGTATTTCCCCCTTTTGATGGCCCATCAATTTAAATCCAATTTTTAACATTTTTGTATATTCTATTTGAATAAATAAATTCATTATTTAGAAAAAAATATTTTAATTTATTTTGGATAAATTTTATGTATTTTTCTGACAATATTTATATTTTAATGAATCATGAATAATATTTCATTTTAATTCAAAAATGTCTTCTCATCAAATTTATTTATATAGATAGATTTTATTTGTCATTGATTTTAATTAGAAATTAGATTATATATTTACCATTTAATCTAATATTGGCCGTTGTATGTAATTTCACAATTCAATTGATCATAATGATATGTAAATATTTTGATAATTTATACTTATTAAAAACCCACTTTCTAGTTTTGACACTGGGAAATAATTTTATATTAATTAATGAAACTTCTGTGTTTCGATTTTTTTAAAACGGATTCCATATTTTCTATTAGTGGGTCCAAGTAAAATTAATAGTTTTATTTTATTTTTTACATATTATGAATAATAACTACTTTAATTTTTATTATCATAATTACAAGTATATTAGAAAATTTATGGTAAGAAAAAATATTACTAAGATAATAAAATTATCCTAACACCTAAAAAATCATATTAGATTAATTAAATTCCACCAATATTATATAAGGGTTGAAATTTATATATTTAATCTCCATTTATCCATTAATGTGATGCAATTATAAATAAAAAATGAAAGTGATCACCTTTTTTTTTAAAAGAAGGACATATAAAATTAATGACGAAGAACAGCAGCCATACATTTGCTAAGCCATGAAAGAAAATTTTCCAGCCAGATTTGGTTGTCATCGAAGGGGACTGAGGCCGCCAGCTGATGGGCTGCACTGTCTCCTTACCTTTTGGTAAAGGAGAAGGTGCTGTAAGAGAAGCCTTTATCGAAGTGAATGAATTCTCCTGATGATGAAGCCAAATGACAGGAGTCCGACGTCATTGTGGTTAATAGCATCGATCACGGTGAGGCAATCAGACTCAATGATGATATCAACCCATCCATGTTCCACAATGAGCATCATACCTTCAAGGATAGAAGAGGCCTCTGCAACTACAGGTTCCCAAAAGGCATGACGTGATTCATATTTTTCTGTAATGATTTTCCCCAAATGATTTCAGGCCAGGAGACAAAGACCAAAAATCCCATCCTTGGGTAGAGACGCGTCTACATTAAAATTAAGAATCCATTCCATCGGGGGGTTCCATCGAAGGGGAAATGAGGGGGTTACACCTGGCATAAATTGTCCTTTGTGGTCCTTCCATCCCTCAATCCATGAAATGGCCTGTTCAATCTAGAATTCAGGAGGCTTATGAACGTGGTGAAAAAAGAATCATTATGCCACACCGAAATGATCTAGGCCAGGGTGAAATGTGAACCTGCAATAATCCATGAAAGAGAAGAACAAAAACGCATCAGAAGATCAGGGAGGTCAAATGAAATTTCCAATGAAGCATCTGAAGTCGGGCCCCATTTGGTCCAAATTTCCTTAGCTCCCGGGCAGTGAATGATGGCATGCAAAGGAGTTTCTGGAATATTCGGGTAGAAAGGGAAGGACTTAGCAATGGTCATATGTCGGTAAATGAGAAGGATTGTGGTAGGGAGGGTTCCTGTGCACACCTACCACCAAAATTGGCATATTTTTTGGGGGACATTGATCTTCCAAAACGATTTCCTTGGTCCCTCTTCACGGTCGACAGATTGGACTCCAAGAGCCAGTCTGTAACCAAATCTCTCATTTTAGTCTCATGAAATGTCATTGGTCTAAAATAGAT
Source organism: Viscum album (assembly GCA_963277665.1). NCBI lineage: Eukaryota > Viridiplantae > Streptophyta > Magnoliopsida > Santalales > Viscaceae > Viscum > Viscum album. Next base: position 684,102,044 of record OY728129.1, on the reverse strand, counting down.
TGTCAGGGCCTGGATCTGGGAACCTAGGGATGCTCAGGATAATTCGTTGGTCTCATTCGTTAGACCATTCATTGTACTTTTCAAAACACCACCTCGGGCCCTAGTCTGAAATGAGGTAGTTGACAGTGGCATCTTCATGACTTTGTTGGGTGGGGGATTTAGCCCGCTTACCATTCTTATTGACTAGCCAGGGATCAGTCCAAATTTTGATAGATGAGTCATTCCCAATCTTATAGCCCAACCATTTTTCCAGGAGTTTTTTGGACCACAAAATTCTTCTTCAGAGGAAGCTAGGATGGGGGGCCAAGAGAGCGAAAAAGGAAGTCAGTGTGGGGAAAGTACTTAGCTCAGAGTAACCGTGCCCAAAGAGATGATGGACTATTAATAAGGAACCATCATTTCTTGGAAAACAGTGCTTCATTGAAGATAATATATTTCTAGATTCCCATCCCCCCCCCTCCGACATGGTGGTGTAGAATTTCACTGAGGCCATCCATTAGGGTATATTCCTTCTATCATTTCCCCCACTATAATTTGGAATTATGTGAATATATCTGAATGACGTTGGCCACCAAGAGCTTAAATAGTGACATAAAATAGCTGTGGATAGACTGGATGATAGCTTTAATTAGGGTTGCTTTTCCAGCGTTAGAGATGCTTTTTGGGGTCTATCCTTGAATTTTATTCTGAATCCTATCCTCCAGAGATGCATAGATATCTATATTGGACTAGCCAATCACCGTGGGTAGCCCGAGATACTTATGGTGTTTATCGACCATATGGATTTTTGCTGATCTACAAAGTTCATCTCTCCTGGAAAGAGGCACCCCTACGCTGAAGGATATTTCCGATTTGACGTGATTGATAGATTGTCCAGACGACCACTCATACTGTTGGATCGCATGGTTTATCACCCATCATTCATTTATAGTTGCTCTGGAAAAAAGGAGGTAGTCATTGGAGAAGAAGAGATGCGACACTAGTGGTATTTCTCAGCAAAAATTTTCCCCATGAATTGACTTAGAGGACAAAACCCTAGAAATAAGGTTAGTGAAAACATTATCCACCAATATGAAGAGAAGTGGAGAGTGGGGATCTCCCTGGAGTAGGCCTCATATTGGGGTAGATCCTCTATTGAGCTCCCCATTGACCATGATTATGAAGGATACGGTCGAGATGTAGTGCATGATAATATCTATCAATTTCGTGCAAAACCCCATTTTCAGCATCACAACTCTTTTGAACTACCATTCCAATTTATCATATGCTTTTTTCATGTCCAGTTTCCAAGCCATGGTTCCTCTTTTCATGGTGGAGCATGTTTTCATAGAGTGGAACACTTCATTGGAAAAAATTTCATTATCAGTAATCAGTCTCTTGGCCACAAAGGCACTGTAGTTTTTGGAGATAATATTAGGAATCCAAGGGTGCAACAGATTGACAAGGATTTTTAGGAAGATCTTATTGGAAACATTGCAGAGGCTGATAAGTCTATAATCAGGGACCACCAGAGGGTTCTTGATTTTGGGAATGAGGACGAGGAAAATTTTGTTGATGGCATAAATTCTTTAATTCCCCGCCTAAATATTTTTTCTCATTTTGCAGATGTTGGGGATGATGATGTTCCAGTATTGTTTAAAAAATATGGTGTGGAATCCATCCGGTCTCAGGGCCTTAGTGGGCAGATATGTTTCAAATCTAGGCATATCTTGTCATTCCTCATATCTTTGGTAAGATGCCGATTGATCTCTTCGGTGATCAGAGGTCTGATGCATTCTTCTACTTCAGCAGACATGAAAAGAGTTACTATAGAGAAAAGGTTCTCCATGAATTTCATAGGTGACTATGACATTTTAGGAGTGTATTAATATTTTTTTCTAATTTGACATCTATGTGAATTTTCTTAAATTTGAATAAATTTATTGTGTAAAAATTATCACTTTTGATATTTTTTAAAGATAACTTATAAATAAATTATTTAAAAACAATAAAACATTTTATAAATTACAAAATTATTTTTTATGGTAAATTTTTTCCCTAAAGTATCAAATTATTAGAAATTGAAAACACATATGTAAATATTTATTATAATTTAACATTTAAAATTTTCTTACCAAAAATAAAATAATATATATTAAATATGGATAAATCACAATTATAAGGTATATAATTAAATCAAAACATGTTTAAATTTTATTTTTTAGAGTATTTTGACACATACTCATCATATCTTAGAAATAATTAATTTTGGGGCCATTACAAACCTAAAATAAATTCATAATAATTTAATATTTCAAGACATTCCTAATGTGTCCCTCCTCTCTCTTATGAAGGGACACCAACAATAAAAAACCTGTTATATCTGGCGGGTAATTTGTGACCGTAATAGGCACCCAGTTACAAAAAATTATGTGTGGATGGGCATGGTTTGTGCGCCAAACCGTGCGAAAGTGTATTTGTGATGGGTAGGCACCACCCATCGCATATTCAGGGAGGCAGTATGACCTAGTTTCAATGGGGAATCCCCCGTCACCACTAGTTCGACCCCTATAGGGTATTTACGATGGGTCCCGTTGTAAATAACCGGCGGTGGAAAAAACCTCTTTGCAATAGGATGTTGTCCCGTCGCAAAATTTTTGTCGGTATCTTACTTTTTGCAATGGGAACCATCGTAAATAATCTTTTAACCACCGACCATAATTATTGCGGTCGAAGTTATTTGTGATGGGGCTCGTCGCAATAATTACTATTAACAATGAGATTCCAATCGCAAATACTCCCATCCAATCAAATTTAACATATATATACCCCCTCTATTTTTTATTCCCTCCCCCTTAATTACTTCTTTTTATGCTTTTGTAAACTATATTTTCAGAGAGGAAATTTTTTAAAGTTGATTTCGTTACGAAGAATCTGTGAAGTCACCTAAAATTATAAAAGATCAAGTTTAAAGGTATTTACATTTTATTTTATTTAATATTTATTTAATTATTATATATTAATTTCAATTAACTTTGAAAAGTTGTAATTAAGTTAGATTAAAATTGTGTTGTCATCAGTATTTATTTGTAATAAAAAAACTAAATTATTAGTATTAATTCTTTGTAATTAGTAATAATTAATAATTATTAATGATAATCAGTATTGTATATAAATAATTAGTAGTAATTAGTAATTAGTAGTTTTATTTTGATGCAACTAATTATAATTGATAATATATTAGTAATAATTAGAAATAAATAGTAATTATTTGAAAACATAGTAATAAATATTAACAATAAGTATTAAATAGTCTTAATTAGTAACAACTAGTAATAAATACTAATAAATAGTAATAAATAATAATAAATAGTAATAAATACTAATAAATAGTAATAAATAGAATTAAATAGTAATAAATAATAATAAATACTAATAAATACTAATAAATACTAATAAATAGAAAAAAATTAACAATTGGTAATAAATAGTAATAATTAGTAATAAATACTAATAAATATTATTAAATACTAATAAATATTAATAAATACTAATAAATACTAATAAATACTCTTAAATAGTAATATATACTACTAAATAAATATTATTATTAAAAAGATACAAATAATTTGTAATAAATAAAAATTAATAGTAATAAATACTAATAACTACTAATAAATACTAATAAATACAAATAAATACTAATAAATAATGAAGTATTGTTAAAAAATTATTCATTAATTGGATTTAAACTAACATTATGAATACAATTATCTAATTTATTAATTTTATATAATGTTAAAATTTATATTATGATTGTCTAGATATTATATAAGAAAAAATACAATTTTTTCATATAAATGATTTATTATTCAAAAAATGTGATTTTTCCAACTTTTGATGGCGCAAAAATTTTATATATTGTTTTTAAAACTTTTATATATTCTATTTGAAAAAATAATTTTATTCTTTGTAAAAGGACACTTAAATTTAATGGTGTTAAATTTTATCTATTTTTCTAATGAAAATATATATTTTAATGAATATTGATAAATACTGTATTTAATTTCAAAAAATTTTTTTCATTAAATTTATTTATATAGGTATATTTTACTTTAAATTTATTTTTATTAGTATTTAGATGAAATTTTTACCATTTAATCCAACGTTGATCATTTAAAGTAATTTCACATTTCAATTGTTCAAAACATATGTCAATATTTTTATAGATTATACTTCATAAAAACCTGCTTTCCAGTTTTGACACTAAGAATTAATTTTAAATTAATTAATATTACTTCTCTGTTTTGAATTTTTAAAAATGGATTCCATATTTTTAATTTTTTGGTCCAAATTATGTTAATATTTTTCTTTTTTTGATACTTTCAATAGTAACTACTGTAATATTTATTACCGTAGTTAATGGTATATCACTTAAATTTGGGTAAGAAACAATATGATAATGATAATAAAATTATCCTAACACCTATGAAATCATATTATATTAAATATATTCATCTAATATGACAAAAGGGTTTGAGATTTTATATTTAATGGAAATTTATCCATGAATTTCATATAATTATAAATAATAAAAAAGTGACCACATGCCACCCTCTTGTATCTTATAAGTGTAATTGTTTTAATATAGCGAAAAAAATCATTTATCATAAAACATTTATAATCTATAGAAATATAATGAAATTATATACATCATGCGAGTTTAATGATGCAACAATAGTGTTGTATAAAAAATTTTATTAATAGAAATATAAAAAAATTATTTTAAAAATATAAAAATAAATTTCCAATGAAATATTAAATGTTATCCAAGAATTTTATAGGTGACTATGACATTGTTGAAGTGTATTAAATTTTTTTAGTTTCAAATTTATATTCTATGTGAATTTTATTTCAATTCGAATAAATGAATAGTGTCAAAATTGACACTTTTAATGTTTTTAAAAAATAATATATAAATATATTATTTAAAAACCATAAAACATTCTAAAAATAAAAAAGTGAAAATTATATGGTCTAAAATTCCCTAAATTATCAAATTTTAAGCAATATAAAACTCATAAGTAAATATTTATATCCATTTTTCAATTATATTCTTATTTCCACAAATAAAATTTAATAGATTATATACGGATAAAACAAAATGATAAGGTTTAAAATAAAATCAAAACATGTATAAATTTTAATTTGTGATATTATTTTAGAAAATACTCATCAGATAAAAAAATTATTTTGGGACAATTAAAAACCTAAAATAAATTTATAATAAATAAATATTTCAATACATTCATAATGTGCCCATCCTCCCTTTAATAAAAGGCCACCCACTACAAGAAGAACCACTATTTGAGAGGGGTGACCCACTATATAGTAGTTTCTGACAGCTATGGATGAAATCAGACCTATGGTAAGGGATAATTATGCCATCACATTTTTCAATGATATTTTTTATATACAAGTAATTAATAGGGTTGTGTTTATCATCCATTTCCATTTTTTCTAAAAATATTTTCATAAAATGTTTAATATTCTTCTATGTATATTTAATGTCATTTTAATCCATTTTTTCCTTTTAGTACATAGTATGTAAGGAATAATTCATTCATTTTCCATATGTGGTACATTTTGATTTTTATGAAAAAGTACGAGAAAATAGTTTTTTAAATTATACGGTTTGAATGGATATTTATATCTTATTAATTCCCAATTTACATGTTGTTTCTTCTAAAAAAATTCATGTTTATTTTCAATTAAGTTATTTTTAGTTAAAATTTCAGAGACGTTTTAGAAAAGAAATCATTTTTGAAGAAAATGTATAATTTCCACAAGAACCATTTTCAAGTATTTTATCAAAATTATTATCTATCTTTGATAACTCCCTTTAAATAGGTTTACTTGTCAATACCTATTATTAATTAGATTTTATTATCTTGATGATGGAATGTTATTTTATATGGATTAGGTAATGGTGGAATGATGTTTAAGAAACACATTTAATTATTTGGGTTACACTGTGATTAATGATTTATGTACTTATAGAACATGTAATAATGATTTCATTATAAGATGGGCGGGACATATATATCCCTCCAATGAATGGGATAATGATTAATATATCATGAGATTAACATGGCTAGATTGATATTTAAATATGGTTCTGTAATACGTGGATGGAAAGAAAAGTAAATCTGGTTCAGTAATGGTCTTTTTCCATTATAATGGTTATGGAAGAAATTCCTTGGCCACAATAAATAATATTAGGTTATTATTTATTTTCCACAATCCCTTGTTTTATTTCAATGATATTTTTTATGGGTAATGTTATTTCATGATCTATGCCTTACATACTGCCATGATTTATTTCATGACCCAAAATTTTGATATTTAATCATTATGTTCATGTTTTTACATTCTTATGATTGTGTATTGTTCATTGTTATCAATGTTTACCCTTACAAAGAGTTGAGCTCACACTTTTTATATTTTCATTCCTCTATGATATAAAGAATGTTTTTATGAAGGAAACAAAAATGGGGTGATATTTATGGGAGATATTTATTATCTTTCTCCAAGATATAAGTTTATGATTCCAGTTTCCAATGTCATTAAATAAAGACAGTCTTTTGGCATATATTGGTGAAATGTATTTATTATTCCTCAAAATAAATGTAAATTCCATGTAATTCATGCTTGGTTCTCTATAGTTAGTGTATGGTAAATGGTTTTTTAAACTATTGAAAAATATAATTCCAAAACATTAGTGAGATCCATATAGATATTTCAATGGTATATATAAGGATTACCATAAGGGTATGTCTAACAGTAGGTTATAGTATATGAATTATGGTAATAATCCTGAATTACCTGGGATTACCCTAAGATGGTATGTGTTGAAATTACACCTCCTAGATTATTTGTTTTCATATTATGATTCTTTCCTCTCACAATATTTTTTCATATATAGATAACGGATGGAACCTGAAGGAATCATGTTTATGATCATTTAAATATGAAATGAAATGATTTTTTTCCTACGCAACCAAACGTTATGGGATATAGAATGAAAAGTCATATTTCTATCACACACAAGCTATGAATCATTCTGGAATTTTAAATGAGCATAGAAGGGAACAACATTTTTTTGAGTACATCATGAGGAAATGTCCATCTTATTTTAGTGGGTATTCTTATCCACTTGTTTCTAAACAATGGATCAGTAACATTGAAATGATATATTTCATCAATCATAGTTTGGAATATGAAAAATTAATTTTGATATTTATCGTATTGAGAGCCAAGCACACAACTGGTAGACACTAATCAAGAATAAAATGCATCAATTTGAAATTGAATCCATGGAATGGGATGTGTTCAAGAATATATTTTTCTATAATTAATTCCCATGTATTCCTCGAAAAAATATGTAATAGGGGTTCCTTGAGATTATGAAAAAGGATGATATATATATTTATACATAAAAAGAATCTTTTATAAGAAATGAATGTATGATTTTGGACTTATCATTAATTCTGAATATAATGTTGATTGATTCTTCATTTTCTTAAGTCCACTTCTTATATTGGAATTATCTATAAGAGAATTTTGTAGATATGCATAGACTGTGCATTGCGATATCAAGTTTGAATTATAATTTGATGTTATATATCAAACATAGGGGTTCGACAAGAAATGAAAGTAGGAGTTCAAGGGAAAATCTCAAAATAATGGTGAAAAGAATAGGAATGTTTCCTTATTATCAAAGTGTGTAAATAATCTTGGTGGAGATTTTCTTAATGTGGATAACACAATTTTAATGTGGTTAAAATATGGTCATCTAGTAGTTGAGAGTTTATGTAATAGAAAAAAGGTTTATAATAAAGTTATTAGAGATAAGACTATAGAGACTGAAACACCAACACTTAAATGATACAAGTGTAAGGAAATGGGCCATTATGCTAACAAATTCCATAATTCAAGGGTTATAGATGATTACCGAGACCAAGATTCTCTTAAGGCAAACAAAAAAGGAAAATCACATGCGATCACTATTGGAGATGTTATGTATGACAATGATGTAGTGGAATGATTAAGTGTTTATGTAATGGAATTCCAAAATAATGGTGTAGAATCTATTTTTTTGTATTATGAATTATAAGAATATATATGTATTGGTCCATTGTGGTTTTACATATGTATATAGAACTGGTAACCATGAAATGTGATTGAATTTTTTTAAGGTATGCGATATGCGCATAATGACAGGATAAGGAGATAATGGGATATTTGATAGTACTAATTAACTCATGACTGATATAATGAAAAAGTGATATAAAGGATTTATTATATAGAAGTTTTGTTATTCTGTGTGTGCGGAAAGAGATAATTTTTTCAGAATTCTTGTTTTCACTAAGGTTCTATGGTAATTCATGTTATTACAATGTTCAAAGAGAATACCATATTAATGTTTTCACTTGTTTGGAATGTGATAACCATGAATGACCTTACGAGATATTGGAGATAAATGGCATGTCGATTTAGTTCACCTCTTTATAAAGATATATATTTTTAGGATTGTAATGTTATCATTTATGGGTAGTATATGTTATATTCCATTAGATTTTTGTTAAATAATTATATTATCTAACTATATATAGACTTATTAATATTTGATTACTTATGTTAAACTTTTTATTGAGGCAGATGGAATGATCAATCATTCTATCACATGATCTGCTAACTCAATAAGACTAAAAAATTCATCATCATTTATTTAAATAATAGATGATGTGGAAATTGTTCAAGGCATGAACATTAGTGATATTGTAATAAAGACAACTACATATTAATTTTCATGAAAAATTATTCATATTTATGGAAAGGTTCTCGAAAACACCAAATTATTTCTTAGTAACCTCTATTCCAATGAATCAGAAGGTCCCATAAATCATCATAGATTTATATATTTTAGGTTGTTAACTTTATCCAAACCTTGTTCTCTATCACCTTCCTTCAGAACATGATGGTTAGATTTTTTTTCTTCTATATCTATGTTTACAATTTTCTCCAAAGTTCTCTTATGTGGAAACCCAATGATGAGTTACTTTGGGTAACAATTATATTTCTAACAATAATTTTTTAAATCAATGTTTTATCATTTCTTTTTATGATGTGAATTTCTATGAAAGAAACCTCTATAAAGTAAACATTTGATTACCCCGAGAAATTTCAAGGGTGAAATATATTTTAAGTGGGTATAATATGGCACACTAAGATTTTATGATATAGATTTTTGTAAATATAATTGTGGTCTGGTGTTGTATGCCACACAAATATTATCTTGTTCTATATGTAGCAATGTATTATCCTTCCCTATACACAACACTATACACGGATTTTGTTTCACAAAGTTTCATGTTATTTTTATATAATTAATTTCACGCTACAATGAATATTGATTTTGCTAAAAGTATAAAAGAACTATTCTTGTATTATGTCATATGAAACTCTAAAGGAAGATTTCACTAAATGCAACATTAACATGGATTTCATTAAATTCAGGAGTGACCTTGCTTAATAGCTTGTGTTGTATGCAATAAAGAGTTTAAATAAACAATGATATGTTATAAAAATATTATTATTTAATGGGATATAATCAAGCTATAATGAATAGTATTAACAACATTTGGAATTTTTAATAACATTACCATTCATATAATGTATTTTCTAGAAATGGTATTAGAACAAATTCAATTATTTTCGATAAAAGGATGTTTTTTATAAAAAAAATGAATTTTTTCAACCTTTTAATGGTGAAAAAAAAATTAAATCCTTATTTTAAAAAATTTATATATTAAATTGGAAGAAATAACAGTTTTCAATGTAAGATATACATAAAAATCTACATTTTATAGATGTTTTTTATTTTTCTGATAAAAATCATATTTTAATGAATAGTTTAAAATACTGCATTTTAATTCAAAAGGTTTCTTTCATATAATTAATTCATATAGTTAGATTATATTTTTAATGGGATTTAAAGTAAAAATTGATTATATTTTGAACATTTTATCCAATAATTTTCATTAGAAGTAATTTAACTTTTAAAGTGGACATTAGCACATGGGAGTCTTTTTATAGTTTTTATTTCATAAAACCCTACTATCTGGTTTTGTAATGGGAATTAATATTAAATATATTAATGTAACTTCTATTTTTTTAATTTTAAATAATGGATTCAATATTTGGAAGCAGGTGGTAGAAATTATTTTAATAGTTTACTTTATTTATTTATATTATTAATTGTATTTACGATAATTTTTATTAACAATAGATAGTGGTAAATCAAGTAAATTTGGGTAATAAACAATATGATAAAGAAATTAAAAGTATAATAACAACTAAAAAATTTTATTGGATTAATTAATGTCGACCAATATCACCTAAGGGTCATAATTGATCCATTTAATGGAATTCTATCCATGAAAGAGATGTAATTATAATTAATACAAAAGAAAGTTACAACATGACGCTCTCTTATATCTTATAAGTATAATAATTATAATATAGTGATAATCTTCAAAAAACATAAAAAAAATGTAAAAATAAATATAATGAAATTATATGCATCATGAGAATTTATTTATAATTTTAAGAGACAAAATAATTACCATAAATAATGACATAATAGTAATGTAGAAATTATTTTATTGATATAAATATCAAATAAAGGTATTGAAAAGTATTAAAATAAATACCATATGAACTAATTAATGTGCCTCCCAAATTTTCTAGTAGACTATGACATTTTTGGAGTGTATTAAATATTTTTTTTTGAATTTATCTTCTTTGTTCATTTTATTTAAACTTAAATAAATGAAAAATATCAAAATTGACAATATTTATATTTTATAATAATAAAATATTAATAAATTGTTTAAAAATAATAAAAAAATTAAAAAATTACAATGTAAAATTTATATTGTCAAAAATGTCATAAATAATCCAATTAGGGAATATTTAAAACAAATAAGTAAATATTTATAACTATATATTTTTAGAATATTATAACAACAAATAAAAATAAATATATTAAACAAGGATAAATCAAAATGATAAGGTTTACAATAAATTCCAAACACTAATAAATTTTATTGTTTTTGATAATATCGATCTATAATCATCTTATATATTATATAAATGTGTTTGGAACCATTATAAAATGGAAATTAATTTATAATATATTAAGATTTCAAGAAATTCCTAATGAGCCCCTGCTCCATCTTATAAATGACCCCAATATCTACGAACTTAATTATAGCTTCAAATCTCATTGGATCATCCAACCTCAGATCATATAAGTTCCTAATATCACTCCCTTATTCATACAGAAAACAATTTGGGTAGAAAACCATCAAAGGAAGACCTTTTGTGAATATGAAATAGACATACTTGAAAAAGAGGTGATTGTTTTATCACCTCTTTCAATGTTCTTTTCTTCTTATACTTCTCTTATTATTATTTTTTCGTACTAAAGTAATAAATCCAGTATATTCTACATGATCATATGTTATTATAAAACATAAAATACCATACACATCATTTTATTCATTTGAAGAATAATAATATCCTCATGTGGTTGTATGTACGACATACCGTCTCCAAGCATCATCGTAATTTATAATTTTACAATACATAATTTGGATGGTTTTAATGATGAGTATAATTGATGAAAATATTTAATATTACATTATAGTTATTCTTTATAATTAATATACCATCCCATTCTATACAATTTAACCATTATGTTAATGATTTCATCGGACATCTGCACGTACGACCTACTATCTCCAAGATGTGATGAGATTCATTCTCCACGTTAACCATTAAAGAATGATTATAAAACGTATATAATAAATCATGAAATATATGACATAATAATTCTACTGGATTTCTATATATATATATATCATTTACTCTCTTCTGTTGAATTCAATAAGGAAAACAGATACAACGTTCATGCGTATGTATGACCTATAATCTGCATGAACGGTGTATTCCATTTAATTTATCTATCTATTATAAATATTTATATACTGAATATTTTGGATATATTAACCATATTTTACATTTTATATGTAATTAAATCATGATCTATGTAATAATATTATAAAAAACATTTCAAAACATGTATGATAAATAAAATGATTGTTACCCAAAACATTACTTTAACATGGAATTAATAAATAACCAACTAATATAAAATCATAAGCGAATCATATATGATATCATAAAAAATATTATGGTTATGTTACAAGTTAGGAATATGTTTAAACCTAATATAAAATAGTTTCAGAGTCATACTGATTAATTAGACCTAAGTTAAGGGATAATTTTGCAGTTTCATTTCTATCTGAGATTGTTTATACGAATATATTTATCGGGGTTATATTTATCATCCTTGACCATGTTTTCAAGAAATGTTTTTATAAAATGTTTAATATTCATATATGTATCTTTAGTTTAATTTTTACCCTTTTTACTTTTATTACATTCTATGCAAGGAATTATTCTTTCATTTTCCATACGAGGTACTTTTTGACATTTATGACAATAATACGAGAAGAATGTTTTTTTGACATTTCAGCATGAATGAATGGTTATATCTTTTTAATTAATTATTTACATGAAGATTCATCTACATTATTTCATGTATAATTTCAAAAAAATTGTTTTCTTTTATGATTGAACATCATTTTGTGAAAAAAACATCTTTGAAGAAGAAAATATATTTTCCTCAAAAATATGTTCATGTATTTAAAAAAATATTATTTTCCATTAATGATTAAATTTTTTTTATAGGCTTATTTTTCTATACATGTAACAACCCAAACAATGTTACCAATAGTTGGTGAATTATTACATAATATTTTCATGATTATAAAAGATCAATTCTTGAATGACCGATTAGATTAGTATCATTAGAAGTACTAGATACTTACATAAGTTTACATAACATTATCAAATGAAAAACAAAAATATTGTGTTCCTTTTAAACACCCTTATATCCAATAGAAAATTCTTGTAGGTCATTTATAATATACATCTTTGCATCCTAGGAAAAAGAGAACATATGAAAGGGGTTATTTCATATGCTCAGTAAGGAAAACAATTTAGAAAAAACAATCTTAAATAATCATAATCATTTAAGGAAATGTATAAGAGTGAAACACAAGGCTTTTAAAATTAAACTACAGCAAAATATGGAAAATATAAATCAAATAATGAAATTTACTTATTCACATGGATATTATATTATTTGAATAATCACATGTAATATCAATTGCTAATTTCATAAAAATGGAATGCATAATGTCGGACATCATAACCACATGGTTAAGGCCTCATGCCAAGACTACAAATGAAATTTTGTCAATGCCTTTTTCCAAGGAACTAGTTTGTCTCATGAGACCTACCGATGCATCGAGGAGCTATAGCAGGCTCCACCTATCAATTACTAAGTCCAATTCATTCCTCATATGAAAAAATTGAAACATAATATAAATAATCGTATTAAAACTAGCATAATAATTATCTATATTTTATCCCCAAACCAGAATGGTATAAAAATAGTACATCCACAATCAAACATTACTCCTTCAATAAAATATGGATGATTATATTATTATAAATTAACCTCAATTGGGAATAATGGAGGATATTGACATAGATGAAAATAATCATAAAAAATATTTGAGATAAATATCCCCCTTTTTCTTGAAAACATTTAAATGTCTCACTGTTTTTCAAGAAGCCTTTTAAAATAGATTTTTGAATCAAATTTTACCATACCAATTTGAAACATTTAAAAGGGATCTTAATTTTAAAACCATAGTGTCTATATAAATAAATCCTTAAACCCATTTAAAAGACCTGAACATTGATGAGAATGATTTAGAGGGCCAAATATTTAATACATTTAAAATGATATCTTAGTTAGATTTACTAACAAAATGGGAGATTCTTGAATACAAATAATTGATGTAACAAAAAAATTATAATATAATACAAATAAAGTGATTCATGATATACTATCTCAATGTACAATATATACACACTATAAATGTGAATTCACACATAACAACAAAGAAGTCTCAATGGAATGTAAATTGAGATGAAATCCATTATGAAGACTATATCCATAGGTTAAGGATAAATCAATGATTAAATTAAAAATAAAATAAAAATTATTGGATATTTAGTGTAAATCATACAGAGGACATTCACACATATTTTTGTAAAAAAACTCCAATGACTTCGATGTTTAAATCAATGAATAAAAATTGAGAAAAAATTACTCTTATCAAGTTCATATCGATGACTTGAGAATTTATTGATGGAGTGATTATGTGTATCAAAAGTATATACAAAAAAGGGGAGTGTAAATTACTATATATATGTAAATAAGTAGTTATTTTGAATATAATCAAGGACTAAAATAATCAATGAAGATTTCGTAAAACCCAATGAGTGGAAATTTAAATTTGACGTTCCCTTACCGATTTGGTAACATACAAAACATACACTCCATGAATGAAAGATCATAAAATTATGATGTAAATACCCATAAATTAAATTATATTACAAAAAGTATACGATCATGGGCAGTACATTCAACACCCAATATTTAATAGTGACAAACATAGTGTGAATCTCATAGGAATAAAAGTGATATGAAAACCCCTTACCTTGTACTTTTCCATAGTAGAGGTTATATTAACATATAGTATAATAGATAAATTATTGTTATTAATTTATTAAATAACCACATAGATAAATATTATATCATATATGATCTTTTAGTAATTATTTGTTAATAATATTTTAGTAGTATCATGGTTTCAGGTGTTACTTGATTCATTTTCCCTTATATGATTTGTTACATAAGTAGTGTTTGTTATGGATATGATTTATTTGAATCATATCCAGAATTATAGTAATTTCTTAAAAATTATATAGTTAAATTATAATTGAATGGTTACAATGGGGAATGAATCTCATCACATTCGTGGAGACTGTAATCGGTACGTATGCAAGAGAAAAAACGTCATTCAATTGAAGGTGAAATCATATATAACTGGATTTTATATCATATGTAAAGAATAATTAAGGCATTTTATTTATTATTTATATCAATTATATATCCTTATTATACCCATCCAAATAATGAAGTGTTGAATAACAACTACACCATGACGTGGAGACGAAAAGCTGTACGTATGGACGTATTGTGACTTTGTCATTCATAGGATGGTTAAATTAATTAATATGGTTGTAACATATTTATAATAATGTCACAGTCTGTATATAGTACTAGAGTTATTATTTTTGTATGGAAACAACAAATAAATAGGATGTGGAAGAAGAATATCACTTCAAAAGAGGTGATGAAATTATAACCTCTTCTTCGGGTTCTTCCTTTTGATTTGATCAAAATGGGCCCATAAAGTGGATTTATGATTTAAGGAAGGCCTCAAGGATTTAGTTATAGTAGTTGGGATGATATTTGGGTAGGGATTTCTGAGCCAAATGAATTTTATGTTTGAAATTAAGAGAAGGGGAGGTTCCCTTTTATAATAGAGGTTAGGGTCACTTTATGAAAATATTGAAATATTATTTTATTATAAATTAATTTTTGGTTTCTAATGGATACAAATGGATTTTTCTAAATTATAAGATGTGGATGAGTTGAAAACCTCTCAACCAATAGGTTTTAGATAGGTTTATGTCACCATATTAACCTTATCTTTTAGATTCAACACTTTGTTAAATAGTTTGAAATTTACCATGTCTTATTTTATTTTTATATTACATGGTTAATAAACATACTATAAACTACCAAGAGAAACGAAAGTAGAATATTAATATATATATATATATATCCTTATATAAGTCCTTTGGACAAACCTTATATTTTTAATACTATTTTATAATTTAATAAAATAGTACTTGTTTTAAAATCTCAATTATGTCAATTTTGACACTATTTAGTATTTGGTTTTATTTAAAGTCTTATAAACTTGATTACATTGAATGAAATTAATTAAATCAACCCTAACATGTCATATTAACCATGAAAATTTTTGGAAGTCATATAAAGGAACAATTTACATTTATATTAATATTTATAATATAAAATATTTTAATCTTTCATTAATTAGGTAATTAATGAATCATCATTGTGTCATTAATAAATTTAATTATCTAATGTCCAAAAATTATAAATAAAATATCATAATGTAGTAAATCTTTTTATATTTTTTATGAAAACCGTTAGCCTAATTTTTCTTATGTATAACCCTCTATTAAAAAGGTTTAGTTATTATACATTTAATTTTACACTTTTAACTATTTTTTAAATAAAATAATAATAACTTTATTAATCTAATCCAAGTGGATCAAATGGATCATATTTTCTTCGTATGTTTGACTTGGGTCTAAATAGACTTATCCAATAGAATTAGGACATGTGTTAGGGTACCCTAATGGCCCGAAGTCCATCATTTTTATTGATTTTTTGATAACCCCGTTTTCAAGGGATTAGGGGGAACCTTACAATGACCATAAAATCATAGATTACATGGCACATAGGCTTAAGTGATCACATGACCTGAATGTCTTAAGGAATTCAACCAGAATATCTACAACGAACTGCCCCTCCCCAGCATCTACATCATGATAGTAACTCTCCACCATCACATGGTCATCTGGAAGGCTTCTCGTGCATGCACAGACTTGTACCGATGGCATATCCATACCCTCTCATTCTGAAAAATCCATTTGGTTATGCTATGGTGAGTGCACATGCTATGAATCCTCTTCTAGGGATGCTCCTTTTTAAAGTGTATCTCGGAAAACTGCATGCAGCCTGAAGGCCTTGAGGTGGCCCGAAATCCCTACTATCCCAAAGGCCTGGGAGGTCCAAAAGCCTTAAAGACTCCATTCCCAAACCAGTGGCCCAAGGTGAATAGTTCTAGCTACTACAATACCAAACATTATCGGCTATAGGGCCTGCTACAATTCCCTCATAGTGTACAATTCTATTATAGTACCGGCCCAATGTACAGTAACTACTACAGTGCCTGCTATAGTACTACTACAATATCCCAGAAATATGCCTCTACCTGGTTTTGAACCAGGGTCTTGTGGATGAACTTAAGGATACCTCACCATCTGGGCTGAGGCTCATGTGCACACATGTTAGGGTAATTATAATATCATGTTTACCATTAATTACCCTATTTACTTTTAATTGTGTTAAATATAATCCAAATTATATTATTCATAAAAAAAATTCATTTTATTGCACAATATTTTACTTACTGATGCCGACCGTGTCTCTTGATTTTTGAAATTCTATCCTAAGAAGTAGAAAAATTATGTTTTATGAATATTTGCAAAGGTTTCTAGAAGGTGGGTAAAAGACAGTAAATAGTTAAATAAAATTTTATACATCTAATATTATTATAAATTGACTCAAATGAATTACATTGAATTTAAATATGTATTAGATCTCTATTTTTGACTTAAAATAAAATTAAATA
The DNA here is from genome assembly GCA_963277665.1 of Viscum album. Lineage (NCBI taxonomy): Eukaryota > Viridiplantae > Streptophyta > Magnoliopsida > Santalales > Viscaceae > Viscum > Viscum album. Next base: position 684,084,444 of record OY728129.1, on the reverse strand, counting down.
AAAAGTTAGTTTTAAACAATAACGTAGTGTTTTTCACTATTCATCAAAAATTGAATGTTTTCAGAAAAATAACAAAAACACACTCTAATATAATTTTGATAATTTATATTAGAAATTGATGTCTATTTAATCAAATTAAAAACATTAAAGTTTTATTAATTAATTTAAATAATATTCCCATTGTCAAAACTAGAAAACTACTTATTTAGAAGTAAAAACTAACAAAAGATTCATATGTTCTTTTGTGCAATTAAAATATAAAATTACTTCTAATCACCAACATTGGATTAAATGATAAAAATATAGTCTAATTATAACTCAAAATCATTCAATTGTATAATTTAACACTATAAAATAATTTTTATTAAATATGATGTTTTATATTAAATTTTAGTATATTTAAATATTCATCAAAATGTGAAAGTTATCAAAAAAACATCGACAATTTATCCAAACTAACTTTTTTATTTTAGTCTTCAAAAGAAAAAGTTTATTTCTTCAAATTGAATATATAATAATGTCAAATAATTTATTTAAAAATGGATCTCTATTAAAATAAGGTAAAATTTCATTTTTTAAAAATTATATCTTTTATTTAAAAAATTGAATTTGTTCTTATATTATGTATAAAACCACATAATATGGTTGCTAAATTTATATGGAGTATATAAAATTCAAAATGTAGTCAATAATATTCATAACAACTTTTTGAATGGCTAGTTTGGTAAATTTTGTTGTGCTCAAACTTAGTGTTGCATGTAGCACAAGATATTGAATTGTTTTTAAACAAAATAACTTACTATGAAATATTTGTGTGTTAAAATTTTCCCCCTTTTGGAAAATTTTTCCTTGCAATTTTAAAATTTGGATTCAGATCATCATTGAAAGCCCCACATTATAAAAATAGTCAATAAAACTATCACTTTAAAAAAAGAAAGAGAATTAAATTGGTCACCAGAGATATTTCATATTAGGATTCCCTATGGGAAAAATGGTTATGGAAGAAAAACTAATTGTCATGTTCTGATGGAGAGTGATTGAAATAGTGGATAGGAGAATGATAACAACAAGAAAACTACAAACATGTGATGGGTTAATGGGTCATTATGTTCCTAGTAGGAAATGTAAACAGAAAATTTCTTTTGTTTTTACTTCTATTTAATTAAGTTGAGAAATTTATTTATGATATTAACAAAGAACATAATGAGATATACTTTCTTTTTAAGTTGAGTCTCATTCTTTAATAAATTTCTACCACTAAGACACCTTTTCTCCAAATGATGAGTATTCTAGATGACTTGGTCACACCTGAAGCACTAGAATCAACTTCTATAGAATCACATTATTTCATAAGAATAAACAATGTATTTCCCTTTTCATTAGATATTAACCAAAACCAAATGGTTGGTACAAGATCATATGATTCCCAAAATGGATAATCCAATATAGGAAGAAATACTAATCTTGATTTCATAAATTGAACAATCAACACCCAAAGTTTAATAAAGAACATTCAATAAACAATTGTCCTTAAAATACATCAATATAATAAAAACTATGATTGAAAACCAAAACTCAGAAGAATTTAATCACATACACATTCATAGTAAATCATAAAATTTATCTCCATATTACATCAAATACTCTTACCGTCTCATATAGAAGTGTAATTAACAAAATCACATATTATCTATGATATGTTAATAATATCCATTAATAACCTGAATATATATAAAAAAATATATTCATCCCAGATAAATAAATCAATCATTACTCTTCAAATAAAATTCCATAATATTCTATATTCCTTAGGAATATAGTTATTCCAATAGAGCATATGTCATCCAAAATAACATTTATCACATAATCACAAAATCATTTTCCTATACTAAGGGTATCAATTTGATAAAATATAAGATCCCAAACAAACTGATTATTGATCAGAAAAATAATTTAACTGAAATGAATTATAAAAAATAACCAGGGACATTACATCATCCAGTGGTAGGCGATAAATCCTAATTTCACTCTGGTTGTGGGTTCGATTCCCACAGATTTCTTCAATGAAATGGGTTGTTACACAATATGTGTGTTGTCAATTTTAAAAAACTATATTTTATATAATTCCCAAAATGAGGTAAATTCATCAAAATGACCATAGAATTATATAACCACAAAAGTTATCTCTTAACTCTCATTTTCATTGAAAAAATTAATAACCTATAATTTCCTCAAATTCAAGGATCATAAAAACAAAAAATGGTTCTTTATATGTATATCCACAAAAGAAAAGATAATTAGTCATCAAATTACATTTTCATGTAACAAACTACATGGTTACAAATACAAGAGAATATTCTCCCAATGTAATCCCATAAAATAGATCATTAGTATTTTTAAACATTTCTTCATCCATTTATATAAAAAACAATTATTTCTTGACCTAAAGGTTGTCCATTAGAATAGTTCATTGACTCGGGTAATGCCAAGGTCCCTTACATTTATGGAAAATGAAATTAATTAGATTCTTAGGATCATTTTTATTTTCTTCCATAGTACTCTTAATTTTTGCTCGACAATTCTTTCCTTTATGTCCTTCTTTCCCATACATAAATCATTTATATGATTCATTGAGACACTTTCCTGAGTGTCTCCTTCCATATTTCTGGCATGATAGAAATTGAGCTTTGTTTTCTCAATGATTTCCACTGATGGAGCTCTTATCATTCTCTGCATTTCTCTTCTTTGATGAATTTGGGAGTTCATTAAAATATATATTGTTGATTATATTTTTGTAGCCTTCTTCGTCATTAACATGATATCTTTTATACCTATCAACATTCCATTTAGTTTCACATTTCCATCATCATGCCCACCTTGTACATCATGTTAAACGTTAGTATGACTTCCTTGTAATCTCGCCATTGACTCACACCGAAAAGGATAGTTTGAGTCATAATATCATTTAGGGAATATCATGACACCTTATGTTCAATCTAAAACACCTTATTATTATCCAATGTTATTAATTCTCATATTATATTAAAATCCATTAAATAGTTTTGCAATGAAAATGTGGATTATCCTAATCATATCCTCTTGGAGTGTCATTACCAAGAGTGAAAGAAGCCCCATTGTTATGTACCTCGATACCCCAAGTCACGCCCGAAACTCATTGTTGGAGTTTTTTCTCATCAGTACATTTGTGCCAGAGCCGCCTATGCCTTCTTGTATCCAGACATGGATGTATTTCTTGGAAAACCCTAATAATAGTTACATTACAATTATTTTGGATGTTCTTATATTCTATTCATCTAAGTCTTCAATAGATTAGTTTTTTATAATCAGATATTTTCTAAATCTAGCATCCATGGTTAGTACTATGCTTCCTCTGATGCCAATTATAACGCCCTAACCGTAGTTACCCAGAGTCGGTGAATTATTACATCACATTGGCATGATCACAATAGATCAAGTCACAAAAGAATAATTATTTTATTATCCTTGGATGTACTAGATGCATACATTAGTTTTACAATACATTATCAAATTTAAAACAAAAATATTGTGTCTCTTTTGAACTCTCTTATATCCCATTGCCTATTCCTACAGGTCATTCATAATATACATCTTCACATCTTGGAAAAAATAAAACATAAGAAATGGGAATTCTCAGCAGCTCAGTAAGGATAACAATATATTAAAAACTAAATAAATAGTCATAAACAATTAACGGAATGTTGAAGACTAAAACATAATCCTTTTAAAATTAAACGCCCGCATAAAATGGCTAATATAAATCAAATAATAACATTTACTTATTCAAATGAATATTATACTAGTCAAATAATCACATTTAATTTTAATAGCTAATTTTATAATGATTTAATGTGTAATGATGGACTTCATAACCCCATAGTCAAGACACCATGCCATGTCTAAAAAGTAAATATTGTAAATGCGTTATGCATAGACACTAGTTTGTATAATGAGACTTATCAATGCATCAAGGTGATATAATGGGCTCCAACCGTCATGTACTAAGTCCTATGCATTCCTCATAAGAAAAGGTTGAAACATAATCTAAACATTCATATTAAAACTACCAAAAGAAATGTCATTATTTAAATAACAAAACATGAATGGTATAAAAATAGTACATCCACAGTCAATCATTACTCATTAAATGAAATATGGAATATTGTATTATAAATAATTAACCTCAATAGAGAATAATAAATTATATTGACAGAGATGAAAATAACCATCCAAACAATTTGAGGGAAATATCCCCCTTTTTCTAAAAATTATTTAAAAGTCTCACTATTTATCAACAAGGTTTTTAAAATAGATTTTTGAATCAAAGGGTTCCATACCATGTCAAAACATTTAAAAGGAATTTTAATTTTTAAACAAAAAAGCATGTATAATTAAACCCTTAAAACTATTTTTAAAACATGGTCATTAATTAGAATGAATTAGAAAACTAAATCTTTAAAACATTTAAAATGATATTTTAGATATATTTCATACCAAAATGAGAAAATCTTGAATAAAAATAATTTATGTAATAAAAACAATATAATATAATTTGAATAAAGGGATTCATGATATACTATGTCAAAGTTATGTATATACATCATATAATAGTGAATTGACACCTGACAACAATAAAGTCTCACTAGAATATAAATTGAGATAGAACCCCTTATAAAGACCATATCATTAGGTTAAGGATAAATCAACAACATAATTATGTGTGAAATATATAAATACACTTAATATTATTTGATACTTAGTGTTAATCAATCAGAGGAAATTCAAAATTATTTTTGCAAAAACAACACTAATGAATTCGATAATTACCTCAATGAATAGAAATTTAGTTAATATTACTCTTATTAAGTTAATATCGATGAGTTAAGAATTTATCAATTGATTCATTTTGTGTATAAAAAGTATATCCACACAAAGGGGACTATAAATTACTACATAAGAAAACAAATAGTGATTTAACACTTAATCTTGAAGTGAAATAATAAATGATGTTTTCATAATACCCAATGAGGGGAAATTGAAATTTGAAATTCCCTTACAAATTTGGTAACTTAGAAAACCCCAAATACATGAACGATGATTAATACAATTATTATGTAAATGTACATAAATTAATGTATATCACACATATAATACAATCATGGGATGTACATTCACCACACAAAAGATAATAGTGGCAATTATAGAATGAATCTCACTGGAATAAAAGTGAGATGAAAACCCATTACCTTGTACTTTTCCACAGTTAATAGAATGTTAAACTCATGTATAATAGTGAAATCATTGTTATTAAATTACAAAAGAACAAAATAGATAAATATGATATCATATATGATTTTAAAATATTACATTGGTAAAAATATTTTAGTAGTATAATTGTTTCATGTTTTAACTGATTCATTTTCATTTATATGTTTTGTTATGTAAGTCATGTTTGTTAGGGATATGATGTATTTGACTCATATACAGAATTATATTAAGTTCTTAAATAATATAAAATTATTATTATTCAATAATGGTTACGATGGGGAATGAATCTCATCGCGTTTGTGGAGTTGGTAATCAGTACGTACGCACGAGGTACAATATCATTCAATTAAGGTGAAATAATATATAATTGGATTTTATATCATATATAAGAACAATTAACATGTTATATTGATTATTTTCATCAATTATAAATCATTCTTATACCCATTCATATAATGATGTGTTGAATAAGAACTACACCACGACATGGAGACAGTAAGCCGTACTTACGCACATATAGTAACATTGTCATTAATATGATGGATAAAATAATGAATATGGTTTTAACATATTTATAATAAAATCAACGTATGAAGATGGAAATGTATTTATTGTTTTGGTATGGAAACAACAATGAATGAAAAAGTTCAAGAAGATTATTACATTGAAAGAGGCGATAAAATTATTACCTCTACTTTAGGTGCTTCATTTTGATTTGATCAAAAGGGCACTATAGGATGGATTTATGATCTACGAAAGGCCTCCAGAATATTGTGATTGTTGTTTGGAGATTATATGTATAGGTTTTGGCTGAGCCAAATGGCTTTGGAGGTGTGAAATTAAGGGAAGGGGAAGTTACCTTTTCTAAGAGAGGTGAGGGTCACTTTAGGAAATGTTAGAAATATTAATTTATTATAAATTAATTTTCAGTTTCTTAGGGCTCCAAATGAATTTATTTCGAGGATAAAGTGAGGATGGGTATAAAACCTATCAACCAAAAGTTATTATATAGTTTTAGGTAACTATATTAACCTTAACAGTTAGATTTAACTCTTAGTTAAATAGTTTGACATTTACCATGTCTCCATTATTTTTATATAATATCATTAATAAACTTACAATAAACTTCCATGTGAACCCCAAGTGGTTCATAAATAGCATATCAGTCATTTTATAAGTCTTTTAGCCGATATATATAATTTTAGAACTATTATATTATTTAATAAAACAATATTGTATTAATAACTAAATTTTGCCAATTTTGTCACTATTTAGTATGTGGTTTTTGTTAAAGTTCTATCGACATGATTAATTCACCAAAAATTAATTAAAGTAACCATGTCATGTCTTATTAACCAATAAAATTATTGTAATCCATCAAAAGGATAAATTTATATTAATTTTAATATTTATAATATTAATTAAAATAATATTTCATTTATTTGATAATTAATATATCATTATTGTGTCGTAAGTAAATTTTAATTTTTGGTCTAAAAATAATAAATAAAATATCATGATGTAGGAAATATTATTTCCTTTCTAATGAATATTTATAGTAAAATTTATCTTATGTATAACCCTATATTAAAAATGTTTTAGTTATAAAACTTTGAATTTTACACTTTTAACTCTTCATTAAATAAAATAATAATAAATGCTATAATATAATCCATGTGGATCAAAATGATTATATTTTATTCCTAAGGTTAATTTTGGTCGAAATACATTTATACTACAGAATTAGTACATGTGTTATTGTAATTTAAATATCTTTTCTACCATTAATTTCCTTATTTACAAATAATTGTGGTATATAAAATTGAAATGTTACAATTCACCAAAAATTATTTTCATCTTATTGAATAACAATTAACATATTGATGTCACCCACGTCTCTTGAATTTTTGAAATTCAATTGACATTAGTAGGAAATTATGTTTTATGCAAATTTGAAAATGTGCCTAGAAGGTGGGTAAAAGACGGTAAAAAGTTCAATAACATTTTATACATAAAATGTTTTTATAAAATGAATATAATGAATTAAATTGAATTTATAAAGGTAATATGTATCTAATTTGACTTAAAATAAATTCAAACAATTAGTTGCCATAATCCATATTTTTTATTTTCAAAAAACACTTTCAAAGGCTAAGTGTGAACCTTAACAAAGATCCAACCAGATTAAACATTCAAGAGATTTTAAATCCACCACAATCCGCCAACTCCAAAATCCAAAAAACATACGCGTCATCAAGCAAAGAAGCCGCGTGACGTGCCCACCAAAGCCGGTCATGACAAAACCATCTGCCTGCCGTCCATGCCTTCACAACGCCGCGAAACGAAACAACCATTTCAAATTTTCAAATTTTGAAAATCGAAAGACAAACTCAGTCCATCATCACACCTCGGTCGCCGTTGTCTCGGGATGCACACCTGACACTGAATACGTCGGCCATCAACATGCCTCGGTCGTCATCACCACCAGAAACCGTCGTCACCATCATCCGATAACCTTCCATCGAGGCCCTCATCACCGCCGTGAGCAACCAACACCGTCGCCGTCACCGTTAACCGCCGTCGTTAACCACCACCGGAAACCGTCGTCGGCGCCAATGGGAAACCACCGTCGCCATCGTGAAACACTGCACCATCACAAGAGCCAACAGAACCGGAAAGATCCACCACAGGTCGCGCTGCCCGGAACGTCGCGCTGCTCCCCATACAGATCCCAAAACTTCCTTCGGTAAACATCGCACCCAACCGACCTGGGAGGGAGCAAATAACCAGGAAGCCAGAGCAGAGAGGAGTGGCAAAGGGGGCCGTAACAAGCCTATGGAAGAAAAACCACCATGGATCGATAAAGGGAATAGCGGGACTGAAGCCCTAAAAAAGAACGAACAAAGGGAAAACCCGGGGATGAAACCATAAGGAATAACCGTGAAGCAAGAAAGAGATAACCGGGGCTGAAACCCTAAAAGAACGAACAACAACCAGGGGCGAGAGAGTCCAAGGAAAGAAGCCGCCGGACGGAGATTTCCGCATAACCCCGACTCCCACAGCCACAGTGCCAAACCCGTCTAAAAACCAACACATCCGACTAGTATGGAGTCGAGTGTGTCGGGCCAGACCGACAGAGCAGGGGTGGTAGCGGAGAATGCGTGACATCTCGAGAAGCGAGGAAAAAGGAAACCCGGAAGGGGAAAACAGCCGAGACTATGAAGGAAGAAAACCTGGAGCAGAAGGAGGAGAGGCCCATCGACGCCGGGGAGAACACCAAACCCTAGAAGAAGCGATGTCGAGAGCAGGAGAGCAGGAGCCGAGAGGGAAGAGGGCGTGACCGAGAGCAGAGGACGGGAGCCAGGCGAGTGAGGCGCCATTTTCTTCAAACAATTAGTTGGTTTTAAAAAACAACGATGTGTTTTGCAATATTAATAAAACATCTATTGTATTCAGAAAAATATAATAAATTCACTCTAAGCTAATTTTTATATTTAAAAATCAAATATTTTTCATATTCCACCTAATTAATAACATAGTAGTTATATTAATTAATTTATAAAATTTTTCATTGTCAAAACCAGAAAACGGGTTTTTGAGAAGTAAAAACTATCAAATGATTCATATGTGTTTATGTCCAATTTAAATCTGAAATTACATCCAATGACCAAAATTGGATTAAAAAATTAAAATATAGTCTAATTATACCTCAAAACCATTCAAATGTATAATTTAACACTATAAATTATTTTGATGAAAAAAAAATTATTAAAATTTTGTATTTTCACTATTCATCAAAAAACATATGAGAAAAACACCAAAAATATTTCCAAACTAAAATTTTATTTTCTTCTTCTAAATAAGAATTATATTTAATCAAATTTAATATATAATAGTTTCAATTATTATATTTAAAAATGGTTCTCCTTTAAAAGGTGATAAAATTTGGTTTTTTTAAATACTTATTTTATCAAAAAAATTGAATTTGTTCTCATATTATGTCTAAGAAACACATAATATGGATTTTAAAATAATATGAAGTATATATAATTAAAAATAAAGATAATATTATTCATAACGTATTTTTGAACAGTTAGTTTGGAAAGTCGTGGTGCACTCGAACTCATTGTTTCATGTGGCACAAGCTATTGAATTACTTTAAAAAAATAACTTATTATAAAATATAGGGGGTGTTACAGTCCATATTACTTATATTATATTGTTGTGTTTATTATGTAATTATATTACATATTTATTACGTTATGATGGAATGATGTTTAAAAAATCCATTTGATTTCTTGGTTTATGTTATGCTGAGTGATTTATTTATATTTGGAACATGTATGAATGATTTCATTATGAGATGTGTGGGAAAAATATATCCCTACATGTTTATGGGAAATGATTTAGTTCTCATGATATTGAAATGGCTAGATTGAAAATTAAATTTGATAACGTAATTCATGGATGGAATGACATGTTAACTCAATTCAGTAATGGGCTCTGTCCACTATGATGGTCTATGAAGAAATTCCTTGGATACTATGCTAATAATATTATGATATTAACTAGATAAAAAATCCCATATTTTTTTCCAATGATATTTTATCGTTCTTAATTTTCCTTTATGATCTTTTAATTATATACTGTAAAGATTTATTTCTGGACCAAATATTTTGATATTTAATGATTATGTTTATGTTTTTACATTCTTATGTTTATGGATTTTTATACATTCTTAGTGTTTACCCTTACTAAACATTGAGCTCACACTATTTTTTTTATTTCCCTAGGATATAAATAATGGTTTTAGATAGGAAAACAGAAGGGGAATATCTTTATTGGAGATGTTGAATATCTTTCACCAAGTTATAATATTATGTTACAAGTTTCCAAAGACAGTAAACTAAAACAATCTTTTGGAATATATTTTTTAATGTATTATTTTTTCCGAAATAGAAATGCAATGTACATGTATGAAAATATTGGGTTTCTATAGGTAATATATGTATTCTCTAAAAAAATATTTAAGGATTGTTTTTTAACATATAAAACATAAGGGGCTTTTCATCCCATTAATATGTCTTATTTTGTATAATACTAGTACTGGCCCGTGTTATTGCACGACGTCATCGATTTGTGGTTTTCCTTTCAATGAGGGATTTATATTTATAATAGTAGAGAATAAAGATAAATTTTGATAAACTTTTAATTTTAAATTATTGGTGTATTATAATGGAGTAGGAGTGCATAAAATATGAATACACCATTCAAATAGTTGAAAAAAAAGGATAGAATAAAAGTATATGAATTTTTAAATTTTTATTCCAGAATATTTGAATTCATTTATAATTTTATTCACAATATTTATAATTTGGGAACTATAAATTTAAAGTGAATGAAAAATCAAAGATAATAAAGTGGTTGAAATAGTAAAAATGGGAAATGTAAAAAAAATGAAATTGATCTATTTTATGTAACATGAATACCTAATATTAAGAAAGTAATGGTTATATTCTAGATGTATTGTTGGCATTGTGATTCGAATTTCAATGAATATGTACACATTCATTACTATAGAATACATAATGTATATATACATGTCATCACAAATTAATGATACAAATTCATTGTATAAATAAATTTTTTTATCATTTAATATGAATAAACATTCCATTATGTACAGTTGCACAACATTATATTTGTTCGTATGTAATATTACAGTATAGTATAAAAATATTAAAATTAAATACTATTGAAATAGCTTCCGATTGCATAATATAATGTGAAGTCTTATCCCTAATGTAATTAATATAAAAGACATAGTCTGATTGAACCAAATGCATTATGTAAAATGTAATCATGAAACTGAAAAATATACATACCTTAGTGTATACGGCCACAGAAGTGCATTTCGTTCTATAAATGTAGGATTTTCTGAATTAAATGCCTAAAATATAAGAGATATTTGAAGAAAATAGTTGGATAATAAGATGTAACTATGAAAAAATTTATTTACATATAGTTTCACTATCAAATATGATAAAAACTCTATATTTATTCTTTGAGAAGCAGCAAAAGTAATCTTTTTTACATGAAGTGAGAGGCCATAGATGACGATGTTCTGCTAAACATTACAGAAAATTCATCATCTCCAAAACATTTCAAATATGTATCGCATTTGTCTACCTCCATTCATCTTAGAAATAGTTCCTCAATAAGGATTGTTCTTCCTACAAAAATAAATTCACCACCTCGAAATTCTGTCACTACTGAAAAGTATATTCCCAACATATGGATTAACAAAATATTGAAAGTTCCATAAATATCCAATATGATTTATTCAAAATAGTAAGCAAAAAAATGTCAGAAATCTCCACCACCATCACTTATCACCCAACTCTAATAATATAATTCCAAACCATGTAGACATCAACTATCAAAAATCTCATTTTCTAACAAAATTTTTCCAAAACCAAAATCTACAGGAATAAAATCCATCATCATTTGAGAAATAAATCATGTAATCAGAATGCAATGATATAGCAAATTTATAAAGTAAAACTCAGATTTGATGAACTATATTTGAACCTGATTTGTTCAATATTTGTTCCATAATGTTTATTATTAATTAAATATAACAATAAAGAGTTCTCCTGCATGGAATCATATATTCTTGAAAGTATGATGTATTTTCCTATTATTACTAAACCATATCCATTATATTTATGAAAACTTCTTAAGTTGTAACAATACAAAGTTAAAAGTAAGATAGTATATAGCATGAGTTGAACTATCACAATATATCTTGAATTCTATAAATTATATGACAATATCACCTGCATAATTTCATCCACTGATTTGAGTTTCTTTAGTTAGAAACTAGACTGTGGGATATATATCATCTTCCCCAATAATAAATACTAATTCAACACCCATGGTATCTTAAATATGAAAATGGGAAATAAATTTTCAATATTGCATTTTTTATAGATAGATTATTTATATTTTGTCTGAAACTATGAGATACACCATGAATAAAAAAAGGGTCAATGATAATTAATCAAGACAATTACATAAATTCTATTGAAAACCATTTAAATGATAAATCATTTCAAATAATATTAAAGAGTCACTATATAGTGGATTTAAGATTTATAAAACTTGTTCATGAACTTGGAGGAGATTTTTATTATGATTGACAATCAGATAGTTGAAGGCCAGATTAGGTAGATATTTTTGGAGGAGATTATTGTGGGGGGGGGGGGGGAGTCGCAGACCTTGTTTATTTACTTGTTCCTTAACACATTTATAGGATTCAAGGCAAGTGGCATGCCTCCACCGCTTCAAGATGGTAATTCCTTGCACATGGATGATATATTGTAGTCGACATTTCAGCTGCAATTGTATCCTCCTAGATAGTACCCTATAATTAATGGAAGCTTAACAACTGCAAAAAATAAGGAATACCTTCTTTAGACCTGGAAAAACATAAACGTTCTATCGAGTATGTAGACCTATGGATATTATCATAACATCATTAAGGATGAAAAAATTATGATCATGGTAGGGAAGTGCAATAAATTGTTGCCTAATCTTCATCAGATTATACATGACCAGAACAATGAAATAATCTGTCCATCAATATTGATTTAATCTGGAGTGTTGCATTCATGATATGTCAGAAAATAAACAAGGGTAATCTAATCTATCATACCTAAAATCGTAATATAGAAATGAGTAAATTAAGTAGAACAAATTAACTACCATAATTTTATTACCCTCCTCCTTTTATTTCTCAAATTCCCCATCCTCCACAAGAATCCAATTAATGTTGTAATCATTGGAATATGAACCATGATTAGTGAAATTATGGTTTGTTGGACATGTGAATCACCCATAAACTATAAAATTAAAATGGTTTGATTTTTACAAAATTTAATTATGCAAATATACATTATTCAACTAAACAAACAATTAGATTTCTTCAGTAATACATTAAATCCATTATTTATAGTGAAACTGTGGGTTTTAAATGTGACATAGAGCTCATCACTGTGTCATATTTAAAAATAAAACCATTAGTTATCATTGGTTTATTATCCAGTGGTGGCCATTTAAAATACCTTACAACACATTACATTTTCATCAACTCAAATATAAAACACATTGTCCTAACACATGTATGTACATTATACAGTAACGTTAAAATAGAGACTACCTTCTCCATTGAAGTCATCAATCTTAAGAGAGAGTATGGTATAAAATATTTTGTATCATCCAAATAATTCTCAATTTAAATAAATACAGATAATCATATACATCACTGCAAATAAAAATAGAAGAGGCAGATACATACTAATTTATGTCATATTAGTATTAATAAAAAAATAAAATTGACAATGTGAGGTAATTAAGTAAATTTTGGCTAAATGATATGTTTAAAAAAACATTGAAAACTACTTATCATATGAGCATGAACTCTATGAAACAATGGTGCAGGATTCATTACCTTATACTATAAAAAATATCATGTATAAGCTGTATGGATATAAACATTACCAATATTCCAATTCAAAGTACAATCCCATAAACTATTTAGAAAGAGAACCAAAACTCATTTGATCAAAACAGAATTATATAATCAAACACATTTCTAGATCATCTTATTGTATTCACATGCACTATGGAAATAACTAAAAAATTAAAAGTTTAAACATTAGTGGAGTTCACAAAACAAATACATATTTACCTCAATAGTCTCAAAAATATCCATTAATGAGATAACTAAATCACATCTTGGATATCATTGACCTGAAGCCTTCACAGTGTCTTTTAGAGAAACCTACAAATTAAATGGGCAATGTCTAACAAACACATTAATTTTTAAGGTGAAAAACATAAATAAAATGGAAAAAAATGTAGAAACCCAAACTTGAATGTCTGTTTATGCTTCTAAAAACTATATCATTTGATCTTCAACAGTTGCGTGAGGTGCTGTCCAGTTGTTTTCCTACATGAAAAGCAAAAAAAATATATGTTATTAAATAGTAAATAACACATTATATATGTCATTAATACTCATGGTGATCACATAATTCTAGGAATTGTCTTCACTAATAATTTTAGTGTAAAAAATTATTCAAATTAATGTACTAAAACATTAGATATGCTCCTGTCAATATTTAAAGTATTTTCATTCACCATAATGTTGGAGATATGTTTTTGGATCCTTCTCTATTTCTTCATGACATGGAAAAATAGAGTAATTATAACACCCTCGTTGAGCCATCATAATTATTACTTCTTTTTAAGAATCCTTTAATTAGTAGGAATTAGCTCTGCAATCATATATTGTAATAGAACCTCCTTACATGAGGGGACATAAAGTTTACCAAAACTATTTTATCATTAAAAAATATCATCCTTATCATTCTTGATTTCCTCATTAATTCAAGATAATTTAGCCATAGACCATCCTATAAGAGATTATTGGTAGCTTTTAGCTTTAACTTGAGACTTTGGAAAACATTACCCTCAATCCACATCAATACCTACTATAAAATGTCCCTACATTCCATAAAATGTAGACATGATTTGTTGAATGTAAAATTGATCAGAGATCTCCTATCATAAGTTGATAAAAAACATAGGATATCTATGTATTGAAAATAAGTTGGTGGCACGAATTTGTGTGGGTGGTACATAACACATGATCTGTTATTTATAAATAAGAACAACATTTACACAAAAATAGTAACGGAGTGCACCAACCAAGGAGATATTTACCTAAATAGTCTATGAAATGTCCATTACAGATATAACTAAAGACCATATTGGATAACATGTGAGATGAACCCTCCACATAAAATGTCTTTTAATGAAACCTACTCATTAAATGGGAAATGTATCGCATACACTTTAAAGATGAATGTGGAAACAATGAAATACAGTAAAAACAAAATATAAATAGGAACGTGGTTATTTTTTTCTGCTCCCAATAATAGTAGGATTCGATCATTAATAGGTGTGTTAGGTGTTGTCCTTCGTCTTTCCTGCCTAGAAAATACAAAAAAAATGTTTTTAAATTGTAAAATAACACTTTATTGAGTCTTATTAGAGAAACCTGCACATTAAATGGGAAATGGCTCACATAAACTATTGAGTGTTGATTGTAGTTCCACTTCAAATTCAACTTAAGTGAAGTAAATATGATGTCCATTAAGACATATTTCCATCTCTTCTCAGTATGCCCCGCTTCACAAGCACTGAAATAATGAGAAAATGAAGAATAATAATTCAAGAAAAAAATGTATCCTATAATATAACTTCACCTGTCATATCGAAACCCTAGAAACTAAATAAATCACCATGTCTTCAAAAATATAGTTCTTATTTTACATCTTAACAAGAAATTTTTCATGTTATTGATAAAATTTCCCGTAAAAAATCATGTAATAGAATAGGAAAATAGTTTCACATGAGAAAAATTTGCATATTAATAATTTATGGATCAGAAATGCTAATACATACCAACTAATATAGAAGAAAGTATATGAAGCAGGTTCAACTTCAGCTAGTTTGGAATGCTATGGTTATTGGAAGAGGCCATCCTCTCGATAATGTCAGTGGTGGGCTTTATCCCAATATTCATCACGTATTGCTCAATGTCAATCATGTCAGGTGGAAGCTTAATCTTACGTATGAGCTACTTTAAGTCATCGTCCACCTTGACGACCTGACATAGGTCATTTGGATATGCAATATCATCTTGTGAATAGGTGAATTTGTTGTAGGCTTGAATGCATAAACTCAAAATGGTTTCAAATAAATGACTATGGATATAAATTAACTATTAGGTGATCAAAAGTAAATATTCATTTTTGAAAAAATATAACTAACATAACTTACAAATTTTGAAACTATAGTGAACCCATAGATGATATTTTATGAAATTTTTCCCTTGATCCTTTATGTTTGACATAGGATAATAAACCTGGATCATAAAAATTTATAAAACAATATGAAGATAATATTTTAAATAAATGATTCATAAAATATTCCCATACCGATGCAGATTCTATATTCTCATACTAAATTAATAAAAGGATTTAAATGTATTTAAATTAATATAATGACTTATACATGGGTGGGGGGGGGTATAGAACAAATTTACTATTAAGGACATAGAGAAAGGGGGTATGAAAAAAACAACTAGCACATGAAACTAATAACTTAGTAAGTCAACTCCTAAAATTCATATAACATCTAGATCATATACCAATTAGATTAATATGGAATATATCCTTTCTGAGCATCAAATATTATTGAAGTCCACCCTGACCACTTATGGACACATTTAGAGATAGTAAGACTGGCTGCAATAGAAATGTGCTTCAAATACCTAAATCAACTTGTATGAAAACAATATCAAAGACTTTCCTGGTTGTTGAACACATAGAAATCCAGTTTTACCTATAGTAAACTGAAAATATATGAAAAATATATTTGAGAATTTATTAATTAATAGAATATTAAAAAAATTCATTAAATGAGTAATGCCATACATGAAAATCATCTCAAAAAATCTGAAAAATATCATATTAAAGATAACTTCCAGCATATAACAACGTCTAGATTGAATAACCAAAGGGAACAAATCTTCAAAAAAATAAAAACAACAGTTAATGAAACAAATATATATTTAACTGATTTGATGCCAGCAATGCAATGGAAAGAATTTTGATTTCCAGTAGGCATTTTATGTCCTACCTAAAATGAATCAATTATGTGGGAGGGAAATAAAGATGAAGGAAGTGTGCAGGGAAGAGAATGTGGCATCTCAGGCTACTTGAATCTTCTTGGAGAAGCTAGAAAATAGTTTATGGTGGTCACTTTTGAAAAATTAATTGATCTTCTTTGCAAATAATCATGAATGATGGTGAAAAAATTATCCATTGTTCTATACATGATTTTTTTTCATTAGGATCTAGAGTTGTATATCACCTAAGATACCTTTTATGATGATGAAGGTTTTATTGGTGAATCCTGATGCAAATCTCCTCGACACCGAATTTAGAGTTGCTAACAACCAAAATTTTAAAAAACCCCGACTCGAAACCAATCGTATTGTCTTGAAGAATAGTGAAATCCACTATGATTTATGGTTGCAACTATTTAATCAGATGAGGCATATGATCTAATGTGATGGATCCGAAGATGGAGGACATAGAGCCGGATAGCACAGAGAAGGAAAAGTAGACGGAGTAGGATGATGTGGAGAATGTGAAGGCAGAGTCTAAGAAGCTAAATAAAGACATAGTAGTTGAAGAGGTAGAGGTATCCCCATATGGGGGTCAGAACAATGAAGGAGTGGAGGTAAATGTCGAGGTGTAACTCTATAAGAATCTGGGGGAAGGTGATCACGAATGGGATAGAAGATACAGGGGAACTGAAACCCTAATAGGGAGTGATAAATCAATGTAGCGTGGCAAGAAGAGTTTTGGTTTGGAGATTGAATAAGAGGGGAATAATGGAGGAGAGTGGTCCTAGATAGAGGGATAATAATTAAGGGGGAGGGAGAGAGGAATCAGAGAGGGTAAAAAGAACCCAAGGGAATCAGGGAGGGGAATTGGAACTGGAGAGCAGGGAGATGAGATATGGGGATGGGTTTTAGGGAGGGGATCATGAGATGGAGGAAAATATCGATCAGGGATGGAAAGTGGGTAAATTTTCAAGATTTGGAGGGATGAATAATGAAAATTATATGACATGGAGGCATGGGAACGTGACACATTAGCAATGGAGAATCCATGTTTAGTATAGATAAAAATTACATTATATGTTTATAAGGAAAAATTAAATCAAACTAATTTACATCATAATTTTATAGCTTCCTGACAATAGTTAATTTCAAAGTGAGAATGGTATTGTTCTTCCGAAAAATGGGATAATTTTTTTTACTTTTATTCATCAATAAAACCAGACATTTATTTTAATTATTCTCCACTAGAAATATGTTTTAATAATATCATCTATGAAATCATAAATTAAATTTGATCATTGGAAAATGAATTTCTATTAAATATAATTTTCATTTTATGATGGATATGATTATTTCCTAACCCATATACAGTTTTTATATATAGTGTTATTATTGAAAATCATTTAACTAAAAGGGAAATGTTGATAAATCTATGTTCTTTACTCAATTATAATATTTTATGATAGGAAGAATTGTTCCTGAATTAAATTTATTATTAAATAAATGAGGAATTAATTTTTCCAACTACGATAAGTATGTCCTATAATTATATATCCACTCAACTTCTTGGAAGGAATCATGAGAAAAATTAGTTGTCTAAATTAAACGGGATACTACTTATAGTTTTAAACTATATCATGATTGATATTTATGGTATATGTATAATCTTCTAGATAACATGACGTCCAAAAATTAAGCATTTCCATCATTATAAATGAAGTGATTAATACCCATGGGATTTTTAGAATGACATTTTCTATGGATGCATTTCATTCTCAATTTTTTTCATTAATGGAAAGTGTGGCCATTTATTTAAATTTCCTAGTTGGTTATGGATTATTTATTCATGATATATTTTGATGCACACATAGACTTACAAGGAATAATGTATATCCCTATTCTTATTATTCCATTATCTACAATTCTATGAAATGTAATATTTTTTTTAAATAAGAATATGATAGAGGGATTAATGGTGTACTAAAAAATGTACTATTTTTTATTTTATGTTTTCAATTTTTATGTTAAATTCATTTTGGTTAAATTTTACAATGAATAATAAATTATTATGTCCTTTGGGATGTGATTCTTTATATGATGTTCAAATTTTATAAGTTAAACATCAAATCTATACTATTGGACTTTCATTTTTTTATAATATATATCAAATGATTTTTATAATAAACCATGTGATCAAAATTTAGAAAAAGAAAGAATATGTAATGTTCCAATACGATTATCTATGAGAATATGTCTAATTATAATACAACATGTTATTGATTTGGTAATTACCATGTATAACTTTTTTTGAATAGATATAATCTTATATTGAGAATAATGTGTCATTATTTAGAGATCTATTCAATAATACTTCATTATTATTTTATCGCTCCAACAGAATATTATAGTTTGATCCGTACACAATAGTTTTTGGTGGATATCAATGAAATGTACCAAAATGAATTGTATTAACATTGAATATTATGGAATATCTAGTGATCTTATGAAAACAAATGGAATGATAATCAGAGTAAAATATATTAAGATTACACATAATTAGTTATTAATATATATGATTAAAAACCTAAAAAATAACCAACTCTCATACTCACCATTGAAAATAATGATGGATTTTTTGAGATCACAAGTAGTTGAGTCCAAGGGAAAAGGAATATAAATTTACTTATGTCATTAATATTCAAATATCCAGCTTGTATAATATCTTAATGAAATGATAAAATATTTATGTTTTGTAATGAATGGAATAAAGCATTGAATTTCCAAGGAAAAAGAAATTTATTATTATCATAATGGATGATAATAATGGTCCCCCAAAGGTATTATCGATGTTTGAATGATTTTAAGGTTCTATGTATGGGCATTATGAAAATCAGTACCTTGGGGAGAAATAAAAGAGGGGGAATCTTCCTAGTAGTATGATTAGTGGTTACATTGATGATGATGAAGATTTAACAAATTAACACATGGAGGGAAGTAGCTCTAGAGTAAAAAAAGATGATGCACACATAATGGTTTTAGAATGAATTGGAATAAATAACGTGAATGTGTATTTGGATTCAATCATTATATTGGAAAATTATGACATTAATAATGTTATGGTTACATGAATCATTAGATATAAATAGTCTAAACATCAGTTATTCTTATTTAAGGATTTGGTGGCATGTGGTGAATATAAATGGTAACCCAGATAAGTTAATATATAGAATATGAATCATTTGAAAAAATAATTATTTCATTATGATATAAAAAAAATTGAATTATTTTGGGACAATAATGATAAATAGATGTTTATGGTACATTCTTGGTAACTATTTAATAGATAGTGACGTTATGAATAATTAATTATTGATGAATTATAATTGTAACACCCCAATATTTTATGAAAAATATTCTTTTTAATTTCATGTCTTGTGTTGTATGCTACACCAAAAGGATCTTGCACAACAGGCATCCTTGACTTGCCTTGCATTACACGCAATCACGACCTTCGCCAATAGCGTGTGTAGTACGCAATACCAAGTTTCAATAAACAACGATATGCTATTAAAATATTATTAAAACTAGACATTATGAATAGTAATAAACACTTTTTGAAATTTTGTAAATTTTATTTTTCAAAATGGACTTCATTTTTGGATTCGGAATATTAAAATTAGCTTAGGTTGAAATTTTGGTACTTTTCAGATAACTTTCATATTCTGATGAATAGTGAAAATTACTAAATTTTAATTAAAAACAACTTTTTTAATAGAAATAATTAATAGTGATAAATTATTAATTTGAGTGGTTTTAAAGTATATTTAGAATATATTTTTACAATTTAATACAATTTTGGTCATTGGATGTAATTTCACATTTAAACCAGACATAAACAAGTGTCAATCTTTTGATAGTTATTATCTCTCAAAAACACGCTATTTGTTTTGACGACGGGAATCAATTTTTAAATTAATTAATGTAACTGATATGTTTTGAATTTGGTAAAATAGACGTCATTTTTGAATTTATAATATCAAATATAGATTAGGCCTAATTTTTTTGTATTTTTCTGGAAACGTTCATTTTTTGATGAATAGTGAAACCACTAAGTGGTAGTTAAAAAAACAGAATTTTTCATAAAACTTCATTTTACCGCTTCTGTGAGTGGAATTTCGAAAATCCGAGAGACACAGTTAACATCAAGGACTAAAATGTTGTTCAATGAGATTAAAATATTTTTTGGTGAATAGTAACTTTTGACTATTTATTTCCACGGTTAAAAGTAAATAGGGTAATTAAGGGTAAAAATTATATTATTATTACACTAAAACATGTCCTAATTCTATTGGATAAGTGTAATTAGACCAAAAACAACCTTAGGAATAAAATATGACCATTTAAGCCCACTTGGATTAGATTAGGACATTTATTATTAATTTATTTAAAGAAGGGTTAAAATAGTTAAAATCAATGTTTAATAAGTAAATCATTTTTCATATAGGGTTATACATAAGATAAATTCGACTATAAATATTAATTATAAAGCTAAAAATATTTCCTACATAATTATAGTTTATTTGTAATTTTTAGACATTAAATAATTTAATTTATTTATGACACAACGATGATGCAGTAAATAACTTTTTAAGAAAATATTAACATAATTGATGTTATAAATGCCCAAATAAATGTAATTTGAGACTTTTTATGACTTAAACTAATTTTATAGGTTAATATGACATGTTATTGTTGATTTAAGTAACTTGGTTTGAACTTATCATTCTGTTATTAATTTCATAAAAATCATGTACCAAATAGTGTCAAAATTGACATAAATTAGTTTTTAAAACAAATATTATATTATTAATTGTTATTTTATTCCATAAAATCTAAGGTTCGGCTCAATGACTTAGATACGGTTATATATATTAATAATAAACTACTTGGGGCTAGTTTGGCTTGATATAAGAAGTTTATTAACCATATAGTGTAAAAAAACAAAAAGACACGGTAAAAGTTAAATTATTTAACTTAGAGTTAAATCTAATTGATAAGGATAAAATAATAACCTAAACATGTCTAAATCTTATTGGATGAGAGGATTTAGACCCATCCCCAAATTATCTTCGAAATATATCAATTTGGAGATATTAAAAATAGAAATATACTTTATAATAAAATAATATTTTTAGTTATTCCAAAGGTGCCCCTCTCCTCCCTTATAAAAGGGCACCTCCTCCCTCTCCTCCTCACACCAATTTGAGAATTCAAGCTCGGCCAACCCCTGCCAAAATCTCTTCTCCACTTCCCTAGTATCATCCTAGAGGTCCTGGTCTTCTTAAAAGACAATCCTTAGTTCTTTAAGTGGAGGTTAAGAAAAGGCGTGTCAAAAAGAGGTAATATCCATTACCGATCTTTTTCAATTTCTTTCTTCTTCAACTTCTTCTTATTTAGTTGTTTCATGATAAAGTAATAACATCAGTATTTATTATATACTGATATATTATTATAATTATGAAACAATCTAATTAACCTTCTATCCATCCTACGGAAAAAGTAAATCACCGCGCGTGCGTACGTACGGAATACCGTCTCCACGCCATGGTGTAATCTATTTTCCGCAACAACCTTAATTGGATGGGTATAATGGTGTAAATAGTAACTATATATGATTATTATAAAGTGATATTGATACTGAAATAGTATACATACACTTCAACACAAGTTCACGATCATGAGAACGATATCATCGCTCGTGCGTACGTACAGAATACCGTCTCCACGACGCGATGAGAATCATTCTCCATGTTAACCATTTAAGAATGATTACAAAGTATATATAAGTAATAATAATGAAATATATGACATTATAAAGCTACTTGATTTATGTATATATGTATGTCATCTACTTACATCCATTCAAGACAATAAGGAAAGGAAAACATCATTCATTCGTACGTACGGACTACCGTCTCCACGAACGGTGTGTTTCATTTCATTTATCTATCTATTATATATATATATATACTGAATATATATGATATATAAATCATGTTTTATATTTTGTAAGTAAGTAAATCATGATATAATTGATAATTATGTCAAGAACCACAAGTCCAAACACCTATGATAAATGAAACGATTTTACCCAAAATGCGTCTTTAACATGGAATTTACAAAAGAAAGGGTAATATAAAGTCATAAGTGAACCATATATGATATCATAACAATGAATATGATTCTGTAATAAGTTAATGACATTATTTAAATCATTATACAAGAGTTTCGGATACGTACAAAGCATATCAGACATAAGGTAAGGGAAATATCACAATCTCATTTTTATCCGAGATTGTTTATACTTTGGTATTTACTGGGGTGTATTTTATCATCCACATCCATGTTTCCTCAATATGTAATATTATCTCCATCCAGCTACAATTGTTTAAATCCAATTTTACCCTTTGGTGTGTTTTTAGTAAAAGATATGAAAGGAATCTATTGTCAATTTTCGTACGAGGCACTTTTTGACTTTTCCGACAAAAGTATGAGAAGAATGTTTTTTAACTTATACGGCATGAATGGATTTTTAAAACATTATTTCCAAGAAGCTTCATTTATAAATTTTCAAGTTTATTTTTAATCAACTTCTTTTAGTTTAGAATTGTATGACATGTTTTGAAAAGAAAAGTGTTTTTGAAGAAGAAAGGATATTTTCCTCAAGAATGGAGTTCAAGTGTTTTATCAAAATTATTTTCCATCTAAGATAATAAAGGGTTCTGTTTCTATCCCTATTATTACATTGATTTGACTATGTTGTGATGGAATTATTTTTATGAATTCCTTTATATTATATGAATTTTTTTATGATGTCATGATGTTTAAGATTCCCATTTTTGTTACATGGGTTATGCTATGATGTATGGTTTATGATTTTGTGGCACACATAAGAATGGTATCATTATGAGATGGGTGGGACCTATATCTCCATCCAATGCATTGGGTAAAGATTTTATATATCATGAGATAGACATGGCTGGAATGGTAGGTTATACCGGTTCAGTGAAATAGGACTGAAACGAGGGTGACTCAGTTCAGAAATGGACTTTGTCCACTAAGATAGTCTTGGCAATGAGTCTTGACTAATAAGAAATGATTCTCTATGATTATGTGTGTATGCCACAAAGTTTCATGTTTTACGTTATGATTATTGGGATTTCATTTCACTACTATGGTTTATCCCATGTTATGTTATTATGATCCCATTTGCAGGTTAAGATTTCCAAAATGTTATGTTCTTATGAATATGATGTGATTGATTTTTCTTTTGTTTACCCTTACTGAGCATTTGAGCTCACACTTTTATGTTTTCTTTTCCCCAGGATATAAAGAAATGTTTTAGGTAAAAAAAGGGAAGATCTTTATGGGAGATGTTGATTATCTTTCACCATGATTAGAAGATTATGTTCTGAGTTTCCAAAGACACTAAACTATTATGGTCCTTGTGTGTGTGTTTTTGTTATGTAATAAGTATTCCGAAAAAAGTAATGTAATATCCTTGTATGTTAAGCTTAGGGTCTCTACAGTTGGTATCAGAGGAATGGTTTAGTTAACCTTTGGAAACTAGGATGCGAAAACGTTAGTGAGATCCCTAGAGATATTTCTATGGTATGTCTAGGGATGTCACTAAGGATAAATATACGTATAGTATATAGTCCTAGAACTATGGTAACGATATTAGATTAAACCAAAGATGTTAGATATTGAAGTTACTCCCCCTTTATTATGATTTTTGCCTTTCACACTATTCTTTTTTGGGTTTTAGAAAATGGCCGGAAATAAGATGATTCACACTAATGGAGGATTTGATGGACAATGGAATGATATTCATCATGAGCAACCAAATGAAATGGGATTTAGAAGTCCAAACATCATTATTATGCCGAATCAGAAATCTCATAATATGATCAATAAAGTAAAATTTGGTATGTTTCCTGACTCGGCTAATAAGAGAAAGATGGAGTTTCATGATTATCATAGAGGAAAGAAAGTTCAATTTCCCCTATGTAAATCATGTGGGAAGAGGCATCAAAGAGAATGTTTCAAATGAATTGGAAGATGCTTTGGGTGTATAAAATAAAGACACAAAGCTAGTAAGTGCAAAGGAAAAGGTTCAGTTAATAACATGTATGAGGATAATGGTCTTGCTACGACATCAAAAATGGTTAAATGTTTTAAATGTGGAATGTACGGGCATTATGGAAACCAATGTCTTAAGGGAAAGTCTCATGAAGAGAATCAGTATGGTCGTATGGGTAGTATTTATGTTGATGATGATGAAGAGACTACAAATGATATGTGAGGTGAAATAATTATTGAATCCCGGTCAATGGTTTAAGAAGGTAGTGGAATGATTACATGTTTATCAAGTGTAATGTTGTATAAGTAATCTCATGGTATTATGGAATAAAGAGACATCTAAGGATTTTTACACTATTGTCTTTCTTTGAGTTTTGAAATTGTATGATTAATGGTACAGGAATCCATGAAAGGTTATTCAGATATTTTTGGAAAGTAGATGATATGCGTATAATGAAGGGATAAAAATAAAATTAAATGTTTGATAGTATTAATGAGATCATGACTGATATAAGGAAATAGTTATATCATGGTTTGAGTATAAATAATTTTGAGGATTTTGGTATGTGGAAAGAGTTATCTTTTGACAGCACTCAGGTTTTCACTAAGATTCAATGGGTATTCATTTTTCAAGAGATTACATGATTATGGTATTCACATGACAGGAATGTGACGAACAAGATATATGAGGGATAAATGATGGTATTCAAGTGATCATTTTCTCTATACTATGAGCTTGGACCGAAGTATTTTAGATAAGCCTAAAGATTGGAATGGATTATGTTGGACATAAGTTAGTATTGTTTAAGGATAAAACATTTTTGATATTGTTGATGGGATGTTATAGTAATAGAAAAAGGACAACCTGCAGGACGAGCGATAGCCCATCGCATCGGACAAGGATGTGGGAATCGAACCCACAACTGAAGTGTGACTGGCCTTTATCGCCTACCACTGCCTTACATGAAGTCCCTGTTTAGTAGAAACTAGTTTTATTATATTATGTAGTATGATATATGAATTATAAGTCCATTTTAGGAACTATATAAGATTAATCTCACTATATATGGACTTATGTATTTTTTTGATAACTTTTCTAACCTTTTGTTTGAGACAGATTAAATGACCCATCATTCTATCACATGATCTACTAACACATCACAAATGAAAAATTCAACATTATTTCTTTAAGACATGAAGTGGAAATTGTCCAAATAATTACAAACGGTGAGACTATACCAAAATCATGAAAGTATTTCTTCTAATTCCAATTTCATCAAATTTAGGGAATTGATCTTGAAAAACCAAAAATGTTGTCCTACTGCCCTTATATCCGATGAATCAGATGGTACCTTAGATAATCACAAATCTATGGCTTTGTGATTGTTGGATTTTCCATAGCCATGTTCTCTACCACTCTCCATCAGAATATGATGGTTAGTTTTCTCTTCCATATCCATATTTTCACCTATGTGGAAACCCAATGATTAGTTTATTTGGGTAACCATTACGTTTCATACTATTGTTTTTAAAGAATGGTTTTGGTATTCCTTTTTACGATGTGGGATTCTATTAATGAAACTTTCGAATAGTAAACGATTTATAACCCCGATGAATTTCGAGGGCGAAATTCATTTTTAAGGGGGGTAGAATGTAACACCCCAAAATTTTATGAAAAATATTCTTTTTAATTTCATGTCTTGTGTTGAACGCTACACCAAAAGGAGCATGCACAACACACATCCTTGACTTGCCTTGAATTACACACAATGGAGACCTTCCTCGATAGCGTGTGTAGTAATCAATACTGAGTTTCACTAAACAACGAAATGCTATTAAAATATTATTAAAAATAGTCGTTATGAATAGTAATAAACACTTTTTGAAATTATGTAAATTTTATTTTTCAAAATGGAATTCATTTTTGGATTTGTAATATTAAAATTATCTTAGGGTGAAATTTTGGTACTTTTCGGATAACTTTCATATTCGGATGAATAGTGAAAATTATTAAATTTTAATTAAAAACAACTTTTTTAATAGAAATAATTAATAGTTATAAAATATTAATTTGAGTGGTTTTAAAGTATATTTAGAATATATTTTTACAATTTAATACAATGTTGTTCATTGGATGTAATTTCACATTTAAACCAGATGTAAACAAGTGTCAATCTTTTGATAGTTATTATCTCTAAAAAACACGCTATTTGTTTTGACGACAGGAATCAGTTTTTAAATTAATTAATGTAACTGATATGTTTTGAATTTGGTAAAATAGACGTCATTTTTGAATTCATAATATCAAATATAGATTAGGCCTAATTTTTTGTATTTTTCTGGAAACATTCATTTTTTGATGAATAGTGAAACCACTAAGTGGTAGTTAAAAAAAACTGAATTTTTCATAAAACATAATTTTACCACTTCTGTGAGTGGAATTTCGAAAATTCGAGAGACACGGTTAATATCAAGGACTAATATATGGTTCAATGAGATTAAAATAATTTTTGGTGAATAGTATCTTTTGACTTTTTTTACCACAGTTAAAAGTAAATAGTGTAATTAGGGGTAAAAATGATATTATTATTACCCTAAATCATGTCCTAATTCTATTAGATAAGTTTAATTCGACCCAAAAAACCTTATGAATAAAATATGACCATTTAAGCCCACTTGGATTAGATTAGGACATTTATTATTAATTTATTTAAAGAAGGGTTAAAATAGTTAAAATCAATGTTTAATAAGTAAATCATTTTTAATATAGGGTTATACATAAGATAAATTCAACTATAAATATTCATTAGAAAGCTAAAAAGATTTCCTACATTATTATATTTTATTTGTAATTTTTAGACATAAAATAATCTAATTTATTTATGACACAACGATGATGCAGTAATTAACTTTTTAAGAAAATATTAACATAATTGATGTTATAAATGCCCAAATAAATGTAATATGAGACTTTTTATGACTTAAACTAATTTTATAGGATAATATGACATTTGATTGTTGATTTAAGTAACTTTTTTCGAACTTATCATTCTGTTATGAATTTCCTAAAAATCATGTACAAAATAGTGTCAAAATTGACATAAATTAGTTTTTAAAACAAATATTATATTATTAATTTTTATATTATTCCTAAAAATCTAAGGTTCGGCCAAATGACTTAGATAAGGTTATATATATTAATAATATACAACTTGGGGTTAGTTTGGCTTGATATAGTAAGTTTAGTAACCATATAGTGTAAGAAAACAAAAAGACACGGTAAAAGTTAAATTATTTAACTTAGGGTTAAATCTAATTGATATGGTTAAAATAATAACCTAAAATTGTCTAAATCCTATTGGATGAGAGTATTTATACCCATACCCACCTTATATTCGAAATATATTAATTTGGAGATATTGAAAACCGAATTTGACTTTATAATAAAATAATATTTTTAGTTATTCCAAAGGTGCCCCTTTCCTCCCTTATAAAAGGCCACCTCCTCCCTCTCCTCCTCACACCAATTTGAGCATTCAATCTCGGCCAAATCCTTCCAAAATCACTTCAACACTTCTCTAGTATCATTCTAGAGGTCCTGGTCTTCTTAAAAGACCATCATTAGTTCATTAAGTGGAGGTTATGAAAAGGCGCGTCAAAAAGAGGTAATATCCATTACCGATCTTTTTCAATTTCTTTCTTCTTCAACTTCTTCTTCTTTAGTTGTTTCATGATAAAGTAATAACATCAGTATTTATTATATACTGATATGTTATTATAAATATGAAACAACTCTAATTAACCTTCTATCCATCCTACGGAAAAAGGAAATCACCGCGCGTCCGTACGTACGGAATACCGTCTCCACGCCATGGTGTAATCTATTTTCTGCCAAAACATTAATTGGATGGGTATAATGGTGTAATGAGTAACTATATATGATTATTATAAAGTTATATTGATATTGAAATAGTATACATACACTTCAGCACAAGTTCATGATCATGAGAACGATATCATCGCTCGTGCGTACGTACGGACTACCATCTCCACGACGCGATGAGATTCATTCTCCATGTTAACCATTTAAGAATGATTATAAAGTATATATAAGCAATAATAATGAAAATATGACATTATAAAGCTACTGTATTTATTTATATATGTATGTCATCTACTTACTTCCATTTAAGACAATAAGGAAAGGAGACCAACGTTCATGCGTACGTACGGACTACCGTCTCCATGAACGGTGTCTTTCATTTCAATTATCTATCTATTATATATATATATATAATGAAAATATATGATATATAAATCATTTTTTATATTCTGGTAGTAAGTAAATCATGATATAAGTAACAATAATGTCAATAACAACAAGTCCAAACACCTACGATAAATGAAATGATTTTACCCAAAACGATTCTTTAACATGGAATTTACAAAAGAACGGGTAATATAAAGTCATAATTGAACCATATATGATATCATAACAATGAATATGATTCTGTAATAAGTTAATGACATTATTTAAATCATTATACAGGAGGTTCGGATACGTACAAAGCATATCGGAAATAAGGTAAGGGAAATATCACATTCTCATTTTTATCCGAGATTGTTTATACTTTGGTATTTACTAGGGTGTATTTTATCATCCACATCCATGATTCCTCAATATGTAATATTATTTCCATCCACCTACAATTGTTTAAATCCAATTTTACCCTTTGGTGTGTTTTTAGTAAGAGATATGAAAGGAATATTTTGTCATTTTTCATACGAGGTACTTTTTGACTTTTCCGACAAAAGTACGAGAAGAATGTTTTTTTAACTTATACCGAATGAATGGATTTTTAAAACATTATTTCCAAGAAGCTTCCTTTATAAGTTTTCAAGTTTATTTTTATTCAACTTCTTTTAGTTTAGAATTGTATGACATGTTATGAAAAGAAAAGTGTTTTTAAAGAAGAAAGGATATTTTCCTCAAGAATGGAGTTCCAGTGTTTTATCAAAATTATTTTCCAACTAAGATAATAAAGGGTTCTATTTCTATCCCTATTATTACATTGATTTGACTATGTTGTGATGGAATTATTTTTATGAATTCCTTTATCTTATATGAATTGTTTTATGATGTCATGATGTTTAACATTCCCATTTATATTACATGGGTTATTCTATGATGTATGATTTATGATTTTGGGGAACACATAAGAATGGTAT
Source organism: Viscum album (assembly GCA_963277665.1). Lineage (NCBI taxonomy): Eukaryota > Viridiplantae > Streptophyta > Magnoliopsida > Santalales > Viscaceae > Viscum > Viscum album. The sequence continues at coordinate 684,054,002 of OY728129.1, read as the reverse complement.
CATTATGAGAAGGGTGGGACCTATATCTCCCTCCAATGCATTGGGTAAAGATTTTATATCTCATGAGATAGACATGGCTGGAATGGTAAGTTATACCGGTTCAGTGAAACAGGACTGAAACGAGGGTGACTCGGTTCAGAAATGGACTTTGTCCACTAAGATAGTCTTGGTAATGAGTCTTGACTAATAAGAAATGATTCTCTATGATTATGTGTGTATTCCACAAAGTTTCATGTTTCACGTTATGATTATTGAGATTTCATTTCACTACTATGATTTATCCCATGTTATGTTATTATGATCTCTTTTACAGGTTAAGATTTCCAAAATGTTATGTTCTTATGAATATGATGTGATTGATTTTTCTTTCGATTACTCTTACTGAGCATTTGAGCTCACCCTTTTATTTTTTCTTTTCCCCAGGATATAAAGAAAGGTTTAAGGTAAAAAAAAGGGAAGATCTTTATGGGAGATGTTGAAGATCTTTCACCATGATTAGAAGATTATGTTCTTAGTTTCCAAAGACACTAAACTATTACGGTTCTTGTGTGTGTGTTTTTGTTATGTAATAAGTATTCCGCAAAAGTAATGTAATGTCCTTGTACGTTAAGCTTCGGGTCTCTACAATAATAAAATTATGTGACTATTGAAATAAATTCAATAATATGAGATTTTATTTAATGAATAAGGATAGATATAAATCATTAATGCATGTAGGTTTTCTAAAATATTTTATCGTGTTTTTTGGTATTAATAAATTTTCATTAGAATATGGGGTCAATTTATTAACATGTTTTTAAGGTTAAATTGTGAACATGATGTAATTTTTTTTAAAAAAATAAATCATATTCTGAAATTTAGAATATTGTTAATAATATATTGGAAGAGTATTAGGTTTAACTGCTTGTTGAATTGATTATGATGAAAATTGTATATTATTATTTTTGGATAGTGTATGATTTATCATGATGGACAACATTTTTTTGATTTTTTTTAGTATAAATTTAGTGGCTGATGGAATGGGTTATGGACACTATGATTTTCAAAAAGTTATTCATTAATGATTTTTTTAAGAATACGAATTTCCAAGAATAATAGTCATTGTGAAAAATAGATTGGAGTAAAACCAATTGATGATATTTTTATTATAAAATAGAAATAGATAAAGAATGATTAATTTATTTACTGAATTATTTTAACAGTAAATGAATCCCAAGACCATATTAATAGGGCCATAAAATAATATTGTTATTCATTTATTTTTTTACCTATAAAACAATTGAAGTTTTAAACCATCACATAATTATTTTTTGTGATTTACGTTATCATGAACAATAACTGTATCAATATATATTTATCCACAGTTGTTTTTGTCTGTTCCATGTCTATATTCAAACATACCACTACTGCTCTCTTATTCATAAACTGAGTTTTGTGGTGACACTAGACTTTCCATTTCCCTATTTTTATGTTGAAATGTAATAACACTTTTTATTATTTGGGATTTCCACAAATTATTTTCCACACTTAAGACCATCGATAACCTATCAAAAAAATATTACTCAATTTAATTATGGTGGGGTGAATGTAACACCTAGATATATTTTTAAGAGAACATTCTTCAATAACATACAAGATACACAACACCTTGTTTAAAATAACAACAAATTATTGTTATGTAATTGTAATAAAATATTAATTATATTGGTGGGAATGAAAATTATTAGTAAAATTAAGAAATATATAACAAAAATATATTTTTCGATATATTAACTAATTTTTTAATATTAGAACCTGATTTTTTGAAAATTCATATTAATCATGAAGATTATATTTTTTCCAAAATAACTCTCTTAAATTTTTGAGTGATTATTATAATTAATTTATCAAACATATATAAGATATTTTTTCAAATAATAATTTAATTTTTCAACTAATCACATTAAATTTTTCTTTAGGTAATACTTTTTATTTTTTGGAAAAAGAATAATTTTCAAGTGAATAGTGATAAATAAAAATTTTTTAAACTAAAAATTTTATTTTATTAAAAATTAATATTATGATTTGAATGTGATATAAAATTGAAATATTTAAGATTTTATTATATTTTAGAATATTAATTACATTCTTGTCACTTTATTAATTTATTTTTGTATTATAACTATTTTTATAAAAATACACATTTTTCCATAAAAATGTTTTTATTCTAATTAGAGAGATTATTTTAAAATTACATTACTCCACCTAATTGATTTTAGTATAGATAAATTTATTCATTATTTTGAATTATTGGTGCCATATATTTTAAATATATCTCTTTTATTTTTATTCACTATGAATATTATCTATAATATGTTTATTACCATTATAAGAGTAATACGAGTAATATTAGACAAAAATAAAATAATAATGTCTATAAAATTCCAAAAACATTTTTTTAATTAATATTGTGTGGGTAAATGTCTTCTATAAACATTAATTATTCTATTATACGGAATTATATCGTCATTCCGATGAGACTAATACATTTATAGTATTTTATTTCAAGAAAATTCCATCTTGTCACAATCTTATTTTTAATAACTAAAACATTTTTAATATGAAATTATCCAAAATTATGTTCAATTATATATATAATTTATTAATTTAAAATATCTTTCTACAACATGATAATTTATATTAAATTTATTTTGAATAATTAATCAGATTAAAACCTCACACAACAACAGTGAGGTTATTATTTAAATAATGGAATAATCAAATAAATGATATCAAATATATTATAAGTAACATTATTTGAGATACTTGAGGTGATTAAAAAATTATCAATATTAAAAAAAATTATTACGATATATTAAAATACTATGTTAAAATTTTAGTTTTTATCATGATTTATTAATGTATAAGTACTTAATAGTATCAAAATTTACAATAATTTTATTTTATAAGAATAATATTTTGTTAAATTAAATAAATTTTTTTAAATAATTATAAAGGGGATTATATATTGATAAAAATTTAAACAAATTTACATTTATAAGAAATTTGGAGGAATTTGGATCTAGAATAGTCCTGTTATATTTTTATATATTGAGAAAGTCCATATGGCCCCTCCGCTCAATTACAAAAGGGTGCCCCTTTCGTCACATATTTTCACCAAACTGAGATATATATCACAACCAAACCCTTCAAATTACAATTATTAACATCATTATCCATGTAATTAAGGATATACACATTCAAAAAGTGAAATAGTGGGTCACATAAGAAGAGATCTAAAGGGAGGTCCCAGAAGAATATGTAATCATCTTTGCAGACTCTTTGATGGTTACTTCTTATTTTAATTAAACTTCATGTGTTTTAACTATATTAAATTAATAAATATATTCTAAATCATTTATATAAATTGATATTATTTTGGTTATGATGTAATCAAATTAATTCTTATTACAATACAATGAAAAAAAAATCAATGTGCATGCATAAGTATAACATACCATCTCCACATAGTGGGGTAACACATTTTTCATCACCACATTACAAGAATGGTTATTATGGTGTAGATAATGTATATATATGATCCATATAAAATGATAAATATTATTTAAAATTAACATATAATACACTTTCATACCCATTTACCATTAATGGAATGATACCATTGCTATTGCATACACAGGACATACTATCTCCAATAAGTGATGTGACTAATTTTCAACATACATGATATCACAATGGTTCTAAAATTTTATTAATTAATTAAATTTTAACAGTATCTATTTATTAATTTTATAAATTTGATGAATTTATATACCATGCTGATGAGCCATAACATACATAATGAAACACTCATGAAAAAATAAATGAGTTAACACCCGGAACAAGGGTAATAAAAAATATTATTTCTCAAAGGGGTGTTAAATATTATATAAAAATTTTATATAATAATATAAATATTAGTAGTTTATTGGTATATTATAATAAAAAATAAACCATTATACAAGTGGTTAAACAATGTTCAGTAAATAGAAAGTGCAAGGAAATTTATTTTTATCCAATATTTGTTTCTGTAGAACACATGCCATATACTGTAAATGATTATTTTGTGTTCTGTGTCTACTAAACATGAATTTATTTTATTATTATTATCATGATTATTATGGGATATAATTATCCATATAATTTTTATTCTTTAATTGGGATTATGATTCAAATAATACAAAAGATGTAAGGGTTTACATCACAACTGCATCATTATAAAGGGTTATTAATTATAACTCCCTACTAAAGAATATTTATTTTCCATGTGAATATTTTAGAAAATTGTATTGGAAAAGACCTCTGCATCCCATCACTTTGTTAAAATCCAATGTTTGTGTTGATTTAGTAAGCAACGTTATACTATTCAATAAGATTTACAAAATTCTAATTTTTTTGTCAGTTTTTTAAGGCATCAGTATGTTAGGGAGTCTGAGACTTCCGTAATCAGTAGATTAATGAATCAATGAATCAGGTCATTGGTAGCATAAGAAATCAGTATGTTAGTGCATTGGTGACTCAGGTAGTTGGTAGGTTGTGGTATCGGTGACTAAGGGTGTAGGTAGGTCAGAGAATCGGTGACTCAGGGTGTCATATGATCAGGGCATCTGTGACCCTATGAATCAATAGGTTAGAGATTATGTTGGTCATGCATTAGTGTGTGGTGTTAGTGGATCACATTGGTGACTCATTCCAATGATTTGTATATATGATTTTGGTGTCAGTGACTCACAATCAGTGACTCACCCATTATTAATCCATTTCTATCTTTTCCCAGTTTTTCTAGATTCACCCCTCTTATGTTTTATTTTATTTAAATCAAGTTCAATGCCTTGCTTTAGAACTTATAATGGTGTTTTGAGGGATAATAATTATATTTTTAATATCCTAACTGTTAAGGGACATTGACACAATCAAACAACATAATCTTGATTAAGATATGATATTAATGGACCTTGAAACTATTTCCTTTCTGTTGATATTGATTACAACTCTTCTAAGACAATATATTTCTCTATCAGTGTGTTTTCATCTTCTCTTGGAGTTACCTGAGGCGTTCTTCACCATTGAGTCATATGTTTTGTTGTGGCCTTCGGCATCAGTCTTCCATGGATTTTTTGAATACTAGTGTGACCCACTGTTCATTGCGCAATGAGGAGTTTATGATCATGTGTTACTCCAATTATTAATTACTTCATCCCTGCATTAATTAAGTATCATGTAGGGTGGGTAAATTCACGACTTTTTGAGAATATGGTTGAATCTAAACCTAAATTAATGTTATTTTTAAGATGAATGAACCAGGTATAATAACGTGTTTAGCTACAATATCAATAATTGGAGGACATGGAAGATGATGATGATGCCTATGTTGTTTTATTTGTTATCATTGATCCAAGTTGTGAATTTCATTGGTCATATTCTTTATAAAAATCATGGGAGTGTGTGGTCTCTTTTTTCACAACAGACCCATGAAGTACTATTTTTAATATCATACATAAAAACTATAGAGAGTAAAATATAATTAATCATGTTGATAACCCATCTTGACATACATGGATATTACATTTATTTTTTTCAATAATTAATAAATTACATAGAAATACTAAAAGTAAAATATTAGTTTTGTGTCTTTTGTTCAAGAAGAACATTCTTATTACATGGTGAAAGATCTTTAACATCTCCTATGAAGATCTTCCCCTTTAGTTATCCTACCTAAAATAATTCTATATATCTTGGGGAAAACAAAACATAAAAAGGGTTACCTCAAGTACTTATTAAGGGTAAACATGTAGAAAATAAAACAATACATAAACATAAGAATGTAAAAGAAAGAATATTTAGTTTTAATATCATAATCCAGATTCATTAAAATAAATCATGATAATTCATTAGGGAATAATGAACCTTGAGAAAATCGCATTGGAATAAAAAATGGAATTTAGAAAAACATATAAGCATATAAAATCAATTCCATATTATCTGAGGCATATTCTGAAGACCATCACAACAGAAAAATTCCATTGCTGGACCGAGATTACTCCTCCTTCCAGGCCTATTTTACTACACCATTTTTACATGTCGTTCAAACTCTAATTTACTGAACTAGACTTATATGCCATTTTATTCATCTTAATCTTATGATATATATATATATATTAACCCAATGCATTTGTGGGAGATATTGGCCTCACAAATATCATAATGAAATCATTCTTCATTGTGCGAAAAAATAAATCATTCATCATAGCATAACCCATGGAAAAATAGGATTTCTAAAAAATAATTCCATCATAACATAATCCATATAATCTAAATAGATTTCATAAATAATTCCATAAAATACTATGAAATAATATCAATAATACGGATATAAATATAACCATATTATATAATTTCATATTATATGGAATTGATTTTTAATAAAACACTTGAAATTAATTATTTAGGAAAATATCATTCCAACTTCAAAATTGATTTAATTAATCAAAATTCCATGGAAATTTTAAAAAAACATTTATTAAAATAAAATTGAAATATGTTAAAGGAATATTCATGTAAATAAAGCGTTATGAAAATATAAAAACTAATTCATGCCTAAAAGGTCAAAGGGAACATCCTTCTCATACTTTTTTTAAAGTCAATATGTAGGTCATAAAAAAATGAAAAAAGATTCAAGTTATACAATTTAATAAAAAATTACATAGGTTAAAATTAACATCAAATAAATTTAGATGAATAGAAATAATATTCTAGAATTCATATTTATGAGACATGTGTGAGGATGATAAATATGGCATAGTAAATACGTATGAATAAAAAATCTCAAATAGTAACGAGATTACAAAATTAACCAATACCAATTTATAATCAGACGAATCTTAAGCCTCATAAAATAAAGAAAATTGTATTTATATATAAATATCATAACCATCATAAAAAATGCATGGAAAACAGAAACACCAAACGATAGAAATATATGGTTGATAAGGAATATGTCTCACAACAATAAAAGTGGAAACAAATAATCCCTTACATCTAGTATGTTATCCTTTATATGTATCTAGACATTCTGTTCAACGAAGAGATCAACATAGAACTACCTTTAAAGGAAATATAGTTCTTCTTCTAGGAATACCATAACCTCTATAATGTTACAATGTAATTTTAAAAAGGAAATGGTTTGGGGATTAATGAAGATGAAAGTTTAATGAGTTCTGAAGAAATGAAGGTGGAGGTTCCATTTTATAATTGGGGTGAGGGGCACATTTGAAATGGACCAAAATATTTATTTATAATAAAATAAACAAAGATCCATAAACCTAAAAGATAACTTATAGTATAATATGAGATTTGGTATGGTTGTAATAACATAAACCAATGAATTTTAGGAATCTTTTTATGTAATTTTATACCTTATCATTTCAATTAACCACCAGTTATTCTATTTTAATTTTAACTAAGGTAAGAAATTATTCAAAAAGAAAATATTGAAATTTATTCTTATTTGATTTAAATTAAACCATTAATTATTACATTATAACATGTTAAATCAGTATTATTTATTCTATATTTTTTGAAAGGGATTATGATTTTTAAATAATTTACTAAAATTTATTTTGATAAAAAATAAATAGTTGCAATTTTGATAGTATATAATTTATGATTAATTAAAAATATATAAATTATATTTTACCCAAAATCAAAATAATTTATTATATCCATATGGGGTTAAGGAGTTCTTTAAAATTCATTTATTATATTAATTATCCCAAATGATATTTATTTTAATATTTTTAGTAACATTTATTCAATATATTAAATAATAAATTAATTTCTACATCAGTTTTTTAGTTATTTAAGTTACATATTTTTGGGTAAATATTAAAAAAATACTATGATGAAGATAAATTTATTAAATTTTATAAGAATAATTAAAGTCAAATATAGATTATGGAAAATCATATATTAAAAATGATATATTTATTAAAACATGAATATTTACACTTTAACATTACATTAGATAAAATATTATAAGCATTATAGTCTATTCCTTATGGCTCCAAATGATTAATAATTAGTGCCTTTTATGATTAGGCTCGATATATACATGACCAAAAATATTGGGTAATGTTTTGTAGTCATTTAATATTTATTTTCATTTTTTTACGGTTTCTCATGGGTGCACATCTGTCTATTGAGGATATGCAAATATTGCCCCACATTCCCACATTCCAATGGAGGGTGGTATCCATTGCATATTCAGGGATGTTTTCCCTTTGATACAAACAGGATGATGGGATGTCAGTTCTACCATATGTGGATTCCTACCCAGAACTCGGTGCCTTGTCTGGGTCTCCCTCATAGATTAGATTTGTGGTTTGTTAATCTCATTCCTAGTGCCATATCTTTGTGGATGCTAGTTAATTACACTACTTTCATCAGAACATTTTGGGGTCATTACATGGTAGTAACATTCGGTTGGAGTAGATGACAAACATAGACATGTAAGGTCATATCTAGATGTGGGGAAAATGGAATACTTGTATTCTTCTTGATAAGAGGGCATCTCGAGGGTGGATAACCTGAGGAATCAAATATAGGTCGTGGGGTATCTTTTTCTAGAGAAATTTCTATGTGGTTTTCCTCAACTTCCCATTCTAAACATGGGATATGTCATGAATTTAACATCTTATAGAGTTGTTTACAACAAAGGTGTGTCTTCCAAGGATTTCCTCAAGAATATCATGTTTAACAGGAGGTAGGCCATGAGTTTAACTTCATGCAATGATGGAATTAAAATTCTCAAACATCCCAATGAGGCATATGAGATTGGTACATCCCTAAGAGTGGTCACATGGAATATGGATAGATCAGAACACCCAGTAAGGAATGATCTGAAGTGGTGTGTCCTGTAGAGTGAATATATCACATCATGAAGGATGATCTGGAAACCACTAAGGGAGGATCAGAGAGAGTGCACCCTAGAATATGGGACAACAAGGTTTAATGTTGGCTGGGATTGAACCTTAGGGACATTTCCTATATACCCTATATGGATGACAGGGATCAAAACCAATGTAGTTCGAAGTGGTGATGAATTGGGGAGTACACAAGGGACAACGACCAGGAGACATGGTGGGGCTTATACATGGACAATGTCAGATTGTAAGAGGGGAACCCTTTGATATATGGTTATGTATTGTATAGGGCTTATTCATGGATAGATGTCTGGGTGCCGTGTGGAGCAGCGCTGGGAGGATGTCATGATCTCATTGAGATGTGGCGGCCCAGGTTAGAATCAGGATGGATGATGGAGAGTTTAATAAAGTGGAGGGGGAATTAGATGGAACTATTTTGAATGTGATTGTAGTGTTGGGATTGAACATTAAAGAGGCTTTCTACGTATCCCTGTGGCAGGGAATCAAAATCCACATAGTTCCGGAGGGGGTATAGAATCGGGGTATACACAGAGGAAAACAACCCAATGATATTCTCAGTCTTACGCGTGGTTATCATCTCGGTGTTGGTATGCTTCTCAAGGGGAGGACTTGAGATATGGGTCACAACAAAGGGGACTAATACGACTTACCATCGATTAAAAGCAACAACAGTTTACTGCGTGTTCTGTGACACAACTGAATACCACTGGTTTGGGTTCCAACATTTGGCTATCGATTACGTAACACACCGCTTATCATTGGTTTTGGAACATAATGGCTGACCATTTCATAGGGAACACAATGTCTTACCATTGATTGGGGTACACAACAGCTTACTGTGGATTGGGGTTGGTCATCAGGGAGACTTCTTGCGTACATTGCATTGGAGACAAAGATAAAATACCATGTAGTTCGAGAGGGTACATATTAACGTCTTTCAGGACAAAATGAGCATATAGTTTAACATCAATAAGGATGAAGGTGAACAGACATGAATGGGGTTGGAACATCAGGGTGTTGGGCTTGATCCTCAGGGAGGATTCCTTAGTACCATGCCTATGCACGATAAATGTCCATATTTTTTGGAAGAGTTTGGTGAACCGATGCGAAATGGATCAGGACGAATAGGTGTTGGGATTCAACCTTAAAGAGTCTTCCTACGTACCTTTCCTAAGAAAGGATTAGAGTCCATGAAGTTTGGATTGGTAGAGCATTACACTCTACATAGGACCACAGAATATTTCATGGTCGCTATTTACCCTATGCTCACATGATTCATGCTCGGTGTTAGAAACAAGATGCAACAACAAACCTAACGATTGTGGTGAAAAAATTCATCCATAGAGTTTGTTGAATGGGGATTATGAATGGATGCTTCCTAGGTGCTGCTAAGGAGAGACAATGTGGATGGGACATACACATGAAATATTCTTGGGTGGTGCTGAGGAGTGGAAACAGTGGATGGGGCTAATGCAAGGAAGCTTGTCGAGTGCTGTTAAGGAGTGGCTACAGTTTATGGGGAATATGCGTGGAGGCTATCTAGGTGTCACAAAGTAGTCACAATAGTGGATGGGGCTTATGCATGGAAGCTTCCTAGGTGAGGCTAAGAAGAGGCAATGGTGGATGGGGCTTACACATGGAAGATGATTGGGTACCCTTAATGAGCGGAAAAGGATGGATGGGGTGTAGGAATAGAATCTTCCCAGGTGCTGCTAAGGAACAAAAATGTTGGATGAGGCTTAGGCATGGAAGATGCCCGAGTGCCACTAAGGAGCGACAAGGATGAATGAGGCTTATGCCAAAAAGCTTCTCATAGTGTCATCCTCATTCCTAGAGATGTGGGAATTCCAACATACTAGATGGTTGATGCATATAATTGGGGCCAACACCTATGTGAAAGTGCAGAAGAGGGATAATGCCATGGGAAGTGAAATAAGTCTGAACAAATGAGGTAAAAAAGTAAGAATCACATGCCCATCATTCAAAATGGGGTGAGGGTGGTGTGACGATGGAGGATAACTCTTGAAATTGTTATAAACACAGAATCTAGATCACATTAGCTTGAACTAGGGACAAACAAATGATGGAATACTATTGACCATGATTGAATCACAGGACCTAACACAAGGTGTCATCTAATGTCTTCTGGGGCCTTGGCCCAGAATAGTAGGTGAGCTAAGGCGGTATATAACCAGGCCTTTAGGGGGTCCGTTAGACATGAAAGAGGATGATGACTGGAATTGTGGACAAAAAAATCATGAGGTGGAGGGGTGGAATGTTTGAATGGATTCCATTAATTTTGAACATGCACCACTATATTCATGGCATGAGGCATCTTATGCGTATCACATAAGGAATATCTTATTTGGAACAATATGTATCCTATTATTGAATGATGGTGTATACTACAGTTTATAGTCATATATATATTACTATTGGCATCATATACAAGGTTTATAAGGCATATCTTGTTTAGAGGAAGAGGAATCCTATGGTTTTCATATAGGGACTGCTATAGTTGAAAGTCATGCAGTGAGGAATATTGGGATCTTATGCATGGTGTAATGGGAATCTATTTTTTAGAGGAACATACATCCTATGTTTGGAACATATGGTGTAGTACACATTAATGTCATACAGATATGACTATTTGGCATAATATTCCTAGAAATAGTTGGTGTTGGGACTTATGAAATAACATCCCTTTATAGTTCAACTTGGAATATGAAACATGTGATAAGGTTTGGATGAGTTACTTAGGGAATGGTTCAACTCAAGGTAATCGGAGAATTGGCAATGAGAATCTCAACTCACGATAAGTGATAGTGACCAAGAAGAATATGTCGACTGAATCTATTTCATTGAGTATGGAGGAGTATCATGTATCATGGCATTCCATAGGTGGAATGTTGATGTTCATAAGGGAGAAATGAAAAATGTGTATGTCCAAAAGCATGGACTCGTAGAGCTGCTTTGCGATGGAATACGGTTCACAGAACATGGACTCACGAAGCCTAGGTTCTCACAGAGGAAAGCGGTTCGCATAGCAAAGTAGATCATGGAGCAATGTGGACCACGAAGCAAAGCGGCTCGTGGAGAAAAGAGTCTCATGGGGAAAAGAATCTCACAGAGAAAAGTGTCCCACGGAGTAATGCGTATTGCGAAGCTGAGAAAATCCCAATGGAGCTCCCACCATGGTGAAGGGTGGAGCCATCTACGAAGTGAATCTTTTCGTGGTGCTCATGATCTCGGAGAAATCCGAGATCTACCACTCAAGGGGCGGCATAACCATACTTATGTAGGGGTGAGCTAGCAATGTATAGGCAATGATGGTCAGCGGAGAACATAACAGAGAAAAAATTACCACAATGAAGGGAAAATCATACTGCAAAGGAAATCCTGCTCCACAACTGGAGGGAGTTCCCTCAAGTTTCACACACCAATGGTGTCGACTGTCATCGACCTTCACAGTGCTCGCAGAGGCTCCAGTAATGTTCCCTTATGTTTTTTATTACTGCGTAGTTGACCATCCTTTACTTTTACAATGCTCGTAGAGGCTCTGGTCAAGTTTTTATTCTCCACGGTCATGGAGGGAGCTTCCCAAATGGGCTTTATGTACCAGTTTTCCATCCCAACTTCAAATTCCCATAACTCCAAATCTATAACTCTGATCGGGCCCTATGACCTATCAAATCAATGATTGCAAAATGAGCTACGATCTTGATCATGTATGCATGCATTTTTAATATTTTATGGTCACATATTCCATTGCAAACAATATTTTAATAAAAATTATTTTATTTATTTTTCATCTATTGAAAAATGTATGTGTCATCAATGAATAGGCCATTATGGTAACTATTTCATTCTAAAAAATTACCAATAAATTATAATTATAAAGAAAAATATTTTGGGTTTATAATGAATATTTATATTTTAATATATATACTATGTTACCATATATAATCTATTATATTTCTATTAAAACATGGATACGATACCTATAGAATTATAATAAATAAATAAAATATAATTATCACAATTCCAGAAAAGTGTCTGAAAGTGTAAGAAATAAATTTTTATTTTGAATATATGTTTATCATGATGAAAAATTTCCTTAAATTATTTCATAATATGATGTTTTTCTATTTTGGGAATATAATATATATTAAAGATAATGAAAATGATAGTTTGTGTCTTTATTTGATTTAAATATTATTCATGTCATTTTCATGGAAAAGTGCCCATAAAATGAAATAATTTCGAACATCAATAGTTTAGGGTATAGATTAATTAATTTAGTAAAATAATAATCCAAACTATTTGAGAGAAATATATTCCTTTTCCATCAAGACATTTAAAAGTCTCACTATTTATCATGAAGCCCTTTAAAATATATTTTGGAAACCAAGTGTTATATACGACTTTAATACATTTAAAAGTAATTTTAATTTTAAAACATCATTGTATGAATAAAGAATCCTTAAAACTATTTTTAAAACATGGTCATTAATGAGAATGAATTAGAAGACTAAATCATTAAGAAAATTAAAATGATATTCTAGTTAGTTTTACTAACAAAATGAGAGATTCTTGAATACAAATAATTGAGGTAATAAAAACATTATAATATCATGAGAATAAAGGGATTTAGGATATACTATGTCAAAAAAAAGTATATACACCATATAAAAGTTAATTGGAAAATGACAAAAAATAAGTCTTAATGGAATGTAAAATGAGATGAAATCCCTAATAAAGACCATATCGTTAGGTTAAAGATAAATCAACTACATAAATATGTGTGAAATATATAAATAAACTCTATATGATTAGATATTCATAGTAAATTAATTAGAGGAAATTCACACATATTTTTTGTAAAAACAACACCAATGAATCAGATGTTTAACTCAATGAATATAAATTAAGTTAAAATTACTCTTATCAAGTTCATATCGATGAATTGAGAATTAATTAATGGATTAATTTTATGTTTTAAAAGTAAATCCACACAAAGGGGAGTGGAATTTACTACATATGTAAACAAATTGTGGCTTCACACATAATCTTGGAGTAAAATAATCAATGATGTTTGCGTAAAACCCAATGAGTGGAAATTGAAATTTGAAATTCCTTTACTAATTTGGTATCTTACGAAACCCATACTCCTGAAATAATATTAATAAAATTATGGATTAAATACCCATCAATTAATTTATATTACACAAATAATACAATCAGGGGTTGTACATGCACCACATAAAATGTAATAGGGAAAAATATAGCATGAATCTCACAAGAATAAAAGAGAGGTGAAAACCCTATATCGTGAACTTTTCCTCATCTGAGAGAATGTTAAACATATGTATAATAGTAAAATCATTGTTATTATATTATACAAGAACCACATACTTAAATATGATATCATATATAATCTTCAAAAAAATTTTGTTAATAATATTTTATTAATATAGTTGTTTTGGGTGTTAAATGAATCATTTTCCTTTATATGTGTTGTTATTTAAGTCATGTTTGTTATGTATAGGATTTATTTGATTCATATTCATTATTATATTATGGTCGTAAAAAATATAAAATGAAAATTATTCTTTAATGGTCAAGATGGGGAATTAATCTCATCGCTTTCGTAGAGACGGTAATCAATACATACGGACGTGTGACAATATCATTCAATTAGGGTGAAATAATATATAATTGAATGTTATATCATATATAAAAAATAAGTAACGTGTTATAATTATTATTTAAATCAATTATACAACATTATTATACCCATTAAAATAATTAAGTGTTGAATAACAACTACCCCGCGACATGGAGACAGTAAGTCGTACATACGCATGTATAATGACTTTTTCATTCATTGGATGGATATAATAATGAATATGGTTGTACCATATTTATAATAACATCATAATATGAAAAAGGTAGTGTATTTATTATTTTTGTATGGAGAAAACATTAAAAGAAAAACTGGAATAAGAATATAACTTTGAAAGAGGCGATAAAACTGTTACCTCTACTTAGAGTGCTTCATTTTTATTTGATCAAAAGGGGACCATAGATTGAATTTAGGATCAATGGAAGTCCTCCAGGATGTAGTGATCATAGTTGGGAGGTTATTTGGATAGGGTTTGGATAAGGAAAATGGTTGTGGAGGTGTGATATTAAGGGAAGGGTAAGTGACCTGTTATAAGAGAGGTAAGGGTAACTTTAGGAAAAGCTAGAAATATTATTTTATTATAGATGAATTTTTAGTTTCTATGGGTTACATATGAATTTATTTCGAGGTTAAAGTGGAGATGGTTATAAAACCTCTGAACCAATATTTATTAGAGGGGTTTAGGTCACCATATTAACAGTCTCATTTAGATTTAACTCTCAGTTAAATAGTTTGACATTTACCATATCTTCTTGTATTTTTATATTATATCATTAATAAACTAATTATAAACTTCTAATAGATCCCCAAGTGGATAATTATTAACATATCAACAATTATATATGTCTTTTAGCTGAAACATCTATTTTTAGGACTTTTATATAATTTAATAAAACAATATTTGTTTTAATAAGTCAATTATGTCAATTTTGACACTATTTAGTGTTTGGTTTTTGTTATAGTCATATCAACATGATTAAATCACAATAAATTCATTAAATCAACCCTAACATGTCGTATTAACTTATAAAATTCTTGGAATCCATCAAAAGGCTTAATTTATATTTATTTTAACATTTATAATATCAATTATTTAAATCATTTATTAAATATAAAATTACTGCATCATTATTGTGTCATAAATAAATTGATTTATTTAATGTCTAAAAATTATAAATTAAGTATAATGATGTTGGAAATATTTTTTATTTATAACGAATAGTTATAGTCTAATTTATCTTATGTAAAACCCTATATTAAAAATGGTTTATTTATTAAACATTGAATTTTACACTTTTAACTATTCATTAAAAAATGTTCTAATATAATAAAAGTGGATAAAATGATCATATTTTATTACTAAGGTTTATTTTCCTTGAAATAAATTTATACAATATAATTAGGACATGTGTTATGGTAATTAAAATATCATTTTAACCATTAATTAATATATTTACTTATAATCGTGGTAAATAAAAATAAAAATTTATTATTAACCAAAACTTATTTTCATCTTATTGAACCACATAATACATACTAATGTCACCCATGTATATCAGATTTTTGAAATTCAATACCCAAAAGCGGTAAAATTACATTTCATGCAAATATGCAAATGTACCTAAAAGGTGGGTAGAAGACCGTAAAAAGTTAAACAAAATTTTATACATATAATATTATTATAAAATGATTCTAATTAATTAAATTGAATTTATATAGGTATTGTTTATCTAATTTTACTTAAAATATGTTTAAATAAAAAGTTGGTTTTAAACAACAATGCTGTGTTTTTCACTATTTATCAAAAATATTCTATTTTTAGAAAAATTTCAAAAATTCACTCTATGATAATTTAGATATTTTAAAATTAAAAATTTTGCCTATTCCACTAAATTAATAACATAGTAGTTATAATAATTAAATTAAAAAAAATTCTTGTTGTCAAAACCAGAAAGTGTGTTTTTTAGAAGTAAAAACTATCAAATGACTCATATTTGTTTATGTCCAATTTAATTGTAAAATTACTTAAAATGACCAACATTGGTTTAAATGATAAAAATACATTATAATTATACCTCAAAACCATACAAATATATAATTTAACACTATATATTTTTTTGATTAAAAATGATATTTTTTGTTAAAATTTACTATTTTTCACTATTCATCAAAATACATTAGTTATTAGAAAAGTCCTGAAAAATTATCCAAACTAAATTTTTTTTCCATTATTCTAAAGAAGAAGTTTATTTCATCAAATTTAATATATAAAAGTTTTAATTATTAGATTTAAAATCGTTTTTCTAATATAATGTGATAAAATTTCTTATTTTTGAAAAATACTTCTTTTATCTAAAAAATTGAATTTGTTCTTATATTATGAATAACAAACACATAATATAGATTTTAAAATTATATGAAGTATATAGAATTCAAAATTCAGTTTATATTATTCATAACAACTTTTTGAAAAGTTAGTTTTGTAACTCATGGTGCGCTCAAACTTGTTGTTGCGTGTGGCTCAAGCTATTGAATTACCTTAAAGAAAATAACTTACTCTAAAATATTGGAGTGTTACAATCCTTATTACTTCTATTATATTATTGTGTTAATTATGTAATGATATTATATATTTATTAAGAGCAGTTGGGGTTTGTCTTCGTGGTAAGCACCCCATAATCCTACATGAAAAAGGGGGTTCAAAACCCATGGGGTGCTAGTACTGTAGCAGTATTGTAGAAACGATGGTACTATTGATCGGTGGGAACTGTAGTGGTGGTAGGGCACTTTATCAGTGGTGGGAACTATAGCATCATAGTTACTATTCATAAAATTGGACTTCAGACAAAAATTTTGGCCTACGAGCTATATAATGGGCTACAAGCCCACTAAGCCTTCGGGCTACGTAATGGGTCTCCATCTACCCAGTTAAAAGAGGTCTTTTCTTTGATTTAATAATAAAATGAGGCTTCACCCCCATCCTTTAATAAAAATAATATATATATATATATATTAAGTTATGATGGAATGATGATTAAAAAATAGATTTTTTTTCTTGGGTTATGGTATAATGAATAATTTATTTATTTCTGGAACATGTAAGAATGATTTCATTATGAGATGGGTGGGAACTATATATCCCTACATTTCCTTGGAAATTGATTTATATCTGTTGATATTGAAATGGATAGATTGGAAAGTAAAACCAATACAGTAATTCATTGATGGAACAACATGTTAACTCCATTAGTAATGGACTATATCCACTATAATGGTCTTCGAAATAATTCCATGGATACAATGGTAATAATATTATGTTATTAATATGTTGCAAATATCACATGTTTTTTTCCAATGTTATTTTATCATGGTTAATTTTCCTTTACGATATATTAATTATGTACCTAGAAAATTTATTTCATGAACAAATATTTTGTTATTTAATTATTATGATTATGTTTTGACATTCTTCTGTTTATGGATTTTTTTACATTCTTAATTTTTACCCTTACTAAACATTGAGCTCACCCTATTGATTTTTTTCTCTTCCATAATATTTAAATAATTTTTTTAGTTAGGAAAAAAATGAGAAAATCCTTATGAGAGATGTTGAATATCTTTCACAAAGTTATAATATTATGTTACAAGTTTCCAAAGATAGTAAACAAATACAGTCTTTGGGAATATATTGTTTTTTTAATTTATTAAGTATTTTAAAAAATAAGTGTAATTTCCATGTATGGAAATAGTTGTTTGTATAGGTAATTTATGACTTCCGTAACAAATAATATTGAAGGAATGTTTTTTTAACATATAAAACATTAGAGGATTTTCCTTCCATCAATATGTCTTATTTCGTATAATATTATTTTATATGTTTATAAGGAAAAATTCAATCAAAGTAATTTTTATTGTTCTTTATAGCTTCTTTTCAATAGTTAATTTCAATGTTAGAATGGTATTTTTCCTCAAAAAAATCTAATAATTTTTTTAATTTTATTAATCAATTAAACTAACCACTTATTTTAAGTATTATCTACTAGGAATAAGTTTTAATAATGATATCTTTGAAATCATAAATTACATTTTCACTTTGACAAGTGCATTTCTATTAAATATCTTTTTTATTTTATGACGGATGAAATTGTTTCTTGACCCATATAAACTTTTTATATACTGTGTTTTCATTGAAGATCAATTATCTAATAAGGGAAATATTTATAAATCAATTATCTTTACTCAATTATAATATTTTATGATAGGAAACAGTATTCCTGAATTAAATTAATTTTTAAATATATGAGGAATTCATTTTTAAATCTATGATGGGTAGGTCCTATAACTAAAAATTCACTCAACGTTTTGGAAGGATCATGAGAAAAAATAGTTGTCTAAATTAAACGTGATTTTACTTTTAGTTTGAAACCATACTTTGTGTGACATTTATGGTATATGTATCATCTTCCAGATAACATGATATCCAAAAATTATGCAATTCCATCATTATTTATATAGTTATTAATATCCATGGGATTTTTAGAATGACATTTTTTATGGATGAATTTAATTTTTAATTTATTACTTTAAAGGAATGTGTGTTCATTTATTTAACATTCCTAGTTGATTAAGGATTATTTATTCATGATATATTTTGATGTACACACAGACTTACTATGCATTAAGTCTATCCTCAGTCTTATTATTCCATTCACTACTATTCTTGGAAATGTATTATGTTTTTTATATAAGAATATGATAGAGGGATTAATGGTGTACTGAAAATGTACTATTTATTGTTTTATGTTTTTTCATTGTTATATGAAATTTATGTTTGATTCAATTTTATAATGTAACCATTAAATCTATGCTATTGGACTTACATTTTATTATAATATCAAAAAATTATTTTTATAAAAAACCATGTCAACAAGATTTAGTAAAAGATAGAATATGTACTATTAAAATATGATTATCATAGAGAATATTTCTATTGATAATATAACATCTAATAGATTTTTAAATTACCATGTATAACATTTTTTAAATAGAAACACTCATATATTGCTTATAATGTTTCATTATTTAGACATCCATTCAAGAATACATCATCATTATTTTATCGCTCACGTTGAATATTATAATTTGATGCATACACATTAGTTTTTGGTTGTTGTCAATGAAATAAACCAAAAGGAACTGTATTGAGATTGAATATTATAGAATTTTTAGTGATCCAATGAAAACAAATGGAATGATAATAAGGGTTAATTATATTTAAATTACACAAAATTAGTTATGATGATATATGATTAAAAACCTAAAAATTATCCAACTCTCATACTGACAACAGAAAATAAAGATATATTTTTCTAAGATCACAAGTAGTTGAGTCCATGTGAAAAGGAATTTAAATATACTTTATGTCATTAATATAGAAATATCTAGATTGTATAATATCTTAATGAAATGATAAAATATTTTATGAGTGGTAATGATGGGAATAAATATCCCAATTTCCAAGGAAAATGGTATTTATTATTATCCTAATGAATGATAATAATGGCCCCCAAAGGTATTATCAATGTTTGAATTTTTTAAATATTGTATGTATGGGCGTTGTGAAAATCAGTTCATTGGTGAGAAATAAAATATGTGAAATCTTAATGGTAGTATGATTAATGGTTACATTGATGATGATGAAGACTTAACAAATAACTTATGGAAGAAAGTAGGTCTTGAGTAATAAAATGAGGATGTGTACATAATGGTTTATGAATGAATTGGAATGAATGAACTGAATGTGTATTTGAATTCAATAATTATGTTGGAAAAGTATTATATCAATGATGTTATGGTTACATTAATCATTAGATATATAAAGACTAAACATCAGTTATTCTTATTTATGTATTTGGAGGCATGTGATGAATATAAATGTCTACTAAGATAATTTAATCTATGTAATTATGATCATTTAAAAAAAATCATGATTTCATTAAGATAACAATAAACATGTTAATTATTTTTGGATAATAATGATAAGTAGATGTTTATGGTATATTCTTGGTGACCATTTAATAGATTGTGACATAATGTAAACTTAATTATTGTTGGATTATAATACAATTTTTTCACTATTGAAATACATTTGATAATATGATATTTTATTTAATGAATAAGGATAGATATAAATCATAAAAGCATGTAGGATTTACATAATATTTTATCGTGTTTCATGATATTACTAAATGTTTTTTAGAATTTGGGGTCAATTTGTTAACATGTTTTTCAGGGTAAATTATGATCTTGATTATGTTTTTTTAAAGAAAACAATTAATTAAATTCCGAAAATTAGAATACGTTCAATACTATATTGGAAGAGTATTACCTTTTACTGCATGTTTAATGGATTAAGTTGAACATTTTATATTATTATTTGAGGATAATGTATGATTAACCATGATGGATAACATTTTCTTATTTTATTGTTTTATTATATATTTAGTGGCTGATGGAATGACTTCTGGATATTATTATTTGTTAAAAGTGTTTCATGCATGATTTCTTTTTTGGAATACCAATTTCCCAGAAACAATCATTGTGAAAATAGATTGAATCAGAACCAATGGATGATATTTTTATTATAATATAGAAATGAATAGAGTAATATTATATCATTTAGTGAATTATTTTAATAGTAAATGAATCCCATGACCATAGTAATAGGGCCGTGAAATAAAAAAGTTGATCATTTACTTTTCTTACCTATAAATCTATTGAAATTTAAAATATTCACATAATTATTTTTGCTGTTTACATTATCAAGAAAAATAATCGTATCATGATAAATTTATTGAACGTTGTGTTTGTCTAATCCATGTCTGTATTCTAACATACCACTAGTGCTCTCATATTCAGACACTCCATTTTGTGGTGACCCTAGAATTTCCCTTTCCCTCTTTTAATGTGGAAATTTACTAACACTATTTGCGATATAGTATTACCACTAAGTAATTTCCACATTTCAGACCCTTGATTACCAATCCAAAAATGAAATTATTATTACTCAATTTATTTATGGTGGGGAGAATGTAACACATACATATATTTAATAGAACACTTCGTTCAATAGCGTACAAGATACACTACACCTTGTTTAAACTAACAACGAATTATTATTAAGTAATTATTATAAAATATTAATTACATAGGTGGGAATGAAAATTATTAATAAAGTTAAAAAATATAAAAAATAATGTTTTTGATATATTAACTTATTTTTTTTAAATAGGAACTTGGTTATATGAAAATTCAAATTAATCATCAAGAATAATTTTTTTCCAAAATAGTTTGCTTCATATTTTGAGTGATTATTATAATTAATTTTTAGAACATATATAAGATATAATTTAAAATAATAATATAATTTCTGAACTAATCACATTAAAATTTTCTTTAGGGAATAATTTTTATTTTTCAGAAAAAAGATTAATTTTCCTGTAAATAGTGAAAAATATAAATTCTTTTAAACTACAATTTTCATTATATAAAATTTTCTATAAGGATTTGAATATGATATAAAATTGAAATATTTAATATTTAGTTATATTCTATAATATTAATTACATTCTAGTGATTTTTATAATTTATTTTTGTATAATAACATTATTTTGAAAAAATACACATTTTTCAAGAAAACTGTTTCTAGTCCATTTAGCAGGATTAGTTTAAAATTACATTACTCCACCTATATAATTTTAGTAAAGAAAATTTTGATCACTATTTTGAATTAGTATTACCAATCTTTTTAAATATATCTATTTTATTTTTATTCATTATGAATATTATCTATAATATGTTTATCACCACAATAAGGGTAATAGAAGTAATATTTGTCAAAAAATATATAATAATGAATCTCAAATTCCTAAAACAGTTATTTAATTATTATTGTATAAGTAAATGTCTTATTTAAACATTAATTAATCTATTATACAGAATTATATGGTCATTCAAATGAAACTAATACATTTATATTATTTTATTTCAAGAAAATTATAACATGTCACAATTTTATTTTTAATAACTAAAACATTTTTAATAAGAAATTATCGAAAAGTCATTTAAAATTATAAATAGAATTTTCAAATTTAAAATATATTTCTACATCATGATAATTTATATTAAATTTATATATAATATTTAATTAAATTAAATCCTTACTCAACAGTGGTGAGGTAATTATTTAGAAAATGGTATAATAAAATAAATGATATCAAATATATTATAAGTAATATAATTTGAGATATTTGAGGTGATGCAAAAATAATAAATATTAAAATTACTTGTTTAAGATATATTAAAATAGTATGTTAAAATTTTAGTTTTTATCATGATTTATTAATGTATAAGTACTTAATTTTTTTAAAATAAACAATAATGTTATTTTAGGCGAATGATATTTTATTAAATTATATAAAAAACTTTATATAATTACTAAGGGGATTATATATTGAAAAAAATTTCATTAAATTTATATTTATAAGAAAATTGGAGGAATTTGGATCCATAATAGTTCTGCTATATTTTAATATATTGTGAAATTATAAATTCCCTGGTCCTCTCAATTTAAAAAGGGATCCCCTTCCTTCACATATTTACACCACAATGAGACATATATCTCAACCAAAACCTTCCAATTACTATTCTCAACATCATAATCCATGTAATTAAGTATCTACTCATTCAAATAGTGAAACAGTAGGTCCCATAAAAAGAGACTTAAAGAGAGTTCCATGAAGAATTGGTAATCATCTTTAGAGACTCATTCATGGTTATTTCATAATTTATTTAAACTCCATGTGTTTTACCTGTATTAAATTAATAAATGTGTTATAATAATTATTTATAATTTTTGTATTAGGAATATGAGATAATATAATTCATTTTTATTAAAATCCAACAAAAAACCCACTTTTCATTCATAAATATGACTTTTTGTCTCCACATAGTGGTGTAATAAATTTTTCATCACCACATTAAAAGGAATGCTATAATGGGGTAAATAATGGATATATATGATATTTATAAAATGATAGATATTATTTAAAATTAATATATAATCCACTTTCCTACCCATTTACCATTAATGAAATGATACCATTGCACGTGCATACGCAGAGTATACTATCTCCATGAAGTGATGTGACACATATTCCACATACAAGATATCACAATAGTTCTAAAAATTTATTTAATAATTAAATTTTATATCTATCTATTTATTATTATTATAAATATGATGAATCTTTATACCTTTTTGATGAACCTTAACATACATAATGAAACACTCATGAAAAAGGGATGAGTTAACACATGAAACAAGGGTAATAAAAAATATTATTATCAAATGGATGTTAAATATTATATAAATTTTTTATATAATTTTAAAATTATTAATAGGTTTTTGGTATATTTTATTAAAAAAATAAACCATTATACATGGGGTTAAACAATGTTAAAAAAAAGAAAGTGTAAGGTAATTTATTTTTATCCCATTTTTATTTCAGTGGAACACATGCCATATACAATAAATGATTATTTTGTGTATTGTGCCTACTAAACATGAATGAATTTTATTATTATATTCATAATTATTATGGTATATAAATATCCATCTAATTTTCATTCTTTAATTGGTATTATTATTCAAATAATAAAATAGATTTAAGGGTTTGCTTCAAAATTTCATCATTATAAAGGGTTATTTATCATAACTCCCTACTAGATAATATTTTTTAATGTTAATGTTATAGAAAAGTGTATTGGAATAGACCTACTCAACCCATTACTTTCTCAAAATCCAATGTTTACAGTGCATTGGTATGTAATGGTATCCCATTTCAAAAGATTTACGAAATTATAATGTTTTCATTAGTTAGTCAAGGATTCTGTAGGTTAGGGATTCCGAGACTTATGGAATCAGAAGGTTAGGGAATTAATGAATAAATTCATTGGTAGGTTAGGAAATATGTAGGTTAGGGAATTGGTGACATAGGTTGGGGCATCTATGACCGAGGGTGTAGGTAGGTCAGGGAATCAGTGACTCAGGGTGTCGTAAGATCATGGCATTTATGACTCCGGAAATCAGTATGTTAGAGAGTATGTTGGTAATGCATTGGTGTGAGGTGTTAGTCAGTCACATTTTTGACTCATCCCAATGAGTCATGTCTATGAGACTGGTGTTAGTGACTTACAATCAGTGACTCACCCACTGATAATCCATTTCATGGTTTTCCCAGTTTTTCCAGATTCACCCCTCTTATGTTTTATTTGATGTAAATCAAGTTCAAAACCTTTATTTAGCACTTATAATGGGGGTTTTTAGGAGAATAATTATATTTTTAAAATCCTAACTATTACAGGACATTAAAATAATCAAAAAACATAATCTTGATCATGATCCGACATTAATGGACCTTCAAACTAATTCCATTCCATTGATATAGGTTCAATCTCTTCTAAGCCGATATAATCTCCTCCTAGTGTGTTTTCTTCTTCTATTGGAGTTATTAGAGGTGTTCTTCAATATTGAGTCATATATTGTGTTGTGTCCTTCAGAATTAGTCTTCCATGGATTCTTCGACTATTTGTATGACCCACTGTTCATTGTTCAAGGAGGAGTTTCTGATCACGTGTTACTCCAATTATTAATTCCTTCATCCCTACATCAAATATTTATCATGAGGGGTGGGTAAATTCATGAATTGTTGAGAATATGGTTGAATCTAAAAATAAATTAAGGATATTATGAAGATGAATGAACCTGTTACAATAACAGTTTTAGCTACCATATCTATAATTGCAGGACATGGAAGATAATGATGATGCTTATGTTGTTTTATTTGTTATCATTGACCCATTTTTTGAATTGTGTAGGTAATATGCCTTTTAAAAATCACGGTAGTGTGTGGTCTTTTTTTCACAATGGAACCAAGATTTGTTGTTGTAAATATCATAATGAACAACTATAAAAATTAAAATATTATTATTCACGTTGAGAACTCAGCTTGATGTATATAGATATTACATTTATTTTTTAAAATAATTAATACATTTCTTAGAATTTCTCTAAAAGACCATATTTGTTTTGTGTCTTTCAAACGTGAAAAAATTTCATATAACATGGTGCAAGATCTTTATCATCTCCTATGAATATCTTCCACTTTAGCTTTCCTAACTAAAATAATACTATATATCTTGGGGGAAAGAAACATAAAAAGGGTTATCTCAAATTATTATTAAGGGTAAACATGGAGAACATCAAACAAGACATAAACAGAAGAAGGTAAAATCATGAACATAATGTTTGAATATTATAATCTGGAGTCATTAAAATATATCTTGATAATTTATATGGAATAAATCATAATGGAATCATAAACCATGTGAAAATTGCATTGGCATAAAACATGGAATTTCCAAAAACACATAAGCATATATAATCATTTCCATATTATACGAGGCTTATTCTGAAGAACATCATAGTAGAAAAATTCCATTAATGGAGGAAGTTTACTTCTCACCCCCGCACGATTTTACTACACTAGTTTTACATGTCGTTTGATCACTAATTTACTAAAATGGATTTATAAGCCATTTTAGTCATGTTTATCTCATGATATATAAATATTTATCCAATTCATGGGTGGGTTATATAGGTATCACCCATGTCATAATTAAATCCTTCTTACGTGTGTGACAAAAACATAAATCATTCATTATAGCATAACCAATGGATAAAATTGGAAATCTAAATCATAATTCTATCATTACATAATCCATATAATAAAAATGGATTTTATAAATCATTCTATAAAAAAAATAAAAAAAATAAAATGAATAATAGGGATATAAAAATTACCATATTATAGAATCTCATATTAGATGGAAACTTGTTTTAATTAAACAAATGAAATTAATTTTTCAGGAAAATATCCTTTCTCCTTCAAAAATAATTTCCTTTATCAAAATTCCATGAAAATTTAATATAATAAATTATTTTTTGAAAATAAAATTGAAATATTACAATGTAAGATTCATGGAAATAAACCATTATGAAAATATAAAAACCCATTGATGCCTAACAAGATCAAAGGGAACATCCTTCTGATATTATTTTTTTAAATTCAATAATTATGTCGTACCAAAATTGAAAAAATATTCTTGTCATACAATTTAATAAAAAAATTCCATTGGGTAAAATTGAATATAAAAATTTTAGACGGATAGAAAGAATATTCTATAATATATATTTATGAAATATCAATGAGGGGAAAATTTGAAATCGGCAAAACTTTTTATTTATAATAAAATAAAAATAAATCCAAAAACCAAAAAGCTGAATTATATTATAATATTAGATTAGATAAGGTTGTAATAATATAAACAAATGACTTTTAGGAAACTTTTTCTGTAAATTTATACCTTTTCATTTCAATTAACAACAAGTAATTATATTTTAATTTTAAATATTGTATGAAATTGTTCAATATGAAAATAGTAAAATTTATTCTTATTTGATTTAAATTAAACCGTAAATTAATATCATATAATATGATAAATCGTTATTATTTAAAATATATTTTTTAATGGTTTATGTTTTTTAAATAATTAACTAAAATTTATTTTGATAAATAATAAACAGTATTAATTCTGATAGTATTTAGTATATGATTATTTAAAAATATAGAAATAATATTTTACCCAAAAACAAAATAATATATTATATCACTATGGGGTCACGAAGTTCTATAAAAATACTTTATTATATTAATTATCCCGAATTCTAGTTATTTTAATATTTTTAGTAATATTTATTTAATATATTAAACAATAAATTATTTTCTATATAATTTCTTTTAATTATTTAACATATATATTTTTGGATAAAAATTAAAAAAATACAACGATAAAGATAAATGTACTAGATTTTATTAGAAAAATTATAGTCAAATATAGATTATGGAAAATTATATATTTAAAATGTTATATTTATTAAAACATGAACTTGAACAGTTTTACATTACTTTAGATAAAATATTATAAATATCATAATCTATTCCATGTGGAACCAAATGATTAATATTTATAGCCTTTGATGATTATGATCGATATATTCTTGTCCAAAAATATTTGGTATTGTATTTTGGTCAGTTAATATTTATTTGGATTTGTTTCTGATGCTTTCTTCTGTGTGCATATCTGTCTGTTGAGGACATGCAACTGTTGCCCCACATTCCCATGTTCCAAAGGACGGTGTCATCTGTTGCTTATTCAGGGAATTTTTCCCCTTGTTCAAAACAGAATGATGGGATGTCAGTTCTACCTTCCATGGATTCCTCCTCGGAACTCAGTGCATGGTCTGGGTCTCCCTCATAGATTAGATTCGTGATTCATTAATCTCATTCCTAGTGCCATTTCTTTAAAGACATCAGTTAATTATACTATTACTATCAAGAAATTCAAGGGGGTCTTGACATGGTAGCATCCTTTAGTTGTAGTAGATTCCAAAATCAGGATTGTAAGGACATATCTAGAATCATGGACATTGACATACCTATATTCATCCTAATAAGAGGGCATCCTGAGGGCGAAGAACCCGAGTAATCCAATATCGGTCGTGGGGTATCTTTTTCCAGAGGTATGATTCTATGGTTTTACTCATGTTCCAATGATTAACATAGGATATGTCATGAGTTTAACATCTTGTGGATAATTTTACACCAATGGTGGGTCATCCAAGGTTTTCCTCAGGAATATCATGTTTAATAGGAGGTAGGCCATGAGTTTAACATCTTTTAGAGACGGAATGAGAATTATAAAAACATCCCATTTAGGAAGATTATATTGGTACATCCCTAAGTGCATACACATAGAATATAAATGGGTTAAAACTCCCAATGTGGAAGGATCTGATGTGGTGCATTTTGTAGAGTGAATATATCACATCGTGAAGGATGATCTGGACACCACTGAGGGAGGATCAGAGAGAGTGCACCCCAGAATGTGGGTCACCACGGTTTACCGTTGGATGGGATTGAACCTTAGGGAGGTTTCCTACATACCATATGTGGATGACAGGGATCAAAACCCATGTAGATCGAGGTGGTGATGAATTGAGGTCTACACAAAGGACAATGAACCAGATACATGATGGGTTTTACGCATATACAATGTCCCATTGTAAGAGGGGAAACCTTTGATGTATGGTTATGTATTTTGTAGGGATTATTCATGGATAGATGCCCTGGTGCCGTGTGGAGTAGCACTAGGATGAATGACATGATCTCACTGAGATGTGGAAGCTCAGTTAAGAATCATGATGGATGATAGAGAGTTGATTGAAGTGGAGGGTAAATTAGATGGAACTGTTTTGAATGTGGTTGTAGTATTGGGATTGAACCATTAAGAGGATTCCTATATATCCTCGTGGGAGGGAATAAAAATCCGCATAGTTCAAGAGGGGTGTATAGAATCGGGGTGTACGTAGAGGAAATCAACCTGATGATATACTCGAGCTTACGGTTGGTTAGCAGCCCGGGGTTGGAATGATTATCTTGCGGCGGAATAGATATATGGGTCCCAAAAAAGTGGACTACACTAACTTACCATCAATTATAGACAACAATAGCTTACCACTGGTTGGATGACACAATGGCTTACCAATGGTTGGTGTTCCAATAGTTGGCTGTCGATTAGGGAACACAATAGATTATCGTGTGTTGGGGAACATAATGACTTACTGTTTCATAGGGAACACATTGTCTTACCATCAATTGGGAAAGACAACAGCTTACTGTCGATTGGGGTTGGTCCTCAGGGTGGCTTTCTGTATATATTGCTTACGAAACAAGGATAAAAGACCATGTAGTTTGAATGGGTAAAAATTAAGGTCGTGCGAGATGAAAGAGGCATACAGTATGACACTAATAAGGATGAATGTGAATCGACATGAATGGGGTTGGATCTACTGTGTGTTGGGATAGATCATCAGCATGGCTTCCTAAGTACCCTGCCTAGGCAAGATCAACATCCACATTATTCGGGCATGTTTTTTGAACCTACGTGAAAGGGGCCAGGACCTATAGGTGTTGGGCATGAACCTCAACGATGCTTCTTACGTACCTTTACTAGGAAAGGAATAATGTCCACATAGTTTAGATGGGATGGGGATTACACTCTAAATAGGACCTGGGAGGATTTCATGGTCACTATTTACCCTATGCTCACAAGAGTCATGCTAGGTGTTTGAAAAAAGTTATAACAATAGACTAGACAATTGTGGTGAAAAGAATGCATCCTTATATGGTGGTGAATAGGGATTATGAATGGAAGCTTCCCGGGTGCCTCTAAGGATATGAAAGGTGGTTGGGTAATACCCATGGAAGTTTCTTGGGTGCCACAAAAGAGTGCCAATGTTTGATGGGGCTTACACGTGGAAGCTTCCTGAGTGCTGCTATGTAGTGGCTATGGTGGATGGGGCATATGCAAGGATGTTATCCAGGTACAACAGAGGAGTGACAATAATGGATGGGGATTATGCATGGATGCATCCTAGACGCGACTAAGAAGAGGTAATGGTGGATGGGGATTACACATGGATGCTGCCTCTATGCCGCTAAGAGGCAGAAATGGATGGATGGGGCTTATGAATGGAAGCAACCTGGGTGCCGCTAAAGAGTGAAAATAGTGAATTGGGCTTACGCATCGAAGATTCTAGAGTGCCACTATGGAGAGACAATGATGAATGAGGCTTACGCAAGGAAGCTACCCATAGTGTCATCCTCATGCCTGGTCATGAGGAAATCCCAACTCAATAGTGTGTTGAGGCATATACATGGGGCCAACACCTATGTGCAAGTGCACACGAGGAATAATGCTTAGGGTAGTGAAATCAGTCCAAACAACGAGAGGAAATTTTTTTGAATCACATGCCAATCAATTAGAATTGAATGAGGGTGGTGTGATGATGGAGGATAACTGTTGACCGTGTTCTAAATGCAGAATCCATATCGCATTAGCCAAGACTGGGGACAATCAAATGAGGGACGACTACTGGCTGTTACTGAAACACATGACCTGACTCAAAGTGTCATACAAAGTCTTTAGGGGCCTTGGCCTAGAACAGTTGGTGATCTTGGGTGGCTTATGACCAGGCCATTATAGGGTCTCCTAGACATGAAAGAGGATGATGACTTGAATGTATGACACAAATATCATGAGGTGGATGGTTGGAATGTTTGAACGGATTCCAACACTCGGGAAATTACACCACTATTTCATGGCATGTGGCATATTATTCTGAGCACATAAGGATTATCTTATTTAGACCAATTGGAATCCTATTATAGAATGGATGGTCATACTAAAGTTTATAGTCATGTTGATAAGACTATTGGCATCAAATTCGTGGTGCATAAGGCATCTCATGTTTAGAGAAATAGGAATCATATGATTGTCATATAGGGACTGCTAATGTTTAATGTAATGTAGTGAGGACTATTGGCATCTTATGAATGCTGTAGTAAGCATAATTTTATTTAGTGAATGATGCATTTTATTTTTAGGACATAGGTTGTACTACACTTTTTATTTCATTCAAATAGGTTCTTTTGGCATAATATGCCTAGAAAGAGTTTGTGTTGGGACTTATGTAATAGCGTCCCTTTTTGGCTTAACCTTGAATATGATCCAGGTGATAGGGTTTGTATGATTTACTTGAGGAATGGTTCGACTCAAGGTAATAGGGTAATTGATAATGAGAATCTCAGATCATGACAAGTGAAAGGGACCATGTGAAATATGTTGACTGAAGTTATTTCATAGTGTTTGGAAGAGTATCTCGAATCATGGTATTCCATAGGTGGAAGGTTGATGTGCATAAGGGAGAAATTATAAATGTTGATCAACTGAATCATGGACATGAAGAGCAGCTTTGTGATGGAATGTGGTTCACGGATCATGGACTCGCGATGCATAGGGGCTCGTAGAGCAAAGCAACTCACCGAGCAAAGTAGCTCGTGGAGTAATGTGGATCACGAAGCTAAGGGGCTCGAGTTGTAAAGTATCTCATGGAGAAATGGATCTCACAGAGAAAAGTGTCCCTCATAGAAAAGCGTATTGCGAAGGCGAGAGCAACATGATGGAGCTCCCTCCTTCATAAAGGGTCGAGCCATTTGCGAAGGGCATCTCTATATGGTGCTCGGGAGCTCCCAGAAATGGGAGATCGACCGCCCAAGGGGCAGCATAACTATGAAAATGTAGGGGGTGATCTGGAATTTATAAGAAAAGGAGGTCGGTGGAGCACATTGCCGGGCACAAATGCTCGCAAGGAATGGAAAATCACACCACAAAGAAAAGCGTGCTCTGCAACCGAAGGGAGTTCCCTCAAGTTTCACACACTAACAGATTCCACCATCATTGACCTTCGTGATGATCGTAGAGGCTTCAGTCAAGTTCCCTCAATATTGTCGTGACTACGGATTCGAACGTTATTCACCTTCAAGATAGTCATTGTGGCTCTGGTCAAGTTTCTATTCTCTGAAATCATGTAGGGAGCTTCCCGAATGGGATCTTTGTACCAGTTTTATAGCACAACATCAAATTCCTATAACTTCGAATCTGTTACTCTGACCAGGCCCTACGACCATTGAAATAAAAGATTGAAAATTGAGCTACAATATTGGATCATGTATGAAAGCATTTGAAATATTTTGTGGTCGCATATTCTGGGGCCAAATACATTTTAATAAAAATTATATTATTTATTTTTCATCGATTGAAAAATGTATGTGTCATCAATGTATAGGCCATTACAGTAACTATTTAATTCTTAAAAATTACCAATAAATTACATTGATAAATAAAAATATTTTGGGATTATAATGAATATTTATTGTCTAATATATCTTCTATCTTAGCATATATTATATATTATATGTCTATTAAAACATGGATTTGACATCTTTAAAATTCTAATAAATAAAAATATATAGTTATCACAATTCCACCCAAGTGCCCAAATGGGTAATAAATAAATTGTTTTCATGAAAATATGTTTATAATTATAAAAATTTTCCGTAAATTCATTCATTATAGGATGTTTTTCTATTTTGGGAACATAATATATATTTAAGATAACTAAAATTACAGTTTGGGTAATTCTTTTATTTAAATATTATTTAAGCCATTTCAATGGAAAATTTTCCATTAAATGACAAAATTTTGAACCTCAATAGTTATGGTTATAGTTTAATTAATTTTATGAAATTTTACCATTTTTTGAATCCTTTTAAGGAATTTTTTATTTTATTTTTGACATATATTACTTAATTTTCATTTTATCGTGGTAGAAAAAATTACTATGGTTACTATACATATTGGACAAAAATAAGTGGGTCCTACTTACAAAATTTAAACCTCATAAATACATATTTGAAACTAATTTTTAAAAATTAAATACACATAAATTTAATATTAAATTCTTAAAATGTCATGAAAATAGTTTTTAAAAAAATTTCGCTTTCAAACGAAAAATTATTTTTTGAAAAATTCATGAATAAAATTCATTTATTGAACCATAATTGGATAAAAATTACATAATTAAAATTTTAAACTAATATATAACATAATTATACATTTTAAATAGCATAATAAAATATATTTTTTTAATAAAAATCATTATTTCATAATTTATCATAGCAATAAAATGTAAATCATATCAAAAAATTACCAAAAATTCATCCAATGTAAATTTTTTTACTAAATTTTAACATAAGATCATTATTTAACAAAATTGATTAATTTTTTTATAAAACCAAGATTTAAAATCTATCTTCCATCAAAAGGCAGCAACACTTCTTTTTTTTAAAAAAATTTTATTAAATAAAAAATTGAATTTGTTCTTATATCATATATAGAATAATTATAATATGAATTTTAAATATTATATAAAATATATTAAACATATATCTCATAAATAAAATCCACAAAGAGTAATTTTATTATTTTATAAACACACTTTTTTTTATTTAAATGGTGTTTTTAAGAAAAAAGTTGATGTTGTTCATATCCGATATTATAAATACTTTTTTATAAGGTAACATAATAATATTTAGTTTTTAACTTATTATATCTGTTTGTTAAAATGAATTATATAAAATGAACATAAATTTGTCTGTAACAGAAGACAATCATATCATTTGTTATACCACAAGCTGAGCTGGTGTTGTGTAATGCATAAGCTAATCTTAATGTAACAAAAAACACCATACATCAATGAAATTAAAAAAATATCTCATATAAATATTAGGGTATTACATTCTACCCCCCTAAAATAATTATCTCCCTAGAAATATGCCATGGTTAAAAAACAGGTTTACAATTTAAATGATTCTATCATAGAAACCCACATTATAAAAAGAAAAAATAAAACATCATTTTAAAAATTTAATTATAGAAACGTAGATATTACCCAAAGTAACTCCTCGGTGGTTTTACGCATAGAATAACATAGGTAGAACGAAAATACAAAGATATAGAATATATTTTAAACAATCAAGATCATATATAGAGTTATAGAGAAAAAGTTTAGTATAATGATAAAAATCATAATAAGGTAAATCTGAGTTGATTTATAGGTCCACTTGATTCATCATTAATGAATGTTCTTGGGTAACATTTTTTGTTTTAAGGTTATTTCTTGAGAGTTTAATAATGAAGAAATACATACATGTTTAATAATAATATCATGTTTCCATGTGCCTCGATTAATTTCCACTTAATCTCCGATTCAAAGAATTGAAGTGTATTTTTTTAATCTAGATGCATTAGTAGATCATGCGATCCATCAATATAATGATAGTTCATTACCTATGTCTTTATCACGACAAAAATATTAGCATAAGTAATTAAATTTTCTTAATTCCACCAATAGAGAGATAATACATTAATCTAAAACACATCATTCAGTGTTTAACATATGATTTCTATAAATGGATAACCTTAGAATACTTGTGATTTTGAAACTCCAAAACATTAGAATGTGGTGTTATAAATAGGCATACCACATATCTATCATATATCTTAAGGTATCTCTTGTAATTCAAATTAGAAACATGTGAAAAACCTCATCACATAATCTATTGAGATAAGTGGAAAACCTAGTTATCATATATACTTTTTGAAATCATGCATGTTTACATGTTCAAAATCATAGTGGATTATTCCATATGTCCCAAAACGTTTTGTACATTATCCATGATACCATCAAACTATTATACACAAAACCATAATTAGTTCCCATGAAACTCGGATCATCCAATTTAATTATTCAATTCAAAGATATGTTTTTTAAAACATTATTTTTCATAACATAAGGAAAATAATAATGGTTATCTTTATTATAATCATGTGTTCTCAAAGAATATCACCTTACACATAAATCAATTTTCTAGTCCCTTAGAACTCTCATATCCATTACAATATCTAATAAAAACATATAATGAAAACACTTTTATATTTCATGATTCATATAACATAATCATTGAATTCTAAAACATATACACCACAATCATCCAAAATTATTCATAATCCATTACTCATGATCCATTATCATAGTATTTCATAAAATATGATTCATGCCTTAAGGTTCCCCAACCATAATCTGAAAAACATAACTGTATTAATGTTAAAATTATTTCTGTAACACCCCAATTACTTTATAATGTTGCTTAGAATATCTTTATCCTTAGGAGTATAAGAAATACATGTTCCACATTCATGATTCTCTTAACGAGATTACCACATAGGAATTTTTTCACAATTTCCATTAAATCCATTATGAAACATGAATGGTTAACTACATACTATTTAGTAAATCTTATTGACGCTGTCTATAAAACCAAGGGTTCGAAAACAAATTCGATATTAAAAACACATTCATAAGTAAAATTACCTATAATATATCAATCTATGATATCTGAGGATTAATCCCAGTTTATACATGGTTGTTACAAAAAATATATGATTTTATCTGTAACAAAAAATTATCCTTAGGAAAACCCTATATTTATACATAAAAATAGATTTAGGGATCGCACTAAATTTCATTCATCCTAGTTTCCAAAGGTTAACTAAATATTCACTCTAATACATACTGTAAAGACCCAATATTGACCAACATGGATATTACATTTCATTTTATGAATAATTAATACATTTAATTTCGAGAAAAATATATACAATAATAGTTTATAATCATTATAAATATGGAACAAATTATTCTAACATAGTGAATAATCATCTACATCTCCCATAAATATATTCCCCTTGAGTTTTCCTACATAAAACATTGGTTTATATCTTCGTTAAAATAAAAAATAAAAAGGGTGAGCTCAAATATAGTGTAATGGTAAACATGGATATCATCAAAAAAATAAATATAATAATGTAAAAACACTATAATAAATTTTGATTATAAAAATAATGAGTTATGAAATAAAACATTGTAGTTCCTAAGGCATAAATCATAATGGAATCATGATCTCTGAGAAAATATCATTAAAAAACATATAGAATGGTGGTAAACACATAAAAAGGAAAATCATTTCCATAATAGCCAATTCCCATTTCCAAGACCATCATAGAAGACAAACTCTTTTATTGAACTGAGATCACTCATCGTTACAACCCTGTCTTACTGAACTGGATTTACATGTTGTTATAGCCCATAATTACTGAATCAGATTTACTTGTCATTTCATTCATGTATATCTCATGAGATATAAATATTAACCCAATGAATTAGAGGTGGATATAGGTCACATCCATCTAATAATGAAGTAAATCTTACATGTTCAACAAAAACATAAATCATTGATCATAGCATAACCTAAAGAATAAAGTGAGTTTCATAAATATCATTCCATCATAATTTCATCCATATAAAATATATATTTCATAAATATAATTCCATCATAATCAAAATAAAAACAAATGAATAATACAGAATGAAACAAAACCCTATTAAAGGATTTCTTATTTTACAGAAAAATAATTTTTAAAAAACACTTGTAAATAACTATTCATGAAAATATCTTTTATCATTAAAAAATGTTTTATATATTCAAAATGACACCAATTTTTAATAAAAATAAATTTATTCAAAAATATTATTGAAATATGATAATGGAATCTTCATTGAAATATTTCATCATGAAAATTTAAAATTTTTTTCTTTTCGTATATGCTAAAAGAGAACAGTCCTCTATTACTTTTTTCATAAAGTCAATATATACATAGTATCACAAATGAATATAGATTCATTTCATAACATTTGATAATGATAAAAAATTTATACAATTGAATTTAATAAATTTTAGAAGTATAATACACAATATTTTGGAATATATATGTACAAAATAGATATGTGGATGATAAATATACTCTAATAGATATATACGAATAATCAATCTTAGACAATAATGAGATTGAAAATTTATCCCTTTTGAATTTAAAATTAGTAAATTTGTTGCCTTATAAAATAATGAAAATTGCATGCATAAGTTAATATCATAAACATCATAATAATATTTATAAAAAATATTGGGAATCATAAACACTGGGAAATAAAATTTAATAGTGTATAAAAATGATTTCCCACAAAAATAAAACTGAAACAAATTAATCCCTAACCATATTTCCACTTTCTGTTATTTTTATATGAACCTTCACTTCTTCGACAAACTCCCTCTAGATATCCTCTTAAGTGAAATAGATTTTGTTTTTTTAGAAGACCAAAACCTCCAGATTTTGACTAAATAGGTTAATAAGGAAAATGGGCATGGGGTGGGCTAATATGAATGATTAACGAGTTATAAAGAAATAATAGAGGAGGATCTCTTTTATAATTGTGGTGAGGGTCATATTTCGATTTTACAAAATAATTAATTAATAAAAATATAAAAATATATACAAAAATCTACAAAAAGTCATAGTTTTGAATATGAGACGAGATAAGTTTGTAATATTCTAGATCAGTGATTTTTTGGCAAGCTTCTATGTCGATTTATACCATATCATTTCAATTAACCATTAGTTATTCTATTTTTATTTAATTAATGTAATTTGTTTTTCAATATTAAAATTGTTTAATTAATGGTTTTTGGATTTCATTTAGACCATAAATGAATTCCTTAAAATGTTATAAATAATATAATAATAAATGTACAATTTAAAAACTATTTAGGGTTTTTAAATAATAAACAAAAATATTATTTTTATAAACAATCAATATAGTCAATTTTGAAAATATTAAATTCATGAATTTTAAAGAATATAAATATAATATTTTATCCAAGAAAAGAATATTTTATTCTATTCCTATGGGGTAAATTAATTGTATAAAATCCATTTGATATATAAATTATCCCAAATTATATATTTTTTAATATTTTCGGTGAAATTTTTTTGATTTTATTTTTATTAATAAAATAATTACAACATCATTTTTTACTAATTATTTTAGATACTTATTTTTGGGGTAAAAATAAAAAATAAAATATTATAATGAAGATAAATCTACTATATTTCATAAAAATACTTATTTAAAGATATAGATTCTAGAGAATCCGATATTTAAAATGTTATATTTATTAACACATGAATAATACAACATTAATATTACTTTATATAAAATATTATAAATGTTTTAATCTATTACACATGGATTTAAACGGTCATTAATTAAACCCTTGGATGATTATGGTATATATATACTCAACTAATAATATTGGGTAATGTGATTTGGTCTTTTAATATTTATTATCATTTTAGTAACAAAACTTATTTATTTTCATAAATTTAAACAAAATTCATCATCAATTTATATTCCATTATGATAATTATTTATTTCATAAAATATAAAAATAAATTACCATGATAAAAATAATTTTTGTTTTATAATTTATATTTTTAGTAAAATTTGTCTCTTGTATAACCATATATTAAAAATTATATGTCTATTAAGAAATGGATGTAATATCATTAAAATTATTATAAATAAATCAATATAAATATCATAATTCCACCCATGTGGCCCGAAACGTCAAAAATAAATATTTTACATGAAGATATATTTTGTAAGATAGAAATTTTCATTTATATTTGTTCATAATAAACATTTTTTCCCTTGTAGACACATAATATATATAAAGACAGAGAAAATGACACTTTTTCTTTTCATTGATTTTAATATTATTTATGACATTTTAAAAGAAAAATAGACCATTAAATGTAAAAATTCTGAAACCCAATTGTGAATGGTCTCATACCATTCATTAAACTAAATTTTACCATTTGATAGGGTAATTTTATATAAATTGTAATTTATTTTTAAATTAAATTACATAATTTACCTTTTACTGTGGTAATAATGTTTACCATAGTTACTAATAATATTGGCCAAAATATAAGGGAAGTACCTTCCAAATTAAAAAAATCATGAATCCAAATTTTACAAGTATATTTATAATTTCAATAAACATATGTTTCACAATTTAATTTTATATATAACTGATAAAATATCAACAAAACTGTTTTCAAGAAATTTCCTTTTTAAAATAAAAAATCTTTTTATAATACTTCATTTGTAAAAAATACATTTACAGAACCATAATTTTATAAAAATGATCTAAATAAAATTTATAACAAATCCAAAAAGTAATTTGATAGTTTAAATACCAAAATTGATTATCCAGTTTTTATTAAAAATATGTATTTCAAAATTTATAAACAAAACCCTATCTGAAAAATGCCAACACATATACCTATGTAATATTTTATAGTAAGATTTATAATAAAAAGCTTATTTTGTAAAATATCATACAAAAAAGTTTTAAGAAATTATTAAAAATGATGGTCCCATCAAAGGGGGAAAACTACATTTTTTGAACAATACTTCTTATATTCAAAAAATTGAAATTCTTCTTATATCATGGATAGAATGAATATAATATGAATTTTAAACATTATATTAAAAAAATTATTTATTTATTTAATTAGTGAAATTCATCAAGAGTTATGTTACTATTATTTAAACTCACTTAATTTCATTTATAATGTTTTTAGAAGAATGTTAATATTGTTCATACCCACCATTATAATGACTCGGTTATAAGGAAACATAATAATATGTTTTTTTATCAGTTATAATTTTATTTATTATAATTAATTATATAAAAATAAAATGAAATTGTTGGTATCACGATCCAATAATATCCTTTTGTATACATCTTGTTAAGCTGGTGTTGCATATTGCACAATATTATCATGGTGTAGTGTAAAATAGAAGATATCAATGATACTAAAAAAATATCTCATAAAATTCATGGGGTGTTAAAAATCACGTATATCTGGCTATCTAAATTGATTATCTAATATCAAACATATTCTGTGATAACCCATGTTTTATCAAAGTGGAACTAATGAACAAATGCGTTAAATATGGATACACATATACTTGTTAGGTGTGGTTGTGTGTTGTGTGTGGACCGTTTATGTCATGTTCATTTCACTTGCTATGTTGTGATGGTGTGGAGATAATGATATTGTTTTTGTGTAGCTTAAGGGTGAAATGGTATCCTAGGTTGAGAGAAATATTGATTGTGGAATAGATGAACTTGTGGAAAAAATTGGTTTTCATCGGGGTTGTGTAATGGTTATTGGGAATTGTTTTTTTGTCCAGTGGGACTATAAGCTTGTTTTTTTTTGTTTTATGGGATTTTTTGAATTTCATGAAGTGGATCTATTGAGGATGGTTTGGGAGGGATAATTTTTAATAAGGATGATGTTATATTGTGTGGGTGTTTCGTCTAGATTTATAGAGACTAGTATATTAGAAATGGATGTTAGAGTAGATTCTTCTACTATGGTCCTCCATTCTATATTGGGCAATTCCAGTGGTTTGTATGGTACTTTTCCCTTATAATATGTGATATTTTTTTATAGTATCATGTGTAGGGATGGAATCATTAATCATGACTTGTTAAATATTGAATGAAAATTGGTTAAATGAATTGGTTAGTCTTGTGAATTATGTCTGTTTGAGGGTATGTGGTTATTCATTAATGGTGAATGCAAGGGTGGTTTTGTGTGGCCTGGTTGTTTATTTTGCAAATGCATAGGTTTGGGTGAGTTTTTGATACCTAAATTTATATATGCATTTAGTTCATTGTGTTTTATATACACCCCCCCATATTGAGAATTATGTGCGGAACACCCCAATTGTTATGGTGGACAGTGTCCATTCCCAATATCCAGCTGGGAGGATGGATGGCTCATCGTCCGATGTTCTCTACACCCACTTCTAGCCATTGGTATCCCATGTCAATTTGGGTAGGCTGTTGTGGGGTTCTTGGGCACATGTGTCTATGAGAAAGGTGTGTTTCATAGGTGTATTCAAGATGAGATGTGTTGTGCATAACTAGGTGTCTTTAAGATGAGGTTTGGGGTTTGTAGCATATGTTTTTTTGGGTAGGATATGACATGGTTTTGGCTTTTGTTTTTTCAAGAAGAATGTTGTCTGTGGACCATGTGTGTGAGGGAAGGTTTGTGGTAGTGGGGATTTTGGAAGAGCATGGTGGAGTGCGGATGTTCTTTGCTAAGGATGAGCTGTTAAACAATGGGAATTATTATGGGGTACCCTATTATTAATGTTATCATTTCATCACATTAAATGAATTATTTGTTGAGTGTTCCTTGGTGTGGTTGGGATGGATAGTATACCTTGTATATGGATTTTTATTTTCTATTGTTTTCTTAAAAGGGAATTTGTATGATTATCCCATTATTGTTGGAGTGACAATGGGTTTTCCTACATATTAGACATCTTGGATCACCCTATATATATATATATATAACTATTTTCAAGATTCTAGGGATATTAGGAAGACCATGCTAGAACTTACATGCTCAGGCCTCAGGATATTCACTTTCTCACAGCTTAGCTTTATTCCTTTGCTTTTTAAATTAGTGTTTTTCATAGTATTTCTAGATGTTTTTCATTAAAAATTCATGCGTTCAATATTTTGGCATCTTATATATATATATAATTATTTATTCAATTTTTTTGGGATTATGCATCTAATCTCCATATAATTGTTAGTATAAATATGGTAACACCTCCTATTTTGTGATATTTGTATACACTTGGTTCTAGTGACCACCATGGGTATTATTGGAGGTGAGACACAGGGGGTCATTATCTATTTTCCATCTTGAATAAGGAAGGTGACAACACTTTACCATCCCTTCCTTCATATTTAAGAAGGAGGTTCATGGACGAATGGTATGAGAGGTGATGGTTGAGAGATAGGATGTAGTATAGAGTCAAGTATAGTGAAGATTGAATGGGATGGTATGGAATTAATGAGAGTTGATCTAGATGTGTGACATAGGCTTCAGAAGACTAACTAGTACAACATATTTTTAGGCACCTTGTGAACTGATCCATAGACTCTATTCTTACTAATAACCATGTGAGGTTACACCATTTTTGGGGTAGAGACCCTAGGAGAGGTACATGCATCATGATGACTTTATTTCTTGTTTATTTTTGGGAGTTTATTGTGAATTAATATAAACAATGACATAAAATGAATCCTAAATAAATGGTATACAACAAGGGATTAGAAGTACACTATTTACATTTTAGCAATGGAACTTGTCATTGTCCACATGTGGCCCAAGTGTTGGAGGCATAGAAGGTTGATCTGGTTGATTGGAATTGGTTTAATCAAGAGATTGAGGGAAACCAATGGAATAATTCACATCATAATTTTTAGTGGAAAAACTTTTGAATGTATTTAGGCAGTTTTAAGATAAAGTGATAGAGAGATAGATTGAGGAGCTGGTTATCTGTTTTAGCTTGATCTAAGATATGACAGAGTACTGGGTTCCACTGGAAGTGTTCTACTTACGGAGTGCTACACATAAGTGGTGGATTATATTCATGGGGTAGATAAAGGAGATTGATGTTAAGTGGGACGATTTTGAGAAGGAGTTCATAGCAAAATTCTATTATTCAACAATGAAGCATAATAGGTGAGATATGCTACTCTCCCTCCTGTAGGGGCGTATGCCAGTATGGGAAATTGAGATAAAGGTCATGTATTTAATTCTATTTATATAAGATCAATTTATATATGAGGAGTCTTGCTTTGGATGCTTAGAGGAGGCACTATGTCCTTCCATCCACAACATAATCACTCCCTTCACCTAATCGACAAATCCAGTGGTCCAAAATAATGAAGAAGTGGTTTAGAGGATGACCTCGCGAGGAGGTCTACTACAAGAGGTCATATCGAAGGGTTCTTAGACTGAAAATTCATCCTTTGGTAGGTATAAGGTGATAAGGCCTTCAAGGATTCAGTTATTGGGGTTTCTACCACAATAGTTTCAATTTTCACCTTATGGTCCTCGTGATTTTCCTATAGGCTTGGGAACAAAGTGCATCTATTGTGGAGGTTGTGTGATCCTTTAGAGTTATTTATCAGTTCATTCATAGTATTGTGGAGGTGGGAATGTTTAGTGAACTCCTTAGTAGAATTTTCCCTCCATGTAATTTCAGCATGGGGGAATGTAAGTTCCTGCTCCACCATGGCGAGACTGAGTAGGTGGAGGCTGAGCTGAGGTTGATCCTCAAGGGCCATGACCCAGATATGGTTGACGAAGTTGTTCCCAGTATAGCGGAAGAGGATATAGGCCTGGAAGTATCCCACCACAAATTCATGAGTTCCAATAGGGCTAGATATCATTAGAGGAATGATCATTGTGTTCAGTACTATGTCTCATTCTTTGTTTAATTTAGGATCTTCACACTCTATTTCATGCATTATACCCCATGTTTTGGGAATAATAATAGAGAGAAATTTCATTATCCTTGTGTTGTGTACGCCGATCGTTTTTTATACTAGCTTTTAGGATGTCTATATTTGATGTAGACTAATGTTGGGGCATCATTAGTCTAGTGGGGTTCTCTTATTGTTATAGATGAATCTATACAATGTCATCTTTGGCATAGACATGTAGTTTTCTGTGAATGATTTCATTGACTTCTTCTAGAGGAGATTCATGTTTTCAAAAATTCATGGCCAATGTATTGCTTTATTTTGATCATGGTGTTGTCAAATAGACAATTGGTGTTTGGAACCTCTTCTTTCCTTGTTTTCTGAAATGTCTATGGAATCAGTGGATGATAAGATAGTGGGGTTTGGAGAGATGTTTGGTGTTCTTGGATGTTTTTCATGATGAGGTTGGGACTGTACCCCCTCTAGGTCATGTTTAGTTTGGGATATATTTTCATCTCAGTGCTTCTCTAATCTAGATGGATCTTTATCAAAAAGAAAATTATATAATGCTAGAGCTAAGGATTTAGAATGAGAATCTAAGAAATAATTGATTTATCCTGCCCAGTGTGTCTCCATGGGGTGCTACCATTTTTATTTCAAAAAGGAATATGGTGGTCTTGTGTTTTGTATAGGATACTAAAGGTTTAATTAGATAACACTCAAGAATAGTTTACCACTCCAAAGATTAGACGATATTTTAAACTAGGTGAGCCGATAAATTTTGTTCCCTAAGAATGATATGTAGTTTGGATATCACCGTTTGAGGGTATAGGATGGTGATATACAAAAGGCTGCATTCAATTGTAGTTATGACCACATAGTGTTCATGGTTATTCAATTTAGTTTAATGAAGGAACCATCTATGATAAATGTGCATATGAAATCTGTCTTTAATGAGTTCCTAGACCGGTTCAATATCATGTTCATTGATGACATCCAGATCTACTCGAAGTCTAAGAAGGAGAATACCGAGCATCATAGATTTGTGTTGGTGGTTATTCATAGCCACCATCTCTATGAGATGTTGTCCATCAATTTGTTTTCGACTTGGTCGGCCCAAATCTATGTACATGTGGTGTATTAATTGGGTGTAGTAGTGGAACCATTGAAGGAAGATGTAGTTG
Organism: Viscum album; assembly: GCA_963277665.1. NCBI lineage: Eukaryota > Viridiplantae > Streptophyta > Magnoliopsida > Santalales > Viscaceae > Viscum > Viscum album. The sequence continues at coordinate 684,009,244 of OY728129.1, read as the reverse complement.
TTTCTTCAGAATCAACCAAAATTTTGGTACATGTTCACAAATTTCTTAGTCTGGAAGGATATGATAGGAGATTTTTACTTTATTTCTTTCAATTATAATCTCTGATGATGGATCTGTCCAGAAAAGGCCAACAAATTTTGTGGAGTGAGTAGTTCCAAGAATCGTTTGGCTATCTAAAGTGGGCGTTGGGCAGTTTTCCATTACTCTGGATGCCAATGAAGGTTTTGATGTTAGAGGTATTCTGTGAGGCTTCATGCCTAGGCATGGGATGTGTGATGTTGTAGTAGTGAGGAGTTATCTCTTATTGGTGTAGTAAATTACATCCGCATGAACATATCTATTCCACCCATTATGTAGCGAAAGAAGAAATATTGTTCACATATAATTTATGTCGGTACTACCACATTGGAGAGTTATTTGTTGTCTTCAAAGATTACATGAGATTTAGGACCTTATATTCCTAGTGAGATCAGGAATTGAGATAGAAGAGGTGGATAGAGGTTCATAGGTATTACTTCTTCAAGATCTCTTGCACATCAGTAAAAGGGAATGTTGTGGCCAATTATATGGGAAAGAATTCATATAGGGAGGATTTTCTGGAATCTGCTAATGCTTGGATGGTGATGATGGAGTTTGATGCCTCAAACATAGATGTAAAAATGGATGGAGATAGAGGTTGTGAATTTCAAATGACACTACATAGATATCTAATAAATTAGGTGGAGTAGTCTCTATGGGGATGCTCAGAGTAGGATGTGAAGCGTGAATGCATTTACTGGGGTGATGACCCAGAGGGATGGTCCGAGGATGGTCAAAATTAGATGTCATTCCATGAGAAGTTATTTGATTATGTGGTAATTCTTGAGGGAGTTCTCCATTAGTTTCATATATCACCATTAGTAGTACACCCAAAAGCATCCATTATTTATCGTGTCTTGAAATATTTGTTTTGTTTGGTTAGGATGAAGTAGGTTGTGGGAGATTTTGTGGCAAAGTGCATTTTTTTCCAGCTAGTAAAGGATGAGTGCCATCATTCTGGTGATTTTATGCAGCCCATAGATGTTAATGATTGTACATGGTGTTATATATCAATGGTTTTTATCATATAATTGCATAAGGCCCATAGAGGATGCGATAAAATGTTGTAGTAGTGGATCTACTGAAGAAATTAGCTCTTTTCCTAGCAATTAAGGATTATAGCATAGTGGATTCTATAACGAGAAACTATGTATGTGAGATGGTTTGGATGCATGGGATTTTTGGATCCATTGCCTTTGATAGAGATACTTATTTTCCCTCACACGTAAAAAATGGATTGCAACATTACTTTGGCACTCAGATACTCCTCAGTACTTATTTCCACTCTCTGATAGATGGGAAGACATAATGAAAAATCCAAACATTGGGGGACATGTTGTAAGCTTGCACCATTCTCTCTTATGGTTCATGGGTTGGAAACATTACCTTTTTATAATTTTCTAACAATAATATTCATCACTATTCAATTTGTATGGCTCCATTCGAATCCTTGAATGGGTGACCATTCCATCCACTATTGTGGTGGACAGAAGTTGGGGATGGAGCAGTTCTTTATATGGGCATGGTGAAAAGTTTGATCAAGAAGGTAAATCATGTTTGTGATAGGATGAAGGAATCACAATACAGGATGATGTCGTATGATGATCACATGATAAGTCCCTTGGAGTTTGAGATTCGGGACTACTTGTTCTTCAAGGGTTCCCCTAAATGTGGGTAGTAGAGGTTCGGTAGAGGGATCTATGATTATCCAAAATTCATTGGACCATTAAAGGTGTTGGGGAGAGTTGTTGAGGTGGAATACTAGTTGGAATTTTCAGTTATGTAGAAGGGAATCCACAATATCTTTCTTGTTTCCCAGCTTCATCAATATTAACACGATTACTCCCTTGTCATTGACTAGAGTTTGATGGATATCGAGGATGATTCAACATTCATGGAACAAGAAGTACAGATCCAGGATCATCAGGATAAGGCGTTATGTTGAAATAATGTTCCATTGGTTTGCATGTTGTGGAGACCTGGTGGCCTTGAAGATAGTAATTGGGAGTGAGAAGCGTAGATGCATGGCCAGTACCCCAAGTAGTTTTGTGTTTTTCTTATGTTTTTTTCACTATGATATAGTTCGTGGACAATTTTTTTATATGATGTGTTACTTATTTTTTCTTTATTGTGTGATGAATTCCTAAAATGTTAATAGGGGGATACCGTATTACTATTCCAGATGAATTAATTTATATTTGATTAAAACCATGTGGGTGAGTCAGTGCCACCTAGAGAGGATAATATGTTGACATGGTGGAAGTAATTACTTAATTCATGCTTTTGGATAGTTGGTTCATTTTAGGGGTATATAATGTATTTTTGGGTTATAATATGCTGGAGGATTTGTTCTTCGGTGTTTATGTTTCACTCCAAATTTCAAAACACATTGGGTGGTTTAATCTTGAGAGGTATCATATAGGACGGTTGTTCGGGGCCATCTTTATTTTATATTTGGTTTTGAATTTTCAATGGAGGGAATAATTTTCGAGGTATCTTATAAAATTTTCCTAAACTCCACAAGACAATACATTGTTAAAAACAAGTGTCTGGGGTGTTTTGGAATGCAATTGTAACTTTTTTCATGAGTTTCCAAAATTCCAATTTCTCTATCGGTAGGTCAGGGTGTTGGTAGGTCATGACATCAGTAGGTCAGGGAAGAGGTAAGTCAAGGTATTGGTGACTCAGGTCATGGTAGTTTAGGGAATTAGTATGTCATGGATTTAGCACATAAGGGTGTCAGATTCTCATAATGTCTATATGATAGGGAATCGGTGGGTCACAACGTCAGTAGGTTAGCGTGTCAGCAGGCCATGCATAGGTGAGTGGTATTGGAGGGTCTTGTTGGTGATTTGGGTTAATGAGTTTCATCAGTCACTTATGTTGGTGAGTTACGTGTTAAGGACTCACTATCATTGGATCACAATAGGGACTCACCCATTATTGAGTCATTTCCATCATTTTCTAGTTTTTCTAGTTTAACCTCTCTTATAGTTTATTTGATATAAATTGATTTCAAAACCATGTTTGAGTATTTATAGAGATTTTTCAAAAGTCATTATATATATTTGATATCCTAACACTAATTCGACCTTACAATAGTCAAACGGTGTAATACTGATCACAATCCAACATTGATACACCTTGAAACCATTTATTTTCGGTTGATATAGGATATAGCTCTTCTAATCTGATATCTTATCCTTCTGATGTGTTTTATTGTTCCCTTGGTGCACCCTAGGTTTTTTTCATTTGTAGAGTATCCTATTGTAGTGTGGCTTTTAGTTTCAAATGTCTATGGTGTCTCCTACTGTTTGTGAGACCCCATATTATTGGAATAGGGATTATTTTCTGATATTGTGTTGTTCCATATAGTAATTCATTAATCCATCAATTAATTATGTATCAAGTGGGGAGGGTAAAAAAAATCCTCATTTATATAAAGTTGAATCCAAATATAAATTAATTTTATTTTGAAGATGAATGCACTAGTTATAATAACGAGTTTCGATCCCTTATTAATAATGGTGGTGCGGGGAAGAAGATTATAATTATTGTATTGTTTTATATATTTTCATTGATCCCTATTGTAAATTTTTTTGGTCGAATGCCTTGTAAAAATCAAAGTCATTGTTTGACCCTATTTACAGACCAGACTCATGAATTTTTTTTAATCTCATGATGAACGAATTTCAACTCGAAAATTTGAATAATCACATATATCTGGTTAATTAAATGTATTCCCTAGGAGAAAACGTATTCTATGATAACCCATGTTTTATTAGTGTGTAATTAAATAATGATTGTGTCAAATCTTAATACTTATTTCATTACATAGTGTTGTTGTGTGGTTTGTGTATATCTTTTTTGTCTTGTGGTTTGTACACGTTTTTTAGTACTGATGTTGAGAGAAAGATATGATCATTGATGGTTTTAGTATGAAATGGTATATCAGGTTGAAATATTGATTGATTGTGGAATGTATGAACTAATGGAATAGTGGATTTTCTTCTAGGTTGTGATATTGTTGTTGGGAATGGTCTGTTTGTGCAGTGGGATGGTAACATGTTGGGTATTTTTTATTTAAGGGATGTGGTGCCTTTATTGCAGAGGGTCTACTGAGGATGTTTTTGGAGTGATAATTTTGAATAAATATGAGGTTACCTTTTGTCTTTGTTACAACCAGAGATTCTATAGAATGATATATTATGAATGGATGTTAGAGTGGATTCTATTAATATGGTCATCCTTTATCTGTTTGGATTTTGTAGTGATCGATATGCTTAGTTATCCCTTATTTCTCATGCAATTTTTGGTATTTTCCTTTGTGGGATTGAATCAATAATTATGTATTATTAAATGAATAATGATAATTAGTTAAATGAATTAGATAGGGTTGGGAATTATATATGTGGTTGGATGTGTGGATATGCATTAGAGGTAGGAACAAGGATGGTTTTTTTTGGAAAGTTGTTTGTTTTGAAAATCCAAAGGTTTGGAGGAGTGTTTTGTGTATATATATATACTCTTAGAAAATTGTATTTTCTACACAAAAACCACAAGTGTTGAGTACTACATTTTTAACACCACCATTGTTATGGTGGAGGGTGTCCTTTCCCAATATCCCATTGGCATAATTGATGTATGTTTATTGGATCTACACTTCTACCTCTTCTATGGTTTTTCCCCAAGAATCTTCGGCCAGTCTATAGTGCAGTTTTGTGCCCAGGAGTCTATAGGGGATGTTTCATTCACATGTGTCTTCATGATGAGATGTGTTCTACATTCCAAGGTGTATTTGGGGTGAGGATATTGGTTTGTGGCCCATGTGACTCTGGGAAGGATGTGATGTGGTTGTGACAGATTTGTCGGTGAGGTTAGTGTGTGGTATGTGGAATAGTTGTGTTCGGGTAGGATGTAAAAGTTGGGTTACTAGAAGCATGTGGTTGTATCAGGACATTCACCATTAATGAGGAGTAGTTAACTAGTGGGAAGTGGTGTGGGGTACCCTATTATTGATGTTCTCATTACCATACTTTAATTTATAACCATTATTTTGTGAGCATGATTTTGTGAAGTTGGTATGTATAACATACCAGATTTTTTATTTTAACTTATTTTCACACAGGGAAATTTTTGTTCGTCTCCCAATTTTTCACGAGTGACATTGGAATTTCCTACTGAGTATACTTATATTATCACCCTACACATATAAAACTATTTCTATGTTTCTAGAGACAATACACATACCGTGCAGGAGCTTACTAGATCTGGTGTCAGGATATTTACTGTGTCACTTCTCAGCATTGTTTACATGGTATTTACATTTCAGTTTTTCATTGTATTTCTATCATTTCTACTTTAAACATGCATAGGTGATGGATTTTGATATTATATAAATAAATATGAGAGTTTGTGTCTGGTTTTTGTTTTTAGGTTGAAATATTTTATCTCGGGATCATGGTTTCTATATAAAAGGTAATACCTCCCAATTTGTGAGATTTTTATACCCTTGGTTTTGGTCATAACCCTGTGGGCTACTGGAGGTGGGACGTGGGTGTCGTTATCTATTATTAAACATTAAAAAGGGTGGTAAATGAAATTTTCCATTCCTTTCCTCAACCTGATGAAGGAGGGTCATGACAAAAAGTTTTTTCAAAAAGCTATATAAAATTATCCAAAAAAATAATTCATTTTAACCATGTTTTACATATTTCAAAATTGTTTGAAATGAATATTTTTTTCATTTTTTAAATACGGTAATTTTTTAATTTTTTTGACAAAAATATAGATGGAATTTTTATATAACATATATGAAAAGAGTTTAATTTAAAATAATAAATATGAATTCATTTTTTGAATCAAACATTAAATTATTAAAAGATTATTTCCAAAGACAAATTTCTTCATCTTATTTTATAAGTCTCTATCTAAAATATAAAATTAAAATGGAAAGGATATCATTCCTAAAAAATGTTTTCAAATGCCATTTATCGTAATTTTATTCGTTAATGGAAACATATATTTTTCACATATTAAATATTTTATACATGTTTTATTTATACTATCATTTCAGTAATTCACTAACTATTGATAATTGAATAACTCATTACTATTAAATGTCATTTTCTCGTATGGTGGATATTATTATTTCTATATCCATACACAATTTTTACATACGGTGTATACTAAGAATGTTATTTTATTAACTGGTAAAATACTGATAAATCTGTGCTCTTTACTCAATGTGTACATTTAATGACCAGGAACATTATTCTATAATTAAATTGACTATTCAATATATGAGTAATTCTTTGGGGATGAAGTTATGGGTGTGACCTAGTGTTATATATCTCCTCGATGAATTGCTAGTTCTGATGACAAAAAATAATTGGCCATATTAAATGGTTTTATACCAATTGTTTTAAAACATATTATGAATGGTATTTTTGGTAGAGGTATCATGTATATTTAAACATAACGTCCAATAACTAATAAATTCCTTCAATTAGAATTCAGTTATTATTAACCATAGGATTTTTGAAATGATATTATCACTTTCATTCGGAATTTATTGGTTTAATGGAACTTTTTATCTGTTATTTATACTTTATGTTTAGTATTCATTATTTTTTCATGAAATTATCCCCCATAAACTTATCATTACTGATCATTATATATACGACATTTCTAATTTTTCCTTTCAACATGACACTTCGATATTTATTTTTATTTAAATATTGGGATATTATAATGGAATTAATTGGGTAATCAAAGAATATAAAATGTTTTATTTTATGATTTAACTTGTAATGTTAATTTAAATTATTTATCACTTTTACCAAAAATGCATGATTATTTGGTCCATTGGGATGTGATTCCATGTCTCTAGTTCCAATATTATAGACTAACCACTGACTCTGGCCGACTAGAGTTTGGGTTGTTAAAATATATTTATGTTTATCTTTCATCGGTAATTTATAGATCAAACAATTCAAATATATTACACAATTAATGTAAATTCTAAAATCATTTGGTATTACACTCTATAAAAATTCAAGTAATCGGTACATTGCAATTTTATCTTTTTCCTTTAAAAAATAGGATAATTCTTTTAAAATAAATTATTTTGAGTGTTTGAAAAACTATATAAAAATAAAAGTTAAACCATTTTTAATATTTTAATTTAACTATTTTAAAATGGGAAACATAAAAAGTAATAATAAACTATCCATTTGAAAATATGGAAAATAGAGTATGATGATAACATAGAGTAACACATAATTATTTTCAAATATAAGGAAAATACAAGGTAGAAGTGAAAAAATGGGCATGGAGGAGATAAATAAGGTCTATGAAAAAATAAGTATTACTAGAGAACCTGATAAAAAATGATAAATACTGAAAAATAATAAATAAGTATCGTATAAATAATATTCTTAATTAATCAGACATAATTGTAAGTTGATAAAATTAATATTAAAGGATAATTTTCCTAGATTTAAGTGATTATTTTACAATTAACAAATAGAATAGAATAAAATAAATTTAACTGATATATTTACATTCCATATGCCTAGTTTGTTCATTTTGTTCTGCATCAAGATGGATTCACAGTTTTATGTTAGCTAATATTATAAACTAAAAATTATGAATCATTGATACGTGATTCCTTATAAATATATTTTAGTGAATGAAAATAACAAAAATAAAATTAATTTTAAATAATATTAAATTTATAAACAAAATGAAATAATTCCTATTAAAATTTTGGAAAATATCATTTATGAATAATATTTCATATGAATTGATATAAAAATAATTAAAAATGGGAAAAAAATAAAACCAAAATATCAAGACACATCATTCAGAAATTAACGAACCAAAAAATTCAAAATATTATATACCAAATTAGAATCCCCAAAATATAAAGTATTTGACCACAAATTACATTGAAATTAATATAATATTTATATCCCAAGATAAGTGAACACTAATTAAGTCACATAACATAAATATATATTCCCTAATATATTAATCTCAAAAATATTATAATATATTATATAAATAATCATAATCACAACAAAGGTATGTATAATTCTAAACATGTACTCATATTTGTTCTGTAAATAAAAACGAAACAAGGAAAATTATTATTCAATTTTCCCTAATAATATAATTTTTCTAATATAGAGAAATTCATATAATATAACATTAATAACTTGGTAACAATATCACATTTCAATTCAATGGATATTTATATGATAAAAATATCTTACCAAAATATTATTAATGTTTTATGATAGTTGAACATAAATACATTTAAATAAAATACAATATTAACTCTAATAGTTAGGAATTTCATTAAAAATATGTACAAAAAATATCATCTTCCACAATGAAACTGGAAAATGGGTATCCATGACTTTAATCATATAATGATCCAAAAATTTACTAACCCATGGTGGTATGTAAAAATAATTAAACATTTTATTCTGAATCATCCTATCCTAAATTTTTCTCTATATAATTCCATTAATTCGAATAATGATGAGTTATAACAAAATTAACCCATAAAAATGATTTATATCTATGGTTTCAGATTAATACTTTTTGATAGTTTAGGATTAAATCATTATATTGTTTCAAAAGAAATAGTTATGTATTGAACCTTATAATTAAATGTGGACACTTCCACTCAATTACTAAATTATTCAAAAACACCATATTTCATAAATTTTATCTCATGATTCATTCTAATAATTAAGTCATTATAAAACAATAAACATGTTAAAAAAAATCCATATGGTAGTTCAAAAATCCAATAAAATAAAATATGTTGCGAGAATTGAATAATTATCAATAAAAAGAATTTGAGATGATAAATATCATAAAATATACTATCATTGAAGATTGAATTAATCAATGAAGTGATTTTGTGTTAAAAATTCATATCGATTTAAATATAGTAAAAAATCAAAAAATAATCATTGGTAATTTGGAAAATAATGTAGTCATAATAAATTCAATAAAAATGTACCCTATCCCATTGGAAAAAATTTGAATTTAGAAAACACATACCATATGTCCAGCTAAGAACTTATATAAATTATATCTTAAAAAATAATCTTATATAAATTATATATATTCATAATATAATTTATCATTTGTCATAACATATTTATTAAACTACTACATCATTCTTAACATAAATTATATAATTATTAATTATGTTATCTTTCAATCATAGATTTTAAGGAGGCTTGGTTCATAATCCCAAATAAACATCATCAGGATGACCATCATCAAAGGCTCCATCAAAGAATCATCTTTATAATATTAATCGTCTAATAGTTAATAATTCTAAAAAATAAATTGATATATAGATTCATCTGTTAATGTGTGACATGGTAAAAAAATCACAACACCTCGTGGAGGGTGTAATATTAATGTACACACAATTGAAATTAAAAATTAAGAATATGGATAATGGTACAAAATTATATAACGTATTTTCTATATAAAATCATAATTGGATAAATAGGCTCATCAATATTCATTAAATCTATAATAATAACCATTCACGTGAGGTTGTGGTGAAAAAAACAAAACACATCAATTCGTGGAAGTGGTAGTATGCATGTATGCATGAAAAATGTCTTCATATACCTTGGGATGGAAATGAATAAGATAATGTGGGGTTACATCATTGAATTTATCTATTTTGTATATTTATAATAATGATGGTATAAAAGTTGGTGGCCTTAAAAAATACATGAGCATGAGTTTCTGTCAAGAATTTACATTATTATTAATTGAAAATCTATTCAGTTTTACAGTTTTCTAAAATTAGGTCATAAATCATACATAACATTTAACATTCAATAATAGTGGATACAAATAAAATAGTTTTAATTTAATCTAAATTATAAAACTATTTAAAGAATACAATATTATTTTATGAATAAACATAATAAAATCCAACATGACTTCTTATTTTTTCATACACATTCTTATACCATTGAAGAAAACATTTAAAACATTGGATTAGTTAAAAAATCCCAGTATTGGATATAAATTATGAAATCTTTATTCTAGTGAAAATATTAAAAAAATTAAAACAATATTTTCTTAAAAACTCGTTATCATGCATAGAAATATCAAGCAGGTTCCTATGAAAATAATTACTATATCACACTTACATTCATCCCTACAAATGTAATAAACTTTTTGTATAATTATTTATCTGAGGTACACAATTCATTGTATAGTTATAATACGGATCACCCTTTATATCAGGAGCTAAAATGGGGCTCAACCCGTCACATGTGGATGTATAATTGGGAACAACATGCTTTATCTTGAGATATAATGGTATCAACCATTCACATATTTATTTAAACTTGGATCAAACCATAAAAAACAATTTCCATAGAGCATATATTCAAAACCCCTTTAAGATGCTTTTAAAACATGAGAAGAACAAATTCATATATAAAAATACCATTTTCATTTAAAAAATAACATTAAATATGTAATAAATATGAACATAAAAATGATACCATTTTAACTAAAAATAACATTGAATACAATGAAATAAAACATAAATTTAATGAAGCATCATAAATGATGGAGAAACTACTCATTCCATATATGTTACAAAATCTGATTGACTTTTTTGTAAAAAAAATTAATAAATGGAATATAAATGAGAAATTTAAAAAGTAATCCTCTTACCTTAGGTATGAATAATCTCATATAATCTATATATTATTGAATACTAAATTTAGGTTAATTATTTAGATTTTATATAACCTTATTAATCTTTATTGTCAATTATTATCATGTAATAACTATTATATAATTACATGTTTTTATAGCAGATGTTTTGATGATATTTTTTATATGATTTAAAAATGATTTTTTATGTTGAATGTAAATGTATCATATTTCCATCACCTCAATAATTATATTATGGTCATAATAATAACTTTTATACAACAAATTTATATTTAAATTTAACAATTTATGTTTAGTTATGAAAAATTAATAACGTTATAATCATGCATAAGGTAGGTCGTATATACACTTTAGTAATGACTCCACGTTTCATTAATAATCTTCGAAAGAATTCAAAAATTATATTATCCAACATCATTATCATAATATATTTCATTTCATAGTAAAATTTTAAATATACTTCTATATATCATCCATGTTATGTGGTGATGAAAAAATAATCACATCACATCGTGGATGAGATAGTTCACACGTACTCATGAATGTCGTTTTAATTTGTATATGTATTTAAATGTAACAAAATAAATGTTATGATATTTTTTCTTATTGATAAAAATTACATGACTAAAATATAAAGATGTTAATTCCATAATTATAACTAGTCTTGAGATACAATGATGCCAAACACGTTGTATCTATTTGTGGGGTGGTAGTATGCAGTATGCATGAACGTTTATTTATATTCTCATTTTGTGTAAATAGAGAAGTATTTAAGAGATAATATTAATAAAAAATTGTAATATCTTTTTTATAATATGGATATTATTTTAATATGGAATAATTATATTTAAAGTAGTGCATTATGGAATAAAATAAAAAAACATGGTTAAAAATGATACCACTCTTATAGAGGAACTCCATTGATTAATGACAAAACACCATTAAGGAGGGTGTTACGCTTAATCTAACACCTTTATAATGTGGTAGGGATTATTGGAAATTATTTGTAAAGACACTAAACAAATAGAATAGGGTGTATGTGTGAAGAAAATATAAAAAATGGTTCACTTTTATAAGATAGGTTAGGGGAACTCTTCGAATTTATGGAAATATTTAATTAATATAAATTCATTTTCTTTTGAAAATAGCACAAATATATATATTTATAAGATAGAATGAGGGTGGGTCGAAATAAAATCATCAAATATAAATTATAAAAAGGTTTAATTTTTAATCCTTATCTTTTTTTAACCCTTATTTTACCTCCTTCAATTCTTCCCGTGATATAATGTAATTTACACATTGAGGGTTAATATAATTAAAATAAAATTACAAAAAACCAATAAATGAAAAATTAGCTATAATAGAAGTCATATCCAAATCATTTTTCAAAATTTTAGATTTTTGGAAATTTTATATCATTAAATAAAATATTTTTTACATTAAAATATCAATAATGTAATTTTGGACCACATTTATACCATGTATTTTAAAAATATACTAACAACATGATAAATTTTAAAAAACATTAAAAACATATATAATATTACACAGTCATCTTCAAAACTCATGGATGAAATTGATCATATCAATGGATATTAAATTTAGTAATTTGATATCATTTATTTTATGTTTCATTTAATTGTTCAATTCATTCACCATCATTACTAGAGCCTTTCATTTAATACATTCTTTGTTAAAATTTTCAAATAAAATATAATGAAAAATAAAATCACATTATCATTCTAGACACCAAATTTACATGAACAAATCCCATGTATAACCCCTTTATAAAAAAAATCACTTTTAAGAAAATGTGACAAAATTTAATTTTCTTTTGATATAATATTATAAATCTCATACTCTCATCCAAGTGGCTTCCAAAGGATGTCGTTTTAGGCTAAGGATGATTTTTTCCCCACAAACTCATCCACTGAAATTAGTAAAAGTGTGTGGTTATTTTTTAGAATTTATATATTCTTTTACCCTTAATTACACTATTTACATTTAAATGTGTTAACAATATAAATTACTCAGGTTTCTATTCATATTGTCTAAAAATTAAATTAAACAATTTAATAAATTTGTAACAAATTATTTCAAATATGGGATCAAATTTTTTAGATTTGAATGACTAAAATTGATGAAAATTATTATAAATTAATTCTTTTGATGGAACTCTAAATAAATTTTTAAATTAAAAATGTTCATAAGATTAGAATGTTTTAATATCCAAATTAGAACTGAAATTGATTATAATATACTTAAATTGATTAATTAATAACATATAAATCTTAATATATATTAAACCCAGTAAAATAAAATTATCTAACACTATAAATTATTTATAAGAAAAAGATACATTCAATTAAAATGTAAATTTTCCCTATTTCAATGGAAATATGAAACTTTTTAGAAAAACAAAAAAAATTCAACAATGGTAAATTTTGATATTACACATTAAACAAATAAGATTATATTATAAAATATATTTTTTATAAGTTTCAACAACTATATTTAAATCATGTGTTCCATCAATAGGAAAAAAATATCATTTTTAGATAAATATTTTCTTTAAGCATAATAATAGATTTATGATATACTCTACTGAACATAGTGTCTATTTAAATATATTTATAATTAATTACTATTAATAAATAAATAAAAATACTTATTCATTAATTACATGGGTTGTCATATTCCTCCGCCTTTTGGAAATTTCTTCATCGTAATTTTTATTCACTTATTAAATAATTGGGAATATTTTTCCCTCATAGAATTTTCAGATTCCCATGTGACCTATTCATCTATATAGTTATACAATAAAACTTCTACCATATTAATCAATTTATTCGACAACAATTTCTTTCTATATTTTTGAAATTTAATTATTTGTTCCTTATATGAATGATTATCTTTTTACTAAACTACTTATGGACTCAAACCATGAGATGAATATGACATATAATCTCTTATCATTGAAATATGAAACAAATATTATGTACCTAGGAAGAAATGGGAGTAAAAAGAACATGGAAGAAAACTGATAAAAATTCTCCAATATTTAATATCATCTAATGAATAGTGGACTCAGTTTCCCCTTCATAACAAATTATATAAAATATTTCCATGGATAAACATTGAGATGGAAATGATTGCCTTCTGTAAATAATGATATTTCTTTCATTTATTCCCATATATTTTCTACCTCCTCTGTATTTTCCTCATATATTTCTGAATCAGATGAACTTTTAGTAACATTTCATCTACTAATTATAGTCTCATAAGCACTGTTTCACCAAATTCATCCAAAAAATGATGATTTGTAATGTTTTTTTCATATAATTCATTAGATCGTGTCATCTATATAATATAATGAAAACTATTATAATAAAAAACACAAAAAAAGATGTTTATCCCTATATCCTTAGTAATCCATTTTTTTATTTTAAATATCCATATGATTGAGGATGAAAATATGTAATAAAATTTAATTCATTAAACAACCACTTCTAAGGGAATTTCCTAAAATTAGATGTGAACCTACGATCACTAACAGATATAAGGTACTGGTGAACCCCATGTTATCTGAATATCACATTAAAATTCAATAAATAATTTTGATCTAGATATAGTTCCTTTAATAGGAATAAAATAATTGTATTTAGTTGTTCTATTAATAGTAACCTAGAAATAATTATTACTTTGAGATTTTTTTGTTAATCCCAAAAAAATCAGTGGATGTATTTTTCAATTTCTACTATGGAACTATGAAAAGACTGAAGTATCAAGTGCAGAAACATTTCATCTTATTTAATCAATTGAAAAGTTAATCAGTTCATTGTAAAGTGAGCTATAAATATTTTCATTTATTCCCACCAATAATAAAATGGAAATTATCTATATATCATAGTGCTACCACAATGAACTAACAATGGAGAACTATGAGTTTCACAAATTTTCTCTTTATTCTAATGTGTATCACAAAGAATGCATAATCTATTTCCAAATATCACAACACAATCTTTATCAATGTTAAATTTTGGAAACATACTCTTTGAAAAAATTATAACTTTTTTTGTAACTCACAGTATTCCATCGACACATTCTTAATTCTATTGGATTGAGATTATTTCACTAACACCTAAAATAAAAAAAGATGAATTTCCTTCAGAAAAAATCCACGAATAAAACATCAAATCATAATCCAAATGGTCACATTTCACACTTATTAGGGTTATTTTTTCATTAATTTTACAACTAGAAGCCTCAGTCACTTTAGTATCATTCCCAAGATGGTATGGATTCATTAAGCCAGTATATTTGATCAGTTCTAGCCATATTCTATGACTTGTTTTCAATAATTTCTATGTGAATATACACTAATGATTTTTTTCAGTTTATAACCCATATTTTACTCCATAAAAATTTTTCCACCAAAATATTAATACAAAAAAAAGACAACTAATTCCAAATCATGTATAGTAGGATTTGCATCAATAGGTTTCAACTAAAGTTAAGCACAAGAAATTACAAAATAATTATTTATTTTAAAAAAAAATACTTTTAAAAAATCATTACAAATGATTAACAAATAAAAAATTCTTTGAGACAAAGCTAGAAATGGATCATTCATTAATTTTCTTTTCAATTTCTAAAAACAATCACCACATTATTTTTTTTAGATAATAGTAAGACCATTTAAAGTTGACATAGTATGTTTCATAAATATCCATGAAATGTTTATAAATAACCTATTTTAGTAGATTTTTAAACCATGTATACTATGAATCTCTATAATATATGTTGGTCTTGTAAATCCTTCCACCACTTTTATATTAGCATTAATAACAGTTAGTCTATATTTAGATACAATTTGTCCAAGGAAATAAATTTGTTTCACCCAAATTCACACATTCTAAATTTACTATATAATGTCATTAATATTAATGATTGAAAAGAAATGCATAGATGACTTTCATTTTTTACATAAATTTATGAAAATACTTAAATCTAATCAGTAAACACAACCACAAACTTATCTATGAAAACATTATATATTCAATTCAAAATATCTAAGAATAATTTTTGTGTGTTAGTTAACCGAAAAAACATAACTACAGATTAATAAATCTTATATCTTATTTAAAACATAGTTTTAGAATGTCTACATCTATTACATTCAACTGATGGCACCCCATCATCTTTCCGACCTATGATAAATATTTTCCTCCCTAGAGCTAATAACAAAATAATTAATATAAGGAAAAATATTCTTTTTTTACAATAGTGATGTCATTCAAGGATCTATAATCAATAAGAAGTCTCATTGATCCATCATTATTTTTAAAAAACAACACGGGAACAACTTATGGTAAAGTGTCATGTTGGATGATACCCTTTTCAAATAACTCATTCAATCTCATTGAAAACTCTAAAATTTCTACGTGATGCATTTTATAAGGGAAAAAAATGTTTTATAGGGAAATACATTCCCTAAATAACATTGAACTCTACTAGAGAAAAACAACACATTTTAAAGGTAAATACATTCTGAAAAAAATTATAGGAAGATTCTTAAATTTATTTTTCCAATAATATTTCCCCCATGTGTTTTTACTATAATTTTTTGCAAAATTTATTGTGGTGGAATTTGCAACAAACCTGAAAATGTATCAAAAATGATGGAATGTGTAGAACACAAATCAAACAACACATTATCATATTTAGTAAAAAAAGAAATGTTCCAGATATAATATCATTTTATATCTCAACATCTAAAGATTATGTTGAAATAAATTTATCCACACCCTTATACTTATAATATTTATTATTTTCACCTGACTAACTGACATTAGACACACATTAACTAAATGATGCAACTCATTATTGTTATCGTATTTCATAATAATCTACTATTTATTTAGATTATTATTTTCCTTTCATTTATGATACTTGTTTAGAAAACTTCCACATTGGTAACACATCCCAAAATTTTTAAGACATTATACTCGATTCGATTTTCCACACTTTTCACAATAATCATACTTTCTTTTCATTTCACCATATTTCTTTGTTGAATTATTCCCAAATTCATGCCTACTTGATGGGTTATTTTTCATCTCATTATGAGCAACATAAATTAAAAAACCCATTTGAGATTCTTCATTACAAATAAAATGTTTCTCATAGATTAGAAACTATTGGGAAGCGAATGTTCACTGAAAATATGGTATCAAAATAAATTAAAATATTTTAATTTTAATATTAGTGTCCCAAATAAAATATGTTACATACATGCCAATATTGTAATTTTTTATACAAATAAATCCATAGAATCATCACCATTCTTCTTGAATTCCCATAATTGATTCTCCATGCGGTGTTAAAAATACTTAGGAAAATATTTTCAAATAATAATACAGCTAAAAAAATCTCATTCCAGAATGTGTAGATCATCACATTATTTGGTATTATTAACAAATTATCACCATTGATCAACATGACCTTCAAAGTGATAAATTTATATGGTCACTGGTTGGAATTACAAACATCCCATGACTTCAAATAACAATTCCAGAGATTTCATCCACCATCTATCTACCACTAGATCTAAGGTTCCACTAAAAGTTGTAGTATGTTTCTATATAAAATACTCCACAGCTAACATAGTCATCTATGGTTGATCTGGTTAATGACTTTCATTGATTCCACTACGATATATAGCTTATTCTAATATATCCTTTATAGTAAAAAACTATTTTGTTATGATTTTGACCATCTCGATATACTGATTTTGAGGGTCTTTCCCCTTGATGTGTTCCCACAACATTGACCCATTTTCCACATTGGAAAGACATTCAGAATAGAAAAATCTTATATAAATAAACATAGTAATCATCCAATACTATATCATTTTATATTTTAAAGAAGGTAAACTATATCAAAGAAATGTTTTTAATAATAACATAACATATAAATATATCAAAACTGACCATTGAAGTTACATGATAGTGAGTTTTATTGATGAATTTACATTCAATTGAATTGAGGATCAATTCATGTGTATAATTTTAGATAATTATGTCATAATTCACATATAACACTTCACATTCATATAATGTGGATACAACTAAACCGTATCAATTTCATTGCAAATATATAACATTTAAAAGAAGAAATTATTAATTTTTTTAATGAAAATTCATCAAAACATCCAACTAGACATCATTATTTCTCTACCCCTATTTATAACTTATAAAAGAATCACATTAAAATATGGGATGAGAACTGAACTATCTGCAAGTATAAGGACCCAGCCTTAAACATTACATAATCTTGAATAATGTCACGAATTTACATTGAGTATCTTTTTAGGTATATAGTTTTATATAATTAGGCCATAAATATTACATTACATACCATAAATTACAAATTAGACACTTCTACTCAGTTTCAATATTTTCCATAAAATAGAAACACTAAAAAAACAAACATGTCTAGTATCATGTTTTAGATTGCATGACTTTTCCTTGATCCCATCCTCGACCTGATTCATCTTTAAGTCCATTGATAAACATTCAAAAAAACATATGATGAACATAAAAACCTTAGTAAGGGTTATAAAATAAGGAAAGGAAACATTAGCCCATTAGTAAATACAAATCAATAAAAACATAAATTTCAATCATAACATACCTCATAAAATCATAATATTTATGAATAACACACCGAAATCATAATACATAAAGGTAAATTATGGCATACATAATAGAATTAAATTTTAGCTTTCATAGTTACACTCATATTTATGCTTGCAATACCCATCATATTATTCCCTAAATCTATTTGGAGAATCATTAATGTTTACCTCCATAACGATACCAAATGCATTAGAGGGCTATCTAAGGATCACCCTCCCTAGGATTATCACCGAACCAACCCTATACGTAATGAATTCCCAAAAACCATAACATGTTCATAACCCATAAATTAATAATTAAAGTAAAGATAATATTCCTACATTGAAATCACAATATATCATTTCAGGATATTGACATAATCAAATCTTTATCAAACCATTTTTGAAATCATCTATAACATTGAATAAAGTTTTTTTAATCATTGTTTCCCATACCACATTGAAACTTTTGAATGGAATTTTTATCACAAAATAAACATGTCAAATATAAAAAATCATTTCAACCATTTTTAA
The DNA here is from genome assembly GCA_963277665.1 of Viscum album. NCBI lineage: Eukaryota > Viridiplantae > Streptophyta > Magnoliopsida > Santalales > Viscaceae > Viscum > Viscum album. The sequence continues at coordinate 683,990,211 of OY728129.1, read as the reverse complement.
AACATTGACATTAATGAGAAAGATTTTTAACAAGAAATCATTAAAACATTTAAAATGATTTTTTAGTTAAAGAGTTCCTAACCAAATGAGACGTGTTTGAATACAAATACTTGAGGAATAACATCAATAAAAGCATATAATATCATGATAACAAATAGATTCATGATATAATATGTCAAATGGAAGTTAATACACAATATAAAAGTGGTTTTAGGTATAACAACAAATATGTTTCAATGGAATGTACATTGAGAAAAAATCCTTTGAAATGATCATATCTGTAGACTAAGGACACATAAATGACATAATTTTTTATGAAAAATTAAAATACAACTAATATAAGTGCAAATTAAGTGTAAAAAAATCAGAGATAGTTCAATTATATTCATAGCACGACATAATCAAGAAGTAGATGTTTAACCAAATTAATTGAAATTGTATTAAGAAGTTCTCTTATAGAAATTCAAGAGCCGAACGATGTTGATTTAAAATTCATAAAATGAGTTAATGAGAGAGAAAAGAGTCTTTCATCATATGGCCAAATTATTTATAGATATAGGGATATTGAAGAACATATCCCAACATAATAAATTGAAAATAAAAAAATAACATAAAATAACTCTTTGACAAAAAGAGTACGATGAATGGTTCCATTACCGCTATGGTAACATTTGAAACATACACCACATGAAAGAAGGAGCAGAAAATGAAGATGTAAATTATGATAAATTTAATTATATTAAACAAATAAAATTTTAATGGGAATTAAATACACTACACAAAAGGAAATAGTGGAATGTATATAATGAATGTCACAGAAATATAAAGTGAGATTAAAACCACACACCACATTGTAATCAATCAAGTCATTTGCCCAAAAGTTAATAACCACCAAATTAATCACAGAATACGATGAATTTAATGATTATAATAATTATATATATCAAATGGAAGTGCACAACACATCACCTACAATAAATAAGTGGCGAAGAATGGAAATCTCACGGAATTAAAAGTGAGATAAGAAACTGATACCTCGTGTCCGACTTGACATGTTTGTTCCTTATTCTCCCCGAATAATTAAATTTAGTTAATTTATACTTTATTAATCACATTTTTCAAGTTTTTTTTCATTTTATATCCCTTATTAATTCACTATAACAATTAGTTAAATATTTTAGTTTATAACAGACATTTTGTCGATGTTTGGAACTTGAGTAAAAATTGAACTTGTTATAATTACAAATTGTCCATGTGGTCAAAAGAATATTATCTACAGAATCATATTCATGATTTTAATATCATATATATCAGAAATATATAGTATATATATGTATTTATAATAGTAAATAAAATTTTTAGATAAGGAATGAAATGCACCGTTCATGGAGACGGTAAGTCGTATGTATGCGTGAACCCTACCTTAATTTTTTCTATTTTTAAAAGGAATGGAAACTGAACGGTATGTATTTATATGGTATTTTCAGTATAATTTCATATGGTATATATGTTTCATAATTTCATTAATTCTATCCTTTATACATTAAATGTAAGACATTAATGAATCATATCACCTTAAAGGGGCAGTAGTCTACACTTCGTCAAATAAAATTATAGTGTTTACACATATTGGAAAGCATAAAGGTAAATTTATAAATAAAAATAACGAATCGTATAGAAAAATTAACATAATATATATCATGTATCAATAAAATGCATTCATAATGGCCACTATTATCAGTGGTAGAAGAATATTGAACAATCATTGTTTTGTGAGGCACTAATTCACCGTCCACAGATACAGTATGTTCTTTATCTATTACATGGAGGTTTATGGAGGTGTAGTTATAAAACATATCATAAATACATTATATTATACTGAATATACTGGTTTTTTTACAAAAATAATGAAATAAATAGGCTTTATGGGGTTGTATAAGGAAAAAATGCAAAAGAACATAAGAGAAGACATTATCTTTAAATCGGTCAACACTGTTAGGTTTGTACCAAAAAGATTTAATACAGTACCTTTTTCCTAAAAGACAGCATCTAAAAGTAATATAGGGATGTAGGGATCTTAAATGGGAAGAGGTTTGTTGAGCTAAAGGGGTTGAGAGATGTGAGTAATGGGTTAGATTTTAAGAATTTTTTTAATTGGGAGGAGGGGCTCTTTAGAAATGTTTGAAATTATTATTTTATTATAAACTTATTTTCGGTTTCAAAAGGTCCAAAACATATTAAATACAATGATAATAAGACTCTTGTTATAAATAAATTATCCAATAATAATTGGACATGTTTTGGATATTTTTTTAAATTTTTATAATCTTATTTATTTAAATCATTCATTGATGAGGTAAATACTGCAACATAATTGTGTCATAAATAATTTTTTTATTTTACAACTAAAAATTATAAAAAAATTACCATTATGTAGAAAATATTTTTATCTTTATAAATAATTTTTATAGTCAAAGATATAAATTTTATATCCCAATGTAAAAATTGATTTACTAAAAGGTATTAGATTTAGTCATTTTTGTCTTTTCTTTAAAATAATTAATATGAAGTGTCATTATCACTCCCATGTGGCTTCTTGGGGTCCCAAAATTGACTCCAGGATTCCCATTTTTATATATATACAATAATTAGCAATAGGACACCTATTAGGGTATTTTAATATTATAATGATAATATTTTTTTCCCTTATTTACCTGATTTACCCTTCAGCCATTGTAAATAAAACATTTACTGAAATAAATTTTAATAATGTATAGAATTAAATGTTATATATTTACAAAATATAGACCTCCTGATTCCAAATATGGAATCTATTTAACCAAATTTATAATAGAGAAATGACAAAATTTTATTTTAAATTAAATCCCGTTGGAAAAAAGTGTGTTTTTTAGAAATAATAACTATCAAAAGATTGACTCTTTTTTCTATCTTATTTCAATGTGAAATTACGGCCAATGAAAAAATGGATTAATTGTTAAAACTATAATCTCATTTCACATTGAAACAAATTAAAAAGTTAGTCTAACAATATAAATAAATTAGATGAAAAGGTAGTTTTCAATAAAAATGTGGTACATTTAACTATTCATTGAAAAATTAACTTTATCAAAAAATAAAAAACATTCATCCAAAATATATTTTGATTTATTGAGCCTAATGTAGTATGTTATTCTTTCAAATAAAACATATATGATTCATAAAAGTATATTTAAAAGGGGTTCTCCATAAAAAGGCTGTAAATATACTTATTTGAAGAATATTATAGTTTTTGTGTTTAAAATTGGATTCTTCCACGTTTTAATCCTCAAAAATTTATTAGGTAAAATTAAAAACATTTAACAAAAATGTGTAATCATTTTGTAATTAGGTTTTTTCATTCCCACTTTTACAACAACTATGCGTTAAATACACTTTAAACTAATAATATTATATTATTATTATTTCATTATGACACAATATAGTGTGCAACATAAAACATCAGATAAACCAATTATTGCATTTCAGGTAAGACATCGAACATATAATCCCTTATAAAGTAAAATTAATATTTAATTCAAAAATATTAATAAAAATAAAAATGTCTTATTCATTATTTACATAGGATGTTACATCCTTCCTCCATTTTGCGAATTGTGTCCTCTCAATTTTAAAATTGGGCACGGAAACATCATTACATGTCCTAAATCCAAATGAAATAGTCAATAAAATTATCACATTAAAATAATGAAGAAAAAGAAAAAAAGGTCACCCAAGATAGCCCATACTAAGATTATATGTAGAAAACATGGATATGGAGGAGAAATTAACTGTCATATTTTAATAGAGAGTGATAGGGAACTTGATCACAAAAATATAACCACCACAATACCATAAATTTGTGGTTGGGTAAAATTTAGATGATAAAAGAAAGAGTATAACATTTTTATTCAATATCATTTTCATAGAGTTGATGAATTTTATTACTACATAGAGTGAGATTGCAAGGTAATATACTTACATGAAAAGTAGTGTTTTATCATTTAATCAAATTTCTACCAGAAACCCATCTTTTCTCAAAACGATTAGTATTCAAGAATACATGGTCACACCTGAAGTGCTAGAATCAACTTTTAGAGAATCACATAATCCAAAAATGATGGACTATATATTTCTCTTATTATAATACATTAACCAAACCTAAAATGGTTAGTACAAGTTGAGATAATCACCGAAAAAGATAAAATTTTACAAAAAGAAAAACTACTCTTAATCACCAAAATTTGTCAAAAAATACCCAAAGTTCAACAAATACAACTCAATAAAAAAATGTCCATAAAATTATTCACTGTAATCCAAACTATGATTTAAACCCAAAATCAGAAGCATTTCATCACATAGTCTTCCAAGATACTTCTTGAAATTTATCTCCAAATAACATCGGTTACTCTTAAAGTCTGATACTAAAATGTAATTAACCAAATCATATATTTTCCACAATAGGTTAATCACTTCCATAGATAACCCAAATTTTTATAAGGGAAAAATACAAACATTAATTCTTACTAACTAAAATTATTCCATTTACTCCTCAAAAGAAACCCTATAGTATTCTTTTCACTTAAGCATGTAATGTACCAAAAGATCAAACACCTTTATCACATAATCAAAAATGAATTTCCTATAACAATGATATCCATCTGATAAAAAATATATTTATATAACAAGATTAATCATGATAAATTAAATCATATAACTCAAAATAATTATTCATACTAATCAGGGACTTCACGTAGTCCAGTGGTAGGTGATAAATACCAATCACACTTTGGTTGTGGGTTCGATTCCTGTAGATTTGTCCAACATGACGGGATGTTAGATAGTCTGTGTGTTTTTCATTTTCTGAAACTATAAATTTTTTAACATCCCAAAAAAAAGAGATAAATTCCTCAAAAAATTTACATATTTTACCCTAAATGATATCTCATTCTTCACATTTTTATCCTAAAAAGTAATAACTTGTAATTACCTCATATTCATTGATCATGTAAACCCAATTGATTCTTTATAACTATATCCACAAAAGAAAAGACAATTCTTCATTGAATAAAATTTTCACATATCATACATCAAGGATACACATATAAGAAAATTTCTTCCAAAGTAATCCCATCATTAATAAATTCAAACATATCATCATCCAAACCTCTTCAAGTAATAAATGTAGACATAATAATCATCGAACATTCTTCCTAAACCTTTATCCATGTTTCTCCATCTTATTCTATAATAGTTCTTTCCAAAATACAAAATCATGAATAATTTCCTAAGATTTTAGTAATTTTAAAACATGATATAAGAAATAATCCATAGTATTTATAGGTCATTTTCGATTTCCTCATCTTCAACATGAATTCCATTAGGAATTGGTAATGGTATATTTGTATGATCTTGTTGATAACATTTCTGAAAATTCTTCATATGACATTTATTTTGTTAGTGACCATGCACACAACATTTAAAACAATCAATTTACCCCTAGGAATGAACTATATTCCATTTCCTGGAGTCAACTGGACGCTTCCTTTTTTCATAGTAGGTTCTTGCTTCATGACCTTCATTACCAAATCAAAAACATATTCTGTTCCCATTAAATCATATTCTGATGTTCTTTATTCCACATCTCTGACACATAGGGTTTTGAAAATATTTACCTCTCTGATTATTACATGAGCTTCCATTGGGATTTGTTTCTGACATGATGCCAAAGAAAAATCACCTAGGTTAAAGAGGTCAATCACGACTCTAGATAGTTAGTTAATAATAACCATAAGAGTTCTCATTGTATCTCACATTGCATTTGGTTTCTCATTCTGAAAACCACCGCAGTTTCCATCATATCCATTGCTACTTTGGTGCCTGATAGATCTATCCATTTATTAAAACCAAAAGTTCGATGTTATTATATTAGTAAAATCATCATATAATATCTTATGAGCATGGTATGTACTAAGATAAACTTATTCATGTATTCTTAAAGACATTTACTTTATCTAAAATAACTATTAATATTTATAAAATACCAACCCTTATGATTATGTCACTTATGATTAAAGAACACCAAAACCTTTAAAGTAATCTAAACCCACCTATGATACCAACTACAAGGACCCAACCTTAAACTTTAAATAATCATGAATTATGTCAAGAATTCACATTGAGAATATTTTCAGGTTTATAGTTTTAGAGAATTAGGCCACTAATATTACATTACATCTCAAAAATTACAAAGTACACACTATTACTCAGTTTCCATTTTTTCTTAATTTTAAAACTCTACAAAAGGAAAGTGGTCTAGTTCTATGTTTAAGATAGAATGAATTTTCCATGATCCCATCCTTGACCCTATTCATTTTAAAGTCCTGAGAATAACATTTCAAAAAAATATGGGATGAGAATTAAGATCTCTATAATGGTTATAAAATAACGAAAGGAAAAATTAACCCATCAATAAAAACAAATCTACAAAATCATACTTTTCAATCATAACGTACATCATGAAAACATAGGATTAATGAAAAACAAACCAAAATACTAAATTATAAAGCTACTTTTGGAATACATAACATACATATGTTATAGATTTCGAAGCAACATAGGGGGTTTCATTTGGAATACCAATTAGAATATATTTTTTAAATCTCTCAAGAGAAACATTAACATTTACCTCTGTCATGTTAACCAATGCATTGGAGAGATATCCCAGGCTCTCCCACCCTAGGTTTATCGTGGTACCACCAATATACATAAATAATTCTGAAGAACCATAACATATTCATCACCAATAAAGAAATTATAAACTAAAGATAAAATTTCCACATTGTAGTCACAATATACCATTTCAATATTTTGACATAATAAATGCTTTATCAATCCATTTTCAAAACCATAAAAAACATTGAATAAATATATTTTTAAATCAAAGTTTCACATACCACATTGATGATATTGATAGAAATTTTAATTTCAAAACATTCACGTAAATATAAATAAATAACTAAACTAATTTTTAAAACATGGTCATTAATGAGAAATATTTAGAAGAATAAATCCTGAAATCATTTAAAAATATATTTTAGTTAAAGATTTTATAACCAAATGAGATATGTTTGAATACAAATAATTCGGGAATAACATTAATCAAAGACTATAATATCATGATAATAAAGTGATTCATTATAAAATAAGTCAAAGGGAAGTATATATACAATATAAATGATAATTGGGTTATAACAAAAAATAAGTTTTAGTGGAATGTAAATAGGTAAAAAGTCACTTGAAAAGATCATATCCATAGATTAAGGACACATACATGAAATAATTATGTGTGAAAAATAAGAATAAAAAAAATATAAGTTGATATTAAGTGAAACTCAATCATAGTTAATTCACACATATTCATAGCACAACATAATCAATAAGTTTTAGTTTAACCCAAATAATTGAAATTGGATAAAGAAGTTCTCTTATAGAAATTTGTCAACCTAACAGTGTCGCTTTAAAATTCATAAAATGAGTTGATGTGAGATAAAATGTTCTCTTATCTTATGGAAATATTATTGAAATAAAATATATATATTGAATAAAAAATCACAAAATAATTAAATTGAAATTTAAAAAGACAGAACATAAAATAAGTCTTTGATAAAAAGAGTATGGTGAAAGGTTCCATTTCCGAATTGTTACATGAGAGAAGGAGCATAAATTGAAGAAGTAAATGACAAAAAATTAATGTATATAAAATAGATAATAAAATAAAGGGTAGTTCATACACCACACAAAATGAAATAGTGGTAAATATAACATGAATCTCATAGGAATAAAAAGTGAGGGGAAAACCCCTTTCCACATTGTAATAAATTGAATTGTATGACCAAATGTTAATAACCACCAAATGAATCACATAATACCATGGATATAAATTGATACATGATTATATTGTGAAATATAAGTACAGAATACACCACATGAAATAAATAAGTGGTGAATAATGGAAATCTCAAAGAATTAAATGTAAGATAAGAAACCCCTTACCAAGAGTCTGACATGACACGTTTTCCTTGTTATTCATGAATAATAAACTTATGTTATATTATACTTTCTTAAGAAAATTTTCAAATTTTTATTCATCTTATATAACTTATTACCTTGATATAAGAATTAGTTAATTATTTGAGTTCATATAAGACATTTTGTCGATATTCGGAACTTGAGACAAAAAAGAACTTGTTATAATTAAAATTTTTTTATGTGGTCAATAATATATTTTATGCATAATAATATTCATGAAATAAATATCATAAATATTCTATATATTCAGTATATATATGTATTTAAAATATTAATAACATATGGAGATATGAAATGAAAACCAATGTTCATGGAGACGGTAAGTCATACATACGCATGAATGCTATTTCATTTTTTCCATTTTTAAAAGGAATAGAAAATTAATGATACATAGGTATATTTTATCTCAGATATAATTTCATATGATATATATGTTACGTAATATCATTAACACCATCCTTTAACAATTCCATGAATGTCATGAACGAATCATATCAATATGATGGGGCAGTTGTCTGCACTTCCTAAAATGAAATTATCATGTCTACACATATTAAAAAGCATAAAGTTATGTTTGTAAATAAAAAATACAAAATCATATATAAATCATAAACACAATATATATCATATATAAATATCATTCGCTAATAATTTCCACCATTAGAGGTTGTAGGAGAAGACTGAACAATCATCATTCTGTGAGGATGTATTTCGCCATCCACAAAAGAAGTATGTTCTTTACACATTAGATATAGTTGTGTGGAAGTGTAGTTATAATAATTTTCAAAAAAACATACTAGTATATTGTAGATACTGGTTTTTTTACAAATATAATGAAATAAATTGTTTTTAGGGGGTTGGAGAAGGAAAATAAAACAAAAGAACTTAAGAGAAGATATTACCTTTAAATTGTGCAACTCTGTTTGGTTTAAACCAAAATGATTATATGAAGTGACTTATGATAAGGGAATGATTCTAGAAGTAAGTGTTGCATGTAGGGAGCTTAATTGGGTAGAGTGATTATGATCCAAGGGGTTTGAGAGGTGTGAGTAATGGGATAGATGTGAAGGCTTTTTATAAATGGGAGGAGGGGCTCTTTAGGAACTTTTTCACTTATTATATTATTATAAACCTATTTTTGGTTTCAAAAGGTCCAAATGTCATTAAAGTAGAATATAATATGACTATAGTTCAAAATAAAATTACCCAATTGTAATTGGATATGTTTTGGATATTTATTTTATTTTTATAATCATATTTATTTAAATCATTCATTATTATGGTAAACACTGCATCATTATTGTGTCATAAAAAATGTTATTTATTTGATTTCAAAAAATTATAAAAGATACTTCCATGATGTTGGAAATATATTCATATTTTAAATAAAAATTATAGTATAATAGATAACTTAAATTACCCCATGTAAATTTTTTTCTAGAAGATATAAGTTTAAGAAATTTTTTTCTTAACATTATATCAATTATTATGAAGTGTCATTATCACTCCCATATGGCTTCATGATGTCCCGAAAATCGACCCAAGGAAGACCATGGTCGAAAATATTTCAACCAATTAGAATATGAAACATGTTAGGGTATTTTGATATTATTGTAACAATATTTCTTTACCCTTATTTACCAGATTTACATTTTAACCATGGTAAATAGAATATTTACCGAAGTAAATATTCATAATGTCCAAAAATTAAAGGTAACTATTTAAAAAATTTATACCCACTAATTCCAATATGGAATCGATTTGTCCCAATTAAGAAGACATATGTTTCATAAATTAATTTAAAATTAATACCCATTGTCAAAACCAAAAAACAAGTTTTTAAAAATTAATAACTATCATAAGATTGTCACTTGTTTATGTCCAATTTCAAAGTAAAATTACAACTAATTAACAATATTGGAATAATTGGAAAATGTATAATATAATTAAACATTAAAACAATTAGAAAGATAATCTAACAGTATAAATAAGTTTGATTAAATAGTTGTTTTGAATTAAAATGTTATGTTTTCACTATTAATTAAAAAATTAACATTATCATGAAAAATACAAAAATTTCATACAAACGAAATTTTGATGTCACTATTCTAATGAATAATATTAATTTGTTAAATATAACATATAAGTGTGAAAAAAAGGATATTTCACAATGGTTTTCCATCAAATGGCAGTAAATCGACTTTTTTTAAAGAATATTAGAGTATTTATGCTTAAAATTGGATTCATTCATGTTAAAGCCTGTAACATTTATTGGATAAAACTAAAAACATTTAACAAACATTTTTTATCATATTGTAGTTAGTATTTTTCATTACCTCAAATGAAAATGCTCTGGGTTAACTACTATTTAAAATAATAATATTTTATTATTATTTTTTTCAGTATGACTCAACATAGTGTGCAACATAAGACTTCATAGAAACCCATTTTCGCATGTCTTGTATTCCTTAGTACATAGTATCCCATGTAATGTAAAACTTATATTTAAATCCCAATTAATAATAAATATTAAAATGACCTATTCTTTATTTTTCTGGGATTTTATTGTAAAGGACCTAATGAATCATATCCTTAGTTCATTAAAAATATGAAAACCACGGAAACATGTTATTTTTAAAACTCATTAGCATGCATATAAATATCATATTGGTTCCATGGGAGATAATTAACATATAACTCTTTCATTCACCTATAGAAATGGAAAAAACTTATGATCAAATTCTATTTCGATGTTCAAAATGCCTTAGAGATCTATAATTTGGATCGACGGTTATATCTTGAACTGTAATGGGGCTGAACCCGCCATATTTGATATATAATGGGGCTTTCCAATCATATCTTGATCTATAATGGGACCAACCCTTCAAATATTAATCTATAAATGGGTAAATCGACAATTATCAATTTTTTGGGAATATATCATGAATAAAACCTCTGAATACTCTTTTATACCCATGAGAAATACACATGTAGATATAAAAATTCCAATATAATGTATATATCACTTTTATCAAATAAAAACTGCTATCCTAAAAATGGAAGAACTTTTTCTGAAAAGAAATTTAAAAATTTATAAATAAAAATAAAAGTAATAATGTTTCAAGAATGATTAATAAACTTCCAATGCTGTATTTTTTTAAAAACATTCCCTTTAATTTTTTTGAAAAAATAAATTAAAATTGAACTATAATGGAGGGTTTTTAAATGAATGTTCATTACCCTGGGTCCAACTCATCACGTATAATATTTATCATCATAAATATTAATATATGGTTATTTATTTACTTGATTCCAAAAAATATTAAATTTTAAAACCATTTATTACAATGTCATAAAAAATTACACAATTATGTAAATTTATTTCATCCATTTTTATGATATTTTTTATTTGAGTCTAAAATGCATTTTTTATGATTTCAAAAGTCAATGTGTAATAATTAAATCATCTACGTAACAATACACAAAAAATAATAATAAATTTTATACATCAATTATATTTTTTATTCAAACTATTTATGTAATGTTATAAATTATTAACAACGTTATAATATTGGATGTGGAAGGTCGGACATATACATGTGTAACATTTCTAATTTCTAATAACCATTTTGGAACGAATGTATTGAGTACATTATCATCACTGAATGACCATAATATCATAAATATCAAATTAAACATTTAATGATAGTTATATATATATATATATATATATCATCCATGTGATGTGGTGATGAAAAATGAATCACATCACTTCATAGAGGTGTTAATTCACATGTTCGCATACACACACAAGCTGATATCATTTTTATATGCATATAATTTTCACGACATAAATGATATATAATTTTTTTATGAATTATAAATAAGTTATGAATGTTATATATATATATACATATTAATATCATCATTATAACTACTATAGAGAGATTGTGATGGAATGAAAATTATATCTGTTTTCAAGGTGGTAGTCTATCATACACAATAACGATTAAATATTTTCCCATTCGATGGAAATTGGGATGGATTTAGGTGATTATATTATCATAATAAAATATAATTATATTTTTTTATTAGATTTATTATTTCATCAGGGTGAAAAAATATTTAAAATAAGTGGAATAAGAAATAAAATAGAATTACTTAATTTAAATTGATATATCTTCTTCAGACGACCTAGTTGGATTAAAAACATAACACATATATGGAGGGTGTTATGGAAAAACTAATCCATGTATAATGTGGGTATATATTATTATAATTAATTTGTTCCTATAATGGTAGAATTTTTTTTAATTTCGAAGAAAAGAGAAGGACATGTTTCATTTTATAAGAGAGGGTTGGGGAACTCTTGGAAAGTATGAAAAATATTAAATGAATAAAATAAACTTTATATTATAAATGGATAAAAATTACTTATTTAGAATATAGTATGATTATGGTTTAGAATAAATTCATCCATTAAAAATTATACATAGTATGTTTACATTTTAAATCATATTTGTTATAAAAATCATTTTACCCTTTCAATTCATAAAATAAATTCATATAATTTACACATTGAAGGTTAATATAATTACTATACATAATTGAAATGCCAATAAAATAGTAAATTATGAAATTTCAAGGCATATCAAAATCTGTGGGCCCATGTGGATATTGTTATAAATTTTATATAATTTAATAAAATAATTTTTTTAAATATCAATAATGCCTATTTTGAAAAAATTCATTACATTACTTTTTAAAATATCCTAACAATAACATAAATTCAAACCAATACATATAAAAATCACTAACATATCATATTGTTCTTAAAAATTCGTGGATGACATTTATTATCTCAAATAATATTTATATTTTTAATTTTAAAAACATTTGATTTATATTTCCTTTAATTAAACAAAAACGAAATTATCATTGTAAATTCCATTAATTTAAATATTTTCTCTTTAAATATTTGAATTAAATTTACTTAATAATTATTATCATTTTATATTTCCAATATACTATTTTTAGTCAAACATCTCCCCTATATTTCCCTATATAAAAAATATATCACTCATTAAATCAAAAGTATAATAAAATTGATTTCTGATGAATATAACATTATAAATTACATACTCTCATTCAATTGGATTCCAAAGTTATAAATTTCTTCTATAGATGATTTTTTTTCATCCCACACTTAATTATAAACATGTTATTGGTTAATTTTATGATTTTTATAATATTATTTTTACACTAAAGTTTCTTATTAACCACTACTTATCTTTATAAAATAAATTTATAATGTTATTGTTCATATTTTCCTCAAAAATGAACTATTTACTAAATTTGAACACTATGATTTTATAAATTGGATCCATTTTTCATCATTTAAAAAAATGAAATTGCCGAATGTAATTAAAAATTAATCTCTTTGAAGGATAGAAAAAACAAGTTTTAAAGGTTAAAACATTCAAAAGATTGAAATGTTTTAATATCCGAAATCAGATTTATGTTTTTGACAAAGAAAATTATTGGAATAAATTATAAAATATTGATCTGAATATACATTAAAACCAATTAAAAATGAAATTAAAAAATAATAATTATGTTTGCTAAAAAGTTTTTTTCAATTAATATGCATTAATTTATTCCATTACATCGTAATTTGTAACTAATAAGAAAAATTCCAATAATTCAACCAAATTATGTTTTTCTACTGTACTCTCATAAATTAATTATATTATTCAAATAGAATTTTTAAATATATCAAAAACTATATTTAAATCATGTATTGAATAAAAATTTGGAAGAAATATCTTTTTAAATAAATAATATGTTTTCATATAAAACTATATTTACTGTATCAACAATTAGGCATAGTTTCTATTTTAGTTACTATATAATTGAAAAATGTTAATAAATATGAAAGAGATTTATTCTATGAAAACCCTATTTGTTACAAGATATTTCATCCACAGTGTTAGAGAATAATTGAAAGATATAGTAGATGATATTAAATGATGGATCATGGTTATGATTTATACCTCCTCTTTGGGAAACATCATTTTTCAAAAAAATTAAACCATATAGGATAATATTTTTGTTAGATATGATTTTTTGGATAATGGGGTGTTTGGTTTGGATAGTATTTGGTTAGATGTTAGCTTATCTGAAATTCTCAAAATATTCAAGGAAGATAGAATAGTAGGTTCCCATCTATAACTGATGGGAGGGGAAAATTGTAAATATTATGAACATTAAAATATAATAAATATCAAAATCATTTAATGTGGAATATAATTGGAATAAGATAACATTTCTATCATAATTATGTATAAATAAATTCAATTGATACAATTTATACAATTTTATGTCACATTTTAAACCACATCTTTTTTCGTTAAACCCCTGACTAACCTTATTTAACATAACAATGGTAACCCATTATTATAATATATAATGGAAAATTTTTACTTCACATGTTGAAATTGAAGGAAAAGTGTTCCATGTTTGAAATTTTATATATTTCACATTCGAATTGTCTTATTTCAATATTTTTGTCCTTATTAATCATTTAATATAATATTTCTAATATATTATAGCATTATAATATATTCTCTTTTAACATAAATTATACATTTTTTATATTAATTTAATTTAATAAGAATCCTCATCAAAAAAATGTAAATTTGTTTAGTATCTATATAAATTAACATGAAATATTTTCTGACATAACATGTACTATAACGGTGTTGTCTAAGAATTTTAGCTAAATATGTCATCATTAAAAATAAAAAATAAATTAATATCATAAAAATAAATATGTTACATATAATATATTATTTTATATTCACTCATAGAATATTTTGATCTCTATTACAAAAAATTATTTAATGTAAATGAAAACGACTGAAATATTTGAAATTATTTTTTTACACAAAGTAATAATATAATTATAATTAAATTAATTTGGAATAAAATTCTCAAATTCAATAATAGGTTATTTTTTTAATTTAACTCATGAAATGAAATCGTAGTAATTTTATTTGAATAGTTTGAGGTGTTATCTGTTATTTTCAATCACATTTCACTTGTTTTACCCATATAAGCGTGAGAATTATTTACCATGATAACAATTAATAATAACCAAAAATTAAAATATACATTCTTACTAAATTTTAAGCTTCTGATTCAAAATAAGTAATCTATTTTCTATGATTGAATTTATACAACTCTATGAAATAAATTATTTTCCAAATTTCTTAAATTGAAGGAAAATACATTATTTATAATAAATCTATTTGTATGCCGAAAATGGGATTATAAAAAAATAAAGATTATTAATTAATTAAATTTTTTTCAATTTATTTAGGGTTAGGTTACATTAATAAATAATTAATAATGTAATAGTATATTTAAATTATAGGATATAAATAAAATATATGTTAGTTTACTAAAAATGACCATTTATTACTATTTTCAAAAAATCATCCTTTTTAAATAAATCTAAATAAATCACCCTTATCCATTTAATAAAATATTACTTCCAAATTTATATAAATTATTTCTTTTATAATTTATTAATTTCCTCTAATTTATTTAAAATATCATTTCTCTTAATGTATAAATAATTGTTTTTAATAAAATGAAATTTTGACGGATAAAATGATATTTTCATTAATGTATGAAAATCATTATTATGAAATGTTAATTCAATTATTTGGACATATAATCCATATATATAATTAATATTATTTATGAAATCACATTTAAATCATAAGAACTATATTTTGAAATATATTTTTTCTCTTCAATATACCATTTCATGATTTTTAAGAAAGTTATAATTAATGTAAGATTGATAATTCAATTAATTAATTATCAAATATCAACATATATTTCATAATATTTGTATTCATATTCCTACCAACCAAACTGAAATATATTACATAACAATCATTTTAAATTATAATATTTATACAATATATCAAAAATAATTATGATTAATGTTCCACATACCAAACACAATAAAAAATTTCACATAAAGGAAAAATGATTCATAAAACCAAGAGAATTACTACAATTATTAACTTTGTATAGAAATTAATAAATTTAGTATTTATGTAAATAAATTATCACTCATCCTATTGTGAATAATAATAATTTCAACATATCATATTCTAAAGAAAAAAGGTTTCCACATATTTTATGGGGAAAGAGAAATTCCATAGTTAATGTTCTCATATCACGATGTTAGAATCATTGATATATCATGTTTTTGGTGATATTAGTCCCAAAATAGAAATCATCCATAGATTTTTAGGCCCCATGAAATCAATCATTATATTATATAGCCACAATATATTAATAAATGGGTTAGACAACATTTCAAGATGGAAGCACCAAAATTTAATACAATAAAATATACGATCGGCACGCAAAATTAAATTTTTCTATAATCATATATTTTAATAATATATAAATAGTTGTTTACAGAAATTTACTTCCAAGGCGATATGATCATTATACATAAAAATTGAATGCTAATCCAAAATTATTATTTATAAACAATTTTATCAATACTTTAAGAGATGAATTTATAAATACATTGGGAAATTTAGTTTTGAAAAGAAAAACCTAAAAATAATATTTATTTAAAAAATGAACGTTCAATATTTGATCATTAAAAATTAAAATTCATCTTAATTTTTTTGGTGAAAAAACTTATAATATAATTACATTTAAAATAAATTGTCAATATTAGTGTATTAAAAGTTCGGAAAAATTTACACAATAGATTAGTGTAATAATTTCTCCAAAATCTATTTTTAAAAGTAATCATCCTAAATAAGTCATTGAAAATGTATATTTTTTTATTAAATTGTAATATGTTATGGATGGCAGATCAATTAATTTTAAAATGATGGAATATCATTGGTAAATTATGATATACCCTAGTGAATTAAGACTGTATAAAAAGAGTGAAAAATATCACTATCAAAACATAAGAAAGGAAATATGAATGTGAAATGAGATGAAACATAATTAGGATTCCATTTCTGATAGAAAAAAATGTAGGCTATTAAAATATTGACAAGGATGGGGAACTGAGGTCGAAGATGTTGTGAATTACTCAAAAAGATGATGTACTTTTAATTATAGTGATAAAAATTATGGAGAAATATTGGAATAAAAAAATTTATTTTCATTCATAATGAATGAAATTGTACCCTAATGTAAAATAGTGTGGTTTAAGAAACCATTCTTGGATGATATAATTCCACGAAGATTTATTATAATAAATTAAGGGATTTGAGTTATCGAAAAAACATATAGTTATAATAATGTTCAACTAAAATAATATAATTGGGATACCATGAATTTGAAATTACAATATCATGAAATGAATTATAGTCCTTATAATAAATGTAAACGTGGAAGAGACTACACTAAAAATGATATATTATGGTGTCTAATACGAAACATGTCTCATGTATTGGAAAATAGACAATAAAAACATCACATTATGTTATCGCATAATCGGCCACATTATAAAATATTTAATGAGAGAAATTTCACTATTAATAAACTATTTAATGATCATATTCATATCTATATCTTTATATAAACATCAATTATAATATTTTTTTGTAAATATAATAGTCTGTAATGATATAATTTCAACATCTAATGTTGCAAACACTGTTATCATTTTTAATACATATTTTTTATTTGTGTTATATCAAAATAAGTTTAATATTCCAAAAATAACCATGATAATATAAAAATACTATTTCAATGGTTCATTTTAGGCCATTATTTGGTGAATAAAAAAGATATTGTTTGTCAAAATCAAAATTGAGAAAAAATTATTTATAAATTTTTAATGATTTTATTGTGATATATTAGTAAAATAATTATGTATTTATAAAAAAAATACCTAAATCATAAGAAAGTACTTGTCAATGTATTGTTACATGATATTACAATCATATAAATATCCAAAATAAATATATAATTAATCATTACACCATTATTTTAAATTGTGGTAGAGCTGACACAAACGATAACATGCCAAAATGTTTTTACATATAAGGATGTGTTTTAACTAAATTTTATTACCAATTTTAAAAAAGCTAATAATTCCATTATTATCATATATCAATATTAAATTTATTCTTAGAGCCATCCATGAAGGGGGTGATAATAAAGAAATTAGTCATTCATGGATAATTTTTTCCACTATAAAATCGTTTAACAATAACATTAATCAGTGAATGGGATAGAATGTATAAATATGATAAATTACAAATTTATAATTAGAAATGTTATTTATCGATAATATAATTTCATTATATATATCATTTTCCATCTGATAAATTTGGTTATGAAAATGGGATATCGTTATTATGATGAAGTCGTAGTACCTAAAAACAAGATCTACAATATTTTTTTTCTATAAAGATAAAATTAAATGAATACGTCCTTACCTGATATGATATAAAATTAGAATAAAATTGATAATTATTTAATTATATTATTATTTTAGTATTGTTTTGTAAGTGAAATAGTATAAATAAATGAAAAATGATTTGGATTTATTGAGTCAATGATTTTTCTCATGAAAGTATCACTCGAAATGAATGGATAAGACCAAAAATTAATATTATAGGTTTATGAACAAGATAGATGACTATAGGAGGATAATTATTGAATATATATGTAAAAACCCTACCCTAGAATCCTAGATCTGGTGCTTTATTTTAATAAATTGGAATGATTACAAATAATCCATTCATGAAAGACTGATCATTTTAGTAGTATTAAAAATTAGATTACAGACATCAACGTTACATTACACATTCAAACATAAAATTCAATATAAATAATCCATTTATAACACCATTATTCTCTTATAATAACCCTATATATCAATAATAATACACTTTTTGGAATACTGGGAAAATAGAACATATGAATGCGGTGAGCTCATATTCCCAATAAGGGTAACTTATTTAGTGGAAGCTATAAACTTTTAATGAAATATTTGTACTAAGAACAACATTATTTTAAACATAATATTGAACATAATATGAAGAAAATAAATAATAAATTACAATATAAACATGCACATGGATATTCTACTAGTCGAATAATCACATGTAATAATTAATTTCATAATGATGGAATGCTGAATGGTGGACATAATTACAACATAGACAAGGCCTCATTCCAAGACTACAAATAACAATTTTGTCAAGGCCTTGTGCCAAGAAACTATATTGTCTCATTAGACCTACCGATTCATCAAGAGGCTATAGCAGGCCCCAATCATCACTTACTAAGTCCATTGCATTCCACATATGAAAAGGTTGATACCTAACATAAACATTCGTAGTAAAACTAGCACACAAAATGTCAATACTTCAATCATTTACCATGAATTGAATAAAAATAGAAAATCTATAGTCTAACATAACATAACTCAATGGATATAATATGTAAGGTTGAATTATAATAAATCAACCTTAATCAATTAAATATAAAGTAAATAATGTATATATATTTGAAATGATCAGTAAAACTTTTTGAGAGAAATATTCCATTATGTGAAATCATTTAAAAGTCACACATTGATAAAGACATTCATTTAAAAGAGATTTTTGTATCAAATTGTCCCATACCACTTTCAAATAGTTGAATTAAAATAACATTTTAAAATAATCATGTCATATAAATAAATCATTTAAACCATTTTGAAAACATGCACATTAATGAAAATGATTTAGAAAAGTAAATATTTAAAATATTTAAAATTATGTTTTAGTTAAACAGTACTTTAAAATAATCTTTTTAAAATGTATTTTATGAAGCATGGACATGGATAATAAATATTTCCTATAAAATATTTACACATAAACAATCTTAGATAACAAAGAGATTGAAGAATTAACCAATCAATTGCACTTTTTTTTATCGAGGTTACGTTTATCCTCATGTATAATGACTATAGTTTGTTATTAAATTATACAAAAACCATATGATTATTTATTATATCACAAATGAGTCATTTATGACTTTATAGTACCTATTTAATAATGATTTCCTTGTAAAATTAACATTTTAGATAATAATCTCTTCTTTATCGTACATGTTTTAACTTGTTATTCGTGAACGTATAATATAGATCATGATTAAAATACATCCATAATATAAAACATGATTTATACAGAATATATTTTTAGAATATAAATGTGTATAATATATAAATATATGAAATGGAAATCACCATTTATGGAGCTGGTAGGTCGTACGTATGCATAAATGTTGTTTGCATTTTCAAAATGTATTGAATGAAAGTAAGTGAATAAGATATATGTAAGTACATATAGACATATATATATATATATATCCAGTAGAATTATTATTTCATATATTTTATACATATTAATAATATATATTTTTATAATTGTCATGGAATGGAGAACCTCAAGAGGAATCTAATCGCATAGTGGATACGGTAAGTCGTACGTACACACAAGCGATGATATCATTTCCTTAATGAATAAATAAGTGCGGAATTTGATGTTATATTAATTTTACAGATAAATTAGCATGTTATTTTCATTATTTATATACATATTACTCATGATTATATGTATCCAAAAAATGTAGAGTCAAATAACAAATTACACAACGACGTGGAGATGGTAAGTTGTACGTAAACACGCATGGTGACATTATCATTCATAAGATGGATCAAATAATGAGTATGTTTTTACCATATTTATAATAACATCAATTTATGTATAAATTACTTGATTTATTATTTTGGTATGTAAATTACAAAGAAAGAGAAAGAGGAAGAAGAATCTAAATTTGAAATTGGTGATAAAATAATTACCTTCTTTCCAGATGTTTCATTTTGATTTGTACAAAAGGGATCCTTATGTTGTCTTTATCCTCAAGGAAAGGCCCCTTGAGTGATGTGAGGGAAGTTGGGAGGATATTTGGTCAGGGTTTGGCCGAGCCAAAGTGCATTGGTGTTGTGATATTGAGAGAAAGTTAAGTAACATTTATTAAGAGAGGTGAGGGTAACATTAGGAAAAGTTGGAAATATTATTTTATTATAATATAATTTTTGGTTTATAATAGATCCAAATTGCTTTATTTAAAATCTAAGGCGGGTATGGGATGAAATAATCTCTTCCAATTGAATTTACATAGGATTATGTCACAATATTAACCCTCTCTTTTTGATTTAACTCTTAGTTAAATAGTTTTTGTTTTTCCATGTGCACTTGTATTATTATAATAAATGGCGAATAAACATAATATAAAAAACGAAAAGGTACCCAAGTGGTTAATTCATGATATATCTAACATTTTCTATGTTCTTTGTTCAATATGTATATTTTTAGAAATATTATATCAATTAATAATATACTATTTGTTTTAAAAACTCATTTATGTCAATTTTGACACTATTTGGTATTCTGTTTTTGTTAAATTCATAACAACCTTTTCAATTCAAATAAAATAATTTAATCAACCCTAAAATGTTATATTAACCAATAAAATTAGTTTATGGGATTAAAATATTCAATTTACTTTTATTTATATATTTATAATATTAATTATTTTAATCATTCGTTGATAATGTAACTATTGCCTCATCATTGTGTTATAAATAAATTTAATTATATATTCTTTTAATATTATAAATAAAATACCATTATGTAGTAAATGTTTTTATCTTTATAATGAATTTTCAAAGTCGAATTTATCTAATGCATAACCCTATATTAAAATTGGTTTAGTTATAAAACATTTAATTTAACACATTTAACTCGGTTTTAAATAAAATGAAAATAAATGACATAATCTAATCCAAGTGGACCAAATATACCATATAACTATATATCTTCTAAAGTTGGATTTTTTGTACTAACGTGTTACCATAGTATTCATCCATGTCACAAAAAATAATATGACCCCCTCTAATATCGTGCATCGGTCGTTCAGGTCCCCATTTCGCACGCGGTTCCTCGCCCGGGGTTTCAATTTGCTGCGATTAGTTTCCAATCCATTTCGGGTCCACCTCCACCAGTTCATACTTGACCAACTGAGACCACTTCTGATCGATCCACCTCCTCCTCAACCTATTCATCCGGCAGTTTCATCTGAAATAACCTTCCACAACCTCCTTCCACTATGTCCCTCCAAATTTAGGGTTCACACAATGAGCTTCGTGTTTCTCCTCCCGCAACCGATTTTCCATTGTTCTTTTTAGGGTTCACAAATATCCTCATCTTCCTCCCTGACTCACCTCTCCAACCACACCTCTACTTGCAATATCAAACTGGTTTCCCCACTCCAAAATCACGACTATATCCCTCCACTTCTAGCATTTTCACTCCGAACCAAGTTGAGTTTCCACTACTCACGTTCTCCCTTCGCTTATCGTGTTTCCCCTCCTCACCTACTGGGGATTTTGCTACACGTGTTCTCCCTCCGACACTTGCATTCTCCCTCCACTGCTTGGCTTTGCGCCTCTGTTACAACCTAAGACCTCCACCTACAATGCCTCTGTCTTCCTTTCCTTTTCCATCTACTCTGCCTCATCCTATGTCACCTTCGCACCTTCTATGAATTCAGACTCCACTATCTGATGGTTATTTAAATTTCCACTGTCTATGGTAAACTTGCATTTACACTTTTGTAACCTCAACCCAGTACAAAAAAACATGAAGCTCTAAATATCACTATTATTTTTTTCAATGTGAATATGTTTTATTCACAGTTAGTTTGTTCGATGATATTGTGTTGTATTAACTGTGAGTTTGTATTCACTGTTAGTTTTTTCATTGTATTCACAGTGAGTTTGTTCATGGTTTGGTATTCTCTATGGAATGAAGCATCTTTAAGTTTGATTCCAAAACTATAATGTTATATCACTGTTGAAATTCAGTTTTATTTATCTCAAATCATATTTGTGGTTGATGGACAATAATGGAAGTACTGAATGATTTCCATCAAACTGCATTGATAAAAGAAAAGATTTAGATAATTCCTACAACAATTAGAGCCCTAAATGATTAGGTAAACCATGCACTTATCAAAAACCAGAATATATATCCATACTATATTTATGATGTTGTATATGACACTGGTGGTCGTACGTGTTTCCATTATTAGGGAGGACATAGTAATATTTCCTGCTATGTTGTAGTAGTCCGGCTGTTGCTAACTATAGAACATCTGATAAGGTATGTAGCACTGGTCAAGATTAAGTTGTTGTTTCTAACTACATATTGGCTGCTACATAGATTTAAGATGAAGACGGGGCCTCAAGGTTCTCCAACGCTTTGGATCAGGCTTGGAGTTGATCACAATGGACATGATTTATAAAATGCCTCACTGAACTCAGGTTGGGAATCCAGTTTTTTCCATTGTATATATGTTTCCATTCACTATTGTCATGTTGTGCACTTTTAATATTTCCAATACACTATATACGTGAACTCAGGTTGGGAACCCAGTCTTTTTTTATTGTATATATGTTACCATTCACAATTCACATGTTCTGCACTTTCAATATTTCTAATACACTATATAACTGCTTCTGGATAGTATGTTATGGTCACTATTTGATCACAGTTTGAATGTTTTGTCCATTTTTAGTATGTTTTGTTCACTATTAATATGATACATTCACTTCAAATTTATTCCACTATATATTTTTATTTATAACCTTTCAGAATATTGTATTCATTTTTAGATTGTTCAATGTTAATATGTTTTTTTTCACTGCTATTTTGTTGAATGTTGATATGTTGTATTCATTATTATTCTGTATTCACTATTAGTTTTTTCTTTGTATTCAATATATGTTTTTTCGTGGTTTGGTCATTTTGTGGAACGAAAAGTCTTTATAGTATGATTGAAAATATATAATAATATATGACTGTAGAGATTCAGTGTTATTGATGTCAACTAATTTGTTCGGTTAATGGAGAATGATGGAAGTACTGAATGATTTCCATCAATCTGCACTGATAAGATATGTGATTGGCGTAAATCATACACCAAACAGAGAACCAAATGATGACGTAAACCCTACACTGGTCAGAGCCCTGAGTATTTATCTATACTATTATTATGATGTTCTATATGGAACTGCTTGCCTTAGGTGTCTCCATTATTAGGGAGGACATTGTATGCTTGCATGTTAAGTTCTAGTGACCAGGCTGTTGGTGAATGTAGAATACATAGCGAGGTATGTAAAGCTGGTCAAGAGAAATTTTCTCTTACTAACTACATGGAGTGTGCTATATTGATTTAAGATGACAACAAAGCCTCAAGGTTCTCCAGTGCTTTGTATCTATATTGGAGTTGATTTGATTGTACATGATTTATAAAATTCTATAGTGAACACATATTATTTGTTTCTGTAAATAACCCATTCGTCACCCTTATATAACCATTTTCTTCTCCCTCTATCCTAAACCTTTTCTATTTTTATATAGACTGGGTGCAACGGATTATGCAAATAATTTGATAATATTTTAGCTGTTTTAGTAATTTTTCATGACCCACTTTCTTTGAAATAGAGCAGGTGAAGTGAGGGTTTCAATAAGGAGTTCGAACAGATGAATATTTCCATTCTAGTCCAATCGACAGAGCATAAATTATCATAGTTATCATTTTATTGTTCCATTTGTTCTGTTCAAGATAAACTGTTCATTCCATATTATTGGAATAAAATACCCTTGCTTCATTGAGGTAGTCTATTTTTATATTACCTATTATAGGTCTGTCTTCAAAATAAAGTAATTTTCATCAGTTTGTACGTCATTTTCAGGTTTCCATATAGCTACAAATTTATTGGCACTGCTGTGACTTGGGAAACATCTTTGAACAACAATAGGACTGTTTAAATAACATCCTACAATTATAGAATTTCCAGGCTTCAATTTCTATGGATCATATCATAAAACCTAGGTATGCCTATATTATTTTATTCAATACATTACTTTTGTCCCTTAGTTCCCAAATCTACTATTTCTTAGTTGTAGATATCATGTATCTATTTATAATAGATGTATAAAGTCGTGAAATTATTCATTTAGCTACTTAGGTGTCTTGTTTCACAATGTAGTATCAAATTGTGCAATTACATCCCCTTTTTGGCTTTTAATTTAACTCAATTCATATGAAATTTGCCGGATGCAGTGCAATGTAGTGATTCATAATAGGTGTTTTCTCATATATTCGTTGAATTATTTTTAGTTCTCCCCAAGAATTCATATTTCTAGTTTCACTTGAGTTTCTCTAACATATTTACACTACTTCTCACCAATTACTTTCTATGATTATAATGCGTATCCATTATTTATCGATATATTCATTTAAACTAACTTGAAAAATAGTTTTCTATCAAGATATTTTGGAACATGTTTTATTCTATTTAGTTAATTTTGAATTTTTTTCCAGTTTTTACTATATTTTTCATAAAATATATTAAACATTACATTTTTTTCTCACTTCTGTTTATTTTTTATTATGTAATGTTATGTTCATGGAAATTGTTTTAAACATGTATGAATGAATATTTGAATGACTTTGGTTTCACGATCGAATGGTGTTACTTTCAATTAGGTTACAAGTATGAGATTCAATGGATCTCTACTTGACTTAAGTTATGTTTGACCAAATCCATAGTTGCATTCCGTCGTTGTTGTACTAACTTCTTATTGTTCCAAGATATACTAGATAAATTTTTATGTTTCAATTTAGTTGATCATGATTTTTTATTGAGCAATGGTTCATTTTTTATCATTTGTAAATTATTATGATGAAGGGTTTCATTTACCTGCATAGTTGGAGATACTCAAATAAAAACAATTATTAATTCTCAGTTGATGAATCTTATTTTAATATTCAAAACCATAGTCATTATTTTGAACATAACACATAAAAAGTTATTTTTTATCAATGATAATGAGGATTAAATTTTCATCTTCATGGACACCTTCGACCAGAAGCATATAATAATTTTAAAAAATTTGTCAATACTATAACACTTATTATGAACATTACATTTTTGTTTTGTTTGACACAATATAAGAACATCATTGTTGTGGGTCTTCAATGTTAAGCAGTGGTTTCTGATTTAACCTCTTCATGATTTCTGTTATCATTTGATATTTTGTTTTTTAGATATTGGATCTGACTATTTACAGGTTGTTGGTTGTTTGACCTTTACATGAGAGATTTTTTTCATCAAATGTTTTTTCAACATTCATTCATAGATCTATTTTTTATTGTGGAATGTGTAATCGTTCTTTATAATAATTTTTCTTCGTAATGTTTTGAATCTTATCTATTTCTTTTAAATTATATTTTTGGGGTTAATGTGAAATCCTCAAGATTTTGTTTCCTTTTTAAAATTCCCAGCAGATCAGGTTATATTTAGAAGTACTGATAGATTTTTTGTATTGGTTTAAGTCCTATTTTGACTTTAATAATCATAAATTTTCAACTACTGTACATCAGAACTGGAATTTACCATGTTTTTAGGTCATGCTTGGTATTAATAAAAATCATTTCATGGGATTTTATTCTATTTTCATCCATAATTTGAGATTCTTCCATGCATGTTTGTAATATATGAATGCATTCTATCTATTTCCTTGCCAATGTGTTTTTTGTTCTAATTATCACCATTTCTAGAATTTCAATAATATGAATTTTTAATGCTTATTCCCATTTTTTCATTATGCAAAAAAACAGTTCACCTTTTTCTACCAGTGAAAACTAAAATTCATGTTCAACCACATGAGTGACATATATTCCAATTGAAATATGACCATTAATTTGTCAATATATCTATAATTATATGAAGATTATGCCATTTCATAATATTTTATAGTTTGTTGTCAGTCTGACAATGTTCTAAACCCATGCATTAATATTTTTAATAAAAATTATCTAGTTTATACTGTTTCATCAAATTTTAAGTTCTAAACATATTAGACTATTTAAACAGACAATATAATATCAGTTATATTCTCTTGGGTTTCAACATACACACATTATACTATTTGAACACACAGTATAAACGATGAACTAACAAACTAACACATTATACTGTTTAAACATACTTTTTAAACAAATTATACTGTTTAAATAAACATTATAACCCACTAAAGGGATAGCCTCATATTTGTAGTATTCCAGTTGTTTATAACTTTAGAAACAGGTATAATGTTTCTGAATATGAAAATTGTATCTTCTAGGATTATGAAAACCAACATCATCCATGAATTCGCCTAAAAAGATTGCTTATAAAGCTATATCTTCTGCATTAGACATGTCTTGGTTGTTTACTCCCTTACAACTTCATAGTCATCTTTCAACATAGTCAAATATATACACTAGCCCTTTGCTTTGATGGAAAAAAACAATTCTAGATTTTAAGAAGCTCTCGGAGTTAATAAACATATTCTGATTTTGTAATTTCAGAATGTACTCTTCATTTTTATATAACTATGTTTTTATAAATAATGTAACATCCATTTCCATGTTTTTCTATATATTGTAACAACCTCTATTTATGTCGATTTTTTAACTGAAACAAAATATCTACAATAATTATATGCAAAAATTACATTGGATTTCAGCATTCATCTCGGTTTATGTTTTCTCCTGTACTGATTACAGTGGTTATGATTTCTATTCCTTGTACAGTGGTTGGATTCTGTATAATGTTCATGAACCATGCATGATATGAGGGGAATGTAGGAGGAGTTTGAAATATTACTAATGACAGTTGGACTTTGAAGGGCATAGTTATAGTTGGTGAAAACAATGGTTATTACTACTGTTTTCATTTTGTAATTTTCTTCTTCAACCCACTAATCTGTTTCTGAACTGACATCAGATTCTATATTATGTACCACTGAAAAAATCATTTTGTGTCTCATTGTTTAATATTACTTTGTATTATTTAAATCCTATGACAGATGTTGTAATTTCAACATTCTTATTCATTTATTTTCATTACAACATTCTATTTATTTAGTTTCATTCTTTATTAATGTTGCATTATTGTTTCATATTCATGAAAGTAAGCATTTAACATATTGTCATGGGAATGCACGGGTAAGTACTAGCTATTTATAAAGTAGGTTTTTGTTGAAATAAAATAATCAAATTGAATTAGGATAGGAGTTAGAATAATTATAATATCATTTTTACCTTTAATTTCCCTATTTACATTTAACCGTGGTAAATAAAAGTAAAAAGTTACTATTAACAAAAATAATTTTCATATTATTAAACCAAATTTAACATAACTATGTAAACCATGTCTCTCGGATTTTTGAAATTCAATTTACATATGTGGTAATATTACATTTTATGCAATTGTGCATAGTGGGTGGGTAAAAAACATTAAAATGTTCAATAAAATTTTAAACATCTAACTTTATTATAAAATGAAACCAATGAATTAAATTAAACATATTTACGTATTATATATCTATATTTAATTAAAATAAATTATAAAAAAATAAATAACTTTTTAAATTAAAATTCGGTTTTAAACAATAACGTTGTGTTTTTAACTATTCATTAAAAATTTAATGTTTTCACAAAAATACCAAAACATCACAATAAGTTAATATTTTATTAAAAATTAAAAAATGAATTTTATTTTATGAAATTCAAACCATAGAAGTTTTGTTAATTAATTTAAAATTAATTCTCGTTGCCAAAACCAAAAAGCGTAATTTTAAAAAGTAAAAACTATAAAAAGTTTGTAATGGGTATGTGTCAAATTTAAATGTGAAATTACAAATAGTGACCAGAATTTTATTAAATGAAAATAATATAATATAATTATACTTCCAAACCATTCAAATGCATCATTTAGCACTATAATTTTTTTTCGATTAATAATGTTTTTTCCAGATAAAATTTATTATTTTTCACTATTCATAGAAATATGAATGTTATCAAAAAGGTATCCAAACTAAATGTTAATGTCCCTTTTCTAAAAAAAAATTTAATTTCATTACTTTTAATATACAAAAGTGTCAAATATTGGTTATAAAAAGGGTTCTCTATTAAAAGGTAGTGACATTTTATTTTATAAAAAATTATTCTTTTGTCTGGAAAAAAATAAATTTGTTCTTATAGTATGTATAAGAAACACATAATATGGATTTAAGAATTATATGGAGTATATAAAAATTCAAAATTCTGTTAGGACTTTTCATAATAGCTTTTTGAACGGCTAGTTTGGTTAGTTGTGGTGCGCTCTATCTCGATGTTGCATGAAGCAGAAGTTATTGAATTACTTTGAAGAGATAACGTACTATAAAATCACGGGGTATTATATTCTACTATACTTCAATAAATTTCATCCTCATAATTTGAAATTTTTCTTCAAAAATAAATGGTTAAAAATAAAAAAATACAATTGTGGAAAACCCAGATCAAAAATTGGGTTAATAAAATTTATTTTTAATAAGAGGCAAAGGGAAATGAAAAAGTCCCCACCAAATTATGATCTTTATTAGGATAACGTTGGTGGAAATTAGAGACACATATTTTGAGGGGAAATATAAATATTTATTGGGAGTGATTGAGGTCATCAATCACAAATAGTTTTAAATTTAAGGGCCTCAAAGAAATAAATCTATGATGATTTAAAATATCATCAGTTCAACAAAACATAATGAATTAGGATAACACAGTTTTGGTTTTTTGATCCTTTCCCAATAGTTGAATAAATAATTTATTTAGAGAATAAGAGGAAAAAATATAATTGACATGTAGAGTATCATCCTTCAACTAATTCCTACCAGAAACTCATATTTCACTTGAAAAGATAATAAAATTTAAAAATATTCTACTTGTCCAAATCGTGCAGGGTTAAAAAAACAAATTTATAGTTCATTTTACAGAACATTTAACAAAACTAAATTATACGAACTGGGACATCACACAGGATAATGGTAGGTGATGCCCTCTTGTCTCCCTTCGGTTGTGGGTTCATGTCTCACGACCTTGCAATACGCAACGGGTTGTCGGCCGACCACCTGTTTTTCCTTTTTATAAAAATCAAAAAATAATATTATGAAATGATTTAACCATAACAACAGAATTTAATGTCAATCATAATCTATTCCAACCATTAGAAATATCCAAAATATATCTTTCCCAACTCACAATCCAAAATTTTTTAGGATTGTTTACAAAAAGATGACCTTTTATTCCACATAATAACATATGAATACCTTCATCATGTATTCTTTTAAAACACGATAACACCCTGAATTACCATAAAACCTTATTAATTACATTCATTCTCCCTTATCCATTATAGAACACCAGATATACTCTTTATATCCAAAAATATTGTAAACTCCAAAAATAATGGAAGAAATAAACAATTAATTAGTTTCAAAATAGTCTTGAATATAGAATATAATTTATCCAAATCATTCATTTCCTATTCCAATATCATTACCTCAGTATCAGAACTTTATTAAGGTTTATCATTCCATCAACCTTGTATTTTCCAAAAAGTTAACATTCCATTGGGTCACTTTTCTTAGAACCATATAATATCAAATCCTCAATGAAATAGTACTGCAGTACAATCCTTATTTATTACCATAATTCATATAACCAGTACATCATTATTAAAACACTCAAATGAAATAATTCATTAATAACACCATTATAAAACTAGTCATTCCACTTCATATGTGGTAGTATCATAACATGATTATTATCCAATAAAATCATTTGGGGAATACTCCGATGATTTGAACATTGATTTGTGTACTGTCCCAACTACTTGCAGATGAAGCAATGTACATTTGAAACAATTTTCATACCCATGAAATCACATACTTGGTGTCCTTTTTCACTACACTTACAAAAATCTCTCATTCCCTTCATAAATTTAACAAGGTGATTCTTTCCATAGTTATCACATGTGGGAGAATCCTTATTTCCCCTCTTCCATTTATACATCATTAATTCTTCCATCTTTTTCTTCTCTTACATCCATTCAATTCCATAGACTTAGATAATTATTTACTTATTTTATAAACACATGATATTATTTCTATATATGATGATAATACGTAGGAGACTATTTCTATTCTAAATTTGGGATTAATATCATGAATGATATGATCCTTCTTACTCTTTGGATCATGTGTATTGCTGGTGTTCTCATTCCTTCTGCTGGGCACCATTTCTAAACAATGGAATACACTAGGTTAGTTTATGAATCACAATACATAATTCCAATCTTGTAAAATACCTAAAGTAAATTGAAACGATTACACATATAATATATAATCATAAAAAATATTTTCATTGGGGAATAATTTACTCCTAAATCCTCCATAATTTCTTGTACAAAAATGTGAATTATTCTAAGCATATCCCCCGGGAGTGGTGTATCCAAGAGTGCACCAAGGACCGTTTTCGTGTACGTGGATACCCTGAGTTATGCCTGAAACTCCTTGTTGGGGTTTCCACTCCTAGGAACATCTGTCCCATAGACATATCTACTTTCTTGTATCATTACATTGATATATTTCATAGAAAATATCCATAATAAATACATTAAAAAATTTATAGGAAGATCTTTTATACTCATACTCAAATTCTATCTTAGGGTAATGTTCTATTATCAATGTTTTTCTAAATCTAGTTTCTAAAGATTGTACCAAACATTCTATGATACCAACTATAATTCCCCAAACCCAAAAGCATGAAGCTGGTGCATTATTTTAATACATTTTCATGATTATAATGAATCATGTCCTGAAGTATTGATCAGTTTTGTAGTCTTGAAATATTGACTAAATACATGAATGTACCATAACACATTAAAACCCAAAATAGAACATAAATAATCCATTTATAACACAATTATTCCCCTATATTAACCATACATAACAAACATAATAAAGTTCTTTGCATCCTTTGAATAAAAAACATAAGAAAGGGGTGAGCTCAGATGCTTACTAAGGGTAAACAATTTAGTGGAAGCTATAAATTTTTATGGAAAGATGTGTAGTAACAAAAAAAGACATTTAAACATAAACATATAAACAATTTGGAGAAAATATATCAACATTAACATATAAACGTGGACATGGTTATTCTACTAGTCGAATAATAAAATGTAATGATTAATTTCATAACAAGGGAATGCCTAACGCTGGAAATCATTACCACATAGTCAAGGATTCGTGCCAAGAATTCAAATAAATATTTTTTCAAGGCCCTGATCCAAGACACTAGTCAGTCTAATGAGACCTACCGATGCATTGAGGGGATATAGTAGGACCCACCCCTTCACTTACTGTGTGTACTTTAGTACTCATATGAAAGTGTTAAAACATAACATAAAAATTCATCTTAAAACTACCATAATAAATTTCAATACTTCTACCATCAACCGAGAATGGTATAAAAATATCACATCCATAGTCAAACATATCATAACTCATTCAATACAATATGGAAGATTTTATTTCAATAAATCAAACTTAATCATGATTAATATCCAATAAATAATGTAGACATTGTTGAAATGATCAGTAAAACATTTTGAGTAAAAAATTCATTTTTGAGAAATCATATAAAAGTAAAAAAAATTTAATAGAAGTAATTTAAAAGATATTTTTGAATAATAGTGTCTGATTCAACTTTGAAACTTTTGAAATGAATTAACATTTTAAAACAATCATATCCGTATAAATAAATACATATAAACATTTTGATGACATAAACATTGCTGAGAAAGATTTAAATGTATAAATGTTTACAAAATATAAAATGATGTTTTAGATAAAAAGTATTTTAAAAGAATATTTTTGAAATTTTTTTTATGAAACACAGTCATGGATAAAAATATTTCCTAGAAAATACTTACACATAAACAATCTCTGATAATAATGAGATCGAGGAATTAACCAATAACTTGCAATTTCATTTGGTCGTGGGTACATTTAACCACCTGTATAATGTCAATAGTATGTTATTAAATTATACCATAACCAATTTCATATTAATTATATCATATATGATTCGTTTATGAATTTATACTTCCAATTTAATAATTATTTCTATGTAATATTAACATTTGGTGTAATAATTGTTTTCTTTTATCCTACTTGCTTTAACGTGTTATTCATGAACGTATCATTTAGATCATGATTTAAATATATCCAGAATATAAATAATTATATATATATATATTATATATTTAGAATGTAAATATGTATAACACATATATATATAGGAAATGGAAAACACTATTTATGGAGGAGGTATGCCGTATGTACTCATAAACGCTGTATCCATTTTAAAATTGTATTGAACAAAAGTATGTGAATAAGATATATCTAAGTAAATAAATATATAAATATATAAATATATAAATATATAAATATATATACAATAGTATTATTATTTCATATATTACAAAATTAATAATATATATTTTTAAATTCCTCGTTGAATGGTGAACATTGAAATGAATCTCATTGGGTCGTGGAGAGGGTAAGTTGTACCTAAACACGAGAGATGATATAATTTCCTTACAGATTAAAAAGAGTGAAATTGGATGGAATAATAATTTTAAATTTAAATTATAATGTTATTATTTTTTTATTTTTTTACATATTACTCATCATTGTATCCATCCAAATAACATAGTGTTGAATAACAAATTACACTATGGAGGTCGTACAGATCCTTGGGTAACTCGTTCTTGTAGGATGGTACCATTTTTGGGATCTTCATTGGGAATAAATTATCATAGATTCAACATCTTCCTCAAATATCCCTCTAGTTTTATAATTTCTAATGTGGAGTTCATGAGATGGAATGAGGAAGGACCAAGACACTATACATGTGCAGTCATTATGAATGGATTTTTCAAGATGGCATAAAGGTACATCCATGACCATCGCGGTGATAGTGACACCACACAGATCCTGTAGCCACTGGAGGATCAAGAAACAAACCACCGAAGCAACTTTAGTGGGCCGCAAAATGAATATTTGGTGTGTCGATGATTGAAACAGCCATGGGAAGAGGGAGGCGCCATGAACCTTGGCATGTTGTGGTGGAAGGGGGCCACACCCAAATTGCTATTGTGGCATGGAATAGTGGCATCAACCAGCGTCGCATAGAGGTGAAGACCTATGTTTGGGCCCCCCGTGCGACCTGGTCAACCGCAATTGCTCAACCACAATGGAGGGGAGGTGAAAAAACACCATCCGCGGAATGTTCTAGATGTGGCACCAAGAGTGTGCCTTATAGGAAGAGCATCTTGCCACTTATGTTCCACATTCAGATTGTGGACGGGACACGACGGCTACTATCGCGTCTCGGGCGAACACCACAAATCACACATTTGGCCTAGATCATGCTATCTGGTTGCGCCCCTTGTTTACAGTCCGTATCTACACCCAATGGGTTAGAACCATGCTGGGAGGCTGGAACCACTCAGATTGGGCAGGATGGGATTAGGTTGTCGAACCCAACAGTCTGGACCCTCAACTATACCATGCCGAGTCCAGCAAGGCCTATTTGTCCTAACCCACTTTCCATGCATGATTAGACCTACCCTAACCTGATGTAGGACATTATAGGTCAGTAGAATCATAATTGGGATATTTGTACCCCCAAACTGGGTTGGTTTGGTCATTCCAACCAGGTCGGACCATGCCTAGACACAACCAGCCCCTGACTACTAAAATGATAATAACATGAAGATCGATCATCCAATTGACATGATGTTTGCAGAGTTGAGACCCTATCAACTAGGATGATCTTTTTATATTATTTTAGGATACATATAAAGAATATTAATAAAAATTTATGGGTTAGGAGAATGGTTATATTGGAATCAAGTGCATAGACGAGTAGAAAAGGTGTCAACCTCAGTTGCTGGGAAGAAGAGAAACTGTGTGGAACACTATTGTCCGGCAGACCAGTATTTGTGTGGACCTTAGCAGCCCGATAGATGAGAATCAGCGGTGTGGACCTATGTGGGCCGGAAGACCCCATCCACTAATCCGAGATGAGTCTCTTAACTGTACAAATTGGTTTTACTATAAATTATGAACCTTTCCTAATCTCAAATATACCTGGTATGAGTTATCATTGCATTCTGGATTTCCATTTTGGTAACATTGAATTATTTCTCCTTATTGGACCAGGTTACCATACAACAAACATTCTTCCTCACCCTGACATGGGCTTCACCCTCGCATTTTTTTTGCTGATGACAGACGCATCGATAGAGGAATTAATGGACTAAGACCAGGCATGGAGCAGTGAGACTTGGCGGGCATAACATTCCACATTTCCTTCTAGCAGTTACACTTCTCTTTCCATATGGTGAGGTTTTCCGTGGATTTATTCCCTTGTTCCATTTTACTTTTCTATTTTTTAGTTCTTTCATTGTGTTTGTATTCTAGACCACTTGATTTCAGTTGTACTTGTACTCAACACTTGTTTCAGAATAATAGTTTTCCTATTTGAGTTGTGGGATGTGTTTTGGAATGTGTATGCATACAGGTACGTAGAGACAATACTCCCACTTGTAGGTCGACACCTTCTGCATTAGTCGCATGCCCCTGGATTTTTGGAGGTGGGGTGGGATGGTCACGACACATGCCCTAAAAGGACGGGTCATGATAAAATAGTATCAGAGGTGTTTGGTTCAACCATAGAGACTGAGAGTATGTTGTTTTTGTTTTGTGAAAATTATATTAATTTTTGTGATTACAACTATTGAATTTGGGGAGTCCAGTGTTGGTTTTGTCGCTGACATATGCACACTCTCGGACCATGAATTCTTTTTTTGGATCAATGCATAAAAGTGCTGGTTGTAAAATACTCTATGTATGTTATCCTGTATAGGAGTCTTCACACTAGGTATAATATATTGGCCATGGACCATCATGATCTTTTTAATAATGCATCCCTGAGGATGACCAGCCATGATTCTGATACATGGTCAGGAGGACCACCGCCTAGTGATGAGGAATCTATCCAGGGATCAGTTCTCAAGATCGCCCCAACAGGTGGTTCACTAGTGCTACCATGACATGTTATTCATCATCTACTATATGCAGTGTCATTAGAGGATATTCATGGACATCATGAATTGCAAGGGTTTTAGGTACATCGACCTCCCAAGTTTTGGGGAGAGACAGATCCCCATGTTGCTGAGTACTAGATGGGGGAGGTGATGTGGGTCTTCTGCTTAACGAGGACACCTCTTGACCAAGTGGTTATGTTAGCTAGAATCATTATTCGGGGCTCAGTAGGGAGAACATAGAGTCTAAAGATCCAAACACATGATGATATGACCCTCACCATGATGGACTTCGAGTGACAATTTCAGGAAAAGTTTATTCCCATGACCATGGGATTTGTTCTCATTCAAAAGCTTAATCTCTTTCAGTAGTGCATCATGACGGTGGCTGAGTAATCAGTGAGGTTCACCGTGCATTACCTATACTCAATAGACAAGGTTTGAGACCCTTTCTTTAGGGCTCCAGCCTTTGAGAAGGGACTCAATTATGAGATCAGGTAATCAATGATGTCTCTCATAATCCCCATGCAGGATGGATTTCTACATATTGGTAGAAGTATATATCACATGAACCCATACATTTTATTAATTCTATTTATGTAATCATCCATGCTAGTTGGAAGTATCTATTTCTTGATAAGAGTGGAATTACTCATTTACAAATTGAGGAAACACCACAAGAGATACCCTTAAACCGAGGCCTCATTATTCAAAATAACATTATCATGATATCATATCGATATCTTATATCACTATCATAATGAAGTAATCACATATATTATAAAGATATATCATAGTTAGTGTAGGATATACGAGAAATTCAAATAATATGTATAGTCAAAGGACTCAGTCATATATGTTATATAACAACATTTCCCTAATATCATTTGTTTATATTTCTAGTCATCGGGAAGGTAGTCAGTGTCCTGGTAAATGAGTAACTAAACCACCACATGACACTACGATATGGTGCTTAAAATCCACACTAAAAACAATATTTCATAGTTTACCTAAGTTGCAACCTAGTAATCACCACAGGATTGTCGATACCCTAGCACAATAATAGAAAATCTTTTATACAACTAAATTATGACCCATACAAACATGGTTCTCTTGGATAGTTGTAGGCCATTACTGACACCAAATTCCCATTTCCAATCTGCTAGGGATTGGGGAGAGGTTCTAAGAGGTAATATATTGTGATAAGTGTCCTTTCCTAATTTACATGTCTTCCTAAACATAAACATACCCATTAAAAAAAGTAATAGAAAAATAAAATAATGCATCATTTAGAGTTAAAAAGCTTTCAATAAACTCTATGCAATACATCATAGGATGACAGCATAAAACCATAACATAAAGTGTACAAATACCTTCACAAAATAAAATTCATTCTAAACTTCTAAAATTATTTCTATGGAAAAACAGAGAGAGTTGGGATCATGTTAAAAATGTTTAACCCACAAACATGGTTATGTCACCCATATATCACGATTATCCACCAATTTTACCATCAATATATATTTTATTTTCAGTAGACACAATACTTTTTAGAAAAGTCCATGATGTTTTTTTATATACATACCCAGTAAGATAACCAAATAACAAAATTTGTTTTAAAAAAGAGATAAATAATTCTTCAACTAATTCAGTTAAATTTTGAAAAAAACCAATTATATTTACTCATAACGAGACAATGTAAAGAGATAAAGGTAATATCCATTTCAGCAATCTATATAATGATAATGAGATAGCCTACTAAAAACATTATCCATATACAGAACCCAACATAATATAAAACCACAAAATAAATAATACGAAATAACTTAACCTATCCATTGTTCTTCAAAGAAATGGGAGAATTGTTTCCATTGGGGAACACTTTCCCATGTTCCCGGGGTGGAGACACATATTAGATAGTGTTATTATTGAAACTATTTTATGGGGTTTTACTCAGTATAAAAAGGACCAATACCCTATTGAATTACGTTCTCTACATTATATATAGTGGAATCAATCCCACAAAATCATAAGGGGTTACCAATCTAACTATGTGAATAATACTTGGGCTAAAACCTACTATGATTTGGGGGTTTACAAACCCAACCATTTAATTAATGATCATTTTGGATCGCTTCATTCAATGAAGCATCGTCCAATGAAGGGTGGTTCTCAGAGCACCACACATCTTGTCTATAATACCATAATAGAGAATACCTTAACCTTTTATTGGGAAAACTACTGAATATAGGATACCCATTGGAAGAAATAATAGTCTCTAAGAAGGGGATATTGAATTTCAAATATCATGGGATATGTGAAGATCTTGTACATGGAGTTTCTTGGTGTGTCTGACCTTGGGTCGAGACATAGGAATGTTCTACCCCATAAATGAATTTGGAATCCATGTCATATTTAATTGAATATTCATATCGGTACATGGTCTGATCACCAATTAGAATACATGGGAATATACATATGGAACACAGCTCGGTTGGACATGTTCATATACACGTTGTTTAACATAAGTTTCATTCCATATCAATACATATGGGGTTTCTGGCATGGGCAGTTGGCACATTGAAAAATGTCATGGATTGATCATCTTGTTTGAACATCCCTCTGGTTTTAAAATATCTTATGTGGAGTGTGCGAGATGACACAAAAAACGCCTAAGAACCTCCACATGTGCACAAACTGTGAATGGATTTTCCAAGATGACAGAAAGGTATATCCAAGGCCATAACTGTGACAGTGACACCATATAGAGCCTCTAGGTGCAGGCAGATTGAGAAACGGACCACCGAAGCGACCCCGGTGAGCTGCAGAATTAACTGTCGGTGTGTCGGCACCTGCGGCGTCCACAAGAAGAGGGATGCAGGGTGATGACTGGTATTCCATGGTGGTAGTGGTATTATCTATCACGCTACAATGGTAGGGAGGAGTGGCATCAACCAATGTCGTGTGGAGGTAGCGACCTGTGTCTGGGCTGCCCGTGCGACCTGGTGAACCGTAGTTGCTGAACCACAATGTATGAGAGGTCATAAACCGTCGTCCAAAACATGTGCTGGATGTGGATCTAGGTGGGTTTCTCTTAGTATGGGTTTCTCTATATGTACATGACGTGTTCAGATAGAGTAGGGGATGGGGCAGTTGCGGCCGCGTCTCGAGGGCACACCACCGACCACACTTTGGGCCTGGATCCTATTAGCGGGTTACACCCCCAGCTAGTAGTATGGACCTTCACCCTGTGGAATGGACCCAATATGGGAGGCTGGACCCACACACTTAGTATTGGGAAAGATGAGACTAGCTCGTCGGGCGACCCGACAGCCTGGACACTCAGCCAAACTGGGCCAAGTCCAACGAGGCCCATTTGGCATGGCCCACTGGCCATGCAGGATTGGAACTACCCTGATCTGAACTAGGTCATTTTGGCTCAGCCAAATCAACATGGGGATTTTGGGACACCCAAGATAAGTTGGCTGGGTCGGTCTGACCAGGTCGTGTCGGGCCTAGACACAACCAGCATCTGATTACTAAAATGCTAATAACATGCAAATCGGGCGTCCGATTGACGAGTTTTTTGTAGAGATGTGACACTATAGAGGATGATGATATTCTATTATGCTCTATGGATACTTATACGGATTATTAATATCAACATATATCTTGGGGAGAATTTATCTTGTGATCAAGTGTGTAGATGAGAAAAACATTGTGGACCTCACTAGTCCGGAAGACAAGAAACCATAGGGAACATAGTACTCCGACAGACTAGCAGTCATGGGGACCTCAGTGGCCCCGTAGACAAGAAACAGTGGTGTGGCCTTAGGGGCCCCTCCAAACATAAGAGACTCATCAGATATGAGTATCTTAATAGTATAAAATGTTTTCACCATAACAGATGAACCTTTCCTACTTTAGAATATACCTGGTGTGAGTTATCATTGCATTTTGGATTTGTAGAGTGGTTTCTTTGTAGTATTTCCCATTAGTGGACTAGGTTCCCCTACTACGTACATTGTTTCTCACCCCTACATGGACTTTTCCCGCACGTGATGTGTTCTGTGTAGATGAAATTTTCATCGATGGAGGACATTGTGTCCTCGGACGAGGCGGGGAGTAGTGAGATTTGGCAGGCAGGACATTCCACTTTGTCTTCCATTAGCTACACTACCCATACAATCAGGTGTGTATTTCAGTCAACAGATTCCCACGTTTTTATACATTTCTTGTTTTTAGTTCTTTCATTGGGGTTTTATTCTGGACAACTTGATTTCAGTTGTACTTGTTCTCATCACTTGTTTTAGTATACTTGTTTTCCCATTTCAATTATGTGATGTTTTTGGGAGTGTTTGTGCATAAAAGTACATAGAAAAATTAATCCCACTTTCAGGATGACACCTTCGGTGAAAGTCACCTGCCCCTAGACTTCAGGATGTGGTCTTTGGGTGGTCACGTCACAGGCAGTAGGGGATAGGTTGTGATAAACCGGTATACGAGGTGGTTGGTTCTAACATTTAGACTGATAGTATATTGTTTTTGTTTTGGGGAACCCATGATAAATTTTGTGATTCTAACTATCAAATTTGGGGAGTTTGGAGTTGGTGTCATGGCCTACATATCCACACACCAAGACCATGTATTCTTCTTTTTTTATCAATGCATAAAAACACCGGTTGGATTTTTTTCCTTATGTTCTTTTCTATAAGAGTTAGCACACCAGGTATAATCTATTGATTGTCGACCATCTTGATCTATTAAATAATTCCACAAAATTTATGACCATAAAATATTTTGATACATGGTCAGAAGGACAACCCGCCTAGTGATGACGCATGTATTCAGTGACCAGTTCTCAAGATGGCCCCACCGAGTGGTTCACCAGTCCAACCACAACCTATTTTTTAGCATCTACTACTGGTGGTAGCGGCATAGGATGTGCATAAACATCATTCCTTTCATGAATTTTGCGAGATAGAGACCTCCATAGTTCAAAGGAGAGACAAATCCTCATGTTGCTGAGGACTGGATGGGGGCAGTGACGTGGGTCATCAACAAAATGAGAACACCTCATGACCAGATGGTTTTCTTAGCTACAAGCATTATTAATGGATTAGTAGGGAGATGGTGGATTCTGAAGATCTAGATGTATTATGACATGACCCTCACTAGGAAAGACTTCGAGCGACATTTTCAGGCGACTTTTTTCCCACAACCATGTGCTCTGTGAACATTCTAGAGTTTTTTCAACATCAAGAGTGCATCGTTAATGTGCCTGGGTACTCGGTGAGGTTCACTGAGCTTTACCTCTACCCTACATACAAGGTTCGGGACCCTTTATTTAGAGATTGATCCATCAATAACAGACTCAAGTAGGAGATCGGGTCATCATTTGTGTCTCTCCAGATGCCCACGCAGGCTGGATCACTACATATCAGATAAAGAATATATAACATGAACTCATTCATGTTTGTAATCCTTTGAATGTCATCATCCAAGCAAGTTTGAACTACCTCTTTCTTGACATGACTGTAATTAATCATTTAAAAAATACAGGAAACACCTCAAAAGATACCACAAAACTGAGGCCTCATTTCCAATCATTTCACTAATGATCCTTTGGATCACTTCAATCATTGAATCATCGTCCCAAGAAGCATGGTTCACAGACCACCACACATCATATCTATAATACCATAATGGGGGTTTCTGTGACATTTTATGGGGGAAACCACTCAATATGGGATAACCATTTGAATAAATAAGAGTCTTAGAGAAGGGGATATTAAATTGTGATAATTGTGGGAGAAGTACAGAACATGTACATGGGGTTACATGGCATGTCTGAAAATGCATCAAGACATGGGAGTGTTCTACCCTGTAATTAAATTTGGAATCCATGTCATATTAAATTGAATTTCCATATTAGGTCATGGTTTATTCTCCAATAAGAATACAAGGGAACATACCACTAGAACATAGCTCAGTCGGACATGTACATATACTTGATGTTTACCACATGTTATATTCCATATCATACCACATGGGGTTTTGTAAATGGGCAGTTGGAACATAAGAAAATGACATGGGTAGGGTAACATGGATTGTGGTTTTATGTACATGTTATGTTTTCCTTAACTCATCAGAAGGCATAAATTTTTTAACTATGCTATTACATGGTTTGTGTTCACCCTGGATACATGATATCTTATTGCGTCTCATAGGTTGTAATGTCAATGCATTATAAGAACCCCATATAAACATTAAATATGATGTATCTCACAATTTTATCTCTTAAAACTAATAGTAAACCATTGTATACATCAATTCCCATCCTCCAGTGGCTGGAAATAAAAAATTCATTCGTGGGAAAGGGATTCGGCTGCCAGTAATCTAGTATTTGGGGTCCGAAAACCCATGTACATCACCCAACACAAAAAATATATCATTAACCATCAATGAATCAAAAATCATTCCATTAATAATAAATTATTCATGGATATAGAGGTTTAATAAAACTCATACTCTCTCGAAATTATCAAATAGTGACCCCATTGGATAAAAACGATGAAGGGGAACAATAATGTTGGAAAATCAGACAAAAATGGTGATGTGAATAATTATTTTATGTGATCCCATAAAAAATACTAAAATGAGAAATAAATTTTGGAAATCCTGATACATAAAATATAAACTAGTTTTAAAAACTTAATTAATATTTTGGTTCATACGATGAATAAAAACCAACATAAAAAATGAAAGAAGATTGTAAAATTGAATAATAACCATTAATCAATGTGGAGAAACTAAAAAAACATGATCTATGTTGATAATTGATCAATCATTTTTGATGAACATATCTTAATGAAATGATGAAGAATATTTAATGTGATCATCATCCTTCTCAATGTTGATCTCGATTAGTTATTCATCAATCCTTGATCGTTCAATAACATTGATGACTGTTACATACACCTCTAATTATCCTTTTTTTAAGCTGATAACCCAAGAGAAAAATCATAGTTATATATTTATATAAGATTATGTGCTATTCATTTATTAAATAAATTAATAAATTTAATAAATAAATTTAATTTAGGTACCTGTATATATCTTCCCCAATATGTATATGTGTGTGTTATTTATATCTATAATTACATTATTTTTATTCATTAACTATTATCAATGTACAAGGAATTGATATAACAAAGAAAGACACATGTGAAAATATAATCTATTATCACCTGAAAGAGTGGTATTGATAATTATTTATTTATCAGTACATATAACATTGTATAAAAAATTGTAAATAAATTTCTTCCATTACATCTCACATAACCCACTCCACTTGTTCTCAAAATAAAATTTTTATCGTATACCTTCCTTACCAATTTCCATATTAGAATCATACATATATTATTTTTCATACTGGAAGAACCCCAGGTCTTTAATTTTTTTCTATACCTTGGCGCATCACACACTATCCATCACCAAGAAAACATGCAATCATTGGTATTTATATCTACATGACCACATATATTTAATAATATAGCACATTTATTTTCACAAGGAATGTTATTGGACCCTCAAAAATCCTCTTATTTAACCACCACATCCACTATAGCCAGATATCTAAGGTCACATTGATGCCCATCCTTCCATGTGTATGGACCATCATACCCAACAATGTAGTGAGACTCTTTCACTATATGTTGATCTTACGTCCAATCAACCATGGCCTTCTACAGTTAGTTAGCTTATCATAGTGTTCACATTGGATAGATAATATTGTAGTTAAATAGACCATTACAACATTTTAATCTAAATTTCGATTTCTAATTGAAATTTTATCCTAAAAATTAATTATATATTATTTAAAATAAATAATGTCAAAAAATTTGAATATCTTATTTTTTAATATCTCTTATATGTCCACAGAGGGAAAAAATAATGATATGAATTAAAACAAAATCTATTTTATGTCT
The DNA here is from genome assembly GCA_963277665.1 of Viscum album. Taxonomy (NCBI): domain Eukaryota; kingdom Viridiplantae; phylum Streptophyta; class Magnoliopsida; order Santalales; family Viscaceae; genus Viscum; species Viscum album. Next base: position 683,945,931 of record OY728129.1, on the reverse strand, counting down.
AACTAAATTATTTAAATTACTAAAATATTATATATTTAGAAAATATATAATTACCTTAAATTTTGTGAAATTCTAATACAAATTTAACTTAATTTACAGAGTTACAAATTAATTAATATAAAAAATATTAAAGAAATATAATTTGAATGTTGATGTTACCCAAGTTCTTTGTATATCTATATTAATATTATAGTTATTTTAAATAATTTTATTCATATTTATAATTTATCATGATGTATTTTGGAACAAATTGATATAAAATTGTGACAATTTACATTATTAATAAATAAAAAAAATATTATTAATTTTGTTATCTTCATTAAAATATTATCATTGGTCATTTTAATTGAATTTGGGTGAAAAATAAATCACGGCGCATTTATTATTCACTTTTCCATTTATAGTAAAACTTCTGGCACTTTTTGATAAAAATATTATTTACCAGAGTTAAGGTAGAAAACAATTAACATGTGAATTAATAACAATGATTAGAATTAAAATTATATCAAAAATTATATTAATTTAATCATATGATGTTATTTCAAAAAAGGAAATTGTTCATTACAATTCATCACCATTTGAAATCACTTGGATTTATAATAATAATAATAATTTTTTTATGAAATTCAACTAATTCTTCTAAACTCTGTTATAAAATGCCACATCTTCCTTCACACATGCGATACACATTGAGCAACCTAGGTCAACCATTTTCTAGCTATTACCCTTAAAACATTCCATATTCATATTCAATATGTATTAGTGTAATAAAATTTATAACCATTGGTTTTATAAAGAAGGATCAAAAGGTGGTATCCAGAAGAAGAAGTAATCATATTAAATAACCTCTATAAATTTATTTCATCTAATAATTATCTTATAATTATTGTATTTCTCATAAAGCAGTTTAATTAGTACCCCATATGTAATGAAATGTTATAATTATTATATTACTCAAACTATTCAACCTATATCAAATAAATTGGATTTTAATGTTTTGTTTGTGGAAACATATGAGTTTCTGTCTCCATGTACTGATACAATTCATTTTTGATCAACATATATTATGGATGATAATTTTGTTCGGTATAAAGTTTATAAGCAGTTTTTTAAAAATAATTATACATCCAGAATAATTATAGTATATCATTCTAATTATCTTAATGTATTTTATAAATGATAAGGTCACTCATGTGTACTTGTGGAATACCCCCTCCATGAAGTGATGTGGTTAGTTTTTTTATATTTTATGTGGATGTTAATAAGGAATTATTTGATGAATATATATAACGTATATGATATAATAAAAAATCAAATTTTTTTTAATATAGTTTAAATTTATTTTATTACAACATTTTAAAAGTGAAAACAATGTTCGCGTGTATTTATGATGTTCTGTATACATGAACAATGTAATTTATTTTTCAATATATATAATATATTAGGATAAATATTAATTTTTATAAATGCAATACATATTTATGTGTGCGTGTGTTATTTAAATCATAATTTACATTATTTTTAAACTTTAACCATTATCAATTTACAAGGAATAGATCTACCAAACAAAAACATATGTGAAAAACTAAGTTATTATCACCCGAAAGAGTGGTATTAATAATAAATTATTAATTAGAGGCGGATAATGGTTATAATTAATTTATATATGTTAGGATATATTTGAATATATTTCATTATTATATATATAATAAATCTATATTTATAGTAAATGGGTTCCAGGCATATATAAATGGATTTGATTATAATATAAGGGTGTCTCCTCTAGCTTTTACTTCTATGAGAATGATTCAATATTAAATAATAATTAATTTATTTTTGTATATATTATACCCCATTGTAATATTATATAATGAATTCAATTTTCATTATTTTATTTATTGTTTCATTTGAATTTATTTATTTAATTTGTCTTATGATTCCCAAAAAAACCCATGTGATAAGGGTTTATTTCACAATATCATTATTATTTGGGATTTTTAATCTTTTAAGTCTCAATGGATTAACCTTTCACTTCCATATACATGTTTCTAAAAAACATTAAATATTATCAGATAATTTTTTACATTTTTTTAATTCTGTGTATATTAATTAAAATAAATATTCATATCATAATCATAAAAATGTACCTTTTGAATTTTCTTACAAAACTGTGAGGATATTTTCTTAAACATTTGGGAAATGACTATAATTTAGAACCATCATGACTCCCCAAGGATTTTTTTTCCATTAAAATACTATAATTTTATTTTCCATTATAATTATTTATTTATTATTGTTAAATTTTATAAATTTTTAAAAATTATTTTACAGTTAGAAGGGGGTTTTCCCGAAAAAAATGATGGTTCTTTTTAAAGTAGTTTTAACTATGTAAACATACATTAATGAATATAAATTTTTGGATATACTCTAATAATACATAAAAATATTTAATCAGATATTTTATGCTCACATTAATTGGGGGAAAGTATAGACATTTTGTATTATAATTCTCATAATATGAAACATTAGTGATTCTTTTGGAATGTTGATTAATTTTTATTATTAATTAATATAATGAATTCTTTATAAATTGTACGTGAGGTTTGGGGACCATTATAGATCTTACATTCTTTAGTAGGCCACATGAGGAAAAATTTGATGGTTTCTCTTTCAAGGAATTACATATTTAATTAGATGTCATGGAATATGGGCATGACTGTATTTCTAGATGTCTTGGATGGAACCTCAATTATATGTTCCATATATCTGTAATAATATATTCCATAATTATAAAATTAGTTATTGATGTGTGTTTTGTTATTAAATTATTTTGAATATCCCTGGATATGTATTAATATCATGTGATTTTTTATATGTAGTTGTTTGTTAATCCTCTATTCCTACACTATTATGCTCAAGATATAGTTTAAATTCCATGTGTTTCTATTATTTAAATGAAAATTGTGTATATGAATATTTACTCATGATATATTTCTTTATATTTAACCCCTAAAATGGATTTTAGATAACCCTTTTATTTTGCATCTCGTCCCAAGGATATTTTGATGGATATTATGACTAATATTACATACACAATAATATGTTTTTTTATCATGAATGTAATATGATAATCATGTAAATATTTTCGTAATCAAGAATACAATACGACACATTATTACAAGATGTGATTTATATTATTTAATTCTAATGTAAGATTGTATCTTCCATCTCTAGCCAACTATAATCTATATATTTATAGTTGGAGTCTGAGGATGTTTAGTCAAATCTATAGGAACTAGATTTATGAAAATATATAAAAAGGAAAAAGACCCTATAAACAAATGGATTGTATATAAATATATAAGATAAAAATCTAAACATTTGTTGGTTATAGATTTTTTGGTTTCCTACTATGATTATTATTTCTCATACTATAAATTTTGGTTTTACACATTGGTCAGAATAATGACGATAAAACCATCATTGAATGTGATGGACAATGATGTGACTATGAGAAAAATAATTAATGATAAATAGAGAGAACTATATTTTAATTATTCATAATAATCTATCATCATAAATAGTTTAAATTGTGAACATTGGTGACATTAAATTTTTTTCATATAAGATTAAAATTAACATTTATGGATATTCTTGGGAAAACGATCATAAAAGTTAAAATGTAAAATATAAATTTTATCATGAATATATTAAGAAACAAATAGAATTGTATCCCAAATGTAGGGGAATATTTTTTATATGTTGATGTAATTTGAATATTGTAAAAAATTATGAATGAATTCAATATCCTATGTCTAGGGAATATGAGCATAATCCAATCCATTTCCCAAAACTAAGGGTTAAACTATAGATAATAGATGTTCATATGATATAAATTTTTCAATATGTGAATGGAGTATAGGATTATTTGATGTATTTATTTTATAGTTGTTATTAAAGTTAAAGGAGTCCAAGAATATATAAGTATTAATACTCAGTTGTTAGTGTATATCGGATTACGATTATATATGGAATGTCACTAATAATGAAGAAAAATAATTTGTAGAGATAAAAATATTTTATGGGAGAACCTGATTGAGGGACTGATAAGTCTAAATATGTGTTTGATATTGGGATAACTCTATTGTTTATTTAGATGAAATTTCATTTTTTGTTCATATTTATATTTGTATATATTACCCTGTTTATGTTTTTTGTTATTGGATATTAACGTGGTTAAAGTAATTTGGGAATAAATTTTTGGGAGTACAACCGATTGGATTAATATACCATTTTGGTGCAAACCATGGGAATGCCAATAATTTTGAATTTTTTTATAAAATATGATCAATTTACCCAAAAGAAATAGGGAATGTAAGAATCTGACACATCACATCATAACAAAAGGAAATTATTTATGAAATCTTCTTCCAACCCTACCTATTAGGTGATGTCCACTTCTCCTTGTTTTAGTCTGCTTCCATTTCCTATCATCAACATCAGTTACGAATGAAGCATCCACCGGACAAAGGCAAAATGTATACTTATCCATCCCAATGTCTTCAACTCAATGGTAATTTCCAAATTCTATAGAAAATACTCATTTATATAAGATATATTCTAGATTTAAAGAATTATAAGTGAACATAACTGAGAAATATCAGACGCGTCATCCATGTTACTTTTTTCTTTCATCATTTCTTTCTTGTCATCAAACAATTTCGTGGAAGTGATTTCCCTCTATTAGTTTTCTTTGAGAGACCCAGATGGGGTCAAACCAACTCTTTTTTCCCATGGAAATTTTGGGGATAGTTCCTTATCATGCATACTTAAAATATTTATGTCAATATCATATTTTTTTTATTCCCTTACTATCGTAAGATTTAGCTACACTTCTCTCATGTTGCAGTTGATCATCAATATAAGCCTTCATAGCAAGTTCCCTTTTAGATTCAACATGATCACAATAAACACCATAACCTATAACCATTTTGGCCTATGTTGGATAATACTTATGTCCCTCAGGTATGCTACCCATATCAATAGCCTTGTTCAACACCAAGTCAGAATCAAGGTCATTAACATAATGCTCTTTCCCTATCTTATCACCCAAATTACTCCCACTACCTATTGATCCTAGACAACCTAGTTCCCCACCAAAATCCTTCCAATATGTAATCAAAGTCTTCAACTATGATGAGTTATCAATGGTTACCTTCTTTTATATTGGTGGTTCCATTTCATTCACCTGCAAGTTCCACACATGTCTATAATCAGATACCAAATGGCCAACAAACATGTAATAGTCACCAAATGAAGGAATATATTCATAATCGAAACTAATCTCAAGCCTCTCCCCATTAACTAAAAGAACGGAATTTTGTGGTTGAGTTTTTTTTAATTAATCATAAATTATAACCCTTTCATAATAAAACATCTTGCAATCAATGTTATTTCCTACTATCATTAGCAGAGCACTAATATAGATGGAAATATTATTGGGAATATAAGGAAGCCAAAATACGCATCTCTGACCACACATCTACCCACATTAATGGGAGTTAGTATTAATTATGTTAAGGGGATTGAAACTAAGATCCAAGAGGAAATTTGGAAAACACCATGATTGTAAAAACTAAAATTCCAAGAAATTGATTGTTGATGGTATGATTGAAAAACCAGATAAAAATACCCCTTTACAATTTGGAAAATCTTCTACTAAACAATGTTCAGTATCATGGATATAGTAATTTTGTGTTTACCAAAATTAAGAGGCTTATCAAATTTGTAACAAAATAAAAAGAACAATCAAATATAATTTACATAAATCCAACCTCTCCTTTAGCGCATCATGATCCACCTTGATAAAAAACCCCCCCATCCTTAGATTTAGAGATCTGCTGATCATGGGAGTCTATTGCTTGAGAATTATTACCCTTTTAAATTACATCTATATAGACGAAAACAATTTTCATATGATGTATTGGAAGAGTAGGAGGCTATTCCAATTCCATGTCAAATAGACCAAGCCCAAAAATTGGAATTCCTAAGATGAAAACACACCTCTGTCCCGACCTTAAACCCGATCCACTGAAACCAGCAGTACTATAAACCTTCATAAAAAAATAACACAAGGGAGTGTTATAATACTAGAATGTTTAAAAAAACATGTCTAATGATAATATATCATAAATAAAAAGGTTTTATTTCATACACAAACAACTGAAGGATGATAAGAGTGTGGTGTCTACCACTTCCCTATGTGATGTCTTGGTTAATATGATATTTTTTCTCTCAAATAATTTGATACATATTTAATAATTTTAATTAATGAAGATTACTGAAGGATATAATCATTTGGATTTTTTTGGGGATTTTTATGTGATTAATGAATCTTCAGGAGATAGATCATTGAGTTAAAGTATATGTAAATTATAGGTTTAACAAAAATTATTTTTTCAAAAGAATGATATTACATTATTGGACATTAAAGATGATGGGTTTGATATAACCATTCAGGTTGATGTATGAATCACAATATTGGATAAATTTTGTTAACCATTTTGGTCTTAGATAATATTTTCATGCCAAAGAAATTACATATGGATCCTATGATACATTAATCATTCTGGAGGCATAGGAAAAATCAACTCAAATATCCACCTCATATATAAGAGATAGTGTTGAAATATATCAAAGCACGATGAAAGGATGAAGTTAATATTATCACATGGACAAAAATGAAGTATGTTTGTTTCAACATGATCTTTATCTGGATAGTAAATTTATAACTTGGAATTAAAAAATGGAATTAAAAAAGAGATTATATCTTTACATTTGTTTTAGAGAAATCCATTGTATTTTTATCCATCATAAATTTAAAACTTTCTATAGGATAAATTTCTCATGAACATGTTATCTTTAAATCTCTATTAATACATGGGTATTCTTTTTTTATCAACCATATCTATATTTTCACATCTTAATGATGTTACCATCTTTATAATTCTTGTTTTGGGGTGACCTTTTTATTTCATTTTCAATCTTATTAAGAGGATGTCTTGTCTACCATTTTTACATTGTAGACATTCTACCAAATTTTTGGAAAAGGTAAAACACATCATTACAAAAAAGAAGTTCAAATTTTTTGAATGAAAATTAAGGAAATATGGTAGTATGTAACACACTATGATTTGAAAGTATCATATATTTGATTTCATTTACATCCCACAATACTAAACTTAGATGAACCCCAAAATGTTAGTATTATAATGTGACCATTATATCCTTGTTGATAATTTGATGGTATATGAAGTGATACCTAAAATATGAATTATAAATATAATTTTAATACTCTTTATGAATACATTGGTCAATTAATGTAAAATATATACTATATTTTTAGTAAATTTATTTTATTCTTAAGAATTTCATTTTCTTCTAAAATGATCATTTTTTCTTTTTCTAAGAAAATATAATAATTACTTTTTGCAGCATATTTATATATTTTTATATTAGTATAATTTTCTAAATCATAATACAGAAATTAATATAGCATTAAATTTTAGTATTTTTTAAAAAACATATATTATATAGTTAATTGTTAAAAATACTGATTTTTATTGAAAAGTGGATTTTTTGTTTAAACTATTTGTAAAGTACCCATATATTTTAAAATGTTTCTAAATTAAAATTCATTATATTATATTTTTAATAAAAAAACTTACATTCATTGAAAGAAATTTTATAATGAATTTTTAAATGAGGTGATTTCTTATTCAAAAATCACATTTTTATTAAATTTTTTTTATTTCTACAAAATGGATTTCATCGTGTTTTGCACAATTGTTTTTTAAATAATTTTATTATTTATAGATATTTAATTTCATAAAACAGAATCATTTTTTGTAATTGGATTCCCAAAATTGAAAAATATTTCGTGTTATCTTTTTTCATTATGAATAGTCACCAGAGTATAATTTATGTTATCAATATATGGTAAATCATGCTAGTATTATTTTAAAATAAGTGAAAGGGCCATAATTTTCCATCTTAGTGTTTATTTTTTGAATTAAATTATAAAATTAACACCTTAGTCTCTAAATGATGTAATTTAACAGACACATTTCTATGAATATTACTTATAAATTATTTAAATCAATGATGGTTAAAAATGTCACTGTATTTGTTTTTAATATCTCTTTTGTGTACACATAATGAAAAAATATATAGGTTAAGAAAAGTAAATATCTATTTTGAGGTTAATAATATTATTTTCATGATATAAATTTATTTTTAATTTTTTATAAATCAAAATCTACCTTAATTTTTTAGAATAAATAATATAATAATTTTTTTATAAAATAGAAAATAAATTAAAATATTTGTAAAAAAATATAGATTTTATATTTTTGTTTTAAAGTGTACCATGAATTTTTATGATTTATATAAAATATTCAAATTTTTAAAAGAATTATATTTTAATACCCCTATTATATTGATGTATTTGAAGTCGAATTGTTTGAATAATGTCTGATTTGACTTTAATGACAATCTTTCAAAAGAATATTTTATTAAATTATTTAATATTAAAAAATATTATAACTAGAATTATGAATGTAATATGATTACATAAAATCATTCATTTTCTATATATGAATCACATGTACATTTATTTTATCATTATTATCCTCTTATGAATAAAATAATGGTTATTATGGTTAATGTCAATAATAATTTACCAATGGGATTAAAAATATAAGGATTAAAATGATATCAAGATACGTATAATTTTTTTATTTTTTATATAAACCCTATACACTACATAATTGATTTCATGATCATTTTAACCCATTTGGATGTAGAATATTAGTATTATATTATAATTTTTTAAGAAATCACAATAGATCCCCTCACCTCAATTATAAAGGGGCACTACTTCTATCACATATTTACATAGTTTTGAGAAACTTATCATGACCATATATTACTTATTCCAATTTTAAAATAAAAATTTCTCATTCTAGAGGATCTTATATACTGAAAATACTAACTAGAGGTTCCTCAAAGAATGATTTAGTGATAGTCTCTTGAAGAAGAGTTAACCATCTTATCTGACCACATTAAATTTTATTATTCATCAATATGATCTAAAAATCATATATATATATATATATATATATATTATAAAAGGGTAACATATGTATCCTAAATAAACGTAATGTTTATAATTATTATGATAAAACACCATTATTAAACTTTATTCCTATCAAAGGGTTGTGAAATAATCCATCTTGCATACGTAAGGATTACCATATCTAAGTAACAATTAATTAAGTTTTCATCACATTAATTTATTTATAGGATTTATGATTGTTTTAATGCTTATATATTATATTTAAAACATAATTATTCTTGTAGAATAATAATACATTATATAATTATTCTCACAAAATATTATGGTAGAAGATAATGTCTCTCACTCGTACAAGTGTACCACCAACCCAATAAAGATATGTGATTCATCATTAATTTATATTCCAATTAGATGGAAATAATAATATATTAGATAAATAGATATTATTTATAATACACAATTGATATTATATAATTTAGAATTATTATTTTCCTTTCATATGTTCCATCCTTTGAAAATAGAAAATAATGCCCAGTTATACATGCGGCCTACCCACTCCAATAACACTAAAACTAATTATTTTATACATAAAATTCATGGATAATAAAATAATTTTAATATTGAAAATATTTGATATTTATATCTTTAATATAATTTGGGAGATGATTTTCCTATGAAAAAAGCTAAAAGGACAGAAATAACCCATTCAAAATATATATGAAAAATTATGCAATCATCTCCAAGAAAATTAATTTTAATAAATATTTATTAATAAATCAGTGATAAAATGGTATAAGTAAATCATATATGGAATGATATACATGAATATTGTTATATTATTGATATATTAAGAAAATATACATATTGTACATGAGTTTTAGAAAATTATTAATCATTTTGAACCTGTGGTAAGGGTTTCCCATATCACTGTTACTTTTACGAGACATTTTCCATATTTACCACATAATTCTATTTTCTGGTGTTCATAATTTATATATGTTATTTATAGCATGAATATATTTTCCCCATGATATTTTTTATTTCATTTTTTGTTATTTATTTCATATGGATTATGATTAAAAATAATTCAAAGTGGTAAGTGTTTTTTTCACATTATCATCATTATTCAAGATTGTTTATTTTTATGACTCAGATGAAGGAAAAGTTTCATCAATGTCCATGATTTTTATTAAGCATTTCAAACCTATTTTCTCTATTATAATTTTTTTAAATTTCATCATTACACTTTGTTGGATTTTTACAAAATGATTTAAAATGAATTATCTTATTGTTTTCTTAATGAGGTACTATTTTTTCTTCTCTAAAATATGTGTGAATGGATTGTTTTTATTTACGTATAATTGATATATTGAATTTCACACCCTAATGAGTTTAATGTTATTTTAATATTACAATAATGTTTTATAATTTATTTTTAGAGAATAGGATATATTTGATATGTGGAACGTTTTTAGACTTAATTATGACATTTTTAATTGAAAAATGTTATTTTCCAAAAAAACATATGTAAACATTTTAAATCATATTAATCTGAATATAAATACATTGTTGAATCGTATATAGTGGAGACACTCTATGTACACCATACTCCATATTTAATTTTAAGTTTTATGATTATTTGGATTGGGGGAAATTATTCACATTCTATATGATAGTTTTTCCAATATGGGGAGTTTTTTATTGTTACGGTACATCAATTAAATTTTATTATATATTCATATAATGAATTCATTAGACTTTGTATCTGAATGGAGTTTCCCATTATATCTCTTTGATGCACTATCCTGTCTCATTTGACAATCTAGTTTGGGATTCTGTTCAGTACATTCCAATTTATTCAAATTTCATGGAGGAATGTCATGATGGTATTTTCATATGTCAGGGATGAGGCCCCAAAGAAACATTTCTGACGTCCAAAATTATGAATTACATAATACTGAATATAGTTATTGATATCCATGTTATTATTTAATTAATTATAACATATATGGTTACATTTCAATCTCATGTGAATGTTTATATGTGTTGTTTTATCTTCAATTATTCCAACCACATTATTCACATGTTATTTTTGAAATGGAAATTATTTTAGTTATTTACCTTAAAAAAATTTATTCTTATTTAATCATGAAATCCGTCATTTCATGTATCCCTTACAAAGCATTTGATCTCACACTTTTATTTGTATTGACTTCCACGTTATTCAATAAATGATTTTATGAACAATATAGAGGATATATGAATGTATTTATAATATGGATTATATATTTATAATGTAATTTGTGAATTATGTATGCATCATGACCATTAGGACTACTATATTACTCGGTTTTGGGGGATATGAATAACAGTATATAGTTAAAATGTAATATTGCAACCACCTTTTTGGGATACATAAATCAAGATCTTTACTGACATGAATCATGTTGGAAAAGACATCATAGGGGTCAGTAAAAACATCACCAAATAGACACATTAAAAATCCAGAATATATATCAAATTTTAATAAGCTAAAAATTTTTACATGGTGAGTAAATTATATGGAAAGGAAATCCCATATATTCTCAAATGAAGAATCTTGCTCCGAGATTACGGTCATAGGTTCATTTAGGGACAAGGGACAATGCTCAATGATCTATTGTAACACAATCATATGAGAAATAATTTATCATGTCTCGCTAATACTAGTTCTCTGATCTAAGAGGTGGAAAAACATGGGAAAATGGATCTAAAAATACTAGAATAAGTAAATGACATGTACAATGTATAGATAAGAAATCATAAAAAGTATTATCCTTCCATTTTATATGTCTATATTTCTTACCTTTTACATTTATATTTTTTTTCTGATACACTCAATAAATGTTCAGGAATATATTCATTGGATGACACATGTGGACCCTCTATCATTGGGGTCACATGGAATTTAGACTGGGAACACGGTAACATGATAACTATCTACATGTTAACACCATTTTCTTTACAAATGGGTCAAAAGTTATTATGTTCTTCCAAACTAAATGGATTAAAAATAAATATTCCAAAGAATCATATGATCTTACTGAGTCTTCAATTTCTATTTTTGGCACACTAACTTCCTACATGAATCTCATCTACTATGCTCGGTACCATCTTGAACATGACCTTTTCATCAACATTGGTTGGAGTTTGGCCATCCATTTCATAGAAAATATATCATTGATATTGTAGGGTTCCTACAATATTTAGTTCATTATTGGTCCCCACTCATTCAACGTACTAATTTCCCTCATAGGTGTTATAAATCTATGATTTCTATGAACCGGTCATGGAAGACACGTGAATTATATGAAGAGACAATGACTAATCATAATATAAAGTGGGTATCTGAATATAGTCTTGTCATCCACCAAACAAATAATGATGATTCTCTTGAATTGATTATTGAAATAATGGTACTGGATAAAAAATATCAAACAACCAACATTGGTCATGTTTGTCTTAGACAACATCATCAATTGGAATTCATGGAATTATTGGTGGTTTCGAAAGAATTTTTATAAACTAATTATATACATTAAATTAAAGCAATGGTTCAACAAATGATGAATAGATGATTAAATAAATTAAAATGAATCTTTTTGTTCATCAAAAATAATTAATACTGGAGGATTAGACAAAAAAATCAAATAACATACATTGGGTTTGTATCAATCAATTATAATTAATATATTGTTATTCACGTATTTGATGATATATTCTATGACCTTCTTTGTCCATGAGAATCTCTATGAGTGTTTTTAATTGATTCACACAATTACTAATATACAAACAATTGAACTATCATTCATCATAAACTTCTAGGATTATCTTCCTAACCAAAGATCATCTACAAACTATGAAATATATAGGAACTCCAGTATGTTTATCATTTCTCTAAATAAATATTAAATAAATAAATTTAATTCATTTTTTTATATAATATGTCTCTATTTTAGTAATTACACAAATGTAATTGAGGGAAATATAATATACCTCATACAGTATAATACCCATCTTGTAGATTTAATGGAAGAGTCAGTATTCCCACAATGTGAACTATTTTGGTGATAATAAATTGATTTCTAAAAATAATGTTTTTGTCCATATTATGTGTAATATTTTTTAAATATTTTTCCATAGTGTCCATAAATCCTAGAACACCATAAACACAATATTCCTAACAATTTAACTATTATTTAAAATATTACAATATGTCATATAAAAGTTTTGTCATTATATTTTCCCCACCATCAAGAATTTAAACCAGGAAAACAAAAACACAATTCATTGATATTCATCTATCGAGCACGTATATATCTGTTATTATATTAGGTTGTCTCCTAATGATTCCCATGAGTTTAGGGGACATATATAATCGGAACCTATCACCCACAATGTATGTTATATTTTCAATCCTTTGTGGAAATAGAGTATATGAAAAAGGTATCTCTATCCTTAATCTCCAGTATTACCTTGTTAAAAACATGTTACATATCATACATATATCCCCTTATTATTCTCATGTGGAAATAATAATGCACCCAACCTATAAATGGTGGTAATTCTATATTATATTACACCTCACTAACCTTATGAAAATTTTAAATGTTCCCATGTAACTTAAGGATAGCTTGTTTCCTGGAAAAAATCTCCACAATACACACTAAGGTGTGTCATTTAAGAACATAATATCCTTATGGGTGAGCTGTAATAGAATCTATAATCATTCAATACACTAATTATTATTATTATTCTTGGAAGACCTCATCCATCCCTGGATAATAATAAAAATATTTCATCACTATGATCTACTTTATTGCCATATATTCTATCTCCATTAGCTTCATCTAACACAATGGTGTTATGTAAAATATCTTATAGATGGAATAAATTGTATTCATACTAATTGGGAGTTAGAAAATATTGTTATATGAAATATACACCATTATTATGTTGTCTTATTATCTATGGCCTACATTCATCAAGAAATATTGAATAATATCATTTGGAAGCAGAATGTTACACACTAGATAGAGATGGAATGTTGATTCATATTAAACATATTACCAAATTCATTTTATAATTCTCTACACAATTGGGATATTAATTGGGAATCACATTATGAAATAATCGATTAAATGACACCATAATAATTTATTATCTTTTTTACATACTAATGTTCCAAACACTCCACTGAAGTATACTATCAGATGTCCAGGAAGTTGTTTAATTGGTTATTCATTGTAAAATTACATAGAAAATCTAAAACAATCTTACAAATCATGGAATTACTATCATAATATCCATAGATATAACAAACCATGAACTCTATGGATCTTCTTTTGGTTGAAAAAACCCCAATTGTACATAATGTGTGTCTATCACATACATCAATTTGAGACCATCATAGTAGAACATAGTAAAACTCAGCACAATCATTGGCCACCAAATAATACCACTGAAAACCAGGATTAATATTATTTACTCACAGTAGTACCACTAATGGGGATCATTGAATATCCCTCAATACCTCCTATATCATCATGATGTGTTTAAAATTTAATCCCTAAATGTGGGTAATTTGATCCCCACATTTATATAATACATCATAGAATATCCACTAAATATATGGCCATAAAAGCCCTTGAAATTAATATCCCTAATATGTGATTCTCTAATATGATAGAGAAATAGTTGGTTTTAAACCATTTACTAGATTTTCACCACACTATTATCATCCCAAAAGGTCAACTACAATGATTCTAATTCCTATGTTATGAAACGGCGAAGAATCTTTTCTATAGAGATCGTATGATAAGAAATTATGTTTCTCAAGAGTATAAATTATCTCTAAATAATTGTCTATTATTAACTATGTAATTTCTTATACATCATGTAAGAACATTAATGGTTACGGTGTATATTAGACTATTATAATTATATAAGAATATGAATCATACCCCCATAAGACATTGTCACCAAGACATCTGAAAAAAAAACAACTCTTTCTAGTCCTGAATCATGGATTCCATAATTCGTCTAATGGAGTCTCAGATCATAGGACCCGTAATTTATTATTGACTAGTACAACCACATAATTCATCCAATCACCACTCTAGAGGCTATATACAATACCATATAATCAACACCCTCCTCTACTAGTCTCAATATGTGATACTTCATCAACCTCTACCACAACTATAGAAAATCAAATTGAAACATTTCTATATTAGAAAAGGCTACCCATCTTATTTCAATGTTGTTATAGGTTCTAAAACACTAAATGAATTCAGAATGAATATATGATAATATCCGAAAAACTGAATTATTATTTTCACCTCATTCACGATCTTCAGTTTCTATGATTCTAACACTTCCTTGATCATAGCTGGGTTAACTGTAAATACCTCTACTAAGATGAAATTTCCCTAGAATTGGACATCATAAATCAAAAAATGGAACATCGAGAGATTCCCATAATGATGGATATCCTACTATATGTTAAATATCATTACCTATTATATTTCAAGGTCATTTTTTGATGGTGAGTTTGTGATAATTTCATTTATGAAAGAGACAAATAAGGACCAAAAGATATGTTTCATGAGTTACATGAAATATTACCGGGAATTCATCAAAATAATGGGATTAAAAATTTTAAAAATCTCCCTATAGAAATATCTTAATTACATATTATGTATATCTTTCTCTCGATCTCAGAGCTGGTGATAACCAAATACAAGGTCAATCATTGATAACCACATCTTCAATTTTAACAATCCAGTGATAGAACTTATTCTCATAAATTGATAAATATTCATATTAGTCACTTGATTTTGGAAAACATAATCCACAATTAAAATAATGGTATAATATTCCATCTCATAAAACAAAACTAGGGATTCCTAGGGAAAATACATGTCTAAAAAAAGAATCTCCTTTATAGATCCTTCGTATTTATATTCACCTCTCAGTTCTCTAAGGGGTACAACTGATATTTAGTGGTAGACCTTTTAGAAGTCCCAAGGTGATGGTGTATAGAGAACCCCAAAGAAATTATGGAATTTTTATCTTAAATACAGTCTATTCATCACTGTTTTCCTTTTAAACAACAATATTTTATTTATGATATAGTCAACACCTTTCCATTAAATATAAATTTTACACTTCTATGTTCTGAATTTCGAAAAATGGTCATCTAGTGTTGTGATCAGTAAGTCATTTGGAGTATGATATAGAAAACATGATTTTTTTGAATATTAATATACCCTTATGAATAGTAATATGAATATAAATATTACCCTAATGAATAGTAAATAATAAAATTATTTTATTTTCATACGGTAATAAGATAGTGATATCTTAATTACTTTTCAATGAGAATTAAAACCAAATGCACCTTTAAGACTGTTAATTTTTAAATTTTCTATGACATTATTTAAAATTTAAATTAATAGTATTTAAAATAGTAATTTTGAAAAATGGAGTTTATTTTTTAATTCTACACATTGAAAAATGGTAATGGTATATTTTAGGAATTTTTATGAAATTCTAGAATTTTTGAGGAATAATGAAATACAATAAAATACCGTATATACAAATTATCAATTAAATACAATATTTATGACATCATATGTTATGTAAGGCTAGTTTGTTAAAAATCACATGCACTTATTAGTATTTTTGGTCACATGAAATAGCACTATTGGTTGTCTTTCTGGAAATGATAAAATAATGAATTAAATATTCAAAAATTACCCCTCTCCTCCACTATAAAAACCCTTCACCACTCCCACTTCTAAAAACACCTCTAAGCAATGAATCTCCACAAAGTTCTACAAAACTAACCTTTCCTAGTTTATATCAACAACCAGGAAGCTCTTGGACTTTCCAAAATACCAAAATCCCTTCCCTTATGGAGGTTCTCGAGGAAGTTATTTCAAGAGGTAAAACACCTTGTTTTTCTTTTACATTCATTTGAATTTAGTCTTCATTTGTTATCATCTCCTCACCTCCTCTATCAAAATGATCACGATAACTCAAGTATCATCTATATACTTGATTTATTTCATGTGAATGGAAGAACACTCATTAATATTCTTACTCCATACCTTTTATTTTTATAAATGAAATCAACGTCCATGAGCTTCAAATTTATAACCTTCATGGACGATGAAGATTCGTTCTTCAATGGTTCCTTCATTACTAATCATGAAACCATATTTATGGTTGAACCAGGACATAATATATTTATTTTATCTTGATTAATGTTTTTAGTCTTTATACATACATAATATGGAATAATAATACAAAACAAGTTTATTGAGCACAAAACTACCAAGCCAAATTCAATTGTTTTTTTAACTCATCGAATGAGTCATCCTCATGGTATATAAATAGAATCATTATAAGATAATTTATATCACATTAATGTCACTAATAATTTATATTAACAATTCTGGATGTTTAGCCATATTTCAAACCATCATCCTTTCAGGAATACAAGTAAACAAATAAAGAAACCAAGTAAGAAAATGCTTCCAAAAAAAGAAAATTGAATCTCCTAAACCCATCATAAAGGATAATAATGAAATTATTAAGGTTATGATGTTTCAATTACCTATTTATTAGGTTATATATTTATTAACTAATGTATTTAAATTTTATTATTCAGGTCATTAAGAACAATCAAGAACACCGTTGAGAATAAGGTAAGGGATCCTCACTCTCACTTTTGTTCATAAATCTCCCCTATGTTGTGATATATTATATTTAATACCTAATGATGAGTTATGTTTTATAAACTTTAATATTCTTACCTTATGATTTATAAATAATGAGATTACATTTTACCTCTCATTAATCTCTTGCAAGAACACTCGTTACCATGCCGAAATGTTTGTAAGAGGTTTCTCTTCTCACTTTCATTTTTGTGAGATTTTCATTGATCCCCACTTATTTCTAATATGAGGTCAAATTATATTTACATTTGATATAAAATAAAATTATTAGATTTATACTCAAGTTATTCAATTATTCATTTGATGTTCATTACGTTCTGGTCATATGATTCGACTGATTACATTCTGGTAAGAGACGTTGTCTCAACTTCTATGTAGTTGTGACTAACTTTGAATGGTGCACCTAATAATCGTAATGTGGTGTACCTACTTCTTATATGAGATAAAGTTTCTTATGAATTTATATTTATATTAAATATCAATAATCTCATATCATGGATAGTTATGTTGTCTAAACCGTTTACCATTTTACATATGGTGTTTGTTTGGATAGTTATTTTGGTTAATGAAATATTGATGAATCTTTATACTCTACTCTATACGTATATTTAAATGTCATATTTGCCTTGTAATGAATCAATTTATAATGAATGGGTTGGACATGAATTGGAGTGTGGGGCCCTCTATAGCCCCAGCATGCATCAGGAGGTCTCGTGAGACAAATCAGTTGGCGAAAAACCATTTGAGTTTGTTTCCAGAAATCAGATGGGTTTTTATCCATATAAGTAAACCATTTTTACGATATTATTTATTCATGTGATAGATACATGACTTCCAATTAATAAGCATTCTATTTATTCATTATCAGTTGTTATTATTATCCATGAGGTTTTCACTATGGAAAAATATATGGTTGCAGTTTCATTTTCAGTTTATTAATGGCATATGTTATTCATTATTTAATTATGCCATATTGATTATGTCAGATTGATTTTGATTCTATTATTATTGTACTCATTATTATGATATTTGTAACCCTTACTGTGAAATTTATCTCAACCCTTTCATTGTTTAATTTCAATAGGTAACAAAGAGGATATTTTTTATTGAGTTCCTGTGGTTACAGTTTTTAGTTTCGTTATATATTGTACTTTGAAAACATTTCCAATGTAATTTTAGTAACATCCATGTATATAGTTTCTTCAAGACTACTAAACTAACAATTCCATCATTATTTTCATTCCTTATAACCACTCCAATATCACATGTAATGCACCGGCTCCATCCTAGAGGGGTCGGGGCGTTACAATTTATTTTGAGTTAGATCAATCAAGATATATGTATGTAATACCTCGAACATAGTTACCCAGAGTCAGTGCATTATTATGTATCATTGGCAAGATAAAAAAATATCAAGTCTCAAATGAACGATTAGTATAGTAGTCTGGGAAGTAATATATACATTCATATGGTTTAGATTACATCATAAAATGGAAAACTACAACAACATTGTTTCCATTGACAAAACTATGATCCCAGAGACTATCCCTACAGGTCAATCATAATATACTTCTTCGCATCATGGGAAAAATAAAACATATAATGGGGATAGATCAAATTCTTAGTAAAGATAATTATATTGTGGAAGATTTCATAGAAATTTAAGGAAATGTATAAAGCCAAAAAAATGCCTTTTCAACATAAACAACATCATAATATGGAAAACATAAATCAAAATAATACTATTTACTTACTCACATGGATATTCTACTAGTCGAATAATCACATGCAATATCAATAGCCACTATCATAAAGATGGAATGCATGATGCCTTACATTCATAACCACGCAGTCAAGGACTTGTTCCAATACTACAAATAATATTTTTTCAAGGCCTTGGGCCAAGACACTAGTTTGTATCATGAGACCTATTAATGCATCAAGGAGTTATAGCGGGATCCAACTGTCACTTACTAAGTCCAATTAATTCCTCATATGAAAAGGTCTAAACATAACATAAACATTCGTATTAAAACTAGAATTCTAAATGTCAAAATTTTATCAATAAACCATGAACAGTGTAAAAATATGACATCCACAGTCAAACATATCACAAAACCTTCAATATAATATGGATTTTTTGTATTATAATAAATCAACTACAAATAAGCTTAAAATCCATCAAAGGATGTTGACATAGATGAAATGAATACAGTTTGAGAGAAATATCTCATTCCTTTTTTAAAATCATTTAAAGTTACATAATTATAAAAGAAAACATTTATTTTGAAAATATTATTATAATGTTTTAAAGGAATCATCAATGATGTTATAATGGCGGAAAATAGATGAACCTACCATATAAGTTAAAAAAAGCCATTCTTACCTTAATTTTGTCAAAAAGGTTATAAATTACCTTGTTTTGAAAGTGACAGAAAGATTCCTTTCAAAAAAAAAAATCTCAAATAAGGGTATAAATGACTATAACCCATTATCTATTAAATAGTAAAAATGTTTTGAAATACATTTTAAGAAACATGGATGTGGATGATATAGATTTTTCAGTAGATAATTACATATAAACAACCTCAAATAATAAAGTGATTGTAGAATTAACCCTTACCTTGTACTTTTCCTTAGTCGAGGGTATGTTATCCTACTGTATAATGGTAAATTAATTTTTATTAATTTATTAATTAATCATATATATTAATATGATATCATATATGATCTTTTGACATTGCTTTGTTAATATTATCTTAGAATTATCGTGGTTTTGGGTGTTAACAGATTCATTTTCCTTTATATTAATTTTTATGTGAGTAATATTTGTTATGGATGGGATGTATCTTATTAATATTCATAATGGTATTATGTCTTTAAAAATTATTTTTAATCATCTAATTAAAATTAGTCTTGAATGGATATATTTGGAATGAATCTCATTGCGTTCGTGAAGACGGTAATCTGTACGTACGCAAGAGTGGCAATATCATTATTTTGATATTTAAATAATATATAATATGATTTTTTATCATATATAAAGAATCATTATCATGTTATATTTACTATATACATCAATTACACATCATTATTATACCCATTCTAATAATAATATAATGATTAATAATTACACCACAACGTGGAGAAGGTAACCAGTACATACGCACGTATGGTGACATGTCATTCAAAGGATGGATTGAATAATGAATTTGGTTGTAACATATTTATAATAACTTCAAATTATATAGAAGATATTGTATTTATTATTTTATAATGGAAACAACAATGAAAAAGGAATTGGAAGGAGAAAGGAACTTGAAAGAGGTGGTGAGATATTTACCTCTTCTTCGGGTTCATCCTTTTTATTTGATTAAAAGGGATACATAGGATGGCTTCCCTACTAAAGGAAGGCCTTTAGGATTAAGGGTGGATAGTTGAGAGGGTATTTGGTCCAGGGATGGACGATCCAAATGACTTTGAGGGTGTGAATTAGTGAGAAGGGGGAGTTCCCTTTTAATAAAGGTGTGAGGGGTACCTTAGGAAAAGCTGGAAATTTTATTTATAATAAAATATA
Organism: Viscum album; assembly: GCA_963277665.1. Lineage (NCBI taxonomy): Eukaryota > Viridiplantae > Streptophyta > Magnoliopsida > Santalales > Viscaceae > Viscum > Viscum album. The sequence continues at coordinate 683,924,435 of OY728129.1, read as the reverse complement.
TTTCGGTTTATATTGGATGCAAAATGGATTATTTAAAGTCTAAAGTTAGTATGGGTCGAAAAAAACTCAACTAATATGTTTTAGACAGTTTTTTGTCACTATATTAACCTTATCTTTTAGATTTAACTCTTAGTTAAATAGTTTGACAATTACAATGTATCTTTGTATTTTAATATTATAGGGTTAATAGACATACTATATACTTCCAAAAAAACCCCAAGTGGTTCATTAATGATACAACTATCCTTATATTAGTCTTTTTTCAGATCCATAGATTTTTAGGAATATAATATCAATTAATAATCTAATATTTGTTTTAAAAACTCTTTTATGTCGATTTTGAAAATATTTGGTATTTTGTTTTTGCTAAATTCATAAAAGCATTATTAATTCGACTAAAATTAATATAACCAATCCTAATATATAATATGAATCTATAAAATTTATGAAATTTATAAAAAGTCAGAAATTACATTTATTTGGATATTTATAATATCATTTATTTTAATATATCATTAATTGGGTAATTACTGCATCATCATTGTGTCGTAATTAAAAAAATAATTATTTAATTTCTAAAAAAAATAAATAAAATAAAATTATTTAGGAAATATTTTTAAATTTCTAATGAATATTATTTGTCTAATTTATATTATGTTTAACCGGATATTAAAATGTTTTAGTAATTAAACATTGATTTTAACTCTTTTAACTCTTCTTTGAATTAAATAATAATAAATACCCTAATCTAAACCAAATGGGCCAAAGAGGTTCATATTTTATTCCTAAGGTTGTTTTTGGTTGAATTACACTTATCCAATAAAATTAAGACATTTGTTAGGGTAATCATAATATCATGTTTACCCTTAATCACCGTATTTACTTTTAACCGTGGTAAATAATAATAAAAATCTACTATTCACATATAATTATTTTAATCATTTAGAACCACATTTTACCTACTAATATAAACGCGTCTCTCAGATTATTGAAATTCATCTCATAGAAGTAGTAAACTTATGTTTTATGTAAATTTGCAAATTCTATTTGTAGGTGGGTAAAAGCGGGTAAAAAGTTGTGTAAAAACATTTATATCTAATATTATTATAAATTTACTCCAATGAATTACATTGAAAATTTATAGGTATTATGTAACCATTTTGACCTAAAATAAATTTCAATTAAAAAAAAATAAAATAAAATTATTTTTTTTAAACTATAAGTCAGTGTTTTTCCCTTTTCATCAATAATTGAATGTTTTCAGAAAAATTCCAAAAATTCACCCCAAGCTAATTTTGAAATTCTGAATCCCAAAATGAAGTCCATTTTGAAAGACAAAATTGATAAAATATCAAAAATTGGGTTTTACTATTCATAACGTCTATTTTGATTGGTTGTAGTGTGTTAGAACTCGAAGTTTCATACTATACAGGCTATTGTATTATTCAAAGAGAAACATATCGTGGAAGCATGTGGTGTTATATTCTCCCCTACATCAAATAATTTTTTCCTCAAAATTTATAGAGTATTACTAAATAAAAACACTCGATTAGTTCTTCATCATATGTTCTTCGGGTTCCCACATTGCCTATTCCAACTTATGGTTTCTCCATAGAACTTTTACCAGACGAGTCATCTTGTTTCTCAGCACTTGTTCTCTTGTATCAAGAACCTTGAAATCCTCTTCATAATAAGACAAATCATGTTCTAGTTCTAATTCCACATAGGTGAGTACATGCGTTGGATCATGCATGTATTTTCTCAATAGTGATATGTGGAACACATCCTGGACTTTGGAGAGACATGGCGGCATTTCCAAATGGTAAGCTACAGCCCAATTCATTCAAAAAATTTGAAAGGCCCGATATACCTGGGACTCAATTTTTCCTTTCATACTGAAATGTTAACACCCTTCCATGGAGATACCTTCAAGAAAAAAAAATCCCTTACATGAAATTCCAAATCCTTCCTTTAGTTATCGACATAGCTCTTTTGCCTACATTGACTTACTTTGATGTGGTTTTGTGTTACCATAACATTTTCTGTCGTTTCCTCCACTAGTTATGGGACTACAAGTTTTCTTTCACCAACATCATCCCAACAGGTTGGTGTACGACATGACATTCCATATAATGGTTCATATGGTGCCATCTGAATAATTGAATGGAAGCTGTTGTTATATGAAAATTCTACCAGAGGTAATTATTGAGACCACATACCTTTAAAGCCAAGTGAGCAAGATCATTAATTGTCTTCTCTGGTTTGAATTGTCTGTTCTGATTGTTCATCAGTTAGGGGGGGGGGGGTACACAGTGCTCAAACGAAGTTCAGTATCTAGGGATTTATAAATAATTTTCCATAATTATGTTCTAAAATAGGGATAAATATCAGAAACAATCGATAGTGGTACTCCATGAAGTCTTACAACTTCATTAATATATAGTTTTGCTAATCATTCAAGTGGGAAATCATCTCTTATAGCAAGAAAATGGGCCGACATTGTAAGAAGTCCAACAATGACCCATATTGAATCGTTTCTTCTATGAGTCTTTGGTAATCCAATGACAAAGTCCATCGTGATGACATCTCATTTCCAATCAGGTATGGGATGAAGTTTCATGACTCTTCTATGTTGTTTCCTTCCAGCTTTCACTTGTTGACAAACCATACATTGTGACACAAAATCTGAAATCTCCCTCTTCATGTTGTCCCACCACAAATGATCAATCAAATCTATATACATTTTTGTGCTACCAAGGTGTATATATAAATTGGATATATGTGCATCATCGAAAAATTCCCTTTATAGATCGGGTATATCGGGAAAACAATGACTCTTACAAAAATTTCAATATTCAGTCTTCATACACAAAGTCACTCAATATCCAATTATTCACAACTTTAATCTTCATTTGAAACTCTTCATCACTGGTCTGCGAACTCATTATCCTTTCTAGTAAAGATGGTTTAGAAATCATTTGAAAAAGTATTGATGTTTCATCTTCCATGGTGATTCCCATATCCATCTTTACTAGATCCATATATATTGGATCTTTTTCAACACTCACCTTGTTCAAAACTCCATGATCCATTCTACTCAAAGCATATACTTCCTTGTTTTCCTTCGTTGGGTGGTAGTGTATAGTGAAATCATAATCTTTGAGTAGTTCAAGCCATCACATTTGACTCATGTAGAGTTCTTTCTATGAGAAAATATACTCCAAACTCTTGTTATCGGTATATATCTCAAATTTTTCACCATGGAGATAATTTCTCCATATCTTCCAAGTATAGATTAATGATGCTAACTCAATATTATGAGTAGGATAGTTTTTCTCGTGAATTTTCACCTATCATGATGTATAGGCAATAACTCTATCATTCTGTATAAGGACACAACCATGTACATTCTTCGATGAATCACTATAAATAAAAAACCCATAATTCGTTGTTGGTAGAGTCAATATAGTAGCATTTACTAATATTCTATTTAGTTCTTCCAAACATTATTCACACACTTTTGGTCAAAAAAAATAAACCCCTTTCCGTGTTAGGTTTGTTAATGGGTTGGCCAACTGGCCAAGATTCTATTTGAAATGTCAATAATAACCTGCTAATCCAATAAAACTGTGAACCTCAGTAATAATCATTAGTTCTGGCTATTATTGGATTGCATTGGTCTTAGAAGGATGAAATCAGATTCAGTCCTTATAGAAAATATGGCCATGATAAGAAATCTCCTGGAACTAGAATTCACACTTGCTAAACATGCCATAAAATTCATGTCTTCTAAGAGCCTTCATGATAATGCGCTAGTGATTTCCATGATCATCATATATTTTGGTGTATAACAAGATATCATCAATAAATACCACTACAAAATCATAATCATTTTCCTTGAAAACTATATTCATTAAATCAATGAATACAGAGGGTTCATTAGTCAAATCAAAAGGCATTACAGTAAACTCGTAATGCCCGTACCTTGTTGGAAATGATATTTTCTGAATGTATTCCTTCTTCACGCACAACTGATGGTATCCAGATCGAAGTTCAATATTTGAGAAATATTATCCTCAATGAAGTCGGTCAAATAAATAATCAATGCGAGGTAGGGGATAATTGATCTTTATGGTTATAGCATTGATCTCCCAATAGTCAATGCACAACCTCATAGATCTATCTTTCTTTTTAAGAAGAATGATATGGGCTCCCAATAGAAAAACACTAGGGGTGAATAAATAACTTATTACTCAATTATTATAGTTGTTTCATTAGTTCCACTAATTCTACAGTGTCCATTCTATAATGGGTCTTTGATATGGGCGTTGAAGCAGGAATTAAGTTTATCGAAAATTCAGTTTATCATTCTAGAGGATATTCATGTATATCTTCTGGAAACACATCAACATATTCTTGCACAATAGGTACATCCTCTATTTGAACATTATTTTTCTCACCCATAGTAATTTAATTATCTTCATCCCAAATAATTTAATTAATTTGAGCTACTATGGGTGGATCTAGATAAGAATATGGTGGTGACGTTTTCGCTCTAAAGATAAGGTGTTCTTTATAATTATCCTCAATAATTATAACCATATTTTTCTTACAATAAATCATCACATCATGGTCTAAAATAAAATCCATACTGAGGATTAAATCAAATTCAATCGTGGGTTTGATGATTGTATTAGCAGATAATGAACATTTATATGCTCTAATGTGAACTGATTCACAAAACATTGTTGCGATGATACTTCCCTTATGAGTTTTGACTAAAAAATACCTTGATAAATCAAATTTGAAATATCTAATTTTCTTAAAAACCGAGAATATATGAAACAATGTGATGATATAGAATCCAAAAAAGAATTTGATAAACATGAGGAAACCATTAAATTACCTACCACCACGTCTTTCGGAGAATCAACCTCAGCAGTAGTGATAACATAATATTGGCCATGATCTCTTGTCATTTTTTGAGGTAAGCTCCCTTGATGATTAAGAAATTAATTTGAATAATGACCCCTTTCTCTACAATTGTATCATTCAACATCGATAGCCTCTTTCTTCCCCTTGCAATCATGAGTTTGGTGGCCTTTTCCACCACACTTATAACATACTCCCATTCCCATAAAGAAAGTACAGGGGTGTTTCTTCCCACATTTACTGTAGTATGGATATTAAAATTTTCCCTTTTTCCCCTTATTTCAATTTCTATAGTGTTCATTAGATCTATTCTTCTCATTCTTTGATTTAAAGTCTTCAGACTTAGAAAATTTCTTTTCTGTCTTGATAGCACATGAAACAATATCTTCGTTTGACGAGAAGGATTGTGATACTAATACTCAATAGAGAAATGATTTTAAACCATCAAAGAAATGGTCAATATAACTTATTGGGTTACATATATAATCTTTAGTATGCCTCACTATCCTTGAAAAGTTAGCTTCATACATTGTGACATTCTCATCCTACTTTTTCCTCACACTCAGAAATGGCCTTTCCATATCTACTCGATGGTCAATAAGAAAGTATTTTTCTATGAAAAGAACATTAAACTCCCTCCATTTCATATTTGATACTTAATCATATTTCTTTGTGCTTTGAATCAATGACCACCATTGATCAGCATCTCTTGTGCGTCGGTAAACTGCCATGAAAACTTTTTCCCTTTCTCTACTCCCTAAGGGGTGGAATATTTTATCTAATGTATTTATACATTGCTCAACTACTAGAGGATTTGTACTAACATTGTATTTTAGTGGTTGTTCTTCATGAAGCTATCTAACATTGATCATCCATGTTTCAGGTCAGGGTGCTCCATATGGTTATGGTTATAATACATAACTTGAGTGAGTTCTCCTAATATAGCGATAAGAAGATCAGCACCAGTTTCATCACCACCTCCACTATAATTATCTTAAGAAGGAGAGAAATCCCTACATATAATGCATGCATTGATATAGTTTCCATTCCTTTTAGTAGGTTCCATTTCTAAACAATGTCATAAACTAGATTAGTTTATAAATAGAAATACATTAATCCAAACTTATAAAACACTTAACATAAATTGTATAGTTTAATGATATAATTCATAATCATAAAAATGTTTTCATTGAGGATGTATATACACATAACCCATTAATAATGATTTATAAGGAAAATTAGAATTATCCTAAGCATATCCCCTAAGAGTGTCGTAACCAAGAGTGCAGAAAGGCCCGTTGTCGTTCACCAGTTCCCCTTCGAGTCTAGCACAAAGCATTGTTTTCTGGTTTTACCCCTTGGTGCATCTGTTCCAATGCTTCCTCTACCAGCTCATATCCTGACAGGGATGTATTTCATGAAAACATAACAAAATATCTACAATACAAAAACATTAGGATGTTCTACTATACTTGTCCTCAAAGTCTATCTAAGGGATATGTGCTCTAATAAATGTTTATGTAAATCTAGATTCCATGGTTTGTACTAAACATCCTCTAATACCAATTGTAATGCCCTGACCTTAGTTACCTGGAGTCGGTGCATTATTATGTATCATTGGCATGATCTCAAATGATCACTTCTTGAAAGACCGATTAGTTTAGTAGCCCTGGAAGTACTGGATACATTCATAAGGGTTACATTACATCAAAGAATAGAAAACTATGACAACATTGTTTCCATAGACAACACTGATATCCCATAGACTATCCCTACAGGTTATTCATAATATACTTCTTCACATCCTGGAAAAATAAAACATAAAAATTCTTGAGCTCAGATGATCATTAAGGATAACAATATAGCATACACTTTCATAAACATTTAAGGCAATGTAAAAATATAAAATAAAAGACTTTTCAACGTAAACATCATAATAATATGGAAAATATAAATCAAAATAAATTAATTTACATACTCACATGGATATTATACTAGTCGAATAATCACATGCAATAGCAATATCCACTTTCATAATGATGGAATGCATAATTTTGGACATTCATAACCACATAGTAAAGGCCTTGTTCCAAGACTAAAACTAAGATTTGGTAAAGGACATGTGCCAAGACACTATTTTGTCTCATTAGACCTACCGATGCATTTATAATCTATAGAGGGCTCCACCCTTCATTTTCTAAGTCAAATTAATTCTTCATATAAAAATGTTTAAACATAACATAAACATTCGTATTAAAACTAGCATATGAAATGTCAATAATTTATCCATAAACCATGAATGGTGTAAAAATATGACATCCACAGTCAAACATATCTCAAAACCTTCAATAAAATATGTATTTTTTATATCATAATAAATCAAATTAAAATAAGCTTAAAATAAGTCAAAGAATGTTGATGTAAATTACATCAAAACTATTTGAGAGAAATATCTCATTCCATTTTTGAAATCTTTTAATGTTACATAATTATAAAAGAAAACATTTATTTTCAAAAGTTTTATTATTCGTTTGTAAGTTAAGCTTTGCCGATGTTATAATGGCAGAAAATATCAGTACCCTCCGTATAAGTTAAAAAAAAGACATTTTTACCTTAATTTTGTCGAAAATGATATAAAGTACCTTGTCTGGAAAACGAGATAAAGATTTCTTTAAAAAACATATAAGGTCAAATAAGGGTTTAAATTACTTTAACCCATTTTCTAGTAAATAGTACAAAAGCTTTGAAATAAATTTTAAGAAACATAGATTTGGATGATAAATAGGTCCTAGTAGATAATTACTTATAAACAACCTCGGATAATGAAGAGATTGCAGAATTTACCATTACATTTTACTTTTCATTGGTAGATGGTAGGTTAACCTATTGTATAATGGTGAAATAATTGTTATTAAATTATACTAGAATCATATACATTAATATGATATCATATATGATCTTTTAACATTTCTTTGTTAATAAAATCATAGTTTTATCGTTGTTTTGAGTGTTAACAGTTTCATTTTCCTTAATATTCTTTGTTATGTTAGTCATAGTTTTTATCTATGGTAATTATATTATTATAATTTATAATGATATTAAGTTTTTAAACATTATTTTTAATCATCTAATGAAAATTTGTCTTAAACGGATACGACGGGAAATAAATCTCATCGTGTTCATGGAGACGGTAATCCGTACGTATGCACATGAGACAATATCATTAATTTGATATTAAAATAATATATAATTATTTTTTATATCATATATAAATAATCCTTATCATGTTATATTTATTAATTACATAAAATAAAAATCATTATTATACCCATCCAAATAATAATGTATTGGATAACAATTACACCACGACGTGGAGACGGTAAGCCATACGTACACACGTATGGTGACATGTCATTCAAAGGATGGATAAAATAATGAATTTGGTTGTACCATATTAATTATAAAATCACAATATATAGAAGATACTAGAGTCATAAATTTATAATGGAAATAACAAATAAAAAGGATGTGGAATGAGAAAGGAACTTGAAAGAGGTGGTTAGATATTTACCTCTTCTTCGGGTTCTTCCTTTTGATTTGATCAAAAGGACTTCTTAAGTTGGATTTATGACGAATGGAAGGACTATAGGATGATGTTAGTATAGTCTATAGGGTATTAGGGAATATTTTGTCCAAGCAAAATGGCTTTGATGGTGCGAATTTGAGAGAATGGTAAGTGTCCTTTTATAAGAATGGTGAGGGGCACATTAGGAAATTCTAGAAATATTATTTTATAATAAAATCATTTTCGGTTAAAAATGGCTCCAAAATGGAGTATCTAGAGGATGAGGTATTTATGGGTCGAAACACACTCAAAATATAGGTTTTAGACATGTTTGGGTCATTATATTAATCTTATCTTTTAGATTTAACTCTTATTTAAATAGTTTTTCATTTACCACATCTCTTTGTATTTTTATATTATATGGTAAATAAACATACAATATATTTCTAAGAGAACCCCATGTGGTTCAGTAATTATACAAATATCATTATATCTGTCTTTTGGCCAAACCATTGATTTTTATGAAGATAAATACAATTAACAATCTAAAATGTTTTTTAAAGACACTTTTTTTGTCAATTTTGAAACTATTTGGTATTTTTTTTTCCCAAATTCATAACAGCTTTATTAATTCGACTAAAATTCATCTAACCAACCTTAATATGTCATATTAACCTAAAAAATTTGTGTAATTAATAAAAAGTCTAAAATTTAATTTATTTTGATATTTATAATATCAATTATTTTAGTATTTCATTAATTATGTAATTACTTCATCATCATTGTGTCATAAATAAATTAATTTTTTTAATGTATAAGAAATATAAATAAACTAGCATAATTTACGAAATATTATTATCTTTCTAATGAATAATTTTAGTCAAATTTATAATATTTTTAACCTATATTTATTATGTTTTAGTTATTAAACATTGATTTTAACTATTTTAACTATTCGTTGAATTAAATAATAATAAAGGGCCTAATCTAATCCAAGTGGAACAAATAGGTTCATATTTTATTCCTAAGGTTGTTTTTGGACGAATTATACTTATCCAATAGAATAAGGAAATGTTTTAGTGTAATAATAATTTCATTTTTACCCTTAATTGCACTATTTACTTTTTACCGTGGTAAATAAATGTAAAAAGTTACTGTTCACCCAAAATTATTTTCATCTTATTGAACCAAATTTTTCTTAATGACATCAACCATGTCTCTCAGATTTTCTAAATTCAACTCACAGTAGTCGTAAAATTATGTTTTCTGAAAATTTGCAAAAGCTCCTAGGAGGTGGGTAAAAGACGGTAAAAAATCAATAAAATTTTTATATATCTAATATTATTATAAGCCGACTCCAATGTATTATGTTGAAATTATACAGTTATTATGTATCTATTTTGACCTAAAATAAAATTAAATATAATAAATAATTCTATTAAATAGAAATTAAGTTTTAAACTATATCTTAGTGTTTTTCACTATTCATCAAAAATTGAATTATTTAGAAAAATACCAAAAATTCACCCTAAGATAATTTTGATATTATGAATCAAAAAATGAAGTCCATTTTGAAAGAAAAATTTCATAAAATTTGAAAATGAGGGTATTACTATTAATAATTGAAAGTCTGAATGGTTGTGGTGTGTTAGAACTTGAAGTTGCGTACTATACACGCTATTGTATTGTTTAAAGAGAAGAATACCATCGAATCATGGGGTGGTACAAAGTATGTCAAAGACATCCTTAGTTAGGATATCCTAATATGCTCCCACTATTTTCAGAAAACTTTTTCTTATATTATATTATTCCATATTATTCAAAAAATAAAACTACTAATAAATTAGTTGATACCTCTTATATATGATCTCATTTTACTTTTCGTATGTTTCCTTATCTACAAAAATGTAAAATATAATCCCATCTAACCAGAACTGATGTGTCCTCTACTAGAAACAATAAATTTATTCTTGATAAATCTATGAAGAAAACCATACCTAGGATGAAAATGTAATGATTTATCATGGATTTGAAAAGATCCCATATGAATATCTCTTCTTAATGTACCTTTAAAATGTATAAAAAAATTGTGTGATGACCAAATATCCATTCGTAGTAGTCTCTAATTGTGGATTTCTAGCTAAAATATCATTAGGAAAAACTAGGTACCAGCTGGGGATGTGGTATGAAATTAATCTCTTATTCATATTCCAATCAATAATATGACTATAATATATAAGACCCCTATTGTACCTCATATAATATCCAAAGCATTAGGGTTATAATACCCCACTGACTGTATCTAATTACATCCTTGACCTCTTGCTTATTTAGGCTGACATTGAAAAAATAAGGTTGTGGGGAACAAAAATTGATCATAACATCAGATATCTCCCATATATATCCTATCATTTTCAACATCCACAAATCTACGTACTTCCAATAATTAGAAAATTCCTCAACCATGATGGACAATTTTCAATCTAGCTATGTGTTTCATAGAGTTTTGTAAAATCCAACATGATATGTACTCATCCACCATTTGATAATTCCATCATCTCTCTATAAAATCTATAATATCTCTGAGATACCCAAGATTAAAATATTCTAACCTTATACTTCCATTCATGATTCATTGTGTAATTTGATCCATTATTATAACATATTATACTATCTGATGAAGTCTTAGTGATGGAGTTACCACTACAAAAAACATGGTAGGTGATCGTTCAATTGGTAAGTCCCCTTAATCATTGAATGCTCCCACCCCCTAGTTTAATAATGGATTAAAAGATATTCCACCCAAAAATTTATATATTCTTGAAGAAAATACTCAATAATATATACATGATTGTATCTATATTAATGTGTATACATGGTCTGTTTAGGTATGTTTGTGAAACTTATTGTGTACATTTTGAAAATTGTGATACATAAATGGATCTCCAAAATATTTGGGATAATCACATAGTTTCAATTCCATGTTCAAATATACTCGCATAAGTGGCACTGAAACTCTAACAATTTGAGATTCAAAACTTCTTCTCCTACAACCCCATTTTATAAAATCATCATGATTATATATCGAGGATTTATCTATAATGAAAACCATATGATTTGGATGGGTCCATAAAATGTGGTAAACATGATCAACATCCTCAAGTGGGACCTCAATGAAATATGGTCTTTTCTCACCACAAAATGAAGGATGTAACATTATATAGAACTGATGAATCATATTAAACCTCCATGCATAATCTTAGAGTACTATCATAAGAATATACTTCTTGATGAGTGGAGGAACTATTATCAACCCACAAATATGATTAACAAAAGACAAATGTCATAAGAGTAAAAGAATCATTTTAAGAATATCGTTGTTTTCATCCTACTACGGAATCCTATATAGTTATTATTATAGGATAATCCTAGAATATAACACACATACAAAGGTTAAGTGGTGGTATTTGAGGATATAACTCAATATGGACATTTAAAGGTCAACCTGTTCATAAATGTTGATTGTAACATTGTTTTCTCTGTAACTCGTGCTAAAATGTACTTAGTTAAGTATAATGTTATTGGGGTAAAAATGAATGAATTTTTCACCTACCACAAAAAAACTATTTCATGGACGTGAGATAAAATCAAATATTATATAAACTCTTACTTTGACTCCATACCAATACTAATCGTTATAATATCTCCAAACATCCCTCCTATAACCACACAATTGTATACAAAATTATAATGAACCAACCATGTCGAGCCCACCAGGCTGCTAGTAATTATAAATGGACTTCCCAATCATTGCACTAATAATATAGTGGTAGGGGAATAGGGTTGAGTGTGTGTATCATAGACATGGGAGGCTATAACCTATGTAATGTATATATATAAACACATACATATCTAATCCCAAACATAACCCATTACAGTAAATAAAATAAACTATAAATTCGTGAATAGTATCTAATCCAATATTAGTGTAGAAAAATGGTGTTTGAAAATTTAAAAGGGTCCAAATACAATACCACCAATACAATAAAATAGGTCCAACATGCTGATAATGGGGAAAATTATGAAAATCATACTCAAATATCCATCTATGTTCCAACAAGAAAAATTAATCTCCAACTACTATTGGTATACCAATAACTCTATAAAAATCCATATCTTTTTCATATGACCGGAAATGTAGAGGAAGAGACCATACAAGGGTGAGAATAAACATACTATATATGACACTCTGAAACAACCAAATATAGAATCAAATGAAATCAGAGCACCAATGATATAGTACGGAGTGGAAGACTCTCATGAATTACAAATGAAAGGCCATTGATAAAATCCTTTTAGAGTTGAATTTCTATGATACTATATTAGCACTCTATGAATTACTATAATAATTATTATGAATTAATATATTAGTAGGAACTATTCATCTGATTAAGGCCTTTAGGCCACCGGTTTGGTCATATGGATCTTAGGGCCTTCCGGAAATAAGAGTCCTTCAGGCCCTAAGGCCTTCAGGCCACAAGGCCTTCAGGACACCAATGGTCTTCGAGCAATAATGATATTTGGACACCAATGGACTTTCAACCATTGGGAATTCGGGATGAAAAGGGAATGATTCATCCTGTTAGACCAAAAAAGTACATACAAAAGAGTATTTGGAGACGTAACAACAACTAGGGCATAAATAACCATATTTGAAGAATGAGACGGCTTGGAAACTATCCTCAGTACTAAGAAAAATTCCTATCTGCATGGGGATATCCGAGTTGATCAGTAAATCAAGGCATGGAGAAAGGTCTCTTCAATGCTTCAAATACCAGGGAGGGGTAGTTCTTATGTAGGTTGGTTGGTCCTTCAGGTCATTAATTAGGCATTGTGAATCATGGCCTTTAGATTATGTATTATAACATCTTCTACTAGGCCTATGGTACTTTTAAGTGTTTCCACTCAATAGATTTAAAATGTGGAATTATTTAAAATAAAATAAAATCAGGGCATTCCAGCCATTCATACAACAGAAATTGGATCAAAATCACAATAATTCAAGTCAATATGAAGGATAAATAAAACACACACATTAAAAATGGAATGATCATTGTGTATATGTAAGGTGATTTCCCTACTACTAGACACATGATTCTATATATAGATCTAAGGTGGAAGTCACCCAAGATATGTTATTTGTCAAGGCTCACTAACACTAGATGTACAAATCAAATAGGTCACATTCATTCAGATTTTTCCTGGTTAAATAATGATCTAAAACAAGTTTTATGCTTATACAAATATTGGTAGTCCATCCATAGACAATAGGGGAATATATACTATAATAATAATATCCCAACAGAATGGTGATTGTACACCATAGAAGTTAGATATGAGGTACTTTTCCTATATAATAAATATTGAGATAAATGATCACAACTTGGACATAATGGTGTTATTCATCAATATATAAAGAACTACCCATTGGTTGGGGTCAGACATCCTAAATATTGAATGGTATTTCAAATACTACCTTTACATGGATGAAATATGTTTATATACCCATGAACAGTTAATTTTGGCTATATATAAACATGGTCTCTAATATACTGTTGAAGGATTAGATGTTGTGTTTTAATTTGTATAGTCATACAAGTGACCATGTCAGTGTAATCTTACATTTTCAATGTACTCTTCTCAAGACTACGAACTTATCCCATGTTTGATCTCATTCACACAAAATAGTACATGAGAGTCATTGTCCTAGGGATCAAACTATACTTGGATAAGGCACATGACCAAGTGATACATATCATATGAACAAACCCACGAAACTACATGAAGTTTTCCACATGGTGTGTGACCTTATAAAGTACACACCCAAATATCATAATTTTATAGAGTCATCATATCATCATGGATTTTTGATTTTTGTGCTTGAAAATTTTTCTTCCACCTTGAATCTCACACACTACAATCAAAACTACACTTAATAGTACAATTTATTAATTGTTGTCCCTATTTTATCAAGTCGTTTCTTAGAAATTTCTAATTATTTCAACAACAGACAACTCACAATGTTTAGTTCATGAATCACCGATCACCCACACTACCATAATATTTCATTCTATTTCGTTACATTATATTCACGTATATAGTCACAACATAGAACATATGTAAACAATCAATATTAAAACACAAAACTATACATTGAAATTTGTTCTCATCTTTATTCAAATCACTATAAATCCATATCACATTTATGAACCTATAAACCATAGTGGAAGAAAATTACAATACATAATGATTATAAGATTTTTCATTGGATATGTTATCCTTGTCTAACATCATTGATGGAAATGAGGAATTATGATCATTTCATGAAATATTATGAAATCATAATACTTTGAATAAAACTCAACAAATGGTATAACAAAAAAGTAAAAGTAGATGAAAATATTTATAAGTGAGTTAATTCATGTTCATAAAAAATAACCATTAATGGGTGGTAATTCAAAATAAATAAGAGGGCATAAACTAGGTTTGTATTGATCATATCTGATTAAATTGTACAGATCAATGTCATTGATGAGATCTATTTTGTTCATAAGAATCATATGTTCTTTTTTATGTACATTGTCTCTTTTATATCACTCCCACTGATGTTTCTCTAAATCCTACAAATATCATGGTTCTATTATTATTTCCCCAATTATTTTTTCATATTGAGTTTAATATAGGCGTGATTCTTCATTTAACCAAGTATTAGTTAATAAAATTAAACAATTTTATTTATTTAAATAATTTATGGTCACACTATAATATTTCCTGCACCTAAATTCACAATAATGAAATAATGAATATTATTATATAGGAATACAAGACAATATATATTTAATGTGGGTTTTAATTTTATATCTTAGTTACCATTTGGTAGATATTCTATTATTTATGGAAAATTGTGCGCTTATGATATATTATATTTTCTATTTTTAAAATATCCACAATTAGGCTATGCATGGAATAAAACAGTAAACTGATTTTACAAATAAATCCCAAATCATTAATAAAAATATTCTAATTATTCATATAGAAAAAATGGAGATGTTTTACTCAAATTCTTAACGAAACCATAATCCAACTTATGTGAGTGTAAATTACTAATAATCTAATGACAAACCTCTGGAAAACAACCATCTCCACATCATAACCAAGTCTTCCAACAAAAAAATTCACTAACATTATATTATCTCAATTATTTTTCACCCCAAACATCCCATCGTTAACAAAACCCATTTTCACATAGACCATTCCCAATAAGTTCCCATGAAAAAAATTATCAATATCTATAATTTACGAAATTCAATATTCAGAGGCATCATGACAAACCATAAATATAATTATATATTGCAACTAACATTACACACCATGATCATCTACATCATTTTACACATGAAGATCCAATAGTATTTCACATGGACAACAAGTATTCATGATGTTCATAACTATTCATGCCAAAATATAGTCATTAATTCATTTTTCCCATTAATTATAAAGAATATGTTTTATTTTATAGATAATTGGACACCACATTAATTATAATTATAGGATCCTTCTCACCCATTACTATACAGTGATTTGAGATCAAATGATAGATACTATAGAAGTAGAAAATCAACAATAAAAATAGGGCCTCATTGTCACTAATGGGGTTATTACTTGAATCTGAAAGTTAAGAGGAAGAATAAGATATTTGGGGTGTTATTATTACCGTATAGTAACCCTTGGATTAAATTAACACATAATCAAGTATAAATGAGGGAGAATCCACAACTCAGATCCCCAAAATTAAACAATAAGTATTATGAAACTCAGCAGAAAAGGACCCTTCATTTCTATTCATTATTATTGGAAGAAAACATTCAATTTTATTGTTTTTACCTCTATAGATTGTTCAAAACATGACCAAAATGTTCATTTCATGATTTTATGAGGTAGGAGTTATCCAATAATTTAATTGCCTTTAACGGTATATCATTACGTTTCATTGCATTAATGGATATAGTCTATAAACGTTTTAGCTTTACACTGGACTGATTCCCCCAAAATGCTTCCGTAGTCACTCCCAGCAAATAGGAAATTGTATACCACAGAATGTTATAGGAATTAATAAAATATTAAAATAATTCACTGCATAGATTAATCTTATGGTTTTACCATGTCCTCACCATATAATTTATCATCCCTATGAAATTCATACATACGTTGAAAAAAAATCTCACCAATCCAGAGAGACCCACTCTCTACATTCAAAAATGATAAGATAATACTAAAAAAATCTACCTCATCCATGAAATCTCACACTGTCTAATCTACTATATCAATAAGATCATCACTTTTTCGGAATTCAATATCATAGTAATCAAGTAATAAATCTCTTCTAATCTGTTACTTAACATCTAAATCATTTAAATTATATTATCATTATAAAAAAACCTGTTCAACCAACCATAGATCAAAATAATCAAATTTCGTTGGATTTCGATAAAATATCATCATCATATGAAATTTACATATGATCCCACATTAATCTCATTGAACATAAATATGTTGAATCACACATAATGGTAATAAAATTTCCATGATTAGAAACCTACCATCTTGAATGCAGAAATTTTTCTATAATCCCAACAAAAATTTTAATGTCCTCCTAATAATCCAATACTCAATTCCTACAAAATCCCCACTATTAGGTATCTCTCTCCATACCACACACTAGTGTGTATTTTGTATATTATATAGAAGATCAATGTATCACTCGTGATCATATATCAGATCCATGAATCTTTACCATGAGGTTTTATGAAAAATAAATATCTAGAAACTCATACAAAATTGTTTCCAAGAACTCTTTCAATGTCCAATCGCACTAGGTATCAATGTTACCTTTATAAATAGAATAAGAATACAATCTATGAACCACACCATAGTGGAATACTATGGTCTATGGTATAAATATCCTACTAGGTCTCCTCATTGTCTCATTTCCTTAAACCTATTTCCCCAGTTTATTCCTGTATAATCACTTTTTCTGACTCCGTATAGTCCAATTTATCATGTTTCATTAAACTATCATTTTTTATACTATACGTCAGAAAATTAGTTCAACAAGAATAAGTTTTCCATTAACTTGATATACATCCATAAATTATCCTCAAAACATAATACTATGCTATATGTTTCATCTCATATCATCATTAGTTCAAAATATAATGTATATACGAATCTCCCCAAATAATACATGATTGAGGTCTCTACCTCATTCATGTTTATAAACATGAAGGATTGATCCTTCCTAAATGTATATAGAAACAATTTCTTGAATAATATTATATCAATGTCCTTCCACATTAGTCCCTCATCCCCTTCATAAAATACTTGAACATCCCAATATTTACTTTATTATCCCTTTAGAATATATCATAACTCATTAACCTTAGCAACGAGGGTGTCTCAATACAATAAAAAAATCATATGTAGACACAATTTTCAATACTCTTCTTCCCAATGTCCACTATTTGTCAATAATAAAAAAGGATTCTCTTAATTTAACTGATGTGTCAAATCATCTATAGAAGACAAAATACCTTGAGATCCTTAATAAATAAATCAAATGACCTACACTAAGTTCATTATATGTTACTCAATCATCAATATATAAAAGAAAAATTCCCATAATACCTAAAACTCATCAACATAATGTTGTTATCTTTCCAGCATAGGTTCTTACACATATGGTTCATGCTCACCCCGCCATTAGGGGATTCATCCCATACATGCTCTGGTGGAACTTCATCTCCACCACCCCAAAATATGAATAGAAGTAGCCTATGATGTATCCCATTCAGAACCAAATACCATGGTCAAAAAAATATAATATTTAAAATATAAAAAAATAATGATGTTATATAAAGTGCATATCACTACATATAAAAATCCCTACCACACCCATGTAACATATCATTAATAATTATATCCCCTAACTTTCCTATATCTATGTTCTAGACCATATAACTATTGGATCACATGCTAATAACATCAGAAATCACATACTTTGGACGGTTTTGTTGAATTACAAAAATAAGATTACCCGAAAAACAATAGTTTTATATTTTTGGAACATTAAATAGCTCACCCAATTATTACTTCTATGTTTCAATCTAATGTCAAAATCAAAAAGATATATCATGGGGACCATAACATCCAAATGTGATATATGAGTATAACATATTTCTAATAAAATCAATTATCTAGAAAATCGTCAATAACAATGAATATTGATTATTCCAAATTAAATTACTCAATAGTAGGCATGAAATTACATTCAAAAATATCCATTCCACTAGTAACATTTTCTCTAGTTCATGAATGTGCTGTCAAGAAACTCAAAATAGGCTATGTCCCATGTAATGATATATTATTTTTACATTGTCTATCATACCCATAATAATAAACAACTTTACAAAAACACTCTTTTAATAAAAACATATAAATCTGTAAAAGATTGTGACCAATTTCTATCAACTAGATCTGATCCTATATAGCAGCATCGCACCTCCTAGGGTTACTCAAAATAGTAACATGATTATTAGTCTCCAATTATCCATTAGACTGACTCCCAAAATTCCAAATGATATTGACTAGAACTAAGAATCTATAATGTGAAAATGAATCTAATATAACCATTAATGATAATAAAAATAATAAAAATAACACTTGGTAAGAATTAAATCTAAAATAATGAATGAAAATAAAAATATTTTAAGAAACAATTATAAATAAAGGTGTTATAAATGAAAGATAATACTTATATGTAATCCCAATAACAGAAATTTAAATATTAATTCTCATGGGTTAATTATATATATGCATATGAACATATGTAACCAAAAGTATCACAATCCCAACATCAAGTAACCCTCGAACCTGTTTTCCCAACAACCATGAAAATTGACCCCAACACTAAATACACACACCTAATCAATATGATCTAAACCAATAACCTCATCCCTTATCTATACTCAAAACAATAAAGTATGTGTGAATTATAGATGCCCTTAATATGGTATGGGTATAAAGTTAGTTGGAAACCACCCACATTTTTCTTAGAATACATTCATATATATATATATATATATACAAATGTATGAAGACATAAATAAATAATGTACATCACATCTCACAATGACCTCTTAACATTTTTTAAATGAATGCAAGGGGGCCTTTATCTACCATGACCAGTTTTGAAATAAGACAATAAATCTATGATATGTTATATTGGATGAATCATTGGACTTCTATATATCTGTGTACCATGATTTATCACATGACAATCGTCACCACATTCCCCATGACAAAATTTATCATTATTTTAATACAAAATCATTTATTCAACCAAATATTCAATGTGTATATCATAAAATTTTAAAAAATGACCCTTATAATTCGACATATATTACCAATATAAACAAAATTTTCTAATATACACATCCATGATGATTCGAACACCTTGAAATTCAAAAATTTGATCATCATATTCAAATGGATGTATTTTACATTTCACCAATTACAGAACAAAATATAAAATCTTGAGACATTGTGATATATTTAATATTATATAAAATTAAAATAAATTCAATAGATTAAAATTCACTCATCACAGAGTTTAACATTCATTATAGGAAACAATGAGTTTCACAAAAACCTTGTATTACACTAAAGGAAAGGTTTTATGGAACACCAATATATTATTAATAGTTTTATTTAATTTGATAGATATCTCCAAGACATTGGAATCGAGGTTAGGAATAGGATTGAATAATTTATGAAAATATATATTTTAAGCATATTCATTAGTTATGTATTTATTCTAAATAATAATATGAATATTTAAAAAAAATAAAAGAAACATTTTAAGAAAAAATGTGGTTTTATAAAAGATAGTTTAGCCATTTTTGGAAAAATTAATATTAAAATAATTAAAATATAATTATGAAAATAAAGTTGAAAAAAGTAACATCATTTTTGAAATTTTTACACCAAAATTATATTATTGTGACTTTTTCTAAATTTTCAATAAAAGTTATTTTTTGATTAATAATGAAAATACTGGTTTATTAATTGACAAGTGGACATTAATCTAAATAATATATAATGTTATATAAAAATTAAAATTTTATTTAAATTAAAACTAAAATTCACTTATAAATATTTTAAAATAATTGAATTTTTTTGAATCATATTGATATTTAATTTTGGTATATATACATTGTAAACATTTATATATTTTCACTACAATATCATGCCTTGTTATCACACATGAGAGATTAATATTAAATTAAATATTTATAAGTATGTAAATTTAATTTTGAAACATTAAATTAATTTTTTGAATGAGAATAATTTATAAATATTTCGATGTAAGATTACTTTTCTACAAATATTATAAGTTCTAATTGTTAAAATTATTTACATCAATTAAATAAAAAAAATGCATATTGGTTAATCATGGTATGTAATGTTTATGAATGAAAAAAAAATTGAAATACCCCATTTAATTAAAATATTTAGACCATATACATTATATGATTGATAATTGAAAATTTGTTTGGACATATGAAATGAACAATTTTGGGTTTGATTCACTCTTCCAAAAACATTACAAGGGTCCCACTCACCCCACTTATAAAAGTCCATCCCATCTCCCCAAAACATCACACCCCTATACCACATTATTCTTAAAATTCCTACAAAAAATGTTCCCAAATATAATTAAATTTATAAGGACCCATCCTTAAAACATTACATAATCATTAATAAAATGAATAATTCACATCGACGATATTTTCATGTTTAGAGTATTAGATAATTATGCCATAACCATTACATTACATATAAAAAATATAAAAGTAGACACTTATACTTAGTTTCTAGTTTAATTATAAAAATAAAAAATCATAAAAAATTGTCATTTATAGTTCAATGTTTTAGAAAACATGTATTTTCCATGATCCCATCCTTAACACTGTTCATCATTAAGTCATGTGAAAAACATATCAAAACATGTGATAAGCATAAAAATCTCAGTAAGGGTTATAAAACATAGAATGAAACCATTATTTCATCAATACATACATAACATAAGATCATTATCATAACTCATGAAATAAAAAGATATATGAATAATAGATAGAATCACAAATTATAATGTTATTTTGTGGCATCCGTAACATACTTACATTGTAGCTTTCACAGCTATGTATGGTGTTTCATTTGGAATATACGCCCCATTATATTACGTAAATCTATTTGGAGAAACAATCTCATTTACCTCCATTACATTGCCTAATGTCTTGGAGATCTATCTCGGGCTCACCCACCCTAGTTTTATCACAGAACAACCAGTATATATAAACAACTCTCAAGAACCATAACACAATCATAACAAATAAAACTGACATAAAATAAAATATATAATTTCCACATTTCATTCAAAATATATCATTAAGATATATTGACATAAAAATTTCATTATCAAAACAAATTTCAATACCAAAATAAATAAAAGAGTATATGGTATTTATTTTCCTTTTAAAAACATTATGGATTGTTATGAAAGCCAAAGATCAAATAATACTCGTGGTGGTGGAAAAGGACATTTTCACCGCTTAGATTAAAAAGAAACATTCTTTGTTTGTCGTTTATAAAAATTCCTAGTAGAAAATTATTCACTTTGGATGAAATGAAAATTCAATTGTGATTATACACCATATAAAATAAATTCATTTATAAAACAAAATATGCCTCAATGATAGATGATTGAGATGAAGTCTCATACCTCGTGTCCGATATCACCCGTTTGTACATTATTCTCCAGAATAATAAACTCATGTAAATATATACTTGAGTAAGATCATTTTTCATGTTTAATAGTCTTTTTTATCACTTGTTACCATGTTTTACACATTATGTAATAAGTTATGTTAATAACAGTCCTTGGGTTGATATTTGGTACTTGAGTAAAAAATAAACAACATATATTTACAAGTTGTCCTTGTGGTCAAAAGTACATCATCTCTAGAATGATATTCATGATTTAGATTTCATATATATCATATATATATATTATATATATGTATTTATAATAGTAAATAACATTGGGTGATATGAAATGAAATGCATTGTTCATAGAGACAGAAAGCCATACGTACACATGAATGCTACATTCATTTATACTTCTAATTTACTGGAATAAAAAATTAGTGATATATAGGAATATTATAATTATATTATATAATCATATATAGTTTCATTACCTCCATCCTTTATACATTACATGTATGTCATGAGTGGGTCATATCACTTTGAGAGGGAGGTAGTCCGTAATTCCTCCAATGGAATTATCGCGTTTTCCCATTACGAAAAACATAATGGCATGCTATAAATGAAACATATAGATGAATAGAGAAAATATAAATAAATTTGATATCAAATATAAATATATTTCAATCATAATGTATACCATAATAGGTTGTAAGAGAATATTGATCAATCATCGTTTCGTGAGGCAGTAGTTCACCGTCCACATAAATAGTATGTTCTTTACCCATTAGATGGAGGTGTGTGTAAGTGTAGTTAGAATAATTTTCATAAAAAATACCTATTATATCGAGGATACTGGTGTTGTTATAAAATAATGTAATAAAAAAAGAATATGGGGTTGGATATGTAAAATAAAATAAAAGAGCTTAAGAAATGATGTTACATTTAAATCGGGTTACTATATCTGGTTTTAACCAAAAGGATTTCATGAAATGCCCTCTTCCTAAGGTAAGGCTTCTAAATCAAAGAAAGGGATCTAGATAGATTATATGGGAATATTTGGGATGATCCAAGGGTCTTGAGAGGTGTGAGTAATGTGTTAGAGAGGAGGTATTTTTATATGGGTGAGGTGGGGATCTTTAGGAATGTTTGAAAATATTTTTTTATTATATAATGATATTTAGTTTATAAAGGACCGCAAATCATTAAATTTTAAAAAGAGATGACTCTTGCCCGAAATAAAATCATCCAATATAAATTGGATTGGTTTTGGATAGTTTTTTATATTTTATAATATCATTTATTTAAATCATTAATTAATGAGCTAAAAACTGAATCATTATTGTGTCATAAATAATTTTATTTATTTGATGTCTAAAAATTATAAACAAAATACCTTGATGTCAAAAATATATTTATCATTCAAATGAATATTTATAGTCAAATATATCAAGTATATAACCCCAAATTAAAATTGATTTAGAAAAACAAGACATGATTATGATATTTTTTTTACTTTAAATAAAAATTTATTAATGTCATTATCTTACACAAGTGGCGTTAAAATGCCAAAATTATCACCCCAGGATTGTATTGGTCATCCAATACTTATACAATGTGGTTATGACATGTGATGAGGTAATTGTATATTATTATAATATTATTTTTACATTAAAATACCCTATTTACCTTTAACCGCGGTAAATAGAAGTCAAAAGTTACTATTCACACAATTACTTTCATCTTATTGAACCACATTTTACATAATGATGACAACCATGTATGTCATATTGTTGATATTCCATCCAATGAAGTGGAAAAATAATGTTTAAATGAAAAAGTCGGTTTTCTAACTACTACTTAGTGCTTTCACAATTCATCGAAAATTAATGGTTTTTAGAAAAATACCACAAATTCTACCTCAGATATATTTGATATTCCAAATTCAAAATTTATTTCTATTTTATGAAATTTAAAACATAGAAGTTGCATTAATTAATATAAAATTATAAAAAGTTGTCAAAATAAAATGCTTGTTTTTTGGAAATAATAACTAGCAAAATATTAACATTTGTTTACGTCAAATTTCAAAATAAAATTACTTCCAATGATATGAATTGGATTAAATGGTAAAAATATAATCTAATTACACATTAAATCCAATTATAAAGATAATATATCAATATAAATAATTTATATTAAAATACTGCTTTGAATTAAATTATAGTATTTTTCACTTTTCCTTAAAAAAGAAATAATATTAGAAAAATATCAAAAAAATGTCCCCAAATAAAATTTAGATGTCTTGATTATAAAGAATAATTTTATTTTGTAAAATAGAACAAATAAAAGTGAAAAAACTCAATTTAAAGATATTTTTCCATTAAAATGAGGTAAATCGTCCTTTTATAGAATATTAGACTATTTGTGCTTAAAATTTGATTCATTTACATTTTAAGACTATAACATATATTGGATAAATGTAAAAACTTTTATAAAACATTTATAATCTTATAATAATTTGTTCTATTCATTCCCACCAATACAATGACTATGCATTAACTACAATTTAAAATAATATTAAATTAATATTTTTATGTACGACCCAATGTTGTGTGCAATATAAGATCTAAAAAATACCCATTATAGCCTATCGGGTACACCATCGAATATAGCATCCTTATTAAAGTAGAATTAATATTTAATTCCCATATATTAAAAAATTTGAAAATGTATCATTCTTTATTTACATAGGATGTTGCATCCTTCACCACTTTTGTAAATTTCATCCTAACAATTTTTATTCACATATCAAATAAGAGGGGGTTTTTATCCCTCATAGCAATTTCAAATTCCCAAGTTGCCTCTTCAATAATATGGTTTTTCCAAAAACACATTACCTAGAGAGTTACCTTATTCCGCAACAGTTTCTCACTTCCATAAATAACTTGGACCGGTTGTTCCTTATTAGAGGGATTATCTTATAACTGAACTACCTCTAGACTCAAAACATGATATGGATCTAGCATATACATTATCAACATTAAAACATGAAAACCATTGCGTACCTATGGAAAAAATGGAGGTAAATCCACTATGTATGCAACTAATCCATCTTTTTCTAGGATTTATAAAGTCTAATAAACATCGGAGCCTACATTCGCATCCTACAACATCACACTTTTCAATGGAGAAACATTGAGAAAGACATGATCACCTTCCTCAAAAAAAAAACATTCTTCCTCTGGTTATCCGCATAACTATTCCACCTGCTCGATGCTATTCTCATTCGCTTCTGAATCTACAAAACATTTTCTACCTTCTCTTCTACCAATTCGGGTGCCATCATCTTCCTTTCAGATACTTCATCCCAAAAAAGCTACTGAACGACACCGCTTACCATATAATGTTTCAAATTGATCCATCTCTATATTGAAATGAAAACATTTATTATAAGAAAATTCTATCAAACAAAGATGTTGGACACAAATTCCTTATAAATCCATTTATTAAGCCCATATCATATCATCAAAGGTATGAATTTTTTGTTCTGATTTTTCATCTGATTGAGGATGAAAAGATATACTGAAATTTAATTATGTAACCCACTACTTTTGATGTCCTTTCCCAATGTTATAAGTTAACATGTGATCATAATCAGATACAATGGAGAGGGGAACACAATGAAACCCGACTATCTATTTAACATACAACAACGAATGTTGATCAAGAGATAGAGTATCTCGAATAGGAAGGAAATGAGAATATTTAGTCGATCGATCAACAATATCCCATTTTTCATTCTTACATCAGGATGATTTCGATAATCCCAAAACTAATACGCTGGATATATTTTCCCATTTCTAATCTTGCACATATTAAGGCTGAAGGATCCCTTTCGGTAACCTCTACTGTACTTTAACTTTTTGACAAGTCAAACACTGCATAGTAAAATCAGCAATATCTCTTTTAATTCCATCCCACCAGTAATACTCTAAAAGATCTATGTACATATTAGTACATCCAGAAGGACCTGAAAACAAAGAACTATCAGCCTCACATAATATATCATTCTTCTATTGTGAATCACAAGTTACACATAATCACTTCTCAAACCTCAAAACCCAATCATTATCAATGATAAAATCGTGAAACATACCATTCTGATCCAACTCTACCTATTTCTGCAACTCTGTGTCTTCCTTATACATTTTCTTAGTTCTGTATGATAGAGATGATTTAACTGACACCTAAAAAAATAGAGGAATTTCCTTCACCAACATCATCTATGCCAAAGTTCATCAAATCAATACACAAAGGATCTCATTCCAAACATAGCATGGTTAATGATGCATTACATCATCTCCTCAAACTTAGGTTCAATTCTTTATGAGTGAATATATACTTAAAAATTTTGTGGGCAGTATATATTTAACATTTTACTCTATAAAAATGATTCCTCCAAATTTTTAAGACAAAAACAATAGAAGATAATTCCAAATCATATGTAGTGTAATCTAACTCATTATGTTTCAACTGAACTAAAGCATAAGTAATTACATGGTCATTCTACATAGGGATATAAACATGTTCATTAAACGAAGCATCACTGTAGATATCAATCTCACCATTTCTGGAAGGCAATGACAAAACTTGAGCATTCACCAATCTTATTTTTAATTCCTGAAATCAATCACCACATTGTTTTTCCAAATGATCGTAACACCTTTTCAAATTAACATAGTTATAGGAATATATACATGTTAAACATTCTCAACAAAACTCAGGTAATAACCTTATAAACCAAGAAATATATGGATCTCAGTTAAATTTTTGTGTCTTGGCCATTCTTCAAAAACTTTTGTTTTAGATCGATCAAAAGTTATGCCATTTTTTTAAACAATGTGACCAAGGAATGAAATTTTTTATACCCAAAACTCAATCTTGATAAATATCCAAAACAGTCTCATTTTATTTAGTATTTGAAAGAACACCCTGAAATGACATTTATGTTTTTCTTTACATTAGTAAGAAACCAAAATATCATTAATGAACACAACAAAAAAATTATCTAGGAACATACAAAATAATCTATTTATATGATCCATGAATACATCAGGTGCTTTGGTTAACCCAAAAGGCATACCTACAAATTCATAATGGCTATATCTAGTATGAATCACGGGGTTCAAAATGTCTGCTTCCTTTACATTCAACCAATTGTACCCCAACCTCAAAAAAATCTTAAAAAATAATGATCTCCCTAAATCTGATCAAACATATCATTGATATGAGGCAAAGAATACGTGTTCTTAACAATGGTGTTATTAAATTCTCTATAATCATTGTGAATTCTCGTTAAACCATCTTTCTTTTTAATAAACAAGATAAGAGAACCCCATGGTGAGGTGCTTGGTCCAGCGAAACCTTTATCTAATAACTCTTTCAATTGTTTCTTTAACTCTAAATGATCATTTTGAGCCAATCAATAAGGGATTTTTGAAATTAGAATAGAATCACGAACTAAGTCAATGATATTTTCAACTTCCTAATTAGGTATTTTACCAGGCAACTCAACAAGAAAAACATCATGGTACTCATTTACCATTGGTACATCATTAATATGAATAGATTCATTTTTTTAACAATATTTTCTGGGTAATATTCATTCTCGTATTTTACTAATTTCTCAACTTCCTCATCTGTTTTCAAAAGTAAGGGTTAATTCATGTACACAAACTAAAAATCTTTCTGAAAGGAAACCTATTTATCTCTACAATCAATCTCTGAATGATAAATATAATGCCAATCCATACCCAAAATAATATCAAACTCTACTAGAGGAAAAATAATATGGTTCTGAGGAATATTCTTCTCACACACAACGCAATAAAATTTCATATAATTTATTTCTGTCAAAAAAATTCCCCCGGGTTTTTTTTCCATATTTTCAAGATTCATATCATTAGTTGGAATCCCTGATCTACTTGAAAACATTATAGTAGTGAATGAGTGTATAGACCTAGATCAAAAAACACATTGGCATAAACTGAACAAACAAATAGTGTACCCAATACAACATCATTTTAAGGCCCAACATCTACTGAAGCAGATACAAAAGATATCACCACCCCTTTCATATTGTAGTCTGGCTACTTTCCCACAGTTGAGTTCTTCGTTGGAAACTCATATGTATAATGACCCATTTCATTGAACTTAAAAAAATTTAATTACTATAAATCTGATTTTTTCTTTCCATTACCCTAATAATTTTCAGTCCAATTACGAGCCTTATGCCCTATTTTACAACATTGGTAGAAATTACCAAAATTCAAAAGTCATTCCCCAACATGCTATTTACCATAATTTTTACAATCTATAAACATATGTTTCCTTCAATCATTATTTTTTTAAGAGTTATTAACTTTTGTTTTCCACCTCAACTTCTTATTCTGTAGTTTTTTAGTGAACATCTAATCATTGGTACACTCCATTTCTACCATCTTCACACATCGAACAAGTTTTTTATAACTTTTGAACTCATGGGAAGCTAAATACCTTTGATACTTTGGATTTAATCCTGATTTAAATATTTTGAATGTTCTATCATGATCTCATATAAAATTTGGAGCATACCTTTCCAATTGAGTGAATTTGTTTTCTATGTAGGCACTGAGTCATCCTCCTACCTCAATTCAAGGAATTATTTTTTTATCGCAACACAAACCAGCTTAGGGAAATATTTCTCATGAAACATGCCTTTTAATTCATCCTAATCAATAGAATCAATCTCCTCACTATCCTTGATATTTTTAACCATCAGCCTCCACTAATAAGCTTCACCTTCAAAACGATAAACTACAAAAGTAACCTTTTGATGTTCTGAACACCACATGACATCAAAAATCATCTTCAGTACATTAATCCACCCTTCAGTTATAACATGGACATATGATCCTATGAATGATGGTTAATGTTGCCTCATGATGGGCTCCACTACTGACATGTTCCTATGTGGTTGATCTAGCTGATCTCGTGCATGGATTCCACCACCATTTATAGCCTAAGTCAACCATTCCATCATTGCAACAATCTATTCAGTTCTAATCCTACCATCTTAGGTTGTTGATTGGGAAGGTTGTCTTCCTCTTAATGGTGTCCCATCATAGCTTCCCATTTTATTCTTCGAAATACCATTCTTAACACAAGAATATCGTAGGGGAAGCAACATGGTAATTTGTATATTCTTATTCATTTCAATCAAAACATAAATTAATTTATAAAAAATATTTTAACAATATTCTAACTTCAAATGTTATCAATCCGACCGCTAATACCAACTATAAGGAACCAGCCTGAAAACATTACATAATGTCGAATTAAATGAATTATTCACATTGAAGATCTTTTTTAGGTTTATATTTTTAGATAATTAGGCCATAACTATTAAATTAAATCTAAAAAATTAGAAAGTTGGCTCTTCAACTAAGATTAAAATTTTTCATAAAATAAAAACTCTTCAAAAAAAGAGTCGTGTATAGTTCCATGTTTTAGAAAGCATAACGTTGCATTGATCTCATCCTTTAAATTTTCATCTTTATGTCCTGGGAAAAACATTTCAAAACATGAGATGAGAATAAAAAGCTCAGTAAGGGTTATAAAACAAAGAATAGAACCATTAGCTCATCAATACATACATAAAATAATCCCTTGAACATACGTCATGAAATCATAAGATTTATGAATAACATAAAGTAATCACAAATCATAAATGTATGTTGTGGAATCCATAACATAGTTACATTTTAGCTTTCATAGCTACATAGGGAGTAACATTTGGAGTACTAGTCACAATATATTCTCTAAATCTCTTCGGAGAAACATTCATGTTTACCTATGTCACATTACCCATTGCATTGGATTTCTATCTTGGGATCACCTACCCTAGGTTTATCATGGGACCGTCCGTATACGTAAACAATTCCCATGAACTATAACATATTCAAAACACATTAAACAAAAAATATAAGAAAAAATAAAATTTCCACATTTCAATCATAATATATCATTTAAATATATTGAAATAAAAATTCAATTTTAAAAATCTTTTTCAATACAAAAATATGTAAAAGATATATGGTATTTATTTTCCGTTTGAAAAAATTACGGCTAGTTAAGGAAGCCAAAGATAAAAAATACTCATGATGGCGGAAAAGGTCATTTTCACCGCTTACATGAAAAACAAACAGACTTATTTTCCATTTAGTAAAACAAATCGTAGAAAAAGATACCAATTTAATGAAATGAAATGATAATTGTGTTTATAAACCATATTAATGAATGTCAAGTATAAAACAAAATATGCCTCAATTAAAGGAGATTGAGATGAAGTCCCTTATATCATGTCTAAATAACCCGTTCGTTCAATAATCATATGAATAATAAACTAAAGTTAGTTTATACATTCTTAAGAACCATTTCAATGATTATTATTTTTTATCACTTATTACCATGTTATAAACATTATCTAATCATTTATGTTATTAAGAGTCGTTTTGTTGATATTTGGTACTTGAGTCAAAAATGAACTTCTTGTATTTAGAAGTTTTCCGTGGGGTCAAAATTACAATACCTTCATGATTTATATGTCATATATGTAATATATATCTACTATATATATGTATTAATAATAGAACATATCAGTTGGGGGTAAGAAATGAAATTCATTGTTAATGGAGACGGTAAGCCGTACGTACGCAATAACACTACATTAATTTCTATTTTAAATTTAGTTTAATTAAAAAGTAATAATAATTAGGAATATTATAATTCAAGTATAATATCATATTTGTTTTCATTAACTCCATCCATTATACGTTCCACGTATTGAATAAATGATTCATATCTCTTTTTGGGGGCGTAAGTCTGCACTTCCTCAAATGAAATTGTCGAGTTTACCCTTTATGGAAACAATAATGGTATGATATAAATGAAAAATACAGAATTATAGAGACAATATAAATATAAGAAATATTACATATAAATACATTTCCATTATAATGTTTATCATAAGAGGTGGTAGGAGAATATTGAACAATCATTGTTTCGTGAGGCAGTAGTTCATCGTCGATTGAAACAATATGTTATTTACTAATCAGATGAAGATGTGAGTAGGTTTTTTTATAATACTTATCATAACAACCACCTAGTATATTGAGTGTAATTTTGTTGTTATAAAATCAATGAATAGAAAAATTTTATGGGTTTGGGGATGTAAACAAAAAGAAAAGAACGTAGACGTTATTAAATCGGGTAACTCCATTTGGTTTGAACAAAAATGATTTCTTGAAGTACCTTTTGACAAAGGTAAGGATTATACGAGTAAGATAGGGATCTTGAAGGATTATTTGGGTAGATATTGGATAAGCCAAGGGTCTTGAAAGGTGTGAGTAATGGGTTAAGGGTGAGGTATTGTTATAAGGAAGAGGAGGAGCTCTTTAGCAATGTTTGAAAATATTATTTTATTATATAATGATTTTTAGTTTCTAGAGGACCAAAATTTAGTACATTCGAAGATAAGATAACTATTGATAGAAACAGAATCATCAAAAAAAATTATAGGTTTTGGATAGTTTTTTAAATTTTATAATCTCATTTATTTAAATCATTTATGAATGAGGTAAACAATATATCATTATTGTGTCATAAATAGTTTTTTTATAATGTAGAAAAATAGTAAATAAAATAACATGATGTAGGAAATAATTTTAACTTTATAATAAATATCTATAGTCAAATATATCAATAATATAACCTAATATTAAATTTTCTTTAGCAAACTAATACATGTTTATGATATTTTTATTTTTACCTTAACGAAAAAGTTATTAATGTCATTCTATTACACAAGTGGATTTCAAGGGCCAAAAGTATCACACAATGAGTTTCATGGTCAACCATTACTCATTCAATAATTTTAGGACAAGTTTTCTATTATTTTTATATTATTATAATATTATTTATACCTTGAATTATCTTATTTACATTTAATAGAAGAAAATAAGAGTCAAAAGATACTATTTACCACAAATTATTTTCATCTTATTAAACCCCATTTTACTTACTGATGACAACCATGTAGGTTGGTTTTTTTAATTTCAATTCACAGAAGTGGTAAATTTTCATTTAAATGAAAATATCGGTTTTTTTACTTCTACTTAGTGTTACCACTATTCATAAAAATTGAATGTTTTTAGGAAACTAACCAAAATTCAGCCTAATATATATTTAATATTATGAATTAAAAAATGATGTCTATTTTACCAAAATCATAACATATATATTGTATTAAGTAATTTGAAATTATTTCCCATTATTAATAAAAGAGTTTTTTTATGAAATAATAACTATTAAAAGATTGATATTTGTTTATGTCCAATTTCAATGTGAAATTTTTACTAATGACCAACATTGGATTAAATGATAAAAATATATTATAATTACACTTTAAAACCAATTAAAAATAAAATATCACCATAAAAATTTATTATTTTAAAATACTGTTTTGAATTAAAATGCATTACTTTTTACTATTAATTAAAAAATTAATTATATAATAATAATGTCAAAAATATTCCCAAAGAAAATTTTGATGTCCCAATTGTATATAAAAATTTTATTTTTTCAAATAGAATATATGAAAGTGAAAAAAACTATATTTAAAAATGGGTTTCCATCAAAATGTGGTAAATAAACCGTTTAAAGAGTATTAGACTATTTGGGATTAAAATTAGATTCATCCACCTATTAAGCCAATAACTTATATTGGAAAAATGTAAAAACATTTAACCAACATGTATAATCATATTTTAATTAGTTATATTCATTTCTGCCAATACAACGTCTCAGTGTTAACTATCATTTTAAAATTATATTATATAATTATTCTTCCCTATGACCAATCAATGGGGGAAATGTAAGATCTCAAAGAAACATGTTTTTGCTTATTAGGTACACTATCGAACATAGCATCCCATTTAAAGTAAACTTAATATTTATTTCCCAAATATTAATAAATATGAAAATGAATTATTCATTATTTACATGGGATCCTACAAAATTTCCCTATAATAAATATATTATACATTAATCTATCCCTTTATGGTTTAAGTGAAAACATACATAGGAGACCCAATGAAAAGGTAGTGCTCTTCAATGAGCATCATTATTTTAATTTTTTCCCTAAAATAATTTTTTTAAAATTGATGATATAATAAACCAATTATGTTAAATATTTTATAATGTTGTTATAATAATTTGAGGACCTATATTTCTCTGCTCTTCCGTCAAATGGGTAATGAAATTATCAATTGTGTGTACGGAAGACTGCCGCCTCTTGAACAATTGTTGTTTTTTCTATTTCCACCACTTATTGTTGGGTATGATGATGGATATGAATTATATATATATAAAATTTATAAAACTCTTATACCTATATGGTAAATATATCATTTTTATATTATTATATTCCATTACGTATGAGACGTGATAACATTGCTTGTGCTTATGGATGAATACCTCCTTGTGAAATGACGTTATTATTCTTTCACTAAGACATCACATGGATGGTGATAAAGAATTATTTAATGATTATATGTGATATAAAGTAATTTTTTATTACAATAATTACTTAATAAAAATTATTTAATTATAATATACATTAGTTACATACTCTTCATTTCTCATACTTAATGTTGATAACATCATTCGTCTACGTGTGGACATCCACCTTCATGAAGCTACGTGACTCCGTTTTAATCACCATAACACATGAATGAAATATATAAATATGTAATATTATTTTAATGATATAATTAAAATTATGTAATGTTATAATATTAAATACCTATTTCACACAATAACCAGTGGAAAATAGAAATGTTACTCATTCATACATGTTGCCTACCATCTTGAGGATTGCAATATACATCATTTATCATAAGAATAATTCTTTATTGGTATTAAATGTAAAATAGATGTAAAGAAATATGATAATTTTGACATGATTATTATTCTTTATGAGATATATCAATATATTCTATAAATGCCCAAGATTATTCATTATAAATATGTGTTATAAAACCAACCAATTAACACCTAAACCAATGAATATAATTAAAGACTCATAACCAAGGGGTAATAATGTGTTATAAAATGATTATATATGATATCATAAATATTAATATGGTTCTATAATAAATTAAAAACATGATTAAAACCATAATACATGATATTAACAATTGATAAGCATAAGGTAAGCACAAGTTAATGATTTTCATCTTAATTTTATTTCATTAATTTATATTTAATTATTATGACCCAAACTTTTATATAGAGAATATAATTCAAATCTTACTTGTAATATCATAAATAAATAATTTATAATTCTACTTTAATATTCAATTATAATTATATCACTAACAGATATTTGAATGTAAAGATACCATGTTGTAATGAAATGCCTTAATCTAATTTCTCTTCATTGTGTTATATTATATATTGCTTATTGAATATATTCTAAGATTATGTGTATAATGAATTTTTATAATATACCTTTTCATTTGAACCAAGATTTTGTTTTTTAATTTTAATATAAATTTTGTAATATTTTATAACTATCTTCTCAATGTTATGTTCATTTGACAGGTTTATTTCACAATCTCATTTAAACACATATTGATTATACTTGAATTTTGATTATAGTTAATTAAAGTAAAGAATTCCATTTTATTAGATTATAGTTATTCATAATAAAATAAAGTAAATAATACAATTATTTTCACTATTAGTTATATGAATATTTGATGAAACATCTTTATGATGATCAGACTTTATTTCTAAATTTGGTTGGAAATATGTTTTATTCCAAAACAATGTTTGCTAAAAATGTATAGGAAAACGTTTTTTCTTATGTAATTTTTTTATAAAGGGGTATTTATAAATTTTTTCTTTTAAAAAATTGTTTTTAATGTTATCTTCTTATCATTTATTCACAATGGAACTTTCCTAACCGTTTAATGTGAATAAGGAATGTTCATTATGTAATGTATGGAATTAACTATTGAAATGACCATTATTTTATGGATGATTACATTTAATTTTTGCATGTATATTTTAATAAAAAAATCATAATAATATGTAAATCGATTTATTCATAAAAAATATTTTCATTGATTACTATTTTAAAAAAGTTCTGTGATTTATTATAGATTTTTCTAAATAAAATTGTTTTTTTCCTAAATAATATGTTTAAAGATATTTTCATTATGTTTCAATTAATCCATGAAAACAACCATTAATTTACATATAATCCACTATGAATATAATGTATCGATACCATCCTTAATCATTCTCATGATGGTTAATGGTATTTTGAAAAATGATAGTATTGACATTCTGGTCCTTATTTATTATTTGGGGTTACTAAATTTCACATAAATATTCACATTTCTTATCATGTATATGATTATTTCTAGAAATGGATACCAATTTTATATATTGTGTCATCTATTAAATTTATTTGATTAACTGGGGGATGTATTTATAAATCCACATTCTCTTCTCAATATGGATATTCGATAAGAATAATTATGCATGAATTAAATCGAATCCAAAAATTGAGGAATTTTTTGGACTGGTATGTCACTGGTGGGTCCCTATTATAGATTGTTCCTCAATGTATCACTCGTCTTAGTGGATAATTAGTTTTCTAGCATCAAATAATTTGGGTTTTACCTCATATATTTCTAACATCATTTGAATGGTTTGGAAGTAACGTTACCATGTAACATGGAAACCTAATATACATTAATAAAGAATTTCTTGATTTCTATTGTTATTATTGTTAAAATACATTCACTATGACATAATATAAAGGTGAATTTAATTCTATGTTATTTAAATATAATTTATTTTAATTCTTTACTTTTCCATATAATTTATCTATTATCAATCTACGATAGACATGTTATGGATTAAATTTAACGTGTTGTCAATTTTTTATCATTATATATTGTTTACACACATCCACTATTGATTAGATAGAATGTTTTTTTAGTTATTTAACATTCCTTATTAGTTATTATAATTTATTTTAGATTTAATCCACTATACATTATCCATAAATAGATTATGAGATCACCCTTATTTTGTTTCATTTACTATTAATTCCTTGAGTTTTACATTGATTTGTTTGTAGGGGTATTCTAAATAAAATAATTTAAATAAATAATGGAGAAATTATTTTATAATTTTTGTATTCATGTATAATGTATGACTCACATATGTATCTATTTTTAAAATACTACTGAAAAAATAAGTCTATTGGGAGGGAATTCCAAGTAACTAATTCCAATATTGTAATTTATGACATCAAATCTATTATTCTGGGGTTGGGGCTAATAAAGTTTGTATCAGATCATGTTTACATGGAACATTTAGAACCATATAAAGGATAGCATACATTATAGAATCTAACCCTGTGATAGAATATGAGGATATGTGTTACAGAATATATAAACATTTGTTAAGATAGTAATTATGTTATTTTAACTTGAAATACATCCATTTATAGATATAAAAAATGTGTGCGGTACTTGAATAGAGGTTTCATGGGGTACTAACTCATAAAAATTAATTTTGAACAAGACTGTAGAATTACCAGGTACGCAAAAATAGTCCTTAGTATGAACCTAGTATGGCACACTTCAGGGATATTATTATGATAATTCACATTTCATTACAAACCATTATCAAGGATTTAAAATAGAATATGATTATTAAATACCTAGGGTGAACTTAATATGTAATATATTGAAAATAATTTTTCAGAATTTAGGTATCCTATAAATGATTATAATGTTTTCTCCCTCTTATTATTGTGTCTCGCATTATGATCTCTGTATTTATGAAATTGAAGTAACCCAATGGAATCCTGGAATCATTAATCATTGTGGAAAATTTGGTTACAATGAGAAAAAATATGATGTTTATTGGAGTGAATGATATCATACTTATTCCTAATATGTTTTCCTCAAATTTGATTGGCAACCTATATATTAACCAACTCCTATAATTTCCAAAGAAAAAAATTATGGAATTTTCTATGATCATTATAATTGTAGTCCATGGAGAAAATAAATATAGATATCTATCATTAAAAAAATGTAGAAATCACCTATGATAAATTCTCAATGGTAATTTTAAATTAATTATGTGTCGAAAATAAGTTCATGAAGAAAATAATTTCAATGGAAAATTTAATAGTTTGATGGAATGATTTATATCTAATCATAATGATCAACTTATATTCTTTTTCATTAATGTCGGGAATATGGGAATTAATTGACATAATTTACACTTCGAAATTGTTATCTATAGACTATGTAAAACCCATTGTAGGAATAAAATAAATAGAGTATTTTTTTAGAAGTATTTTACGATTTGTATTTTTTTAAAAGAATTATGAAACATCTATTGTTTGTATTAAATGTTAGAATAATGTATGTATTATTTATCAATGTATTTATGGAAATAGTAATATTAATGTGATTGTGTTTCAGAAATTTTTCAAATATATAATCATCTCTTTTAGTATTTATGTGATGAGAGTATACCAAAATTAAATAAATTTTGGGATATATCAATTGCAAGTAAATGTTATAGTGGAAATTCTATTTTAGAAATAACTACATTACATATTATAGAAATAATTTCAATTGTATTGATAACCATTAGGGTTGATAAGATCATTAATGAAATTTTAATAAATGAAAAATAGTATTAATATAATTTTTAATTAAAATTGTGTTGAAAATATTAATATAAATATATTTAATCATTAACTATATTTCAATTTTTTTTATCATGTTTAGGGAACATTATAGGAATTATATTATTATTGATTACAAAAATAAATTCCCAAATGTTGGATGAAAACCATTCACATTTATAAATGCAGTGGAATATGAACCCATGACTGATGGTTGATCAGGTTTTACCACCTACAACTAGCACACATGATATTCTGGTTAATATATCTGTATTTTTAGTGAAATAATTTGAAGAATAATTATTAAAAATTATGTAGTAATGTTACTTTTGAGTTTTAGTGATTTATTTATTATATTGGATAAACTGTAATAAATACATTATTTTTGTAAATAATTTAGTGGTACAAGAATAGTATTTTCACTCATTATAGATTAGATGATTTGTTAAGTGTAAATTTTAGTTCTACTAATATTAAAATTCATTTTTATACTCCTTTCTTGGAATCAAAGGTGAATTATAAATAAATGAAATCATAACTAAAGGATGAGATTGTTCTTGTGAAATAGAAACTCTTCATGTAAATATATATCCCTATATTAATTTATTGTAGAATAATTCTTCAACATCTAAAAAATGATCTTGAAATGAAATACTATCATATTAACATCATTAATTCTGATATCATTGAATTTTCCATCCCTTTTATATTTATGTATATATTGTCCTCAAACATCAATCAATAAGAAATTTTTTTTGTTATCAATAATCAAAATAAATATCATTAAATATTTTCACTTTCCTTTCATTCCCTTATATTCTCATCCCACTAATGTTCTACTAATTAGAATCAATGATATTTGATTTTACATATTACCATTGAACATCACTTTCTTTCTTATTAAGGTAATATTTTATTAACTAATTAACGATTTGTTTTTTTTGAAATGGTATTTCCAAATGTAAAACAAAGTGTTAACAATTACATGTGAAAATCGTGAGGATGATATTTTTTTAATGTGTGGAGAATG
Organism: Viscum album; assembly: GCA_963277665.1. Lineage (NCBI taxonomy): Eukaryota > Viridiplantae > Streptophyta > Magnoliopsida > Santalales > Viscaceae > Viscum > Viscum album. The sequence goes on along the minus strand of OY728129.1, from coordinate 683,885,195 downwards.
TAACAACCTGAACTTTTAAAATATGAACCTTATATTCTATATTGTTTATGACATCCAACAAAAGGCATCGAATGATCTATAACATCATAAAAATTGATAATATTTATAATTTAAAATCAATTTAATACATTATATATATTTCAATTCACACAACACTGATTTTATCTTCCTTTTCTAATAATAATTAAATTATTTGGAAGCTTGTGTTACTCATAGGGTAGAGTTTTTCAAAAGAAATATATATTAGAAATATTAATATTTAATACGAAAATTATCTCTAAGAAATCGAAATGGAGTGTATGAAAATGGTTAAATAATTTATAGAAATAAATAGTTTACACATATTATTTAATTATATATTAATTAATAATAGTAATATTAATCATTTAAATGAATGGAAAATGTAACTAGAAAAACTGTTCATTCTAAAAAGTAATGTATAGTCATTCTTGGTGCACATAAAAAATAATTAAGTTTTAAAAAATGTAATGAAATTATGCAAAAATATAAACATAATTTCCAATATCATATTAGAAAGAATTAACATTGGAATAATTTTTGGAATTTTAATTTTCAATTTCATTTGTTCATGAATATTGAAAAATACTAGATTTCTACGGAAAACATCCCATTAATATAAAAAAACTATAATGTGAAATTATATTTTGAATTGGTTTTAAAAAATCAGTAGTTCAATTATAAATCTATTAATCAAATTATCATAATTTTATCATTTTAAAATTGTATTTTATATAAAAACATTGTAATATTTTGAACATTTTCACATTAAAAACTCACATTCTCATCTCATTTATGGTATTAATTTTAAATTATAATTTTCCTCTTATATGAATTAATTTTAGAAATATTTATTTGTTATTTTGAATCTGAATATTTTATAATTTCTAATATGGTCAAAATAATTTTTTTTACCATAATAATTTTTTTGAAAGCTGTGAAAATTAATTTTTTTGAGTAATATAAAAATGAGTTTACACGGTGGTTAAACTAAGAATACATGGCCTATGAATCAAACATATTTTTCAAAATCCTATTTTATAGAAATATGTACACCTTAACCCTTATATTATTTATAATGGATTGTAATTGATTCGTGTTCATGTAAAAAAACATGGGTAGAAATTACTCTTTATAAAGAATTATAAGTGCGCATGTCACCCCACCAATATAAGGCCAACCACTATCATCTCCACTTCAATGCATAATGAAACATTGGATAATATAATTGAAAACCCAATAACTTCATATAATGCCTCCCTTAAATATTTATGCAAATATTTGGACAAAAATCCATCATTTTGAGGTTTTAGCTAAATCATAAAGATGATACAAGAATAAAAGTTAATGTTCATCAATGTACAATTATATTTTACATGTTTATCCACCTCCATTAGTTTTTATTAAATATAGATGATGCAATAATTTAACTGACTTATATATAAATCGATATTATAATAAAATCATCATGATATATTTCTCCCCCCTCTCTATCAAATCGGTTATATAATTACAGTTCATGTGTAAAACAAATAACCTCCTCACAAACAGATATAATACATTTTTTCAAAATCAACCTCCGAACTTTGGATATGATGATGGATATATATTATATATATGATATTTGTTAAATTTTTTTACATATGGAGACATTATAACACACACAATGTTATATATATTTTATCTTTCATTATGTAGGATACATGATAATTTTCTTATGTGTGTGACTTATTACCACCTCGCGAAGCGATATGATTCATATTTCACTTACAATATAGATAGAAGTTTTTAAAGATAATATTGATGATTATATGTTATGTAAATAAAACAAATACTATATTTATGACATAGTCAAAAAATATTTATTGAGAATATAAATAATTTTATTACTTTTCACTCATGTAATGATTATATCATCATTCGTGTACGTGTGGACTACCTCCTTCCAGAAGCTACATCACTCAATTTAAATTACTACACAACATGGAAAATATATATACCAATATAATATGATATTAAAGATAATATTATCAATATAAAATGTTCAAATATTATGTACCTCTATTTCAAAAATATATGTGGAAAATTGAAATGTTATTCAAGTATATGTATGTCATACCATATCCATGACTATAACATACATTAATTTTTATAACCATCATAAATGATTAGTATTAGTTATAAAATTGATATAATTTTTTGATAATTAGATCATTAATATGTTTATGGAAATTTTATAACATTATAATATCTTCAGGAACCAAATCATTCACAATGAAATACAAATTAGATAACATGGAAATTAACTCCAGAAAGAAGGAAAATAATGAAAGTTTCTAGAAAATGATTAATAATATGATATAAAGGGATCATATATGATACAATGAATATTGACATTGTTTTTAAAAAGGTAATATCATTTTTAAACCACTATATTGTAGGTTATATCATGTTCATCCAAAAGGAAGAATATTTAAAATGTTTTTCGTTCCAATTTCATTTCATATAGGCATATTTTTTGTTATGGATACAAAATATTTTACATGATGTATATAATGACCCTATGAAATGTAATATCATGAATAATTCATTATTAATGGTATTTTATTATATGATTGAAATATTACATCCATGTGTATTTGAATGTAATGTTACCAAGAGGAAAGGGAATTTAGTTAGTCAATTTCATGTCTTTGGGTTATATTACTTCGTCATTGTCGTTGATATTATATGATTATGTTTATAAATTATTTTAATATTTGTGATTCTATTTAAACTTTTTTTTGGAATTTAAATTGATATATATTATCAATTATTAGATTAATTATATGTATAATATTATGATCATTTTAAGCGTTCATTTGACAATATCATTTTAATCATGATATTTTATACATGAATTAATATTAAGGGAAATTGTTTTACTATTTTGTAATAAAACCATCCATTATATTATAATATATTCATTAATAATCTATTTTAAGAAATAGTAAATAAAATTCCTCTCTTTGGCGTTAAAAGAATCGACAAATTTTTTTTATGAAAATCCAACTTCATTTTTCTCTTCTTTTAGAAAAATGTCTTCATCCCAAACGACATATTATATAAAATTTAGAATTTTCATTCAGATTATTATAATGATTTATCAACGCATTATTGGCCAATTATTTCTTTCTATAAAAATAATCAAAGGATTCTTCTTATCTCTTTCCAAATCACAATCATTTAATTTATGTTCCCTTTTCATTTATACATAGTTATTTTTAAAAAAAATTCTTTAAAATTCTGATATTTTTGTCTTTTTAGTAAATTATTTTTAAAGAAAGGTATTTTTAAAATGTTTTATGATTTAAAAAATAGTTTTCAACATAAAAATTATATTATCCAAATTACCATTTATAATGTTATTTTTATTGTATATAAATTAATTATAGAAATGAAACAAAATATACATATACATTAATTGTGGTATGATGTGTTGTTATAATCCTTAATCTTCGTTTGGATGGTATTTGGCCATTTTGACTATGGATATAATCAAAATTCACTTTCATATTTCATTTTTATGGTAAATAAATTTACATGAAATTTTATCATTTTTTATCATGTATATGATTATTAACTAAAAAGTATACAATTTATAATTATTTTATTTACAATAAATTTTAATTGATTAATTATAGAAATATTGATAAATTTGTATTCTATAATGAATATGGTTATTTTATAAGGATATTTTTTTTGATATTAATCAGTTATTGGGTAAACTAGTAATGCCTTGGATAGGTATGACATTGGTTGTGTCTAGTTATTGACTGCCCAACAGTGCATCAATTGTCTCAAAGATTGATTTAGTTGTCTATCCATAGCTAAGATGGTTTTTACCCTCTTTGATTTAAACCATTTTTATAGGTCTATAATTAAAATTTATCATATACCCTGGAAATTTTGAATCCAATAAATAATCATTTCCATCATTTTAGTTATTATTATTATCTTAGTGATTTTGACTATGAAATAACAACTATATTAATTTCATTATTAGTAATTTAAATATATTATGTTTCTTTTATATTTGTTTCTATATTGAATATGTATTATATTGATATAATAGTAATGTTACTGATTTTATGGTTTGGGTTTTAATTTATTTTCCATTACAATTTTTTTATAAACATTATAAATAGTTTTTCTATTTCATGGATTATATGTTAATTTATTTACCTTTCGATATTTATTAAAAATATTGATTCATGATTGGCTATTTTATACTAAACCATTACTAGGTTTTTGAGCTAAACTTTCTTGTGTTTCCTCTTAATAGAAATAAATGATGTTTACCATTACTTATATACACAGATATTCTAGATGAAATATTTTTATTATAGAAATAAAATAAAATATGTGTTTGTATTTTTGTATTCAAATATAACGTAAGATAGATATATGTGTCCAGTTTAACAAGAATACAATTAAAATTTAGGATATGATTCTATGTATATTATTCTGATATAATAATGTAAGCCACTAGCTTAGGTCATCATGGGTAGTTGTATCTACAATGAGAAACATCCTTCCATATTCATCGATAATCATCCCTAACATTTTGTTATGTCTTACCCCATTTGATAGTCACAAACATAAATTTTTTTTCCTTATATAAGATCACATCATCCATATTGATAATCAATTTTATAACATATTTTAATTCATCTATGCGGGCCACCACCTAAAAAAAAGTTGTTAACACAACCTCCCAGAGCCATATTATTTGTGAACATCTCCCTAAATACATTATAAACTAACTTCAATGGATGAAAATAAAAACAATTCCTCAAACATGCCTCTAATGAATCTCTTCCACCACATGTGAACCACGTCAACCACACATGACAATAGTCAACACCGTTTGACTCATCCTAAGGATCCATGTCACCTCTTATCTTGTGATCTACATCACCTATAGTCAATTGGGACATTCCCTATGAATTACCACCAATCCAACATATCTATAACCGCACTATGATAAATTACATAATTTGAAACATCATGAAAAACCATCCCTAAACCCATATATCACATCTAATATGAAATTCTAAGCTCAACTATGCACTTCCATTCATGACAGTACCCCCTTGTATGGTATTGGAAAAAATTGACAAAATATAGCTCATAACTGGCCTCACCCAATCCACAATAATAAAACATATTGAGAATAAATTTTATAATATATTCCTATATTAGGTGAATGCATAGAACATCCAACATTATGATTTTCTAGTACATGGCATCCAATACTAGCCTATGATTCAATTTGAAATGAAAATTTTTAGGGCTGTATATAAAACCAAAAATGATTGGGTAAAAAATACTTAAATGTTCAACACCTAAAATTAGTGATAGAAAATAATTAATCATGTATATAAAGTGTTATACATACCCAATGATACATCCTATAATGTTCAATTGTGAAATATTATAATTAACATGGCAGAATCCTCTCATAGAACTCAAATATGATGGGGAGTCCACTCCTTCTTGAAAAGATTTTCTCCTCCCTCACCCATCACTGTTACATCAGGAAACTATGTTTCACAACTTGAATGGAATATTTTGGGATTTTTACATTATATTAATCATAGGGGTTTAAAAATATTATAAAAAACTCCGTCATAATAATAAAAAATGTAAAAATAAAAAATCCGATATGATAAAGATTAATTGTGAATATTGATTTAGATTATCTATATATGATAAAAAATCCATCAAAATTATGTTACTTCAATATGGGTTTAAATAAAAGGATCATCAATCTATACCCAAGATAATGATTCATCCTCATAAATTTCCAATTAGATACATCTCTCAATGAAGAAAAATATTAGGGTAATATATTATAGAAATAAATCTCCAATCAATCTACAATAATTACTTTCACAAAGATAACCCAAGCTATAGATTCATATTTTTTTACTAATTTTACCATGAATTTTATTGATAGTTTTAATTATAAATATGGACATTGTATGAGGGATAAAATTACCAAAAAGTACAACAACAAATTATTGGAGGAAATATATATATCGATGAATTAAAAATTCATAATAATATTGGATTATATTTGTATTTAAACATAAAACAAACAAGTAATTAAATAATGTATTACTATACCTCTATAAAAAATCTAGATGTTTAATGGAAATTACTAGTAGTTTTGGTAGTTTTTGAAAAGATAAATTGTGTATCATCATAGTTGTCAATATTATATTGAATAATTTTATACCTATAGTGTGTTTAAAAATTATTAATAATTTATAATAACTTTTGGGAATATCATTCCTTACAAGAAGGTATATATTTATTTGCCAAGATTAAATTTGAATACATGGAAACTTTTATATTTTATTTTATATTCTAACTACAATTATAGTGAATATTTTCATTTAAAACCCACAAAACTCTATATAATGAAAGAAAAATAATTATATAATAGTGAATTAAATAAATTATAAGGAAATATGACTTGATCTACAGAGAAAAGAAAGGGAATAATGGTGTTAAAAAAAGATATTGTTCAGTATAGAACACTAATGGGTTGTGAAATTAAATATGAATGTGATACCAATCATCATTATATGTTTATAAAATTTTGGAAATAGGTCTACATAATTGAAAATTTTATGCATTCCAAAGAGATATAAATTAATAGATGAACGTTAAATATGAAAATTAAATCATCCCTCATGAAAAATAATATGATTGGATTGATTTAATCCATTCCATATATATAGATAAAGTTAATTCATACTGTAGATACCCATGCTTCATGGATGGATCATTAGTGGTGTGGATTAAGAGATCTTTACAAAATTATTCCATGTTATTATTTATTTTAGGATTGACCCCATATTATACATGAACCTCTGTCCCATTTAATGGATTTATATATTTAAATGAGAAGTCAATAATAATTCATTACATTATGTTTGATAAGATAAGATCTATATCATATGAATTATTTATAATTATTATATCATCCTCAATAGATAATTCACGTGTTTGTGTTTCTAGTAACTAAATTTTTAATTGAGTTTATGTTCATATAATCACAAGTCCCATATAAATGGGACATAATAGACTATAAGTTATCATCTTCTTACCACTTACTATCAATAAATGTTTAGTCCCATAGATCGGAAAATGTTATTTTTACGGTATAACATCTTATTTCCGTTGACCATCAATATTCATTTAAAAATGACTTCCAATTCTAGGATCTAGTGAGAAAAGATTAAGCGTGTTGTGTTTAATCTCTACTATGACTCCATATTATTATGTAACACAACAGATATTGAATATTCAATGTATTCATGCTCAGGTTATATTGATATAATAATGATATCCCTTCCACTGCTAAAAATTTTACTTTAATATAGTTCTATCATAAAATTTTTCTTATACTTCTTCTTCAATTTATATGTGCATTCATACATTATTTATACACACATATACACAAAAAAATTGATATTCCATTGATTCAGTATAAATATATTATATAATTCTCTCAATCAACAATAATCCATCATCTTTATAATTAATATTAATATATTCACTTCTAAAAATCATGAATATCCAAAAAATATAATTATAAAAATATTAACACATTGATTTTATTGATATCTTGGATGGTGGTGTATCTCATATGATAGTTCTAAATAATATACTAATTTATTTATTTATTTATGGACTCCATATTGATATTCATATGATTTATTGGATTAACCCCATAATATAATAGAATTATGATATTCTAATAAACTCTCATCACCCATCTCCATTAAACCAACCAACATAAAATATTCCTAGATCATATAAAAATACAATATATCCTAAAATATTTAGGTTCCCCAACAAATTTCATATCTGAATATTTTACTATAAATGATCAACTTTATGTTTTAGTTTCTAGAGTAAGTCTATTAGTGAACCATTATTTTCTAAAAGTCATTAAATTTACCAATGTGACAAAAAAAACAGAAATATCCTCTTAATGTGGTGTTATTCATTGTAGAATGAACATGAATGATAAAATTGTGCAGCTGACATCATCTTCCCATTATATTGATGTGTGGAAATCATATCACAAATCATATTTCCACCCTCTATTTTTTGTTCCATCATAATATATAGGCTAATGATCATCATGAATGGGAAGAATTCTCTATACTAGGATTGATGATACAAAAAATATCATCTACTCTATTCATTATTTTGAATGTAAAATATTCTAGAAAGTCAGCACACCCCCTGTAATATTACCCTTACTTATGTCCAAAATATCATCCCATAGCTCCCATAATGTGTTATTATATAGTAAAATCATTTAGACTTCCTTGAAAATCCCCTCTATTACTGTTATATAGAACCCTGTGTAAGAGAGATGCATTTTCTTATTAATAGTTATACTATTACCCCGAGTCCAAATAACTATTATATTTCTCATTGATTATTGAGTTAAGCTTTCAAAAGTCATTTTTCATGTAAAATAACCATTAAATTGGTTAAAATAGTCCTTTACATAGCACTTTCATACCCATATATAAGAATTAATATATTTCAAGGTCTAATACAATACTTATAATTAAATTTATGAAAGCACCAAATAATATTCACAATGATCACTATTTTATATATTAATAAAATTTATGTATCATGTTACCATTGTTAATGGGTTCCTTTTAACACAAAAAACACATCATGAAATTCATAATCAATCTCGAGGACCATGAATAGTAATTAAATGTTTTATATAGGACTCTTACCATTATTATATTCCATATTCTTAAACATAATCGCATCAATCCACTAATATTTAGGGGATTGAATATTATATATTTGTATAACTAAACCCGAAGAAGAAACCTCGGACAACCTTCTCCATAATAAATATCAAAACTTAACTTTTCTCTTGTAAAATTTTCATAAAATAATTGCATGTTATTTTCATCATATAACCCTTCATGGTTGATAATAAAAAAATGATTGGTATCCTTAATATATAATTTTTTATTATTTTCATCATCCATGTCAATATTTTTTCTATGGATTATACTCATATTGATATTATGTTCCATGAAATATTGGGGATGAAACTCAAACATTGACATCATAATATGTTAAAAAAGGATTTTCAATTACATTTCCCCCCCCCCCATTAATTTGGAATTGTTGTCTAATTTACTTATTATATAATAATCAAACCACAAAAATCACAACTAAGATCCATTTAATAATATACTCAATGTATTAATGAAAAGACCCATTGTAGAATGTAAAACAAAAAATACCATGAAATCATGAATTCAATTAAAAATTTGACATGTGATTCCATATCCAAATATCTATATATAAGGGAAATCTATAATTTATTAAAGGAATTAAATTTTATGCACATAAATCTATAATTACTTTGTAAATTTTGAAATATAAGATAAATTTCTCCCCTTTCTTCTACTAATAATGTGGAGAAATGATACCCCATTATAAAATTATTATTCATTATCAAAAATATGATGAAAAATAATATTTGAAAAAATTAAACATGAAAATTTAGTGGGTTGTATAGATTTCCATATTATATTCTGATTTTTCTTTCAATATGTTGTATTCATATTTTTATTCCTATTGAGTGAACTATTAACTTTAATTTCAACATGTTATGGAAGATAAACAATGTTATATTACATTAATTTTATTTCTATTGGTGATATTATATAAAAACGGTCCCTATGAGTTTAGTTTCAAAATTACATTTATGCTATATCATATAAAATCATTATCACACCATTTTTTAGATTCATTCACCACATATTGTCATCCTTTGAAAATCATATATATATATATTGAAATGTCATTAATTGAGGAATAACTTCTACAAAGACCTATATAATCACAAATCTATGACATTCACTTTTTAGAAAGAAATAATATAAAATAAAATGACCATTGAAACGTTAAAATGAGTTTTTATTTCATTTAATTACTTGTGTGAGAGTGTATTTTCATTGGAGTCTTATAGATAAGTGAACATTCAATTCCATAAAATTTTTGATAAGGGATGGATCATATTCATTAAATTTGTTCATATAACATTTTATATTCTACTATAGTTAAATGGAAATATTCATAAAATATATTACAATTAAAATTTATATTTATAAATAGTTTTAACCCACCCAATATCTTTATTCTCTCAATATCATCGACGTTATTCATAAAAAAATATAGCTTTAAAAATATTTCATAAATGAAAAATTATCACTTTCATTTGTATCATGGTGTTGTAAATATATTTTGTATTTATATATTTTTATATGTTGTGTATTGTACTAATTATTCTCATTACTTTTTGTCTCCATTGAAAACTGTAATTTAGAATTAACCGAAATCGATAATGTGTCCTTTATATGAGGCTTCTCTTATTTTTGTTGAGTATGAACATCATATTTTTCATCTAATTTTATATTTTAAAATAATTATTGTGACATATGGGACCATATATTATCACTAGTACAATATATATAGTAAATTAAGACATTCATGGACATTGATAGGGATGAATCATTATATAGCCAATTTTCATAACTCTATCCTAATCTCAGAATGAACCCCACCAACACATGGACCTATATATTGGTTAACTGATATGCAAATTTTAATGGGCACTATATCAATATAATATTCCCTATAGTAATTGAAAATATATAATAGAATGTGTGGTTTTTACAAGGTTTGTCTCCTCACAAAAATCATACTTAGATTGGTTTTTTACTATTTCTTGTACAAAACTATTTTATCAACAGGATTAGATATGATTAAAGAGACATAATAAATGGAACACAATGGTTGAGAAGATTTCATCTAAATACTATATGGTTTCTCACACAACACACTCATATTGATTATATATAGGTTTTATTTTTTCAGAATAAATGACGATAATGGTCTTTAAACAACCATTCAAATAAACATTGACTACTAGTATCTTTTTTGAAAAATATATTGAACATATCCTATATTCTATACTTATGTTAAATTTTATATTGTAACATATTGGTTATAAAATCAGAAGTGTCAAAAACATATTTATAGAAAACTACTATAAAATTGACTCTTCTTAATATCAATCATCTCTATATGATATTTAATTATTATTGGGTTCATATTTTAAATCATCAATAAATTGTTTTACATCAAGAAGTGAAGAGATTCCATTGGTAAATTAATCAAAAGATAGGATTTTTTATTATTTTTATCACCTCATAGAATTATTTAGAAAATCAAAATCTCGTTATCTTATTTAGGTGTATATATATTTATGTTTATGTTTAAATATCTTGAATATCAAGTGAATATCTCATAAAAATACATTGAATGTTGGGATAAACAAGAAGTCAATGATTCTCATTAAAACCTGATTAATAACATCAATTTTGAATTCTATTATCATGGCACCCACTTTACCACATAAATACATGAATTATTAACTCTATTCATTTTTTCAATTTAAACATCCTCATTAACTCCACTGATCAAACGTTTTGATATTCATTTAAATCTAGTTTCCAGTTATCTAATATCACAATTGTAATGACCAAACTATTAAAAATGAAAATACATTTTTCAATGAATAAAATCATTAGTACGTAATGTAGTTATAGAAAAAAATTTCACTTCATTATTTTTAGACAATTATAGTATGTTGGACATAAAAGAACATTAATTATTATCACCAATGATAATATTTTAATTATATAGTTATCACTAATATCATGACTATATGTGTTGAACTAATGTCTTATTGACAAAGAAGTATGTAATTATTGCACTGACCAATAGGAAATTACATTAAGAACCCAATTTATCAAAGTTATAAAGGGATAAAAGATCAACAAGATTTTAAATTGACCCATCCTAATTAGATATTCAAAAAAATTCCCGATGGAAATAATTTATTTGAGAATTTCAAGACCACTAATATCACATTCCAATCCATTTTCTCAAAAAAACCCCTCTAAAATCTATATATAACACACCTTACTCTTAGGGAATACAATGTTGTATTACGGTTTTATTTATCTAGAACAAAAAAATATGAATTTAATTTTATTTTAATGTTTAATAAAATAATTAATATATTTATCTTTGTAATTATTATATAATTATTACATAAAATGTTTTTAGAAAATTATATTTTGATATGATGTAACATAAACTTAATTTTAGGGAAATATATCTTTCAATCATGAAAATGTTTTTGATTAATTTAATATATTTTAAAATATAAAATGTTTTAATTTAATTTTATTATTAAATACTATATATTAAATATATATGATAATATAATTTTAAAAATTAATATTTAATTCTTATATGGGTAAAAATATTCATTATAAAAATCATTAATTTTTAATAAATATGAAATTTCTATTTAGAATTATAAATTTTCCAATTTATATGGTCATTTGAAAAAAGAAATACTTTTATTTTAAAATTACACATTTAAAATATCTAATGGTGAATTTTTCAAAATCCTTTGGGACATCTATTTGTTTGGGTAAAAATTAAATATGGTATGAATATATGGTACATATTATGACATAATAAAACTATAACTGTGATTTAGTAAATAGTAAATAATGTATACATCAACAAAATTATGTTTCACATTTTAATTAATGTGTTTTTCAAGTTATTTGATTAATTTTTAAAACATTTAATGATTCCAAAAAAATTATATGTCATGATTTAAATATTAATTCATAATACATTTGACCCAATCCACATTACCATGGTTATTGTTCTAAAGGGTTCGTTTCATACCCTTATAAAAAAATAATTTCGCAAATACATTTGATGATATAAATGTGAACTTCATAGGTGTCTTGTGGTTTGGAATTAATTTTGATATAATGTATGAAACTAATTTTGTACATAAATCATCCAAACCTCCCATTAATTTTAGCTAAAAAACACAAAAAACAATGTTAATCTATTGTTTCCTCTAAATATGCATCCCAAGGCTCCCCCAAGATCTTAATAAGCACCTTATAAATATTTCTGAATCACCCTCTAATGTTAAGGGATCCACTAATTATCATCTTTAATCATGGTGCTTCATTATATTTTTTGTTTTTTAAATTGTTCTTGTAGGGATGATTTTTTAGACGTTCCTCATACTATACTTATTTTTTCATGGGATGAGAGAACTTAAAATCTCATTTAACAACTTCATGAATCATTATTTACCCTTTTCATTCTGAAAAACTTATCTTTATATTTTTAATGAAAATAGTTATTGTAGGGAATATTTATCCTCATTTCCTATATAGATTATTCACCTATAAGTACTAATAACTCAATGATTAGGAACATATTTATATATAACCTACATTACATAATTTTGGTATTAATAGTGATGAAATATATCCTTATGTTCTATGTTATGTAGATCACACATTATGTATGTTTTGTATTTATTATCAATAATTTTTTTGGATGTTAGAAGTGGTCAATGAAATTAAGAATATTTCATTGATGTAATTATAAAATATAAGCAAGAATTATAAATATTGATAATGTTTCTTGGATGGATGGATAGACAAGTTACTCATGTCTTCATATCATAAGGAATATGTTGTGAAAAAATTAAAAAATATTTTACAAATCATATTTTTTTAAGATGTCTGTTCATACATTATTTGGAATGATATATATTTAATGAAAATTTGAATGATTTAGAAGAGTTATTTTGAATTTATATAATATATCAAATATAAGAGGAAGAGTTGATGATGGTAGGATGTGTGAATATTATTTTCATGACAATAATATCAAGAAAAAACCCATGAATAAAAAATATTACAACTTGTGGGGTTATTATATAGTGTCCATGTATTTTAAATACTCAATTCATTATAGAATCAATATATTTCATATTAATATATGGTATTTTTTAATATTTATATAAGATTTAATCTTTTTGTTGGAGAAATTGGTCGTCCAAAAAAACCCAAGTGGGCCGGATCAACCCCATTTTGGAGCTAGGGAATAACTACATTAGATAAAAATCCTAAAATGCTATATAATGAAGCCAGGGAGATCGCACCACAAAATTTATCAATGGAGTCCACAAATAATTCGATGATAGCTCATAATCAATGAATATAAGGCTTTATCCGGGCCTTTTCATCTACATAACAAAATATCACCACCCATCTGTATGAGGTGAAATATTTATAGCAAAAAAAAATCAATTCCATGGATTAAAGCAGTAGGGGAATTTATTTTATTATTATAAATAAATAAAATAATAATTATTTCAATTTTTTATGGTGATATACAAGAAATATAATCCACTTTTAGAACAAATTAATAAAATACATATCATTTCATGAAATCAATATAGAACATCTTATTGAGATACACCAACACATTGAACATATCAATGCTAAAGATTTAATTTTCACTATATTCTTTCAATACTATATATTCCATCTTCAAAAACCCATTTAATGATCGAGCTACTGATGATATGAAACCATAAAACATCATATATAAATTTATCGATATGTCTGAAAGTATTCATGTGAAGAATATTATATTTTTTACTAGTTTTGGATAATGTAGAAGGATTCCCCTGTATTTGATATCAATTTATTTGAATAAGATTTAGAGGGAGAATGATGTTATCATTCTGGTCACAGGACACACTCATCGAGAGGAGAATCCTACCGTGAAAAAAACACACCTCTTTTTCTAGTTTTTTTTTACTAAATGATGAAAAAATTTGTTTTTCATTTCCATGATATTGAATGGTTTTTAATACTTAAAAAGAGCATAATAATTTTTTTATTTTATTCATTTATGGAATGATTTAATGGATGTAACCTGTTAATTTAAATATTTAACTTTCAATGTCGCAGACATATCTTACACTAGATTTTCATACGTGAGCTCTTGTTTTTTCCAAAAAAAAACAGAGTACCTTTTAATTATTATTTTAAAAAAATACTCAATGACTTCTCGGAGAAAACTAGGATATGATATGATGATATATCAATGAAATAAATGTGTAAATAATAATATTTCAACATTTTCATTCAATGATTTCTCCTTGACCAATACATAGTTTGTGTTACATGAGAAAATGTGATAACTTCACTATTATTCTTGAAAAAATAGTTATTTGAGTCCATTAATGTGTAAGAAATGAAATTTTTTATATTTGATAACCTATACATGATTCTAGAAACTATCTAGAGATCAAAAAATCCCTAATAAAATACATACATAGTGGGTGCCAGACTTACACTCAATGATATTTAATATGGAAGTTTTCTTTGAGTGGGAAGATAATATTATCTTATTTATTTTTGATAAAGAACCTCCATAGATATTCCCAATGGTGATTGTGCATTCATTGATAAAAGAGTTTTCATCCACCTAAAGAAATAATCAGGACAATATTAATTTGATTGTTTGTAAATAGAAGAAAAAATAAAAAAATACAAGAATAAATGCATTAACCCAAATGCACATGAGAATATGTATATATAATCTCAAAAAAATGTACTTCTTATATAGACTAGATATTTTAGAATATCCCTGAAAATTTTTATACATGAATAAGATGATAGGATATGTGTTGTTCACTGTATGTAGTGATTACAAATACTCAAATTATCTTCTAATAATTATATATTACACTCAATTGCTGATAATTTTTATAGAATAAAATAGAATGTGACACTACTGAATATTAATGATTATTGAAGAATAAGGGATTGTCTAATCATTATTTAGTTTTTTATCAATTTAATTGATGAATAATTTTGAGTCATTTAGTCTCTTACACATTTATATTTTTCTTACTGGTGAAAAAATAATATAAGTAATTAGGATGATATTGGGATGATATTTCATTCATTCAATAATCTCAATATAGATATCTTACTCATGAAATTCCATACATTTAGTATAATATAAGAAAGAACATAGTCTTGACTATATAAAAAAGAGAATTGTTATTATCAATTTGGTAAAATAAGAATTATAAGATTATAAGTCAACATCTTATTAATTTTATTGTCCTATTTTTATAAGAAAAGTGATTATTCTAGTTTAAATCTATTATTAAGAAGAAGAGTGGATTTTAATCCATTGAGATTGTTACATGTAATGATATAGTGTATAAAAAAATTAACAATGACATTAAATATTTGTGTCATGTGGTGGATGGAATTATTTGTGTTATAATGTACCTTAAAATAGAACGTTTAGACTATACACAAATACAATATTAATAAATATCAAGGAGTTGCAAAACGGACATGGTCATCACTAGTTAATGGAATATGGTTTTTATATTCCCCCTACTAATTTATAGAGAACCAAAATTTCTAAGGATTCTTTTTTAGCCACAGAACAACAACATGGTCACTCATTGTAGTAGATAAAAAATTTACTTGTAATCAATGTACATGAAATGAAACAGCCACACTTATTAAGTACAGAACCTTGTAAAAAATTGTGCTTTGTCCTTTACTAGTTTTATATAAACAAATGATCTTTTGAATGTAGAATAATATAATCAAGATATTAAGTGTTCATATAGGTAAAATTGATAAAATATATAAAAGGTTGGAATGTTATCAATACTGATTCAATCCCCTCTCTTGCTAAGTCTTGAGTATATCCCATTGTGTCATCTCAATTGGTTTTATAGGGAAGGCTAACCTCTACTGGATTATCTTTATTGTAGTTATTCAATTTTGATGATTTTAAATTCATATATATGTTAACATTTAAAGACATCATTGTTAAATATTAATACATCTCTAAATACGATTGAATTTATACAAATACATTGATAAATAGGGGATAGAAAGAGAAAACAATTTTTAAGAATAGTCCCTACTTGTATAGTGAATAGTAAGTATTAGTAACTCCATGTAATTCCAATAAATAATAAATCTCAGGAATTTAATTTAATAATAAGGTTTCACACATTTCAATAAATGGAATGGACATCTGTATCATTTCCTAAGATGTAGTATATTTAATTGATCATGTGGTATGTTTAACACCCATCAAAAGTGTCTCAAGAAGATGATGAAAGTATAACTGTAATATCAAGAATTATCAATTAATGATTATGATATATTCATCAAATTATTATTAAAAGTCTATCTCTATTCATTTAAGAATCTTTTAATGTTTTTAGGATGATATCACCCAGTTGGAAGAAGAAGCAGGTTGATTGGATAAGGCTTTATAAAGAACAATTCCATAATGATTAATTCTATCTAGAATGGTTTGAGATATTTAAAAAATAAATAAGGAGATTCAAATATGTTCCTCTAATTAGATCAATGAACATGGTGTGATTAAGTGACTGAATATGGATCTGGTAGAAAGGATCCTTGCACTAGAAGTTAAATTTAAAAACATCATTGGTTTCTAGGATTGAAAAATTTGATGAAAAGTTAAATAAGATCAGAGAACATGATTATTTATTAGAAACAAAGATGAACTACATGAAGAGGAAGTTAAAAACATTAAGGAGGATATGAAGATAAGATAAAAATGACTGAGGATTATAAAATCATCCTCAATATGATTTGTAAGGAATAAAATGCTTAGATTTCCAATTTAGAAAAAACATATTATGAGAATTAATAATCTAAAAATATTGTTAATGATGATACTAAAGTATACATAGAGGATTTGATGGTCACAAATACTCTAACATGTGATTATAATATAATGAATAGTTTCTATTATCTATCAAAATATGGTGTGATTAAATAGGCCCTGCTAATACCATATT
Organism: Viscum album; assembly: GCA_963277665.1. Classification (NCBI taxonomy): domain Eukaryota; kingdom Viridiplantae; phylum Streptophyta; class Magnoliopsida; order Santalales; family Viscaceae; genus Viscum; species Viscum album. The sequence continues at coordinate 683,867,287 of OY728129.1, read as the reverse complement.
GTAATAATGAATCAAAATCTGCTGTCATGAATAGTATATGTCAGAAAAGAATTTTTGTGGATGTTTGGATGGGGAACTGTGATAATAATCCTTTAACCATGAATATCATTGAATTGAAAATGTATTTTTGGTATTTTTCTACTTGAAGATCCAAACGTTTTATAAAGAAATGAATTAATTCATACTCATTATACCAGAAGATCGTTGTTTGTGTGTCATTGTTTGTGTTATAATATATATAACCCTGATAAATATTATTTTTTATGAAATAAAATATATTCTAAATCATAATTTAGTCCCATGTCATGGTTTGAAAATACATGTAATGTGATGCAACATCCACATTTTAAGAACAATCTATATATCGAATAAAATTTATAATCATGAAAATACCTATGATGTATGTAATTCTGGTAATACAAAATGATCATCTTGATATGTATCTAAAAATGTTATGAAAAGTTGAAAATAATAATGATAAATAATGAATAAATAACATTTTTATGATATTAGAAAAAAATAAAACAATAATTATACAAAAACATTATCAGACAAGAATGGGGAGATGATCATGGATTCTAAATCCATGAAGATGAATAAAAGTGCAGTTCCCAAAAGAACTATTTGGATGGATGTAACATAAAATAAATAATGTGGATGAACAAAAAATATTGAATATTATCTTAATGATTTTATAGAAATCCAGATTGATGATTTGGACTGAACATGAAAAATAGAAGATGAAAAATATATATACACTGTTAATGGAAGAGAAATTTTTTCAAATTATGTTTTGGATGTTTTATGTGTGATGTGAAACTTGGATGGTCATAATATGGGAATGTTTTAATAAATTAATCAATAAAAATAATGAATTATTTTATAATATTAATGATTCGCCATGTGATACAAGTTACATAAAATATATTAAAGAATAATGTTTTACATAAAATTAAATTAAAGAATTGATTATATCCAAAGAGCCTCAGCTATAGTTGAATATTATATTTTCATGAATAACTAATAAAGGTAATGCATGAACATGTTTTAGAAAACCATATCAACAATTTTGTTCACATTGATAATTAAGGGATGATCCACCATATTACTTTGATGATTTTTTATCCTATTTAAGCTTATAATGTAGATAATTTAATGTCAATGAAGTTATTAGGGTTAGAACCCTAGAATTAGTGTCTTAATTCAATTCTTGATAGAAAACCTATACAATTCATCATCCAAGAAGGATTCCACTATCAGTATTTAAATAAAATATCTTATATGAAAACCATTGAAGAAGATGAATACTATTATTTCATATCATAGACATTAAATAAAATGAATATATCATACGTTTTTTATCTTATATTTTTTATTGAGAAGAATATATATTGAACACGATCATCCAAGTGAAATATATATATGTTTTCAAATATATACAATCACAAGTTGATGTTCAATTTTTATGTACTCTAATTATTATATCCGTATAAATATATTATAGAATAGATTCGAAATTATCAATAGGAGAGTGAATGTTTTCCTTTCAGAGTGACTATTTTTGACAAGTTTCGGACATGTGTTCATTTTGATTGGATGATGAAATGTTTTCCAATTGCAGGAGGTCACTTGTATTTATTCAATGAGACTATTAGAAAATCTGTAGTCTGGGACTATAGAATGTCAGGCTCATCAAACTATTACCAGGGGAATTATTTTCTACACTAATACTCTATTATGAATTTAAAATGTATTCATGAAATTTTAGTTAAATATAAAATATAAATAAGTTTACATTTTACTAACAATTTTTGTGAGAATTTTTAATCTTTATAATCATCAATAAGTATTATAGGTTCTAAAACTACATTGAAATGTTTTTTTAACTAGGGTTTCAATATACTATTCCCTTTTTTAAATGGATTTGAGGTTCTTTTTTCATTTATTGTTACGATGCTTGCTTTGATCCATGCTAATGGGATCTCTATAACTTCTCATCATCCAAGGAGATGTGGGTTCTTTTTATTTCAGGATCAGTCCCAAAAAATGGGTTTCGTACCTATCCTTTCAAATGGAATTATAACTAACATAGTTATTTGATATTTAAAATAAAACAGAAGAAAACTTTTCTTAATTTAATGAGAAAAAATCATGTCATTTAACATCATGTGGTCGGGACGTTTAAGAAAAAAGGATTTCTAGTCAATATGGGTGTGAAAATTACGCTAAAGCATCATGATAGAGAATGAAGATATATAGGCTCCTAGGTAGGGAAAGATCTTACTGGGAATGAATTCTAATAAATATGGAGATTAAAAGGGCCCGAATGAATATGGTCATCCATGTGTGATGTGTCCCTACAAGATATATGGCCTAGATGATTTTTTTTACATTGGGGTGTTGGGTTTGAAATCGAGGAAGTATTCCTAACTATCCAGTATCGAAATGAATTATTTCCCATTTAGTATGTAAGGTTGTGCCATATACCTATTGTGTAGGTCCATAGGACGCATCATCGTAAATGAGACCCAATGAAGGTTGATGCCTAGTTTTAGGGAATAAACTAAATAAGAATCCCAAAACATGATGGATTGATGGGTGGGGATTACACCTTGTAGGATGACCAAATATGACATAATGGTTGGAGCCTATACTGAGAAGGAGGATAATGGTCAAGGTGAGATGAAGATCTGTCAAAGAAACTCTATATAGAGACAATTGTATAATCATTAAGAATTCATTATTATCGATATCCTCTTATCTGACATTATTGTTGCTCAGTGTGTGAAATAAGTGGAAATTGATTATCTAACAAACCACATTATCTCTTTCCTCCAATAGTGGATGAGGATAGGGTCATGAGGGAGAGTGAAAGGGATTTAACATTCCCACCTCCTCTTTTATATTCATAACTAGAACAATGATACATGGGAGCTAAATGGTTAAAATTCTTGACAAATCTCTTTTTTTATTAGTAGGATCAGTTTATATGAAAAAATAACAATAAGACCTGCATGAAAGATTTTAGGTTTACTCCAAGAGGGATAACCTTTTCTGATTTTTTTGAGGATGAAAAAATGATCTAAAACTATTTCTAGTTAAATTGATTGGCGAGTGGTTCACCCCATTGATTAAAATTGGGAGATCCGAAGAGCTACCACTAGGGTTGGGACACTTGTTACCATAAAAATGTATGACCACGAACATTGTATGGATCATAATTTTTTGATAGGTTACTAATATTTACGCATTTAACAAGGGAATAAATTATCTATAAGGCATTTTTATTTTTCTTGTACTCTAATAACAAATATATGTAGGCATTAGAGGAGGCCTTGGAACAATACAACATAAAGGGTGCATATGGGGCTTAACTCTTCATTGGGGATATTGAATGAGATATTTTTTATAAATTTTACAGAGGGGTCGATGTGAGGCTGAATGCTACATAGAAGTGTATTAATTCTTATGTACACCATCCCTTATACTATTTTCTATATAGAATGTAGATCAAAATAAGAATTAATGATTCATATTATAGTGCAAGGAGTGTACATGAAAATGACAAACACCTCAATTGATGGAAGTTCATAATTCATTTACCTATGAGGAATCCTTTCTGGAATGGATTTTATATGAGGATTGCAGTATGTCGAGGGAAATTAATAACCATTTAAAATCAATCTCTATTTTTGTGGCCTTATGTGTCTCTTTCACTATATTGCTCACTCAATATCAAAGTTCCCCTTTGATTGGTCTTTTTTAGCGGTGTTGATTTAACCATTCTTTGTAATTCATCAGATGTAGTGAATAAACCCATCCCATGATGGGTTATGGTTTATCAGAAACCTAAAAATACCACCTTGTGTCACAAAAAATCATTATTTTCATGGGGCTAACTAGTTAAGAATCACCCCACTAAAAAAATTTAATTTGTCGAGGGACTGAGAATCTTGCCTTTCCTCAAAAATAGTTTTTTTGTTTGTGGGAGCCATAAAGTCCATACTATTCAAAAAAATAGGAAATTTATTTGCATGGGTTAATAGTGATTCATCATCCCATTAATTTATTTTTATTTTCGTAGAAATCTATATAGAGGAACTATAAAATGTAGTGAATCACATATCAGGTTTAGTGTGAAAAATGAGGGGTTTCTTAGCATCTTTGAGACCTTATGAATTTTAATCATCATGAAATGCCTCAGTTGGTTCTGTTTTTACCCTTGTTAATGTATAAAATTCCTGATGATATTCCATGAAAAAATATTCACATTGAAAAATATATCTCTTTTGTAATGGGGTCTGATCACCATGAAGAACAATCCATTTCAATGTTTTATTCAATCCAAAATTATTATTTATAGGGTCCATGTGGATCCTAAGATGGTCCCATGACAATAAAAGGTGTTAGAATTGATTCATTTTTTTCTTTCTAAAATATATCTCTATGATAGTTATAACCATGCATTCATATCATCCATTTTCACATAAAATTTACATTATAGACGAACTATCACTTCTCAGAAATAACCTCATGTGTGAACTGGTATTTTCTGCAAATGGTATGTTCTCTTTAGCTGTCAATTTTTTTAGGCATAGAAATAGAATGTTCCACATACAAGGTTGTGTGGTTCTCTATCTGCGTAGTGGCATAAGTGCTTTATTACCCATATAGAGACTTATGTGATTTCTGACCAACTTATGTAATATTATATATGAGGTCTATATTCACTCTGAATAAAATTTTGTAATTTAATTTCATATTCCAATTATTCTGATGATAATAAATATATAAAAACTCCCCCAATGTTTAAGAAAATAAGAACTCCATGGATGTGTGCATTGAGAATGATAAAAACATAAAATAGACCCAGATCATAAATTTTTGGAAGACATGTAGGGTATGAACATTGTTGGTATCCTATTTATGAATGTATAACACTTTATGGATTCAGGTTTCCATTATATGTACCTATCTGAACTCCACACTATATAAATCATTAGCTATCTTTGATAATCATTTGTTACAAAAAACCATGGGTAAATATCTGAGTGAATGGTAATTTTATCTATGATACCAATTGTTATGAGTTCGTTATTAATTTTAATTAATTATCATTACAGAAGATATTATGGGAACTAGAATATTATATTCTTCTCTATCATTCCATTTACTATAAATCAATGTCCAATGAATCATTACGATGGTCAACCAAATGGGCTCTTCACCTCGGGTGTTTGTTCATTTCAGAATGGGGATGACCATTATTGGTTTTTCAGAGCTATGAGTATTCCTAGATTTAATTAAATGCTGCAGGACTGTATGATAATTTCTAGGTGAAGCATATGTTTTCCCATTAGATTAGATCAATCTTCCCTCAACTGCTCATCTGGTGGAGTCAGGATACTGAAACAATCCACCTCATGAACGTGTAATTCTATATTATTCTATTTGATGTTTGAATGTTCTCATGGAAAAAAATTATTACTTGATTATAGTATGATCTTCTTCCACTTTCTTTGCTGTGGGATTTCCCTGATAGGACCCATCTACTTCAGAGTAATATCTCAAAAATATCAAAACAATATTCAAGTGTTCAATCTCCACCACATGATAGATATCCCTTTAAATTATCTTATTTAGATCTTCCTCACCAAAAGGTCATGAGTCTTTTGTTGGGGGGTCAAGGATATATCATACACATCGAACTAGGAGACACATATTAGGTGATTCACAAGGGAGTAGTCATCCATTTGTGGGGATTTTATGTTTCCCATGATTTTAACCAATTAGTCTGACATTCTCCCTTCTTGGATATGTTATTGAGTGGTTGGTTAATAATGGTGTGCAATTCCAGCACTAGGGATAGAGTTACAACCATCGATATGGAGACTATGTTGCACATGTTGAGGTGAATTTATAATTTTCTCCCAGTAGTGGTGAAGAAATATCGTTTTCTAGGAAGTAAAAGTATGGAAATGTAACCATACCATCTCATTGGTCCTATCCTTTTTTTATGGCTGGTTGGTATAATATATTGGAGGTTACGAGTTCATCAATAACTAAAAGAAACAAGTGGCTGGATTCCATCATTACATTAAATGTATAACTGGATTGAACCTATTGATTGTGGGAGTATAAGATGTAATGAACCCATTAAACATTCAATATCATTTGGTATTCACTTCTAATTCTTCTCAAACTGTTACCTTAGTGACTTGTGCTTCTAGAGATAACACCATATGTGGGTATTAAATTTCCATTAGAGAGGATGTCATGGTGGATATAATTAACTGATAGATGTTATGTGATGGGGTATTCAGAATACATGATCGACAATCAGTTCTAATGTATTTAAAATTGTTGTCCTCGTAAATTAGTATCCCATGTATAAAAAAAATTAATGGTTTCTTATATGATATAGTGGATGTTTTCCAAAAAAGATAGAAGTAACCATAAGAGCTTCCACCTACCAATGTTCATCATATACATGTACAATCTTATTTAATAAAATTTATTCAATCATAACTAAATTTCATCCAGAGAAACTAGTCCCATTTGTTGTAGGTCAAACTGTGGATAATTTTGAGGATTGTGAATAGAGGAAGACTAAGGTAATTATACATGCAGAGGTGATTTCACCATGTAAGTCCTCATTTCGTAGATTTAGAAGAAGTTACTGAGGATACAAGGTAAAGTACCTCAAAATAAATTTTATATGCCACACAATATAAGATATGAAGACATCTTCCCATGTTTTACATTCTTGAGAGGCTTCATATACCATGAAATAGAGGGGTTTTAATACACTAAATAATTAATTTCCTATTGATGGGATTTGTAACTTACTTCAAATAAAATTATTACATTGAATGGGTATCATGGAATATATACAACAAAAATCATTTCATATATTCATAATCTTAATTTGGTGGATTCTTACATCTATTATCCTGAATCATTTATTCACTCACAATGAGTCCAATTCATATATTGAGATTATGTAATCTAGAAAATAGAGGCCAAACCAGAGAAAGAACAATGAAATAAGAGGTGGTTAATATGAAGATAATTAGCCATCTTTGTGAATTCCACTAGAATTCGATAAATTTAAATATTCTTCAGAATTGGTTCATCACAATCTCCCTACATCAAGGGGAGAGGTTTGAGAAATTCTAAGGAAACATGTGTGTCAACATGATACCTCCCCAGCTATGAGGTTATAATCTTCTACATTATTCATCCATTTTTGGATGTTTTTTATGATTTGTGGTGATAATTTAACTTTGGGAGGAGTGTTTTAGGGGTGGATAACTAGGTTTTGATTCATTTCAGGGAAACTGATATTCATTAATAGAGACTAATCAACACACTTGAACACCGTTATTTTCATGAAATCTATAAATATGTTAGTGTGTATCATGGGAGATAGTCTCCTCCATCTATTAAATAAAATCCATGATTCATTTTCGTGAACATTTATATGAAATTTTAGTTGAAAATGTTGGGAGGGGATGATATTATTGAATAGGTAATATCAAATCATACACCAAATACCATTTTATAATATCAATATAATATTTTTAATTTCATATCATTGTTTATTAACTCTTTTTTTATAATTTGATTGGTGAGCCTTCACCAATTCCTTCTCTGAAATATATGGATAGAGAAACATTTTTTGGACTAGACATTCCTGAGTGGTAAAGGATCAATAAAAGAGGCACTCCAAGGGAAATTTCCCATATATAGGTTGTGATTGTAGACTTAGTGTAAATGTTCCCACCCCTCATCCACATAATAAATCATGTGTGAACTTACCTTCATTCGATATCACAAGCCCATTAAAGAGAGAATGATGGAAATTCACATCCAATATGGGATTGAATGAATGAATTGTATATATATTACATAATATTTTTTAATATTACTATATGTATTAGTGAACCAATTTGTGTAGGGTTTTTCATATGTTCTATAAGTCATGAATTAACAACAATTTCAGACCCTTTGACCCCTCTTCCCATGGATTTTGATGTGGTGGTAATGATATATCCCACATATTCAGAACAAAATTATTATCTGATACCAACTTGTGAACTTCTTGGATCATAATTTAAACGATATAGAACTCTATCTTTGGGGTTGACAATCTTTACCGCAGATGAAACAACGGTGGGGGAAGCAGTAATATGGGCCCAATTAGATTTGAATTCAAATATTTCACCCTATTAACATATGTTTATTAATTAATTATTAGTATATATGAGTGATCATATAAAAGATACTGACATTGACAAATATGATCCAATTTCACATGCCTCCCCAATAGCATGGTATTTTGATAGAAACCCACAATACTGAGAGGTGAAACCCGAAATAACATATAATAGGGTAATGATGACAGAGGAGGTGTGTTTCATAGTTAATGAAATTGAGTCTCTTGATTTCTTGTACATATCATAGTTCTCCATACCAGACAGTTATTATTAGACACCCATTTCATGGGAATTGGAATTAGTATATGAGTGCCCTAATACTTAAAATTTTAAGTCTGTTAGGATTCAATTACATTAATCAGTGAAGAGTCCTATCATTTTTAAAATAATAATGAGAGGAATTACGATTTCAATTTAGTCCCAAAATACATTCTTCCTTTGGAGCATTATTGTATAATATAACAGTACCCTATTTACAATCTTTATGTTGGAAAAAATACATTGAAAAGAATCACATGGAAACAGATTTTTGAAAATCCACTGTGAAATATTCTATAAAAAATACCCAAGATACATTATGAATTTTCAATTCTTCGAAATGGGTTTTCAGATTCCACACCATACATACCATGGTAAAATACGAATTTTATGCTATAAGGAGAGAGTATATTTTGTAGTCTCAACTAACAATTATAGACAGTTTTCCCCATTTTGTTTTATCTATGATTTTTTCTCATTGAAACCTCCGATAAAATTACATTAGTATCCCAAAAACAAGGAAATGTTGTATAATGAAAGACTATGGTGGAACAGCTTCATCAAGAGATCGATTGACCAAATCCGGAACATGATCTTGTTGAAGTTATAGTTAATAAAGATAATTATTTGGTTCATGAAGTAGATAATGTACTGAATTGTGATATTAAGGGGAGTAGCGAGTTGTAGTCTAACAAATTATGTTAATATAGAAATGGTTTAGAGGTAATTTGAGAATTACTAAACTCAAAACATGTAATGATTCATATATTTGAATCTACTAAAGATATAATATAAGAAAAACTATCCACATGAGTGGGGATACTCTGATTTTGGATATTCCTTCTTCACCTAGATATTTTAAAATAAACAGGGCACTGTTCTGAATCCTTTTTTTATTAATTCCAAATTTACCATTATAATTTTTATAGTAATACAAGTATTTAGTATGCTTTGAGGATGTCCAAGTAAATTATTTAATATCAATAATTGTAAAATGAAATTAATGTAATTTTTGTCTTTGTTCGTAAGAACTAGATTGTTAATGATCATAATTTTTCCTAGTTCCCTCTTATAGTATTTTTAACTAAAGAACATTTCATATATTTTAATTGAAAATGTTATGGTATTTAAGGAATTAATATTCTTTATATTTATATAGGTCCAAAAAATAGACCAATAACTATGAGAGTAATATTCCGATAAAGGGTTTCATTCCACGAATAAGAAACTCCAAACATAGATCTAACTCATGCACAAAGAGAAATGTATTTTCATATTTTCATGTATCATTATCTAGAAACCAGTTTTAATAATCACATGTGTAGATAAAACTCAATCATAATAAATGGGTGATTAATACATTTATGTGTATACAATTTTTTCAACATGGAATTCTCTAAGGATCATGCTATCATCTATAGAGGGATTATGCCCCAATATTATTTTTCATGGGGGAATTATTCCTATTTTTATTAAATACATAAGATAATAAATTGTTCTAGTGAACATTTCTCTTCCAGTCCTCTGAGATCACATGTGTCATGCTCATCATGAGAAACAAGAGGCAACATATGAGGTCATTTAATTCCAAAATGGATTTCATGAAATGGAACATTTTGAATTTTTTTTCTTAATTGAATTTAATGGATGGAGATAACTAAATTCAATTAAATGTCACATTTGGGGAACATATCCATGATCAATGAGTCCATGAATAATTATGATACTCTTATAATGATCAAGTTAATATATAGGAGAAGGGAAATTTTATATTTTATTCTTGTAAGATATGAGAATATTATGTGTATCCAAATATACAACAAACTTCTATTTCATGTAACTATCTATCATGTAGGACATGGGTAATATGGAGTATATTTTGGGAATAGATTTTAATATAATCCTATAAGGAATCAATTTTACTACAATATAGGGTCATGTGATGAGGAACTGAGTTGTAACATTTTTTTTCAGGTGACTAGGATATAAGATTTATTCCTATTAAGCTCCGATGGATTTGATAAAATTATTAATGATGTTATTTTACATGGTGAACCAACAAAGAATGTTGCGTTATCATTTTGAATTGACGGCGAGAAGTTGGAAGATGTAATCTGGGTGCTTCCAAATCTATATAGAGATATGGCATAGGAATGAAATGAAAACACATGGTCTATTTTTGAAAATTTATTTCCAAAATAAATCTATTTGGTCTTAAATAGATAGAAGAGGTATGTCATGATAATAAATATGCCTCTAGTTGAAAGAGATTTTATGATTTAATTTTGAATATATAAACATGGGTATATTATCAGTAATCAAAAAAATGTATGCATAGAAATTTTAAAATATATCACATTTGGATAAAGCGATCATTTTTTAGATTTATAATGTCCAAGGAATATAGTTTAATTTTTTTTGTAATATGACTAGGTATAAATGGACCATTTCATTTCAGAATCATTCAATAATTGGGAAATAAATTTCTTACATGGGTATGTCCAACACTAAAGGGGTTATATTTCATATATATATAATTTTATTGGTCTTGTTTATATTTATAGAAACCCGCTTTTTTAATAGATAACATTTCATTACATTTTACAAACAGAGGATCTTTAAAGTCTAGTGTCTTGGAAATAAGACCCATAATACATGAAAACAAAAAAAAAATTATTCTAAACACTTTAAAGGATTCTTTATTGTTCATGCTATGTTCATTACAACATCTCATTACCAGGGAGAATACATCAAACGAAAGGGTGAGCATAAGTCCCGGTAAGGGAAACAAAAGAAACATTTTATATGTGAACTTGACATACATCAATAAAGTCATGATAAATAACTTTAAGGCATGAGAAATAGATCATGAGGAATATCATAATAAAAATAAAGTGTTTCATAACATGAATATGTGGCTCCAACATTTATCTTAGACAATCAATTCAGTTTCACCAAGGTCCATCCCCAAGGTGTCATAAAATATTACCAACGTTATTCACCAAGGTATCATTAAAATGGTCGTCTCTAGATATTATGTCTTTACCAAATGCATTGGAAAGTTATCAGGGATCAAACATAGTTTTTATTTATTATCATGTGACCCAAATATATCATAATCAAACATTTCATTAATAACCCATATAGAATAAATGAAATGGGTTTCATTTCATAGTCATAATTTTTTAAAAACTACTTTTAAGACATGATCTTTATGTCACTTTAAACCCAAGGAAAAGAAAAGTGGGTTTAGTTTATGTAAATCCTTGAATCTAAAATAGAAAATTATGATTTATATGTGAATATCCCTGTAGAATAAATTTCATTGATTATGTACATAATAAAATAAAATAATTTGAGAAAAATAGAGAGACATTTTGTGGCGAAAATTCGGTAGCATAACAACTATGTTGCAGGGTTTTAGAAAACATTGAAAAGAGAGGGGTCATGGTCACCCATACATAAATAATCCATATAACAGTATAGGGACATAATATAAAGGATATAAGAACCTGGTAATGAAATTTTAAGGACATAACATATGAAATGAAAAACGTGAATGGAAGACAAAAATAAGCTTCCTCTTATGATAATTCGGCAGCCTAACAGTGTCACTTAAAACATCTAAAAAATTAACTGATGAGATAAATTTGGGTCTCTAATCATATGAAAATAATAGGAGAATATGATGGATATATAGATCATACCCCAACATAATAAAAAGGAACTTGAAATACTTGAAATGATAATAGAACTTTGAAAATGAGAAGGGTGAAAGAATACCTTGCGAAAATTCGGCAGCCTAACGGCGCCACTTAAAAATTCTGAAAATGAAATGATAAGAGAAAAAGGGATTCTATAATTATATTAACATAAAAATTACATTAATTTGGTTATAAAATAACATCATCAAACATAATAACATGGATCATAAAAGAAATGACATAAGATAGAGTACATGAAAACAAAGTGAGAGGTAGGATCCCTTACCTTGAAGAGTAATTTTGAAAGTATGATGTTCAAGAACTTGGGAGGATTGAGGGATCATTGGGAGGACCCCTTGGGAGGTAAATATACTATAACTTCATTTGAGACTATTTTTAAATGAAGTTAATGAAGGAAAGGCTTGGTATTTATAAGATAAGTGAGGGGACAAAGCATTAATTTCCAAGGGACACCTCATCAGTGGTATTGGATAAACCATGGGCATTACCATGGTATTGGCCACTTGTAACACCTCATACATTATCTTAATATTCAGTTGTATACCAGAGTAATTTCTTAATTATTACATCCTTAATGATGTCATTAAACACCAGAAACTCAGAAACTGTATTTTCACTATTCCCTGAAAATTCAACATTCTCAGAAAGATCCCAAAAATTCATCTTAACCAAATATCAATTCTTGAATTTCTGAAATGATTTCTATTTCATGAAAATAATTTTCGTAATATTTTTAATTTAATTATTAAATAAAAACACCATTCACATGAAAAATTGACACTTAACCAATAATTTCTGAAATAGTTATTTACATATACTATTGAATCACGTTACTTTATCAAGGTGCCCAAATTATATTGATTATTTATTAAGTGAAGTTACATAATCCATTTAGTCACATTACTAATGATAAGCATAAAATAACCATTCATAATTTACTATTCACAAAAAATTATGTTGATCTTATTAAACTCTAAATTTTATACTTGACACAGCTGTAGAAGACAATTTTTTGAAAATCATTACACATTAGTAGTTATTTAAGGTTTACATAAATATTTTGAAAATATATTTTTTATAGAATATATCAATAATATTCATACTATATTTATCCTGACATTTTTAAATTCATAATCTTCACAATAAGAAGACATCACAATTTTTTTAACTCAAATGATTACACAAGGTAGTTACTGTCTTGTTATATAACCCCTTATAACACCTACATAGGACCTAAAAGTATGGTGTACATGGGTGGTTGAATATTGAGGTGGATCAGACAACATTGTTCGAGTAGTGATTTCTATCAGCTTGAACTTCTCGCGAAGGTGATTCCGTTCCAACTTCACGCGATGATGTTCGGCTTGGTTTTGGTCAAAATCAAATCCAAAAGGTGCTACCTTCTTCCCAACATCCGTGAGATGGGCTTCGATCAGCCCGAGACTACTAGATGGGGCCATTTAATCTTCTTTATATATTAATTAATCAAGATCACTTGTATTTATAGACAATAATCATAACATTTAATTTCCCATGGTCTTATTGACCAACGATCATATAACAATCAAAACCCAACATTTATATTTTAATTATATTCATTTTATTAAATGAAATAGTTTTGTTGAGTATAACATAAAATATCACACAAAGTAAGGGAAAAAATTTATGAAAAATTTCGGGTCGTTACAATCATCCCCTCATAATGAATTTCATCCTCCCAATTTTAAAATTGAGTTTGGAAATTTCGTTGAATGTCAATCATTGGAAAAAGAGTCATAAAAAATATTACTTTAAAATAAAGAAAGGGATGTACAATGGTCACACATGTTAACACATAATAGGATTCCATGATGGATAACATGGATATTGAAGAGAAATGAAAGGGTCAAGTTCTAATGGAGAGTGATAGAAAACAATATTAAGAGAAAATTAACAACAAGAGGATCACAATGTTATGATGTGTTAAATGGTCTTTGATTAACTAGTAGGAAACATAAACCAATAATGATATTGTTTGACATTCCTTTTCATTATTATGAAGAATTAATTTACTACATGGAATAAAAAAAGGAAATATATTTACCTTCAATTAGTGTTTCATCCCTTAATATGTTTCCACCAAGATTAATCTTTTCTCCAAACTATGAGCTTTCAAGAAAACATGGTCTCATCAAAATCACAAGAATCATCTTCTAGAGAATCACATAAACCACAAAAGAATATCTATATTTTTTCCTTGTATTTAGTCATCAACTAAAACTAAAATGGTTAGTATGAGATCATATAACCCCCAAAAAAGATATTCCAATATAAAAATAAATATTACTATAATTATCCAAAATTCAACAAAAGTACCCAACATTTTAGAAAGACCATTAAATACACAACCATACTTTAAATTTTTCAGAATAATCCAAACTAAGATTGGAACCCTAAACTTAAATGGATTTAATCACATAATCTTCCCCAATAAACCTTAACATTTATCACCAAATAACATATACTACTATTATAATGCCCCATCATTAAACATTACTTTATCTTGAGTTATTACAAGATTAAACATTGGAGATCCTTTCAGGTTTAGAGTTTTAGATAATTAGATCATAAAACATGCATTACATTACACATTTAAAAAAAGTGGTTACATAAAAGATAGTATTTATTTTTCCCATCAATGGAAACATATTTAAAATAAAACATGGATTCTTTCTTGATACTTCCTTGACATTATCATCATATCATGTACACTTCCCTTGACCTGTGAAAAACATATCAAAAACATGGGATGAGCATAAAAAGCTCAGTAATGGATATAAAAATATGGAAAGAAAACATGAGTACATGTATACAAAAGAATCAATGAATTCATACTATACTCATAAAACATAAGCTCATTAACATACCTCATCAAATCATGAATAAATCATACAAATCATAAGACATAAAGGTAACTTGAGGCATTCATAACATTCTTACGTAGGGAGTAACCCTCTTAGTTATGTTTGTAATACCCATCACAGTATATTACCTAAATCTCATCGGAGAAACCTTAACATTTAACTCCTTCACGTTACTCAATTCATTGGAGAGCTATATCGGGCTCACCCACCATTAGTTTATCACAGAACCACCTGTCTTCATAATAATTCCCAAGAACCACAACATAATCGTATCACATAAAACATGCATAACGGAAACATAACATTTACACTTTTCAATCACAAGATATCAATACAACACATTGATATAAAAAAATTATGAAAACCACTTTCAATAAAAAAATAAAAGAAAAGTAAAACAGGGTATTTATTTTTCTTTTAAAAAAATGTATGGCTTGTAGAGGAAGCCGAAACTCAAATAATGGTCATGGCGGCGGAGAAGTCGTTGTCACCGCATACGTATGAAAAAAACATTCCATTTTGTCATTTAGTAAAATGATTTGTATAAAAAATATTACTTTTGGATAAATGTAAAAGTCAAAGGGGTTTATACACCGTATAAAAGAAGGTTGTGTATAAAACAAAATATGCCTCAATGAAAGGAGATTGAGACGAAGTCCCATACCTCAAGTCCAACTTGACACGATCATTCTTTAACCTCCTGAATAATAAACATGAGTTAATTTATACTTTCTTAATAACATTTTTCAAGTTCATTATTCCTTTTATATCACTTATTACCATGTCATGAATACTATGCAATTATTTATGTTAATAACGGTCGTTTAAACGATCATTGGTACTTGAGTCAAAATATGCTCTTTATAATTACAAGTTGTTCACGTATCCATTATATCCAGAGTTATACTCATGATATATATATCATATATATCATATATATCCAGTATATAAATGCATTTATAATATTACACAATTTTTAGAGGTAATAAATGAAATGCACCGTTCATGGAGACGGTAAGCCGTACGTACACATGAACGCTACTTTCATTCCTATTTCTTATTTTATGGAATTGAATCATAATTATATAAAGGTATATTATATTTCCAGTATAATACCATACATAATATCATTAATTAAATCCTTTATACATCCCACATATGTTATTAACGAATCAAATCACTTTGAGATGGCGGTAGTCCGCACTTCTTATAATGAAGATATCGTGTTTACCCATAATGGAAACCATAATGGTATGCCATAAATAAAAAATAAATAAACATAATTAAAACATAAACATATTATATATCATATATAAATATATTTTCATCTTAATTTCCACCTTTGAAGTTGTTAAAAGAACATTGAACAATCATCATTTCGTGAGGCAGAAATTCACCATCCATGGAAACAATATGTTCTTTAAACATTAGATGTAGGTGTGTGTAAGTGTAGCTCGAATCCTTCTTGTAAAAACATCCTAATATATGGAATATATTGGTGTTGTTACAAAAGAAATTAATACAAAGATTTTAGGGGGTTGGAGAAGCAAAATAAAACATAAGAACACAAGAGAAGACACTACCTTTAAATCAGGTAACTCTTTTTGATTTGAGATCAGAGGCTTCCTTGGGAAGACTTCTACCAAATGTGAGGCTTCTAAAAGTTAGAGAGGGATGTGGAGAGACAAAATGGTCAGGGTTTGGCCGAGCCAAATGCTTTGGATGTGTGGGTAAGGTGGTAGAGGTGGGTGTGTTTTACAAGAGGAGAGGAGGAGCACTCATGCAAAGTAAAGAAATGTTACTTTATTTTAAAATGAGTTTTGGATTTAAAAGGTCCCACATTGATATAATTCGAGAACAAAGTGATAAGGGTTCTAAATATACCCATACAATAGGTTTTTGACATGTCTAGGTCTTAGATTTTACATTATCTTTTAATTTTATTTAAATCGTTAAATAACGAGGTAATCGCTGCATCATTATGATGTCATAAATAATTTACTTTATTTAATGTATAAAAATTATAAAAAAATACTATGATGTAGGAAATATTTTTATAATTCCAATGACTATTTATAGTCAAAACTCTTACTTGTATAAAACCATTTAAAAATTGGTTTAGTAAAACCACTCAGGTTTGTGTCATTTTTAATTTTACATTAAATAAAAAGATATTAATGTCATTTTCCTTCCAATGTGTCTCCATGGGGTCCCCAAGTTGACCCATGGATTTTCATGGTTGGCCATGACACGTCCAATAAGGGTAGGACATGTTTCAAACACTTCTCATATTATTAAAACATTATTTTTAACTTAAACTACACTAATTACCTCTAATCGTGATTAAAAACTTAAAAGTTACTATTCACCAAAAAATTATTTTAATCCCATTGAACAACATTTTACTTTTTAATGACAAATATTTATGTCGGATTTTTGAAATTCAAAACACAGAGGTGGTAGAATTTCATTTAAACGAAAAATCAGTTTTTTAAGTACCACTTAGTGGTTTCACTATTCAACAAAAATTGAAGTTTTTCAGAAAAATACCAAAACATAACCCTAAGATATATTTGATATTCTGAATTCAAAAATGATGTCTATCTTACAAAATTCAAAACATATCAATTACATTAATTAATTTAATAATTAATTTCCGTTGTGACAGCAAATAGCGTGTTTTTATGAAATAATAAGTATCAAAAGATTGACACTTGTTTAAGTCCAATTTCAAAGTGAAATTAATTCCAACAACCACTATTGGATTAAATAGGAAAAATATATTCTAATTGAACATTAAAACCAATTCAAAAGATAATCAAATCATATAAATAAATTAGATTAAAAAGAGGTTTTGAATTAAAATATAACATTTTTCATTATTCATTAAAAAAATGAACTTTATTGGAAAAATACCAAAAATTTATCCAATGAAAATTTAA
This sequence comes from Viscum album, assembly GCA_963277665.1. Classification (NCBI taxonomy): domain Eukaryota; kingdom Viridiplantae; phylum Streptophyta; class Magnoliopsida; order Santalales; family Viscaceae; genus Viscum; species Viscum album. Next base: position 683,849,240 of record OY728129.1, on the reverse strand, counting down.
ATGTCCCAATAATAAATAATAAGTTTATTTTGACAAATTGATCTTATAAAATTTTCAAAAGTTTGATTTAAAAATTATTTGCCATCAAAAGGCAGTAAACCAATCTTTTAAAATTATTAGTGTATTCCATGCTTAAGATTGGATTTATTCTCATTTTAAGCCTCTAAACACTATCTAATTCATTAATAGACATATATAAAAATATCTATTATTCATTGCTTACTTGGGATGTTACATACATCCCCCTTTAGAAAATTGTGTCCCCTCAATTTATTTACTTATCGAATAAGTGGGGTATTTAGCTCTCATTGCATTTTCAGATTCCCATGTTGCCTCTTCAATCATGTGGTTTTTCCACAAAACCATTACATGATGAATCACCTTATTCCGTAACACTTGCTCCCTGTGGTCAAGAATCTGGACCAGTTGTTCCTCATAAGATAGGTTCTCTTCCAGCTGAACTACCTCTGGACTCAATACATAAGATATATCTGGCATATACTTTCTCAACCTCGAAACATGAAAAACATTGTGTACCTGAGATAAAATTGGAGGTAAAGCCACTCGGTAAGCAACTGATCCAACTCTCTCCAGAATTTTATATGGTACAATGAACCTTGGACTCAGATTTCCTTTCTTACCAAATCACATCACACTTTTCAATGGTGAGACTTTGAGAAAAACATGATCACCTACCTCAAAAGAGAGATCTTTCATCCTGTTGTCCGCATAACTCTTCTGTCTGCTCTGAGCTGTTCTCATGTGATTCTGTATCAGCTGAACTTTTTCTGCCAACTCATCTACCAATTCTGGTCCCATCGTCTTCCTTTCACCCACTTCATCCCAGAAAGCTGGAGTTTGACACCGCTTCCCATATAACGCCTCAAAATGGTGCCATCTATATACTGGAATGAAAACTGTTATTATATGAAAATTCAATCAAAGAATGACGTTGGTCCCAACATCATTGATAATACATCGAACAAGCACGTAGCATATCTTCCAAAGTCTGAATTTTTCATTCTAACAGCCCATCTGAATGAGGATGAAAAGATGTTCTAAAATTTAATTCAGTACCCAATGACTTCTGATGCCCTTTCCGAAAGTAAGAAGTAAACCTGAGATCACGGTCAGATACAATAGAGTGAGGAACTCCATGAAACCTGACTATATATTTATGGTACAAACAGGAAATTTGATATAGGGAAAAAGTATCTCGTATAGAAAAGAAATGATCAGATTTAGTCAAGTGATCAACAATAACCCAGATTGCATTATTACCTCGAGGTGTCTTCGGAAATCCCACAAAGAAGTCCATAGATATATTTTCCCATTTCCACTCCGGCACTAGTAAAGGCTGAAGCATCTCTTTAGGTAACTGCCTCTCTTCATTAAACTGTTGACAAGTCAAAAACTTCACAGTAAAATCACCAATATCTCTTTTCATTCCATCCCACCAGTAATACTCCCGCAGATCTCTGTACATCTTAGTACTACCAGGATGAACTGAAAAAAGAGAACTATGAGCTTCACATAACAACTCTCTCTTCAACTTTGAATCACAAGGCACACACAATCTCTTCCCAAATCTCAAAACACAATCATTATCAATATTGAATTAAGGAAACGTACCCATCTGAACCATCACTACCTTTTTCTGCAACTCACTGTCTTGCTTTTGTGCTTTCTTGATTCTGTCTAATAGAGAAGATTTCACTGATACCTGAAACAAAACAGAAGGACATCCTGCACCAACAACTTCTATTCCAAAGTTCATCAAATCCTTAACCAAAGGATCACGTTCCAAATGCAACATTGTTAATGAAGCATTACTTTTTCGACTCAAAGCATCAGCCACTTTATTTTCTTTTCCCAGATGGTAATGAATTATATAATCATAATCCTTGATTAATTCCAGCCTTCTCCTCTGTCTAATGTTCAATTATTTCTGAGTGAATATATACTTTAACTTTTGTGATCATTATATATTTCAAACTTTACTCCATAAAAATTATGTGTCCAAATTTTTAGAGCGAAAAAAACAGCATCTAATTCCAAATCATGTGTAGGGTAATTTACCTCATGTATTTTCAACTGACGTGAAGCATAAGCAATTACCTTATCATTCTGCATAAGGACACAACCAAGTCCTTTCAATGAAGCATCACTGTAGATAAAAAACACCCCATTCCTAGAAGGTAGTGCCAAAACTGGGGCATTCACCAATCATCTTTTCAGTTCCTGAAAACAATCATCACATTCTTTTGACCAGATAAACCTAACACCCTTATGAGATAGCTTAGTCAGTGGACTAGATAACCATGAAAAATTTCAAAAAAATATTAGGTAATAACCTTCCAAACCCAGGAAGCTACGAATCTCGGTTACATTTGTGGCTCTTGTCCATTCTTCCAGAACCATTGATTTTGTAGGATCAACTATTATCCCATCTTTAGAAACAATGTGACCAAGGAAATAAATTTGTTGCAACCAAAACTCACACTTGCTGAATTTCCCATACAATTTCTTTTCTTTTAGGGTTTTAATAATAACCCTTAAATGTATTTCATGATCCTCTATACATTTAGAAAACACCAAAATATCATCAATGAAAACCACCACAAACTTATCCAAGAACTCATAGAAAATTCTATTCATTAAGTCCATGAATACAACAACTGCATTGGATATCCCAAAAGGCATTACTACAAATTCATAATGGATATATCTTGAACGAAACATAGTCTTCGGAACATCTGCTTCCTTTACCTTCAACTGATGGTACCCCGATCTCAGGTCAATCTTTGAAAAATACTGAGCTCCCTGGAGCTGATCAAACAAATCATCGATATGAGACAAAGAATATTTGTTCTTAATAGTGATGTTATTCAAGGATCTATAATCAATGCAAAGTCTCATTGAACCATCTTTATTTTTAACAAATAAAACAAGAGCACCCCATGTTGAGTTGCTAGGTCGAATGAAACCTTTCTCTAATAAATCTTGCAATTTCTCCTTCAACTCTAAAAGTTCAATTTGATCCATTCGATATGGGGGTTTTGAAATTGGCTTAGCATCAGGAACTAAGTCAACAGTAAACTCAATGTCCTGATCTGGTATTATTCCAGGCAACTCATCATGAAAAAAATCAGGATACTCATTTACCACTGGCACATCATTAATCTGAACAGTTCCCTTGTTTTCAACAATTTCTAGAAGGTAACATTCATTTCCATCTTTTACAAGTTTCTCGGCCTCTTGATATGTTATCAATAGTAAGGGTTCATTCTTGTACACAAACTGAAAGTCATTCGGAAAATAATCTTCTTTAGCTCTACAACAAATCTTATCATGGTAAATAGAGATCCAATCCTTACCCAGGATAACATCAAACTCTACTAGAGGTAAAACAATGAGGTTCGCAAGTAGGTTCTTTCCACGGATAAGGATGGGAAGATTCTTATAAATTCTTTTTTCCTCAACATTTCCCCCATGTGTTTTTACCAAATGTTCAGGAGTCATTTCTTGAGATGGTATTCCCATTTTACTAGAAAAGGTTTCAGAGATGAAAGAATGTGTATACCTCGAAACAAACAACACACTGGAATAATCAGAAAAAACAAACAATGTACCTGATTCAACTTTATTTGATGGCCTGACAACTTCTGAATTAGTGGAAAAGGATTTAACCACCCCTTTCTTCTTGTAGTCTAACTGCTTCCCATCACTCGAGCTCTTTGTTGGACACTTGTTTGCATAGTGACCCATCTCATTGCACTTAAAACATTTCACTAACCGTAGATCAAATTTTCACTTACCATCACCTTGATCTTTTTCAGTACAATCATGATCCTTGTGTCCCATATTACCACATCAGTAGTACATTCCAGAATTCAGAAGACATTCCCCAGCATGCCTTTTCCCACATTTATCACAAACTCGAAACTTAGTTTTCTTACAATCATACTTTTTAGAAAAATTCTTCCCTTTCTCTTGCCACCTCAGTCTCTTCTTCTATTGGTTGTTATAGAACACTTGATCATCGGCAAACTCCATTTCCACCTTCTCAGCACATCAAACAAGCTTTTCATAACTTTTGAACTCATGAGAATCTAATGCCCTTCGATATTTTGGCTTTAATCCTGAGTAAAAACGATTGATTATACTATCAAGGTCTCAGATAAAATTTGGAGCATACCTTTCCGATTGAGTGAAAATTTCTTCATAGGCAGCCACTGCGTCCTCCTCTTGCCTCAATTCTAGGAATTGTTTTTCCATCCTAAGTCGAACAGCCTTAGGAAAATACTTCTCAAGAAACATACCTTTGAATTCATCCCAGTCGAGAGCATCAATATCATCAGGGTCCCTGATATTTTTAACCATAGACCACCACTGATCTACTTCACCCTCCAAACGGTAGATAGCAAGACTATCCTTTTGATTGTCTGAACACCCCATGACATCGAAAATATTCTCCATTGATTTAATCCACCCTTCAGCTAGCACATGGTCTGATGATCCTCTGAATGATGGGGGATGTTGCCTCATGAAATGTTCCACCAATGACATGTTCCTCTGTGGTTGATCTGGCTGATCTCAAGTGTGGATACCGACACAATTTATCGCTTAAGTCAACTGCGCCATTACTGCAACAAACTGTTCAGTTCCAATTCCGACCATGTCAGGATGCTGTTTCGTAAGGTTATTTCCATCGGTATGCCTTCCTAGCACTGCTTCCCAATTTCCTCTGTGGAAAACCACTCTGAACAAACATGTCATAGATGAAGAAACATGGTAATCTTCAAATGCTATATCATTTCAATATTTTTGGGTAATCATTTAATAAAATTCTAACTCCTAAAGTTATCTAAATCGGCCTCTGATACCAACTATAAGGCCCATCCATAAACCTTACTTAATCTTGAGTTATTAGAAGATTACACATTGAGTATCTTTTTAGGTTTAGAGTTTCAGAGAATTAGATCCTAAAACATGCATTACATTCCACATTTAAACAATGTGGTTACATAAAAGATAGTATTAATTTTTCCCATCAACAGAAACAAATTTAAAATAAAACATGGATTCTTTATTGACACTTCAATAATACTATCATCATATGATGTACCATTCCCTTGACCTATGAAAAACATTTCAAAAACTTGGGATGAGAATAAAAAGCTCAGTAAGGGATATAAAAATATGGAAAGGAAATATGAGTACATGTATACACAAGAATCGATGAAATCATACTTTACTCATAAAACATAATCACATTAACATACCTCATAAAATCATGAATAAATAATAGAAATCATAAGACATAATAGTAACATGAGGCATTCATAACATTCTTAGGTAGGGAGTAACCCTCTTGGTTACATTTGGAATACCAATCATAGTATATTCCCTAAATCTCTTCGGAGAAACCTTAACGTTTAACTCCTTCGCGTTACCCAAGTAAAACAGGGTATTTATTTTTCTTTGAAAAAAATTTATGGCTTGTAGAGGAAGCTGAAACTCAAATAATGGTCACGGCGGCGGAGAAGTCATTGTCGCCGCATATGTATGACAAAAACATTACCTTTTTTCAATTAGTAAAATGCTTCGTATAAAAAAGATTGTTTTTAGATAAACATAAAATTCAAAGGGTTTTATACACCGTATAAAACAAGGTTGTGTATAAAACAAAATATGCCTCAATGAAAGGAGATTGAGACGAAGTCCCATACCTCGGGTCCGACTTCACACGATCGTTATTTAACCTTCTGAATAATAAACACGAGTTAATTTCTAACTTCCTAAGAACCTTTTTCAAGTTCATTATTCCTTTTATATCACTTATTACCATGTCATGAACACTATGAAATTATTTATGTTAATAATGGTCGTTTTAACGATCATTGGTACTTCAGTCAAAATATGCTCTTTATAATTACAAGTAGTTCATGTATCCATTATATCCAAAGTTATACTCATGATGTATATATCATATCTATCTATTATATACATGCATTTATAATATTACACAACGTTTAGAGGTAAGAAATGAAATGCACCGTTAATGGAGACGGTAAGTCGTACATACGCATGAACGCTACTTTCATTTCTATTTCGTATTTTATGGATTGGAATCATAATGATATAAAGGTATATTATAATTCGAGTATCATATAATACATAATATCATTAATTAAATCCTTTATACTTCCCACATATGGTATTATCAAATCAAATCACTTTGAGGGGGCGGTAGTCCGCACTTCCTAAAATGAAGATATCACGTTTACCCATAATGGAAACCATAAAGGTATTGCATAAATGAAAAATACATAAACTTAAGTAAAACATAAACATATTATATATCATATATAAATATTTTTTCACCTTAATGGCCACCATTGAAGGTGTTAAAATAATATTGAACAATCATCGTTTCGTGAGGCAAGAAATTCGCCATCCATTGAAACAGTATGTTCTTTAACCATTAGATGTTGGTGTGTGTAAGTGTAGCTAGAATCCTTCTTATAAAAACATTCTAGTATATGGAAGATAATTTTTTTGTTACAAAGGTAATGAATAAAAATAGTTTAGGGGGTTGGAGAAGAAATATAAAACATAAGAACACAAGAGAAGACACTACCTTTAAATCGGGTAACTCTTTTTGATTTGAGCTCAAAGGCTTCCTTGGGAAGACTTCTTCCAAATGTGAGGCTTATAAGAGTTAGAGATGGATGTGGAGAGAAACAATGGGTATGATTTGTCTGAGCCAACTACTTTGGAATTGTGGGTGAGGTGGTAGAGGTGGGGGCCTTTTATAAGAGAAGAGGAGGGGCACTCTTGGAAAGTAATGAAATGTTACTTTATTTTAAAATGAGTTTCAGATTTAAAAGGTCCCAAATTGATATAATTCGAGGATAAGGTGATAAGGGTTAGAAATATACCCATCAAATAGGTTTTTTACAAGTGTATGTCTTATATTTTGCATTGTATTTTCATTTTATTTAATTCGTTAAATAATGAGGTAATCACTACATTATCATGATGTCATAAATAATTTAATTTATTTAATGTCTAAAAATTATAAAAAAATACTATGATGTAGGAAATCCTTTTAGATTTCAAATGACTATTTATAGTAAAAAATATGACTTGTATAACCCCATTTAAAAATTGATTTAGTAAAACCACTCATGTTTGTGTCATTTTTACTTTTACATTAAATAAAAAGATATTAATGTCATTTTCCTTCCAATGAGGCTCCATGGGGTCCCCAAGTTGACCCATGGATTTTCTTGGTCGGCCATGACACATAAAATAAGGGTATGACATGTGTCAAGCTCATCTCATATGATTAAACCATTATTTTTACATTAAACCACACTAAATACCTCTAATCGCGATTAAAAACATAAAAGTTACTATTCACCAAAAAATTATTTTAATCCCATTGAACCACATTTTAATTCTTAATGAAAACCATGTATGTCGGATTATTGAAATTCAAAACACAGAGGTGTTAAAAGTTCATTTAAACGAAAAATCCGTTTTTTAAGTACCACTTAGTGGTTTCACTATTTATCAAAAATTGAAGTTTTTCAGAAAAATACCAAAATTTCACCCTAAGATATATTTGATTTTCTGAATTAAAAAATGATTTGTATCTTAAAAAATTCAAAACATATAAGTTACAATAATTAATTTAATAATTAATTCCCGCTGTCAGAGCAAATAGCGTGTTTTTATGGAACAATAAGTATCCAAAGATTGACACTGGTTTAAGTGCAGTTTCAAAGTGAAATTAATTCCAACGACCACTATTGGATAAAATGGTAAAAATATATTCTAATTGAACTTTAAAACCACTTCAAAAGATAATCTAATCATATAAATAAATTTGATTAAAAAGAGTTTTTGAATTAAAATACAACATTTTTCACTATTCATTAAAAAAATGAACTTTATCGGAAAAATACCAACAATTTACCCAAAGAAAATTTCAATGTCCCAATAATAAAGAATAAGTTTATTTTGACAAATATAGCTTATAAAATTTTCAAAAGTTTGATTTAAAAATTATCTTCCATCAAAAGGCAGTAAAACAATCTTTTAAAAATATTAGTGTATTCCATGCTTAAGATTGGATTTATTCTTATTTTAAGCCTCTAAAACACTATCTAATTCATTAATAGACATAGATAAAAATATATATTATTCATTACTTACTTGGGATGTTACAACTATTAATGTGTCATACTAATGTTTAATTATCCTATTCACATATTTTTCTAAGCTAGGTTCATCATTTTCTAGAAATAACCCAAATAACCATATCTCCACAATAAATACATAAATTATTACAAAAAAATTCAACCATTCCTCCTCAATTTAATTACTGTGGTGTTTTATTTACCTTAGGTATATAGTATTCCAAAATAGAAAACATCACCCAAAATAACCTTTATCATTTAATCACAAAATCATTTTCTTATACAAAGGAAATCCATTTGATAAAACATAACATTCAAAAATAAATTTATTTTTGATCCATAAAAATAGAAGGTGCATTAGTCAGTCTGAAGGGCATAACAACAAACTCATAATTCCCATATCTTGATTTAAAGGTTTTTTTTTGGAATATCATATTTCTTCACCCTCAATTTGTGATAACCAGAATGATGATAAATCCTAGAGAAGAATTGATTCCCACGAAGTTGGTCAAATAGGTCATCAATTCTTAGAAGAGATTATTTATTCTTCACTATGATCCCATTCAGTTCTCTATAACTAATGCATAGCTTCATCGATCCATCCTTCCTCTTAACAAAGAGAACAGGTGCTCCCTAAGGAGATACAGTTGATCGAAAAATCCCATTATCGAAAAGATCTTGGTGTTTTTTATTTAATTCCTCTATCTCTAAATTTTACATCCTATAGGGGGTCTTTGACATCAGATGACATCCTGGTATGAGTTCAATGGAGAACTCTACCTCTCTTTATGGGGGAGGTCTAGGTAACTCCTTAGGAAATACATTAACATATTCCTAGCCGATGGGGACGTCTTCTAAAAGAATAAATCCTTCGAGAGAAACATATCTCTTTTATGAATCTTTTAACTAAAATGTATTTTATTTCTTAAAAATTAATTCTTAGAAAAAATACATTTTTCTATAATTCCTTCATAATGATTCATAAAAAGCTTGCAATTAACCAAACATATCCCCCAGGAGTATCGTAACCAAGAGTGCATCAAGGTCCATAGTCAAGTACCAGTGCACATTTGAGTCCTGCTCGAAGCAGTGTTTTTGGGTTTTACTCTGATGTACATCTATGCCAGAGCTACCTCAACCTGCTCGTATCCAGACATAGATGTATTTGCTTGATATACCATGTACTCAATACTCAGCAAAAAACTAGGAATATTTCTTGTATTTATAATTTTCAATAGGGTTCTTCCTAATATTTTCATATCATAATTTTTATAAATAACTAATTAATTCATTGAAACCAACTATAGCATCCCACCTTTTTAATACATTTCTTTTCATTACATTTTACAAACAGAGGATCATTAAAGTATATTGTCTTAGAAATCAGGAACATAATATATGAAAACAACAAAAACATTTTTCTAAACACTTGAAATTATTCTTTATTGTTCATCCAATGTTAATTACAGCATCTCATGACATGGGAGCATACATCAAAGTAAAGCATGAGAAGAAGGTCTAGTAAGGGAATCAAGAGAAACATTTTACATGTGAACTAGAGATACATAAAAAAAGTCATGATAAATAACTTTCAGGAATTAGAAAGAGATCATAAGGTATATCATAATAAAAATAATATGTTTCATAACTTGAATAAGTGGATACAACATTTAACTTAGATAATCATATCTGTTTCACCAATGTCCACCCCCAAGGTGTCATAAAAATATTTACCAAGGTTATTAACCAAGGTTTCATTAAAATGGTCATCTCCAGAGACTAAGTCTTTACCCAATGAATTAGAGAGATATCAGGGTGCACCCTTAATTTGTCTTTATTATCATGTAATACACATATATCAACATCAAACATTTCATAAATAACCCATATATCATAAAAGAAATGGGTTTCATTTCATAGTCATAAAATTTTAAAAACTGCTTTTAAGACATGATCATTATGTCACTTTAAACCCAAGGAAAAAGAAAGTGGGTTTCATGAATGTAAATCCTAGAATTTAAAATATAATATTATGATATATATTTTAATACCCATATAGAAGAAATATCTTTGAGTATCCACTTAATAAAATAAAATAATTTTAGAAAAAGAGAGAGACATTTTGAGGAGAAAATTCGGTATCATAACAACTTTGTTGCATGCTTTTAGAAAACATTGAAAAGAGAGGGGTCATGGTCACCCATTCAAAAATGTTCCAAAAAACAGTATAGAGGAAGAATATAAAGGAATAATGTACATGGTAATGAAATTTTAATGACATACTATATGAAATTAAAAACTATAAAGGAAGTGAAAAATAGGATTTCTCTTATGAAAATTTGGCCGCCTAACGGCGTCTCTTAAAACTACTAAAAAATGAATGGATGAGATAAATTAGAGTCTCTTAACATATTAACATAATAGGAATGTATTATGGATATATATATCATACCCCAACATATGAAAAATGAACTTGAAAAACATGACATGAAAATAGATCTTTGAAAATGAGAAGGGTGATAGAATCCGTTATGAAAATTCGGTATCCTAACAGTGCCACATAAAAATTCAGAAAATGAAATGATGAGAGAAAAAGGTAGTCTCTAATTATATGAACATAAAAATTTCAGTAAGGTGAATATAATATAACATCCTCCATCATAATAACATGGATCATAAAAGAAATTACATAAGAGAAAGTACTTGAATAGAAAGAGAGAGGTAGGATCCCTTACCTTGAAGAGTAATTTTGAAATCAAGAAGGTCGGGACCTTGGTAGGCTTGAGGGAACCTTGGGAGGACTCCTTGGGAGGTAAAACGAACATAACGTAGATGGGGAGGATTTTTAAATGATGTGAATTAGGGAAAGGCTTGGTATTTATAGGACAAGTGAGGGGACAATGCATTAATTGCCAAGGGCCACCTCATCGATGGTATTGGAAAAAACATGGGCTTGTCCATGGTGTTTTCCAATGTTATTGGAAACATAAGACACATCATACCTTATCTTACTATTCATAAGTAGACCAGTATTATTTCAAAATTATTACATCCTTAATGATGTAATTAACCACCCGAAACTCAAAAACTGTATTTTCTGTATTCACCGAAAATTCATCTTTCTCAAAAAAATCCCAAAAATTCATCTTAACCAAATATCAATGCCCTAATTTCAAAAATAAACTCCATTTTATGAAAATATTTTTCTATATATTTTTAACATAATTTTTAAATAAAAAATTCTATTCACCTAAAAAAACTTATACTTAACCAATAATTTATGAAACGATTATTTATCTATTTTATTAAATAAAATTACTTAATAAATGTGCCAAAATTATATTAATACTTTCTTAAGTGAATTTACTTAATCCATTTGATCACATTAATAATCCTAACCCTAAAAAAACTATTCATAATTTATTATTCACCAAAAATAATTTTGATCTAATTAAACTCTAAATTTCATACTAAACACAACTGTAGAAGACCATTTTTTGAAAATCATTACACATTATTAATTTTTTAAGGTTTACATAAATATTTTAAAAATATATTATTTTGTAGAATTCATAAATAATATGCATATTATATTTATCAAGACATTTGTAAATTTACAAAGTTCACCATAAGATGGCATCACAATTATTATTTAAATCAAAGGATTACAAAAGGCAGCTATGATCTTGTTACATCACCCTTTATTACTCCAGCATGGGACCTAAGAGTAATGTTTTCTAGGGTGATTAAATCTTGGGGCGGCTCGGCCAACATTTCTCGAGTAGAGATTTCTATCATCTTGAACTTCTGGAGAATGATATTCCATTCCAACTACACATAATGATGTTCAGCTTGGGTTTGGTCTAGAGCAAAGCCCAAAGTTTCTACCTCCTTCTAGAGTTCCTTCATATGGGATTTGATCGGCCCGAAACTACTGGATGTTCCATTGTATCATCTTTCGATATTAACTAATCAAGGTCACTTTTATATATAGACAACAATCATAACATTTACTTTCCCACAGTCTTATTGACCAACGATCATATAACAGTCAAAACACAATAGTCTTATTTTAATTATACTCATTTTATTAAATGAAATATTTTTTTTAGTATAAAATAAAATATCACACAATGTTAAGAAACAAAATTTATTCAAAATTTCAGGTCGTTAAAATATTATCATGGAATCACTACATCTCTTGTCAAAAAGATTATCAAGACCCATGTTGTTCTAGGAATTCCACCCCCCCCCCCAGAAGATCAAATTTTAATGTTGAGAGTGTGATTTTTTTATAAATATGGGCTCACTAGTGTGTTGGGAATGCATAATGGAACCTCCTATGAATATATGGATACTAAATATGAGAGTAGAGTATTTTTTTGTTTTTCTAGGACCATGATATTGGATCACGGCCTCATTTCATATCTCATAAAAGTGAAAAACAATCCTCATGTAGTTCTTGGATGGAGAGTGGAGGTATACCAAAAACAGGTAAAGTGGTCCTCTCGGGTGAGGTCTATAGGAATTCAAAATTTGAAATCCTAAAAGAGTAATAAACTATGTAGTTTGAAATTATACATTATGAGAACTTGGTAAATAATTTAAGGTGTTACATCATTGTACTTGTTAATCACGATGTGAACTGATACGCAATTCTCTTGTAGGAAATCCTTTACCAAAACTCGTTAGAACATGTGATCTATGCCTGGTGTGAGGAAAAAAGTGTGGATACAGTTTCTTATACAACATAGAGGAAATTATATGTAAGGATAGGAGAATTTTCTCATATGGTGGTTGTACCATGATGTAGGATCATAGGCTCACTATATATATCTCTAGGGTTTAAATAAAGAAATACATAGTTATGGGAAACCAGGTAATTTAACATAATCTGACATGGATAATGGATACATGATGTTATGTGAAAAAATGAGTGATGTAAGGCATACCATGTCATAAATGTCCTGATATATTTTATATATGAGGAAGCTAATTTTAAACCAAGATCAGGTGGATTATTGAATAAATATAAATAAAATAAAATATGTACCCAAAGTGTTACCGTGGACCACGTTCAAAAATAATTTTTCTAAATGATATTGTCATGGATTAATAAGATAGAATATGTATCTTATGAGGATGTATATTACTACAATATAGAGTCCATTCAATGGAATCTATTGTATAGTTAAAAATGGGGATGTTATTCGTAGACAATACCAATTTTCCATCATGAATATTACATTCTATTATAATGGACATGGGAAGTGAATAAAGATCTATGTATCCCCAGTACAATGAGTATGATGTATTGAAGGAATGTTTCAATAATAAAATGCATTTGAACCATTATTGGCTATGGGGTTGGTTGTTTTATGCATAAATTCTACTAATATATAGGGAAGGTAATTTTTTTTAGTGATTTTTTCTGGAATTAGGAGAACCAAAATAATATTCCCTGCATGGATTTTGGTCATTTTCAGAAGGATGGGGAAAACGTTCCTTCTATTTTAAATTTATATGAGCCAAGTATTAGGTACCCCATCTTCACTATGTGAAACATAAGGACAAGGCTCAATCCATGCATATTTATGATTCATTGGGATGTTCCCACTTGTGAATGTACCAATATTAGAGTCCCTTTCATAGATTATATTTTTTAATGTAGGAGATATGTCATTTTCATTTATTGCATGGTTAGTCCCATGAAATATGGAATATGGGTCACTAATTTTCACATATTTGAGATAATAAAGACAACCCTACCTTTGAAATGGGGGAGTTGTAGAAGAACAATTTCAAGGGTTGGAATATTCTCGAGCACTAATGAATAATTTATATATCATTAAATATTTTTATAAGGACTTAAACCATGATTTTTAACATATATGGGAAAAAACATTGTCGTATAGTTTATTTATTACTGTATTGGTCTTTAGGTTATTTATTTTAGAGTATAACAACTGACATTATGTTTTCTGGTAGTTTTATGTTATACAATGAAGACCATACATATTTCCTTTTAATATTGTTCATCCCTGACCATATTTCAATAAATATTAATTTTGTGAAACAATGATTTTGAAACCATTCATTTTTATGAACTATGGAAATATAGAATTACAAATATTTATTTTCTTTATGTAATAACATGTAAATAATATTTTCGCATCTTATATCAGGGCTGAATGATTGGTGTTTTATCATATGAAATATTTAATGAGAAATATGAAATGGGATTGGGAATACAATGTTTCTCATACATTTTGATTAATGAGAATGCTCCATTATTTGGAACCTATGTACAATATAAGGTCCTCCCCACTTTCATTTATACATTTTCAGTTTTTCCTTGATATCAGTGGGTTCCGGAGGAAAACTTCTATATCGTCAAGGAGAAACATACTGATGCATATTATCATGTTAAAATATCATGCAATCCAATTTTGGTATATTTCCAAATAATTAATGGTATACAACTATTTATCATCAATTAGATAAAACTCATCAAACTACTTGTATGATTGTTCATAATCAAATATTTTAATATATATCTATTATGAGTTGGGGAAATTTGACTATTATTGGTTACACATCCTCTAATCTATACAAAAATGTATTTGTAATTATATAAATATAAGTGTGGGTTTTAGTTTGGTAGGACCAAAAAGTGTTCATCGGCTATTCATGCAAATATTTATATAATTTATGTATCATTTTATGGAGAATATTTCATCTAATTTTATTTAACTCCTCTATTTGTCCATTTTCTACAGAATTATGGAGGAAATAATGGATATAATTGATGTTCAAATCATTTTACAACATTATCTATAAAGATGACATAACATTATTTTTATGTCCACCATAATCGTGTTAGGGACACCAAATCTATTATTCTGTTTTATATCTCTAAAATGATTATTATTTTATTATAAACGTTTTGTAAAGGTATCTTCTCATCCCATTTTTAGATGAATTTGATAGTTGTATGTTTTTACTTTCATTTGTTTTCAATCGTTGGAGTGTATGACCCTACAATATTCCTCACCCATACAGAAAATGCCTATGAGAATATAGTAGTATATAGAATTTTTTTGGATTGATGGGTGAACATATAATTTACCTATATGGAATGTGTATTTTTTTAAAAACATTACAATCCTTCATTATCTAAGGCCAGAAATACCCAATCCTCTTGATTTGGTGGGAATTCATGGTTCCTAATTGATGCGAACCATAATAAAAAGCATAGAGTTCCATTATGGTGGTTGTAGAATCCTCTCGGTAAGTTCATATAATGTTATTTCTCTCAATGATTCAATTATAAGGAACCTTCTAATGAAATAGACTATAATAAATTGGGAAATTGACATCCCATCATCAAATTTATTACTCCCTAACTCTATCTGAGAGAAGGACATCATTTTTGAGATATTAATTTATGGGAATCATCAACTCTTTTTAGAATTATCTAGTTATGGGGTATAATATATCTCATTTGTATCATCTATTACAATTTGAAAAAATGGTGATAATGTTTATCGATCGGCCGTCTTTAGGATAGTTTCATGCTGATATGGATCTTCTAAGGTTGCAACAGCTTTTTCTGATGAATCTACATGACTATTTAGTAAAGATCAAACTTGATTTACTATTGGATAATGGGTGATTAGTTTTATCAGACCACACAAATAAATAATAAGGGGGATGATCTATTCCCACCTGTTAGGGTAAACACCATTGATCTTATTAATTACCAATAAGGAATGTCCAATTATTCTATTTTGATTCACCATTGTTTTCAAAGAAAAATAAAAAATGATAATTGAGGGCTAGGTATTGATCTGTATTTATAGTGAATCCTTTTTCTAATAGAATTGAGTAAGGTAGAACAACCTTTTTTGGTGAAATAATAATAATTACCAACATATATTTTTGGAGCTTCAGATCTTCTATTCTATTTCTTGTTGGGGTTCTAGATTCACTATAAAATAAATTTCCCACAATTACATAGATCCCAAAATGTAAAATGTTTCCTCTTCATATTGTTCAGTACTCATTGGATCTTCTTCAACTGAGCTATTTTATGCCTAGAAATTTTATAAGTACTACCAATTTTTCATTCTATGATGTTTGAAATAGATGACGAAATATTACCGAATAACTTCCCATCATGCCAAAATTCATATCAAAGTGGGAAATTTTAGGATATATTTGAGCCATTCATTTCGAGGGATCAAAAGAACATCATGGTAATTTATATAATTTCTTAATGTATGGATTTCAAAAACCAATGAAAAAAATTTCCTCAGAATACCTTAACATATAGTTTCAGTGTCAAGATGGTGTATTTAAGATAATAAAGTTTTTTTTCACTACCCACATCTTTCCTCATCTCATGAAATTGAACCAAATATCATTCTACAGCCATCACATAACATATAGGATTCTATCCTTCAACTGGAAATACCACCACTTCTATGACAATGATATATTTCCTAAAGATTTCAAATTCCTATAATAGTCATAAATCCACATAAATACAACCCATTTCATTATTAAAGAATGTGAAGTCCCAAAAAATTTAATGTGAGGTATTAAATTATATTTTAAATGTAGTAATGGTGTCCCTTCATTCCACTAATCTATTTAATGTTTTGAATTGGGAAAAAACAAAATTTCATTAGCATCTCAGGGTTGACATCGACTTAAAAATGACATATAAAGAATACCTAAAATTTCACAGATGTAATTACAAAATCACATTTCTTGTGGTTCATCATCGTACTATTTTTTTATGATTAGTGGAAATGATTTTAACATATAAAATGTGGTCATAAATCTTCATGGATTTGACCTTAAAATCATCAACATACTAGTAGACTCAATTTATTAATAAGTGGTTAATGAATTAATACAACGATTCGTTTAATGTATATCCATAACTCTTTAAAAAATTGAATCTACCTATAAAATAATACTCCCAATAGGGCCTTTAAGGATTTATATTATTCATCTTATGTATCCATTATTTTCTTATTATACCCTCAATAGATATTATAAATTTAATGGAACTAATATCAATCCTTTTCATCCATAAAAAGAACTTTTGATCATAATCTATTTGAAATCATTCTGATAATTATATTTTAGGTATTTGAAATAAAATAGAGCCATTATCATGCATGTCTTATCATAATGGTGTAAATACTAGAGAAAAATATTATGCAATGAAATTCTCTAATTAAACCGTCTTTGGATATTTTTTCAAATTCAGCTTCAACCATAGAAGCATTAGTCAGATGTGCCCATCTAAATACTAGGTGGTAACCTCGGTGGTCTCTATGAAATAAAAGTGATTCATTCCCACAATAGGATTATGGACTACATTTAATTTTAATTCACAAAAACATCCATATACTACTTTAGAAAAGTTCTACACATTTATTTCACATCGAAGAATATAGGTACACTAATCAACATCAGTCTCAGATCCTCCCCTTTTGTGATATATTTTTATAGAAGATCAATGACCATATAGGTTAATCATTCATCAGATGAATGGAGGAACATACCTAATCCAATTTTTTTCATCACCTTAATTTTTTTCATTATCATCTTTCTCTACCATTGTGATATGGATGATAGATGTAGTGGAATAATAAATGTTAGAAGAATGGTCAGTTTCCTAATAAAAAACCTCCAACAGTGATATCATGACATCCATAAGTTTAGTGGATAAATTATTTTCATGATTAAGTTATGGGGATAATATTTGTGTATTTCAATATGAGGTATCACTTCTAATTTTTGAATCATATAATTCTTCAAAAACCTTGACTAAATCTAACATAGTTGAAAACATGATGACTTGAGACAATTTCTCTAATCCTTAGTTGATTACTTCAACCATAATTATGGGAATAACATATTCATCACACATGAAATTGAATTTGGTATCTTGGTTCCTTTAGAAATAGGATTAAGTTTTAAACTATGTGAAATCATCAGTTACGGGTTTATTCCCATCTCATGGATACAATCCCAAATCAATATATTGTGATTCACACAAATGGAATGGACGTTTTTCACCATTTAACGTCCCATTACTCCCATTTCTATGGTATATAATGCATTAATGGTACGATGAATGGATCACATCATGATAATGCAATGAATTCCTTCCCAGAAATAAATTAAAATCGGTGGGTTACAAGATGAACAATAACTCAGATTTGGACACCAAATTCCCACTATAAGCTTTGATCATAATATGGTTAAGGGGGTTCAATTAAATTTTATCATACCCATGATTTATTAGGTATGATGGCAATAAATAAAACTCAATGTATACTAGTTAGTGAAGCATTCAGATATGAATCAGGTTGACTCGTGAAAATTATCATTTAATTATTGATGAATGTCAATGTCATCCTATTTCACAGATATGAAGATGGGTCAGATGTGTCCTTCTAAAAAACCATATATGTCATTTTCTTTCAAATATATATCTATGTTATATTTTAAACTATAAACCTCTACACGATACACCTAAATAGTATAATCAACAACATAAAAGTTTATAGATAATAAAAGAGCCTCTTCAAGGGCTTCCTTCATATCCATTGATAGATTGAGAGCAACCCGAATAGATATATATGTCTGAATTATGGCCAATTTATTCATGATTTTTAAATTTGGGTAATGGTTCTACATTTCCCTATGGGAGACTATCCCTTAAAAGAAATATTATGGAAACAATTCCTTGGGAATATTAGTCAATTGGTTAACCAAATGTGTGTGATAATATTTATTCTATTAAATCTATCCCCATCAGCCTCCCCACTAACCTAGAATGGTTAAATTGTCACCAAATCATTAATTTATCTTAAAAAATTATTATATAATAATGATTTATGGTTAAATTTTCATGATCATGTTGGTATTTTAGAATTCCTTTTCCATGGGTTTCAAAATTATATAGAGTGGTTCTAGGGTTGCGGCTGAGCCATTGTATTCCTTCATAGTTTATTTCTTTTTGTTCTTAGGATGTGGCTGACACATTGTATTTCATCACAGTTGTTCCTCCATCCATTTCAATGACTCTTGCAACCATGATTAAGATCACACCAATTCTATGGGGAAATTCAATTAAATAATAATAATCATCATATGATAAGTTATCCATCAAATTATTGACATTAATGCACCCAAATATGAACTATTTATCTGATGAGGATTCTGTTTGAGGGATCAGTGCACATTGTGCATATTTTCAGGTTAGTACACATTCTATTAGAACTGAAGGCATGATGTCTTGGAGAGTATTGGATACATTTTTCAATGATGTAGATTCACCATCCATCATTTATTTCTTCCCATATGACCATCTCATTTCATATAAAATTATCCTTTGATGGGTTGTGGAGTTGAAAATGATAGTTTCATTATTGTAGAAGTGATTATAGGCCCAAATGGTTTTTAACTATTCTTAAGATCTAACATAGAATTGGTTGGTAATTTTTTTTCAAAAACCATTAATTTTCATTTTGATATTGATGGTAACCACCTCCCAATAGCCATATTATTATAGGGTGGAAGTGGATAGTAATTCTACATGTTCGTATGGTTTTTCAAACTTTACATAACATGATTTGACAATTTCTTATAGAAAATAATGGAAAATGAAATAATCTTGTATAGAGTGACTTGAAATTTTGTAAAAGGTGTTATAATTTAACATATCATTACAAATGGATTGATTCATTATTTTGGTGTCTGATGATGCTAACACATTTCTTATTATGACTATTATGAAATATAATAAAACCATATCACTTCAGAAGGAGTTTACTTTTTCCCTTAAGTTATTAAAATGGGTAGAATTTTAAATCACTCTTTTAATTTGGTATATGTTATTTTTATGATGTTTCCAACCAAGATTTGGCTCTTCTTTATAATGTGTATGTATTATAGTAGGATATGGTACACTGGATGGTTTTCATGTGATAATTACAGTTTCTAATTTGTCTGTCCACTTTCCCTGCAATATTAGTACTGATATGGATTTGGATCTACAAAACAAGGTGAAGTATTCAAATCGTAGTGAGACTACATAATGGTATAAGAATATACACATTATTTTTTGGTAATGAAATATTTTCAAAAAAAATCATGAAACATTTCTATGAAAATGATGAAAATATAATCCTATTGAAATTGAAAAAATAGAGAAGGATTTACACCTTCCATATAAAAATGAAGTTTGAGAGTCTCTTATTTTCACACATTTTTCAGTTTGCTAGGTCGATGACTGTTGACTCCTAAAATGATGAGATAAACATGTAATGATGTTTCTGGGGGAGGCCTTCCCATCCTTTGATCAACCATTCATGTTAACGGGTGTACCAGAAAATGTTATTCCTAAAATGGTTTGAAGGAAACACTATAGATTGGTTGCTTCTTCTTATAAAAAGTTTCCCATAATTAATTTACACAGAGATACATAATGTGTTAGATGGTAGTCTATATCTAATTAAATATAAAATTATTAATATTTAGGATATTAAAAATTATGTGGATGAATAGTCACATATTCCAACTTGAGTTAATGTACTCGGTCTAGATATAATGGTGAACTTTTTCCATACATTTCTTTTGGAGATGTTTTGAATGACTCAATAACGTCAACACGTCCAAAGGGAATGGACACCTGAATAGGGACTGGAGAAGGGGGTACAACTATATTAACATGATGTATTGATCCAACCTTCACATTATCTAATGCTGGATGGTTGTGACCTGATTGAAATTATTGTGTCTTTTCTAACATATTTAGGTCTTCATATTTTGCTATTTTGGCATTCAAATAGATTGGTTTCTTTTCTAAAACACTAAGAATACGTTATGAATATTTATTGAAAGATATGAAAATATCTTCCTTTCATGGGACATTAGCTAGAGTAGTAAAATGTTGTTCTATTAGTGAATACTTCTAGTTGGAATATGACCCCTGAGTTTATAAACATTTATAAATTTAAAACATTCCATTACTATATCAAATTTACACAAATATTCCTCAAATATTAATAGATTGATACCTTTTGGGTAAAAGTATATATTGAATTGTGGCCTTACCAATTTTTTTGGAAGATTCCCATTGAGGGGGTGGAAATATATCATTTTTAGGAATTCATAAATATTGGTAAATTTGATGATTTTTTGTATGCACACCTTATTTAAATGTTTCAGTGTGGATATCAGTTTGTATGAATATATTATTCTATTGGTATTCTAGTTTAACATAATATTTTAAATTATTCTAAAAGGTGATGTTATTGATTTTTAATTATGAGAACAACGTTACAATATTTTCAACGATCTCGAAATAATTGGAGATCTTGTTTGTAGAGACCCAAATCTTGATGTACATAGACATTCAATTACTTTTTCAGAATACTTAGTACTTAACAAAAACACACACACGAGGGTCGTAATAGTTTAGTGTCTTTGGAAACTCGGAATATAATCTTCTAATCGTGGTGAAAGATCTTCAACATCTCTCATAAAGATCTTACATTTATTTTTTTCCTAAAACCTTTCTCTATATCCTAGGGAAAAGAAAACATAAAAGGGTGAGCTCAAATGCTCAGTAAGTGTAATCAAAAGAAATATCAATCACATCATATTCATAAGAACATAACATTTTGTAAATCATAACCTGCAAAAGAGAGCATAATTTCATAACATGTGATAAATCATAGTAGTGAAATGAAATCCCAATAATCATAACTTACAACATGAAACTTTGTGGCATACACACATAATCATAGAGAATGATTTCTTGTTAGTCAAGACTCATTGCCAAGACTATCTTAGTGGAAAAAGTCCATTTCTGAACCGAGTTCACTCCTCGTTTCAGTCCTGTTTCACTGAACCAGTTTAACCTTCCATTCCAGCCATGTCTATCTCATGAGATATATAATCTTTACCCAATGCATTAAAGGGAGATATAGGTCCCACCCATCTCATAATGATACCATTCTTATGTGTGCCACAAAATCATAAATCATACATCATTTCATAACCCATGTAATAAAAATGGGATTCTTAAACATCATGACATCATAAAACAAATTCATATAAGATAAATGAATTCATAAAAATAATTCCATCACAAAATAATCAAATAAATGTAATAATAGGGATAGAAACATAACCCTATATTATCATAGATGGAAAATAATGTTGATAAAACACTTGAACTCCATTCTTGAGGAAAATATCCTTTCTACTTCAAAAAACACTTTTCCTTTCATAACATGTCGTACAATTCTAAACTAAAAGAAGTTGATTAAAAATAAACATGAAAACTTGTAAATTAAGCTTCTTGGAAATAATGTTTTAAAAATCCATTCATGCCATATAAGTTAAAAAAACATTCTTCTCATACTTTTGTTGGAAAAGTTAAAAAGTACCTCGTATGAAAAACGATAAAAGATTCCTTTCATATCATTTACTAAAAACTCACAGAAGGGTAAAATTGGATTTAAACAATTGTAGGTGGATGGAAATAATAATACATATTGAAGAAACATGGATGTTGATGATAAAATACACCCCAGTAAATTCCAAAGTATAAACAATCTCGGATAAAAATGAGATTGTGATATTTCCCTTACCTTAGGTCCAATTTGCTTTGTAAGTGTCCGAACCTCCAGTATAATGATTTAAATTTTTTCATTGACTTATTCTAGAATCATACAAATTGTTATTATATCATATATGGTTCACTTATGACTTTATATTATCTGTTCTTTTGTAAATTCCATGTTAAAGAGCGTTTTGGGTAAAATCGTCTCATTTGTCGTTCGCGTTTTAACTTGTAATTATTCATATGATTAGTTAGATCATGATTACATAAATCCAGAATTTAAAACATGATTTATAGATAATATATATTCAGAATATACATATATCTAATAGATCAGTAAATGGAATGAAATACACCGTTCATGGAGACGGTAGGCCGTACGTACACATGAACGATGTTTTCGTTTCCTTATTGAGTTGAATGGAATTAAGTAGATGAAATACATATATATACACATAAATACATGATTATTATGTCATATATTTAATTATTACTTATTATATATACTTTATAATCATTCATGAATGGTTAACGTGGAGAATGAATCTCATCGCGTCGTGGAGACGGTAGTCCGTACGTACGCACGAGCGATGATATCATTCTCATGATCGTGGAACTGTATTGGAGTGTATGTATACTATCTCAGAATCAATATCACTTTAAAATAATCATATATAGTCATTATTTACACCATTATAACCATTCAAGTAAGGTGGTGGTGGAAAATAGATTACACCACGGCGTGGGGACGGTATTCTGTACGTACCCACGCACGGTGATTTCATTTTCCGTGGGATGGATAGATGGTGAAATAGGGTTGTTTAATACTTATAATAAAATATCAGTATATGAGTGATACTTATGTTATTAATTCATGATGAAACAACTAAAGAAGAAGAAGTGGAAGAAGAAATAAAGATGAAAGAATCGGTAACGGAAATTACCTCTTCTTTGAAGCGCTTCTTTGAGACCTCATTTTAGGGAACTAAAATTGGTCTTTGAAGAAGACCATGACCTCTAGGATGTCTCTAGGGAAGTGGAGAGAAGAAATTGTCAGGGTTTGGCTGAGCTTGAAGGCTCTAAGTGGTGTGAGGAAGAGATTGAGGAGGTGCCCTTTTATAAGGGAGGAGAGGGGCTCCTCTGGAAAACTAAAATTATTATTTTATTATATAGTCATATTCGGTTTTAAATAGCTCCAAATTGATTTATCTCGAAGCTAAGGTGGGGATGGGTCGAAATAATCTCATAAAATAAGAATTTAGACAAGTTTAGGTTCCTATTTTAACTTTATTATTTAGTTTTAAGATTAAGTTAATTAATTTTACTTTTACCATGTCTTCTTGTGTTATTACACTATAAGGTTAATAAAATTACTATAACAAACCAAACGAACCCCAAGTTGTTTATTATTAATATATATAACCTTATATAAGTCATTTGGCCGAACCTTAGATTTTTATGAATAAATTAACAATTAATAATATAATATTTGTTTTAAAAACTATTTTATGTCAATTTTGACACTATTTGGTAATTGATTTTTGTAAAAATCATAACAGAATGATTATTTCGAAAAATATTAATAAAATTAATAATAACATGTCATAGTAACCTAGAAAATTAGTGGAATTCATAAAAAGTTTCAAATTACATTTATTTGGGTATTTATAACATCAATTATGTCAATATTTCATTAATAAGATAATTAATGCATCATCGTTGTGTCACAAATAAATTAAATTATTTAATGTCTAAAAATTACAAATAAAATATCATTATGTAGGACATCTTTTTTATCTTTATAATGAATATTTAGGGTATAATATATCTTATGTATAACCCTATATTAAAAATGATTTACTTATAAAACGTTTATTTTAACTATTTTAACCCTTCTTTAAATAAATTAATAATAAATGTCCTAATCTAATCCAAGTGGGATTAAATGGTCATATTTTATTCCTAAGGTTGTTTTTGGTCGCATTACACATATCCAATAGAATTAGGACATGTGTTAGGGTAATAATAATATCATTTTTACCCTTAGTTACCCTATTTACTTTTAACCGTGGTAAAAAAGTCAAAAGTTACTATTCACCAAAAATTATTTTCATCTCATTGAACCACATTTTAGTTCTTGATATTAACCGTGTCTCATGAATTTTCGAAATTCCACTCACAGAAGCGGTAAAATTATGTTTTTTTGAAAAATTCAGTTTTTTAACTACCACTTAGTGGTTTCTCTATTCATCGAAAAATGAACATTTCCAGAAAAATAAAAAAAATTAGGCCTAAGCTATATTTGATATTACGAATTAAAAAATTATGTCTATTTTACCAAATTGAAAATATATCAGTTACATTAATTAATTTACAAATTAATTCCCATCGTCAAAACAAATAGCGTGTTTTTAAGAGATAATAACTATCAAAAGATTGACACTTATTTATGTCTGGTTTAAATGTGAAATTACATCCAATGACTAAAATTGTATTAAATTGTAAAAATATATTATAAATATAATTTAAAACCACTAAAATTAATAATTTATCACTATTAATTATTTTGATTAAAAAAGTTGTTTTTAATTAAAATTTAGTAATTTTCACTATTCATCAGAAAATGAAAGTTATCCGAAAAGTACCAAAATTTCACCCTAAGAAAATTTCAATATTCCGAATCCAAAAATGAAGTCCATTTTGAAAAATAAAATTTACAAAATTTCAAAAAGTGGTTATTACTATTCATAACAGCTAGTTTTTAATAATATTTTAATAGCATATCGTTTTTTGGTGAAACTCGGTATTGCGTACTACACACGCTATCCAGGAAGGTCGTGATTGCGTGTAATGCAAGGCAAGTCAAGGATGCGTGTTGTGCAAGCCCCTTTTGGTGTAGCATACAACACAAGACATGAAGTTAAGAAGAATATTTTTCATAAAATCTTGGGGTGTTACATTCTACCACCCTTAAAATGAATTTCTCCCTCGAAATTCGTTGGGGTTATAAATGGTTTACTACTCGAAAGATTATTTAATAGAAACCAACATCGTAAAAAAGAATACCAAAACCAATCTTTAAAAACAAAAGTATGAAACGTAACAGTTACCCAAATAAACTATTCACTGGGTTTCCACATAGGAGAACATAGGTGAAAATATGGATATAGAAGAGAAATCTAACTGTCATGATCTGATGGATAGTGGTAGAGAACATGGATATGAAAAATCCAACAATCACAAAGCCATAATTTTGTGATGATCTAGGGTACCATCTGATTTATCGGATATAAGGGCACTAGGACAACATTTTTGGGTTTCAAGATCATTTCCCTAAAGTTGATGAATTAAAAGAAATACTTACATGATTTTGGTAAAATCTCACTGTTGTTTGTGAATTGAACAATTTCCACTTCATCCCTTAAAGAAATGAAGTTGAATTTTTTATTGTGTTAGCAGATCATGTGATAGAATGATGGGTCATTCCATCTGTTTCAAACAAAAGGTTAGGAAAAGTTATAAGTCCATCTTATGGTTAGATTAATTGTATATGGTTCCAAAAATGAACATATACTTCATATATCATACCACTTAATAAAATAAAACTAGTTTCTACTAAACAGGGACTTCTTGTAGGCCAGTGGTAGGCGATAAAGGCCAGTCGTATTTCAGTTGTGGGTTCGATTCCCACAGCCTTGTCCGACGCAATGGGTTGTCGCCTGTCCTGCAGGTTGTCCTTTTTCTAAAACTACATTACTATAACATCCCATCAATAATATCGAAAAAAAGTTATATCCTTAGAAAATACTAACTTATTTCCAACATAATCCATTCCAATCTTTAGGCATATCCAAAATATTGTTGTCCAATATTACAGTGAAAATGATTACCAAAGAGTTCATATAACAAGCATGTTAATACCATCGTTGATCCCCATATATCATGAGATATGTCTTGTTGGTCACATTCCAAACATTCGAAGGCCTTAATCATTTTTCTCTTGAAAAAAGAATACCCATTGAATCTTAGTGAAAACATTAGTGCTGTCAAAAGATAACTCTTTTCACAAACCAAAACCTCAAACCATGATTTAACTATTTCCTTATATTAGTCAGGAGATTATGAATACTGTCAAACATTTCATTTTTTTATTTATCCCTTCATTTTGCGCATATCATCTTTTTTCCAAAAATATATCAATCACTTTCCATGGATACCGATACCATAAAATTATTGAAAACCATAATAGACCAATACATAAATATTTCAATATTCCACGATACTATATACAACAATATTTTGGATTACCATTACATAAACACTTAATCATTCCACCACATCGTTGTCATATTCAACATCTTCAATGGTGATCACATGTGACTTCCCTTTGTCCTTTGCCTTAATTGGATGCTCATGTCGATCAACACTATCCCTTGGATTAGGGCATTTATTAGCATAATGCCCCATTTCCTTTCACTTGAAGCATTGAAGTGTAGTAGGTTCATTCTGTGTATCCCTTCCATTGTTTGAATCATTAGACATCTTCTTCCCATCATTGCGACATTCAGATGCCCAATGACCATCCTTTCCACATTTGAAACATTTACTTGTCCCTTTAAGTCAGTCCCCATCATGCTTCTTTCCACACTTTGAGCATGAGGAAAAATTCATCTTCTTATCACCATTATTCTGAGATTTCTCATTGAACTCCATCTTTTGTTTCTTGTCAAAACTATGAGATGGATAAGTAACACCAACTTCCATTTATACCTTGATAGCACAACACAAAATTTCTTCATAGCTACTAAAGTCTCTTATAGTTAATAGACTTCGAAGATTTGGTTTTAAGCCACTGAAGAATCGATCAACTTTATTTTTAGGTTGGATGATAAATCCAAATGCATACCTTTCAAGCCTTGTAAAATTCGCATCATATATACCAACAGATTCATCATCCTTTTGATTTAGTTCAAGAAACTCCTTCTCAATCTTTTTTCGAAGAATACGAGGGAAGTACTTATTGAAAAATATGTTCTTGAACTCGTCCCATTCCATGGACTCAATTTCATCTCTTTGCCTTGTATTCTTGATAAGATTCCACCATTGATCAACTTCACCTTCCAAACAATATACTGCTACGATGACATTATCATGATCAGAACATTGATGAACTGAAAATATCTTTTTAGTGGTACTGGTCCATTTTTCAACAACAAGTGTATCAGAATACCCACTGAAAGAAGGTGGACGTTGCCTCATGAAGGACTCAATAGAATATTGTTCCCCTCTCTACTCATTTGGAAGTCTAGAATTATTCATAGCTTCTGTAAGTATAGAAATAAGATTTTTCACTCCATCTCCCATAAAATTTGTATTTTCAGGAGGTCAATCATTGCATTGTCCATTTCATTGATCAACACGGTTCCTTTGGGTTCCATCCATCGTCTAAAACCCAAA
Source organism: Viscum album (assembly GCA_963277665.1). NCBI lineage: Eukaryota > Viridiplantae > Streptophyta > Magnoliopsida > Santalales > Viscaceae > Viscum > Viscum album. Next base: position 683,820,914 of record OY728129.1, on the reverse strand, counting down.
AAGAATAGTGTGAGAGGCAAAAATCATGCTAGGGAAAACAACATAATAAAGGGAGAGTACCTTCAATATCTAACATCTTAGGTTTAATTGTAAGATCGTTAGTGCAATCCTAGGACTATAAACTATACTTATACTTAACCTTAGGGACATCCCTAGAAATATCGTAAAAATATCTCTAGGGATCTCACTAAAGTTCTCGCATCCTAGTTTCCAGAGGTTGACTAAACCTTTCCTCTGAGACCAACTATAGGGACCTGAAGCCTGATGTACATGGACATTATATTACTTTTGCGGAATAATTAGTACTTAACAAAAACACACACACAAGGATCGTAATAGTTTAGTTTCTTTGGAAACTCGGAATATAATCTTCTAATCGTGGTGAAAGATCTTCAACATCTCTCATAAAGATCTTCCCTTTATTTATTACCTAAAACCTTTATTTATATCCTGGGGATAAGAAAACATAAAAGGGGGAGCTCAAATGCTCAGTAAGGGTAAACAAAAGAAATATCAATCAAATAATATTCATAAGAACATAACATTTTGTAAATCATAACGTGCAAAAGAGAGCATTATTTCATAACATGGGATAAATAATAGTAGTGAAATGAAATCCCAATAATCATAACCTAAAACATGAAACTTTGTGGAATACACACATAATCATAGAGAATCATTTCTTGTTAGTCAAGACTCATTGCCAAGACTATCTTAGTGGACAAAGTCCATTTCGGAACTGAGTTCACTCCTCGTTTCAGTCCTGTTTCACTGGACCAGTTTAACCTACTGTTCCAGCCATGTCTATCTCATGAGATATAAAATCTTTACCCAATGCATTGTATGGAGATATAGGTCCCACACATCTCATAATGATACCATTCTTATGTGTGCCACAAAATCATAAATCATACATCATTGCATAACCCATGTAATAAAAATGGGATTCTTAAACATCATGACATCATAAAACAATTCATATAAGATAAATGAGTTCATAAAAATAATTCCATCACAACATAATGAAATCAATGTAATAATAGGGATAGAAACAGAAACCTATATTATCTTAGATGGAAAATAATTTTGATAAAACACATGAACTCCATTCTTGAGGAAAATATCTTTTCTACTTCAAAAAACACTTTTCCATTCATAACATGTCGTACAATTCTAAACTAAAAAAAGTTGATCAAAAATTAACATGAAAACTTTTAAAGTAATCTTCTTGGAAATATTGTTTTAAAAATACATTCATGCCATATAAGTTAAAAAAACATTCTTCTCATACTTTTGTTAGAAAAGTCAAAAAGTACCTCGTACGAAAAACGACAAAAGATTCCATTCATATCTTTTACTAAAAACTCAACGAAGGGTAAAATTGTATTTAAAAAATTTTAGGTTGATGGAAATAATATTACATATTGAAGAAACATGGATTTTGATGATAAAATACACCCCAGTAAATTCCAAAGTATAAACAATCTTGGATAAAAATGAGATTGTGATATTTCCCTTACCTTAGTTCCAATTGGCTTCATAAGTGTCTGAACCTCATGTATAATGATTTAAATATTGTCATTTACTTATTCCAGAATCATACTCATTGTTGTGATATCATATATGGTTCACTTATGACTTTATATTACCCGTTCTTTTGTAAATTCCATGTTAAAGAGCATTTTGGGTAAAATCCTCTCATTTGTCATTCGTGTTTTAACTTTTAATTATTCATATGATTACTTAGATCATGATTACATAAATCCAGAATGTAAAACATGATTTTTATATAATATATATTCAGAATATACATATATATAATAGATCAGTAAATGGAATGAAATACACCGTTCATGGAGACGGTAGGCCGTACGTACGCATGAACGCTGTTTTCGTTTCCTTATTGAGTTGAATGGAATTAAGTAGATGAAATACATATATATACACATAAATCCAGTATTATTATGTCATATATTTAATTATTACTTATTATATATACTTTATAATCATTCATAAATGGTTAACGTGGAGAATGAATCTCATAGCGTCGTGGAGACGGTAGTCCGTACGTACGCACGAGCGTTGATATCGTTCTCATGATCGTGGGACTGTATTGGAGTGTATGTATACTATCTCAGAATCAATATAAATTTAAAATAATCATATATATTTATTATTTACACCATTATACCCATCCAAGTAAGGTGGAGGTGGAAAATACATTACACCACGGTGTGGAGACGGTATTCCGTATGTACGCATGCGCGGTGATTTCATTTTCCGTAGGATGGATAAATGGTGAAATAGGGTTGTTTCATATATATAACAACATATCAGTATATGAGTGATACAGATTTTATTACTTCATGATTAAACAATAGAATAAGAAGAAGTGGAAGAAGAAATAAAGATGAAAGAATTGGTAACGGGCATTACCTCTTCTTTGAAGTGCTTCTTTGAGACATTCTTTTAGGGAACTAAAATTGGTCTTTGAAGAAGACCAGGACCTCTAGGATGTCTCTATGGAAGTGGAGAGAATAAATTTTCTTGGTTTGGCAGATCTTTAAAGCTCAATGTGGTGTGAGGAAGAGAGGGAGGAGGTGCCCTTTTATAAGGGAGGAGAGGGGCTCCTTTGGAAAACTAAAACTATTATTTTATTATATAGTCATATTCGGTTTTAAATACCTAAAAATTGATTTATCTCAAATATATGGTGGGGATGGGTCTAAATACTCTCATCCAATTGAATTTAGACAAGTTTAGGTTCCTATTTTAACCGTATCATTTAGATTTAACATTAAGTTAAATAATTTTACTTTTACCGTGTCTTCTTTTGTTATTACACTATAGGGTTAATAAACTTACTATAACAAGCCAAACGAAACCCAATATGTTTATTATTAATATATATAATCTTATCTATGTCATTTGGCAGATCCTTAGATTTTTAGGATTAATATCACAATTAATAATATAATATTTGTTTTAAAAACTATTTTATGTCAATTTTGACACTATTTGGTAATTGATTTTTGTAAAAATCATAAAAGAATGATTAGTTCTAAAAAAGTTAATACAATCAATAAAAACAAGTCATATTAACCTAGAAAATTAGTGTAATTCATAAAAAGTCTAAATTACATTTATTTGGGTATTTATAATATCAATTATGTCAATATTTCATTAATAAGATAATTACTGCATCATCGTTGTGTCAAACATAAATTATATTATTTAATGTCTAAAAATTAAAAATAAAATATCATTATGTACGAAATCGTTTTAGCTTTCTAATGAATATTTATAGTGGAATTTATCTTATATATAACCATATATTAAAAAGTATTTACTTATTAAACATTGATTTTAACTATTTTAACCCTTCTATAAATAAATTAATAATAAATGTCCTAATCTAATCCAAGTGGGCTTAAATGGTCATATTTTATTCCTATAGTTGTTTTTAGTCGAATTACACTTATCCAATAGAATTAGGACACGTGTTAGGTTAAAAAAATATCATTTTTACCCTTAATTACCCTATTTACTTTTAACCGTGGTAAAAAAAGTCAAAAGTTACTATTCATCAAAAATTATTTTCATCTCATTGAACCACATTTTAGTCCTTGATATTAACCATGTCTCTCAAATTTTCGAAATTCCACTCACAGAAGTGGTAAAATTAAGTTTTATGAATAATTCAGTTTTTTAACTACCACTTAGTGGTTTCACTATTAATCAAAAAATGAACGTTTCCAGAAAAATAAATAAAATTAGGCCTAAGATATATTTGATATTATGAATTCAAAAATGACTTCTATTTTACCAAATTCAAAATATATGAGTTACATTAATTAATTTAAAAATTAATTCCCGTCGTCAAAACAAATAGCGTGTTTTTAAGAGATAATAACTATCAGAAGATTAACACCTGTTTATGTCTAGTTTAAATGTGAAATTACCTACAATGACCAAAATTGTATTAAATTGTAAAAATATATTCTAAATATAATTTAAAACCTCTCAAATTAATAATTTATCACTATTAATTATTTTGATTAAAAAAATTGTTTTTAATTAAAATTTAGTAATTTTCACTATTCATCAGAAAATGAATGTTTTCCGAAAAGTACCAAAATTTCACCATAAGCTAATTTCGATATTCCGAATCCAAAAATGAAGTCTAATTTGAAAAATAAAATTACAAAATTTCAAAAAGTGCTTATTACTATTCATAACGGCTAGGTTTTAATAATATTTTACTAGCATATCGTTGTTTTGTGAAACTCGGTATTGCGTACTACAAACGCTATCGAGGAAGGTCGCGATTGCATGTAATGCAAGGCAAGTCAAGGATGCGTGTTGTGCAAGCCCCTTTTGGTGTTGCATACAACATAAGACATGATGTTAAAAAAAATATTTTTCATAAAATCTTGGGGTGTTACATTGTTGATCAAACAGTGTCCTTTATAAGTGTTTTTATTCATGGGAAAGAAAGTGAACATAACATATATTTTTATTTGTTATTTTCACAGGAGGATACCCTTTATTTTTGTAATCCCATCAAATCCATCATCTAATGGGTAATCAGAAAGGATCCTCTTGATAATTATTTTTTTCATGTCCCTGAAAATGATTCTGCATCACGGTAAGGGATGACCATGAATGATTTGTTTTATTAATCACCTCCCAGCTAAGAGAAACTGAATTTTGATGATGTTGTGTTAATAAATCCCCAATACAAATGGAATGGGTGAGATTTTTTTCTACATTTATAATGTTTCCGGCCTGTTATTTTTTTCATCCACAGTTTTTTTAATTCACCAAACCCTCTAGTCTAGGGATTGTGATGCACTTTAATGGATATAATAATTTCTTCTACTAAACTAATTTTATTGAGATTAGTTTAAACATTAGGTGTGTTCATGTTATGATTCACACTCCATCCACTTAATTAAAAATAAATTATCAATTCCTAAATGTTTTACTTCATTAAGAGGGACGATTTCTTGATATTTTCATAAAACTAATAAAAAAATATTTTTATGGCTTACTATATTATGTCCTGAAGCCTTTGAGAGTGGAAACGGTCCAATTTTTATTGTTTTGGCCACCTACATTGTAAAAATACTATTTATGGAATCTATAATGAGGTTATAACATTACATGATTTCAACATTTGTAGGGATTATTGATCTAACCACCTACATTGTAAAAATAATATTCATTGAAGCTAGAATGAGGTTATAACATTACATGATTTCAACATTTGTAGGTATTATTGATCTTAGAGTACAATATAATGAAATTCCCCATGTTCACCCTACCCTATGAAACGAACCTGCGATCTTATGTCCGCGATCATCTAATGAAATTCATCTAACTCATTGAGACATTTTCATTGAAGGGATCCATCATATTTTCACAATTTCAGGTGCCATACAACTATGATTGTTTTCAAATGAATTTTATGGTTCATCTATTCTCTTAAAATTATTTGATTTGGATATTCCTCTAAAGGAAATAATTTTTTATTTACATGATTAAGAGTGTTGTATTTATTCATGATGACGTTGAATGTAAAATCATCTGACTATTCCATAAGAATTAGGAATTGGGGAGTTTTTAAATGTTATAACATAATATGTATATTATCCTTCACCAATTTTATCTTAATGGGAGATATGTATCCCACATATTTTATGAGGTATTCCCCATCCCAGTATGACCAAAGTGAAAAATTTCCCATTTAATTATTTCAAACAATAATGTTGGAAAGGATTTAATCAATTTTATTTTGATATCGTAAAGCAAAGGGTGAGTCTAAGAAAAACTATTACGATAGGATTTCATCTTCTTGACAATGAATCTCAGTTTTTAATGATGAGGCATCAGGGATTACTATCATTATTTTACCATGTTTCTACAGATATGATATATTTTTTTGATTTGATTTATCATTTTTATGAACTTCTTGATGAAATAAAATGTGTTTTTGGCGTGTACACTCACTTCCAATAAAATTACAGAGATGAATACAATCATGTATTGAGATTTAACTAATGGGATAATGTATTGAACATATAGCATAGGGAGTACCTTCATGGTAGCTGATATAGAGGTAATGACCTTCTCTCTTGTTGATCTTATAGCCATGTAGAGTATACCCATGTAATTCTTCAAGTTATGTGCTCTCATGATAAATATATTCCTGAAATTATGTATTTGATTATAGTTAGATGTATGGGGTGTACCTCCAAAATTTCTTGACACAAGACTATGATGAGGGCCTATTCAATTGCCTCTACTATTATAGTAATCTGGTATGTGGTGCATATAATATTGAGCCACCATAGATAGATGTATGAAGTTTTCAAGAACACCATAATTCAGTAGAGAATATTTTGGGACATATAATTAATTTTACAGTCATCTTTGGTGATACTTATTATAAAATGTATTCCTCTAGGTGATTGTTATCACATGCTATGGTTGATAGCTTTAAAATATGAATTCTTTTTTGATAATCTCTTCTATCACTGACATAATTTGGGGATGTGTCTATATCTTTTTTCAATGTAAATGTTCCAACCCTGGAGTGGCCCCTAGGATAGTCTAATGGCCACTATTTTGAACTCATATATTTTCCAAATCCTATTGTCTATTAAAATTTGTATTTTTTCCACATACCACTTTTATGGGTGTGTGGATATGTCTCATCTCCATGGTGACTATAAAATTATTCTACAATGTCACCACAAATGTGGATATGAGGATGTGTCCATGAATCCTTTTCATATATGTTGCATTAAATGTGTTCTGTAATACATAAATAATGTGAATATAAATTGATGCATTTCCATTTATCATTTCGTGGATGTTTGGGGCGACATTTGTTGTTTGAATGGGAATATATGACTATTATATAGCTAGATAACGTATTTATTACTACTATTATCCACCATTTAGTTATTTTATTTTTAAAATTTTAATTTAGTTTAGAGTTCGGGATATGGGTCTTCCCCCTGAATGATTCCTGGATATAGACTGATAGCCCAAGATTCCAACAAACTATGCTAGTGGGATTAGTGGGTGTGGGAAGGTGTGTGAACCCACTCATTGTTTGCCACTATATTTGGACGGTGGGAGTAGAGGGAACAAATATATGGACCCATTCTCATATATTTTTCTAGTATCTTGACCAGGTTGTAGTTAATTCTTGCGTCTAGGTGACCTAGGATGGAATCTAAATGGATGAACCCTCATCATGCTACTGTTTCAAGGCCATGAGTTAATGGTAGTGGAGGCTAGTGGTATGAACCTATTTTTGGGAACCTTATTCTTTAAGGATACAACCATAAGTGATATCATGATTAACCTACCTATAATAAATAGGTAATTTTTCATTTTATTATGTGGACATACACCAATAACGATTTTATATGTAATCTAGTGTCTTCTACATCTAAGGCACCAGCCATCACTATGTGGATAGGATTTGGGGATTCATGATGAATACTAATTATTGAGAATCCTCCATGTATGGGATAAATATGTTTTATTGGTACTCCTGAATGATGATATTTTTAACCAACGACACAAGGCACTGGGTGGGTGATGGTGTCCACTACTTTTATAAGCGGAAAAAGTAGATTAAAAAGCTCAATTTTTTAATGTATGCAATTGAATTGGATTTAAGGGTGTTTTTGTATAAATTTGATTAAATACATATGGAAATAAAAACAGAATACCCCATAAAAAATCTTCTCACTAAACGAACTAATACTTAATCAATTTCTATGGATTCATGTTTTCCACTATTACATTTTTTATGAAAAGGGGAATAACATGGAGGAGGCACAATCATTTTTGTTATATATTCACATTAGGAAAACCATTTTTTGACGTGTTTTATGCTAATGCACATTTTGGTTTCATAAAAACCTACTTCTAATTGGAAAAAGAGAGATCAATTTCTTAACTACTAACATTTTATGACACATTAAATTGGAGGATGGGATTTTGGGCCCAACATATCATTTTGGTATGAACAATTACCTATAATAAGAATTATTTTTATATATAATAGATATTATTTGTTGATTTATTTATAACTGTATGTATTCAATTAACTATTATATTAATAATTAATTGTTTTCATGTGTTGACTTTAGAATCATGTGGTTGACTACGAGTTTCTTCATCAACAAAGATATCTATTTGTATCCAATGATTTCCATCAATGGTACCCATTTGTAAAGGAACTAGGTATTATTTATTTATTATTACAATCATGTTTTTAATCTATAAAATGGGGAACTATAGAATTTATCATTATCTAGGGAGAGATGATATATTTTGATTTTTGGATAGGGCCCCAAATATGGGCTTCCTATATATCCTTGTGAATGGAATTAGAAACCATGTTGGTTAGTTCTACTTAATATGAAAAAATTTGTCTTTTGTAGTCATGTGACGTGGACCAAACTGTGATGTTTAATATAATCTATGAAGATAATCTAGGTGATATGTTCCTAGTCAAATGGTTGAGTGGGTCTTACACTGACCTAGATTGATTGACTATAAGATATGTGGTCTCGCCGATAGGGGGATGAAATTTCTCCAACTGTACTAGAATAAAGATGGTGACGAAATAGACCCAAATGGAATATGTTCCATGTTTTCGAATGTATCCATACTGAGGATATGGTCCGTAGAAAATTAGGCTGTTTTGGGGCGTTTGGTTTGAACATGATGGAAGATTCCTACATATCCTCTATGGATAGAAGTCAAATCCCACATTGTTTTGAATATTAATTAATAAACCTACTAAGATACCATATAGTTTTCATCATTTGGAATATGGACCTATGAAGGTGTATGCATGGTTTTGGTGCTCATACTATATAAGAATCCTAAGAGATTATGGTAACATGATTGGGCCTTACAAAATGTAGGAGTCCAAAATGTGGCATATTGGAGGGGATTATTCCAAATAAGAGGAAAATGGTTAATAAGAGAGGAAGATTCATCATAATGACCCTCTGTTGAGATATGTATGTTATCGTGCATATGTTATTGTTATTTTTTCCCACTATGACATGTTATACATTATCATTGTAAGATAATAAAGGTATTTAATGATATTAATGTCCAAAAAATAACCTTCGTCTACGAGTGTAAAATGATGGGGCTATGGGGAAGAGAGAAAATGAATTTTATGTTCGCGTAAGAACCCTTTTTTTTGGAATATATGCCAAGGATATGGGAGTGAGAAACATATTTTTATCTAATCTTCTATCTTATATTTGTAACAAGTATCAAGACTTATAAACCCATATGTACATGGACTAAAAGAAAGACTAGGGGCCTTCACTAGGAGGGATACCATTATCAAAATTTTCATAATGGAAACCAAAGGATCCTACAGTAGACCCATTAATGGGATGGTCAAGTGGTTCGCCTCCTGGTCTGAAATGGGTATATCACATGAACTATCTCCACTGTTGGGACCGTCGTAACCACATGAATGAATGACCAAGAACAATTCAAGGATCCCCCTTGTTAGGTAGTTTAACAGTATTTCTTAAATCACCAATCGAATGTTTGATCAATTGGAAATGGTTGTTTTATATGTACTCTAATCACACATATCCCCATGATTTGGAAAAGTTCATAGTTGGTACTTCTTGAAATTGTGCATTTGGGTATTAACACATTGTAGGGGAGGTTGACTGAGAGGGTTGATTGAAATGTTCATGGAGGGGGTGAGGTGAGGCAGAATGCAACACATAAGTGTTCCCAGACTGAATGACTCCATCCCACATATTATTTCTATGTATTATGGTGTTAAAAAATAATTTTTTCTTTTATGATATAGTTATTTAATTATAGGATACATGGAAAAATTATATAATATATGGTTATTGGAAATATATTTCCTTATACATATGGTTGTGACCAATTATTTTTTTCTTTTGTTAAATGCTCTCTGAAATATATTTTTACTATGTACATGGATCTCTATAAATTATTTTCTATTAGTATTTTTCCAAAAAGTGAAATTAATTACCAACTGAATACTATTTCTCCAGATTTCTCTATATGTATCTCAATATATGTCTCAATCATTCTACTCTATTCATCCCTTATATGTGGTTTTTAATGGTGTATATTTGTAATCATTCTACTAGATTTGTTGGAAATAATGAATAATAATATTTTATAAATGATTTTCATTTGTACTTGTTTTGAAAAGAATCCCACATGTCACAAAATAAAATATTTTATTCTATGTGAAAAAAGGTGACATGTTACCCTGCATGAAAATGTTCATTTTCCGGTGGGTGAAGAGATTAAAAACAATCATTTACCAAGAAAATGATTTTCTTTAAGGTGGATTTAATTTCAGACCACACTATGTAAATAAAAATTCATTTGGGGGGTATGGATAAAAAGTGATACATCATAAAATAAAATAATTTTTTTATATGGGTTGATATATGGAGGCACTATATAGGGTAATGACTCGTTTAATGGTCTTTTAACACAAAATATGGATTCTATTTATCATCAATGATTATTTTTTTTCTTAATGTTGGTCAATGATGTCAAAATACTACAATGATATCAATACAATGAATATGTTTGAATAAAATTTATTTTGGAAATATCTAAGAGATCCAATATTGATAAACAATGTGAATATTTCTTAGATGGATGGATGTATAAGATATTATATTCTCATTATCTTAAAGTGTTTATTTTGATAACTATGATGATTTATGCACTGAGGTTACATTTAGAAGGAAGGTGTTACTAAGTGATTGGACATGAAACGTTGTTCACAACAATGAAGTAGAAATGATGAAGGATGTTATGATGTTGAAGAGTTATTTGGAATTTATATTACAAAATGAAGAGAGTAATATGAATTAATGATTTCCATGTATATGAATAATGTTTTGATAAATTTATTTTAAAAAATATTCCAATAAAAATAAATATTTATTGAATTTAGAGTTATTTTACAGAAAGAGTGAATTATAAAGAAGATATGACTTCTAAATGCATTAGATATTTTCTATTGTAATTTTGGAAAATTTAAAATATATTTATTCTATGATCTAGAAAAAATGGCCAAAAAGAGCCTCCGTGGAGGTCCAACTCAACCAAATATGGGTGAAAGGGCTAATCCACAATAGATTTATCCCATGAAAGGTTATCTGAGGACCGAGAGTATTATAGGATGTATAGTGTCAAAATTGAATGTCCGGTTTAGGAATAGTGTGTTCATGTTCCAGTGATAGACAACTTTGGATTGGGACTATGGGTTTGGAAATGGTGTGGCACAACCCATATGGTTGTGTGGTACAAGTGTTTCATTTTTCTAACCCTTGTGTAGATTCTCAAAGAGCTTGTAGATATGATTAGATTATTACGAACTCATTAGCCGAGAGTAATGTTGATGTTGGATTAGGTGATATGATTACTCTTCATCAATGTTTAATAACACATATATAAAACACTCGATGTCGAATGAAATAAATCTAGAAACTTGATTAAGAGAGGCCATCACATTTATCCTCCCAATGTAATAGAGTTACACATTCCCAGATTGGTAAAATCCTATGGCAGACAGATTTACAAACCATTTAATGTTCAACCTACTATGTAATTGAACCATGATATCTTCAAGAACACTTATCATGATATGCATGAAAGGATCAGTTCAAATAATAAGAATCACCTATGTACTTTTCAATGATGATGAATGATTAACATGCATGCGATATGCATGGATTATTTCATAATTTAGAATGAAAACAAGATAATTATCATGACCATGTTATATACTCATAAAGAGGACATGTTGGCCACAAAAGAAAACACCCCCATGATATTTGATCTATATTTGATAAATAAATAATTCATCAGATGCTTTAAATTTACAGTGCCACAACAATGTGGAAAAAATTAGTATTTGAATCACTGACTGAACAAGGATGATACAATGACCCTTCAATATAAATAATGATCCCCTACATTCTTAAGACGTTATTGTTCCTCACATCTTATTTTGGTCACTTTTTTAGAAACATAAAACATCCTACAATTATTCATTTACCTGAGAGGGTAATGAACTCCAAAACCCACCATAGAAATGAAAATAGTAGAGAACCATGAACTATGTCCACAAATTATAAGATTTAAATGTTTTCATGATTGTATTGATCTTTTAATAATGTATTATGGTCTGATATTTTCATGTAATTGTAAAATTTTAACTATTTTTTATGACGAAGGTGTTCTGGAAAACCATTTTCTTAATGAAGTCATTATTTGTAGTTACTAATACATATGTGAAGATAGTGACTAAATGTAGTTCAAACTAAAACTATTCATATAAATAAAATTTGAATGATATACTTATGTACATTGATATTATAAATAAAGAGTTTGTGATAGGATTTATAATATCGCGCACCTTTTTACATAATCAAGAAACAACCTAGGTGTGGAAAGGTAGATAGTATTTGAATTGATATGTGAATTCATATTCACATGATTCTAAAATATATAAAGTTTAAATATGTATTTTTGTAAGAATATAAAAAAAATGTAAGGGTGTATGAAAGAACATGTGATCCCATATACACACGAGAACATAAATTCATAAGCTATTATCCAAGGAATGTTGTGTAAGATGGTTTTAATATTTTATGAGTCCATTGAAAATTTTTATACATGAATATCATTATGTGATATATGATATTTAGTTTAATATCCCTTTTCAAATAATAATCTCCCATAAAGAATATCAATACTATTCTTAATTATGGAATTAGTGTATCGATGAAAAGGGACTATGAAAACATTACCCAAATATATATAATTGTTTATGACAAAATAATTGACTTACCAATATTTATTGATTTATTATCATTTGTATTAAAGAATAATATTGATATATCTATTCTACTACAAATTAATATTACTATGACTCATGATGAAAGAAGTTAAATAATTTCCATGATGATGATCTAATCACTCATTAATTAAATAAAAAAAGAGGTTTGGGAATCCAGAAAGACCAATCATTTTCTGTATTAGACAGAAAATGTCAGTTTGACTAAATTATGAATAGATCTATGTTTATCATTGGGTTCAATGAATAATTATGATATTATCATTAACAAGTATATTCATATTATTCTAATCAATGTGAGAATATGAAGTAATGAATCTCTCAGTGTTCTTCCATGAGAAAAATAATAGTTGATTTCTCATTGAAGAGAAACTAAATATTAATGATCTAGTGAAAAATCATGGAATCATTTGGAAATTAAAACTATGTCTCATATGGTAGATTAAATTGTTTTTTCTACAAAGTAACCTAATGCAAAGGTGAATTCCATCTTCATGAGAAATATAAAGAACAATGAAAATCTGAAATTTGGACCATGTCATCACTAGTCTTGGGAATAAATTGTTTCCATTCCCCCTCCTATTTATTGTACATACAATGGGTATTGATATTTTTCTATCAAAACCACTTTAACGTGGTAACTCATTACATTTTGTAATCCATGTACTAGTCATCACCATACATGTTAAAGAGTATCAACTATTATTGAGTCGAAAACCACATAAAAACATTTTGTGATGTCCTTTAATACATTCATATAATTTCTAAAAATAATGAAAATATATTAATATAATCATGATTTGATCTGGTCATAGTGGTATAATGGTTATGAGTTATAAATTTTTTAAATATTCCCCAATAGATTCACCCCCTCTATCTTAGTACTGAGTATATCCTAAATATGTCATCTCACGATCTATATGAAACATGTATGCAAAAACATTTTATTAAAGTGACGAGTGGGATCAGAATTATCTTTACCTATCATTCATGAAGAAATGTTTTTATCTCATGAGATTTTATATATTCCTCTTGATAGGTTATCCTAAGCAGAATATTTTTATGATATCTTGGTGGTTATCCTTTACTTATGTTTATGATGGCTTGTTTTAAGCTACTTCCACTTTCCCATGGCTCCTTTATGGTATCATGTTTTATAATTATTTTATGTTTTATATTATGATTTCCATCCCACATATATCATGTCGATATACCTATGGAACAACCTGATTTACTTTTGTAATGTTAGTAATTTATTATTCCATTAACAAGATTTATTGATCACCTCCTTCTTTTATACACCTACACATTGTACCATAATGTCTTAGATGATGCAATGAATATATGAAATGTTATGATTGGTTTTTATAAATGATTTTGTTACCTTGTTAAAAGTTACAATTTTATATACCAAAATTCCAAAATACACTAGGCCACATGACCATTTGGGGTAAAATTATGTTAATTTTAATGAAATAAATTATTAAATAAAGGATATTAAAGATATGGATTATCATAGTTGGAATAAGTGGAATGTTTATTTATTGGGGATTAGGAAAATATTAATCTAGTGAAAGCATTGGGATAGTTATAAACATAGTAACACACCCCAAAATTTTAGTATATTATAGAGCAAGTGTTTTGCAAGAAAATATTTCTCTTTCTAAATACTAAAAGATGATATGGGACTTGGGAATTTGTTGCTAGTGGTAATTAACCCAATAAATGTCACATTGAGATTGACCTAAATGTCACTTGTTTGAAAAAAATTAACTTGTTGAGAAAATGGATGAAATCACCTGGGGGAATGCATGGAGAAATTTTTAATCTCATTATAAACCATTAGTAATGGGAGAAAAATAACCATATGAAAATTCTGTTATGAAATAAATCAGGATTAACATATAATTAAACCTAGAAATTCATATGTTATGGAATATATTTAATATAATATTTATCCCTTAATTGTGAATAATTTTCCATTTTATTTTGGTAAAAGTTTGAAAATTAGCATCCCATCATCTATTTTCAAAGAAGTAATTTATTAGAACTATAATTAAATAGTGAAAGGAAAGCTAATCAACTTTTATATTAGAAATTTTTTTTATCATGAATGATTATTAGAACTAGTTAAACACCACTTAAAAATATATAATTCATGTTATAAATGATGATTGATAATGTTCCAATTATTATATACCATGAATATTACTAATCAAGAATATAAATATTTGGGATAAACTTCTCATCATTCCTTTTTTATTCCCTCTTTAGTGTAATTTGATTTAGTTTTTGGTATATATTGGATATATTTTTATACATAAAACAGTAATTGTTGATAGAAATTAATCACCTTTCATTTATTGAATCATACTACCATTCAATAAAAGCGTAATGAGGTGGATGTATCACCTTATTTATCACCATCACAACCATAGACACTATTGACCTGTAAAAAATGGTATCATTCTCCTCCAATCCATATTTTTATTTTCTAATGACACTTTTATGGGTATGTGTGAACCAAAAACATATCAAACCAGTGGAATGTCCAACCATGAAATCCAAAATCCACTGAAGAGTCCTGCCCAGAGTAAAATTCAAAATTCAAATGATGCAAAATTCAAAATTCTAATTTCATCATTTTTCTTGGTCCATGAACCACCAAATGTCGTGTGATCCCTTGATTCGCGCACCTTTTGACCTCACAACCCCATTTTCTCTTCAAGCCAAATCGCTGATGAGCCCTTCAACCAGATTCTATCATTGCCATCATACAATTCTCCTCGTCTCTACCCTTACCGGAGACACGATACCAGTTATTGGCATCAAAAGACCATAAGTCGTCACTCCACATTCACCATCTGCGCCAACATGAGTGAACAACACCGATCAAAGATACTAGAATCCCAATGCGAGATGCAGCGTCAGGTGCCCCGAATTCCGCTGAACTGCACTTCCTAGAACCTCAAACCATCCACTGCTCCAATTCCGACTAGGAGAGGCACCGAGGAACTCGAGGACAGAGCAGGGTTGGGCGGATGGGAACACCGAGTGATGCTAGTGTGGAGATCACCGATGATGTCCAACCCCACTAGAGCCGGAGACACATCACGAACCACCCACGCCAAAAGAAAAATTCAACCATCATCGGCAACTCCGCAATCAACCTCCATCATAGAGAAACCATCCTCAACAAAACATAACCAACTTCGGCGCGTCACCAAAAGACTGTTTATGCCTCACCATAACCAGAAGCAAACATACCCATAACCAGAAGCAAACATAAATTGAACCCTAAAATTTAGCAAAAAAGAATCGTTTCCAAACCAAATCATTACCAACGATGAAGAACACATGACTGGAATAGCGATTTCCACCAATCCGCACAACCCAGATCCTCATAGTTACAACCGCTATAGATCCGACCAAGAGAGGAGCTACTGAACGTGAGGTCAGAGTGGGGATGAGTGGAGAGAACTCTCGGGACAACGACGACATCAATGGAGAGGGTAAAGACTCGGGTGGTGGCCTGAAACCCATCGACCACCGACCACAAATCCCAAAACCCTTTTGTTACCCCAGCTCCATTTTTGACTTGGAGAGGTGCCGAGGTACAAGGGGTCAGAGCAGGGGAAAGGGTGGCCAAGGGCTTCAACAGCACATGACCTTCGCCAGAAACAAGGAACGAGGAAGCAGTGAAAGAAACACCAGGGCAGAACCCATGGAGACGTCACACAAACGGAGCAACAAAGAGAGAAAAGGATGCGATAAGGAGCAGGAGAGGACGTGAAGATGAACGAAACTCGGGGATGCCGCTGACCCCGCAGAAGAGGGTTTCAGGATGAAACCCTAGGCAGAGGTGAGAGTGAGAGGAGAAAACCGGGAGTGAAAGGAACCATCTCCAACAATGGTATCATTCTCATATGATTGAGATTAAGAAAATATCATCCATGAAGATGTTCCCATTACAAGGGAATACACTGAGGAGAATCCTGGAGAATATCGTTGACATACTCGAAGGTGATGTGTTGATTTCATGATTAATATTATACTAGATTCTTAACCAATATCCAAGACTCCATATAGAGTAAACATTGTTTTATTTAATGTGTTAAATAAGAAATTATAGGTTAATATAGATAAAAGGATTATGTGCCTAACTACATCACTATAGTGTGCATTGATAATATTTATCAATAATAATGAATGGTTAGTGCATCTCTAAATTGATTGTCATGAACTAAAAATTAAATAATGATAAATTACAACTATCCATAACCCCAAATTTGTTACATGTTTGATTAGATACATGGATCATTGTACATCAATAATGAAGATCTTTGGTCCAGATACTATCATCTAATGGTGAGGAAGGTGGATATCCCCAAAAATATTTTACATGCAGTCTATGGAAAAATGTCCTCATAGTGATTCATTTTGGAGTAACTAATGCTTCAAAAAGCATTATATAATTAGTAAATAGTTTCTATAGGTATTAACTTGAAATTTTTTAGGTCTTCTGTATGACTAATAATATTATCTAATCTAATATAACGATGGAACATGAAGATAATTTGAATTATATACTGAATACACTGTCAAATGAAAATATATTTGCGATGTGATTAAAATGAATATTCTTTATGGGGAAATTTACATTAATTTTTCATTTTATATGTAATAAATTGAAATGTTTGGATCCTAAAAAAGTGAAAATGATAGATTCCATAGAATAATATCGCTGATAGAAATGAAATTTTTCCATGTATTTGAAGGGTAATATAATTTATTTGTGAGAAACATATCATTATTTTAATGACCAATAACCTGCAAAACTCAGAAGGGTTTCATGTTTATATGGATTTATGTATTGGAAGATGTATTTAAAAATAAAAATAAGATAATAAACACCACATATATAATAAAACTACCAATATGTGGGGCTGTATTTTAAATCTATATAAACACATAAAAAGTTGAATTGCATTGTGTACTCTTTCATGATGAAAAGATTATAGAATAGGACTCTCATTAACTAAAATTACAAGAGGATATAATTGTAAATAATGATATATTATTTGATATAATTATCTGTAAATTGATCATTAGGATGACATGTCGCTATATAGAAATGTATTTCATATATATGGATCATAAAACCCTCATGTATATATTCATAGAAAATTTCATAATAAGAACATACAATGATTTTATTATTTGATCATGTAATATGATTTATCAATTCATTACAAATATAGGATGACAAAATATGTTTTATGTGCTCCAAGAAGAATAGATCCCACATCTTTATCGATGATGTAGATATAAAGTTATCCAAAAATCTTTTACATTCAAAGGATGTATGTTGGAATAATAAAAGTTTTTTTGTCATAGAATTATCAAAAAACATATCAACCTTCCAATTTTGAGAATATTGAGGAGGCATAGATATATTATTAGGTGGCATAGAAATATTTTGGGAGTCATCCTCATATCGATATTACTAATGATATAGGTAATATGTTTGGAAACAAGATTAGTGTCCCACAAAATCCATTATATAAAAGGGAAATTCTATGTGATTAACATATATCATCATGTTTTATTATTCCATGAAGCATAAATGTGTTTATATATTTAAATAATAAATGAATATAGAATAATATGAAATGTGAGATTGTGTAGTTTTTATCTTGAATCATTGTACAAAAAAATCCATAATGAATAATAGATTTATAATGAAATGATGCTATAATTTATCATACTATTATAAAAATGAGAATACATAACCATTAATTTAATCATAGTACTCAATTATACACCTAATTGAAATGACACCAAATTTGTTTTAGTCAATAACATTATAGTGTAAGTAAATTTCAAATCTATCAGGGATTATTTAACTTTTGTAAAAGTCAAATATATATTTGTGTGTGTGTTTGATGTGGTTAGAATTCATAGAGTACAACCCTGAATTATATTTTATTGAGATATGATGTTTATCTTAAAATTATGGAAACTACTTCACTACAAATTAGATACAGATCATTTTTTAAATAAGGACTTTCACCCCTAGATGATTATTCATTATGAGGGAACCATCCAAATACTTATAGATATGATGAGATAATTTTTTGTGATTCATTCCTAGATGATGATAAACACATTCTCTCTATTTGGTGGTGTTTTAATAATGATTTTCTGGGAATCCTAATTTATAAAGGTGGGTGGATTTCAACATGATAATTGGTTTCGTGTGGTCCTTATTTAAAATGGGGTGATGGTATATTGGTTCCTCCTTCCATGGATTCCTCTTTTGAGCTCATTTCATAGTCTAGAAATCTATCATCAATATATATAATGTATGTGAAACCAGTTCCCATTACTATATCAATGTGTAATTCAGTAAATTGCATTTGTTTATATCTATAGGGAGAAACTTTTCATTTAGAGAAGATACAAAATGTTGGGCTTGTATTAAAATATATAGACATTAGGAAGTAAGGGAATCTATAAAATCATCACCATCTGATTTCAGAGGAATATCATGTGTGATGATAGATTGGACATAGATTTAACATCATGTAGGGACATTTGTGTCATTTTTTAACATCTTGTTGGGAAATGAAGGTTTTTATGTGGTTCCCCAAGATGGAATATGATCACACATGAGGATTTGGATAAGTGGGTCCCTATTGGTGAATATTATACACATTAAGTATTTTTAGGTGTGTCCTCACATGGAATATTTAGCACATGGGTTTTTGTTAGTTGTATCCCTAAGGGTAAAATTTTACACATTGTATTTTTATAAGAGTTTCTCCAAGGGAGGAATATTTCACACTTGGGAATTGGTTATGTTGTCCCTCGTGGTTGATGATTTCATACTCATAATTTGGGTATGTGTTCCCACAAGGGTGATTATTTTACACAAGTTATTTTGATAAGTCTGTACCCTAGGGGTGGATATTTATCACTTGGGGTTTTGTTATGTGTCTCCCCAGAGGTTATTTAACTATTGGTATTTGGTTATGTGTGTCCCCAAAGGGGATTATTTCACACTCATGGTTTGGTTAATCATGTCCCCGAGGGGAGGGGGTGATTACACTCATGGTATTTTAGGTATTGTGTCCATAGGAAGGAAGATTTAACATTTGGTATTTGATAGATATGTTGGGGTTTTAGTATTTATCTGAGAGAGGTACCCCTATTGGGTCGGTATATCGGGATTGGGCCACACAGAGGATTTGTATGCACCATATTAAGAAATAGGGATCACAACCCATGTAATATGATGTTGAAATTTATGGTCGTGTGAAAAGTCCAATCCACACAGTTTAATAACATTTGATGAGGATTCTCATGTCAACAAAAGAGTGTCAACAAGGGATTGTGTAGAGATTTTATATATTTTATTCCCAGGTGTCATAGCTAAAGGGTGACATCCAAATGAGGGGAGGGTGTTGAATCCATAGATAATCATACATAGAATATCATTTTCTTTTAACATTAACTAAGGATTAAATTTAACATCATGTTCAGGTGATATATTAAAAAATATTAACATTATAGGACATGTATATAGATATGGGATTTTTTCTGTCTTGTGGAATAGACTTGGATGATTGTTAAACCCTGAGGGGACCATGTCTAGGATAAAGGAAGATATGGAAAAATGATTTAGTAAAATGTTAATTAATCCATTTCCCTCAGTGGTGGAATATTTTTGGATTACAAGCCTACTTCTCCTTCACATTTGTGTGTGGAATATGGTAAAATATATCATAAAGAATTTGAAATTGGGTATCCTGATGTTATGGTTAATGTTTTTATAATCTAGAAACCTCATGGTGAAAATTAATTAGATAAGAAGGTGAATAATGAACACCAAATATGATTGAAGAAAATAGGTTGTGCATAAGGGTGGATGGTACTGGACTCACATGGATTTCAGTTGAGGATTATCCAGCTTTCATAGGAACATGGTATATAGGAACTCAACATGCATATAATTATTTTTGGTAGTATGATGAAATGGGTTAGGGACAAAATGGGTGTTTCAAGTAAAAATGGTGAAATGTTTATAACGGGGTTTCACATTCCATAAGATCTATCTTGATTCCACTACATCGATCTGGGATTCATTGAGTCACTCAACATTTTGGTTGTATGCAACTAAGGGATGCATAAAGGAAACATATCTAGCACGCACCTAACTAGACACACATGCAATACTATTTGATTCAATTAACCACAAGAAAATCCATGTTGAAACCCATGGTAGATTAGTCATGCATGTTTCATACCATTTCGAATTAATGAATTTTTGGGGTTGTGAGATTTCATTGTAGAGAGAATCATTTATACTAGATAAGTGTGTTCATCTTTAGATAATTTTTTTCCATTGTGGAGGGTGAGGAACTATTCATTTCATTGATGGGTGTATGATAGTGCACCCACAGTATTGGTCATTCAACATAGTTTTAATCTCCACATGCCATTGTTTTTGGGGTGTATACATGAAAAAGAAATGTTTGGTGTCCCCATTATTATAAAATATTTCGACTTTGCAAATGGTATGGTAGAACACTAATGTTGTATGTTGATCTCAATTTATGTTTCATGTATTTTTTTGGATCCATGAATATTATTAGATATTGGTCCTATATCATCTTCTTTAGTGTGTAAATGATTTCTTTTGAATTATGAGTGTTGTGTGTGCTAACCAAAATTTCTGTGCAATATGCACTTTGGTGCCATAACCCATCATAGTCACATAAAGAAACATTAATTTAAGAAACCATCATTTGGAGGTATGTGACATTATTTCACCTCCAACGATTTCCCCCTCATAATTTCAGCAAACAGGGAACCATAAATCCAGGTTACGGGGGAAAATATTTAATTATAGTGTCAATTTTAATTGACTCCTATAACTCTCTTATCAGGTCGCACAACACAATTGTGTGATCACAAAATAATGGGGACACCATTATTATTATTAGAGTGAGGGGCCTTGTTCAAGAACATTACTTTTATGATAGATAATATATAAATTATCTTTGGAACTATGGAAATTGTGGAAACTCTTAATCATTATGATGTGCTAATCACACAAACCCATATTACATGAATGACCATTCATTATCAAAGATGCATTTTCAAAATGTATTTTTATGTTGAGTGAAGAATTAATATTTTTATTAATAATTTTACTATTGTGTGATCCTACCTTATTGAACCTACTAAATAATTTAAAATAGAAACCCCCAGTGATTAGTCCATCAAAAATTCTTTTACCGATTCTTGGAGGTAAGTAATTGTTTTGAAATTATAAATTCCAAATTCCATAAGAGTTATCTCAAAAAACACATTACTTAAACTAATTTTATTTGATAATCAGGTTTAATTTATGAGGAGTATAATATTATTTTAGTACATTGGTCTCTAAAATTAGTTATAAATATATAACAAGGATGTTTACAAACTATGGTATTGAATCACGAGCAATGATGAACTTAGCCACATGGATAATTATTTTTTTGGTCACACATCCAGTGAGAATGATGATGTCGTGTTCTATAGCCATAGTGGAAAGAAAATGTTAGTGATAAGGAAAAAAATATTAAATTAAGAGTTCCCTCATAACAAGGAATTCTCTATACAGGTTTGCATTCATCATAAGAGTATGGGCTACTATAGAGACTTAAACAAGAGATCTGGGGGAAACATAACCATTGAGATGGCATGGGCATACTGGGTACACATAGAATGTGAAATTTATTTTCTTGAGTAATGTCATATTGTATATTTTGAGATAATTTGGTAGTAACAATTTTTCACCTAGTATCACGAAGAGATTCTTCTGAATGTTCATAGCTAGTGGTCCCAGAACCCGAACACATTCTTCCTTAACAATGGTGGGGGTGTAGATTAATCAATGGAACCTAGATTAAATTAATGGAATCCAAATTACATGGAAGTAGTATAATTAATTTATTTATACGCTCAATAATTTAGGGTATAGGTTCTAGATCCCTATCATAGTAAAAATTCATTGAGCTCAACTGAATGAGGTCTTCAATCCTCATCCTTCATTCCAATGAGACAATTCCATCATGATGTGACTGGGCATGTTCTATAATATTACGAATGTGATGATTTTTAGGTAGCCTAAGTATTTTTACAAGGATCATGAATGGAGACTGATGGGGTCCTATTGGATGATCCCTGGGTAAGGTATCTAGAAACAATGGGGCTAAAATAAGAAGGATTGTTTCTTGGGTTTATGTAAAGATCATTTTAGCCAAATTCGTGAGTTGTTCGCTACTACCACTCTGTGACATTTTTTCTGGACCTACATCCTGAGATATTTTAATGGTTGTTGGGATAGAGATTGTTGACATAGTGAACATAGAAAATAAATTTATACCTCATACTTACAACCAAATACGAAATTTCATGATTGGAATCATGATCACAAAATTTTTTTTCTAGTTTATGCTTCTTCACTGATGGGTCATGGAACAATCTAGGGGGTATGAGTTAATAAAATTTATTACTCCCCTAAATGTTGTTATTCAGCCATAAATATTCAATATATAATGGGTTAGACTAATCATAGTTTTTAAATTTGGAAATGTGATCATCATTTTGAATCACATTAATTTCAATGACCATCCATTATTGAAACTTTTCGTGGAAATGTTTGATAACCTGGAGGTGATTCTAGAGTAGAAGGTGTACCTCTATTTTTCCATGGTAGATTTTTGGTATCCCAAATAGTTGGAAATACTTATTTTGAACTACATACTCTCTCTCATTCCTCTTTTCTATTTGGACTCAATTTATAGCTAGTGAAATTAAAATACACCGCTATTACTAATGAATTGATTGTCTACATAATTATAAAAATATCATGTATTTTCAATGAATAATTTAAGAGGGGAGTTGATAATGTTTCCACCAAACAACCTCAACTCTAACCTCTATTTGATCTATATTTTACATCTTTTGGTAGAATATGTCACAACAATACTATGTTGGTGAGTGATGAGGAATACACAATTGGGAGAGTTCTTAGAGCATTTGGGAAGCATACGAGTTTTAGAAAAAGTTAATTTTAGTAACTAGTGGATAATAATAGAGTAGTAAAGAACAGTTATTCTCATGATTATGAATGACCAGTCCTCCTTATCGGTGAAGGTATCCCTAAAAAAATAGAAGCAATATTAGGGGGAGTGATCCTGGACAGGGGAGGCTCCAGGATATAAATAGTTGTATCAGGTGATTCAGCAACAGACACATCATATTCCATGATTTGGGAAACATAAGATATGTTTAGGTTTTACATGATGTGAAATAAACATTGCTGGTGGCTCCCCAAATATGGGATCAAACTACTAGAGGTTGCACTAGAAAGTATCCCATATGACCTGGAATTCCATTATATATTCAAATATTTGAGATAGATAGAGTCTTTATCTCACCATCACGGTATGTTTCACATATCAACATTAAAAAAAAGTGATTCTTAGTGAGAAAAAAAATGATACAAGGTAAAATGAGTCAACAAAACCATGATTCAATTGTTGATGGAACTGATACATACGTTTGTAGTGATGAGCTATCCTAGTGGTGGACCATTTTTTAGAAAACCTATCAGGAGTGTAGAGAGGTAACCAATAATTGGGATAACAATATCAATCTATTATTAATTAAGTTAAGGTTAATTTGATAACAAATATCGTAACAAATTTTTAATGGTTACAACTAGATATTTTTCCATAATGATTGTAGAATGTGAGACTTAAGATGCCCCTATTAGGGACTGATAGAGAGCCTACATGGTGTTTAAGGAGTCTTCTATGGAGTTATCTCCATTGTATTTCGTGATATTGGAATATTAATAATTGTTTTTAATGGAGATATTTATATTTATTTTCCTATCCTGGTCATCTATAATGGGCATTGTAGCGATGTTCTATAGATGATCCAACTTCTTGTGATACTAATCATCGAAGAAACTCATCATCGAACTCCCCACACCTCAGGGTGAAATCAATTATCAATTCCCAACAAACTAAATATTCATTAAATAATAAAAATATAGTCTTTTCCCATTTCATAAACATTCATTTCTTCTTAATGTACCATCGATCCGGGAAGTAATGAGAAGTTCAGTGTTGAATGTTGAGTTGCCAAATGTCATTGATGTTTATCTAGTGTTGTAATTATTAATTGAGGCCTCAGGGATAGATGCCATCCAATAAATAACAACACGTAGGTTTTAATATGTTACACAACTCAGGTTTCCAATAATTTTATTCCTAGGAAAACTAATCGACATGAATCTATTTGAAACAACTCTTGAGAGACTATGCACCCAAAAATATTCCAATTAACGTAGTCCGGGTTCCACGCATGAAAGATGAGATTAATCTTATAGTTCTAACTATACATGGATATATGAGTTCAATCCTCGGATAGAACCCCATTTTAGTGAATGATTTTGATTTGGAGGAGTTTTATTATGAATATAGTGAATCGTTTATTTTTTTCAAAGTGTCATACAAAAACAGACATTCTCTCAACATGGAGCTTATCTATTCTAATTTTATGGAGTTTTTACCTGCACAAATCAAGAATATAGAGGATTATAGATTTGATATATATAAGGATAATCACATTTTCCAATGCATGGCATGGTGATAAATTTTTATTTTCTTCATATGAACTTCATATATACAGAAAATGTTGCATATGGGGTCTATCCGAAACTATTTTCTAATCCTCGGAACCAAATTAGGGGATGAATGTTTTTTCCACATGTTGTCTGATAAATTTATTTGGATGATATGATGAATGTGGAGAATCAGTTTTTATAGGTATTCAAGAATAAGGAAAAATATGTGGCTACCATGAATATCCATGAAGCTAAATATTAATTCACAATGCTAGATGTGAATGTTTGTGAGAATGTGGTCACCATCAATGTTGAATTTGTTATAATCTTCCAGAAAAGGGAAAAATGGCTATAGTTGTAGAAATGACTAGAGAGTTCGAAACAATAACCACTGAGTGTTTGGATGATCCTGGAAGAGTCAAAAATAGAAAAACAAAATCTACACTTTGTGGTCATAGATGAATTGATAAAACTTTTATGGATGATTTTTTTGGCTGGAAAACACTCATATAATGGATGGGATGGAGGGAACTATTGATGTGGATGAATCGTAGGGTTAAAATGTTGGGATAAAAAAATATGAGGCCATAATATGTTGGAAACCCTTTCAAACATTTAATCTTATTTTCATTAATCCCCTATTTACATTATAGTGTTTTCTATTGTTATATATATAATCATATTAAAAATAAATCATGTAATTGATCCCTATGACCATGTGATTGATGACTATCTTGGAAAAAATAGACAATTATAGGATCCCTCATTTTTATGGGATATCATAAAATGAGCTAAATACTGCAGGTCTAAATGAATATTAAGAGTATCCTGAATAAAAAACAATGGATTTAGAAAGGTAGTTACTAAAATTAAATCATTTTTCAACATGTGTGTGCTTTCACACAAAAAGGCTAATACAATTGTAATTTAATTCAACCATAAAATATGAGAGTGTAGAGAAAAAACTATGAATCATATGATCTGGGCAACAAGGGGGCGAGAAGGCACAATGTGATAGCAGCTAACCATGATTCAAACATAACATACACTATTTCTTTGTTTGGGATGGGGAAAATTAATGTTGGTAAAAAATTTACCATATAAACATGGTTCTTATCAATTTCAGTTTTTTGAAACTATCCTGAGCATGTTCTCATGATAGTGGGTAATACAGTATGGCCATACACAATTGCCATTAGGGAGGAAATAAATGTTTAAAATGAAGGGGATCCAAATCAGGGAGAATAATAAGCATTAGATGATTGAGGGAATTTTCCAATGGATTTCAGAACGCACATAATAACATTGATATGGATTTTAGAACATTTGGTATGTGTATAAATATGAAAATTTTTAGTCTCTTATTCTATTGATAATGTCATACTGGATTCTATGTGACGGAAGAACATCATCATTGTTGTAGTTGATGAACACTGAATATGGAAGGGGATTCATAGGAAATGTCCAAATATTTATTGCAGATTTTTGTCAGTCTATGAGGGAAAATGGTGTGCAATTTATCATATTATAGAATGGACATGAAACAAGTAGTTTAATGCTTTACGGTGATGATTGCAAAAAATATAGTTTATATTTGGGTGATTATGACATCTATTGCAAATTTCAGTGATTTCTACCTACACCATGTGAAATAATGTGAATAAATCATACATAGCCTAGGTATTTGGATACATTGAAATGAATAAAATGGATTCAATTTATAGATGATCTCATTATAGAAAGTGAGATGATATTTATCTATATCTTATACTTTAACAGATTGTGAATATCGGTATCACTTGGAAATTTCAAGGAAAATATATGTCCAACTAGATTTAAAACATTTAATTTAATCCCCTAATATTTCCAATGACATAAATATGACATAGTATGAGTGATTCTATCATTTTATCGTGTTTTCCATATGGTTTTTTACTTGATAGATGCATGTTCCAACTTCCGTGGGATATATAATGTCATAACATAAAACTGAAATGTTCCCAATTGATTAAGGTTATAATTCATGAAAAAAGTGTATAATATTGTTTACTGTCATAATTCATTGACACTGAGTTCCAAAAAGTTTAAATTCATAATTCATGGATTGTGTGTTGGAAATAGTATAACATCATAAAGCGTGGACCACAGTAGTGGGTCTCTAGAGATTGTGTATGGCATGAGAGAGAGATAAACATTTATTTTGAAGGATATAAGGTTGTCATGCCACAAAAAACACACCTAATAAAACATTCACATAGTTAATGATCATGATAATTTTACAATAAATCCTAATTTAGTGTTATGAAGTTCATACAGTGATGGAATTTGTTTGTAACATTCATGAATATAGATATTTCCCCCAAACAACAATCTAGGGTGAGCCTTCTCTCAATGTAAGAAAAATAGGTTAGGTATGATTTTCTGGATGTTTTCTAGTTGTTTACACAATAAGGGGAAGAAATGCCCAACCATGGGAGGTACTATAAGGGTAGATAGTGAATTCCAATACATTCATAAAAAAATGGAAAAATTGGTGGGCAATTAATAACTATTGATTAGGTTTGAAACATATGTTCTATACCCATGATGGTGTTCAACTGGGTGAAAATAATCATGATAAATCATTGACTAAATTTGAATCATTTTAACCATCTTATGTCAATGAGGATCTATTGATAAAACATTATAGAACAATATATGAGCTACTGGGTCTATAATTAATAACTATTAGAGAGAATGTTTAGTTTTATAGGATGATGATAAGATAAATTGAATAAATCCTGAAGTGTGTGAATGGATGTGTGGTATTTTGTGAAGGTAATGTTGAGGTCCTGAGTAATACCCTCCAAGTGATTAATCGTGCTATATGAAGTTGTGTGTTGGAAAAGAACATGTTTGGCCAAGAGGGGAAAGACCCTGAAAATAGTTTATGGAAGGGAAGGATGTATTATAATAGATAAATGTGTCATAGATTCCCCCCATTTGAATTTTAATAAATCCACACATAGTTCAATAATGCGGTGTGTTAGGACACCATTGTTGAAGGGTTGATGTTCTCTATAGTGAGAAAATAAAATCATATAATAATGATTATATGAGGAATCCAATGATTTTTTATAGGTTGAGACTATAGTCTTTCACATTTCACTAAGGATGTTGGATTACGTGATATTATATTTTTCAGATGTGGCCTCCTGGGTTTATATATGGTGAGGTTATATCTTAATGTCATTGGATGACGATGCCTTTTTTTTCATACCATAATTTTCTAATGCGGAAACCCAATTTTATATGGTGTAATGAGGTAGATTAATGTATTTTTCTAGTGATGTTTTTATACATAGTGTCAAGACCCGCCTTCACCAAAAAGGAGGGAAGGGAAAACAGATTGCCATGCCCTTCCTTATTTAAGTTGAAGGAGAGATAATGACCCCCGAAACCCGCCTTCAATAGGTCCTGAAGTGGTGACCAACACCAAGGGTATAAAGTCACACACTAAATGGAAGGCATTACCCTTTCCTTTTAAAAGGATCAGGAGATAAGATAGTGAATCCCACAACACCAAAATTAAAGTAAAAGTAATTCCAAGAACCATTCCCAATGCATGTTACAAATGAAAAATCCACAATGTATAAGGAGACTACAAAGAAAAATACCAAAATAAATGACAACAACAAATGTGATGATCTATCCCAAGGTCTAAGCTAGTACAGTCTAGCACGATCCCCAATGTCCTCCCGAAAACCTGAAATCGGTTTTATATACGTAGGGTGAGCATACAGGTATACTTAGTAGGGAAAAACCAAAGACTCTCGTACACAAGTGGGGATGCATACTAATTCCCTATGAGAAAAGAGATAACCAAGCACCTAACAAGGAAACTAACCACCCAAGCCTCACCAAGGCACACTCCCCAAATAACGCAAGACAAGTAATGTATTGTAATGGAACATCGATGTTTGGGTACCTCGTGCCACTTTCCCACTGGTTATTAAACACATCCTACGCATCGAACCAATCCCGCCATTCTCACCACAGTCCCACTTCCACACACACCCGGAAACACTTGGGCAACAACCACTAACCCACCTGCATAAAACTGGGCCACAAATGTCACACGTAACCGCGCCCGCAAACACCTAGGCCAGAATAACCGCTGCCACGACTGAAGACACCTGGGCAAGAAGAACTACTTCCATGCCCGAAGACACCCGGGCCTCATCTCGAAGATACATGGGAAACCACCTTCCCGCAAACACCTAGGCCAACCACCACACCACCATGCATGAAGATTCTTGGGATAATAATGGACTTCAGGACATCACAGCCTGCCCGAAGAGTCTTGGGCTATTCGGGAAATGGAGCAGAAAAAGAACTAATAACCAGCCACTCATAGGAGTGTTGGAAAAAACGCCCCCATGAAGTCGGGGTGTTCAGCACTAATTGCTGAACTTGGGTGGGGTTCGAATAAGAAAAAATAAAAACTACATGTACATGTATAGGTAACAAGAACTCACCCAATCTAGGTTTTTCTTCATCCAGCCTAAAGAACACTATCCTCACCATTCATTCATAAGAGAAGAGAACAACACCCATGTCCCAAGTCACAACTCACACCAAAGCAAATCCCCATGTTCAATCCTTGCTTTAATGTTCATTAATAATGTTTAAATGAGTTTCTCCACCT
Source organism: Viscum album (assembly GCA_963277665.1). Taxonomy (NCBI): domain Eukaryota; kingdom Viridiplantae; phylum Streptophyta; class Magnoliopsida; order Santalales; family Viscaceae; genus Viscum; species Viscum album. Next base: position 683,790,611 of record OY728129.1, on the reverse strand, counting down.
ACTTGAGAAACTAGTAAGCATAAGCACAAGCTAAAGAAAGAATACACCCAACATCAATTTAAGCATTCACACTCGGTTCTCTTGTAAAGTCACAATAATAAAGTGATAAGTGAGGTCCCTCGAAGTACTAGAACAATAGAAAACCCCAAGGTACAGCCCCATGTACCCCAATATCCAAGAGCCAGTGGTTTCTCAACAACAGAGGATCCCACCTTAATTCGTGATATAATCAATGTAACCACACAGCCTTAATTTCAAAAATAGTAAAACCATAGCAATAGGGGATCCCATCCCCACCCACATCACCCAGCAAAACTAAGCCAGTGAAAGAAACAACTAAACCAATAACACCAATCCAAGGCATACTCAATAGGAATTTTCAGATTTAAATGATTTAACACACTCCATGATTTCAATTAAACAGGGCCTAAACTAGGGTTATCATTGAAAATGAGTTGTTCTTGGTGATTTTAATTTATTCAGCTGAATATACATAACTAACCAATTTCCTTTACATATAAAAAGTTCAAAACCAAAATACAAGCCATTTGAATGTCACAAGGGGTAAGGGTTTATTAATGCAGAGAGAAAGACTGCCAACGGTCATGATTTTCAGTAGGTGTAAGCCCACACTATAACGACCCATACTTTACATACATTGTTAATACTTCAAAATTGAAGCACACTTATTACAACATATGATAAAACCACAAAGGACCGTATAGGTATAGTGTCTTTAGAAACTGGGAAACATAAACAACTGGTTCATAAATCTTCTACAGTGTCTCCCATTTATTTCATCATATCTAGGGTCCCTTTTAGCATATTCTACTTAATATCCATCTTCCTGACCTGGGGAAAAGAAAACATAAAAGGGTGAGCTCAAATGCTCAGCAAGGGCAAATAAAGGAAATAAAAATCATATCATATCTTTATGAAAATCAAAACCTGCAAAAGAGATCATAATATCTTAACATGGAATAAATCATAGAAGTGAAAATGAGATCCCCATAATCATAACATAAAACTTGATACTTTGTGGCATGCACACATAATCATGGAAAATCATTTCTTGTTAGTCATGACTTATTGCCAAGACTATCTTAGTGGACAAAGTCCCTTTCTGAACCGAGTTCACTCCTCGTTTCAGTCCTGTATCACTGAACCGAAATAACCTTCCGTTCCAGCCATGTCTATCTCATGAGATATAAAATCATTACCCAATGCATTGGAGGGAGATATAGGTCCCACCCATCTTATAATGAATCCTTTCTTATGTGTGCCACATAATCATAAAACATACATCATCGCATAACACATGTAACAAAAATGGGATTCTTGAAACATCATGACATCATAAATCAATTCATATAAGATAAAGGAATTCATAAAAATGTTTCCATCACAACATAATCAAATCCATGTAATATTAGGGATAAAAACAGAACCATTTTATTATCTTAGATGGAAAATAATTTTGATAAAATACTTGAACTCCATTCTTGAGGAAAATATCCTTTCTACTTCAAAAATACTTTTCCTTTCTTAACATGTCGTACAATTATAAACTAAAAGAAGTTGATTAAAAATAAACTTAAAAACATGAAAAGGAAACTTCTTGGAAATAATGTTTTATAAATCCATTCATGTCGTATAAGTTAAAAAAACATTCTTCGTACTTTTGTCGGAAAAGTCAAAAAAGTACCTCGTACGGAAAAACGACAAAAGATTCCTTTCATATTCTTTACTAAAAACTCACCTAAGGGTAAAATTGGATTTAAACTATTGCAAGTGGATGGAAACAATATTACATATTGAGGGAACATGGATGTGGATGATAAAATACACCCCAGTAAATACTTACGAATAAACAATCTCGGATAAAAATGAGATTGTGATATTTCCCTTACCTTAGGTCCGATTTGCTTTTTACGTGTCCGAAGCTCCTGTATAATGGTTTAAATAATGTTATTGACTTATTCCAGAATCATACATGTTGATATGATATCATATATGGTCATATTATTAGCTTTTTGTTAGTAATATTTCATTGTTACTTGTTACTCGGGTCTTTATAACTTTTCGTTCTTATGCGTGTTTTGTCGAATAAATTCTTATTCTTATCTTTAGGTTATAGATAATTCATTTACAGAATGGTATTAGTGTAGTATATACCATATTCATTCATTCAATTCATTTATATAATCATTATGAAATGAAGATCATGTAGAACGAGTCGCATCACATCATGGAGACGGTATTCCGTACGTACGCACGAGTGATGATATCGTTCCTATGATCGTGGAATTGTATTGGAGTATATATATATATATATATTATTTCAGTATCAATATTACTTCATAATAATCATATATAGTTACTTATTACACCATTATAACCATCCTTGTAAGGTGATGGTGGAAAAATAGATTACACCACGGCGTGGAGACGGTATTCCGTACGTACGCACGCGCGGTGATTTCATTTTTCCGTAGGATGGATAGAAGGTGAATTAGGGTTGTTTCATATTTATAATAACATATCAGTATGTAAGTAATACTGATGTTATTACTTTGTCATGAATCAACTAAAGAAGAAGAAGTTGAAGACGAAAGAAATTGAAAAGATCGGTAATCGATATTACCTCTTCTTTGGAACGCCTCTTTGAATCCTCCACTTAAGGAACTAAGATTGGTCTTTGGAGAAGACCAGGACCTCTAGGATTATTCTAGGGAAGTGGAGAGGATAAAATGGCAGGGGTTGGCCGAGCTTGAGTGCTCAAATTGGTGTGAGGAGGAGGGGGAGGAGGTGCCCTTTTATAAAGGAGGAGAGGGGCACCTTAGGAATTTCTCAAAATATTATTTTATATTAAAGTCAAAATCGGTTTATAATGGTTCCAAAGGGTCTTATTTCGAAGCTAAAGTGGGGAAGGGTCGAAATCCCATCAACCAATAGGATTTAGACAAGTTTAGGGTATTATTGTAACCTTATCAATTAGATTTAACTCTAAGTTAAATAATTTAACTTTTACCGTGTCTTTTTGTTTTCTTTCACTATATGGTTAATACACTTACTATAACATGCCAAACGAACCCCAAATTGTTTATTATTAATATATATATCCTTATCTAAGTCATTTGGCCGAACCTTAGATTTTTAGGAATAAAATAACAATTAGTAATATAATATTTGATTTAAAAACTATTTTGTGTCAATTTTGACACTATTTGATATATGATTTTTGTGAAAGTCATAACAGAATTATATGTTCGAACCAAGTTGATTAAATCAACATTAATATATCATAGTAACCTAGAAAATTATTGTAATTCATAAAAAGTGTCAAATTACATTTATTTTGGTGTTTATAACATCAATTTTGTCAATATTTTGTTAACAAGATAATTACTGCATCATCTTTGTGTCATAAATAAATTAAATTATTTGATGTCTAAAAATTACAAATAAAATACCATCATGTAGGAAAGCTTTTTAGCTTTCTAATGAATATTTACAATCGAATTTATCTTATGTATAAACCCATATTAAAAATGATTTACTTATTAAACTTTGATTTTAACTATTTTAACCCTTCTTTAAATAAATTAATAATAAATGTCCTAATCTAATCCAAGTGGGCCTAAATGGTCATATTTTATTCCTAAGTTTGTTTTTGGTCGAATTACACTTGTCCAATAGAATTAGGACATGTGTTAGGGTAATATTGATATCATATTTACCCTTAGTTACCCTATTTACTATTAACCGCGGTAAAAAATAGTAAAAAGTTACTATTCACCAAAAATTATTTTCATCTCATTGAACCACATTTTAGTCCTTGATATTAACCGTGTCTCTCGGATTTTTGAAATTCCATTCACAGAAGCGGTAAAATTAAGTTTTATGCAAAATTCGGTTTTTAGCCTACCACTTAGTGGTTTCACTATTCATCAAAAATTGAAAGTTTTCAGAAAAATACCAAAATTTCACCCTAGGCTAATTTCGATATTCTGAGTCCAAAAATGAAGTCCATTTTGAAAAATAAAATTTATAAAATTTCAAAAAGTGGTTATTACTATTCATAACGGCTAGTTTTAATAGCATATTGTTATTTAGTGAAACTCGGTATTACGTACGACGAAAGCTATCGAGGAAGGTCGCGATTGCGTGTAAAGCAAGCCAAGAAAGTGCTGTGTAGAAAAAGATTCCTTTGATGATTTATATAACATAAAAGTCTCGGGTGTTACATTCTACCCCCCTTAAAAGGAATTTCGCCCTCGAAATTCGTCACTTTGTAACAAACAGATGAGGATACTTCTCCTTCATCATATCCTCAAGCTCCCATATAGCTTCTTCAAGTTGGTGGTTCCTCCATAAAACTTTCACCAAGCGAGTGGTCTTGTTTCGTAGGACTTTTTCGCTACGATCCAGAATCTCTATCGGCTGTTCTTCATAAGAAAGATCTTGCTCCAGCGGTACAACTTCTGAGCTGAGTACATGTGAAGGATCTGGTATGTACTTTCTCAGGAGAGATACATGGAACACATCGTGAACTTGAGAGAGATTCGGTGGAAGCGCCAATCGGTAAGCTACCTTCCCAACACGATCCAGTATTTCAAAAGGACCGATATATCTAGGGCTCAACTTCCCCTTCTTTCCAAATCTCATAACCCTCTTCCAGGGAGATATTCGTAAGAACACTTTATCTCCCACTTCAAACTCTAGGTCTTTTCTTCGGTTGTCGGCATAACTTTTCTGTCGACTCTGAGCTGCTCTTATGTGTTGTTGAATAGATCTGACCTTTTCTACCATTTCATCAATGAGATCAGGTCCTAATAGCTTTCTTTCCCCAACTTCATCCCAGCAAGTTGGAGTCCTGCATTTCTTTCCATAGAGAGCTTCATAAGGAGCCATCTGAATACTGGAGTGAAAGCTATTATTATAAGAAAATTCCACCAAAGGTAGGTGTTGATCCCAACCTCCTTTGAAATCCATAGAGCAAGCTCTCAGCATATCTTCTAGGGTTTGAATTGTTCTCTCAGACTGACCGTCTGTCTGGGGATGATAAGCAGTGCTGAAACTCAACTCTGTATCCAGAGTATGCTGAAGACTTCGCCAGAACTTCGAGGTAAATCTCGGATCCCGATCAGATATAATAGAAAGTGGTACTCCATGCAATCTTACCAATTCCTTTACATATATCCTGGCAAGCTGATCTAGAGAGAAATCCTCTCTAATAGGAATGAAGTGTGCAGACTTTGTAAGACGATCAACTATGACCCAGATAGCATTATTGCCTTTGGATGTTTTAGGAAGTCCTGTGACAAAGTCCATAGTGATGTTTTCCCATTTCCATTCGGGTATGGGTAATGGTTGTAACATCCCCTTAGACTTTTGTCTCTCAGCTTTAACTTGTTGACAAACCAAGCATCGAGAGACATATTCAGCAACATCTCTTTTCATGCCATCCCACCAGAAGTACTCTTTCAGGTCCCTATACATCTTCGTACTTCCAGGATGAATAGAGAATGATGAACTATGTGCCTCATCCAGCAGCTCCTTCTTTAATTCAGGAATGGAAGGAACACAAACCCGATTCCTGAACATTATTATCCCATCACAATCAAGGTTGAATTCAGGAACATTTCTCACCTTCTTTTGTAACTCGACGTCTTCTTTCTGTGCCTCTTTAATCTTCACATGTATAGATGGTTGAACATTCATTTGAGAAAGATAAGATTTTTCCCTTTCCGTTATAATTCCAAGATCCATCCTTTGTAAATCCATAAATATTGGATCTTTTGTGATCCTCATCATGGATAAACTAGCATGGTCTTGTCGACTTAATGCATCTGCCACCTTGTTTGCTTTCCCAGGGTGGTAATGGATTGAGCAGTCATAATCCTTAATCACCTCCAACCATCTTCTTTGACGCATATTCAACTCCTTTTGTGTGAAAATATACTTTAAACTTTTATGATCAGTATAAATATCACACCTTTCACCATAAAGGTAATGCCTCCAGATCTTTAATGCAAAGATTACCGCAGCCAACTCCAAATCATGTGTTGGGTAATTTTGCTCATGGATTTTCAACTGTCGTGAGGCATAAGCTATCACCATATCATTTTGCATAAGAACACACCCCAATCCCTTCTTGGATGCATCACTGTAGATCACAAACCTTTCTCCACTACAAGGCAGTGTGAGCACAGGTGCACTGGATAACCTTCTTTTCAACTCCTTGAAATTCTCTTCACATTCCTCTGTCCAGACAAACTTGACTCCTTTCCGAGTCAACTTGGTGAGGGGATTAGATAATCGTGAAAAATCTTTTAAAAAACGTTGATAATATCCAGCCAAACCAAGAAAACTTCGGATCTCAGTTACTGTTGTTGGTCTCGACCATCTTTCGATAACCTCTGTTTTTGCTGGATCCACAGATATCCCCTCTTTTGAGATTATGTGACCCAAAAATGCAACTTTTTGATGCCAAAATTCACACTTAGTAAATTTGGCATAAAGCTTCTCCTTTCTCAGGGTCTTCAATATAATTCTCAAGTGATCTTCATGTTCTTCCTTGCTCTTTGAATAGACAAGAATATCGTCTATAAAGACTACCACAAATTGATCAAGATAGTCTCTAAAGACTCTATTCATTAGATCCATGAAGATAGCAGGGGCATTAGTAAGACCAAATGGCATCACTATAAATTCATAGTGTCCATACCTTGTACGGAATGTCGTCTTTGGTATATCCTACCTTTTGACCCTTAATTGATGATACCCTGAACGAAGATCAATCTTGGAAAAGTATTGAGCTCCGCGTAGTTGGTCAAACAAGTCATCAATGCGTGGGAGAGGATATTTGTTCTTGATAGTGATCTTGTTAAGTTCTCGATAATCAATGCAGAGTCTCATTGATCCATCTTTCTTCTTAACAAATAGAACAGGTGCTCCCCAAGGTGACGCACTAGGGCGTATGAATCCCTTATCAAGATTCTCTTGGAGTTGCTTCTTCAATTCCTGCAACTCAATTGGGGCCATTCTATAAGGTGTCTTTGAAATAGGCAAAGCACCCGGTACGAGTTCTATTGAAAACTCAACTTCACGATTTGGTGGAAGACCTGGTAATTCCTCCGGAAAGACATCATCAAACTCCCGTACAATGGGCATATTCTTAATCGTAAGTTTCTCTCCAACCATTTGAGATAAATAACCTTCATTTAGTGGAATCATGACCCATAAGATGGAAGGAATTTCCACTGGAAGGTTATGTTCATCCTTGCATTGATAGACGATCATAGATTGATCTGGAATATGAAATGTGACTTCCCTTCTTTGGCAATTGATATGAGCTCCATATAAAGAAAGCCAATCCATGCCAAGAATCACATCAAATTCCACTATAGGAAGGATCACAAGATTTGCAGGAAGCACTTTCCCACAAACTTCGATCGGAGAAGAATTATAAACTTTTGATGCGATTGATGTGCCATTAGGTGTTGTCACAGCTAACTCAACATCTAATTGTTGAGGTAATACGGTGATACTCTTAGAAAAGTCTTCAGAAATAAAAGAGTGGGTGGATCCAGAATCAAATAAAACATTTGCTACTTTAGAGTGGATGGTAAGTGTACCTTTCACCACATCGTTATCGTACTCCACATCGCTGATAGAAATTGCATGTGACTTTCCTTTGTCTTTAGCCTTAAGAGTTTGTTGACGTCGACCATCATCATCAACCCTTGGATTTGGGCATTGATTGGCATAATGCCCCATCTCCTTGCACTTGAAACATTGAAGTGTAGTAGGATCATTCTGTGTATCCCTTCCTTTGTTTGCGTCATTAGACATCTTCTTCCCATTATCACGGCATTCAAATGCCCGATGACCTTCCTTTCCACATTTAAAACATTTACTTGTCCCTTTAAGACAACTCCCTCCATGTTTCTTTCCACACTTTGAGCATAAGGAAAAGCTCATCTTCTTTTCCGTGTGCTCTTTAGATTTTTCTTTGAATTCCATCTTCCTCTTCTTATCAAACCCATGTGACTGATGGGTTACTCCAATCTCCATCTCGACTTTGAGAGCACATCGAACTATTTCCTCGTAGCTATTGAAGTCCCTTATGGCTAACGCCCTTCGAAGACTTGGTTTTAAGCCACTAAAGAATCGATCGATCTTACTCTCAGGTTGGATAATAATACCAGAAGCGTACCTTGCAAGTCTTGTAAAATTTGCTTCATAGGTACTAACAGATTCATCATCCCTTTGCTTCAGTTCAAGGAACTCTTTCTCCATCTTTGTTCGGAGAATACGAGGGAAGTACTTATTGAAAAATAAGTTCTTGAACTCGTCCCATTCCATAGACTCAATTTCATCCCTTTTCCTCGTATTCTTAACAAGATTCCACCATTGATCAGCATCTCCTTCTAAACGATACACTGCTAGGATGACTTTATCATGTTCAGAACATTGAAGAACTGAAAATATCTTTTCAGTAGTACTAATCCATTGTTCAGCAACTAATGGATCAGTAGACCCACTGAAAGAAGGTGGACGCTGCCTCATGAAGGATTCAACAGAATGTTGCTCCCTCCTTTGCTCATTTGGAAATCCTGCATGATTCATAGCTTGAGAAAGTTGTGTGAGCATGGCTACAAGATTTTGCATTCCATCTCCCATATTGTTTGGTTGCTCAGGGGGACAATCATTGCATTGCCCATCGCATTCCGCATTAACACGGTTCCTTCGGGTTCCAGCCATTGACTAAAACCAAGAAGAATAGTGTGAGCAACACTAATTATAATAGGAAACCACATAATTCAAGAATAAAATTTTCATGCTTATGGTCTTATCCTAGGTTATTCAAGGCCATTTCTAAAACACTAAGATTGTGTTCTATGCTTAGACTTATCCTTAGGGTTCTTACTAAGGCTTTCACATCCTAGTTTCCAAAGGTTGACTATACCTTTCCTATGATACCAACTATAACGACCCATACTTTACATACATTGTTAATACTTCAAAATTGAAGCACACTTATTACAACATATGATAAAACCACAAAGGACCGTATAGGTATAGTGTCTTTAGAAACTGGGAAACATAAACAACTGGTTCATAAATCTTCTACAGTGTCTCCCATTTATTTCATCATATCTAGGGTCCCTTTTAGCATATTCTACTTAATATCCATCTTCCTGACTTGGGGAAAAGAAAACATAAAAGGGTGAGCTCAAATGCTCAGCAAGGGCAAATAAAGGAAATAAAAATCATATCATATCTTTATGAAAATCAAAACCTGCAAAAGAGATCATAATATCTTAACATGGAATAAATCATAGAAGTGAAAATGAGATCCCCATAATCATAACATAAAACTTGAAACTTTGTGGCATGCACACATAATCATGGAAAATCATTTCTTGTTAGTCATGACTTATTGCCAAGACTATCTTAGTGGACAAAGTCCCTTTCTGAACCGAGTTCACTCCTCGTTTCAGTCCTGTATCACTGAACCGAAATAACCTTCCGTTCCAGCCATGTCTATCTCATGAGATATAAAATCATTACCCAATGCATTGGAGGGAGATATAGGTCCCACCCATCTTATAATGAATCCTTTCTTATGTGTGCCACATAATCATAAAACATACATCATCGCATAACACATGTAACAAAAATTGGATTCTTGAAACATCATGACATCATAAATCAATTCATATAAGATAAAGGAATTCATAAAAATGTTTCCATCACAACATAATCAAATCCATGTAATATTAGGGATAAAAACAGAACCCTTTTATTATCTTAGATGGAAAATAATTTTGATAAAATACTTGAACTCCATTCTTGAGGAAAATATCCTTTCTACTTCAAAAATACTTTTCCTTTCTTAACATGTCGTACAATTATAAACTAAAAGAAGTTGATTAAAAATAAACTTAAAAACATGAAAAGGAAACTTCTTGGAAATAATGTTTTATAAATCCATTCATGTCGTATAAGTTAAAAAAACATTCTTCGTACTTTTGTCGGAAAAGTCAAAAAAGTACCTCGTACGGAAAAACGACAAAAGATTCCTTTCATATTCTTTACTAAAAACTCACCTAAGGGTAAAATTGGATTTAAACTATTGCAAGTGGATGGAAACAATATTACATATTGAGGGAACATGGATGTGGATGATAAAATACACCCCAGTAAATACTTACGAATAAACAATCTCGGATAAAAATGAGATTGTGATATTTCCCTTACCTTAGGTCCGATTTGCTTTGTACGTGTCCGAAGCTCCTGTATAATGGTTTAAATAATGTTATTGACTTATTCCAGAATCATACATGTTGATATGATATCATATATGGTCATATTATTAGCTTTTTGTTAGTAATATTTCATTGTTACTTGTTACTCGGGTCTTTATAACTTTTCGTTCTTATGCGTGTTTTGTCGAATAAATTCTTATTCTTATCTTTAGGTTATAGATAATTCATTTACAGAATGGTATTAGTGTAGTATATACCATATTCATTCATTCAATTCATTTATATAATCATTATGAAATGAAGATCATGTAGAACGAGTCGCATCACATCGTGGAGACGGTATTCCGTACGTACGCACGAGTGATGATATCGTTCCTATGATCGTGGAATTGTATTGGAGTATATATATATATTATTTCAGTATCAATATTACTTCATAATAATCATATATAGTTACTTATTACACCATTATAACCATCCTTTTAAGGTGATGGTGGAAAAATAGATTACACCACGGCGTGGAGACGGTATTCCGTACGTACGCACGCGCGGTGATTTCATTTTTCCGTAGGATGGATAGAAGGTGAATTAGGGTTGTTTCATATTTATAATAACATATCAGTATGTAAGTAATACTGATGTTATTACTTTGTCATGAATCAACTAAAGAAGAAGAAGTTGAAGACGAAAGAAATTGAAAAGATCGGTAATCGATATTACCTCTTCTTTGGAACGCCTCTTTGAATCCTCCACTTAAGGAACTAAGATTGGTCTTTGGAGAATACCAGGACCTCTAGGATTATTCTAGGGAAGTGGAGAGGATAAAATGGCAGGGGTTGGCCGAGCTTGAGTGCTCAAATTGGTGTGAGGAGGAGGGGGAGGAGGTGCCCTTTTATAAAGGAGGAGAGGGGCACCTTAGGAATTTCTCAAACTATTATTTTATATTAAAGTCAAAATCGGTTTATAATGGTTCCAAAGGGTCTTATTTCGAAGCTAAAGTGGGGAAGGGTCGAAATCCCATCAACCAATAGGATTTAGACAAGTTTAGGGTATTATTTTAACCTTATCAATTAGATTTAACTCTAAGTTAAATAATTTAACTTTTACCGTGTCTTTTTGTTTTCTTTCACTATATGGTTAATACACTTACTATAACATGCCAAACGAACCCCAAATTGTTTATTATTAATATATATATCCTTATCTAAGTCATTTGGCCGAACCTTAGATTTTTAGGAATAAAATAACAATTAGTAATATAATATTTGATTTAAAAACTATTTTGTGTCAATTTTGACACTATTTGATATATGATTTTTGTGAAAGTCATAACAGAATTATATGTTCGAACCAAGTTGATTAAATCAACATTAATATATCATAGTAACCTAGAAAATTATTGGAATTCATAAAAAGTGTCAAATTACATTTATTTTGGTGTTTATAACATCAATTTTGTCAATATTTTGTTAACAAGATAATTACTGCATCATCTTTGTGTCATAAATAAATTAAATTATTTGATGTCTAAAAATTACAAATAAAATACCATCATGTAGGAAATCTTTTTAGCTTTCTAATGAATTATTACAATCGAATTTATCTTATGTATAAACCCATATTAAAAATGATTTACTTATTAAACTTTGATTTTAACTATTTTAACCCTTCTTTAAATAAATTAATAATAAATGTCCTAATCTAATCCAAGTGGGCCTAAATGGTCATATTTTATTCCTAAGTTTGTTTTTGGTCGAATTACACTTGTCCAATAGAATTAGGACATGTGTTAGGGTAATATTGATATCATATTTACCCTTAGTTACCCTATTTACTATTAACCGCGGTAAAAAATAGTAAAAAGTTACTATTCACCAAAAATTATTTTCATCTCATTGAACCACATTTTAGTCCTTGATATTAACCGTGTCTCTCGGATTTTTGAAATTCCATTCACAGAAGCGGTAAAATTAAGTTTTATGCAAAATTCGGTTTTTAACCTACCACTTAGTGGTTTCACTATTCATCAAAAATTGAAAGTTTTCAGAAAAATACCAAAATTTCACCCTAGGCTAATTTCGATATTCTGAGTCCAAAAATGAAGTCCATTTTGAAAAATAAAATTTATAAAATTTCAAAAAGTGGTTATTACTATTCATAACGGCTAGTTTTAATAGCATATTGTTATTTAGTGAAACTCGGTATTGCGTACGACGAAAGCTATCGAGGAAGGTCGCGATTGCGTGTAAAGCAAGCCAAGCAAGTGCTGTGTAGAAAAAGATTCCTTTGATGATTTATATAACATAAAAGTCTCGGGTGTTACACACACAATCGAGAAACCATTAATCAAGAAATAGGAGAAAAACATAGTAGCATCATCGATCACACCCCTCCCCTTAATTATTTAGAATCTGTTTATTATATTCTTTAAGGTTTTGTTCAACCAATTATACAAAAGTACTAGCGTACCCACCCCGCAAGATACATAGAAAGGAGAGACGAAGGTGAAACCCTACCTGACAATCAAGGATCAACGTTAAGTCCTCGCGTGGAAACTGGAAAATAGGAGTGGCGGGAAATCCATGGAACGTGAAAGTAAAACCTCGTAACAGGGGTACATATCATTGGGAGGAAGGGTATTTCGAGCAGGATGATCGAGAAAAGTAAATGTAAGGATAAGAATTTAGGTTATAAAGGCCAATAAGGGCTGCAATATAGAACTCCGGGAAGGTTAAGATATAGAGAGAAACAGCGTAAGGAGAGAGATCATGGGTTGACCACGCGGCTGGGACACCCCACACAACTAGATTAATTGTTATTTAGTAGGGAGGTTTATTTGATTTTTAGATATTAATTATGGGCTAAAAAACGTCCTTGAAACACTTCAAAAAGTTAAAAAGGCCTAAATGTGGGGTTACAGGGGAGGCTGCAGAAGAAAAACCCGCCAAGGCTGGCTGACACCGATCAGTCTCGGCGATCGGTCATGCCTATCGATCCTAATGATCGGTCATGCCGATCGGTCGCAGCAATAAATGGAAAAGGAAGGGGTCATGAGTGTCTGGGTAATTATATCAGATACCTCTCAAACCATTCTCTCCCTCGAGAATCAATACCAGACCTAGAGGGAGGGGGGATCTGAACAACCACCCTGGAAGATTCCTATCATGAGTGAACCTCTCCAACATAGGAACAATTTATCTTATGAAAAAACACAAACTCCCTACCGCTCCTTCCCCATCACACACAAAAAAAAGGTCCAAACTGTCTAGTCCAGTGGGAGAGGGGTTTCCCTTCCTCTGTGTTAAGATACTATCCGCATTGGGTGGCACGGACTTGCCCGCATGGGTTTAGGCGCATCTGCTTTAATGTTCCTTAACTAAGTATCAGGTCCTCCCATCCCTATTCTTTAGGAAGCTTCACACACACATCCACAGAAAAGGAAACTGTACATGCATAGCCGACAAAGTAAGCCTTACACAACAAAAAAGTACTGACAAAATAAGATAAAACACAAAACAACTCAGGGTATTGGGCACGCATCTGCGCTTCCCTCTCCCAGGTACTTTACTCACACCCACCATATCTCCATAACACATGAAGTAAGGGAATGGTTCACCCACAAAGTTCTTTCTCCTTACGATCCTCGATCGTGATCGGTCGTTCTATGAAGGTTTCATCGTCTTTGATATCTAGCCCTCCCCAGTCGAGGACGTGTGAATCATTATTCAGATATTGTCGGAGCTAGGACACATGGAATACATCGTGTATCCTTAGTAGCGGCGGTGGTAGCACTAGCTGATAAGCCACTTCAATGACCTGTTGCTACACATAGAAGGGATCAATGAACCTGGGAGAAATCTTACATCCTCTACCAATCCTCTATTGTCCACGCTGAGGGGAGACTGTCAAGAATACGTGGTCCCCGACCTCAAACTCGAAGGCTCTCCTCCTATAATCGGCATATGACTTCTTCCGGTCCTGATCATCCTTCATCCTCTCTCGTATAACTAGAACATTCTCTGTCGTGCTCTGCACCGCCTCCGGGCCAAGAAAACCTACTTCCCCAACCTCAGTCCAGTACACAGGTGAGCAGCACAGCTTTCCATATAGAGATTAGAATGGATCCATGAAAATAGTAGAGTGATGGATATTATTGTAGGAGAACTCTACTAGAGGAAAGTGTAGCACCCAGGATCCCACAAAGTCTAGAATACATGCTCGCAACATGTCCTCCAAGGTCTAGATGGTGTGCTCTGTCTGCGCATCTGTCTGGGGGTGGAAAGCAGTGCTAAGACATAGCCAGGTGCCAAAAGCATGATGAAATCCCCTCGAGACTCATGAGGTAAAACATGCATCCCTATCCGAGACTATGGAACTCAAAAATCCATGAAACTGTGTTACCTCGTCCACATAATTCCATGCTAGAGCGTCCACTCCTCTCGACTCTTTAATCATCAGGATGTGAACCGACTTCATCAATCGGTCCACTACTACCCAGATGTCGTTGCAGCCTCCTTGAACTTTGTGTAGTCCTATGAGTAAATCCATCGAAATGTCTTCCCACTTCCACTCGAGGACATATAAAGGTTTCAATAACCCATGTGGAACATGTTGTTCAGCCTTCACCTACTGACACACTAGGCACTTCACCACAAAATATGCCACTGCTCTCTTTACTCTAGGCCACAAAAACTATCTCTTTAGATCCTGGTACATCTTGAAAACTCCAAGGTGCACTGCTAGGGGTGAGTTGTGGAACTCACTAAGGACATGGATGTCCATCGCCTCTAAAAGAAACAACTTTTCTTAGAAAAGAATCCAGTTCTAACCATCATCCATCCACCCTTCCAAAGAATTTCCCTGGTCAACTCAGTTACGCATCCCTTCACACTCTCAGTCTCCCCACTGAGACTCATCCACCTGATGTAACAAAGAAGATTGTACTATCATCTGATATAGGCAACCTCTACCACTATCCATCCTCACATCCAGGTGAAGGGCATCCAACTCCTCCATCGACCTCCAAGTGTCCACCGACTCTCGGACTGCATCCCTATGTGACTTCCTACGCAAGGAATCAACCACCATGTTTCCTTTCCCTGAGGTGTAGGAAATCAAGAAATCTTAATCCTGGAGTAAATCCATCCACCTTCACTATAGTAAGTTTAGGTCCCGCTGGGAGAAGATATATTTCAAGCTTTTGTGATATGTGAAGGCCACAAAGCATTCTCTAGTGAGGTAATGCCGCCACAACATTAGCGAGAAAACGACTACTACAAGCTCCAAATCGTGGCTGGCATAATTACGCTCATGAGGGTGTAGATACATAGACCGAGAACAGATCACCCCTTGTCGCTACATCAACACACATCCAAGGCCCTGCCCTGAAGCATCACAGAACACCTCATATGCCACCCCTTCTTCTGGTAGTCTCAACACTGGGGAACTAACCAATTTATCCTTCTGATAGATGAAGGCTACGTCACACTGCTCACTCCATTCGAAAACCTAGTTTTTCATGGTTAAGGCTATCAAAGTTGCTACAAATATAGAGAATTTGGGTACAAAACTCCGATAGTAACCTGTCTGCCTAAGGAAACTAATGACCTCTGCCACGTTCTTGGGTGCTTCCCAAGAAACAACTGCCTCAACCATTTATGGTTCTACCGCTACCCCCTGTTTGTACACTATGTGCCAAGCGAAGTGTACTTCTTGCATCCCGAATATGCATTTCAACAACTTACTATAGAGCTGGTGATGTAAGAGGACCTCTAAAACCATCCTCGGATGATCTTTGTCGTCCTCCTCTGATCATGAATAGATCAGGATGTCTTCGATGAACACAACTACGAACCGATCCAAGTACTCCCAGAAGACGGAGTTCATAAGTCCCATGAACACAGTCGGGGCATTCTTAACACCGAAAGGCATGAATACAAACTCAAAGTGCCCATATCTTCACCTAAAGGCTGTCTTTGAGATGTCACCCTCCTTCACCCTCAACTGTTGATATCCAGACCGCAGGTTGATCTTAGAGAACCATCCTTCCCCTTTCAGCTTGTCGAAAAGATCGTCTATCCTTGGAAGAGGGTAGTGATTCTTGACTGTTACCTGATTTAGCTTCCTGTAGTCTATGCAAAACCTAAGACCACCATCTGCCATCTTTGCGAACAAGACTGGAGCACCCCATGGTGACGTACTCGGTTGAACAAAACCCTTCTTCATCATATCGTAGATCTAAATCCGCAACTCCCATAGCTCCGTAGGCACCATCAGGTAGGGAGCCATCGAAATCGAACATGTTCCAGGCTACAATTATATCCCAAACTCAATATCACGGCGAAGGGGTAGAGTTGTTACCGCCTCAGGAAAGTCCTCCATAAACTCACTGACGATCCCTGGTACTTCCACCATCTCAGCATCTTCTGACTCTACTGACAGCTCGGCTAACAAGGAGAGGAAGGGTTCCTCTCACCTACTGCCCTTCTGACCATTTCGCTTATCGGTGAAAGTAACACGTCATCCACCCATGTCTGAGAACACAACCCTTCCTTGGATGTAGTCTACGATGGCACACATAGAGAACAGTCAGTCAATGCCTAGTATGACATTGTATGGCTGTATCTATAGAAGTAGTGGATCCCTGACTGACTGGTGTGGCCCTATCATCAGTGTGCATCCTCTACAAACATATAACAAGTCGGTCTGACCTCCGACTGGTGTTCTCAGCACCAGGGGCAGTGGAAGTCTCTCAGTATATAGACCCAGAGCATGGGCCAGACTGGGTGCAACAAAGGAGTGCGATGCTCCGATACCGAACAAGGAGTATGCAATGGTACTGGGTAAACTAATCGTACCTCGAAAGACCTCTGGCCCTACTGGAACTGCTACCTCCGCGGTGTGAAACTGTCCATGCACAGCACCTCTTCCCCTCAGCTGTCGGTCGCCTCCCCAACCATGCCCTTGTCGAGGTCCCTGAGGTGCACCCTGAGGTCGACCTCCCCCTACAACGTCAGCCCTCAGACGAGCGGAAGCTCGCTGCCCCTACTGCTGCTCCTGGAAGGGCCTCTTTAGAAGCTGCTATGGAGGTTATTGATGGGCATGCCCACCAATGTCATACTGAAAATGGTCCGTGCACTAATTCTGGAGATGCCAATGGCTCCCACAGACAAAACACCTCGTTCCTGGGCTTGAAGGGAAAGAGCGAGGATCGGGGGACCGGAACTGGAACTGTTGCGGCCTACACACTACTGGTTGGAACCAAGAGGGTCCCGATGCTGGAGGTCTGGTGCTCACGGCCTTTGCCTTGGCGGGCCTTGATTAATCCCCTCTCATGACACACTGCTCAGCATGTGCATCTTCTCCACCACCTCTTCCTTCTTCTAGACCTCTATGTATGCCGGCAAGGTGAAGGGAGTAACGTTCTACTGGAGGGAAGTTCAGAGCACCTCCTATAAATGTCGCGCCCGAGACTCCTCATCCGGAAAGAGGTCCGGAGCAAAGTGGAGGAGATCATTGAACTTGATCCTCATCTCCCTTATCGACATGCTCCCCTAATTTAGGGAGAGTATCTCCTGCATCTTTTCTACCTTCATAGTAGAAGAGAGGAATTCCACCTGGAACTCCTTTTCGAAATCAGCCCATGCCACCTCAGCCTCTCTCCTCTCCCCTAGGTAGAGCGTCCAACACTGACGCGCCTCTCCCCGCATCTGGCTGATGGCCAGAGGAACCCAGTACTCGGTCGGATCCCAGATCAAGCCGAAGGCTATCACCATCTCCTCTAGCCATCCCTCCATCTTCATGTGAGAGGTGTTTCCCTTGTACTTTTCGAGGGTCTGTCACTGGAAGGCTCAACGATTATTCTTCCACTGGTCATCCTCTTCCTCTCGATCACCCCACTGCTGACTAACCAAGTAATCCTCATGGGCCTCGATCACCTGTAAAACTCATGGTCTTCTCCCTGGTGCCATAGCTGCAAGGTAAACAAGGAATGCCAAAACCCAAGTAGTGTAGAATATTGTTCATACATTTTAGTTGACATATTTATTAATTTTTGAATCCCCAAAACATCCAGAAACACAAGAACACAAGTCATTATGATGCATGTACCTTTTCTAGGGTCTCTACCCTGCAACAATGTAACCACACATGGTCGTTTTGTAGGTCCAGAGTCCTTTCATCGGATCGTGGGGGGGCTTAAAATATTGTGACCTAGTCGGTCTTCCCTGGCCTAATTCACGCACCAAGGTCACCCAACATCATTTCCCTACCATCCCATGCAATCCTCAATGTGCCTAACTCCAGACTCCATCCTATCACTCAACCTGCCTCTGATACCATTCTGTCATGACCCGCTTTCAACAAAAGGAGGGAAGGGTCAGCAGATTTTCAGGCCCTTCCTTCATTAAGTTGAATGGGAGATAATGACCCCCCAAACCCGCCTTCAATAGTTCCCAGAGTGGCGACCAACACCAAGGGTATAAAGTCACACACTATATGGAATTCATTAACCCTTTTATTTTAATAGGATTGGGAGATAATATATTGAATCCCACAACACAAAAATGATAGAAAAAGGAAATCGAAGAACCATTCCCAATGCATGTTACAAAAGTAAAATCCACAATGTATAAGGAGAATACAAAGTAAAATACAAAAAGAAAGAACAATAGAAACTGCGATGATCTGTCCCATAGTCTGAGCCAGTACGGTCCATCATGATCCATGATGTCCTCTTGGAAACCTGAAATCCGTTTTATATTTGTAGGGTTAGCATACAAGTATACTCAGTAAGGAAAAACCAAAGACTCTCATGCACAAGTGGGAGGCATACTAATTCCCTGTGAGAAAAGAGATAACCAAGAACCTAACAAGAAAACTAACCACCAAGCCTCACCAAGGCAAACTCCCCAAATAACACAATTCAAGTAATGTATAGTAACAGAAAATTGATTTTTGGGTACCCCGTTCCACTTTCCCACTAGTTATGGAAGACATCCTACGCATAGAACCAATCCCGCCATTCTCACTGCAGTCCCACTGCCACACCCGCCCGCACACACCTGTGCCACAACCACACATCCTGCCTACAAACACCTCGCCCACAACCACTAACCCACCCACAGACACCTAGGCCATAACTGTCACACGTAACCACGCCCGCAAACACCTAGGCCAGAACAACCGCTGCCATGCCTGAAAAAACATGCGCTAAAAGAACTACTGCCACGACCAAAGACACTTGGGCCTCATCCTGAGGATACTTGTGAAATAACCTCCTTACACACACTTGGGCCAACTACCACACCACCCTTCCAAAAGATTCGTGGGCCAATATTGGACATCAGGCCATCACAGACTGCCTGAAAAGTCTTGGGCTTTTCGGGAAAAGGATCAGAAAAGGAGCTAATAACCAGCCACTCATAGGAGTGTTGGAAAAAACACCCTCCCCTATGAAGTGGGGGTGTTCGTCACTAATTTATCAACATTTGTGTGGCGGGAATAAGAAACACAAAAACTAAAAGTATATGTATAGGTAACAAGCACTCACCCAATCTAGGTTTTTCTTCAGCAAGCTTAAAGTACAATATCCATACTATTCATTCATAAGAGAAGAGAACATCACCCATGTCCCATGTCACAACTCACACCAAACCAAATCCCCATGTTCCATCCTTGCTTTCATGTTCATTACTAATTTTTAAATAAGTTTCTGAACCTACATGGGAAACTAGTAACCATAAGCACAAACCAAGGAACGAATACACCCAACAACAATTTAAGCATTCACACCCAGCTCTCTGGTACAGTCACAACAACAAAGGGATAAGTGGGATCTCTCGAAGTACTGGAACCAAAAAAACCCCAAGGTACAGCCCCATGTCCCCCAATATCCAGGAGCCAACGGTTTCTCAACAATAGAGGATCCCACCCCAACTCGTGATATAATCAATGTAACCACACTATCTCAATTTCACAACCAGCGAAACCATAGCAACAGGGGATCCCATCCGCACCCACATCACCTAGAAAAACTATGCTCGTGAAAGAAACAACTAAACCAATACCACCAACACAAGGCATACTCAATATGTATTTTCAGATTTAATGGATTTAACACACTCCATGATTCCAATTCCACAGGGCTTAAACTTGGGTTATCATAGAAAAAGAGATGATCCTGGTGCTTTCAATTTATTCAGCTGAATATATGTAATTAACCAATTTTCATTACACATCAAAAGTTCACAACCAAAATACAAGCCATTTGAACATCACAAGGCGTAAGGGTTTATTAATGGACAGAGAAAGACCGCCAATAGCCATGATTTTCAGTAGGTGTAAGCACTCACAATTTAGAAACCAATAATCATGAAACAGGAGAAAACATGAACAACATCATCGATCACACCCCTCCCTTTCATTAATTAGAATCTATTTATTATCTTCATTATAGTATGCTTGACCCAATTCTACAGAAGCAGTAGCGTACCCACCCCACATGTTACACAGAAAGGAGAGACGAAGGTGAAAACCTACCTGACGATCAAGGACTGACGTTAAGCCCTCACGTGGAAACTAGAAATCAGGAGTGGCAGGAACTCCATTGAACGCGAAAGTAAAACCTCGTAACATGGGTACAGCTCGTCGGGAGGAAGGTTATTCCGAGCATGATGAATGAGAAAAGGGAACATAGCGATACGAATTTAGGTTATAAAGGTCAATAAGGGTTGAGATACATCACTCCTGGATGGTTAAGATATAGAGAAAACCACATAAGGAGTGGGATCGTGGGTTGACCACGTGGCTAGGACAACCCACACAACTGGATTAATTGTTATTTAGAAGGAAGGATTATTATATTTTTAGATATTAATTTAGGGCTTAAAAACAACCTTGAAACTCTTAAAAAAGTAAAAAGGCCTAAAAGTGGGGGTTATAGGGGAGGCTGAAGAAGAAAAATCCACCAAGGCTGGGTGACATCGATCGGTCTCGCTGATCGGTCGCACTAATCGGTCACGCCGATCGGTCATGTCGATCAGTCCCACTAATCGGTCGTGCCAATCGGTCCCCCCGATTGGTCACACCGATAATTGGAAAAGGATGGGGTCATGAGGGTCACTGTCATTACATATAGATTTAGAGTCACACATAATGTGCTATGGATACTACTAGATTACATTCATAGAGCACTTACCGAAGAGTATGTTTATCTGAAAGGGGATTCTGTGGAATCAAGGAATGAAAACATGATGCTAATTGAGAAATAATGACACACATCCCCAAAGAATACTCCCCAAAATGTTACACAAATTGACATCATGATGAAGAGGGGTAAAATACATAATTACGGATTGATGTTGTGGATGTAATGAAGACATGATATCTATGCATCACTATGTATCCCACTCGTATGTGAATCAATCCATGAGTAGTTATTGAAAATTATGTGTTATAGAACCAATGATGGTAAGGATACATCCTCTCGTGTTAGGATAAAATGAAAATGAGTATACATAATTGCATCATGAAACACTGGTGGTGTATCATGTGAAGAAAATTAAGGGTCCCTAAGGGGGACATTGATCATAATTTATGGGTATCAATTCATGGATCATAAGGGGAATATGAACATTGAGGATGGTTGGGGGGGGAATTTCAAAAGACAATGGTATGGAACAAAGGAAGATATCTACCACACAATTAAATCCAAAAACCAATTGAAAAAATTATAGTCATTATGCTTGGAACAGGGGAGACCCCAATTTTTTTTATTGGGGATGGTCCCCATACATTGTAACCTAGAATCACTACATATCCCATCATGCATGTGAATCAATCCATTCGTAGTTATCATGAATGTTTTAGTTCGAGGAAACTACTGTATGTGATGTGTCCCCTCTAGCGAGGTCATCTAGTCAACTCAAACATGTCATATGAGATATCTTGTTTTGGTTTAGGGTAAAGAAATAGTTTAATGTCATCTATGAAGTTTGTTAGTTTTTTTCATTCAATATTTATCAAATGTGGAATCATGATATTAAGGAGGAGTAGGGATACTATTTACCATCTTGTATTGAGAATGTTTATTAGTATATCATATTTTTTATATGAGGTATCATAGATGCATACGTGGTAGGGATACAATTTAACATAATGTACTAAGGATGTTCGTTTTAGTCAATCCATATTTTTCATATGAATAATTTTGAGTTATTATAGAGTATGGATATATATTATCATTATGCTCTATGGATGTGTGCAGGTTTTATGCATTGATCTTCGCATTATGTCTTCCTTGTTTTAGGGTAAAAGGGAATCATGACAAGAAAATTTGTCGGGGAACATAATTGGGGAATATAAATTATATGGGGGATTAGATGGAAAAATTTAAGGTCATATAGACATGAATAGTTGGGAAATCTAAATCATGATCCCACCATGGATAGGGGGTTTTGTAAAGGATTTTTTGTTGTTCCCAAATACATGAGGTCTAGCTGTCAATATGTATCCCCAAAAATTGTGAATCAGGACATAAGTAGTTCTCTAATGTGGCAATGTGGTAGACCAAAACCAAAAGTAGGAGGGGATATCCTTTAAAATGATGACATGACATATGTGTTTTAGTTTAGGAAATGTATAAGAGTATGTTGTTCCCACAATTTATGTTCATACATCTATGACAAATGGGAATTTGGAAAACATCTTATATTGGCTGAACTTGGGGAATGATTGTGTGGAACGAGAGAGGAAAAATCCAATTTTAAAATTTATTGATGAAATTTCAGGTCCCCCATATATATCCTATAATAAAATGAATTTATTTTTTATTCATAATTGTTAAACCATAAGTAAATAAAATTATAATAGAAAATTTAATGTAATTACACCATGGAGAGGTGAACATGACGAATTGGTGGCTAGGCCCAATTTAATGGGGTTTAGTTTTACTACATAATCCAAAAAATTATATACCATGACACATGTAGTTCAAGAACCTAGCATAGTAGAAAATTAATGCTTGTTGTGGTGGTTCATCCTCTATGATAATGTAATTTGAGAATCCCATGGTTTATAGTGGAAACCCAAGATTTGGACATGGTTTACGGCTATAGTTTATTATCATGGGATGAGGAAGTTATTTTTTTCATCACATTTTTCATAAGGGTAATCCATATTTCAGATATTGTAAGTCTAAAATACTACATCATATGAAAATGATGTTTGTTTCAAAATTCTCACAATTGAAATGTGAGTAATCCTTTTATTATTTCATTATGATAGGCACTATTTTAATGTCATATACTAAGGATTTTGGGATCGTCATGTTATATTTGTAAAACTAAAACTGCGGATAATTCTATTTAAGGTCATGTGGCTTGGATAATAAGTACTATTAATATTTTTCTTAATAATGGTTGCATGAGAGAGGATTCTATTATTTTATGTTCACAGATATCAAACACCCATCACTGCATTTTAGGGTCACATATTTTGGACCATTGTCATAGTGTTTAAGGTCATGCATATTTTACAGTGGATGATGAAGATTACGGTATCATAGGGATGGAAATGGTGTTTTTAGATTATATCCACATAGATATGAAAATGGAGTTTATATTGAGTAATTTTTGAGATGATTCGTCTTGGTGAGATTTTTTAAATTCTGTCTATTCGTGATGATTAAATGATATGCTCCATTGGAATAGACCTCATATACAATGTATAGAACTTCAAATTATACCCCAGCATTAGTGGATTTCATTAGGTATTATTACAATTAGGAGAGCTAGTACCATGTCACCCTACTGTAAGGAGAGTTGGTGACCCTTTTTTTAACCGTCGCAATACCATCTTCTTATACATATCTATGTTATAAAAGGCCTGAACATTGATTCAATCGAGAGATTCAAAATATGATAAATAATATTATTACAAAATTTTAGATATTATGGTAATAAAACCCAATTATTAGGGAAGAAAATTGTAAATCATTTACTGGGATGACTTATTTTACACACATTGGGGAGTATAGAGTCACCGGGGGAATATTAACATGTTGTTTGATAGGCCATAAAAGAGTTATGGATTATATCAATAAAATTTGTTTTGTTTTGTACCATCATCATCTACAAGAATTTACATATGTTCTTATTTAATGCCTCAATCTTCCCATGTTCTTGATCATGATAACAAGCTATATGGTTAGATCAGATCTTGTAGTAAGAGTGTAGCTCTTTAAGATCATATTATCATAATTTGGAGTCATTTTCTAGGAGAATATAATGAGGAAACTTAAACTAATGGATGACATGGGATCTCAAAAAATAAATCACTAACTATGTTTTTACTACATTGAGGGGAATTACTTATTCCCAATTATAAACAAGTCAATTATGGTCAAAATGAAACTACACTATTGAGTTGTGTCTCATGGATGTGTTCCCAAAACATCATGTCCCAAAACTGTAGAGGTTTAATAATATTTGATAGAGTGGAGAGGCTTTGGGTTTTTATGAAAAAAGGTAGTGTCAATCTAAAAATCATGAAACCGTTTTGAAAAATCAATTTAGTTTTGAACGATGGTGGGGAAAAACTAGATGAACATCTGAATTAGGTTGGATAGAATCAATCTATCATGGTGTGCCCTATAATACCATTCTTAGACATTTTTCACAACATGGAAAATCTCATCTCTTAATATGAAATAGAGGATAATACCATTGATACCACACTTATAGAGTTTTTATCATGATTGGGGTCACTCGTCAAGATAAAATAGGTTGCACACTAGGAATGTCACTCATCCTCGGATTAGCCTGATAGGAGGATGTTGTGGTGTAGGGACTCAATGAGGGGAGTCATCCTATTAGGAACATCATATAAAAGGTATAATTTGATGACCATAATGTAGAGGTATCTATATCTATTTGATATGCATTTTGGATTCCATCATCTGATGTGGTGTGGATGATGAACCTACAGTTTTTCAGAGGAATTATCATGTCATATTTACTCTAATCCATAGGGGTGTCACAAATAATTCAATAGAATTAAATTTCTAATTCATTAATTGTTAATAATATTTAAACATCATCTCGAATTGAAACTTGGACATCAGTTCATGGGTACATTCAAGTATGGGAACATGATCTTTCTTTCTAAAGATTTAGTCAGCCTTAATTTGTTTTATTACTAGCTCGATGTATCCATTCATATTTAAATAGGTTAAATCAAATTAAAAAATGTGTATGATACATGTAATAGGGGTATTCTATTCTATATAATTTTTAGTACAGCCTTATAAAATGAATGATTTTGAAAATATGGCATATGCTGGAGTGATGAAGATTTTCCATCGACATTAATTTTTGAGCATGGGGATGTAGAGCCATCTACTGATCAGGCATATAGGGGAACTATAAAATTGTAACATTTAACATGTTGTAGCATGATTCAGTAGGGGACTATATTCAACTAGATAATCAACATCCAAGGATAATTTTTTATGGGATAGACATATATCGAATAAATATGATAGCACATGGAATTTAATAATCATTATTTGTTAAATTTGATGCCCAGCTATCATATGATTACTTCCAGGAATTCCAATCATCTTGTCAAAATAGTGGGATTGAGGATGTTCTTTAACGGGTCTACTTGGGACATATTATATGATTCATGTTGTTTCAAATAATGTCAGAAATTCTTCACTCTAGTGAAAAGAATAAGGAAACATATCTCAATCGGAGAGTATCTGATATATAATTCAAGGACCATTCATCAAATCTAGTATACTATGTTTTTCATATCCTCATTATTTTTCTATGCTCTAAAGGCATTGTGGGACCATTATGAAGTTTTCAGGTAAATGAACAATGTCATTAATGGGGTAGGTAGAATCCAATCAAGTGGTTTTACCAGGTACCACATAATATCATCAATGACTTTCTGGTAGTCCCCATCCCACTGGTAAATGATATATATTTTTTCTAATCCTCAAAAGGGGTAAACACTTTCCGGAACTATTTTTAATGAACCACTATATATATACTAAGTGTACATAGAGGCTTGAAAATACAATATATTTAATTAGGGAGGATTTTTACGCAGACAATTGATTTTTTATTTGTCAATAATGATTTCACTCCACCTTCCAACAATGAGAATAACTATTCTATGGTAACCCATAATGAGAACATCTGGGGGTTCATCATCAAGTTTTAGTAGTGGAGGAAACATTACATGTTATTAGGATCCTTGAGATACCCCTAAATGTTGAAGGTTTTGACCACATGTTCATCAATGTAATTAACCACCAATTTGATTAGAATTTGAATAAATATGGGGTTCATGACATCAAGGTATGAGGCTCAAGCATTTTCCAAGACAAATGGAATCACCTAGTAGTAATTTATTTAGGCCCCCTAAAGGATGTGAAATCTTCATCATCATGGGTCACTGGGATATGATTATTCTAATAGTATACATCGATGAAGGAGAGGGTCTGAATATGTGGCATAGAATCAATAAATATCTCTAATAATGTTTAGAGGAATTAAAAATTTAGACAAATTTTGGTGAGGTCCCATATTTCAATAATGAATATGATCTTATAATTCATCATTTTGACTGGGATATTATTTTCCAGACACCTAGGGTAATATTCCACCTTGAAAAAGTGGGATTTAATATGTTTTTAGAATTTAAATTGGACTATAACACCATGTTAAGGGTGAATTTTTTATAATTCTTTTTAACACACACTGACCCATTGGTAGACCATGACCATGAATGAAAACAAAAGGATATAGCCATAAAATATCATTATATAACCAAAAAATATATATTGATTATGTTTCAAGAAGTAAAAATACTATTTGTTTTCCTCTGAAGATATAGTTGGACTGATCAATTTCAACCTCAAATCTTCCCCAGTCCATGTTTTACATAATTTAGCTCATCAACTGTGGGGAGATACCCTATTCAAATACATGGGGGGTGATTGCCAAATCCACTACATCATCTTAGACAGGGTGATTAGATGGAGGTTGAAAATATACTGCACTATATGAACTAGGGGGAGAAACATTGTCTTCTATGAATGATAAAAAATCATAGAAAAGGGGTTCCATATTATATATAATTGGAAAAAACTCTTAAAATAATTATTTATGGATTTCAAATTCATGTTTCACTATTGATATCAAATAAATTGTGACAGGTTGACTTCAATAGAGTCTTCCCTACTTTGAGAAACATTCTACATTATCATGGATTAGTGGAAATGGGGTGAATTTCATGGTACTTCATAGAATTAGGGTCTTCACAATTCATATGGTCATGTACACCGTAGGTTTATGAGGAATTTTTTAGAACACCTTTTTCTTTGAGAGAATGAGACAACCCCTAGGTCTAGTCTTGTGGGCTATAATTGATGAAATGGGTGAAACAATATTGTCTCCAAAGACTACCATTAGTTCCAATGAAATATTTGTAAATTCATTAGTATCATTTATTCAATCATTCCAATCATTCTAAAATTACATTGTATTTATATTTTAGTGTCCTACATCTAGATTTTGGGTATCAATGGAGTAAAAGGGAGACCCATCACCATGAATCACCCCTAATCAATCATTAAGGGATTGCATCAGGCATTAATCATATGAATAGGGGACCACTGCATGAAAACCAAGACTATGAAATCCCATTAAATTTTTTTTGGTTGTTTCATCAAATAATACCAAAAATTTAGTTCGTGATACGAGACTACCTATTTGAGTGAACAATTGACAATTTCCATGTTCTTTTTGATTACTGTTGTCATACATTGGAATTTTATGTTTAGATGGATTCATATCAACCTATATATGTACCTTCATATAGAATGTATTCATTAGGATGATCATGGTATTCTCTTGGATGAATCACAATAGATAATAAAACATTCTATTATCATTGAATATATAATATAGCTGACCAGGATGAATGGTATTGATGAACAATATGAGAAACTTTTTCTCTAACACTTCAGGGCATGAACTTATGGGATCAAATATTAGATTGATAATTCTGATGGATTATGTGTCACACCCTTTCCTTAATCAATGTTTTACAATTGTGAAAAATGGGTTCGAATGTAATTACATATTTTTGGGCATCATGAAGTGGTCACTAGATCAAAAAAAATTCATGAATATGTATTTTTTATCCTCTTCATTTTAGTTATCAATGAATGTATGTACAATTGGTTCATCTCCCTACTCGGGAGGTATGTATTAACTACGGGTGAAGATTTGTTTTGGATGCAGTGGGGAATTTTATTTCTCTTATATCATCAATGTTGGCTATTATGAAACTTGTAAGGTTGTGTAATATATGTGCAGGCAACGATCAGAGGACTAGTTGTAAACATATGAGATTCTATCATTCTTAATCATGTACGGATGATAACAAATGTACATCCAATACTCAAATGATCAAATCTATCATTTTACTCTTATGTTATTTGGTCAAGGACATTTTTCCATTCCATGAAGCATTATCCTACATCATGGAGTTCAGTGATGACATGTGTCAGTTATTCCAAAAAATTTCCCAATCTGATTAATACATGATATAATATTCCCCATATCCAATAATAGAAGACAGTGAATTCATTAATGGGGTTTCTGTGGAATCCATGATATGGTAACTGGTCATTTTAGTCAGTTATCATAGCCTGTAGAGACACTTTCATTCTAGAATCATTAGGATACACTTTTCCACGGTGCATTTGATGTGCCCTGGGAATTTTCACAGCGTCAAAAGAGCAGGTCTTGTTTTATTGTTATAAAAAATGATCAATGGGTGTCTATACACGATTGGGGGATGGGTCTATATTCTCTTAACAAGGTGGATATTCTTAGTGATGATATTCTAATAAGGGTTTTAATGTTTGAGAATGTAATTTGAGAGGATCATCCAAATAAATGACCATTAGTTATATCTTTTTAGAAGCATCATTATACATAGTAGTAGACATATTTTATTTTATAGTCATTCTATGGATTTTTTTGTGTGCAAATGAGATCAATTTTCGTTTTCAAAATTTAATGGATTCTTCCCAAAAAATACCATTTTCAAAGAACTCTTGAAATCCACTTGAATATTTTAGGGATATGATGGTAGGCACCATATCATAACTGAAATTATCCTTTATCTTTGTAAGAGAATTCTATTATGAAATAGGCATGTCAATCGAATATGTGACTTCCTTCCATTGAGCAATGAAGATAGTGACTCCCAAATTAGGAATCTATTATTATTTGAAGTGGTTGGTGATGCATTTATTTAAACCGTTGAGCTGAAATTGTAGTGGAATAATAAAAAGGGTCATCCAAACCCTTAAAAGATGAATTTAACGACTCATTATACTAGAGGTCATAGGTATTTATAATAACATTACAATGTATAAGTTAATGATGGTTTCCCGCTATTATGGAGTCCCTTGAATTTTAATGTACATTGAAAAAAATAATTCAATATTCAGTATTGGATATCACATTTAATTAACTGTGAATAATAACAAATTTACAAATTCTAGGGGTTCTCAACCATGTTCCATACTTGATGGGTATGACATTTTTATATGAGGAACAAAAACTTGATATGATTTATGATCCTCATGATTGGTGAAAATGGTGGTTATCATGTTATTATGAAAATTATTTTTTCCCCAATATCTTGATAATATCAAATACTCTGGGAGAATCATGAGATTTACATTGAGGTAGATAATTGTGATACCTATGTGGGGGGTTGAATCATATCTAAGTCATTTTCTATATCCCTTGTCTTCTTCCCAGAAAGAGGGCATGAGGACTCCGCCGTCAAATTGAGGTTCCTGGAAAAGGAGGACCAGTTGGACAACAATATTAGGGAAAAGATTTCATTAATTATGTTTAGGGCATAGGAATTGATTATAAATATACTATGTAGTTTTCTTTTTATAATTATCTATCTAATAATGCAAGGAGACATTCTTGGGGATCAACTCAACATTTGGTGCAACCACCGATAGACATGTAAGATCGGAGGATCCCATTACTTTTTCAATGTATTGTCTTGTATTAATTAATGTCATATTGGGGCGATACCCATGACCTAGTACTAGTCTCTGTTAAAGAGTACATGCTCAATCCAAGGGCACTGCTAGGTGACACAATATCCCTTAGAGCAATTGTTCATAGTAATTCCCTATGATAGAATTCCTATTTCTATGATCACATAGAGGTTAATTGGAGACCATATTTAATGTGGTGGTAGTCAAGGAGAAACCATCACATTTATTAATATTATTGGATTATTAGTCATGTCCTTTCTAAAATATTGGGATGAAATGGAGGAAAATATACTGAAACAACATCTCCTATCCACATATTGATATTCCACATTGAAGACTATGTGGATCATGATAATGCTCTTAATGGGTTTTTTCTATATATTATTGTCGTATCTATATTATATAACATGTAGAGATATTGGGAGTGTTGTGATCTCCCCCCTCATGTAGTATAGGTTAATGGAATTGATGTTCTAATCGCTTCTGGGTAGTTTAGATGATTTTCCTAAAGGTTGTTAATCATCTCCCATATATATTGGTGTAAAAAACATTTATTAAATAGTTAAAGTCTCCATCATGAAGTGATCTAGACTGTAAGGCCGTCAAAATATTAATGATATCTACTCTAAATCCAAAAAATCCAAAAAATCATCTTTTTCATCACCATGGGATTTTCTTTCTCCTAGTTAGGTGAAGCCACAATTTTAATAGACTAAGATAATGGTGGATAAAATGACCTAAAACTACTTCATAACTAATTTTTCACATTATGGTACCACATTGGAAAATATTCCCTACTTGTTGTAATGTATATTGGAGATGGGACATTCCTCAAGATGTTATCTATATTAGATGGTGGTGTTTAACATATCTTCTTATGTGATGTTACAAACATCTAATTGAGAATCATTGGAGAGATCATCATAACATGAATGCATTAAAACAGACCCTAAAATCACTCTAACTTCAAATGTGGTGGTAGAAGGGGTTAAAATTATATTAAATGATATGGTTTATATATGATACCCAGTATGGGGGGCCACAACGCCCTCCACATACATTCATTTTTTAGATATTTGGGGAAAAGTGAATTTTTTATTCAAAATTTGTAAGCCTAAATTGATTGTATTCTCACCATATCTCTAGAAGGTGGGGTGATGGATCCCTCATTAAGTCATCCATTAGTTCTGAGGCTGAGAGTTCTATGGATACACAAAACATTCCACAGTCTTTCATATGATGGAATGAGAGTTATTCAATCATATGACTCCAATATTAACTTGTGTTTCCCCTGTATTCATTATGACCTATGTCATGGGAATGAATCCCATGATGAATTTTTTACCTCATTACTCGTGATGGTTATTTGGAGTTGGGAAAATTTATGGATTAGGAAGGATATCCACAATTGATGGTTTTGGTGTGTGGGGGAGCTTTCTTTTGGTTGTCGGTGGTGTAGGGTAGTCCACCCCATTGCTTGCTGGGGGTGCGGGGAGGACCTCCATAGTTTTATTCCTTGACATAAGATGGACTATAATGGATGTTGGTTGTGATATAAAAAATGGTATTCATGCATACATTACTAAGAGGTGATTTGGGTCTCGATCCTATGTGGGTGAATATATATAACCATTCACAAGTCAAGGGGATGTGAATGGATACACCAATGGGGTAAGTGGTCACAATAGATGTAGAATATGGATAATGATGGTATTTTTTATGGGCCATCCCCTTTAAATAGTGATTGTTTATTGGACTATGACTAGAAGAGTGTAGATTGATACATCCCACAGATCGATCCGTGGAACTATTTAGTGTTATTACTATTGTGGCTAGGTGGGATTCCTCCTTAGATCTACCCATGTAGTGGTTATAATTTTTATGTCTTGATTGGTACCTAAATCATCAACATTGTGGATTTGGCTTTCGTTGAGATCATAGGATATTCTCTTGAAGTGGGATTTTATTTGTATTGGGGGGGGGTGTTCCCCCTATTTGTCCCTCAAGGGTGTAGTGGTCGGTGAGATTTCAATGCCTTAAGATCATCTTGTTCTATCTCATTGGGGGTAACAACACATTTATATTCATTTATATGAATAAATATGTATATCACCCTCATTTATATGATCTAATAGGGATAAAAATTGTGTGATATCTCATTAGTCGAAGAAGTGGTGGATGATGTGTTATGAACAAATTCGCGCTGGATTTTCACCCAAAATTTTCCTAAACCCTATTCCTTTTGGTCATAGTATTCTCATCATTATTATTTATCATTCTGCAAGGTATTTGGATATAGCTATTAGTATAAATATACTTAATGTGAGAGATAATTTCCCACCCTCTTACATGTTTTTTAATTTGATAATAATTCCACATTGATCGTGTCAATGGTCGAGGATGCCCAATTTTAAATACCCCAATTCCCTTGTGAGATTCATTCACATCATAAAGAAACTTCTTAGTGAGACATGGATGTAACTAAATATATTAGGTGATATGAAAATTTGATGGTTCTCCTGTGTCTAATTTCTACATAGTTTATAGTGAAGATTTTCACATTGGGTTCACCTTTTTTCTGATGATTTTATAAATATGGATATGCACTATCTCTCTATTTTGTAGTGAATCACTTATTACCACCACAAATTACCTCTATAAAAAATTGGGTGACATATATCACTTTAATAGGTTGTGTTGTCTCCTTGATCAATACTCAATGATTGGATGTTGGTTCCTCATTCTAGAGATTCTTCCTTGGAGCTCATCAACCTATCTTGGTGTCCCTCAAATAATTATTTAATGTTTGTTATACATGTTACTTTTTCCATCTCGAGGTGGATTCTAGTTAATAATTATACTTCAATGATGATAAGGCAGAAACTATTAGTTATATTTTATAGTATCATTAGTCATGTCTCGACATATTTTGAAATTGGGCATGTTTTACATCAATAAAATATCTCTCTTTTAAATATGAAGTCATGTTCTATAGGGCATCATAAGGATAGATCCTATGGAATCCCATGTTTTTTATGTTGTAGTTTACACCAGGGGAGTAAATATTCTGTGTATTATTAGCTAATCAGACCCATGTTTATTGTTTGGGTGAGGGATTATAGATTTGGTTAATAGTTTAATGTCTTATATTGATAGATTGATCATAGATTTTACATCTTGTGAGGATAGTAGGGACATATAATTAACATATTATGTAAAACTTTAGGTAGTTATTCTTGTCCCAAAGTAGGAATATAATCTAACAAGAGTAATAGGTTAACTATGTCCTGACATTGAATGTTTCCAAACATCATCATATGGATAAGTGAATCCAAATATGAAAGATCTCCTAATTGGGATTCATTTATGTGTTACACCATATGTTAATATTCCACAATTTATATTTGCTTTGGTGAACCTAGATTGTGATGATTTTACACATGGAGTTAATATATGTGTGTCCCTAGGGGGTGGAATGATTTCACACTATTGAATTGGTGATGTGTGTCTCCATGGAGGGTGATTTCACAATTGAGAATTTTTAACTTCTGCCCCTTTGGAGAGATTTCACACATGGGATATTTTTATGATGGTCCCAATTGATTGAGGATTTCACACATGGGATTTGGTGTTGTGTATCCTTAGGGTGGTAGATATTTCACAATCAAAATTTGGTTTTATGTTTCCCCTGAAGGAATAATTTGAACCTTAGATTTAATGGAGTGTATCCCCTAGAGTAAGATATCTTAAATAGATTTTGGTGGTGATGTTGGTGTATCGTGATTCATACAAATGTATATTCCCTAGGTGTGTAAGTATGTCAGGAATCAACTACATAGAAATTTATATATACCCTATTATGAAACATGGATCTACTACATGTTTTCTGATGTCACATTTTATGGTTCGGTGGAAGAACCCATCTGTGCAGTTTAACAAAATGATGAATGGATGAACATGTCACATAGTTGACATCAATGATGAATATAGAAAGGCATATGCATATGAGATTCTTGATGCTGCTGGATGAAGGGTGATATTCCATAGAGGGGTGGGGAGTGAAATTCTAAGATGATTGTACATGGAAAATCCAATTCCCATAAAATTATGTAAGGATATTGTTTCATGTCGTGTGCTAAGGGAATTCTAAATGTGATTATAATTTCATGAATACGATGTGGGTCTAGGTTTTTTATGTTGTTGATGCTCGGACCTGGATGGCGATTAAATCCCATGTGGGAACATGTTAATGAACTTGGATGATTGAAAAATGTACCCTTTAATGACATATGTAGTCCATTTGACTTAATTATGTCACCTTTTGGGAATAAACTTCCACAAATCATGCACCTCTAGGTGGTGTATGGCGTATAAAATACCACTGAGATGTGGTAATCAGGTGTCCCAATTTTAAGGTGATTATGTATAGGTGAATGATTGATTAGGGTTCCAATGATTTATACTAAAAAGTGAAAAAATATTCCAGGCCATCCATAATGAAAATTTGGTGGAGGCAAAGGGTTGATACAACCTATCACAAAGGGATTTGGGGTACGGATGAGCCAGTACAAATAAGTAGAGACCTCCTAGGAACTTGAAATTCATGATTTTTTTGGAATAAAGATAAATTGAGGTAAGGACCCATGTTGTTTGGTTTGAATCTCAACTATAATACATGAAATGTTGTTATGTAAGACATGATCTCTAGAAAAATTAAACTACATGGATATAAGTGGCACAACTATGAAAAATATATATGATTTCATGAATTATATAATTAGACAAGTGAATATTCAATTTATCAAGCATGAATAGTAATAATGTGAGTTCTACAAGGAGCACTCTATTAGAGGAAAGCCCACTTTTGTCCCAATGTGTGGCTAGATTCACAAGATTAATACATATTTTAATACTTGGATACTTAGAGTTGTGTAATTTTACACAAAGATATTATCCTGAGCAAGATCTAATAAGTAGTCTTATAGAGATCCATCCAATAAATTTTTGGATGAGGTCAAATTTATAGTAAAAAAAATGTAATCAGAGGTGCACAACCCTTCCTATATTAACAATATAGTTGCATGAACCCCTTTCCTTTTTCATTGGGGTATAGTTATACAATTGGGTATTTTTACATCACCTTCCTGATGGAAAATTATTTCAAAAATATGGTTTGGTAGCACATACATGTTGGTTGTTGTGTACACATGTCATATAGAATGTTTTCAGGATCCAAAATCATCTACATAACAAATATCCCTATATTGATCTTTATAACAAAAGTAGTTGTTGAAATATTATGAATATTGCATGTGTTACCCAAAATTTGGGGGTGACAGTCACTTTTTTCTATAATGGACCATTGTCATCGAATGAACCCTTATTATATAATTTTTTTTCTTATATAGGATGATACATGATTTCTGTGAAAAAATCATGTTTAAATAATTTCATACTATATAGGGACTTCCACCCTCTATATGTGGAGTTCCCAATAAACAACAATTTTCACTCTCACATTAAAATTTATCCTTATGAGGATCTATATGGGAAGAGGTTTCTAAATCTGACATGTTGTGATGTAACATGAGAGTGAATGCTGATGGGACATTACCATATATAGAAGATTATAGAGAAGGTTCAAGACATTAATTTTTCTAGGAAATCTATAGAAATATAGAAAAAATATATTAAGACAACAATAAATGGGACATGGAGATTGAGTTCAGAGATAATGTGTTCCATCATATTTCATCTTGTATGAATATCATGGGGGTTTGGGAAGAAGGGAATGATTAATTTAATATATATTAGCCCCTTTGAGATCCTTGATCATATTAGGGTGTTTCCCTATCAACTTTCACTTAACATGATGCAATCCCATGTGGATTATGTGTTCTATATATACTTCTTGAGATAGTACATACATGACCCCTCACATATATTAAATTTAGAGGTGAACACATTTGAAATTGGTCCTTCATAATTGGAGCTACCAGTAATTATCATAGATCATAATGAAAAGTTTATATGACACAAGACAACTCACAAAGTCCAATTACTATGGTGGAACCACAAGTTTGAGGAAGAGACATGATAATAAAAAGAGGTGAAGAAACAAAGTACCTTGTATATTTTATTTCATGAAATGAAAATTTTTAGGGTGAAATTTCAAAATATTCGAAGAATGTAAATACCAATAATTTTATATATGAAATTATCTTTTTAATTTAAAATAAAATATTATATAATGTTGTCATTTAAAATAAGTAAATGTCATTTTATATTTTTTGAATATGATTGTTTTTTGGTTTTGAATGACTTTTCACCTTCATAACCATTGATATTATAGATATTTTATTGTCACCATTAATATTAATATATTATTTGTAGAGGAGAAACGAAATTGATAATGTATTAAGTAATAGTGGCCACAACTAGTAGGATCATTGCCTATGAATCCCATTTATCATATATTACAAGGATGATATAATTACTAGGATTTTAACATGATCAATCCCAAGATAAGATTCATCAACTAATGCATGAAAATAACTATTTATGATAGAAGTTAAATCTCATAGATTTCACATCCCTAACCATTTTCACCAAACCACCCAAATAAAATCAATCAATCATGCACCAAATTCATTATGCATGCACTTTTTTAATTACGGGATATGTATGTAGACCGTAGTAATAATATTTTTTTATTGATAATAAAATAATGATTCCATTTAACTTTTATAATTTTTTTTAATTTATTAACTAATAGGTTTGGATAAAAATTATATTTTTAGATGATGAAACAGAAATTATTTTTTTGAAAAAATATATATTTTTCATCATGACACGCTTTTTGATGAATTATAAAATTATAATGTAATAAATAACTATTATTAAATAATTTATATTAAATATAAACTATAATTTAATTTTTTGAAGTCAAATGTAATTATTATAATGGTCAACAAACTATTATTCTATAAAATGTAGTATTTTTAAATAAATGTGGATTTCTTAATGTAAAAATTAATATATTTTGATAAGTATTTCAATTCATGAAATATTTTTTTTTCAATTTGTACATCATATTATCAAATATATTAACTTTTATAATATTTTTAAATAGATGACTGTTTGTGTAAAAATGAAATTTGGAACAAATATAAGGTTCAAATTATGACATCATGGATGCCCATATGTGATGTTATATATGCTACAATGGGTTTTCACATCCTAAATTTCGATTCCCATTTATAATAATTCATTTTAATGTTTTTTGATTAAATTTATTATTCATGGATGAATCATACATACCCTATGATATATTTTAGGTTTTTAAAATTGATTCATTGTAAACATGACTCACTTCTACATCAACCTGCGTATTATTTTAAGGATACAAGTTTTTTATCATAAAAATAAGAAAATACACATATTATTAGTAGTAAAACTAAAATATACATGGTTTTTTTGTGGATGGGGTTAATTTATGACATAGAGTGAAAAACCTATGTATAGTAATCAATAAATAATGTTCCTCTCTCTTTTTCTATATAAACCCTACCAACCACATGTTCATTGTCGATATAAACCCATTGATTATTAATATACTCTATCATTACCTCTCTATATCCCTTCCAAGGTTCTTACAATAACATATAATGCTCATCTAATGTTTTTACAAACTCCCCCTCATGGTAAGTGATCCCCTAATTTTCCTCTTTATACAACAAACTTCTTTATATTATTCTTTTTTTCCAATTCTTATTGTTTGGAAATATTTTTCTAAACAGATCTCATGATTTAGATATGATTATAAATTGATGAGAGTCGGATTTTAGTCTAACAAAAACCTTTTATGAATCATTGTGTTCCACGATTACGGTGTGTAATGTATCCTTGAATTTTCCAATCCAAATATTATTGTGGTTAATACCCATCCTTATTTCCAGTCATCAGTATTCATGAAGATATGCATATAATTATAGGATGGGGTATTTCTATGTAAATTAATCCCACTCCCTTATCATGGAATTAAATGTGATGTTTAAATTTATTATTTTTTGTGATTTATGTGTCACACTTCAATATGAGTATGATATAAATGTGACAGGTCATCCTGGAATTTTATAGCACTAAAATTAACTGGGTAATGTTTTTATCTAATGAGATACCATGTATGTATAATATGACGTTATTCTAATAAAAATATTCTAGGATTTCTTTTTTTAAGCCACATTAATTTTTTTATTATGTGATGATTTATTTTCGTCAACATTCCCATGTTTATAATATGTAATTTTTTTACCATGCTACATTATTCAAAATTATGATTTTCATAAAATTTATATATCTATTATATTATTTTTTATAAACATGTATTAATATCAACATGTTCATATTCTATTATTAATTTATTGGGATTTCTTTCCCATCACTTTGTTATGTACATCACTAGGATATAACATTCATTTTTATAAGATCCATTGAATATGAGGAATTGATTAAGAGTTTTTAAAATATTGATGATATACCTATGTTTTATATTATTATATAATGTAACTAATTTTAAAAATATAGTAGACCTCATGATCATATGGGGTTTGATAAATGTATAATTTTGTATTAAATTAAGATATTTATTTAATTAATGTTTTGGGATGTCCTAAACATATAATTTCAAATGAAATTTTATTGAGTGATCAATTTGTATAGTAAATATTTTCTCTTAAAACCTTCACTACAATAGTTTAGCGTCCCATGTATTCATGCATTTAACCATGAAATTCAACATGATCTGTTGATTTTTTACAGTGACTAATACAATTAAAAACAACTAAACTATGTATTCATATTCATTGTATACTGATGAAATATTAAAAAATGATGTTTGTAATTTCATTTTATCATTTTATTATGATGTTTAAGCCATCATAAAAACACCACCTCTTAACTTAGTTGGTTCTAGGATAACATAATCAATGATCATTTTATTCTTGAATTTTCATGATTATTCAATCATGGAATAATTATTTATAAATAATTAGCTGATTAAATAGTTATTACACTTTTATAGTATTCTAGAATCTCAACAGATAACTATTTCATGTTTCCATATATAGGCCCAATCATATTTTATGATACTTCTTCAAAAGAGTGTTTCACATTCATAGGATGGAGATAACATTTATAAAAGACAAAAATTATCCATTAATATATCATATATTATCATTTTTACCAAAATATAAGTATTGGATTTCCCTAACATGGTGTCTAGATAACCATTTCATAGGTCCTTGAATTTAGAGTGGCTCATATGTAGGTCAATGTTCCAACGAAATGAAAACATTATATGTATCAATTTAATTTTATGAATTTCAAAATGATATCTATGTATGTTGTGAAATAATTAAAATTACCTAACGCAACATATGGTGAACATTATGAATGTCATTAATGAACATTATTCTTGACACAGTATTCAAAATAACCTTTTAAAAAGAATCATTTCTCCATTATGTGTCACAACCTGCCTTCACCAAGATGAGGGAAGGGACAACAGATTTCCAGACCCTTCCTTTTTCACGTTGAAGGAGAGATAATGACCCCCGAGACCCGCTTTCAATAGGTCCCAGAGTGGAGACAATATCCAAGGGTATAGAATCACACACAAGATTGAAGGCATTACCCTTTTTCTTTAATAGGATCAGGAGATAAGATGATAAAACCCAACAACACCAAAAATTGGGGTAAATGTAAATCCAAAGAAACCATTCCTCTTTGAATGTTAGAAAAGTAAAAGCCACAAGATATACAGAAACTACAAGGGTAAGGTACCAAAATAAAAGAAAATTAGAAACTGCAACAGCCCCAACGCCCGAGTTAGTATGGCCCTTCACGATCCCTGAAGTCCTATGGAAAACCGAAAAGTAGCTTATATACATAGGATGAGCATACAAGTATACATAGTAGGGAAAACAAAAGTCTCTCATGCATAAGTGGGGAGGCATTCTAATGCCTTGTGAGAAATGAGACAACCAAAACACCTAGCAAGGTAAACTATCTGCATAAGCCTCACCAAGGAACACTCTCCAAATAACTCAAGTCAAGAAATGTATAGTAATAGAACATCGATGTTTGGGTACCCCACACCCCTTTCCCACTGGTTATTGAAGACCTCTTATGCATCAAAAAAATCTCGCCATTCTCGCTATAGTCCCACTGCCACACCCCGCCCGCACACACCTGGGCCACAACCACACATCCCTCCAGCAAACACCTGGGCCACAACCACCATCCCACCCACAGAAACCCGGGACACAACAACCATATGTAACTATGCTCGCAAACATGTAGTCCGGATCAACTACTACCACACTCAAAGACACATATTCCAGAAAGCTACTATAATTCCTGAAGACACTTGGGCCTCATACCGAAGATACTGGGGAAACAATCACCCCACAAACACCTGGGCCAACCACAAAACTACTCTTCCCGAAGTATAATGGGATAATAATGGACTTCAGGACATCACATCCTGCCCGAAGAGTATTGGGCTATTCGAGAAAGGTAGCATAAAAGGAGCTAAGAACCAGCCACTCATAGGAGTGTTGGGAAAAACACCTTTCCCCATGAAATGGGGGTGTTTGGAACTATGTGCTCAAATTGGGTGGGGTGAAAAGAAGAAATATAAAAACTAAAATTATATATATAAGTAACAATCACTCATCCCAACATAGGGTTCCACACCCAACCCAAGCACGAACAGCCTAGTCACTATCAATAGTAAGCACACTACTCATAGCTGCGTCACAACTCATTCTCAGAACAAATTTCCCATTAAACCCATTCTTGTTTTAATGTAAAAGTGATCCTATTTGACTAATGTTCTTCACTACTGGGCAACTAGCAGGAAAAAACAAGTGAAGGGGAATTACATCCTAATATAATTTTAAACATTCACACCCGGTTCTCTTGTAAAAACTCATCAAAAGGGAATAAATAGCTAGATCACTCCAAGTATTGGGAAAAAATAGGCTTCAAGATATATTCCAACATACCCAAAACCATAGCCAGCGATTTTCCAATAGTAGGGGATTCCACCCCAATTCGTTTCACAAGCAGAGAAATCACACAACTTTAGATTCACATCCAACAACCGTACCACAATAGAGGATCCCATCCTCACCCCCATTCCATCATAACAATATAGGAGGAAAACACAACCACTACCAAAACATAGTAGGGAATCTTCAAAGTTCGAGAACATCATTCATTAGTTTCATCTTTCTGTTGGTTAATGGGGGAGACCACACAAGGATTTATGTTCAATGGGCATCTATTTAACTAGCTGAGTTTAAGTGATTAACCAATTATCCAAATTACAGTCATTAAATCATCACCGAAGGCAAAGTTTCAATAGTGTGAAAGGAAAGACCACCAAGAACCATGATTTTCAGCCAGCATAATCCTAAACAGTTCATAATCACATAGAAACATAAAAAGAATACAAAAAAACTTCAAACGCACCCCATCATCCTTTAACAATCCATTTATTATCATTGTTAAGGTTTGGTTTCATCCACCGCACAGAAACAGTAGCGTAACCACCCCACATGATACCCAGAATGGAGAGATGATGGAAAATCCCTACTTGGTTTATCAAGGATCTATGGTCTTCTCCACACACCAAGAACAGGGGATGCATGACTTTCAGGGGAGGAACATCGGGGACTCCATGGATGAGTATAAATGCTCTAGCACAGGTGCACAACAAGCCACGGGAAGGAGGGACTTTAGGCGCACCAGGGGGATGAATGAAATCAAGCCAAGGAGAAGAAGAGGAAACTCTAGAAAAATATAAAGATGAGATCCTATTGTTACGGGATATGGAATTTTGAATGACTTGAAAGTCGGATCGTGGTTTCGTGGTCAATTAATCATGATGACATTAAGCTCTTATTTAATATCCCCCATCTGGGAGGTTTCTTGGGATTTTTAGGTATTAATTATGCCCTTTAAATGGCTTTAAAAATGGTATTAATATCCTTTTGCGTCAAAAATTACATTGTAGAAGAAGAACTGGAAAAATAACGAAGGAAGGGTAAGGATATGGTTCCACCGTCATGGCTCCATCCTTACAGTGCCACTATCATGGAACCACCCTTACGGTGCGACTGTCATGGTGTCACTGTTATAGTGCCACCTTCATGGGGTGACCGTGATCGGTGACACCTTCTTGGTGGAGTTACGTTTTGGAAAAGTAATGGGCCGGGAGGGTCTGGGCCATTACATCAGATACCTCTGAAACTATTCTCTCCCTCGAGAATCAAAACTAGACCCGGAGAAAGTAGAGGGGTCCAAACAACCACCTCAAAAGTTAGCTTTTAGGAGTGAACCTCTTTGTTACCAAGTAACGTCTCCTTCCTCATCTGTCTCCTGAAAAGTCACAAACATACCTCTCATCTCCCCCATGTAACCATGAAAAACAAATGTTTAAACCATCCCGTCATGTGGGTGAGGGGTTTCCCTTCAACAATGTTAAGATATTATCCTCTTTAGGTGGCACTGACTCGCCCACACGGGTTTAGGCGCATCCAATTTAATGCATCATAACTAGGTATCAGTTCCTACCCTCCCACCTTTCAGGACACTTCCCGCACATCCGGAGAGAAAGGAGAACTGCACATTCCATAGTTTACTAGGTAACGAGTTCCATCAACCAAGTAAAAACAAAATGAAACAAAACTCTAAACCGCTCTGGGTACTGGGCACACATATGTGCTTCCCTTTCTTAGGCACTCTCTTCAATCCTACCATGACTCCATAACACACGAACCCAGGGAATGGTTCGCCCACGAAGAACCTTATCTTCACAACCCTCGATCATCACTGGTCTCTCCACGAAAGTTGCATCATCCCCAATATCTAGCTCTCCCCTGTCGAGGATGTGGAATCGTCATGAAGATACTGACGCAGCTAGGACACAAGGAAGAAATCATGCACCCTTTGTAGCTGTGGTGGCAACTCCAATTGATAAGACACTTCACCGACCCACTGCAGCACTTCGAACGGTCTGACAAACCTCGAAGAAAGCTTAATCCACATGTCGAACATTTGATGCCCACACTGAGGGGAGACCTTCAAGAACACATGGTCGCTGACCTTGAACTCCAAGGGTCTCCTCCTATTATCATCATATGACTTATTCTGGTCTTGATCCACCAACATTCTATCATGTATAATATGAACCTTCTTCATCATTCTCTACACCACCTCCGGGCCAAGAACACATGCCTCCCTAACTCCTGTCCAACACACGAGTGAGTGGCATAGACTTCCGTACAAAGATTCGAACGAAGCCATGACAATGGTAGAGTGGTAGCTATTATTGTAGGAAATCCCTACCAGAGGAAATTGTCTCACCCACGATCCCCCAAAATCTAGGATACATGCTCGCAGTAAATCATCCATTGTCTGGATGGTTCGCACTGTCTGTTCATCTGTCTAGGGCTAGAAAGCAGAGATAAGA
This sequence comes from Viscum album, assembly GCA_963277665.1. Taxonomy (NCBI): domain Eukaryota; kingdom Viridiplantae; phylum Streptophyta; class Magnoliopsida; order Santalales; family Viscaceae; genus Viscum; species Viscum album. The sequence continues at coordinate 683,746,684 of OY728129.1, read as the reverse complement.
CTTACCTATGTGCCAAAAGCATGCTGAAATCCTCTCCAAATTTGTGAGTTAAACCATGTATCCCTATCCAACACTATGGACCACAGAACTCCATGCAACCACACCACCTATTCTACATACCTTCATGCTGGGGCATCCACTGCGACGTACTCCTTGATCACAAGAAAGTGATCCAATTTCTTTAATTGGTCCACCAATACCCAGATAGCATCACAGCCTCCTGTAAACTTGGGTAGATATGTGATGAAATCCATAAAGATGTCATCACACATTCACTTGAGAACATCTAAAGGTTGCAACAAACTACCCGGAGCACGATGATCAGACTTCACCTGTTGACATACTAGGAACTTTGCTACAAACTCTACCACCGCCCAGTTTACCCCGGGCCACCAAAACCGACTCCTCAGACCCTGGTACATCTTGAAAACTCTTGGGTGAACCTATAAGGGTGAGTTGTGGAACTCACAAAAAACCCTCTAGCGCATCGCCTCTTGTACAAACAACTTCCCTTGGAAAAGAATCTGATTCTAACCACACTCCGTCCACCCTTCTGGGGCATCGCCTTGCTTAACCCGGTCACACATAACTTCACTCTCTGAGTCTCCCCATTGTAACTTATCTACCTACAGTAATAGAGAAGACTGTACGATCATCTGACACAGAAGACCTATACCACTCTCCATCCTCACATCCAGGTGCATGGCAGCCAACTCCTCCATCGCCTTCCGGGCATTTCCCAACTATCGAACCGCACCCTTCTGCGACTTCCAGCTCAAGGCATCGGCCACCACATTCCCTTTTTCATGAGGTGTAGGAAATCTCGAAGTCACAGTCCTAAAGGAACTCCATACACCTTCACTATTGTATGTTCATGTCCCACTAGGAGAATATATACTTCAAAATTTTTGGATCCGTGATGACCAGAAAGAATTCCCCGATGAGGTAAAGCCTCCACAACATTAGTGCGAACACGACCGCTAAATGATCCAGATCGTGGGTGGCATAATTATGCTCACTAGGATGTAACTGTCTAGACCCATAATAGATCACCCCTTATTGTTCCATCAGCACACACTCGCGGCCTTATCATGAAGCATCACAGAACACCTCAATTGTTACTCCCTCCTCTGGTAATCTCAGCACTAGGGCACTAACCAACTTCTCTTTTAGATAGCTAAAGGCAAACTCGCACTATCCATTCCACACGAAATCCTAGTCCTTCTTGGTCAAAGCATTCAGAGGTGCTGAAACTCGGGAGAAGTTGGGTACGAACCTCCTGTAGTAACTTGCCAGCCCAAGGAAACTACGAACCTCTTCCATGTTCTTGGGTACTACCCAATAAAAAACCACCTAGACCATTGATGGGTCCACCACTATTCCCTTTTCGGACACCACGTTCCCATGAAATTGCACTTCTCGCATCCATAACTTGCACTTGGACAACATCACATATAGTTGGTGCTGTCGGAGGACCTCTAAAACCATTCTGAGGTGCCCAACATGATCCTCCTGTGATCTAGAGTAGTTCAGGATGTTGTCAATAAACACGACCATGAACCTATCCATGTATTCCTAGAAGACGGTGTTCATGAGCCCCATGAACACAACTAGAGTGTTTATAATTCCAAACGACAAGACCACAAACACTATGTTCCCATATCTGCACCTCGAGGCAGTCATTGAGATGTCACCCTCCTTCACCCTAAACTGGTGATCTCCAGACCATAGATCGATCATAGAGAACCAACCTGCTCCACTTGGCTTGTCAAAGATATATTCTATCCCCGGAAGAGGGTAGAGATTCTTGACATTCACCTGATTTAGTCTCCTATAATCAATGCATATCCTGAGACTATGAACTTCCTTCTTTGCGAACAAGACTGGAGCACCCCATGGTGACACACTTGGTTGAACAAAACCCTTCTTCATCAGATTGTGAACTTGAATCTGCAACTCTCATAACTCAGAAGGTTCCATCCAATTGGGGGTCATCGAAATCAGACGAGCACCAGGTTGCAAGTCAATCGAAAACTAGATATCACATCGAGGGGGAGGAGTTTTCACCTCCTCAGCGAAGATGTCCATAAACTCACTAACGACCCCTGGAACTTCCAACATCTCTGCATCCACCAACTCCACTGATAGATCAACTAAAAAGTAAAGGTGGGGCTCCTCTCACTTTCTACCTTTCTGGCCACCCTGCTCGCCGATGAAAGTTACACATCGGCCGCCTAAGTCTAAAAACACGACCCTTCCTCGGATGCATTCAATGACGGCACAAACAGAGGAAAACCATTCAATGCCTAGGATGACATCGTATGGATATATATGCAACAGTAGAAGATCCATGACTGACTGATGTGGCCATATCGTCATTATGCACCCTTAACAAACAGAAAACAAGTCGGTTTGACCTCCAACTGGTGTACTCAACACTAGGGGCACTGGAAATATCTTGACATCTACATCCAGAGCACTTTCTAGTCTGGGTGCAATAAAGGTGTGTTAAGCTTATGTATTGAATAAGGAGAAGAAAAGAGTACAATACAAGCTGATCGTACCTTGAACGACCACAAGACCAACTGGAACTCCTGCCTCTATGGTGTGAAACTACCCACTCCCAACTGCCCTACCTCTCAGTTGTCGGCCACCTCCCTGACCATGCCCTAGTCGAGGTCCTTGGGGATCTCTCTAAGGTTTGTCTCCTCCTATGATGCCTGCCCTCAGTGAAGCGAGAGCATTCATCCCCTACTGGGGCTACTGAAAGGGCCTAGCTGGAAACTACTACTTCTGATGTGGGAGTTGAACCTGACCACCCCCACCATATTGCACTCTATCTGGGAACTGATTCTGAAGGTGACCATGGATTCCACAGATGATGCATCTCGGTCCTGGGCCTGAAAATAAAGGGCGAGGGCTAGGATATCGGAACTGGAACTGCTGAGGCATGCTTTATGCTGGTCAAAACCTAGAGGGTCCTGATACTGGAGGCCTGGTGGTGAAGAATTTCCCCTTTGACGAGCCCAACTAGATTCCCTCTCACGATACAAATCCCAGTGTGTGCATACTCTCCACCACTTCATCCTTCTTATGGTCCTCCAAGTAAGACAGTAGGGTGAAGGGAGTAACAACAAACTGGAGGGAAGGATGAAGTTCATCTTCTAAACATCTCGCCTGAGAAACCTCATCTAGAAAAAGGTCTTGAGCGAAGTGATGGAGATCCTTGAACGTGATCCCCAACTCTCTCACTAACATTCTCCCCTACTGGAGGGAGAGTAGCTCCGGCCTCTTCTCAGCCTTCATCATGGAGGAGTGTAATTCTGCCCGGAATTCCTTCTCAAAGTCAGTCCACGTCACCTCAGCCTCTCTCTTCTCCCCAAGATAAAGTGTCCACCACTGACGCACTTCTCCACTCATTTTTCTTATAACCATAGAAACCCAGTACTCCGTCAGAGCCCGGATCAAGCTGAAAGCTATCACCATATCCTCTATCTGGCATCCTGTCCCCACGTCTGAGATGATACCCTCGTATTTCCCAAGGTTCATTCACTGAAAATCACGAAGCATCCTCTACCATTGATCATCCTACTCCTCTCAGTCCGTCCTATGACGACCGGACAAGTCAACCTCCTAGGCCTCGATCACGGTCACTACTCATGGTTGTCTCCGAGGTGACATTTCTGCGAGGTAAAAAATGAATTCCTATACCTCAGTAGTGTAAAATACTTTTCTTAAATTTTGTTAGACTTCTTATTCATTTTAAATCCCCAAATAACCATGAAGCATGAGAACACAAGTCAATATGATGCATATACCTTTCCTAGGGTATCTAAACTACATTCAGTGTAGCCTTACTTGGTCGTTCTGTAGGACCATAATATTTTCATCGGATCACAGGGGCCCTAAAATCTTGTGTCCTAGCTGGTCTTCCCTGACCTATTTCATGCACCATGATCACACAGTACAGTTTCCCTACCATCCCATGCAATCCTCAAAATGTCGAGCTCCAGACTCCATCCTATCATTCAACCTCACCCCTGATACCATTATGTCACGACCTGCCTTTACCAAGATGAGGGAAGGGACCATAGATTACCAGACCCTTCCTTCTTCATGTTTAAGGAGAGATAATGACCCATGAGACCCGCCTTCAATATGTCCCGGTGTGGCGACTAGCACCAAGGTTATAGAATATCCCACAAGATGGAAGGCATTAACCTTTTTCTTTAATAGGAATGGGAGATAAGATGATAAAACCCAAAAACACCAAAAACTGGGGTAAAATTAAAGCCAAAGAAACCATTCCCATATGCATGTTACAAAAGTAAAATCCACAAGATATAAGGAAACTTCACGGGTAAGGTACCAAAAGAAAAGAAAAACATCAACTGAAACTGCCCCAATGTAACAACCGAGATTTTTATGAGTAATATTTTGTTTTTATATATCATCAAAGGAATCTTTCACTACACACTTTCTTGTCTTACTTTACACGCAATCACGACCTTCTCGATAGCTTGCGTCGTATGCAATACCGAGTTTCACTAAACAACGATATGCTATTAAAATATTATTAAAACTAGCCGTTATGAATAGAATAACCACTTTTTGGAATTTTATAAATTTTATTTTTCAAAATGGACTTCATTTTTGGATTCGGAATACCGAAATTAGCCTAGGGTGAAATTTTGGTATTTTTCTGAAAACTTTCAATTTTTGATGAATAATGAAACCACTAAGTGGTAGGTTAAAAACTGAATTTTGCATAAAACTTAATTTTACTGCTTCTATGAATGGAATTCCGAAAATCTGACAGACACGGTTGATATCAGTATGTAAAATGTGGTTCAATGAGATAAAAATAATTTTTTGGTGAATAGTAACTTTTTTATTTTTATTTTTTTTACCGCTGTTAATAGTAAATAGGGTAACTAAGGGTAAATATGATATTACAATTACCCTAACACATGTCCAAATTCTATTGGATAAGTTTAATTCGACCAAAAACAAACATAGGAAAAAAATATGACCATTTAGGCCCACTTGGGTTAGATTAGGACATTTATTATTAATTTATTTAAAGAAGGGTTAAAATAGTTAAAATCAAAGTTTAATAAGTAAATCATTTTTAATATGGGGTTATACATAAGATAAATTCGACTATAAATATTCATTAGAAAGATAAAACTCTTTCATACATAATAGTATTTTATTTGTAATTTTTAGACATTAAATAATTTAATTTTTTTATGACACAATGATGATGTAGTAATTATCTTATTAATGAAATATTGACATAATTGATGTTATAAACAACAAAATAAATGTAATTTGAGACTTTTTATGAATTAAAATAACTTTTTAGGTTACTATGATATATTAGTGTTGATTTAATCATCTTGGTTCGAATATAAAATTCTGTTATGACTTTCACAAAAAGCATATATCAAATAGTGTCAAAATTGACACAAAATAGTTTTTAAATCAAATATTATATTATTAATTGTTATTTTATTCCTAAAAATCTAAGGTTAGGTTAAATGACTTAGATAAGGATATATATATTAATAAGAAACAATTTGGGGATCGTTTGGCATGTTATAGTAAGTGTATTAACCATATAGTGAAAGAAAACAAAAAGACACGGTAAAAGTTAAATTATTTAACTTAGAGTTAAATCTAATTGATAAGGTTAAAATAATACCCTATACTTGTCTAAATCCTATTGGTTGATTCTATTTCGACCCATACCAACTTTAACTTCGAAATAAGACCCTTTGGAACCATTATAAACCGATTTTGACTTTAATATAAAATAATATTTTGAGATATTCCTAAGGTGCCCCTCTCCTCCCTTATAAAAGGGCACCTCCTCCCCCTCCTCCTCACACCAATTTGAGCACTCAAGCTCGGCCAAACCCTTCCATTTTCTCCTCTACACTTCCCTAGAATAATCCTAGAGGTCCTGGTCTTCTTCAAAGACCAATCTTAGTTCCCTAAGTGGAGGATTCAAAGAGGCGTTCCAAAGAAGAGGTAATATCTGTTACCGATCTTTTCAATTTCTCTCTTCTTCAACTTCTTATTCTTTAGTTGTTTCATGATAAAGTAATAACATCAGTATTACTTACATACTGATATGTTATTATAAATATGAAACAACCCTAATTCACCTTCTATCCATCCTACGGAAAAATTAAATCACCGCGCGTGCGTACGTATGGAATACCGTCTCCACGCCGTGGTGTAATCTATTTTCCACCATCACCTTACAAGGATGGGTATAATGGTGTAATGAGTAACTATTTATGATTATTATAAAGTAATATTGATACTGAAATAATATATATATACTCCAATATAGTTCCACGATCATAGGAACAATATCATCACTCGTGCGTACGTATGGAAAACCGTCTCCACGATGTGATGCGACTCGTTCTACATGATCATCATTACATAGTAATTATATAAATTAATTGAATGAATAAATATGATATATGTTACACTAATACCATTCTGGATATAAGGTATCTATAACCTTAAAAGAATAATAAGAATTTATTCGGCAAGACACACATAAGAACAAAAGGCAATAAGGACCCGAGTAACAAGTAACAATGAAATATTACTAACAAGAAGCTAAGAATATGACCATATATGATATCATATCAATATGTATGATTCTGGAATAAGTCAATAACATTATTTAAACCATTATACAGGAGCTTTGGACACGTACAAAGCAAATCGGACCTAAGGTAAGGGAAATATCACAATCTCATTTTTATCCGAGATTGTTTATACTTTGGAATTTACTGGGGTGTATTTTATCATCCACATACATGTTTCCTCAATATGTAATAATTATATCCTTATAATATAGTTTATATTCAATTTTACCCTTCGGTAAATTTTTAGTAAAGGATATGAAAGGAATCTTTTGTGGTTTTTCGTACGAGGTACTTTTTTGACTTTTCCGACAAAAGTTCGAGAAGAATGTTTTTTTTAACTTATACAGCATGAATGGATTCTTAAAACATTATTTCCAAGAAGCTTCCTTTACGAGTTTTGAAGTTTATTTTTATTCATCTTCTTTTATTTTAAAGTCGTATGACATGTTATGAAAGGAAAAATGTTTTTGAAGTAGAAAGGATATTTTCATCAAGAATGGAGTTCAAGTATTTTATCAAAATTATTTTCCATCTAAGATAATAAAAGGGTTCTGTTTTTATCCCTATTATTACATGGATTTGATTATGTTGTGATGTAAATATTTTTATGAATTCCTTTATCTTATATGAATTGTTTTATGAAGTCATGTTGTTTAAGAATTCCATTTTTATTACATGGGTTACTCTATGATGTATGGTTTATGATTATGTGGCACACATAAGAAAGGATTCATTATAAGATGGGTGGGACCTATATCTCCCTCCAATGCATTGGGTAAAGATTTTATATCTCATGAGATAGACATGGCTGGAACGGTAGGTTTTACCGGTTCAGTGAAACAGGACTGGAACGAGGGTGACTTGGTTCCGAAAGGGACTCTTTCCACTAAGATAGTCTTGGCAATGAGTCATGACTAACAAGAAATGATGTTCCATGATTATGTGTGCATGCCACAAAGTTTCAAGTTTCATGTTATAATTATGGGGATCTCATTTTCACTTCAATTATTTATTCCATGTTATGATATTATGATCTCTTTTGCAGGTTATGATTTTCAAAAAGATATGCTATGATTTTTATTTCCTTTATTTTCCCTTGCTGAGCATTTGAGCTCACCGTTTTATGTTTTCTTTTCCCCAGGTCCGGAAGATGGATATTAAGTAGAATATTCTAAAAGGGACCCTAGATATGATGAAATAAATGGGAGACACTGTAAAAGATTTATGAACCAGTTGTTTATGTTTCCCAGTTTATAAAGACACTATACCTATACGGTCCTTTGTGGTTTTGTCATATGTTGTAATAAGGGTGCTTCAATTTTGAAGTATTAACAATGTATGTAATGTATGGGTCGTTATAGTTGGTATCAGAGGAAAGGTATAGTCAACCTTTGGAAACTAGGATGTGAAAGCCTTATTAAGAAACATAAGGATAAGTCTAAGCATAGAACACAATCTTAGTGTTTTAGAAATGGCCATGAATACCCTAGGATAATACCTTAAGTGTGAAATTTTATCCTTGATTATGTGGTTTTCCTATTATAATTAGTGCTTCTCACACTATTATTCTTGGTTTTTGTCAATGGATGGAACCCGAAGGAACCGTGTTAATGCGGAATGCGATGGGCAATGCAATGATTGTCCCCCTGCGCAACCAAACGATATGGGAGCTGGAATGCAAAATCTTGTAGCCATGCTCACACAACTTTCTCAAGCTATGAATCTTGCAGGACTTTCAAACGAGCAAAGGAAGGAGCAACATTCTGTTGAATCCTTCACGAGGCAGCGTCCACCTTCTTTTAGCGGGTCTACTGATCCATTAGTTACTGAACAATGGATTAGTACTACTGAAAATATATTTTCAGTTCTTCAATGTTCTGAACATGATAAAGTCATCCTAGCAGTGTATCGTTTGGAAGGAGATGCTGATCAATGGTGGAATATTATTAAGAATACGAGGCAAAGGGATGAAATTGAGTCTATGGAATGGGACGAGTTCAAGAACTTATTTTTCAATAAGTACTTCCCTCGTATTCTTCGAACAAAGATGGAGAAAGAGTTTCTTGAACTGAAGCAAAGGGATGATGAATCTGTTGGTACCTATGAAGAAAATTTTACAAGACTTGCAAGGTATGCTTCTGGTATTATTATCCAACCTGAGAGTAAGATTGATCGATTCTTTAGTGGCTTAAAACCAAGTATTCGAAGGGCGTTAGCCATAAGGGACTTCAATAGGTACGCAGAAATCGTTCGATGTGCTCTCAAAGTCGAGATGGAGATTGGAGTAACCCATCAGTCACATGGGTTTGATAAGAAGAGGAAGATGGAATTCAAAGGAAAATATAAAGAGCACACTAAAAAGAAGATGAGCTTTCCCTTATGCTCAATGTGTGGAAAGAAACATGGAGGGAGTTGTCTTAAAGGGACAAGTAAATGTTTTAAATGTGGAAAGGAAGGTCATCGGGCATTTGAATGCCGCGATAATGGGAAGAAGATGTCTAATGACGCAAACAAAGGAAGGGATACACAGAATGAACCTACTACACTTCAATGTTTCAAGTGCAAGGAGATGGGGCATTATGCCAATCAATGCCCAAATCCAAGGGTTGATGATGATGGTCGACGTCAACAAAATATTAAGGCTAAAGACAAAGGAAAGTCACATGCAATTTCTATCAGCGATGTGGAGTACGATAACAAGTGGTGAAAGGTACACTTACCATCCACTCTAAAGTAGCAAATGTTTTATTTGATTCTGGATCCACCCACTCTTTTATTTCTGAAAAATTTTCTAAGGGTATCACCGTATTACCTCAACAATTAGATGTTGAGTTAGCTGTGACAACAACTAATGGCACAACAGTCGCATCAAAAGTTTATAATTCTTCTCCGATCGAAGTTTGTGGGAAAGTGCTTCCTGCAAATCTTGTGATCCTTCCTTTAGTGGAATTTGATGTGATTCTTGGCATCGATTGGATTTCTCTACATGGAGCTCATATCAATTGCCAAATAAGGGAAGTCACATTTCATATTCCAGATCAATCTACGATAGTCTATCAATGCAAGGATGAACATAACCTTCCAGTGGAAATTTCTTCCATCTTATGGGTATTGATTCCACTAAATGAAGGTTATTTATCTCAAATGGTTGGTGAGAAACTCATGATTAAGAATATTCCCATTGTACGGGAGTTTGATGATGTCTTTCTAGAGGAATTACCGGGTCTTCCACCAAATCGTGAAATTGAGTTTTCAATAGAACTCGTACCAAGTGCTTTGCCAATTTCAAAGACACCTTATAGAATTGCCCCAATTGAGTTGCAGGAATTGAAGAAGCAACTCCAAGAGAATCTTGATAAGGGATTCATACGCCCTAGTGCGTCACCTTGTGGAGCACCTGTTCTCTTTGTTAAGAAGAAAGATGGATCAATGAGACTCTACATTGATTATCGATAACTTAACAAGATCACTATCAAGAACAAATATCCTCTCCCATGCAGTGATGACTTATTTGACCAACTACGCGGAGCTCAATACTTTTCCAAGATTGATCTTCGTTCAGGGTATCATCAATTAAGGGTAAAAAGGGAGGATATACCAAAGACAGCTTTCCGTACAAGGTATGGACACTATGAATTTATAGTGATGCCATTTGGTCTTACTAATTCCCCTGCTATCTTCGTGGATCTAATGAATAGAGTCTTTAGAGAATATCTTGATCTATTTGTGGTAGTCTTTATAGACGATATTCTTGTCTATTCAAAGGCCAAGGAATAGCATGAAGATCACTTGAGAATTATATTGAAGACCCTGAGAAAGGAGAAGCTTTATGCCAAATTTACCAAGTGTGAATTTTGGCTTCAAAAAGTTTCATTTTTGGGTCACATGATCTCAAAAGAGGCGATATTTGTGGATCCAGTAAAAACAGAGGTTATCGAAAGATGGTCAAGACCAACAAAATTAATTGAGATCTGATGTTTTCTTGGTTTGGCTGGATATTATCGACGTTTTGTAAAAGATTTTTCACGATTATCTAATCCACTCACAAAGTTGACTCGGAAAGGAGTTAAGTTTGTTTGGACAGAGGAATGTGAAGAGAATTTCAAGGAGTTGAAAAGAAGGTTATCCAGTGCACCTGTGCTCACACTGCCTTGTAGTGGAGAAAGGTTTGTGATCTATAGTGATGCATCCAAGAAGGGATTGGGGTGTGTTCTTATGAAAAATGATATGTTGATAGCTTATGCCTCACGACAGTTGAAAATCCATGAGCAAAATTACCCAACACATGATTTGGAGTTGGCTGCGGTAATCTTTGCATTAAAGATTTGGGGGCATTACCTTTATGGTGAAAGGTGTGATATTTATACTGATCATAAAAGTTTAAAGTATATTTTCACACAAAATGAGTTGAATATGCGTCAAAGAAGATGGTTGGAGCTGATTAAGGAATACGACTGCTCAATCCATTACCACCCTGGGAAACCAAACAAGGTGGCAGATACATTAAGTCGACAAGACCATGCTAGTTTATCCATGATGAGGATCACAAAACATCCAATATTTATGGATTTACAAAGGATGGATCTTGGAATTATAATGGAAGGGGAAAAATATTATCTTTCTCAAATGAATGTTCAACCATCTATACATGTGAAGATTAAATAGGCACAGAAAGAAGATGTCGAGTTACAAAAGAAGGTGAGAAATGTTCCTAAATTCAACCTTGATTGTGATGGGATAATAAAGTTCAGGAATCGGGTTTGTGTTCCTCCCATCCCCGAATTAAAGAAGGAGCTGCTGGATGAGGCTCATAGTTCATCATTCTCTATTCATCCTGGAAGCATGAAGATGTATAGGGACCTGAAGGAGTACTTCTGGTGGGATGGCATGAAAAGAGATGTTGCTGAATATATCTCTCGATGCTTGGTTTGTCAACAAGTTAAAGCTGAGAGACAGAAGTCTAAGGGGATGTTACAACCATTACCCATACCCGAATGGAAATGGTAAAACATCACTATGGACTTTGTCAAAGGACTTCCTAACACACCCAAAGGCAATAACGCTATTTGGGTCATAGTTGATCGTCTTACAAAGTCTGCACACTTCATTGATATTAGAGAGGATTTCTCTCTAGATCAGCTTTCCAGGATATATGTAAAGGAAGTGGTAAGATTGCATAGAGTACCACTTTCTATTATATCTGATCGGGATCCGAGATTTACCTCGAATTTCTGGCGAAGTCTTCAGCATACTCTGGATACAGAGTTGAGTTTCATCACTGCTTATCATCCCCAGACAGACGGTCAGTCTGAAAGAACAATTCAAACCCTAGAAGATATGTTGAGAGCTTTCCCTATGGATTTCAAAGGAGGTTGGGATCAACACCTACCTTTAGTGGAATTTTCTTATAATAATAGCTTTCACTCCAGTATTTAGATGGCTCCTTATGAAGCTCTCTATGGAAAGAAATGCAGGACTCCAACTTGATGGGATGAAGTTGGGGAAAGAAAGCTATTAGGACCTGATCTCGTTGATGAAATGGAAGAAAAGGTCAGATCTATTCAACAACACATAAGAGCAGCTCAGAGTTGACAGAAAAGTTATGCCGACAACCGAAGAAAAGACATAGATTTTGAAGTGGGTGATAAAGTGTTCTTACGAATATCTCCCTGGAAGAGGGTTATGAGATTTGGAAAGAAGGGGAAGTTGAGCCCTAGATATATCGGTCCATTCGAAATATTGGATCGTGTTGGGAAGGTGTCTTACCGATTGGCTCTTCCAGCAAATCTCTCTCAAGTTCACGATGTGTTCCATGTATCTCGCCTAAGAAAGTACATACCAGATCCTTCACATGTACTCATCTTAGAAGTTGTACCGCTAGAGCAAGATCTTTCTTATGAAGAACAACCGATAAAGATTCTGGATCATAGCAAAAAAGTCCTACGAAACAAGACCACTCGCTTGGTGAAAGTTTTATGGTGGAACCACCAATTAGAATAAGCTACTTGGGAGCTTGAGGATATGATGAGGGAGAGGTATCCTCATCTGTTTGTTACAAAGTGATGAATTTCGAGGGCGAAATTATTTTAAGGGGGGTAGAATGTAACACCTGAGATTTTTATGAGTAATATTTTGTTTTTATATATCATCAAAGGAATCTTTCACTACACACTTTCTTGGGTTACTTTACACGCAATCACGACCTTCCTCTATAGCTTGCGTTGTACGCAATACCGAGTTTCACTAAACAACGATATGCTATTAAAATATTATTAAAACTAGCCGTTATGAATAGTAATAACCACTTTTTGAAATTTTATAAATTTTATTTTTCAAAATGGACTTCATTTTTGGATCTGGAATACCGAAATTATCCTAGGGTGAAATTTTGGTATTTTTTTTTGAAAACATTCAATTTTTGATGAATAGTGAAACCACTAAGTGGTAGGTTAAAAACTGATTTTTGCATAAAACTTAATTTTACCGCTTCTGTGAATGGAATTTCGAAAATCCGACAGACACGGTTGATATCAGTAAGTAAAATTTGGTTCAATGAGATAAAAATAATTTTTTGGTGAATAGTAACTTTTTATTTTATTATTATTTTTTTACCGCGGTTAATAGTAAATAGGGTAACTAAGGGTAAATATGATATTACTATTACACTAACACATGTCCTAATTCTATTTGATAAGTTTAATTCGACCAAAAACAAACTTAGAAATAAAATATGACCATTTAGGCCCACTTTGGTTAGATTAGTACATTTATTATTAATTTATTTAAAGAAGGGTTAAAATAGTTAAAATCAAAGTTTAATAAGTAAATCATTCTTAATATGGGGTTATACATAAGATAAATTCCACTATAAATATTCATTAGAAAGCTAAAGAGATTTCCTACATAATAGTATTTTATCTGTAATTTTTATACAATAAATAATTTAATTTATTTATGACACAATGATGATGCAGTAATTATCTTATTAATGAAATATTGACATACTTGATGTTATAAACACCAAAATAAATGTAATTTGAGACTTTTTATGAATTACACTAATTTTATAGGTTACTATGATATATTAGTGTTGATTTAATCAACTTTTTTCGAACATATAATTCTTTTATGACTTTCACAAAAATCATATATCAAATAGTGTCAAAATTGACACAAAATAGTTTTTAAATCAAATATTATATTATTAATTGTTGTTATATTCCTAAAAATCTAAAGTTCGGCCAAATGACTTAGATAAGGATATATATATTAATAATAAACAATTTGGGGTTCGTTTGGCATGTTATAGTAAGTGTATTAACCATATAGTGAAAGAAAACAAAAAGACACAGTAAAAGTTAAATTATTTAACTTTGAGATAAATCTAATTGATAAGGTTACAATAATACCCTAAACATGTCTAAATCCTATTGGTTGATAGTATTTCGACCCATCCCCACTTTAGCATCGAAATAAGACCCTTTGGAACCATTATAAACCGATTTTGACTTTAATATAAAATAATATTTTGAGATATTCCTAAGGTGCCCCTCTCCTCCCTTATAAAAGGGAACCTCCTCCCCCTCCTCCTCACACCAATTTGAGCACTCAAGCTCGGCCAAAACCTGCCATTTTCTACTCTCCACTTCCCTAGAATAATCCTATAGGTCCTGGTCTTCTTCAAAGACCAATCTTAGTTCCCTAAGTGGAGTATTCAAAGAGGCGTTCCAAAGAAGAGGTAATATCCATTACCGATCTTTTCAATTTCTTTCTTCTTCAACTTCTTCTTCTTTAGTTGTTTCATGATAAAGTAATAACATCAGTATTACATACACACTTATATGTTATTATAAATATGAAACAACCCTAATTCACCTTCTATCCATCCTATAGAGAAATGAAATCACCGCGCGTGCGTACGTAGGGAATACCGTCTCCACGCCGTGGTGTAATCTATTTTCCACCATCACCTTACAAGGATGGGTATAATGGTGTAATGAGTAACTATTTATGATTATTATAAAGTAATATTGATACTGAAATAATATATATATACTCCAATACAGTTCCACGATCATAGGAACGATATCATCACTCGTGCGTACGTACGGAATACTGTCCCCACGATGTGATGTGACTCGTTCTACATGATCATCATTACATAGTAATTATATAAATGAATTGAATGAATAAATATGATATATGTTACACTAATAAAATTCTGTATATAAGGTATCTATAACCTTAAAAGAAGAATAAGAATTTATTCGGCAAAACACGCATAAGAACAAAAGGCAATAAGGACCCGAGTAACAAGTAACAATGAAATATTACTAACAAGAAGCTAAGAATATGACCATATATGATATCATATCAATATGTATGATTCTGGAATAAGTCAATACCATTATTTAAACCATTATACAGGAGCTTTGGACACGTACAATGCAAATCGGACCAAAGGTAAGGGAAATATCACAATCTCATTTTAATCCGAGATTGTTTATACTTTGTCATTTACTGGGGTGTATTTTATCATCCACATCCATGTTTCCTCAATATGTAATATTTATATCCTTATACAATAGTTTATATTCAATTTTACCCTTCGGTAAATTTTTAGTAAAGGATATGAAAGGAATCTTTTGTCATTTTTCGTACGAGGTACTTTTTTGACTTTTCCGACAAAAGTACGAGAAGAATGTTTTTTTAACTTATACGGCATGAATGGATTTTTAAAACATTATTTCCAAGAAGCTTCCTTTACATGTTTTCAAGTTTATTTTTAATCATCGTCTTTTATTTTAAAGTTGTATGACATGTTATGAAAGGAAAAATGTTTTTGATGTAGAAAGTATATTTTCCTCAAGAATGGAGTTCAAGTATTTTATCAAAATTATTTTCCATCTAAGATAATAAAAGGGTTCTGTTTTTATCCATATTATTACATGGATTTGATTATGTTGTAATGGAAATATTTTTATGAAATCCTTTATCTTATATTAATTGTTTTATGATGTCATGTTGTTTAAGAATTCCATTTTTATTACATGGGTTACGCTATGATGTATGGTTTATGATTATGTGGCACACATAATAAAGGATTCATTATAAGATGGGTGGGACCTATATCTCCCTCCAATGCATTGGGTAAAGATTTTATATCTCATGAGATAGACATGGCTGGAACGGTAGGTTATACCGGTTCAGTGAAACAGGACTGGATCGAGGGTGACTCGGTTCAGAAAGGGACTCTGTCCACTAAGATAGTCTTGGAAATGAGTCACGACTAACAAGAAATGATGTTACATGATTATGTGTGCATGCCACAAAGTTTCAAGTTTCATGTTATAATTATTGGGGATCTCATTTTCACTTCTATGATTTATTCCATGTTAAGATATTATGATCTCTTTTGCAGGTTATGATTTTCAAAAAGATATGATATGATTTTAATTTCCTTTATTTGCCCTTGCTGAGCATTTGAGCTCACCCTTTTATGTTTTCTTTTCCCCAGGTCAAGAAGATGGATATTAAGTAGAATATGCTAAAAGGGACCCTAGATATGATGAAATAAATGGGAGACACTATAGAAGATTTATGAACCAGTTGTTTATGTTTCCCAGTTTCTAAAGACACTATACCTATACGGTCCTTTGTGGTTTTGTTATGTGTTGTAATAAGGGTGCTTCAATTTTGAAGTATTAACAATGTATGTAATGTATGGGTCGTTATACCCAACACCTGAGCTAGTACGGCCCTGCACGATCCTGGAAGTCCTCCTAGAAACCTGAAACCTGTTTATATACATAGGGTGAGCATACATGTATACTCAGTAGGGAAAACCAAGGACTCTCGTTCACAACTGGGGAGGAATTCTAATGCCCTATGAGAAAGGAGACAACCAAAACACCTACCAAGAAAAACTATCCAACCAAGCCTCACCAAGGCACACTCCAAAAATAACGCAAGTAAAGTAATGTATAGTAATAGAAAATCGATGTTTGGTTACCCCGTGGCACTTTCCCATTGGTTATCGAAGAAATCCTATGCATCGAACCAATCCTGCCATTGTCACTGCATTCCCACTACCAGAACCCTCCCGCACACACCTGGGCCACAACCACACATCCCCCCCCGCAAAAACATGGGCCACAACCGACATCCCGCCTGAAGACACCTGGGCCACAACAACCATACGTAACCATGCTTGCAAACACCTAGGCCAGAACAAATACTACCACGCACAAAGACACCTAGGCCAGAAAGATATTGTCACGCCCGAAGACACTATGGCCTCGTCCTAATGATAATTGGGAAACAACCTGCCCGCAAACACCTAGGACAACCACCACACCACTCTGCCCGAGGAATATTGGGTTAATAATGGTCTTCAGGCCATCACAGCCTGCACGAAGATTCTTGGTCTATTCGGGAAAGGGAGAAGAAAAGGAGCTAATAACCAACCACTCATAGGAGTGTTAGAAAAAACACACTCCCCCATGAAATGGGGGTGTTCTTCACTATCTTCTCAACTTTTTTGGGGCATGAATATAAAACGTGAAAACTACCATTATATATATATGTAACATGAAGCCATCCCTACATAGGGTTCCACACCCAACCCATGCAAAGACAACCTAGTCATTATCCATAGTAAGCACACTACTCATAGTTCAGTCACAAATCATTCCCATAACCTATTTCCTATTTAACCCATTCTTGTTTTCATGTTCAAGTGATCATGTTTGAGTAAAGTTCTGCATTAATGGTAAATGTGCAAGAAAACACAAGCCATGGGGAATTACAGCCAAACAGAATTTTAAACATTCACACCCAGTACTCTTGTAAAATCTCATCAAAAGGAAAGAAACGGTGAGATCATTTCAAGTATTTGAACCAAAATAGGCTTCAAGATACAGTCCCAAATCCCCAAAACCATTAAAACTGATTTTCCAACAGTAGGGGATTCCACCCCAATTCGTGTCACAAGAAGAGCAATCACACAAATTTATATTCCCATCCAACAACCGTACCAAAACAGAGGATCCCATCCTCACCCATATTCCCTCATAAGAATCTAGCATGGAAACCCACCCACTACCAAAACATAGTAGGGAAAATTCCAAGTTCGATCACATCATTCATTAGTTTCTTCTTTCTATTGGTTAACCAGGGTGACCACACAAGGATTTATGTTCACTGGGCATCCATTTAACCAGCCGAGTTAAAGTGATTAAACAATTTTCTAGACCGCCTTCATTAAATCATCACTGAAGGAAAAGGTTCATTTGTTCTCAAGGGAAGACCACCAAGGACCATGATTTTTAGCAAGCATAAGACCAAACAGTTCTCAATCAAATAGAAACAATAAAGAATAAAACAGAAACATCAACCTCACCCCATCATTATTTAATAGTCCTTTTATAATATTTGTTATGGTTTGGTTTTGTCCACCCCAAAAAAACGGCTGCATACCAACCCCACATGATAAACAGAAATGAGAGACGAATGAAAATCCCTAATTGGTTTATCAAGGATCGATGTTATTCTCCACGTGACAAGAATAGGGGATGCACGAATTATAGGGAGGAAACACTGCGGACTCCAAGGACGAGCAGAAAAGCTACAACACAGGTGCACCATAAGCCACAGGAAGAAGGGAATCCAGGTGAACCAGGGGGAATAAAGAAATCCATCCAAGGAGTAGAAGACGATACTCAAGTGGAATATAATGATGATATCATATTGGTACGGGATATGGAATTTTGAAAGACTTGAATGTTGGATTGTGGTATCATGGGCTGTTACACATGATGAAATTAAGCTCTTATTTAATATCCCCCTTGGGGAGGTTTATCGGGATTTCTAGGTATTAATTATGGGCATTAAATGGCTTTAAAAAGGGTATTAAAATCTTTTAGCATAAAAAATTAAGTTGCAGAGAGGAACTAGAAAAATAATGAAGGAAGGGTAAGGATACACTAACACCGTCATGGTGCCACCCTTATGATGCCACCATCACGACACCACCCTTACGATTCCACTGTCACTGTGCCACCGTGTCCAGTGCCACCGTCTTGGTGGATCCACGTTTTGGAAAAGTGATGGGGCGGGAGGGTCTAGGCCATTACATTATACATGTTTTTTTTCACCTAAAATATATGTAGTCTATTCTTAATAAATTTATGCGACTTATAATATTGATTAAATTTTTTATTAAACATACTAAAAATTAATACTTTTCTTTATCATAAATATAATCACATCAATAATAACAAATTAATTGGTTACTATATTGATTCTATCCATACATCATATCCATGTTGAATCAGCATATATCCTCTTAAAATTATTACAGTAGTTTGTCACTCTTCACATCCAAGTTATTCAACACAAATTTATAGATTCCAATCATCATATGTTCCTTCTATATTATAAAATAGACAATAGAAATGTAACATCTTTACCTAAAAAATGTAGCAATTTTTTTTGAAGAAATCATGTTGTAACACCATAATATACTAATATAAAAATAATTACAGATTCACTATTATGAGAGATAATTTGTAAATATCTATAATGATTGATAACTCACAATAGGATGATAATTAAAAATGTATATGTGTTATTTCACATGATTATAAATAATTTCATAACTGTTTTTAAATAATTGATGTCCCAATGAATAAATAGAGACTATATTGCAGGTGTGACAAATATTTAAAATGAATGAATAATTGGATGACCATTCCATCATATCATATATATTTTATTAAATATTTTATAAATATAATGGGTAATACATTTTTATTTATGGATAATATTGAAAAAATCATTTTTAAAAAACGTGAACTGTGAAAAGAATAAGACAATTTATTGGATTATAATGATGTTATGAGATAAAAAATATGATATATAAATGAATTATAACCAATTATCAATGATACACTCATTATAATATTATTATGTATTGGTATTTCATAAATATGATGTTATTACATAATTTTATGAAAAAATTACACTTTATTCCACTATCAAAATGTTTTTGTACAAACATGTGGTTAATTAAAGGTGAAACGATAAATATGGTGATAGTTAGTGTAATAACCTCTGAATAATATAAAAAATTGTTCCACCATTGAATAATTAAAATTCCCTAAGGAATATCTAGTTTGGTTTAATGATTTAGTGTATTTATCATGGAGATGAGATGGGAAAAAAATAAATACATACAAGAAAATTTAGAAATATTGAAATACCTCAAGAATATGTAAGATTTTATTTAATGTATAATTCGCCAATACCTTTCATAAATTATCTAAAATATATTACGAGGGGTGAGATTATATTGAGATAAAAGGGGGGTTATTTTTTTCTTGTACATGATAATTTTATGATACACTTTTTTGAGATGATTACACGATTTACATTTCATGGAAAATGTGTCTAAAAAGAAGAAATTAATGGTAAATTATGAATAATATTACATGGTCGATTGGATTATTCAAAAAAAATTATATCATTGTGAAATCAATATCTTTTTATATAATATTTTATCACCAATAGACATAGGGTTTAGTAAAAAATTGTTAATTTCTACGTAATAATTTTGTGTTTCCATTTAAATGTTGCATAAAACTATAATTAATAAATAAATTTGGTGAGGATATTATATTTGGGAATATGGTAAAAAGTATTCAGGTTCATAATTATATTCCATTCTATTATATTCCTTTCATTTATTACCAATAATTTTGTATATAAAATAGAAAAATTGAAGGAATATTGATTTATAGAAAATTAATTTTAATTCAAATAAATAAAATTGGGGGATTGAGGTGACTAATAAAGCATTAATGATTGTTTTTATTAAACACAGAATTGTATATATAATTATACCAATATATGTTAGATGAATTATATTAATATATGAGTAAGATTCAAAAATGATTAATGGAAATAAAAATAATTACTTCTTCATAGAACATTTAGTTGGACATGTTCAAGTTGAATCCATTATTTCTAATTATTTGTTTTATAATGATCAATATAATGAGAATTTTTTACTGACTACAGTGTATACTAACAGAAATTGTTTTTATTTAGTTCATATGATTCTTGATTGTGTAGACATTGATGAATTAAAATCAATGTATACAAATAATCTTATGGATGATAGAAGTTATAGAATCCATTTATATATTCGTAACCATTCACATTATTTTATTTTAGTAAAGAATGATATTTAAATGATGTATGTAGAAGATTTTATTTTATTGTGAATAACTCCAGATCAATTTTAGGGGTTTTGAATCCATTTGATGGATATTTGAATTTAAAAAATAAAGTTCAATTTCATAATGGAATTTTGGTATGAGTTATGTTAATATTAATATGAAATATATCTATGGTGAATAGGCAACATTTAAATTTATAAATACGAATAATTTATTTGATATGTATGGTTTATTTCATACAATGGGATAGAAACTAACAAAATAATCTTAGTTTTTTATATGTAATTTGAAATCAGGATTATTCAGTTATGTTTTATATAAATCATTTATATAGGGTAGAATTTTTTTGATCCAATCATACATTTCGATGATTAATTCATCATCTATATATCATTTATCCATGAAGTTTTATGGTTAATTTTAAATAAAATGTATGAATCATTTTGAACTAACGATATCAACATTTATTTCATTTAAAGACTATGTATGAGTCATTGAACTCTATATATGTGTATTTGTTTATAGTTATACTTAATTAAAAAAAAACAATTATATTTGATGATAGGAAAATGATTTGATATCAATATAATAATCATTTATGAATAAGATAATTTTAATTAAAATAATGTTTCCGATTAGTTATTTACATGTTCATAGATCTGGATCATTCATGAGGATCAAAATCAATGATGAAATGACGATATGTGTTCCTTGATAAAATAAACAATGTTCAATCGCATATATGTGGATGTAAAAACATGGTTAAATAATTCATATAGAATTAATGAAGTGGGACTCATAGAATTAAAAGAATAAAACAAGAATATTCTTTAGGATATTTAAAAGGTAGATCATACTAGGATTTTTAATCAATTTGAATTATAAGATGATTATACATTTCCAAAAAATTATATATTCTTAAAATAAATATGGAAATGAAGATTTCATTATTAAATGAACATAAAATGATAATTAATTGTTGTATAGTATTATTAATTTATAAAATTATTATTTGTATAGAAATATCCAATCGAATAAAAATAGAAGATCCTAATATTTTACACAAATGAATAATGATTTTTTATATCATGGTAGAAGAAGGAGAAGATGAAATATTCCAATGATAAAACCATATCATAGATTGTGATAAGGTGAGGTCAACCAAGGAATAATGAATAGAATGGATTGTCCATATTTATACACACTATGAAGGATGATCCTTTTATGACCTAATAAATAATTTGTTTATAAGATACATAACATGATTTTTATGAAATACTGAGGACATATCTAGAGGATTCAAATTTGTGATCTATTAGAAGATCAAGTGGAAAATTGGGAAATCTGTAATTCAATTTATTACCCATGTAGTGGGATGTTAGTAATAATATTAAGAATTCATGTAATCATATTAATAGAATATATAGTGTAACTACCTGAATATTATTGAAAGAATAATTTATGGGGTGTCTAACCAGTCAAATCTATGAGTATTCAATCAAGGAAACCTAATTAAAAAATTGATTGTGTTTTCAAAAATTTATTTATAATGTTATTTTTTTATTTTTGAATAATTTAAATTAAAGGTAAACTAATTTAATTAGTCTAAGAGGTTGAATAAAAGAAGAAAAATTCATTATAGGAATTACGGATTCAACCTCCCTCTTAGTTATACACCAAAATGGGTGACTTCATTGGTTCTTTATTATATGTAATTTGGTGAATCCTCTCATAGTTGATGATAATAATATTATCCATCCCAAATAATGTTTCTTAGTATTTTATCATATTTATTGGATTCATTAATCTATTCAATGATTAATGTATGTATTTGGGAAATTTATTAGGCTTATACCCCAAACATACCAGTTTTGATGATTCCATCCCCAGTCCACTAAACAATATATAGCCCCCAAAATGAGAATTTGATCCATTGTATACCCCAAAACATATATATCAATTTATATTATATTTGGATTTAATATACATACCTTATATAGTCACTATTTGGGAAGCGGAATATGTTCATATATTATGTATCACATTCTATGTAATCCCCAACAATACCCTTTTCATTAGAATTACCATCTGATTAAATTAACATGAATGTGGTTTATATTCATAATTCCAAAACTGAAATATTGGGAACCATTCTCAAAGTTTTTGTTGCTGTGAGAATTAAATAACAATAATTTATAGTCTATTTTAGATGATTTGAAAATTATTCATGTATAGATTTCTTTAATAGGAACATTTATATTTTCAAGAGTGAATTACCCCAAAAGGAACTATTATCATCCTTTATACCTGACATTAAAATGTAAGTCATGTCCAAACAAATAGAACTGGGAAACAAAGGATATAATTACCTGTATAAAAAATAATAGAACCCTCATTCTAAGATCAATCCCAACATCAAAACACAAAGTGGATGGTTATATTTTTTATTGTTCCCAACAATACAGATTAAAAAACATTAGAAAAAGATATATATGTATCCTTTGATATCAATATATGTAGATATGAATTCTTGTTTAAAATATATAACGATGATGAGATAAATCATAAATTTTATATTGAAAAAGTTAACTTTGTGAATTTTTGTAAATCCCAAGGCCTAAATCACCCAAACAACATTTGAGTAAGAATCTATAATTTTCCAAAAATACCTCTTAGTATAAAAAAGTAAGATGACTAGTGATATAAGACCAAACATTTTTGGGGTGTTCATTTACTCAAAATTATTTTGACATTGTCCTTCCCAAATAAACAAAAAATTCATGATTTACATTATATACAACACAAATCATTAGAACCAACTAAAAAATGCATTCAATAGGGCCCAAATATTCTATAATAGAATGAATTAAATTTGTTAATATGATACAGAATTACATAATATAATTGATGTATGAGAGTAAAAAATAATTTAGGCATCTTATAATTAAAAAATACATCTCAAACTTATTGAATACTGATTAAAAATGAAATACAATAGCCTAGTCCCAACTCACAAAATCTAACCAATTGAACCCCAAACTCAATAAACATTAAAATAAACAATGTTTCCAAATCTGAGTGATACATGATTCCTATGTAAAAAACTAATTTTTCCAATGAATATAAAAACCTGGGACATTGGTGGGGGTAGTGTTGACTCTACCAACTTAGTTTAAATCTCCAATGGATCAGTAATTATGTGTGATATTGAGATAAAATATATATTGATGTAATAAAAATATAGTAATTTTTATTTATGTCATTCAATAAACCTTCCTGGAATCATAACACCCAGTGAATAGAAAATCATACATTTCATGTAGGTGGGTACTATCCCAACTACCACAACACATGATTGTAGATTCATCATCTCCTCATAGAAATGAACGTTTTCACCTTATTCTAAAATCTAAACCATAAATAAAGAATCAAATTTCATTCATTATATCATTTCACAACCCAAACAATAATATATAGATTAATGTGTCATTCCAATTATTGACTACCACTTGAAGTTTCTGGGTAGGGTTTCCTTGATTCCATATTTATCCATTCACAAAAAATATAGTTTAAATGCTAATAATACATGTAATACATTCTAACTCAATTGATTTAACAAATTTTGTTCTATTTCCATCAATTTTATCTTAAGGGATTACACATGTCCTATTACCAAACACAAATTATAAATTATGTTTACAACAAATTTCACTTTCAAATAAGATACTATTTTTCCTAGGGATGTCCTATCAGTTCCTTCTCAGTGATGGCAGTGCAAAGGCCTTTAGATCCATAACAATTACACTATAATCTGTCCATAGTCACATCCACATAGTTTAACATATATTAAAGAGTATGAAATTCACTCAGAAAATATCATTCCAATCATTATCATCGATGTGTTACTATTCCCTTGAGACTTATTCCCCATAAAATCATCCCAAAATCGGTCTACAATATTACAATGAGTTGTTATATCAGCCAATACTAACCGTAAATTTTTATATGAATTTTATTTCATTGAAAAAATGATATAATATATTAAAAACAATCAACATGTATAAAAATGGATTTCAATACAATGGGATTGTGGAAGCCACTCATGTATAAAAATTCCATGCATCTCCCATATAGTGTAAAATAGGCCTAAACCCTCGGAAAATAATACATATTTTATTTCCCTTAAAATACAATAAAAATATTTTGTACAGAACACATAGAAAAAAAATCACATGTTACCTTATTAACAATTAACCTTTTATTAAAAAAAACAACAAACTAAACATTAGAAAACATTATTACTAGTTTGAAATACCAATTTAAAACCCTTATCCCAAATCATTATTCTCAGTTAAAATTCTATATTTCCCAAACCCCTTTCAAATATCCCACTATAAAATTTAAAAAATATTCTAATTATATTCCAGATCAGAACACTAATATATCAATAATGAGATAAATCAATAATAGATCACCAAGGATTTAAAAGTGGAATATTTTATCGATTTTTATTATCCATAATGACTATTGGGTGACACGATATGATAAAAATTTATGGATACAATTACAACAGTAATTAAAAATTAATTAAATAATAGAAATTATAGAAAAAAAATAAAAATACCCATTTCTAAATAAACTCAATGAAATCATTTCCAAAAAAATATGGAAATAAAATTTCAAAAAACATACACATACCAACCTCATGAAATTCCATGATCCCAAATTATATAAATAAATAACACCATTATAATAAAATATGTATTTAAACTTAAAACTTTAAACATGAATAATCAATTCAAAGTCATTGGGTGACCTCATGAAACCATGACCTCATGAATTGCATTATGGTCCACTATTAACCTGTACACATAACTAAGAATGTAGGAAAACAAAATATTATAGACTTATTTTAATGACCACATTCACCATGAATCTCCAAAAATCATAATATATTTCTGGGAAATATACTTATATGACTACAATGAATAGTGGCTTTAATACTCACTACTGGAAAAGGGACCTTTCCCAACACTTGTGTACCAACGGTTTATAGAAACCGTTGGCATATCTGGTTTTTCCCAACGGTTTATAGAAACCGTTGGGAAAAACCCCTCAATGCATAGTTTTCCCAACGGTTTCATAAAACCGTTGGGGAAGATAGGTTTTTCCCTTGTTTTCCCAACGGTTTATAGGGAACCGTTGGGAAAGATAGCTTTGTCCCAACGGTTCTAAGAACCGTTGGGAAAAGTGGTGAAGAAATCTTGTTTTCCCAACGGTTCTATGGAACCGTTGGGAAATGTTGGTCATTCCCAACGGTTTTTAATAACCGTTGGGAAAAAAAATCCCCAAATACCAAATCGAGCCAGCGGCCTCCCCACATTCCAGAAGCATTCAGTTCGTGTCCTCCTGGAGCGATTCCTTGCAGAAGGACCTCCCAATCCCCACATATTCCATCAGATCAGCACCTACCAGGTTAGACTCCTATATTTTATCAAGGATATAGTTCCAGGTGTTATAAATCATATACTTCTATCCTTGATTTCGTTATTCCCAATTATTAGGGTTTTTGTAAAAATTTATGATTGTTTCATGGTGGTCATGTGCGCCACTATAGGTACATTGATTCACTAATTTATTTTGGTATTTCCATAAAATTCGAAGACAATTTATTAATTAATCAATGTTGAGTGTTAACATGACATTCATGTTCTTTATTTTTGTTGAAAACCTTATTTATGGTATGGGGTCATATTATTTAAAGTGTAAACAAATACTTATATAGAATTTCCTTGTAAAACCTGATGGTTTAATTCTAGTTAAATGGACTCATAATTTTTTATGTTATTACTATTTAGTAATTGGTGAGGTGAATCATATATGTATATGAAAAATGGATCAAGATCATTTAGTATTGGATAGAATTATTCCCTAGTAATGTGAGACCCTTATGTTATGGGGTGAGTATGGAGTAGTGAGATATATTGCTTGTTACTTACTTTTTTCAATTCTATGAGGTAATCATGGCATGCACTAATTTTTTGAGATCTGTCAATGTTTTTATGGTTTTGATAGTGATCCATGATGTGTATCCTAGTATGTAGATCCTGTTGGGTATTGGACCCTGGATTGGGTGAATTTGTATGCAGTAGGGTGCTTTCTAGGATGGGTTGTACTGATGTGATGGTAACTTATGAGAGGGGTGGGTCTTACTAATGTGGATTCATTCTATATCATAAGCATGTAAATATAATTTTTATTATGATAACTAAATGCGAATGATGTGTGATCAAATATTGTCTTATCCTAGAGAATTCCTTGTGATATATTGATATGGTGGCAAGAGTGATGATGCATGTGGTGACATGACCAACATACATGTGTTTCATGGTTAGTGATCAATTAGGTTAGTGATCCTATGATCATTGGGATGTGACTCTAAATGATTCAAGAAGAGTTATTAATATGATAACATGAGGGTGTGTTCCTATTTGGTTTTATCTAGAATCGTAGTATAGTATTGGAGTTGAGTTATTTTTATATATTATCTGTTTTTATGGATGTTGTCTTTTAGTGGTTGTGTGTTTGGGAACCCCCCTCCTTCCTAGACCCTGGACAACCCCCCACCCTCCTCCCTGGACCCTGGACAACCCCCCGAACACCCCCCGCACAGCCCCCCGCACAGCCCCCCACCCTCCTCCCTCGACCCCAGACAACTGTTGTAACCCTCTCTCTTGGATTTTAATGATCACAATCACTCTCATCGTGTTCTAACTTGTTTTCAAGTGTTTTGATGCTAGGAAAAAGGTTGCCCAGGAGTTGGCCCAAGAAAACTGAAAAGGACTCTCTGAGTCCACCGGCCAACCGGTGGATTCCCACCGGCCGGCCGGTGGTCTCTGGCAGAAGCATTGCTTTCTGCCAGAGCCACCGGTCAGCCGGTGTTATCTCACCGGCCAGCCGGTATAGGCACCGGCCAACCAGTTCTTGCCCACCGGCCAGCCGGAGGTTCCAGGCAGTAGGCTTGCCCACTGCCTGGTGCCACCGGCCAACCGGTGTATGACCACCGGCTAGCCGGTGGAACCCAGACAGAAAGCCTGCTGTCTGGACCATCGGCCAGCCGGGAGCTCAGCACCGGCCAGCCGGGAGCTCAGCACCGGCCAGCCGGTGGACCACCGGCCAGTTGGTGAGACACCACCGGCCAGCCGGTGTGACCAGTCAGACTAGCCGTTGGGCTTTGACCAGACTTGTACTTTTGACCCCCAACGGCTCCGGAAGCTCTCCAACGGCCATATTGAAGTGTTTATGGGTATTTCTCCTATAAATAAGAAACCATGGATGCCGGGAACATAATGGAATGATATTTTGTTTAAAATGGGCATAATTTTAAGTGAAAACAACTGACATATGCCAAACCAACCAAAATTCTTCTGATTCTGTTGAAACTTTAGGAAAATGATCCATGGGTCATATGTGACGTGTATGAGTCAACCCTGGCTCAATCCAAGACACGATGTGACTGAGACCATTGAAACTGTCTCCCTTTTGTTCAAAATGGACTAAATTGTAAGTGAAATCAACAACTATCATATGGGAAACCAACCAAACGCCTTAGGATTATATTGACACTTTAGGAAAACGATACATGGGTCATATGTGATGTGTACGAGTCAGACTTGACTCAATACGAGGCGCGGTGTGGCCTACACCACCAAAACTATCTCTCTTATGTTAAAAATGAACAATATTTTACGTTCATAAGCCAAACCGATCAAACGGATTCTGATTGTGCTGAAACATTATGAAAACGATCCATGGATGATATGTGATGTGCACGAGTAAACCCTGCCTCAATCTGAGGCCCAGGGTGGCGGACACCACCCAAAGTGGCTCTCTTTTGTTTAAAATGGACTTAATTTTAAGTGAAAACAACAACTGACATACGCCAAACCAACCAAACGCCTTCTGATTCTATTTAAACATTATGAAAACGATCCATGGGTCATATGTGACATGTACGAGTAAATCCCTCATAAATCCGAGCTGTGGTGTGGCCGGAACCACTCAAACTATCTCTCTTTTATTTAAAATGGACATAATTTTAAGTGAAAACAACAACTGACATACGCCAATCCAACCAAACAACTTATGATTCTATTGAAACGTTAGTAAAACGAGCCATGGGTCATATGTGATGTGTACGAGTCAACCCCACCTCAATCCAAGCCATGGTGTGACCGGGACCACTCAAACTGTCTCTCTTTTGTTCAAAATGGACTAAATTGTAAGTGAAATCAACAACTGACATACGGGAAACTGACCAAACACCTTCGGATTCTGTTGAAACTTTAGGAAAATGATCCATGGGTCATATGTGACATGTACGAGTCAACCCCACCGCAATCCGAGCCGCGGTATGGCTGGGACCACTAAAATTGTCTCTCTTTTGTTGAAAATGGACAAAATTGTAAGTGAAATCAATGACTGTCATACGGGAAACTGACCAAATGCCTTCATATTCTATTGAAACTTTAGGAAAACTATCCATGGGTCATATGTGATGTGTAAGAGTCAATACCGCCTCAATCCGAGGTGCGGTGATGCCGACACCACCCAAACTGTCTCTCTTATGTTAAAAATGGACAATATTTTACATACATACACCAAACTGATCAAACGGATTCTGATTGTGTTGAAACATTAGGAAAACGATCTATGGCTCATATGTGACGTGTACGAGTCAACCTCGCCTCAATCCGAGGCCCGGTGTGGCCGACACCACTCAAAGTGTCTCTCTTTTGTTTAAAATGAACTTAATTTTAAGTGAAAACAATAGTTGACATACGCCAAACTAACCAAACGACTTCAAATGATATTGAAACTTTAGGAAAACGATCCATGGGTCATATTTGACATGTACGAGTCATTCCCGCCTCAATCCGAGCCACGGTGTGTCTAGGACCACTCAAACTATCTCTCTTTTCTTTAAAATGGACTAAATTATAAGTGATATCAACAACTGACATACGGGAAACAGACCAAATGCCTTCGGATTCTATTGAAACTTTATGAAAATGATTCATGGGTCATATGTGACATGTACGAGTCAACCCTGCCTCAATCCAAGTCACTGTGGGGCGGGGAACACCCAAACTTCATCTCTTTTGTTCGAAATGGATAATATTTTATGTACATATGCCAAACAAATCAAACGGATTATGATTGTGTTGAAATTTAGGACAATGATCCATGGATCATAAGTGATGTGTACCAGTCAACCCAGCCTCAATTCGAGGCCCGTTGTGTCACTTATGGAGTCACAAGTGATGAGACTCCTATGAAAATACCTTTTCACCATATATTATTAAAGTGGTTGTCATGTGAAGATTGAAATGGGTGTAAATAATATTTGATTTATTGAAACCCTGATTCAACTATACTGGATGATTGTTGTCATATGAAAATTCAAATGGGGAATTATTCACCATGCCTCTAATCAAATAGGTGGTGTTCTTTTTAGTTGTTTTAATTCTGTTAGTGTTTTTAGTGGTGTGTTTTATGCAGGTCTATGCACTGGAGGGGCTACTGCAGGGGCATCTGTGCAACATTTCTGGAAATATACAATACCAACGGTTGTAAACCGTTGGTAAACTTTGAGAAAGAATTATACCAACGGTTCAATAAACCGTTGGTAAAAAACTGGTTTCAATGAAACCGTTGGGAAAATGATATACCAACGGTTGTAAACCGTTGGTATAACATCAAAATCATAGAATTCCCAACGGTTTCAATGAAACCGTTGGGAAAAAAACTATACCAACGGTTCCCATGAGAATTATAGAATTCCCAACGGTTCTAAACCGTTGGGTAAACCTATACCAACGGTTCAACAAGAACCGTTGGGAAATCAATACATAGAGTGGGATATCCCAACGGTTTACTTAAAACCGTTGGTATATATCTTTCCCCACGCCTTACTTCCCTACGGATTGGAGAACCGTTGGTATAGAAAATACCAACGGTTTTCCAGCCTATACCAACGGTTGTAAACCGTTGGTATATACTCTATTTCCAGTAGTGACTACCTATCGAGAACAATATTTCTCACAAAAAAATATCTTCCAAGATAAATTATTTCAAAATTATTTAGATAATAAATCACAATAGAACCACGACCGAGGAATGAAAAATTTGGGGAAAACAAGGTAATGGAATAATGGATTGAATGGAAGAAAGAAATTTTGAATAAAAATACTAAAATGTCTCTAAATAATATATATTAATTGGGATAAAATCGATCAATGTATGTTTTACAAGAGGATTATGGCTCAATCATTCATTAAAATGGAACAGGAGGAACCCTAACGGATACCAAATAAAAAAATTGAAATTTTTTGAATGCATCGAAAAAAATACATCCATATCTTGTTTATAGTGTGACCCTTTTTATATGTAGTTGCAATATATTAATGGTTGTGATCATAATGGAAGGTCATGTTAAGATAATGGAAAACTGAACATTTAAAATATTCATAAATCATTCACATTTGTAAATAAATAAACATCATAACCTATGAAAAAATTATAATTAGAATGAAAAAATAAAAAAATGGAACCAAGAGAATACATTTTCATATTAATTTTATAATTAATATAAAAATAATAAGAAGGGATTATAAGCACATAAAATCATTTATAATAGATGATGGTAATCATTCATTCCCAATTTGTGAAATATTGATCGTTTTCTGAGGAACCAATGTAGATCCCCTCTAGTAGTGAACTAAATGGGAACCATTGATCTATTATCATTTAAAATGTACTAATATTTTCTATCACTGGAAATCTACGATAATATAATTATATCCATGATAGCTATGATTATTCCTTCGTTCATGACGAATCCACAATGAAATCATGTTTATGAGATGATTGATATGTTAAAATAATATCCTATGATCATGATATATGTGATGAGACAGATATTTTCCATCTATCTATCTCTCTATCTTGAGAGACATATAGAGAAAGTGCCCAAGATTTAATTGTGACCAAAAATTGTTTCAATTGTTATTCACCCCACAAAAATATAAATATTCATTTATTTATAATAATATAAATTGTGGATAAATATTATTTTACTTTACATAAGACATTAAAAATATATTAAACACATAAATGGATCCATTCCATGTAATGATATATTTTGATTTCTCATGGGGTCCACTAATTAGAATAAAGATAAATATTATTTTACTATCATGAAAATGTATATTTATCTTCATACCACAGAATGGTTCAGTTTTCCTCATCATCCTTTACCGAGTACTCTTATAAATTCATATTATAATATGTATTCATTCAATAAATAAATTAACATTCTGTTCACAGACAATGAG
Organism: Viscum album; assembly: GCA_963277665.1. Taxonomy (NCBI): domain Eukaryota; kingdom Viridiplantae; phylum Streptophyta; class Magnoliopsida; order Santalales; family Viscaceae; genus Viscum; species Viscum album. The sequence continues at coordinate 683,714,374 of OY728129.1, read as the reverse complement.
AATGTATATTTATTTATCAATCACATAACTAAATAAATTCAATTAATAAGGAAAAAATAGTTTTTTATTATTGTTGAATAATAAGAGTTTATTAAATTTTATATATTTATGTAATTAATGAAATTTCTTTGAATAAAAACATATGTTATATTTTCAATCATTTAATATATATTGTATAATTTTTATTCTCATTTTAGTGAGTAATATTTATTTACCTTGGGAAATATTTTATATATTTTTTTGATATGAAATGAAACAATTTCTTTATTCCCCTCAAGGAAAATTCTTTACTGGAATTAGGTGGGCATTCCTATATGAATTTATAAGTATTTTGCAATAGGTAAAATAACAATTAGAGTAAGATGAAATGCCACAACAATGAAACAACATATGAATAGACACCATGTAATATAAGCACATTTTTAATATATCATGTAAATAAATATTCATACTCATTCCATAAAACATTATTATTTATAGTTTTTTATTTACCTATCTGAAATAAATTCATCATTACAAAAATGTCATAGATATTATTTCTATTGATTCATTTCATGAAAACAATAGTGATATAACATTTAATAATTATCGAAGGACCAAATATTTATTTGGTTAATTCAAAAACAACACATACTTCTTGAATCACTCATGGTAAAAAACATCACCATAAACTGTTTCATCTTGGTTTATGAAAATACATAAACATTCACAATTAATTAATAATAATAATAATAATAATGTCTAATAACCACTTTAAATGCTCACAGAATGAAATGTTTAAGTGAACTAAAATATGTGAAATTATAAAAGGCATGTATGTTTTCACAATATCTTATTTTTTTATTTCCAAGTGAATATTTTATGAGATAAATACTGATATCATTTTGAGTACCCACATATTGACATAAAATGTAACCCATTATATTATTCTATCATACTATAGAATAATATTGAATAATATAATCATAGAACATCAAGAATCTCATTAATGTGGGGAACAAATATGAACTTATAAATGTTTTTGATGTTTTTAGACATTGTAATAAAACTAAATCCCATAAAAAATAAATATATAATAATACCAAATTATTCAAACCCATGAATTAATAATAAATACGAAGTAAAAAAGTTGTTGGTTATAAAGAATCAAATCGAGGAGTATCAAAATTTCACTAGAGTGGGATACTAATAATAACTTAGTTCTAATGTTTTTTACATAATTATATAAATTATGGATATGTATTTTGGTCCAACTGTGATTCTATGATTATGGTTTGTACAGACACATGTATTTGCTAATAATCTTCTCACCATGACATTATTACCTTTAAAAAATCATCCATGTGGGGATAGAATCAGGAAACCAGACCATGTTACAATTGTATATAGCTAACAATATTATTATATCTATAGTCCATTATTATGATAATTATGACAAAACATATTACATTTGGTTTTACCAACAATTTGAACAATACCTATCTAAATATCAATTTACACATCATCAATATTCACAAAAAGATTAAATATTATAGATATGGGAACCAATAGATATTATAAAATTTTCATGCATATTTCAATATTGTTACTATGATTCTATATTAACTAGTACAAAATTATGAAAAATGTTAAAATCCCATCATCACTAGTTTTCAAACTACTCCATGGAATGTGAACTTTTCCATTTATACTTTTTAATTACTATTAGAAAAATTCAAATTCATGTTGATACATTAACATAGGATATGATTGATATTTGGAATCATGCATAATTAAAATAAATCATAATAACTTTTAATTATATACGATATAAATTACTACCTCTTAAGGGTATGAAATTAATTAAAGTTTAAGAATATTATTATACCCCTGACCATTCTACTTGATATGTTATATGTAAAAAACAATTCGTAAATGAATTTTTTCAACAATTATTTTTCAAAAAATTTATATTATATATAATATGAATTGTTTCATAAAGTATGTGGATATATTTTATATTATAACTAGAGTAATATTCTATATGGATTTCTCTAAATGTGTTTTTTATCAATCAATATCCCAATACGATGATCCTAGGGGTATGATTATATATATTGATTTATATTGTATTTTAGGCATGATGGTTGATATATATGTGTTTTTATTGAGTAAAAAATTCAAATTTCTATATTTCATTACCGGTACCATCATGTACAATATATTTCTTTATTTTCAAGAATACTTACCAGCAATATCATGTCTTATAATCATTAAAAAAACGACACCACTAATCATGATACATCGAGTCTATTGTATATAATTATACACATTTTTCTATCCTATCATTTCACATTATCTATATCAAAATATAATTATTTATTCAGATATAATAAAATATCTATCACCCAAAACGGGGAAATATAACACCTATTTAGTTATTACATCCTAAATAGTATGTGTCTCGAGAACAAATACTCATAATAATCTAAATAGAGTCAATCATTATTTTGAAAAATCATATATATTGATATCTATAAACTATGGATGTTAATTATTCTCCAAAAATCCTTAAATGTATATGTTTTCTTATATAGAAACTATGTCTTCCGTGAGTAGATGTTAATACCCTTAATGGGTAAAAGATTTTTATCTAATATGTTCATAGTGTTCGATGATCATTTATTGAAAAATATATAATTTAATAAATTTTTTCAACAAACAATTTAGGATGTGTATAAATAGATTGTTATCATAATATAATTGACATGATATCCCATTTACAATATATTAGGCCAATGGCTAGTTTTTTACTTCTATTTTCAAAACATTCAATTAATGAAATTATGGATGATTTAAAATATGTGTATAAATCATCAATGATCTACATTTAACTACCATCACCATGTTGATTTATGTAATGAAATTTGATTTTGGTAATACCTTTACTCTCTATTCATTATATATGATTATTTACATTAGTTGTTATCTAATATCAATATTAGAGGTTCCTCTTTCTTAACAAACTTCACTAATATATACCATAGATTTATTAAATAATTAAAAAAGTAATATCATTAATTATATTAATTTACTTCTATCATATATTAGTTTATGTTTAAATAATGAACTAAATCTAAAATAACTATACTATATCATTATTTCTAAAGGTACCATTATCCAAATCATGAGATGTAGTTTTTATGTTTACCTAGTTTCATAGTTCAGTAAATATAAATAAAACCATTTTTATGTATACACAAGTCATATACATTTAGTTTTTTAAAAAAATATTTACTTTTCCACAATATTGTAATAGTTTTATATATTATATTATTAGTTAATTGCATTAGAGATCTATGATTCATGAGTGACTAAGAAAATAGTTTTTATGATATAAAAAAATATCATATAAATTTAAAATAAATATACTCTTTTTTTCTTGAAACAAAAGATTGATTTGTCTAAAAAAACTAATTAAAAACATTAACCAATAAATTTAGGAAATTAGAAGTAATGAGATGTCCTTAGCTAACATAAGAAAGATGTTTTATCATCTCCTTATTGAGTTCACTATATATAAATTATATTCCTATCCATTTCCTTAATATAAATACATCTATTCATTATTAAAAATATATTTAAACAAAAAAATTGAATAAAAAATTGATGATTGTATCTAAATTTTATGAATTTTCATTCTTCAACAAAGAATTATAAGTTATTTTATGATAACAAATCCTTCCTTTTTAGAATCATATTTCTTTAGGTTCATTATTATACAACATAATTCTTTGTCTATTTGGAAGATGCATAAAATAATCTCCCAGATTTATGTTGCTAATGTGATATTTCACCACATTGCCAAAAAATTAATTGTATGGGGTATATAAATGATTTTAAAAATTTCTAATCCTCATAGTTTGGTATGTACAAATAATTATTGAATGAAATATATAGTCTATTTATCAATAAAAGGAATAATATGGATAACCTTGGTGGAATGTAAAATAAAATTATATTAAAGGACAATTTTTTATTCATATAGAAGACTAATTTACCTAACTTCTCAATCAACAATTTTTTTTTGAAATCATGATCAGTAGCTATATTCATTTCATCTGGTTAAGGATAATACAATATAATCATAATTTTATTCATCTCAATCATTTCATTCTCTTTATCATGAAAAATCTAATGATATACCATGGTGTAAGCATCCTTGAACATTTTTGTATCATTAAGTCTACAAAAATTTTTTGTTATATAATATAATAAGCATAGAAATAATTAACTTTATATCTCTAGTGGGTATCATTTCCACTATTTCTCACATGATAGGGTGGTAGAATAAGAATATGGGATTCAAATACATGTTAAATTATTTGTATAATAATGTTACATGTAGTATATAATACCATATACAAAAAAATTATTTGTACGGATATACCATGAGTTAAGAAATATTCATATTATTCTTGTCATTTCACATATCATTCATCCTAGAAAAATTAAATGTGAATATTTTAGTTATACAGTGATAACCAATAATGAAGGAAATATTTATTTTAATTTTATTAATTCTATTAATATTATATATAGAAAGAATGGCCCTCAATAATGAACTTGTAATTTTATTCATTAAATAAATTATATTAGAAATTATCCATATTTCCCACATCATGATCGAGACTAAAATTATTTAATAAAAGATTTGTAAGTAGGATGTATTGAAAACTATGCGCCTTTAAATCCTTATTCCATTGGGTGGAATCTCTAATCATATAATCATGACTATGATTTATGTACAATTATCATCCAAATTTATATTGAACTTACTATTGATGTAAAATTCTCTAATATTTTGGTTAATTTGACCCTTCTTAATTATTTGGACTCTCAAATAAATAATATTTACCCCGATTATATTCGGAATAAAAACATTAAATATGGATTATCATTATTTAGTTCATGGAAGTCCTAATTATATAATATTAACATGAGGAATTGTTTTATTTTTTATTAAATTTTAGTATTTTATCTTTTAAAGTCTTGTAAAATTTACATTTATTTTACATCAATAATTTTTTTTGTTCCAATTATAAATTATTCTATAATCAAATTATTTAAATTAAATATTTTTATATTTGAATTTTTTTTATGAGATCGTGGTCTTACATCTGAAAAATAAATCATGGAATGATAGGAAATAAAGTAAACAAATAAGAGATACAATCATTATCGTAATTAAATTCAGGATTACTTTTGTAGAATATAAATAAACATATTACGCTATTGAATACTTGATATTCATATCGTTAAATGAGTTTCAACAACCCACGTGTCATGTAGGGTATTTATTAAGTTTGTTTCACCCTTGTTCGGTAATGAATAACCACCACAAGGGATTAATCTTGAATAAACACTTGTTGTCTTTAGATAATCATTTCATTAAATTTATTGTTTATAACTCACTTATAAGTGTTGGTTCTCGAACTCTTGGTTTTTGGGAATTACATTAGACATCATTGAACACATTGGTAGAACATAATAATAGAGGGATGGATGAAATAGATTCCATCTTATTTAATTTATATAGAAATAGTTACATAACAAACTAATAAAATTTAATATATAAACAATATATATATATATATATATCTCTTTAATGCTAATGATCAGTTATACACCTGAAATGACTACATATTTCAAGTACATCACGTGATATTATTTGTAATTTTGTAATATGATTGTAACCTAATTTCAATTTTTATTCATGTTTCATATACATATTACCCTATACTCATCCACCACCCATTATTAAATACTATTGTTCTTAAACATTATATTTGTAGTAAAAATACATTACATTATTTTCATTATAATTCTATCAAATGCATGTTTCTATCTCTCTTCATCGTTCATGTTTTTGTTCCTCATACAATTCATTTCTTATCCAGCTATTTTTTTATCTCATTATAATTCACCACCATAATAATCCATAAACAGATTAACAGCCATCTCAATGTATGACTAAATCATTCGTTGGGGAGAGTCAAAATTTGGGGAAGTCCAGTTATTGAGATCTTATTCTTGTTAAATATTATTTAGGTTAACATTGTGTATGTTAATCCTAAAAGTACATATATTAATCGAAAATTAATATTTAAATATAGATTCCCTAGATTAATGAAACCATAAATACACTTCCATAAAATGTAATTATTTATATTACAATCATTGTTATGTTTAGTCCTAGATTAAATCCTCCACAATAGAGAATTATGATCCAAATCATCAAGTAAAGTGGGTGTTAATAGAATTCAATATAATTAATATATCAAGGATATCATAATAGTAAATCTCTAATAATGAACACAACACAATCCATATCAAATTATCAAATTAGAAATCATCAATTAAAAAATTATTATTATTCTATTTAAAAACCAGCCTAACAAAAGGGAAAAAAAATAAAATTTACTCTAAAATACAGTACCATTGTTGAGGTTTTTCCTATGTTCCACAATACTCATTATTAGAGAAATTTACCTATGAATAATTAATATATGGAAATAATTTTCACATCATTCCACCATTTTACATGATATTTATTTAATAAACAAATAAATATTTATTAATATATTTATGAATTTATTCAATAAACATGTATTTTGTTAATAAATTACTGAATTAATGTTTATTAGATAATCTTAAAACCGAATAAATTATTTATCTATTAAATACAGAATGATTTATTGTGGTGAGAATATAAAGAGATAAATAAAGAATACATATTCTATAATTAAAAAATTACAATGAGAATAAATATTTATTTATCAATTGAGAAAATTTCAAAAATACATGAATACATATTAATTCCACAATTACAGAATTATATTAATAAAATATGAAAAACATAAATTATTTTCAGTACATATCAAATGAATGAATTTACATGTGACCATATGGGCCTCTTCCTCTTTTGAGTTAGGAAAACATTTATAATTTCAAATATTAGTTTCTAGATATTAGTCAATGAACACATATATATACAATGTATTTTTCAATGACAAAAAGCATGTACAATCACTCGATTATTAATATATTAACATGTCTCAACATATAATAATTCTGGTTGAATGTTGATTACATAAACATTTATATATGATATGTATTTCAATTCCTACCATAAATAAATTGATTACACCATGGACATTGAATTTTTTATTTCAATAGAATGGTTGAGATATATACTTTTATAAATATAGAAGGGATATTTACAAGAATGTTTTCGTCATTAATAAAAAATAATTCATGACACATTTAATACAAATAAAAATTCATGCTATATATTATTACATATTTCGACAATACACAACTGACTATGAGTAATGAAACAAATTAAAAACATATTAAAATTTTATATACCCTTATAGAAAAACTCAAATAGAAATATCTGATGATGCAGAAAAATGACAATTTTTACTTGTGGGTCAATTATCATAATATATGATCATGTTTTTTATTGTTTCAAAAAATTATGAGAATAATCCACATAGTATTTCTAGTACTCACACCTGATAATCTGTATATTATGAGTCCCATTTCATAACATTATCAAACTTTGTAAAAATATTTATAATTATCATCCGAGAACATCAAGTCTCACATCATATTATAGTACTACTGGGCCATTTTAGTACGAGAGTTATTATAATCACTTATTACATTAATGTTATGTAAAAACATTCAGTATGTGATTAGGAAATTTTATTGAAATATGTGAATATACATGAAATCATATGTATTTTTTTGTTATAGGAAACTTAACCCAACACCGCTTACGATAAAATAATCTAACTGATTCTCCTATGCATTATGAAATGATGCAACCCTTGGAAATCTAATAATATTGGATCAGGCACATCATAAAATGTGGGAATATTCCACAAGAAGTAACACATCAAGATAAAACGTTCATCACTGAATGACATATGTCACATGAAATGACTAACTAGAAATATTTTTATATAGGAGTAGGGTCACCCCAAACCAAAAATTCATTCTTCAAAAAGAAAAATAACCACTAAAAAAGTCCTGATCATTATCCAAAAACATCTTCTTGATGTGGTCTATAGTTTAAATTTGTTATATCAGCTACAATTCATTATTAAACCCCTAGTCTAAAAAAGGGATTTTAATATACAATAAATTCAAACAACTATAAAAAATTCTGGTCTTTACAGACTCCACATTAAAACACTTCTAATTATTAATAATCTATAGTGGTCCTTGAACTATGAGACATAGTCTGCCAAAATCACCATTTACATAAGAACCCAATATACACCAACCCAAAATACCCGTCTCATGTCCTCTACCAAACTAAACAAAACAAGTTTGTATAACACACAATTATTTTTATAAAATTATCATTTATCCACAAAATAATTCCAATAATAACATATAAGATTCTCCTTGTTTGATTTCTAAAATACCATATCCATGTCCACTCCAAGAACATTCCAATCATTCTATATATGAAATCACATGAAAGATCACATCTTCACTACCCAACAAACATCCATATCATTATCTAAATTCCATATTCCCTAGAGTCATCAAATATTTATCTGACTCCCACATCACGGTATGACCCTAACACTTGGTGTTATTCTATATTTAATTCACTGGAAATCTCAATTAGGATCATTCCATTCGATAGCATGTATGACACTCAACACAATGAACATAATAGAATATAATATCTATATAATTTATAACATATTTAATGTTTTTAATAAATTAAATATACATTTTATAGAATAAAATTTATGAAAAATTAGTTTTTTTGTATTACACGGAAGAGTTACTTTCTTGTATACCGTGTGTTTGATATAAGATTATGTTTTCAAATAAACAAAATATTAATAAATATAATTATATAATATAATTACATATGAAATTATTATTAAACTAGCAGTTATAGATAGTAATAACTATCTTATGAAAATTATGGTTTACAAAAATATAAAATGATTTTCGGGTTACAACCTAATTATAAATTAATATAATAACTAATTGTATATTAAGTGAGTATTTTATTTAAAAATTAGTAATATTATCCTAAATTTGTATTATACTAATAAATTTAATTTACTATAACTATTTCATGAAAATTTTAATATATATATATATATTATTGAATAAAATATTTCTTATAATCATCAACTGGATTCGACAAACAAAAGATAATAATAAACCCAATATTACACTTAAAACCCAATATTTATAGTAAGGCATGCTTCATACCTTTTAATGGAAAACCTATTTTTAATCCAATTTTTCTAAATTTTATAAATATTTTATGACAATATAATCTTCATCTATGAAAGGGGAACAAAAAAATAGGTTATAGTAATTTTCTAATATTTTTTGGTTATGATTCATTTTTTATGATTACTGAAAAATATCTAAATTTAATTCCAAAACGATATTCCTCTAAATTATTTATAAGTATAATTCTTTTTTAAAAAATTGTAATTAGATTATAATATTATCTACGTATCCAACATAGTTCATAAAATCAATTTTCCTTTAATATTGACTATAAAAAGGTAGAAATCCATCAGATGTTTTTACATTAAAAACCTCCATTATCTTCTTTTTTGTGGGATTAAATTTAAATTAATTTATGCATTTATTTTAATAAAAATTTAAAAATTTTATTCCATATTTTAAATCATCATAATTTATATTTTCTATGATGGTATACATTATTTTGTAAAAAAATTATTAGTTAACGTAATTGAAATTAATTACACAAATTAAGTAAAAATTAAGATTAAGAAGAGACTAAACCTTAATATTAAGGTAGAAAATGACCGATTTTTTTTTTAAAACTTCGGGACAGTCATATTATGACCTTATAATCCATTTTCTCTTATTGGGTATATTATTGGATCAACATTCAATGTGTAAATAATGTATGGAATTATTTTGTTAAAATGTTACAAAAGTGACACTCCTCCACTATAAAAAGGCCTCCTCTCCCCTCAATTCCTCAAACCTCTCAAGACCCTTGGGTTCAACAAAACTAATCTGAAATATCTCCTCATAATACATCCCCTAAACCTATAAGTCTCACCTTGTTTAGAAAACAATCCATGGTATCCATTTGGTGAAAACCAAAAAAGGTAACCTGATTAAGTGGTAACATCTTTCCTAATGATATCTAGTGTTATTTCCTTTATCTAGACCTCAAATTCTCTTTATATCCATGTTTATTTAAAAAACTATACTCAATAGACAAATATGTTTTGGAATATCATATATTTATAATTTCAATTTTGTGTTAAAATGATTACATTCGCTTTGGGAGTGTGGTCTACCGCCCCCTCAATGCAATGTGATGCGTTCACACTATACATGGAATGTATTAATGATTTTTTTAATTTAAAAATTTTCCCATAAAAAATTTATATTATATTAATGAATTAATTTCTGTTATTGAAATATAATATTTAACATTTTCTTAATTACCTATTCACACACATAAAAATGGATAATGTCGATCATTGATGTGTGGACCACCAAATACTTGTTATGATGTGATTCTTTTTACCTTAAAATATTTCTATATATAAGTATATTTGATTAAATAATATGGTTTTAATTATTTAATAATAATTATAAAATGATATAATAAAAGAAATCCTTCTTCCATCATAGCCATTATAAAATGGGAATTTTAGGTATGCGTACCTATGGCCTATATTTTCTAGGATTGTAACAGTGGTTTATTTTTATTGACAATATTTAATGATTGGTTATAAAAGAATAATTTTTGTATAAATATAGTAATTATTTCATGATTATTATTCTGTTGATGTTATATATCTACACCATTATCAATAATTGACCTACCAAATTTATTTTTGAAACATAAACCGAATTTGGTCAAATGCCCCGACACAAAAATAATTGTTTATTTAGTTCTATACAACATTTTAATAAGTGAAATAAAAGTAACGATAAAAATGAAAAAGGTTTAAAAACATTTATATATTTAACATAATTTTATTATATATATAGTTAAACTATATTCACCCAAAATTAAATTCAACGTAAATGATTTTCATCTCACCTATTAAATCTGAGAGATTAATTTCTTTTTTCAGAACCAAGTTATTTATGTGGTATATCTAATATCCATTTTGATATAATATATAATAATTTAATTTTTCATCATGTTATTTTAATTTTTCAATTTATTATTATTACTTTTTTGGTCTTTAGATTTAGATATCAGGGATTTCCATCTCACAGTTTACTATTGTGATGTAAATTCCTTGTTCAGCACTAACATTTTTGTGTTGTTATTCTACTGACAATTATTATATATTATATTTTTAATTAATTTATCTTCATAGTATTTAAAAAATTTATTTTATAATATATCTTAATGATGTTTATTATATAACTTCTTTTAATTAGTAATGGAAAACATTGGAATGTTTATAGATTACTTTCCTCAAAAATAGATTTAATGACATTTCATTGGGATTTTCAATTGGGGAAATGATATAAACATTATTCAATTGAACCATTCGTTTTACTATCCGTGGGTTCTTCTTGACTTCATTCAATTATTTTTACCAATTTTCTATTCATTTGTACTAGAATTTATTAATAAAATGTTTTCAAAAAACCTTAATATATTTCTCTATTTAATCATAGAACATGGTTTCTTCAAAAAGATGTTTTTTATTAAAAATATTTCAATATTTTTTCTAAAATGATTATGTAAAGAAATTTTTACCTTTTTTTCATTTACCATTTTTTCAATGGAGTATTCTTTTCACTTTTTAGACAATACACTTTTCAATAATTTTTATCATGAAAAAATAAATTATATTTTATGAAATTTATAGATTTACCTCTTGTCATTCCTATGAAGATTACAATACATATTTAAAAGGTAAATTTTAAAAGAATTTGGGATTTTAAAAAATAAAATAATTGGGGTTTCAAAATATTTTCCAAAATAAATGATATTTTCCAAATAGATATTCGAAAATTTGATCCTCTATTTAATTAATGACAATAACCCATTATATTTATCCACATTGGACCATCTATAAACATCCCATAGGTAGTCTATAATTGATTTTTCCAATGAATGTATTCACATTCACTTTATTGATTCCTCTTAGTCCCCTTTAAATATTTAATCTCCTATGATCATTGAACATAGAATTTCTCCAAAATTATCCATTTCATTTATCATGTGTACTATTATTTCCTAAATTGTATAAAATTTTACATGTGGTGAGAACTTCGGTAGTTGTGGTATTATTTGGGGGAAATATTGATAAACATGTATTATTTATTCAATAAGAATATATGAAAAATACATGTTATTTATTTCTCTTATTAGATATGTAGAATGATTTATACAGCCAATGATGGGTAGGGCCCGAACATTATATATCTCTTTGATGCATCAATTTATTCTCATGATAAAAATTAATTTTGAGAATTAGAATAGTTTAAACCATCGTGGAAAAGTTCTTAAAGGTATAGGTTTTGATATTACTCAAACATTAACTTCAATAACAAATTATGTTCATCATTTAGATTCAGTTATTATTCATAAATGAGATTTTTCTTCATTATATCTATGGATACATTACATTTCCATTCATTATATAAATTGAATTGTTTTTATTTTTTTACCATACATATTTATTTTTCCAAAAGAATTTATTTGATTGGAATGTGTTTCTAGTTATTAGCTTTCTGTATTGTTTATGAACTTCATTCTTAGTCTGTTGGTTACGTGGTATGTGGGTTTAGTTATTTAGAATACCCTAATTATTACTATTAAGGATTTATTATTAATCCTGCTATATTTTTTCATTAAATATAATTTGATATCATATTTATTATGTTTTCATTCCATAGGAATCCAAGAAATATAAATGATATTAAAAGATATACTATATGTAATTTTATTATCCAAGAAGTTATTTATTTAAATATGGAAAAATTATGGTGTTATTTGTGTACTAATTTTTAATATTTGACTCCTTTATTTATCTTGTTTACCAAGAATATTAAACTATCATTACTTCATGGTTTGTTTCATTGTATCAATAATATTTAATTGATTAAAGACATTGTCTAAATGATATCTAGGGCAGGGGCACTATAGTTTTTATCAAATGATGTTTATTAGAATGCTTGGGAACTAGAATTATGAAAACGTATATTGTACTAAATATCCTTAAGGTAGACTTCAAGGATAAGTTTATAATAGTGTTATTGAATTTTTGTAAGTTATATATTATGTGGGTATTCATAGAAATACATCACTTCCTAGATACAACAAAAAGATGTGGTTCTAAAACATATGTATTTAGTTGTAACAACCCCAACAAGGTGTGTTATTAATAACATTATATAACGTTGTACATGACAATAGGACATTCTGGGCACCTGGTATAACACTCATTAAGGATAAAATTAGTAAAATTTACATTTACATAACAAATAATTATATGTTATTTTAATAGAAAATGGAAATGAATAACATAGGTTAAACCTAGGGTGTTTTAAAATGAAGATAATTTGTCAGGATTTTGAAATCCAATTAATATTATCATGGATGAACCATATAATGGTGAAGGACCTATGCTGAAATAAACTAATGATGTTTATATGTATATTTATTGTATTAAAAACAATATTTAAAAAGTTATTTAGTGATTAAAATAATTTCACGGAAATCCATCATATTTATTTTGGATATCATATAAGTATGCTTCTAGGAAATGATAAAATTTCTACTGGCTAACATCCTTTCATATCCAGAAAGGGTGAATATCTAGAACCCATGACTAAATCAAAAGAAGGGCATCATAAAATCTACTGACCTATGTAACAGCCCAGTTAATATGTCAATGTTTTTTTATTAAAAAAATTTATGTAAAAATAATAATGATGAACATATAGTGTTTCATTTTATGATTAAATATTATTGTATCGACACTATTGATTTTGGATAATTGTTAGTGAAAAATAGATAGATATGAAACTCTTTTATAAGCCTAGTGAACCATTAATTGTTTATTTTTTTACTTCATGAATGAAAGAGTTCTTGTGGATATCATTTTTATTATTTAATGGATGAGTAAGAAATTATTCAAAGAACAAAAAAAATATTTTTTATTGAAATATGTCATGTAATTATATTTCCGTATATTCTCAAAAAGTGAAAGAAATTAGCAGTATTAGCAATATGACATAGAAATAGAATGTTGTCCTAATACGTTAATTATTACTGAACAGATGGTATTATAATTCATCACTGATTTATGCATTTTAGGCCCTCAAATTTCTATTGATCATTCAATAGTTATTTTTTGATAACCCCAATAATTCTCTATAAATATTCATGTTGTATTTGAATTATGAATGTCACGACCTACCTTCACCAAGATTAGAGAAGTGATAACAAATTTCTAGACCCTTCTTTCATTATGCTGAAGGAGATATACTAACCCAAAGTCCCGACTTCAATAGTCCCTAGAATGGATACTAGAACCAAGGGTATAAAATGACATGAAATAAGAAATGTGTTACCTTTTTATAAAAATGATCAGCATAAAAGATGTTAAATCACCAAAAAATCCAAAAAAAGAATATAAATTAAATCCAAAAACGCCTTTCAACATGCAATTTGAAATTAATGTACTACAAGTTAAAAGAAAACTCTAATAAAACTTATAAAAAAATAATAATTAATGATAATTGTCCCGACTTCCAAGCTATTAATGTCCGGAATGGTCCTCAAAGTACTCTGGGAAACCTAAAATATGTTTTAAATACATTGGTTGAGTACACATGTATAGTCACAAGAGAAAATCAAAATCACTCTTTCATAAGTGCGGAGGCATTCTAATTCCCTATGAGAAATAACGATATCCCAAGCACCTAGAAATGAAACTATCCACCCAGCCTCACCAAGGAACACTCCCCAAATAATGCAAGTCGGGTAAAGTAATAGTAATAACACATCAGTATAGGGGTACCCCGTACCACTTCCCCACTAGTTAATGACGTTATCCTACGTGTTAGATCTCCATCGAGATTTTCACTGTAGTCCGACTACTGCCCCATCAACAACCTTATGGGCCACCACAACCATACATCCCACCCACAAACACCTAGGCCTCAACAACCACGCATCTCACCCACAGACCCATGATCCACCACAACCATGTTTCCCACCTACAAACACTTGTTCCACCAAAACCATAAGTAACTCTTACCGTAGATACCTAGGCCAGAACAATTACCGCCATGGCTAAACACACCTAGTCCTCATCTGGAAGAAACATGAGAAACAAATATTCCTTCACACACATGGTCCAACCACCACAACATACCATGCCCAAAGAGTCTTGGGAGAAAATTGACCTTAGTCCTTCACTGCATACCCGAGGGGTCTTGGGATACCAGAGAGAGGGAGCTGAAAGGGAGAAAGTAACCAGCCAATCGTAGAAGTGCTTGGAAAAACACCATCTCACATGAAATGGGGGTGTTCGACACAAAGTTATAAATGTGGGTGGGGTTCATATACAAAAAAACTAAAAATTTTCATATAGTTAATCAAAAACTCATTCCAACCTAAGGGGTCTGAATCCATCCCTTACAGAAAGACCATTGTTACTATTCTTAGATGCACAAAAATGCAACATCCCCAACCAGATCACAACACATTTCTGGAAAACTATTTCCCATTGAACCCACTCTTGTTATCATTTTCAATGGATTCCATTTAAATATTCCTTCACTACCGCTCAACTAACATGAATATCCACAATCCACAGAAACAACTGATTGAAAACTACCATGCAGCAATTTAAGAATTAACACCTGGTTCACTTTTACAGTCACAACAAAAAAGAGATCTGTTATATCCCTCAATGTACTAGAACCACACCAAGACCCAACACACGACCCCACACATCTTCAGATACCCCAACCATCAACTGAATAAAAGGGGATCCCATCCCCACCTATGTCACCCTAGAAGCATCAAACATAACCACCATGTATATCACCAGAATAGAGCAATGATGTTTTTCAGACATTAACCAAACCATTCATAAAGTAATTTCACTCTGTTTTTTTATCTAGGGTGATCACACAAGGATTATTATACATTGGGAATCTATTTAATCAATAGAGTTTAAATTATTAACTTGTGTCCATGTTACAACCATTCAATCACATGATTAACCTGAAAAGAAGAGGATCATTAGAGCGTTATGAAGGACCACCAATGACCATGATCATAAGTGTGTATAATCTTATATAGTTATAAACATATAAAAAAGATAACAGATTAAAAAACATCAACAAAAAAGACACCCCTTCAATTTTTGAAAAAACAGTTATAATCTTCATTATGGTTTTCTTTCATCCACACCCTGAGGAAAAATTATCATACCTTCCCTGCATGATAACCAGTAAAAGGATATGAAGGAAAAAACGTACAATGACGATCAAGGATAAATGTTTATCTCCTTATGCATAGAACTAGCAATGCTGTAATTACAGGAAAAGGTAACTCAATGGCTTCAAGGCCTAGAGGGAAGAGCTCCATCATGGGTTCATTATTTATCTCCAGATGTGGGACACGAAATGAACTAAGGAAATAAAAGATACTAGGGAATAAGACCTTTGGTTATAAAAAGAAGATCCTGATGTTATGAGATATTAAATCATGGATCTTTAAAAAGGAATATTAGGGTTTTACCATGATGTTGGGTGGTTAAACACGATGGAATTAATTATATTTTAGCAATTAACTCAGATATGGTGGAGTTAATGGTTGTGAGTTGATATATATCCTCTAAACATAAAAAAAATGAAACATGGGATAAGATGGAATCCACAAGGAATGATGTGAAACCAAAGAAGAAGTCACATGTTTCCATAACTAAATGGTTTCCCAACTATTGGGTGTTAGAAACATCATTTACTAGATTTAAAAAGGGTATTAATAAACTTTTACATAAAAAGATACATTAAAGTAGATGAAAAATAAAATCTCAAACTCTAGAAAAAAAGGAAAGGGTGGGACACCGTAATGGTGTAATCGGTTTAGTAGGACACTGCCAGCAGTGCCACTATTTCATTGTGCTACCGTGGATGTGAGACCATCATAGTTCCACCACCATGTTGCTACCATGACTGTGCCACCATCTTGGTGAAACCATTTTGTGGAACTGAGTTTTTGGAAAACTCATTAATGAGTCCATCGTGGTCCCCAGGACACCCCAAAACCTATAAATTTGGAAAAGTAATGGACCAGGAGGGTCCGAGCCATTACATCAGATACCTATCATACCATTATCATCCTCGATAATCCACGAGTAAACCCGAAAAAAGTATAGGGGTCTGAACTACCACATCATAAGATAAATCTTAAAGAAAAAACCACACTAGAGTTGTTCAAATGTCGAAACATACCTCTCTATCTAGTAGGACCTCCTCCTCATCTATCTCTTGAACAACCATGGATACACCACTTCTATTTTACCCTAAGTATCCACACAAAAGTTTAATGTCCCCACCATCGTGGTATATGGATTATAGACTCCCTTCCCCAATTTCATGATATTATCTGCTTTGGGTGGCACAGACTCTCCCCCACAAGATTAATCACATCCACATTAATGTGTCTCAATTAGGGATCATGTCCTCCTCTCCCCATGGTGAGGAAATTTCCGACACATAGGAAGAAAAATAAAAAAATCCCATATCATAGTTAACAAGTTCAATAAATACATGATAGTCCTATACAATACAACAATTAAAAAATAAAAATAACTCAGGGTACTAGGAACACATCTATGCCTACCATTCCCAGGTTCTATTATCGAGTTCACCATGCCTGAATAATACTAGAACAAAGGGAATGTTTCATCCAAGAAGAACCTTCTACTCTTTATCATTGATCCTCATGGGTCTCTCCACAAATGCCACATCATCCCTGATATCCCATCTTCCCAAAATGAGGATGTGAGAATCATATTACAAACACCGACAGATATGAGACGCATGTAAGGAATTGGGAAACCTCAATAGTGGTGGTGGTGGTGATAGCTGATGATACACTTTTCTAACCCATCTCCACACCTTAAAGTGTCTGAAGAAGCTGGAAGATATATTACCCCCTAATGTACCTATATTTCCCAAGACAAGGCGATACCTTCGAAAAAATGTGGTCCCCAACCTCAATGTCCAAGGGTCTCCTCCTAAAATCAACATATGACTTCATCTGGTCCCGAGAAACCATTATCCTCTCCTATAAATGATAATACCTCTTTTTAATACTCTACACCACCTCCAGGCCAAGAACACTAGCTTCACCATCCTCAGTCAATCACACGGGTGAATGACATAGTCTTTCGTACAAGGTTTTTAATAGACCCATTCCAATGACAGAGTGATATCTATTTATGTAGAAAATAGCTATCAGAGGACAGTGTGATACCCACAATCCCCTAAGGTCTAAAACACTTTCCTGTTGCATATCATACAACATCTGTATGGTCCTCTCTATATTCCCATCTTTCTGGGACAGGAAAGTAGTTCTAAGGAATAGCTAGTCTCCAAAAGCATGTTCCAATACTTCCCAGACTCATGAGGAAAACCATGTATCCCGATCTGAGACTATGGACCTCATAACTCCATGAAATATCACCACCTGTACGCATACCTCTATGTTAAGGAAACCACCAAACTCGACACCTTGATTACAAGGAAGTGAGATTATTTCATTAGCCAATCCACCAAAACCCAGATAACATCACGACCTCCTTGAACCCTAGGTATACCCATGAAAAAATACATCGAGATGTCATCCCAAATTTACTCGGGGACATCTAAAGGCTGAAACAGACCTCGTGGGACTTTGTGTTCATCCTTCACCTTCTGACACATGAGGAACTTATCCACATACTTCTCTGTTTCCCACTTCACCATGGGCCACAAAAACTAACCCCTCAAGCCCTAGTACTTATTGGAAACTCATGGGTGTACCTCCAGGGGTGAGTAGTATAACTCACTGAGAACACTCTCACACATCATCTCAAGGAAAAACACCATCTAGTGGAATAGAATATGATTCAAACCAACTTCCAACTATCCTTTAGAGCATTTCCCCGATTAACATGATCATGAATCACTTCAGCCTCTATGTCCCCCACTGATACTCATCCACTTTCTATGCCAATGAAGACTACACCACCATTTGAAATAGAAATCCTCTACCTCCATCCACTCATTCATCCATGTGTAAGGAAGACGACTCCTCCATCGCATTCCATGAATCTACTGATTCTCTAATCACATCATTCTACAACTTCATACTGAAGGCATCATCCACCACAGTCACTTTTCTTAAGGGGTGGGAAATATAGAAGTCATAGACCAGGAGAAACACCATCCAACTCTACTTCCACATGTTTAGGTCCCACTGGGAGAAGAAAAACATCAATCTCTTGAAATCATTGATGACCAAGAGGCATTCTACAATGATGTAATAATGTCACAACTTTAGTGCGAACACAATCGATTTAATCTCAAAATCATGGGTGGCATAGTTACGATCATAGAGATTTAACATCCTTGACCTATATGAGATCACTCCCTGCTGATATATTACCACACACCCAAATCTAAGTCCTGAGCATCATAGAACTATTAAAAAGTTAACCCATTTTATGGAAACATCTGTACAAACAGACTGACTATTTTCCCCCTCATATAAATGAAGGAATCATGGCATTTCTCTCTACATACAAAAGTTTGGTCATTCTGGGTCAATGATTTCAAAGGTTCTGCAATTCGATAGAAGTTGGGAATAAACCTCTGGTAGTAACCTAATTGACCCAGTAAAAAATGAACCTCATCTATGGTCAATGGTTTTGTCCAAGAAAAAACATCTTCGACCTTCAACGGGTCCCCTTCTATTCCCTACTAGGACACCATGTGCCCGAGGAAGTGAATCTATCGTGTCCAGAACAAAGACTTGGACATATTCATGTAGAGAACATGTTATTTGAGGACCTTTAACAATATACCTAGATGCTCGGCGTGTTCCTCCTATTATCATGAGTAGATCAGGATATTTTCGATAAAAATGACATCGAAGCGGTCCAGATATTCCTTGAATAAGGAGTTCATGAGCCCCATGAACATTGATGGTGCATTTGTAATGTCAAACGACATGATTGCGAACTCGAAATTATCATATCTAAACCTAAATGCAGTCATTGATATGTCACCCTCATTCACCCTCAACTATTGATATCCCAAACCAAGGTCAATCTTAGATAACAAACATACTCCCTTCAACTGGTCAAAATTTTTGTCGATCCTCAGGTGGTGGTAGAAGTTCTTGATTTTCACATGATTCGTCCTATAGTAGTATATACACAAATGGATACCACTATATTCATTCATTGCAAATAATATTGGAGAACCCCATGTTTATGTGCTTGGTGTGATAAAACCCTTCGTCATCAGGTCATCAACCTCAATCCACAACTCCTGAAACTTTGACTGTGTCATCTGATAGGGATCCATCGAAATGGGACAGGCACCAGGATGTAAATCTATCCCAAACCCAGCTTCACATAGAGGGGGTAGAGTCACCACCTTTCCAGGGATGACATAAAAGAACTCACAGATGATCCCTGAGACTTCCAACATCTCTGTATCGGCCGACTCCACTAACAGATCAGCTATGAAGGAATGAAGGGGCTCCACTCACCGGCTGCCCTCCAGGAAACCCTACTCAACATGGAATGTTACACTATGGCCACCCATATTTGTAATCAAGTCCCTTATCTTAAAGTATTAGATAATGGAAAACACCAATAAAAGAAAATAGATGCCTAAAATGACATCATATGTCAGTATCTGTAGAAAAAGAAGGTCCTCACTAACTGATGTGGCGGAAACCTCAGTCTTCATCAACCACAAACAAAAGACAATATGGTATGACATCTACTTATCATACTCAATAAAAAGGGAATGATTTGACTCTCTTTGTCTATGCCCAAATAATGAGCAAGACTAGGTGAAAAAATGAGTAAACATCTACTGAATCAATCAAATCACATGTTGGACTACTAAACAAGTTGATCATACCACAAGAAACCTCTGGATCTACTAAAAATGCTACCTTTGCAGCCTGAAAAATCCCTTGACAATCTCCTCCACCCCGCAGCTATTGTCCGCCTCCCCAACCATGCCCTGTTTGAGGTACCAGATGAGATCCCTATGGTCAGCCTCCTCCTACAATGTCTTCTCTCAGAGGAGTGATAGCTCATTGTCCCTACTGTAGCTGCTGATAAGGCATGGCTAGAATCCATTTCTACTAAGGTGGCCACTAAACTTTCCCACAACCATTGTACTGAACTCTATCATGGAACTGATTCTGGAGGTTCTCCTGGATTCCACAAATAAATAATCATGGTCATAGGGCCGTAGGGAAAGGGTGTGGACTGGGTGATTGATACTAGAAAATTTAGGGGACTACTCCCCATTTGGTCGATTCCTAGATGTCCCGGAGGCTGGAGGCATTTTGTTAACAACCATCTCATTCGACGATCTCAACTAGATCCCATTTCAAAGCACAACTACTAGAATGAAATTCATCTACACCACTTCATCCTTCTTGTAAACCTCCATGTACATATGTGGAGACTAGGTATTAACAACATATTGATGAGAATGTCAGAGTTCCTGATATAAGAATCTCTCCCAAGACTCCTCATAAGAAAATTGTCCAACAAAAAATAAAGGAGATCCATGAACATGATCCCCAATTCCATCTCTAAAATATTCCCCTACTAAAGGGTGAGTATCTACAAAATCAACTAAGCTTTAATTTTGGATGAGATCAATTCCACCCGAAACTCTCTCTCGAATTCATTCCACGAAACCTCATCCTCCCACTTCTACCTGAGATATATCCTCGGCCTTTAACGTTATACTACTTGTATCTGTCTTACATTTAGAGGAACCTAGTGCTCTATCAGAGCCCAGATCAAGCTGAAATATATCACCGACTACTTGATCTATCCCTCCGTCTCCATGTCCTATATGATTCCCTCATAATTTTCAAGTGTATTTCTCTAAATGGAATAATACATCTTCATCGGGTGGTTTTCCTCCTCATATCGATCATCCCTCTGCTAATCGGAAAAATCAACTTCGTGGGACTCACCACTACTCATGGTCATTATCCAGGTACCATAACTGCAAGGTAACAAAGAAAATTCATAATCCTGAGTAATGTAGAAGATCTCTTTTAAATTTTTCATAAACATGTTATTCATTTTTACATCCCCAACCACCCAGAACATAAAAAAATAAATTATGTTTCATGTACCTTTTCTAGTGTCTTTTTATTGGAATTAGTGTATCCTCCCTAGGTTGTTTGGTAGGTTCAGAGTACTTGAATTGTATCACAGTGGGGAGGGGAACTTGTGTCATAGATGGTTTTCCTCGCCTTTTTCATGCACCATGATTTTTTAACAATATTTCCCTAAAATCCCATGAAATCCTCACTATGCCTAAATCCAAACTCTATTTTATCTCTCAAACATCGTATTTGATTTCATTATGTCATGAACCGACATAAACAAAATGAGGGATGAGACATATAATGAATAGACCCTTTATTATTCAATTGGAAGGAGAGGATAATGACCCACCAAGTCCTGCCTTCAATAGGCCTTGGATTGGAGAATAACATCTGGGGTATAGAATCACACACAATAGTGAAGTCATTTCCATTTTATATAGAAAATATTGAGATTCAGAATGTTAAATTTCAAACAACACCAAAAACAGAAGGTAAAAGTAATCCAAAAACCTTGTTTAACATGCATGTTCGAAATAAAGTGTCACAAGGTACAAGAAAAATATGATGAAAAGTACTAGAGATTGAAAACAACAACGAAAACAACCTGACAAATGAGATAGTAATGTCTGGTACACTCCTCAATTTCCTCATGGAATCCTGAATGTAGTTTTATATATGTAGGGTGAGAAAACGTGTATACTCAGTTGGAAAGATCAAAAGATCTCATGAAAAAGTGGGGATTAATTCTAATGTCTCATTAGAAATAGAGATAAAACATGCACCAAGCAAGGAAAATATAATCCCTACCTCACCAATCACACTCCCCAAAATACAAAAGTCACATAAAGTAATAGTAACAACACATCAATATAGGGGTACCCTAAACCACTTACACACTGGTTATTGAAGATATCCTACGCATTAGACCTCCCCCACCTTTTTCACTATAGTCCCACTACTTCCCCAACAACAACCGTATGGGCCACCACAATCATGCATCCCGTCTGTAGACACCTGTTCCAACACAACCACACATCCCTCAAGCATACACCTCATCCCCCATAGCTATATGTTACCATTCCCACAGACATCTGGTCTAGAACTACTACATCCATGCTTGAAGATACCTAGGCCTCATCCCTAAGACACAAGGGAAACAATCAAACATGCACACACCTGGTCCAACTACCAAAACATACCCTGCCTAAAGTGTCTTGTGTGATAATGGACCCCAGGCTGTCACAACCTACCTGAGGAGTCTTAGGATACTCGGGAGATGGGGAAAAAAGAAGATAATATATAGCAACTTGTATGGGTGTTGGAAAAAACACACCCATGAAATGGTGGTTTTCAAAACAAAGTGTTCAACGTGGGTGGGGTGCGTATAAGAATAAAAAAACTAAACATTTACATATAGGAACACTGCCAGTCACCCAATAATAGGGATTTCACATCCAAATCATACAAAAACACCCTCGTCACTATTCATACATGGATAGAAAAGCAACAACAATAACCATAGAACATGATATTTTGGAAATTAATTTCTCATTGAACCCATTATTGTTATAATACTGAAGTGATTTCGCTTAAATACTCCTTCACTATTGAGAAACAAACATGCATAGCCATTATCCAAGGAATCAACTAAAGGAAAACAACCATGCAGTAATTTTAGTTTTCAATCTCAGTTCTCTTGTAAAGTCACTACAACAAATGGATCTATGAGAGCAATTGAAGTACTTTAATGAAACCAAGCCATGCCATAGAACCCCAAATAGCCTCAGATCCACCAACCAAAAACTAAACAGTAGGGGATCCCATCCCCATAACCCCACAAGCATGAAATAGAGCAACCATATATATCATGATTACTGAGAAATGATGCTTTTCAAATTTTTACTGAGCCATTTATTAAGTTCATTCTCACTGCTTGTTTAACTAGGGTTGTCATCTAAGGATTCTAGTTCTTTGGGAATTAAATTAATCAACCAATATTACAAGATAAACTGGTTTCCATGTTACATCCATTCAATAACAGGGTTAACCATAATGGAATAGGATCATTAGATCACAAGGAAGGACCACCAACAGAAATAATTTTTAGTGGGAATAAGCCCATACTATTAACAACATATAAATGAAGATAAAATAGTGTAGAAAAATCATGAACAAACACACCACTTATTTTTTTAAATACATTTATTATATTCGTTATGTTTTGGATTCATCCACACCTTAAGGAATCATTATCATACTCACCCTACATGAAACACAATAAAAAGAGTCATGGAAGAAATATACTTTTTTGTTCAAGGATCAAAGTTTTTCTCCTTGAACCAAGAACTATGGATGAAAGAAAAGCATGAAAAGACTACTCAAAGGCTTCAAGGCTGTGGGGGAAGAGATCCAGCATGAGAGAATGATTTATATCATGAATAGGGACTCCTAGTGCTCTAATGAAAATAAATATACTAGGGATAATGAAGATCTCGGGTGGTAAAAAGTAGATCCTTGTGTTGCGGGATATGAAATCTCGAACCTCATAAAGGTCAAATTGTGGTTTCACCATGTGGTTGGGTGGTTACAAATGATGTAATTAATTTTTATTTCAAAATTATTCTTAGAGATGATGGGGTTAATTTCTTGGAGTTAATAGATATCCTTTAAACAGAGAAAACTACTTAAGATGGGAGAAGTTGGGAGGTATTGCGAAAGGTGTGACACTATAGAAAAAGAAACATGTTTAATTAAATGATGGGTCTCCAAAATCATGGGCTTTTAAAACAACTTTCACTGACTTTAGAAATGGTATTAAAACACTTTTACAACAACATATACATTACGAGAGAGGAACTAGAAAAAATCAGACATAGGAAAAAATGCAAGGGGTATGATACCATCCTGTGAGACACCCTAACGGTTCCACTAGTTTGGTGGAACTCCATCAGTGGTGCCACCGTTTCGGTGTGCGAATATGAAGTTGTGACCATCATAGTGCCACAATCATGGTACAACCATCATGGTGCTACTGTCAAGTCGCCACCGTCATGGTGCCACCATATCGGTGGAACCTAGTTTTTGAAAAAACTCTTTAATGAGTCACTAGTAGTCCCCAGGAAACCCAAACCCAAAAAATATGGAAATTTAATGGACCAGGATGGCGTGAGACAATACAATGTTCCTCTATATTCCACTAATGTTTATCTACATAGAGACCTAGTTATATGTTAGTCCATGTGTCCTTGTTTACGTCTCTTTATTTATTTTACATAGGATTTCATAAAAACCCTAATCATGATATAGAAATTCAATCATAGGGAAATATTAAAAAATTAATCACCATGATCGTGTTTAAATTTCATGGTCTTAAATTAAGGAAGGTGGTGAGAATGTATCACCCAAAAAATCAAAAGAAAGAACACTATACTCGATAGCATGTATGACATTCAACACCAAGTTTTGAAGGGGATGTAATATCAAAAAAATTTATAAAATAATTAATATTTTAAATAAATTCAGTAATTTTTTATATATTCAAATACACACAACATTTTGTATTCTTACATTAAACACCAAAGCAACATTCATTGATATCTTATGTTATATGCAAGACCTAGTTTTACCAAAAAGCAATATTATATTAAATGATATTAATTAATATAATAAGATATAAACATTCCGTTTAAATAGTTTTTATGAACATAAATATCTAAATTACGAAAATTATTATTTATATAAAATTAAAATTAATTATTTTGATAAAACTTAATTAGAAATGGATATATGAACAAATTTAATGTAATGTCTGTATTTTTATGCAAAACTATTTTTATGATCACACAAAATTTTTATCCTAATAAATTGAATTAAGTTATATTAGTGAGTTATATTATATATATATGTATATGGCATATTGAATATTTATTTTAAAATCATCCAATTGATTCACTTGACATATGATAATAATACACTCTATATTACACATAAAAGACAATAATTTTATTAACGAACTTTTATGGCCATTGAATAGAGAAAGTATTTTAATAACATTTTTTTAAAATTTTAAAAAAATTATATTTAAAAATAAAATTCAAATTTTATTGAGAAACATATAAATTTGGTTATTGTGAATTCTTGGAATTTTTCTCAGAATATTCAATTTCTAATGAAAAGTGAAAAATTATACAATTTAATTCAGAACAAATTCTTTGTTAAATTTATTTATACGAATAAATTATAATTATAATTTATTTAATGTATTAGTTTGATAATTTTATTTCTTATAATCCAATGAATGTTATTGGAATCAATTTCCCTTTGAAATTGACTATAAAAACATTGAAAGCATTCGATGATGTTTACTATAAAACATTCATTTTTGTCTTATCTACAGGACAAAATGTCAATTAATGTCATCCACTAAAATTATTCAAGAATAGAAAAATGGATTCTATATTTAAATAATAATTATTTCTAATTTCTAATAATGAAAGATTATAGTTTTATTACCATTATTTTGGAATGTAATTAAAATTAATGACATCGATTAAGGTAAAAGTAAGCTTAATAAGGGACTAAATGATAATCCTATGTTTCCAAATGACCTATAAAATTTTCTATATTATATTTTATGGTCATATTTCTAGCATATAGTTCATTTAATATTTTTTTTATTATCTATGGACCGACATGAAATTTTTAAAACTTGTATGGATTTTTTTACAAATCATACAACAGTGCCACTCCCACTCAACTATATAAAGGCCTCGACTCCTAACACTTCCTTAAACCCATAAGTAAACATTAGCTCAAAAAATTTTGGAATCAATTTCTTTTAAAATTACCTCCCTTCAATCTAGATGCCTCACATTTTTCAATAACCAATCCAAGGAATGACTTTGTTGGAAAATAAAAGGATTTACCCGATTAAGAGGCATCATCTTATATTATACTCTCTAGTCTTATTTCCTTTCTCGACTCCTCCAATTATCCTTATTCCATGTTTATTGAAGAACACCAAAATTATAAATTTAAAAGAATGTTTTTATGATAATAATTATACCAACACATTAACACATTTCCATCTTGTAAAAGACCAGTTCAGGAAGCCGCCTAGAGGCTCCCCGTACCCGGTTGGTCACATGGACTCAAAAGCATTTCCCCAAACACCAGAGGCTGCCGACTATTAGTGAGGGCCTTGGGTGTGATATGGTGAAACTATCCACTCATTTTCATTGTAACACAATGAATGTAATACATTTTGTAATTGTAGGAGTAATAATACCATTAAAATAGTAAACAACAGAAGACATGAAGTAATAAAAATTGAGAACATATAAATATATTTGATGCATGATACGTATGTCTAGGAATGTAACCAAACTATTAAAAATATAGTAATACAATACTAAACCAATGTACAATGAAAATAAATTAATCACCTCCACAACATCACAAGCTTCAGCTTGGTCCCATGCTCCCCATCTCCAAAACAATCGAGTATATGATATTGAATGGAACATGCCCTTATCTATACATGCAGCAATATGATCTGTTTGGGCCCAAAAGCATGACCCAAATCGGGTGTGAGATGAATACCAGTAGGCATCCTCCAAAAGTTCTATGCCCAATAGTCTGTGAATATATATGGAAAGAAATAAAAAAAATGATCCAGTAAACAAGGAAGTACATATAGTAATAGTCCTACCATTTGAATTGCATCCATTTTAATTCACCAATTAAGACGAAAATACATAGATGGTCACCTTATATAAAGTACTCACATCCTAACCATATGGATCAACAAAAAAACACAAGAAACCCTCCGGGATGTACTCACAGATTAACTCCACTGGTTTAACTTTAGAAACTGCACTCTAAGGGAGGACTCACCATAAATTCTCCACAAGGGCTCGTATCGGTAACTTATAGGCACTATGAGGAAGAATTGAATGTCTAAATCCCCCTGTGTCTAGTATAAATGAAACTATAGAAACTCTGAGGGAGAATGTACATCCATCTCCCCTATGGTCTTGCAATGTCAAGTAAACTGACACTCTATAGATTCCCTCAACTTCAATTCTGCTTATGGTCTACAACACCAGTTTCCCACAGCCCTGTGTATGTTAATCATGAAGAAATGAAATGCAGTATCCAATGTAAAACACATTAACTACTTGACTAAATGATATATAGTATCACACATAACTTCAAAAAAAATCACCCAATCCAAAAAATACTATGCATGGAGGGCAATGCTTCAACCTAACAGATAAAGCTAGACCAAATGGTCAAAACAAGAAAAATGGGAAAAAAATCTATTGCATTGATAATTTAACCCTATTCGTAATACATTAAAATTTATCCAAACAAAAAAGTAATAGTGGGAAATAACAGGGTTAACCCACATAAACACGTAATACCCCGAACATGGGTATTTGGCCCTTCTGCACATACAACTTAAGGACTAACTATGGAAAAGCCCAAACAACCAACTTTGGCATCATGAGATCGATATACGTGATCCCCAGGCCTAGAATATCCCTAGAACTCTTTAGATATACAATAATTATAATAGCATTCAATCGAGGATATGTGGTGAATGGTAGGAAATTAGGAAAAGAGGTTCTAGAAGAACAAAGAAGACACTGATGCAATTCCAATGCAACTGACGGAGTTAGGATCAGAGAATAGAGGTTGAGTCAAGGGCTCAGTGATGATATGGTTTTCTTGTTCACTCCCAGACAAGATATGATGAGAAGAATATGGTTTGGTCCATCAGACATGACCCTGGTCCATTTAGTGAAATAAAAATAAAGTACACAATGTGTTCTTTAAAAGTACCCGGTGTTTACATTCCTTTTCCGACCATTCATTTAGGTAGTCTCTAGGTCACCACACATGGCCAGGTACTCGTCCGTTACACAGCTAGTACACAGTCACCTGCATTAACTGGGTACACGTTGTGTACTTATATGTACACAGCTTGTACACCTGAAATTTCTAGAAACTCCTCTTTTTATTGAAAAAACCTGAAATGAAATACATACCTAAAAATAAAATTATTGTTCTTTCAAACATAACCGCTTAATGAAATTTGTCCCCAAATTTCCATAGCAAGGTGGCATAGAAGAATAATCCATGAACACATTTGGCCATTGTGATCTTACATCAGCCTCCCTCTCCCAAGTCTTATCTCGTACTAGCCCATAATTACATAACAGTTGTACCAGAGGAACATACTATCCATGGAGAACCTTTTCACTTTTATCAACAATACAGATATGACCCTACTCGAATGAGGCATCCACATCATGCTCAAACTACTCTGGATGAATAAAATGAGACTAGTCTGAGAAGTAATGCCGAAGTTGAGAAATGTGAAAGATGTAATGAATAGCCCGTACCTATATGGTAACTTCAACCCATAGGATACTGGCCCGACTCTCTCCAAAACCGTGAAAGGTCCGACGCACCTCATAAAAATCATTCATTTTATTCTAATCCTCTTTTGTCCCAACATCGGCGTGACATGTATAAAAACCTGATCTCTAACCTCGAACAACACATGTAATCTTTTTCAATCATCATAAGACTTCTGTCATGAATTTGTCATAGAAATCCTCTTTTGGATCAGCTCTATATACTTTGTGGTCTCCTGTATAAGTCGAGGTCCCAACATAGCTGCATCTCCTGCCACCAAACAACATAAGGGTGATCGACATTGCCAACCATACAAAGCCTCAAAAGGTGCCATCTAAGTAGTTTCTTGAAAATTATTATTGTATGAAAACTAAACAAGAGGTGATTCTTCTCCCAAGAACCTCTAAAATCTAGTATGCATGCTTGAAGCATGTACTCAAGCACATGAATCATACGTTCAGAGTAGCCATCTATCTAGGGATTGCATTCTATACTCAGAAGTACCTGTGGGACCAAAGCCTTCTGTAATCCCTGCCATATCTATGAAGTAAAATAAATGTCTCTGTATGACAAAATGGAGTGTGTAACCCTTTTTAAATGTATAATCTCATGGATGTACAACCTTACCATCTCATCAACATGGAAATTATCCTTGATCAGCATTGTAACAGCCCGAGATTTTATGAAAAATATTATTTTTATTTCACTAATGTCTTGTGTTGTACGCTACACCAAAAGGAGCTTGCACAACACGCATCCTTGACTTGCCTTGCATTACACGCAATCACAACCTTCCTCGATAGCGTGTGTGGTACGTAATACTGAGTTTCACGAAACAATGATATGCTATTAAAATATTATTAAAACTAGCCGTTATGAATAGTAATAACCACTTTTTAAAATTCTGTAAATCTTATTTTTCAAAATGAACTTCATTCTTGGATTCGGAGTATCGAATTTAGCCTAAGGTTAAATTTTGGTACTTTTCGGATAACTTTCACATTCTGATGAATAGTGAAAATTACTAAATTATAATTAAAAACAACTTTTTTAATCGAAATAATTAATAGTGATAAATCATTAATTTGAGTGGTTTTAAAGTATATTTAGAATATATTTTTACAATTTAATATGATGTTGGTCATTGGATGTAATTTTACATTTAAACCAGACATAATCAAGTGTCAATCTTTTGGTAGATATTGTTTCTTAAAAACACGCTATTTGTTTTAACAGCGGGATTTAATTATAAAATTAATTAATGCAACTTCTATGTTATGAATTTGGTAAAATAGATTTCATTTTTGAATTCGGAATATGAAATATAGCTTAGGATGAAATTTTGGCATTGTTCTGAAAAACATCAATTTTTGATGAATAGTGAAACTACTAAGTGGTAGGTTAAAAAACTGAATTTTGCATAAAACTTAATTTTACCGCTTCTGTGAATAGAATTTTGAAAATCCGACAGACACGGTTAATATCAAGGACTAAAATGTGGTTCAATGAGATGAAAATAATTTTTGGTGAATAGTAACTTTTTACTTTTTTTACCATGGTTAATAGTAAATAGGGTAACTAAGGGTAAATATGATATTACTATTACCCTAACACGTGTCCTAATCCTATTGGACAAGTGTATTTCGACCAAAAACAAAATTAGGAATAAAATATGACCATTTAGGCCCACTTGGATTAGATTAGGACATTTATTATTAATTTATTTAAAGAAGGGTTAAAAGAGTTAAAATCAAAGTTTATTTAGTAAAACATTTTTAATATGGGGTTATACATAAGATAAATTCGATTGTAAAAATTCATTAGAAAGCTAAAAAGATTTCCTACATGATGGTATTTTATTTGTAATTTTTAGACATCAAATAATGTAATTTATTTATGACACAAAGATGATGCAGTAATTATCTTGTTAACGAAATATTGACATAATTGATGTTATAAACAACAAAATAAATGTAATTTGAGACTTTTTATGAATTCAAGTAATTTTATAGGTTACTATGATATATTAGTGTTGATTTAATCAACTTGGTTCGAACATATAATTCTGTTATGACTTTTACAAAAATCATATATCAAATAGTGTCAAAATTGACACAAAATAGTTTTTAAATCAAATATTATATTATTAATTGTTATTTTATTCCTAAAAATCTAAGGTTCATCCAAATGACTTAGATAAGGATATATATATTAATAATAAACAATTTGGGGTTCGTTTGGCATGATATAGTAAGTGTATTAACCATATAGTGAAAGAAAACAAAAAGACATGGTAAAAGTTAAATTATTTAACTTAGAGTTAAATCTAATTGATAAGGTTAAAATAATATTCTAAACTTGTCTAAATTCTATTGGTTGATAGGATTTCGACCCATCCCCACTTTAGCTTCGAAATAAGACCCTTTGGAACCATTATAAACCGATTTTGACTTTAATATAAAATAATATTTTGAGATATTCCTAAGGTGCCCCTCTCCTCCCCTATAAAAGGACACCTCCTCCCCCTCCTCCTCACACCAATTTGAGCACTCAAGCTCGTCCAACCCCTGCCAAAATCTCTTCTCCACTTCCCTAGCAACATCCTAGAGGTTCTGGTCTTCCTCAAAGACCAATTCTAGTGCCCTAAGAGGAGGTCTCAAAGAGGCACTTCAAAGAAGAGGAGGTTCGGACACTTACAAAGCAAGTCGGACCTAAGGTAAGGGAAATATCACAATCTCATTTTTATCCGAGATTGTTTATTCGTAAGTATTTACTGGGGTGTATTTTATCATCCACATACATGTTTCATCAATATGTAATATTATTTCCATCCACCTACAATTATTTAAATCCATTTTACCCTTCGGTGAGTTTTTAGTAAAAGAAATGAAAGGAATCTTTTGTCGTTTTTCGTACGAGGTACTTTTTGACTTTTCCAACAAAAGTACGAAGAATGTTCTTTTAACTTAAATGGCCCGAACGGATTTTTATGGTTTTATAAAGCCTTATTTTCATGAAGATTCCTCCAAAAGATTTCATGACTATTTTCAATAAAATCTCTTTCTTTTAAAATTGCATGATGTTTTGTGAAAAGAAATTGATTTTGAAGAAGAAAGGATATTTTCCTCAAGAATTCATTTCAAGTGTTTTATCAAAATTATTTTCCATCTAAGCTAATAAAGGGTTCTGTTTCTATCCATATTTTTACATTCATTTGACTATGTTGTGATGGAATTATGTTTATGAATTCCTTTATCTTATATGAATTGTTTTATAATGTCATGTTGTTTAAGAATCCCATTTTTATTACATGGGTTACGCTGTGATGTATGGTTTATGATTATGTGGCACACATAAGAAAGGATTCATTATAAGATGGGTGGGACCTATATCTCCCTCCAATGCATTGGGTAAAGATTTTATATCTCATGAGATAGACATGGCTGGAACGGAAGGTTATTTCGGTCCAGTGAAACAGGACTGAAACGAGGATTACTCGATTCAGAAAGGGACTTTGTCCACTAAGATAGTCTTGGCAATGAGTCATGACTAACAAGAAATGATTTTCCAATGTTATGTGTGCATGCCACAAAGTTTCAAGTTTCATGTTATGATTATGGTGATCTCATTTTCACTTCTATGATTTGTTCCATGTTAAGATATTATGATCTCTTTTGCAGGTTATGATTTTCAAAAAGATATGATATGATTTTTATTTCTTTTGTATACCCTTACTGAGCATTTGAGCTCACCCTTTTATGTTTTCTTTTCCCCAGGATATACATAAAGGTTTTAGGTAAAAAAAAGGGAAGATCTTTATGGGAGATATTGAAGATCTTTCACCACAATTAGAAGATTACGTTCCGAGTTTCCAAAGACACTAAACTATTACGATCCTTGTGTGTGTGTTTTTGTTATGTACTAAGTATTCCGCAAATGTAATGTAATGTCAATGTACGTCAAGATACAGGTCTCTACAGTTGGTATCAGAGGAAAGGTTTAGTCAACCTTTGGAAACTAGGATGCGAGAACTTTAGTGAGATCCCTAGAGATATTTCTAAGGTATGTCTAGGGATGTCCCTAAGGTTAAGTATACGAATAGGTTATAGTACTAGAATTACGCTAACGATCATAGAATTAAACCTAAGATGTTAGATATTGAAGGTACTCCCCCTTTATTATGTTGTTTTCCCTAGCATGATTTTTGCCTCTCACACTATTCTTTTTGGGTTTTAGAAAATGGCTGGAAACAAGATGATTCACAATAATGGAGGATATGATGGACAATGGAATGATATTATTCTTGAGCAACCCAATGAAATGGGATTTGGATGTCCAAACATCATTATTATGCCGAATCAGCAATCTCACAACATGATCAATAAAGTAAAATTTGGTAAGTTTCCTGACTCGACTAATAAGAGAAAGATGGAGTTCCATGATGATCATAGAGGAAAGAAAGTTCAATTTCCCCTATGTAAATCATGTGGGAAGAGGCATCAAGGAGAATGTTTCAAGGGAACTGGAAGATGCTTTGGGTGTGGAAAAGAAGGACACAAAGCAAGTAAGTGCAAAGGAAAAGGGTCGGTTAACACCATGGATGAGGATAATGGTAATGCTACGACATCAAAAATGGTTAAGTGTTTTAAATGTGGAATGTATGGGCATTATGCAAACAAATGCCCTAAGGGAAATACTCATGAAGAGAATCAGTATGGTCATATGGGTAGTATTTATGTGGATGATGATGAAGAGACTACAAATGATATGTGAGATGAAAGAATTTTTGAAGCTCGGTCAATGGTTTGAGAATGTAGTGGCATGATTACATGTTTATCATGTGTAATTTTGGAATAAAGAGACATCTATGGATTGTTACACTGTTGTCTTTCCTTGTGTTTTGAAAAGTGTATGATTAATATTACCAGTATCCATGAAAGGTTATTCAGATATTTTTGGAATGTAGATGATATGCGCATAATGAAGGGATAAGGAGAAAATTAAATGTTTGATTGTATTCATGAGCTCATGATTGATATAAGGACTAAGTGATATCATGGTTTGAGTATATAGAATTTTGAGGATTTTGGTATGTGGAAAGTGTTAACTTTAAACTGCATTCATGTTTTCACTAAGGTATTCAAGAGAATACGCGATTAAGGACTTTGAATGTTTGGAATGTGACCAACAAGACATATCTTATGATATGTGGGGATCAACGACAGTATTAAATCTCTGGTAATCGTTGCCACTATATTATGAGAGTGGACTGCAATATTATGTATAAGCCTAAAGATTAGACTGGATTATGTTGGACATAAGTTAGTATTGTTTAAGGATAGAAGATTTTCGATATTATTGATGGGATGTTATAGTAACGTAGTTTTAGAAAAAGGACAACCTGCAGGACGGGCGACAGCCCATCGCTTCAGACAAGGCTGTAGGAATTGAACCCACAACCGAAGTGCGACTGGCCTTTATCGCCTACCACTGACCTACAGGAAGTCGCTGTTTAGTAGAAACTAGTGTTATTATATTAAGCAGTATGATATATGAAGTATAAGCCCATTTTAGGAACCATATATGATTAATCTCATCTTTTTTTCTAACCTTTTGTTTGAGACAGATGGAATGACCCGTCATTCTATCACATGATCTGCTAACACTTCACGAATAACAAATTCAACTTCATTTATTTAAGAGATGAAGTGGAAATTGTTAAAGGCACGAACAACAGTGAGATTGTACCAAAATAAAGTAAGTATTTATTCTAATTCAAATTCTTTAACTTTAGGGAAATGGTCTTGAAAACCAAAAATGCTATCCTAGTTCTCTTATACCTGATGAATCAGATGGTACCTTAGATCGTCACAAATTTATGGATTTGTGATTACTGGCTTTTCCATAGCCATGTTCTCTACCACTCTCCATCAGAACATGATGGTTAGATTTCTCTTCCATATCCATATTTTCACCTATGTGGAAACCCAGTGATTAGTTTATTGGGTAATCGTTACATTTCATACTTTAGTTATTAAAGCCAAGTTTTGGTATTCCTTTTAACGATGTGGGTTTCTATTAAAGAAACTTTCGAATAGTAAACCATTTATAACCCCGACGAATTTCGAGGCCGAAATTCATTTTAAGGGGGGTAGAATGTAACAGCCCGAGATTTTATGAAAAATATTATTTTTATTTCACTAATGTCTTGTGTTGTACGCTACACCAAAAGGAGCTTGCACAACACGCATCCTTGACTTGCCTTGCATTACACGCAATCACAACCTTCCTCGATAGCGTGTGTGGTACGTAATACTGAGTTTCACGAAACAATGATATGCTATTAAAATATTATTAAAACTAGCCGTTATGAATAGTAATAACCACTTTTTAAAATTCTGTAAATCTTATTTTTCAAAATGAACTTCATTCTTGGATTCGGAGTATCGAATTTAGCCTAAGGTTAAATTTTGGTACTTTTCGGATAACTTTCACATTCTGATGAATAGTGAAAATTACTAAATTATAATTAAAAACAACTTTTTTAATCGAAATAATTAATAGTGACAAATCATTAATTTGAGTGGTTTTAAAGTATATTTAGAATATATTTTTACAATTTAATATGATGTTGGTCTTTGGATGTAATTTTACATTTAAACCAGACATAATCAAGTGTCAATCTTTTGGTAGATATTGTTTCTTAAAAACACGCTATTTGTTTTAACAGCGGGATTTAATTATAAAATTAATTAATGCAACTTCTATGTTATGAATTTGGTAAAATAGATTTCATTTTTGAATTCGGAATATGAAATATAGCTTAGGATGAAATTTTGGCATTGTTCTGAAAAACATCAATTTTTGATGAATAGTGAAACTACTAAGTGGTAGGTTAAAAAACTGAATTTTGCATAAAACTTAATTTTACCGCTTCTGTGAATAGAATTTTGAAAATCCGACAGACACGGTTAATATCAAGGACTAAAATGTGGTTCAATGAGATGAAAATAATTTTTGGTGAATAGTAACTTTTTACTTTTTTTACCATGGTTAATAGTAAATAGGGTAACTAAGGGTAAATATGATATTACTATTACCCTAACACGTGTCCTAATCCTATTGGACAAGTGTATTTCGACCAAAAACAAAATTAGGAATAAAATATGACCATTTAGGCCCACTTGGATTAGATTAGGACATTTATTATTAATTTATTTAAAGAAGGGTTAAAAGAGTTAAAATCAAAGTTTATTTACTAAAACATTTTTAATATGGGGTTATACATAAGATAAATTCGATTGTAAAAATTCATTAGAAAGCTAAAAAGATTTCCTACATGATGGTATTTTATTTGTAATTTTTAGACATCAAATAATGTAATTTATTTATGACACAAAGATGATGCAGTAATTATCTTGTTAACGAAATATTGACATAATTGATGTTATAAACAACAAAATAAATGTAATTTGAGACTTTTTATGAATTCAACTAATTTTATAGGTTACTATGATATATTAGTGTTGATTTAATCAACTTGGTTCGAACATATAATTCTGTTATGACTTTTACAAAAATCATATATCAAATAGTGTCAAAATTGACACAAAATAGTTTTTAAATCAAATATTATATTATTAATTGTTATTTTATTCCTAAAAATCAAAGGTTCATCCAAATGACTTAGATAAGGATATATATATTAATAATAAACAATTTGGGGTTCGTTTGGCATGATATAGTAAGTGTATTAACCATATAGTGAAAGAAAACAAAAAGACATGGTAAAAGTTAAATTATTTAACTTAGAGTTAAATCTAATTGATAAGGTTAAAATAATATTCTAAACTTGTCTAAATTCTATTGGTTGATAGGATTTCGACCCATCCCCACTTTAGCTTCGAAATAAGACCCTTTGGAACCATTATAAACCCATTTTGACATTAATATAAAATAATATTTTGAGATATTCCTAAGGTGCCCCTCTCCTCCCCTATAAAAGGACACCTCCTCCCCCTCCTCCTCACACCAATTTGAGCACTCAAGCTCGTCCAACCCCTGCCAAAATCTCTTCTCCACTTCCCTAGCAACATCCTAGAGGTTCTGGTCTTCCTCAAAGACCAATTCTAGTGCCCTAAGAGGAGGTCTCAAAGAGGCACTTCAAAGAAGAGGAGGTTCGGACACTTACAAAGCAAGTCGGACCTAAGGTAAGGGAAATATCACAATCTCATTTTTATCTGAGATTGTTTATTCATAAGTATTTACTGGGGTGTATTTTATCATCCACATCCATGTTTCATCAATATGTAATATTATTTCCATCCACCTACAATTGTTTAAATCCATTTTACCCTTCGGTGAGTTTTTAGTAAAAGAAATGAAAGGAATCTTTTGTCGTTTTTCGTACGAGGTACTTTTTGACTTTTCCAACAAAAGTACGAAGAATGTTCTTTTAACTTAAATGGCCCGAACGGATTTTTATGGTTTTATAAAGCCTTATTTTCATGAAGATTCCTCCAAAAGATTTCATGACTATTTTCAATAAAATCTCTTTCTTTTAAAATTGCATGATGTTTTGTGAAAAGAAATTGATTTTGAAGAAGAAAGGATATTTTCCTCAAGAATTCATTTCAAGTGTTTTATCAAAATTATTTTCCATCTAAGCTAATAAAGGGTTCTGTTTCTATCCATATTTTTACATTCATTTTACTATGTTGTGATGGAATTATGTTTATGAATTCCTTTATCTTATATGAATTGTTTTATAATGTCATGTTGTTTAAGAATCCCATTTTTATTACATGGGTTACGCTGTGATGTATGGTTTATGATTATGTGGCACACATAAGAAAGGATTCATTATAAGATGGGTGGGACCTATATCTCCCTCCAATGCATTGGGTAAAGATTTTATATCTCATGAGATAGACATGGCTGGAACGGAAGGCTATTTCGGTCCAGTGAAACAGGACTGAAACGAGAATTACTCGATTCAGAAAGGGACTTTGTCCACTAAGATAGTCTTGGCAATGAGTCATGACTAACAAGAAATGATTTTCCAATGTTATGTGTGCATGCCACAAAGTTTCAAGTTTCATGTTATGATTATGGTGATCTCATTTTCACTTCTATGATTTGTTCCATGTTAAGATATTATGATCTCTTTTGCAGGTTATGATTTTCAAAAAGATATGATATGATTTTTATTTCTTTTGTATACCCTTACTGAGCATTTGAGCTCACCCTTTTATGTTTTCTTTTCCCCAGGATATACATAAAGGTTTTAGGTAAAAAAAAGGGAAGATCTTTATGGGAGATATTGAAGATCTTTCACCACAATTAGAAGATTACGTTCCGAGTTTCCAAAGACACTAAACTATTACGATCCTTGTGTGTGTGTTTTTGTTATGTACTAAGTATTCCGCAAATGTAATGTAATGTCAATGTACGTCAAGATACGGGTCTCTACAAGCATGAAGTGGGAAACCATTGTGTGTTTGTCAATTACAACCCATACTGCATCATTCACTCGAGGAAAACATGGTAAAATAGTCACGATGTCTAATGAGACTAGTTTCCATTTATTCTTGGGAATGGGTAACTACTGCAAAATCCATGCTGGTCGCTGATGCTCCGCCTTCACCTACTGACAGGTGGAACATCTCATGACAAACCCAAGAACATCCCTCTTCATACCTAGACACCAATACTAACTGTGCAGATCATGATACATCTTCGTGACACCAAGAACAACTTCCCAAACCGAGTAATGAATATCCCACATTGTCTCTTCTCATATGTCTGCTAACACCCATACACACCCATGAAAATGAAAGATCTCATCTTTGCCTATGGTCCATCCATGAATGGGGTCCTCTCCTAACACACTCTCCCATAAGACTAGGCCTTCTAAATATGAGAGCTCCCTAATTTTCAATTGATCATGAAGAGTAGGGGTAACAACCATCAAAGAACGAAATGTATTCCACTATATGTTGTGCACCTCCAAATGCATCTGAGAGAATAGATCCACAATCTACCACTCACTGATGGCCTCCTGAACCTCATTTATCTTATTTTTCCTGCTCAACGCATCAGAAACTATGTTTCCCTACATAGGCGTGTAGTTAATCTCAAGGTCAAAAGTTTGATGGTACCCAACCCACCTTCGGTATCTCAAACACAGGTCATTCTGAGTGAAGATATACTTGAGACATTTGTGGTTTGTGAAAACCACAAAATTCAATCCCAAGAGGTAGTATATCAAACAGGGTAAAGCATGAACAACTACATCCATCTCGAGATCCGGCATCATGTAATTTCTCTCATTGGCCACAAATGTTGAGACCCATACGCAACAACCCATTCTCCCGACATAAGAACTTCTCCCAGCCCGATACCTGATGCCTTATAGTAAATAGTATAGTTCTTTCCCAGCTCTAAAAATACTATTATCGTAGCTATAGTAAACCTCCCTTTCATCTTTTGAATGGATGAATCAAAAGAATCTGACCACAAGTACTTCACATTATTCTTATTTAGACCTGTCAGTGGCGCAACTAAGAGTTTAAAGTAATATATAAAATTCCTATAGTAACCAGCTAGCCCTAGAAAACTCCTTACCTTAAATACATTCCTCAGCTACTCCCAATAAAATAATACCCTCACATTCTCTATGTCAAATGATACTCACGCTTCTGAGATAACATGACCTATGAAGTGACTCTATTCCATCCAAAAGTGGCATTTTGAGATAATAGAATATAACTGATGCTCTCTCAGTGTACTCAAAATGATATCAATATGTGTGGAATGGTTTTTTTGAGTGTGAGAGTACACCAAGATATCATCCTTGAGGACGACCACGATATAATCCAAATAAGTATGTAACAATCGGTTCATCTGTGCCAGAAAACTGTAGGCGCATTCGTGAGACCGAACGACATAACCACATACTCTTATAGACAATACTGCTCTGAAAGAATGTAAGAGGTATATATGATTATCTAGCGCGTGACTGATGATAAACAGATCTAATGTCAATATTGGAGAACACCCAGGCTCCTAGAATCTAATCAAAGATATCGTCATTCCTTACCAATGGATATTGTTTCTTGACCATCAACTTGTTCAACATCAGATAATCCCCACAAAGTGTGGAGGTACCATTCCCATTTTTCACAAACAGGATAGGAGAACCCCATGGAGGAGTACTGGGTCAGATGATATGTATTGATGCATCTTCTCTAACTCCTTCTTGGGATCCTACAACTCTAGTGTAGCCATCCTATATGGAGGTATGGACACTGGTGCCACTCCTAGCTTGAGATCGATAGAAAATTACATCTATCGCTCTGAAGGAAAACCTCAAAAGCCCTCTAGAATCACATACATGAAATGATACACCACATGAGGAATGTACATCTATGAAGTCCACATGACTTCCAAATAGAGACTAGCGATCTGGGTTGTAACTCCTCCCAACCCATGATGTTCGTGTCCTGCTCTACTCGCTTGGACATCAAACTCACCCTTATGAAGAAACGATCCACCTTCTGGTGATGTGAAACTCACCTTACGGCAGTATCAACCGAAAACTGCCTGGAAGAGAACATTCTAGTCAATTCCGACAATTTCATCATATTCTATCATCTCTACGACATAAAGGTCCCATTGGAAGTGGAACCCACCAACCTCGAGAGGGCACTCCATGCACTGATGTATACTAGACGTTCTTGTCCCCAACGATGTGTCTATCATCAAAGATATCAACGGATGAAAAGATAAAGAGACCAAGGCTCTCTACAACTACAACAGATATAATTTTATGTGAATCCCCTTTATCGAAAAGAGAAGAAGCTAAAATTGAGGCAATTAGGATTGTACCTCGAATGGTAGAGGGTCAAGAATCCTACTCCTATTGGGTCTTCTCCACTACAAAAGTATGACCTGCACCGCAACCTTATAACCATGTTTGACTACCCAATGTTGATTTTCCCTATTGTCGCTGAAGGATTGGTGACTAGCAACCATGAACACGACCCCCAGCTTGACTTGAATGGCCGGAAGAGCACTAGTTCCCTGACTGATGAGAAACTGGTGGTGCTTCTCCTGAATGAGGAGTCATAGAAGAACCCCTATCACCAGCTGCTAGAGATAAAAAATGACAGAAAGGCTATAGATGTCCCATCATTGAGAATTATCAGCACTCCACAGGGTCTCTCGGGCAATGTGGCCTCATATTTCCACTCTTACCACACTAATATCACACCACATGGCTACTAGAAGAAGTGTCCCACCTCCTCGAATCCCCAATCGTAGACCTCCTACATCGCTTCCCGCTTTCAGTAGTGGTGATACGAACTCTGGTTGTTGAACCACCTTGGATCAATATTCCATAATCCCTCAGATTTCACCTTGTTATTATGTCATTGTTTTCTATAGATGTGATGGATATCAACCTGAAATTTTCACTTGAGATCAGATGTTGTGCATGTGACCATCCTCAAACATCCTTCCCAAGAATAACTCATCACCTCTTAGAATAGGTGTGAATCATTTCAGCACTATGAAGCGATAAAAATAGTCCATAACGGAAAGAGTACCCATCTCCAGACTCATGCACCATAGGCCTCGATCAGCTCTGAAAGTCTCTGAGTAGATGTAGTTATAAAAGGCATGCTAGAACTCATTCTAAGCCATAACATACTAGAATACATCCTTTGAGATCATATCTCACCATCTCTTGGCA
Organism: Viscum album; assembly: GCA_963277665.1. Lineage (NCBI taxonomy): Eukaryota > Viridiplantae > Streptophyta > Magnoliopsida > Santalales > Viscaceae > Viscum > Viscum album. The sequence goes on along the minus strand of OY728129.1, from coordinate 683,671,757 downwards.
GAATCCTGATGCATATATGTAGCAAGATTCACCCACCAATCTGGAGGCATCTCTAGGTTCTTGATGATATAAAGAATGACTTGTAACCATGACTATACAGCCTAAGATCCTCCTTCCCCTGTGAATGTGGGAGGATACTTCTGTTGGAAAACCCGCATCAACTCTTTCCTAGATGGGACAGGATGCGGTACACTTCTGAATGTCTTCATAAACCACATAAATCCCTCTTAGAACTGTGTGTTAGCACCTATGTTTAGAATAGAGGAATATTCTAAGACTGGAACAATTGTAGGATCTTCTAGTAGACCCTGATCCATCATATTAGGTGTTTGATCCCTTCTTTGTAACTAGAGGACAACCAGAGGACATCTCGGTGGCATGACTCTATAAGTTCATGTGCACACAATTGATCAAGATTAATAGGGACTGAATCTTAAAAGTGTAACATGTAAACAAGAGGAAGAATGCATTCATGTTTTTAAAAATAAGGATACACGGCATTTATAAAGACTTCACAGCGTGTTCCATTAATCATTCACATGGGTGTGTACTTATGCCACCTTAGGTCTTATAACACCACCAAACACACAGTGTGTTGTATTAAAAAACAGCATGTACTTGAATCATATTCCTCTGCACGAGTTCCCTTACATTTCTAAGACACACAGTTTCCCTAGTACAAGACTACATGTTTTCTTAGTTCCATTCATGACGTTTACCATACGAAGTTCACCAATTCGTGTTTTTAGTTACATGAATTGTAACACGGCTCACTCCACATGGCGTGTTTGTGCCAAACACGACATGTAATTAAAATATTTCACTGAATTGGGTTGTTCGTTATACATCTGTATTCCAGGGTTACAACACATGGCATGTTCAATATTGACACAACATGTATAACTTATGTTTTATCCATCTGTGCCGTTAGTCACGTGGGTGGACGCATGATCTTTACAACATGACATTTACATTAGGAACACGGCATGTTACACAAATGATTTTGAAAACCAATTCCTCTTCCCAAATAGCCAGTGACACAACTAGAGACTACACAGCGTATATATAAAGTACACATTTTGTACATAAGTAAAATAGATCCTTACCGAACAGAAGAACACATGGCATGTATTTATCATTACATGTCGTGTATTATGAGTTCTTCCGGATAGTAAGCCTCAAAAACTATATGATGCATGAGTTGGAATAACATCATCTCATCAGGTCACAACAAAAATAGAACCTCAAAAAAATCAACGATATAAACACAATACATGTTATTCACCCAACGGTGACATTAAATCATCTATAAAAATGAAAAAATGGAATAATAATAATATATGAGGTAAATTGGATTTTCCATGTACATGAGTTTGCTACTCTAAAGAATAGCTTATTAGCAATTACATAATGCATAATATCCCTAGATATAGGCTCAAAACATTAAGTCAGGAAGAAAATAATTCATTTGATACCACATTATAATGTCCCGGTTCTGGAAGTCGCCTAGAGGTGCCTCATACACAGTTAATCCCATGGAATCAAGCACAATTCTTCAAATTCTAGAGGCTCTTGACTAGTAGTGAGGGACTAGGGTATGATAGTGGGGAAACTATTCCCTCACTATAAGAGTAACAAAATGTATGTAAAATGGATAGTAATAGCAGAAGTAGTAATTATACCATTAAAACTATAAACAACAGAAGACTGTAAGTAATAACAACTGAGCACATTTATGTATATGTGATACATGATACATTTTTCTAGGAAAGCTTCCAAACAAGTCAAAATTTTGGAATACAATACAAAACCAATTTACAAAGAAATGCATGTAAACATCTCCACAACATCGCATGCCTCAGTTTGGTCCCATGCTCCCCAGTTCTATAGAAATCCAGTACCTGAAGTAGAAAGGTGCCTTCCCTTATCTATGCAAGCACCAATATAATCAGTTTGTGCCAAAAGCATGACCCAAACAGGGTGTGAGATGAATCCCAGCAGGCAACCACCCAACGATCTATGCCTAATAGTTAGAGAATATATATGGCAGGGAATAGAAAAAATTAAGCAGTAAACAAGGAAGTACACATGGTAACAATACAACAATTTCAATTGCATTCATCATCACACATCATGTAAGCAACTAATATAATTCTGATAATCCTATGGTAGGTTCTCATAGATTAACCCCAATGGATCCACTGAACAACACATGAAACCCATTGGGAAGTACTCACAATCTAACTCCTCTGGTACAACTTTAGAAAAGGAACTCTGGGGAAGCACTCACCATAAATTCCACATGTGGTCTCGTATCAATATCTTATAGGAAATATGAGGAAAAAATCAATATCTAAATTTCCCTATGGCATGTATCAAGGAAACTATCGAAACTCGAAGTGATCAGTTACATCCATCCCCCCTATAGTCTCACAATGTGAATGTAAACAGTCACTCTGGAGAAGCCCTCAACATCAATTCCCCCAATGGTCTACTACACCAGGTTCCCACAACCTTGTGTAAATTAATCGGGCACAAACGATATACGATAGCCAAATTAAACCTCCAGACCTACTTGGATAAACATTCTCTAGTATCTCACAACATGTCAGATAAAATCACTCCTTTATAAAAATACATGGCATAGGAAAAAAGCAGCAACCTAACAGGCAAAGAAAGACCAAATGATCAAAATTTGAAAACATGGGGAAAACATTCATAGCATGTAAAAGTTATCCCTAATCATAAAAAATTTAACCTCTATCCAAAAAAAGAATAACATTCTATAACATGGCTAACACACATAAAAATGCTACACACGAACAATGGTATTGGGTACATTTTCACATATAACTCATTGGAAAACTACAGAAATCCAAAAACCATATACCTTAGAGTCGTGGGATTGATATATGTGAACCTCAGGCCTTGAATCACCCTAGAATTCCATAGATCTACCAAAACACTAAAAATGTTCAATTTTGGATATCTCATGAAAGAGAAGAAATTATCAAACAATATTCTAGAAGAAGGAAGAACTCACTGATTCAATTCAAATTCTACCGACAGAGTATAGATCAGAGAATGGATGGCGATTCGGTGGATCGGTGATGATCGATGGTCCCATTCTCTCCAGGACAAAATAGGTTGATAAGAATATGGTTCTGTCCATTAGACATGACCCCAGTCTGTTTAATGAAATAAAATAAAAGTACACGACATGTTCTATATTAATACACGGTGTGTAATTTCCTTTTTCGGCCTCAACATTAGGCAGTATCCAGGTCACCACACACTTCCATGTAATTGGCTATTACCCGGCCTGTATACGGTCACCCACAAAATCCAGGTACACGACATGTACTTATATATACATGACGTGTACTATTTAAATTTCCCAAAACGCCTTTTTTTCTCAAAAACAACAAGAAAAGGAAGACATAACTAAAAAGACTATTTGGGTTCATACTCATCTAATGGGTAAAAACATACTATTTACATGTATGGTGAACACCATCCTCAAAGAAAATTGATTTTTCATTTTTCTCTCACCACCACTCTTGGTGGCCATCATGATTGAAAATATAATTATATATGACATATATGTTATTTATTATTTCATTAATATTTTTTATTTCTTTTACAAATCATTTATTCAAACATTCTAGTTTTTCAAAAATGATAACATCGTTTGTGGATGTGTAGACTGCATCCCCCCCAAAGTAATGTGATTCGTTCAAAATTTAAATAGAATGTTAAAATAATTGTTTTAATTAAAAGCATATAACATAAAAAATTATGATATTCATGGCATAATTACCTTTATATATATATATTATTTTAAAATATTTTATTACCCTTTCATTTTAATAAAAAATGATAACATTATTCATGGGCGTGTAGACTATCACCTACTCAACACGATGTGGTTAATTTTACATAAAAATAATTAAATATAAAATTATATAAGATTAAATAATGTGTTATTTATTATATAATTATCTTTATAGAAATATATAATATTTATTACCATCCTTTCATAATGTCAAATAATGAATGGGAATGTTACTTTTTTGTGTATATGGCCTACCGTCTCTATGGTTGAAATCCGAGTACATTTTTTCATTTAAATAATCAATAATTGGTTCTAAAATTATAATTGATTTATAAATATAGAAATTATATCATGATTATTATTACATATATGTTATATAATGACTCATTTTACCTTATTTGACTTATATAAATTATTTTCGACACATAAACTGATTTTTTTCAAAACACCTGATGAAAAACATAATTGTTTAAGCAGTTGCAGAACATTGTAACAAGTGAAATAAAAGTAATGATGTAAAAAAATTATTAATAAATTAAATAAATAAGAAAATTTTATTATGTAGAATCGTAAAGGGTTTTCACCTGAAAAAACACATAGTAGTGGATTTTCGTCTCTCATTTTAAATCTATGATATTAATGACATATTGACCACTTAATCCATTCCATTTTGATATAATATGCCATAATATATTTTATAATTATGGTATATAATTTTTCCATTTGGTTATGATTACTTTGGTGTCTTTTAATTCATATTTAACCGATTTTCATCTAACTTTTTACATCTGTGAGATAAATTCTAATTTCGGAAATTACATTTTCTGTACTATTTCAAAAGAAAATATTTATATATTATATCATTAATTCATATAAAAAATTAATTTAATATTATTAATTCAGAAGTACTATGATTTAAAACGATTCAAAATGGTATGAGACTCTTGGGAATATTTAATGATTATTTGCCTCAATAATATCATTAATGATCTTTTAATGGTATTTACAATTAAGGAAATTATATAAGAAATTTTCAATAAAACCATTCATTTTCTTTAAATATAGTTATTAATTACCTTTTTCATGTATTTGTACCATTTTTTCACACTTTGGCTCTCAATGTGATTGAGGAATTGTTTTTCAAAAAATTTGTTTACATTTATCTATTTAGTTGGAGAACCTATTTTCTTCTAAAAACAAAGATTTATTAATATTTTTTTAAAATGATTTGATAAATAAATCATTACTGTTTTCTTATTTTATAAATTTTTTTAATGGAATCATCTAGTTTATTTTTTAAGATGGCATTTCTTGTCCTTGTTTCGTGAAAATAGAATATTATTTTACTACATGTACATATTCACCCTGTTTTAGTCCTATAAGGATTCCTTTTGATGTATTTATTGTTGATTTTAATAGCGGATGTTTTTAATCTGTCATTTATTGAAATGGTTTTTAAATATATTTTTCAAAATAAAGGTTATTTTCCTCAAGATATCTGTTGATGTTCTTCTCATATTCCATTAATGACAATATCCCTTTATTTTACTCCACATAGGAAATTTTATTTTGAATTAATCTATAAAAATCATCTATATGGTTTATAAATTATTTGTCTGATGATATTATTCAAATACCCTTCCATGATTCGTATTAGTCTGCTCAAAATATTTTATCTCCTATGATCATTGACCATGTAATTTTTTCTAAATTAATAAATACATTAATTATTAACATTACTATTACCTAAATTTTATGTCATTTTACGTATGAAATCTAATTTGATAGTTTTTTTTTATTTTTGGAAATATTTATAATTATGTATTCATTATTTGGAATTTTTTTTTGAAAATTCTTATTAATTATTTTCGCTATTTGATATGAAGACTGCTTTCGAAAAGAAATGACTGGTGGATCCTTGAAATTATACACCACCTCAATGGATCGACAGGTTCTCATAGAGGTTTGTGTTTTCACATGACTTATACATGATATCCAAACATTAAGCATTTACCTCATTTTTAGTTATTATTCATCCATTAGATTTTCTGCCGATATATCTATTGGTACAATTCATTTCAGTTCATTCATTAAATGTTATGTGTTTGAGTTTCTTACTATTCCATATTAATTATCCCTTATATATTTATTTTAATGACATGTGTTTTTAATAATTACATTTTTTTTGTTTATTATGCAATTCGTTATTAGTTTTTTATTATGTGGTATGTGTACTCCGTTATCTACCATGCCATAATTATTATTCTCATTTATTAATGCATTCATTCGATATATTTTTCCCTTTAATCGGAATTTCATCTCACACTTATTATATTTAATTTCTCGAGAAATCAAATCATTATGAATGATATGAATGGATATAATAGATAATATGTTATTATCTATGAATATATTTATTTTAGGGGAAAATATATTTTAATTAATGTATAAATTTTTAACACAGTACTATTTGATGTATTTATATTACCAAGACTATTAAACTCTCATTCCTTTTAGATTTTACTCCTTGTAATCAAGGATATGTAAATAAGTAATGTACCAGCTCTTAGTTTTTATCGTTGGGGTGATATAACCTAGGTGGATCCTCAATTGAAAAATTTATTTAATATATTATAGAAAAATTTAGTGACATATATTTGATTAAACATGCCCTTCGAGTTTATAGAATGTGTGAGGAAAAAAATTGCATGAGTTACATATCCATACATAAATAACACACTCTGGCATATGAGTATAACTATCATTGTCACACATAATCGACCACTCAATCTCAACTGCCTTGGTAATTTATACCACTAAACTCAATGGTTGGGTGTGGACCACCTATAATCACATAAGATCCAATGTGAAAGAAGATTCATGAAACATAGAGGCCATTATTAACCATGGACGCTCATGACATGATAGAAAAATTTGGGAAACATACTCAATAAATGGATTATGGTTCACCCACCATATGAATACACTAAATTTTGATAATTTATTCAAATGATACTATCATTCCAAATTTCTCCTCATGTAATCTAAATAATGAAATAAATATTCCACATTCAAATACTTTATCTTAACATAAATTATCTAGGTCACAACACCACAAGACATGGATCTCTCATAACAACATTGACATATCAGTATCATGAAGGAGTCAATCATTCATTTCAATCTTATAATAAAAATGAAAACAAATAAACCTGGTCAATATAGAAAACGATCTTCTTTTCCCATCACCTAAACAAATATGTTCCACATTTGAAAATCAAAAAACATGTTCCCCAATTAACCAAAAAATAATTTCTATGACCAAATATAAAGCACTTGGGTATCATTATGTTAAATATATATATATATATATATAACACTATACATCAATCTGTATGATCATATAAATTTAAATCCTATTTTAATTATTTAAACTCATTTAAACTCATTCGTGTTTCCAAAACATCCCTTGGTATCTATTGGTTTTCATGAATAAACAAAAAAATTCCCCAACCTATTAATTCATAATAATAGATTCCAATAAAAAATTAAAAATTTTCTTAAATCATATTAAAAAATTCTTATTTTTTCATAGAACAGGAAATATTTGATCACACTAATATAACTAGATCCATTATCAAAATACTACTACAAAATAGGCCTTTAACAGAACCCAAATTTTAAATTATCAATGATAAACAATTGCCCACAATCAGAGAATCGATAAAAGCCCAAAACATTTATCAGTGCTAAAAACACACTGTTATGGCCCCCTTTATTAGTTCTAAAAATAACAGTTAAAAAGTTCTAGTAATTATTTTATTTAGCACTATTAATGTGGCCTTTTCTATCCTTTTTATGGATGATAAACGCATCACTATTAAAAATGGTTAAATATTATTTTTTAGAAATCCATGAGCACACTATACCACTTTATTATCTCTTCCATGAAACCATTAATCTCACTCCCCTACTATTTTTCAATTCTTTTCACCCCACCACCCCTTTTATTAATTACTTTACGAATTTTCAGCCTCATGGGAACCCACCTAGATTCAAACACTACACCTATCCCATATAGATTAAATGCCTTTACCACGACACCATGTTGTTTATTTCAATTTAATTATACTTCTCCATATATATATATATATATATGTATTTTTTATTCATATCTTTTAATAATAATTTTTAAACACAATTATACAATATAAGTGTGTGTGTGACACACATATATATATATGTATAATTATTTTCATATATTATATATTATATTCATTTAAATATTATAATATATATATATATAATAAAGACATATGTTTATATATAAACGTTATAAATATATTTTAATAATGTAAAAAAGTGGTAGATATTGTTTTAAAATCATTTTTTGAATATGTATTCATTTAAATATTTTAGAATATAAACTTTTATGCAAATATGTTGATATATGTATTTATATGTGCTATTTCATATAATTAAATATTATAAAACATGAATATATTTAATGATTAAAAAACTTACATTGCAACAAAAATTTAAAAAAATTGTTTTAACATAACTGAAAATTTTATTACGGAGGACATCTGGGCCTTTTGTACTCATTATATGTGACACATGTTTACCTATATCCTCAATGGTGTAGATCTGATAAAATTATTGTATTTTATATGTGGCAATTCCTAGATGGACACTAAGATCAAAATATATGGTCATTTTAATTTGCTGTTACATTTTCATCTTATTTTAGAACGTTTATTAATTATTAGATTATTTTAGTGATAAAATTGATATTAAATGAATATAAATCAGTAATAATAAAAAAATTATAAAATAAAAATATTTTTTAAATTATATCATTATCCATTTCAATCAAATATATTTTATATTATGTTTAAATGCCTATTTACCTTATCTAAAATAAATTTTAAATAAAAATACATTAAATTTATATCATTATAAAATTATTATATTCAATAGAATATATTTTTTTCACTATTAAAATATCATGGCTACTTATAAAAATATAATAAGGGGTTCATTATCAATGTTTTATAAAAATTATTAATAAACCCCATTTTTAGTGCTTTTTTACTTGAATTGATAAATTACACCATTTATCAATACTTTTTAAAATCCCAGATAAAGGGTGGCCTATATAAGAACATTTAAAAATTGATGATAAAGGTCCTCCTGTAGTAGGAATTTTTTCTTGCACTATTAATGACCCCCTTTAGCATTAATTTTTATGCAGTCATAATAGAGGTGTTTGACAATGTTTTTAGCTAGTACTATTAATTCCCTAGCTCTAGATAAACCCACATTTTTTGTAGTGATATTTTTTAAAACCATTAATTAATAACATTAAACTAACACCTGGCACTATAAAATTATTTTTTCTTAATAATAAAAATATTTCCATACAAAACATCACATAAATCACTTCCTTTAGGTGATTTCAAATCAAAATCAAAATCCTGAATCAAACCCCATGTCTGAATACTAATATAATCACACATTGTAATTTCATGGATAAAACATTGATTATAGTGCATGTTGTTTCAATTAATATAGGAAAAACATGAGTCACCTATTCTCAAAACACATTATAGAGGCTCATCTATCATGACCCAAGAATAAAATATATTGATGTATATGAAAATAATTCAATCTTTTACGGTCCCTAATAATAAATCATTGTCTAATATATCCCTTATTGGGATTTTCTTTCCAAACCAAAACATCTCTCCCCCTAGAGAGCCTAGTATCCACACTGAACATCCACAAAAAACTATGTTTTCTTCCTAAGTAATAAATGCGAATAATTAAGATCATCACATTTACAAATTCATGACAATATATATATATCTCTAAAATCATTACCTTATCTAAATGAATTCTGTAATGTAAGTTTTCAATTCCCCATCCTAGTTCATTCAAAAAATTTTGATTGGGGGTTGTTACATGACATCTATAACAATAATCTATTTTAAATAGTCTAATGAATATTTGAGAGAGTTTAAATTATCATGAGTAAACCCTTACAAAAAAAAATAATTCTATATTGATATTCCTAAATAGACCAAAACATTATCATGAACCATATTATAAATATATTTATCCAAAAAATTGAAGTAAAAAAATGTGATCAAACATTATCACTATTTTCTAGAATAGAACGCAATTAATCATTCTATATGATGAATCAAAACATAATAGGGAATTACTATTATAGAAACGAACAATGTAAGACTAATATATACTCAAAAATTCCAATACTTAATATAATGATCAACAACTAAAAAATGGGACATATCACCCTCTGACCCAACACACAAAATGTATCCTATATAATTCTTATTGTCATCTACCCATTATCTAAATTTCATTTATATCTCCCTATGATACATATTCCCTAAGAGAGAACAATATAGTCCACCTACATACATAAAACTGAAAAATCATATAATTTTTTTAATATTAATATATACTTTTTAAATGGCATCTTATATAGTTTTAAATAAACTATGATATGAAAATAATAATTGAAACTAATTGTTTTCATTAATATAAATATCATTTCATTACATGCTCAGTTGAAGGTTTAAAATTATATAATAATATATATGAATAACAAAACATTATTATAAATGGTTTTATAATAAATAAACTCATCAATTATGCTTTAAAAAATAATAGTATTGAATTATTATGCTACAAAATTTTTAAATAAGCTATTATTCTCAGGAAATTATATTTATTTTTAAATAATATTCATAGTTATAAACATGTAATATTGTTTTATAAATGTGATATAATTTTTTAAAGATTATTTTAATATAAATAAATTTATATGATTATTCTTTAAAAAATATACGATTTCAATAAATAATCATTATGATGATATATAAATTGGATTAGCTTTTAAAAATATATAATATTCATATTTATAAATATTTATGTAATAGAATGTTATATGAAAATTAATGAAAATATGATAAATATAATAAATTATGTTTATATATTTAAAAAATTATTAATAATTTAGTTTTTATTATTAAGAGATTATAAATTAATAAAATTATGATAATTTTGAAATCTATTTTCTATACTAATGTTGGGTTCCTCCGGCTTACATGTCACATCAATAGGTAGCCACATCACCTAATTTCCATACATTCATCGCTCCACAAACGCAGATTCATCGATCATATTCCTTGTTCACATGTGTTTCCATGCCTCTACATTCCAAATTTGGGTTTCTGTTATTCCTACCGCGATTCACATCATCAACACCTATGGTTCCTGCCCACCAAATATCGTGATGCCTCTATGCTTCCGGCTTCATTTACCACATTTTTTATGACTCACCCTCTAGCTGCTCTACTTCTGATTTCCCCATTATCATCTCATCCACCTCAGGCTCCTCTCCCTCTCACAAACTATTTCGAAATCCACACAGCTCCCACTTTGGTTCCCTCCATCAGAATTGTCTACTTCTATGGATGCTCCACTTCCACCACTTCCAGTATCGTCTCCTCCACCTACGGGGTCCTATCCCCCTCACAGAATTCATTGACTACTTGTAAACAAACCCCCAGAAATCAGTCTCTCGCTCCACCCCCTCTAGCTCCATTGCATCTGGGTCATCCAACAACAGATCATGCTACTTTGTCTCACTCATCCTTGGATTTTCATTACATAATTAAAATTTTTCTATGCATTCACTCTTCAACTGCAATGCTAATAATTTGTATGTTCATCGACTTATCAGTTTTTTCATTGCAAAGTAGAATAACAGGAATGGTTTTAGCTATATTAATTTCCATCCTATATTTGTTTTTTCAATTATAGTAATTTCCTGAACGAGAACATATATACTATTGAGTGGTTAAAAAGAGATAAAAAACTTTTAATTACCATCATATAATTTTTTTTAATTCCCGTAATGTGTAAGTCTTCAAATTTTTTCAATACCTTCATATTTAAATTACATAATTTCTATAATTATCATTTTCTTTTCTATACCAATCACTTAAATTTTCAATTTCATCTACCCTTTATGTGTGCATTATGAAAACCAAAAATATATACCTCTTTTTTTGTTATTCCGTCTTACAATGTAAATTGTAAAGACTCAGAATTTCCATGTAATTATTTTAATTAAATGGGAATTTTATGAGTTTCCAAAAATTAACGGTGCATGATTTCGACGCCCAGTGTGACCAGAATGAATTTCTCAACTTTTATTCAGGTACATTTAGTAAATGGGCTAGAGGGTTTTACTAACATTTGTACCAGTTGACTAAATTGAAATATAAGGACACCATTGAACTCACTATGCTAGTATTCGCATCAGGAGACCTTCACCTCGACCGTAGTGGGTGAGGAGTGAAAGATAGAATTTTGGTCTTTCACGAAGGAATAAAATAAAAAAAATTGTGTAAAATTTTTATTTATATTTTCTTTTAAAACCACCGATTTGGACTTTTCACATGTGAAAACCACCTGAACAAGAACCTCCCATGAGAGGTTATGGAGGTGGGCACCACTGAAATTATCCTCCCATTAGAGGTTATGGTGGTGGGGACCACCCGAGGCTTAAAACCCCTTGAACCCCTTAAACTCCCTCATAAGTTTGGGAAATCCTCTTAAACATCCCCCACATAAATTTTTCCACCCCCTTTTATTTATTATGTCATCCTATGTAATTAATTAACCCATTTTGAAATTGTGCCAATAATTAAAATTGGGGAAACACAAAATTTGGATGTTTATCATTTTGGCAGAAAGGATTTTCAAAGGGGATAGCTCATGGAGGTTTACACTTCTTCCAATGAAAAAGGATGACACGCAACTTTGACTTCTTCTTCGAAACATCCTATAATAAATAACGCAATCCAAGAACATTATTCAGAATCATGGAAGAGGATGATGAACAATCTGGACATCGAAGTACGGTTTCAAAAGCGATGATCGCATGCGCTATCTTTTCCATCGTCGACATCCTTCTCGCGACAACATCAAGGAACAATATTTGGTAGGGCGATTGATTGAAATTATTCGCTCATTTTTTTCTTGATAATTCTTCATATTTCAAAAGAGAATTATAGCTGCTAGCTACTTCTCTAACACGGAGAGTGTGAGCCAAAAAAACCTAGCCCACCCTCAGCAAAAACCTTGTTATTAATTGTTGTTCTCAATGGCGGAATGGATAAAAACCATGGAGGTGGCATCATAATGGTGGCCATCACCACCTCTGGCCGCGACGAAGGCGCTGGCTCAATGGTGCCACCCTGCGGCATGGCCGCCCTGCGGTCGGGCCACCGCCCTCCGCCATCGGGCCACCGCCCTCCCCACTAGGCCGCCGTCCCTAGATGAACCCCGCGGTCGGGCCTCCGCACTGGCCGCACCGTCTCGCTGCCTATTCCCTCCATGTCGAGCCTTCCCGTGGCCTCTTCCCTCTGAGCCGAGGTGCCCCGGGCCCAGTCGAGCTACCTTGCACCCTCACGAAACCCCCCGACCAAGCCACCCAACTGCCTCCGCCCTCCCGGCCGAGCCCCCCCCCCCCCCCGCTCGGGCTTGTCCGAGCCGACCTGCTCCCTAGCGGCAACCCTCTGCCGAGCTGCCCACCCACCTACAACCTCATGTCCATGCCACCCCGGGCTGGGCTGAGCCGCCCCGCGCCCTTGCGGCCACCCCTCAGTCGAGACGCCATCCGTGGCTGAGCCAACCTGCAACCTCCGCTGGCTCAAGGCCTCGGTGGCACCTTGTTCCCTGATGGCCCTTGTGACATGCTGGACCGCCTAACAGGTCGGGCTGTCCAGCGATCCGGGCCGCACCACGTGCCGGACTTGACCTAGCGGGTCAGGCGAAGTTGACCGGAACCGGGTCGACCTAGGAAAGGATGGGTAGGGTCGGTTTGACCATGTCTGATCGGACACAGACCTGATACGAACCTACACATTACATGGTCTATAACATTAGCACTATACGTCCTTTTGAAAACCTGTCAGCGGCGCATGAAATCATGGAGTGAGATGGTCCCTTTGATTATACCCCCATTGGTGTTTTGGGTAATGTTGAGGTGTGGTCGGGTTGGATCGTGCATGAATCCAATAGTTCCCTAGAAACTAAAAGGCTAATAACTGACAGACCAGGAGCCCGATTGATGCAACGATCTATTGCGTTGAGACCCCTATAACATTACGGACATTTTGCATACTTATTCATGAGAGTTCATAGAAGTATGAGTGACAAATGGTGACATTTGGAGTGGATCATCCTTGGGACGAGCAGGCTTAGTGCATGAACCCAGTAGTTGGTTGTGATGAGAGAAACACAGAGAGATCCTATCTAGGTCATCTCCTAGCGATCGTACGTGGGTCAGCTCCTAGAGATCCTATGTGGGTCAGATCCCTGTTATCTTATTTGGGTCAGCTCCTAACGATCCTCTGCGGGTAAACTCCTAGAGATCCTATGTCGGTCAGCTCCAAGCAGTCTTGTGTGGGTCAGCTCCTAAGGATCATGTGTGGGTCAACATCTAGTGATTCTGTCTAGGTCAGCTCATAGCAATCATGTGTGGGTCATCTATTTTACAGAGTATGAATATTTAGTACTTACATCTAATCATCTATAATACTATAATTATGTTATAACTAGTATGAGCGGAGTCCATACCTATGTGGTGCAATCCATTGTGGTAATCCATTGGTGGCATTATCCAGTGTGGCATACATGTTTGGTACTTTCCTTTATGGTTTTCCTTCCTTTGTGGAATAATTGAGCATTGGGATTCTGGGTTGGACCCTGTGTTTCGTCATGATTGAGATGGGTATACTTGATAAATTAGGTGTATTTATTGACATATACCTAAGCAGGGTTGACTGTTGACTTCATTCATTGAGTTTTTTCCTTTGTGGATTTGTGAGACCTTGAGGGTCTTGTGGGCCCTGCTGATTATTATTATACTCACCCCTACATGGGCTATGACTTCACCTCATTGTGTTTGGTGTAGACGATGGACATCACTGATCAAGGCTAAGAGTACCAGGACAAGATGGTGCTCGGAGGTGGACCATACGGCGTGTCGGTACGCAGGGGAGACAGGTGGATGTGGGGTACTGATGAAGCAATATCTACCTACCCTTCAGGTATGAACAACAGAGGAAGACCCAGTAGCCGTCTTTCACTTTCTTCAATTGTGTTGTATTTTAGTTGAACTTGTACATTCTAGTTGGGATTTTATTCTGGACCCTTTTACATACTCCACTCACTCTGTATAAATTTTAGTTCACTTGAGATCGTATCTAACTATGTGCTTGGTTGTGTGTGTTTAAAGGTTATAAAATCAATACCCTCCCATTTTTAGGGATTCTGCCTTTCTATGGTAGTCGGCAGCCCCTGGCCTATGGAAGGCGGGAATAGGGAAGTCACTGCACTGGCCCCGAGGGACGGGTCATGAAAAATTAGAACCAAAGATGTTGGTTCTACCGTAGAACATATGACTATTATTTCTCCTTTAACGGCAATAGTGTTATGTGTAATGAGTTTGGTTCCTTATTTAGGGAATCCAATGTTTGTGCGGTGGCCGACGTATCCATACACCAGGACCCTGACATCTAATTTCCGTCACAGTGCATGAAAAAATGATGGAATTTTTGTTTTTAATAGTTTTATTTGTGATCTCTTTGAGTCATCTCACCAAGAATGACATGTTAACCGTGGTACACCTGTTTCTTGAGGATTCCTCCATGCAGACAGCCAGCTGGGGTTTCGATAGTATTACACATTGATAGTCTACCGAATGATGAGGCCTCATTGTTGGGCCCTCTTCTAGTATAAGCTCTTGCAGAGGCACCAGTGGCACCATTACCCGTTAGACTACTGATGTCACCTTCTCTAGTAGCAGATGGTGCACGCCTCCTGAGCGTGTTCCATGAGTTCATGTGCTAGAGGCCTCCCAGGTTCAGGGGAGAGATGGACCCATTGGAAGTTTAGGATTGGCTAGAGGCCGTGGTGAGAGACTTTCGACTAGTAGGGACACCATCTGATCTCATGGTGATCCTTGTCACCAGCCTTGTACATGCATCAGCAGGAAGATAGTGGAGCTGGATGCTCTAGGTTCACGATGAAGTGAAACTTCGCTAGGAAGACTTTGTGATCCTGTTTCGAGCATAGTTTGTCCCATCCACTCTTCGCGTAGTGCGCATTCAAGAGCTACTTCATCTACAAAAGGGTAGTATTACGGTGGATCAATACTCAACAATGATCACTAACCTCTCATGTTACTCCATAGATATGGCATAGGGCCCATTATTCGGGGCTTGGACCTTTGAGCATGAGCTCTTGCGGGAGATTAGGGCTTCAATGATCTCACTCAGCATCCCGACACAGGAAGGGGTGTTAGAGAGAGCCCTCTTAGTCGAGTGTTTCCTTGTTGAGCAGTCACCAGTAGCGAGACCCACCACCAGTCGTCACGTAGCGGAGTCTTCTGTAGCTGGTAGTAGACAGATGATGCAAAGGTCAAAGAGGACCATACCTAGAAGTGGAAGACCATAGGATTTGGGTCATTCGTGTGGGGCACCAAGACATAGCCAGTCATGCCATGACATAGAAGTGTTATGCATATGGTAGGCAGGGTCACATGGATCGTGACTGTTCGACCCACCATATGGATGATCATCAGATGGTCGAAGGACCGCCTAGGAAGAGACAGAGGTTCAACTGAGGAGGTCCCCTAGGAGCAGGCAGACGTGGCAGAGGAGTCAGCCTTGCGGCTAGCAGTGGGCAATGATTTGAGATGTTACTGCCACCACCACCAGGTGGTCCACCTCAACCACATGGAGCAGGTTGAAAAGGGAGAGTTCACCTCCAGGAAGCAGAGGCCTAAGATCACGGACCTATAGAGATGATACAAGGTACAATATGTGTCTACTCCTCCTTAGTTGCAGTGCTTATAGACACATGTGCTAGTAATTCTTTTATTACCACTACCCTTGTTCAGAGCTCAGAGATTCCAACAGAGTTTTTGGCTTGATCATTATGGCTAGAGACTTTTATGAGAGCGGATTTGACCATTATGCACTGGTGTCGGTAGTGCGAGATTACTCTATGAGGCGAGATCTTCGGCTGGGATCCCTTATTAGAGGTTGCGAGGCCTTACGACGTCATCATGGGTATAGACTAGTTATCTCCAGTCCATTCTCAGGTTGACTATTTTAGGTGCAAAGTGAGGTGTGTCCACATGGATGGGACCAGGTTTACCAACACCAGTGAGAAGGGAGCCTTTGCAGCACATGATGGCTTTACCCGGAGGAGAGTGTTGTTGATCACACATTAGTTGGATAGACTTACCCGTAGAGCGGTGGATCTGGAGAGTCAGAGCTATCATGTAGTGGTGGACTAGTTCACGGATGGCTTCCCTAATGATTTTACGAGTCTACCTCCTCGTAGAGATGTGGACATTCATATTGCCTAGGACCCCTTGGATGACACAGATATCTACACCAGCATATTGGATAGATCCCACAGAGCTTTGTGAGCTGCTGGTTCAGCTATAGGACTCGTAAGGGAAAGGATTCATTTGGCCCAGTGATTCACCTTGGACATCCCCTATTTCTTTCACCAAGAAGGCAGATGGGAGCCTGAGGCTTTGTGTTGACTATCATTTCCTGAATCGGGTGACCATGAAGAACATGTACTCACTTCCAAGGATTGATGATCTCATTGATCAGTTTAATGGAGCATGGTGTTTCTCAAAGATAGACCTCAAATCAGGCTATCAGCAGCTCAGAGTACAAGATGTGGATGTGTATAAGATGACATTCAGATGTCAGTACAACCATTACGACTTCTTGGTTATGCCATTCGGTGTAACCAAAAATCTAGAAATTCTCATGGGACTCATGATCATGATCTTTCAGCCATATATTGATCTCTTTATAGTATTCTTCATCGATGACTTTTTGATCAACTCGACTACTGAGGAGGAGCATGCCAATCATTTGTAAGTAGTATTGGACACACTCCGAGAGGAGCAGATTTATGGTAAGCTCTTGAAGTGAGAGTTCTGGATCTGAGAGGTTCACTTTCTCGGTCATGTCATATCAAAGACTGTAGTTGTAGTGATCCAGGGAAGATTGTGGTGGTATTTTCTTGGGAGCCATCCGGGAGTGTGACAGAGGTATGATGTTTCCTAGGATTTTTTGTATACTACTAGAGGTTTGTAACAAATTTCTCCAGAGTTGAAGCACCTCTATCAGTGTTGAAGAAGAAAATGAAACCCTTTGTGTGGTCGGAGAGATGCCAACTATGTTTTCAATTGCTAAGTCAGAGGCTGACTAGTGCACCCATCTTGAAGCAACCAGAGGTGGGCATTGGGTACGTAGTCTATTGCGACAAATCAGGGACTGAGCTAGGATATATCATGATGCAGGAGAAAGTAGTGATCACATATGGTTCTTGATAGCTAAGAAAACATGAGCAGAACTATGCTACCCATGACCTTGAGTTAGAAACAGTGGTCTTTTCCATGAATATGTGGTGACACTACTTGATGGGAGAGCACTTTACAGTGTACTATGATACCAAGAGTGTGAGGAATATCTTCTCTCATATGGACATGAACCTGATACAATGAAATTTTCTTTAATTCCTCTAGGACTATGACTTCGACGTATTCTATACTCCTTGGATGGAGAATGTTGTAGCAGATGAACTCAGTAGGAGGTCTGACATACAGCAGCCAGGTGAGGTGATGGAGAAGCTGGCATCTTTGAAGATATCCATTGTGGATAGAGAGGGAGTAGTTTTTCTTCACTCTCTAACAGACACTCCTACACTTCTTCAGTGAGTTAGGGAGGTGCAGTGTGGGGACGCTGACAGTGAGACACGACATGATTAGATATCCACATGACAGGAACCTGATGAATTTTCTGAAGGTGGGGAGCACGTCATCCTCTTTAGAAGTTGTCCTATGGTACCAGTGTCGCTTTAGGAGGAAGTGTTGAAGTAGGTCCAGACATCCCATCTAGAGGTACATCCAAGAGAGTTGAAGATGTACCAGGATCTCTGAAGATAGAACTGTTGTCCGGGAATGAAGAAAGTAGTTGCAGATTTTGTCTCTCAGTGTCTCACTTTTCAGCAAGTGAAGGCGGAGCATCAGGTACCAGTATGCTTGGTTCATTCTTTAGAGGTCCCAGAGTGGAAGTGGTATGGGATATCCATGGACTTCATGATAGGACCTCTTCGTACATCCAAGGGTCATGACTTTAATTGGGTGATCGTCCACCAAATCACCAATTCGGCCCACTTCCTACCGACCAGAGTGTAGGGTTCAGTAGAGTGCTTGAGACGCCTCTACGTGTAGTATATTATACAGTTACAAGGAGTACCCTCGACGATTGTCTTGGATCATGATACATGATTCACATCCTGGCTATGGAAGGGGTTGTAGGAGGCTTTCAGGATGCAGCTTCGTTTGAGCACCGCCTTCCATCCTCTAATGGATGTGCAGAATAAGAGGACAATTCATACCCTCTAGGACATGCTGCGTGCTTGCGTCCTTGACTTCGGTCACAGCAGGGAGGATCATTATCCTTTGGTGGAGTTTTCATACAACAACATTTATCACCCCTCCATTAGGATGTCACCTTTTGAGGCGGTGTATGAGCGACATTGCAGATCACTTTTGTGTTGGACTGAACTAGGGGAGTCAGCACTAGTTGGACCAGAGATGTTACGGGCTACCACAAACAAGGTGAAGATCATCTTGTATTGGATGAAAACAACCCTGAGCAAGTATTAGTCTTATGCCGACGAAAGATAGGGACTTCTGGATTTCTATAATGATGACCACATATTTATACGAGTCTCACCTCGACAATGTTTGTAGAGATTTGGCTAAGGCTACAAGTTATCTCCAAGGTTTGTCAGACCTTTTTAAGACCTCATCAGAGTTGGAGAGACGGCATACCACTTAGCTCTTCTACCTCAGTTGCACTGGGTGGATGACATCTTCCTTGTATCCCAGCTGAGGAGATATGTGCCTGACCCTACCAACGTCATCGACCATGGAAAGGTGGACATCGACGATGGGGCGATTTTTATAAAGGATCCGGTATATTTTGGGGATTGATAGTAGTGGTTCCTTAATTGGAAGTTGATACATCGAGTGTGCATTTGCTGGAAGAACAAGAACCTCCAAGATAGAAAATGGGAGTTGGTGGCTTAGATTTGTGCTTAGTACATCCTCTTGGTTTCCTACTTTTGATTTGTGGCTTATGGGGACCTAAATACCGGAGGTGGGGATAATTTAAAGATCAAAAATTTCAAGGAAAATGTTTTTAATTAAATGGGAATTTTACGAGTCTTCAAAAATTAACGGTGCGGGATTCTTTGGCTGATGTGACTAGAATGGATTTCTGAACTTTTTTCGGGTACATTCAGTAAATGTGTGAGCGAGTTTTTCTAATGTTTGAACCAGTGCTCGTAATTGAAATTCGAGGACACTGTTAAACTCAAAGCGAAGGCATTCTCTTAAGGAGACCTTCACCTCGACTATAGTGGGTCTATAGTGAAATTGAGAATTTGGGTTTTTTTGGGAAGGAAAAAAATAAAATAAAATTGTGTAACATTTTGTTTATTATATTTTGAGACCACCCATGTGGAATTTTCATAGGTGGGGACCACCTGAAAAAAAAACCTCCCATGGGAGGTTTTTGAGGTGGGCCACCGAGCCTAACCTCCCCTATGAGGTTAAGCTGTTGGGGACCACCCGAGGATTAAAACCCATTGAACCGCTTAAACTCCCTCATACGTGTGGTGAAACATCTTAAACTTTCCCAGTTAAATGGTTCCACCCCCTTTAATTTATTTTGCCAAGATATGTAATTAATTAACCCAATTTTAAATTGTGCAAATAATTAAAATTGGCGAAACACAACAGTTGGATATTTTTCATTTTGGGGGAGAGTATTGGAAAAGGGGATATCTTGTGGAGGATTACACTTCTTCCAATAAACAATGTCGACACACATCTTTGACTTCTTCTTCGAAACATCCTCCAATGAAGAATTCCATTGAAGAACATTTTTTGGAATTCAAGGAAGAGGATGAAAAGTGAGCCCGACCTCAAACGTGGTTTCGAAATTGCTGATCGTTGGGACACTTGTTGCATTCTTCGACTTCCTTCTTGCGTCAATGTCAATGAACAATCCGAGGTAGGGAGGTTGTTTGAAATTCTCCTCTCTTCAAATTCTAGATAATTCTTCGTAATTAAATAGGGAATTATAGCCTCTTCCTACTTCTCTAATGTGGAGAGTGCGGCCAAAAATCGTGTCCCCTATCTCTACAAACCTTGTGATTAATTTCTGATTGTGATGGATGAAAGACTACGGACCATGATGGGGCACAGGAACGTAGGCCGACACCCTCACCAACCACAAAAGGGGGAGATGCAACAGAGGCACCCTACGGCCACCGCCACCACGCGGCCTCTGTGCTCTGCGACAACGCCGCCCGCGGCCTATGCATCGTCCGCGGCCGAGCCGCCACCCCACAGCTGGGCCACCATCTAATACCGAAGGGCCCCACAACCGGGCCACCACCCTGGATGAACCGTTACACAGCCTCCGCACTCCTGGATGATACGCCCTGCGACCTCCGCCCTCCGGATGGAGCCGCCACGAACTAGGTCGAGCTATCCTGCTTCGTCACGAAACACCAAGGCTGAGCTACCTCGCGGCCCCCGCCCTCCTGCTCAAGCCTCCCCAGGCCTGGCCGAGCCTCCCAAATCCCTCGCAGAACCCCCCACCAAAGCCGCCCTGGTCCAGGCTAACCCACCCTGCTCCCTCGCGACACCCCCAAGCTCAAGGAACCATCTTCGGTTTAGCCGACCTGCGGGCTCCGCTGCCCCACGGTGCCTGCGGCCTCTGCGGCCCCACTGGCCCTCACGGCCTACCAGACCGCCCAGTATTCCAAGTGGCACCACGAGTTTGGAATCACCTATAGGGTTGAGCCGGGTCAACCCACACCGGGACAAACCAGCCAGGTCGGGTTGGGTCAGTCCGACTAGGTTGGGCCAACCTCAGACCTGATATAAACCTATAATTTCGTTGGGCCATAACTTTGGCATGAGACAGCCATTTGAAAAAGAATTAGAGGCACTAGAAATCATTGAGAATGATAGTCTTCTTGAGAATACCCCACTAGAGTTTTGGGTAAAGTTGAGGTATGGTCAGGTTTGATCGAGCACGATTCCAACTGGGACCCTAGGACTAAAAAGAGAATAACTCCCAGACTGAGCATCCGATTGATGCGCCGTCTGTTGCAATGAAACCCCTATGACGTGAAAAACCTTTGAGAAAATTTTTTGTTGAACTTTGTTGAAGTTTGAGTATCGACCTATGAATTTTGGAGCAGATCTCCTTGGAGATGAGCATGCTTCGTTTGGGATCCCAGTAGCTGGCTGTGACGAGAAGAATGAAGAGCGAACCTGTGTGGGTGAGCTCTTAGCGATCGTATGAGGGTAAGATCCTTGAAATCATGTGTGGTTCAGCTCCAAGAGATCCTTTGTGGGTAAGCTCATAGCGATCCTATGTGGGTCAATTCCTAGAAATCATGTGTGGGTCAGCTCCTAGCATTCTTATGCGGGTCAGATCCTAGAGATCCTGTGTGGGTCAGCTTCTAGCGATCTTCTGTGGGTCAGTTCCTAGCGATCCTATGTGGATTCACATCTTTATAGAGTAAGATAATTCATTATATACATCAAATCATCTCCAATACTATACTTATGTTATACATGTTGTGACTTGATTTCATACAACTGGGGTACCTTGCTTTGTGGTAATACCTTGGTGGTATTCTCCTGTGTGGTGTACCTGTGTGGTACATGGCTTTGTGGTTTTCCTTCCTTTGTGGAATAGTTGAGATTTTGGATTTTGGGTTGGACCCTATGATTCATCATTATTGAGATGGGTATACTTCATAACTTATGTATATGTATGGGTATATACCAAAGGAGGGTTGACAATTGACTTCATGCTTTGAGGTTTATCATTTTTTGTATTTGTGAGACCTTGAAGGTGTCGGGGTCCCTAAAGAGTATCGTTATACTCAACCCTGCATGGGCTATGCCTGTACCCCATTATGTTTGGTGTAGACAACAGACAACACTAATCAAGGCTGAGAGTACTATGACTGGATGGTGCTCAGAGGTGGACCATATGGCGTTTTGGTACACAGAGGATACAAGTTGACATGGAGTGTAAAAGATGCAATCTGAACCAACCCTTTAGGTAGGAACCGCAGAGGACCACCCAGTAGTCGTCTTTCTCTTTCTTTAGTTTTGTTGTATTTCAGTTGAACTTTTAATTTCTATTTGGGCTTGTATTCTATCTCATTTTACTTTCTACACTCACTCTGTTTACTATTTAGATTACTTGAGTTCATATCTTGTTGGGTGCTTGGTTGCCTGTGCTTACAGGTTACAAAGAAAATACCTTCATAGTTTTAGGGATTACACCTTTCGGTACTAGTTACCTTCCCCTAACTTTGGAAGGTGGGATTGGGATAGTCCTGACATGAGCCTCGATGGACGGGTCGTGACTTTGTAATGTATATTCTCATAGTTCTTCTTTAACTACAAAGAATGAAGTATCGTACTTCAGCTCAATTTGAAACAAATATTGTGGGGTTTTCTACGATCCTCGATTTGTGTATGGATTTGATATTACTAAGGAGATTTAGTTGTGGTGTTGCAGTTACATTTCCTTCACAATTACCTTGGCTCATTTTAACTGTTAACATTATTCATTTTTCTAGGTCGTGGTGATCAATGATGCATGAAAGAGAGAAACCATAAATCTAATCCCTAGAAAAAACATACAATCCTTCATTGAAGAATTTTCAATATGTCATTATTGTTATTTTTTCAGTGGAAATTATTTTTTTTATCGTTTTGAGTGTTTGATTTGATGTTACATAGAGAAGTTTTCAAGGAGTGAAAAATGAATTGTAGATGACTTTAGTACGCAAAAGGTTAGGGGTTGATATATTTTGTTTACTCTTTGTTGTCATATGTATTACAACATTTATGTATTTTAAGTCTGTATATCTGTATGGTCTATATGTTTTTTACATATATAAAAATAATTTAAAATACATAATTGTGTTGGATTTTTCTATTACATGAATAACTATAAGAAACTTTCAGGGTACATGCATTTTGTAAAATTTTTTAAATGCTTAATATTCATTATTAAAACAACCATAATCAATTAAGTGAATGGTATTCATTTTCAAACTAGATCAAAATCATGAAATTGAATTACGAGTCAACATCCCATGTTTGTGCAATCTTTGATTGGTTATTAATGAGTTGTAAGTCATTTTAGTAGTTATCGAATTGATGGCTGGTGGACATATGCATATTCTAAAGCTGAGTTTTTTCCAGCACACATGTCACATTATAAATGCTTCATATTAATCATCAGTTATGTTAAGGTTACAATCCCACAATCTCAACCACTCATGATGCCATTTTCTATTCAGTGTTCCAAGGGATGTTGCTGAATATCATCGTCTCTGTCTGCGACACTACTCTCCTGCTGCTCTGCACCTCCGCCTCCACTTCAGATCTCCTCCCCACATATTCTTCCATTAGGATATCTACATATTCCTAGTTACCTCCTAAAATCCAATTTTGATTCCACCAATCTCAACATCCCTCGATGGTACTAGGTATCCCACTGAATACTGTCGTATTTGTCCTCTCCTCTTCACTTCAGCCATGTTATGTTGCACCTCTCCATCCACCACTGACCTCATCCCAAACATCTCCTTACAGCATGTTATTCTGCATAATCTTCATCAACTCCTCCAAATTCCATTCTAATTCCACTACCATCCATAGCCTCAACATACCTGCCAAACCAGCTTCTCTATCTTCCACATCGACTATGTGTTGCTACACCACTTCTTTCCACAATCTATTTCACAGAACATATTTGTGATCATTTTCCAATTCCAAAACCTAAATCGATGAATATTCCCACCACACTATCCAATCACGGCCACCGTTAACAGATATCTGTTAAGTCAACATTACTAGGCCCACACTTCTGATGCCTCACCTTCTGGTGATGTATATTGTATCTAACATAATTTCAAGGAATTATTATTATCAATAAATATTTTTTCTGTTATTTTTGAATTAATTGTTGTTTTATTGTATATAATGATCATGAAACATAGCTACGCTTCTGGGTTTCTCATATCTTTTCACTTCAATTTTTGTTGCCTGGTTTTGCAAGCTAATTTTTAAAATAAAATTTATTTGGAGTTGTTAGTTTTAGGTTATGTGATGAAAATTATTCTATCTTATATTGGTTCATCAAAATAATATCCATCCAATACATTCATCTGGATTTATTTCATTTGATTTCTTCTAAATCTCTATGATGGAAATATAATCTATGTTAATGTTGATTTGATTGTATTCATTAGGGAGTTTTAACACTTGTTTTTATTGGTTAGTTTCTCACAATGATTTTACAGTAGTCTTGTCACGGTTATGTTATCAGGAAATGAAATTGAATGTTCTTCTATGTCATTGATATTCATTATTCATTTTGCACATGTTATCTTGGAAAGTCACAACCTAGGAAGTTTAGGAGTAAGCTACAACAGGGACCCTCAAATTGATACAACAAATAACAATATATCATATACTCACGTATATCTTTTTTCCCTTCATTTTATTTTATTTTCATTAGATGATTGGAGTAGACAATAATGTTTTTTTATCTTCCATTTCAATTTTATGATTAAATGGAAATCCATTTGTTCTTCTCATTTATTAATTCATAAACATAATATTTCATCTCCAATTATTTCATTTGTCAATCTTTTTTCCATGTAATTGATTGATGTCATTTATTCATGTAGAAAAATTTGTGGACTAAGTTTAATGATGATGATGCATTCCAATCAATTGTTACAAGGACTCAAAAAATTCTGGAAATAGAAATTAATGAACTACATCCCCATTTAAAGGATATATAAAACAAAAAAATTGATCAAATTGAATGAAACATGGTGATGTTTCCCAAGGTATTGGAAATACCATATTGAATCTCTTCTATTCTAATAACCTTTTAAATTTTTACTTCCACTACTAACTATACCTTTATTAAAGACTATATGAATATCTATAATAACATGTTTAAGGAACAAATAGACACATTCTAATGAGTATAGCATGTAAAGTGAATTGATTTTCCCTTTACTATTTTATCATCTATACTTAACTACTGCAGGAAAACATATTACTCTCAACCAAACCCTACTATTTTTCTCTACTATTGGAATAGCTCATGCCATTACATAGAGGATATTTCCAAAATAGCTTGATGTTGATTGTTTGACTCCAAAGGGGACAACGAATACTGTTAAAAAAATTAGTTACTATCTGATTTTGAACCCACCTCATTTAAGATGAAATAGTATGTGAAGACATGCAGTTCTATGTTGTTTTTTAGAAATAATAATCTCTTCAATCAGAATGAGTTATTCAAATTTCATGTTTCATTTAATTCTTAACATTAAATTATTTTAAATATATGTTAATTCATGTTTACTATTTCAATTTATGGAGAATAGATTTTCAATCCTGATCCAATATAATTTGTTCTTTATACTATTGTGTTTATGTTTGATAACATCGGTTTGATATGGTTCATTCCATAATTATCAATATCCTCCAACAATATACTTCACACTATTTCCATATTTCAATGTTTTAGATCTGATTATCTCTTATGTATTGGTTCATTACAATGATATACATTACAATAAATTCATCTATAATGATTTGTTTCGAGTTATTATAAATCTATATTATGGATATGTACTCTATTTCGGTGTTGTTTTGATTGTATTCTTTATGATGTTTTATGTTCTATTTTTATTGGTTTGATTTTCCGATTTATTTTATAGTAGTCATGTCATGGGGATGCTACGAGGATATGATATTAAAAGTTATGTTTTAGTGATATTAATTTTTCATTTTACACTTACTCTCTATGACCATAAAATCACAGAAATGTTTAGAAGTATGCTACAATAGAGACTCTGGAATTGGTACAACAATTACAAATATATTTTCTACTCAGGAATATGTTTTTTCCTTCATTGTCTTTATATTCCATACATCATTGGAGTAGAAAATAATTATTTTTCCAATTCCCTTTAAATTGTATGATTAAAACACACTCTATTTTTCTTCACATATGTTAATTCTTAAACACCTAATTTCAGCTCCAATTATCACATTTTCCAATATTTTTAGATTCATATTGATTGAAGTAATTTAATCATGTAGAAAAATTTGTTGACTATTGTTTGGTGATAATGATGCAGCCAAATGAATTGTTACAACACCTAAAAACTCAATGGAAATAGAAATCCATGACATCCATCACCATTTAAAAGATATATACCTCAAAAAACAGACACAATTTACTAAAACTCAGTGGAGTTTTTCCAAAGTATTGGAAATAAAATGTTGAATCTATTATTTTCTAATATCCTTTTTCATTCATTGCTTTTAGAACTAACTATACCTTTATTTAAGACTACATGAAACTATGTAAGAACATGTTTAGAGAACAAATGTACCATTTCTGAGGAATATAGAATTTATAGTGAAATAATTTTCAATTTACTATAGTCTATACTATACTTAACTAATTTAGCAAACCATACTAATATCAACCAACAGTCTTCAGAGCTTCTCTACTACAGGAACAGATAAAACCATTACATGGTGGATATTTCAAACACAACATGATGTAGACTGTTTGACTAAAAATGGGACACATAATACTATTAAAATCATTAGTTACTGACTTATTTTGAACCCACCTCAATTCAAATGTAACCGTATGTGAAAATAGGTGGCTCTGTTTTTTTTTGAAAACATAATATCCTCTACATGAATGGGTATTTTAATTTGAACGTTTCATTATTTTTAACCGTTTCATATCTGAAATGTATTTCACATCATGTTTACTATTTAAATTTTTTGAGAATAAATTTTCAATCCTTTTGCAATATAATTTATGCTTTCTATTGTTGTGTTGATGTCTGAGAACATTGCTTGATATGATTCATTTACGCTTTTTTGTTGAATTCCAAAACAATGTTTCCCCACATTTAATAACCATGCTAAACTAGCCTAGTCATTGGGTTCATTACATGATTGGGATTAGCATTATATATCACCCATTAGAGAAAGGCATTGACTATGGAAATGTTAGTGGCAATAATATATGAATACAAAATTTTGTTTGAAGAATTTGTATGCACTTATGTGTTTACATATTTTATGCACTTATTATTTTAAAATCATGGAATTAAAAAAGAATTTTGATATTGATTCTCATGCTATATCTATATTGAATTTTTCTTCATTGGTTTTTTATTCAATTTCATGTTATCAGGATGTATGAAGTTGTTGATGGATCTGCATACCCTTGATTGGTCTTTGTTAATGCGAGCTTTAAAACCCACAACACAACTATCATAACATATATTGAATATGGTAGACATTCAGATGATGGAAAAATGTCATTGCTTCCTGATTCTATGGATTAATCTCAGGATGTTGTACCTTTTAAATGAAGTTCCACTATTTTTTTGTTTTAGCTACGATTTCCATTTTTTGATTCTTGTAATTTATTTTCATATGTAAACTTTAAATCTCCTATGTAACTACCTTCATGGGTTCATGTGAAGGTGATTGGAATGAAAATGGAATATATATATATATATATATATATATATTTGTGGTTTAAATTAACTAATAATGATGTAGTTCCATTGTATCTTTGTTTATAGTGATTTAAGGTCTTTTAAAATTAGTATTGTATAATTGTGTATTCCTCTTTTCCAATCAACATGATTTTTTATCAATACCTCAATTCTTATCTAGGGGATGTAAAATAACTTCCAGATTGATGAATCATATGATCCCTTTTTCTCCTTATATATTGACTATCATTTAATGACACCATATTAAATGAATTCATTTTTCCTAAAATATCCAAATATGCATTTTTGAAAGTCTATAAATTCCATTAAAAATCCATAAACCTTGAAAATATATCTAGCTTGTATTCCATAATTTATCTCAATATCACCTCTTTCCTCCATCTCAGCGTCCACCTTCATCTTCGTTTCATCTCTGTCTCTCATACTCGCGACTACCATTCCTTCATGTTCAATCTCTTCCATCAATAGTATTCACTCAATTTCCATTGGCCACATGC
This sequence comes from Viscum album, assembly GCA_963277665.1. NCBI lineage: Eukaryota > Viridiplantae > Streptophyta > Magnoliopsida > Santalales > Viscaceae > Viscum > Viscum album. Next base: position 683,642,591 of record OY728129.1, on the reverse strand, counting down.
AGTCCACTCACTTCCTTATCATTGTTTTATTTTATGAATTATATTTACTATAGTGATATTACAATTTTTTGAATGATGAAGCACCAGATGATTTCAAAAAAATTAAATAGTCTAATGCATTTTCATGGCAGAAGTACTAGTTATGAAAATATATGTATTATTATCTTTTATAAAACTAATATTTAATGAATATATTTGAAATTGTGATTATATAAATATTAGGAAATTAAAATGTACATTATAAATTTTATTCAGTTTCTATATATATATATATATTAATACACTAAATTATGATAATTTAAATTTTTTTTGAATTATTATTATTTTACATATAAAATGATACATTGAATAATTATAATTTAATTATATTAAAATTTATGATGAAAAATATTAAAATGAAGTACTGATTTAGATAAGGGAATCAACAACATTTTATGTGACACAAATATGAGGGTATTGACTACCAGTTTAAAATAGGACTTCTTATTTGAGAGGGTTCATACACTATTTGGGAATCGATCATGGATATGGAGATCGAGAGTGGATCCAATGCGATAGAGAACACCATGTAAGGTTCAACTGCTAATGAGGATCGATACACCGATTGGTATTTTGGTCATGCACCGGGGAGATCGATCACAGATAGCCCTCAAGGTGTTATTAATTCCTATGAGGCTAAAAACATTTAGTAATTTTTAAAACAATAACAATATAACTAATAATATAGTATCTAGTCAGTCTGAATGTAGAACCTATTGAGAAGGTCTATTTGTTATAAATTATTCAAGGAAGCAAAGATTAGAATTGTTTTGTTGCTTGAATGAAAAGTGAAAAAACAATGATTGGGTATTATTTCTGGATATAGTTATTCAATTTTTAGTGATTTTTAGGTTCATGATTTAAGGATTACATTGCATATAAATTTATATAGTATTTTTGTTTGAATTTGGAAAGCAAGGATCCTTGGTCTGGGTACCTTGTTCTAATCTCATGATTTTATTGTTGGAATGGTCATCTGTTGTGTTAAATCACTTAAAGATATGAGAAAATACAAATTTAATCCTAACATTTCTATATTCCATAACGAGAATACACAAAATAGGTTAACCAATGGAGGTAATAAAATTAAAAACCCCTAATCACAAGTATTGGTCATGACATTCGAAATTTTTAATGAATTTGAGTTTATTGAAGGAGTTTCAATAGTAAAAAACATGAATAAAAGAAAAAATCTAATCCCAAGCATCATATATCTCTAAAATAACATCACCTGAAACAAAAGAAACAAAAATACTATTCTGGCCATCATAAGAATTAACATAATGGGTTGTCTATGAAAAATATTGATGAATCTCAGTGCTGAAACAAGACTCTTGATAATCAATTTTTATCCTGCAGCCTCCATTGGTGTCTTTCATGCTCATATTGTACCATAATGTTTTGGAATAGCATATGTGAGGCTCATTTTATAGAAATTATGTTCAAAACCATGACCATGTTTTCATTTATTTTTTCTCTCACCACAATCATCACAACATGTAATTGGGTTACATGACATGCAATATCTTGATTTTTAGGCAACCTAAATCTCAAAAAAAAATCTACTCCAAAAACATGTACAAAAAATGTCACAAAGTTTAATGTAGTTACACAATGTGTAATGATCATTCAAATCATGTTTTCATGTCACAAATTGTCTTAGGTAGAAAATTACCATTGAAATAGTCACGACATATAGTCACATTACATGACTTCTGATCTTTCTAAAAATGTTTCTAGCACCACTTTTTTCTAAATAATTTTGTGTCACACAGCTCTACTTCTCTCACATCACGAAGGGTATTTTTTTTCCAAAAATATAATCATTTCTTCCATTTTCTGTAAATTAAGATTTTCATTCCAATAACCCTAAAACAAGTCAAATCATTCAAAAAAATCAATATTATTTAATTAAATAGAAAATCAATACATTAATATACTCAAAAAAGAATACATGATATAGGATTATCAACTGCCATTAGTGGTTTTATTTTTCATTAGATTTTCAAATTCAAATCATTAAATCTTCCAAAAAGAGGGTTTTGAACACTGATAAGAAGAAACCAAAAATAGAGATTATATCATCTTTTTCTGGAAATCTATTTGATCATTTATGAAAGGTTGGTGTATGAATAATTGGTTTTTGGTGACCCAATCGTTATTCTAGGTTCTTCATATTAGAAATATTCTATCCATTATTGTTTTCGATTTTCCTTCTTCAGTAGTTTTTGTTTTTCACTATTTGAAAGGTGTGATCTTAATTCTTGTTTTAAATGCATACTATTTGTTCAGCACTTTTGTCTAATTTTTCTCATTTCAATAAGGATTCATGACGAAGATTTGATTAATATGAATAAAAAAGATAACAAAGTTAAATTTTAATTTAGTTATTTCAATTCATAAACTGACAGCTCAGTATTGATGTGGACATTATCCATAATAGAAACCAATTGATATTTATCCATTATATTCATGGATTATTAATTATCGCTAATTTCTATTTTCTTACCCTTGATTTGTATTCAGTTTTAATGTCAAAAATCTTTGTTGCGCCTCACATTTTTATACATGGGTGTCTATATTAATTTATTAGTTTCCTTGTAAATTTAATAAATCTAATCCATATCTGGATTCTTCCCTTATAGATATAAATAGAAATATTCATTCTATAATTTAGGATAGTTCCACTTAGTGTGCTCTATGTCATCTTGTTCATTGAAAGGGATAACATGGTTCACCATTTTAATTTTAAGGTGAGGGGAGATTTTATATTTTGATTACTAATTTTATAATTTTTAGAGTTGATTCTAATTATTTTTCACTCCTATATTTAAAAAATAAAATATTATTTTCCAAAATATTGTTTTGTATTTAAATTATGAATAATTATTTTTTAATATATATAAAAATGTGTAATTATAATTTTATTGTTTATTTTTACTCAATGAATTGAAAATAATCTATTGTTTTTATTTTAAATATAATGCCTAATATTTTTATTTTAAAATTATTTATGTTTAATTTTATTAATTACATGACCATTCATTATGAACATCATCGATATTTTATGAATTTATAATTAACATTTTTAAAAAAAATTATTATGTTATGTCCTTTGATATATTAAATTAATTGATTTCACTAAACAATAGCGTTTTTCTTGTAAAGATATAGTTATCCATGATGTGTGGATGATTTTGAAATTATGTTATTCTTTAAAAATAATTCATGTATTTATATTTTGGAAATTGGTTAATGTGTTAAATATGATGAAGATGGATTTAAATAAATGTTTCTAAAAATTCATAATGTGCATTTCGAATGAGATAGTGAGGTATGAGAAGTGAAACCATGGCCACAATGGGATGATGTCATACCAATGATATGGCTAAGTAGACACAACGATTCTATAAGATCTATCAAATATCATTTTCTTACTTATATGTCTTATTATCTTCAAATGATTTTCATTGGGAACTCCAATTATTTTTCAAACAATATTTATAAAAATTTATTTTTTAAATTATTAGTATTTTTAAATAGATTTTTATATGATTTTATACATATTAAATATATATAATCAATATAATCTCTTTTAATGGTGTTTCATAATTATTCTTTATAAATGTATTTTATTAACTTTTTTTTGAATCCCCTTACTGGAAAATTTGAAGCTTATCCCAAGTTTTTGAAATATTTTTCACCGGTAATTTAGATGTACAAAAATATATTCATTTATCTAAGGAGTTAGTGCATGTGATGATATTAATTTTATTGTTTAAATTTTGTAATAATTTGATAATATGTAAGTATATTCCTAATTTTACAAACTTTAGACTAGAAAAGATCCATGGTTGTATAAAGATCTATGTATTTTAGAGTTATTTTTAAAAAACAAAACAGATCATGTTTTATTTATCGAATTTCGACGTGTGAGTTTGGGGTTGAAACAATTTTACTAGAAAAATAAACATGGAATATTTAAAGACTATGTGTTTTCATTTTTTTAAAAAATTAAGATATTGAATTTTATTTTGAACATATATAAAGTTATCATTCCATAAGAACATAGAGGTTCATGTAATTCTTAATTGGTAAGATGAAAATAAAAAAATTTCTTTATGTATGATGAATTAATTGTGGTGATGCAACAAATTTACGAAGTAGAGAATGTAACTTCCTAGAGATATTAAAATATTATTTTGTTCTTATTAAATGTATTGTTTTAAATATTATATAAACTAATTTATGAAAATAATAATTGAAACTATATTTTTTCATTATTAATTAAAATTCATTATATTTAAATTTAATAGTTTAAAATTATATAATAATACTTAGAGATGATATTTCATTATGATATATCAAATTATATCATCGACAATTATTTTATAAAAAAAATATTGTTTTCAAATATAATATTTTTATATATATAAATAAGATATTATTTTCATGAAATATGATTTGATTTTAAATTGCTATTTAATATTATAAATAAAATATTATATATATATATATTTGGTATTATTTTATTGGAATATTTTAATATAAATATATTTATTTGATAATTTTTGTAAAATATAAATTTTAATAACAAAATTTAAGGTGATATATAATTTATAATTAAATTAAAAAATATTTCATATTCATAAATATTAATATTAAGGTAATGTAAATTTTTATTAAAAATAACAAAAACAAAGAAAATTAGGAACATTTGTATATATTTTTTAAAATTTATATTATAAATTTTATTGATAAAATTTTGAAATAATCATTTAATAATTTTTGGATTATTATAAAATTATGAAAATATATTTATTATTATTATTGACATTAATAATAAAGGATTATATATGAAATTAGGAATATTTTAATTGCATTGAATTGTTATTTTCAATTTAATTTTAATTTTCTTACTATAAGTATTTTAAAATACAAATTTATGATAAATATATTTTTATAATTTTTAATACGAAATATTTATAATGATTATTATCATATATTTTTATTAAAAAATGTTGACGAAGATTAAGTAAAAGGTGGTGTCAATTTAGATAAAGGATTATGCCTTATTTTCCTGGATAAAAATCTTTGGGTTTGGACTATCAATTCAGAATAATTCATCATCTTCTGGAGGGTTCGACTATGTATGGGGAATCGATCATGGATGATGGTATCAAGGGAGGATTAAACATGGTACTGAACACCAAATTATGTTTAATTAGAAATGACGCTTCGTGCATCGATGCAGATTCGTATAATGGATCAATGGTAGTGACCTTCAGTACTGGTTAAATTTTCCATAATGGTTTCAAATAATGATGTGGTTTTCACCTAGGAATGGTTTTCTAACATGGATGAGAGGATAAAGAGTGAAGAGATCCAATCATCATAATTTTGAAATTTTATTTGCAGATCTACCATATACTGGTGTGTTATATTTATTCTTAGTTGTCCAAATCATTTTTCTAGAGTATTCACATAAACAGTATCATGTCTGTTGATGCTCAAGTTTTTTCTTCCTTGATCAATATCAACAATCTATATTTGATATTTCTATCTTCATTCTTGTTTTAAATGAAATCAATTTTTTCAAAATAGGTCAAGTTATTCATTTTTAATCAATGATCCATGGATAAGCTTTGATTAATCAGAATAACACAATATAAATAATATATATAATTACATGGTTCATTAAATTATTAAATCTACTCTTTAAAATGGATGTGTTCTTCACCTACAATGATTTTTTTTCATTTATACATAGTAAATTTTTCTTATTAATTATAACTAAATTTTCATTGGAATACTATTCTTTATTCTTCAATAATAAAATAATTTAATTTAATATCACATCATATTTTTATCTTTATGTATGTATATTAATTTTTCATTTTTCTTAGTGAAGTACTAAATATGAACCACATCTATATTGTTCCCTTGTGTATATAAATAGAAATATACATTCTAGAATTTAAAATTGTTCTACATAACTTTATCTTTGTTCTCTTGTTTATATAGATGGCTACCATTTGTTATCATACTGATATCTAGGTTAGGGGGTTTTTTATTTCTAAAATATATTTTATTATTTTCATAACTGATTTTGTTTATTCTTCACTCATATATTTACAAAAAAAATTGTAGGTTTTTTAAAAAAAATTAATTTTTAAATTTGAAGTTATTTAAAAAAAACTATAAAAAACATGAATAATATTTTTTGTGTTATAATTTAAGAATCAATAATAATAATATGTTGTAATTAATTTATATATTATGTGTGAATTAATCTTTTGAATATTATGGACTTCACATTTTCATATAAACATGGACATGCATTATTAACATCATGGACATTCCATGTATTAATAATAAACTCATGTTATCAAAAACATTGGTTGATATTAATTTGAATTTAATGAATTAATGGATTTCCCCAAAACCTGTAGAGTTTTGATAAAAGAATGAGTTTTTTGATGATGAATGGAGGATATTAAATTTAAATTTCTACTATGAAAATTATTTTAGTATTTTCAATTTGGAAAGGGTTTAAATAATTTATTAATGAGAAATGCGGATCTTCAAAAAAATGTCTTTAAATTTATCACTTGCTTATCAAATGAGATAATGAAAAATGGGGAGTGAATGCACGACCTCAACGAGATGATTTCCTACCATAAATACTACTAACACGCCACAAAGTTATTATAATATCTTTAAAGTTTCATTATAATTCCTAAAGGTATTATTATTATTAAAAAACTCTCAAGGTGAAATATCATTGTGTTAGAAATAATATATTTGAAATTTATTTTCAAAATTTTATTTTTGTTTGAAATGTTTTGAAAAGAATTATATATTTACTATTGAAATATAATTTATATAAAAAGTTTTAAAAGTGTATTTATAAAAGTAATTTTTTTAATGGTTTTAAAACCTATTATTTGGAAATTTGTTTATCATTATATGTTTTTACTATATTTTTATTTGTTATTTTATATGTTCAAAAATGGATGGTTAGATAGTGCACATGATGATAATTAGTTAAAAATATATTTTTTTAGAAATATTATAAAATTTATGGTTATTCTTAATTATCCATAACCTAGTCTATAAAATCTCATTGGATGCATATTGTTTGGAGTAACATAAATTAAATTTTAATAAAAAATAAACATCATGGTATTAGTCCCAAATTATGATGTGAGGGTTCATGGTAGTCACATAAAACTAATTCTATGTGTGGTTGTAGTGATTATTGAAATAACATAGTTGAAATAATTAATGAATAAAATAGAAAATTTTAAGTAATTAACTTACAGAATTTCTTGAAAACATATACAATGTGTGTATTCAAGTTCTTAAATCATAAAAAACTAGAAACAAAACTGAAAATGCATAAGCAATCAAATATTCTAGCTTATGTACCAACCATGCTACCACAATAATTGAACATAACTTCTCTGACTGTACTATATAATGAGAGAATCACCTCATTCCACAACATGACATATACTAAAATAATATTGGAATAATTTCGTATCAGGCCTCAAAAAATTAAAAAAGATGTAATTTAGTGTGACATTCTAAATCTAGATCAGTAACTGAATGAGCATCGTAGGGTTTATTCATGTCTTGAACCATCCATTATCATTTAGGGGAGTTCACAGACCATGTATCCCATTAACCCCTTCCCAAAAACATTATGGATCTTAGGACGCACCCTAGGAATCTATAATCATTCATAGGTGTACACACATATGTTCTTAATAAAAAACTTTACAATTATTTTTATTTAAAACATTAAACATTACTAGACCCCTATCTCATCTATGGATTGTATGATCTCAGGTTTTCCTTCGGGGTATATTCCTATTGTATCTTAGATTAAATAAATATTTATGTCCAAACATGAATACCCTTTGAGGTTATAGTGGTTATCGATTATGTCTAGGTAATGTTCAAAGCATGGAATAAGGTCTTTTTTGAAAATTCAGTCAAGCCACACGATTAATATAAATTGTATTTGATATTCTACATGGTGTGACTAACCATTCAGTACCTGGGTAGGCGAAACAAGGAACCCACATGTTTTGAGAAACAATGTGAATGGAGGCTCATGCCTGTGTGAGAGTGCCTGAGATATTTTGAAGAATTTATTGGAATGTTTTTCCCACAATTAGTCAAACCATCAACGGTGAGTGTGTATGTTTCCCCATATCATAGTAGATAACACACAGTTGGTATACAATTTGGAAAATCATGCATTCAAACTATGTTCCATAGTATTTGGAAACAAAATGGGTAATTTTTGCTTCAATCCCTTTTGAAACTAAAATATATGTAACTTCTACTCCATTAGATTAAATCATTATCATGAGATCTTCCTTTTAAGACCTCTATGGAGAAATTGATTTAGCTCTTCTATCTAAACACTCGTTTTAACAAAATTTAGTTTCATCGGATTAAAACTCATAGGTAACTCAATCCTATTATGATGTTCTTCATTGTTCATATAATTGATGGTGTAAATTAGGTTCTACATATTATGCCATATTTTCTACCTTTAATTTTTTCTTTGTTTTTCTTCTTATCTCTATCAAATCATATATTGATACTTGTTGTTAAAATGTTTACTAACATTGTATAATTGATTTCTATGTTTCTATAGTGTTTTAATTATTTATAGAGCTAATTTCTATAGTTCGTAATGTTAGACATTGCATCATCAACCCTGAATTATATTAATTTTATGAAAAAAATTGTATTGGACCATTTTAGGGATGTCTATTATTTCCCTTGAGTCATATAAGATGTTGTTTCCACAACCATGGAAATTGATGGGGTGGTCCCATGCCTTTCCATATTGTTTAACCACCAAAGGGTTGTCTTTTTGTGCTTTCCTAGTTATAGTAATACCATGTATAAATTAATTGAATTAAATTTACTGTTTGGATATGTATATTTCCACCTTTTTATGTTGATTCTTTTGATTAAATGGTTTATATTGAATTTTTATATGAGTTGGTAAAATCCGTTATTTTGAATTGTAATTAAATTTGAATTGGTGTAACTGTGTGATTAATGGGAATGATAGTGGATTCCTTTGTGGGTACACATTGGATCTTAACTCAATTAGATTCTATTGATATTACACCATGGATCTTGACAGTGGTAGTCGAATCATTGGTTCGGATATCACCATTGTTCATAATCGCATGGGATTCATCGTCCCTTTATAACCTATGGATATAGTTTTTTGGGAACATGGTGTACATGGTCTGTTGAAATTCTTCTTGGACCCTGTTTTATGTCTAAGTGAGTATCCATTAAGATCCTCCTAGGACATGACTAGAATTTTTTGGTTCACTCTTCCATGGATCTGTACCTATGCGGTCTAAAAGTAATGATTATAAAGAAAAAACATTTTAAATGTGGTATGATTGAGTATATGACTTTGGGGTGTTAAATGTGACACATATAGTCAGACAACGTGGTTGAGGATGATTTGATATATATCTTAAACATTTGTCAAATAGTGACAGGATATATTAAGTATACAACATTTTCATAGTGATTTGTTTTCATATAAGAGTCTGGTTAGAGGATCTTGAAACATATTTTATAGGGATCCTCTTTTGTCCTCAAAATATCACAACATAACATTACTTTTTCCATACACATTTAACTTGTTTTCTTTTCATATGTGTTTTATACACTACACACTTTATATATTGTATTTTACAGCTATGATTTGTTATATAAAACATTAGTGGTGGCCGAATATGTTGTTATGTCACACCCTATCTGGGTAACAATTACATACCAAGAAAAATGATATAGATACAGGTAGGTACTTGGGAATGAATAAACATTTCAATGATTGAATTTGTGAAATTCATAGGAGTAGGGGAGTGTGGGAATAATCTTTGACTTGTTATTCTAGATGGTATAGATATTTTTCACATTTTTTATTTTGGAAATTTTATTTTACTAATAACTATATAAATGTTTTGGATCTTTGAATAGAAATTCCATGATCATCATTGTATATGAGATTAACTCTGGAATTGTTTCCATAATCATTAATTTTGGATGATTATATCCTATTATGTTATTATAGATATACTGATATAGTTGTATATAATTTCTTATATTGTGTTAAACAAATATTATTGGGCATAGAATCCCCATATACATTTCATAGGCCCTTGACGATACTCTACAACCTGTAGTGTTTGGGGATATATATTTGAGGTGAGGTGACCAACCAGGATCGAGGAACCAACCATCGGCATCCAGGTCCATGGTGATACAAGGTGGTACAAATTTTTTTTCTAATCTATATTTTTTTAGATAATAAAAAAGGGATTAGGATGAATTAGAATTTTGTAATGATTAGTTATTGGGAACATTTGACCCACATAAGAGAACAAGCTAATCTTCCTCAAATGGAAATAATTGTTTTCTGGATTAGGACAGTTACTATTGATTTAATAACACTATAGAATGATTCACATGAAATGTGATATTATAATTAGTATAATTGAGATTTTGAATTTATTAAAACCTAATAATAAGATGGTATTCTATCACATGCATCATTTAAGGGTCTTTAAAATTTTCTTATTCTATGCATTATGTCGTGTCATATTTTGTGTTTCATAATTACATAAATTTGATATATGGTCCTTGTGTGATATACAAACTATTTAATAAATTAATATTCATGTAATTAGATTACATGGTCAGTACATAAATTCCCTTTTGTAACCTAAGTTGTGTATTCCTGATTAGGATACAACAAACACCATAAGAATCAAATTGTACCATATTGAGTCATAGACCATAATTAACCTGGAGATGAATGTGTTATGTGGTGGATTACACTAACACCATATTATAGTTCCAAATTTTTCTTTGACATTATCAATCAGAATTGAAGAACTAGTTGAACCTAGCATTTAAAATGAAATTTTTATTTAATATTAAAAATAAAATAGAAAACTTTCCTAGGGAAATAGAGAAAATGAAATAGTCCCACCTTTTGAGTAGGGATTAGGTAGTTCTCTATTTAATTTTTTTGAAATTTATTTTTATTATACATGGATTTCGTATTAGGATATGTGGTATGAAATGTTTATATGAATTTTTGATATTTCATAAGCTTTAATCTATGAAAATTTATTCATTATTTTTCATAGGTGAGTGTTTGGAATTGTAGGGATATGTAACCAAGACGACCGCCAGTTGAACTCCACGTGGGTGTAAATGACAATGATTTAGAGGAAGTGGTCCATGGGTCATTGGTGGATCCTCCTATAGTTCTAACTAAGTAACTAGTTGTTGATTTATACATAGGTTATTAGGAATATTTTTTTCTATTGGTTTATGTGCTTTATGCTTATTCTTTAGGGAGCGTTGCACCTTCCCTTGACTATGGATGATCTGAAGTATGTGTTCTAGAAGCTGTATACTCCCATGTTATCAGAAGATGGGGTCTATAAGATTTTAAAATATGGAATGATACAAATCTTTTTATATACGAGAACATATAGACCCTTATTTAGAGGACAATGAAGATAATGATTTACATTCTTCAAGGAGAACCAAAGTGCTTGTCAGATGTTTTGAACTAGAAAAATGTACTTTGAGATATGGATTGTAGGGATTTCCAATATAAATTAATTGAATACATTCTCTTTTAGGAACTGATAGTATATATTTATAGTTATTTAATCTTTATAGAGAATAGATCTATGAATGTCATGGAGTATTTCACATGGTCTAGTGAGATATAGTGTTTTTCATCCTTATACATTGATACTAAGATATATATATATTTATAGAGAGAGATAAAATTTGAGTGAGTTATCTAACAACATTATTTATTAAAGGTCAATTTGTTCTGGTTTGAGAGTATTTCTAAGATTTAAATGTAGGTTGTGATTATATGGTGCAACCTGATGGATTCTAGGGGTGTAGAGAATTGTAGTGTTGTCACTCGACACAATGGTTCAACCTCTTTAGAGAGGATGCTCCATTTTAGGAATTCCAATGAAATGAGTACTGACCTGGATATGAGTGTTTCTATATATGTTTTCTATAATTATGGTGGATTATGTGGAAACATGATGAATCAATGTGACATTAACTCAATAGAGTGATGGTCTTTTGGATAGATGGGCCACATATATCATATTTTAAGACATTCCCTCTAGTACTGAGTGATATGGGTAAGCTCAGACCCTAGATATGAGACAAGGATTCATAGATCTATGATAGGCTAGGAGCTAGAGAAATACTGGTCAGTTAGTCTATGATGGTGGTCATGGGTGTGGAATCCATGCAACATTTGTACCAAGATAGAAGACTGTGCTTGATCGTGGAATTGAGATTGTGTTAGGTGTAGTGGTGTAGACCAGAAATATTTTATACAACCAACAGCTATGGATTTGTGTAACACCCTAACATTTCATAGTACATTATCTCATTAATGTAATTCAATAGCATGCGTTATACGCAACACCGAGTTCGAGCGCCCCACGACATACCAAACTAGCCGTTAAAAAAGATATTATGTATTATATTAACTTCACTTTGAATCATATATAGTATATATAATTCTATAACCCATATTATGTGTTTATTAGACATAATATAAGATTAATTTGTTTTTTCAGATAAAAGAAGTATTTTTCAAAAAAAAATTCAATTTTACTGCCTTTTAATGGTGAACCCTTTTTAAAACAAATATTTGACAGTTTAATATATTATATATCGTAATTTTAATTACAAACCACTTTTTTAAATCAAATTAATTTATAGTGTAAATTTATAAATTTTAATGGGTTTGAAGTATCATTAGATTATATTTTTATCATTTAATATAATTTAGGTCAGTGTATGTAATTTCAAATTTAAATTGGACATATACATGTGTTAATCTTTTGATAGTTATTATTTTTTAAAAACACGCTTTTTGTTTTGACAACGGGAAATAATTTTAAATTAATTTAGACCACTTCTGTGTTTTGAATATTGAATAATTGATTCCATATTTGTAATCAAGAGGTCCAAATTGTGTAAATAGTTATATTTTATTTTTAGACATTATGAATAATTATTTCGGTAAATATTTTATTTACCGTGGTTAAAGGTTTAACCCAGTAAATATGGGTTATGAAATAAAATTAAAATAATATTAAATTATGCTAACACATGTCCAAACCCAATTGAATGATACATGTACAGTAATGGGAATCCTTGGGTAAATTTTAGGGCCCCATGGAGCCACATGGTAGTGATAATGAGATTTTATATTAATTAACCTAATGTAATGACATAAATACAAAAGCATTTATCTTTTAGTAAAACATTTTTATATGGGGTTATATAATTGATATGTTCAACTATAAATATTTATTTGAAAGATAAAATTATTTCCTACATCATTAAATATTATTTAAAAATTTTAGACATAAAATAAATATATTTATTTATGACACAATAATGATTCAATATTTTCATTATTAATAAAAAAATAAAATAAATGATATTGTAAATATAAAAATAAAAATAATTTGAATGTTTTGATTCCATAAAATAATTTTCTAGGTGAATATTACATGTTAGTATTGATTCAATGTAGTTTTTTCACAGTAATAATGTTTTGATTACTTTCACAAAAACAAAATACTAAATAGTGTCAATGTTGACATAAATATGTTTTTAAAACAAATACAAAATTATTGGTTTATATAATGTTTCCTCAAAAAATAAGGATCAGAAAAAGGGAATAAATAATAATATTAATTTAATTAATGAACCACTTGAGTTTTTCGTGGATGTTCATTGTATGTTTATTAACCATGTAGTGTAACAATACAAGAAGACACAGTAAAAGCTAAACTATTTAACTATGAGTTAAATATAAAAGATAAGTTTACAATCGTAACCTAAATTTTAAAAAAATATATGTTTTGAGATTATTTCGACCCATAACCACCTATGGATCAAAATAAATTGTTTTTTTCCATTATAATTTCAATATGACTGTATAATATATTAATATTTTATTCTTTTTTTAAAGTGACCTACACCCCCATTATAAAAAGGCCCTCCCCTTCTCTTAATTTCAAAACTCCAAAACCATTTTCCTCTACCAAACCCTGCCCAAATAACTTCTCAACATTCCTACCCTCAACCTAGGGGCTTTATATTGATCCTAAATCCAACCTAATGTGTCATTTTTATCAAATCAAAAGCAAACACCTGAAGAAGATGAAATAATTTAACAACCATTTTCAAGTTCTTTTCTTCGTCCACTTCTGCTTTCTTCATTGTTTCCATGATAACACTATAACTCCAATACATTATATATACTATTATGTTATTATAAATATGGTGCAACCATATTCATTATTCGATCTATCCTATAATGAGAAAGTCACCATACGTGCGTACGTACGGCTTACCTATCCAGGTTGTGGTCTAGTATGTTATTTCAAAACATCATTATTTGGATGTGTATAATAATGAGTATAAATAATGTAAATAATAAATATGAAATTTTAGTGATTATGTATATATCATCTACCATCTAATTACATAATATTTCACCATAAATATAATGATTTTGTCGCTCGTGCATATTTATGGATTACCGTCTCCACGACGCGACGAGATTCATTTCCACGTTCACCATTCAACGATGATTATGAAAATATATATTATTAATAATTATTTAATATATGAAATAATAATTGTATTGGGGAGATATATATATATATATATATATATATATATATATGTGTGTGTGTACACTTACATATATCTTATTCACTTACTTCGGTTCAATACGATATGAAAACTGAAACATTGGTTATGCGTACGTACATCCTACAGTCTCCATAAATGGTTCCTCCCATTTCAAATAGCTATATATTAAAAATATTTATATTATAAATATATATGATATATAAATAAATTATTATATTCTGAAAGTATTTAAATCATGATCTAAATGATACGATCAAGAAGAAAAAGATAAAACACTTACGATAAAAAAAAAATTATTACCTGTAATGTTAATTTAACATGGAAGTAATTATTAAATGTGTAGTATAAAGACATAAATGAATCATTTATGATATAATAAATATAAATATGATTCTAGTATAATTTAATAACATACTATGGTAATTATATAGGATATCAAATGTACTCTCAACCTAAGGAATGTGCAAGGTAAGGGTTAATTCGACAATATCTTCATTATCTCAAGTTGTTTTTATATGAGTATCTACTGGTACCTTTTTATCATAAAAATACATGTATCATAATGTTTTTTAAAAGGAATAGTTTAAGGTTTAATGGAAGGGAATATTTAACTAGATCATCATTTTAAATTGTTTAAATGTTTATTCTTCTAAATCATTCTCATTAATGTCCATGTTTTCAAAATGGTTTTTAATGTATTTTTTTATATGGACATGAATGTTTTTAAAATGATAATTCCAATCAAAAATTTTAATGTGGTATGGGAAACATTGATTAAAAATGTCTTTAAATGACTTCTTTTCTATATTTTGTGAATTTTAAATTTTATTATGAAAAGTTGTATTTCTCTCAAAGATTTTTACAAATCATTTTCAATTATGTCAATATCCTTTGATTGATTTTAAACTTGTTTGATGTTGATTTATAATTATACAAATATTACATATTGTATTGAATGTTTTGTAATTACCAGACCCCAGTTACCCATAGATGGTGAATTATTACCTAAAATTGGAATAAAAAGATGGTATAAAATCCTAAAATACTGATCAGTTTAGTATCCTTGGAAGTATATATTTATTCATAAGTTTTACATTACATTATAAAATGAAAAACTACAAAAACATTGTCTCCATATACCACACTCATATCCCATAGACTATCCATGTAGGTCAGCCATAAAATACTTTTTCACATCTTGGAAAAAATAAAACCTAGAAAGAGGTGAGCATATATGCTTAGTAACGATAACAATATAGCAGAAATTTTCATAAACAAGCATAAACATTTAAGTCTATGTAAAACTAAAAAAATCCTTCTAAACTTGAACTTCAGCATAATATAGAAAAGATAAAATCAAATAATGCAACTAATTGATTCCCATGGATATTATACTATTCAAAAAATCACATGAACTATAAATAGAAACTTTCATAATTATGGAATGCATAATTCAAAAATTCATAACCACATAGTCAAGTCCATGTTACAATACTAAAAATAACATTTTTTCAAGGCCTTGTACCATGAAATTAGTTTGTCTCATCAGACCTACCGATGCATCAAGGAGCTATAGCGCGCTCCACCCATCACGTCGTAAGTCCAATGCATTCCTCATATAAAAGGGTTAAAATATAACATATACATTTGTATTAAAACTAGAATACGGAATATAAATACATTAATTTTGTTGAAAAGATAGTAAGGTACCTTGTTTTGTAAACGACAGAATTATTCCATTCAAAACATTATATAAAAATTCAAAAAAGGGTATAAATGACATTAACCCATAGTCCAGTAAATAGTAACAAATATTTGGAATAAATTTTTAAGATACATGGACATGGAAGATAAAGAGGTCCCTGTAGATACTTACATAAAAACCAACTCATATAATAAAGAGATTGTAAAATTAACCCCTACCTTGTACTTTTAGTTGGTCGAGGGTAGGTTAACCTTTTATATGATGGTGAACTAATTATTATGGAAATATACAATAATAATATACATTATTATTATATAGTATATGATCTTCTAATATTTCTTCGTTAATGCTATTTCAGTCATATCATCATTTCGGGTATTAACTGATTCATTTTCCTCTATATGCTTTGTTACATAATTAATGATTTTTATGGATAGAATTTATCTTATTAACATTCAGAATGATATTGAGTATTTAAAAATTATTTCTAATCATCAAATGAAAATTATTCTTGATTGGATATGATGGGGAATGAATCTCATCGCGTTCGTTGAGACTGTAATTCGCATGTACGCATGAGCAACAATATCTTTTTTTTTTGTTATTAAAATCATATAAAAATGGATGCTATATCATATATAAAGAATCATTATCATGATACATTTATTATATACATCGTTTAAACTAATTAAAACAATCAAAATTATGAAGTTTTTGAATAAAAAACTACACCACGACATGGAGTCGGTAATCCGTACAAACACACGTATGGTGACATTGTCATTTATAGGATGGATAGAGTAATGAATATGTTTTTCACATTTTTATTATAATAGAACTATATATAGAAGATACTTGAGTTATTATTTTATAATGTAAACAACAATGAAAGAGGAAGTGGAACAAGAAAAGAACTTGAAAGAGGTGATGAAATATTTACCTCTTCTTCGGGTTCCACTTATTGATTTGATCAAAAGGGCTTCATAGGTTGGCTTTATTAATAAAAAGAGGCCTCCAAAATGAAGGGAATACAGTTTAAGGATATTTGGTTAGGGTTTGGCCAAGCGAAATGGCTTTGAAGTAGTTAATTTGAGAGTAGTGGAGGTTCCCTTTTATAAGAGATGTGAGGGTCACTTTAGGAAAATCTTGACTTATTATTTTATAATAAAATCATTTTCGGTTTCTAATATCTCCAAAAATAATTATTTAAAGGCTAAGGTGGGTATGGGTTAAAAAACTCACTAAAAATAGGTTTTATACAGGTTTAGGTCATCATATTAAACTTATCTTTTAGATTTCACTCTTAGATAAATAGTTTCACATTTACCATGTATCTTTATATTTTTATATTATATGGTTAATAGACATACTATAAACTTACTAGAGAACCTCAAGTGGTTCATTAATGAAATATATAATATTAATTAATCCCATTGGCTGATCCTTAGACTTTAAGGAATAGAATAACAATTGATATTATAATATTTTTTAAAAAAACTATTTTATGTCAAATTTGACACTATTTGGTATTTTGTTTTTGTTAAATTTATAATAGCATTATTACATCGAAAAAATTCATTTAATAAACTATAACATGTCATATTAACCTATGAAATTAATTTAATTCATTAAAAGTCTCAAATTATATTTATTTGGATATTTATAATATCAATTATTTTAATCATTCATTAATAAGGTAATTATTGCATAATCATTTTGTCATAAATAAATTTAATTATTTAATGCCTAAAAATTATAAATAATATAAAATTATTTAGGGAATTTTTTATCTTTCTAATGACTATTTATAGTCAAATTTTACTTCTGTATTACCTTATATTAACAATGGTTTATTTATTAAACATTGATTTTAACTCTTTTAACTTTTCTTTAAGTAAAATAATATTAAATGTCCAAATCAAATCCAAGTGGACCTAAAGGACCATATTTTATTTTTTTGGTCTAATGAAACTTATCCAATAGAACAATGAAATTTGTTAGGGTAAATATGATATCATTTTCTCCCTTAATTACCCTATTTCATTTCAACCATGATAAATAATAGTAAAAAGATACTATTCATATAAAATTATTCTCATCTTATTGAACTACATATTACTTACTAATATTAATCGTGTCTCTTGGATTTTTTAAATTCAACTCATAGAAGCGATAAAGTTATTTTATATACAAATTTCCAAATTCTCCTAGGAGGTGGGTAAAAGACGGTAAATAGTCCGATAAAATTTTATATATCTATACATATTATAAAATGACACTAGTGAATTAAATTGAACATATATATGAATTTTTTAAATATTTTTATCTAAAATAAATTAAAATAAAATAACTAATTATTTAAATAATAAGTTGGTTTTAACCATTAATGTAGTGTTTTTTCACTATTCATAAAAAATTGATTGTTTTCAGAAAAATAACAAAAATTCACCGTACGCTAATTTCGATATTCCAAATCGCAAAATGAAGTCCATTTTGAAAGATAAAAGTTATAAAATTTCAAAAAGTGGGTATTACTATTCAAAATTTCTAGTTTGATTGTTCGCAATGTGTTAGAATCTCAAAGTTCCGTACAATGAATGTTATTTCATTATTCACAGAGAAATGTACCGTGGATGATTGGGGTGTTACATTATATCCTCCATAAAATAAGTTCACCCTAAAAAATTCAAGAATATTACTGCATAAAATGATTCTGGTGGTTCATCAACATAAGGTCCTCGGGATACCATGTTGCCTCTTCCATCTTATTGTTTCTCTATAGAACATTCACTAGAAAAGTTTTCCGGTTTCTCAACACTTGTTATCTGGTATCATGAATTTTGATAGTATCTTCACAATAAGACAAAGCATGTTGTAGTTGAATTTCATCATAGGTGAGTTTATGCGTTGGGTCAGGCATGTATTTTTTCAATAGTGATATGTGGAATACATCGTGAACATTGGAGAGACATGGAGGCATTTTCAAACGATAAGATACAACTCCAATTTGTTATAGAATTTTTAAAGGGATGATGTGCCTGGGACTAAATTTACCCTTCATACCAAAATTTATAACTCTCTTCCATGGAGATACATTCAAGAAAACATAGTCTCCTAATTGAAATTCGAAATCCTTCCTTCGGTTATCAACATATCTCTTTTGAATACTTTGGGATACTTTGATGTTGGTATGGATAACCTTAACATTTCCCATTGTTTCCTCAACAAGATCTAGTCCTATGAGTTTTCTTTCACAAACAAAATCCCAAAAAGTTTGTGTGGTACATCTCTTTCCCTATAACGCTTCATATGGTGCCATCTGAATACTTGAATGGAAGCTATCGTTATAGTAAAAGTCTACCAGAGGTAAATATTGATCCCATATACCATGAAAGTCATGTGTGAATGATCTCAACATGCCTTCTATGGTTTTAATAGTTTATTCTAATTTTCCATCAGTTTGAGGGTGGTAGGTAGTGCTAAAATGATGTTCAGTATCAATGGGTTTTAAATAATTTTCCAGAATCATGATGTAAAAATGGAATCATGATTAGAAACAATCAACAATGGAATTCCATGAAGTCTTACAACTTTATTAATATATATTATTACTAGACATTGAAGTGGTAAATCATCTCTTATATAATGAAAATGAGCTAAGTTGGTTAGATGATCAACAATGACCCATATTTCATAATTCCTTTTAGGAGTCATTGGTAGCCCCATGACAAAGTCCACCCTAATATTATCCAATTTCCACTCAGGTGTGGGAAGTGGTTTCATGACTCTTCCAAGATGTTGCCTTCTATTTTTCACTTGTTGACAAACCATACATCTTGACACAAAATCAGAAATCTCTCACTTCATGTTCTCCCACCAAAAAAATTCCTTCAAATCCCTATACATCATGGTTCTACGAGGATGTATAGAGAAATTGGAGCTATGAGCATCATCTAACAATTCCCTTTTTAGATCATGTATATCTTGAACTCAATGTCTCTTCCCAAATTTCAAATCCCATATTAATATATGAAGTCACTCAATCTTCCATTATTCACAGCTTAATATTATTTTGAATCTCCTCATCATTATCCTGATAACTATTTATCCTATCTAGAAAAGGATGTTTGGAAACCATTTGAAAAAGTATTGATGTTTCACCTTCTAGGATTATTCCCATATCGATTTTCACTATATCCATGAACAAAAGATCCTGTTAAACTCATATCATGTTCAAATCTCCATGACCCTTTCTGGTCAAAGCAGCTTCCACCTTATTTTCCTTCCTTGAGTAGTAGTGTATTGTGAAATCATAATCCTTGAGTAGTTCAAGCCATCCCCTTTGCCTCATGTTGAGTTATTTTTGTGAGAAAATATATACTTCAATCACTTGTAATTAGTATAAATCTCACATTTATTCACCATAGAAATGGTGTCATTATATTTTCTGAGAATATATTCCAACTGATAACTCAAGATCATGAGTAGGATAGTTTTGCTAATGATTTTTTAGCTATCGTGATGCATTGGAAATAACTCTATCATTGTGCATAAAGACACTCCCAAGTCCTCTCTTTGAAACATCACTATAAATAACGAACTCATTGTTCCCTGATGGTAGAGTCAATATATTAGAAATGACTAATATTCTCTTCAGTTCTTCCAAACATTCTTCACACTCTTTTGTCCACAAACATTTTAACCCATTACATGTGATCATGGTTAATGGGTTAGCCAATCAGGCAAAATTCTGGACAAAATTCTGATAATAACCTGTTAAACCTTTAAAAATGTGTACCTCAGTTATACTCATCAGTGCTTGACATTCTTAGATTGAATTGGTCTTTGAGGGATCAAAAAATATTCAATAATTAGAGACAATATGGCTATAAATAGAAATCTATGGGAGATATAATTCACACATGCTAAACATCACGTATAATTCATTTCCTATGAGGGTTTTTATAATGGTGCACATGTGATTTTCATGATCTTCATATATTTTGGAGTATACTGGGATATCATCAATAAATACCACTAAAACTTCATCAAGATATTCCTAGAAATATCAATTCATTAGATCCAATAAAATAGAGGGTTCTTTAGTCAGCCCAAAAGGCAATACCATAAACTTGTAATACCTATATCTGGATCGAAATGTAGTTTTCCGGATGTCTTCCTTCTTCACACACAACTGATTATTTCTAGGTTGAAGGTCAATCATTGAAAAATATTATGATCCATGATGTTGGTAGAATAAATCATCAATGTGAGGTAGGGGATACTTGTTCATTATTGTCATAGTATTGATCTCCCTGTAGTCAATGCACATCCTCTTAGTTCGATCTTTCTTCTTAAAAAAAGGACAGGGCTCCCCATAATGAAACACATAGGAGAATAAATCCCTTATTAATCAATTACAGTACTTGATTCATTAGTTCCACTAATTCCACAGTGTCCATTCAATAACGGGTCTTCAATATGGGCCTTGAACTAGGAAATAAATCAAAGGAAAAATCTATTTCTCATCCTAGAGGATGTCCACATAAATCCTATGGAAACACATAAACATATTCTTTCACAATAGGTACATCCTCTATTCAATAATTATTTTCCTCTCCCATAATTATTTCATTCTCATCCTCCCAAATAATTGAATCTAGTTGAGCTACTGGGGTTGGATATAGATATGAATCTGGTGGTGATGTTTCTGCTCTAAAGATAAGGAAATCATTATCATTACTAAAAATTGTAACATCCTTCTTCTAAGAATAAATTTTCGCATTATGGTCTGAAACCCAATCTATAAAAAGGATTATATAAAATTTAATCATGGGTATGAAGATGATATCAGCAGATAAAGAAGATTTATATGACCTAATGGGAAGTGATTCACAAAACATTGTTGCAATGATACATCCGTTAGGTGTTTTGACTGAAAACTCCCTAGTTAATTCAAATTGAACACATCTAATTTTCATAGAAAAATGGGAAGATACAAAACAATGATATGGTCTAGAATCAAATAAAGCTTTATGTAAACTTGTGGAATCAATTAAATTACCTGCCACCATGTCTTTCAGAGCTTCAACCTCAGCAGTATTGAACGCATTGTGTTATGTATATAATATACTCAATGCATTTCTAAACTTTTTAGGTTAGCCTAATATTTTGGGACATTCTCATCCTCTTTTTAACTTACACTCAAAAATTATCGTTCCATATCCACTCGATGGTCACAAGGAAAGAATTTTTCTATGAAATTATTTTGAAACTCCCGGTATTAAATATTTGATAATTCATTATCTTCCTTTTTTTTGAATTAATTGCCACCATTGATCTGCATCTCTTGTTAGGTGACAAACTGCCATGAAATTTTTTACCTTTCTCTAATCCCCAAATAATGAAATATATTTTATATGGAATGTATCCATTTCTAAGTTCCTTAGGGATTTGCACTTCCATTTAATATTAGTGGTTGTTTCCTCATGAAGTGGTCTAACATTTACCCTCTACATTGTGGATTAGGGTACTCTATAAGGGTAAGGTTATTATTCGTAACCTGAGTGATTTGTCTTAGTATGGTGATAAGATGATCAACACCAGTTGCAAACCTAGCTCCACTATAATTATCATAGTAGGTGGGAAATCTCTACATGGATTACAGGCATTAATATAGCTTCAATTCCATCCAATGGGAACCATTTCTATACAATTTCATACACTAGATTAGTTTATTAATCACAATACATAATTCCAAACATGTAAAACACTTGACATAAATTGAACAGTTTATAGATATTATCCTTAATCATAAAAATGTTTTCATTGAGGATGTATATACTCATAAACCATTTATAATTTTTTGTAATGAAGAGGAGAAATATCCAAAGAATATCCCTGGGAGTTTCGTAACCAAAAGTGCCACAAGGCCCGTTTTCATGCACCAGTTCCTGTTTGAGTCTAGATCAAAGCAGTGTTTTCGGGTTTTACCCCTAGGAACATCTGTCCCAGAGTTACCTCTACCTACTCATTTTCTGATATGGATGTATTTCTTGGAAAACTCACAAAATCATCATAGTACCAAAATTCTATGAAGTTCTTCTATAATAATCCTCAATGTCTATATTACGGTATTGTTCTTTAATCAGTGTTTTTATAAATCTAGCTTCCAAGTTTTTGACTAAACGTTCCACTGATGCCAACTATAACGTCTCGACCCTAGATACCCAGAGTCGGGGCAATATTACATTTCATTGGAATGATCACAAGGGATCAAATCCCGAAAGGCACATAAATTTTGTAGCTTTGGAAATACTAGATATGTTTATAAGTTTGACATTACATTATAAAATGAAAAACTACAACAAAATAGTCTCCATAGGCCACACTAATATCCTTTATACTTTCACTATAGGTCCGCTATAAAATACTTCTTCACATCCTTAGAAAAGAAATTCTTAGAAAGGGGTGATCTCAGATGCTTAGTAAGGATAACAGTATAGCAGAAATTTTTCTAAATAAGCACAAACAATTAATGAAATATAAGATAAAAACCAAATCATTTTAAACATGAACATAGGCATAATATAGAAAAGATAAAACCAAATAAATCTATTTACATATTCACATGGATGATCTACTAGTCGAATAATCTTAACCAATATCTATATCCACTTTCATAATAATTGAATGCATAATGCACGACATCATAACCACATGGTCAAGGCCTTGTGCCAAGACTAAAAATATTATTTTTTCATTTCCTTATTCCAAGACCCTTGTTTGTCTTATTTGGAATACTGATGAATCGAGGAGCTATTGCGGGCTCCACCCGACACTTTGTATGTCCAATGCATTCCTCATATGAAATGGTTTAAATATAACATAAAAATTCGTATCAATACTAGAAATGAAATGTCAATAAATTATATACATAAATGGTATAAAAATAACCCATCCACAATAAATCATATCACAATACCTTAAATACAATATGGTTGTTCTGTATAAAAATAAATCTACTTCAAATAAGATTACGATCCATCAAATGATGTTGACATAGATGAAATCATAATTTTTTTAGCAAAATATCTCTTTCTATTTTAAAATCATTTAAAAGACATATAATTATAGGATAAATTATTTATTTTGAAAATATTCATATAATCTTGTAAGGGATTCTTCTACGATGTTATAATGATGGAAAATAGCCGCACTTTCTGTATAAGTTAAAAAACATTCTCACCTTAATTTTGTCGAAAAGGTCATATGGCACCTAGTTTGGAAAATGATGGAATGATTCCTTTCAATCCTTTTTTATAAAAAGTAAAACAAGTGTATAAATGAATTTAACCCATAGTCTAGTAAATAGTAAAAAATCATTGGAATACATTTCTAGAAACATGGATTTGGATGATATAGATGTCCTAGTACATGCTTACATAAAAACAACCTCTGATAATAAAGAGATTGTGAAATTAACTCATACCATGTTCCTTTCCTTGGTCGAGGGTATGTTAATCCCCAGTATAATGGTGAAATAATTGTTATTGAATTATTTAATAAGCATATTCATTAATATGATATCATATATTATCTTCTAATATTGCATTGTTAATGATATTTATGTAGTATGATCGTTTCAGGTGTTAAATGATTCATTTACCTTTATATGATTTGTTAGGTCAATAATGATTGTAGGGATATGATGTATCGTATTCATATTCAGAATGATATTATTTATTTAAACATTACTTTTACTCATCAAATGAAAATTATTCTTGAATGGATATGATGGAGAGTGAATCTCATCGCCTTCGTAGAGACAGTAATCCGTACGTACGCACGAGGGAAAATGTCATTATTTGGATATTAAAATAATATGAAATTGTATGTTAAATCATATAAATAGAATTAATATAATTTTATATTTATTATTTACATATTTTATACTAATTATTTCTCCCATACAAATGTTGATGTGTTTGAATAACAAACTACACCACGATGTGGAGACGGTAATCTGTACGTACGCACGTATGGTGACATTATCTTTTATAGGATGAACAGAATAATGAATATGGTGGTACCATTTTCATAATAACATCACCGTACATAGATTATTCCGGGGCTATTATTTTATAATGGATGCATCAAAGAAACAGGAAGTGGAAGAAGAAAAGAACATGAAAGAGGTGATGAAATTTTTTTCTCTTCTTCGGGTTCATCCTTTTGATTTGATCAAAAGGTCTCTGTAGGATGGATTTATGACTAAAGGAAGGCCTCTAGGATGAAGGGTGGACATTTTAGAGGTTATTTTGGTAGGGTTTGTCCAATCCATAGGGATTAAATGTTGTGAATTCGAGAGAACATGAGGCGCTCTTTTGTAATAGAGGTGAGGGTCACATTAAGAAAAGCATGAAATATTATTTTATAATAATATAGTTTTTATTTTATTATGTCTAAAAAATGAAATAGTTAAATGGTAATATGGGTATGATTCAAAAACCTCTCAACCAATATGTTTTAGATAGGTTTAGGTCATCATATTAACCTGATCTTTTAGATTTAACTCTTATTTAAATAGTTTGACATTTGCCACGTCTCTTTTTATTTTTATATTATATGGTTAATAAACATAATATAAACATCCAAGAGTACCTCAAGTGGTTCATTAATTACATATATAATATTATTTAGGCAAATTGGTCGATACAAATATTTTTTGGAATATAGTATCAATTAATAATATAATATATGTTTTAAAAACTCTTTTATGTTTATTTTTACACTATTTTGTATTTTGTTTGTGTTAAATTCATAACATCATAATTACTTCCAAAAAATAAATTTCATCAACCCTAAAGTTTCATATTAACATAAAACATTAATGGAATTAATTAAAAGTTCAAGATATATTTATTTGGATGTTTTAAATTTCAATTATGTTAATCTTTCATTAATAAGGTAATTACTGCATAATCATTTTGTCATAAATAAAATTAATTATTTAATTTATAAAAATTATAAAAAAATTACCATTATGTGGGAAATATATTTATCTTTATAGTGAATATTTATTTTCGAATTTATTATATGTATAAACCTATATTAAATATGGATTATTCATTAAACTTTGATTTTACCTCTTTTAACTCTTCATTAAAAAAATTATCATAAATGTCCTAATCTAATACATGTGGACCTAAAGGATCATGTTTTATACATAAGGTTGTTTTTGGTAGAATTAAACTTATCTAATAGAATTAGGGCATATGTTAGGGTAATTATGATATCATTTCTACCCTTAATTACATTACATAATTTTAACCATGGTAAATAAAAGTGAAAAGTTACTATTCACAAAATAATATTTTCATCTTATTGGACCACATTATACTTACTAATATTTACTGTGCCTCTTGAATTTTTTATATCCAACTCACAGAAGTGGTAAAATTATGTTTTATATAAAATTTCAAATGCTTCTAGGAGGTGGGTAAAAGATAGTAAATAGTTCGATAAAATTTTATATATCTAAACATATTATAAAATGACTCCAATGAATTACGTTGAATAAATATATTTATTAAATATCTATTTTTACATAAAAAAATTAAAATAAAATATCTAATTATTTAACTAAATATTTGGTTTTAACCAAAAACACAATGTTTTTACTCTATTCAAAAAATTGAATGTTTTTAGAAAAATACAAATAATTCACCCTATGAAAATTTCTATATTTCGAATAAAAAAATGAAGACAATTTTTAAAGATAAAATTTATAAAATTTCATAAAGTGGGTATTACTATTCACAACAGTTAGTTTGATAGGTCGCGGTGTGTTAGAATCTTGAAGTTGTGTATAATGCAAGATATTGCATTACTCAAAAGGAAACATATTGTGGAAGCTTGGGTTGTTATAGGTTATGTGATATGTTTGACTATGGATGTGTTATTTTTACACCATTCATGGTTTGTGTATAAAGTATTGACATTTCATTTTCTAGTTTTAATATGAATGTTTATGTTATGTTTAAAAAATTTCATATGAGGAATGAATTGGACATGGTAAGTGATTGGTGGAGCCCACTATAGCTCCTCGATGCATCAGTAGGTCTCATGATAAAAACTAGTGCCTTGGCACAAGGCCTTGAAAAATGTTATTTGTTGTCTTGGAACAGGGCACTAACTATGTGGTTATGAAGTCTAGCATTATGCATTAAAATATTATAAAATTGGATAATGATGTTAAATGTGATTATTCGACAAGTAGAATATCCATGTGAATAAGTAAATGGAATTATTTGATTTATCTTTTCCATATTATGATGAAGTTTATGTTTAAAATACTTTTATTTTATTCTTATATATTTTCTTAGATGATTGTGTTTATTTATGAATGTTTTTACTATATTTTTATCCTTACTTAGAATCTAATCTCACCCCTTTCTATTTTTTATTTTTTTCAAGGATTCAAAGAAGTGTATTATGATTGATAAGTAGGGTTAAGCTATATAATAAATGTAATTTTCAAAGGATCATTAATTATATGTTTTATCTTCTAATGTGTCATGTAATGTTCATGTATGTAATCAATTTTACAAGACAATAAATTGTTCTGTCTATCGAGAGTTGATTCCTTGTGATCATGATGATGTATTAAAATAATGCACATACTCTTCACTTCTAGGGTTGGGGCATTACAAGTAGAGCACCAAACCATCTACAGTGGGAGTAGGGATCTTTCTTTCTTCATTTTTTAATATTTTACTTTTTGATATGGTTTCATCACATATATTTATATCGACAATTTGTTTGTAATTACAGGAAATTTTCATTTTGTTTTCTAAGGGTTCTTTGAAACCTGAAACTCTATTGTGGATCGTAATGATAAATTTATTCTAGTTTATGGTGTTCCCCATTGTTTTTTTAGGGTTTCACTTTTTTTTGTTGATTTCTTTCTCGGGATGACTTGGTTTTCCATCAAAAAATTAATGGAATACCTAGTAGCTTACTGAGACTTTATTGATTGCTACCGATTGAGGGTGACCTTTACTTCAACAGATAGGGGAGTATATATTAACAAGTTTCTATTTTATTTCTATGAGTTATGATATGGAACACAAAATCATGGGATGGGTATGATTACATCCTATATTGAAATATTGTATATGGATGACTAGGTAGTGCATCAGGAGAATATTCCCCCAATGTTTGTTTTTTCAGGGGCATTATCATGATTTCATTTTCCTATTTACCTCCCGAGATATAGGGGAGCTATTTATTAATATTGTACCATTTTCATCACAATTGTATATTACACAATATAATATTTATACTATATAGATTTAGGATCTCAAGAGGATCCTATTGGAATTGTGGGGAATGAGGAATATATGACCAATTAGATCTCAAGGGGTTATACCTATCCTTTTTCGATAAAATGTTAATGGAACCCTCAGGTTGTGTCTAAATTATCATAAACTGAACTAGTTGAAGGCTAATGTATGATATCTCTTTCCATGGATAGATGCACCTTTGTTTCAAAATCATTTTTATCAGTACTAAGGATCTCATGTGTTATTGAAAATATATTTGAGATCTGGATATTACTACGTACATGTTTGACCTACAGACATACCTCACACAACCATTCATATAATTTATGGTCTATATGAGTATCTAGTATTTTTTGTGTTGTGAATTAAAAAATAGTTTTCATGTCCATGATTAACAAATTTTCCGTCTTTATATGGATTCATTTATGGGGGTTTTAATGGATTATATTGTTTTTGTATCCTCAAAATAATGAAGGCCAAAAAATCATATGAAACTATTTTGGATACGCATAGAGAGAATCAACTATATGATAACCTCAATAAGTGAAACTTCTAGATTGATTTCATTCCATTGATGTTTCATATAATGTATGATAGAATAATATGAGTTGACCCAAAGATGGTGAGACATGTAGTTTCATATGATAATCATATGACCATCTTTGACATAAGTAGTATTTTTGGGATGGATGGTTACTACATGTGTTCAATATATAACTTACTAATATTAGAAGATCCATATATGGGATTGAATTATAGGGATGAAACGTTTTTAGGGTAACATACCTTTAAGAATACTTTTTATGAGCCGAAAGGGGGATTGGCTGTAATGCCAATCCGGGTTTTTCAAGTGTAGGGTAGATGATGCATTGTGTATTATGAGAAAACATATATAAGTAATAGATAATTTATTACACTAGGTGATATAGTAGTGGCATATGGCTCTCATCAAATAAGGCCATAGAAAAGAAATCACGAGAGAAATTATTTCGAGATAGTTGTGGTTTTCCATGTTTTGTGATATTTGAGACACTATTTACAGTGTGAGTGATTTTTGCTGTACAAGGACCAAAGAAGATTAAAATATATATTTACATGCTGTGATATGTGTATAATGTAGAGAAGGTGGTTAGAGTACCACAATATTTTAATTCATCTTGCCTAAATGTCTAGGAATTTAAATATAGTGGTCAATGAACTGAGTTTGAGAACGTAAATGTAAGGAGTTCTGGAGGCATGTACCGAGTCTCATATTATTGATCTATTCTTACAAAATCTATTGGAGATACAAAACTATTAAGGGAATATTTTCATTTATCATCAGCTATGCCCTATACCCTTCTAGATAGAGTGAGGATGGGGCATGCATTATATTCTGATGGTGTTTTCCAATGACATTATCTATCATGTGAGGACCCAACTCTATGTTGGACCATAGGTGAGGATGAAATTATTCATATTAATGGTTGAATTTGGGATCCACTGGATATCTTAAAGGAGGTGAGGTTGGAGTTTCATTCCTCAGTTTTGGATTATCACCCTAGAATTAGTAAAATGAACCATGACTTGTGTCATCAATACATATGGCAATGTTTGAAATAGGAGATTGGTTGTTTTTTAATAAGGTGTTCCACCTTTAGCATGTGAATGTGGAAAATAATATACCTACCCAAATATTACTATAGTTACATATTCTTGAGTGGTAATGGGATTATTTAATGATGTATTTTATGGCTTTTCTACTAAGTTCACCTCGAGGAAGTGATTTTTTAGTTGGTTTTTTAAAAGGCTCACAAAATTTTCCCATTTACTACCAATAAGGCAATACATCAGTGTAGATATTATTGGGAGGTTGTATTCATATGAAATAGTAAGGATTCATGTGGTCCATCATAATATCATTTTATATAGGGAAAAATGGTTTACATATCATATATGGTAGTTTTTTCAATAGGTTTTGGGTAAATAGGTCCTTCTGATCACATCATACAACCTTCATACTAATGACTAGTCTGAGCGTATAATTTAGGTTCTTGTTGAAATAATAAAAGAATTCATATTTTTATTATGGGAATTATTTGGTAAAGACATATAATCATTATTTAGTTCACCTAAAATATTTTATATCTGGTGAATATACATGTGGAATTTTATGAGGCTTTTTATGGTATGTTGTGTTGATCTCTCATGTATTGTTTAGAAGCATTAATGGAAAATTTAGTGGGACTATATCATTTAAGGGAACATATGATCATGTCGATTTTATTGTAATGTTTATGGATACAACATAGTTTTAATAGAAATCCTTGTTCGACCCCTGTAGATGACCACTAGTGTACATGTATAGGGATCTATTATTTTTTAGTGTCTCTTGAAGATAGGGACATAGATGGATTAGAATAAAATGTAATCTTTCACCCTAATATATAATTCCATTTTACATTTTGATTAGTGTTGGTCCGATAGCTAATCAGTTGTAGTTAATTAATTGGTACCAAGCCATGCACAATGTATATCTATATTCTTAGCTTTAACATTATCATTCATTCCATTATCATGTCTTCTACTCTGAGGAGGATGAGTTAAAAAAATATTTGTCCCTTAAGGAAAATCTTATTATTATTTTTGATAGAATCATGAATTTTCTCCAACAATATTCAGTTCCTCTTGTATCTGTGTTTTCGTAGAATAAACTATTAATGAAAATGAAAAAAGTGTTGGATGTGGATGTATGTGATAAGTGGTCTGTGGTTATTCTTACAAGATCATTACCACCCATAATAGAGAAATCTGGGGGAAAATTTCTCTATGTGGCATATTTTATGATCTAGTGATTTCTATTGATTTACGGAATAATTTTAATTGAATTTAAATGCTTTTTTATGGCCTAACCTGAATATCAATGGAGGATATGGAGGTTTGGTGTTTCATAAGACATATACGAAGCCTAGAACCAAGAAATTTACAAAAATAATATTGGATTAATGGTTAATTGAAACCAAGTCTGCTGGGCTAGATGGTTTGACCAACTGTGCGAGACTGGGGTATAGGGATTTAAGAGATTGTACTATTTGAGAAACTCTATTTATAGAGGGCCACACATGTGTGGGGGCACACAATGTTTCAAGAATATTTTTATTCCATGGTATTCGAAGAAATAGTCAAGTAGTGCTTAAGGACCATTTGGGTTCCCACTTAGCAAAATATAGGTATCATGGTTGGAGCATGGATGGGAAAACAGTAAGACCAAACTATGTGGCATTTTATATGAATGATGAAAAATTATCCATTAAAATACATTTAATCCAACAAATATATTTCCATTAACCTCTATTGTACTGATGCTTATGTGAGAGAAATTCCTTTAATGGTCATGGGGTATATTATAATCCCATTATTCTTTGTTATTTGAAATTTGACCATAATCAGTCTCATTGGATTCACATCGATAAGTACTAAAATCCTATTGGTCCATTCTTCATTCTTATTATTATAGATAAATATATTTAGGTGAAAGATAATATTTCTATTTTCATTCGCGTCATCCATTATTCATTTTTCTTATGATGTGAATCAAATCAGAAGATGATACTATATGGGAACTCATCTTCATAAGTACTGTCAGTGGTATATCAATTATTAGTTTGGTTTGCTACTTTATAGTGGTAGTTTCTATAGTGTGGCATGCCAGAAATTATAAAAAATCCCCTTAAATTAATTGAATCATTTTATTAATCATATTTAGACGCATTTGGGATTCCCATTAGATACCATTAGATTAGTAGGAGGGTTTTTACAAATTCAGGGACACCAATAATTTATTCCCTTAGCATTAAACCTTGTTGAATTGCCAAAGGGGTGTGTGTTTATGACTTATTAGTTATAGTAATCCTAGTTATAAATAAAATGAGATTAATTTGTTATTAATATATGGTGATATTCCCATTTCATGTTGTTTATTATCATTAAATGGTTTATGTAGACTTATTATATGAGTGGATAAACCAATAGATTGTGAATTGATATGAATTTTGAATTGATGAATGAATGTGATGAATTGATGTGGTAGAGGATTCCATGTTGGGTATACCAGGGATCCTAAATCCATAAGATTTCATGGATGTGGATCCATGGATTTTTATAGTGGTACTGGATTCCTTGTATGAGATTTCACATTTGGTCTTGAATTTGTTGGATGCCTTGGGAATTACTATCCCTTAGATTTATCTTTTTAGGGATCGTAGTGGGCATGGTTTGTTGAAATTATCATTGGAACCCATTCCATGACTAATAATGTTACTATCAAGATGCTACTGGGATTCAACAAGTATTCTTAAGTTAATTATACCTTAAATCATACCCATGGTTTTACATCTCTGATTATACTATACAAACCATGGTAAATGTGACATGAATGATAATACGGCTCAGACATGGAAAATGTGAGAATACATGTTATATTGAGTGGATCTGGATGATTTTATAAACATGTAATACATCGTGGTCATTAGTGACATGATATTTTGAGTATACAACTTGGATGTGGTGTTTACTTCTTGTTTTCATCTTCCTTGTTATAGGATATTGACACTTGATTTTGAATGATCCATTATTGTATTGATAGTATCATTTTATAACTATACAATTTCCATGGGAATTTCACTTTTATTACAATCATATCATTGATATACAATTTACAATGGTTATATTGAATTTCATTGTTATCATTTTTTATAGACATTGTTTGGGGTGTCCTAATGAGATGTCATCTCACACCCTTTCATAGGCTACCGTTTGGTATCCATACATAAAATATGGATGCTGGTAGGTACTAGTGATAGAACACAATATTATATGCCTGAAATTGTTTCATTCATTGGATAATGTGAGCATATGACATAGGTGAGTCTCATGTTGCAATTTGTGTTACATATTTTTGGCCTTTTTGGTGTTTTGATACATGTTTGTTAGTGGTACTTTATTTTGATGTTTTTTGATCAATGAAATGATTATCATTGTATATGAGATAAATTAAAAAATTGTTTATATATTCCTATATATATTTTTATCCCCTTTTCAATTATTATAATTCTTCAACATTTGATTTTTTTGATTGATTATGCATTTGTACACTATTATAAGTGGGTAATATATCCCCAAATACATTACATAAAAATTAATTTCTAATCATAATACTGTAGTATTTTGGGAGACATGCTTGGGTACATGTGACCAACTATGATATGGGCACCGTTATGTGGAATTTGGGTTTGGGACATCAAATGGATATCCATACACTACTGGAAAAATACCCTATACCAACGGTTTGGAGGACCGTTGGCAAGTAAGCCGTGACAATAGGTCTATACCAACGGTTTTGGGAAAACCGTTGGTATAGTGTCTATACCAACGGTTCGGAAAACCGTTGGTATAAGTAATTAGAAAATCTATACCAACTGTTCTCAAAACCATTGGTATCTGTATTTCAAAAAAGAAACATCCGGTGGGATTTGATCCCAGGACCTCTAGTTTATAACTGAATGACTTAAACACTAACCTAACATGACTTTTGTTATCATAACTTCATAAATATATATTTGTATTGTTCTAATTATTTTAAATTTTGATTTATATAATGTTCTCCGTAGGTAGATTCCAAAAAAAATCAAAGGACCTTTCCCAATGGTTTTGAAAACCGTTGGGAAAGGTCTTGATTTTTTTCATGGTTTTGGCCGAAGGTTGAATTCTGGACCAATGGTTTGGGAAAACCATTGGGATAGGCTACCCTTTCCCAACAGTTTGGGAAAACCGTTGGGATATGCTACCCTTTCCCAACAGTTTGTCCAAACCGTTGGGAAAGGTCGTACAGAATTCAGTCTTTCCCAATGGTTTGGCCAAACCGATGGGATATGCTAACCTTTCCCAACGGTTTGGCCAAACCGTTGGGATAGGCTACCCTTTCCCAACAGTTTGGCCAAACCGTTGCGAAAGGGGGTCCAGAATTCACCATTTCCCAATGGTTTGGCCAAACCGTTGGGAAAGGGTGAAAAAAATGGGCATTCCCAACGGTTTGGCCAAACTGTTGGGAAACGGTACCTATACCAATGGTTTTTACAAACCGTTGGTATAGAAGCGTTGGTAAAAATCATTTTTCCAGTAGTGATACAGTGTCATCTCATCCATGACAATGACAAGGAATATGTATTTTTACCACCCAAAAAAGAAACCCTTATCAAACCAAATTTCATGATCATACACTCAATAAATAGAAAATAGAATGTATTACTAGTCTCAAAAATAAATATATCATCCTTAGGGTTCTAGTGGATAAAGACCACGTCCCATGTCATAACATTTTCTAAAATAAATTTAGACCACAGAAGTTGTATAGTATCTTTAAATAGACTATTCCAGATCATCGATTAAAAATGATATATCATTATAAACTCACACATCCATACATTTTTTTAGAAATAAAATTAACAAAATTTAACCGACATAAGGGGGAGATGAAAATCAATCATGTAGTATAAAATAGTTCTATCACACATGTAGTAGAAAGAAACAAACAATCTAATACCATGTTTCATTGGATTAAGCTTAAAATATAATTCTAATCCATTTTATCAGACATTTTGAAGATGAATAAAAATTCATTATATTCATTTTTAAGACTCAACACAAACACTTATTGATATATTATTTTGAAAACCCTTATTTTTTAAATTTAATTTGAAATCACATTTCTCAATTAATAATGTTTCAATTGAATTATCATTTAAAATGAAATTATAAATAATGTCACATTAAAAAAAATGAAACCTATTTTCCTATAAAGTCAATAACAAACCACAATACAATATATAAGAATCTAAAAAGAAACTCACTTGACTAATATATCACCACAAAATATTTTAAAAAACCCTATCGCCAATGTCGATAGTTAGGATGATGTAGGACCATCTAAATTGTTTACAAATTTTACATATGTCATTAATGAAGGTACATAAGCTATAAAATCTTGTCTCCATCGCTGGTGTGGCTTCCCAATGATATATTTAAATTATGACCCCAAAATTAATTGTAATGGAAAAATTATTGAGCGACATAAGTGTATGTTGGGGGAGAAGTGGATTTAAAAAAAATATAACAGAATTTAGAAAACTCATCTTAATTGACTCGATCATTGTAGAAAAACGGAGGAGAATTGGAGTTATAATAATTACCCTCTATTTTCCATTATTCAACAATAACTCAAGGACCCTAACTAGGATCCAAATAACATCCCTAAAAATATAATGAAAATACTATTAAATAATGTTGGGTCATGGCATAACCATAAATGTTTTAGTTTTACAATACTCTAGGTAGAGGTTTGTTCTATTTACCTAAAATCTTTTTAGAATGAACCCTCTATTTTACAAACCCACATACTATTGAATACATGATCCCCCATGGACCTGTAACACTTCTACATGGTCATCAGATTGATTGAAACTAGTTGAAAATGTCAAAACATCCATTGTGGTTTGATCAAGGTATCACAACATGACATATTATAGATGATGAAATTCTGTATATGGGTAATCTTATCCCTACCATTAATTCATACTTATGATCCTAACTACAAACATGACCGTGATTATCATGCAAATATATCTCTTATATGCGTCTCACTACTCTGATTTTTTATTTCTTTATTAATTCCTTAAATGATTCCTAATTTGACACTAATATTTTGGAATACCCAAAATTCCACCAAATTAAAATGATGTGGGGAGTTACATCTTACTACACCAATCATGATAAGATCACTAAAATAATATAATGTCACCAATCAGGTCTATCCTAGTTAATCAGGCCTTGTGGTTTCTATCTAGAAGGTCATGCTTAGTTGTCCATTGCTAGCTCTCAAACAAGAGTATTATACACCTAACAAGACAATAAAAGCAACATACATAGTACTACTATACAATATCACTCATTACTATATCTAAACGATATGTGGAACTCCTGACTTATAAAAATAATAGTTCTTAATGTGAGTGAAATGTAACAGTCTCAAGAATTATAATTTCTTATGGTCCTTCCATTCAATGGGATAGATCAAGAAGTATCTATATTAGGACACATTATACACTTAGGCATATCTATATAAATAATTAATATTAGTAAACATGATGACATAGTTAATTATAGTTATAGAATAAATCTTTTCTTAATATTAACCCTTTATTTATTTTCATGTTGTGTAGCTGACTTGTCATCTTCCAGCCTGCCACACATTTATTATGTAAATAATGAATATAGGTCCCATGGGATAATTGATCATAAAACCCAATTTAATGTACATTACTAAGTATAAAAATTCATTTTTCTACATCAAGGAATGAAATTCAACATATTTTTTGTGATGTACATGGCCCTATATGCACACAATAACACACTAATACATTCAAATTATTTTTAATAACCTGATAATGATAAATTCACGGTAATTTATGGAGGTAGTTCTCTAATTGAGACCAATGGATATTAAAAAATTTACATAAGGTTCTATAAAATAGATGTTAAAAAGTATGTGGTAAATAAAACCATTTGAATTATTGTTAACAATTTTTGGTTAGTCGGATTTGTCTATCAATGGAGTGATTTCAATAAAGATATTATGATTCCCATAAAAACTATGACTTTCATCACAAAATCATTGTTTTCTTATGGTTTTGATTTAAATTTATATTTTCCATCAGATCACGTAACTCTAATATACCAATTTATGTATTATTCCCCTAAATCACTCATATTGTAAAGGCCCGGAAATTCAATGAATTTTTTTCTTATATTCATGGGATTTTTACGAGTCCATGAAAATTTACAGCACTTGATTCTGTGGCCTAAGGTGCCTGGAATCAATTTATGATATTTTTTTAGGTATATTCAGTAAATATACGAGTGGGATTTTATAACATTTGAACAGGTGCTCGGAATTGAGATCTGGGGGCCCTGATGAACTCACAACATCAGTGAGTACATAGTGAGACCTTCACTGCAGTTGCGTTCTAACAAGAATGGAAGTTAGATTTGGTGTTTTAAATTAAAATTGAAAAAAAATAAAGTGTTAGGTTTATTTTTATTTTTGGTGTTTAAAGCTCCAAGAGGAGGTTAGTGGTGGGGACCCAAATACCAAAACCTCCCATGAGAGGTTATGGTGGTAGGACCCACCGACACATAACCTCCCTTGGAGGGATAGTAATAGGTGGGGCCCACACAAGCTTTAAACCTCCTTGAACTCCCCATAAGTGGGGGAAGGCTCTTGAACTCCCTTCATTAATGTGCCAACCCCCATCTATTAATTAATTTATCTCATTCAATTAATTAATGAAACCAATTGGAATTCATTTGAAATCTTTTGGCCAACAATTCAATAATGGGTTAGCTTAACCCATTATTTTTGTTGGAACTTTCTTATTGGTGGAGCTATAGAGAAGCCTTGGTGAACTTCATCCTTCCAACGAAGAATGGATAACATCTTCATTGATGTTCAACCGTTCCAAAAGAGGAGGAGTCGACAACGAAGAATGCTGGCGAGGCTTCTTCCTCGGTCTCCTACCCCGGATGCTTCACGATGTCAACGAATTAACATCTGCCCATTTTACGTGACATCATCAACGGTCATCAACAATTGAGGTAGGGGGGTTTTAATTAAATATTGATTCCAATATATCTTGTTCAAATATGGTTGTGTCCTTCCAATTGATAACATCATAATACGGAGGGTGTGGGCATCAGAAACACGACCTGAACCCCCCCCACCCCGTAATTCCTCATTTGTTGACAACCAAGGAAGAGTGATGGTAGCCAGCATCAGGCCGACTGCGAAGGAAATAGGTGGCACAACGGCCGTCGTGTCTCTAAAGGGGTGCATCACCATCGTGCTACGCAGAGTACCGAGCTGCAACCGGTGAAGGCCGCGGCGGATCAAGGCAGCGGGATGGTTGTCGGAGGAGTATGGTGTCATCCAGCCGCATAGACGAGCTAGTTGAAGCATCCAGGCCATGCCGTAGTGGTGGTAGCACAGTGCCGTTGAGCTGTGGGGGAGAAGTGACCCGCTTCCAGGGTGGCCCGTGGTGGAGGAAGCCAGGGAGCGGAACCATTGCGCCACGCCGGTGGTGCGGAATTGGCTAGCCGCTCGGCCAACCAGACAAGGCGGCACCCCTAGGTTCCCGCGGGTCACCTGAAACGGGGCTTAGCTTCGGTTCCGTTCGACAACAAGGGTCACATCACCCCCTCCCACGCGTGGCCCACCAGGCCATGCAGGCCATCTTACCAGGCCACATGCGCCGACCCGCCCGGCTCGCCCCCCCACTCGGGTCGGGCCACTCTCTGGTCGGGCCGTCGTCGAGCCGGGCCGCCCACTCAGTCCGGGCTGCTCTTGTGCTGGGCCGATCTTGGGCCAGGATGCTATCGTGTCGGCCCAGCCCTCCCTCTCAGGCCGGGTCGGGCTCTCGGACCGGGTCAAACCCTAGTCCGGACCCATTTAACCTGAAATCACATTTCAGCCATATCTTCAGCTACAGGTGTCAGATCGATGAACTGTCTGCGGTGATGGAAATCTTAGAACGCGACGATACTATTGGCTATCCTAATTGATGTTTGGAAACATTTGGGGTATGGTCGGGTTGGTTTGAACCTAAAAACATTCCAAGCCCCTGGAACTGAAATACCAATAACTCACATATATGGCATCTGATTGATGCGCCGTCTATCGCATTGGGTTGCTTATGATGAGACTAAACTACACGATTCATCATATAAATACTTAATTATATTTGATGTATCGACACATGGCTTGAGGAGTGGACCCCCCCAGGATCAAGTGTGCTATGTGCGAGAACCCAAAAGCTGG
This sequence comes from Viscum album, assembly GCA_963277665.1. Classification (NCBI taxonomy): domain Eukaryota; kingdom Viridiplantae; phylum Streptophyta; class Magnoliopsida; order Santalales; family Viscaceae; genus Viscum; species Viscum album. The sequence goes on along the minus strand of OY728129.1, from coordinate 683,602,810 downwards.
CTATGACTGAGATGATAGAATCCTACGTGAACGTACTACTGTACGAGAATCCTCCTTGGGTTCGACAGAGAAAATAATATACCAGGATCCATTGTGTGTTCGATAGTGATAGTACTGGACTAGTATCCTCCCTGGGTTCGACAGTGATGACATATGTACTGGGATCCTCCAAGGTTTCGACATCGCTAATACTGTTCCGGGATCCTACGTGGCTTCGATAGAGGAGATGATTCAGTGGCTAAATCTAATCATCTCTACACCTATACATGAGTTGTATTCCTATGTGATATGACTCCTGACATTCAGTTTTCATCATCGAGATGATTGACTTTACTTCCTTTTTGGAATGGGTTGTGCTTGGGCTCATGTGTTGGTTTCGGACTACGATTGGTAACTTAGGTATATGTATGGTCATATACCCAAGTAGGGATAGTTGATACTTTATCAATGTATCTTACTTATGTGGCTTATCCTTAGTGGATTATAGGAGACCATTTGGGGTCTTAGGGCCTTTTACTGAGTATTCTTATACTGACCCCCGCACAGGCTTTTCCAACAACTAGTTGTGTTCTGTGCAGACAATGGTCAGCAGTGATCGAGGCTGAGGGATATGGATGGGAGGATTCAAAGAGCTGAACTAGATGGGACGTACCTCAATGGCGATTTGATCATGATCTGTTCATCCCCTTTAGGTCGGATTCTCTGGTGGACGACCCAGGGTATGTTTTCCCTTTTTACTTGTACTTGTTGTTCAGTTGGGTTTGTATACTGGACCACTTACTTTCTGCACACCTTTCGTTTCTATATTAGTACTTGTTGCTTCAACTTCTTATGTTCTATCTTTTTCTGCTACATGATTAAAGGAAATTCCTTCAATTTTTATCAGGGACTCGCCTTTGGTTCTTGTCTCCAGCCACTGCCTATGGAAGCCGGGCTTGGTGTAGTCACGACATGGGGCCCAAGAACGGGTCGTGACCCATCATTGAGAGTGGATGAATTTAATTAATATTCCATTTGCAACTGTATTATCCCAATGTGTCTTTAATAGACTATGGTTGAGAATAATATTTATATAAAATTCGAATGGGAATTTGATCAACTATACATTAATCTAGAAGAATATTAATAGAAGTGTTATTAAAAACATTATATATCATTGTAATTATGTAAAAGATACTGGGAAAAACCTATCATTTCATATACATAAATTTTCACAATTTAGATAACAGTACACCAAAATTATACCACATATTTTTGGATTTTAGGTTTTTACCTTATCATAAATATGGTGAATAAAAATATGAAGATTTTAATTGTTTGTTTTATAATATTTTTTAATGGAAATTCATAAAATTTAAAAAAATATTGACAAGTGAATCGGTCTATAGTATAAACTATGATATCAATGTTCATATATTACACCACGAATATAATGGAATATGATAAATATATTTCCATCAATGAGATTAATTTAGATATATTCACATATGTTCTAATAATGATTATTAGGATGGATTTGTATCAAAGAAACCAACAAATTGTTTTATCAGATAGCCACTATAGTTATAAAATTAAATTATATTAATGAATCCTTCCTATATTACCAATGGAAATGATGATGTTGAAAGATAAATCATAGAAAAAATTCCACATACTTCATTATACATAAAATAGAATGAATAAATCATCCTCAAAAAATAGAATATGAATATTTGGATTCACATTGATTTTAGGGATCTCAACTAACACCATCAAAAGGTTGAATATATATCTAGATCATAGAGTAATTGTGTTCTGTGATGATTGGATTTGTATCCCTCTCATTAATTGATGGGTATTTTGGATAAAATAAAATCCCAATGGCCTAATATTATAATTTTAAAACTATATTTAATGAACCATAAGGAATATAATTTCATAATATAATTCAATTTTTTCTTTGAAAAAATCGAAGGATATATATAAACATGTCATGGAGCATGTAGTTATGAACATATTTAGGAATACCGTGGAGGGATATGTTATATTTTTGGTGGTGTAATTTGATCAATTAAATTATCATACTACTTATTTTTAAAATGTATTAATCCAAATTTAAAAGCAGAAAATGAAAATGAGCCACCTTTAATTGATTTTTCATGTTAATATAAAACATTTCATTAGTTTTTTGGTACACAAACCAGACATAATATAAGCCCTCAGCCTTAAACCTTACTTAATCTTGAGTTATTACAAGATTACAAATTGAGGATCTTTTCGGGTTTAGAGTTTTAGAGAATTAGATCATAAAACTTGCATTACATTCCACATTTAAACAAAGTGGTTACATAAAGATAGTATTCTTCATTCCCATAAACAGAAACATATTTAAGATAAAACATGGATTCTTTCTTGACACTTCCTTGACACTGTCATCATATCATGTACCTTTCCCTTGACCTGTGAAAAACAATTCAAAAAAAACTTGGGATGAGCATAAAAAGCTCAGTAAGGGTTATAAAAATATGGAAAGGATACATGGGTACATATATACTTAAGGATGAGATCATACTTTACCCATAAAACATAATCGCTTTAACATACCTCATCAAATCATGAATAAATCATAGAAATCATAAGACATAAGGGTAACTTGAGGCATTCATAACATTCTTACATAGGGAGTAACCCTCTTGGTTACGTTTGGAATACCCATCACAGTATATTCCCTAAATCTCTTCGGAGAAACCTTAACGTTTCACTCCTTCACGTTACCCAATGCATTGGAGAGCTATATCGGGTTCACCCGCCCTTAGTTTATCACGGAACCACCCGTCTTCATAATAATGCCCAAGAACCTCAACATAATCGTATCACATAAAACATGCATAAAGGAAACATAACATTTCAACCTTTCAATCACAAGATATCAATACAACACATTTATATAAAAACATTATCAAAACAATTTTCAATACCAAAATAAAAGAAAATTAAAACATGGTATTTATTTTTCTTTTTAAAACATGGTATGGCTTGTAGAGGAAGCCGAAACCCAAATAATGATCACGGCGGCAGAGAAGTCGTTGTCGCCGCATACGTACTGCAAAAACAGTCCCTTTTATCGTTTTGTAAAATGCTTCGTATAAAAAATATTCCTTTTGGATAAACGTAAAAGTCAAAGGGGTCTATACACCGTTTAAAAGAAAGTTGTGTATAAAATAAAATATGCCTCAATGAAAGGAGATTGAGACGAAGTCCCATACCTCGGGTCCGACTTGACTCGATCGTTCTTTAATGTCCTGAATAATAAACTTGAGTTAATTTATACTTTCTTAAGAAACTTTTTCAAGTTAATTATTCCTTTTATATCACTTATTTCCATCTAATGAACACTATGTAATTATTTATGTTAATAACGGTCGTTTTAACAATCATTGGTACTTGAGTCAAAATAAGCCCTTTATAATTACATGTTGTTCATGTATCCATTTTATCCAGAATGGTATTCATGATGTAGATATCATATATGTCATATATATCTGGTACATTCATGCATTTATAATATTACATAATCATTTAGAGGTAAGAAATGAAATGCACCGTTCATGGAGACGGTAAGCCGTACGTACGCATGAACGCTACTTTCATTTCTATTTCGTATTTTATAGAATGGAATCATAATGATATAAAGGTATATTATACTTCCATTATAATATCATATATAATATCATAGTTCCATCCATTATACGTCCCACATATGGTATTTAACGAATCAAATCACTTTGAGGGGGCGGTAGTCCGCACTTCCTAAAATGAAGATATCATGTTTACCCATAATGGAAACAATAATGGTATGCCATAAATGAAAAATAAAGAAGCTTAAGAAAAGAATAAACATATTATATATCATATATAAAAATAGTGACATCATAATGGCCACCTTTGAAGGTGTTAAATGAGTATTGAACAATCATCGTTTCGGGAGGCAGAATTTCGCCATCCACGGAAACCGTATGTTCTTTAACCATTTGATGTAGTTGTGTGAGAGTTTAGCTCGAATAAATCTTATAACAAAATCCTAGTATATTGAAGATACTGGTGTTGTTACAAAATAAGTAAATAAAAAGAGTTTAGGGGGTTGGAGAAGCAAAATAAATCAAATGGACATGAGAGAATAAATTACCTTTAAAAGTGTAACTCCTTTTGATTTGAGCCTAAAGGCTTCCTTTGAAAGGATTCTGCCCAAAGGGAATCCTCTAGGATGAAGAGAGGGATGTGGAGAGAGTAAATGGGTAGGGGTTGGCCGAGCCAATGGCTTGAGGAGTGTGTGAAATGAGGTAGAGGTGGGGGCCTTTTATAAGAGGAGAGGAGAGGCACTTTTGAAAATCATGAAACTATTATTTTATGTTCAAAAGTGTTTAGAATTTATAAGGTCCCACATTGATATATTTCGAAGATAAGATGATAAGGCTTCGAAATATTCCCATCCAATAGTTTTTGGACAAGTTTAGGTCTTAGATATTACATTATCTTTCCATATTATTTTAATCGTTAAATAATGAGGTCATCGCTGCATCATCATGATGTCATAAATAATTTAATTTATTTAATGTCTAAAAATTATATAAAAAATACTATTATGTAGGAAATCTTTTTAGATTTCCAATTACTATTTATAATCAAAAATCTGATCTTTATAACCCCATGTAAAAATTGTTTTCGTAAAACATATTATGTTTGTGTCATTTTTACTTTTACATTAAATAAAAAGTTATTTATGTCATTTCCCAACCAATATGGCTCCATGGGGTCCCCAAGTTGACCCATGGCTTGTCTGGGTCGGCTATGACACAACCAATGAGGTTAGGACATGTGTCTAGGTCATTTTATATTATTAAAGCATTATTTTTACCTTAAACTACACTAATTACCACTAATCGCGATTAAAAACATAATAAGTTACTATTCACCAAAAAATTATTTTAATCTCATTGAACCACATTTTACTTCTTAATGACAACCATGTATGTTGGATTTTGGAAAATCAAAACACAATGATGGAAAAATTTCATTTAAATGGAAAATCGGTTTTTATAAGTACCACTTAGTGGTTTCACTATTAATCAAAAATTGAAGTTTTTCAGAAAATTACCAAAAATTTACCTTAAGCTATATTTGATATTCCTAATTCACAAATGAAGTCCATTTTACAAAATTCAAAACATATAATTCACATTAATTAATTTAATAATTAATTCCCGTTGTCATGACAAATAGCGTGTTTTTATGAAACAATAAGTATCAAATGATTGACACCAGTTTAAGTCCAATTTCAAAGTGAAATTGATTCCAAGGACCACCATTGGATTAAATGGTAAAAATATATTCTAATTTCACTTCAAAACCAATTCAGAAGATAATCTAATCATATAAACAAATTAGATTAAAAAGTAGTTTTGTTGTAAAATGCAGTATTTTTCACTATTCATTAAAAAATGAACATTGTCAAAAAAATACCAAAAATTCACACAAAGTAAATTTTGATGTCCCAATCATAAAGAATAAGTTTATTTTGACAAACATAGTTTATAAAATTGTCAAAAGATAGATTCAAAAATGTTTTGCCATCAAAGTCAGTAAAACAATCTTTTAAAAATATTAGTGTATTACATGCTTAAGATTGGATGTATTTTCATTTTAAGCCTCTAAAACACTATCTAATTCATTAATAGACATAGATAAAATATCTATTATTCAATACATACTTGGGATGTTACATCCTTCCCCCCTTTAGAAAATTGCATCCCCGCAATTTATTTACTTATCGAATAAATGGGGGTACTTATCCCTCATTGCATTTTCAGATTCCCATGTTGCCTCTTCAATCATGTGGTTTTTCCACAAAACCTTTACCTGGTGAATCAGCTTATTCCGTAACACTTGATCCCTATGGTCAAGTATCTGGACCGGTTGTTCCTCATAAGACAGGTTCTCTTCCAGCTGAACTACCTATGGACTCAAAACATGAGATGTATCTGGCATGTACTTTCTCAACATCGAAACAAGAAAAACATTGTGTACCTGAGATAAACTCAGAGGTAAAGCCACCTGATATGCAACTGATCCAACTCTCTCCAGAATTTCATATGGTCCAATAAACCTTGGCGTCAGCTTTCCTTTCTTACCAAATCTCATCACACTTTTCCAAGGAGAAGCCTTGAGAAAAACATGATCACCTACCTCGAAAGATAGATCCTTCCTCCGGTTATCCGCATAACACTTCTGTCTGCTCTGAGCTGTTATCATGTGCTTCTGAATCAGCTAAACTTTTTTTGCCAAATCTTCTACCAATTATGGTCACATCAACTTCCTTTCACCAACTTCATCCCAGAAAGCTGGAGTTCAACACCAATTCCCATATAATGCCTGAAATGGTGCCATCTGTATACTGGAATGAAAACTGTTATTATATGAAAATTCAACCAAAGAAAGATGTTGGTCCCAACTTCCCTGATAATCCATCGAACAAGCTCGTAGCATATCCTCCAAGGTCTGAATTTTTCGTTCTGACTGCCCATCTGATTGAGGATGAAAAGATGTACTAAATTTTAATTCAGTACCCAACGACTTCTGAAGGACTTTCCAAAAGTTAGAAGTAAACCCGGGGTCACGATCCGATACAATGGAGGGAGGAACTCCATGTAACCTGACTATCTCTTTTAGATACAAACGGGAAAGTTGATCAAGAGAGAAAGTATCTCGTATAGCAAGGAAATGAGTAGATTTGGTCAAGCGATCAACAATAACCCAGATTTCATTATTACCTCGAGATGTCTTCGGTAATCCCACAACAAAGTCCATGGATATATTCTCCCATTTCCACTCTAGCACTGGTAAAGGCTGAAGCATCTCTATCGGTAACTGCCGCTCTGCTTTAACCTATTGACATGTCAAAAACTTCTCAGTAAAATCAGCAATATCTCTTTTCATTCCATCCCACCAGTAATACTCCCGAAGATCTCTATACATCTTAGTAATGCCAGGATGAACTTAAAACGGAGAACTATGAGATTCACATAACAACTCTCTCTTCAACTGTGAATCCCAAGGCACACACAATCTCTTCCCAAATCTCAAAACACAATCATTATCAATGTTGAATTCAGGCAACTTACCTTTCTGAACCAGCTCTACCTTTTTCTGCAACTCGCTATCTTGCTTCTGTGCTTGCTTGATTCTGCATGATAGAGAAGATCTCACTAACACCTGAAACAAAACAGAAGGACTTCCTGCAACAACAACATCTATGCAAAAGTTCACCAAATCCTTAACCAAAGGATCACGTTCGAAACGCAACATTGCTAATGAAGCATTACTTTTTCGACTCAAAGCATCAGCCAGTTTATTTTATTTTCCCGGATGGTAATGAATTGTACAATAATAATCCTTGATTAATTCTATCCATCTCCTCTGTCTCATGTTTAACTATTTCTGAGTGAATATATACTTTAAACTTTTGTGATCGGTATATATTTCACACTTTACTCCATACAAATGATGCCTCCAAATTTTTAAAGCAAAAACAACAGTAGCTAATTCCAAATCATGTGTAGGGTAATTTACCTCATGAGTTTTCAAATATCGTGAAGCATAAGCAATTACCTGATCATTCTGCATTAGGAAGCAACCAAGTCCCTTCAATGAAGCATCACTATATATAACAAACTCACCATTCCTGGAAGGTAGTGCCAAAACTGGAGCATTCACCAATCTTCTTTTCAATTCCTGAAAACAATCATCACATTCTTTTGTCCAGAAAAACATAACACCCTTCCGAGTTAGCATAGTCATTGGACTAGATAATCGTGAAAATTTCTAACAATCCTTCGGTAATAGCCTGCAAAACCAAGGAAGCTACGAATCTTAGTTACATTTGTGGGTCTTGGCCATTCTTCCACAACTTTTGTTTTTGCAGGATCAGCAGTTATTCCATCTTTAGAAACAATATGACCAAGGAAAGAAATTTGTTGCAATAAAAACTCACACTTGCTGAATTTTCCATACAGTTTCTTTTCTTTTAATGTTTGAAAGATAACCCTTAAATGTCTTTCATGTTCCTCTTTACTTTTAGAAAACACCAAAATATCATCAATGAAAACCACCACAAACTTATCCAAGAACTCATGGAAAATTCTATTCATTAAGTCCATGAATACAGCAGGTGCATTGGTTAGCCCAAAAGGCATTACTACAAATTCATAATGGATATATCTCGTATAGAACACGGTCTTCAGAATATCTGCCTCCATTACCTTCAGCTGATGGTACCCCGATATCAAGTCAATCTTTGAAAAAAACTAAGCTCCCTGGAGTTGGTCAAACAAATCATTGATATGAGGCAAAGGATATTTGTTCTTAATAGTGATATTATTCAAGGCTCTATAATCAATGAAAAGTCTCATAGAACCATCTTTCTTTTTAACAAATAAAATAGGGGCACCCCATGGTAATGTTCTAGGTCGAATGAAACCTTTCTCTAATAAATCTTGCAATTTCTCCTTCAACTCTAAAAGTTCAATTTGAGCCATTCGATAAGGGGGTTTTGAAATTGGCTTAGCATCAAGAACTAAGTCAACAGTAAACTCAACTTCCCGATCTGGTATTATTCCGGGAAACTCATCAGGAAAAACATCAGGATACTCATTTACCACTGGCACATCATTAATTTGAACAGCTCCTTTATTTTCAACGATGTGTGCAAGGTAACATTCATTTCCATCGTTTACAAGTTTCTCGGCCTCTTGATAAGTTATCAACAGTAAGGGTTCATTCTTGTACACAAACTAAAAGTATTTCTGAAAAGAAACTTCTTTAGCTCTACACTCAGTCATAGCATGGTAAATAGATAGCCAATCCATACCCAGGATAACATCAAACTCTACTAGAGGTAGAACAATAAGGTTTGCAAGTAGGTTCTTTCCATAGATAAGTATTGGAAGATTCTTATAAATTCTTTTTTCCTCAACATTCCCCCCAGGTGTTTTTACCACATGTTCAGGAGTCACTTCATGAGATGGTATTCCCATTTTTCTAGAAAAGGATGCAGAGATGAAATAATTTGTAGACCCCGAATGAAACAACACACTGGCATAATCTGAAAAAACAAACAAAGTACCTGATACAACTTCATTTGACGGCCTGACATCTGCTGAAGTAGTTGCAAATGATTTCACCACCCCTTTCTGCTTGTATTCAAACTGCTTCACGTCACTCAAGCTCTTTCTCGGACACTCATTTGCATAGTGACCCATCTCATTTCACTTATAACATTTCACTAATTGTAAATCAAATTTGTTCTTACCTTCACCTTGATCCTTCTCAGTGCAATCACGAGCCTTATGTCCCATCTTACCACATTGTTAGCACTTCCCAGAATTCAGAAGACATTCCCCAGCATGCCTTTTGCCACATTTATCACAAACTGGAATCATATGTTTCTTACCATCAGACTTTTTTGAAGAATTCTTACCTCTCTCTTGCCACCTCGGTCTCTTCTTCTACTGGTTGTTATAGAACACTAAGTCATCGGCAAACTCCATTTCCACCTTCTCAGCACATCGAAAAAGCTTTTAATAACTTTAAAACTCACGAGAAGCTAGTGACCTTTGATATTTTGGCTTTAATCCTGAGTAAAAATGATTGATTTTACTATCAAGGTCTCGGATAAAATTTGGAGCATACCTTGCCAATCGAGTGAACCTTTCTTCATAGGCAGCCACTGAGTCTTCCTCTTGCCTCAATTCCAAGAATTTATTTTCCATCCTAAGTCAAAAAGCCTTAGGAAAATACATCTCAAGAATCATACATTTGAATTCATCCCAGTCGAGAGCATCAATCTCATCAGCGACCCTGATATTTTTAACCATCGACCACCACTGATCTGCCTCACCATCCAAACGGTAAATAACAAGACTAACCTTTTGATTGTCTGAGCACCCCATGACATCGAAAATCTTCTCCAGTGCTTTAATCCACCCTTCAGCTAACACAGGGTCAGATGATCCTTTGAATGATGGGGGATGTGGCCTCATGAAATTTTCCACCACTGACATGTTCCTCTACAGTTGATATGGCTGATCTCGTGCATGGATACCACCACCATTTATAGCCTGAGTAAACTGCACCATTACTGCAACAAACTGTTCAGTTCCAATTCCGACCATCTCAGGATGCTGATTCGGAAGGTTATTTCCTCATGTATGCCTTCCTAGCACTGCTTCCCTGTTTCCTCTGCGGAAAACCATTCTGAACAAACATGTCTTAGATGAAGCAACATGGTAATCTTCAAATGCTATATCATTTCAAAAAAAAATATTTTTGGATAATCATTTAATAGAATTCTAACTCCTAAAGTTATCTAAACCGACCTCTGATACCAACTATAAGGCCCCAGCCTTAAACGTTACTTAATCTTGAGTTATTACAAGATTACAAATTGAGGATCTTTTCAGGTTTAGAGTTCTAGAGAATTAGATCATAAAACTTGCATTACATTCCACATTTAAACAAAGTGGTTACATAAAGATAGTATTCTTCATTCCCATCAATGGAAACATATTTAAGATAAAACATGGATTATTTCTTGACACTTCCTTGAAACTATCATCATATCATGTACCTTTACCTTGACCTGTGAAATACATTTCAAAAAAAAACTTTGGATGAGCATAAAAAGCTCAGTAAGGGTTATAAAAATATGGAAAGGAAACATGGGTACATATATACATAAGGATGAGATCAAACTTTACCCATAAAACATAATCACTTTAACATACCTCATCAAATCATGAATAAATCATAGAAATCATAAGACATAAAGGTAACTTCAGGCATTCATAAAATTCTTACGTAGGGAGTAACCCTCTTGGTTATGTTTGGAATACCCATCACAGTATATTCCCTAAATCTCTTCAGAGAAACCTTAACGCTTCACTCCTTCACGTTAGCCAATGCATTAGAGAGCTATATCGGGCTCACCCGCCCTTAGTTTATCACGGAACCACCCGTCTTCATAATAATGCCCAAGAACCTCAACATAATCGTATCACATAAAACAAGCATAAAGGAAACATAACATTTCCACCTTTCAATCACAAGATATCAATACAACACATTTATATAAAAACATTATCAAAACAATTTTCAATACCAAAATGAAAGAAGATTAAAACATGGTATTTATTTTTCTTTTAAAAACAAGGTATGGCTTGTAGAGGAAACCGAAACCCAAACAATGGTCACGGCGGCGGAGAAGTCGTTGTCGCCGCATACGTACGACAAAAACATTCCCTTTTGTCGTTTTGTAAAACTCTTCATATAAAAAAGATTCCGTTTGGATAAACGTAAAATTCAAAGGGGTTTATACACCGTATAAAAGAAAGTTTTGTATAAAATAAAATATGCCTCAATGAAAGGAGATTGAGACGAAGTCCCATACCTCGGGTCCAACTTGACTCGATCGTTCTTTAATGTCTTGAATAATAAACTTGAGTTAATTTATACTTTCCTAAGAAACTTTTTCAAGTTCATTATTCCTTTTATATCACTTATTTCCATGTCATGAACACTATGTAATTTTTTAAGTTAATAACGGTCGTTTTAACGATCATTGGTACTTGAGTCAAAAAAAGCCCTTTATAATTAAATGTTGATCATGTATACATTTTATCCAGAATGGTATTCATGATGTAGATATCATATATGTAATATATATCCGGTACATGCATGAATTTATAATATTACATAATCATTTAGAGGTAAGATGTGAAATGCACCGTTCATGGAGACGGTAAGCCGTACGTACGCATGAACGCTACTTTCATTTCTATTTCGTATTTTATAGAATGGAATCATAATGATATAAAGGTATATTATAATTCCAGTATAATATCATATATAATATCATAGTTCCATTCTTTATATGTCCCACATATGGTATTTAACGAATCAAATCACTTTGAGGGGGCGGTAGTTCGCACTTCCTAAAATGAAGATATCGTGTTTACCCATAATGGAAACAATAATGGTATTCCATAAATGAAAAATACAGAAGCTTAAGGAAATAATAAACATATTATATATCATATATAAAAATAGTGACATCATAATGGCCACCTTTGAAGGTGTTAAATGAGTATTGAACAATCATCATTTCAGGAGGTAGAATTTCGTCATCCATGGAAACCGTATGTTCTTTAACCATTTGATGTAGTTGTGTGAGAGTTTAGCTCGAATAAATCATATAAAAACTTCCAAGTATATTGATGATACTTCTGTTGTTACAAAAGAAGTAAATAAAAATAGTTTAGGGGGTTGGAGAAGAAAAATAAAACAAATGGACATGAGAGAATAAATTACCTTTAAAAGTGTAAATCCTTTTTATTTGAGGCTAAAGGCTTCCTTTGAAAGGATTATGCACAAAATGAATACTCTAGGATGAGGAGAGGGATGTGTAGAGAGTAAAAGGGTAGGGTTTGGCCGAGCCAAAGGCTTGAGGAGTGTGTGAAATGAGGTAGAGGTGGGGGCCTTTTATAAGAGGACAGGAGGGGCACTTTTGGAAATCATGAAACTATTATTTTATTTTCAAAAGTGTTTTGAATTTCTAAGGTCCCAAATTGATATATTTCAAAGATAAGATGATAAGGCTTAGAAATATTTCCATAAAATAGTTTTTGGACAAGTGTAGGCCTTAGATATTACATTATCTTTCCATTTTATTTTAATCATTAAATAATGAATTCATCGCTACATCATCATGATGTCATAAATAATTTAATTTATTTAATGTCTAAAAATTATAAAAAAATACTATGATGTAGGAAATCTTTTTATCATTCCTATTACTATTTATAATCAAAAATATGATCTTTATAACCCCATGTAAAAATTGTTTTCATAAAACATATTGTGTTTGTGTCATTTTTACTTTTACATTAAATAAAAAGTTATTTATGTCATTTCCCAACCAAAGTGGCTCCATGGGGTCCCCAAGTTGACCCATGGCTTTTCTTGGTCGGCCATGACACAACCAATGATGGTAGAACATGTGTCTAGGTCATTTTATATTATTAAAGCATTATTTTTACCTTAAACTACACTAATTACCACTAATCGCGATTAAAAACATAATAAGTTACTATTCACCAAAAAATTATTTTAATCTCATTGAACCACATTTTACTTCTTAATGACAACCATGTATGTCGGATTTTTGAAAATCAAAACACAATGATGGCAAAATTTCATTTAAACGGAAAATCAGTTTTTATAAGTACCACTTAGTGGTTTCACTATTCATCAAAAATTGATGTTTTTCAGAAAATTACCAAAAATTCACCCTAAGCTATATTTGATATTCTGAATTCAAAAATGAAGTCCATTTTACAAAATTCAAAACATATAAGTCACATTAATTAATTTAATAATTAATTCCCGCTGTCATGACAAATAGCGTGTTTTTATGAAACAATAAGTATCAAAAGATTGACACCTGTTTAAGTACAATTTCAAAGTGAAATTGATTACAATGACCACCATTGGATTAAATGGTAGAAATATATTCTAATTTAACTTCAAAACCAATTCAAAAGATAATCTAATCATATAAACAATTTAGATTAAAAAGTAGTTTTGATGTAAAATGCAGTATTTTTCACTGTTCATTAAAAAATGAACATTGTCAGAAAAATACCAAAAATTCACACAAAGTAAATTTTGATGTCCCAATCATAAAGAATAAGTTTATTTTAACAAAAATAGTTTATAAAATTGTCAAAAGATAGATTCAAAAATGTTTTGCCATCAAAGGCAGTAAAACAATCTTTTAAAAATATTAGTGTATTCCATGCTTAAGATTGGATTTATTTTCATTTTAAGACTTTAAAACACTATCTAATTCATTAAGAGACATAGCTAAAATATCTATTATTCATTACTTACTTGGGATGTTACACATAAAATGAAAAAAGAGATGGTGATGGAGAAACATGATTTCCAATCCCAGTAAAACATAATGAATTAAGTGGAAACTTGAGATGTCTCACATAAATTACGTTCCTAGTACCAACAATCACATGAAAATTTAATCCCATTATATGGTTGATAAAGATAAGGGTTACTTACCAGGTGTATTGGAGATTGAAAAAACCCACAATTTTTCAAGCATTATCATCTGCACCCATACATATTGATACTACTTATATAAGTTATGTTTCTCATCCATATTATGGAAATAATGATATATCTCTTCAAATTCTCTGTAGTATGAAGAATGTTATGTGTATAGAAAAAATCATATTTTATCTCAAAAAGACAATGATTAATATAGTGCCATGATAATAAAATATAGAATGATTTTCCTTCCCATGAAATTGACAGTGAAAAATATGTAACTCTATTTTTAACATTATGAGTTGAACTAGGTAAATTATGTTAATTTTCAGCAATATATAATTTTTCATAAAATTAAAATTGGAAATCAAGAATTATGTGAAGTATTGTTGTTATAGTTTTTTATCTAGTTCATGTCTAGGAATAAAATTAATGGGAACATGTTAATTGATTTTGTTATAATGGATCATATCCATAAGAAATAAAAATTTTACATTGAAATCCCTTATGAAGAATCCTTTTTAATAGAAAAACGTCATAGGTTTAATTAATCTTCATTAATGGAACCTATAGAAACAAAAATATGAGAATATTAGAAAACAAAAAGATCAACAGTGTAATGACCCACAATTTTATCAATGGATATACAATTCTTATATTTAATTCATATATTATAAATCACATAATATCAAATATATAACAAAATAAAATGTTTATAAATTATGAATAAATGAAAAAAGTGGTCTTTCATGAAATTACAGATAATATATGGATCAAATAGTATCATGTCCCCGGGAATTGTAAAATGACCATATGGAATAGTAATACTGCCAATTGAATTATAAAATAACCTATGAATGTTTAAATAAAATTTATTCATCTTATTTATGACAATGTGATATAATTATATAATAGTATAATTAAATATATGTCTTAAAATATATAAATTATGAGTTGATATTTTTTAAGTCATATATATTTATTTACTATTATATAAAAAATATAATGATTAAAAAAATATTTTTATAAAATAGTTTAATTAAATATCATTTTTTCATATGACTGTAATATAATTTTACGATACCTTATATAATTTTTTAACGTGATATATATTTTTTGAAATTTTAAAATTAGTATTTTCCAAGTAAAGGATCATTTAACATAAAAATTAAATATCTCATATTTAGAATTTTATTTTCATATAATTGAGTTAATTTTTGTATTCTGGATGTCGAGAAATTGTAACATTGAATTATTTTATAAAATAATTTAATTTTTGGCGAATTGTAAAATATGATGATATACGATATAAGCTATATATATGAATTACTGAGTCATAGATGTTTTAAGGCTGATGTAAGCCTACAATATCATAACCTTATTCATTATTTTAATCTTTATTGTTATAATTCTCAAATATTTCATTGTACTAAGATAAAATATTAAACTAATGAATAAAATAATTAGAAAGACCCTATATCATACCTTATAATAACAACCCTTCACCTCCCCTTCTCCTTATAACATACATGATTTGATTCTTTTTCATGTTATTCCCAATACTCTCCCCAAGTCCCTCTATAACTTCCATGTGATCTTGGTCTCAAAAAATACCAAACTCATTCCCCTAATGAATATCCCTTGTAAGAGAAATTCAAGAGGTCATATACCCTTTATTTTTAAATAAATATCTTATCAATTTAATTTTTTTTATTCTATACTCATCAAATATTGTCCATGTTTCATGACAGATAGAGTATATTTGAAATATTATAATTTTATTTTGTTAATGAAATTATTTATCTTTAGATCTATTCCCATTTATTTTTTACTTTAGAAATAAGAATATGTTTTGTGGTGGGTCGATTTACCACCATTTTTCATGATGTGTTTTCATTATTTACAACCACCTTCAATGATGGTCATAAGACAATTAAAATGGTTAAAAAATATTTTAAAATATATGTTATAAACCTTTTATGTTATTTTACTATCATATATACATAATATTAAATAATAGTACAAAACATGGTCATTGTGATCCAAACCAACAATAATTAACATAAATGATTATTATTAACATGTTATCTATTTAATCATTCCTATATCTGAAAAATAATAATATATATGACTGATTAAACTTATGTATTTCCATTAATTAAGATTCCATACCATTAGACATTACATAATCTTGAGTTATGAAGTAATCCACATTGAGGTATATTTAAGGTTTAAATATATATAGAATTCATCCATAACCCATAAATAAAATCATAAATTATAAAATATAGACACTTATAATTAGTAAAAATTTTATTATAAAATAACCTTTAAAAAGAATCATGAGTTCATTTAATTCTTAATCATCACAACTTTTCCATTGATTCCATTATTAAATCAATCCTCCCTTAAATCCTATATAAAATATTTTAAAACATGTGATGAACATAAAAAGCTGAGTTACGGATAAAAAATATGGAAAAATGTTAATAATATATAAAACTTATAACCCATGAAATCATTATTATAAAGAAATTTTGTTCACCATTATGACGTAGTATATTCTTATAAAATAATAGAATCTCATTGATTCCCATTTCTTTAATCAAAATATTACCATAAAACCTATAAAAACTTATAACATAAAAAGGTAACTATGAAAATAATCATCATTAAATAGAATAACTATTCAGTCAACTTCCACACAGGTCACTCATTCAAATTAAATATCCATACTACTGGCTTCCATGCCTAATGTATTATTGCTTATAACATAACCACTTGTTCTTGGTTTATCATAGAACCAGCCGTCATTGGTTAATCATGAAACCACCAATATTTAGTTTATCATGTAACTACCCAAAATATTTCAATGTACCATTATATAATCAAAACAAAAAAAATATTTCAATTATCAAAATTTCACTCAAAAAATTCACTTTTAACCACAACATATCATTTCATGAAATTAAAATAGTCAATCCATTTTCAAAATCATTTTAAACATTTATTAAATGGAAATTTGAAATATTGTGTCCCCTAAAACCTTAAATAATTTAAAATAATTAATTTTTATTTTTAACTTTATATCTATATAAAATAATTAATATACCCCATTTTAAAAACATAGATGTGAAAAATACAATTTTAGAATAATATATAATTAAAAAATTTAAAATGATTTTTTATTTTATGAGTCACATAACACATGAAAAACACTAGAGTAAGCAAAATTAAATAAAAAATTAAAAAATATTAATTTCATGCTAATAATTAGATTCATTATATAATATGTAAATGTATAATATATACACCATATAAAAGTGAATTGGTGCATAACAACAAATTAGAATCAAAGGAATTTATATTGATATGAAATCACTTAAAAATATTTTTTATTTTATAAAATATATCGATTATGTGCATTTATATTAAATCCACATTAATAATGTATAAATATAATATAATATTTAGAAAATTCATTTTTCACATATTCATAGCCTGATATAGTCAAGAAGTTGATGTTTAACCCATTGAATATAAATTTGGTTAAGAAACTCTCTAAAAAATATCATTTTTTTATTTAAATAAATGATAATTTGTATTTACAAAAAAATAATTTATAAATAAAAATAGTATATCAAATATTTATTTCTCAAATAATCATAAAAAACATAATCAAGAAGTTGAAGTGGAACCCAATGTATTGCAGTTGGGTTAAAAAATTCCCTAGCCCCGAGTCTAATTGCTCTCGTATGATCCTTGATATTCCTGAATATTTATAATAGGATAATTTATAATTTCATGAGAAAAATATTAATGTTATTTTTCCTTTTATATCACTTGTTACCATGTTATAAAAATTAAAACATTCTTTCTATTTATATAAGTTGTTATTTCTATAATTCTTATTTAAGTCAAAAATGAACTTTGTATGATGTCAATAGTCTATGCGTTAAAAATTACATCATCTTCATAATATAAATCATGATATAAATATATTCTATATTGAATATATATGTATTTATAATAATTATTTAGTAAATCTAAAATCATCATTCATGGAGATATTTTGTTGAATATACGCATTTATACTATTAATTTGTATTTTTTCTATCGTATGTAAAGAACTAATAGTAAATAAAATGTATTTAATTATTTATAATTATATAATATAATTACATTATAATTAATATGTAATTTATATTATATATGTTCAATAACAATCCACATCCAATTTCATGAGATTTTTTAATTAATCACAACATTTTGAAGAGGCGATAGTCTACGCGTCCCAAAACAAAGTTATTGTATAACCATAATTTGGAAAGAATGAATGTTTTATAAGATAAAAGTTTCATAATATAAAATAGGTTATAATATATTTGTTAAAATATTACATGACCATAATAATGTTTTTAAGTCCAAACATGAATGTGGTATTAGAAATTGAAAAAAATCATTATTCACAGAGGTGATTAGCCGTCATAACTTGGAAAATAACTTCATTACAATGTATAAGAGGAGGTGAGAAATGAAATAGATATGGTATATTCCTTTTGAAATATGTCAATATAGTATTTAAATGATTTTTCATTTATCATGAATTGATGGTTGATGTAGATGAAGATAACGTCGTAAAAGAAATGAAAGTAAGAGATGTACTTTGAGATACATACCTCTTTAATATCCCCACCATAAAGAAAACATGGGGACCTTTTAAATTGACTTCATTGTGGAATAGAATAAATTGGACACTGGGAGAGTGATGAAGTATTGATTAAGAATAATTTTTAGGATTTTTATGGCATTGTTGTTCAAAATCGGAGGTGAGGGTTGTTATTTATAATTATGTAGAGGTGGGATCAATTGATTAATTTATTGATTGTTTTATATTTGAAGCTAACCACATTAACATGGAATTAAATTACATCAATTTGGAAAGAAATTGATGATGTATAAGATTTTTAGGGTCTATGAAAACATCAACAAACCATTAAATGAACAAATTTTTATGTATATTTGGCTTTTACATTTTAAATTTAACCCTTGAAAAAAAAAAATTCATTTAATGAGGCAAATAATTTTTGTAACATGGTAAAATAATTTATATAAAAAAATTAATTGAACATAGAACGTAATTTGTATAACATGATTCATAATATGGAATCCATTTTTATTAATCAAATTTTCAGAATAGGGAAAATTATATTTAATATTAATTTCATAGTCAAAACAAAAAACTGACTTGTTAATGTGATACATACAATAGTTTGAAATGTTTTTTATCTAATTTCAATTTGAAATTATTTTCAATGAACAAAATATGGATTAAATTATCAAAATTATTTGAAATATAATTTATAACCTATTAAATTGATATTCAAATTTTAGAAATAAATTAAATATAAAAAGTAGTTCTGAATTAAAATGTAGTATTTTCTCTATTCAGTAAAATACTTATTTTAACATATAAATACAAAAAATTAAACCAAATTAAATTTGAGGTCCACATTAAAAATAATAATTCTATTATTTAAACTTATCTTATAATTGTTTTGAAAAATTGTTTTAAAATAGGTTCTTCATCCAAAGGACGTAAAAATGTAATTTTTTAAAAAAGACATATTTTATCTAAAAATATTATGTCGTTCTTATGTAATGTCTATAAAATATATATGGTTAATAATAAAAATTAAATTGAATATATTAAATATATATTTAATTATGAGAACCCAAAAAGAGTTATTTTATAATTTTATAAACTCACTTATTGGAATTTAAATAGTATTTCATAAAAACATTAAATTTTATTAAAATGGGTTTTACATTACATTACAATTAATTGTGAACCAAAATTTATTTACAGACACATATAAAAAATATTTTCATAATTAAATTAGTGTTTTTCATTATCCCTATTTTAAAATATAGGTTATTAAATAATAATAATTAGTTTGTCTCTTATGGTCGAAGTGGTGTATCTTCTACTATATTGAAGACATTGTCTTCAATAAAACTCACGATGTTACATCCTCCCCCTTTATAAAATTTCATCCTCATAATTTGAATTCAGGGTTGGTAACTAAGGTATGACTTTTCACATTACATTTAATTATATCCCACATCCGTAAAAGGATTAATAAATATACCACTTTAAAAGAAATACAGAGAAGTAAAAATATTACAAGAGGTAAAAATTAATAGGGTTCCATGTATGTAATCTTAGACATGGAAGAGAAAAATAACTCTCATAAATTAATATTAATTGACAGAGGATTGATCATGAAAATTTAACCATCACAATACAATAAATATGTGATTGAAAGAGTCCATTGATAAATTTATGTCTAGAACAAGTTTTTTCAAAATTATTTTCATATATTTAATAAATTCTATAAAATCCTTGAATAAGATCATATAATAATACACATACTAGGCAGGTAGAATTTCAGCCATTAATTAATTTATACCAAAAATTCACCTTTGTCTCCAAATGATGAGTATTGATTAAAAATGTTTTGCACTTGAAGAACAAGAATAAACTTCTAGAGAATCACATAATACCTAAAATACTAACTATCAATTTCTAAAATCATAAACAAATATCAGAAAAAATATATTTAGGATAAAATACAAAAAATTTCCAAAATTAATAAACATTTATAAGATGTGAAACCACTTTAGTCACAAAAATTAAAATGTGATAGCCAAAAATTAATATAGATAATTTGAAAAATAACTGTACAAAAATTTTTCAAGTTAAACCGAAGTATGTTTGAAAATGAAAAAATTAGAAGGATTTGATAACATAGTTTTACAAGATAAATTTTAATATTACTCTTCAAATAACATAATAAATCTTAATGTCCCTTACACAAAACTAAATACCCTAATAAAAATTCATTATGATATGTTATTTATTTCCATAAAAACATGAATTACCCTATGTCCACAATTAATTAAAATATAATTAAAATATATATTTTATTATTTAATTATAAAATATAATCCCAAAGTACCAATTTTAGCTCAATTAAAAGGGTTATTAAAATTTTAATCATATAGTAAAAAAACATAATCAATAAATCACCAAATATATTTCCAATACCATGGATACCTATTAAATAAAACAAGGCTTCTAAAAATAAATTAAATGTTAACAAATCAACACATTTTAAAAAAGATAATGTTATACTAACCATTGTGTTTATTTAGGCCTGTTATATGTGATTAATCCTGATCACACATCACTTGTAGATTTGTTTCCCCTAGCCTGGTCTGATGTGACATGGTTTTTACACAGTCTATGTGTTGTCCTTTTTTAAAAACTATATAATTATTATTTAATTACAAAAATTTGATAATGTCGTAAAAAATAACCATCACAAATTTTAATCTAACTTTTTCCTCATTCCATTCATTTTTCATCCAAAAATATAGTACCTCATAATTTACTGAAAATTATATATTATATAAACCCTAAATTAAATTTATATATTTTTAATTATTACCAAATAATAAAAGACAATTTTCCCTCAAATATCATTTCCACATAACAAAATTCATGGTTACACATACTGTATTAAAAAATTATTCCAATGTAATTTCTTTATCAAAAGATGATTAATAATTTAAAACAATTCATCATCTATAGATCTAGTAGAACTCTCTAATTCCTAAAATTTAGACAAATTAATAGAAAGAAATTCTTTAGGTTCAATTAACCATGTTACCTATCAAATTGCTTAATATATCTTCTGAATAAAAATATTAATCATGACCAAATATTTAATAATGTGAAAACATGATTCAATAAATAATCCATAACTTTCCTAAGTCATTTGAAGTTTCCTCTTCATCCTGTTGAATGGAATTTGGTATTAAATTACATATATATATAAGGTCTTACTGATCACATTCTCATACCATCTTAATATGACATGGATTTGAATAATGTCCATACTCCCTATATTTAAAACAATCCATTGATAACTATGAAATAATTTCTTTCCCTTTCCCGAAGTCACCTAAACATCTAATTTTTTCTTTGATGTTTATTACATTATATCCTCCATTAAAACATCTATAACATATTCCCATCCTATTAAGATATTTCATTGGATTTTCATTTCACATTATTGGAAAATATATCATTGAATGTATTTTACCGTATGATCATTATTACCAGATCTTACACATGGATTCACTTATCTAATATATGATGCTTTAGAAAACTCACCATGGTTCAAGTTGATAATCATGACCCTTGATATTTGGTTAAGAATAAACAAAATACTTTTTCAATTTATCTCTTTTTAATATGTTTTCTTATTTAGAGAAACCCTATATTTTACATCATGTCGTTTTGGTACCTACTGGATTAAGTTTTTTACTAAAACCAAAAACACTATAGTGAGTATTTCAATAAAATCATCATATACAATATTATTATGAACATAAAAAATAATATATACTTTATCATTATATCCAAATATTATTAAATATAATTAAAAAAACTATGACTCTTTCTAATGTGATAAACATTTTTGTTTTATATAACATGTAACATATGATTAAATAACACCCTATCAACTAATGTTATCTTTAATGAACATTAATCCAAACTATAATGACAAAATCTTAAAAAATAAATAATCTTGATTAATGTTAAGAATTGACATTGATGGACATTAGAGGTTTAGATCTTTATCTAATAGGCTATAACTCATATAAAAGAACATAAATTTTACAATGTGGGAACATATACGCACTAAACATATTTTAAATATATATATATATATATATATATTAAATCATGGTTTTATTTAATTTTTAATCACCACAACATTTACCTTTAGTTAATCCATGTCTCTATCCTCTCTTAAATCCTGTAAAAAACTATTAAAAACATAAGACGATCATAAAAAGCTCATTAAGGGATACATAAAGAAGGAAAACTGCTAGTATTGAGAAAATATGTAAACAATAAATACATTATCATAAAGTAATATTTTTCACCCTTAAAAAATAGTGAATACACATCACTGAATATAATATCATTGCATACCCATTTTATAATCAAAATATTATAGTAAAAACCGTTATAAGAACATATATCTTATAAAATACATGGAACATAGTTATACATAAATGTAATAACTATATGGTCGACGTCCTAACATTTAACCCTAATAAATAAAATCACCATACAACCAAATTTCACTCCCAATGTATTTCACATTATAAAGTCACCACCATTTCAAGGTTTAACAGGAAACGACCCATATTTGGGATATCATGTTACCACTGGTCATTGTTTTATCACGTAACATCCTTAGAAATATAAATAAAACATCATAAAATCATAACACATAATATATTTCATTTATCAAAATTTCAATCGTAAATTTCCATTTACAATCAAAACAGTTCATTTCATGATTTTGAAATAATCAATCCTTTTTAAAAAAATTGAAAACATTTACTAAAGTTACTTTTGAATCAATGTGTCGAACACAACCTTGAAACCATTTTATGAAATTAAAATTTTTAATCATTCATGACCATATTAATAAATTCATAAAACCCATTTTGATTTCATGGACATGAAATATAAGTTTTTTGATCAAATATCAATAAAACGTTTAAAACGATGATTTAGTTAACGAGTCCTTTACCACTTGAGAAACACATGAATAAAAATAATTAAATACAAAAATTACAAAAAAAAAATTATCCTGAAAATAATGATATTCATTATATATTATGTCAAAGGGTATTATATACACAAGATAAAAGTGAATTGGTTCATAACCACAAATAAAACTCAATAGATTGTTTATTGATGAAAAATCCAATATAATTATTATTTTATTAATAAAAAATTTATTATTTTTATTACCAATAAATAAATTTAAAAAATGTTTAAATATGATATAATATATACATAATTAATTTCTTACATAATCATAGCATAATATAATCAATTAGTAGACGTTTAACCCAAAAAATTTCAATTGGGTTAAGAAATTCCCAAAAAAAGATCATTTTGTTAATCATATAGATCAGTTATTTGTTTTCAAAATAAATTCACATAATAAAATTATATGTAACATAAAATATATCCAAAATAACATTCTCACATAATCATAGAATTTCATAATCAAGAAGTAGATGTTTAACCCAATGAATGGAAATTTTGTAAGGAAATTATCTTTACTCGAGTCTCACTCGTCTTGTATGTTACTTGTTCTTCCAGAATAATATAAATAGGATAATATATAATTGATTCAGAACATTTTTATTATTTATTTCTTTTTATAGATCACATATTAAAATTTTATAACAATTAATACATTATTTATATTCATATCAGATGTTTTGTCGATATTCCTTTCTTATGTCCAAAATGAACTTGGTATGATGCCAATAATACATGTGTTTATAAGTATATCATCTCAAAAATATAATATATTAGAAAAATCTATTATATATTTTTTAATATAATTATTTATAATAATAAATTAATATAAACTAAAATCTTTGTTCCTAGAGATAAGAGGTTGTAAATACGCATGAACCATTGTTTTTTCTAATCATATTGAAATAACAGAC
Organism: Viscum album; assembly: GCA_963277665.1. Lineage (NCBI taxonomy): Eukaryota > Viridiplantae > Streptophyta > Magnoliopsida > Santalales > Viscaceae > Viscum > Viscum album. Next base: position 683,578,042 of record OY728129.1, on the reverse strand, counting down.
ATTAAATGAATATTTTGTAAACATGTACAAATATATAATATAATTATTGTATAATTACATTTTAATTTATGTAATATATGTTTTATTAAAAATAATTAATAAATATCACGTGATTTATGGATGAATCACAACATTTTGATGAGGTGGTAGTCCACACGTACCAAAACAAAGATATCATAGAGCCACAATTTAGAATCCATGAAGGTATGTTTAAAATAGGATTTAAAAAATATAAAATTGGTTTTTATATACATATAAATATATTATTTGACTGTAAATTTGGTTATAATACCACCAATGATGTCTGTAAAGGGAAAAATAATAAAAAGATTTTTTGAAGGAGGTGTCTCACCGGCATAACATGGAAAACAATTTTGTTTCTTTTGATATGGGGAGGTGAGAAGTTATATAGATATGGTATATTCCATTAGAAACATAAAAATAAATTATTTACATGAATATTTTGTTATCATTGATTTATTAATGATGTATGTGTGGAGAAAGTAGTAATGGTAAGAAATTAATTTAGGTAAATTGAGAAAACTACCTCTCTAATTTCTCATCCTTGATAGGACCTTGATGAACTTATATTTGGTATGTTGGAGTGACTAGATGCACATGCACATGGTTAGTGAGAATTAAATGTTAGGGAATATATTTTAGGTGGTACATTGCAATTTGAGTCGAAATGGGAAAGTGATAGTAGTTATTTTTACTTGAGTATATGTGAGTTCTAGTCATTAATCTACTGATTATTTTATATAAAAAGATAACAATATATAGGTGGAAAAAATACCATGGTTTTGTCTTGTAATTATTGTTTTATAGGCTAGTTATAGTATAGAAACACCATAAACACTCTTTGGAATTATAATTTTAAGTTATTTAAGGATTTTGAATTAAAATTTTATCCCTTTTCATAAAAACTATTTTTACGAAGGTAAACAAATATTTTTCATTGGTATTTTTTATATCAAAAAAATAAAAGTAACCTTAAAACCTGATTTTTACCTTCGGATTCCAAATATTTAATGCATTCTACCTAATTCAATTCACAAAATATGTAAAAATAAATTTAAAATTAATTCCATAGTAAAAAATATAAAGTGTGTTAGTATTTTTAAACGTTAAAAAGATTGAAATGTTTTTATATCTAATTTCAATTAGAAATTAATTCCAATTAATAGAATTGTTCTAAATGATAAAAAATTAATATAAATATACTTCAAAAACTGTTAAATTTATCTTCAAATAAAATGAATAAATTAGAAGAAAAATATGTTTTGAATTAAAATTATGTATTTCTCATTGTTAATTAAAATACTAATTTTATCTGAAAAATACAAAAAATTATTATAATGTAAATTTTTTTGTTCCGCTTAAAATTTATTATTATTTTTCAAAAAATATATTATATTTTTGTTATAAACTATATTTATATTGGTTTTTCCATCGAAAGGTAGTTAAAATGCATTTTTTTTAAAACATTTATTTTATCTGGAAATATTATTTTGTTTTTATATCAAATCTAGAAAATAAATAAAATTAACATTAAACCATAAATTGAAAATATAATATTTATATTTCATCAAAAAACACAAATTAAGTGATTTATTTTTAATATAATCACATTTATTTTCATTTAAATAGATTTTCAGAAATAAATGTTCTTTTATTAACAATTGGGTTTACATTTTTTTTAATTAATTTTTCAACAATTGATAAATTATAAAATTGTTTAAAAATAATTTTATAATATAATTATAATATTAATTCTCTTCATTTTTATAGCTATATTATTAAATAATAATATTTAGTTGTTACCTTTATTTCGATGTGTAATATCATGTATGCTATCAAACATATAGTTTAAAAAAATAATGATGTTATTGTAATTACATTTAAATTAAATATTGGAGAATAATTATCATTTTAAATGATGACCCACACCTATATAAAAGAGAACCAAATATGAAATCCAATAAAACAAAAACTCTTGAATGATGAAATTCAGATCTAAAACTAATTAGAAAGGCTATAAATGAACTTAATAAAACATTAAATTGATCAAGTAAATGTAAAAATGTTCTTGATTTTTTAATTAATAAATTAACTTTATTATCAAGGATAATAATGTGATTAAACAATTTATAAATAAGGAAAGTGGATTCTAAAACCCAATTCTAATTCTTTGAGTTTTTTTCTCATTTACTCAATGATTTTTTCAATGGAAATATTTCTTAAAAAAAGACAAATTTTCTTCACATGAGATTTTTTCTTCATTAATAAATATTGATACAATGAATCTTATTTTCTTATTATCTTGGAAACTCCATTTTTATAAATTTAGGTATTATGAAAGTATACTCATTCTATTAAATATATTATTTTCTGTCAGAGACTTATATACATTCTATTTTCCTTTCACGAAAATGTATGTTTAACGATTGGACAAGTGTGCCTAGAAGTATATAGCGCATTTAAATGTTATGATGTGATGGGATCATACATAGTTACATTGTGCTCTAATTATTTGGGAAATGTAATTAATCTCATGACATAACGTGAAATATGTGTGAACGTGATTCTATCTTTTTTCATAACTATATGTTGTATCTAAACACAAAGATATGACATTTTCTTTTTATGTACTAAAAAAATCCCAGAAATTATCTAATGTTTCCCCAAATGATTAATATCTTCTGATGATTATTGTCCTCATCCATGTTATATTTATTCTTGTTCTCATCAATCCTCTTGAAAATAATTTTGATCACCCATTTCATTTATGTATATACTCAATTTATTACTTGTACTAAAGAGAATGTGTAGGCCACTATGAATATTTGGAATAATGAATTAAATAATGTTTTTGTTTTATTTTGTAAATGTTATGTATAGGAACGATTTTACCATGGCACTAAGCAATGTGATCATGGTTTTGTAACAATTTTACATTTTTTTCAAAATGATGTAATTGTAATTTAGAAAAAATATGGGTTTCTAACAGTAGAGTTTTCTAGAAATTGTTTCCATCTCACTATTAATAATAGGTTTTGATTTATCATTATTATTGTTAGCAGGATCCAAAATAATTAATTGTAATACCTATCCAATATAATTGTCTTAAAAATGTAAATCAAAATATCGATGATTTAATATATAAATACAGTATATTAAAATTTTGAGATAAAAAAAATGGATAGTATTCCTAGAATATGTAACATTTAATTCAATTTAATGAATATATACAAGAGTTGATGAATTATTTTTTTATGAGAACCTATATTTTCTCACGTCATATATTTACATAATTTCAATTTTCATATACAATGAAATTTATATTCATATTTATTATATTAATATTAATATAAATTTTACATTTCCATCATGTATCATAGGGTGGTATCTTTAATCAACTATATTGATATAAAAACATGTAAATGAAATCCATTACACTTCCAATTAAAATGAGGCATTTCTGAAACAAATTTGTTCTATTATTTAATTTATGTCACCCATTACCATTTTATTTACAAAATGGTATTCTTGTAAAGTATATATCATTGAATTAATAATTATATTGTCATGTATGAAATTTCTTCATTTAGGATTTCATGTAATCCCCAAAATCATACAAAGGTGAGGCTTATATGGAGTTCACCATTGATTAATTGATGGAATGAAAATTAAATGCCATTAAAATGGTCTATAACATAACATAGGGTTCTATCGAGTGTTGAACAAGTATATTTCATCTAATTATGGGAATTAGAAATTTATATCCATCAATAATGTCAGACATCACGATGTTTTCATTTAAATTCCAAAAAATGTTGTTATATATTAATGGAATTAATTATTCAATGTTTTTTTGCATGCTAATATATAACCATAGATTTTTTCTTTATGTGAGATAAATAAAATGATTGTATATCCTACATATATATATGAGAAGTTCATGATCAAGTGAGAGCAGTTGTTCGGCCGCTTTGGCGCCTTAGATTTGGAGTTGACATTCGTTGTGGTATATTCCTTGAGTTGGGATAGTAGCAAGGCATAGGAATGTCCGAACATGGAATGTATAGTGTAAAAGGATGTAACTAACCCTTTTATTCTGAAATTCATGTTACCGGAGAGTTGGGTACATAACTGTTTTGGAGACACTTATAGGAATTGAATATCTCAATGCCGTGGGTGTAGCCAATGAGATGAGCATGGCATGCATGGTAGAAATTACATCTCACTAGGATTCATATTTCATTGTTGTATAATGACTTATGATGTGATATGAATGTTTGGATTTTGATAAAACTAAATTGGGTTTCAAAACGAAATGATTTGAAGCATGGAAAGTGGTGGTATTTTGAAAATAGTTTGGTTTTAAAAAATGTTGAAGCATGGGAAATGTGAACTTCTAGAAATACTTGTTGTGATTATTATGTGTAATGTGATTTGAAATGGGATTTTGTGTTGTCTACATAAGTGAGAATCAGGGTTTTTTATTTTCTGATTATATTAATGGCACCGGGTAGGTGTCGTTGACACCAAACGGAGGAGGCTGTTGAGAATGTGGTAGCTCCTGAGCCTTAGGTGAACCAACAGCTAGTGCAATGTATTGTGAATGCTTTCCAAGCTGTGGAATATTGAAATAAAATGGATGAACCAAGGCATGTTGATCATGCGGTTCAGTTCCAAACGTAGAATCCACCTATCACCAGGGGTGATTCAGAGCTGGAGAGGGTAGATGCTTGGTTGAACAGAATGAATAGGATCTTCAAGTTCTTGAGAATGCCGCTAGAGTTGAAAGTGTGGTTGGCTAGGTATATGTTTGAAGATATTTCCCTTTAGTGGTGGGTTTTGGAATTCCAAGTTGGGACGGACTAGGGTATTATGTGGGAATTCTTTGAGTAATTATTTAATAAACAATTCTACACACATAAGTTCATAATTCATTGCACGACTGATTTCATCAGTCTAAATAAAGAGCTTATGTCTGTGACGAAGTATGCGGCTTTGTTTATGAACTTAGTGTGGTTTTCACCCAAGGAGGCAGGTAGTACGTTGTTGAAGGCAAGGATCTTTAGAGCGGAGTTAAGGAAATAAATCTGTTCAAAGATAGCAGTGCTGTGTATAAATGATTATACAGAGATGTTGAATAGAGACTCTATAGCTGAGCAGGATCTATTGGGAACTTTGGGAGGAGGAAGCATTTTTTACCCATATGGAATAGTGGGAACTCTAATGCTGGGTTCAAGTGCAGGAGGGACACTTATTCCCAGGGCAGTAACATGACACATAATCTAACGACATGATCGGTAAATCTTCCTCCGAAGCCCAAGAGCAAGACGAGATGTTTTCAGTGTGGTTCAATGAACCTCATCAAGCAGGACTTTATATCACAACCTCGACCATGTCATAATTGTAAGAAGATGCGGCATCTACAGTGTTAATTTCAGAATTCTCAAAGGTAGGGTGCACGTGACACTCCTCAAGGATCACAGACGTCATATGCTTTGACGGGATGGGGACAATAGCATACCACTCATCAGCAAAGTAAATTGGGTCATGGTGATTCTCAGAATTCCACGATGCCTCAACTGAGAAATAATGTGCAGAGTGTGGAAATAAAACATGTGTTTACAGCTGAGAAGGTTGTAGTGGATGATCAGTCGAGACCATCCATGTTGTGAGGTACTATTCTTTTATGTTCTACATTTATTCAAGTGTTGTTTGATACGGTGGCTTCACAGTCTATTATTTCTTCACGTGTGGTTGAATTGCAGGGTTTAAGGGTAGAAATGATGCCTTCGGTTTTGAAACTTCAAACTCCTCTGGGTCGAAGAGAGTGTCGAGCCATCTTGTGTATACCCTATTGTATAGTTGTGGGAGAGGTTGAGCTGAAGTGGATTATCTCAATGCTTGATGTGGATGGGTATGATGTAATCCTAGGAATGGATTGTCTAGTGGTTTTTAAGGCCCACATTGATTTTGATCCGTGAACAATGGATTTTATGACACAAGATGGTGTTAAACATCTCTTTAGAGTATAGAGGTATGAATGGTAAGGTGAAATAGGTTTGTTGTCACTTGAATTTAGTACGTTATAGTATCAATTAGCAGTGTATTCATTGGAATCGGTAGAGGATGTTGAGCAGAGTGTTCTTCCGGTAGTAGTGGATCAGTTCTAGGATGTTTTTCCTGAAGACTTCTCTCGGTTACCTCCCGTAAGAGAACTGGAGTTTATGATTGATCTCCTTCCAGGGACCAGTCCTATATCACTTCAATATTATTGGATGGCACCAGCTAAATTGCAGGAATTGAAATTCTAGTTAAAAGAGTTAGAAAACAAAGGGTTTATCCAACCCATCGCGTCTCTGTGGTCAGCACCAGTGTTGTTTGTGAAAAAGGCAGATGAAACTTTGTGTCTCTGTGATGATTGTCATAGACTTAACCAAGTGAAGATAAAGAACATATATCCACTTCCACGAATTGATGACTTTTTCGACCATTTGAGGGGATCCAAGTGGTTCTATAAGAATGAACTATGGTGAGGATATCATCAATTGCGGGTGAGGAAGGATGATATTCCTCAAACAGCTTTCAGAAGTATATATGGATATTATGAATATGTTGTTATGCCCTTTGGCCTAACGAATGCGCCATCAGTGTTTATTTCATTGATGTGTCATATATTTCTTAGATAACTAGATTCATTTGTGGTGGTGTTTGTAGATAATATTCTAGTGTATTCAAAGAGAAGGGTGGAGCATGATCAGCACTTGGCGACAGTGCTAGGGATCTTGAGGGATTATCAGTTGTATGCCAAATTGTAAAAGTTTGACTTCTAGATATAGGAAGTCCATTTTCATGGCCATGTGATTTTGGAAAGGGATGTTTTAGTGGATTCGAAAATGGTAGAAGCTATTATCTCATGGCAACCGCCAAAGAATGTGTTTGAGATACGATGTTTTCTTGGTCTATCTGGGTATTATCGGCATTTTGTTTGTGATTTTTCACATTTGGCTTCACCTATGACATCTTTGACAAGAAATAATGTTCCATTCCAGTGGAATGAAAAATGTCAGTAGTGTTTCAAAGAACTAAAGGGTCACCTTACATCAGCACCAATCATGGTTTTTCCAGAACCAGGAAAAGGGTATGTGGTGTTTTACGATGCATCAAGATCAGGGTTGGGTTACGTTCTTATGCATAGAAATCTGGTAGTTGTGTATAGCTCACGGCAGTTGATGGTTCCTGAGAAGAACTAACCAACTAATGATTTGTAAATGGAAGCAGTGGTTCATGCTTTAAAAGTGTGTCTTCATTATCTCTTCAGTGAGAAGTTCATGGTATATACAGATCATAAGATCTTGAAGAACATTTTATCACAAAGGGATTTTAACTTGAGGAAAAGGAGATGGATGTAATATCTCCATATTTTTAATTTTGATGTAATGTACAAACTAGGTATGGGAAATTTGGTGGTAGATGCATTATGTATAAAATCATATGCTTAGGTGGTAAAACATGCATTAGACCTGTGGCAGTTAATGTCGGTTATAGCCTATGTGAATTTAGAATGTGAAGACCAGGGCGATAGAGTGATATTCTTTTTGGTTTTGTTGATTCCCGACTTGGTTGGCCTGATTAAAGAAGAACTGATATCTGATTTTGAGTGTGTGACCATGGGGTCGAGACTCAATTGTGGGGAGGCCATTGTGGGTTGGCAACTGAATGAATGTTCAGTTTTGTGTTTTCAGAATCTGATGGTTGTACGGTTCCTTTCCTAGAGGATCTTCTCATGGAATATCATCTTTCCAAGTAGGCTGATCATCTTGGAATTTAGAAAATGTATAAAGAATTGAAAGAAGTGTTTTGGTGGGATGGTATGAAAAGGAGAGTGGATGAGTTTGTTTCCAGATGCTTGACTTGTCAGCAGGTCAAGGTAGAGCATCAGAGTCCAGCATCAATACTGTAGTCTTAACCAATCCATGTTTATAAGTGGGAGAAAATAGCGATGGATTTTTTCACAGGACTCCCAAGAACGGTCCGAAAGCACGATGCCATTTTTGTGATATTGGATTGGCTAACGAATTCGAGACATTTCATCCCAATTTTTGAATCTCATACGGTAGAGGATCTGTTCAAAATCTATATCTGGGAGGTGGTAAAGATTCATGGTGTTCCAGTTTTTATTGTATCAGATAGAGAACCGAGGTTTACATCTCGTTTCTAGAAATCATTACAACAATCCCTTGGAAATAAGTTGAATATGAGCACGGTGTATCACCCTCAAAAGGATTTTCAATCCGACAGGATGATACTATGATTGGAGGATATGTTGTGGTATTGTGTAATGGATTTTGGTGGCTCGTGGGAGGATCACTTTTCATTGGTTGAGTTTACATACAATAACAGTTATCAGGCATCCATAAATATGTCTTTTTTTGATGCATTGTATGGGAATTAGTTTCGTTCTCCACATTGATCGGTGGAAATGGATGACTCCTTGATGGTTGGACAGAGCCTTGTCTAGGAGACTACGGAGATGATCAAGCTGATCAGAAAAAGAATGGAGACATCTTAGAGTCATCAGAAATCATATGCTGATCATCATCGATGGCTATTGTTGTTCGAGGTGAGTGATCATGTTTTCTTTAGGATATCGCCTAGGTTGGGACATTGTCGGTTTAGGAAGTAGGGAAAGTTATATCCGAGGTATATTGGTCCTTTTGAGAATCTTGATCAGGTTGGTGAGGTGGCTTATCATTTGTATTTTCCACCTACGTTCGGTGCAGTGCACAATGTGTTTCATGTGTCATAGATGAAAAAAGTATTAGCCAGATCATGACCATGTGATTTGATGGGATCATGTTGAACTAGAACCGGATGCATAGTTGGTGCATGTGTCAGTGCGGGTTGTGGATAGACAAGAGAAAGTCTTTCATGCTAAAAGAATCAATTTAGTTTGTGTTTTGTGGTAGCATGGTCAGATTCAAGAGGAGACTTGGGAGTGCGAGAAAGATATGGTTGAGTAGTGGACCGAGCTCTTTCTGCAAAGGGCAGATTCACTACATTCAGAGGATGGAAATTCCAATGGTGGGGATAATATTTCACCCCGGTTTGATGTATGTGGCCCTCTTTACGCATTATTACATGTTTAAATGCATGGTATGAGTTGGGAAGTGGTTGGGAGAGTTTTGAATGGTTTTGGATGAGTTTGGAGGCGTTTCTTAGAGAGCACGGTTTGACCATGGTTTGTGGAAATCGTGCGGATGCTCCAGAAAACTTTGAAGGGGGATACAGTTGGCTTCGCACAACCTGAACATGGTTTTTCAAATCATATGTGGCAACCATGCAGACCCTTTCTCTCAAGTCATAAGTATTCCCACGGTTAGCGCACATTTTTTCAAAACATGCGGGCTAACTATGCGGCTACCTAAAATTGGGATTTTTATGTCCGGCCTCCCTCGGTCTTGATGTAAATCACTCCAATCTTCCTCCCACTCGAGCCTCACTTTGGTTTTTTGGTTCTCAGGGGTTGGAAGGGTTCTTCGAATTTTTTTGGGAACTATTCGAAGGGGTTTCAAGGTGGATTTAAGGTGGTTTCCCTCGGATAAGTCTCTCCTATTGTTTCTTTTGGTTTCTCTATATATCTACTCCTCTGACTTTCTTGTATTTCTTCATCTATATGTTTTGTATGTAGATCTAGGGTTATATTTTTCCTGGATGATGATTTTATGGGTTATGAATGTTATGGAAGGGGATCTAGAGTGGTTTTGGTTGTGCATTCACCGGATTCGATGTGCTGTTGGTTGTGGGTCGAGTTCGCTAGAACCCTAAAGGTAGGTGGCTTCTCTCTCTACTCCACTTTGTTAGAGCTGATGGATTTTGATTAAAATTAATCTGTTGTGATTGAAATTAATTATGTGTTGATGTTTGAATTTGGTTGGAACCCCATATGGATGGGGGGGGGGGGGGTTGGCAAATACTGGTGAAATTCTATGGTTGTGGATTTTAAAATGAAGATTTTAAAATAGAATGATATGATTGATTTTTCAAATTTTTGATGGTAATGGTTTTCAAAAAAATATGTTGTTTTATTGAAATGTGGTTTGACATGGAAAATGGATTTCAATAAATTGTTGATTTATTATAGTGGATTTATATGCAATGGAATTGGTTTATTGTATCTTGGTGTGATCTTGGTGGGTTATATGATTTCTTCTGATTGGTTGACGTGTTGTGTGGAAGTGGGTGGGTAGTCTCACTATAAAAGGTGATGGATAGTGGTCAGAATAACCACCATATGGGTAGTGATCGGGAATTACCTCTAGTTTTGAATGGGTGAATGGGTTGGGGGGATTTCCCACCGTTTTTTATGTTTTGGTGTTAATGGGTGAACGAGTTGGGATGAAGTCCCACAATTTTGTAGTTGTTCTGAATTTCATTGAAAGTTAGATATAATGGATAATGTGTAAATGTTCAAATGGCTTGTGGATTGTTGGTTTGGCTTTCCCTTGTTTGTTTGGTTTGGGTGAGACGTCTTGGTAAGAGCATGTTGGCTCATGGTATAGGTTTCACTTGTTATTATTTTCTATAACCTTCTTTATATAAATGTGCTAATGGTTTGTCCTAGTGGCGTGTGTTGGGAAGTAATTCGGGGAAAACCTAATGAGTTTTAGTACATACCCCATACTTTGGAACATTGGTGTATTTGGAAATATTGATTATCATGACATGGGAAAAGGTAAGGCATCAACCTCCTTTAGTGGTGCGTTGTGATGTCTTCGTAGATCATGGAGCTTGGAGCTTCATGTTGAGCTGTGGAGGTGTCATGGCTCATGGTGCATTTGTTGTTGAGTTTCTGTTTTGTACCCTGATGTAGTTGGATATGTGTGGTGGTATTGTTTTTGGGTTAGTTGTGGAACTACATGGTTGTCTATTTGGAATTCATGTTGGAATGTTTTATTACCACACATCATATAGTGGTGGTTAATAGATGGTTTGTCTGGTTTTGTCTTAAGGGAAAATCGTTCCCCAATTTGACCTTGAAGCCCTCGACATTTATTACCATCCTTTGGTGTCTTGAGAACGTCGCTTAAGGCCATGTAGCCCTCACCTCCTCCTAAAGACAATGAGGTAGGGGTGGGGTGTTACATCATCAATAATCTTATAACCATTACATACCACTTCTCTTTATTTTATAATTAATAACAAAAAAATACATCACTTGTACTTATAGATTAATGTAATTAAATAATTTTTTTGTGAACTAATCCCTATAAAATTCCAACATTAACCACTCTATTACATTATAACATAGTATTTTATTTCTTTTTCCTCAACCCATATTAGGTATGTTGGATATAAATCCCATAGAGAACTACAATTCATAAACTACTTCTACTACCTTTAATTATCCCACAACATCCCATCTTTAATTTTTTCTTGAATGAATTAATATTATTTCCTTTGAAAAAGCTATTCTCATATACATGATTTCATTAATTTTTCTCATTAATACATCAAAAAATTTCATGGTTGTTCAGAAAAAGTGAGTTTTACAATTAAAGGATTATTCAATTTATATTTACATCTATTATCATATACGAACTATGATAATAATAGTCCTTTTAGATCTTGAAGAGAAGGCCATTTAACCCTAAATTCCCCTCCATTTTTTTTATAAAACTAATTTTTCATATTTATTTATCAATCATGCATATTATATATGGTCCATATGATAACATCTGCTGAAAAATAACTCAATTATTTATGTTATTAATTTTGATTCATTTTGAAATGTGTATGAGAAATATGATCCTTAGGGAACTATTCAGGTTATTATATTACATGCCCTTATGTGATTGTATATGGTAGAATTGGGATCTAAATTATTATTGGGTTATTACACCACAAATAGAACACTGATTCCATCATCTTATAGTTTTGTAATTATTAACATATAGGATGAGAATATTAACATTAATATGTCATATTCACCATCATTCTAAAAATTAGTTCTCATTTGGATTATTTTTAATCCACTCAAATTATATATCCACTCATTTATGGACATTTATATGAAACCATATGCTGTGTTAATTTTGGTTTTGGTCATAATCACTATAAACTATATTGAACCTTCCTGGAATTTTTCTCCACTAGAATTTAGCTATCTAATTATATTAGGTTTACCTTTCCATTGATATATAGACAAATTTATTTTTTGGGGAATGTATTTCAAATTTGAGCACTTTTTTTAATAGTCATATTTTATAAACCCTAATCTACCAATTGAATGATCCCATGTACACAACAAGTTAAAAAAAATGGATGCCCTTTTAAAATATCAAGTCTATATTTTAGTAATAAAACCAACAATTTTTTTTGGAAATATATACTATATCCATAAGGTAAATTTATTAATAAATTTTTTAAATCAATAATGGGCCCTCTATGGTGAATTTCAGGTTCACAATTGATAAGCCTCTCCTCATCCACTTCTTTGGGAAAAAATTAATCAAATATGAAATGACACACAAAATGTGGGATCCAACTTAAGATCGTTTTAAATGTAAATCCATTATCACATATACACTTGATGTAGAATTATTTTTCCCTATAATTCCTCAATTATGCAAATTACTATTATATTTTTTGAAATGAACAATGAAATAATTTCAGTGTTACTGGACTTTGATGATTATTGAAATCCTCATCCAAAAATAAACCATCAGAATTTTCATTATATTTATTCATATATCTCATTCGTATCTTAATATAATAACCTCAATAGTCAATAATCATATATGTTTCTACATTTTAATAGAATCATTATACATTGAGAGAAGTTTTTGAGAAGTAAATTAACAAATTAGACTAAAAATTAATTAATGTGAAATAATTTGTGTTTCCAAATATACCTCACATATTGTTTTTTTATTTGGACACATTCAAGATGAATTAGAATCAATTCAAATTTATTTTTCATGGGATTATATTAGGATTGAGTGATGGTACACGTGATTCAATACCATGTCTTTATATATCCTTCTAAGGGAACATAGTCAAAATATACAGAATTGATTAATATTCATTATTACATACTCAATAATTTTGATGTTAAAATTTAACATTCAAATTTTTATGTTATTTTCCACTAGATTCAATAAATATAATATTATTCATCTTGATTTTCTTGTATTGATATGTATTACTCACGAGTATGTGATGAACGATTGAAAATTAATAATTAATCAAATTAAAACATGTTTTTTTCCGATTATATAAATATATAGTGGGATATGTTGCCTTATATTATCAACATGATGGAATAAAACAAAAAACATTTACATGAGTATATAATATATATAATCAATTATAAATTTATATAATTCATCAATAGACACAGTTATTTTGTCCAAACATATTTTATATTCCTTCTCCCCCAGAATAATCTAATTGATTATGATGGATGTATTGCCTAAAATCTTATCAGCATCTCTAGTCAGCCTTTAGTGATAAATTTTATGATTTTATATTATATATATATATTATAGGATCCAGACCTCATTTTTAGTTAATTTATATAAATATACATCACTACTAAATGTTGATATATCTCTCAATGTAATATCAATTTATGTTCTATGAGGAAAGAAGTTAACTTAATACTACATGTTCATTTTAATACATTAATTAAAACATCCTCAAATAAAAATTCTATATTTGCATTATTTGAATTACACTATGATATATTCAATCAACCCATATAGTGATGAACATAGAATCAATCATGGGTTGTTTATAGATGGTTACTCATAATGGTGTTTCGTGGTTCAACGACTAGATCTCTTACAAAACCATGTAATTGATGTTTAATTAAATTGAAAGGAACTGTATGATTAAAATATAGTACATTAGGGTTATTGAGATGTAAAACATCACTATGTATCATAAGGTGTTCATGATAAGAAGATTAATCAGTCCCTAAAACTTCCCCAATGATTATGGTATAACTGAATCCATAACGTATTTGAACACTATATTGATGTAGTTGACAAATCAATAATGAATCAGTTGAATATAGAAATGAGATTTCAAAAGAATCCATTAAATGAAAACAATATAGTATTTAATTTCACAACATTTAGTATTATTTTCATTATATATTACAACTCCAATTTATGGTTAAACATAAACCCCTTCTATTTTTATTTTCCTTGTTTATCCACTACATCAATCTGGGTAATAGATATGATGATCCTTTCAAGTCTGGTATCAACAACATAAATAATAAGTTATTGTTTTCATAGATTATGTCAGTTGATAGTTAAAATTAATACATTAACAAAATTATTGAAGAATAATTAATTTTTTCAGGGTATCTATATACCAGATATTCCAATACTATGTTGTTGATTTTTATTCATAACACATTAATTATGAAATAGTTAAGGAACATGGTTTGTTTATTCATTATTTTTCTCAAATAATTATAAATAATTTATATATTAGTTTCCAATTAATTCTGTCAAACTGGAAAATATACGCTACCATCAATTTCTCTTCAACCACAACCGAATAATATGAGTGATTCCCAAGCAATTCTGCTTTGATGTAATCATTTTTATGGCATCATAATTATCTCTAGTGGATTATTACTCAAAGTAATATTCAAGATACACAACTAAGAACACTATTATTAATCTTTATATTGAAGCATATTACTCAAAAAAATTATCATTTTATGGATTCCAAATTCTTGTTGTTATCCTTATTGTTATCATCCAACTCAAAAATACACTAATATATGAAAATTATGGTGTCAAGATATTCCATAAATATAAACTAGAAAGTAATTGAATATGGTTATGTATCTATTTTAACAGTGGTTGATTTAATAATTAATGAGACAGGTAAAAATGTTCTCTTATTCTAAACTAACTAATAAGTTACACTCTATAATAGTGGATATTATAAAATATAATACTAATAAGGTATTATATCCAAAATAAGGAAAGAAATTTTAAACATGGTATAGAAAATTTACTCCATCACTAGTGTGAATATATGTATCAAGTATTTCAGCATTATTTTAATAGCTGGTGAAGGTTGAAACTCTCTATAGTATTTCAACTAAAATATAGTATCACAAAACATGAGACATGTGTAGAATATCTCATACATATATCTGAAAAATCATCCATTATCCTTGGGATAACTCTCAATCTACATTCGTGTCTAACCTCACACAAATATATTGCAGGGTTACACAATCTATGTACATTGTAGACTCTATTCGTGCCTCTACCACCTCCACTAACTATATTGATAATAAATATAGATATACATTTTAGAAAAAATTTTAAAAAATTATATTTTTTTATGATATTCATCATACATCATTGGGGAGTAAGAAATTTAAGACACTCCTCATTGAGAGACAAATTTATAACCCCCGTTAAGTTTCCACAATCCAATATTTCATATACAATCATGATTATAGATATTTTTTTATAAATGAAATCCCCTATTACTTCCATATTTCTAATATACAAGAATAACCTATTGAAATTATTATAACACAAAATACTAATGGGATCTATCATTTTTATTATCATTAGGATTCACATTTTACCCAAGGATATGGACGTCAAAACCACATATTTAGTTATACCTAGATATAAATTATAGATATAGATGGCATTAATATATAAGAATCATAAGGAGGCATAATACAATATCAAATTAAACGCATTCTTTGGATTATGTCTAAAACACCATGAGATTTTGTGATTTTTTTGAATTATTTCCATCTATTGATATTTTACATTTCACAAAATAATGAAAATAATAATTTAATAAATATTTAATCACTTATTTTGTCATGCATTATATGCAATTAAAATATAATCATTTATGAAAACCACATTTTTTTCTATCTTTGTAGAGAACCTAGAATATAGCTTTTGTTACATGAAATAATAAATTTCATCGATGAGTTTTTCAACACTCAAGACTGAGTGTTCCCGAACAATTAGATAATATTAAATAAATATATATGTATATATAAATATATATGATATACATTAAATTATGTTTTTGAATATTATTAAATAAAATATGTAAACATATGGTTTTAAAAATTAATAAAATTATTTAATTGGTAATTATAATTTATAAATGAATACAATAATAAAGTTAATATAAATGGAGTATTCTTACCAAAAAAATATTATTATGATCACAATGTTTTATTTATCCTAAAAAAATAAATTTATTAAAATTAAAATTTATTTTTATTATAATAAATGGGTTATTTATCCACATAAATATTTTTTATATTCATTGAATATATTTTATATGAATAATATAATAATAAAAATAATTTTACACATAAAACACAATATTTTTATTTAGGTAGTTTCACCACCTTTTAAGGGATAAAAAATTTTAAATCAAATTTTTAGAACATTAATAGATTTAATATTTCAAACTAATCCTCAACATCTGAAGAGAAATATAAAAATTACCTTTGGATATAATATTGGTATTTCTCTCTATGGTTTCATTTTTATTGTATAAATATAAATAGTTGATTTTAATTGAAAAATTACTTTTCAACTAATTAATAAATAATCTTAAATTATTTTATAAATTGGTTTAAATTTTTAATTAGATATTTTTTTTCAATAAATCAAATATAGGTCATTGTAATAAATTTAATTTTTATTTTTCATATAAAACATATCACAGTGTTGAACGTTTTTACCTTAAAAACCTGCATTATAAACCCGACTATAGGATTAAATTTAAATTAATTTTTATGATATCTTTAAATGTATTTTAGAATAATGGATTAAATATTTGGAATTACTATATTTTATAATTTGAACTATGTTCAACATTATTTTTGACAAAAAATATTAGTGAATTTAATTATTATTAATTACGATCATTAAGGTTAAATTATGCTTAATATGGGACTAAAAAATGATCTTAGGGTCCAATACGACATATACACAAGTTCATAATCAATTGGATGGTCATTTATCGATCATATAATCCCTTGGGGTCAATTTTTTACCATTATGAATCCACATTAAATAATAAATGTGGGTGGGGTTCCTTTCTTTTAATATATTACAAAAGTACCACTCCCCTCCATTATAAAAGACCTCCTATCCTCCCAATTCATCACATATCTTAATCCATGATGGAATGAATTTCTTTTTTCAAAATAGTTACTGAAAATCCCTATATTCTTCCATTAATCCTCCATGAGGAACTATTCTTTCAAATATTCTCTTTGGTACAAACGTAAAGTACTTACCCATCAAAGAGGTAACACCCTCCCTCAAACTCTGTTCTTTTATTTTTCTCCACCAACACCTCAAATATTCTTATCAAATGATTAATTATAAAAATAGTATAATAAATAAACTATTATATTTTTATGTTATTGTTCTACCTATACATACACATAGTTCCATCTAAGGGGTAACAATCATATTGTTTACGTGTTTGGCGGACTACTGCCTCAGTCAATGATGATTGTTTTTTACATGACGACCGATCATGGTTGAAATTATGATGGTTACTTTTTATAAAAATTTAATATAAATTATTTATTATGTTTTTGGGATTATTTAGTTCCATTAAAAGACATATCTTTATAATATTCATTTATGTTAATATGAAATTTTATTTGTGAACGTGCGGACTACCACACCCTCAGAGAGATGTTATTATTTTATACACTATATGGAATGTTTTATGGATTGTTTTATTAAATATATATGATATATAGGATATGTAAAATATAATTTAACAATTATTTATATGAATATCTATAGTTATATATTTATTTAACTTTCTTTCATTCAACATGACAATTAAACAAAAATAACTTTCAAATATATGTATGACTTTCCGTCTCTATGAAGTATGTTTTATATTCCATAATTCTATATTATATGAATTATTATAAAAAAATGGAGAATAAAATATATTTAAATAATTTTATATATTATGGAAATCAAGATATAAATATAAAGTTAAAATATATAAATAATTAAAACACATGCAAAAAACAAAGAGGATATTACCCGAAGGGAAACCATTATATAGAGCTATTAACAAGAAGGTAATATAAATCCATAATAAAACCATGTATGGTATTAAATGTTTGAATAAGAATATTTTATAGATTTATAATAAATTTATATTAATTACACCAATTTGATCAATGGTTTTGATGAGAGTTATTAAGGGGATTTTGTCTCACTCTTTATTTCTATGAGTTATATGCCTTATTCACTGCTCATGTCTTTTGTGTGGTGTTGATAAAAATCATAAATGTATTCTATGCCTACTATAATTAAATATATGGGTAGTTAGAAATTTTTTTATGATTTTTACATAATGGGGTTTATTTTTAAAAAGTATCCAGAACGGTACATAAATTTTTTCTAGATTTTCTTTCTTTGAGGAACATGCCTTGTTGTACACCTATATTTCACTATACTATATAGAAACATCGTTTTATATGTTATTACATGAATCATATAATTTTTGTGATATTTTAAGCTCTGTTTAATTACATTTTCTTATATGGGGGTATGATTTAATGATATAATGTATTATGATTTTATTGAAGGAATCTCAATATTTATGAAGATTATTTATGTTCACTTTTATGTTGATGACATATTATGATCCATATTAAAATTGAAATCATTAATTTTATTATTCTATCATTATTTTGAATGTATTCATGTATTAGTACCATTTTACACTATTTGGAACTTATGATGATTAATAAAATATTTTTGAGAAAATATTACCTCACCTCTCTCTTTAGTCCAAAAATGTGTCAATTCAAAACATTTGTTAAAAAAAGTGAATAGAAGAATATTTTACTAATCACCAATCATCTTTATAATAAATTTTATCCATTTTTCATTTACTAATGATTTCAAAGAAATGATCTTATCACCTTCCAAACACAGCATTTTTATAACATTTTTTCATATAAAAGTAATATTCTTATTACCACAGACGACATGAACTGATTTAGCCAAACTAATTTATTAGAAGTTTCATTTTCATTTTTCAAATGCTAATTTTTTTAAAAAAAAATTAAAATGGACTTTCAATTAAATTGTTTACCAAATATTTTAAAGACTTCATTAATGTTTTAAAACTATTTTTAGGGAATGTGATTTTAATTTTTTTTTGAAACATCTCTTTTATGTTCTCAAGGGAAAATATATTTCAAATGGTTTTGAATCCCCTCTAAATGTTTTCAAAGGAAAAAGGGTTACAAATTTTGTTTAATGAATACATTATATGTTTTGAAGTTTATTTTCCTTAAACTAGTTGCTAAAGGGATTTACATTTTAAGATTCAATTTTCAAAAAATAATGGTTTGTATACTCAAGAAATGATTTCAATATACCATTAAATATTATTTCTAATCTATGTTAAAAAAATTTGTGTAACTCGTTATTTTATGGGAAAATTATTAAATTTATTCATTCATATTATCTCTCTAAATTGTTTATGTTTTATTGAATGTTTTTTTGTGAAATCTATTTCACTTTATTAAGATATATGCTTATGAAACCTGCTTCATTTTACATGTTTTCTATTGATGAAATTATAGCGAAATTTATAACATTTTCCATAGTATATGATATAATTACAAGTTTCTGATAAAGATTTCATTTCTTGAGTAATTATATTATTTTTATGATTTCGTGGAATATGTATATATACATTAATTATCCGATAATTGGTACCTATATCACCTTTAAATTAATTGGGTAATGATTTGTATCTCATGAGAAATACTACGATGGTCCAGGGTTTTAATCAAGACTACTATGATAGCCATTGGAGTGAACTATGACTAACAATATGGTATGGGGAGAAAAATTAGGCTACTAATATGGCCATGGGAGTGAACTATTATGACCAAATTGGTATGTGGAGTGAACCCATACTACTAATATTGTATTGGAAGTAGATACATGGATACAACTAAAATCGCATTATATCCATACGTGTTTTCCACAATTAGATGTTTTATTCGTATGGATTATTTTCTTTTTCTTCATATGATTAATTATTATGAACTTCTATATTTCAATCAATGATTCTTACATATGTTATTTGATATGAAAGGTATGATATTCTATTTTCATTATCACTTTCTCATTCCCTAGGCTCATGATTATGCTTACATGTCTCCTCTGTTTACCTTTAATGGTCATATTAGATCACACCTTTTTATGATTCCTTCCAAAGGTTATGAAGATATATATTATATATCATCTGTCTAATAACGTTTATAATTAATAATACCATAGAGGGAGATAATGTAGATGACTTGTGTACCAATGTTGTTATCCCCAGGTTTCCAAAGGCGTTATTCTATTATTTTCTTTCAGTAATGGTTTGTGTAATGTTTTACGTATTTTTCAAAAGTTCTGTAATTTTCATGTATGTTGACATCAGGTCTCTATAGTTGGTGTCAAAGTTAATATTTAGCTATACATTGGATTATAGGATTATAAAACCTTATTAAGAACCCTATGTACATGTATAAGGATAATTATACTGATAAGTAAAAGAATATGAAAATGTGCAGGAATTTTATATGGGATAAATAGTGTAGTATTCTAGAATTATATCCATTTTTGGATAATGTAAGTTCATTTTTACTTTTTACAAGTGGTAGTAGTGTTATCAACTCAAACATGATGTTTTAGGCTTGAATTGAGGTAATCTAGTACATGACAACAAGCCTTACTTCCAAGATAATTTGATATTCCCATGGGATATGAGTTGGGAATTAAAAAACTCATCACGAACCATTATGAATGATTTGAATAGGTGATATCTATGAATAAAAGAAGTCATTATTAATGTGTCATCAATTAAATTGTATGTGTCTTCCTCTAATTAAATGTTTATGGTTATGTAGTTTTATCATATGATATGTGTTTCTCACTGAGTGAATTTTTGATTTTGTTAAAAGAGTTAACTAAAAGAAACTTGGATAACATTGACTGTAACTAAGGTGTATATTGGGAATTATGAAAATCAATTTCTTAAATGGAAATCTCATATTGAGAACATAGAATGTGGTATGATTATTTGTTATTCTTATGAAGATAAACAGACAAAAAATGACATGTGAAAGGTATGTGATGTTGTTTAAATAGTGTATACATTATAAATAAGAAGAATGATT
Source organism: Viscum album (assembly GCA_963277665.1). Classification (NCBI taxonomy): domain Eukaryota; kingdom Viridiplantae; phylum Streptophyta; class Magnoliopsida; order Santalales; family Viscaceae; genus Viscum; species Viscum album. Next base: position 683,556,771 of record OY728129.1, on the reverse strand, counting down.
GGAATGAGGTTTAGGGACCTTATGATATGATTTATATTTCATATTCTAGAAATGATTAATTAATGAATATTTTTATGAATCCAGAGCAATAGTCAAAGGATGATATTGGATAAATGAAGTACTTATTTTTTTGGAATTAAAAGATTATGTTAAATGAATAATAAAATATAGGGTTATTTTTAGTATACGATTTCATTAAGGATGGAAAATGATATGAATAAAAGTGATGATGTCTTAGTAAAGTGACATATTGATAATGTGATGGTAACCATTGATATGATCAATATCTTGGGAAAATTGTGTATCATATGGAAAAATATAATTGATTTGGATAATGTAAATTGGATAGAAGTGATTACCCAGGATATGAATATTAGTTTTTTGAAAAATTAGTCTAATTATATATGGATGAAGTTTTAGTCTTCTTGGATTTATAGATTATATCCAATAACAGTTGGAATAAAAAAGAATGCATGTGAGATAAATGAATTTACAATAATTCATGTTATTATCATGATTCAATTAAATATATGATGAGTTTATTAAAATAATTTGAATATGAAAACCATGAAATTTTTTTGGATATATGAGGGATCAATGTTAAGATGATTTTGTGACCTTGTATCAAATGTTTTTGATATTCATATTTTATAATTGTTATAAGGTTAACTATATAGAGAAATATTATGTTATACTTTCGATGAAGTATATGATTATAATGTATTATATCACCGTATGAGTATTTATTCATATGGGATACCCTTTTATAAAATCATGGTGTTATATATAACTCATGAATATGGAATGGCATATAATCGATTCATGACATGTTAGTGATTCGATAATTAAAAAATACAGAATCCTTTTAGAAAAAAGAAGTGTTGATGAAAAAGAAAAATTGAATGGCGATGTTTTCCATAAATAATGCAATTATAAATTTTCATGAAAATTCATTACATTTTTTAAAAATTTTATCCTAGTACCTCCATTTTTGACAAATCATATGGTCCCATAGTTCATCGTTTATTTATGAATATGAGATTTTTATTTTTATCGTGACCTTAATCTCTATCACTATCCCTTAGAACATGATGTATATATTTGTTTTTCATTTATATGTTTTAGAATTCCATTTATATACTCCCCTGGGGAATCATAGTAATATGTTACTTTGGGTAACTATTATGTTTCCAATGTTCCTTTTTAAAAGACGTCTTAGTATTCATTTTTAAAATGTGGGCTTCTATTAACATAAAATTCAATTTAAAATTCTCTAATATCCTAATGAATTTAGTGGAAAAAAATCATTTTATGGGTGGTAGAATATAACAACATGAGATTTTATGAATTATGTTTTAGGAATTTATTTTTTCTTTTGATATTTTACATTAAATAGAAAAATGAAAATAGTTAATTTATATATATTAAGTAAAATAGTTTTGTTTTAATTATACATAATTTCATGCCAATAATGAAATAAACATGATGTTAGTTATTTTTTTCTCAATAAGGAACACTGTCGATAACTTTCTTTACATGTAGTAATTAAATTTTTCAATGCCTTGTATAACACTCATGACCGAGTGTTACAAAACAATAATATATTTTCAAATATATATATATATATATATAACCACAATGTTAAATTATATATTTTGAATATTATTATCTAACATAAGAAGAAATATGGTTTTCAAAAATTAAAACTTTAATTTATTAGATTAATATTTTTTAGAAATTTACATAAAAACTAATTCAATATAAATAGTGTATTTTTATTCAAAACAACTATTATGCTCACAAATTTGTTTTAATACTTATGAATTAAATTTACTAAAATTAGATAGTAATTATAATTTAATATATATGTTATATATCCATGTAATTTTTTTATAATAATCCATTACATATTATTAGAATATGATAAGAATAAAACCAATTTAACAAATGAAAACAACTATTTTTATTAAGGTAGTTTTAACTCCTTTTAATATAGAACCATTTAAAATCCAATTTTCAGAACAGTTATTTATTATATATTTGTAAATAAACATAATATTTGTAATAAAAACATAAAAATTAGTTTATGATTAATTTATGGTATTTTTATGTAAGTTTTAATTTTTATAGAATATTTACAAAAATATGTAAATTAGTTCAAAACTGATTTTTATCTAATTTATTTATATGGATAAATTATATGTAAAAATGTTTTCAATATATAAAAAGATATTATTTTTTATCATATATTCTAATTAATTTCATTATAAAAAATTTAATTTTGAAATTTAATATTATAACATATCAATATTTTGAATGTCTTTACATTAAAAACCAACATTGTTGTCCCGACCATATTATTAAATATCAATTAATTTCAACCACTAATGTATTTAGAATTTGGAATAAATGATTAATTATTTGGAATTAGAATAATTTATAAGGTCTAATAATATTAAATTATTTTATCACCAAATTATTATTTAACGTAATTAAAATTAATTATAACGATTAGGGTTAAATTAAACTTAATAAGGGACTAAACCATATCCTTAAAACCCAAAACGTCTTATATAGTAATTTGGATGTCATTGGTTGTCTATAGTTAGAACCTATAATCCCGTGGATCTTCTTTTTACCATTATCAATCCACATTAAATTAAAAACATTGATGTGATTCCTTTTTTTAAAATATAACAATAGTGTCAGTCCTCCTCCACTATAAAGGCCTCCTCTCCTCACACATTCTGAAACCTCTGAAGCCACATTTTTATGAAATAAATATTCGTAAATATCTCCTCAAAATCACTGACTTCCTCCATGAATCCTCCTTGGGAATGAAATATTTCCATGGAATTCCTCTAGTGAAAACCAAAAGGAGTTACACAATTAAGAGGTAACTCCATCCCTTAAACTCCATTCCTTTTTTTTTTAATTTTCCACTACCTCAAATATTATTATTCCATGATTGAATAAAAAAACCAGAATTATAAATTTACTAAGATGTTTTAATTTTGAGTATTATACCTACACTTATAAACACATCCATTTAATGGGTGATAAACATATTGTTTATGTCTATGGCAGACTACCGCCTCACTAAATAATGACTGTCCATTTTTCCTCAACCGCGTATCATAGTGAAAATTATGATGGAAACAATGATTATATATGTTATATATTGTATTTATTATGTCTTCATTATTCTATAATTCTTTTACAACAGATATATTTATAATTTCCATTTTTTTATTACAATAATTTTATTTGAGAAAGTGCATAGAATGACACCCTCAAAGATATTTGATTCATTCACACACTACATAGAGTGTATCATGTATTGAAGTAGAGAATAAATATGATATATATTATATAATAAATACAATTAAACAATTAAATATATTTATTTATATAAATATATCATTCTTACATTATTTCATTCAACACAATAATTACACGGGGATAGCTTTCATCCGTATGTTTGGCTTGTCATCTCCATAAAAGACATATCTATTTCATAATTACATATTATATGGATTGTAATAATATAAATATAATTAAAATTAAATATATTTAAATATTTGTTTAAATTATGTAAATCATGATATGAATATATGAACTAAAGATATAACAAATTATGAATAATGCGGAAAGCAAAAGGGATATTAAGTGAAGAGAATCCATAATAAAGAATTGTTAACATTATTGTAATATAAATACAAAATAAAACCATGATTGGTATTTAAATTAATAAAATGGTTCTTTTATATATGAAAAATAAATTTATATTTACATTTGAAGAGTTTAGAATGAGTATTGTGAGACCCATGACACATGGTAAAGGAATTTCTTCTCACACTTCATTTCATAAAGATATATGCCTTATTTACCTCTCACATACATTGTGTGGTGTATATAGAGACCATGATTGTATTATATGACTCTTATAAATAATTATATGGTTATTTAAATTCCCTTTTGATGATCACTATATCTTGGGTTTTAGGTATAAAATTTTACCAAATCAGTAAAATAATTTTTTCATGATTTTCCATCTTTGAGAAACATGTCATATAATACACCTATATTTCAATATTAGGTGTATAAAATTCCATTGATATTTATTTATATTTATATCAACATTTTCGTTAGATTTTAAATATATATGTTATTTCATTTTCTTAAATTGTGGATTATGATTCATTATTACAATGTTGTAATAGGATATTGAAGTATTTCAAAGTTTATCAAGATCGTTTATCGTCATGGTTTTATTGATGAAATTTTATGATCCAAATTTCAATTACACTAATTAATTTTCTTATCCTATAGTCAGTGTTGATATATTAATGTATTAGTACTATTTATCAAAACTTTATTACATTAGAAAATTAAGAAAAAATTAAGAAGATATAACATTACCTCTCTCTTCAGTCAGAAATCTGTTTTATTCCAAAATACCGATTTACAAAAATAGATTTCATGATTATTCTACTAATATCCTTTGATAGTTAAAAAAATTAACACTTTTTTATCAATTCTTTGAAATTAATATTTTTGTTTCCTTATTAATACGTCATTTTTCAAAACTATTATTGTGAAAAATGAATAATCATTATACCACATTTGTTATGTACTAATTTTACCACAGTCATTTCATTGAAGATATCATTTCATGTTTCATAAGGTAATTCTTTAGATTTTTTTAAAATGTGGCCTACAACAAAATGGTTCTAAATTCATTTCTAGTATTTCATTAATGTTATCAATGTGTTTTCTATGGAAATATGTTTTTTAATTTATTTCAAGCTTACGTTATACTTTGTCAAGGGAAAACAGATTTAAAATAGTTTTCAAGAACTTATATATTTTTCAATGGAAAAAGGATTTCAAAAAAATTTCATTGAATACTTTATAAGAATTTATTTTTATTTTCCTAAAAATGGTTTCCAATGAATTTTACAATTTATGAATACTTTTTAAAATTATAAAGGATATTTTCATCATGAATTTATTTTAAATGATCATTAAAAATTTTTTCCCATGAAAGATAAAATCTATTATTGTTACACATTCCATTATGGGGAAATTATTTTCGTTTTCCATTCATGTTCTTTAACTAAATGACTCATGTTTTATGGTATAATTTTTATGAAATCCATTTCTCTTTGGTGGGTTGTTTTCATATGAATCCCACTTTTTTCACGGGTTATATTTTAATAAAATTATTAAAAACTTGTATTTTTTAGATAGGGTATGATATGCTTATATATTTGTTATAGTGATTTCTTTTCATGCATATGTGATATGATTTTTTATAATTTTTCTTTATAAATATGTATGATTTTATTATTATATTGTTGAGAGCTATATCTTTGTACTATTCATTAGGTAAAGATTTATATATCATGAGATAGAATATGATGGTCTTAATAGTGAACCTTGACTACTAATATATCCCTCATTGTAAACCATGTCTACTAAGATAGTATGAGGAGTGATCCCATGCTACTAATATGTACAAGGGAGTGAATCATGACTATAAAGATGGTATGGGCTGTGAACTCATACTACTAAGATGGTCTTAAGTCTTTGCTACTTTGGAAACATATTATGTGTTTATGTGTTTTCCACAATTCAATGTTTTATTCTTATAAATTATGTCTTATATTTTCTTATGATTCATTTCTTTTGAAATTCCCATATGTAGATGATGATTCATATTTAGGTTCATTGATATGCATATTATGATCTTATATTTTCATGATCACATTCTCAAACACTATACCCATGTTTTTATTACATGTCTCCCTTTATTGCATTTTCTGAGCATAAGATAACACCTATTTTATGTTTCCATCATCATATTATGAAGATATGTTTTATGTTTTACATGTCTATGATGGGTGATAGTCTGGAAAAATATAGTGGGAGATAATTTTGATCACTTTGGTACCACTGTTCTGGTTTCCATGTTTTCTAATGAAGTAGACTATTATGTTCTTTGGGAATGTATTTGGGTAATGTTTTATGTATTTCTAAAAAGAGATGTAATGTTCATGTATGTTAATAATGTGTCAATATACTATCCTCTTAGATATGAAATGGTAAACAAATTTTGTAATATTAAATTCATTGAAGGAACATTAGGAAGTGGATATTCACCAATGCAGTATTTAGAGGAATGAAATTAATACTATCTTAGATGGTCTGGAATATCCATTATCACTAATATATTTATTCTTTGATTACCAAACATACCATGGAGGTAAAATAAATTGTTATATGGTTGAATCATTTTTGTATCTGTTTATTTTGGATACATACTAAAAAGAGAGATACATCATGGAGTATAGAAGTAGTGAAGTCCCAATGCATCATTTTTAACAAAATGGGAGCCTACAGGAGGAAGTGGACCTATGTTAAGATAGAGGGAAACATTTTGGCTTGAGAAAGCCTGAGATGCAAAAAAGTCTCCGAACTTATTCACCTCATGCCATGTGTGGGAGATACCCATATTGGCGACCGTGGTATTCTTTCACTTAATGATAATATAATCTATTCTCCAAGGGATACGTCAACATACAAATAAATAATTATATAGAATCATTAATTCTATCTCCACCAACCACAAAGCTATATTCATTTATTGAAAATTCTCAAGCCCCATGGCCATTGTATTTGCGAAGGCCTAAGGAGCCTCACCTAATCCTTAGAATGACAAAATAGCCATCACAACTAACCCCCTCTAGCCTCTTATAACACCACCACCTCTCATGTCCCCCTGGAGAGATCTATCTATATTGAGATTGAAACCAGAACATAGGGGATACCATCATACCCATTGACCTATAATCGTCCCCCTATTGAAATCCCACACAATGGGTAAGATATCTTATCGATGGACCATCATGGAAACCTACACATAAATTTAGTATGTCTAAAAATGTATTTCGAATTATGAATTTGATAACAAAAAAAAATAGTGTCGGAGGATTTCTTGGGACTCAAATCATTCCTTTCTTTCCAAATAATCCAGAAACCCACTGTAAGAATGATAACTCATCTTTCCCTCTCTAGACCATGCTGACCTGCACCATCAATCCACTGGTTCAAAACCTCCTCCTTCCTTCCACCTAAAGCTTTCCAACCTATGAGTTATCCATGTTCTTGACAACTCCATCGAGTTAAATCACTGATGAAGAATAAATGCTCCACTATTTGTTGTTGAGGTTTAATAGAACACCAGTATGCATGCTACATATTTATACCCATGCACTTTATATTTTCATTAGTGGGAAAGAAATTATGCCTGACTCTCCACAACACAAAATTAAACATTTAGGTGATTCACTTGCACCATTACGATACCCCCCAGGGATCTCTTGAACTAGGGTCATGCATGACACGACTAAAATCTTTATGAGAAAACTCGCCTGATGTAGCTCTTGTGGAATTGATCAGGTGAGGGTCCTCATTTGGGATGATCTCCTTGAAGGCATTGAGTTGATCATTATTTATAATGGTGTGGATGAAATCTATGATTGAAATAGTATCTCTGAAATACATGTCTTGTATTGGATAGTTTGAAAACCAGAGAGTCCCTCCGCCCAGTCATGCTTCCATAAATTCACAAACCCTCTACCCACAAGCCATTGCACATGCGGAAGAATATAGTCTGAGTAGGTATGAATCAAAATCAACGATCTCAATGGATGAAACTTATACACATCAAAATCCATTTCTTATTTATATTTCAAGAGCTAGAACCATAGAGTTATTCCCTCCATTACCTCCCATGCTATCTTGGCATGTATCCGTTACATTGTTGTAGATACATTCCTCAAATTTATTCCCACTTCCGACACAGGTCATGCTAAATGCTTCCCAAAGGCCTAGTGGTGCTTGCACTCCATTTGGAAGTCCCATATGAAGAGACCATTATTCTTTCCAAATTTGTGATCACAGTTTTTGGAACATTTATAGTGGACATGAGGTGCATGGGAATAGAAACTAGAACACTGTTAACTAAATTAATTCACCCTCCTAATGAAAGGAACATACGTTTCCAATTGAGAATGTTCCCATGATCTATCCCATGAGCTTGTCAAAATGATGAACACGATGGGATTTTGGATTCATTGGGGAACTAAGATAATCCATGGTGATGACACCGCTCAACATATTCAAGAATAATTGTAGAGATACTGACCTTCTGGCTGAGAGATGCTTAGTAGAGAAAAATCAACTTTTCTCCTCATTCACCACCTGACCACTCCATTTACAGTATTCCCTAATAATCTCATTCACCCCATTAAATGATCTCCTAATACCATTGATATATAAAATGGCATCTTCTACAAACACTAAGTGGGATATTCCCTACATATCATGTCTTTCTTGAAAAGGATGGATTATCACAAGGAGCTGGGTCCTCATTATAAAACAGCATAGCACATTTTGAGATAAAATGAAAAGAGTTGGTGAAAGGGGATCTCCCAGCCCCAAACCTCTACACGACATGAAGAATCTGAAAAGATTACACATGAATGAAGTAGATATCCACATCGAGCTAATGTAGTGGATGATGAGATCTCTGGTCCAATTTGAGAAACCCATGCAAGTCAACACCTTTAGAATGAAAACTCATTCCATTCTATAAGAGAAAGAATATTGAGGATATGTGGAAATCTATGAATGAACACCATTTTAAATAAAATCAATAATATCATACAATAAAGAAAACTTAATCCTATCCTAATTCTCAACTTGGATCATCATGAAAAAAATCCATGAAAAAAACGTATAAATATATTATATCTTTATTAAATGGGTGTATAACTCACTTCTACATACATTAGAATTGAATGAATAATTTTAAGTGTACATGGAACCTATAGAGGATGTACATATTGATATAATATATTAATAAGTAGTAACACAGAAAATAATGTATTATATCTACTCATTACACCCATAAGTGTTATTATATAATATTCTATTTAAGAAAACAATATATTTAAATATGTTTAAATATTAGTGTATCCCCCAATTCATGATACATATTAAAAATTATATAAGTACAAACCAAATTTTGGATATGTTGAAAAATTAGGGCATGAATCTAAATATCAGTATTAAGATGGTTTAATGAAATTCATTTTTCATGATGCATACTATTAACCGAAAATACAACTTATGAAATGGTCCAAATATGTGAAATAGTGACTTATCATAATTAAACATCATTGTAAACAAATATATTGGCTACTATTAGGCTTTATAACTATTATTCCATGTGTTTTAACAAACCATCATTTATACCTTCAAAAATATGGTTATTTCCACACTCGTTCATGAATAATTGGTTAGAAACATTGACCATGTGAGGCATGGATTGAAAAATCATATGTTATGTAATTAAGGTTCAATGATCATATAAAACATGTAATGAAATTGTACAAAATATAATCACTGGTGTTTAGGTATGTGTGTGTGTATTGTTTTTTTATATTGTATACCATTGAAAATTTTTGAGATTGGAGAAGTTTTTTTATCCCTTTTATAGAACAAGATGTTCATGATAAAAATATAAAATTTCAAATAATATAAAATTTGTTAATTGTTGATAGAAACATATCAATTTACTCTATAAAATACAATTTTAATGGATTCATATTCTCATGATCCTCTTGGGTGACAATTTTTATGTGTAATTTAAAATGAATTCATACTAAAATTACACTCATACAATGTTTATAAACATCTATGAGAGAAATTCCCAAAATACTTATTCTAAATAGATGGTGTTAGTCATGGGAAATTATTAGTTGATATATTCCCATAGGATGATTAAATTACTATAGTCATATATCCATGATTTTTAGACATTAATATATATTTAAAATGATGAAATATGGTTTTTGAAAAACTATACTCAAAATCTAAACTTTGAAGTCTTTCATTTACTCTAGGTACATGCCATGTGAGGATTAAATATTATAGTTAGCATTAAACCCCAAGTGTAGGTTGAAAACTTATTGACCATAGATATTGGTATATTAGTGTGTCTATTTATTTACTACAAGTTAACTATTTTATGGAGTGTCCATTGGTTTCCATATAATATACACCAGGTTTGGGAATTCCTCCTAGATGAGTAAACTATTCATCAAAATATTTTTTCACCCCATAAATGGGTATTGAGTAAACAATTTTTACAGAAATATGTGTATTGTAATTGAGATATTAGTGTGATGGAGCTATGTATATATACTATGTTGTGGAAAATTAGGCAATGTTATGTTTTGGTGATGTTTTATTTAAGTTTCTAAAAGTTTTTAATTGAATGGATAGAAAATATCTTTTTTCAATACAAAGTTTCCAAACATTTCATTGATTGTATAACGACCCATACTTAACATAAAATGTTATTAATTCATAATTGAAGCATACGTATTACAACATATAACAAAACTATGATATGACTGTATAGGTGTAGTGTCTTTAGAAACTGGGAAACATAGACAACTGGTTCATAGATCAGCTACATTGTCTCCAACTTATTTCATCATATCTAGAGTCCCTTTTAAAATATCCTAATTAATACCCTTATTCCTGACCTGGGGAAAAGAAAACATTCTAAAGGGTGAGATCAAGTTCTATGTAAGGATAAAAAAATTAAATATCAATCCTATCATATTCCTAGGAAGATAACATTTTTAAAATCTTAACCTGCAAAAGAGATCATAATATCATGAAATGGGATAAATCATAGTAGTGAAATGTAATCCCAATAATCATATCATAAAAAATGATTCTTTGTGGCATACACACATAATCATAAAAAATCATTTCATATTAGTCAATACTCATTTCCAAGACCATCATAGCAAATAAATCCCATTTCTGAACCGAGTTCACTCCTCGTTCCAGTCCAGTATCATTGAATCAGATTAACATATCGTTCCAGCCATGTCTATATCAAGAGATATACATCTTTACCAAATTCATTGGAGGGAGATATATGCCCCAACCATCTCATAATGAAAACATTTTTATGTGTTCCACAAAATCATAAATCATATATCATAGCATAACCCATGTAATGAAAATGGGATTCCTAAACTTCAGGCCATCATAACATAATCCATATAAGATAAAAGGACTTCATGAAAATAATTTCATCATAACATAATAAAATAAATTTAAAAATAGGGATAGAAACAGAACCCTATATTATCTTAGATAGAAAATAATTTTGATAAAACACTTGAACTACATTCTTTAGGAAAATATCCTTTCTACCTAAAAGTAATTTTCCCTTTCAAAACAAGCCATTCAATATTAAATGAAAGGAAGTTAATTGAAAATATAATTTAAAACATGTAAAGGAATAATCATGGAAATAATTTTCTATGAAATTATAAATAACATATTCATGTAGTATAAGTTAAAAAACATTCTTCTTATACATTGTCCAGGAAAGTCAAAATGCATCTCTTACTAAAAACGTCAAAAGATTACATTAATATCATTTAATAAATATTCACCAATAGGTAAAATTTATTTAAACAATTGTAGGAGGATAGAAATAATATTAAATATTGAGGAAACATGGATGTGGATGATAAATATTCCCCAGTAAATTCTGAAGTATAAACAATCTCAAATAAAAATGATATTGTGAGATTTTCCCTTACCTTATGTCTGATATGATTTGTATGTGTCCAAACCTCATGTATAATGATTTAAATAATGTCATTGACTTATTTAAGAATCATAGTTATTTTTATGATATCATATATGGTCATATTATTAGCTTTTCATTAGTAATATTTCATTGCTACTTCTTATTCAGGTGTTCATTGCTTTATGTTATTATGCGTGTTTTGTCAAATAAATTATTATTCATCTTTTTACGATATAGATAATTATTTTAGAAATGGTAGTAGTATAATATATATCATATTCATTCATTCAATGCGTTTATATAGTCATGGTTTAGTGAAGATCATGTAGAATGAATCACATCCCATCGTGGAGACGGTAAGTTGTACACACGCACAAGCAATGATATCATTCCCATAATTAATGAATGGTCTTGGAGTGGAAGAGATAATATCTCAGAATTAGTATCATGTTATAATAATCATATAATTTTATTCATTACACCATTATACCCATCCATGTAAGGCGGTGGTGGATAATATATTACACTACGGCGTGGAGACGGTATTTCGTACATACGTACGCGCGGTGATTTCATTTTCCGTAGGATGCATAGAAGGTGAAATGGGGTTGTTTCATATTTATAATATCATATCAGTATATTATTGATACTGATTGTATTAATTCATAATGAAACAACTAAATAAGAGGACATTGATGAAGAAAGAAACTTGAAAGAATCGGTAGAAGAGATTAATTCTTCTTCGACGAACCACTTCTAAACCTCATTTTAGGGCACAAAAGATGGTCTTTGAAGAATCCCAAGACTTATAGTATGTTTATAGGGAAGTGGAGAAGAGAAAGTTTCAGGGGTTTTCCGATCTTGAAAGCTCCAAATTGTGTGAGGAGGAGAGGGAGGAGGTGCCCTTTTATAAGGGAGGAGAGGGGCACCTTTTGAAACATAAGAAATATTAATTTATAATAAATTCCAATCCAACTTAAAGACCTCAAAAAATGACTCAATTATAATATGAGATGGTATAGGGTTTTAAAGACATCAACCAATAAAATTTAGACATGTTTTGAGTTTATTTTAAACCTTATCAAATTGATTTATCCTTATTTAATATATTTAATTTTATTTGTGGTAATAATATTCTATATTTTAAATTGTTATAAATAATTACTTATGTGTTGTAAATTCTCCATGATTGGATAATTTATGACATTTTAGATCATATAAATTTATATTTATAATTTTAAAATATTTTATTGATTTTTAAAAAAATTTATAATATGTTATTTTTATAAAATAACAATAGTGTCAATTTTGATACTATTCATTTATTTGAATTTAAATAAAATCAAAATAGAGGATATATTCAATAAAAAATATTTAATAGATTACTAACATGTCATATTCACCTAGAAAATTCGCGGATCACATTAAATAGTTAATATAATATTTTTTAATAATTTTTGTAAAACCATTTATTTGATATTTCAATTAATAAAATAATTTCAACATCACTATTGTGTCATCATTGATGATAATTATTTAATCCCTAAAAATTATAAATAAATTCACATGATTTAGATACTATTATTAGATTCTTGGAGACTATTCATGATCGAATTTTTATAAAGTTTATCATTTAATTAAAATTATTACACTTATAAGATATAAGAAAGTGGCATGTTGTCACTTTCATTGGTTTTAATTATAATTATATAATTTTCATGGTCAATAGTCCTTGAAACGAATATATTATGACCCTTAGTTGATATGGGTCTACTTTTATTCATCCAATAGAATTTTTGGAGGTGTTAGGCTAATTGTAGAAAATTTTTTACCCTTAATTACCAGATTTCGCATTAACTATAGTAAATAAAAATTACAGTAGTTAGTATTGAAAATGATAAAAAAATAAAAGTAACCGATTAACATAATTTAGACCCAATGAATCCAAATATGGAATCAATTTTTCATAATAAAAAACAAAAAATCTTCAGTAAATAATTTAAAATTAATCTCGTTGTTAAGAAAACGGGTTTTAAAAGTTTAAACATTATCAAGGATTGAAATGTTTTCACATATCAATTCAATGTAAAAATATTGGTTATGGAATGAATTATATTAAATGTTAAAAATATATTCTATTTAATTTTTAAATCCATTAAATTTTATCATTTAATTATATCATTTATCTTGATTAAAAAAGTTGTATTTATGAAATATTTATCTTATTTTTACTATTCATCAAAATATGAAAGTTATCAGAAAAGTATCAAAAATTTATCCAATGTAAATTTTTATATCTTGATTCAAAACAAAAAGTTACTTTTTATAATTTAAATGTTAAACTTGTAAAAAATTATATTTAAAATGTGTGCACCTTTAAAAGGTTGTAAAATTGCATTATTTGAAAAATACTCCTTTTATCCGAAAAATTCATTGTGTTTTCATATATCATTTTAGAAAATGTGTAAGATGAAGTATAATGTTATAAAATCTGAAATTCAGTTAATACTATTCAAAATGGATAGATCATTGTATAATAATAATATTTCATTTTTTAGTGAAACATGGTATTGCGTACAACGTAAGCTGTCTAGAAAGGGTGCTCTTGCACGTAATGCAAGCCAAGCCAGTGTTTTGTGTGGTAAAATATTCTATTGGTGTCGCCTATAACATAAGAAATTAAAAAATTATTTCTCACAAAATATTAGGTTGTTACATTCTACCCCACTTAAAAATAATTTCTACCTCAAAATTTGTCACTTCGTAACAAACAGATGAGGATACCTCTCCCCCATGATATCTTCAAGTTCCCATGTAACTTCTTCTAATATGTGGTTCCACCATAAAACATTAACCAAGAGAGTTATCTTGTTTTGGTGAAATTTTTTGCTACAATCCAGAATCTCTATCGGTTGTTCTTCATAGGAAATATCCTGCTCCAAGGGTACAACATTTGAGCTTAGTACATGTGAAGGATCGGGTATGTACATTCTTAGGAGAGATACATGGAAGAGATCATAAACTTGAGAGACATTTGGTGGAAGCACCAATCGGTATGCTACCATCCCAACACAATCCAGTATTTCAAAAGGACTAATATACATAGGGCCCATATTTCCCTTCTTTCGAAATCTCATTACTCTCTTATAAGGATATATTCGTAAGAACACTTTATCACCCACTTCAAACTCTAGGTCTTTTCTTTGGTTATCGGAATAACTTTTTTGTCGACTCTGAGCTTCTCTTATGTGTTGTTGAATATATCAGACCTTTGCTGTCATATCATCAAAAAGATCTGGTCATAATAGCTTTATTTCCCCAACTTCATCCCATCAATTTGATGTTCAGAATTTCACTCTATAGAGTGCTTAATAAGGAGCCATTTGAATACTAGAGTGAAATCTATTATTATAAGAAAACTCCACCAAAGGTAGGTGTTGATCCCAACCACCTTTGAAATCCTTATATCAAGTTCTCAAAATGTCTTCCAAAGTTTGAATTGTCCTCTCAGACTGACCGTCTGTCTGAGGATAAAAATCAGGGTTGGAACTCAACTCTATATCTATAGTATGCTGAAGACTTCACCAAAACATCAAGGTAAACCTCAGATCCCAATCAGATATAATGTAAAGTTGTACTCTATGAAATCTCACAACTTCATCAACATATATCCTTTCACGATGATCAAGAGAGAAATATTCTCTAATAGTAATCATGTGTGCCGACTTTATAAGATGATCAAATATAACCCAAATACCATTTTTTCCTTTGGATGTTTTAGGAAGTCCAATGACAAAGTCCATAGTAATATTTTCCCATTTACATTCTAGTATAGGTAATTGTTGTAAAATCTCTATAGAGTTATGTCTCTCCACTTTAACTTGATGACAAACCAAGCATCGAGAGACATATTCAGCAACATCTATTTTAAATCCATCCCACCAGAATTACTCCTTCAGGTCCCTATACATCTTCGTGCTTCCTGGGTGAATAGATAATGAAGAACTATGATCTTCATTCAATATTTTCTTCTTTAATTCTAGGATGGGTGTAGCACAAAACTGATTCCTAAACCTTATTATTTCATCGCAATCAATGTCGAATTCAGGAACATTTCTCACCATATTTTATAACTCTACATCTTCTTTCTATGCCTCTTAAATCTTAATATTAGTATATGGTTAAACATTAATTTGAGTTTGATAATATTTTTCCCCTTACATTATAATTCCAAGATCCATTCCTTGTAAATCCATAAATATTGGATCTTTTGTGATCCATATCATGGATAAGCTAGCATGGTCCTTTCGACTAAGTGTGTCTGCCAACTTGTTTGCTTTTTCAGGGTCATAATGAATTGAGTAGTCATAATCCTTAATCAGCTCCAACCATCTTCTTTGGTGCATATTCAGATCCTTTTGTGTGAAAATATACATTAAACATTTATGATCAGTATAAATATCACACCCTTCACCATAAAGATAATGCATCCAAATCTTTAATGCAATGATTACTGCAGAAAAACTCCAAATCATGGGTTGGGTAATTTTTCTTATGGATTTACAACTATCGTGAGGCATAAGCTATCACCATATCATTTTGCATGATAACACACCCCAATCCCTTCTTGTATGAATCACTGTAGATGACAAACCTTTCTCTACTACAAGGCAGTGTGAGTATAGGTGCACTAGATAACCTTCTTTTTAACTCCTTGAAATTCTATTCACACACCACTATCTAAACAAACATAACTCTTTTTCTAATCAACCTGGAGAGTGGATTAGATAATGGTGAAATATATTTCACAAAAATTCGATAATATCTAGCCAAACCAAGAAAACATTGGATCTCAGTTACTGTTGTTGGTCTCTACCATCTTTCTATAACCTATATTTTTGCTGGATCCATAGATATCCCCTCTTATGAGATTATGTGACCCAGAAATTAAAATTTTTGATGCCAAAATTCATACTTGGTATATTTGGAATAAATCTTCTTTTTTCATAGGGTCTTTAATACAATTATCAAGTAATCTTTATGTATTTACTTGATCATTGAATATACAATAATATATTCTATAAAACTACCACAAACTGATCAATATAGTCTTTAAAGGATCTATTCATTATATCCATGAAGATATCAGGTGCATTAGTAGGACCAAATGGCATCACTATAATTTCATAGTGTCCATACCTTGTACAGAAAGCTGTCTTTTGGTATATCCTCTCTTTTGACCCTTAATTGATGATACCCTGAAAGAAGACTAATCTTCGAAATGTATTAAGCTCCATGTAATTGGTCAAATAAGTCATCAATGCATGGGAGAGTATATTTTTTCTTGATAGTGATATTGTTATGTTCTCGATAATCAGTACAGAGTTTCATTGATCCATATTTCTTCTTAACAAACAAAAAAGGTTCTCCTCAAGGTGATGCACTAGGGCGTATGTATCACTTATCATGATTCTCTTGGAGTTTCTTCTTCAATTCATGAAACTCAATTGGGCTCATTCTATAAGGTGTCTTTGAAATGGGCTTAGCACCGGATATGAGTTCTATTGAAAACTCAGCATCACAATTTGGTGGAAGACCGGGAAATTCTTATAGAAAGACATCATCAAACTCCCGTACAATGGGAATATTCTTAATCATGACTTTCTATCCAACCATTTGAGATAAATAACCTTCATGTATTGGGATCAAGACACATAAGTTGGATGAAATTTCCACTAGAAGGTTATATTCATCCTTGCATCGATAAATGATCATAGATTGATTAGGAATATGAAATGTGAATTCCCTTCTTTGGAAATCGATATGAACTCCATATAAGGAAATCCAATCCATGCCAAGAATCACATCAATTTCCCATATAGGACGGATCACAAGATTTTCAAGAAGTAATTTCCTAAAAACATCAATTTGAAACGAATTATAAACTTTTGATGCAACCGTAGTGCCATTAAGAGTTGTCACTGCTATCCCAATAGCTTATTGTTGAGGTAGTATGACGATACCCTTAGAAAATTATTCAGAAATAAATGTATCGGTGGATCCAGAATCAAATAAAATGCTTTCTACTTTAGAGTGGATGGTAAGTGTAACTTTCACCACATAATTATAGAACTCCACATCACCGATAGAAATTGCATGTGACTTTCCTTTATCTTTGGCCTTAAGAGTATGTTGATGTCGATCATCATCAAAAACCCTTGAATTAGGGAACTAATTAGCATAATTCCCAATTTCCTCGTACTTGTAACATTGAAGTGTATGAGTTAAATTCTATGTAGCCTTTTCTTTGTTCATATTAGTAGACATATTTTTCACATCACTACGGCATTCAAATGCCTAATGATCATCTTGTACACATTTGAAACATTTACTTTTCCCTTTACGACAATTCCCTCCATGATTCTTTCCAAAAATTGAGCATAAGGTAAAACTCATATTCTTTTCAGTGTAATCTTTATATCTCCCTTTGAATTCCATTTTCCTATTCATATCAAACCCATATGACTAAATGGTTACTCAAACATCTATCTCAACACTGAGAGAACATTTAACAATTTCCTCATAGCTATTGAAGTCCCTTATGGCTAATGCCCTTTGGAGAGTTGTTTTAAGCCACTAAAGAATCGATAGATCTTACTCTCAGGTTGGATAAGAATCCCAGATGCATACCTTTCATGCCTTGTAAAATTTTATTGGTAGGTACCAACAGATTCATCATCCTTTTGCTTTAGTTCAAGAAATAAATTCTCTATATCTTTTCGAAGAATACGAGGCATGTAGTTATTGAAAAATAAGTTCTTGAACTCGTCCCATTACATGGAATCAATTTCATCTTTTTGGATCATATTCATTATAAAATTCCACCATTGATCAGCTTCACCTTCCAAATGATATACTTCTAAGATGACTTTATCATGATCAGAACATTATAGAACTGAAAATATCAATTTAGTGTTACTAATCCATTTTTTAGCCACTAATGGATCAGGAGACCCGCTGAATGAAGGAGGACGCTGCCTCATGAAGGATTCAACATAATGTTGATCCTTTACTTGCTCTTTAGGATGTCCTGCATGATTCATAGCTTGAGAATGTTTTCTGAGCATGGCTAAAAGATTTTTCACTCCAACTCCCATAACATTTGGTTGCTCAGGTGGGCGATCATTGCATTTCCCGTCACATTCAACATTAACACAATTCCTTCGGGTGCAACCATTGACTAAAACCAATAAGCAAAGTGTGAGAAACAATAATCGTAATAAGAATACCACATAATCAAGAATAAAATATCACACATTAGGTCATATCATAGGTTATTCATGGCCATTTCGAAAACACTAATATTGTGTTCTATGCTTAGACATATCCTTAGGGTTCTTACAAAGGCTTTCACATCCCAGTTTCCAAAGGTTGACTATACCTTTTCTCTGATACCGACTATAACGACCCATACTTGAAATTCATTATTATTACATCAAAACAGAATAATACTTATTACAACATATAACAAAACCATGATAGGACCATATAGTTGTAGTGTCTTTAGAAACTGGGAAACATAGACAACTGGTTCATAAATCTTCTACATTATATCTTGCTTATTTCATCATATCTAGAGTCCCTTTTGGAATAACCTACATAATAACCTTCTTCCTGACCTATGGATAAGAATATATACAAAATGGTGAGCTCAAGTTCTCAGTAAGGGTAAACAATGAAAATATCAACCATATCATATTCATAAGAACATAAAATTTTGAAAATCTTACCCGGCATAAGAGATCATAATATCATGACATGGGATAAATCATAGTAGTGAAATGTAATACCAATAATCATATCCTAAAACAAGAAACATTGTGGTATACAAACATAATCAAGGAAAATAATTTCATACTAGTCAAGACTCATTTCCAAGAACATCATAGTGGACAGAGTCAATTTCTTAATGGAGTTCACTCCTCATTCTGGTCCTGTATCACTAAACCGAATTAACATTCTATTATAGCCATGTCTAAATCATGAGATATAAATCATTACCAAATGAATTTGAGGGAGATATAGTTCCCACACATCTCATAATAAAACCATTCTTATGTGTTCCACAAAATCATTAATCCTATATCATTGCATAACCCATGTAATAATAATGGGATACTTAAACTTCATGCCATCATAACATAATACATATAAGATAAAAGGAATTCATAAAAATAACTCCATCATAACATAATCAAATAAATATAAAAATAGGGATAGAAAAATAACCCTATTTTATCATAAATGGAAAATAATTTTGATAAAACACATGAACTCCATTCTTGAGGAAACTATCCTTTATACTTCAAAAACATTTTTACATTATTAAGATGTCATAAAATTTTAAACTAAAAGAAGGTAACTGAAAATAAACTTGAAAAAATATAAATTAACCATCATTGAAATAATGTTCTATGAAATCATGAAAATCTATTCATGCCGTATAAGTTAAGAAAGACATTCTTCTCATATTTGGCAAGAAAAGTCAAAAAAATATCTCGTACTGAAAACGTCAAAAGATTCTTTTCATATATTTTAATAAAAATTAACCAATATGTAATAAATTGTAGTATGATAGAAATAATATTACCTATTGAGTAAATACATATGTGGATGATAAATATTCCCATGTAAACTTTGAAGTATAAACAATCTCAGATAAAAATGAGATTGTGAGATTTTCCCTGGGCTTAGGTCTGATATGCTTTGTACGTGTCCGAACCTCCTGTATAATTATTTAAATAATTTCATTGACTTATTTAAGAATCATAATCATTGTTATGATATCATATATGATCATATTCTTAGCTTCTTATTAGAAATATTTCATTGCTACTTGTTATTCGGGTGTTCATTGCTTTATGTTCTTATGTGTAATTTTTCGAATAAATTTGTATTCTTATTTTTTAGGTTATAGATAAATCATTTTCAGAATGGTAGTAGTATAATATATATCATATTTATTCATTCAATTCGTTTATATAATCATGTTTTTGTGATGATCAGGAAGAACGAATCACATCACATCTTGGAGACGGTAAGCCGTACGTACGCACCAGCAACGATATCATTCTCATAATTATTGAATGGTCATAGAGTGGATGATATAATATATCAGAATTAGTATCATGTTATAATAATCATATATACTTATTCTTTACAACATTATACCCATCCAAGTAAGGTGGTGGTGGAAAACATATTACAACATGACATGGAGACGATATTCCGTATGTATGCACACGCGGCGATTTCGTTTTCTATAGGATGGATAGAAGGTGAAATGGGGTTGTTTCATATTTATAATATTATATCAGTATATTAGTGATACTTATTGTTTTAATTTATAACGCAATAACAAAATAATAGGATGTTGAAAAATAAAGAAACATGAAAGAACTGGTAGAAGAGATTACCTTTTATTTGACTCACATATTCTAAACCTCCTTTTAGGACACTAACGTTGGTATTTGAAGAAGTCCAAGTCCTCGAGTATGTTTCTAGGGAAGTTGAGAAGAGAAATCGGCAAGTTGTGGCTGAGATTTTGGGCTCAAAGTTGTGTGAAGAGGAGAGGGAGGAGATTCTCTTTTATAAGGGATGAGAGTCGCACCTTTGGAAACATAAGAAATGTTAATTTATAATAAATTTCCACCCACATAAATAACACCAAAAATTACTCAATTTGAAGATGAGATGAGATATGATTGTAATATCATCAACCAATAAAATATATACATGTTTTGAATTAATTTATAAACCTTATCAAATTGATTTATCCTTATTTAATCTATTTAATTTTATCTGTGGTAATAATATTCTAAATTTTAAATTGGTATAAATAATTACTTATGTGTTGCGAATTGTCCATAATTTGATACTTTATGACATTTTAGACCATATAAATTAAAATTTATATTTTATATTTTTTTTAAAATTTTAACCAATTTTATAATATGTTATTTTTATAAAATAACAATAGTGTAAATTTTGGAACAATTCATTTATTTGAATTTAAATAAAATCTATACAGAGGATATAATCGAACCAAAATATTTAATAGATTCCTAACATATAATATTTATATAGAAATTCGTGGATCACATTAAATAGTTCATATAATATTTATTTTAATATTTTTAAAACCATTTATTCGATATTTCAATTAATTAAAAAATTTCATCATCACTATAGGGTCATTTTTAATTATAATTATTTAATCCCTAAAAATTATAAATAAATTCACTTGAATTAGAAAATTCTGATAGATTTATAGAGACTAGTAATGATCGCTGTTTTATGAATCTTATCACTAAATTTAAATTATTACACTTATAAGATATAATAAAGTGACATGTTTTCCCTTTTGTTGGGTTTAATTATAATTATAAAATTTTCATTCTCAATTGTGCATGAAACAAAAGTATTTCGACCCTTATAGGAAATGGGTCGACTTTTATTCATCCAATAAATGTTTTGCAAGTGTTAGGGTTATTTTATATTCTTATTTTTACCCTAAATTACCTGATTTACCTTTAACTATACTAAATAAAAATTTCCGTAGTTACTATTCATAATGTCAAAAAAAATAACATATTAACATAATTTGGATCCACTGAATCCAAATATGGAATCAATTTCTTAAAATTTGAAACCCATAATTTTCATTAATTAATTTAATATTAATTTATTTGTTAAAAAAATAGGTTATAAAAGTTAAAACATTGTCAAATATTGATATGTTTTTACAAATGAATTAAATATAAAATTAATGGTAATTACATGAATTATATTAAATGGTAAAAATATATTCTATTTAAACATTAAAACAATTAAATTTTATCATTTAACCATATAAAATATCTTGATGAAATAAGTTGTATTTAAGAATAATTTACCATAATTTTATTATTCATCAAAATTTGAAGTTTATCAGAAATGTATCAAAAATGTATCCAATGTAAATTTTTATATCCTTATTAAAATATAGAAGTTTATTTTGTAAAATTGAACTTATAAAATTGTAAAAATTATATTTAAAATGGGTGCGCCATCAAAAGGCGGTAAATGAAAAATACTTCATTTATCAGAAAATTTGATTTTATTTTCATATATTATTCTAGAAAATGTTTATGATAAATTATAATTTTATAAAATTCAAAATATAGTCAATACTATTTATAACTTTTATTTCATTGTATTATAATACTATATAATTGTTTAATGAAACACAGTATTGTGTACATCGTATGATATCGAGGAAGGGTGCTCTTACGTGTAACGCAAGCCAAACCAGTATTGTGTGTAGTGAAAGATTCTCTTGGTTTTGCCTATAATATAAGACAATAAAAATAATTATTTATCTTAAAATATCCGGTTTTTACAAATCGTATCTGTTAAATGTTTATAAATTAGTTTTTTTGAATATAGAACCATTTATTTTAATGAACGTTTTAATAATCAATAAATTTAAATATTTTTAATAAAATAAAATGATTTTGAGTAAAATGATGAGATATAAGGCCCATCAGTAAGTGCTTTTATGTTTTTCTATGGGTGAATTTGCATAAAAATCATCATTCACATCCCGAAGAAAACATATCACAGGGCCTTGTTTTCTTTATAGATTTACAATCCCAAATAAGGTATCCCATAAATCATTAATTGTCATATACCCCAATATTTCTCAGATTGGTTTTTCATTCCACGCTCTACATACACCACTTCTAACAGGATTCTATAATTCTCTATCAATCAAATAATATAATTAAAATGGTATGGAACAAAAAAGTTATCAGGTTCTTAAATCCAGAGTGAAAATATTATGTTTCACTTGTATAATATAATCATTTCAATTAAAATAATATACTTTGGTGGACTTATAATGATTATAAGTATCAATACATTACATAATCAATATAGTTCATCTTCATCACATGCTCATAACATCATGAATTATTACCATGTATATCTTGTATTATTTAGATTATATTCTATAGCCACTGATAAGTGATTGATTCACATTTATAAAAGATGATTATATTTCCACTATATTAGAGGAACACTGATCATTGTTTTCAACCATGTCATATTTACCTAAAAATTTAACTGTAAAACTATTGGTTATATACAATTTGTTAAGGGGCATTCCATTTAATGCCTAGCCACCGAAGCACAATGTTGGTGTGTTAATTTATTATATTGGAATTATTATAAGGAATCAAATCATGAATGATTTATCATGGTAGCATACTTGGAGGGACATATTATATACATGATACCAATTTTATATTGGGAAATATGGAATGAAACATCAAAAATAATAAAAATAAATTAATAGTCTTTTTGAAATATTATGCAATGAATTATTATTTATAAATATTACAAAGGAATCATACTACGGGTGAGATAAAATGACCAGGAAGGGTATATAAAGGAGAAAAAATAATGAATCAATGAGATTAAACCAGCACAGAAATATAAATAGTACATAAAAAATTCCATCAAATATCTATATAATGAATAATAAATATTGAATGGTAAATAAATTAAACACATTTCATTTAATAAATAATATGAGAATTAAACATAAATATATACAATATAACTAATTGAATAATCACATTTAATTTCAATAAAATCATACATATTGATTGAATGCATAATTATGTATTTCTAAAAGATATCATAAAGCATTCATTCTAGTTATTTAATACTATCAGGGTATTATACTATGAATCTAATACAATCTAGGATTCATGTCGATAATCTAATAAATTGGAAAGGCATTGGACAAAACCATATATATTTTTTCCCATAAAACCAAATGATGCATTAGAGGGCTATATCAGGCCTTTCATGTCACATAAAATATCCAATGTCTTCAGCATTTGCAGAATACACGATTTAATTAATAAGAAATTTGAATTATCATCAAAAATAAATTTCAAATAAATAATACATTTTTTCATTAATTTAATAGTATAAGATAAGTAACATCATGTTTTTAGGTTTAATGTAAAAACCATTTATATGATATTTGAACATGGTTGAGGAATATAATTATTAAAAATTCTAAAGTGTCACACACCACATTGAAAAATATGAACCATAATCCCCATGATGGTAAAAAAATAAATTAAACATATAATAACATGAGAATAACTAGATTATTGAATTAAAATTTCAAAGGGAAATATACACACATAATAAAAATGAGTTGGTGAATAATAAAAAAATATGTCTCAATGGAATAAAAATTGAGATGAATCCCTTTACCAATTTGTAAAAAATTACATAAAAGACTTCGTATTTATAAAAGAAAATATTATCATTGAAATGAACCATGAAAATTTGTAATGGGGGGAAAAAATAATTTTCCATAGTGGAGGAAAATTTTATTCATGTCACATAAGTTAAAAAAAATATACCATTTAATTTTTTAGAAATTTCATAATGTACATTGTTATGAGAAAAAACATGATGATTCATTTTTAAATATTCCAATAAAATGTAAAAAAGTGATAAAATGAAATTAAAAAAGAATTTTATTATAGTAAAAACATTTTTAAATTTTTTTTAGAAAACACTAAAATGTAATGAAATATCCCCCTATGGAGACTTAAACACAAACAATCCTAAACATCTGTGATATTGTGAAATAAATACATATTGGTTTACAATTGGTAGAACTATATTCTCATGATAAAATGAAAATAAAGTACACAAGAAAATATCATACTCATGAGAATAATAATAATAAAATATATTCATGTGAGTAATATACACCACACAAAATATATAATTATTATATAAGGCATCTATCACATAAAAATAAAAGTGATATGCAGATCCCTTAACTTATGAAACCATTTATGTAAAAATTATTCAACCTCTAGAATAATAGTTTTAATAATTTTATAAACTTATACCAGAATTGTATACGTATTTATAAAATATTTTACTAACTTCTTATAATATATCATTACGCATTTGTTAACAATATTCCATTATTATCACTATTCTGGGTGTTAATTGACTACTCTTCTGAGATCATTTTGACTTGTTGATTATTATCAGTTATACATAAATCATGATTTTATCATTTCTATTATGTATAAAATTATGTAAATATAATATATATTATTTTTATATATATTATAATTTAATAATATAAAAAACATATGGATAGAAAAAAAAAGCACCGTTTATGGTGATGGTTTGCCGTAGGAACACATGAACACTATTTGCATTTATTTTTCATTATAAATTAATGAAAATACAATGATATATATGTATATTAATGTTCTAGTGTCATATATAAGTCATAGATATCAAAAATTCTTATTAAAACATCCTTTACACATTCTATGAATTTAGTGAATGAATCACATCACATCGAGGTGGTGGTAGTCCATTCATTCACAAACAATGGTAGCATGTTTACACAAAATGGGAAGAATAATATTATGTGTTGTATAGATATTCTAGAAGTATGAAGAAAACATAAATAAAATATAATTCAAATATAAAATATCATCACCCTCAAAATTTCCTTCCATTAAAGGTGGTAAATTAATAAAAATCTACATTGTGTCCTGAGGTGATAGTACACCATATAGACGAATGATAAGATATTTACCAATTAGATGAATGTATCAGTATGTTTAGGATGAAACCATAATTTAATAATATATCTATATATTTAGGATAGTAATTTTATTATATAATAATTAAATAATATGAAATTAAGGAGAGGGAAATGAAATAATACTAATGTGATCATTGAATAACGTTTCCTCTTATTTGGGAAGCTCCTTTTGATTTATTCAAAAATCCATCATTGGATTTCTTTTTACCCAATGTGAGGCTTGTAGGATGCGGGTGTATAATTTAGGAGATTAATTTTAAAAATTATATTACAAAAAATTTGATGAGGTTTCCTTTTATAATTGAGGTGAGGGTTACTTTCAGAAAATCTCAGATTATTTAATTAAAATAAATTCATTTTTAATTCCAAATTAAAAAATTAGTGACATATTTGGAATATAATACAATGATTGGTTGAAATAATCACTTCCAAATATTTGATATACATGTTTAGGTATTAATATTACCCTTATAATTTACTATTAACCGTTATTTAAACTCATTAAATCTTACTATAACAATATGAATTTGTAAACATTAAGTGTTAATATAGTGACAATAGAATTAATATAGAACCATAACTAATTCAAGGTAGAAATTTTCATCTTTATCCCAATCTCTTGGAATGTGATTATATGATTATGAATTTTATATCATTTAATAAATTATTACTTATCATCAAATCTCATAACTAGCAATTTTTTCACTATTCATCTCATGAATTTTCAAAAAATATGAAGAAACAATATAACATCAATAAGACATGAATACAACCCTAAAATGTCTATCTCATCTATAATTTCATTGATGACATAAATTATATCAAATTATATATATCTAATATTTTTAATAACATCTATTTGATATGTCCATTAATTAGTCAATTAGTACATCATCATTATGATGTAATTTTATATAACTATTTCATTGAAAAACATTAAAAAAAATATCATGATAGATATAATAATTGAATATTTCTAATGAATATTTATAGATGAAGATATGTTTTGAGTAACCATATCTAAAAATGTAATACATATTAGTAACATGAGTAAGATATATTGATATTTCCATTGAATAAAATATTATAAAATCCATGAAGTCATCTTAGTTGGGTACAAAAGCACAAAATAATCAACCCAGAAATGGATTTTTTCAACACTAAGTCGTCCTATAAAATTATGATACATGTTCCGGTAATTAAATTGTGTCTTCGTAATTTAATATGAATATTAATCCAAAAGATGAGACGATGATGTGAGTTTTTAAAATAAAAACATTCAATAGAGTGGTATGTATTTATATCTATATATAATGTGAATTTTTTTCCAATGACCGAAATATTGTTAACTGATATAGTACTATTATAATTTTATTGTAAAACTAAATATTAATATAAATTTACTATATAAAAAATGAAAAAGGAAAATCAATATTGAACTAAAATGAGGTATTTTTCTCTATAAATAAAAAATAAAACGTCTACAAAAATTACAAAAAGATCACCCAATCTAAATTTAAATATCACTATTTCAAAGTCAATGTTTATTTTTTTAAATAGAATTTATAAATGTGTTGAAAAATAAATTTCAAATAATGGCACAATCAAGAGGTGGTAAAAATAAATTTAGAAAAATATAGATTTTTATGTATAAAATTGGATTTTTTTTATAATGCCTATTAAATCATTTAGATGAATGTACAAATAATTAATTTATGTCATAATTTATAAAATTCATAATTTGGATAATACTACTCTTAACTGCCAAATAAAATGATACGTTATATCATATAATGTTAAATTATAGTATTTTAATAATGTATTGTTTTTTTAAAAATGGTCATGCATGTAATGCATGACTACTCATTATTATGTGTAGCATAACAATAAATACAATAGTGAATAAATTAATAGAGAATATAATTTAATATTTTAAAAATTGGATATATTGTTACATATTGGGTTCATAAATTCTCCATATACTAATTAAATTGTGTCCTCATAATTTTAACAAAATCAAGGAAATCTAAAGATTGATAATTTAAAATTGAAATTTTCTAAAAAAACGAAAATCTAAATAGTGTTAATAACATATATTATTAGTAAGAGGAAATGTAAATGAATGTGTTACTACAAATATATACTTTTTAATAATATTACATTATTGAAAACATGGATATGGATGAGAAATAAACCATCAAGTTTTTATTGAGAGTGATAGAAAACATGTTCTTGTAAATGTTGTTTACCACGAAACCATAATCTAGAGTTATGAATATATTTTATTAAAACAAACATTTTTTTCTATTTTTAATTAAATCAATTTATGGAATCATGAGAAAAAAAATAAAATTGTGTCTATGCAAGAAGAAAAACAAGAATAACCACAAGGAATGTAGCATGTCCATGGGGATCCACAATTTCTGACACCTGAAAAAAAAATCCCAAAATATGAAAACAACAATACCGTGAGAGAAAAAAAAGAACAGTTCAGAGGAACTATCAAAGGAGGATGATTAATGGAAAGAGTTTCATCAATAAATCTCTTGAATGAAGAATGAAATGACCGTCATGCCACCCCAAAGACACCACCAAAACAAAAGATCACCCAAAGTGATATTCCTTCACAGAAGTCACCAACACAATCCAAAACGTCATGGATTACATCTCACACATCCATGATGGGGATGAGAGAAAAGATGAATAAAGAAATGTAATAGTAAACAAGGACAATCAAATCCATTAGGGGACCTAAGACATTTATTTTTATAATTTCCAACCTCCTTGTAGTCAAAGAAATAAACATTGGGGACCTTTTTCTTATCTAATAAATCATCAAAAAACTAGTTAAATAAAATACACAAATTTTTTCATTACTAATACCATAATAAAAAAAGATGGTTTCATAGTAGATATATTTACTTTCAAATTGTTTCTAATGGGTTTTATTAAAACTGTGAAATATCCTAACCATATCCCCATGGAGTGTCAAACCGATTGTGTAGTACATATCGTTTTCATGTAATATGTTTCTCTGAGTTAGTCCCAACACACCCTATCAGAGTTGTTAACCCTTGGGTCATCTCTTACATAATGTCATCTAATTGTACTATCCATAAAAATATGTATTTCTATAAACACCGCATAATCTATATCTAAATGAAACATTATGTGGTTCTTCTATACATAACATCAATGTTATTATTAGGATAATTTTCACTAATATATATTTTATAAATATATTTTCCACTATTAATACAAAATTTCTTTTCAGACCAACTGTAATGTTCCGACCCCAAAATCTGGGAGTCGGTGCATTATTTTATCACATTATCTTGATTACAAGGAATCAAATCCCAAATGGCAAATTAGTTTCATTGTTTGGGTTTTATTTATTACATATATGTTTCCCATATTGAATTTTGATATGGAGAAAAAATCATAATACATTAAAAATTAACATAAATAGCCTTCGTGAAAGCTTATTCAATGAATTATACTTTATAACCAGGGGAAAGGAAACCTAATAAGGGTTAATAGAAATGCATTGAAAGGGTATGTAATGTATAACACCCATTCTCTTTATTACACTATAACAAATGATTTATTACACAATAATTCACATTATATAGCCTAAATGATCAATAAATACAATGTATTTGGGAATTAAGTACATATCATAAAATTATCAACATGGGATATGACAACATTATTGAAAACATTTGTAACATTCTTCAAATATTCCATTGCTTTTTAAAAATACATGGGATATACTGGGGAAAACATTAGAAAATGTTGATCTATAAATCCCAATAAGGGAATAAAAATTATATAGCATAAAGAATATAATACATGTTAAAAAAGAAGAAAATAAATGGGGAATAAAAGGAATATGAAAAATAAGTAATGATACAGCATGGTAATCATAACATTGGACATGTGGAAACAACATAAAACATTGCATCATAAGAATATGTTAATTATAAAATATCAATACATCACAGTGTAAAAAGTTCTAAAATGTAATATGGTTCACTCCATATCCCAACACGATGTTTAATGATTATAAACACTACCAAGTGCATTAGAGGGCTATATATTTCTCGGTGCACCAATCACATTAATTTCATTATCGTGCGTAACTATTCCACGTACATCATATTACAAAGATTCATTCAACGTCAAAATTTATTCCACAATCAAGGACTATGGAATACATACATGTATATTTAAAATAAAATTTATATGTTCATAATGTATCAAACCATTGATAGGAAATGGGTATGCTAATCACTACACTGTGGTTCTATATTAGAAAAAAAAAGATATATCTGATGAAAAACATCATCACATAATGATTCATAAAAATTGTTTTATGAGAGAGAATGGGGTCTGATATATAATAAGCATCCAATATGTACTAATATAGACATGGTAAAAAATATCCCAATATTAGTGTAAATAAATGCATAATGTAATGAAGAAACTCTAAAAAATAAAATATTAATAACGATATTCCAGTATGGTAATTGGTGTAAATAATGGGTCATGGGAGGTTTAAGGAGAGTGAAAGGGATTGTAATATTATTAAAATAAAATGAAAATATATGGAGAATATGGATTTACATATCCCATCTAATGAAAATTAAATCAAAGAGACATAACATAAAATATGTGATTGAATGGAAATGAGTGTGTGACTCCAAATGCTTTGTAGATGATTCGATAGGGAATGATCCTCATTTGGAAGACTCTATATAGTGGAAGGAAGAGTATAAAAATTCATTGAGAGAGTCTTATTGAATATTAATGGTACAATGGGTGGGTTTATACAGGGAAAAGTGGAATTTCATTGTTATTTATGTTTTCAACTCTACATAAGAAATTAAAGAAAACCACCAACCATCCCCTTATTTTTGTAAATGGATTCTGAAAATTGGGAGGTTTTTTTTATTTTCTAAGGATAAACTTTAAAATTATGAAAATAATATCCTTTCTTTTGGGGATAAGAGTCAAACTCTTAATGAAATTATTTTAAAACACTAAAATATATTAATAATTTATGAGTATTCATAACAGATTCATAAAATAATCCTAATAAAATTAAAATCACATTACATTAAATTTAATATGTATATTTCATTGTTTATAACATTTATAGTATTTATTAAATCACTTTTGGGTTACTATGTTGTCATAATACACAATATGTATTTATAAAATATTTACTTTTTACCTAAAAATTTGACTATCTACAAAAAAATTAAAAAGTTCACCAATGGATACTTTTAATGATTTTATTTAAGAAATAATATTCTTCGTCTAAATAATTTCCTCAATATGGGAATTTTCACTTTAAAAACAATTGTCAACAATTATTGAGAAATGTGGGGTTCTATTGAAAACAACACTTTTTGAACCCTTATAAATTTACATCTGCATTCTGAAAAATTATTTCATTATTTATATTTTAAAAAATATATATAATTATTATTATTTGTGAAAAATTATTTTTTACTTAAAAAATACATTAATTCATCAAAATAAACAACTTGATTGAAATTTAATATTAATTAAAAATATAATTTCTCTATTATCGTATCCATGGTTAAATTTTATCACACTTATTAAATAATAATTTATGATGTAATAAATAAATATATTATTAATATTAATAAAAAATAAATACTCATACTATTAGGATTAATATTATTCTAGTCTTTGATAAGTTATTTTTACCCTCAAGTGTCTTCACATTCCTTTTACGTTAGTAATTAATATTTACTAAATTTTTTATTTATATTGTACAAAACATTAGTTGTCTTTATTTGGTAATATTTTTTATGATTATTAAAAATATAGAATCCATTTTATCAAAATAAATTTTCAGTGGTTTAATAAATAAATTTTATTATAAAAACATAAAGTATAATGAAAAGCCGTTTTTTTATAAATACATTTTTAAATTAAAAGGCTTGTTCATTTTAACAATATTAACAGAATTCATAATTATATGAATTAAAATTAATAAAGGTAGATATATAATATAAAAAATAAATTTATATCATATCTCAATAGTTGTTATTTTAATAAATTAAAATTGATATACAATACGCATTTTAAAATATTTTTCATAACAAATTTCATTTTTATCCAAAATTTTAAACTGATATAAGAAATCCATTATAAAGATGATTAAAATTACAATAATATAATATAAAATTAATATATAATTATTTTATTAACATGAAATGAAATTAAGAAATTACATAGTCATTAAAATAAATTAATTTATCCAGAAATAATATTTTTACATATAACTGGATTTTCCAATTTTAACTAAAGAATCAATATTTTATGAAAAAATAATTAATTTTCAAATTAATATTTTTTTAGGTATTTCTATTAGAAATATATTTTTTTATAAAATAAAATTTATAATTTTTCATGAAAATAATTAATTTTTTTCATAAATGAAATATAAAAAAATTATGACGAAAACATGTTTTGAAGAATGAACATACATTACCAAAAAAATTATTTATTATTTAATAATAAGATATAAAAATAATATTTATATATATATATATATCATTAAGTAGGTAATGATAATCATATCATAGAATTTAATAAATGTTTAAAAGAGTCACATATAATTTTTTTTTGGGTTCAGTGTTGTGTATATCATATGATATCGAACATGCCTTTCTCTTTTAAAAACTAGTGGTGTAACATGTAGAAGAATAAATAGTTAATAAATGATAATAAATCAATTTTTCAAGGTAAATAACTGGTAACACATTCAATTCAAATATATTGATTATAAAACAACCTTATGGAATGGTATATGACTGAAATAACATTCATTTAATCAATATTTACACAATGAAATCTAACCATGAATATTATATGAAATTTAATAATAGCTCGGGATACCCATAAATGATTACATACTGATTGAAATAATAATAATGGATGTCTATAACATATCTTTGCTCTATCATTCCTTGATTTTATTATTTTCAAGGCTTAATGTCAATAACAAATTATTTTCCAGTTATAGTTAAAAAAATATAATAAATGAGTAAATATTTGATGAAAAGCATGACTAGTTTGTCACATTAAACCTACCAATTCAACAAGGTACTATAGCAATCCATTCCCATCATATACGAAATCAAATGCACTCCTCATATGTAGAATAACTGATATAATTAATAAAAAATCATCCATATCAACAATTATAATTTTTTAATAAATAATATGTATTCATCTAAAAATCCCATTTTTAAATTTTCATAAACCCATTTCTAGAGGATTGAGAACCATTTAGGAAATCCATAATGCAAAAAAACACCATCCAAAGAATAAAAATTCAATGATAATGACAAGAAACAAAAAAATAACAAAAATAATGTTTATACCTTCACATGTTTTTGCAACACTTATGAAATTTCCAGCCATTGGCCCGATAGTGCGAGATGATATTTCCTTGAATGGCCTTGAGTAATAAGGTATTTTTTTATTTGTTCAGAAAATTTTGGCTGGAGGATTAGAGGCTTAGATCCTTGCCTTAAAGGGCCACCAAGCTTTCTTTATCAACCTCTACCAGGATATCAGATGAACCTAGTTGGGGGAATCTGAGTTGTCTATATTACCCTTAGTTTCTTGTGTTGTTGAATCCAATTACCCGGGTAACACATGAGTTACATGGGAAACATTTATGTAGGAACACATTGGTTCCAGAGGAACAATAATATGGTTTTATCAATAACTCAATTATGGATTATATATAATAACAATGATTATTTATATTGAATTGATATAATATTTAGAGATCATATAATATTATTGAGGAAAATAATCACTAATCCTTCCAGTGTGTCCAATACCATGTTGAAACTGTTGAATCATAATCCCCATGAAGGAATAAAATTAAATTAAAATTATAAGAACATTAAAATAAATAGATTCATTATATGAATTTCCAAATTGGTGTATATTAAACTTATAAACATGAATTTGTTCATACCAAAAAAAATAGACTCAATGGAATGTAAATTAAAATGAAATACCCTGATACAATGTCATAATTTATTTAAAAGGAAGCACATTTAGAAAATTAAATATTTAATTTAAAATTCTCATTTTAAACGTGTAAATGTATCTTTAAAATATTTGTGATTCATGATTGTATTAAATTCTGTTCATGTCATATAAGTTTAAAAATCAATTCATTTTCTTTAGTTATAAATGTGACAAAGTAGATTATTTTGTAATATAATAGGATCAAGACATTTCATATAATTTTTTAAAAAGATAAAAAAGGGATAATACTGTATTTATAAATCAAGGGAGAATAGTAAAAACATTTTTTTTATTTTTTTTAAAAAATAACATGAAAGAGAAAATTCCCTATAAGAGTTTTTAACACAAACAATCCCAAATAATGATGAGATTGTGATAAAAAATATCACTTTTTAATCAGTCTAATTGTATGATGAAGAGTGGAATAAAATTACGTGTACATGAGAGTTAAAAAATATTCAAAATAATACTCGTAATATACATTCAGGGGTGGTATATACACCACATAAAATAAAAAAATAATGTGTAAATAATTTCTCCCAAAAAATAAAAATTACTCAATGATTCTTTTACATGGGTGTCATTTTGGGAGAAAATTATTTAGCCTCATATATATTAGTTTTAGGAATTTTATTAACAATTTCCAAAACCATACTTGTATTTATATTATCATATATTATCTTCTTATAATATCCACTACCCATTAGTTGAAAAGTTTTATTATTTACACTCTTTGAGTTGTTAATGATCATGTTTTCTAAATTATCATTGACTTTTTATTTTTTGTTCCTATTACATTGGACTTGATTTCACCATCAAAATAATGAGAACCATGATTTAAATATAAAAAATATTCAGTATATACATGATTATAGAAACCCATATTATTTTCACATAGGAAATGAAATGCACTGTACATGGAGATGGTAGTCCATACATGCGCATGATCATTAATTTATTTTCTTTAATGTATTAAATGAATGAAAAGTAATATATATATATATATATATATATATATGTATATTAAAATTTTAGTATCATATATATTCCATATATGTCACATATGTTTAATTAAACTATCATTCTTTAATTCCATGAATAGTGTGAACAAATCACATTCCTTTAATGTGGCGGTAGTCCACACTTCCCTAAATGGTGATATTGTATTTACAAAAACTGATAAACATAAAGGTATATGTTTTATAAATATTATATATTTATTAATAAAAAATACAGAAATAATAAATCATATAAATATAGTGTTTATATAATAATGACGAAACATGATAAGTTGTAATAAAAAACATACAACGTTATTTAGTTAGGTAGTAGTTTTTCGTACATAAGAATGCTAAGTTCATTACCCATTTAATGGAAGTGTGTATAAGATTACATTGAAATAACAAAATAATAAAATCTCTGTACAATGAGGATACTTATATTATTAAATATAAATTTATAATATGACATATATTATTGGGGAAATAAATTATAAAAATGTGATCGTTGAAGAACATTACCTATTATTTCTGTAACCCCTTTTGGTTTATACAAATATACTTATGTCATTTTATATATTCCCAACATGAGTATTCTTGGTCAAGGTTAGGGAATTTGGGATCTTATTTTGTCATTTTTTATTGATAATTCTAGATCAAATTGTTTTTAAGAATAAAGGTAATAGGTTCACATTTATAATTTAGGTGAGGGGTACTTTTAGAAACTCTCAACTATTAAATTAACATGAAATAATTTTCAATTAAAAATTTCGTAAAATTGTGTTATTAAAAATATAATCTGATAATGGGTGGAAAAATTATCAACTAATATATTTAAAAAAAATTTATTTCACATTATTATACTTATCATTTGGCATTAACCCTTAGTTATACACCTTTACTATTATTGTGACTGCTTTGATTTTTTTACTTATTAATGGTTAATGTATATACTATAAAATACAAAAATGACCATAAATGATTCACGGATGAAATTTTATATATTATCCATATTGTTTTGGCATTTTTTATATTTTTATGAAATTTATATCATTTAATAAAGTATTATTTATTTTAAAATATTATTAATGAAATTTGTGAAATTATACATTTCCTAAATTTTTAAAAAATATTATCTCAAAATATAGCTTCAAAAAAATTATTATTTCAACCATAATATGACTCAATGATTTATAAAATTCATGAACTAAATTAATTATATGAAATATTATTTAATTAATTTTTTTAATAACATTTATTTTATAGGTAAATTAATTAAACAATTATTGTGTCATCATTGTTCTATCCATTAGTTTCATTATTTCTTCCATGAAAATTAAAAATAATTAATCATGATGAATAATAAAATTTTATATTTCCAATTACTCATTATATTAATATATATATTATTATTAACTATATTAAAATATAAATAATATTAGAAACATGGGGGATGTATCCCCATTCGTCGGACACTCCTCTCGGCTCCTCTCTATTCCTATGGTCTTTGAGTTCCTCTATTATGGTGATGGTTTTACCCTCTCCTCTAGCTTCTTTAATGTCACCCATTATTTTTTTTATTTATCATCCTCAAATTCTAGAAAATAATTTATTTTCTCTTCTCTATTATTCATCTTTATTCTGGTGATCACAATTGTAGGTTTTATCCCAATTTTCATTTGGTCTCCCACTCGATGGTTGTATGATGAGAAATTACTCAACAACACTAACCCTACTCTACCTTTATGTACCTCTACACCTCTCTTGGTTATAGCAAGTGTAGTCATAATGAAGAGGCTTTGGGTAATTATTTTTGGAAGAATATGTGTTTCCAGGAACAACCAGAGTCGGTTAGTTTCTGTTTGGTCCATAATTGATTTTTATTTTTTATCAATGATGGTGGTGTTTGAAGCCCTCACATGATCGAATCATAAATCTATAATTTTTTCCCTTGTGGAAACTCCCATTCATATCAATTGTAGTGGTATCTATGAGGTTTTAGGATGTGTGATTTGGCTTCCATTGGGGCTTTATATGGTAAAATAGTCTAGTTTATCGTGTGAAGATATTCTCTTTTTTTTCAGATATTCTTGTTGATTTTCCTCTGAAGATACCTATGATATTGTTTTATTTTATTTTTCTAGTGCATGATCTATTTTAATATCATTCAGTGATGTTGTAGATATGTTTTTCTAGTTTTTTGATTTCCATTTCTGATGTGGTGATGGATTTGATGTCAATTGGGATGATGATAGATAATAGATGATGGTTCATGTCGTTCTTTATGTGATGGTTGGAGTTATTTTTTGTGTCCTTTTATATGAATGGATGTAGCAGTTACAGTGATGATGGGGGAATGGTCCTTGGATGGTATTTCTTAATGATTATTTTAATGATAATGGGTGATTGGTGGTGTCATGTTTTGTAGATCATGGCATTATCTCACAGTTTGTAGCCAAAGGTGGAGGAGTGAATCATTTAAATTGAATTTTGAATTTAGTGATTACCCGATAGTTTCCATGAGAACATTTTCGAAATATTTGATGTGTATTTTTTAATACTTTTAAATATATATTTTAAATAATTCAGTTCCCACTCAACCATAATTTTATTACAAAAAATACAAAAAAAAATGACTTTTGGTATTAGAAACATGAGTCTGACATATTGGACTTTCTATTACATAAAATATTATAAAATACTTAAAGTCATCCAAGTTGTTCCTAGAGATAAAAAGTAGTCTGAAAATGGTTTTTTACACAAAAACATCCAATAACATTTGAACATGTGTTAACAAAATTTTATAATGCATATAATATTATATTTACCATTAATTAACAGATTCTCCCTTAACACCTCTAAATAATTTTAACCAATTCAACTATTAATTCTGGTTAAGAACTAAGTGTATATTTTGAGAATAAAAATATTAAACATATTAATATAATAGGTTATCATTTTTTAAAATTCTATTAACCAAATTTTCACAATTAATTTTAATGATAATTCAACAGACATGATGAGAAAGAGTGTTTTCAAAAAAAAAACATCCAAAAGATTACTATGTTTTTACATCAACATTTTTGGTGAAAAAGTTTCTAAAGATGTAAAATGGTTTAGTTGATATAAAATAGGTCTAATTATGCATAAATAATAAATATAAACATAAATTATATATAAATAAATTAGATGAAAATTAATATTTAAACTAAAATACAGTATTTTTTACAATTCATCAAAAAATAAAAATTAACCGAAAATAAAAAAATGTCACACAATGTAAATTTTGATTTCCCAAATTCAAATAATAAGCCATATTTTTTAATTATAATTTTTAAAAGTTTCAAATACTAAATTTATCACAAATTTTCCATCCAAATGAGGTAAAATTGTCTTTTGAATAATATTGTCTTTTAATAAATAAAATTTGTTTTATTCATATCTTTTAACTTTAAAATCATCTAAATTAATTTTAATACATTTAATTAAATATATAATATATTTTTTTATTTGGTTAATACTATTCATAATAATCATCTTAACGGCAGTGTAATATCATATTATATTAAATAATTATAATTTAATAATGTAATATTGTTCGCTAAAACTATGCTTTGTGTGAAATGAAAACAAACTCAGTATTGTATGTATATTATGATTAGAATAGTGTTCCTTATAATTGAGTCTAGAAAGAAAATATTCCATAATGAAAATATTGAATGTGTTGGTGTGTTACATTTTTTGGAACATAAAAAATTGTAAATTGAAATGATCACTATATAATATAAAACATTGAAGAAAAATGTAAGAGAGTATATTTATTTCATAGATCATTTATCCTAACACTACATAGCTAACTTTCCCTATTTACTGATATTTATGTTCCCATCCATTGAAATTTAATGATGCCTAATACCTACATGAAATGTTCTAGTGATCCTAGATTATTCCCCCAAGCTCATCATTTCCCATCATAAATGATCTTGTTACAATGAGCTTCTAATTATAGATGTAAGTGATATAATATATTAAAGACTGTATAAATACATGAAGTCCACCATTTTAGGATAATATATCATTTCAGGTAACGTAGAATCTCTAAATTGTCTTCAAATCCAAGATTTAGTTTCCTAGTCCCCCAAACTCCAATTAAGAGGAAATTTAACTAATAGTGAAGTGAATTGGATATGGAATGGAAAAGTACATGTGTTATTTAATGGTAATATTTATTTTAATACTACTTTACCTAGATCTCTAACAAGATGAGGGTGAAGAACCATCTTTATAAATAGTTCCCAATTGATTATGTTTTTTCATTTAGATTCTATTTTCATCAAAAAATGGGTGTCCCATGATCAACTCATTAGATTTTAATCAAGAACATCCTAATAGGGTGTCATATTAATCCTTCCCACTAACTATGGAACCATATTTACCTAGGATACCCAGTATGGTTCTATAATATCCCAATCCTCCAAACACTTTTCTATATTCATCCAAAACACCCTAAGGATCATTATTTGTGAAAAACTCTCAATATGTAACAAAATTTACACATTCCTCTCTATGAGGGTCAATATTCACCAAATCATCCCAAAATATTTCCATATTCACCCTTAATTCCTTAGATCAGGTCACTTACCTAACTTTATTATTCACCTAGTTCACATACCTAGGTCCACCATTTCCAATACCATAGATATTTCCACCACATTCTCTAAGGTTTTATATTTGGGTTTCAATCTCTAAAAGTATCCTTTAATATCCTCCTAATGTACATGAAATGGTTATCTATTCCATTGTGTAACCATTAATTTTTTTATTACACTGATAATGAGGTTAAAACCTCATATGGGAGACTTTTTCATAGGTTTCTTCACCATTCAAAATGATATTTAGGAAAATAAAAATAATATAAACACATGAAAATTAGGCTCTTAGTAATTAAGTGATTGATAAAACATACGATTGTTTATAATGCTCAGTATTTTTCAAATCATTTCCCCATAACCTTCGTTAATATATTATTTATTATTTACTGAATTTTGTGTTCCATATATGTATATTGACCACTTACTAGTAGAATACCCCAATAATATCCTCGGTGATGATCCCACTCTTGGTTCACTGATTTCCCAATAATCATATAAATGACCCTTCAAAAGAAAATATACACAAACCCATCCACACAGGACCAAATTCTACTTTAGTCTTGTCTTATTGCATCATCATGTTACTATTATAGATGTGGTGGATATCATTAAATTTGTATTACTCTATGGTGTAAGCCTCAAACATGCCCTAAATTGTCTGGTTACTAATATCCAATGAGAGATATAAAGGGACTATTTTCTATAACAAGATAAAGTACATTTTAAATCCTATTTTACATGTTAATAATATATACATAATGTTGAAATAATAGTTGTATAATTGATTTTACATAATAAGAAACAACATAAAACCTATGATTGATGAGTCTTCATAAAATTCACTTCACATGGTCTAGGTTACATAGGTATAAAACTCAATACAATGACCCTTTTAACATTACGTTTACATTTTTTATTTTTATTTTTAGGTCAAGTTGATTTATGAGGTTTTTAATTCACATTTTAGGGGTATATATGAACCCCCTCTCATAGAAATAATTCCAACATCACAAATCCTACCACATCTATGAATGGAAGTAAATTATTGAGTTTCAATTACAAAACCTTAACCTATTATAGTATAATATATATGTAGAATCATTAATATATACAGATAGTGACATCAATGCATATTGATTAATGGTCACAATCTAAGAGGTATCCATCCTCATTAAATGAACAGTGATATATTATATTATATTTATATGAGGACCTGACTAGTATATAAGACTTTTTAATTTATAAGATGACCTACCATTATCTCTAACAATAAAAAATCCATAGTGTTATATATATTTCCATGTAACCACCCCACTATAAACATATGTTCATGCCGACTCAAAAATAATGGGCGTCCTCAAAATTTATTTAATAAATAATATCAAAAAACATGATTTATTTATATATACATCCCAATATCTTTGAATATAGTATTATTAATCATTCTATAGTCCGTTAAAATTAAATGGGTTGAGAATATACATACTCATGATCCAATCTAATATCCCACCTATCCTAAATTTATTTTTTTCAATAACATATTGATATCTTATTAAATATCCAATATGATACTCTATAGTACATTACAACGTCATAATGATGATAGAAGTTATATTACATATATTAGTGGTTTTAAATAATTCTAAAATTCCTACATAAATTTTTTTATTCTGTATCAAAAATCAGAAAAAATTTACAATATCCAAGGCACGATTCATAAAAAATAACATATTTGGGATCCCTTGTAAGAAAATATCATTGGTTTAAAATGATTAAATCACATAGACTCACACACATGCACACACACACACACACCCACACACACACATATATATATATATATATATTATACATCCCAATTTTACAAAGATAAAAATGTAACTTTTAATTAATTTCAAAACAAAATATATTAACATGTGTCTTAATACATTATTAGTATCAACTACTAGAGTCAATAATAATTGAAAATAGTAAAAATAATGTGTAAAATATATGAGATTTTATTTTTTCTAATTAATGAAATTTATAATGTCATTACCGAAATATAATAAAATTTCTCAACTATAATATAATTACTTTTGTTAACAATGAAAATTTCATTCACACTGAGACATTTTTTCCATGTTATTCAGTGTAATCACTAGTTTATATGTATTCAAAACTGAAAAATTCCATTAAACATCCCTTCCCTCAAATAAGAAATGAATCTTGTATTTTTCTACTTAAATAAATTTATTTATTCATTTCATTTATATCAAACACCCATACAAAACAATATACATAGACATACATTAATGTTTTCGAAAGTAGATAACTGTAAAATGAATTTCTTATTCTAAAATAAAATAAAAAGCATAATGAAATAATCAAATAAACAATAAATAAAGGCATAACATCAATAAATCCAACAGATGGGTAAATTATATTGTTCATTCCCATATAATTATATCAGTAACATTAAAAAAGACTAATAAATCATATTCTACAGAATATTTTAGTATAATTGATCTCAAATATATATTTACTATCAAAATAGTTGAACAATAATCATTGTGAAACATTTAATTTAATATTTAATTATCAATACTAGAAATCTATAGGGTTTTATAAAAATATATATTCAATAGAGTTATAAATTTCAATTTATTAGCCTTGTATTTATTATATATATTCAATCACCAATCAAATATACAAGGGAAATATAAGTTGTATATATTATGTAGTTATTCTATATCATATTTAATTAGAGCATAATTTATATTTTTTCAATCTATACCAAGGGCCAATGTGATGGAGATTGTTCCCATGTTGGTTACCTGATATCTTTTTCACATAGCCCATATTAGTGAGGAAATTATGTATAATAATAGATAATTGGTGGTAGGTTGTATTAAACTAATATAAATACTAAAATACATTAAAATAAATGTGTATAACGTCCAAAATACTAAAAATAATGATTGTAAAATAATAAAATGTTATAAAAAACAATGATTAATAAAAATAATTTTTTTATTTTGAATATAGGAATTATGAAATATAAATAATTATATGATTTTAACTGTATTTCGAATTGGCACAAATTTTTTTATTCCATAATACAACTTTAGGGGTATAATAATGTATGTATTCATATAAAATCATACCAAAGGATAAAATCAATAAAATTAATTTATTATAAAATGATAATGAATAATGATGTTATAATTTTAGATACACCGAAGAATACATCAATCTATATATGATACATTCATTTTGTTAATTATAATAACTGAAAAACAAAATTAAAATAGAGATTTTAGGTATATATTTTTGAATGTTGAGTTCCAATTATAAACCAGAAAATGTGTATTATGTTTGGGAATATTACATATATGATAAATTTTTTAGATTGCTAAATTTTTTGATTAATAGTGTATATATTTCAGAATAATAAATTAACTTATTTATTTTAATTAATACAACATAAGAGTAATAAAATTATATAGATGGAATATGTGACTTATTAAGGGTAATCAGTTTGAAAACATTTTTTGAGTTGTATAAATTTTTTATATCAAAACACAATTCAGTCACCATAATAATATCATATGATATTTAAATTTTTACCTCCCATATATTAAG
Organism: Viscum album; assembly: GCA_963277665.1. Classification (NCBI taxonomy): domain Eukaryota; kingdom Viridiplantae; phylum Streptophyta; class Magnoliopsida; order Santalales; family Viscaceae; genus Viscum; species Viscum album. Next base: position 683,513,010 of record OY728129.1, on the reverse strand, counting down.
AAATTTAAAACTATGTTCTATACCATATATGCCACACAGCACCAAAAACAAATATATGATGAAATATTTTTATTTAAATATGACTGTTATAACTTTATACATTGATTAAAATATATGAATAAAATTAAACACATTATGATATATATATGTATATATATAATTTTTTGTTAATCAAATTTAATTAGATAATTAGTAATTTATAAATAATAAAATTATTGATGTCATTCTAAGCTTGAAAAATGATTTATCATTGAAAATATTTTTTTATTAAATTTATTGCGTGGAAAATATAACAAACATCTACTAATTTTAGAAAATTTATTTTTTTTAAAATTCAGGTTATAAAAAATAAAATAGTTGGAAAATTTTTGTTTATATGAAATTATTAACTTCTACATGAATTGTGAAAATACCTATTAGCCAAATAATTCAATTTATTTTCATTAAATTGTTATTTTAAAAATAATATATATTATTAGATTTGTAATAAGTATTTAAATAGACCATCCAAATTATTATAATATGATAAATATAAATACATTCCCACAATTTCAAAATTTTTGTAAATGATTATTTTATTCATAAAATCGTTGTGTGAAGAAAGCCGTTTTTAATGCATAATGGTTTTTACATTTAATTAATTAAAATAACCACAAATAAATATTAATTCAAATAAAATATATATAATTTTTTATATTATTTGAAATATATTTAATGATAAATTTTATTCGTAGAATTAATATTAAAACATCTATTTATTTAAAATGCATTTTACTAAAATATTCTCTTTTATTGGGTTTTGTGCATGTAATATTGAATTAAATTCCTCTACTCATGTAAATTTCATCATGATAATTTTCTAATATATTTAGTTTCAATGTGTAACTTTTATATATATACTACTTTTGTTTTTATTCAGTATTGTGAAGACTGAAGATTGACGATCATATAAATTACATTACATTTGAGGAATACATAATAGATTCCACAACCAGATGAAGAATGATTGAATTAGTTTAGTGTATTTGGAAACTAGAAAACATATACATCTGGTTCATAAAATAACTACTTCATCTTCTTCATTATACTTCATAACCAGAAACCCATTTTGACACATTTTACTTTATACTATTCTTCAAATTCTGACAGAAACGAAAACACAAAAAGGGGTAAACTCAAATGCATAGTAAGATTAATCATGGAAAATATCATAAAAATTGGAAACATAAGAATCTAAAAACATGAAAATATCTTTTGAAAAAACAGACACCACAAATAACATATAGAAAAATTTTAATTCATGAAATAAATCATTGTAGTTTATAAGAAATAAATCATAATGTAATCATGAACCATGACAAAATAGCATTTTTATTAAACCTAGAATTAAAGAAAATAAATAAAATATTTATATGATTTCTGTAGTTTCCATGTAATTGTTTCCAAGACCATCATAGTTGAAATAGTATATTATGGAAAAATTCTTACTTGTTGTTCCATCCATGTATTACTGAACTTGATTTACTTGTCTTTATAGCCTTGTACTACTGATCCATATTTACATGATGTTCCAGTCATGTTAAGATAATGATATGTGAATCATTACCCAATTCATTTGAGGGAGATATAGGTCACACCCATCATATATAAAATCATTCTAACATGTTAAATAAATATATAAATAATTATTCATAACATAACCCATGAAATAACATGGTTATCTTAAACATCATTCCCTTATATTCCATATAAATTAAATTTATTTAATAAAATAATTCCATAATAAACACAATAAAATTAATATAATAATACTTATAAAAAATATACCTATGTCATCTACGATGGAAAATAATTTTGATAAAAGACTTGGACTTAATTCTTGTGGAAAATATCCTTTGTTCTTCAAAAAATGTTTTTGTCAAAATATTGCACTATTTTCAAAGAAAATATTTTACATTAAAATTAAAATTAATCATGTAAAAAAGATTCATGGAAAAATGGTGTTTTAATGTCTTAAAAATATATTCATTCATCATAATTTAGAAAAACATGTTTTCATACTCTTGTCTAAAAATAGTGAAAAAACAACTCATATTGGAATCAAAAGAAATATTCCTTCCATACCCATCAATAAAAAATTCACCAACGTGTAAAATTGAAATTAAAGAATGCTATAATAATAGAAATAATATGATATATTTAAGAAACGTGGACGAAAATGATAAATATGATCCTTCAATGTCTTATAAAAAAACAACCATGGATAATAATGAGATTGTAAAATTATCTCTTACCTTAGGTCTGATTTCATCCATATGTGTCTGAAACACTAGTATAAAGTGTTTAAAAATACTATTAACATGAAACATAAACATAATAATGTTTTTAGTATCTTATATTATTCACTTATTAGTTTATATTGTGCATTCAATTATCATTTCCATTTTAAAGCAACATTTTGGGTAATAATCATTTTATTTATCATTCATGTTTGGAGGTTTTTTTGATCATATTACATAATTAATGATTTAAGTAATTCAGTAATGTAAAAATTATTTAAATATCATAATTAATATATATATATATATATAATAGATAAGTGAAAAGGAAGACACCGTTCATGGAGATGGTAGTTCATACTTACACATGAACCTTGTTTCTGAATCTTTATTGAATTGAATTGAAGCAAGTATATGACACCCACAGACACAGATATAAATATATACATATATATAGCCAAATTATATTTTCATATATTTAATGCTTATTTTTTATATATACTTTATAATCATTCTTGAATATATAATCTAGACAGTGAATCTCATCTCATCGTGGAGACGGTAAGCCGTATGTACACATTGGAGCGAGATCATTCAATTAATGGTCAATTGTTATGAAATTGGATAGAATATTTATTACTCATAATAATTATAATTTTATATTCATTATTTACATCCATTATACTAATCATTTTAACCATCCTAGTTATGTATTGTTGAATAACAAATTACACCATAATGTGTAGATGATATTTCGTATGCACACACACATGCATGGGGATATTATTATTTGTAGGATGGATAAAATGAGGTTTAATGTTTTCCCATAAAAATAATAACATCTCAAAACGTATAAGATAATGGATTTATTATTTTTGTATGATAACAACATAATATGAGGAGGTATAGGAAGAAAATAATTTTGAAATACATGAAAAAACAATTAAATTTTTTTCGTGTATTTCTTTTATATTTGCACAAAAGGTATCAATAGTATGGATTTATGCCAAATATGTGACTTATATGAGAAAGAGAGGGTTGTTGGCAGTTTATTTGAACCGAGTCTGTATGATCCAAAGGGAAGGAAATTTGTGATTTAGTGGGTAGATGTGGTGTCCGTTTATAAGAGGGATGTGGGACAACATTAGAAATGTCTTGAAATATTAATTCATTATAAATATATTTTCAATTAATATTGACCCCAAAATCATTTATTTTAATGATAATATGTATATGGATCCAAATTTTGAAAATCAATAAAATTAATACAATTTTTTCTTATTGTAATCCTTATAATTTTTTTATCCTTAACAAATCTATTTAATTTTATTAGTGGTATTAATATTCTAAATATAAATGTTTATAAATATTTATTTAGGTTTATTCAATTGTATATAATTAGATACCTGATTACAAACTAGACCATATAATAATTCATATATCATTTTTTATTTTTTTGTGAATTTTAAATAATTTAATAATATGTATTTTTTAAAAATATCAACAGTGTCAATTATAACACTTTTTACTATTTTACCATAAGTATAATCCACAAATCAGATAAATTATAACCAAGTTATATAATAAAATCCTTATCTAATTCTCCTAGAAAATTAGAGTACATTAATTAAATAATATTATATTTGTTTTAATATTTTTAAAACAATTTATCCCTGATATTTCTAAACATAAAATAATTTTTACATTACTAACGTGTCATGAGTAATGGTTATTATTTCGTATATTAAAATTATAAATAAATTCAAATGAGGTTGATAATATAATTATATTTATATATACATTTTATGATTTATTTTTTATCAGGTTTAAAACAATTAAATATTATTATATATATAAGAGATAAGTTAGTGACATGTTGATACTTTATTTTGTTTTAATTATAATTACATCACATTCATGAAATAATGTCCATTAAATGAATCAATTAAAACCCTTAGTTGAAATTTGTCAACATTAATTCATAAAATATTATTTTGGAAGGTATTATGGTAATTTTATTATCTTTATCATATCGTTTGTTTCCCTAATTTACCAAATTTAGATTTAACCATGGTAAAACAAATTTACCATAGTTACTATTCATAATATATAAAAAATAAATGTAACATGTTTATATAAATTGTACCCACTAACTCCATATACTGAATCCATTCTTCCAAAATAAAACCAAGAAGGTTTTATAAATTAATTTAAATTTAATTCCCATTATCAAAACAAGAAATCAAGTTTTGACGATTTAAATATTTCGAAATTACTGACATTTGATTATGTCTAGTTTAAATGTGAAATTACATCCAATGACCAAAATTGTATTAATTGATAAAAAAATCATCCAATTAAACATTGAAACCATTTAAAAATATAATATAACTATATAAAAATATTATATTCCATATAGTTTTTAATTAAAATGTAGTATTTTCCAATAGAATTAAAATATGAATTTTATCAAAAAATACCAATAATTAAACCATACTCAATTTTGATGTCCCACATCCAATGAAGAAATTTATTTTTTTTCAAATATAATATATAAAAGTGTTATAAATAGATTTAATATTTTTGAACCATCAAAATCCAGAAAAACTGATATATTTAATACTTCGTTTATCCAAAAGATTAAATATATTCTTATATAATGTTCATGAAAATACATAAGTTGAATGTTAATGTAATATAAAATTTAAATTTTTTTAATACTATTAATAAAATCTAATTTATATCTCATTAAATTATAATCTTTTAATAATATATTGTTTTTTAGTGGAACTCAGTATTGAATACAACACAAGTTATCAATAAAGGTCGCCCTTGCATGTAACACAAGACAAGTCAATATTGCATCAAGTGGATGCTTAATTTGGTGTTTCATATAACATAATAAAAAATAATTTTATTTATACATTGAAATAATCTATACTTATTACTATGTGAAATTAGTTATATAAAATGAACATGTAATTATGTACAACAGAAGCCAAGTATATAGTTTCATATAATAAAAGAGAATATGATGTTGTGTATAGTTCCATGAAATCTTGGTGAAGCGTAAAATACATAACATCATTGAAATTAAAAATAATCTATCTCATCAAATCATGGGTTGTTACATTACACCCCTGCAAAAAAAAATTTACACTCAAAATATTTTGGGGTTATAAAAGATTTAAAACTTGAATGTTTCTTCAATTAAACCAACATTATAAAAATTAATACTAAATCATAAATTTAAAAAGGAAGTTTAGAAACATAATGGCTTCCCAATGTAACTCATAAATGGGTTTCTACATAAGATAACATAAGTGTGATGTGAAAAACATGGATATGAAATAAAATATAAAACCATCATGTTATGATGAATAGTGATTGAGAACATTGTTGGACAAATTTAAAAATCTGAAAGAAATAAATATGTGATGATTTACCATACCATCTGATTCATCAGATAATAAGAAACTAAAAAAAATTAAAATTTTCATGATCCTTTGTATAATGTAGAATACTTTTTCATGAGAATAAATACTTACATTATTTGGGTAAAATATCATCATTTTTTTTAGAAAACTAATAACATGAATTGGTCTCCCAATTCATACCCCAATGAAATTTATTACAAGTAAGATATACAACAAAAAATAAGGTTTAACTGGCATACAATAGTGGAGAATTTGAGTAGTTACAATCTAATAAATCAACAGAATTAAACAAAAGATCAGATTGCATAAGACATGTCTGAGACGTCCTGTCATCCAACTATCAGAGACAACCTCCGTGAAGGGCAGTGGCACCACAACAGTATTGGAGTGAATTTATTAGCTTGAGATTCAAGTTTCTTTTTAGGTAAAAGATCAAAGCATGGACCAGAACCTCAACTCTTGAGTAAGAAAACTAAATACATATTTTATTTGGTCCTTAAATCCTCTACTAAATAGCTCGTAAAAATCATTAAGGCCTAAAATAATAACCCTTGTGAAAAATGTCCACCTCAATATCGTACAACAAATTGTGCTTGGAAACTAGATACAACATGAAAACCATAATCCAGCCACATAATATATTAATAAAAACATTTTTCAAAACGTTCGTGCACCTTGTTGAATAAAAATACCAAAAACTAATGGAAAATAGCAGCTCACCAACTGAGAAATTGCAACAGGATGCCCCAAAACTAGCCGACCTAAACCATGTCATGAAAAACAATCAATAAAACTAACCAAATAACCAAGAATATATTGATGAACCAAAAGTCCATTAGGTGAGAGTAAACAGTGTCTACATCAATAGGAATTAATGAAATCCAAAGCATAAAACGGAGACAGACACCGGCCATGATCCTCTATAGAGGGAAAAACCCAAGTAATATTAGTTAAGACAACAGCCTCAGGAGAAGTCTAGAAAAAACACGTCAGATATGTAACAAAAGTAGGAACCCAAAAACACTGAAATATTGAAGATCAAAATACGTGGAGATCAAAATAAAACTAGCACTAAAACTGAGGCAAGAAAATTATTTTTGGTAGTACAAATACAATTCCAATGGAATTTATTTAAAGTTAATTTCGAGAATTTTTTATATTGATCCACCATTCTAAAAAACATAGGTGTTCTGATTTCAAGGTATTTTTCAGTAGAGAGGTCACCATCATAGTACTACTGGAATGTGATGTTATCCTATCCGTCCATCCATGCATCAGTAGATTCTCCTACCAACTCATCATTTATATAAGCATCTTTGTACATGGGATCATTCTTTCCTTCATCATCATCCTTCTACTCCGAGAAATAGGTTGCAATCAGCAGATCATCCACAATTGGTATTGATGGGGGATCAATATTTTCCTTCCCCGAAGCATCCAAATATCTATTAACAATTGTTCTTTACTATTGTGAGTAGTCTCTATGATTCCTCATTTTTCTAGGATTTGTGGTGATGAATCCATCAAAATCCACTATTTTTTCCATATCCTAGCACTTTATTTTAAATAGGCTTCTTGAATTTGAATTGGTTGATCGATGTCCTATTGTAAAGATTCACTAGAATCATAGTAATAATTCTAGTATTTCTATAGTGAATCATGAGTTTTAATATCAAACTCTTGATCCTCCACTGGTGCATGAGATTCAATGAAGGAATTTTTTGTAGTAATCAAAGAATCAAAAAATACTGGAAGTCCAATATTTTCAAAAGAATGTTTGGCCTGTTGAATGGTCTCAAAATTATCAACTAAAAGTCCTTGTGGTCAATATATTTTTTCCCTCCAAATGTTTCTCGTACAATATAGGGACCAAGAAAATTTGTTTGAATAAATATACCCCTTTCCAGAACAAGTTTTTTCATTAAAACTCAAGTAACATTACTGGGTTTAGGATTTATAGTCTTAGAGTGACATTACATTGAAACATTTCCACGATTAATACAAAAACAATATTAATCGGGTTGTTTTTCATATACAACATCCAGAAAGAATCAATATTCACCATTCAGAATCTATATTTTCGACTTAAGAGTTTCAAGAACTTCAATTTCAATAAAAATTCTAGAAACTGATGGTCTTGAGAGATTCCTCATCGCTGAATCCTATTTCAATGGATTTATTATTAGCATGGAAATCAGAAATATGAGGGATTTCTTAAAAAGATTTAGCGGCAGCCTAGAGAAGGTATTTCAAACTGTAACTATGATAGATTCAATGAAGGGGAAAATGTCTAGAATCCATTTAAGAACTCCCATAGAACAATCCCTAAAGACCATGAAATTCTCACACAAAGCCTATAATAATCATCCTTATAAGAATGGAGAAAAACAATATTGGAATAGTTCAATAGATAGATATGAAAACCCAAAATAACCTATCACATGTAGAAAATTTCTTAAGAATCTCAATGAAGGACGAAATTTAGCAAGGTTCCCAACAAGCACAATATGTGTGTCTGATGTGATAAGGTTTACCTATTTTGTTGAGAATGAAATAGCCCGTTGTCTGCAGTGAGGAAAATGTTTTGGTTTGATTCAATCAGGGACAACGAAAACAATTCTACATGTCTCAGTGATCTTGGAAGCTCTTCCAGAAATCACATTAGAAAAGGAATGTGAAGCCAAGGTAGGGTTTCTCACTGGCTCGCCCCGAGTCGGGTCCATCATTCCATCACCACGATACGAGTCACTAGTTTGTAGATTAAGGGTCAGATATAATCTCATCATTGTTCGTGCGTTAAACAACATTCACTACATCTCTTTTTTAAAGAAATGAATTTGAATTTTTCAATCGTGAGGGGTGTGCAGATTATGGGATTAAATTACAAGTCCATGCAACTATCTCAACAAAAAGGTTATCATAGGTAATAAAATATGCATATGTCCACCAATATTGAGATAATACATCAATCTAACAAACATCAAACTGAATATAACTTATACAATCCGTAAATGGATATCATTATAGTTGTTAAAAAATCGAAAAAAATAAAACATTAAAACTATGTGATCTAAATCAATATAGAATGTATCGCCCATATCCCATTAGTGGATTCATGGTTATAAAATTCCAATATTTTGGATAACTTAATCATGTATTCTCATAAAACATGGTAATAACATGAATTATCATAGAACCTTAGTAAAAACAATCCTTCTATAAAAATTAACTCTTTCCACACACCAAAACCAACAACAAAATATATACTGATATGACTAAAAGAGGCCTATATACCCTAAGAGGAGGGTGAATCAGGGTATAAATATTCTTTTATAAATTTATCCTGCCTCACATAATCATTTTCACAAAGTTCACTTTGTTTTCAATTATGTGTTTATTAGGATCAGTTATTTTCATCTTTATCATATTATGATGCATTGGATGAATTACATGGAAGAACAAATTAAGACACGTATATTTTTACTTTGTTCACCCTTAATGGGCTACATCCAAAGAGAATACGATGGTGATGTTCCATAGTACAAAATCCATTAAATCTCATTTGAAGTAATTTTTGGGGAAGATCACTTCTATACCAACACATAATTCCTTTAAAATGATTAGGGTTAGATCACCACATTACCAAGTATCACACCCTATTTCTCTCTCTGGATGAATGCCGATAGAATGTATCACCATATTTATCTTTATTTCCTCACCACCCTAGAAATGTTCTACTCATAGCTTATAGTGTTTTTTGTCTCTTAATTATCAATAATGACTACATCATCTATTGTATATTAATTCACTATTGATGTATAAATTTTATCCAATGATAAATAGATACTTTAAACTGATTAATGGAATATATCTTTTGGAATAAATTTGGAAAGTTCCTACTTTACAAAACTCTAATTTTTTCACTAATTAAACAAACACTCAAGAAGTCACTCCTTCTTCATGAAGCAGACACCTTCACAAAGCACACTGACTTCTAGAGCTCATTACTTCACAGAGAAACTAATTCACATAGCACACTACTTTACATATCTCAAGCCTTCTCAAATATCATGAAATCAAAAATCATATGTTATTGTAGAGCTCAAGATATTTCAAAAAATAATTCATTCGAAAAGCTCACTGAGCCAACGCAAAACAAACCCATTTCATGGAACAAGAATAGCCTCAGTAGAGCTCCTTCTTTTCGCGAATCATACATCCTCCGCAAACCTCATTTTCTATTTGGGAACTGAAAATTAATCATGAAAATTCAATAATCTTCTCATGGGGATCAAACCATATTTATAGGAAGTTCCACCAACTACAGAACCTTCCAAAAAAATTCAAAACCATGGTTTCTCATATCACAATTCTCTATAATTTCAACTAGAATTTCTCTATATCATGAATCCTAATGAATTTTTTTTGATCACATAGCTCATTGTAATGGTCAATCATTTGGTAAATTATTTTTCCCCACCGCCACAATGCGCACACTCAATGATACATACATTGGCTCTTTGCGAAGCTCTTTATAATCACAGAGCTCACCATCATCACTTTTTATGACGTTGGAAAATTTGATCCCGGAATCCCATGTTCATAAAAATCATGCCATTTAGGTATTTTGATGAGACCCTCAACGAAATCCACTTCCTACAATGCTCACAAAATGCTAAATTTTAGACCCCAAAAATTTGGAAAACACTAGAAACGACACAACATTGTATCTGTTCATTTGTACCACCTCAAGATATTCCATTAATATAACATGGATCTTTGTCAACATGGATTGTAAAAATTATCTCAGGATCCCAACAATTCACCATGCAAACCTTATTTGTCATTAAAAATATAAAGTAACCTGAAACTAATGCATAGTTACCATGAGGGTATTTTTCCATTATATATACCCAAACCCTGATATAACTTTTACCTATATCAGTCTTGTTGTCATAAATACTATCAAACATCTCAATATCTACTTATCCCTTTAGTATGTGAATATCATGTTCTTCCTAAAAATCATTGATTAACTTTTCATAGACACTGATATCATATACTTATGAAAAAACACATAGGACCAATACATAGATATTCTAATAATTCAAAATATTATTAATGTGATTCTAGTCCACTATTTTGCAATCCAATCACATAAACAGTAAATTATTCATCAACATTTTTTACATACTCTAAATCACCAATAGTGACCACATGTGATTTTGCATTGTCTTTGGCCTTAAGAGGATTTTGGTGTTGATAATCTTTCATAACCCCTGTATTATGGAATTGGATAACATAATTCCCCATTTCTATGCACATGTAGCATTGAAATGTGGGTGGTTCCTTCACTTTTTCTTTTTCTCTATTCATTACATTAGCAACCTTTTTCCATTACTCTACCACTCAAATACATGATGACCATATTTTACACAGTTAAAACATTTTATTCTTCTTTTAGGAAAATCTTCACCATGATTCTTTCAACACGTTTAGAATATGAAAACATTCATCTTCCTTTCATAATTTCTTTGACATTTTCCCATGAATTTCATCGTTCATTCTTTTCAAAACCATGATAATGAAATGTAATATCAAGTTCCATTTCAACATTTATTGAACATTGCACAATATCTTCATAGCTAAAAAATTATCTTATAACTAATGACCATTGGAGACTAGATTTTATGCCACTGAAGAATTGAGAAACTTTACTTTCAGGTAGGTTGATAAAACTAGAAGCATACCTTGAATGTCTTTTTAAAATTTCCTCTTTTGTACAAATGTATTCATCATCCTTTTTCTCATTCTCCAAGAACTTCTTTTTCATCATTGTTCAAAGAATAAAGGGTAAGTACATATTGAAAAAAATGTTCTCAAACTCATCCCAATCGATGGATTCAATGTCATATTTCAAACTTGTATTCTTTATTAGAGTCTACAATTTTTCTACATCACCTTCAAAATTATAAACATCAAAAATAATGATTTCATGTTCTGAACAGCGAAGGATTGAAAATATCTTTTCAATGGTACTAAATCATTGTTCATATACATGTGGAATAGAAGTTACACTGAAAGGAGGTAGACATTGCGTCATGAAGGACTCAACAAAATTTCGTTCCCTTGTCTTCCCATTTAGTTGTCCAGAATGATTCACTGATTTTTTTAAGTAGAGCAATAGGATTTTTTATTCCATATCCCATAACATTTGGTTGTTCAGGAGGACATTAATTTATTTTCCTTGTGTAGTGATCATTAACACGGTTCCTTCAGATTGCAGTCGTTGTCTAAAACCCCAAAAAATAGAGCGAGAGGAAAAATCATACTAGAAAAATAACATAATCAAGGGGATGTACATTCAATCTCTAACATCGTAGGTTTAATCCTAGGTTATTAATTATTGTTACCATAATTCTAGGACTATAACCTATAGTTAAACATACCCAAAGGGACATCCCTAGATATATCTAATAAATATATCTAGGGATCTCACTAAATGATTCACATCCTAGTTTTCAAAGGATAACTAAATCTTTGCTCTGATAACAATTATAATGACCAAAACATGACATACCTGTATATTACATTACATTTTTTTGAATACTAAATACAAGAAACAAACAAATGACCAAATACTGTATTAGTTTAGTGCCTATGGAAAATTTAAATCATAAACAACTAGTTCATAAAACATTTATAGCGTCTCATACTTTATCCTTCATTACTAGAACCCCCTTTTGAAATAACTTACTTAACACCCATATTCAAGTCTTGGTGCAATATAAAACATTAAAAGGGGTGAGATAAAATGATCAAGAAGGGTAATAATGAAAAATATGTTAAGAAATAAACATAATAATTTATTAACATGAGCATACCTTTTGAAAAAAACACATACCACATTTTACATATACCAAAATCGTGATTCATGAAATAAATCTGGGTAATTAGAAAGAATAAATCATAATGGAATCATGAACTATAAGAAAATATCATTGGTATAAAACATGTTTTGTGGAACAAAATAATCACATAATATGATTTCAATTATAGATAACAAATTTCTACCAAGACTATCATAGTGGAAAAATTCCATTACTAAACTGATTTTACATTCCGTTTCAACCATATTTTACTGAACAAGATTTACTTGTCGTTTCATCCTGGTATTACTAAACCAAATTTGATTTTCATTACATTCATGTCTATATCATGAGATATAAATCTCGACCCAAATCATTGAAGGTAGATGTAGGTCCCACCCAACTCATAGTTACATCATTTTTACATCTTCCCCAAAAACATAAATCAATCTTTATAACATAACCAATGAAATTAAAATGGGTTTCTTAAACAACATTCAATAATAATCCATATAATATTAATGGATTTTATCAAATAATTACATGTTAAAAACAATAAAATAAATTTAATAATTGGGATAGAAACATAATTTTATATCTTCTTAGATTGGAAATAATTTTGATAAAACACTTGAAATTAATTCGTTGAAAAATATCATTTCTTTTCCAAAAACGTTTTCATTTCCCAAAATGCTGCATAATTTTAAAAGAAAAGACATTATTTTGAAAATAAAAATGAAATTTTGAGAAGTAATATTAATTGAAATAATGAATTATGAATAATTAAAAATCTGTTCATGGAATAAACATTTAAAACATTATTCACATAGTCTTACTGGAAAAGTCAAAAAGTACATCGTATGGAAAACAAAAGAATGATTTATTCCACACAGTTTAATAAAAAATTCAACAATGGGTAAAATAGACATTAAAATAGTTTAGAAATATAAATTATATTATATATATATATGAAACATCGATGTTAATGATGAATATTTCATAATAAATACTTATGAATAAACAATCTCATATAATAATGATATTGCAAAATTACCCCTTACTATTGGACCAAGTTCATTTATATGTTTCTGAATCTTCTGTATAGAGGTTCTAAACATATTATTAACTTGTAAAAGAACCATAATATTATATATGATATCATATATCATTCACTTGTCAATTTATATTACCATTCATTAATCAATTCCATGTTAAAGCAACATTTTGGGTAATAATCATTTTATTTATCTTACTTGATTTGATTTTTTTTCATGATCTTTTTACATAGATCGTGATATACATACTTCATGAATGTAACTGATTATTAAATATCATTAATATCCAGTATATAAGTATATATAATTGTTTGATATATGAAATGGAATAAATTATTCATGGAGATGGTGGGCCATACACACGGATGAACACTATTTTTGTTCGATTATTGAATTGAATAGAATCTAGTAACTGAAATATATATATATATAGATGTATTATTATTTGATTTATTTCATTAATACTTATTATATATAATTTATAATCACTATTTAATGGTTAATGTGGAGAATGAATTTTGTCACATCGTAGAGATGGTATGTTGTACGTATGCACGAGAGACGATATCTTTTCCTTAATCGATAAATGGAGTATAATTGGACGGTATATTAATTATATAGAATAATGAATTTTTTTGTTAATTATTTAATTCCATTATAACCATCATTATACCCATCCAAATTATGTATTTTCGAATAAAAAATTACACCACGGTGTAGAGATGGTAAGTCGTAATTACACATGCATTGTGATATTTTTATTCATAGGATGTATAAAAGGATGTATATGGTTCTCCCATAATTATAATAATATCTCAATATGTATTAAAGACTCTATTTATTATTTTAGTATGAGAACAACATCAGAAGTGGAAGAATTAGATGAAAATAATTTTGAAATATGTGATAAAACAAATACTTCTTTTTTCAAGTATCTACTTTTCATTTGCACAATATGCTCCATAGGGTGGATTTTGACCAAAAGTGTGCGCACTATGAGGAAGGAATTGATGTTGGTAGAATAATTGAGTTTATTTTGGATGATACCAAGGGATTGAAAGGTCTATGTAAGTTTGTAGATTTTGTGGCCTTTTATAAGAAGGAGGAGTGGAGCCATAGAATGGTCTTGGAATATTAATTTATCATAAATGTATTTTATATTTTTTCTGTCCCCAAATGAATTTATATCAATGATAAGATGATTATGGTTCTTTATCCTTGCATAGAAATAAAATTTAGAAGTGTTTTTATTATATTTTAAACCTTATTATTTTGAGTTATCATGATTTATTCTATTTAATTATATTTGTGCTAATAATATTCTAAATATTAAATGGTTATAAAATTCAACATATGTGTTGTCAATAGTCTATAATTGGATACTATATGATAGTTCAGACCATATGGATTTCTCTTTATAATTTTTAAATATATTTTTTTTAAATAATTTAATAATTTTTTTAATATAAATATTGCAAATTTTGACACTATTTATTTATTTGAAAATGAATAAAATACACACAAAAGATAAATTTGAAAAAAAAATATATGATACCCTCATGATATATAATAGTCTCCTAGAAAATTAGAGCACACTAATTAGTTTATATGATATTTTTTTCAATATTTTTAAAAACATCTATTTCATATTTCTAAAAAAAATTATACATTACTATTTTTTCATCATTAAGGATAATTATTAAATATATCAAAATTATAAAAATGATTAAATAATTCAAATAATTCCATTAGGATTTTCTAGATGATTTATTTTCGACGTTTAATAAATATTATCACTAAATTAGAGTTTTTATACTTCTAAGAGATAAGAGAGTTTAATATTTTCTATTTCTTTTGTTTTAATTATAATTACATAAATTTCAATGAAAAAGTCCATTAAATGAAACAATTTAGTCGAAAAGGTGATATTAATCATCTTTAATTCATCCAATAATATTTTGGTAGGTTTTAGGGTAATTTCATTATCTTTATCATATTGTTTGTTACCCTAATATACCAGATTTAACTTTAACCGTTGTAAACAAAAACTATCGTAGTTATTATTCATAATATCCAAAAAAATAAAAGTAACATATTAACCTAAATTGGATCCACTGATTCTATATTTGGAATTCAATTTTAAAATATTTAAAAAAATGTTTTAGTAATTAATTTAATTATAGTTCCCTTTATCAAAACCAGATAGTAGATTTTTAAGAAATAAAAATTATTAAAAGATTGACATATATTTATGACAAATTTAAATGTGAAATTATGTAAAATGATCAAAATTGGATGAAATGATAAAAAAATAATCCAATATAATTTTAAAACCAATTAAAAATATACACTAACTATATAAATAAATTGTATGAAAATGCAATTTTGAAGTAAAATGTAGTATTCTTCACTATTCATTAACATATGACTTTTATATGATTAATACCTAAAAATCAGCGAATGTATTTTATGGTGTCCCAAATCCAAATAAGACATGTAATTTGTTAAATATAATATTTAAATGATTTAATAAATGGATTTAAAATTGGCATTCCATCAAAAGTTGGAAAACTGCATTTTTTTAAATACTTCTTTTACCTAAAAATTTGAATTTGTTCTTATATAATTCTCTAAAAAATATATAAGTTGAAATTTAATGTCATATACAATTCAAAATTTGGTTAATACTACTAATAAATGATTTTTTCTATTCCATTATATAATTATAGTTTAATAATTTATTATTGTTTAGTGAAACTAATTATTGCATACAAAACAAACTATCTAGTAAGGTTATTCTTGTGTAAAATGAAATACAAGTCAATGTTGAGTCTAATTCAAGATACTTTTGGTGTTCTATATAACAGAATCAAAACACATTTCATTCATTAATTGAACAAAATATATAAATAGTATTGTATGAAATGAATTCTATCAAAAGAACATGAAATTGTCTATAACACAATCAATATATTGTGTTGTGTATACTCCAAGATAGTATGGTGTTGCGTACAGAGCAGGAAAGTATTGGTGTAGAATACAATAAATGACATCAAATAAATTAAAAAAATTGTATCTCATAAAATATAAGGGGGTTACAAGAATGGATAGTATCGATTGTATATAATTATCACCCTTGTAATCGGATATCTAGAAATATATATTGAAAATGATATGAAATCGACTGAAAAATTACCCTAACACATTAATGTATCCTATTATATGAGATTCATTTTGGTATTCCCATCCATGTCTTGAATATATGTCCATATAATTCCATATTTTATTTATCTATAACATTATAATATGACTGTATAATATAAGTACAATAATTTCACCTTCATAACATTAGTAATAATAATATTTGGTTACATGGATAAAAATATGTGGAACTATATTTATATTTTTAAATATATGTTATTATTTATCATGGTTTTTAAATTTTAATTTTTATTAATTACATAATTTCAATAATTTATTTTAAATTATGGGATAATATTAATTTATCTAACAGAAAAATTAAATACATGATTTAAAAAATATAAATTTTAATATAAATGAAATGAATATATGTCTTCCATGGATTTAAAATATAAATATTCCATATTAGAGTGGTTTTAATGAAATATATTTTAATTATCTAGGTGTAATATTGTTTTCGATGCAAACCAAAAATAAATATTTCCAAAAAATTACATTAATGTTATTTTATAATAAATAATAATTTATTAAAACATTTATAATGAAAAACATGATATCTTTTAAAAAATAAACAAAAATATAACATTTTCCATAAATTTTTTTCTTCATTTTTAATAATTATATTGACACCTACTGTGTAAATACATTGTCATCACAGTAATAGTCAAAAAAAGATTACAAGGGGTTAAGACCAAATAATATTGGTGAAACAACTGACTAAATATGGACAAATTTTATTGAATGAGATTATTTTTAACCGTCACAAAATTATATCTCATTTATTTTACTTTTTCATGATTCATATATTAATATTAATTTATATTAATTAAATAAATTATGAAATTCCATGAACTCCCTCCCATAAATTATAAAAGTGGACCTCATCTCTTATTTTCTTCAAAATTCAATTAAATTTTTTCATCATCTGATACCATCAAAAATACATTCCATAAATCCATTTACACATCATAAATGAAATTTTTTGATTATAAAATCCTCATGGAATGGATTTTGATGAGAATATAAAGATGTTCTGTAAAATATTATTATCAATATTAGCTGAGAGTTAATTTTTTATTCGTCTACCATCACTATAATATTTTCAAAATACATGATGATACAATAATATTAATATCTACAATTTATTTACATTTTATTATGTTTATGGTTATTCTACATCCATATCATATTCTATGAAATTGGAAAAAATTAATATATTATATATTATATATTTTCAAAATACATGATGATACATTTTTTTAAAGTATATATATTTATATATATTTTTAAATCA
This sequence comes from Viscum album, assembly GCA_963277665.1. Lineage (NCBI taxonomy): Eukaryota > Viridiplantae > Streptophyta > Magnoliopsida > Santalales > Viscaceae > Viscum > Viscum album. The sequence goes on along the minus strand of OY728129.1, from coordinate 683,494,875 downwards.
TGGAATATTTACAATTAAATTAAATTAATATATTAAATATTATCTTACTAGTCCATACCTTGAATGTTGATAACATTATTCTTAGATACATGTGGATTACCACCTCTAGTTCATACCATGACATGACTATTATTATATAGATAACTAAATAATGGTCTCACTTACCATAGTCAACCAAAAATATTAATTTGGAATTATAAACTATTTTTCATTAAAACTTGTGATATGAACTTAATTGGTTAGGTAAAGTAATATAACATGGTATTAGATAAAATCAAATGAATGGTAAACCTGAATTAAATTATAATGTATGTATATAATAAACACATTTTATTATTAATAAATTTAATTATTCTAAAGGATGATGAATACACTATTAAAGTGATGTTCTTTTAAAATTCTACATTAAATGTTTCCTTTCCAAAACTTTTTTATTCCTTGTACATGTTCTTCAAAATATTTCATTAAAATTATATTTCTAGATCAATAGACATTAAATTTTTTTAAATTTTTTTTACTTTTTACATTTTTTTGATAAATGAATAAGTTTATGGTTTTATGCGAGGGAATCATTAGTTTAAAATTGTCACTTTAACATTTTTTTTTATTTTTTAAATCATTATATACCATGTATGTATTGAAAAAATAAACATTAATAATGTCTTTATATAGACATAGAACAATTATAAAAAATATTTTATTTGTAAATTTAATTTATATAAATGGTTTTAAACCAAACTCTATTTAAATAATTTATATGAATCATTTTGATATTTTTTCAGAAGTGTCAAAAAATTATTTTAATGTATATAGAATCAATGAATATTTCCTCCACAAAAAATTATTTGATATTAGTATTTAATTATAATAAACCAATTTTTTTAAAAATAAAATCATTTATTCAGTTTTTATGTATATTCAAAAATGGTTTAAACCGAATGTATTTTTTGATTGATCAAAATGATTTTCTCATAAGTATTTGGGATCTCTCAAAACCACACACTTCTTTAGGTTATGACCATTATCTCTCTAACTAACATTATAATTATCAATTTAATTTTTTTGAATTATTATATTATATTTATATATGCCTCTAACATATATACCATGATATTTCTATCATTATTCGATTGGGTAATACATTCTTTATGATTATTTCTCAATTTTATTATTATGAACTATAATTTTATTATTATATGAAGAAGGATTATGAAACCAATTTTCCATTAATGTGTAATTATTATGTACATAAATAATTCATTATTATTATTATCTGGAAAACATATTCATCAAAATTTTATGATTGGTGTGTATAAATAATGATACAATTCATTGGGTAAGTCTATTATATTATGAGTCATTATGTTTGGGATTAAAGAGTAAATGTAATCAAATATGGGTTTGTGTCTACCACATAAATATATACTCTTTTTTATCTATCTCTTATCATTATTTCATTTTTTTGTGTTTCATCAAAATTTATTATGAATCTATGATATTACATTATCATTTTCTTTATGTGATGGTTTTATGTGATTACTCAGCAGCTTATGTTTAATAAAATGTATAGGCTACATTATAAGGTTGAAATTTATATCATTTTATATATTCATCCCCTAATTTTTATATGATTTAAAAATAATAATAATGAGAAATATAATTCTATTAATATTTCTGATGATATTAATTATGAAATTATTTTTTATAATAGTTCTCTTCATTGGGAATAAAATTATAATATTGAGGATGTAGTTTATTTTTGAAAAAAATAAATTATTGGCTAAAGACTCATTAACTAATAGGTTTCTTTAAATATTTTATTATATTTTCAATGAATATATTTGAATTTCAACCAACATTTTATAATTTATTTCATAGGGTTTTATTGTTTTTTATAAGCAAGGTTGAGGTTAAAATGAAAAATTGAATATATGACATCAAAATATAATTTTTTTAAAAAAATATTTTCTTTTAGAAAAATTTTATTCTAACTTGGTTTTTTTAATTTTTGATGTATTTTTATTTATGTAAGGGTGATGTCCCATTTAAGTAAAATAGTTTACAATAATGATCCTCAAATGAAAAATAGTAAATCATCCCATATAAATCATGATTATGTTTTTTTAAGGATGATTCCTTCTAGTTTCTATTTGTGTAAGGGTTTATATTGAATTGAAGATTATGATGTCATCATTAAATGTTATATTATGTTTTATGGATACCATCAGGTGTTTATGAGTTTAAGGTTGTTCATAATTTAGATTTTATATTCACAACTTTTGGTGATTAATGTGAAGGGGGTTCAATGTAATCAATGTAATTTGGGGTCATACAGTATTTGGTTAATGTATATATTACCCTTAGGAAATAAATTATGTTTTATTGAATAATAATAAAATACTTATTAGTTTATAGATATTTATATCCTTGAGGGATTATACAATATTTTATGATTACAATTATTTTTAGAAATTATAATCATATATCTGAGATTTTATATGAATGACATCCATATTGTTTCAGTAAAAAAGATATTTTAAAAATCTAGTAACACTCTAGGGACTAAACCCACAAATTAATGGAAAAAATGGTGTGACTCCGACCACTAGCCAATGTTATGTCCCAGTCACTGTGAAATTTTATTTTTTAAACTGAATTGACAAATGAAGATTATTTTGATTTCAGGGAAAACCTTTTTAATTTAATAAATAACTAAGGGGTTAGAAATTTTGTTTGGTGATTGTGTAATTTATAATATTTTAATATAATATCACTATATTGGGATTCATATGTTATTAGAATGAATAGAATGTTATTGGATTTTATTTCAAGAATAATGTTTGAATTATTTTGCTAAAGCATATATAATTTCACTTTTTCTTTATAGTGATTTAGTTTTTTTATATAAAATATTGATATTTCATTGATATTATATAATTTTTGAATATTAATTTTTGTATGATACATTGACACTAATAAATTTTATTTTAAGATAAATTTTATATTTATAATGGATGAATATGTGATCATATAATTCAAATCAATGGGTTTCAACCATATTCAATATTTTTTTGAAACAATATCAGGTTATTTAGATTTCAAATAATCTATATTAAACATTGGGTGTGAATGTTCAATAATAAGATGTTAGTGTTGTATTTCATCATATCTTGGTTAATTAATTTTTCGAATAATTATTCTATGTGAAATCCATTTTGGATTTGGATAATTTCTAAATAAAGTAAGAATATATTCCTATCCATTTTTATATTATGTTATACTTTAGAATATTATTTTATTGCAATATGAAAAAACAATCACCTTGAATAATAATAATTCGTTTAAAAATATTATATCTTTCTCTAAATTTATTAAATTATGAAGAATACATTTTAATCAAGTACATTAATTGATAATCATAGTGTGTATTTTAAGTGAATTCCCCTAGTAAAGTAAAAGGATATTAATACAAAGATGAAATCTTATTAACAACATTTAGGATGAATCGATTGAATTTTTCACTCAATTCTGTTTTAAGGTTTTCTGGTCATTATATTTCTCATGATGATTCAATTTATTTTTGTCAATTATTCTAAAACACTCTATAAGTATTTTTAAATTATAATTTTTTCAGTATGTATATATTTTCACATCCCAGAAATGATATAATATTTGGAAACATGTTTTTTGAAGACCTTCCTAATTCATTTTACCTATTTTCAATAAGAATAATTATTTACAATTTTTTATGTCGAATTTCAATAAATATAATTTTCAGATGTAAACCCCTTATTTTTCATACCTAAGTTTAAATTGTAACGAATAAATTGTTATTAGTGGAAATAATGTAACACAATGATATTTGAAAAATAGTAATAATACAATATTTGAGCAATATATGACACCCAAAAATAAAAATAATGAACAGTGAAATATTATTATTAAAATATTAAGGTTTTAAACTACCTTATTTGTTTCTGAGTATGAATACGTTTAAAAAAATTATAATATATATATATATATATTTGTGTTTTAATTATTCCAAATGTATTGCTTATTTAATAATATATAAATAATCAATATTTTGTGATTTCGTTTTATTATTGAATATTTAATTTTAAACTAAATTATTTTTATTCAATTTTTATGACGATATTATAATTCTTTTATACATCTTTTATAGATTTTAATTTGTGAAATCAAATTAAATTATATATAATCATATTAAAATTAATTTTTGTTGAAAATTTTAAAATTTTCTTAAATGATATATTTTTTAGTGAATAGTGAAAATATTGGTTTTCATAAACTATCATTTCAATTAATAAATATTGTAATTTAAACATCCCATTATATTTTTTATTTTATCACAATCTGACATATGACACTCTTTATTTATAATAATATATTCATTTTCAATTAAAAAGTCAAATGTCAATATTTTTTTATAATTTTAGTTTTATTATTGAAATTGTTGTTTTATGAAATTTGTTTTTAACTACATATTGTTTATTAATTTATGTTAATTTAAATAAACTGATATAACTAATAAATTAAATGAAATGTATAGATTATATATCAACTTATATGAATTTAAATTAATATAATGTCGATTATTATTCATAATGTGAATATAATATACCAAATTAATTGAAACTGCAATATCCTGAAAAACTATATTTCACCATGTTTGTGAATCTCAATATAATCTAACTTATCAATGTGTTGTGAAAGGTATCATGAAAATTTTATTCCATATATGTATTCAAGAGTTAAAAATTTATTAAATAGTTCCCTTTTATTATAATTCATTATGTAACATAACTATAGAAAATAATTATCCCCATGGTTCAAGTAAATCTGTTAATTAATGCATAAAATAATATGATATAGATGAACAATTTCACCTTACACATGAAACCATCCTATTGTATGAGTGTAATTCATCCACATTCATCTAATTCACAAATAAATGGATCTATCGATCCAAATTTCATTGATTATTACCTTTATAATATTTTTTTTAAAGATATTGATAAAAAGATCACGTTTAATTTTATTTTAATCAAAATAATATTTTTTGATAAGGATAAAAATATATTGTCATTAGGTATAAAGAGTCATTTGAAAGATAAAAGAATTTTTTATCAGTGTATGAATATCAACAATTTTTTATTATTGGAACAATTTTCCATTTTTAGTAACTATTTATATCCTTATAAAGATAAATCACCAATACTACATTAATTGTCAAAAACTTTTATCACTGGTCGACAAGAAATGATATAGGTGAAAAAAATACATATATCTAAATTTTACATGGTGAGGTTATCTAAAACCAAAATCAATATACATTTTAAATATATATGTTTAGATCATTTTTTTCATGAATGATATTTTATATTATATTAATACTTTTTGAAATTCCAAGAGTGACCCCCCTTAAAAATTAAAAGGAACATGCGATAAGTTTTTCATAAAAATTAAAAATCCACATGATTAAAAAAATACATACCCAGCTACCCTTATTACAACCACTCCCATGTCCTAGAGTCATTGGTTTAATTATAAAAACCTTATTCTAATTGCTTTTAGGTAATCCGACATATGATTTCCGAGGAATATGTATTGTTATAAAATTATAATTTTTTGAAATATTTATTTTTATACATAATAAAAATATTCATCAATGTCATGAACCCTACCTTCATACCCTATTGAACTCCTACCAATCCCAAATCTGCCCAATCATTAATGGGATTCCTAATCCCCAGAGGCTAGAGACTATCACTCTAGCATAAAAGAGTAAGTACAATGAATAATTTCACTGAACATATAGGAAAAAATAATGGAATATATATATATATAGAAAACATCGATTGAGATAATCATGTGTTGTAACTCAAATAATATGGTGAAAATGATACTACTCATTGTAGTGTGATAATACTAAAGAATACATCCAACATCAAAGTGGATCTTGAAAAAATACTCTCTAGTCCAGGTGATAGCATGGGAAAAATACCAACACATCAAATCTCTAATCCCATACACAATTTATAGAAATCTTCACCACCTCAATATAAGGCCCTTCCATTTCTTGTAATGAAATAAATACAATTATCATTTCACTTCTGAAGGAGTGAATATCGTGTGATCTAAAAATCTCAATAGGATCCCACCAACTTGTTCCGTAATAAGTATTTGTATAATAATAAGAACATTATCACCATAAAAAACTACGTCTGGTAAAAAGATGAATATATTTTTTAAAGAATCAGTTAACATTTAATTTTACCTTATCTTTATTTTCAAACATAAACCATATAAATTTTTTAAATGAATTTCACATATATAAAATAAAATAAAATAATATGTCCCATATCATAAATATCCATGAAAGTACAATATAAAACTTAATAATACACACTATAAGAAACATTACGCCATGGATCACAATAATTCAATCTTGTGAGGACACTCATACCCAAATATAGAACATCAATCATGAAAATAGAATATGTATATGCATCAAACATAGAGATCATAAGAACACCCAATTATGTGAACCTCAAAATCATTCAGTCAAGGCCCTTAAACAACATGCCTATGTTGAAGAGTAAAACCCCAAGATTGAACCCACCAATAGAATAAAAAGAAGATCCCTATTTCTACACCTTCCAGTTAAGTACTAATGGCATTTCATGTTCTATAATATACAATTATATTCATAAAAACCATTTTAGAAACCCCTTTCACAAATAATTGAAAAAAATCATTTACTAAAATAAGGGGAAACACATCTTTTATTAGAAAAATATTTTCTACAAAAAAATCAACCAATAAATATTTCCATTACATTAAATGAAAAATTAATTTATGAATATAAATGTAGTTAATAAAACATAAGCTGGATATGGTACCATCTACCTCAATCTTGAGTATCACATGCCCAAAATTGAAACCACAAAAAGTTAATAACACACCGATGATAATAGAGGGCCAAAAATCATACTCATCATTTAGAAAAGATTAAATTTAACAAAAGTGTTGTGTAGGGTAATGGATCATAACATACCCTAAGGAATACACATGTTAGACAAAATTAACAGAATGGTTAGATTTTTGTGGAAAATATCATAATGTATCTAAAAGTTTAGGATAAAAATAAAGAAGACAATTAAAAAATCAAAATCCATAGCACAAATAGTTCTTCCATGACGAATTAAAAAGACCAAACAAAAGTATTACTCACCTAAAGAAATGATCCATTGATGAAATAATTATCAATAGTTTTGAAAACAATTATTAATGATTATAGGTCTCTAAAATTGGCCATGAGTGACTCTTGGTCAATATGGAGGATATATGCAAGTGAATGAAAAAAACATCACCTGTATGGTGACCTAAAATCAAAAAATGTGGGGGTTACATGGCATGTAATCCATTTTAACATCATGTAATCCATAAAACCATTTAAAGACAAAAAACATATGACCTATCTTATTAATTTTTTTTTTACCATCACACTATGTGAATTCCAAATACATGTTCAGTAATTTACATAGTTTGTACTAGTTCATAGATTTATACTAAAACATGATACATGATCTCTAAACTTTTTACATGGGGTCTAAACTTCTCACAGTGTATAAAAGTTCATGTATTCTTCCCCATGATAAATAAATAACTTATGAATCCATTACATTGGATTTATTTCTCATGTAGACAACAAAAATCCCAAAATATCACTTTTATTCTCTAAACTCCTAGACAATCTCGCAAAATAGTTTACACTTCAAGACCCATACTACAATAATTCAAAAAACTATATGTCCACAAATATCGGTCATTTTACCCATTGAAAATATCCACTCATGGGTATCCCAAAGTAGTCACAATAAAAGAGGGAAATAATAATAGATAAGAGAAATTCAGAAAATTGGGAAAATAAAATTTATGAACTCTCCACCATATGACTTTCTACCACTGGGATGTTAAAACGACCTATAGTTTTTATTAAAATTTGTTTTTTGAATCAATACATGTTATATAATACTAAAGGCGTAAAAAATATTGAGGAACTAATAGAGTCTATGTTTATTTAAAAAATAATATTTTTATAAATCATAAATAGAAACCAATAAAATTTTTATTAATTACAAATTGGGCAAAAAATTATAAAACAAATAATCTAAAATTGGAATATTTTGATCTACCAAATCTACTAGAATTATCACCCTAACTGAATACACAATAGGGAATAAGAAAATATTAGTTATCCCAAGAACATTAAAGGAAATTTAAATATATAACCTCTAAATGAATTGAGTTTAATATTGAGTGAATGAATATATTATAATTGATAGTAGTTAACGTTACCATTGGAATATTAATGTGACCATTGGAAAAGTAACATTAATTTTGTGAATTATAACCTGCCAGTTTGAAGAGTAATTTTACCTAAAAATAAAATTTTAATATAGATAATAGTTATCACAATTACATTATGAAATTATAAATTTTAAATATCCAAAAAAATAAGTATCATGATAATGAAACTCAATGAAAATATAAGCACATTTTTTATAAACCGTATTTTCATGAGTTCTCTAAAATTAATTATTTATTATTAAAAATTTGAAATACTTTGTTTAGAAATTTTAAGATGACAAAATCAATATAAAATTTTAAATTAGCACATTGAATTTATAAACGTTTATTTTTTTGTTAATTTTATGAAAAACTTCAATTTTCATGTGAATAGTAAAAATACAAATTTTCACATTACTAATATGACTCAAATAAAATATTTATTTATTTAATAATGGAATAAAACATTCGATAAAATTAGGTTTAGACCTAGCATATTTAATGAAACTGAGTGTTAACTAATATCTAATAAACTCTTTTTCCAAACAAAAAATAAAATATCAAAAAACTAAAGTCAATAGTGATTCTGTAAAATAACAATTTTTTAATCATTCAAAATTCATTTTTAATAAAATACTTAATTAATAATATAATGGGGATTTAATTTATTAATTTAATTTATATTTTGAAAAAAATCATTATTATATGTTTTAACTTTAGTATATTATTTAATTCAATATTTTATTCTAAAAACACGCATCTATTGATGTACAAATAACCCCTCTCCATTCACAAGTAAAACCACTACTCCCACCCATTCTAAAATAAAATCTTTTACAAAATCCACCCTCTTATGTCTCTTATAATCCATTTCGGTTTTTAGATAAACCCAACTATAATCACCAATGAGATAATGTGTTCTACTTTAAAAGATACACTAAGGATAGAATAACTCTCTATTAACTCTTAAATATTTCTTCCATATCATTCTTTAATTTACCCTCTTACTTTAAAATTTGTATTAAAAGATATATTTTATATTAATTCAAAAATGAATAAATGACATTAAATTACCAGAAAGTCCGAGAGCCAGGTGAAGGCCTGCTCCCAAAAAGATATATAAAAACATAAATAGTACAAAGCAACTCAGGATGAAGTGACATTACATAACCTTGAATACACAACCCCATTCCTATCACTAAGGGCAAGATTACCGCAGTAGTCGGGAAGTACAAAAGACCAGCTGGAGCTTGCCTCCATGATTGCTCTTTTGGACATCACGTCCGCAACTCGGTTTGCTTCTCTATACACGTGCGAAACCTCCAGGGAAAGCGGCTCAGCAGCCTTCAAGGCACCAATCCAAGCAGGGATCATCCTCCAAGGAACGTTCCTGGAGCGCTCCTTAAGAATATGCACCGCCACAGAAGAATCCGACTCGATCCAGATCTTTCGCCAGCCATACCTATCGGCATACCTTAGCGCCTTTATCATGGCCCACAACTCAGCCTCAATTGCATGCCCGCTGCCAATATAGTGGAAGAAGCAACCTTTGACGAAGCCCCTATAGGTCCTGAACACCCCACCACATCCGGCCGGTCCAGGTGCGCCAGAGGCTGCCCCGTCAACGTTAACCTTGAGCCATCCAGAGATCGATGGGATCCATCGTATATACTTCATCATCCTGGGCTGCCTTTCCTTGCCACTTACACCAAGAGTCCTTAGCAACAGAAAATCAGACATATTATTGTTCATTGAGCCAGTTTGATTCACTGTGGCAAGACTAATACTCCGGTGAATCATCATAATACCCTCCTTGAAAGACGGGCAACCCTTATTAAAGGCAATAGCATTCCGATCCCTCCACAGATAAGCAATAGCCGAGATGGAAACAGTGGTAAGCAGGGACTTAACCTGGTCACTGCAATCAGCCTGGAAAACCGAAGCCAGAAGTGTACTAATCGAGCAGCATGCCAAATCACAATGGAATAAATCCTTCAGGTAAGTCCAGAATCACCCAGCAAAGGTGCAGTGAATGAATATATAGTCTGCATTTTCATCAGCATTTAAGAAAAAGTAGCACACCGAGGCGATGCAAAAACCTGTCCGCTGCAAGGCCGATTGCAGGGGTAGCCGCTGCTTCCAGATCCGCCAGATAAGAAGGGCCTCGGCTGGTGCAATAAAAGAACTCATGGCCCCCATAACCCAAGCAGGAACTCCACATGCCGTGCCACATTGGGTCATATAAGCATCCCGACTGGAGAAAACTCCATTCAGGGATAGCTTCCAGAACAAGATATCAGAATCCACATACTCATATGCATCAATCTCCCTCCGAAGGTGAGCTGGAATTATCTCAAGAGCCTGTGCATTTTCCTGCAATTCAGAAATCGATAGGTTCCTCAGCAGCAAAGGAACATTAATGCATTGTTCAATTGGATTATTAAGCCACTGTGTCGTCCAGCAGTTCATCTGCGAATTCTTGCAGACCAGCCACTTGGCATTTGACATAATGTAAGAGAAAGAGATCCTTATTGATGTCCAGACAGAGGACTGCAAATACACCTTCCGTCTCTTGAGCATCCTATCAACAAATCTTTCATTGAGGAATTCCAAAGAGGGATCACCACCAGACAACATGACATTAAAGGCTAGTTAACCACCTACATAAAAATTTTCTAGAAAATTATTATTAAAAACATTATGGACGTATAGTATAAAATATCTTTATTATGTAAATATTTACTTAAATTTATTTTATGATTATGGAATTAATAATTCTTATTCATTAATCACATTTATCAAAATAAAAGAAATCGAGGAAAATTGGGAATTCATTATAACAAACACGAAATCCAAACATATCAATTTCATCAAAATAATTATGAAATATATTCCTGTTATAATAATTGATAAATATTTTCATATGTGACTATAAATAAATTTTTTTACCAAGGATATAATTAACATAATTTTATTATTAAGGGGGTGTAAAAGAGATAATTTTCGAAGGGATTTATTTAAGGGGATTATCATGCCAAACATCATTTCTTTCAGTTTCCTTATTTCACTACAATATGATTTTCTATGGGACATTAATGATCCTTATATACCATTTCATTATTCTTAACTATTAAATTCTCATATATTAATGTTTTGAATCAAATTTAATGGCAATTAAAAAGATTTTCCCAATGAATTATTCTTTTGAAAACATATTTTTGACTCATCTTAAGTTGTTTCTTCTCTTCTAAAGACTACTAAATCATATACCTGACATTGTTTCAATTTTCAATCTAGAACCCAATGTAAAATCATGATTTTTTAAATACTTATGAAAACCATTCCAATTCAGGTGTTATTTCATGACTTTAATTTATATAAGTTTTATTGGGATGAATGATTTTGTAAATGTAATGATATAATGGGTGTGTCTTGATTTATATATAGGTCCAATGCATTGTGTAGTGTTATGTATCTCAAGGGATAATGTGATATATTTGTGAACATGATTCTAAATTTTTTTCACAATGATTCAGTTATGATTATATACATATGTTAAGCATGAACATGTTACAATATTTGGTCACACAAGTGTGTGGCATTGACCACTATGACATGATGGTTCATTTCTATACATTTCCATATTCTATTAATTTATTTAATTCTTACTATCATGACTCCGATGATAATATTATGTATATGTTTTTATGATGATTATTATTGTCACCCATGTAATATTGATTCATGTTCCTATATATCAATATATTGGGCTATTTACTCACCCCTTTTGATTGATGTATATTTTGAGCTGACTGAATTTACTAAGGAGAATGTGAGGGCCAATAAGAATCTATAGAAGACGGAAGTAAATGATTTTTTATGTTTTATTATGTGAACATTTTTTATATGCATACTTTTACAAAGACATTAAACTATGTCATCTTTGTTATACACCAGTATTTTTTTGTTGATATTTAAAATTATATAGTAGTCTTGTAAGAAAAATTAGGTTAATATTAGTTGTAATCATAAAATGTTTTTTATAATTTAGGAATTATGATTACAGTACATTAGTGAAAAACCATAGGATAAGACTAATTATATGTAAACATCCAGAAAATGTTGTCTTATAAAATTACCAAATATATAGATCCAATCAAATAACCCTTTAGATTTAATTGATAATAATAGTAAATTATTTATTGATTAATTATTGACATAAGTTTTCTTAAACCTTTTTTATTAGAAAATGGTGTGAACCAATGGAAACCATCACAAAAACCCATGTCGGAGACAATGCAACGAATGTACAAAAAACATCCCCAATACCACTGGAGGATGGGTGAAAAACATTTTCATTATTATTACCATGAATTCTCATTCTATTAATAATAACCAAAATCATGTGGAATAACTATCATCACCAATGAAATATATCCTATCCATTGAGACTTGTACGCAACAATAAACAGTTACATTTAGTGTAAAATGAGATCCACATATCATGGAACACTGGGTTGACTAAATGGAGTATATATTTTATATGATCCATTATTATGAGAAGGAGAAGATAAATCTCAAGGTTTATCATTTACAATGAAAATATAGTCATTGGTGGTAATTTGTAATGAAAACCAATATAAAGGATAAAATAGAATAGATGGAGTTAGAATACATGAATAAAACATTATTACCATATATTTACCTTGAACTCATCAAACAATATGGGAAATGGAAATCATAGTTACAAAGACATTGAATAGGGAATCTACCTGGGATTATGAGAAATAATTCATAAGTCGTGCTAGATACAACTCATCTTTTGTTATCAGCAATGATAGAAAAATAAATAGATTCATTAGTTGTCTAAAACCACACCATGAAAAAGATATATCTACTTAATACTTTGGGAGATATGAAGAAGTGTATTGAAGTGCTCTAAATGTAGAGACATAGTTCATTGAATGGTCCCATGGTTACAGAGATAAGAGGATAATGATGGAAATTCAATTCGGTGGGTCAAATGAAAAAGAAGGAAAGAGGATACAACAACTCAAATTTAAAATATATAGTATGAATCATCATGGGAAATGACTCAATGGTATTATACATTCTTAAATTATGGGATAATGGTCCACCATACTCATGAATTTTGATGAGATATGAAGAGGCCATCGAATCTGAGGGATTAATGGATAAAACCTCATAATTGACCAAATATGGTTCAATTCATAAATAGTATGTTTCAATGGAACTATGTAATTTAGTGCCCGAATCCCTTATTATTTTATTCTAATAAACATATACATCTTCCATAAGTAATCGAGAAAGAAGAAGAATATTCTATCAGCACTGCTAATGTGTAGAAAGAAAGAGCAGTTTTACAAGTCACACATCAAATTAAATCAAGAATGGAATTTTTATTTTATTTTATTCTATTTATATGCTTCCCATAATATCTAATATGTTTTCTAGAATGGTTGAATAAATTCCATGATACCTTTATGAATATACAACTATTGAAACACCTAACGGTGTAATCATTGAATCCCAAGGGTTGTAATTCTCTTTTAATAATGTGTGTGGGAATAATCTTCTATAAAATCTAATCATACTTACCATTGGGGAATTATACAGTATAATGGGAATTTGTTTTCTATAATTATATAAAGAATATATTTACATTCAAGAAAAGTATATAACCATTCATAATATAAACAATCTAATGCACCACTATATAGGCTAGAACGTTCTTGAACCTACATTAAAAAATACATCAATGGTGTGGGTGTTGATACCCTATGATGAAAAAACCCATTCCTAATATTGTTGGGTTGAAGGAATGGATCAAACTAGAAGATATTTGAATTATTAGGGAATACACATATGTATTAATCCAAGAGTCACCTAAAATCCCCAAGAGCATGTTGTATAGTTATCACTAGAGGTCATACACAGTGACACTCCTATATCAAAATTCCCATACAGGATGGACCCAATCAAACTGAAAGAGTTAAAAAATAATATGCAAGAGTGTTTTGACAAAGGATGCAAATCTCTAGTTTATCACTTTGGGTTTCCCCTTTTCACATTATCAAGAAGAAAAATGAATCAATGCAGCAATGTATCAATTTTCGAGATCATCATAAGAATTCCATAATGAAAAAGTATCATATTTTCTAATATAAATACCTTTTCAATCAATTATATGGAGCTATGTACTTATAAATGGTTGATATTCATTCTAGATATCATAAATAGACGTTTAATAAGGTTGATATTCATAAGACTACTATCCATATAAGCTATGTGCACTATTAGTTGATGGTAATTACCATATTACATGACGATTACTGTAAAATCAATAATAATGTTGATGAGTAACATCTTTGGATACTACCTTGAAAAATTTGTGGTAGTTTTTTTTTGAAAATAATCTCATTTACTCCATGATAAAGGAGGAACATGAGGAGAATCTACAGAATATTCTAGAGACATTGAGGAAATAAGAAATGTAAGGTATGTTTAGAATGTTTGGCTTTTGGATGCAAAAAGTCTCACTCTTGGGGAATATGATCCTATGTGATGGAATTTATCTAGGACCTTCATAGAAAAAGTCAATTGTCAAATAAACCAGACCCACTAGTGTCATGGAAATGATTAGTGTTCATGGTTTTTTTCAAGTAAATTCTTTGTTTTGTGGAAAAATTTTAATTATATTCTTTTCATATAACTATGTTAAAACATATATGGTCAATTTAAACTTTAATAAAATAACGTGAGGAATGAATTAAAGCGCTCATTAGGAGGCTAATCACTTAAAATATACTCACACTTCCTAAAAAATGGAAGAAGTTGTGTGATATAAAATAATGCATCATAGAAAGGATTGGGATTTTTACTCATGAATAATAATAAATATAGAGCCTACAACAATAATATTGAAGATACATTGGAATAATTACTTGACGCCTGATCTTCAACTAGAAGTTGTGATATTTTCATTGAAAATAATTTTGAAATAAACATATAGTGATAAGTGTGGAATATATACTGAGAAAGAAAGCCTAAAAAATATATTACCACAATGTATACCAATATGAATTTAATTCGTTGGTTAATTCTAATCAAGGACTATGACTTCTCTATTCAATACCATTCTTGATATGGGAAAAAGGTAACTAATGCTCCTATAAAAACGGAAAATTCCACTCTATCTATGATATGAATTGTGAAAGACACTATCAACAATGGTATGAAAATTATGGGTTTGTACATCTTAATGGTAGGAAATAAATACTAAAATTCCCAAAAAAAATTTCTCGAAATCTATATAATAGATGATTATGGAGTAATAAAGGATGATTTAGATCTACAAAAGAAGGTTAAATCAATTAATGATGAGATGATATGATAATTATACATCTATAATGATGGGTTGATTCAGTTTGGATCAAGAATTTTGGTGGATTCATCAACTTAGATTAAAAAAGATCTATTGGAAAATGGACATATTTTACATTAATCCATTCAATGTGGATATACCAAGATGTGTCACAATATTAATAAAAAATATTGGTGGGACAATATAATGAAGGGGATTTTTTAGTGCATCTTAATGTGTTTGATATGTTAGTATGTTAAATCAGAAAGGAAAAGGTATAATGTGATGATGCAAACATTCAATATACCCACATGGAAATTTAATAGTGTCACTATATACATTGTCGGTAGTCTCAATCCCATATGGATTGTGGTGGATTAACTCATCACTATTTCCCCCTTTATCACTATTAGAGAATATTTATCTCTTGAAAAAATTGCAGAGATATATGTTATGGAAGTGGTGAGGCTATATGGGGTACTACATTAGAGATTTTAATATCATTATACAAAGTTTACCACTAAATAACTTATAATTAATCATCATGATATGAGTACTAAATTGAATTCCATCAAAACATATCATCAAAAAACTAATGGCCAATATAAAAGGATAGTTCCGATCTTATAGGACACGCTAAGAGCCATTTAATTGAAATTAATGGAATATGGGATTAACATCTCCCATTGGTTGATTTCTCAAATAAATTGGGCTTCCACATGAGTATTCAAATGCACAAATATGAATATCCCTATGAGAAGTTATGTAGAACACAAAAAATTCCGGGGTTGATGTTGTTTAATGAAGTATACTTGGATATGATCTTGAGAAATAGATTAAAATTAATGTCCAATACATCTAACAACATATAATTACTTTTCAGAGTCAGAAAAGGAGCTACATTGACAACTATCAAAGGGACTTGTATTTTGATATAGGAGACAATGTTACCCTTCTTATATCATTATGGAAGTGATTCATGAAATTTTTAATGAATGAAACGTTTATCTAAATGTACATAGGCCCCTTTTAGATACATGATCACAATGTGGAATTGGCCTATCGACTTGTACTTAAACCATGTGTGCCACAATTTCATGATGTGTACCACGTATCACTATTGAGGAAGTAAATAAAAAGTACCTCAAAGGTACTAAAACAGATGATGGTATTGCTATATAATGTCTTCTTCTATGAAAAGGAAAATGTCAAAATCGTGTACATTAGAGACAAGGTTATACATAACATGAAAAATAACATTTCCAAATTGTTGTAAGGGCATTATAAGTATAAAGAGGCATATTGAGAACCATAGAAAATTGTGAAACATAATTTCCCAAACCTATTCTCAACATCCAATATGTGTTGAAATTTGAAAGATGAAATTTCTAATGGGGAAAGGATGTAATTGCCCAAGGTTTTTAGTAAAATTGGGATCCTGAATAAATGCGTGATATATATGATTATACACATAAAAATATAGAGAAACTAAAAAAGAATTTTTTATAAGAAATAATGTAACAGTAATCATAAATGAAAAAAATAATAATTTACAATCATTAACTCTAGATATAAATATAAAATTATGAAACTAAAAAATGAAAATAGGAATCACCCCAATATAGAATAATCATCATTCCCACTGCAAACACTGCATAGAAGAAGAAAAATATTTGTAAACCAAGAAACATTATACAAAATTAAAATATAAAACATATTTATTAATTGAGTTTAATATTAATATTAATTAGAGTGAAGTATTTATAAGGGTTATGTGTCTTTTGGGATATTAATGTAACCGTTGGAATGTAACTCAGCCATTGGGAATAGATACATTACCGTTTTAATGGAAATTTCACCACATGAATTATTTTGTAATAGAAATAATTATTATCATTATAATAGTAGGAAAATATAAATTTTATAAAGAAAAAAATGTATCCTGATTAACAAATTCAATGGACATATTAGCACATTTTAAATAAACAATATTTTAATCTACATTATAAAAAACATTATTAGAAATAAAAAATAATAATGATCTATTATACCGATGTATTATGAAAAAATAATGAATATTTTGAATGAATCACATTGAAATTATCGTATTTTTATTTTTTGGGGACTATATGAAATACATTAATTTTCTGGTGAATAAAAAAAATATAGTTCTTTAGATAACATGTGTAACTCAAACTACATGATTCATGATGTAATGATTAAATAATTCTTTCTAGAACTATGTCTTTAGGCATGATATAATTAATTTCCCAAATGGTTCAACGCAACTCAATTTTCCTATATAAAAACAAGTTTCCAAAACCTAAACAAAAAACTAATTTGTTAAAATAACATTTTTTCTATTTTTCTACATTAATATTAATTGATCCAATAAAATCGAGTTTTTAGGGGTATATAAATTATAGAACTCATTATATTATATTAATAAATTAATTTTAAAAAAACTCATTATAAAATTCTTATATGAGATATATTATTGTATTTAATATTTTAATCTAAAAACACCCATCTCCTCACGTATAAAAAGCACATCTCCCTTCCTTTGGAAACCAACTTCTACAACACATGATAAATCATATGATCTAGCCAAATCACCCCTATTATGAATATTAAAATCCAAATGGATGTTCTAGACAAATTCAAATCCAATCAAGAATGAATTATAATGTTGATCAGGAGAAGGTACACTAAGTATTGAGTAATCTCTCATTAACTATTCCCTCGTTTATTCTTCTCATTATCAATTTTACCCTCTACCATTAAAAACATTAAAATAAAAAATTTAATATGCATGTATTTATAACTATAATACTGATGATATCGTATAGTAATTATCATCATTATGACCAATATATATTTTATACTTCCCTTTCTGACAATTTTTACAAGGTCCCGTAAATGACTGATTACCACTTACATAGAAATTATCAGGAAAATTATTATAAACACCCAAATTGATAGAAAGTATGAATTATATATAATATATAAATATGTAATTACATGTGTTCTGTGCTTCTGAAATTAATTATACTAATTTATTATTACATTTAACCAAATATTTAAATTTAGAGAAGACAAAAATTTATTAAAAAACAATATATCAAAAAAAATCCACTTCATCAAAAAAATTATCAAAAATAATACTGTAATTATAATTAATAAATATTTTTACAAATTCCAATAATTGAATTATATATCGATGTTTTAATGAAAATATTTTTATTATTTAGACGTCTAAAAAGTGACAAAATTTAGATGGAATTAAGGAAAACAAATTTCCGAACACAACATTCCTAATTTTGTTTTTCCCTATTTTCCACCAATAAAAATCTTGATATTCAATTAATGTTCATTATATATCAGTTAATTATTATTTACAATTTCTTCGGGGATATACATGTTTTTTGTATCACTTTATCTAAAATTCAAGGATTTTCTAGAAATAATAGTTCTTTCCAAAAAAACATTTTGACTCATCATTAGTTGTTTCTTTTTTATTCATGAATGTTAAATACTATACATGTTTATTTTCCTTTTCATTCAAGGACCCCAAGTATAATCATGATTTATGAAATCCATATGAAACACTTTCCCTTACATGGGTTAATTCATGACATGGATTGATATACATTCTATATGGATGACCTAATTATGCAAATGTAATCATGTGACAGGTGAAAATAAATTACATATCACTCCAATACATTGGTTAATCTGGTTTATCTCATGTGATAATAAATAATTTTCATGAAAATGATTCTATCCTTTTTCCCAATGATACTCTTTTTCTTATACACATATGTTCTGTGTGAACATGATGTTACAATTTTCATAACTACATGTGGTTTTAACCACTATGACAAAACGATTCATTTTTTTTTTGCAATCCGACAATCCATGCCTTTATATGATGATTCAAATATTGATTGTGATGAAAAAAAATTCTTATGTTATTATTATGCTGTATATACTCACTTATGTTATATTGATTCATTTTCTTATTAATCCTATTAATAGGATTTTATCTCACCCCTTTTCATTGATATTTATCCTCAAGTGATTACTTTTTATTAGTAGAATTTTAGTGACACACAGAAGATTTAAAAAAATAAATTAAATAGTAATTATATTTTATTATGTAAAATTTATTTATAATCTATATATTCAAAATAAACTAAAAAAATTTTATCTTTAATATGTAACACAATAATGTTTTATATCATTGATTTCAATTACATGTAAGAAAACATAGGGTTGCATTTGTCAGTATTAGAGAATAGTTTGGATAATTTGGGAGATATGATTATATAAAATAAGTGAAATTACACATTTTAGAAATAATTTTTTATAAACATCCAAGAAACCTTTTTTATGAAAAATTCTAGACATATGGATCCCATAAGATATACCATTGGATAAAACTATCCAAGAAAATGAATAATTTATTCTTATTCTTTTGACTTTAGTTTTGTTCAATCGTTTTATATTTTTGAACAAGGTAGTAACTATGAGAAACTCAGAAAAAACCCTATTTATGTTACATTGAATGAATTACACTAATGAAATATCCAATGATATGGGAGTTGGAGTTCAAAACATTTTGGTGATGCATACCCCGATATCTCAAGCAATGAAAAATATCTTAAATGTTATGGAATATCTTCTTTCGCACATGAAGGGTCAACTAGACATTGAGTCAGTTATACTGTAATGACCACCAACATTTAGTGGACTTTTCAATCAAATTATCATTTTATTGTGGGTTATATAGACAGATATGATTTCTTTTATGTTCCAATATTTTGATAATGATATGGGGACTCATCCAGTTTAACATTTAGATGGAGATGATGACCAATGATGGGTGTTTGTAAAGAACACAATGCCAAATGATGAAATGAATGAGATAGAGTGGGAATAATTTAAAAAATTCATACCAAGTATTTCCCTTGAAATAATCAATCAATGATGTAAATATAAGTCATAGAGATAAAGTAAAAGGAAGGTGAATCTATTAGGGATTATATGGAAATCATCACAATGAATTCAAGATATGTCTTCAGTTTTGTTATTAACAATGATAAAAGAATATATATATTCATTAGTGATACAAAAAAACTCTATTGAAGGGCTCTAGTTACCTGATAAAAATGTGTTATAAATATTTTTTACAATGTTATCTCATATAATACATGGGGATCAAATAATGGTCCCAGGGTTTTGGAGATGAGTAGGGAATGATAGAGTTTCATTTTGGTGTGTCAAATGAAAAAAGAGGAAATAGGGTCCAACTACCCACATGTAAAAAATGATGGAAGAAGAATCATTAGAATTTTCTGAAATGGATTGGATAATGCATCAAGGTATAAATAGAAGATAAATAAGCCCATGAATGTCAAAGACACATGATGAAACATTACAATATTTTGATAAATGAGAGGATGTTGAATGTTTATGCCACCGATGAGCTAGATGTGTGGATTTTTCAGATAATGGACCGAACTATTACTCACCTTAAAGAACTCATCAAAGTGGTTCAAGACACTATGGTTAGTACTCTGCTCAGGAAACTATATAGAGTGTCTGACTCAAAGAACAATTGTCTTGTGTTTATGCATTTTGTGATCTCATTCAGTATGTAGTGGTTTTTGTTTTGTAAACCATGGTTTCCCACTTTTCCATAAAGTGGTTTTATAATAAACATTTATATTTGAATAAAACAACATAATATTACAATTATTAAAAACAAAATGTTGGACACTTATTCTTAATAGAATATGTTAGAATATTCATACAATGAATCTCTTAACAATTACCTTGGTGTAATCAAATGTTGTATTGGTCATAGATTGGATGGCAAAATAAAGAGCACACACAAAACATGTTGCTATTGATACCATGTAAAGAAGCATACATTGATGAAATGATTGATCCAATGAAAGGTATAATTTTGGAGGAAATTCACATTGATAGAGAATACACTAATGTATTTCATGAAGCGCATATTCAAAATACCTGAGATCATGAGCTGAACTACATAATAGATCTCATATATGGATACAATACTATATTATAATTCCCCAACTGGATGGACTCAATCAAACATGACGTGTTAAATAAGTGGCTATAAGTGCATTTGGAAAAAGGTTTTATACTCCCTAGTGAATCCCCATGGGGTTCACCAGTGCTCTCTTTCAAGATGATAGGTGAATCAATGTTTCTATTTACCATTTATCAGGATCTCAAAATGATCACCATAAAGAACAAGAATACTATGCCAAGAAATTATGAGTAGTTATATAAACTACAAGGATCTAAAAACATCTCAACTGAGGATATTTAATCTATATATCTTCAATAAATGGTCAAGAAGGACTATATTTAGAATAATTGTTTATATACATTGTATGGGAACCATGATTTTATAGTAATTCCCATTATATTTACTATTACCTCTGAAATCATCATGTATTTGAGGAAAATAATATTTAGATAGGGCTTGAAAAAAATTGGTAGTGTTTATCGACGATATTCTCATTTACTACAAGGATAATGAGAAACATTAATAGAATAAAAGGATTTTCTTGGTGACATTAATGAATATTGAACATATATTCATTTTTCAGAATGTGTGAATTTTGGATATAAAAAGTCACATTCTTGGGGCTTATGATCACTATTGATGGAATTCTCGTAGACACTTCATCGATAAATGAAATTGAAGAATGGCCTGAATACACTAGTATCCCAAAAATACATATTTTTCAAGGATTATATGTGTACTATGGAATATTTTATTAGAAATATCCCATGATTTTCTATACCACTAACTATGTTATCATGTAAAGCGCTAAAATTCATATGGATATAAATTTAATAAATAATTATAGAGCTTTATAAGAGGATATTCACTACACCTATACACACAATACCAAAGAGTTGACATTTTTCTTGATATACAATAATTCTTCAAAGAATTGATTTATTTTTTTTATTCTAGAATAATGGTAATGGGATAGCCTACCCCTCAGAATAGTTGGAGATCCATAAGAATAACTACACAACACATTATCTAGATCTAGTAGCTATCATTGTATCCTTGGAAATATGGAAGAACAACCTATATAGTGATAAGTGTGACATATATACTGATTAAAAGATCCTCAAGTATATATTAACATTAAAAGAGATCAATATGAATCGAATAATATGGTTTTAAATAATAAGGGCCTATGTTTTCTCAACTCAATAACATCTCATAAAGGTGAAAAAGTTAACTAAAGCTATTAGTAGAAAAGAAACTTCTAATCTATCCATGATGTAGATTAAGAATTAATATATATTAATCGATATGAAAAATGATGGATCTAGAAAACCTCATGTTATGTAAAGCATTGTAACATTCCTAAATAATTTACAAACCATATGTGCAGGAGAAGATCTAGGAGTCCCAATGAGATTATTTGTAGATCAAAAACAATGTGAAATAGGTAATGGAAGATAAAATACATAACATATATATTGAGGATGACGGTGTGATTCATTTTTTATCAAGAATTTATTTTCCTTCATCAACTATGATAAATAATTAACTATTGATAATACACAAAGCTCATATATCTCCATTCATCCGAAATGTACCATGATGTACCTCAATATTTGATGAATCATTTACTGGGACAACATGAATAATGACACTGTAGAGCACATCTCAAGATGTTTTCTATGTCAATATGTAAAATAAAAATGTCTAATGTCTAATGGGATAATAAAAACTATACATATAACCACATGTAAATGGGAGAATGAAACTATGAAATTTGTCCCTAGTATCAAATATGTATGAGTTCTTGTGGATCGACTCACCATGATATCCCCTTTTATTGTTATTTGGGATGATTTATCACATGAAAAATATTTGATAATATATAACAATGTATTGGTTCTACCATATGCAGAACCACATTAGATCTTCAATTATCATGATCCAAGGTTGACCTATAAATTCTTGAGAATTTTTCACCATGATTTGAGTACAGAATAATATTTGAGTATAGTGTGTCCCTGCCAAACTGACAAAAAATATGAAATATTGGGTCAGACCCTCATGGAAATTCTAAGAGCCTACATAGTGGAAGATAATGGATGATGGTGTCAGCATCTCCCATTCCTTTATTTCACATTTAATAGTAACATTCACTCGAGTATTGAAATGGATCCATATGAAGCACTCTATTAGAAGAGATGTATGTCTCAAACTTATTACGATGAGGTTAGAGACTAAAAGATAAAAGAAACATAAATTATAAAAGAGATGATAGTGAAGGGTCAAGCCATCCAACAGAATATAAAATATTCCCCGAGTTAGAAATATATCTATGTATTCAATTATTAAAGGGACTTGGAGTTCTTTGTTGGAGAGAATGTTTTCATTTAAATATTCCCAAATAAATTAATCATACGATTCCGAAAGAATGACAATCTTCTCTTGGTATATCAGACCCTTTGATATCCTTGATTGCATAAGAGTAGTGGCCTATCAACTAGGAAATCCAAATATTATAGATCAAGTTCATGATGTTTTCCAGATATCACAAATCATGATATAAACACCTGTTTTTTTACATGTACTGAACCCAGAGAAGGTATAACTGGAGAAAAACCTCCCATATGAAAAGCAGTAATTGAAAATCATGGATGGTAGAGAAAAATTTCTATGTAACATGAAAGAAATCCTTTTCCATTTTTTGAGTGGGAACCCTAAGTATGAGTATGAGAGATGAGAATAATAGGAAAAAATGAATCATTACTTCCATCACTTGAACACAATTTAGAAAATTAGTTGAAATTTCAGGGATGAAATTTATAAATAGGGGAATTATGGAAGGACCCATTGTTTTTAGTCAAATTATTTCCTGATTAAATGATTCTTGTATGATATTAAAAACATAAAAAATTTATTGAAACTATTGAAGATATGGGTTCATTAATAAATAATATTAAATTAATGAGAAATGGTACAAATTAAAATTTCAATCATTATTAATTGAATATATATACATATATAATAGATAAGAAAAAATTAGATAATATAAAGCATCCTAATATACTATAACCATAACCCTCACTGAAAATACTATTGGGATGAAGATAAATATTAGTAAAACAAGAAAAATAACATGAAATTGAAATATAGAACCTTAATAAAAATTGAGATTATTATTGGGTTGAATTATGGAATAATATTTTTAGGATGTAAAGTTATAGTTGGAAGAGTAATGTGACTATTGGAATAGTCAATTGACTATTGGGAATAGTAACCCAACAATTAAAATAGTAATATTCCCTGAAAATAATAAATTTTAATCTAAATAATATTTATCCAGATTAATTTATCCCAATATATATTTGATAATGTAGAAAAATAAGTCTCGTTGTTATGAATCTCAATGAACATGTAAGCACATTTTTATCAAATTGTATTTTAATTTATTTTGTAAAAAAAATTATTATTATATTTCAAATTAAAATTAATTTTTTTTAAAATTTATTTTTATAAAATGAATATAATTATTTAAATGATAACCTCCAAATTATCAATTATTTATTTTTAGATATGTTTTAAAATACTTAAATTTACAGGGGAATAATATATATACAATTTTTTACATAATAGGTGTAACTCAAATTACATCATTCATGATGTAAAAATGACATAACACATTATAGAACATTATTTTGGTCCATGGAATATATCATTTTAATATTATTTCATTAAAATATAGTTAAATCAGTTTTCAAATAAAAAATTAATTGTCCAAAACCTGAAGGAAAAAGTGATTCTTTTAAATAAAAAAGTTTCGCTCATTCAACATTCCATTTTAATAAACTAATTAATTTGGATTATAAACTATTGATAATTTCTTAAAAACAATAAATTATATTAATAATTGGTTTAAATTTTATAAAATCTATATTATAAGTTTTACTTTTTATATAATATTTTATTCAATTTTTTAATCCCAAATATCCCTCTCCTCAAATATAAATAACCCATCTCACTTTCCTAGGAAAACCACTCCTCCCATTAATCCAAAATCCCAATTTCATTCTTAGTCCAATGTAGAAAGCCTATTTTCATCCATAGGTATGTTCCATAAAAAACACCAGTCATCGAGGAGATATAGTTTCATCAAATAGAAGCTACGCTGAGGAGAATGTATGTTTCAATTAACGCTTCCATCTATTCATCATCACATTCATTGTTTAACACTTTTCGTTTCTAATCCACATAAATAAACTTTGATTATATAAAATATTAATATTATATTAATTATTTTAACCTACTTTAATTATCATTCTTATGAAAAATATAAATTTCCAATATATCTCTCCCGCTCTTTGGACAATGTTCCATTAAAGGTCGGTTAACCACCTACAAAGACGCTGTGAAAAAATTTCTTTTCACCAACTTAATGAATCTACAGTATGAAATATATAATATATAAATATTTAAATATATTTATTTTATTTAATTTAACAAAACAATAAAAATTTATGATTTACATTTAATAAAATTGTACAAACAGTGAAAATTAGAAATTTTTATAAAAGACATGATATCCAAACCCATCAATTTCAACCAAAAAATTAAGATATATAATGCATTGATTATAATTGATATATATTTTTAAAAATTAATATAATTAACTTATGTATTACTGTTTTAAAAATCATATATTTTTTATTCAATCAATTTAAAAGCTATGAAATTTAGTTGGAATTATGGTAAGGGGGTTCTCAAACCCAACAATATTTCATTGGGTTTTCCTTTAATCAATTCAATTTCAGTTTATATTCTTAAATAATGGTTATTATATATAATTTATGTATTCATATCATTTTTTTCAAGGATATACATGTTTTCAATCTGATTGTATGAAAAATAAAATGATTTTCAAAAGAACACATCCCTCAAAAACACCTTTTCAATCCTCTTTAGTTGTTTCTTCTTCACTCATGAATTATTAATCTTATATCTGATATTTTTTACCCTTTTAATTTGGGATCCCAATGTTATATAATGATTGATTATATCCTTATGAAACTTTTTTCTTGAAATGGGTTACTTAATTTCATTGATTTATATACATTCTATGTGGAATGTATGATAAGGTAAATGTTTTTCTATAACATGTGAACCCAGAATTATATAGTGATCCAATGTATTGTGTATTCTGATGAATCTCATGAGATAATGTGGAATATGTTTGAACACAATTATATATTTTTTCACATTGAATCTTTTATTATTATTCAAAAAATTTATGCATCAACATGATACTATCTTTGTTCACAACTATGCATGGTTTTGACCACTAAGATGTAATGTTTCATTTTAGGCCATTCCACCTGTCATGCCATTATGTACTACATACCATCATGATTATGATGATAATATAATCATTGTGATATTATTGGGATGATTATTCTCACCTATGTTATATTAATCCATTCTCTTATTTATCCTCTTACCAGGTTTTTATGTCACCCCTATTCATGGATGTATTTCCCAAAGTGATTACACATAATAAGGATAATGTTACGGACATTAAGAATATATAAACGAAAGAATTTAGTAGTGTTTATGTTTTATTATGTAGAATTTACGTATAACACAAATTTTCCCAAGACAATAAACTATTTGATACTATATATGTAATAATATTATTCAATTTATCATTGAAATGATGTAATTGTTGTGTAAGGAAATTTTTTGACTCCTCAGATTTCATGTGCAAGAATTCAATCCTAAAAGAGGTGATGACACATCTCTTTCATCAATAATTCTTGCTCCCAGGTATTGGGATACTCTAATTTATTCTACCACAACAATCATACAAATAGGATCACCTTCCCCTAAAAAACATTCACCTGAGCATCAACAATATCTACTATAGGGTCCAATTTTTTTATCCAACTTGATCTCTTCCCAACTTAGAATAGTGAAATGGTCATAATTTCATTTCTAGTGTTGTAATATTCGGTAACAATCATTAATTAAATTCAAATAAACTAGAAATGTAAATAGATGTAAAACTAAATCATGCTGCCCAATGACCTCACATTGTCTAGTATATCCCTATGCCAATAATTCCAATTTTCCCTGATGATAGTGACCCAATAGAGGAGAATATTTTAGAAAAACATTTTCACCGAAAAAAATATCCAAATGAAAATACCACTGATTCATAAAATAATTATGTACACTAAAATATATAACTAGATGATAAAGATATCCTAAATCCTCATAGACATCTCTAGAAAATGAATCTGTCCCGACATAGAGGCTTCTCCCACCTCTCCCCAAAAAATAGGGGCCCTGCCTGTGATATTATGAAATGCATCAAAGGGATCCATTATAACCCATGACTGATAAATATTTCTATAAAAAAACTTAATATCCATGATTATTTTTCAAAGATCCACTAAATTATAAGACATAGGTGTGAAAAATATACTCGAGAATCTAAATAGAATACCCTCTTTGATAGTATGTCTATGAAATTTATGTTGTGATCAATAACACAAGAGTTACCTTATCTAAATCGATATTCCTTAAGAACCTCAATGTTGGACTAAGATCTAAGTATGGAACACTAATGAATGAATATTGTTCAACACCATGATATCTAACACATATAACATACCTAGATCATCAACTTCAGTGGATTCCTTGATCAGAATGAACGGTAATTAGTTTTGCGACTATTTTATCACCACCGAGATAGAATTCTGCCTCAAGGGAGTTGGTGGAAATCCTAAAAAATTGTAAATGGAAATGTCGTCCCATTGCCAGACTGAAAACTGAAGAGTTTAGAGAAAATTATAAGTTTCTATATTTTTCCTTAATATATTGTTAGTTGTAAACATGGGACACATAATATACAATGTAACACTTCAAACCCAGTCACTAGAATCACATACTCACATCATAATACATATTTATGGTGCTCATAGGAACTGAACATGAAGAATCATTAAAAAAATGACCTCCTCATAGATGTTGGGATGAAAATTTCATAAAAATATAATACAATATAAATATTTATACTAACTAGAAATGGCCTCCACACAATTATGATATTATAGAATTTCTTTGAACAGAAGATCATGATACCGAATCCACATAATTTACACTATTTGATATGTGATAACTTATCACTGGTTGGAACTGTCCATGTTTAGCCTTCATAAGAATATACACCCAACTGACTAAAGATCCCCATATGGATAAAACGTTCTATCAATTAATGAACAAAATTTAATGGAACCTTCTTGGTGGGATAATCTATAATAAAATAACCCTCCACTAGGGTTGATGGGATTTTAATGTGAAATGTATGAAGGTATTTTACAAACCACCTCTAGCTAAGATTCATGTATTTCTATGAAAATATATTTCATAGATATTATGGTCCCCAATTTTCATGAAAATATTCTAATATAGATAATTACACCAATACATAAGCATGTTCATAACCATGACACCAATTATGTCCTTATTGGAATAATTATTCAAAAGAGGTTGAAGATGAAAAAATAATTGCCCACAACATTATCATAATTCATAATTATGAAACCCAATAATGAAAAAAATCATCATAGAAATCCAAAAAATTATTATTATAAAAGACCAAGTATGTTAAAAATCATAAATACATTTTGAGGATCTTCCCATGAATAAAGTGCCTTCACCTTATTAGGTCCAACTGATAATCCATTATCAGAAATAAAATTCCCTAAGAAAATAATTTAATAGATCCATGAATTACATTTCAAAAAATTTAAATAATAATATGAACTCCTCATGATCTCCATCAATAATCTCATGTTATTCCCCTATTCATGAACCTATCTTGAATGATCAAATATATCAGTCATTAAACCTACAACTAATGTATAGAGGTACCCATTTAATATTTCAATCATAATATCCACAAAAATTCGTAGCATTACTTAAAAAATGATATAAAAATATATTAAAAATTGACATTCCTAGTCATTGAAGGCATATTTGGTATATCATACTACTAGATATTGAGTTAATAACATACCTACAGAGAATGAACTTTGAAAACCACTTTCCCACTATATATTGATCAAAAAAATAATCCACAAGAGGAAAATGGTATGTGATCATTATCATTACCTTCATCGAAATTTGACTATCCACGCACAATCAGTGTGATCTATATACCTTATTATAAATTCTTATTTGATTTTCCCAAGGATAAAAAATATGTTTAAAAAACACTTTCCCACCAAATATTCAAACTAATTCTGTATCTCGTTCATATCAACTACTATTATACAATTAGATAGTTTCAAAATTAAATTAATACATCAGACCAGGTTATTTGTAAAATATTCGTCTATCTCTAGAAGAATCCTAGAGAAATCGTCTTGGATAACATATGAAATTTCCTGGACAATTTCATGAAGAAAAAAAGAAGAGGAATCAACATTTTTATTAACTACTATATATGAAGAATGTCTCTTGAGATCTGGGAGGGAAGGTCATGGATGACCTAAAGATGGATCCCACTCACTAAATAACCTATGAACTCCCATAAATTTCAAGAGACACTACAAATTTTTTATAGTAAATAACCTCAGTATGATGTGAAATTCCCCACTCTATCCTAATGATGGGATTAGAAAATCTCGATTGGTGATGGAAAATTACTAGACTAACTCTGAATCATCTATTGATAAAGAACAACAAGGAAAATAAAACCCTTGATTCTTATTTATTCCAATAGGTGTCTATAACTCCCTAATTAAGTACATGAGCTCTGTTGGATGTTTAATCATATCCTCAAGACATCCATATATAATTATTTGAAATTTACTAGTATCAAAAAAGGAAATCGCTGCTTGAGATACAATAATGACGGTACCACACACTATCACCAGACTCACATCTATTGATACCAGAAACTCATCCAATATGTGAAGATCAAAACAACTTAACCTAACATTATTACAGTCAATTAACAAGAATAATACAAGTCTCAACATCCAAACCATGTGAAATCATAACAAGGGATTGTGGAAAATCAATGAACATCAATGAAAATAATAAAACAAACCAAAGGATAGAGTAAGTGAAATAAAATCTAAGATTGATTACTCTATATATTACTTAGAATCAGGACAAGACAAGGACAATAAACATCCTCATGCTGGCCCCTCTTTCCACTAATGGACCCACCATCAACACCATGCCAACAAGGAATCAAAAAACAAACCCATTCTATGATGTAATTCTAAACATTAAATTATATTATATAATGATCTCATGATCATAAACTACACACTCATGGAATAAATTAGTGTTCTGATGTCTCCAATCAACAACACAATAGACTGTAGATGTAACTGCCATCATATGTTGTCAACCTAGCCCGAAGTATCCAATAACTCTTACCCTCAAACATCAGATCTGATCCATTAAATTAGTATCCTAAAAAAGGTCCTAATATTAATAGAAATTCAAAATGACCTCACACAATGTAATCAATCCATTATTCAGGGATCCATCCATCAAACCCCTTATAATTTCCCAATTCAAAATCATGTTAGGAAGTTCACCGAGCACACAACCCCTACCTAGGCCTAGTAGCTCAAGAAAAAACCCACTAAAGGATTATGAATCCAAGCCACAAGGATATTTCAACTGATTTAGCTTCGTCCAAAACACTATCCAAATGACCTCAATATGGTGAAAGGATTCCACCAACGTAATATCTATGTGATGTAATTAAGAATATAATGACCATAAGTCCATTTAGGACACTGGGGAATATAACACCCAATACCCATGTTGCTGGAAAATATGCTCGATATATACATATGAGTATATGGCATGTATTCTCAACTATACACTTGGAAATGCTATTATTCATCGATAGATAAAGACATAGTCTACATGTTATGAACCATGTGTGAGTGTTGTAAAAACTGACACTCGACCCAGTCCTTTGTATAACCTAATGGGAGATTATGATACCCTTGGATTGTAAACATATGTATGGACATCACAATATGATTTGGTAATAATTTTACCCAATTAAATAAAAATAACAATCCCCAAAATTGAATGGACCAAAAATGAATGAACAAATCCAAAAAAGGTACAAATAATTACATGCTCAATTTTTACATCATTAAATATATCTCAAAAGACAGCAATGAAATGGGGATAATGAGACTATCCCCAAAACCTCCATGCAATAATAAGAGAATAATGCTTAAGCCAAAACCACCAAAATATAGAAGATAATTCCATGAGAAATTCTAACCGACCAAAACCATACATATTTCCTTTACTTGAGTCAATCACATCTAAGAATACATTCAACCAATGTTGTTTGTAGGGTGTATACCAAAACAAAATATAATGAAACCCAATTAAAGATATTCCTAAAAAACTATTAAAAGGAAAATTAACATGAATGATTTATTAAATGAAATGATAAATAAATATTTATATTAAAAATTCAAAATAATATAATTCTTTTCCTTTGAAACAACAAACAATGTGCACCATATTCCAAAAATTGGTTAAATATTAAAAATATCTCTATGTCATGGGAAACCCCTAGAAGAAATAGCTAATATGAGACACTACGAACCTCTAATATCAATGAACCACGGAATAAAAACGATAACCCACAACATCCTCATGTAGAAGACAATAGAGGGTAATGAATCCCAAGGTCTTATGGTATCCAACCGACATCATAATTTAGTTAGTGTTGTAGTCTACAATATTACAAGATGAATTCGTGTTAAGACACTTCCAAGTCATCAATCTTACTCGCCCATGTCTATCCACCTAGATACACATGCTTCCCCTCATTCTAAATTTTCATTCCACATATCACATTGATATCTATATTCACATGAACACATACAAAAATATATAGAAACACCTGATAAATAACATTTTCCACAACCAAAACCACATTAAATTCCAATTGCACAACATAAATTTTTCAAGATATTCTTCGCAACATGTACACATTTAAAAAAAACCTTTAAGGGTAAAAAAAAGAAATCAAACTTGAATCACACGTGAATGAAACTGTATTCCCTTTGAAATGAGACTTTTCAAACATGGAGACACATTGAACCCCATTTAAAACCAATTTATAACATATTTCCATACACATAGAACATAACTAAGAAGTAAATAATTCATATCAAAGTCAGAAAATAATGTTTAATAATGGAAGAACAAACCTCAAGTGTAAAAACTTTTGGAAATCAGTGCTTAAACACAACCACACCACCAAGAGACCACATAATGGAAATATTGAACAATTAAAATAATTAATGAACCATAATAATCAAGATCAAACACTAAATAGGTTTCCAAACATGCTAAAGATATGAAATCTGAATAAATAAGAAGAGAAACCCTAGAAAAGAGGAGAAATCAAGATGGAAACTCCCTTACATTAAGGATTCATGATTAATTCTCACTAAAAACACCTCAAAAATGGTCTTACAATGGAGAAGGGAGGGTTATTGGTGGTGACTTGGGCTATAAATCCCATGTGGGGATGAATATGGGGTATTTGGAGTTAAATACTAATGGGAAACAACCATCATATTTATGTTTTTCATGACATGGAAATGGTGCATGGTTTTGAACACATGAGATGGATTTGGGATTTACATATTTAAATAAAAAAATGGAAAAAATTAGCAATTGACATAAACTAAGAGGGAAAAGCTAAAATTTATTCCACATTACCAATTATCATGGTAATATCAAAAGGTCTGACATTATTCAGCAAAAAAATCCTCTACATACCCAAACAATGATGACCCAACTGAGGTTCGACATTCTAAAATACTTGCTCACACATAGAAAACAAAAAATCATAGTTCTCTGGTTGGTATAAGTATTGTATGGAATATGAACCCCCAATAAACAACCCTTATTCAAATTAACATTATCATAAGTATCTTGAACAAATCTCAGTCCCAACAATGATGTATCACCCACCTTAGGACAACATAAAGAAAACCAACACAAAAGACCATAAAGTTCCCCAAAGGGCCATATAAATATTGTGTTAGAAAATACTGTTATATTCAATCTTTTCCAATCATAAATGGCTACCCCATACACCATAGAAATCCAAAATTTACTTTTGGATCATGTCTCCAAAAATATGATCTATCTGCTCAATATAACCATATGATAGAGGGTGGTACATTATGATTAACATGGACCATGAACCCATCTCCTTCTAAATTCCTTCCCAAAACAATGATGTAAAATGTGGGTCCCATTATGAAAAAATGTAAAGAAAGTTTCATGGAAATAATTTCTTATGAAATCATAAAAATCTATTCATGACGTATAAGTTATAAAAACATTCTTCTTGTACTTTGGCTGGAAAAGTCAAAATGTATCTCATACTGAAAACGACAAAAGATTCCTTTCATATATTTTACTAAAAATTCACCAATAGGAAAAATTGGATTTAAAAAAATTAATGAGGATATAAATAATATTACATATTGAGGAAACATGGATGTGGATGATAAATGTTCCCCAATAAATTCTGATGTATAAACAATATCAGATAAAAATGAGATTGTGAAATTTTCCATTACCTTAGATTTGATATTCTTTGTATGTGTTCGAAAATCCTGTATAATTATTTAAAAAATTTCATTTACTTATTTCACAATCATAATAATTGTTATGACATCATATATGGTCATATTCTTATATTCTTATTACTAATATTTAATTATTACTTTTGTATTCGGGTGTTCATTGCTTTATGTTCTTATGTGTTTTTTGTCGAATAAATTCTTATTCAACTTTTTAGGTATTGCTAAAAATTTTACCGAATGGTATTAGTATAATATATATCATATATATTCACTAAGTTAATTTATATAGTCATGGATTATTGATGATAATGTAGATCGAATCATATCGCATCGTGGAGACGGTAAGGTGTACGTACGCATGAGCGACGATATCTTTCCCATAATGATTGAATGGTCTTGGAGTGGATGATATAATATCTCAGAATTAGTATCATGTTATAATAATCATATATATATATTCATTACACCATTATACCCATCCAAGTAAGGTGGTGGTGGAAAACAGATTACACCATGGCGTGGAGACGGTATTCCATACGTACGCACACGCGGTGGTTTCATTTTCCATAGGATGGATAGAAGGTGAAATGGGGTTGTTTCATATTTATAATATCCAATCAGTATATTATTGATATTTATTGTATTAATTTATAATGAAACAACTAAAGAAGAAGAAGTTTTAGGATAATGAAACATGAATGAATCGGTAGATGAGATTACCTCTTCTTCGACGTCCCTCTTCTAAACCTCATTTTAGGTGACTAAAGTTTGTCCTTGAAGATGACCAGCTCCTATAGTATTTTTATGGGAAAGTGGAGAAGAGAAATTGGTCAGGTTTATCCGAACATGAAGGCTCAAAATTGTGCGAGGAGGGGAGGGAGGAGGTTCCCTTTTATAAGGGAGGAGAAGGGAACCTTTGGAAACATAAAAAATATTAATTTATAATAAATTTCATCCCCACATAAAACCTGCAAAATGACCCAATTATTAGATGAGAGTAGATAGGGTTATAATCTAATCTACCAATAAAATTTAAACATGTTGTCAATTTATTTTAAACCTTATCAAATTGATTTATCCTTATTTAATTTATTTAATTATATTTGTGGTAATAATATTCTAAATTTTAAATTGTTTTAAATAATTACTTATGTGTCGTGAATAATCAATAATTGAATCCTTTATGACATTGTAGACCATTTTACTTTGAATTTATAATTTGTAAATATTTTTTTGATTTTTAAAAAATTTTATAATATGTTATATTTATAATATAACAATAGTGTCAATTTAGAAACTATTCATTTATTTGAATTTAAATAAAATCTACATAGAGGATATATTCGAACAAAAATATTTAATGGATTACTACAATGTCATATTCGTCTAAAAAATTAATGGATCACATTAAAAAGTTTATATACATTTATTTTAAAAAAATTTAAACCATTTATTTGATATTTCTCTTAATAAAATATTTTCAACATCACTATTATGTCATCATTAATGATAATTATTTAATCCCTAAAAATTATTAATAAATTCTCATGATGTAGATAAATTTATTATATTTCTGGACACTATTCATGATCGATGTTTTATGAAGTTTATCACAAATTTAAAATAATTGCACTTATAAGATATAAGAAAGTGTCATGTTTGTTACTTTCTTTGGTTTTAATTATAATTATAACATTTTCCTGGAAAATAGTCAATGAAACGAATCTATTCTGACACTTAGGTGATATGGGTCTACTTTTATTCATCCAATATAATTTTGGCAAGTGTTACGGTAATTTTATATTTATATTTTTACCATTAATTACCCTATTTACCTTTAACTTTAGTAAATAAAAATTACCGTCGTTACTATTCATAATGTCAAAAAATAAAAGTAAATTATTAACATAATATAGAACCACTGAATCCGAATATGGAATCAATTTTTCAAAATTCAAAACACATAAGTTTCAGTAATTAATTAAAAATTAATCCAGATGTTAAGAAAATGGGTTTTAAAAGTTAAAACATTGTCAAAGATTGAAATGTTTTTAACAAATAATTCAATGTACAAATAATCATAATGACATGAATTATAATAAATGGTAAAAATATATTCTTATTTATACATTAAAACAATTCAATTATATCATTTAACCATATAAATTATCTTGATGAAAAAAGTTTTGTTTAAGAAAAATGTAGCGTATTTTTACTATTCATCATAATAAGAATGTTATCAGAAAAGTATAAAATTTTATCCAATGTAAATTTTTATATCATGATTAAATTAATGAATTTTATTTATTAAAATTGAACTTATTAATTTGTCAAAAATTATATTTAAAATGGGTGCTCCATGAAAAGGCTGTAAAACAACATTTTTTTCAAAAATACTTCTTTTATCCGAAAAATTGATTTTGTTTTCATATATGATTCTAGAAAATGTGTAATATGAATTATAATGTTATAAAATTTAAAATTAATTTAAGACTATTCATAACAGCTAGTTAATAGTATTATAAAAATGTATCATTGTTTAGTGAATCTTAGTATTGTGTACAATGCAAGCTATTGAGGAAGGATGCTCTTTTGTGTAATGCAAGCCAGGTCAGTGTTATATGTAGTAAAATATTCTATTGTTGTTGCCTAAAATAGAAAAAATTAAAAATAAATTATATCTCATAAAATATTAGGGGTTTACATTCTACTCCCCTTAAAAATAATTTCTCCCTCAAAATTCGGCACTTCGTAACAAACAGATGAGGATACATCTCCCTCATCATATCCTCAAGTTCCCTTGTAGCTTCTTCAAATTTTTGTTTTCTAAATAAAACGTTAGCCATGTGAGTGATCTTGTTTCGTAGAACATTTTCTATATAATCTGAAATCTCTATCGATTGTTCATCATAAAAATGATCTTGCTCCAGCGGTACAACTTTTGAGCTTAGTACACGTGAAGTATTAAATATGTACATTCTCAAGAGAGATACATGGAACAGATCATGAACTTGAGAGTGATTCGGTGGAAGTTACAATTGGTAAGATACCTTCCCAACACGATCCAATATTTCAAAAGGACCAATATACCTAGGGCTCAGCTTGCCCTTATTTCAAAATACAATTAATCTCTTCCAAGGAGATATTAGTAACAACACTTTATCACCCACGTCATACTATAATTCTTTTCTTCGGTTATCAGCATAATTGTTTTATCCCCTCTGAGCTACTATTATGTGTTGTGGAATACATTGGGCCTTTTCTTCCATCTCATCATCAAGATCAGGTCCTAATATCTCTCTTTCACCAACTTCATCCCAACAAGTTGGAGTTCATAATTTCTTCCCATAGAGAGCTTCATAAGGAGCCATCTGAATACTAGATTGGACGATATTATTATTAGAAAATTATATCAAAGGTAGGTTTGGATCCCAACCAACTTTGAAATCCAAAGATCAAGCTCTCAACATGTCTTCCAAAGATTGAATTGTCCTCTCAAACTGACCATCTGTCTATGGATGATAAGCAATGCTAAAAATAAACTCTATAGTAGAGTATGCTGAAGACTTCACCAATACTTCGAGGTAAACCTCAGATCCCAATAAAACATAATGGAAAGTGGTACTCCATGCAATCTTACCACTTGCTTCACATATATCCTAGTAATCTGATCAAGCAAGAAATATTCTCTAATAGCAATGAAGTCTGCTGACTTTGTAAGATGATCAACTATAACCCAGATAGCATTATTGCCTTTGGATGTTTTAGGAAGTCCAGTGACAATGTCCATAGTGATGTTTTCCCATTTCCATTCTGATATGGGTAATGGTTGTAACATCCCCAAAGAATTATGTCTCTCAGCTTTAACTTGCAGACAAACCAAGCATCAAGAGTCATATTTAGCAAAAATCCTTTTCACGCCATCCCACCATAAGTACTCTTTTAGGTCCCTATACATCTATGTACATCCAGGGTGAATATAGAAAAAAGAACTATGAGCTTCATCCAATATTTCCTTCTATAATTCTGTGGATGGAGGAACACAAACCCGCTTAATTAACCTTATTATTTCATAGCAATCAATGTGGAATTTAGGAACATTTCTCACCTTCTTTTTTAACTTTACATCTTCTTTATGTGCCTCTTTAATCTTTACATGTATAGATGGATGAACATTTATTTGAGTAAGATAAGATTTTTCCCCTTCTATTATAATTCCATGATCAATCCTTTCTAAATCCATAAATATTGGTTCTTTTGTTATCCTCTTCATGGATAAGCTAGCATGGTCTTGTTGACATAATCTTTCTTCCACCTTGTTTACTTTCCTATGGTCATAATGAATTGAACAGTAGTAATCCTTAATCAGCTCCATCCATCATATTTTGTGCATATTCAGCTCCTTTTGTGTGAGAATATACTTTAAAATTTTATGATCATCATAAATATCACACATTTCACCATAAAGATAAAGCCTCAGAATCATTAATGAAAAGATTACAGCAAAAAACTCCAAATCCTGAGTTGGGTAATTTTTCTCTTGGATTTTCAATTGTCGTGAAGCATAAGCTATCAACATATCATTTTTCATGAGAACACACCCCAATCCGTTCTTGGATGAATCATTGTAGATCACAATCCTTTCTCCGCAATAATGCAGTGTGAGCATAGGTGCACTAGATAACCTTCTTTTTAACTCCTTGAAATTCTCTTAACACTCCTCTATCCAAACGAACATAACTCCTTTTCAAGTCAACCTGTTGAGTGGATTATATTAATGTGAAAAAATAATTCATAAAACGTCGATAATATCCAGCCAAACCAAGAAAACATTGGATCTCAGTTACTGTGGTTGGGCTCAGACATCTTTCGATAACCTCTGTTTTTGTTGGATCCATAGATAACCCCTATTTTGAGATTATGTCACCCAGAAAGGAAACTATTTGAAGGAAAAAAATCACAATTGGTAAATTTTTCATAAAGTTTCTCCTTTCATAGGTTCATTAATACAATTCTCAAGTGATCTTCTTGTTCTTCCATTCTCTATGAATAGACAATAATATCATCTATAATGACTACCACAAACTGATCAAGATAATATCTAAAGACTCTATTCATTATATCCAGGAATACAGCAGGGGAATTAGTATGACCAAATTGCATCACTAGAAATTCAAAGTGTCTATACCCTGCAAGGAAATCCGTCTTTGGTATATCCTCCCTTTTTACCCTTAATTGATGATACCTTGCATGAAGATAAATCTTGGAAAAGTAATGATCTCTACATAATTGGTCAAATAATTTATCAATGCATGAGAGAGGATATTTGTTCTTCATAGTGATCTTGTTATGTTCTCGATAATCAATGCAGAGTCTCATTGATCCATGT
The DNA here is from genome assembly GCA_963277665.1 of Viscum album. NCBI lineage: Eukaryota > Viridiplantae > Streptophyta > Magnoliopsida > Santalales > Viscaceae > Viscum > Viscum album. The sequence continues at coordinate 683,455,003 of OY728129.1, read as the reverse complement.
TTCTTCTTAACAAATAGAACAGGTGCTCCCCAATGTGATCTACTAGGGAGTATGAATCCCTTATCAATATTCTCTTATAGTTACATCTTTAATTCCTACAACTCAATTGGGTCCATTCGATAAGGTGTCTTTGAAATTAGTATAGCACCCGGTATATGTTCTATTGAAAACTCAACTTCACGATTTGGTGGAAGAACTGTAAATTCCTCTGGAAAGACATCATGAAACTTTCGTACAATGGGTATATTCTAAATCATGATTTTCTCTCTAAACATTTGAGATAAATAACCTTCATTTATCGAGATCAATACACATAAGATGGAAGAAATTTCCACTGGAAGGTTATATTCATCCTTACATCGATAGATGATCATAGATTGATCAGGATTATGAAATGTGATTTCCCTTCTTTGGAAATCAATATGATATCCTTATAAGGAAAGGAAATCCATTCCAAGAATCACATAAAATTACACTATAGGAAGGATCACAAGATCTGTATGAAGTAATTTCTAACAAAAATTAATTGTAGAAGTATTATAAACATTTGATGCAAATGTTGGCCATTACGAGATGTCATAGCCAACTAAACAGCTAATTATTGAGGTTGTAAATCGATTCCCTAAGAAAATTATTCAAAAATAAAAGAGTGGACGGATCCCGAATCAAATAAAACATTTTCTACTTTAGAGTGGATAATAAATGTAAGTTTCACCACTTCGTTATCGTACTCCACATCTCTGATAGAAATTGCATGTGAATTTACTTTGCCTTTTTCCTTAAGTGATTGTTGACTTTGATCATTATCAACAACCCTTGGATTATGTCACTAATTGTCATATTTCCCCATTTCATTGGACTTGTAACATTGATGTGTAAGAGGTGCATTCTATGTAGCCTTTTCTTTGTTCGCATCATTATACATCTTTTTCCCATCACTGTAGCATTCAAATGCCCAATGACCTTCTCTTCCAAATTTGAAACATTTACTTTTCACTTTATGACAATTAACTCCATGTTTTTTCCACACGTTGAGTATAAGGGAAAACACATATTCTTTTCAGTGTGCTCTTTAGATTTCATTGTGAATTCCATTTTCCTCTTCTTATCAAACCCATATGACTGATGGGTTACTCCAATCTCTATCTCAACCTTGATAGAACATCAAACAATTTCCTCATAGTTGTTGACGTCCCTTATAGATAATGCCCATCAGAGACTTAGTTTTAGGCCACTAATGAATTGATCGATCTTACTCTCGAGTTGGATAATAATCTGAAAAGAGTACCTTCCATTCCTTGTAAAATTTTCTTTATAGGTACCAACAGATTCATCATCCTTTTTCATCAGTTCATGAATATCCTTCTCTATCTTTTTTCGATGAATATGAGGGATGTACTTATTTAATAATAAGTTCTTGAACTTGTCCCTTTCCATGGACTAAATTTCGTCTCATTGCCTCGTATTCTTTTTAAGATTCCACCACTGATCAGCTTCACCTTCCAAACGATATACTGATAAGATGATGTTATCATGTTCATAACATTATAGAACTAAAAATATCTTTTCAGTGGTATTAATCCATTGTTCAGCCACTAATGGATCAGAAGACCCACTGAATGAAGGTGGACACTGACTCATGAAGGATTCAATAGAATGTTGCGCCTTCCTTTGCTTGATTGGAAGTCTTGTGTAACAACCCAAGATTTTATGAGAATTATTATTTTTAATTTCATTGATGTATTGGTTTGTACACTACACCAAAATTATCGTGTTCTATACGCAACACCGTATTAGCTTGCATTATAGAGAACATTATTCTTGGCTCTTATTACCCACAATTTCAAGTTCATTTTGAAGAAATTATTCTACACAACATTAAGTCTAAATTTTGTTTAATGTATAAATGAAATAAGTTATGATTATGTTATACGCAAAAAAAGGGAGCTTGCACTACACGCAACCTTAACTTGTCTTGTGTTACACGCAATCACGACCTTCCTTGATAGCGTGTGTAGTACGCAATACCGGGTTTCAATAAACAATGATATATTGTTATAATATTATTATGTACTAGCCGTTATGAATAGTATTAACTACATTTTGAATGATATAAAATTATTAATCATCTTAAATATTTTCTTGAAAATTGGGTGAGAATAAAATAATTTTTTCAAAAAAAATATGTATTTTAAAAAAATGAAGTTTTGCCGCCTTTTGATGGAGCACCCACATTAAATATAGTTTTTGACATGTTTATAAGTTAAAATTGAAAAAATAAAATTCTTCTTCGGAATTAGGATATAAATATTTACTTTGGATAAATTTTTCATATTATTCTGAAAACTTTCATATTTTAATGAATAATAAAAACACGCTATATTTTAATTAAAAACAACTTTTGTCATCACAATTTTTATATGGTTAAATTATAATATTGAATTGTTTTAAATTATAAATATAATATATTTTTACCATTTAATATAATGTATGTCATATTCATTGATTTTACCTTGAATTCATAGGTAAAATAATTTCAATCTTTTGCAAGGTTTTAACTTTTAAAACTCGTTTTCTTAACAATGGGTTTAATTTTAAATTAATTTCTACACCTTATGTGATTTGAATTTGGAAAAATGGATTCCATATTTGGAATCAGTAGGTCCAAATTATGTTAATATGATAGTTATTATTTTTAGTCATTATGAATAATAACTACATTAAATATTATTTACCATAGTTAAAGTTAAATCGAGGTAATTAAGGGTAAAAATAATATTATAAAATTACCCTAAAACTTTTCATAAAATAATGGGATGATTATATTTTACACTAAATAAAACTTGGTTCTAAATGGATTCTAATTAAACCCACTTGTATTTTATTAAGACCTTTTATTTAGTTTATTTAAAGGAAAGTGAAATGTCTCACTCAAACTTTAATAATTAGATTATTTTTAATATATAGTTATACAGAATATAAATTAGATTATAAATACTAATATGAAATCTAAATTTATTTTCATTATCATTGTAATTTATTTGTAATTTTTAATAAATACTTTATTACCCTAAAATATTATACATTAATGATGTAGAAATTATTTATTTATTCAAAAATCAATAATATAGTTTTTATTAAAATGATAATACCTATGAAAAGGACAAGAAACATGCCCAAATATTAATTTTAGATTATATATATACCCTAATCATTCAAGAGTCGATATTTGGACCATATGAAGCCTTATAAAACTGATTAGGACATTTACATTTTTTTATTTTAATTAATGTCAAAGATGTCACCTTCAAAATTTAATAAATATAAAAATTTAAATGTTGTGACTTTAAGATGATAAATTCTAGTAAAAATATTATTATGAAAGGTATTATATTTATCTTCATCATAGTATTTTATTTTTAATTTTTATTCATCTAATAAGTATATTAATTGATTATAAAAAATGATGTTGTAATTGTTTTATTAAGATAAAAATCAACTAAATGGTTTTATAAATATTAAAATAAACATTATATGAACTAATTAATTTTCTAAAACAATTGTCTAGATGAATATGTAATGTTACTAATCTATTAAATATTTTGGTTGGAATATTTCCTCTGTGTGGATTTTATTTAAATTCACATAAATAAATAGTCTGAAAATTAGCACTATTTGTATTTTATAAAGATTACATATTAATAAATTTCTTAAAAATCATATAAATATTAACAATTTATAAATTAAAATTTATATGGTCAAAAATATCATAAATTATCCAATTATGGACATTTCACAACACATAAATAATGATTTATAACAATTTAAAATTTATAATCTTCTTACCACAAATACAATTAAATAGATTAAATAAGGTTAAACAAAGTTGATAATGTTTGAAATAAATTCCCAACAAGTCAAAATTTTATTGGATGATAAGACTACAACCCTGTCTCATTTAATATTTGGATTTAAGTCATTTTTTATGTTTTAATGTTGGTTTTGAATTTATTATAAATTAATATTTTTGAGGTTTCCAAATGTGCCCCTCTCCTCCCTTATAAAAGGGAACCTCCTCCCTCTCCTCTTCACAACAGATTTAGCCTTAAATCTTCGAAACACCCTACCCATTTCTCTTCTCCACTTCCATAAAAACATTCTTGAGGTTTTGGTCTTCTCAAAAGACCAACACTAATCCATTAAAAAGGAAGCTTAAAAGAGGTATGTCGAAGAAGAGGTAATCTCTAATACTGATTCTTTCATGTTTTCTTTCTTCTTCAACTTCTTCTTATAAAGTTGTTTAATGATAATGTAATAACATAAGTATCAATAATATACTAATATGTTATTATTAATATGAAAAAACCCCATTTCACCTTCCATCCATCCTACGAAAAATGAACTCATCGCGCGTGCATACGTACGGAATACCGTCTCCACGCCGTGGTGTAATCTGTTTTTCCACCACCACCTTACTTGGAAGGGTATAATGGTCTAAATAATAACTGTATATAGTTTTTTATAAAATCATACTTATTCTGTGATATTATATCATCCACTCCAATTCAATTCAATAATTATGGGAATTATATCATTGCTCGTGCGTACGTACGAATTACCGTCTCCACAACTCGATGAGATTCATTCTCCATGTTAACCATTCCAGAATGACTATAATGTATGTATAATGAATAATAATGAAATATATGACATGATAAATCTACTAGATTTTTGTATATATATTTCGTCTACATACTTCCATTCAAGTCAATAAGGAAAGAAAAACAACGTTCATGCGTACGTACGACCTACCATCTCCATGAACGGTGTTTTTCATTTCATTTATCTATCTATTATATATATATATATATAATGAATATATATGATATATAAATCATGATTTACATTCTGTATGTAATTAAATCATGATATATGTAACAATAATATCAATAACAACAAGTCCAAACACGTGTGATAAATAAAACGATTTTACCCAAAACGCCGCTTTAACATGGAATTTATAAAAGAACGGGTAATATAAAGTCATAAATAAACCATATATGATATCATAAGAATGAATATAATTCTGTAATTTTTTAATGACATTATTTAAATCATTATACATGAGTTTCAGATACGTACGAAGCATATCGGACATAAGGTAAGGGATAACATTTCCAATCTCGTTTTTGTCCAAGATTGTTTATTCGTAAGTATTTACTGGGGTTATATTTATCATTCATGTACATGTTTTCTAAAAATAGTTTCATGTATGTTGAAAGTTATTTTTACCCAATTTTTACTTTTACTACATGGTATGTAAGGAATATTTCTTTTGTTTTCCATACGAGGTACTTTTTGACATTTCTGGTAAAAGTACGAGAAGAATTTTTTCTAACTTATAGGTCATGAACAGATTTTTATGGTCTCATTATTCATTTTCATAATAATTCTTACTCTAAAATATTTCATGACTATTTTCATCAAAATCCTTTTTTAAATTTTCATGGCATTTTGTGAAAATAAAATGATTTTGAAGAAGAAATGATATTTTCCATAAAAATTTATTTAAATTGTTTTATCAAAACTATTTTCCATCCAACATGAAATTATTCAGTATGTTTATGTTTCAATTATAATTTCCTATTATTTAAATGGTTTGATTATTATTATGATGATATAATCTCCATTGCTTAATTGGATTATGTTATGATGGGATGATGTTTATGATACCCATTTTATTCTTTGGGTTATGATGAGTGATTTATGTTAATTTTGTGGAACAAGTAAGAATGATTTCATTATGAGATGGGTGGGACCTATATCTCCCTACAATGTATTGGGTGAATATTTATATATCATGTGATAGACATGGCTAGAACGGTATGTTAATCCAGTTCAGTGTTACAGGACTGGAACGAAGAGTGATCTCAATTCAGAAATGAACTTTCTCCACTAAGATGGTCTTGCCATCAATGCCATGGATACTATGGAAATCATATCAGGTGCATAATCATTTTACACAATTACATGTTTTATTCCCATGCTATTTTGTCATGAATTATGTTCCTTTATGGTCTATGCCTTACGTACTTCCAAGATTTATTTCGCAACTCATCATTTTGATGTTGAAACTTTATGTTCGTGTTTTGATGTTCAAATGTATATGGTTTGTTTTATTTTCTCCACGATTAACCTTACTGAGCATTTGATCTCACCCTTTATATTTTTTCTTTTCCCTAGGATATAAAGAAAGGTTTTAGGTAAAAAAAATGGAAGATCTGTATGGGATATGTTGAAGATCTTTCACCACGATTAGAAGATTATGTTCCAAGTCTCCAAAGACACTAAACTATTAATGTCATTTGGTGTTTTTTTGTTATGTATTATGTATTCCTCAAAAGTAATGTAATGTACAGGTATGTCAAGATATGTATCTCTACAGTCTGTATCAGTGGAAAGGTTTAGCCAACCATTGTCAACTAGGATGGGAAAAATTTAGTGAGATCCCTAGAAATATTTCTATAGGAATGTCCATAAGGAAAAGTAGAAGTATAAGTTATAGTCCTAGAATTATGGTAACAATAATAGAATTAATTATAATATGTTAGATATTGATGGTACTCCCACTTTATTATGTTTTTTCCTATCATGATTTTGGCCTCTCAATCTATTGTTTTTGGGTTTTAGACGATGGTTGGAACATGAAGGAACCATGTTGATCAATGTAATTGAAAATGAAATTATTTTCCTCCCGAGAAACCAAATGTGATGGAAGATGGAGTGCAAAATCTTATTTCTATACTTACACAATCTATGAATCATTCTGGATTTCTAAAATATTAGATAAGGGAACATTATTCTATTGAGTCCTTCATGAGGCAACGTCCAACATCGTTCAATTGGTCTTTTGATCCTCTTGTTGCTGAACAATGGATCAGTACCATTGAAAAGATATTTTCCATACTTCGCTATTCAGAACATGAAAAATTCATTTTTTCTATTTACCATTTAGAAGGTGAAGCAGACCAATGGTGGACCCTAATTAAGAATACAAGGCCCCAAGATGAAATTGAATCCATGGAATGGGATGCGTACAAGAACTTGTTTTTCAGTAAGTACTTCCCTCATATTCTTAGAAAAAAGATGGAAAAGGAGTTCCTTGAGCTTAATCAGAAGGATGATGAATCTGTTGGTATATACGAAGCGAATTTTACAAGACTTTCAAGGTATGCATCTAAATTTATCATCCATCCTGAATGTAAAGTTGATCGATTCTTCAGTGGCATAAAACCAAGTCTTCGAAGGGCATTTTCTATAAGAGACATCAGTATCATTGAAGAAATTGTGTGTTGTTCTATCAAGGTAGAACTAGATGTTGGTGTAACATATCAATCTCATGGGTTTGAAAAGAAATTAAAGATGGAGTTCAAGGAAAACCCTCAGAACAATGGGGAAAAGAAGGTGAATGTTTTTTATGCTCAAACTGTGGAAAGAAGCATGGTGGAGATTGTCTAAAAGGTACTAGAAAATGTTTCAGCTGTGGAAAATAAGTTCATCAAGAAGATGAGTGCCTAAGTAATGGGAAAAAGGTTTCTAATTACTTGAATAGAGAAAAGACTCTATTGAAAACTCCACAAACACATCAATTCTTCAAGTGCAAGGAAATGGGGCATTATTCTAATCGATGCCCTAATCCCAGGGTTAATGATGATCAACGTGAGATACCTCTTAAGGAAAAGGATAAAGGGAAGTCACATGCGACCACTATTTGTGATTTTGAGTATGAATATGATGTAGTGTAATGATTAAGTGTTTATGTAATAGGATTCCAAAATAGTATCATGGAATCTCATTTATAGTATCATGGAATTTTTTAATATCTATGTATTGGTTTTCAATAATTATATGGTACAGGTAACCATGAAAATTGATTGAAATATTTTTTTAAAGACGATGATATGAACATAATGAAGGGATAAAGAGATAATGATATGTTTGATAGTATTAATGAGCTCATGAATGATATAAGGACAAAGTGATATCATGGATTGTGAATGTTGATTTTTTGGGATTTTGGTATGTTGAAGGAGTTACCATTTGACAGTATTCATGTTTTCACTATGGTTCTATGATAATTTATGTTTCAATAGAATAAATGGTTAAGGTATTGAAATGTTTGGAATGAGATCCACAAGATATATCTTATGATATATGGGGGATAAATGATGGTATTCACATTCTTATGATATGTCCTTTACAGTAATAATTTTCTTTATACTGTGAGCTTAGACCAAAGTATTTTGGATAAGACTAAAGATTTGAATGAATTATGTTGGACATAAGATAGTATTGTTTAAGTCTATAACTTTTTTTCGATATAATTTATGTAATGTTATAATAGTGTAGTTTTAGAAAAAGGCCAACTTGCAGGACAGGTGACAACCAGTCACGTCAGACAAGGCTGTGGGAATCGAACCCACAACCAAAGTGTGATAGGCCTTTATTGCCTACCACTGGCCTACAAGTAGTCCCTAGTTAGTAGAAACTAGTTTTAGTATATTTAACTGTATGATTGATTAAGTATAAGTCAATTTTTGGAATCATATACGATTAACCTCACCATAGATGGACTTATGTATATTTGATAACATTTGCTAACCTTTTGTTTGAGACAAGTGGAACGAACCATCAATATATCACATGATCTGATAACACTTCATGAATGACAAATTCAACTTCATTTCTTTAAGAGATGAAGTGGAAATTTTTCAAGGCATGAACAACGGTGAGATTGTACCGAGATAAAGTAATTATTTCTTCTAACTCAAATTCTTCAACTTTAAGAAAATGATCGTGAAAACTAAAAATGTATTCCCAGTGCCCTTATATTCAATGAATCAGATGGTACATTAGATCAACCCGAATTTATGGCTTTGTGATTGTTGGCTTTTTCATAGTCATGTCCTCTACCACTCTTCATCAGAAGTTGATGGTTAGATTTTCTTCTATATCCATATTTTCACCTATGTAATCCTATATGGAAACCCAGTGATTAGTTAATTTGGGTAACTATTGCTTTTTATAATTATGTTCTTAAAGTTATGTTTTAGTATTCCTTTTTAGGATGTGGGTTTCTATTAAAAAAATATTCATGTAGTAAACCATTTATAACCCCAACAAATTTTTAGGGAGAAATTTATTTTAAGTGGGGTAGAATGTAACAACCCGTAATTTTATGAGAATTATTCTTTTTAATTTCATTGATGTCTTGTGTTTTAGGCTAGAAAAAAATTATCTTGTGCTATAAGCAACACCGTATTAGCTTGTAGTATATGCAACACTATTCTTGGCTCGTATTATATAGAATTTCAAGTTCATTTTGTAGAAATTATTCTAAGCAACATTTAGTATATATTTTGTTTAATGTATAAATGAAATATGTTTTGATTATGTTATATGAAACAAAAAAGTGAGCTTTCACTACACGCAACCTTGACATGGATTGCATTACATGCAATCCCGACCTTCCTTGATAGCGTGTGTAGTACGCAATGTCGGAATTCACTATACAATGATATATTGTTATAATATTATCATGAACTAGCCATTATGAATATTATCAACTACATTTTTAATGTTATAACATTATTATTAATCTTACACATTTTCTAGAACATCTTTTGAGAACAAAATAAATTTTTCATTTAAAATAAGTATTTTTCGAAAAAAATGCAGTTTTGTCACCTTTTGTTGGAGCACCCATATTAAATCTAGTTTTTGATATGTTTATAAGTTCAATTAGAAAAAATAAAATTCTGCTTTGGAATGATGATATAAAAATTTTCTTTGGATAAATTTTTCATATTATTCTGATAACATTCATATTTTAATGAATAGTAAAAACACGCTATATTTTAATTAAAAACAACATTTTTTTGAAATATTTTATATGGTTTAATTAAAATATTAGATTTTTTTAAAGTATAAATAGAATATATTTTTACCATTTAATATAATTTATGTCATTATCATTGATTTTACCTTGAATTCATAGGTAAAATCAGTTCAATCTTTTGCAATGTTTTAATATTTAAAACTCGTTTTCTTAACAACGTGTTTATTTTTAAATTAATTTCTGTAACTTCAATGATTTGAATTTTGAAAAATGAATTTCATATTTGGAATCATAAGGCAAAATAATTTAAATAAGCTACTTTTTATTTTTATTCATTATTAATAGTAACTACAGTAAATTTAATTTACCATAGTTAAAGGTAAATGAAGGTAATTAAGGGTAAATATAATATTATAACATCACCCTAACACTTGTACTAATATAAATGGATGGTTATATTTTACGCTAAATCATACTTGAGTATAAATGGAATCTAATGAAATCCACTTGTATTTGATTAAGACATTTTATTTAGTTTATTTAAAGGAAAGTGAAATTTCTCAAACAAACTTTAATAAATAGATTATTTTTAATATATAGTTATATAGAATATAAATTCGATTATAAATACTAATTTGAAATATAAAATTATTTTATTTATCATGGTAATTTATTTTTAATTTTTAATAAATATTTTCTTACCTTAAATGCTTATACATTAATGCTGTAGAAATTATTTATTTTGTGAAAAATCAAAAATATTGTTTTTATTAAAATAATAATACCTATCAAAAGGACCTGATACGTGACCAAAATTAATTGGTAGAGTATATATATACCCTAATCATCAAAGGGTCGATATGTGGACCATTTGGAGCCTTATAAAACCGATTAGTACATTTACATTATTTTATTTTAATTGATGTCAAAGATATCACCTTCATAATTTAATACATATAATAATTTAAATGTTGTGATTTTAAGATGATAAATTCGATTAAAAATATTATAATGAACATTATTATATTTATATTCATCATATGAATTTATTATTAATTTTTATGAAACTAATAGGTATATTAAATGATTATACAAAAATGATGTAGTAATTTTTTTATTAAGAGAAATATCAAATAAAGGGTTTTATAAATATTAAAATAAACATTATATGAACTAATTAATGTTCTCAACAAATTTTCTAGATTCATGTGACATGTTATTAGTCTAGTAAAAATTTTGGTTCGAATATATCCTCTGTGTGGATTTTATTTAAATTCAAATAAATGAATAGTGTCAAAATTAACACTATTATTATTTTATAATGATTATACATTATTAAATAGATTAAAAATCCCATAAATATTGATAAATTATAAATTAATATTTATATGGTATAAAATATCATAAATTATACAATTATGGACAATTAAAAACACATGTGTAATTATTTATAACATTTCAAAATTTAGAATCTTATTACCACAAATAAAATTAAATAAATTAAATAAGGAAAAACCATGTTGATAATGTTTAAAATAAATTCCCAACATGTATAAATTTTATTTTATGATGTGATTAAAACTGAATCTCATCTAATATTTGTATTTGAGTCATTTTGGATGTTTTTATGTGGGGTTTGAATTTATTATAAATTAATATTTTTGAGGTTCACAAAAGTGCCCCTCTCCTCTCTTATAAAAGGGAACCTTCTCCCTCTCCTCTTCACAAAAATTTGAGCATTAAATCTCATCCAAACCCTACCCATTTCACTTATAGACTTCCATAGAAACATTCTGGAGGTTATGGTCATCTCAAAAGACCAACTCTAGTCCCTTAAGAGGAAGCTTAAAAGAGGTGCGTCGAAGAATATGTAATCTCTTCTACCAATTTTTTCATGTTTTCTTTTTTCCTTCAACATCTTATTCGTTTGTTTTTTCATTATAAAGTAATAACATAAGAATAATTAATATACCGATATGTTATTATAAATATTAAACAACCCCATTTCACCTTTTATCCATCCTACAGAAAATGAAATCACCGCGCATGCGTACGTACGGAATACCGTCTCCACGCCGTGGTGTAATATGTTTTCCACCAACACCATACATGGATTGTTATAATGGTGTAAATAATAACTATATATATTTATTATAACATTATAATTATTCTGAGATATTATATCATCCACTCCAATTCAATTCAACAATTATGGGAACGATATCATCGCTCGTGGGTACGTAGGGATTACCGTCTCCATGATGCGATGGGATTCATTCTCCATTTTAGTCATTCAAGAAGGATTATAAAGTATATATAATAGATAATAATTAAATATATGACATGATAAAGATACTTTATTTATTTATATATATATATGTCATCTACTTACTTCCATTCAAGTCAATAAGGAAAGGAAAACTGCGTTCATGCGTACGTACGACCTACCGTCTCCATGAACAATGTATTTTATTTCATTTATCTATCTATTATATATATATATATATATAATATATATGATATATAAAACATGATTTAACTTCTGGAAGTAATCAAATCATGATATAATTAATAATAATATCATGAACAACAAGTCCAAACACATATGATAAATAAAACGATTTTACCCAAAACGCATCTTTAACATGGAATTTACAAAAGAACATGTAATATAAAGTCATAAGTGAACCATATATGATATCATAATAATGAATACGATTCATTAATAAGTCAATGACTTTATTTAAATCATTATACAGGAGGTTCATATACGTACGATGCATATCTGACCTAAGGTAAGGGATAACTTTTCCAATCTCGTTTTTATCTGAGATTGTTTATTCGTAAGTATTTACTAGGGTTATATTTATCATTCAAGTATATGATATATAAAAATGGTTTCATGTATGTTTAAAGTCCTTTTACCCATTTTTGCCTTTTACAGAATTTTATGTAAGGAATATTTCTTTTGTTTTCCTATAGGAGGTACTTTTTGACATTTTCAGCAAAAGTACGAGAAGAATGTTTTTTAACTTATACGGCATAAACAGATTTTTATGGTTTAATAACTCCAATTATTAATAAATATTACTCTACAAAATTTCATGAAAATTTTCAACAATATCCTTTTCATTTAAAATTTCATGTCATTTTCTGAAAATAATATGATTTTGAAGAAAAATGGATATTTTCCTCAAGAATTCATTTCTAGTGTTTTATCAAAACTATTTTCCATCTATGATGACAGTATTCAGTATGTTTTTGTTTCAAGTATAATGTCTCTATTATTTAATTTTTTTGACTGTTATTATGATGAAATGATATCCATTTGTTTTATATGGATTATGTTATGATGGGATGATGTTAATGAAACCCATTTTATTCTTTAGGATATGATAAATGATTGTTGTTTATTTTGTGGCACAAGTAAAAAATATTTCATTATGAGATGGGTGGGACCTATATCTCCATCCAATGAATTGGTTAATGATTTATATCTCATGAGATAGACATGGCTAGAATGGTAAGTTAATCCGGTTCAGAGTTAAAGGACTGGAACGAGGAGTGAACTCGATTCAGAAAGGGACTTTGTCCACTAAGATGTTCTTGGCAGCAATGTCATGGCTACTATGGAAATCCTATCATGTTCTTAATGGTTTTCCTCAACTACATGTTTTTTTCCCATGCTATTTAATCATGATTGAAGTTCCTTTATGATCTATGCCTTACGTACTGCCATGATTTATTTAACAACTCAATATTTTGATGTTTAAACATTATGTTCATGTTTTGAAGTTCAAATGTATATGGTTTGTTTTATTTTCTCCATTGTTACCCTTATTGAGCATTTGATATCACCCTTTATATTTTTTCTTTTCCCTAGGAAATAAAGAAACGTTTAAGGTAATAAAATGGAAGATATTAATGTAAGATGTTGAATATCTTTCACCAATATTTGAAGATTATTATCTATGTTTCCAAATACACTAAACTATTACGGTTCTTTTATGTTTTTTTGTTATATATTAAGTATTCCGCAAATGTAATTTAATGTACATGTACGTCAAGCTATGGATCTCTACATCCTGCATGATTTATATCTTGAGAATGTTGTGTGATCATCAATACAATATTTTGTATTCTAGCACCAATAAAATTTGGTTTCTTAGGTGTACAATCTTTGCATTACCCGTCGCATTAAGCACTAACACGGTTCCTTTGGGTTCCAGCCATTGACTAAAACCAGTATGCATAGTGTGAGAAACACTAATCATAATAGGAAACCCTACTAATCACGAATAAAATTTCACACTTTAGGTCTTATAATAGTTTATTCATTTCCTTTTCTAAAACACTAATATTGTGTTCTATGCTTAGACATATCCTTAGGGTTCTTACTAAGGCTTTCACATCCTAGTTTCCAATTGTTTACTATAACCTCTCTATGATACCAATTATAACGACCCATACGTAACATACATTATTATTACTTAATAATTGTATCATACTTATTACAACATCTAACAATACCATGATAGGACCATATAGGTATAGTGTCTTTAGAAACTGGGAAACACAGACAACTGGTTCATAAATCATCAACATTATCACCCACTTATTTCATCGTATCTAGAGTCCATTTTGGCATATCATTCTTAATACCATTCTTCCTGACTCGGGGAAAAGAAAACAAACAAATGGGTGGGATCAAACGCTGAGTAAGTGTAAATAATGGAAATATAAATCATATCATATTCATAAGAACATAACATTTCGAAAATCATTACCTGCAAAAGAGATCATAATATCATGACATGGGATAAATCATAGTAGTAAAATTTAATCCCAATAATCATATCATAAAACATGAAACATTGTGGCATAAATACATAATCATAGAAAATAATTTCATATTAGTCAAGACTCTTTGTCATGATCATTATAGCGGACAATGTCCATTTCTGAATCGAGTTCACTCCTCGTCCCAGTCCTCTGTCACTGAACCAGTTTAACATTCCATTCCATCCATGTTTATCTTATGAGATATAAATCTTTACCCAATGAATTATAGGGTGATATAGATCCCACCCATCTCATAATGAATCCAATATTATCCATGCCACAAAATCATATATAATATATCTTATCATAACCCATGTAATAAAAATGGGATTCTTAAACATCATGCCATCATAACATAATCAATAAAATATAAAATGACATCATAAAAATAATTCCATAATAACATAATCAAATAAATGTAAAAATATGGATAGAAACAGAACACTATATTATCTTAGATGGAACATAATTTTGATAAAACACCTGAACTCCATTCTTGAGGAAAATACTCGTTCTACTTCAAAAACACTTTTCCTTTCTTAACATGTCATGCAATTTTAAAATAAAAGAAGTTAATTTAAAATAAACATGAATAATTTTAATTTAAGCATCATGGAAATAATGTTCTATGAAATCATAAAAATCTATTCATATCGTAGATGTTAAAAAAAATTCTTCTCATACTTTGGCCGGAAAAGTCAAAAAGTTTCTTGTACTGAAAATGACAAAAGATTAATTTCATATCTTTTACAAAAAATTCACCAAAAGATAAAATTGTATTTAATCAATTTTAGGAAGATAAAATAATATTACATATTGATAAAATAGAGATGTGGATGATAAATATTCCCTAGTAAATTCTGATGTATAATCAATCTCAGATAAAAATGAGATTGTGATATTTTCCCTTACCATATGACCAATATGCTTTGTACGTGTCTGAAAATACTTTACAATGATTTAAATTATTTCATTGACTTATTCTTGAATCATAATCATAGTTATAATATAATATATGTTCATATTATTAGCTTCTTATTAGTAATATTTCTTTTCAATTTATTATTCGGGTGTTCATTGCTTTATGTTCTTATGCATGTTTTGTCGAATAAATTCTTATTACTCTTTTTAGGATATAACATATTATTTTACCAAATGGTTATAGTATAATATATATCATATATATTCATTCAATTCTTATATATAATCATGGTTTAGTGTAGATCATGTAGAACGAATCACATCACATCGTGGAGACGGTAAGGTATACGTACGCACGAGCGACGATATCGTTCACATAATTATTGAATGGTCTTGGAGTGGATTATAGAATATCTCTGAATTAGTATAATGTTATAATAATGATATATAGATATTATTTACACCATTATACCCATCCAAGTAAGGTGGTGGTGGAAAACAAATTAAACCATGGCATGGTGACGGTATTCCGTACATACTCACGGGTAGTGATTTCATTTTCCATAAGATGGATAGAAGGTGAAATGGGGATGATTAATATTTATAATAACATATAAGTATATTATTTATTGTTATTTTATTAATTTATAATTAAATGACTAAGAATAATATGTTTAAGAAGAATGAAAACATGAAAAAATCGATAGAAGAGATTACCTCTTCTTCGACGCACCTCTTCTAAACCTCCTTTTAGGGCACTAATATTGGTCCTTGTAGAATCCCAAGACATCGAGAATGTTTCTAAGGAACTGTAGAACAGAAATGTTTCAGGTTTGGACGACCATGAAGGCTCAAAATTGTGTGAGGAGGAGAGGGAGGAGGTTCCCTTTTATAAGGGAGGAGAAGGGCACCTTTGAAAACAAAAGAAATATTAATTTATAATAAATTCCAACCCCACATATAAACCACCAAAAATGAATAAATTATATAATGGGATGGTATATAGTTGTAATATAATCAACCAATAATATTTATTCATCTTGTGACTTTATTTAAAACCTTATCAAATTGATTTATCTTGATTTAATCTATTAAATTTTATTTGAGGTAATAATATTTTAAATTTTAAATTATTATAAATATTTTCTTATGTGTTGGTAATTTTCCATAATAGGATACTTTATTACATTTTAGACAATATAAATTTAAATTTATAATTTTCTTGAATATTTATGTGATTTTTAAACAATTTTATAAGAATATATTTTCATAAAATAACAATAGTGTCAATTTTGACACTATTCTTTTATTTGAATTTAAATAAAATATACACATAGGATTTATTCAAACCAAAGTATTTAATAGATTTATAACATGTCATGTTCCTCTATAAAATTCGTGGATCACATTAAATAGTTCATATAATATTTATTTTAATATTTTTAAAACCGTTTATTTGATATTTCTTTAAACAAAATAATTTCAACATCACAATTGTGTCTCAATAGTGATAATTATTTAATCCATAAAATTATAAATAAATTCACCTGACGTATATAATTTTTTAATCTTTCCGGATCCTATTTATGATTGATGTTTTATGATGTTTATCACTATATTAAAATTATTACACTTATAAGATAAAAGAAAGTGACACGTAGTCGCTTTCATTGATTTTAATTATAATTATATCATTTTCAAGGTCAATAGCGCATGAAACGAAACTATTCTTACCCTTAGGTAATATGGGTTGACTTTTATTTATCCAATAAAATTTTGGCAGGTGTTAGGGTAATTTTATAATTATATTTTTACCATTAATTGCCCTATTTGACTTTAATTGTAGTAAATAAAAATTACTCTAGTTACTATTCTTAATATCAAGAAAAATAAAAGTAACCAATTCACATAATTTGGACCCACTGAATCCAAATATGGAATCCATTTTTCAAAATTCAAAACACAGATTTTTGAGTAATTAATATAAAATTATTCTCATTGTTAAGAAAACGAGTTTTAAAAGATAAAACATTTTCAAAGATTAAAATGTTTTTACCTCTGAATTGAATATAAAAATAAGGGAAATGACATTTATTATATTAAATGGTAAAAATTTATTCTATTTATACTTTAAAACCATTAAATTTTATCATTTAACCATATAAATCATCTTGATGAAAAAAGTTGTATTTAAGAAAAATTTAGCGTATTTTTAATATTAACCAAAATATGAAATTTATCAGAAAAGTATCAAAAATTTATCCAATGTAAATTTTTATATCCTAATTCAAAATAATAAATTTATATTTTAAAATTGAACCTATAAACTTGTCAAAAATTATATTTAAAATGGGTGTGCCATCCAAAGGCGGTAAAACTTCATTTTTTAAAAAGTACTTCTTTTATCTGAAAAATGATTTTGTTTTCATATATCATTATAGAAAATGTGTAAGATAGATTATAATGTTATAAAATTAAAAATTCAGTTAATAATATTCATAACCGCTAGTTTATAGTATTATAATAATATATCATTGTTTAGTGAAACTCGGTATTGCATACAACATAGTCTATCGAGAAAGGTTGCTCTTGCGTGTAACGCAAGCCAAGCCATTGTTGTGTATAGTGAATGATTCTCTTGGTATTGCATATAACAAAAGACATTAAAAAAATTATTTCTCATAAAATATCAGGGTGTTACAAAAATGAACTGGGATAGCATTAAAAGACTCACATGTTTAAACTATGGGAAAGATGAAAGTATATTTTCTACGAGGAAAGCACGTAAAGGGAATTAATAAGGTCCATGAGTATTTGTTATAATACTAAATATAAAGTGATTTAAAGTGAATTGTGAAAGGTATGGTATGATAATTCTATATTTTTTACATAAAATTTATGAAAAATGATTATATTGATGTAGAGGAACCATAATACATGATTCATATTTCATATTATATGATAGCGTTTTTATTTGATATTATAATGAAGCATAAGTATGTATTTATGAATAAATTTGGACGATTAAAGGGTATATGTTTTGGTATTAAAATATTATAATATATGAACCATGAAATTTATAATTATTTTCAATATAAGTATTTATTAGAGATTTTAATTGATGTATTGATTAGTGATGTAGACTTAGGAATGTTTTTTAATGGAATTGTGATATTTATTTTAAATAATGGAAGGTAACCCCCAAGGTATTCTAGATGTTGAGAATATTTTTTATCTATGATAAATAGATTATTGATTTGGATATGTTAAATTGGATAGTATTTATGACATCAATATTGATAATGTATTTATTGAAAAAGTGTTTAATATTAAAAAGTATTGTGTTTAAAACATATTGGATTAAGGAATATAAACAATAATATTTTCTAAAATAATGCATGCATGATTTATAAAATTATTTAGAGTAATTAATGCTATTACCAAGTTTCATGAAAATGTACGATGAGGTTATTTACTGGTTTTAAATATGACAACCATGATCTAATATGAGATATATGGGGGATCAATGTAATGTATACATCTCGAAGATCATTATAATATTTTTTATTTTCATATTTCATATTTGGTATAAGGTTATCCATTTAAGGGAAGTTTATATTTAAATTCTAAGCAATTATGTGATATTAATTATAAATCCCAGGCCTTAAAACATTTCATAAGCTATAATTAAATGAATAATTCACATTGAGGATCTTTTTAGGTTTATAGTTCTTGGGAATTATGCTATAACTAGTATATTACATCTAAAAAATTAAAAATAACAAAATTCTACTCGGTTTCAATTTTTTTTTCATAAAATAGAAACTCTTGAAAAATGAGTCAAGTCTAGTTCCATGTATTATACAACATGACATTCCATTTATCCCATCCTTGACCCTATTCATCTTAATGTCCAGTGAACAACATTTAAAAACATTGGATGATCATAAAATGCTTAGTAACGGTGATAAGATAAAGACAGTTAACTAATGTCCATAAATAAATTCCATGTATAAGCTCATACCTCATGAAAACATAATATATATGATTAACACATTGAAATCACAAACAATAAAGGTATCTTCTGACATACATAACATACTTACATTGTAGTTTTCAGAACAATGTTGGGAGTTAAATTTGGAAAACCCATCAGTATATTCCCTAAATATCTTAGGAGAAGCATTTACATTTACCTCCATCATGTTACCCAATTCACTGAAGATCTATATCATGCTCACCGGCCCTAGGTTTATCACAGAACCACCTGTATGAGTAATCAATGCCTAAGATCCATAACACATTCATAACACATAAAAAAAACATAAAGGACTGATGAAATATCCGCATTTCCATCACAATATATCATTTAAATATATTGACATAAAAATCCATTATTAAAACCATTTTCAATAGAAAAATACATAAAAGTGTATATTTTATTTAATTTTCCTTTTAAAAACATTACGACTTATTACTGAATCCAAAGATAAAATAATACTCGTAGTGGCAGAAAAAGTCATTGTCATCGTATACGTTAAAAAAAGAAATATTCCTTTTTATCATTTAATAAAACTAAATGTAGAAAATTATTCTTTTTTAATGAAATTATAAGTCAAATTTTTTTAACCACCGTATAAAAGAAAGTAATGTATACAACCAAATATGCCACAATGAAAGGAGACTGAGACGAAGTCCCTTACCTTGTGTCTGACATGACTTGATTATTATTTAATATCCAGAAAAATAAAATAAATATAATTTATACTTTCATAAAACCATTTTTCATATTTATTTTTTATTTTATATCAATTATTACCTTTCTATAAAAAATAATTAATTATTTGAGTTCATATCAGACATTTGGTCGATGTTCAGAAATTGAATAAAAAATGAACTTGTTATAATTATAAATTGTTCATGTGGTCAAAATTCCATTATCTACCAACTTATATTCATGATTAAATATCATATATATCATGTATATCTAATAAATATATGTATTTAAAATATTACATAACATTTGGAGATAATAAATGAAATTCATTGTTCATGGAGACAATATGTCCTACGTATGCATGAATGCTACATTCATTTATATTCCATATTTAATAGAATTAAAACATTAAGATACATAGGTATATTATAATTCTATTATAATTTTATATATAATTTCATTAATAATATTCATTATATGTTCTACGTATGGCATGAATGAGTCATATCAATTGGAGGGGGTGGTAGTCCGCACTTCCTCAAATGAAATTATCGAATTTACACACTATAGAAACCATAAAGGTATTTTTATAAATATATAATACAAAAGATAAAAATTTAAAAATTTAATATATATCACATATAAATACAGTTTCATATTAATTTCCACCATAAAATTTTGTAGGAGATGATTGAACAATCATCATTTTGTGAGGCAGTAGTTCACCATCTAGATAAATAGTAATTTCTATACCAATTAGATAGAGGTGTGTGTATGTTTCATTTGAATCATTAACATAAAAACAACCTTGTATATTTAGTATACTGTTGTTGTGATAAAATAAAAGAATAAAAAGAGTTTATGGGGTTGGAGAAGTAATACAAAACAAAATAACATAAGAGAATATTTTACCTTTTAATCGAGTATCTCCCTTTGGTTTGAACCAAAAGGTTTAATTGAATTGCCTTATGCCTAGGGGATGGCTTCTAAGAGAAGGATATGTATTTTGTTAGCCTAATTTGTTTGAGTTAGGAAAATCCAAGGGGCTTGATATGTGTGAGGAATGGGTTATAAGTGAGGGATTTTTATAAGGGGAAGGAGCAACTCTTTATGAAAGTGTGAAAATATTATTTTATTATATAATGATTTTCAGTTTCAAAACATCCAAAACTCATTAATGTCGAAGAATAGATGACTCGTGTTTGAAATAAAAACATCCAATAAATGTTTTATAGGTTGTGGATATTGTTTTAATCATTATATTCATATTTATTTAAATCATTCATTAATGAGGTAAACACGACCTCATTATTCTGTCAAAAATATTGTTATTTATTTGATGACTAAAATTTATTAAAAAATATAATGATGTAGGAAATTGTTTTAGCATTGAAATTAATTTTTTAGTCAAATAGATAACATATATTAACCCATGTAAAAACTGAATTACTAATCTATATATGTGTGTGTCATTTTTTATTATACTTTAAATTAATTAAAATAAACTGTCATTATCACTCTCATATGGCCCCATGGGGTCCCAAAAGTGACCCAATGGTGCCCATGGTCGGAAATGTATCATACAGTAGGATTAGGAAACATTATGTTGTAATTTTATATTATTATAATATTATTTGTTTACTTTTATTAACAGATTTACCCTTTATCCGTGGTAAATAAAATATTTACTGAAGTAAATATTCATCATTTCAAAAAATAAAAGTTACATATTTACACAATTTGGACCTCTGGATTCCAAATATCAAATCCATTTTTAAAAATTCAAATCACACAAGTGGAATAAATTAATTTAAAATAAATTCTCAATGTCAAAACATAGAGTGTGTTTTTACGAAATAATTACTATCAGAAGATTATCACTTATTTATGTCCAATATCAATGTGAAATTTCTTCCAATGACCAAAGTTGTATTAAATGGTAAAAATATAATATAATTACACATTAAAACCAATTAAAAAGATGACCTATCCTTATAAATAAATTAGACTAAAAGTAAATCATTAATTAAAATATAATATTTTTCACTATTCATTAAAAATAATAATTTTATCAGAAAAATACCAAAAATTTACCCAATGTAAATTTTGATGTCCTGATTCTAATGTATAATTCAATTTTGTAAAATATAACATATAAAGTGACCAATAATATATTTAATGATTGTTCTCCATCAAAAGGTTATAAATCGAACTTATAATGAATATTAGAGTTTTTATGCTGAAAATCCAATTCTTTCTTGTTTTAATGCTCTAAAATTTCATTTGGATAAATATAAAAACATTTAACAAACATGTATGTTTATATTTTAGTTAGTTCAGTACATTCCTACCAATAAAATGATTAGGATTTCACTACCATTTAAAATAATATTACATTTTAATTTTTCAATATAACCTAACATTGTGTGCAACGAAAGATTTTAAAGAAACATGTTGTTTTGTATCAGGTTCGCCATCAAACATAACATTCCCATTAGAGTAAAATTAATATTTAATTCACAAGTATTAATAAATTTTAAAATGTCATATTCTTTATTTACCTGGGATGTTACATCCTTCCCCCTCTTTTGGGAATTTTGGCCTCGCAATTTTTATCACATATCAAAAAAGGGGGATATTTATCTCTTATATAAATTTCAATATACCATGTTTCCTCTTCAACCATATGGGTTTCTAAAAAAACTTTACCTGATTAATTACATTATTCCATAACACCTTCTCTCTTAGGTCATGAATCTGGACAGGCTGTTCCTCATAAGATAGATTCTCTTCCATCTAAACTACTCTGGGCTCAAAACTTGAGATGGATCAGCCATATACTTTCTCAACATTGAAACATGAAAAAATTGTGTACCAGGGATAAATATGGATGTAAATCCACTTTTTTACGCAACTGATCCAACATTTTCCATGATTTCATAAGTTCCAATGAACCTCAGACTCAACTTTCCCTTCTTACAAAAATGAATCACACTTCTCCATGGGGAAACATTGAGAAAGACATGATCACCTACCACAAAATAATGTTTATTCCTCTGTTTATCAGCATAATTTTTTTTCTTGCTCTGAGATCTTCTAATTCTCTTCTAAATCAACTGAAAATTTTCTTCTATATCTTCTACAAATTTTGGTCCCATATCCTTCCATTCACCTACTTCTTCCCAAAAAGATGGAGTTCGACACCGCTTCCCATATAATTTACTAAATGGATCCATCTGTAGAATCGAATGAAAGCTATAATTATAAGAAAATTTAACCAAAGAAATATGTTAATCCCAACATCCTTGTTAGCCCATCGATAAAAAATGTAACATATCCTCCATGGTCTGAATTGTTTATTCTGAATGCACATATAATTGATGATGAAAAGTTGACTAAAATTTAATTCAGTACACAACGACTTCTGAAGGATTTTCCAAAAGATAAAAGTAAAACTAGGATCATGATCAGATATAATAGAGAGGGTAACTCCATTAAAACCTAACTATCTCGTTAATATAATACTGAGAATGTTGACCTAGAGATAGAGTATCTCGAATTGGAATGAAATCAGAAGATTTAGTCAATCGATCATCAATATCCTAGATTGTATTATTACCTCGAGATGTGTTTGGTAATCACATAATGATGTCCAGGGATATATTTTCCCATTTCCACCTTGGAAATGGTAATAATTGAAGCATCCCTTTCAGCAGCTGTCACTCTCCTTTAACCTATTCAAAAGTCAAACACTTCACAGTATAATCAGCAATAGTTTTTTAATTCCATTCCACCAGTAAAACTCTTGAAGATCATTGTACATCTTAGTACTGTGAGGATGAACTGTAAATGGAGAATTATGAGTTTAACATAACAACTCATTCTCCAACTACGAATCATAGGGAACACATAATCTCTTCCCAAACATCAAAGTACAATCATTGTCAATGTTAAAATCATGAAACATACTCTACTTAACAAACTCTACCTTTTTTCTGCAACTCACTATCTTCCTTTTGCGCTTTTATATTCTATCAGATAGAGTTGATTTCTCTAACACCTGAAATAGAACAGAGGAATTTCCTACACCAATAACTTCTATACCAAAATTCATCAAATTAAAGACCAATGGATCTCATTCCAAATGTATTATGGTTAACGAACCATTAATTTTTTCACTCAAAGCATCAACAACTTTATTTTATTTTCCTGGATGGTAGTGAATTGTGCAATAATAATCCATGATTAATTCCAAACTTCTCCTACGTATCATGTTTAATTCTTTTTGGGTGAATATATACTTCAAACTTTTTTTAGTATATATTTCACATTTTACTCCATAAAGATGATGCCACCAATTTTTTAATGTAAAAACAACAATATCTAATTCCAAATCAGTTGTAGGGAAATTTAAATCATTAGGTTTCAACTAACATGAAGCACAATCAATTACCAGATCAATATGAAAATGGACGCAAAATAGTCCTTTCAACGAAGCATCACTATCAAAAACAAACTCACCATTTCTAGAAGGTTGTGACAAAACAGGAGAATTCCCCAATTTTTTTTTCAATTCCTAAAAAGGATCATCACATTATTTTATCCAGTTGAACTTAAATCCTTTTCGAGTTAACATGGTCAGTGGGATAGATAACTATGAAAAAATTTCAACAATCCTCCTGTAATAACCCGCTAATCCATGAAAACTATGAATGCCGGTTATATTTGTGATTCATGGTCATTCTTCAACAACATTTTTTTGCAAGATCAACAGTTATGCTATTTTTCAAAACAATGTAACCATGGAAAGAAATTTGTTGTAACCAAAAGTCACACATTCTTAATTTCTCATATAATTTCATTTATTTTATGGTTTTTACGACAACCCTTATATAACTTTCATGTTCCTCTATACTTTTGGAATCAACCAAAATATCAACAATGAACACAACCAAAAACTTACCCGAAAGCTCATCGAAAATTATATTCACAAGATCCATGAATACAGCAGGTGCATTTGGTTAACCCAAAAGGCATAACAACATATTCATAATTCCCATATCTAGTCCGAGATGTGGTATTCAGAATTTAGGCTTCCTTTACTTTCAACAGATGGTACCCCAACCTCAAATCAATCTTTAAAAAATACTAAGCTCCAAGGAGATGATCAAATAACACATCGATATGAGGGAAATGATACTATTTTTTAATAGTTATTATATTCATTTCTCTATAATCAATGGAATGTCTTATTGGACCATTATTATTTTTAACAAACAAGACATGTGAACCCCAAGGAGATGTTCTTGGTCAAATGAAAAGTTTTTATAATAACTCCTTGAAGTTCTTATTCAACTATTAAAGTTATATTTGAGAAATTCGATAAGGGTATTTTGAAATTGGATTAGCATCAAGAACTAAATCAACAATAAATTCAACTTCCTGACCAGGTATAATATCAGACATCTCATCAGGAAATACATTAAGATAATCATATACCATTGGCACATCATTAATCTGAACGGTAACTTTGTTTTCAAAAATATGTGCAGGGTAACATTCATTTCCATATTTTACTAGTTTATCAGCTTCCTGATATGCTATCAAAATTAACTGTTCATTCTTGTACAGAAACTAAAAAGTCATCTAAAAAACCTCTTTGGCTATGAAGTAAATCTTATAATGATAAATGAAAATCCAATCCATATAAAAAATAACATCAAAATCTACAAGTGGTAAAAAAATATGGTTTACAGGTAGATTCTTACGACAGACAAGCACATGAAGGTTCTTATGATTTATTTTTGTCTCAATAATTTAACATTGTGATTTTCCCACAAGTTCAGGATTCTTATCATGAAATTAAGTTCCCAATTCACTATAAACATCCCAGAAATGAGAGAGTTTGTAGAACCTGAATCAAACAACAAATTGTTATAATCTCAACAAACAAAATGTGTACCAAATAAAACTTCATTTGATGTACCATCATATACTGAAGTAGTTTAAAAAGATATCACCACCCCTTTATGCTTGTAGTCTGGCTTCATTCCTTCAGTTTTGTTCTTTTTTGTACACTCATTTTCATAATGACCTATTTCAATGCACTTAATACATTTTACTAACTGTAAATCAGATTTTTTCTTACCATTTCCCTGATATTTTTCACCGAAATTACAAGTCTTAGGGCCCATTTTACCACATCGATAACACTTACCAAAATTCAAAATACATTCCTGAACATTCTTTTTATCAGAATTAAAAAAAATATGAAACATAAGTTTTTTAACGTCATCATTTTTTGATGATTTATTCCTTTTCATATGCCACCTCGACCTATTTTTTTTATTTGTCAAACAACACCTTATCTTCTGAAACTCCATTTCCACCTTTTCCCCACATCGTACAAGTTTTTCATATCTTATCAACTATGGAGAAGCTAAATCCCTTCGATACTTTGGATTTAATCCCGATTAAAAACAATTGATTTTACAATCATGATATCGTATGAAATTTGGAGCATAACATTCTAGTTGAGTGAATTTTGCTTCATAATTAGCCACTAATTCATCCTCTTACCTCAATTATTTAAATTGTTTTTTCATCCTAAAATGAGCAATGGTTGGAAAATATTTTTCAAGAAACATACTTTTTAATTAATACAAATATAGATCATCAATATCCGCACAATCCCCAATATTTTTTCCATCGACCACTCTTGATCGGCTTCACCATCATAACGGTAAATAGTGAGACTAACCATTGGATGTTTTAAACACCCAATGACATCAAAATTCTTCTCCAGTGCTTTAATCCACCCATCAGCTACCATAGGGTCATATTATCCTCTGAATGATGGGGGGTGTTGCTTTATGAAATGATCTCATACTGACATGTTCCTATGTTGTTGATCGGGATGATCTTGTGCAAGGATAACACCACCATTTATAGCAAGACTCAATTGTGTCATAACTACAAAAAAACTATTTAGTTCTGATTCTGACCATCTCAGGTTGCTGATTTGGAAGGATGTCTTCCAACTGATGTTGTCCCATCATAGCTTACCTTTTTCCTCTAGGGGAAACCATTATAAACACAAAAATATCTTAGGTGAAGCCACATGGTAAAATTTAAATTATAACATAAACTAAATAAAATATGGATAATAATTTAATAATATCCAAACTCCTAAAGATGT
This sequence comes from Viscum album, assembly GCA_963277665.1. Taxonomy (NCBI): domain Eukaryota; kingdom Viridiplantae; phylum Streptophyta; class Magnoliopsida; order Santalales; family Viscaceae; genus Viscum; species Viscum album. Next base: position 683,427,427 of record OY728129.1, on the reverse strand, counting down.
CTAATCAGACCTTTGGTAACAAATATAAGGATCGATCCATTAAACATTATATAATCTTGAATTAAATGAATAATTTCCATTGAGGATATTTTCAGGTTTAGAATTTTATATAATTAGGCTATAACTATAGCATTACATCTCAAAAATTACAAAGTAGAAAATTCTACTCGGTTTCCATTTTATTCATAAAATAAAAACTCTTGAAAAAATAGTAATTTCTAGTTCAATGTTTTAGACAGCATGGAATTCCCTAGATCCCATATTTGACCCTATTCATAATTAAGTCTTGTGAAAAACATTTCATAACAGGGGATGAGCATAAAAAGCTATGTAAGGGTTATCAAGTAATGAATGATAACATTTTTAAATTAATACAAACCAAGCATAAGCTCATACCTCATGAAATCATAATATTTATGAATAACACATTGAAATCATAAATCATAATGTTAATGTGTGTCATATATAACATACTTATGTTTTAACTTTCACATCAATGTAGGGAGTTACATTTCGAATACCCATTACAGTATATTCCATAAATATCTTAGCTGAAACATTCACATTTACCTCCATCACATTACCCAATGCACTGGAGAGCTATATCGGGCTCAATCACTCTAGGTTTATCACGGAACAATCTGTATTTTTAAACAATTCCCAAGAACAAATAACACATTCATAACACATAAAACAAACATAAAATAAAGTTAGCATTTCAACATTTCAATCAAAATATATCATTTAAATATATTGACATAGAAAATCCATTATCAAAACCATTTTAAATACCATAATATATAAAAGAGAATATGGTATTATACATTCCTTTAAAAAACATTATGACTTTTTATGGAATCCAAAGATCATATAATACTCGTGGTGGCAGAAAAGGTCATTTTCACCGCGTACATTAAAAAGAACCATTCCTTTTTATCAGTTTCTAAAATTCCTCCAAGAAAACAATTCATTTTGTATGAAACGACAATTCAAATGTTTTTATACACCATATTAAATAATGTCATGTATAAAAAAAATATGCCTCAATGAAAGGAGATTGAGACAAAGTCCCTTACCTCGTGTCTGACTTGAGGTGATCGTTTGTTAATCTACTAAATAATAAACAAAAGATAATTTATAATTTCATAAGATCCTTTCTCAAGTTTATTATTCCTTTTATATCAATTACTAACTTTCTTTAACAATTATTAAATTATTGGAGTTCATATCAGAAATTTTGTCAATGTTTGGAACTTGAGTTAAAAATGAACTTGTTATAATTATAAATTGTCCATGTCTTCTAAATTAAATTATCTCTAGAATGATATTAATGATTTAGATATCATATATATCCATTATATATTTTTATTTATAATAATAAATATCATTTGGGGAAAAGAAATGAAATGCACTGTTCCGGGAGATGGTTAGTCGTATGTACACATGAACACCACTTTCATTTCTATTTAATATTTAATGGTATAAAAACATAATGATACATAGGTATTTTATAATTACAATATCATATAATATATAATTTCATTAACTTAATCCTCTATACGTTCCATGTATGTCAAGAATGTTTCATATCACTTTGATGGGGTTGTAGTCCGCAATACCTCAAATGAAATTATCGTATTTACCCATTATGGAAACCATAAAGTTATTCTATATATAAAAAATAAAGAAGCATTAAAACAATTAAAATAAAATATATATCACATATAAACACAATGACATCTGAATGTCCACCATAAAAGGTATTAAGAGAATATTTAACAATCATCGTTTTGTGAGGCAATAGTTCGTCTTAAAGATAAACAATGTGTTCTTTACCTATTAGATAGAGGTGTGTGTTAGTTTAGTTATAATGTTTCTCATAAAAAACCTTGTATATTGATGATACTGGTTTTGTAATAAAATAGAAATGAATGGATTTTATGGGGTTGGATAAGTAAAATTAAACAAATGAACATAAGAGACGAGGTTACCTTTAAATCTTGTATCTCCCTTTGGTTTGAACTTAATAGATTACTTGAATTTCATTCTACCTAAGTGAAAAATTATTGGAGGAGGGTAGGGATATAGGGAGATTAATTGGTAAGATGTGGGCTAAGCCAATGTTATTGAGAAGTGTGAGGAATGGCTTAGAATTTATCGCTTTTTATAAGGGGGGAGGGGCTATTTAAGAAAGTGTAAAAATATTATTTTATTATATAACGATTTTTGGTTTCAAAATGTCCAAAATGCATTAAAGTATAAGATAATATGACTCATTTTTAAAAATATCATCCAATATGAATTGGAAAGGTTTTGGATATTGTTTTAATCTTTATAATATTATATACTTTAATCATTCATTAATGAGGTAAACACTGAATCATTATTGTGTCAAAAATATTTTTATTTATTTTCATCTAAAAATTATAAATAATATATCATGATGTAGGAAATGTTTCTAAATTTAAAATGAATATTTATAGTCTAAGAGATATCTTATATAACCCCATTTAAGAATTTATTTACTAAATGATATATGTATTTGTCATTTTTGTCTTTTCATTAAATTTATTAATATAAAGTGTCATTATCACTCTCATGTGGCACCATGGGGTCCCAAAATCGACCCAAGAATTCCCATGTGTGGAAAGGTATCATAAAATAGGATTATGATAGATGTTAGGGTAATTTTATATTATTATAATATTATTTTTTGCCCTTATTTAGAAGATTTACCCTTTAACCATGGTAAATAAAATATTTACATACGTAAATATTCATAATTTCATAAAATAAATATTACCAATTTACATAATTTAGACCTTCTGAATCAATATATGGAATCTATTTTTGAAAATTCAAAACATAGATGTGGCATAAATTGATTTAAAATTAAATCTCTCTTGGGAAAAAAGTGTGTTTTTACAAAATAATAACTATAAAAATATTGACAGTTATTTATGTCCAATTTCAAAGTAAAATTACTTCTAATGACCAATATTGGATTAAATGTTAAAAACATAATATAATTACCCTTTAAAATGAATTAAAAATATAATCTATCCTTATAAATAAATATGATTAAAAGGCATTTTTTATTAACATTATGTTTTTTTACTATTAATTAAAAATGATTTTTATCACAAAAATACAAAAAATTAACCCAAAGTAAATTTTTTTGTCCCTATTATAAAGAAGAATTTTATTTTTTAAAATAGGGAAAATAAATGTGACATAATTTAGATTTAAAATGGGTTCTCCATAAAACAGTGGTAAATCGTCCTTTTAATTAATATTACAATATTTATACATAAAATCAGATTCTTTCTTATTTTAAGCATCGAATATTTATTGAATAAATGTAAAAACTTGTAACAAACATGTATAATCATATTGTAGTTAGTTATATCCATTCCCTCCAATATAATTTCTATTCATTAAATACCATTTAAAAAAATATTATATTACTATTTTTAGTACGACCCAACGTTGTGTGCAACGTAAAATATGAAAGAAACTTGTTTGTTGTGTACCAGGTATGCCATTGAAGATAACATCCCCTTTAATGTAAAAATAACATTTAATTAAAAAATACTAATAAATATGAAATTTTAATATTCTTAATTTACCTAGGATGTTACATTAATGTAACATATCACCACAAAAGGATTTATTCACATTAGATATCTTTTGATGATAAATTTATATTGATGGAAACTGATGATAGATGGGATGAATTTTCTTTGATCTCAGGAATTTTTAGTTCTTTATGAATGAAAAAATGAAACTTCCATTGACAAGAAAGATGTGACGATGAACTAGATCATGGAACTAAAAAGAGTGAGATATTACTGAATGAAGTAAGTATATATTCTCAATTAATTAATTTATCTATATGGAATGTATTTGGAAAATGAAAAGGTAATCATGGTTTCTTCTTTTTCCGATAAATCCAATGGTTCCACAGATGATCACATATTTTTGACTTTTGTGTTCTTATTATTTTTCTGACCTTAATACAGATCAATTTCCATCATATCATGATGGTTTGATTTCTCCTCTATGTCAACATTTTCACTTTCCAACTATGTTCCCCTATTTCGAAATGAAGATGTGAGTTACTTTCAAAAAACATTATATTTAAAACATTACATTTTTGAAGGATGTTTTAGAATTCATTTTTATGATGTGGGTTTCTATAAAAGAAAAATTCATCTAATAATCCATTAGTAAACAATATAAATTTAGTTGGAGAAAATGGATTTTAATGGGCATATAATGAATCACTCTGATATTTTGTGAAATATATATTTTTAAAATTAATTTAATCATGCAGATATTTTTCATATCACAAAATACTGAATATGTTTTTTTTATGAAAAAAACTTCGTTTTTTGAGTTATATGAAACCAAATTTTTCTATTACACTACACAGAACACTTATATTAAATTTTGGAATTCAAAAAACTATTCTTATCATGTGTTATACACAATACAGTGTTATTGTTCTTAGTTTGAATTATACAGAAGACTGTGTTTTACCGAACAATAGAATATCATTATAATAATATTATTTAAAAAAATATGATATAAAATAGACATTAAATTAGTGTTTATAAATATTATTTAATAACTTATAAAACTATAATATTTATAATATTAATTCAGTCGTTAAAAATTACTTGTAAATTGAAATATGTAACCATGGATTATAAAAGAAATAGTTTAATTTTTATGTTCCAAAAGTAATTTTTATTTAAAAAATTAAATTCATTATAGTTAGAAATTTATATTAAGGAAATATATTTTTTTTACTCAGTCAAATATTTTTTATATTTATCCAATATATATTATAGGCATATGATAAGAATAACTCTAATTTTATGCATGGAAACCTATATTTTCTTAAAGGAAAATTTTACCTCCTTTAATGTATAACCAATTTAAATAAAAATTTAGACTATTAAATAATTTTAATATGTATAATTAAACATCTTTTTTGAAATAGTTATATAATAATTTACTTTGGATTATATTTTGTCACTATTATTATATGTTTCATGTTTTGATTAGTAATATAAATTCTAAATATAAATTGAAATCAACTTTATTCATAGAAGTAATTTGAATCGGTATGTTATAATTCTAAATGTTTTTAAAGTATAACTTGATTATCGTAATCATTTAATATAATATTGGACATTAGAATAAAATATTCATTGAATTTAGATATAAAAACGTTTTACTACTTTCCATGATCTAACTTAAATAACCAATTTTTTGACCCCATCAATGAAATTAATTTTAAATTATGTACTAAAAAAATTGTGTTTTGAAATTTGAATAACTGATTTAATATTTGGAATTAGTGATTGTGATTTATTTATTTACTTTTATATTATATTTGGCCATTATGAAAAGTAACCTTAATATTTTTTTATTAATATGGTAAATAGTACATCATGTAATTAATGGTAAATACCTAATATTATAAATAAAATAAATTACCCTAAAACTTGTTCTAATTCGATTACTGGGTTTAGACGAAAATTATCATTGGGAAAAATATATCTTTTTAAGCCACTTGATTGAGATAAATAATTTTATTATATTTTATTCAATGAATAGTTCTTGATGACATACACATATATTTAATAACTATGGAATTTTAATATACTAATATATAGAATATAAATTAGTATAAAAATTAAATTTTAAAGATAAAATTCTTTTATTTTTCATGCTAATTTATTTTTAATTTTAATATAATAAATAAATACCTTAAATGATTTTACAATGATGAAGTAATAATTGTTTAATTAAATGAAATAAAAATGAAATTCAAAATATTAAAATAAATATGATTAGACAAAATTAATATCATCCATGTATTTTATGGATGAATTTGATATTTTTGGTAGGAGTTAATATAGTTGGTTCAAAGATATCAGGTTGTTATGATATTTTTGGAACAAAAAATCTAAAACGTGTATAAATTGAAGGTAATGATATTTTTTTGTATTTAATATTTTATTAAATTATATAAAAACATTAAAATATTAAATAATAACAAGGGGAAATGTTATTGGTTAAAATATAATTAATTTTCTATTTACCTCCCAATTAATATATTATATGCGAATATTATATTCTCTTATAATTAAAAACATTTTTTATAATGTTAAAATTAAATTAGGTTAACAATGATTGATTATCAAAAATAAGGTTAAAACGACAACCAAGGTTGTCTAGAATTTATTAATTTGTCTGGTCACAACCTTATATATTATTAGGTTATAATACATGAAATTTTTGTCTTATTTGGACTAATGTATATTTTATTATAAATTGATATTTTTGAAGATTTCAAATCTGCCTCCCAACCCAATTATAATTTGGTGCCACTACCTCACTTCTTCACAACACATTGAGCCTTTATTATTGTTAATAACATACCCAATTACATTATCAAATTCGATATATGCATTATAGAGGTTATGGTATTTTCAAAATGCATACCCTAGCGTACTTAATATTTGATCTAAAGGTGGTCTTCCAAAGGAAGAGCTAATCATTTTAGTGACTCTCTCATGAGTATTTCACCTTTTACATCATCTTTATATGGTGTTCAAATTTAATTTAATAAATAAAAAATTTCATATATAGTGAGATTTTATTATTATTGTAGAAAGACTATGTTACTCTTTTTATCCATCCATTGAAAAACAAAATCACCACACATGCTTACATAAGGCCTACCATGTCTACACAATAGTGTAACATTTTTTTCATCATCATTTTTTTGAATTGTTATAATGATAGAAATAATAGATATAAATAAAATTTATAAATTGAATTTGATTTTTTAAAATTATATACAATATTCACTACCATATTATTTCACCATTTATATAATGATATCGTCAATCGTGGGTACGTACAACTTACTATCTTCATAATGCGATGTAATTCATTATCCATTGTCACCATAAACGAATGACTATATAAATTAATAGAGTGAATAATAATGATATATATTACCTCAAAAAATTATTTAAATTACATAAATATGCCTTATACAGAAGAACCGAGAGATATATGACAAAACATCGATAAGAAAATGATGCACTTATCACATGAAATAGGTGTAATAATGAAATGATAATAATAGAATAGTGATAAGATGATGATATATTGCATCATAAATATAAATATGGTTAATGAATAAGTTTATATCATTATTTTAACTATTATACATGAGTTTTGTATATATATGAAGGGAATCATAGAAAAGGTAATGAAATTTCATCTAACTTTTTATTTTTGTTAGTTACATGACATATTCACCACTAGATTCCTTCTTGTGGTGTATATACTGACCAATGGAATTTTATATAATTAAATTACTTCTAATTATGTTATTAACAATTTAATTGATGAAATTATTTAATGGAGAACGTGATTCAAATGTCACTCATGTAGTATGGGATTTATGTCTCACTTTTATTTCTATGGGACACATGTCATATAAACTACTAGTTTCTTATTCATGGTGTCTATAATTCCCATTAAGGTAATATATAATACTATTCCATAATGTTAAGGGTAATTACATATCAATTTTATGAACTCTGTTTCTTGTGGTTTCTATTATAAAAGATACCAAATTTGTATGGTAATTAGGTCTAAATTTTCCATCATTGAGACACAAGATAAATCAAACACTTATATTATATTAAAATAAGTATATAATATACATTATCATACTTTATCATGAGTATATGTATCATACTGATATTATATGATTCATTTAATATTATTATCCCCATTATTTCTGAAATCAGTGTTTATTTAATGAAAATAATTTACAGAAAAAAATTATTTAAACATGTTTTAAATTATATTTTATAAATTATCAAGAATATAGATTTAAAATATATTTAATTTAGATTTTAAAGAATTTGTTCATTGTTTCCGAAATTATTTTCAATGAAAACTTTTCACTAAATTTTTTATGATTTAAAAGGAAATTTTTTAAATGGATAGGATATTTTCCACAATAATTATTTCAAGTGATCTATGAAAGTTATTTTCCTTCTAAGTTAACAGTACATGAGTCTAATTATGTTTTTCTTGGGATATACTTCAATGATACCATATTTATTATTTCTAAAAGTTTTTTATTTTTGTGAAGAAATTATATGTATGAAATATGTTTCTCTTCAATGGGTTATGTTATGATTAAATGATTTTTACGAAACCCATTTCATTCATTGGCTGAATATATGTTGAATGATTTAGGTTCCTATGAAACACATATGATTTGTCTTTATAAATTGAGTGTTGGGATATATATCTCATTCTAATTCATTGGTAAATGATTTATGTCTCATGAAATTTAAATGGCTGAAATAGGGAGTGAACACATATAATTAAAGGACATTGTACACTAAAATGGTCTTGGGAGTGAACCTTGACTACTTAGATGGTCATGGGAGTAAACAATTACTACCAATATTGAATAGTGAGTGAACTCATAAAACGCATTTGGCCTTGTCAGTGACATATTGAACACTATAGAAATCATTTTATATTCTTCTATGCCTCCCAAAAATTCCTTGTGTTATTCCTGTGGTATGATTTTTTGGGATTTTGTTATTTAATTACTTATGATTTATGTCCTATGAACTGTTAATATTTATGTTCTGATTCTTGTTAATAATAATTTATATGCACGATATGCTATTTTAATTTCATTATAATGTTTTCATATCCTTATGCTAGTGAATTTGTTTACATGTATCATTTGTTCACCCATATAGATATTCTAAGCTCACACATTTTAATGCTTAGAATTACATAGATTATGATGATATGTTTTGTTTAGGGGAAAAAAGGGGATGACATTCATTGGTAAAGATGATGATATTTCATCGAATAGTGTAATATGTTAAATATTTCCAAAGGCGATAAACTAATACAGTCATTAGGGATGTGTATGTGTATAATGTATGAAATGTTCCACAAAAATGTTATAATATCGATGTACTTCACACCTAGGTCAATATAAAAACTATCCAACCTGATGATGTAAATGATGGAAATTGGGATAAAATACACACCATGAAGCTCTTTCACCTCAATTAGTTCCTAATCCCCTCAATGGAGGATGTCTGGTGGAATCTTGGTCTACTCACACTCTCGGTCTCTCGGTTGTACGTAAGGGAGAAAACCAGCATCTCATGCGACACATATAAGGGCCCCAAATGATGTTTGTTTTATATAAATTAATTTCTCTTATTAATTATTTAATTTGGGGTCCCTTAAAAACCCTTCTTGATTCCTTGAACCCACAGTGGGATTGTAACTCTCACCTGAAATCATTAATTAAGGAATCAACCATTATGTTAAAATCTAATTCTGATTGTTTATTAAAAATTTCTCTCCACATGATCTCATGATGTTACACTAATATTTATTTTACTAAAAAGTTAATATTCCACGTAAACAAAAAATTTCTTATAATCCCACCAAACTCCTATCAAAAGATAAACATCCTATTTTGAGAGCACCAAAGAAGTTATAAAAAATTTCATACACCATATACTAGTGGAAAATGATCATATTACCCCATAAATGCCTATAATACCAAAAAATAACTATTATTATCATTATCAGTATGATGGTAAATAAGGGTATTTACAATATCTCATCAATAATCCATATCATCCTTGAGAATCCTTAGTGGTATTCGAGAGAAATATCATGACACTCCTCGATCATCAATAAAAGCTTTATTAATTTAAGTATTCTTGAGGATATGAATTAATTTTATATGCATAACTCCTAAGATAAGGTAAACAAGTCATCCAATTGAAATCCACTACATGCCACCATTAAAAACCAACAGGATAATTCTTAATCACCCTCATCCATCTTGATGTATTACATAATTTAAAACTCTTTATCATACTCATGGTTCTCCACAACATAGATTTTCACCCACAACTACTGAATAATACCGACAATGGTTCCCAACATTCATGTCAACTCAAAAAAACATCCTATACTATCCATTGACCCACTCAATGTGGTCATTAACACATAATGAACCCTACCCACATAAGGTCCACATCACCATGACAAATCTGGTACTCCCCACCATTTTAGTATTATTAATATTACCTCACAACCAACTTTTTTTCAATAAAACAATCCCCAATTGTAACAACAAAAAAAAACAAGGCCTGGCCATCTCTTTCTCCTACAAGCGAAACAGAAAACATCAACTATCACATATTTCCAACATCCATGACTAAAAACTATTTTATTTTTTGATATCTAATCGATCACAGAAACAACACTCACAAAAAATAGTTTGTGAACTCCCCCAACATAATTCTTCACAAACACCGCTCCTTGAGTGAAACCACTATGGAGACCCCCTATCATCCTAAATGACATATATATTGCATTATATGTAACTAATTATATATTATAATAATAAGGATGGTGTTAAAATGTTTGGAATGATTGTATTTAGACTGAGAGTACTATAAAATATCATTAATGAATACAACAACCACCTAATCCACTTTAGGTCATCACAATTCCATTTTGAGAGACTCAAGAAACAATGCCCAAAAACCTCTCACCACACCAAAAACATTTTTTATCCCACTCATGGATGCCTACACCACTCAAGAGCCTCTCACATACAATATTATAATATTATATCCACAATAAAAAATACACATCATGTCACCAATTCTAATGTATCGATGATTCCTCAATCTCATAACCATTACACAAGCATATATATCCCAAACAAAAAAAAAATTATTTGACTCCAAAGAATCAAATCTATTGAAAACCCAACTCACAATACCTTACCAATGGACATGCCTCAACAGCATATCCCTCGTGAACAATAAAGATAACCCTTGATTTATCTAAAACCAAAGAAAAATCCATAAATAGAACTCACATTCCCAATCACTAAAAACTCAAACATCATTTCCATAAATCAATGAAGGTCATTTAATATCTCACAATATTATCAAATATGCACCAAGATAAAATAGGTTAGAGAAAAAAACCAGTCCTTCCCTTATAAATCACACGTTTCCCCACCATACCAGAATTCTAAGAACAATTTCATGAAACTGGTGGAATACTATTTTCCCAGACCCCATACTACGCTACACATGTTGTGTATTATGGTCTATGGTCCTAAACAAAAATCCTCAAAACACAACCCCAATCAAAACATACATTCTAACTAACCAATCTCATATTCCACCCTCATACATCACACAAAACAACTCCCATGACTGGATTCATGTGAAAAGGTCACTAGGATAATCCACTAAAGGTATAATACATATCACTGATAGAAAAAATCAAAGGGAATAAAACATAAAGTTAAATATTTATCACATAACATCATCAAGTCAAAGAAACCACATCTGAGATATCTCTCATAAGGGTGACCCATACCAACCATCTACCAACTACTACACTGACTATTCCCTCTATAAATCTACACATAAAAGAACACTCTAGTGGAACTGTACATGAAACTGATAAAAAAACATCCTATAATTTAAAAAAATATATTAAATCATACAGACCCATAGGGGTCACTACACTCATTTATCAATAGGAATACACCAACAATCTAAATGATTAGAATATAACCGTACATCCATATAACCTATCATAATAATTAAATATATTAAAACACAAACAATATTTTTCCTATCATGTTGATTATGCATTCATAGAATGATTCATAAGAATCCTCATACCATTATTGGAAATGATTTGAAACCAACTCATGTGCATATTTCCAATGGGCCATGATATTAAAATCCATCATAAATCATCACATTAAAAAATAATACTTATCACTTGAAGTGAAAATAATATACAACCACAACATCACAAACCCAAATGACAATATCATCCCCAAGTAACATGGACATCCTACTAAAATAGGCCTTCCTGATGCACCTGACAGGTATCAAACACATGATTTGACATATTCTTATATCTCTAGTCTACCATCCGAAATTGTTAAATTAAAGAAGAGTAAATTCTCTAATACAAAATCTACCATCCTGGACAATATGACACTAAAACACTGCCCAGATCTAGTTAACCACTTGACCAGAAGTGTGCCTCCTCATACACTAGATGTTGGTAACTATAAACAGAGGATAATGGTGGAACTCTAAATATAAAATACCCCTATATCAGTGTAAAAAATATTATGTATATAATAAAACAGTATACACATCATTGTATGTAGAATGAATAACTAAACTAAAAAATGAGTATGATGTAATAAAATGAAATACAGTATTTAACCGAACAATCATTCAACACATATAACATCAAGAAACCACTAGGCTGACAGGTATACAAAATAAAGAACGGAAAAATAAATACAGTAGGCTCTAATACTAACTAAAATACATATCAAATAATAATTCAGATTAATATGTCAAGATTCTCCTACCTAACTAGGAGACACTGCCCAAGAATCCCACTCTACCGTGCAATCATGGGCCCCCGCCCAATCCATCTTTCATTTGTGATAAAATTGAAATCTTACATAAGGTATACACGGATGATGACATTCAAATATGAGGAGTGAGAAATTAATCTAAATAGCCCACCCCCTATGGTATGTTATAATCTTCTTCTATAAGAGCATTCACATACAATATGCTAAGCCAAGCTGAAAAATAACTAAAATAAAAAAACATTGTTTATCCGTAGGTCATAGACCTCATTTGACTATACCATCATTTTCTATATATGGGATGTCTCAGATCACATGTTAAAGGTGATTCATCCCATATAATATATGTTCTCTATATCCATGATAGATTCAACAAATAATAATTATTCTAAGGACCAATCCTATGATAGACTTATCGACCAAGAATCTAAAAATTGCCAAACTCATGTATTTTTCTCTTGACCATATTTTAATCATAACCATTGTATCTAGAAATAAATGTCCAAGGTACCTCACAAATGTACTAAGAAATCAATACAATTAGTCTGTCATTTAACGCATGGGTCATAAAAAATATTACTAGATAATTCATATAGGATCTATAAAATATATCAAAAAAATCTTGGATGGTGATTCCATTAATCACATAAGCATTATATAAACTAAATCTTTCCCAAAGATCCAAACTATAAGAAAATAATGGATGGGTAGACTAATTACACCATTCATTTCATCATGTATACCATCATTCCTCGATCATGAGTCTAAAATATAAAAAACTCAGGATATTATATGTTTCATGAGCCGCAAGCTAACAAATAATCCATATATTATACAATCTTGGGGTGGATATTTAGTTTAGTATCTTCTACCATACAATTGATTTTATATCTACTTTACTCAAAAAATTTATTAGAACTGTGCTCTAAAACTCAAACCATAAACTAACTATTAGTACAAATATAAATAATCTTCTCCAATATTTTTAATTATTTATGTCTAGAACCATATCTATGAGTATTATGGCCATCTATCTTATTGATCACATTCCTTTCTAGTAAAAAGATCACCAAATTGTAGTATTTTGAACATATCACAATATCTTCAAAAAAATAATCCATGACTTAACATCCAAACCAATATATAACATTAATAGTTCTAGTGAAACACACAATCCCAAAATAAAAAATCTTCTTACTGTCCAAAGTCCATAACAATAGAACGACACCCTATGAGGTGGTCCTCAATTATATATAAAAACTCTGGACAATCCTAGCACAATTAACATGAAAAAGATTCCCTTAATGTCCTATAAATTTGGCTTTATCAACATAAAACTAATAAAGAATACAATAACAATCCCATTCCAAGGTAACATTATCAACAAATCACTATGACATCTAGTGAAAAATTTATCTGAAACCATCGAACATGGGATTCTAAAGAAGTACCTCAGATTACACTAAAAAAATGAATCCCTAATATAACAAAAATTATATTATTTTTTCCCAATACATTGGCCCCATCAACACAGACCCTCAAATATAGGAGCTAAACCCCAACGTCTCCATACTCAGGAAATTGGTCCCAGAATGTAGGCAAATCAAAAATATCACCCAAGACACTACTCAATATCACCATTCCGAATCCATATAAAAACTAAATTAAATATCCATGTAATTCTATGTCAATGTTGATAAACAATATCGCTACCCTAAACAAGGCATCATAGATCCCGAAAAAACCAATAGGAGGTTTTAGAATCAAAACATTCATGAAATCCACCTCTTGAATTATCTCATTACAAAAAAATCATTGCATACAAAATATATATGCTAAAAGGATTCCAATACTATGATAATTGTTCAAAAACTCTTAGAATGTACTTCTTACAAGTACATTTTAGACAATGAGGAAAAAATATCCCAAATCCCATTTTGCATGAAAATGTACACAACATGAACATATGGGTACATGGTGTGTAATCTCAACTATAACCCTTGTCCTGTACATATAGATGTTGTGAGAAAACAAAGTTTTGTCCATGTCACATTACACTTTGATGGCATACATGTTGTTTGTTTCAATATATACTACATTGTTATTTACCCCTCACATGGGGCATATACTCAATTACATATCCATGCATAACAACATGTAATATACCTAAAGTACATGGAGTATAATTTAAAAAGCCATGTATTCTCGTGTTTCTGACCACAAATATAGATTCATGGACATGTATTACTATACATTATTTACATAATGTACAATATATGAATTATAAAATAAATTCTTTCCAGAATGGGATAAACACATGGTGTGTGTTCTTAAAACTACATGGCTTGTAATCAGGTTTTCGGAACCAAAAACACATACAAACCTCCAAAGACACATGTTTATCTTTGATTGGGTTTAAATAAATATCCATGGGGTCATTAACATCAATAATATGTATGCAAATCTATAAAAAAAATTAATGTACTTATATGGGGGTATAATTCCATAAACAACGACCTATATTCAAGTGTAAATGTCGAAACATTGGGATTAAATCCTTTCTTGGTAGATGTTGTACCCTGATAATGTCTAAATATCAACCATGGATTATTTTTGGGGTAATCTACATCTACTCCCCCAATACGAATGGCCATCATGTGTAATAGAGGCAATGTACCTCTCCTTTGATGCATAAGAATCCCCCACAAGGAAGAGTTTTGCATAAATTAATTAATCTATTAATTATTGTTTTTAAATTCTTATTTAATATATGTGTTGAGTCCCACATCCTAAATATGAGTTCTACCTCTCTAATTAAAAACCCCATTCCATACTCACCTATATAATCAGATTCTCAATATGACATTCCATTCAAAAATATATCTATCCGAACTCATGTGGAGAAATTAATATTTAGTTTATTAAATATTAATTATTCCTTCAAAACATGATCTACATAGAATCCATCCAAATTTTTATCTGATGTTTTTCTAGATATTTCAGGAACAATGGACATATCTGAAATGTTATCTTATATCATCTTCTAGAATAAAATTATATTTTTATCCCTTATAGGCCCCTAATACTGAAAATTAAATATAATGCTCAATGTTTGTTTCAAGTGAAATATGGGTGTTTAAAATGTATTCATTAATTCTTAATATATATGCACCCAATTTTTACTAAATCCATATTATTTTTCAAAAGTATATTTTCTTAAAAATTCATATTTAATTCATATTTTTAGAAAATAAATATAATAAATTGTTCGAATTTTTATTAAATTTTATTTGATTAAAAGTATAAAATTTTAGAAAATATCATATCAAAATTATATTTGGCTAATATTTAGTTATTTTACTGAAAATATATCTATTTCAATGAAAAGTGAAATTACCAAATATTGTAAAACATCCATTTTATATTCAATACAAAATAGAATTTTTCTTCAAAATTTATCTCATGGTAACATTAGTAATTTTGAATTAGAAAAATCTGTAGTCACCTATATTTTAATCCTCATATTAACTGATTTTTTAAAATTTCATTTTTTTTATAAAACCGTGTTTCCCAATAACTGTTTTTCTTTTTTCTTTTAAGCATTAATATTGATTATAATTTATTTCACATCATGAAAATGAATATTTTTAAATTGATTCTCTATTTGGTATAATTTAGTGGAAATATGATAAATAACTCCCTTGTTTAGAGTATGAATAAAATGATAAGTAATTTTGTTACCATGATAATGGGAAAAACTATTCATTATAGATACAAAAAAACAATGAAAAAATAATTACCCTAAAATAATCAATAATTATATTTTGTGTGTATATATAATCCATTATAATCATGAAGTCAAATTTTTTCTTTTTTTCATTTTGAACATGATTATTAGCATTATAATATTATTGTTAATATAATGAAATAATTGTCCAAATCTATATTGTAATGACAATTATATTTTTGAAGAATTGATATGTGAGGTTATAATAATAATCTTATATCATAAAAAATATTTTTTTTCACAGTTATTATTTATAATTTTTATTGTAGTAATAATTTTCCTATAGTCCTATGAAACTATAACGTTGTAATTATTCAATTAATTGAAAAATAAAATTTGATATATTAAAACATATAATATTTCACGGAATGAATATGATCATAAATTTTTTCGGTAGAAACTACATATTAGAGTGGTTTTGATTCATTGATTCAAATTCCATTGTAGTCTTCTTGTTTTAGAAGTTAAATTTAATTAATAGTTCCAAAAATTGACATTAATAGTACATTATAATAAATTATATTTGTTAAATGATTTAAAATTTCTATATTTATTATCCGTTAAAACATTAATATGATATGATTGATGAAATTTATTGTGGTCAATTTATGGGATATATTGTACTATTAGGATAACTATATTAATCCATAGTAGTATGAAACTAGTATCACCACAATTGTCAAATGAATTAATGTCCAGTTAAAACAAAACTATTGGGGTAAAAATTTTATCTAACAAATAAATATATAATTTTATTATATTATTTAGACCCACATTCATCTTAGATTAAAATGTTATCATTTTGGAGCTATTCGGGCATCAAAATAGTTTTAATGAAATTCTAAACATTGCCCTCACCTAATTAAGAAAACGACCTACCTACCCTAACTTATTCACACCATATTAGATTTTTATCCCAACTATACCCAAAAGATATAACTTATAATACTCCTTTTCCACATTCTATAGTTTAGTGTATTCCCAAAACACAAAACATATGATCTTGAAGAGGATATATAATGGATTTAGTTCAAAGTAGTGTAAATCCCCATAACTAATAACTTATTTTTTTACAACCAATAAATATGCTATAATATTAATAGAATAAAAAATTTAGTTTCTTTAATTTATAATTTCTTTTATTATTGTAAAATCAACATAACTTACCCTCTTTCCATTAAATGTCATGTAGAGTTACCACTTATGAGTACGTATAACTTACATTCTCCATATAGAAATACAATTCATTTATCATCACCAAATGATGTGGATACAAATTTTTTGGGTTTTAATGTTTATAAAATATTTTTATAGAAAATTTCTAATTTTGAAATTATAATATCATATCAACTGTCAGAACCGCCTCCCCATAATGTGTAACCCTCCTGGGTTAGCACTATGACAAGGGAGATAATGACCCCCGAGTCCTGCCTCCAATAGGCCCCGGGTTGGCGACTAGAACAAAGGTTATAGGAAACACACAAATGGGAGGCATTACCCTCTAATAGAACACACACGGATGAGATAGATAAGATAGAAACCAACCAAATCCATCCCAGAACTGAAATATAAAATAAAAACCAAGTGTACAGATGAAATGTCATAAAAAAGTACTACAACCGGAAGGGGAAAACTACAAGTTCCCAAAAGAAAGTAAAAAACAACAGCAACCACAAGACCGAACAGCTCCTGCAACCCCATACTAGTAGAAACCATATTGATCTCCAGCCTACTCCAAGTGACATAAAAAAATAGTTTATATATAAACAGGGTGTGTATAACAGTATACACAATAGGATCCTCCCCCCAAATCCTCTCGTGAAAAATTAAAGAAAGCATGCTAAAGGACTGTGAACAACAAGTGAAACTAACTCGTCACCTGAAAAGGTATACTATGTTTCCAACATCACCATGGATTCTCTCACCAAGTAACACATAAAAGAATATTTCAAATAATAAATAATATCAAGGGTACCTTGCTACTACTTAACCACTGGGTTTCCACTTTTCCCTAACACCGCACGCCCTGAGAATCCCTCTCCAAAAAGGATTCTCGTAGACACATGGGTGAAGCACCACAACATGAACCTTATGCAAAAAAATAACCAGGTCCATGTAAGAAAAGTAACTAGGTAGTTTCTAGGAGCCACCACATAACATGTATCATACACCAGGTATTATACCTCAATCCATTATAGCCCATAAACCGAGTAAGGATCCTTAAGACATCAAAACCTACACACGTTACACCTATAATAGTCCATAGGATACTATATCTAGAATATATGTGTTTGAATAACCACATGGCATTACATCACTCTACACGCATATTTGGGGAAAAATAACCATTGTGACTACCAGAAAAAGTAACTACCAAGAGAATAGAGTAGGGCCTAAAAGGGTAGTCAACTATTCATCCTCCCACCAGAATGTTGGGAAAAACAATCCCACAGGGCTCAGAATCCCCGGAATATCAGTTTCTCTTAATGACTGGGTGGAGTACAGTATAAAAATACAAAATGTACAGGATATAGTATATCTCACTACCACACTATGGGAATAACCTAGTCTTAGACACAACTATAGCTAATATCTCCCAGACTCCAGGCTACTACAACTAAGAGAATGAATCCTATAATCACACAACAATTTCAAGAGGTTTATTAGTTTACTGCATTCCCTTTTTTATCAGTTCCACTTTATGTTAATTAATTCTTTAAACATTTATTAACCATGAACAAATCCACATTAAATTTCATTAGCATCACACCCAAAGTGAACTATTCCTTCATAATTATAACCGCATCATTATGTTCCATCAAATGCCAACCTCATGGGTTAGTGAAATTTATTCAATTATTCATTATATAATTACTTTCCCATATTACCAGGCATTCTTGAAATACATTCTATGATATTAAACACACGCGGGCTTAACACTATGAGTAGATGTACTACCCGTCAAGTCATTGCAGCTTATAGCATGAGCATATACCCATCATTCATTGAGAAGCAAATCAAAGAAAAAATATGGCATACCCTTCGTGTCAAAGCCTCTTTCGAAATAAGGGTAAGTAAGACCAGCTTCCTTGAGCAGTGGGGAAAATTAACGAAGATAAAGAACCAATGAATCAGCAAGAATCCCACAATCACATCCATCCCATTCCAACATCCCTAGTGTCCTCCCTGATAGCCACATGCATAAACCGATGCATCTCACCACTCTAGGCATCATCTTCTACCACAACCAAAATCCCTCCATGTCCCCACATATCACAACTCCCATCCCAGATCACATCACAACACAAGAAGGAAAATCAAACATCACATAATTTCGGCTATTGGTCCTTTAACAATAATGTGGGTAATTCAGAACCCTTCATGGAATTATCCAACAATCAGTTTTTTAATCCATCTTAAATTGACAGATTTTTTATTTATAGGTTCCAAAATTCATGAATCCTAATCAGTAAGCTATCCCAAATAATTAAACATGCTTACTACACCAATTTGATTAAAATCAAATTAAAAAAATGAAATAGATTCATTTACATCCTTCTTTATAAATATCCCATAATTATTAATTACTTCTAATGTAGGATCATTACCATATTCATCAAGAATGAACAACTAATCAGTGAAAGCATTGATATCACACTATCTAGAAAAACAATGGTGAAATAACATACAATCGATATAAATTTATTTATCTGGTTCAAATATTTATTATTTCAATTCCATTGTGGTCCAGTGGGATAAAAAATTTAAACAATAATGTTTCATGTAAAGGAAAATAGAAGAAAGGTATCCCCATCCTCCATCAGTTCTTAATGTTCTTTATCCACTAAACGGATCACAATCCTCCTCTCACGACAACTATATCCTCCTGCGGATGCCATGGTACGATTGCACCAATCGTACCCCAAGAAAACTCTATTAAAATCATGGAGATTAAAGGATATAATATGGAAAGGGGAAACATTAGAAGATGAAACCCAATAAAATGATGATAAAACATACCTTATATCAATGATTGTTCAATGTTATTTGGTTGCATCAAAACAAAGTGGAACCAATCTAAATAGAAAGTTTGACTGTGCAAATCTTATGAGAATGAACGAAAGGTTCAAGAATCTCAATGTCGATATCAATGAGGATGAATTAGGGAGGAAGATATCTTGTCCCTTTAGAGGATTTAACGTAGTGGCAGGTTAAGATACGCTTGATTTCCCATTAAAAGAATATAGAATTAAAACACATGGTTTGACCAAGTAAAAAGATCTCTGGCCTTAGGAATAATTAATATAGGATTTATGGACTTTGATTCTACCTTAAGAGTCCTTCTAATAAGGCTTTATATGTATTTTATGTCAAAGGAAACATCAAAGGGGCGAAACTGTAGGAAGATGGAAAAACTGTTCACATAGTCAATATTTGGAAAAGGAAAAACACTGTTCATGAACCTCATCGTTTGAACCTCACCATTCTCAGAACATTATACACCTTCCATTACTGTACACATACCGTTAGAGGTTACCGATAGAGGTTATCGGTAGACCTCACCATTCGGGAAACATTGTACACCTACCGTTACTATACTCCTACCATTAGAGTATACCAATAGACCTCATCTTTCTGGAAACACTTTACACCTACTATTATTGTACAACTACCATTACATGTTACCGAGAGAGGTTACCGATAGACCTCACCATTCTGGAAACACCGTACACCTACCGTTACTGAACACATACCATTAGAGGTTTCCAATAGACCTCACATTTATAGAAACACTATACCCCTACCGTAACATTACACCTACCATTAGAGTTTTCTGATAGACCTCACCATTATAGAAACACTCTTCACTAAAACTCACCGATAGAACACTTTCCACAGAACCTCACTGATAGAACACTTTTCACTGAACCTCACCGATAGAACACTATTCATGAAACCTCACAGATAGAACACTGTTCACTGAACCTCACACATAGGACATTGTTCAATGAACCTCACTGATAGAACACTGTTCATTGAACCTCACCGATAGAACAATGTTCAATGAACATCACCGATAGAACACTATTAACAGAAGCTCATCGATAGAACACTGTTCACATAACCTCACCAATAGAACACTATTCACTAATAAAACTGTTTGCAAAATTTGAAATTTGGAAATGTGTTGGGGATAAGTCACCTTGAGCTCCCAGAACACGTCAACCACTAAATTTTCACAATCTAATGGACAAGAGAGGTCTGTGCCATTACATAAAATACCACTCAAAACATTCTCATCCTCGAGAATTCAAAACCCACCTATGGAGAAAAAAATAAACGGGGTCCGAAAAACTACCCATCCAGATACCTCTCAAAAGAGAGCAAGTCACAAAATAAACAAAATAAATTCATAATTAAATAATGAAAGGTCTAACCACAAAAGGAACATCGTTACATGAAAAGAGTTCAACATCAAACAACTCTAGGTACTGAGCACATATATGTGATTCACATCCCCAAGTACTCTCCTCCATGCCACTGTGTTGCCACATGACACGAACAAAGGGGATAGAATGCCAACACAACACCTTCTCCTAGTAGTGTTGGATCTCTACAAGTCTCTCCTTGAAGGTGGTTTCGTCATCAACATTGACCTCTCGCCAATCGATGATGTGAGATTCATCATGAAGATAACGACAGGGCTGTGATACATGGAAAACATCATGTATCTGAATCATCAATGGGGGAAGTGCTACTCGATACTTTACAGCTCCAACACGAGCTACCACCACGAAAGTCCCACAAACCGGTGATAAATCTTACATCCATGACCAATCATTCACTTCCCACAATAGAGAGTCACCTTCAGAAGCACATGATCCACAAAATTAAACACAAAGGGTATCCTCCTTTGATCAACATATGATTTATGACCATATTTCGCTGTCTTAATCCTCTCATGAATAACCTGGACCATCTCTGTTTTATTTTTCACTAGTTCTAGTCTGAGAATTGGTGACCCTCTAACCCCTGTCTAGCGTAATGGAGAATGGAAAAGCCGGCTATACATGGATTCAAATGGCACCATACCAATCGTGGAGTGAAAACTATTATTTTACGAGAAATCCACCAAGGGTAAGTGCCACATCCATGAACCTCCAAAATCATGAACACAAGATCATAACATGTCTTCAAAAGTCTGGATGTTTCGCTTTGTCTGACCATCCATTTGAGGATGAAAAGCAGTGATAAGGCATATTTGAGAACTAAAATCATGTTGGAGACCTCTCCACACCCTAGAGTTAAAACGAGGATCTCAATTAAAAATTTCCATCCTAGAGGGCTCCATGAAGTCTCACCACCTCCTATAGATACTACTTCAAAAAAACATCCACTGAGATTGTCTTCATGATTGTGATAAAGTGGGATTATTGTGTTAAAATATCCACTACAACCCATGTAGCATCATGTCCTCACAGAGCTCGTGGTAAACCAGTAACAAAGTCCATTTTGATGTCCTCCCTCTTCCATTGTGGAATCTCTAATGGCTGGATAAGACCACCAGGAACATGGTGTTCGACCTTCACCTTCTGGAAGACCAAACATCGAGACACAAATTCTACAACTGCACACTTCATCCCAGGCCACAAAAACAGCCACCTCATGGTTCGATATATCTTTGTCACGCAAGGATTCACCTCTAAAGGCAAAATATGAAACACAGTAAGAACCATCTCATGCATATTCAAAGGAACAAAAATCCTTCTGTGATACAACACTCGGTGTTGTTCATCCTCATTCCAACCATCAGGGGCCTCACCACAAACAACTCGGTCTCTCCAGAACTCCACCTCACGATCTCCCAACCTAGACTCTTCCACCTTCTACATCAGGGATGAATATACCATCATCTGGAAAAGATAGCCTCTACCCCCATCTTCTCCCATATCAAGATATAATGCCGATACTTCATCCATTACTCCCCTGGAATCACTGGATTGACACATAGCATCACTACATGACATTCGACTCAAGGCATCAGCTACAAAATTAAATTTTTAAGGTGCATATGATATCTCGAATTCATATTCCTGTAAGAACTCCCTCCAATTATGTGGTCATATGTTCAGGTCACACTGGGAGAAAACATAACATAAACTCTTATGATCAGTGAAAACCACAAAGTGCTCACTAATGAGGTAATGTCTCCCCAACATCATAGAAAACACCAAGGCAGAAAAATCAAGATCATGAGTGGCATAGTTCTATTCATGGGGACTTAATTGTCAAGACACTTATGAAACAAACCACCTCTAATGCATGAGAACACATCCTAACCATAGATGTGAAGCATCATAGAAAACATCAAACTGATGTCCCCCAACTAGAAGTCAATGAACTGGAGTACTTACTAACTTCTCTTTTAAAAACTCGAAAGAACCCTGACACTTATCAGTCCATATGAATGCCTGATCTGTCCTAGTCAAAAAAGTCAATGGAGTCGCAAATCTTGTGAAATTTTCTATGAACCTCCTATTGTAGCCTGCGAGACCAAGGAAACTTCACAACTCTGAAACTGTCTCGGGGGATGCCCAAGACACAACTGCTTCTATATTTGATGGATCCACATCTACTCCCTGTTTGGACACAACATTCCCCAAGAAACGGACTTCTCGAGCTCAAAACACACACTTCGATAACTTCCCAAATATCTGATGTCGACGAAGAACTCCCAAAACAGGTTGTAGATGCTATGCATGCTCCTCTTCATATGCGTAGCACATAAGGATGTTTTCGATGAAAACTACAATGAACATGTCCAGAAACTCCCATAACACATCATTCATCAATCCCATGAATACATCAGGATAATTCTTCATGACAAAAGACATTCCAACAAACTCATAATTCCCATGACAACAACAGAAATCAATCTTTCGGATATCATCATCCTTCACACACATATGATGATATCCTGACCATAAGTCGATCATTGAGAACAAACATGCACCTTTCAGTTGATTGAATAAATCATCAATATAAGGAAAAGTATAGTGATTCATTATTTTAAATTTTATTACGAGACAATAATAGAAATAGAACCACAAACTACTGTGGGGCTTCTTCATGAAAAAAAACTGGTGCACCCAACAATGGCCCACTTGGCTGAACAAAACCGCACTATAACAGACCATACAACTGTATATGTTTCTCTCGTAACTCAGAAGGGGAAATCCTATATGGAGACATAGAGATAGGATATGCTCCTGGCTGTAGATCGATCCAGAAGTCTGTATCTAGTCAAGGGGGTAATGTTACAACCTCTTCTGGAAAGACAGCAGAGTACTTCTCTACGACCCTAGAATACAATAACTTTTGAACCTCTGAAAAACTCAGCATCATCTCAGCCATCATGGATGATAAGGATGGAACATGCCTATGACCCATCCAAGGATCTCTCTTACCAACAGACACCACTTGCTCTCCACCCAGACCAATGAAAACGACCTTCTTCCTGGAGCAATCTACAATAGCCTACATCAAATACTACCAATCCATGTCAATTATGACATCGTATGGTTGTATTCATAAACAAAGTAAATCTCCGCTGGAGTGGTGTTTCCCCAACACTAGCTCATAGTCACTACATACGTCAAATAAGTCAGATCGACCTCCAAATGGCATAGTCAATGCCAAGGGAACTGAAGCCTCTCTACCTCAAGTCCCAAATCATTGACATGTGTAGGTGATATGAAGTAATGTGTCGCTCACAAATCAAAAAGTCATTCAATGAGGACGAAAACAAGAAAAGGGTACCCCGAACGACGTCTGGCTCACCTAGAGCTGGCAACGCTTGAGCATGAATCTGACCATGACCTCCTCCATGGCCTCTCTGACCCTGATTATGACCACCACCAAGGCCTCACTCTACTCTCTAAGGACGTAGAGTGTCATGGGGCTGTCCACTGCCTACCCCATCTACCCTCTTCTGTTCTAAAGTGGGTGCAACTGACTGCTACTTCCTTAACTGGAACTATCTCAAGGGAGGAACCTGGAGCATAGCGCCTGGTGTACAATGACTACTCTGAATAGTCGGGAAATCCCATAACTAATGACCATGACCACCATAAAAAAAGAAGCACATGATCCCTCGGCATAGGCCTGAGATTTTCTGCCTTTGGAGAAACAATATGTGAAGGGCTGAGACCTAAACCCAGTTGAACAGAAGCCCTTATGCCCTGAAAACCGGGAACCGCAGACCACATATATGCTTTGTGAGGAATAATGTTAATTCCCCTCTCGTGATGATCTGATCATGAAAAAAGTACTCTCAACAACCTCTCCCCTTGACAGAACCTCAAGATATGTTTTTAACATAAATGGGGGGTCCTGGATCTCGATATCTAGATGCAAAGCCACCTCGAAATGTCTCTCATTGGAATCCTCATCTGTAAACAGGTCTGAAGCATATCGTAAAAGGTTCTTTAAAATAATTACAAACACTCTAACACTGGTGCTCCCCTGTTGAATGGTATGAAGCACTTGGAAACTGGATGCCTTCACAGTCGAAGAATGAAACTAGACTATAAACTTGTCTCAGAACTCCATTATTGATAACACAGACTCCTCACAATCCTCGAGGAAGAGGAAGCACCACAACCTCACTCTTCCATGCAGCATCATCACAACCAAGGAGACCTAGTGCTCCTTATAAGCACGAATTGAAATAAAGGCAATCTCGACCTCCTCTAACAAGTCTTCCATGATTAAATTTGAGTCGGATCCATCATACTTCTTCAGACCCTGGCGCTGAAACTCTCAGAGTGTCTTCCTCCAAGTGTCGTCATCTTCAACATCTACCCTACGTTGATCTGCAGGAATAGCCTACGAGACATTTCTTATGCAAACCTGAAAAGGACATCAACCTGGAGACATACCTTTAAAATAAAAACTATTATATTTCCTAAACATGGAATATGGATAAATCAACATAAATTAATTAATTGTTTTCTTTTATTTATTTTAGGCTAACCTATCAAAAGGTCTACCCATTCAAACAGAGGCACAATGAAGAATGATGTGTGACCCTTTCCTAGGTCTCTACCCTGCAACTAGTATCACCATGTATAGTAGCCATTTTAAACTTAATGGTTCATACATCAGATTATAGGGTGTCCTAAATTCCTCTATATAAGCTGATCTCTAGTGTTTACCTCACTTACTAAACATGAATGACATTTTCCCTACCAACCCCTGAAACATCACATGTGCTTAACTCAAAACTCCATCCTATCCATCAACCAGACGTCTGATACCACTCTGTCATGACCTACACCTCACAACATGTACCTCTCATGGTTCGACAATGTGAGAAGGGAGATAATGACCCCCGAGTACCACCTCGAATAGGACCTAGGTTGGAAACTAGCACTGGGGATATAATAAACACAAAAAAGGGAGGCATTACCCTCTAAGAGAACACATGTGGAAGAGAGAGATACGATATACACCAACCATCTCTAACATAGAATAGAAATATAAAAGAAAAACCAAGTGTAAATATGAAATTTCATGAAAAGGCACTACAAATGGAAGGGAAAAACATCAAGTACACAAAAGAAACTAAAAAAAGTAGCAACCACATGCCCGAACTGCTCCTGCAACCCCAAGCTATTAAAAAGCAGCTTGATCTCCAGTATAAGGCCCCATCCTTAAACCTTACATAATCTTGATTTATTACAAGATTACACAATGAGGATCTTTTCATTTTTAGAGTTTTAGAGAATTAAATCATGAAACTTGCATTACATTCCACATTTAAACAAAGTGGTTAAATAAAAGACAGTATTCATTCTTCCCATCAACGGAAACATATTTAAGATAAAACATGGATTCTTTCTTGACACATCCTTGACACTATCATCACATCATGTACCTTTCCCTTGACCTGTGAAAAACATTTAAAAAACTTGGGATGGGCATAAAAAGCTCAGTAAGGGTTATAAAAAAATATGGAAAGGAAACATGAGTTCATATATACATAAGAATGAAATCATACTTTACCCATAAAACATAGGCTCTTTAACCTAGCCCATCAAATCATGAATAAATCATAGAAATCATAAGACATAAAATTATCTTGAGGCATTCATAACATTCTTACGTAGGGAGTAACCCTCTTGGTTTCGTTTGGAATACCCATCACATTATATTCCATAAATCACTTTGTAGAAACCTTAACGTTTCACTCCTTTGCGTTACCCAATGCATTGGAGAGCTATGTCGGGCTCACCGGCCCTTAGTTTATCACGGAACCACCCATTTTCATAATAATTCCCACAAACCATAACGTAAACATATCACATAAAACTTGCATAAAGGAAACATAACATTTCCACATTTCAATCAGAATATAACATTTTAGGACATTGAAATAATGAATCCATTCAAAAAGAAACCATTTCCAAAAACATTTAAAACATTTAATAAAGTGATTTTTGAATCAATGTGTCCCTTACTAATTTGAAGCTTTAAAAAATTAAACCATTAATATCCATATAAATAAATCCTTAAAACCATTTTGAAAACATGTATATTAATAAGAAAAAATCATTAAAACATTTAAAGCGATATTTTAGTTAAAGGGGTTTTACCAAAATTAGAGACACATGAATACAATAATTGAGGAATAACATTTAGTCAGAACTTTATAATATCATGAGAATAAATGGATTCATGATATAATATTCCAATGGACAGTATATACACCACATAAGAGTGAATTGGTGCATAACAACAAAGAAGACTCAATAGAAATGTCAAATGTGATGAATTCCCTTATAAAGAAGGTATCTTTAAAGTAAGGATAATTCAATCTCAAAATTATGTGTGACAAATATAAATACACCCAATATAAGTGGATATTAAGTGTAAAACAATAAAAGGTCATTCACACATATTCAAAAGATGACATAAGCAATAACTATATGTTGAACACAAAGAAATCGTAATTGGGTTAAAAAGATTCCTTGGTAGAATTCGACAGCCTAACGACATCACTTCAAAATTCAGAAAATGAGTTGATGAGAGATAAAAAGGGAATATCATCACTTCGACATAAAATTTACATCAATAAGGATATAAAAGAACATATCCCAATATAATAGTATGTGAATTAAAAGACATAACAAAAGAAGTCTTTTGAAAAGAGGAGGGTGAAAGGTCCCCTTACCGACTTGGGTATCTTTCAAAACATACACCCCATGAAAGAAGGACAATAAATCATTGATGTAAATAATCATAAACAAATGTATATTACCCAAATTGTATAATAATGGGCAGTACATACACCACTCAAAGCAAATTGTGGCAAATGTAGCATAAATCTCACGGGAATAAAAGTGAGATGAAAAATCCCTTACGAAAACTCGGCAGCCTAACAGCACCACATAAAACATACAAAAATGGATTGATGAGATAAAATAGGGTATCTCATCATATTAACATGACGTTTATAGAAATAGGAATATAAAAGACCATCCCCCAACATAACAAATAGGAGCTTAAAAGAAGTGACATAAAGGAGAGTACTTAAAAAGAAAGAGAGAGGGTATATCTCTTACGAAAATTCGGCAGCCTAACAGCGCCACTCAAAACATCCAAAATGGATTGATGAGAGAGAATAGGGTCTCTCATCACATGAACATAAAAATTACAGTAAGATTAATATAAAATAACATCCCAATATCAAGAAAGTTGAGCTTTAAAAGTAATGACATAAAAGAGTTTACTTAAAAAGAAAGAGAGGAGTAGGATCCCTTATCTTAAGTCCAACTTGTCTTGTTCGTTTCTTAAACATCCTGAATAATAAACTTGAGTTAATTTCAAATTTATTAAGAACCTTTTTCTAGTTCATTATTCTTTTTATATCACTTATTAACATGTCATAAACATTATGTAATCATTTAAGTTAATAATGTTTGTTTTAACGATATTTGGTTCTTTAGTGGAAAGTGGACTTCTTACAATTACATGTTGTTCGTGTGGTCAAATGTTCATTATCTCCAGAATTACATTAGTGATTTGGATATCATTTATATAATATATATCCAGAATATACATAATATTACATAATCATTTAGAGGTAAGAAATGAAATGCACCATTCATGGAGACGGTAAGCCATACGTACGCATGAACGCTACTTTCATTTCTATTTATTATTTTTATGGATTGGAATAATAATGATATAGAGATATATTACAATTCCAGTATAACATTATATATAAAAACTTTAAATCCATCTTTTATACATCCCACATATGGCATTAACGAATCACATCACTTTGAGGGGGCGGTAGTCCGCACTTCTTTAAATGAAGATATCGCGTTTACCCATAATGGAAACAACAAAGGTATACCCAAAATGAAAAATAAAGAAGCTTAAGGAAAATATTAACATATTATATATCATATATAAATATACTGTCATCTTAATGGCCTCCTTTTAAGGTGTTAAAAGAATGTTGAACAGTCATCGTTTTGGGAGGCCGAAATTCGCCATCCACGGAAACAGTATGTTCTTTAACCATTAGATGTAGGTGTCTGAAAGTGTAGATAGAATACATATTATAAAAACATCCTAGTATATTTATGATACTTGATTTGTTAAAGAATAAATGAATAAAAAGAGTTTAGTGGTTGTAGAAGCAAAATAAAACAAAAGGACTCAAGTGAAGACATTACCTTAAAATCGGGTAACATCCTTTGGTTTGAGCTCAAAGGCTTCCTTGGGAAGACTTCTACCCAAAGTGAGGCTTCATGGAGAAATAGAGGTAAGTGGAGAGACAAAATGGGCAGAGGGTGTCCAAGCCAAACGCTTTGGGAGTGTGGGTAAGGAGGTAGAGGTGGGGGCCTTTTATAAGAGGAGAGGAGGGCCACTCTTGGAAGGTAAAGAAAAGTCACTTTATTTTAAAATGTTATTCGGATTTAAGAGGTCCCAAGTTGATGTGATTATAGGATAAGGTAATAAGGGTTCTAAATACACTCATCCAATAGGTTTTGGAAATGTTTAGGTCTTAGATATTACATTAGCTTTCCATTTTATTTAAATCGTTAAATAACAAGGTCATCGCTTCATCATCATGATGTCATAAATAATTTACTTTATTTAATGTTGAAAAATTATAAAAAAAATACTATGATGTAGGAAATTTTTTTATATTTTCAATGAATAATAATTGTCAAAAATTTGATTTGTATAACCCCATGTAAAAGTTTTTTTAGTAAAACATTTCATGTTTGTCTCATTTTTTACTTTAAATTTAAATAAAATGATATTAATGCCATTTTCCAACCAAAGTAGCTTTATGGGGTACCCATGTATACCCATGGGTTTTCTTGGTCGGCCATGACACATCCAATGAGGTTAGGACATGTTTCAAGTTAATTTCATATTATTAAAACATTATTTTTACCTCAAACTACAATAATTATCTCTAATCGTGATTAAAAACTTAATAAGTTACTATTCACCAAAACATTATTTTTATCCCATTGAACAACATTTTACTTCTTAATGAAAACCATGTATGTCGGATTTTTGAAATTCAAAACACAAAGATGGCAATATTTCATTTAAACGGAAATATCAGTTTTTATAAGTACCACTTAGTGGTTTCACTATTCATCAAAAATTGAAGTTTTTCAGAAAAATCCCAAAAATTCACCCTAAGCTATATTTGATATTCCGAATTCAAAAATGAAGTTAATTTTAAAAAATTCAAAACATATAAGTCACATTAATTAATTTAATAATTAATTCCCACTGTCAGAGCAAATAGTGTGTTTTTATGAAATAATAAGTATCAAAAGATTGACACTGGTTTAAGTCTGATTTCAAAGTGAAATTAATTCCAATGACCACTATTGGATTTAATTGTAAAAATATATTCTCATTTAACTTTAAAACCAATTAAAAAGATAATATAATCATATAAATAAATTAGATTAAAAAGAGGTTTTGAATTAAAATACAACATTTTACACTATTCATTTAAAAAAATGAACTTTATCGGAAAGATACCACAAAGTAAATTTTGATGTCCCAATTCTTAAGAAGAGTTTTATTTGGTCTAAAAGAAGGTATAGGAGTAAATAAAACTATATTTAATGACGGTTCACCATCAAAAGGCGATAAGTGAACCATTAGTGAAAACTAGGGCATATACGCCTAAAATTGAAATCTTTACGTATTTTAAGCCTTTATCTTTTATTGGATAAATGTAAAAAAATTTAAAAACATATATAATAATATTAATAGTTATTTCTATCGATTCCCGACAATACAACGGCTACATGTTAACTACCATTTAAAATAATATTATTTTATTATTAGAGTGCAACATAAGATTCCCAAGAAACTCATTGTTGCGTGTTGGGTACGCCATCGAGCATAGCGTCCCCTTTAAAGTAATATTAATATGTAATTCACAAATATGGATAAATATGAAATTTTCATATTAATTATTTTCCTGGGGTGTTACATCCTTCCCCCCTTTTGGGAATTGCGTCCTCGCAATTTTAAAATTGGGCTCGGAAACTTCATTGAAAATCCCACATCGAAACAAGAGTCGGTAAACCAATCTCTTTAAAATAAAGAAAGATAAGTACAAAGGTCACCCGAGTTAACCCATAATAGGATTCCATGTAGAAAAATATGTAAATGGAGGAGAAAACATAGGGTCATGTTCTGATGGAGAGTGATAGAAAACATGTTTAGGAGAAAGTTAACAATAAGAAAATCACAAACTTTTGATGGGTTAAACGGTGTTGGGTTCCCCAGTAGGAAAATTTAATAGACAACATTTTTGTTTTAAGTTACTTTTAATTGAGGAAATTATTCATAAGGAAACATAATTACTTATCATGTTGACTTTCAACTTTTATTATATTTATTACACAAACTCATACTTTCCCCAAAAGACGAGTATTTAGGAAGACTTGTCCATATTAAGAGTACTATAATCAACGTATAGAGAGTCACCTAATACACCAAAGAGAACTATATACTTCCCATATCTTTAGTCCTTAACCAAAACCCAAACAAAAAAGGTTAGTACAATGTTAGATAATCCAGAAAAGGATAACCCTTTAAAAAGAAAATCTATGCTAAATCTCCAAAAATTGTCCAACAAAACCCAATGTTCAATGAGGACCATCTGATAAACAATTTGTCCATAAAATTCTTCAAAGTAAACCAATCTATGATTGAAACCCAAATATTTGAAGGATTTAGTCACATATTCATCCAAGTTAAATCGTAACATTTATCTCCAAACAACATCAGTTGCTCCTAAAGTCACGTATTGAAATGTAATTATCCTAATCACATATCCTCTATGATAGGTTAATAATTTTCATAAATAACCCAAAATCAACTTACAATTAATTCATAAAATTATATAACTAAAAAGAATCTGTCAAACTAACTAGGGACTTCACGTAGTCCAGTGGTAGGCGATAAATACCAGTCACACTTTGGTTGTGGGTTCGATTCCTGCAGCTTTGTCTGACGCGACGGGTTGTCACACGGTCTGCGTGTTGTCCTTTTTCCAAAACTATATAATTCTTAAATCATTCCACAAAAAGAGATAAAATCATCAAAAATGATCATAACATATTTTATCCTCCAGTTTATCTCATAACTTTCATTTTCCAGCATATCATATAATAACCCATAATTACCTCAAAAGTATGGACCATATAAGCTCTAATGGTTACCTTTATAATTGTTACCTGATCTTACACATTGATTGGTCATCTCGTACATGATGTATTAAAGAACATACGAAGGTTCAAGTGGTTAATCATGACTCCTTGATATTTGGTTTAGAACAACCACGAGTTTCCTCATTGAATCCTCCTTTTTATCTAGTATCTTAATCAGAGAACCACCAAAGTTTCCTTCAAACCTGTTGTCTCTTTGGTGCCTGCTAGATCCATCCATTCACTAAAAACAGAAATGTCAGTGTGAGTATATCAACCAAACCATCATGTACAAATGAGGAAGGTAAACACTAAGATATACATAATCATTCACTTTATCTAAAACTAAGACTCTTTCTAAAATCCTAACCATTATGCTAATGTAACTTATGCTTAAAGAGTACCCTAACCTATAAAGTTATCTAAACCGATCTTTGATAACAACTATAAGGCCCCATCCTTAAACCTTACTTAATATTGATTTATTACATGATTACACATTGAGGATCTTTTCAAGGTTTCGAGTTTTAGAGAATTAGATCATGAAACTTGCATTACATTCCACATTTAAGAAAAGTGGTTAAATAAAAGACAGTATTCATTCTTCCCATCAACGGAAACATATTTAAGATAAAACATGGATACTTTCTTCACACATCCTTGACACTATCATCACATCATGTACCTTTCCCTTGACCTATTAAAAACATTTAAAAAACTTGGGATGATCATAAAAATCTCAGTAAGGGTTATAAAAAATATGGAAAGGAAACATTAGTTCATATATACATAAGTATAAAATCATACTTTACCCATAAAACATAGGCACTTTAACATACCTCATAAAATCATGAATAAATCCTAGAAATCATAAGACATAAAAGTATCTTGAGGCATTCATAACATTATTACATAGGGAGTAACCCTCTTGGTTACGTTTGGAATACCCATCACAGTATATTCCTTAAATCTCTTCGGAGAAACCTTAACGTTTCACTCCTTTGCGTTACCCAATGCATTGGAGAGCTATGTCGGGCTCACCCGCCCTTAGTTTATCACGAAACCACCCATTTTCATAACAATGCCAAAGAACCATAACATAAACGTATCACATAAAACATGCATAAAGGAAACATAAAATTTCTACATTTCAATCAGAATATAACATTTCAGGACATTGAAATAATGAATCAATTCAAAAAGAAACCATTTCCAATACCATTTAAAACATTTAATAAAGATATTTTTGAATCAAAGTGTCCCATATCACATTGAAGATTTATAAAATTAAACCATTAATATCCATATAAATAAATCCTTAAAACCATTTTGAAAATCACTATATTAATAAGAACAAATCATTAAAACATTTAAAGCGATATTTTGGTTAAAGGGGTTTTACAAAAATTAGAGACAATTGAATACAATAATTGAGGAATAACATTTAGTCAGAGCATTATAATATCATGAGAATAAATGGATTCATGATTTAATATTCCAAAGGACATTATATACACCACATTAGAGTTAATTTGTGCATAACAACAAAGAAGTCTCAATAGAAATGTCAAATGTGATGAATTCCCTTATAAAGAAGGTATCCTTAAATTAAGGATAATTCAATCTCAAAATTATGTGTGAAAAATATAAATACACCAAATATAAGTGGATATTAAGTGTAAAACAATAAAAGGTCATTCTCACATATTCAAAAGATGAAATATTCAAAAACTACATGTTGAACCCAAAGAAATCGAAATTGGGTTAAAAAGTTTCCTCGGTAGAATTCGACAGCCTAACGGCATCACATCAAAATTCAGGAAATGAGTTGA
This sequence comes from Viscum album, assembly GCA_963277665.1. Classification (NCBI taxonomy): domain Eukaryota; kingdom Viridiplantae; phylum Streptophyta; class Magnoliopsida; order Santalales; family Viscaceae; genus Viscum; species Viscum album. The sequence continues at coordinate 683,392,510 of OY728129.1, read as the reverse complement.
TGAGAGATAAAAAGGGAATCTCATCACTTGGACATAAAATTTACATCAATAAGGATATTAAATAGCATATCCCAACATAATAGTATGTGAATTAAAAGACATAACAAAAGAAGTCTTTTGAAAAGGGGAGGGTGAAAGGTCCCCTTACCGACTTGGGTATCTTTCAAAACATAAACCCCATGAATGAAGGACAATACATCATTGATGTAAATACTCATAAACAAAATTATATTACACAAATTTTAGAATAATGGGCAGTACATAGACCACTCAAAGGAAATTTTGCCAAATGTAGCATAAATCTCACGGGAATAAAATTGAGATGAAAAATCCCTTACAAAAATTCGGCAGCCTAACAGTGCCACATAAAACATACAAAAATGGATTGATGAGATCAAATAGGATATCACATCATATTAACATGAATTTTATAGAAATAGTAATATAAAATACCATCCCCCAACATTACAAAGAGGAGCTTAAAAGAAGTGACATAAAGGAGAGTACATAAAAAGAAAGAGAAAGGTTAGAACTCTTACGAAAATTCGGCAGCCTAATGGCTCCACTCAAAACTTCCAAAATGGATTGATGAGAGAGAATAGGGTCTCTCATCACATGAACATAAAAATTAAAGTAATAGTAATATAAAATAACATCCCAATAACAAGAAATATGAGCTTTAAAAGGAATGACATAAAAGAGTGTACTTAAAAAGAAAGAGAGGAGTAGGATCCCTTACCCCAAGTCCAACTTGTCTTGTTCGTTTCTTTAATGACCTGAATAATAAACTTGAGTTAATTTCCACTTTATTAATAACCTTTTTCTACTTCATTATTCCTTTTATATCACTTATTACCATGTCATAAACATTATGTAATCATTTAAGTTAATAATGTTTGTTTTGTCGATATTTGGTTCTTTAGTGGAATGTGGACTTCTTACAATTACATGTTGTTCGTGTGGTCAAATGTTCATTATATCCAGAATTACATTCATGATTTGGATATCATTTATATCATATATATCCAGAATATACATAATATTACATAATCATTTAGAGGTAAGAAATGAAATTCACCGTTCATGGAGACGGCAAGCCATACGTACGCATGAACGCTACTTTCATTTCTATTTCATATTTTTATGCATTGGAATAATACTGATATAGAGGTATATTAAAATTCCAGTATGACATCATATATAAAAACTTTAAATCCATCCTTTATATGTCCCACATATGGCATTAACGAATCACATCACTTTGAGGGGGCGGTAGTCCGCACTTCCTTAAATGAAGATATCGCATTTACCCATAATGGAAACCACAAAGGTATACCCAAAATGAAAAATATAGAATCTTAAGGAAAATATAAACATATTATATATCATATATAAATATAGTGTAATCTTAATGGCCACCTTTGAAGGTGTTAAAAGAATTTTGAACAATCATCGTTTCGGGAGGCCGAAATTCACCATCCACCGAAACAGTATGTTCTTTAACCATTATATGTAGGTGTGTGAATGTGTAGCTCAAATACTTCATATAACAACATCCTAGTATATTGATGGTACTGTATTTGTTACAAATGAAATGATTAAAAAGAGTTTAGGGGGTTGGAGAAGCAAAATAAAACAAAAGGACTCAAGTGAAGACATTACCATAAAATCGGGTAACTCCCTTTGTTTTGAGCTCAAAGGCTTCCATGGGAAGACTTCTGCCCAAAGTGAGGCTTCAAGGAGTAAGATAGGGAAGTGGAGAGACAAAATTGGCAGAGGTTGGCTGAGCCAAAGGCTTTGGGAGTGTGGGTAAGGAGGTAGAGCTGGGGGCCTTTTGTAAGAGGAGAGGAGGGGAACTCTTGGAAGGTAAAGAAAAGTCACTTTATTTTAAAATGGTATTCGGATTTAATATAAGGCCCCAACCTTAAACCTTACATAATCTTGAGTTATTACAAGATTACACATTGAGGATCTTTTCAGGTTTAGAGTTTTAGAGAATTAGATCATGAAACATGCATTACATTCCACATTTAAACAAAGTGGTTACGTAAAAGACAGTATTCATTCTTCCCATCAACGGAAACATATTTAAAATAAAACATGGATTCTTTCTTGACACATCCTTGACACTATCATCACATAATGTACCCTTCCCTTGTCCTGTGAAAAACATTTCAAAAACTTGGGATGAGCATAAAAAGCTCAGTAAGGGATATAAAAATATGGAAAGGAAACATGAGTACATGTATACATAAGAATGAAATCATACTTTACCTATAAAACATAAGCACTTTAACGTACCTCATAAAATCATGAATAAATCATAGAAATCATATGACATAAAGGTAACTTGAGGCATTCATAACATTCTTTCATAGGGAGTAACCCTCTTGGTTACGTTTGGTATACCCATCACAGTATATTACCTAAATCTCTTCGGAGAAACCATAACGTTTCACCCCTTCGTGTTACCCAATGCATTGGAGAGCTATATCGGGCTCACCTGCCCTTAGTTTATCACGGAACAACCTGTTTTCATAACAATGCCCAAGAACCATAACATAAATGTATCGCATAAAACATGCATAAATGAAATATAACATTTCCACATTTCAATCACAATATAACATTTTAGGATATTGAAATAATGAATCAAAAAAAAAACCATTTTCAAAACCATTTAAAACATTTGATAAAGAGATTTTTGAATCAAAGTGTCCCATACCACCTTGAATCTTTTAACATTTTAAACCATTAATATCCATATAAATAAATCCGTAAAACCATCTTGAAAACATGGATATTAATAAGAACAAATCATTAATACATTTAAAGCGATATTTTGGTTAAAGGGTTTTTACCAAAATTAGAGACACTTGAATACAATAATTGAGGAATTTAATCAGAACATTATATTATCGTGAGAATAAATGGTTTCATGATATAATAATCCAAAGGAAATTATATACACCATATAAGAGTGAATTGGTGCATAACAACAATGAAGTCTCAATAGAGATGTAAAATGTGATGAAATACCTTATAAAGAAAGTATCCTTAAATTAAGGATAAATAAATCTCAAAATTATGTGTGACAAATATAAATACACCCAATATAATTGGATATTAAGTGTAAAACAATAAAAGTTCATTCACACATATTCAAAGGATGAAATATTCAATAACTACAAGTTCAACTCAAAGAAATCGAAATTGGGTTAAAAAGTTCCCTTGGTGAAATTCGACAGCCTAACGACGTCACTTCAAAAATTCAGAAAATGATTTGATGAGAGATAAAAAGGGAATATCATCACTTGGACATAAAATTTACATCAACAAGGATATAGAAGAATATATCCCAACATAATAGTTTGAGAATTAAAAGACATAATAATCGAAGTCTTTTAAAAAGAAGAGGGTGAAAGGTTCCCTTACCGACTTAGGTAACTTTCGAAAAGTACACCCCATTGAAGAAGTGTCATACAATGAATATGTAAATACCCATAAATGGAATTATATTACAAAAGGATTGTAATAATTGGAATTACATAAACCAATCAATGGAAATTGTGGCAAATGTAGCATAAATCTCACAGGAATAAAAGTGAGATGAAAAATCCCTTACAAAAACTCGGCAGCCTAACGGCGCCACTTAAAACTTACAAAAATGGATTGATGAGATCAAATAGGTTATCTCATCACATTACAATAAAATTTACATCAAGATGAATGTAAAAGAACATCCCCCGTCATAACAAAGAGGAGCTTAAAATAAGTGACATAAAGGAGAGTACTTAGAGAGAAAGAGAGAGGTTAGATCTCTTACGAAAATTCGGCAGCCTAACGCCGCCACTCAAAACTTCCAAAATGGATTGATGAGAGAGAATAGGGTCTCTCATCATATGTACATAAAAATTACAGTATGTTTAATATAAAATAACATACCAATAACAAGAAAGATGATCTTTAAAAGGAATGGCATAAAACAGTGTACTTAAAAAGAAATAGAGGAGTAGGATCCCTTATCTCGTGTCCGACTTGAATCGATCATTCTTTAACGTCATGAATAATAAACATCAGTTAATTTATACTTGATTAAGAACCTTTTTAAAGTTCATTATTCCTTTTATATCACTTATTTACATGTTATAAACATTATGTAACCATTTAAGTTAATAACGTTTGTTTTGTCGATATTTGGTTCTTAAGTCGAAAGTAGACTTCTTTCAATTATATGGTGTTCGTGTGGTCAAATGTTCATTATATCCAGAATTATATTCATGATTTGGATATCATATATATCATATATATCCAGAATATACATGTATTTATAATATTACATAATCATTTAGAGGTAAGAAATGAAATGCACCGTTCATGGAGACGGTAAGCCGTACGTACGCATGAACGCTACTTTCATTACTTTGTCATATTAATGAAATTAAAACTAAATGAGAGGTATGTATATTTTAATTCCTGAATTATATTCATCATTTATATGTATCATTAATCATATATATCAATTATATACATGTACTTATAATAGTACATTACATTTGGGGATAAGAAATGAAATGCACCGTTCATGGAGACCGTAAGCCGTACGTACGCATGAACACTACTTTCATTTCTATCTCATAATTTATGGAAAGAAATAATAATTATATAGAGGTATATTATAATTCCAGTATAACATCATATATAATAACTTTAAATCCATCCTTTACACGTCCCACATATGGCATTAACGAATCACATCACTTTGAGGGGGCAGTAGTCCGCACTTCCTTACATGAAGATATCGTGTTTACCCATAATGGAAACCATAAAGGTATTACCAAAATGACAAATACAGAAGGTTAAGGAAAACATAAAAATATTATATATCATATATAAATATAGTTTCATATTAATGGCCACCTTTGAAGGTGTTAAAATAATGTTGAACAATCATCGTTTCGGGAGGCAGAAATTCTCCATCCACGGAAACAGTATGTTCGTTAACCATTAAGTGTAGGTGTGTGTTTGTGTAGCTCGAATAATTCTTATAACAACATCCTAGTATATTGAGGATACGGTATTTGATACAAAAGAAAGGAATAAAAAGAGTTTAGGGGGTTGGAGAAGCAAAATAAAACAAAAGGACTCAAAAGAAGATATTACCTTAAAATCGGGTAACTCCCTTTGGTTTGAGCTCAAAGGCTTCCTTGTGAAGACTTATGCCCAAAGTTAGGCTTCAAGGATTAAGAGAGGGAAGTGGAGAGACAAAATGGGCAGGGTTTGGGCGAGCCAAAGGCTTTGGGAGTGTGGGTAAGAAGGTAGAGGTGGGGGCCTTTTATAAGAGGAGAGGAGGGGCACTCTTGGAAAGTAAAGATAAGTTACATTATTTTAAAATGAGTTTCGGATTCAAAATGTCCCACATTGATATAATTCTAGGATAAGGTGATAAGGGTTCTAATTCCACTCATACAATTTGTTTTGGCCATGTTTAGGTCTTAGATGTTACATTATCTTTCCATTTTATTTAAATTGATAAATAATGAGGTCATTACTGCATCATCATGATGTCATAAATAATTTAACTTATTTAATGTCTAAAAATTATAAAAAAAATACTATGATGTAGGATATATTTTTATCTTTCCAATTAATATTTATAGTCAAAAATCTTATTTGTATAACCCCATGTAAAAATTGTTTTAGTAAAACATTTCATGTTTGTCTCATTTTTACTTTAACTTTAAATAAAAAGATATTAATGTCATTTTCCAACCAAAGTGGGTTCATGGGGTCCCCAAGTTGACCCATGGGATGTCTTGGTCGGCCATGACACATCAAATGAGGTTAGGACATGTGTCATGTTCATTTCATATTATTAAAACATTATTTTTACCTAAAACTACACTACTTACCTCTAATCGTGATTAAATACTTAATAAGTTACTATTCACATAAAAATTATTTTTATCCCATTGAACCACATTTTACTTATTAATGACAACCATTTATGTTAGATTTTTGAAATTCAAAACACAAATATGGCAAAATTTCATTTAAACGGAAAAATCAGTTTTTATAAGTACCACTTAGTGGTTTCACTATTCATAAAAAATTGAAGTTTTTCAGAAAAATCCAAAAAACTCAGCCTAATATATATTTGATATTCAGAATTTAAAAATGAATTCTATTTTAAAAAATTCAAAACATATAAGTCACATTAATTAATTTAATAATTAATTCCCGCTGTCAGAGTAAATAGCGTGTTTTTATGAAACAATATGTATCAAAAGATTGACACTAGTTTTAGTCAGATTTCAAAGGGAAATTAATTCCAACAACCACTATTGGATTTAATGGTAAAAATATATTCTAATTTCACTTTAAAACCAATTCAAAAGATAATCTAATCATATAAATAAATTAGATTAAAAAGAGGTTTTGAATTAAAATACAACATTTTACACTATTCATTAAAAAATGAACTTTATAAGAAAGATACCAAAAATTTACACAAAGTAAATTTTGATGTCCCAATTCTCAAGAAGAGTTTTATTTGGTCCAAAAATATGTATAAGAGTGAAAAAACTATATTTAATAACGGTTATCCATCAAAAGGCGATACGTGAACCTTTAGTGAAAACTAGGGTATATACGCCTAAAATTGAATTCTTTCCGTATTTTATGCCTTTATCTTTTATTGGATAAATGTAAAAACATTCAAAAACATATTATAGTTATTTATATCCATTCTCGCCAACATAACGACTACATATTAACTACCATTTAAAATAATTTTATTTTATTATTAGATTGCAATGTAAGATTCCGAAGAAACGCGTTGTTGCGTGTTAGGTACGCCATCGAGCATAGCGTCCCCTTTAAAGTCATATAAATATTTTATTCACAAATATGGATAAATATGAAAATTTCATATTCATTATTTACCTGGGGTGTTACATCCTTCCCCCTTTTGAGAATTGCGTCCTCGCAATTTTTAAAATTGTGATTGGAATCATCCTTGAAAGTCCCACATCGGAACAAGAGTCGGTAAAACAATCAATTTAAAACAAATAAAGATAAGTACAAAGGTCACCCGAGTTAACCCATAATAGGATTCCATGTAGAAAAATATAGACATGGAGGAGATAACATAGGGTAATGTTCTGATGGAGAGTGATAGAAAACATGTTTAGGAGAAAGTTAACCGTAAGAAAATCACAAACTTGTGATGGGTTAAACGGTATTTGATTCACCAGTAAGAAAAGTTAATAGAAAAAATTTTTGTTTTAAGTTAATTTTTATTGAGGAATTTATTAATAAGGAAACATAATCACTTATCATGTTGAATTTCAACTTTTACTAGATTCCTTAATCAAACTCATATTTTTTTCCAAAAGACGAGTATTTAGGGAGACTTGTTCGCATTAAGAGTACTATAATAGACTTCTAAAGAGTCACCTAATCCAAAAAAGTGAACTATATACTTCCCATGTCTTTAGACTTTAACCAAAACCAAAACTAGAAAGGTTAGTACAAGGTCAGATAATCCAAAAAAGGATAACCCTTTTATAAAAAGAAAATATATTCTTAATCTCAAAATTTTTTCCAACAAAACCCAAAGTTCAACGAGGACCATCCGATAAACAATTTTTCCATAAAATTCTTCCATGTAAACCAATATAAGATTGAAACCCAAATATTTGAAGGATTTAGTCATATAGTTTTCAAAGTTAAATCGTAACATTTATCTCCAAACAACATCAGTTGCTCCTAAAGTCTCGTATTGAAAAGTAATTAACCTAATCACATATCCTCCATGATCGGTTAATAATTTACATAAATACCCCAAAATCAACTTACTTATAATTAATAAAATCATATAACTAAAAAGAATCAGTCAAACTAACTAGGGACTTCACATAGTCCAGTGGTAGGCGATAAATACCAATCTCACTTTGGTTGTGGGTTCGATTCCCGCAGCTTTGTCCGACGTGACGGGTTGTCACACGGTCTGCGTGTTGTCCTTTTTCCAAAACTATATAATTTTAAAACATTCCCCAAAACAAGATAAAATATTCAAAAATAATCATAACATATATTAACCTCATGTTTATCTCATGCCTTTCATTTTCCAGCATATCATATAATAACCCATAATTACCTCAAAAGTAAGGATCATATGAACTCTAATGGTTACCTATATAATTATTACCTGAACTTCCACATAGATTGGTCATCTCATACATGATGCATTACAGAACATACCAAGGTTCAATTGGTAGATCATGACTCCTTGATATTTGGTTTAGAACAACCACGAGTTTCCTCATTGAATCCTCCATTTTATCTAGTATCTTAATCAGAGAACCACCACAGTTTCCTTCAAACCTGTTGTCACTTTGGTGCCTGCTAGATCCATCCATTTACAAAAACCAAAATGGTTAGTGTGAGTATATCAACAAAACCATCATGTACTAATGAGGAAGATAAGCACTAAGATATACTTACTCATTCACTTTATCTAAAACTAGGACTCTTTCTGAAATCCTAACCATTATGGTAATTTCACTTATGCTTAAAGAATACCCTAACCTATAATGTTATCTAAACCGACCTTTGATACCAACTATAAGGCCCCAGCCTTAAACCTTACTTAATCTTGAGTTATTACAAGATTACACATTGAGGATCTTTTCAGGTTTAGAGTTTTAGAGAATTAGATCATGAAACTTACATTACATTCCACATTTAAACAAAGTGGTTACATAAAAGACAGTATTCATTTTTCCCATCAACGGAAACATATTTAAAATAAAACATGGATTCTTTCTTGACACATCCTTGACACTATCATCACATCATGTACCCTTCCCTTGACCTGTGAAAAACATTTCAAAAACATGGGATGAGCATAAAAAGCTCAGTAAGGGATATAAAAATATGGAAAGGAAACATGAGTATATGTATACATAAGAATGAAATAATATTTTACCCATAAAACATAAGCACTTTAACGTACCTCATAAAATCATGAATAAATCAAAGAAATCATATGACATAAAGGTAACATGATGCATTCATAACATTATTACGTAGGGAGTAACCCTCTTGGTTACGTTTGGAATACCCATCACAGTATATTCCCTAAATCTCTTCATAGAAACCATAACGTTTCACCCCTTCACGTTACCCAATGCATTGGAGAGCTATATCGGGCTCACCCGCCCTTAGTTTATCACGGAACCACCAGTTTTCATAACAATGCCCAAGAACCATAACATAAATGTATCACATAAAAAATGCATAAATGAAATATAACATTTCCACATTTCAATCACAAATATAACATTTTAGGATATTGAAATAATGAATCCATAAAAAACCATTTTCAAAACCATTTAAAACATTTAATAAAGATATTTTTGAATCAAAGTGTCCCATACCACCATGAAGATTTTAAAATTTTAAACCATTAATATCCATATAAATAAATCCGTAAAACCATCTTGAAAACATGGATATTAATAAGAACAAATAATTAAAACATTTGAAGCGATATTTTGGTTCAAGGGTTTTTACCAAAATTAGAGACACTTGAATACAATAATTGAGGAATTTAATCAGAACTTTATAATATCATGATAATAAATGTTTTCATGATATAATAATCCAAATTACATTATATAAACCATATAAGAGTGAATTGGTGCATAACAACAATGAAGTCTCAGTAGAGATGTAAAATGTGATGAAATACCTTATAAAGAAAGCATCCTTAAATTAAGGATAAATAAATCTCAAAATTATGTGTGACAAATATAAATACAACCAATATAATTGGATATTAAGTGTAAAACAATAAAAGGTCATTCACACATATTCAAAGGATGACATATTCAATAACTACATGCTGAACCCAAAGAAATCGAAATTGGGTTAAAAAGTTCCCTTGGTAAAATTCGACAGCCTAACGACGTCACTTCAAAAATTCAGAAAATGAGTTGATGAGAGATAAAAAGGGAATATCATCACTTGGAAAAAATATTTACATCAATGAGGATATATAATAACATATCCCAACATAATAGTATGAGAATTAAAAGACATAATAAACGAAGTCTTTTAAAAAGAGGAGGGTGAAAGGTTCCGTTGCCGACTTGGGTAACTTTCGAAAAGTACACCCCATTGAAGAAGTGTCACACAATAAATATGTAAATACCCATAAATGGAATTCTATTACAAAAGGACTGTAATAATGGGCATTACATAAACCACACAAAGTAAATTGTGGCAAATGTAGCATAAATCTCACGGGAATAAAAGTGAGATGAAAAATCCCTTACGAAAACTCGGCAGCCTAACGACGCCACTTAAAACGTCCAAAAATGGATTGATGATATCAAATAGGTTATCTCATCACATTACAATAAAATTTACAGAAAGAGGAATATAAAATAACATCCCCCATAATAACAAAGAGGAGAATAAAAGAAGTGACATAAAGGAGAGTACTTAGAGAGAAAGAGAGAGGTTAGATCTCTTATGGAAATTCGGCTACCTAACGGCGCCTCTCAAAACTTTCAAAATGGATTGATGAGAGAGAATAGGGTCTCTCATCATATGTACATAAAAATTACAGTAAGAGTAATATAAAATAACATTACAATAACAAGAAAGATGATATTTAAAAGGAATGACATAAAACAACATACTTAAAAAGAAATAGAGGAGTAGGATCCCTTACCTCGGGTCCGACTTGACTCGATCGTTCTTTAACGTCCCGAATAATAAACTTGGGTTAATTTATAATTGAATAAGAACCTTTTTAAAGTTCATTATTCCTTTTATATAACTTATTTCCATGTTATAAACATTATGTAACCATTTATGTTAATAATGTTTGTTTTGTCGGTATTTGGTTCTTAAGTCGAAAGTAGACTTCTTACAATTACATGTTGTTCGTGTGGTCAAATGTTCATTATATCCAGAATTATATTCATGATTTGGATATCATATATATAATATATATCCAGAATATACATGTATTTATAATATTACATAATCATTTAGAGGTAAGAAATGAAATGCACCGTTCATGGAGACGGTAAGCTGTACGTACGCATGAACGCTACTTTCATTTCTTTGTCATATTAATGGAATTAAAACTAAATGAGAGGTATGTATATTTTAATTCAACAATTATATTCATCATTTATATGTATCATTCAACATATATATCAATTATATACATGTACTTAAAATAGTACATTACATTTGGGGACAAGAAATGAAATGCACCGTTCATGGAGACGGTAAGCCGTACGTACGCATGGACACTACTTTCATTTCTATCTCATAATTTATGGAATGAAATAATAATTATATAGAGGTATATTATAATTCCAGTATAACATCATATATAATAACTTTAAATCCATCCTTTACACGTTCCACATATGGCATTAATGAATCACATCACTTTGAGGGGGCGGTAGTCCGCACTTCCTTAAATTAAGATATCGTGTTTACCCATAATGGAAACCATAAAGGTATGCCCAAAATGAAAAATAAAGAAGCTTAAGGAAAACCTAAAAATATTATATATCATATATAAATATAGTGTCATCTTAATGTCCACCTTTGAAGGTGTTAAAAGAATGTTGAACAATCATCGTTTCGGGAGGCAGAAATTCGCCATCCACGAAAACAGTATGTTCTTTAACCATTAGATGTAGGTGTGTGTAAGTGTATCTCGAATAATTCTTATTACAAAATACTAGTATATTGAGGATACTTTAGTTGTTACAAAATAAAAGAATAAAATGAGTTTAGGTTGTTGGAGAAGCATAATAAAACAAAAGGACTCAAAAGAAGACATTACCTTCAAATCAGGTAACTCCCTTTGGTTTGAGCTCAAAGGCTTCCTTGTGAAGACTTATTCCCAAAGTGAGTCTTCAAGGATTAAGAGAGGGAAGTGGAGAGATAAAATGGGCCGGGTTTGGACTAGCCAAAGGCTTTGGGAGTGTGGGTAAGGAGGTAGAGGTGGGGGCCTTTTATAAGAGGAGAGAAGGGGCACTCTTGGAAAGTAAAGATACATTACTTTATTTTAAAATGATTTTCGGATTAAAAAGGTCCCAAATTGATATAATTAGAGGATAATGTGATAAGGGTTAGAAATCCACTCATCCAATTGGTTTTGGCCATGTGTAGGTCATTGATTTTACATAATCTTTCCATTTTATTTAAATTGTTAAATAATGAGGTCATCGATGCATCATCATGATGTCATAAATAATTTAATTTATACAATGTCTAAAAATTATAAAACAAATAAAATGATGTAGGAAATAGTTTTATCTTTCCAATGAATATTTATAGTCGAAAATATTATATGTAAAACCCCATGTAAAATGTTTTTTAGTAAAACATTTCATGTTTGTCTCATTTTTTACTTTAACTTTAAATAAAAAGATATTAATGTCATTTTCCAACCAAAGTGGCTTCATGGGGTCCCCATGTTGACCCATGGGTTGTCTTGGTCGGCCATGACACATCCAATGAGGTTTGGACATGTGTCAAGTTTATTACATATTATTAAAATATTATTTTTACCTTAAACTACACTAATTACCTCTAATCGTGATTAAAAACTTAATAAGTTACTATTCACTAAAAAATTATTTTTATCCTATTGAACCACATTTTACATCTTAATGACAACCATATATGTCGGATTTTTGAAATTTAAAACACAAAGATGGCAAAATTTCATTGAAACGGAAAAATCAGTTTTTATAAGTACCACTTAGTGGTTTCACTATTCATCAAAAATTGAAGTTTTTCAGAAAAATCCGAAAAATTCACCCTAAGCTATATTTGATATTCCAAATTAAAAAATGAAGTATATTTTACAAAATTAATAACATATAAGTCACATTAATTAATTTAATAATTAATTCCCGCTGTCAGAGCAAATAGCGTGTTTTTATGAAACAATATGTATCAAAAGATTGACACTAGTTTAAGTCTGATTTCAAAGTGAAATTAATTTCAATGATCACTATTGGATTTAATGGTAAAAATATATTCTAATTCCACTTTAAAAACAATTTAAAAGATAATCTAATCATATAAATAAATTAGATTAAAAAGAGGTTTTGAATTAAAATACAACATTTTACACTATTCATTAAAAAATGAACTTTATCAGAAAGATACCAAAAATTTACACAAAGGAAATTTTGATGTCCCAATTCTTCAGAAGCGTTTTATTTGGTCCAAAAGGATGTATAAGAGTGAAAAAATCTATATTTAATGATGATTTTCCATCAAAAGGCAATAAGTGAACCTTTAGTGAAAACTAGGGCATATACGCCTATAATTGAATTCTTTCCGTATTTTATGTCTTTATCTTTTATTGGATAAATGTAAAAACATTTAAAAACATATTTTAGTTATTTATATCCATTCCCGCCAATACAACGGCTACATGTTAACTACCATTTAAAATAATATAATTTTATTATTAGAGTGCAACTTAAGATTCCCAAGAAACTCATTGTTGCGTGTTGGGTACGCCATCGAGCATAGCGTCCCCTTTAAAGTCATATCAATATTTTATTCAAAAATATGGATAAATATGAAAATGTCATATTCTTTATTTACCTGGGGTGTTAAATTTATGAGGTCCCACATTGATGTGTTTCGAGGATAAGGTGATAAGGGTTCGAAATCCACTCACCCAATAGGTTTTGGACATGTGTAGGGCTTAGATATTACATTATTTTTCCATTTTATTTAAATCATTAAATAATGAGGTCATCGCTGCATCATCATGATGTCATAAATAATTTAATTTATTTAATGTCTAAAAATTATAAAAAAATACTATGATGTAGAAAATATTTTTAGATTTACAATGAATATTTATAGTCAAAAATTTGATTTGTATAACCCCATGTAAAAATTGTTTTAGTAAAACATTTCATGTATGTATCATTTTTATTTTAACTTTAAATAAAAAGATATTAATGTCATTTTCCAACCAAAGTGGCATCATGGGGTCCCCAAGTTGACCCATGGGTTGGCTTGGTCGACCATGACACATCCAATGAGGTTAGGACATGTGTCATGTTCATTTCATATTATTAAAAAATAATTTTTACCTTAAACTACAATAATTACTTCTAATCGTGATTAAAAACATAATAAGATACTATTCACCAAAAAATTATTTTTATCCCATTGAACCAAATTTTACTTCTTAATGACAACCATGTATGTCAGATTTTTGAAATTCAAAACACAAAGATGGCAAAATTTCATTTAAACAGAAAAATCAGTTTTTATAAGTACCACTTAGTGGTTTCACTATTAATCAAAAATTGATGTTTTCAGAAAAATCCCAAAAATTCACCCTAAGTTATTTTTGATATTCTGAATTCGAAAATGAAGTCAATTTTACCAAATTCAAAACATATAAGTCAAATTAATTAATTTAATAATTAATTCCCGCTGTCAGAGCAAATATCGTGTTTTTATGAAACAATAAGTATCAAAAGACTGACACTAGTTTAAGTCTGATTTCAAAGTTAAATTAATTCCAATGAACACTATTGTATTTAATGGTAAAAATATATTCTAATTTCACTTTAAAAAAATTCAAATGATAATCTAATCATATAAATAAATTAGATTAAAAAGAGGTTTTGAATTAAAATACAACATTTTACACTATTCATTTAAAAAAAATGAACTTTATCGGAAAGATACCACAAAGTAAATTTTGATGTCCCAATTATTAAGAAGAGTTTTATTTGGTCCAAAAGAATGTATAAGAGTGAACAAAACTATATTTAATGACGGTTCGCCATCAAAAGGAGATAAGTGAACCTTTACTGAAAACTAGGGCATATACGCCTAAAATTGAATTCTTTCCGTATTTTAAGCCTTTATCTTTTATTGGATAAATGTAAAAAAATTTAAAAACATATATAATCATATTTTAGTCATTTCTATCCATTCCCACCAATAAAAAGACTACATGTTAACTACCATTTAAAATAATATTATTTTATTATTAGAGTGCAACGTAAGATTTCCAAGAAACTCGTTATTGTGTGTTGGGTACGCCATCGAGCATAGCGTCCCCTTTAAAGTCATATTAATATTTTATTCACAAATATGGATAAATATGAAAATGTCATATTCATCATTTCCCTGGGGTGTTACATCCAGCCTACTCCATGTGACCTAAAAAAGTTTGTATATACATAGGGAGAGTATAATAATATACTCAGTATGATCTTCCCTGAAGCCTCTTATGCAAATGTAAAGAAAGCATGCTGAAGAACAGTGAACGACAAGTGAAACTAACTCGTCACCTAAACAGGTATACTAAATTCCCAAACTCACCATGGCTACTCTCCCCATGTAAGACATACAAGAATATATCATATAATAAATAATAACAAGGGTACCCCACTATTACTTCACCACTAGTATTCATCTTTGCCCAACCATCGCACGTCCTGAATATCTCTCTTTAAAAAGGATTGCCTATAGACACCTAGGCGAAGCACCACAACATGCACCTCGTGCAACAAAACCACCATGCCCATGTATGAAATTTAACTAGGTAGTTTCTTAGAGCCACCAATGCCCACATAACATGTATCATAAATCTGGTATTATATCTGAAGACATAACAACCCATATGCTGAGTAAAGATCCTGAATCCATCACAGCCTATACATGTTACACATATAGTAGTCCATATGATATTATATGTAGAATATATGTGTGTGAATAACCACAAGACACTACATCCCTCTAGGCACATAATTGAGGATTTCTAACCATTGTGCCTATAAGCACATGTAACTACCAAGAGAAGAGTGCAGGGCCAAAGGGGGTAGTCAGCTATTTATCCTTCCACCATAATATTGGAGAAAACACCCCCCATGGATCAAAATACATGGGGTATCAGTTTACCTTACTGACTGGGTGGTGTAGCATATATAAACCCAAAATGTACATGATATACTATATCTCACAACCACACTATGGGCATAACCTAGTTTGGAAAACAACATCAGCCAACGTCTCTCAGACTTCGGGCTGCTACTTCTAAGACAATGTATCCTACAAGCACACAAACATTTAAAGAGCTTTATTAGATTACTTCATTCCCTTTTTTATCAGATCCACATTACATTAATTTATTCATAAAAAATTAATTAAACTTGTACAATTCTACTTAAATATCATTAGAACCATACCAAAATTCAATTGTTCCATAAAATTTACTACCTCATCATTATGTTCCAGCAAATGCCAACCCCATGGGTTAACACGATTTATTTAATTATTCATTATAGATTAACATTACCACATTCCTAGGCATTCTAGAGAAACATTCTATGCTTCTAAACATAAGGGGGATCAACACGGTGAGTAGATGTACTACCCGTCGATTAATTTCCGCTTATAGCAAGAGCATATACCCATCATTCCGTGAGAAGCTAAACATGGAAAGCATGTGGAATACCCCACTTATTAATTAATATTTTGGAAGAAGGGTATGTAAGACTAGATGCCTTGAGTATTGGGGAAACTTAATGTAGATAAACAACCAATGAATCAGAAAGCATCCAAAAATCACATCCATCCCATTCCAACATACCTAGTGTCCTCCCTGACACCCACATGCATAAACTGATGCATCTCGCCACTCTAGGCATCATCTGATGCCACAACCAAAAGGCCTCCATGTCCCCACATTTCACAACACCCATCAAGGATCACATCACAACACAAGAAGTAGGAAAAAAAATCACATCAATTGGGATATTGTCCCTTTAACAATCAAGAGGCTAAATCAGAAACCTTCAAAGAGTTATCAAACTATCAGTACTTTAATCCGTCTTTAATTAACATATCTATAATTCATAGGTTTCAAAATTTGGGAATCCAAATCAGTACGCTATCCGAAATAATTAAACATGCTTACTCCACCAATTTGATTAACATCATATTAAAACAAGAAGAACCAAATTCATTTACATGCCTATTTATCCAAAGCCAACAATTTTCAATTACTTCATGTTTACGTTCATTACCAATTTTCAAGAAGAACGAACAACTAATCAATGAAAGCATAGATATCACACAATCTAGCAAAACAAGGGGAAATGACATATGATTGATATCAATTTATATATCTGGTTCAACTATTTATAATTTCAATTCCATTATGGTCAATTGGGATAAAACCTGATAATAATACAGATGCACGTAAAAGATAAGAGAAGCAATGAATCCCCAACCTCAAAAAGTTCTTGATGTTCTTTATCCACACAACGGGTCACAATCCTCCTCTCGTGACAACTACATCTACCCGAGGATTCCATGGTACAAACTCACCATCCGAACACTAAGAAAACTCGATTAGAACCATGGAGATTACATGATATAATACGGAAAGGAGAAATAGAGGAAGATGAACCACAATAGAACGATGATAAAAAAAACCTTATATCGAAGATTGATCGATAATTCTTGGTTGCAAAAAAACAGAGTGGAACCAATCTGAGGAGAAAGTTTGACTGTGCGACTCCTATAAGAAGGATTGAAAGGTTCTATCATCTCATAGCCAAGAAAAAATAGGAATAATTAAGCAAGACGATATCACATTCCTTTAAAAGATTTAACGGAGCGACATGTTAAGATACACATGATTTCCCATTAAAAGAGGATCGCATTAAAACACACAGTTTGACCAAGTAAAAACATCTCGGGCCTTAGGAATAATTAATATAGGATTTATGGCCTTTGAATCTGTCTTCAGATTCCTTAGAATAAGGCTTTCAATGTATTTTACATCAAAGGAAACGTTAATGGGGTAAAAGTGTAGGAAGTTGGAAACAATACTCACATACTCAAAATTTTTCAAAGGAAAAATATTGTTCATGAACCTCACCAATAAAACCTCACCATTCTAGAAACACTGTACACCTACCGTTTTTGTACATATACCATTAAGGGTTAACAATAGAGGTATCAGATAGACCTCACCATTTAGGAATCACTGTACACCTACAGTTAATGTACACCTACCGTTAGAGTTTACCGATAGAGGTTACTGATAGACCTCACCATTCTCGAAACACTGTACACCTACAAGTACTATTCACCTAACATTAGAGGTTACCGATAGAGCTTAATGATAGACCTCACTATTCTGGAAGCACTGTACACCTACCATTATTGTACACCAACCGTTAGAGGTTAACGATAGACCTCACTATTCTGGAAACACTGTACACCTACAGTTAATATACACCGACCGTTAGAGGTTACTGATAGACCTCACCATTCTAGAAACATTGTTCACAAAGCCTCACCGATATAACACTTTTAACTGAACCTCACTGATCGAACACTGTTCTCTGAACCTCACTGCTCGATCACTGTTCACTAAACCTCAACAATTAAAAACTGTTCACAAAACCTCACCGATTGAACAATGTTTACTGAACCACAACGATAGAGCACTTTTCACTGAACCTCACCGATAGAACACTATTCACCGAACCACACAGATTGATCACTATTCATTGAACCAAACCAATATAACAATTTTCATTGAACCTCATCGATAGAACATTGTTCACTGATCCTCGCCAATAGAACAATGTTCACTAAACCTCACCGATAGAACACGGTTCACCGATGAAACGGTTCACAGAATTTGAAATTTGGAAAAGTGTTGGGGATTAGTCACCTTGACCTCCCGAAACACCTCAAACACTAGATTTTCACAATGTAATGGAATAGAGAGGTTCAGGCCAGTACATTAACATTAATACATTATTATCCATTGGAAAAGGATAATGTTGCTCTCATGTACGTGTGGAATACAAATTCAGCAATGCTATGATATTCACTTATCATTCTCAATATTAAATAACATTTAACAAGGATAGAGTTAGTAAATATTTATTCTATTTGATATAAAAATATCATTATTGAATATTATGTTAGTATTTACATTTTTTTACCAGCCACATAAAAACTAAAAAATAATTCATGTGTCTTTTTGACGTACCATCTCCATGAACGGTGTAACATATTTTCCTATATGTACATTAGGGAATGACTATAATCATATATATAATAAAATATATAATATTTATATCATGATAAATTTTTTCTCGATTTTGGACCCATGATCAATGTACATGTAAAAAATGTAATAAACCTAAACATACAGAAAAAAATAATTTAGATATCACCCAGAACATTCATATTGAAAGACACTTCTTAACTAATGTTTATTATAGTATATAATTTAATTATACATTTTATTATATATTACTAATGTTTTTTATATTTATAATAAAAATATTTAATTTTTAAATAAGGTTCCAAATCATGAGAAGGATATCATAACTAATGTTTAGGATTTTCTTCTTACTTTTAGTTTTGTGAAAGACATCAAATATTCACTAACTGTATCATTTATGTGGTTTATATAGTTCACTATAATGTCCTTTATGATTAATATTAGGAATATTATTGGGATTCAAAAATCATTATATGTTTATTTCATTCATGGGTATTTCCAAAAAAATGTTACCAATGATTTAATGTGTTTTATGACTAAATAAAACTGCTTATCATAATTTTTAATGATTATGTTAATAATATTGAATTATTAGGATCTACCTCTCATGAAACTCAAATATTTTATTCCCTCTCAGAATATTTCTTTTTATTTAATTTTTTTCCATTCAATTTCATAACATTACGTACTAAATAAATCAAAAAAATCATTTATGTGAAATATTACAAAAATGTGAAAGTAATGTTTTCATTTAACACATAGCATGACCATAAATCCACAAAATCATGACCAAAAAATAATTTTAATATTACATTCAAATATTATACTATTATTTTGATTGAAAATGATAGTTTTAAAAAAAATTATGGAATTTTATTTCAAAACTGAAAAATATATTTTCCTCAGGAATATTTTAATTAACATGTTATTTAATTTATATTCATTAATGATAAAAACATTAATTTAATTAATGATTTACTAGACATATGATGTAATGATTCCATTAATTATCCAAATGTAGATGAATTATTTTTATGAATACATGATTTTTTTTAAAAACAATTTCCATTCCATGGGTTATGGAGAGGCCCATGAGGAATTATTTATTTCTCTATAAGGCCAATGAAAAAATCAACATAACTCTGAAATATGATGTTAATTAATAAAAATAAATATAACAAACAAACAGTCTTGGTGAAACCCACAAGATGGATAATTATGTCTTTAGGTTTTTAAAATAAAATTACTTATTTATTTAAGGGACATTTTTTGGGATTTTGAAATAATTTGGAATAACTGAGATGAAGGAAAAATATATTGGTCTGGTTTTAAAATTTTAAGTCATTCATTGTTTTTTCTGTTTTATATTTGATTTTAATTTTATTTAGAAATTTTTTTATTTTATTAATGTCAGTTTTCAATGCCTATATGTGGTGGATCCTACAGTTATTTTGTGAAATCAATAATCTGAACGTACCCCACATACCATGGTTATGTAATTGTGGGATTTTTCCATTGGAGTTATTCTTTAGAAATTTATTTAGCCTGATTACCATATTTGCAATAATGGTCATGGAAAATTGAGGATATGCTTCAAAATTAATAGGCTTCTTTTATAATTTCCAATTACTGGTTATGAAAAAAAAAATGAAACCGATTTGAATTTCATTATACCATTTTTTAAAACTATTGCATGTATAAAAAATTGAATTTGATATAATAAATCTTTCTCAATTTAGATAAATTGACATAGAATAATGAATTAATTAAAAATGATACCAATAATGAGGGAGTTCAGAGTAAGATATAATAAAAAAATAAACCACAATAAAATAATGGGAGATAAAAACATTTTAGGGTCATACACAACTCATCAACATTCCCAATTCTTTTGTGTCTAGAATCCATCTCTGATAGCAGTAATGTTGTTCTCTCTTTTATATAACTCCATGGGGGAATGTGTTGCATTCCAGGTTCCATTAATGTGTCCCATATTGATTCATGTGTCCCCCAAAATTTTAAATGAACTCCTGAGAAATTAATTTAATTAAATCCCATCGAAAGTAATTTTGAAAATATTATTAACATCTCTATGGTTTTTCATAATGTGAATGTATGATTAAATTGAGGATAGTTGCGATATTGTATCTAAAATTATTCATGTTTCATATGTGTTTCCTGAAATGTTATGTTTTTCAGCCTATAAATGTTTCTTGTCAAACAACTCTATGGTACAATACTAGAACCTCTAAAATTACCCTAGTCTACAGTATAGATCCATAAAATATATCTATATAAATTATTTATAATTTAACCCCTCATTTATATAGAAATAAGGGGTTTTTATAACATCTTTCTTTTAATCAATAAATTTTGTCTTCCCGACCAATATGACCAAAAATATTATATGTGCATGTAAAAAATTATCATTAAACAACAAAAATTAATGTATTTTAATATAATATATGTTTAAATTTAATGTAAATATAACCCCCGCCCCACAATTAAAATATCTAACACCTTTACTTCATTATTTTTTATTTCATATTCAGTATTAACAATAATTTTATTAACAATTAACATCTTATTAAATTTTTTGTTATCCTTGGTTACAATTTTATATCGAGTTCATCACAGACCTTTTAATCATGACACTTCAATATAATTTGATGGTCTGTATCATATCCATGGAATAAAAATATAAATCACAATGAATCATGAGGGATTCAATATTTAAGATCAAATGAATCCAATGATTTAGTTTAGGTTTGTATTTAATGTAACAATTCAATGAACAAAAAAGAATGTTAGAATCTAAAGATTAATTCATGATATTAAAAAGAAAATATCAATGAAAACCAAAATTTACATAATTAATAAATCTCTTCTCCAAAAATCTCAAAGTGAGATATTGATAAAAGTAATAATGATGAATGATTCAAACTCTATTTACCTTTTTCATTTTTTTAAAGATATATTTAACAAAATTGTCACATCGACCACATAACCTCATACAATAAAAATTTCATCATTATGTAATTATGAATTTTTATTCAACTAAAACACAACAATTATTCAGAAATTATTTTTTATTTTATTTTTGGAAAGGGTGGTGGATAATGATAATAAATAGTTAATTATGTCATGGACACTTCGCAAATCACAATATAATAATGTAAAAATTATATTTAATGATAAATAACCCCAACTACAATGGAAAGGCTCTCCCCCGATCTTATTATATTTAATATAATTAAATATATTTATAGTACATTATTAATTAATGACATTAATTTCAAATCGTGAAACATTTTTAAAAAAGAAATTCAAGAATTTTATTAGATTACAAAGTAATAATTTATGGTGGATTAAATTAAAAGGATTTCAATAAATTTCTTGAATCATATTACGAAGGAATTTTTTTCAATCATTGATGTTATATAATACCAATAAATTTTTATAAGAGTACATAAAATAATTTCAAAAAAATCATTGATAATCAATGGGAAATAGCATGCTCTTATGTTTTCCCATGGATGAGTACTATTGATATGGAAAACTACTAATGGAAATGAATATGAATTATAAGTTCAATTGATTTAAATTTAGAAACTCAATGTTGTCCAAATCACAGAAACATTTCACTATATGAATTTAACACACTCCCATAAATCATGAATTCCTAAATTCAAAGTCACATTATTATCCATATTAATTAATTTAAGTAGTTTTCATTCATATTTTAAGAAAAAAATATTCATGGAATGGAAATCATGTTAACTTTTTAAAGACTCATTGTTTAGTTGATCAAAGAAATAATTATATTTGGGGAACATAACTAGAACATAAAGATCTAAAAAATTATTTTTGGGGAATAATTTAGAAACATTCATATATTAATCCATACTACCCATGAAACAATTGTAGAAATATTATTGTTATTGTTATTCATGCACATGATTCATGATGAGATTGTATTTCACAATGTTTAAATCCCTCATTTAACGACATGATTTGGGTTTATAATTTTTATCTTTCCTATAGATTCTTCTTGTGATTTATTCCACATACATGTTACTTCATGGTACAAAAAATAAAAATATATATAAGAGAAAAAAGACATAATATTTTCAATATTAATCATCATTGGTTGATTTCATTCATCTTAAAATAAAATAAAACTAACTAAAAAAAACGTAGGTTCACATGTAGGAGAAATTTTCATTAAAATCAGTGGCTAAAACATACCTATACCATATTTAGCATAGGTGAGGGATGATTAAAAATATTTTACCAGGTCATCTTCTAGAAATGGTCTTATTTTTGACCCATCCACACATTTTGGGCCTTCTCAACTATCCTAAAACATCTTAAATATTTATAATGACATTAATTTCTTGATTTCCAATGTTTTCATCGACAATTTATTCCTTAATCTATAAAAACCCATGGTAATGTCATATAACATCTATACTTATTTTCCCTTCTCAATCGTGGTGGTGTTTTCATTTATTATATGGTATTTAGTTTTTTTCTTCTCGCCATCAAATTATTATTCATCGTACAAATCATTCGAGTCTCATAATGAAAAACATTAGTTACATCATATAGTTCTTCAACATCAGTGAAATACAAACGTTCATTGATTTTAACTTATAAATACATATTTTCCACTATAATATCATATATTTTTCCTTTACCAATTATTTTTATACAAATTTTTTATAAAAAACTATCATAAATACATTTCCACTTTGTACATCTAGCAATGGTTTTCCAATGGAAAAAATGTTCTTTAAATATAAAGAGGTGTCCATTCTTATTCTTTTTCTATAATTATGGATTTAAATTTCAGATTTTTTTAAAATTTATCAATATATAATTGATGACCCATTCGGGATAGTTCATAGTTTAATCTACTAACTAAAGCAATCCTTTTGTGGGTTCTATCCTTCTATCCTGATGATTTTTGATGTGGTGTATGAAATGATTTTTACACTTGAGACTAAGACACATAAATAATTTCATAATTTATATGGTCAAAAAATGATAGTAATCAGAAAACTTATCCTTTAGTAGGTCCTTTGATATCAATTCAAATGACTCTCATTTTATTGTAATGGTGAAAATCTCAACGAGCTTCATATTGTTGGTCACTAGCTCAATCATTAATTTTTATATATTTTCATGTTTTTATGAACCTTTTAAAAGTAGATATTAATATGTAATTTATTGAAGTGTTCCATAAATTTATATATTTTTTTGTTTCAATATTAGCTTGTGCCAGTCTATCAGGACAAGGTATAATAAAATTAAATTTTTGTGTGTTATATTTTTCATATTCTTTAGTAGCCTATACATTATATTTTCTCATGATCATCATGTTTTTATTGTAATTTTCCTTGTTTGAGATGACATTTATAATCAATTCCATTCATCAAATTAATATAATTCAATTACTTATATTTTATCACATTAAGGAATCCATGATTCTTACTCATGCATTGTCCGTGATTTTATGGGAACTCTCCAAATATGATGCTTTCGATTTTATAATGTGACATTTTGGTTAGACTTTACTTTCTATAAATCTATGATAACCAACACAATCATATTTATGTGTTTTTTAGTGTCACATCCATGTCATGGACCTAGGTCGTTAGTTTTTTCTCTTGAGGTTATTTCAATGGGTATCCCCATAACCTTTTTGATATCCATTAACTATTTGTTGTTGTGAAAACCAAGATTGAAATTGATTTTACCTTTTATAATAAACAATATTTCCATCATATTTATACATACTATGGAGTGTTCTAGATCCATAATTTAATCCATTTTAACATTCATGGAATCTATTTTTTTCTTACTCCCAGTTTAATCATGTGGGATCCTCATTGTTGAATCCCTTCCCCATTTCCATTAGAATCTATTTCCTTTTATTTTCTCTAGTAGCCTATAACTATCCTCTTCTTATTTCTTCATCAGTAATCCAAATCATCCAAAAATGAAATTCATCAATTCGTAGGACCAAAATTAAATGTTTTCATTATTAGGAATATATATATAATTTGATGATGTTATTTCAATGTTTTATAGTTGTATGATTCCCAATAAGAGTAAGGATATTCTCTAAAAATATAAAAATTATACATAATATTTACCCTGAGTTCCATAAAATTTGAAGGTAGAAATGATCTAGATATAATATTCCATTAAAACACATCCCATATAGTGTTGAAATGTTTTAGAATTCATTTGATACATTATCAAGAAAGCTCTCATAATTGGAATTGGATGAGAATGAGTCATAAATCATACCATGAAACATTATATATATATAATTAGTTTTATATCTTGTGGAATATTCCCCAAAGTGGTGTGGATATACATGTGGTAGTCCAATGAAATTATTGATGTTAGATAACATCTATATGATGTATGGTATGACCTCTATACTACTTGTTTCTATATTGTGCACCGGGATACTCAGTTTCAATCATGTGTTAGATGTACACCCATATTCCATGACCATACATATCACATGAACACTTTATAGAACTCCATTAGCAGTTAAAGGTTGATTTTGTTGGATTACCAGTATTGGTCATAGTTTGTATATTCAAAGTTCATATTTACTATAGTTTAAGATCAAATTAAAAATGGTGGATATGAAAACTAGTGAGCCCCCTTTGTAGTGTATCTCCCCTAGATACAGTGTCCATAATCCACCTTTGAATGTAGCTACACAACAATCTATTTATTGAACTCCAAGTAAATCATGATTCATTTGGGACTTCATTAATGGGGACCATAATTATTCTAGGGTCCCTTCCACATTTATAGGTCACATGAAACATTAATTTTATTAAATCTCATTGAATATCCCATTGAAAAATTCCTTACTATATCTATAGTCTTTCTCAATTAGAATGTATTCTTCATACCTTGAATATTGTGGGATCACTTGCAAAATTATTCACATCATTTATATGGTTCATGAATTACAATTATTCAAGTACTTTAAGTGTTTCACAATGTGAGTCACTTATTTATAGCTGAATAATCTCAGAAAATCATGTAGTTCCTCTATATCAAACACTAGAATTGTTCTAGAACAATCTTTATTGTTGAAAACCATTTTTTATATGAAAATCATGACCATTTTAACCTTTTTCATTTAATCAATATGGTAATTCATCAATTACAATATGAAGAAATAATTTTATGTATAGTATTGGCACAATCAATGAAGTATTGAAATTAATGTATATTGAGATAAAAAAATTTATGCATTAAATGGATTTATCAGTTATGTAATGAGGAATTGTTTATGAAAACTAGTTCCTTTAATGGTATCTGAAATGATGAAATTTTTATGATATAGTTTTACAGATGTATATGATATTCATTATATAATGGTGGTACCAATATATCCAACTAATGGATTCAGTAATGATAGATATCTAAAGAGATAAATACAACTAGAATAATTTTTAAGACCAATTCAATATGGGTCATTATCTACAATGATATTCATGGGAGTGAAAAATGACCACTATGATGGTTTGGGGACTAAATCCATTTTCTATAATAATTTTTGATTTAAAAAAAACTACTAAATTGTTTACGGATTGAACCAAATCCACTATGATATTCTTGGGAGAGAACCATGATGTCTACAATGATTTGGGTGGTGAATATATCCATTGTGATAGTCTTGTGAGAGAACATTAACTAATTTAATGTTTTAGAGAGTGAACACAATCTACTGTGATGGTATTAGGAGATAACCATGGCTACTATGACATAATTTTGAGTGAATAAAATCTATTATGATTGTGTTGGGAGTAGACCTCAGTCATAATGACAGTTTATGCATTTATCCAATCCACTATGATATTATTTATAAAAATCCTTTAATACTAAGGAAATGATTTGATATGATTATGTGTATGAAAAAAATTAAATGTATTAAATCAATTTTATTCTTATAATGGGTCATTTTCACTGATGTGTTTATGAATCATGTCTTACGAACTTCCAGGATATGTGATATTGATCTATATTTTCATTTATTACCTAGAGGGTACGAATTTATACTTCAATGCTCATGTTCTTGTACACATATTAAAATTTTATATTTATGCAATCATTTATATATGTTCTATTTACACATACTGAGCTTATGATCTCACTCATAATTAGGTTTCTTTTCCATAGGATATGAAGAATTGTTTTATGAATGATATATGTAACAAGGGTACTATTTCAAAAGAAAATATTGGGATACACTTATTAAGAAATTTTTTATCTATCCATGATTTAAAAATAAAATGACATATATGATTCTATAATGGATCATTATATTATGTAATGAATATTAATCTTAAAAATATTTATTATCTATCTATGAAATATATGGGTCCATATAAACATGGGTTCCACTTTCTGGTTTGTTATTAACCATTTTGATTACCAAGAAATCATATAATTAATTTTCATTTTATTGATGAAATATTGGGGTTTCTTATAGTTAAATAAATAAATAAATAAGTAATATATTTTATTATATATATGTATATTAATTTTTAAATTGTGTATAGTTTTCCATTACTCATTTAATATAATTTTTAAAATATTTCATTTTTATTGTTTATTGGTGCTATTTAGAATTTCTAATGTTGTCATAAAATATTAATTTCTTAGCCATTTGTAATAGATGAAAACACCTCCCATATGAATGTTAACAAATGAAATTACATTTACCTATAAATCTAGCGATTTAAAATAATACATGAGGTGTTTTGGTGACATTTCGTGATACTATTTTTTATTTGGTTGCGATGATTTCAAAACGGTGCTAGAGACCACCTTAACTAACCATAGATATGGAACTTCGTGAAGCTCTTATATAGGATCATTGGGACTCATTAAGTAATATATAAATATGGATGGATAGAATAATTATGGTAGAATATTAGATCAGTAAGGGTAATTTATTATCTCTTATTTCCTACACAAATTTATATTTCACTATGTCACCATGTATCATGAAACCTTGTTGATTTCATATGAATACATTAATACCATATCCAGGAAATTTGATCTTATTTAGGTAATTTTTTATTATATTATCATTTGAAAATGTTGATTTTTTATATTAACATAAAAGATACAATAATTAATTTTTCACATGTATTTATTTATCATGATTTTTTTATTAGTAGTTATAAACAAATTACAATGAATGATAATTTTTATATAACAATTTTAGATGGATTATTTTTGAAAAAAATAAATTAATGTATTTATTTTTCAATAGATTAATATTTATGTCATGTTATACTATTTTAAAATATTTTATGTTGTAGTTAATGTGGGAATATATTATTGAATATGATGTTTTGGGTGATTGGGATGGGTTACAACTCTTTTATATTATATAGTTTGATATTATGGGTTTTATAATATAATATTTCTGTATTGAATGTTTTCATTACATTAAATTATAGGATGACACCTATTAGAACATATCATTCTTCATATAAGGGTTTCATGAAACTATGATACAAGTGGGAAATAATTTTCCATTCACTCGACCTATTATCATAATCTATGGCTTCATGGGAATCACTTAATTTCATCATTTCGCCAATCTAGAATTTCACTGAAACGTCTCTAAGGAAATTTTTGTCTCGAGGTACTTTTAGTTACAACACTCCATGATATTTTTGGGAAAGGTATCATATGACTCAGTTGAATAGATGATATATCATCTCAAAAAAATCATAAAATGTATAAAAATTCCAGAGTTTCATTAATTTAATCAATGAATACTTATAATAGAAGGGAATGAAAAAATTATAGGGTTAGATAAATAATGAGGGTAAATTTATTTAGAAAACTCATGTACATGATTTATTGTGATAATCATGGTTAAATTATGACATCCCACCCAACATATTGCTAATTTGATATATTGTATGATCCTCTATAAAGGTCTTATTTCAATGAATATGTACCATCAACAATATATTTTTCTTTTTATGAACATCTTATTAAATTAGAATGGATAAAAATTACAAGGCATACTACTATGACAATCTCTTAAAATATCCACAACAAATATATGTGATTGTTATCAAATATTCCACCATTTGATATCTGTTAAAAAACATTTTTATAGATTGATATGTCTAATGGGTGGATTCTGTATCGAATGATTTGACCTGAGAAAATATTAAAGGGGTTCCTCAAACAATAACTATAAATCATGATGAGAGGTGTTATGTAAAAAAAATATCATGTCAGCGCAGTATGAGGAATGTCTAATCACCTCTATTTTTATTTATACCTCATGTTTGATGTCAAATTTGTGGGAATATTGGTTATATATATCCATAATATAAATTTTCTTGAATGTATAAAATGTATACATCTATTATGTCAACCCATACAAGTTCATACAACATAGTAATTTAGGGAGAATATGATAGAAATTTTAGCATACACCAATTCAATTGTTAATTCAATAGAACATTCTATTTGATAAAATCTACCATTATCTTGTAAGATTAATCAAGGAGGTCAAGGATGTGGTATGGATTACATAACTATGACATATAATTTGATGTGAGGTATTACTAATAATGATCAATTCAGGGGATATAGCATCAAACCAATATTGTATCCTTCTTCTGTTAATATGTGTTTGTCTGACTATTTTTTAAACAACTGTTATAATGTACACTATTTTTAAAAGGTTTGAGGGTCAGTACATTGGTTTTGGAGGGTGTTGGAGATGCTGTTGGATTTTAATTTAAACATTGGTTGGGGAAGCCTATATAATATACATAAATCCTAATGTTTTGAATTTTTGTTGTCAATCTATCACTAGGAACATGTAGTCATAGTCAGTTTATGAAAAAAAATAAATTTTGGGTGTAATCACCTTTTTTTCCTACATTTTTCGATTGGGATAAATTAACCAGAAGTGATGTATTTTTTTTTGAAATATGCTAATTATGGGACATTTATGATATAAAAATTTTATTTATGATCTATATCCATGATTCCATGTGGGTATTAATCATTTATCATGTAATACATTATTAATTAGTTGTTCTACCATCACTTTAAATCACAATGTTCCGTCTATTTGTCATAGGGTGTTTCTACCCTGACAGATATATTTATCTAGTTTATTTTATCAATTATAAAAATCAATTATAGTAAGGTGAGGGACATAATTTTTAATGTTTTTTGATGGAATATTTTGCAGGTGAGAAATTGAGCTTGGGTTAAGGTTGTCATAACCTTGAGTAGTGATATTGTTTTTTTAACAATGAGTCTCCCAATGAATATTTATAATTCTATTCCATGATCCAGTTTCACCTTTTCCATTTCTTTCATGATTTACGGCCTCCACTATCCCATCCATCTAGAACCTATCTTCTATACATTGGATCAACTAGACTCATTCGATCCCCAGACTCAAGCTTAATACGTATGGTTCCTATTCTATGTAATTCAGTAATGTTGAAGGAAACATTCAGAACATTTTTTGATCAATTATATTTTCATTAATAGCCACACTAGGGAGTGAATAATCTCCTTAAAAAAATTACAAGGTGTTGTTAATGGGACTAGAGTTGTGCAGGGGAAACAATATAATGATTATATGTAATTGATGTAATTCAAAAGTTAATTATTGATTCATGAAAGTCCATAGTAATACTCAATAGATCATACCTTTCCATTTTCACAAATTAATAAGTCATGTTGTCAATAGAATAAAGATTAATAATACATTGAATTAAGTGGAAAAGAATATTAATTATATTCTTCTAAGGCTTTAATGGATGGCTTGATCAATTGATTTGATCATTTGGGTTACATGCCTCAAGAAGGTATGATTATTATTATCAGTGGTGCATTGTGGATCCAATAATTTAGTCATACCAAAACACTTCTTATATTTATGTGACTATATTGAAGTCATGTAAGCGAATTTTCTCTCTAATGAGCTTTTTTATATTATAGGGGTCCACAGTCATCTATTGAAATTATTTTTTTGAAAATGATATGTTATTTTTTCGGACTATTTTAGATGAACCATAATAAACCTTGATTGAAAAATTGTTTAAATATTAAATTAAAATAATTTAATTTTTGTAGAAATGGATTTTAGTTAAAATATGGGGTTTTCATTATTTTGGTTAAAGAAAATTACATGTAAATTATTTGTTAAATGGATTTATAAATAGGGTTTCATTGAATTTTTTATTGAATAATGGGTGGTGTAGAGTTTTGTTGAAATGTGAAACCTAGTGATATGATAAATGAAATATATGGGAGGACATGTGTACTTAGGTGGAAGGTGTGGTTTTGGGCCACATCTATTATATTTTCAAGAGAAGTTCACTCATAGGGTTTTCATATTCTTCATAGGCCCATGATCATGGTACATCAAATTGGCATTGTTGAGGGGGTTCACTAATGGGGTGTTCCGCTTCTTCATAAGATTATGTTCTGTGTACATCAGAGCAAACAACAATCATATTGTTGTATAAGTTATTTTTTATCCATAACTACTATTATCATTATCCTTGTTTACTATTGTTCATTTTTTGTGTTTTTTGGATTTGATATAGTAATATTAATTAATTTTGATTTATTATTTGAATGTTTTTAACATATTATATTTTAGAACTATGTAAAAATGAAAACTATACCAATATTTTGATACAAAATTACAACATTTATTAACATCCCATGGTTTCAATAAATGAGAATATAGGGAATATTTTTACAATGGAATGATATGGAACTCTTGGGTGGGATTCGACTAAACCTATTTAGATCACACCATGTAATCTCCTTCAATGGTCTGTTGTCATGGTATAATATTCTGAAGTAACAAATAGAATGGTGTCATTGTATGGTGGTAAGGGTTATGTAAGATGGTTATGGGTAGCTTATGGTGTGCCGGTTGGAGAATTCCCTAATACATCCTAAATTAGTTGTTATGAATTTCAATTTCCCTTTTGGAATTTTTATACAAATAGTTTTTTGTTGTTTTTTTTTCAAAATGAATTATTATAATTTATTCTCTATTATTGTGGAATATATTTATTCAATATCTCTTATGTTATTTCATTACATTGTACACATTGCATGAATTATTTTTGCTTAGGGGATATCATTTCCTCTGGTAATTGTTTGATTCACTTGTGCTAAATGTCATCCCATCAGGATCGAGAACACACTTTTGTTGTATAAAATTTTTGTTATTGTTCAAGTATTAATGGTTACCCAGTCCAAACAGTTAATTTTTTTATCATATTATGTTTTACCCCTGATTAATTAAATTTTTATTTTTGGTTGGAGGGATATAATATTTTCATGATTGGATAGGGTGGTTGCGGTGAGTTCTAGGCCATCTCTTATATAGGGAGAGCATCAAGTAGCCTTGGAATTTTGGGGTGTGTGTCCCATTTATATGTTTTAATCATGATCATTTTTTTTCATTTATCTTGTTTATAAAAATATTTTCCCATTGTTTAGTATATGTTTTATATTTTTGATGAATATTAGTATTCCACTAAGAGTTCTTCCAAGTGTTCTATATGACGGTGTATTGAGATATTCTCATGAAGGGAATTTTTCCTTTGTTAAATATCTTATAGATCCCATATTGATGGTTTATTGGTCCATGTATCAAATTTTTCATTGTGTTTTGAACAATTGTATTGAAGTGAATCATGGTGTCAAGTAGGCATGGGACTGATCATGATAATTATTACATGAGTAGCAACAAAATATTTAATAAACGAATTAATTTTAGAGAGGGAGAGTAAATGATGTACCAAATTGATTATATCATTTAATTTATCTAAGTAAATGAGTTTATCACATTGAAATGGGTGATGTTCAAGCCCAAGGGTCCATTTAAGAGATAGTGAGATTCTATAGTATGGAAAAATCAGCAAGTGGGATAGGACTGAAAGGGTTTCATGAAAATTTTACATCATATTTTCTATATAGAGTTTATAATTTTTTAAACAGCTCTAGAGAAACTCCTTATATTATAGAGAGAGTATAATTTTTCATATTACACCAATGATTTTGGAGAGATGGTTTATTTTTATTCATTGGTGGTGAGGAATTCTCAGCAGAAATCTAAAAATTACTTATATAGATTAAAATAATATTTTTCTTGAACATGGATTTATCATCATACTTTCGGGGAATGCTACTATTGATAAATAAAATAAATGATTGAAGATATGGTAATGTAATGCACAATTTGATATTATTAATCTTCTTTTCCATATAGTGGAATCTTTTTTGGAATACAAGGATGTAATAGGAATTATAATTACTATCATAGGGTTGGTGAAGGTGGTACTCATCAGTGACAATTCTCTATTCCATTAGTGGCTTTCAGAATTTTTCCTGTGGCATTCAGTAAATGTATTAATTTCTGTAACATCTAACATTATAGTCCCATCATCGGGAATATTACAAATTCTTATGACCACCACAACCATTTTTAGTGGTTTTTATTATATTTTTCAATTCCACATTGAGGATAGTGATAATAGATCCCAATTGCTACTATTATAGAGATAGAATCTTTAATGACTATAGGGTTCTTGAAATGTAACCCAAGAGTAAATCACCTTTACATGGTGGGTGATTTTCTAGTCGAGTTTGAAGGAATCCCAATAGTAGTGATATGTACAATCAATTTTTATTCTTCAATAAAAAATATTTTTTTATATAATATCCACTAAATCATTGGTTTATACTATTTTTTTGGTGTATGAAAACTTTTAATGGAGATCATGCCTTTTTTATGTTGTGGGAAATGAAACATGGAATGAGAAAAGATTAGGGGTTTTGATTTCATTCATGATCTCTCTCAATTGAATAAATCGAGCTAGTATTGGATTTCATTTTTCTTGAAGTGGATATATTTGAAATCAACATTTGGATGGATTGGTTTTTTTCTCATCATGTTTATATTTAATATTATCATTGGATTGTTTCATTATTTTACATTGGTGGTAGATCGCTTTGGTTTCCTGGAGAATGTGTTCTGAATTTTACTAGTCTGGGACCAACCCCCAAAACCTCAAAAAACATTTATACCATTGTATGAGAACCAACTTATTTTTTTCATTAGAAGATCTACCTTTGGTTATCCAAGTCACCTTGGATGAATTTCTAGATGACACAATTGGTATTCCTCTATAGTGGGAGGTATGTTATACAACTGTACATTTATTGGGTATGGATCCGATATCTTTAACTATTTATATTATAGAACCAGATAGATTAAAATATTTATAGATCTTATATGATGATCTAATAGAGGAAGGTTTTGTTCACCCTGACCTTTATCCATGGGATACATAGTTTCTAATTCATAATAATATGTATAAATTACTATTTTTGTTAATGGGATATCAGATGATGAAAAAATTAATAAGTAAGATTAACTACAATTTTTCCCAAGTGGATGATTAGTTTTAATAATTAAAGGATGTAATGTGGTTTTAAAAGATATATCATTGGTTGTAGAAACATAATATTAGTGATTATGGAATTTGATATTTTGATGACCGGTTTCCAGATTAGTTATGTGCAATAAAAACATTATAGGAGGTTGTTTAGTCAAACCAAACTCTATCTGTTTTTATAGACATGAGGAACCATAATTTTCATCAGTATCTGAATAGATTATTCATAGTGACTATGGATGATATCATGGTTTACTCAAGATAAAAACATGATATTGGTAACCATTTAATTTTATATTTTTATGACGAAATCCATACTTTATAAAAGTTTTTGAACTGAAATTTATGGATAAAATTTGTGAGGTTGTTGGGGCTAGTGATTTCATTTCATGGAAATTAAATCAATCTTCAAAAGTTTAATTTTGTCCTATCAATGGAGGATCCAATGAATCAATTCAGTATAAATAGAATACATGGTGTTACTAAATATTATTGGCAGTTATCCAAGAATTTATTTACTTTTATTGACATCCTTGACCACCCTTATTTGATAGAGATGATGTTCATATGTGATACAAAATTTCACTATTCATTTAATTTTTTGAATCAATTTCTAAACTCAGATCAAAATTTTATTTTATCATGTCATTGTAAGGATTATTTCGTGTACTATGATGCTTATAGTCCTATTATGGGCTCATTTTTTGTGATGAATTATAAATTTATGTCATGTGAATGTTTTAATATTTGGCCACTAGAGAAAAATTCGCAACTGTTGACTTAGATATTTTATTAGTCATGCAAGTGGTTAGGTGATGGAGACAATATATTGTTTTTTTGTGTGGTTCACATTCTTTTTAGAACATGAAATTATGTGCTATATAAATTCCTATATAGACATGATTCCTAGTTATTGATGAATGAATTAATACAATTTGAAATTTTACATTGCTATCAACTATAACATGGGAAAGGGGAATGTATGTATGAACTCTATCCATTAGAAAAAATCAATGTCATGTTATCATAGAATCAAATGAATAGTGGTACATGTTGAGCATATTTTCTATGATTCATTTGGATCCTTAGGAAAATGATTTTTCTATGTCTTCAGCTAGTATTTAATTTTCATCGTCCCTCATTAAGTCTAGTATACTTGTTCATCTTTTGGAAGACAAGTTAAGAGGAATAAAGAAAAAATGTTATAACAGAGATTCAATTTATCCTTAGTCACTCCCTTATGATTATATTCTCCACTATAAGAATATGTTTTTTTCACAACCACACTGTGGAATTTAATTTTTCTTGATTTTCAAAGATCGTCATCGGATATTCATCCATGAACATTAATATTGATCCCCTTCTTCTGATTACAAAAATATTAAATAATTTTAATGATAAGAAAAATAATAGAGACATAATTCAATAATAAATATTTTTAATGTCTTGGGAAAATTCAGATCATACATAAATTAAACATAATAAAACATAAAAATTTATTTATATCCATCATCATTGTCCATAAAAACCAATTTTATTTTTAGTACATGAAACTACATGATGATATACATCAATGATAGATATGATCTAAAATCCAGGTTTGATGATAAATAAGGGACACAAATTAATATTACATGGGTATGCATAGTCATTACCATATCATTTTCACTGGAATATCATCATCATATTGGGGGAAACTTGTGACAAATTCATGGAGAGTGGAAGTTCATAAAATGTAAACATCATGTCACAATGGTCAAATTATATACTTTCTTATATACAAATCTAGCACAATGTTCGTGCATAACAAATGTGCATAATCTTAGCATAATAATATTTTGCAAATCCATAATCTTTTTCATTGATACAACACATTATATCATTAAATACATCACTTTAGCCAAGGAATTAGAGGGATGTATAATTATTGGCCCAAACATCACATCATAATATTTACAGAATCGTTCATGATACTTAAAATGTATTACAATCATAGATATGAAAAAATTTATTGGAAAGAAAGGGTTTCACAGGGATTTCAACAATCATGACAAAACAAATAGAAATTGGGTTCCAATAATAAAAATGGAAAAAATTGGAATATGCATCAACATTCATGAGTGAATAAGAAGCAACATAAGAGGATTCAAACATGTGTTTTGGAAATAATAATATTTTTTTTGCAAAAACATTTTATTTGACATAAAATAAGGTAGC
Source organism: Viscum album (assembly GCA_963277665.1). Lineage (NCBI taxonomy): Eukaryota > Viridiplantae > Streptophyta > Magnoliopsida > Santalales > Viscaceae > Viscum > Viscum album. Next base: position 683,355,640 of record OY728129.1, on the reverse strand, counting down.
AAAAAAGTATATCCCCAAATATAAAATGATAGAATAATGAAATTATATTTATGGTGCATAGATCAGTATTCATTCTTAATATTCCATGAAAGAATGATAACCCAAAGAAAATGAGTTGGATATGATAATACCATTACATTTATTCCCACATTATTTCATCAATTTTTCACATATTGAATAATATATATGTATTTAAGAACAAATTTATCTATAAATTTTTTTGTAATTTTTAACACTAATTTAAAATTATAGTCATTCTATAATATTTCATAATTTCATTGTTTATATGTTAGTCATTTAGATATCATGGTTTTCTAAAAAAAATCACATTTTTACCGATACCTCTATTTTGGAAAGTTTAATTTAGAAATTAATATATTTAGTTATAGAATAATATTAAAAATCATTTCAATTATATATATTACATAAATTTCATATATCTATTCGTGGATATTGATAGTATAATTGACATAATATTGTCTCAGTAGGTGGTTAACCAATATTTCATGGAATAATGGTGAAAGTGTGGGAATGAGAATTTAAAAATTTATATATATAGTAAATATGAAAATATCATGAAGTTAAAATCATTAATATATTGTTATAATCTTCCAAAAAATCATTTAATGATTTTTTGTTAATGGGTTGTTGAAAACAAATTAAGAGAATTTGATGAATTAGAAAGTATAATATTTGACTGAATGTAGTTTAATCCTCAGGGTAGCTTCTCTTGTAGTGAACTACAAATCCATTGAAGTTTGGAGTTGGTTTACTATTGAACATTCAAATTTATTCTAATGGAACTAAGACAATATGTTTTGATAGGGTATAAGATTTGGAATGTCTTTTATGAGTTGTTTTCATGGGAAGGTAGATAGGTAATTTATATAAGAGATGTTTTGGAACCAAGGTTGTTCACTGATGTAAATGGATTATATTTTGTGCTCATTAGAAATCCTTACATGAATGATTATGGTGTTTTCAATGAATTGAATATTATAATTCAATAGGACAAAAATATATAATTTTGTGCAATTTTCTTGTATTTTCTGAATAAGTAGTTCTAAAATTGGTAGGATGGAATGCATTACAAAATCTGGATTTCCTCAAAGGACATATGATAATATGAAAAATATATGAGTTTCTAGAAGAATTGTATCCACATAGGATTGTTCAAGAATTTATAATAGTTCTAATGGGTGATTGGTGATTAAGAAGATCATCACGATTAGTGATGGTGTTCTCCGAGATTATGAGAATTAGAGAATGGTAAACATTGATGGTGTTATTAGAAATTATGATAATTAGGCCCTCATGAATGTATTATGGTCTGAAAAAATTCTTCGTGAAAATGTAAAATCTAAATGGAGCTTAATTTCACATGAGCCTCAGCCCGATTTTTGATGACTCCTAAGTGAATCTAGGTGACCCGGTATGAAATCCAGGCGAAGGCACAATTTCTGGCGTACTGTAAAAGTACTAAAGCAAGTACTGAAGTTGGAACTATTCAGTACTGTAGCAAGAACTATCGCGGGACTATAGTAGGAACTATTTGTAAATTTAGCATCCAGGATGTTTCCCCCATTTGGGCCATCAGGCTATCGATTTGGTCCCCGAGTCCTTTAAGGCCTTCGGGCCAGTATGGCCTTTGGGCTAGTAAGGCTTTCGAGCCACCTCAAGGCCATCAGGCCACCATAAGTGCAGATGCAAACCAAACTACCTACAATGATAAGCTCTATAAAGCGGATGAGAAAAGAGCTTTCACCATAGAAGAAGATTCATGGATTGCAAGAATGAGACGGTATGGAACCTGCCATCTCGACAAGACTATGCATGCATGAGAGAGCCTAGTAGAACAACCTTGAAAATGTGGAGAGACGATTTCACGATGATGATGATGGGGAGGAGTAGTTTCAAATACTTTGTCTAGGTTTTATGTATGTTTTTAATCCTATGGGCTATGAATTCATCTAAGGCCTCTGGGCCATGTAATACCTATGCTTACGAGCCTTGTAAGGGTTCCACCTCACCACTTGAAAAGGTGGATGATCAAAAATCAATTAATAATGAAGGCCTTCAGGTCATTGGATGGAAATGGAGATTCATTAAGGAACGAGCTACATGAATATGTTTTTGAATGATCAGAATAATTCTCCAATAGGTGTTGGAGTAACACAAATTTCCAATCCTTAAATATGAAGCTCCACCCAATTAATTTGAAGAAAATTTTGAAGGAAAAACTAGAATCTTTTTGATTTCATGGAGACAAGGGATATTTGAAAATATGAAATTCTATGTGATCTTGAGAATCGAGATAATAATAATTTAGTCATAACTGATTCCAATGCTTTTATGTAAATTGTGATTAGATATGTGGGGGGTTTCTGCATTGACTAAATTATCATTGTGAAGTATGTTTGTTTTGTGAAGGTAGTTAGCATCGTGAATATAGAAACCCTACCATTTCATAAAAACCAATTAAATCATTATAAAGATAAATAGCATAATAATATAAAACATTGAGGATCAAAAGGTTTAGTGTCCTGGGAAAACTAGGACCATAAAGAATAATTACAACATCAAGTATAATCATTTATTTAATTCTTTATCCTCTAGATTCTTATTCAAACATGACCTATCCTTAGTATATGTATTAACCATAAGATATAAATAAAATGGGGTGATCTAAAAGCCTAGTAAAAGGATATATATAAATAAAATAACAATGGGAGAGCATAATCATGTCCTAGTAAAAGGATCATGAACATGAGATGATGCAATGATAAAAGACTAGAAATGTGGCAACACATAATAATGAACCATCATGTCATAGAGGTTGACTACCACACATACATTTGAAAAAAAAACTAGAATCTTCTTCGCACATAAATTAACATTAATTCATGTGATTCGTCCCTTTACCTAATTCATTAGGAGAACTATATAATTTTGGGCACACCCATCACATTTAAACATTCATATAGCCCTATATAATTATCGACACACCCGTCATGTACTAAGATTATCATTATGATTCATTCCACATAGAACATATATAAAAAATGAACATAAATAACCATTGGAGAGGAATTTTTTCACCTCAAGAGAACACATTCATAATTTTTGGGTTCAAAAAGGAATGGGGAAATTACATAATTTATACAATAACTATCAAGTTTGAGTGAGAAATAAAAGGTCTGTCTTAGATGGAAGAGTTCTTATAGAAAATATTTGGTTGAAATAAACTCTACTGTTAAACATGAATGCAATAGAAAAGTTAATATAATTAGGAACATATTATTTTAAAGGAGTTACCATTCCAAATTATTATTGATAGATGGAGAACATGAATAACGAATGTTGGGTTCATGATTTTTCCCATCACTTGTGTTCGAACGCTTTCATGGAATTAATGTCAGTTATAACCACCACAGACTATTTAATTAAAAATTCAATAACCTTGTGAAATATAATAAGGTTTATTATGTTTTCATTAAGTTATTTTATGGTCCATTGGATGAGTTATAGTGTTTTAATATACTCTGTGAGAATGTTCGTTTTTATGGTTTTCTTGAGCAGTTCAGATGTATTAATAAATGAAAGATAGTGTAGAACATGGGTAAACATACAGAAAATTTATTTAATGTTATTAATTATATTAAAAAGATTAAATTATCTTATAATTAATTATATTATATTCCATATGGATTAATAATTAGATAATAATTAAATGATTATAGTTTGGTTTAATTTGTGTGGGTTTTCAACCCCAATGAAAATCTATTATATTATCATTTAGTAATATGTACCTAAGTTATATCCAGAACATGAAAGTGGATATAATACATATAATCTAATCTAGTTCAATAATTAAAATTGTTTCATGACCAGTTCTAAAAGATATAACGGAAATTAAAAACATGTCATTCTTGAAGGTGATAAATTAACTCCGCACTAACAAAATTCTCTTTTATATAATAAAAAGAATAGGAGAAGGTGGTTGGGTGATATAATATCCCATTAATATAATTTAATTTTATTATATTTATAATAATACAATTACCATACCATATGAATAAATATATGTTGGGATATATTATTAAATGAACATTAATTTGAAACAAATTTAAATAAAAAAGAGAGAAGGTGATGAATTACATCTTGAATCCTCCTCATGAGAGCCTCCATAAAGAAGTTAGTCTTATACATTTGATGTTACCAGAATATCATGGATGTGGTTGGGGGATAGGGAAGATGTTTGGGTAGAGTTTAGATAAGGCATGAATTTGGATAGGTGTGAGGAATTGAAGGTGTGAATGGTGGTATTTATAGAGAAGGGGAGAAGAGATTTCTCAATATAAAATTCATTAAATAATTATTTACCCACAAGAAAAGGAATAGTGAGCCTTATATGACCATTAATAGTAATTTTATCATGTAAACACTAAACAATTGATCTTATATCAGTAGAACATAATGCATGAATCAATAATTTTCTTATTTAGGTTGTTTTGTAAATTGTTGTATTTAACTATTCAACAAAAAATAACATGTTTCCAACAAATACTAAAAATTAACACAAACAATTTTCTACCTCGTATAATCCAAAAAGGATGTCCATTTTCCAAATATAATTTTCTATATACGAATATTTTAATTTTTAAATTAAATCATAATTAACTTGAAAATTATAGTTTTTTAAATTAAAACTAATTTGATAACACTTTAAAACATTATGTAAGAACTTATAGAATTATCATAAATCTATAAGACATATATTTTTTAATTTATTAAAACATTATATGAAAATAAATTTTATTTTATATTAAATAATTAATTAAAACTAATTATTTATGACTTACTAAAATACCAATACTTATATTATGATAAAATTATAACTTATAAGATGCGTAAATTTTATTTAATTATTAATGGGTGAGGTTACTATTATTTTTCACAATTTATTGGTCATATTAATATTCATATGGGCAGTTTACTATTCACATGTATAGGTTTCTATTCACTGACAATTATATTTTTCCTATCAGACTCCCAACAACATACTGATCACAACCATGTATGACAGATTTTTGAAATTCAAAACCTAGAAGTGGAAAAATTAAGTCTAATGATCACATTGTATTTAGTATAATAATATGTCTTATTGAATCCTAATGGGACTATGCTATAGGGAATAATTATAAGAATGAAATTCCATTGATAAAATGTTGGGTCTTCACATTCTTCCACCCTTATGAAATTTCACACTCAAAATTTTACATTACACAAACTGGTGAGGATAATTCTCCTTCATCACCTCATTCAGTTCCCATATAGCTTCTTTAAACTCTTAATTCCTACACAACACATTGACAATGTTGGTTGTCTTGTTGAATAAAACATTATCTCTTCGGTCTGGAATCTTCACTGGCTACTCCTCATAAGCGGGATCATCTTCCTGCTGCACCACCTCTGAGTTCAATACGTGTGAGGGATTAGTTATGTAATTCATCAAGAGTGATATGTGAAACAGATCCAGAACTTGTTCCATATTCAGTGGAAGTGCAACCCGATAGGTCACAGCTCCAATCCGGTCATGGATCACAAAGGGACCAATTTACGTTGGGCATATCTTCCCTTTCGTTACAAACCACATGACTCTCTTCTATGGTGATATTCGAAGGAATACTTTATCTCAAATGTCGAACTCCAAGTCCCTTCGATGGTTGTTTTCTAAGCACTTTTGTTTACTCTAAGCAGCTTTGATGTGTTTATGGTTGACATGAACCTTCTCTATCATCTCTTGCACAAGATCAGTTGCATGTAGCTTTCTTTCTCCACCTTCATCCCAATAGGTTGCTGTCATACATCCCTCTCTATACAAAGAATCATATTGAGCCATATAAATACTTGAGTGGATGATATTGTTGTATGAGAACTCAACCAATGGGATATGTCTATCCCATCCACCATTGAATTCTAGAGAGAATGTACTTAAAATATCATCAAGAATATGAATAGTTCTTTCTATTATCCATCAGTTTGGGGTGATAGGTCTTGCTTAAATTTAATTCACTTCTCAAAGAATGTTGAAGACTCCACTAGAATTTAGATGTGAACCTTGTATCATGATCAGAGACAATTGATTTTGGAACTCCATAGAGTCTCACCAATTTTTTCACATATATCATTCCATGTCATTCAAGTGAGAGATATTCCTAAATAGAGATAAAATGGGCATTATTAGTGTGTGAGTCAACCATAACCCATATAACATTATTTCCCTTCGAATTCTTTAGGAGACCCGTGACAAAGTCCATAGTTGCATTCTTCCATTCCCCAATCAGTATATTTAATTAATGAATGCCCCCTTTGAACATATGTTGCCTTCAATTAACTTTATGACATTCCAAGTACCTTGATCTATAGTTTGCAATCTCCATCTTCATGTTGTCCCCAAAAATATCTCTCTGATATCATGGTGAATCTTGGTACTCTTTGGATGGATAGAAAATGCTGAGATATGTTCATTGTCCAATATCTCCTTCATTATCTCGGGTAATGAATCCACACAATGCTCCATTCAAAACCGAGTCACACCATCATCATCGATATGGAACTCTTGCAGCTTCCCTTCCTTTAACGAATTCACCATCTTTTTGTATCTCCACATCATCCCTTTGCACTTCTTTAATCGTTTCTTGGATATGTGGTTGCACCATAATTTGTGAATGGTAGGAGGTATCATCTTCCCTTATGATTTCTAAATACATCCTTTTCATATCCATAAAGATAGGGTCCTTCTCAATATGCATCATTGATAGATTAGTTGGTTTTTTCCTCTTAAATCATTGAATACATTGTTTTCATTTATAGGATGATAGTGAATAGAGAAATAGAATGTCTTGATTATCTCTAACCATATACTTTGTCTCATGTTGTGCTCTTATTGTTTGAATATAAACATTAGGCTACTGTGTTTCATGTATATGTCACACTTCTCTACAAAAAGGTAGTGCCATCATATTTTTTAATTAAGGAATCACAGCTACCATCTCAAGATCATATGTCACATTGTTTTAGACATGAATATTCCAATTCTGTGTGGAATATGATGACAAATTATCATTTATCATGAGTACACAACATAATTCATTCATTGAAACATCACTATATACCATAAAACAGTATCCACTCTTTAGTAGTGTGAGTACTAGTGCAGTGATCATACTTTTCATTAGCCACATGAAACTTCCGTCAAATGCTTCTGCCCAGACATACTTTTCCCCTTTCCTTGTTAACAGAGTAATCGGGTTTTCCCATTGTGTGAATTTTCTCACCAAACGTTGGTAGTACCCAACTAATCCAAGAAAACTACTGATTTTTGTGACACTAGAAAGACCAGGTGATTCCTTAATCACCATTTTTTTTGAAGGGTCCATATAAATTCCCTCACATGTGATCACTTGTCAAAAGAACGTGACTTGCTTCATCCAAAATCCACACTTTCTGAACATGGCGTACAACATATAATTTCTCAATGTCTACAAAACAAGTCTTATATGTTCTTCAGGTTCCTCCTAGAACCTATAGTATATGATAATATCATCAATAAATACTACCAAAAATTAGTCAAGGTAATGTATAAAGACTTTATTCATCAAATCCAGGAATATTGATGGGGCATTAGTAAGTCCAAAGTGCATCACCAGAATCTCATAGTTCCCATACCTTGAACAGAAGGCAGTCTTCTGAATATCTTCTTTCTTCACCATTAGCTACTGATATCCAAAATAAAGATACACCATTGATAATTATTGATCTCCTCCTAAATGATCAAACTAGTATTCAATCCTTGGAATATGATACTTGTTATTTATGGTGGTCATGATGAGTTCCCTTTAATCAATACACAACTAAATTGTTACACCCTTGTTCTTCACAAAGTGGACTGGTGCACCCCAAGGTGATGCACTAGGGTGTACGAACCCTTTGTTGAGATACTCTTGTAGCTTTTTTTAACTCTTCTAGTTCGATAGGATCCATTCAATAGAGAAACATTGAGATACAATTTTAACAGGGCATGAGTTCTATTGGAAACTCTACCTCATGATCCAAGGGAACTCTTCATAACTAGTCATGAAAATATCACCATATTCACTCATGATTGGAATTCGTGCAAGGTAGGTACTATCCTTTAACTAATCCAATTTGGAGAGGTATGACACTTCATAGGGAATAAACACCCACATTATTGAAGGATTTTTCATAGGAGATTCAAGATTATCCTTGCATTTATAGGGGATCACATGATGGTTTGGAATATGAAAATATATTTCCTTTTTCTGATAGTTGATACATGCTCTATATAAAGAGATCCAATCCATTCCCATTATAGAATCGAATTCCACCAAGGGAATTATTATGATATTTGTTGGAAGAATCTTCCCACATACAGCAACAGGAGAAGTGAAAAACACATGGGTTGTAACAATTTCACCACTTGGTGTTTTTATATATATCTGTACTTAAACGTTTTGGAGCTTTGATTATATAGTTATAACAAACTTCCAAGATATAAAGAAATTTGTAGAACAAGAATCAAATAAGGATTTTTCCATACATGAGTGAATAGTAAGTGTACCATGTACAACTTCATTATATTTCACTACTTCTACAGTAATGATGGCATACGAAATCCCTTTTTCCTTTGGAATTGGTGGCTGATGATGCTGATTACCATCAAAAAACGTGAGGATTAGTACACTGGATTGCCTAGAGCCCTTTCTCCCTATAGTTATAGCATTGAACCACAGGTGGTTCACTCCATTCTTCCACCACAATCTCCTTCCTTTTCATTTCATTTCATCACTCTTGAGAATGGTGTCATTATTTATCACACATGAAGAACTTCCACGTACCTTTGAGGTAGTTTCCAGAGTGAAACTTTCAAAAAATTTGGTATGTGGGTCGTTGAGTTTTCTTCCTACCTTTTTTATTAGATCCACTATCTTGAAACTCCATATTTCGTTTCATATCACCATAGGCGTGACACCATTATCCAAACACAATATCCACTTTGATAGTGTAACACCCCAGGTAAATAAAGAGTATGAAATGTTCATATTTATCCATATTTGTGAATAAAATATTAATATGACTTTAAAGGGGATGCTATTCTCGATGCCATACCCAACACGCAACAACGACTTTCTTGGGAATCTTACGTTGTACTCTAATAATAAAATAATATTATTTTAAATGGTAGTTAACATGTAGTCGTTTTATTGACGGGAATGGATAGAAATAACTAAAATATGATTATATATGTTTTTAAATGTTTTTAAATTTATCCAATAAAAGATAATGGCATAAATTACGGAAAGAATTCAATTTTAGGTGTATATGCCCTAGTATTCACTAAAGGTTCACTTATCGCCTTTTTATGGAGAACCGTCATTAAATATAGTTTTGTTCACTCTTATACATCCTTTTGGACAAAATAAAACTCTTCGTAAGAATTGGGACATCAAAATTTACTTTGTGTAAATTTTTGGTATCTTTCTGATAAAGTTCATTTTTTTAATGAATAGTGTAAAATGTTGTATTTTAATTCAAAACCTCTTTTTAATCTAATTTATTTGTATGATTATATTATCTTTTGAATTGGTTTTAAAGTAAAATTAGAATATATTTTTACCATTAAATCCAATAGTGGTCGTTGGAATTAATTTCACATTGGAATCAGACTTAAACTAGTGTCAATCTTTTGATACTTATTGTTTCATAAAAACACACTATTTGCTCTGACAGCAAGAAATAATTATTAAATTAATTAAAGTGACCTATATGTTTTGAATTTTTAAAATAGACTTCATTTTTTAATTCGTAATATCATATATTGCTTAGGGTGAATTTTTGGGATTTTTTTGAAAAACTTCAATTTTTGATGAATAGTGAAACCACTAAGTGGTACTTATAAAAACTAAATTTGGTGAATAGTAACTTATTAATAAGTAAAATTTGGTTCAATGGGATACAAATAATTTTTTTGGTGAATAGTAACTTATTATGTTTTTAATCGCGATTAGAGGTAATTAGTGTAGTTTATGGTAAGAATAATGTTTTAATAAAATGAAATGAACATGACACATGTCCTAACCTAATTGGATGTGTCATGGACGACCAATAAAACCAATGGGTCAACATGGGGACCCCATGAAGCCACTTTGGTTGGAAAATGACATTAATATCTTTTTATTTAATGTTAAAGTAAAAATGAGACAAACATGATATGTTTTACTAAAACAATTTTTACATGGGGTTATACAAATCAGATTTATTACTATAAATATTCATTGGAAATTTAAAAATATTTCCTACATCATATTATTTTTTTTATAATTTTTAGACTTTAAATAAATTAAATTATTTACGACATCATGATGATGCAGCGATGACCTCCTTATTTAACGATTTAAATAAAATGGAAAGATAATGTAATATCTAAGACCTACACATGTCCAAAACCTATTGGATTGGTGGATTTAGAACCCTTATCACCTTATCCTAGAAACACATCAATGTAGGACCTCTTAAATCCGAATACCATTTTAAAATAAAGTGGCTTTTCTTTACCTTCCAAGAGTGCCCCTCCTCTCCTCTTATAAAAGGCCCCCACCTCTACCTCCTTACCCACACTCCCAAAGCCTTTGCCTCGGCTAACCTCTGCCCATTTTGTCTCTCCCCTTCCCTCTCTTACTCCTTGAAGCCTCAATTTGTGCATAAGTCTTACCAAGGAAGCCTTTGATCTCAAACTAAAGGGAGTTACCCGATTTTAAGGTAATGTCTTCACTTGAGTCCTTTTGTTTTATTTTTCTTCTCCAACCCCCTAAACTCTTTTTATTCATTTTTTTTTGTAACAAATCCAGTATCATCAGTATACTAGGTTTTTGGTATAAGAAGGATTCGAGCTACACTTACACGCACCAACTTCTAATGGTTAAAGAACATACTGTTTCCGTGGATGGCGAATTTCTACCTCCCGAAACGATGATTGTTCAACATTCTTCTAACACATTCAAAGGTGGCCATTAAGATGAAACTATAATTATATATGATATATAATATGTTTATGTTTTACTTAATCTTATATATTTTTCATTTCTGGAGTACCTTTATGGTTTCCATTATGGGTAAACACGATATCTTCATTTAAGAAAGTGCGGACTACCGCCCCCTCAAAGTGATTTGATTCGTTAATACCATATGTGGTAGGTATAAAGGATATATTTAATTATATTACATATGATAACATACTGGAATTAAAATACTATTATTTATTATTATGTTTTAATTCCATTAAATATGAAATACAAATGGATGTAGCGTTCTTGCGTATGTACGGCTTACCGTCTCCATGAACGGTACATTTCATTTCTTATCTCAAAATGTTATGTAATATTATAAGTACATATATATAATGGATATGTATGAAATATACTACATCTAAATTATGGATATCATTCTGGAAATATAACATATATATATCTCTCTCATTTTTTTTTAATTCCATTAATATGACAAAAAATGAAAGTAGCGTTAATGCGTACGTATGACCTACCATCTCCATGAACGATTCTTTTAATTTTTTATCTCCAAATGATATGGAATAGTTAAAATGAATATTTACTGGATATATATGATATTTTAATCATTAATAATATTCAGGAAATTATTTACATATAACTACATGGGAAATCTTTTTTCAAACATGTTCATTTTTGACTCATGTACCAAACATCGGAAAAAACGTCTGTTATGAACAAACATCATTAAACAATTATTATAAAATTATAATATGTGATATGAAATGAATAATAATCTCTAAAGGAGGTACTTAAGAAATTATTAATTGACCAAAGGTTTTTATTCAGGAATATAAAGAAACGAACAAGACAAGTTGGACTTGAGGTAAGGGATCCTACTCCACACTTTCTTTTTAAGTACACTATTTTATGTCATTCCATTTAAAGCTCATCTGTCTTGTTATTGGGATGTTCTTTTATATTAATCATACAGTAATTTTTATGTTCATGTGATGAGAGACCCTATTCTCTCTCATCAATCCATTTTGGATGTTTTGAGTGGCGCTGTTAGGCTACCGAATTTTCGTAAGAGATCAAACCTCTCTCTTTCTCTTTCAGTACTCTCCTTTATGTCACTTTTTTTAAGCTCCTCTTTGTTATGATGGGGGATTTTCTTTTATATTCCTCATTCTTTACATTTTATTATAATGTAATGAGATACCCTATTTGATCTCATCAATCCATTTTTGGAAGTTTTAAGTGGCGTCGTTAGGCTGCCGAGTTTTCGTAAGGGATTTTTCATCTCACTTTTATTCCCGTGAGATTTATGCTACACTTGCCACAATTTCCTTTTAGTGGAGTATGTACTGCCCATTATTTTACTCATTGTGTAATATACTTTCTTTTATGAGTATTTAAATCAATTTTGTATTGTCTTTCTTTCACAAGGTGTATGTTTCGAAAGATACCCATGTCGGTAAAGGAACCTTTCACCCTCCTCTTTTTTAAAAGACTTATTTTGTTGGGTCTTTTAATTTACATATTGTTATGTTGGGATATGTTCTCATATATCCTTATTGATGTAAATTTTTGGTCCAAGTGATGAGATACCCTTTTTTTATCTCTCATCAACTCATTTTGATGTGACGCCGTTAGGCTGTCAAGGGAACTTCTTAACACAATTTTGATTTCTTGGGGTTCAACATGTAGTTATTGAATATGTCATCCTTTGAATATTTGTGAATGAACTTTGATTATTTTACACTTAATATCCACTTATATTGGTGTATTCGTTTGTCACACATAATTATGTAATTGATTTATCCTTAAACCAAGGATACCGTCTTTGTAAAGGACTTCATCTCAATCTCCTTTCATTGAGGCATATTTTGTTTTATACACAACCTTCTTTTATACAGTGTATAAAACCCTTTGACTTTTAAGTTTATTCAAAAGGAATATTTTTTATACGAAGTGTTTATTAAAAGACAAAAGGGATTGTTTTTGTCGTACGTATGCGGCGACAATGACTTCTCCACTGTCGTGACCATTATTTGAGTTTGGGATTCCTCTACAAGACATACATTCTTTTTAAAAGAAAAATAAATACCATGTTTTACTTTTCTTTTATTTTGGTATTGAAAATGGTTTTCATATTGTTTTTATATCAATGTGTTGTATTGATATCTTGTGATTGAAAGGTGGAAATGTTATGTTTCTTTTATGCATGTTTTATGTGATACGATTATGTTGAGGTTCTTGGGGATTATTATGAAGACGGGTGGTTCCGTGATAAACTAAGGGCGGGTGAGCCCGATATAGCTACCAATTCATTGGGTAACGCGAAGGAGTGAAACGTTAAGGTTTCTCCGAAGAGATTTAGGGAATATACTGTGATGGGTATTCCAAACGTAACCAAGAGGGTTACTCCCTATGTAAGAATGTTATGAATGCCTCAAGTTTCTTTTATGTCTTATGATTTCTATGATTTATTCATGGTTTGATGAGGTATGTTAAAGTGCCTATGTTTTATGGGTAAAGTATGATTTCATTCTTATGTATATATGAACTCATGTTTCCTTTCCATATTTTTATAACCCTTACTGAGCTTTTTATGCTCATCCCACGTTTTTTAAATGTTTTTCATAGGTCAAGGGAAAGGTACATGATGTGATGATAGTTTCTAGGATGTGTCAAGAAAGAATCCGTGTTTTATTTTAAATATGTTTCCATTGATGGGAAGAATGAATATTGTCTTTTATGTAACCATTTTGTTTAAATGTGGAATGTAATGCAAGTTTCATGATCTAATTCTCTAAAACTCTAGACCTAAAAAGATCCCCAATGTGTAATCCTGTAATAACTCAAGATTAAGTAAGATTTAAGGCTGGGGCCTTGTAGTTGGTATCCAAGGTTGGTTTAGATAACTTTAGAGGTTAGGGTATTATTTAAGCATAAGTGGCATTACCATAATGGTTAGGATTTCAGAAAGAGTCCTAGTTTTTGATAAAGTGAATGAGTAAGTGTATATTTGTTTTTGGCTTCCTCATTAGTACATGATGGTTTTGTTGATATACTCACACTGACATTTCTATTTTTATTGAATGGATGGATCTAGCAGGAACCAAAGAGACAACAGGTTTGAAGGAAACTTTGGTGGTTCTATGATTAAGATACTAGATAAAATGGGGGATTCAATGATGAAACTCGTGGTTGTTCTAAACCAACTATCAAGGAGTCATGATCAACAACTTGAACCTTGGTATGATCTTTAATGCATCATGTACGAGATTACCAAATGATGTGGATGTTTAGGTAATAATTATAAAGGTAACCATTAGAGATTATATGATCCTTACTTTTGAGGTAATTATGGGTTACTATATGTTATGATGGAAGTTAAAGGCATGAGATAAAATTGAGGTTAAATTATGTTAGGGTTATTTTTGATTATTTTATATATTTTTGGGAATGATTTGAGAATTATATAGTTTTGGAAAAAGGACAACACGCAGACGGTGTGACAACCCGTCGCGTCAGACAAAGCTGCGGGAATCGAACCCACAACCAAAGTGCGACTGGTATTTATCACCTACCACGGGACTACGTGAAGTACCTGGTTAGTTTGAACGATTCTTTTTAGTTATATGATTTTATTAATTAAGAGTAAGTTTATTTTGGGTTATTTATGAAAATGATTAACCTATCAAGGAGGATATGTGATTAGGTTAATTACTTTTCAATACGAGACTTTAGGAGCAACTGATGTTGTTTGGAGATAAATGTTACAATTTAACTTGGAAGACTATGTAACTAAATCCTTAAAATATTTGGGTTTCAATCATATATTGGTTTACTTTGAATAATTTTATGGACAAATTGTTTATCGGATGGTCCTCATTGAACTTTGGGTTTTGTTGGACAAATTTTGGAGATTAAGCATAGATTTTCTTTTTTATGGGTTATCCTTTTCTGGATTATCTGACCTTGTACTAACATTTTTGGTTTTTGTTTTGTTTAAAGCCTAAATACATGGGATGTATATAGTTATCTTTGGTGGATTAGTTGATTCTCTAGAAGTTTATTATAGTACTCTTAATGCGAACAAGTCTCCCTAAATACTCATATTTTGGAAAAAAATATGAGTTTGATTAAGGAATCTAGTAAAAGTTGAAAGTCAACATGATAAGTGATTATGTTTCCTTTATGAATAAATTCCTCAATAAAAAGTAACTTAAAAAAAATGTTGTCTCTTAACTTTTCCTACTGGGGAAATGAATACCGTTTAACCCATCACAGGTTTGTGATTTTCTTATGGTTAACTTTCTCCTATATACGTTTACTATCACTCTCCCTTGAGAACATGACCCTTTTCATTTTCCACCATGTCCATGTTTTTCTACATATGGGTTAACTCGGGTGACCTCTGTACTTATCTTCCTTTATTTTAAAGTGATTGTTTTACCGACTCTTGTACCGATGTGGGACTTTCAAGGATGTTTCCAAGCTCAATTTTAAAAATTGCGAGGACGCAATTCCCAAAAGGGGGGAAGGATATAACACCCCAGGTAAATAAAGAATATGACATTTTCATATTTATCCATATTTGTGAATATAATATTAATATGACTTTAAAGGGGACGCTATGCTCGATGGCATACCCAACACGCAACAACGAGTTTCTTGGGAATCTTACTTTGCACTCTAATAATAAAATAATATTATTTTAAATGGTTGTTAACATGTAGCCATTGTATTGACGGGAATGGATAAAAATAACTAAAATATTATTATATATGTTTTTAAATGTTTTTACATTTATCCAATAAAAGATAAAGGCATAAAATACGGAGAGAATTCAATTTTAGGCGTATGTGCCCTAGTTTTCACTAAAGGTTCACTTATCGCCTTTTGATGGAGAACCTCATTAAATATAGTTTTGTTCACTCATATACATCTTTTTGGACCAAATAAAACTCTTCTTAATAATTGGGACATCAAAATTTACTTTGTGTAAATTTTTGGTATCTTTCTGATAAAGTTCATTTTTTAATGAATAGTGTAAAATGTTGTATTTTAATTCAAAACCTTTTTTTAATCTAATTTATTTATATCATTAGATTATCTTTTGAATTGGTTTTAAAGTGAAATTAGAATATATTTTTACCATTAAATCCAATAGTGGTCGTTGGAATTAATTTCAAATTGAAATCAGACTTAAACTTGTGTCAATCTTTTGATACTTATTGTTTCATAAAAACTTGCTATTTGCTCTGACAGCGGGAATTAATTATTATATTAATTAATGTGACTTATATGTTTTGAATTTTTTAAAATATACTTCATTTTCGAATTCGGAATATCAAATATATCTTAGGGTGAATTTTTGAGATTTTTCTGGAAAACTTCAATTTTTGATGAATAGTGAAACCACTATGTGGTACTTATAAAAACTGAATTTTCCGTTTAAATGAAATTTTGCCATCTTTGTGTTTTGAATTTCAAAAATCCGACATACATGGTTGTCATTAAGAAGTAAAATGTGGTTCAATGGGATAAAAATAATTTTTTGGTCAATAGTAACTTATTAAGTTTTTAATCGCTATTAGAGGTAATTAGTGTAGCTTATGGTAAGAATAATGTTTTAAAAAAATGAAATGAACTTGACACATGTCCTAACCTCATTTTATTTGTCATGGCCGAACAAGAAAACCCATGGGTAAACTTGGGGACCACATGAAGCCACTTTGTTTGGAAAATGACATTAATATCTTTTTATTTAAAGTTAAAGTAAAAATGAGACAAACATGAAATGTTTTACTAAAATAATTTTTACATGGGGTTATAAAAATTAGCTATTTGACTATAAATATTCATTGGAAAGATAAAACGATTTCCTACATCATATTTTTTATTTTATAATTTTTAGACATTAAATAAATTAAATTATTTATGACATCATAATGATGCAGCGATGACCTCATTATTTAACGATTTAAATAAAATGGAAAGATAATGTAATATCTAAGACCTTAACATGTCCAAAACCTATTGTATGGGTGGATTTCGAACCCTTATCACCTTATCCTCGAAACACATCAATGTGGGACCTCTTAAATCCGAATACCATTTTAAAATAAAGTGACTTTTCTTTACCTTACAAGAGTGCCCCTCCTCTTCTCTTATAAAAGGCCCCCACCTCTACCTCCTTACCCACTCTCCCAAAGCCTTTGCCTCGACCAACCTATGCCCATTTTGTCTCTCCACTTCCCTATATTACTCCTTGAAGCCACCATTTGGGCAGAAGTCTTCCCAAGGAATCCTTTGAGCTCAAACCAAAGGGAGTTACCCGATTTTAAGGTAATGTCTTCACTTGAGTCCTTTTGTTTTATTTTGCTTCTCCAACCCCCTAAACTCTTTTTATTCATTTCTTTTGTAACAAATCCAGTATCATAAATATACTAGGATGTTTTTATAAGAAGTATTTGGTCTACACTTACACACACCTACATCTAATGGTTAAATAACATACTATTTCCGTGGATGGCGAATTTCTGCCTCCCGAAATGATGATTGTTCAACATTCTTCTAACACCTTCAAAGGTGGCCATTAAGATGACACTATATTTATATATGATATCTAATATGTTTATTTTTTACTTAAGCTTATTTATTTATCATTTATGGAATTTCTTTATGGTTTCCATTATGGGTAAACGCGATATCTTCATTTAAGGAAGTGCGGACTACCGCCCCCTCAAAGTGATTTGATTCGTTACTACCATATGTGGTACGTATAAAGATATATTTAATGATATTATATATGATACCATACTGGAATTAAAATACAATTATGTATCATTATGTTTTAATTCCATTAAATATGAAATAGAAATGGAAGTAGTGTTCATGCGTACGTACGGCTTACCGTCTCAATGAACGGTACATTTCATTTCTTATCTCAAAATGTTATGTAATATTATAAGTAAATATATATAATGGATATATATGTAATATATTACATCTAAATTATGGATATCATTCTATAATTATAACATATATCTCTCTCTCATTTTGTTTTAATTCCATTAATATGACAAAAAAAGAAAGTAGCATTCATGCGTACGTACGGCCTACCGTCTCTATGAACGATGCTTTTCATTTTTTATCTCCAAATGATATTGAATAGTATAAAATGAATATTTACTGGATATATATGATATTTTAATCATTAATACTATTCTGGAAATTATTTACATTTAACTACATGGGAAATCTTTTTTCAAACATGTTCATTTTTGACTCATGTACCAAACATCGGCAAAAACGTCTGTTATGAACTAACATTATTAAAAAATTATTATAACATTATAATATGTGATATGAAATGAATAATAATATATAAAGGAGGTAATTAGGAAATTATTAATTGACCAAAGTTTATTATTCAGGAATATAAAGAAACGCACAAGATAAGTTGGACTTGAGGTAAGGGATCCTACTCCACTCTTTCTTTTTAAGGACACTCTTTTATGTAATTCCTTTTAATGCTCATATTTCTTGTTATTGGGATGTTATTTTATATTAATATTACTATAATTATTATGTTCATGTGATGAGAGACCCTATTCTCTCTCATCAATTCATTTTGGATGTTTTGAGTGGCGTCATTTGGCTCCCAAATTTTCGTAAGAGATCTAACCCCTCTCTTTCTCTTTAAGTACACTCCTTTAGGTCACTTCTTTTAAGCTCCTCTTTTTTATGATTGGAGATTTTCTTTTATATTCCTCTTGCTTTAAATTTTATTGTAATGTGATGAGATACCCTATTTGATCTCATCAATCCATTTTTGGAAGTTTTTTGAGGTGTCATTAGGCTGTTGAGTTTTCGTAAGGGATTTTTCATCTCACTTTTATTTCCATGAGATTTATGCTACATTTGCCACAATTTCCCTTTAGTAGAGTATGTACTACCCATTATTTTACTCATTGTGTAATATAATTTATTTTATGAGTATTTACATCAATGTTGTATTGTCCTTCTTTCACGAGGTGTATGTTTCAAAAGATACCCATGTCGGTAAGGGAACCTTTCACCCTCCTCTTTTTTAAAAGACTACTTTTGTTGGGTATTTTAATTTACATATTGTTATGTTGGGATATGTTCTCATATATCCTTATTGATGTAAATTTTATGTCCAAGTGATGAGATACACTTTTTTTATCTCTCATCAACTCATTTTGATGTGATGCTGTTAGGCTGTCAAGGGAACTTCTTAACCCAATTTCGATTTCTGTGGGTTCAACATGTAGTTATTGAATATTTCATCCTTTGAATATTTGTGAATGACCTTTGATTATTTTACACATAATATCCACTTATTTTTTGTGTCGTCGTTTGTCACACATAATTATGTAACTGATTTATCCTTAAACCAAGGATACCGTCTTTGTAAAGGACTTCGTCTCAATCTCCTTTCATTGAGGCATATTCTGTTTTATACACAACCTTCTTTTATACGGTGTATAAACCCCTTTGACTTTTACATTTTTTCAAAAAGAAACTTTTTTATACGAAGTGTTTATTAAACGACAAAAGGGAATTTTTTTGTTGTACGTATGCGGCGACAACGACTTCTCTACCGTCGTGACCATTATTTGAGTTTCGGCTTCCTCTACAAGCCATACCTTCTTTTTAAAAGAAAAATAAATACCATGTTTTACTTTTCTTTTATTTTGGTATTGAAAATGGTTTTCATAATGTTTTTATATCAATGTGTTGTATTGATATCTTGTGATTGAAAGATGGAAATGTTACGTTTCCTTTATGCATGTTTTATGTGATATGATTATGTTGAGGTTCTTGGGCATTATTATGAAGATGGGTGGTTCAGTGATAAACTAAGGGAGGGTGAGCCTGATATAGCCCTCCAATGCATTGGGTAATGCGATGGAGTGAAACTTTAAGGTTTCTCCGAATAGATTTATGGAATATACTATGATGGGTATTCCAAACGTAACCAAGAGGGTTACTCCCTACGTAAGAATGTTATGAATGCCACAAGTTACCTTTAAGTATTATGATTTCTATGATTTATTCATGGTTTGATGAGGTATGTTAATGTGCCTATGTTTTATGGGTAAAGTATGATTTCATTCTTATGTACATATGAACTCATGTTTCCTTTCCATATTTTTATAACCCTTACTGAGCTTTTTATGATCATCCCATGTTTATGAAATGTTTTTCACAGGTCAATGGAAAGGTATATGATGTGATGATAGTGTAAAGGATATGTCAAGAAAGAATCCGTGTTTTATTTTAAAAATGTTTCCGTTGATGGGAAGAATGAATATTGTCTTTTATGTAACCACTTTGTTTAAATGTGGAATGTAATGCTAGTTTCATGATCTAATTATCTAAAACTCTAGACCTAAAAAGATCCTCAATGTGTAATCTTGTAATAACTCAAGATTAAGTAAGATTTAAGGCTAGGGAATTATAGATAGCACACCAAACAACTTCTTCATAACTCCAAATGTCTTGAATCGAAAGAGCCTTTCGAAGGTGTGGTTTTAATCCACTAAATAATATATCGATTTTCCTATCATTGTTGATAACAAGCCATTTGAATACCTTGAAAGCCGTTTGAAATTTAATTTGTAGGTTGTGAATGATTCTGATTCATTTTTAATGATATCTATGAATTCACTCTCCATCTTTGTTCAAAGACTTCATGGTAAATACTTGTTAAGAAACATTATATTAATGTCTTCATATTCCATCTTCTCAATTTCCTCCCTTGTCGTGGTGTTCTTAATCAAATCCCACCATTGATCAGACTCTCCATCTAGAAGATAAATGTTTAGTGTCACCATCTCTGTCATAGAATAATAAATCATAGAAAACATCTTTCCTATGGGGTTGACCAACTTCATTGAAACAAAGAATTAGAAGATCCACTAAATTTTGGCGATCGTCACCTCTTAAAACACTTAATAGCCAATTGATCCCTCTTTAGTGAAGGAGGATGTTCTCCATTGTTATTGTTATTGTTCATAACATGATATAATTGGGTATGCATCACCATGATGATTTTAATTCCACTTCATAAATCATTTTTGATGTCATTCGAGAAATTTTTGCATTAACCATCAAACGAGTTGTTGTCCTGGTTTCTATTGGTTCCAACCGTTTTCTAAAATAGGAATGGTTAGAAAGAAACATACGACAACATTTCATGAATAATTTATTCATTTTTTTTATTTGAACTAAATGAGTAACATATGATATCCAAATGTAATGATTCTTGTGGGCATATTTTTACTTTGTCTCATGTTATAGGTTTTATCTAGGGTTCACTAATCCTAATTTTCAAATTAACTAAACCTTTCATCTGATACCAACTATAGTGACCCATCCTTTTTGTACATTACTACTAACTCATTTAATTGATAAAAAATATAATATTATTACACATATGGGATACAATTGTTTAGTGTCTTGTGAAAACTATGACCATACAATATCATTACAAAATCATGCATAATCATTTAATTAATTCCTTCTATAGATTATTATTGGCACTTGACCTATCCTTAGTACATGTAGTCACCAGAGTATATACATCAAAAGGGGTAATATAAAATCCAAATAATAGGATAGATACAAACACAATATCAATGAGTGATGATAATAATGACAATGTAAAAGGATCAACATCATGAGTGGAATCATAGATAGAAAACATAAAATGTCGAAATCCATAAAAAAAAACGTAATGTCTTAGTGGTTGACTACCAAACACACATTTGAAAAAATAAAGAATCTTGTTCAAAAATCATTTCCCATTAACTTATAAAATGAATCACATTGCCAAATTTTTTGGAGCACTGTATAATAATGGGAGCTTCCGTCACATTCAAACATTCATATTGCGCTATATAATTCTGGGTGGACCCATAACGTAATTACATTTTCAATATATTCCATGAAACATAGAACATATATCAAAAATTAACATTAATAACTCATGTAAAGGAATGGGTTTCAACTCATTATAATATATTCATAAACATTGGGTTCCCAAATTAATGTTGTAATAACATACTTGATACTATAACCGTCAACTTTTATTGAGAAATAAAAGGTGTTTTTTTAGAAGAAGAGTTTTTTTGGAATAAATTTGAGATAAATAAACTCTTTTGGTAAAAATGTATTTAAAAAACGTAATGTAATGATGGAATAAATATTTTTATGTAGAGACGATAAGAAAAATGAAGTGATAGATGGACAACATGGAGAAAGAAAGTTGGGTTCATGATTTTCCTCTTACCCTGTATTTGAATGATTTAATCGCATTAATGACTTTTATAAGAACATTAGATTTATTAATTAACAATTAAATAACATTTTTTACATGAATATGGTACAATATGGTATCAATATATAATATTATGGGCCTTTGGATGAGTTATATTGTTTAAAATCATTTTTCGGGAATGTTTCTTTTTATGGGTTTCTTGAGCGGTTCACATTTATTCATAAATGCAAGTTCATGTAGAACATTAGTAAACATAAAGAACTGCTATTGAATTTTATAATGATATTAAATTAGTTTAAATGATCTTACAATGAATTATATTATATAACATGTGGATTAATCCTTTGAAAATATTTTAATGATGATTATTTGGGTTAATTTTGGTGGTTTTTTGACAACAAAAAACTTGTTTCGTTTAATAATTTAGTAATATGTTTCTGAGTTTTTCTCAGAACATGAAATATGATATAATGAAAATAATTTAATCTGGTTCAACCATAAAAATGGTTTCATGAATAGATATAAAATATGTAATGGAAAATGAAAACAAGTCATTCTTGAAGGTGATAAATTGACACCTCACAAACAACATTCACTTATATAAAATAAAAAGAAGAGGATAAGGGCATTGGATGATATAAATTACCATTAGTATCATAACATTACCTTATATGTATAATATGAGAGTTAACATAAATTGTGGATGAATATAATTGGGGAGAGATTAATAAATTAACATGAAATTGAAACAAATTTGATCAAGAGAGAGAGATAGGGGGGAATTACCTCTTGAATCCTCCTATTGATATACTCTTTAAGGAAGATAGTATTTTTCGATTAATCATACCAAATGATCTTGGACGTGGGGTAGGTGATAGGTAAGATGTTTTGGTAGAGTTTAGGGAAGGATTGAAGCTTGAGAGGGGTGATGAAGTGAGGGTGGGAAGGGTGGAATTTATAGTTGAGGGGAGATGGGAATTTTCAATGTACAATTTATTTTTTTTATTTCTCAACAAGACAAGGAATGTAATGCCCCGACCCCAGTTACCTAGAGTCGGTGAATTTTCTTATACATTGGCATGATACTAGGAAATCATGTCCCAGAAGACCAATCAGTTTAGAAGATATGGAAATATATTACATAAATGAACATTACATTACATTATAAAATGAAAAACAATAACACATTTATCTCAATTGACCACATTCATATCCCTTAGACTATCCCTACAGTCCAGTCATAATAAAATTATTTGAAATCATGGGAAAATATAACATAAGAAAGGGTTCATCTCAAATGCTCTGTAATGGTAAACTATTTATGGGAAGGTAACATAAAAAATAGGCATAGTGTATAATTGAAAACACAAGCCTTTACAAATAATAAACATGAACACATTATGGAAGAAATATGAGCTGTGTAAATAACGCCATAATACAACATTTTCATGGGTATTCTACTTGTAAAATAACCAAATAAACCATCAATATTATTTTTATAAACATGGAATCTATAATGCTAGACATTCAAAAACATTTTTCAAGGCCACGACAAAGATGTCTAAAAATGATTAAGGCCTCGGCCAAAACCCTATATAAAATTATAAAAGTCCTCAGCCAATTCCACGTCTAATTGTCTCATGAGACCTACCGGAACATCGAGGAGCTATAGCAGGCTCCATCTGTCACTTACTATGTCCAATAAATTCCTCATATGAAATGGATGAAACATAACATAAATATTCGTATTAAAACTTGAATATTAAATGTAAATAAATTATTCTTAAACCATGAATGGTATAAAAATAACACATCCATAATCCTAAATATCACAAAACCTTCAATACATTATAGGATATTTGCATCATAATAAATCAACATAAAACAATTTTAAAATCCATCAATGGATGTTGAAATAGATGCAAATTATTTGTAGAACTCTATTAGAGAATATCCCATTTTATGAAAAAATTTATAAGTCACACAATTCAGAAATGAAGACATTTAAACAAATTTTTAAATCAAAGTGTCCCATACCACATTTATTATTTTAAAAATAACTTACATTTTAAAACATTCAAGTCCATATAAATAAATCCTTAAAACCATTTTGAACACATGGAAATTAATGAGAAAGGTTTAGAAGAACAAATCATTAAAACATTTAAATGATGTTTTAACAAAATAGTCCCTTAAATATAATCTTTTTGAAAACACTTTTATGAAACATAGACATGGGTAATAAATATTTCCTAGTAAAAAATTATCCTTAAACAATCTCAAATTATATTGAGATTAAGGAATTAACCTTTACCTTGCACTTTCCTTTGGTCGAGGGGACGTTTAACCTCTTGTATAATGACCATAGTATGTCATTAAATTATACCAGAACCACAATCATATTATTTATATCATAAAGGAGTCATTTTCAACATATAATACAAATTTTATAATGATTTTCATTTTAAATTATCATTTCCGATAATAATCGCTTTCTTTATCGTACACATTTTAACATGTTATTCTTGATCGTATCATTTAGATCATGATTTACATACTTACAGAATATAAAACATGATATATATATATCATATATATTTAAAATATAAATATGTATAATAGATTGATATATGAAATGGAGGGCACCATTTATGGAGATGGTAGGTCGTATTTACACATAAACATTGTTTCTATTTTCATATCTTATTTAACAAAAGTATGTGATTATGTTATTTGTAAGTAAATATATATATATATCTCCATTAGAATTATTATATCATATATTACATATGGATTAATAATATATTTTTTTATAATCATCGTTGAATGGTGAACGTGGAAATGATTCTAATCAGGTCATGAAGACGGTAATCTGTACATACGCACGAGCGACAATATCATTATATTGATTGTAAAATAGTAGGTAATTGGATAGTATATCATAAATAAAAAACCATAAACACGTTATATTTATTATTTAAATCAGTTATTCTAATTATTATTCCCTTCCAAATAATAATGTGTTTGAATAAAAATCTACACCACGACATGGAGATGGTAAGCCATACGCATGCACGTATGGTGACATTGTCATTTATTGGATGGATGGAATAATGATTATGGCTATGACATTTTTATAATAACATAACCATATATAGAAGGCGCTAGAGTTTTTATTTTCTAATGAAAACAAAAAAAATTGAGGAAGTGGACGAAGAAAAGAACATGAAAGAGCTGATGAAGTATTTACCTCTTCTTCAGGTTCTTCATTTTGATTTGATCGAAAGGTCTCTTAAAGTTGGATTTTTGACCAATGTAAGGTATCTATGATGAAGATATGAAATTTGGGAGGATATTTGGGGAGGGTTTGGCCGAACCAAAATGATTTGGAGGTGTTAAATTAAGTGAATGAGAAGATCCCTTTTATATGAAAGGTGAGTGACACTTTAGGAAAAGCTTGAAATATTATTTTATAATAAAATTATTTACCAGCTCTCTTTGTATCTTTATATTATATGTTCAATAAACATACAATAACATTCCATGAGAATACCATGTGGTTCATTATTAATATATATAACTTTATTTATGTCCTTTGGATGAACCGTAGATTTTTAGGAATATTATATCAATTAATAATATAATATATGTTTTAAAAAATCAACTATGCCTATTTTGACACTATCAAGTACATGATTTTTTTTAAATCCATAAAAAATATATCACTTCTAATAAAATTTATTTAACCAAACATAACATGTCATATTAACCTATAAAATTAGTGAAACTCATCAAATGTGTCAATTTACATTTATTTGGATACCTATAATATCAATAATTTTAATATTTAATTAAAAATATAATTACTGCATCATCATTGTGTCATAAATAAAACAAATTATTTAATGTATAAAAATTATAAATAAAAATTAATTATGTTGGAAATATTATATCTTTCTAATGAATATTTATAGTCAAATTTATATTGTGTGTAACCCTATATTAAAAATGGTTTAGTTATTATACTTTAAATTTAACTATTTTAACTCTTATTTAAATAAAATAATAATAAATCTCCTAATCTAATCCATGTAGAATAATGGAGATCTTAATTTATTACTATTTTTGTTGGGTATAATTACACTTATCCAATAGAATTAGGACATGTGTAACAGTAATTATAATATAATTTTTTCCCTTAATTACCCTATTTACTTTTAACCGTGGTAAATAAAAGTCAAATGTTACCATTAAAAAAATAATTTTCATCTTATTGAACCACCTTTTACTTACTGATGTCAACCGTGTCTCTCTGATTTTTGAAATTCAACTCACGGAGGCGGTAAAATTATGTTTTATGCAAATATTCAAATACCTCTAGAAGGTGGGTAAAAACGTTAAAAAGTTCAATAAAATTTTATACGTCTAATTTTATTATATAATGACTCAAATGAATTAAATTGAACATATATAGATATTATATATCTATTTTCACTTAAAATAAATATAAATATAGTAAATAATTACTTAAATAAAAAGTCTTTTTAAAATTATAACGCAGTGTTTTTCACTAATCATAAAAATCGAATGTTTTCAGAAAAATACCAAAAAATAACCCTAATATAATTTTAATATTATTAATTCAAATCCATTGAAATTAATAATTTAAAATTGTTGTTTTCAATTAAAACATTGCATTTTTCACTATTTGTCAAAATATGAAAGTTATCAGAAAAGTTCCAAAAATTTATCCACAATAAATTTTTATGTTATACTTCTAATGAATAATTTAATTTCATTAAATTGAATATATTAAAGTTTCAAATATTGGTTTTAAAAATTGGTTCTCCATTAAAAGGCTGTAAAATTGTATTTTTGTAAAAAATATTCTTTTATCTGAAAAATGAATTTGTTCTTATATAATGTATAAGAAACACGTAATATTTATATTAAAATTATATATAGTACATAGGATTCAATATGTAGGTAATAATATTCATAATTGATTTTTGAATGGCTAGTTTGTCAGGTTTTGGTGCGCTCGAACTCGGTGTCGCGTGTAGTGCAAGATATTGAATTACATTAATGAGATAACGTACTATAACTTCTTGGGGTGATATAAGTAATATTGTGTTTTATATGACAAAGAATTTTAATTTTATTATGTGAACCTGAAAAAATTTGGCTTACATCAACAAAACATTACCCATGAATCTATAATTAGATTATTTAGATTATTTTGAAAATTATGGTATTTCATTATTCATAAAAAAATCAGGTATTTCAAAATAATACAAAAAATTCAACCCAACCATTTCTCAATGTGTAAAATCCTTAAATGATGTCCATTTTATAAAGAGATGTTTTATAATATTATTGATTTATTTTTTAATTAAAATCATAATTTACTTGAAGAATACAGTTTTTAAAAATAATACTGATTTTATAATGCTTTCAAAAATTATGTAAGGTTTTATAGAAATATCTTAAATATATAAGACATATATTTGTTAATTTATGAACCCATTTTTGGAAAAGAAATTTTCTTTAAAATAAATTAATTAATTATAGTTAACTATTTATGACTTACAAAAATACAAATGCTTTTACTATGGTCAAACTGTTACTTATAAAATGCCATTTTTTAAATTTACTAATTGTCATGGTTACCATTATTTTGGGGGATTTACCTATAAAACTGTAATTTATAAGGGTAGGTTAGCATTAATAAGGGTTAGATACTATTCAATAAAAATTACGTTTTCCCTATCAGACTCCAAACATCTTACAAATCTAATCCATGTTTGTCATATTTTCAAAATTCATAAAAAAGAAATAGAAACATTATGTTTAATGATCACATAGTATTTAGTATCATATTATTTATTTTTTCTTCCTAATGGGATTATGCTATAAGGCATAATTTTAAGAATGGAATTTCCTTGATAAAACATTGGGTCATTATAGTGAGGGTATTGAGGTTCATAAAGGAGCTTCGTGAATGATATTTTTGAATAATAGTTTTCATGGAATATTGCTTTCAGGATGCATCATCTTAGGTCAATAGTGCAAAGAGATTATGATTCCAAGAAGGGAATACATTAATGTAAATAAATTAAAGGGGTAATCATGTTGATAAATTGAGTTAGATATCACCCTGGGGCTCTTGATAGGTGAGACGAAAGAATTGTTCCAAGGGACATAGTGTGATATCCCTAAAATAATATATTTTAAGTAATCATAGAATATAGTGACTGTGTAAGAACTTATGTATTCCGTATTTATTGAAGATAAGTGGGATTAGGTATGACTGACACACTATTGGTGTATGATCCTTTTATTATACCTTAGTGGGGAACTAAGTAAAAATGATGTGATGTCTCTCTGGTTATGAATGTTTAAATTACTACACATTACCAAAAATCAGGTTTTGAAAGATCCTATCTACATTGGAAAAATATCCACCACTTTTAAAGGAAATTTTGACACCCTCATTCATGTCTCCCCTCTTGGGTTGTTCTTGGGTCCTTCTGGTTGTATTAGAGCCTACATGTTACTAGTGTTAAATCAATCCTTATATTTCAAGGTGAATTCAGTTAATGTGAGGGAGTCACTCTATTTTTATGGAAGTAATATTATGATTTTGAAGAAAAATATGAGATCTCATTAAATATCTATTTGAATATATTTTCACTTTTCTATATCACAAGGGATTGAGGTCCCCGATGCAACAATACATTCTATTATTGAAACCGATAGGACAATTCTTAACACTGATGCTAATGAAAAAATTTCATCACTATAGCCTTGTCTTATCAGATCTATTAAAATGTAATGGGTTTCATCTCATCCAAATATATTTGGGAAAGTCTAGAAAATATATATGAATGAGATAACAATTTTAAGGCGGCTATACATTATGTTTTTTCACAATATGATTCATTATCAAATCATTCATCTAGATTAAAATATAAATACCTTATTCAATAAAATTTCTAATGTTGTAGGATCAATCTGAGGTTTTGAGGAAAAAAAGGCATTGAAATTGTAAAGAATATATTTGGAATACATCAACCTCATTACAATATTAAAGCACCATCCCTTGAAGAAGTAGATATTTCAAAACATTATTTGGGTGATTTTTTGAGGTATTTGGTTGCATAAGATGTGAGAGTCACACTAGAGAATGCAACAAGATTATTAGCGAGAATAATGAATTCAAATCCACTAAAAATTGAAATTTCATGAGATAGTGTTAAATAATATAATGTGAAAGATTGTATTATTTCACTCATTTTCTTGAAATTCAAGAGAGGAAAAGAGATATTTGTAGAAAAGAAAACATTTGTATGTTTTAGTTGTGGTAGATGTGGGAACATTGCATCTGATTTCTCAAGGTAGTTCGATGATGAATAATGTGAAGCTGAAAACTTGAAGAATCCATATAAAAGGGTTTCTATGAATGAGAGACTACAAATTTAAATAGAAACTATAATGAATGATATATTCAGTATACAAATAAGATGATGTAAATAAATTTATAGAGGGAGAGGAATTAGGGGTTCAATATAGAACCCAATATTCTATGATAGCTATATTAAAAAATTTAGAGCCATAAAAAGATAATACCAGAGATAATCATTGGATTTATAATTATGAAATCAAGTTTCTACTTAAGTATTTTCTTGTATTTCATGAGAATCAATTTAATAGTTTCATAAAGTGCAGAGATGTTGTTGAAGAATAATCGGAATATTTTGATCAACATAATGCTAAAATTTAATTACTGGAAGAAGTAGTAGAAAAAATTTCAATAGCCATTTAAAGAACAAAATATGTAGTGGAAGTGAAGCTCATATTTAAAGAACAAGAAAAGGTCAACAAAAACCTCACATCTATACAAGAAGATAAGTCCATGACTATTTATGTTCTTGATGAATAAGTTTGTACTATTAGGAATATAAATTAATGTTGATCAAAATAAAAACATTCAAAGAAGAAAATATAGTTTGGATGACTGATAGATACTGAGCAACTAGAGAGAGATAAATTGGATCCTTATTCAGTGTAAAAGGATTTGAATTATCTAAGATCCACAAGAATGGGAAATGTTGGAATCAGTTGTTATGGTGAAACATCAATGGATGTAAATTAGATAAACCAATGAAAATGGAAATTTAATGTTATACATATCTCAATGCCAACTGAATTCCTAACAAAGAGAGACTCAAATTAAAATTAAATGAAAATCTAATACTATCAATAAATTTTTGGATATTTTTTGAAATCAATATATTATTGGTGTGGAATAGAAGTGATACGTGAATTCTAATACTAGAATTCCAATTCTATGGCTATCTGGTAAATATTGTGTCATATTGTGGAGAGTAATAGAGATATTTGAATTTGAATTAATAACGAAGTGAACAAAGGATAATTAATTGATATCCTAAATCTTATGAAGAAACAAATTTGTAGGGATATTTTTCCATTGTTTAAACATTAGGGGTAATGCTTTTAATGGCAGGTAGAGGAAAGTCATGAATAATACATACAGAACTGATAGACAAGACAATATTCATCAAATAGATGGCATTTATCATAAAAATTCATTCTCTACACTTAGAGAAGATTATGATTAGGATGAACCTTTCAAATGGAAAATATATTTGAAATGTCATATTTATCCTTCACTCAATATAATATTTCATTGATGGAGAAGACGAAAAATGACAAATCCAACATTACAAATGTTTTCCTAAAATCCACAAAGAGAATAAACACATGAATACATGATAGTTGATTATAATACCATATGATAGGAAATGGATGATATTTTAATTAATGTTTACACAATGGTTTTTGGAATATTATGTTTTGGAAAATATGGTTCTTTAATGATCAGAGAATGTGGAAGTATTGAACATGCTAATGGTGAGCTAGAGAAAACATAAGATCTATATTTGGAGGGTTGGAAACACAATATCATATGTGTAATTCAACTACGTGACTTCAGAATAATGATGATATTTAATCATAATGGGGTCACAATCAGAGGAAATATATGGAATTATCATTTGGAATGGTTCATAATAGATGAAAACTAATATTTGGTTGATAATAAACGAGAAATTTGCATTAAGTGAGTTAATGAATTAAACAACTTCTCGAACCATATATGGGGTCATCTTAATCAATAATACGAGGAAAATATACGCATACCGAAAATATTCAGGTATATCCCCAATTAAATGAGGGAATGGGAAAAGTCTATTGATGCTTCTATATAAGGAGTGTTAGACTACAATTCATATCATCCAAAGAAAAAAAGTTCATCAAATCTTCTTGATCTCATCCATATAAATGTATGTGGTTCGATAAGTGTTTTGGAACATATAAAGAATGTTACATTTGTTTGTTTAATTTATGATTATAGTGTAACGTCTTGTGTGATGGTCATACATATGAAATTAAAAGTTCATTATTGAGTAGAAACATATCACTGAATAGATGAGATTTATACTGTATCGATAACCAATGTTTTTTGGTCTAATAATGAAGGGGGATTCACATCCATTGAGTTTCAAAATTACCTGGGGAAATATAGAATAATAGAAAAGGTAGATTCTATGTCAACCCCATTGGAAAATGTAGATGGTTGGAATAAAAATAAAATTGTGAAAAAATGGTTAGAACTATGCTGATTGAGAGTCATTTCTTATGCTATTTTTGTAAAGTGGTTGTTCGAGATGCAGTGTATACAAAAAATTGAAAAGGTATTTATATGGTAGAAACCAAGACACCATATGAGTTATGATATAAAATAATGCCCTCCATGAAGTATTTTCATGATTTCAAAAGTAATTTTTTCATTTAAAATAACTAATGAAATCTGGTGATGTATGGTGATATTATAGATGATGGAATATTCTACATATATTCAATGAATAGAAAATAATAAAAATGATTCAATAATTACATTAATTTTTTTTGTAATGTAGTGATATTATGCTCACTGTAGATAATACTACCCATACCTTGAGGGGATCTAATACTTATATGATTGAAGATATAGAATATAGTGAATATGGACTAGGTTCAAATGCATATGAAGATGTAGGAGTGAAAAAAATTCAGATATCACAATACAATGTGGATTCAAAAGAATAATCAGAAGAGGATACCATGGATGATGAAAATTCTTCAATAGATAATAGTATAAATCAAAGAGAATAAATAGAATAATTCAACATCATTGGGGATTAGAAAGTACCCACACTGGCAATGAGAATGAGGAATAAAAAAATTATGTCATCATATGATTTGTAGAAACAACCCCATATGAAGAAGCTACACATGGTGAATCTTGGGTTAATGCCATTAATTAAGAGTTGGCTCCTATCACCAAGAACCAAACATGGTATCTAGTTATGATACATGAATATAAAAATTTGATTTGATCAAAGAGGATTTTTAAAAATATATTTTACAAGCAAGGAAAAATGATCAGAAACAAGTTTTGATTATTGTATAAAGTCTATTTTTTGATTTATGGAATTCATCATGAAGAATGATTTTTTCTGGTGGATTGACCGGATTCAATTAGACTTTCTCATTCCATGGAAATTCAAATAGCATGCAAAATGTATCAAATTGATGTTGAAACATATCTCATAATAGGTGTTGTAGAATAAGAAGTCTACAGAGAAGAAGAGCTGGGCATTGTATGTGGTATAAATGAAATAAAGGATTTAATATTAATGAAAGAACTCAAAGGATTGAATAAGTCATTGATAGCATGGTTTTCCTGACTTGATTCTTATTTAACGAACCTAGAATTTAATGGAGGATAAGTGGATCGTAATCTCTATGTAAAAAATTCCCATGATGATCAGTTCAAGGAACTATTCTATGTTAATTATATTGTATTTTAATAGAAGTAGGAAGAGATCCATGGATGAAGTTATCAATCACATGATATATAATTTTAAATGTATATGATTGGAAAATTCACATACTTATTGGGAAATCAACTAATTCAAAGTGAATACTCCAATTTTATTTTTTTTGAAATATATGCAAGAGAGTTTATGAAGAAATTCAATTTTCATTGCTCCAAACCAATTTTATCTTATATTATGGTTGGAACCAAACTTGTAATTATATAGGACATGATCCTAATACATCCATCTTTGTATAAGAGAATCATCTTAAGAGTTCTATACATAACTAAATAATGGTCAAATATTGTTTTAGTAACCAGCTTAGTGGTCTACTATCAATATAATTGGATGGAAGAAAATGTAGAGGTAGTTTAATAAATCATGATTCTATTAAATGTAATCACAGTTATGTATTATTCATTTTTGTAGGGATGGATAATAATCATTTTAAATTTTTTGATGATGATTGGGCCAAATATGTGGTAGATAGAAACTCCAAAAGCGATGGAGAATTATTAACAAGAATGAAATGTGTGGGAGAGTTGAGTAAAAAAAGAAAGTGCATCTATTAGTAATGTTGAATCTGAGTTCATCTCCACTGCAAAGGCTTTCACTCAGCTACTCTGGATGAACATTAACTGACTGATATTGGTGATGTGAAGAAATAACCATTGGTGATTCACTGTGATAACAAGATATAAATTGATCTTACAAAGTATATTTTTCATCATTATCATACCAAACACATTTAAACTCAATATAACTTCATTGAGGAAAGTTTTGAATAAAAAATTAGTAAAATGGACCATTTTTGAATTGATGATCATGGGGCTGACATTCTCACCAATCCATTTTCAGCACAGTGGATTTAGAAACATCGATTGAACCTCAGTGTTCAACCACCTCCTATTGCTTTAGGAGGATTTAGATTTTCCGCTATCCCCATTTTTGTTAAAAATTAAATCTTTTTGTGGAAGTGATGCTGGTTTATGGGAGAGATATTATCCAAATGATGTTTTTTTGTACACCACATGTCAATAATAGGATCTTGGGGTTTATTTATATTGTTGGATAATAGATAAATTCAATCAGATTATAGGTTACATGAAAATTGAAAATAAGGGGTAGAATGTACAATTTATGGTTGGTTGGATGTAGGGTATTGAATAACCATTCAATTCTTCTATGAAATGATGTTAATTAGTTGTTATAAATAAACAATTTAAGTAATTAAATGCTTCAATGACATTATTAGAAATTAGCTTCGACATCATTAATAATTCCAAGACATGAGAATCCAATTCATGCTTATCCTCTTTATTTTTACAGTGATATTTTCTCACATATACAGAGGGTTCTAGGTTTTTTTCATGGGTATCAATTTATGATTTTGGATGGTGCTTTGTTGATTTTATTTGTAGATTTCCAAAAACCCCAAATGTAGGTGATTGTTGGATCCAAGGAAGTTCTTTTCTAAAAATGCAGTGTGGTTTGAGTTTATTGACAATACTCATATGTAATATGATGTATTTTTCAATAAAATTATCCTTACATTTCAAAATGATAATAGAATTGAAGGTGGCATCGTATCAATGTTTTTTCTATCTATTTTGGAACTAAAATTAGAGGATGATTTGCATCATCAAAATTCGATTTATTTAATGGAAATATAAATATATTGAAAATTTATGAGTTTTACAATTAATGGTATTCACGAAAGTTGGTTCATGAATGTGCAATGGTTATGATGGAGTGGTCTGGGATTATACTGAGCATCACAAATGGTGACTGTGTCCTCCGCGATTATGGGAAATAGAGGGTCATGAATGGTTATAGTGTTCACAATGACTATGAGAATGGAATCATTGCTAAAGAATGATGGTTTGATAAAAATCATCATGAAAACATCAAATCACAATGGATATTTATAAAAAAAATGGTCTATGTGAAGTTGTATTTGAATGATTCTGAAAATACTCTAAGAGGCGGTGGATAAGTGAAAATGGCCCAGCCTATAAATATGAGGATACCCTACATTTTTCAATGAAATTTTCCATGTAAAGTAAAGAATCTTGATGAATTTGTGAAACTAGGTGATCTATGTGAATCTAATACTCCATCCCATATTGAGTATCATGATAAGACTACTATAATATTCACTTATGGAAATGCTTTTATGTAAATGGTTCTTTTAGATAATGGGAATTTCTTCATTGACTCAATGAGTTTCACGACGATAGCTTAGTCCACTAAGGTTGTTTTCTTCAAAAATGTATTGAGCTTCATGAATGGAATATTTGGATATCAGTTTTTAATGAACAATGATTTTAGGTTGCATCAACTTTAGTCTATGTTGTATAAATGTTAACATTATACATATGGAAAAAGACTTTAATACTAATCATTTGATATAACCTTCATGTTGATAAATTATGTTAGACTACCCCCAAGGATGTCTACATGTGGTAGTCGTTGGAAGTGTTCTGAGGGATGTAGTGTGGTTTCCCCAAAATAATATAATGGTAGTGTACCTAGGACATATTTACAATTCCTAAACTTATATATTCACCATATCTTCTGGATTTGTGGATTTAGGTATGACAGACACATTGTTTTCATATATTCCTTGGACTATCCCTTAGTAGTGAATCTTGAAAAATTCATGTTTTTTATCTCTGTATGTAAATATTTAAATTACAAAAAATTATCAATAGAGTGGTTTAGAACGTTTCTCCCAATGTTTGATCATGATTTGTCATTTTAGAAGAAAATATTTACCGCTTGATTCACCCCCCTGGGTGTTCTGGGGACCTTTATGGAAGAGGGTATTTTTAGAAAAAGATATATAAATAAAATATTATATCTTAGTTAAAATATTTAATAGTAAATTTTGTAAAATGAATATCATATATACATATAATATAATGTGTATAAGACATTATGTCCAATTTAAAATTTGACTTAATTAGATTAATTTAAATTAATCTGGAATATAATATATATTTTTATGTTAAAAAATTACATTTGACAACAGTTTTGTTAATTTTTAATTTAGTTTTAGAAATTATATTTATTTTATTTTTATAAATCATTTATTAAATTATATTTATCAAGGGTGATACTCTTGTTATAGAAAATATTATTTCATTATTACATGATGAATGATGTAATTTAAGTTACAATAGTTATGTGAATGACTGAATTTTTAGTGTTCAATGAATACATGAAGTATTTGGGTACATTATAAAAAATGACCCTAGCACATATTTTATGGTTTGATTTGAAAATGTATATTCGTTTAATGAAAATATATTTCTCCCATTGTTATTTTGATAGTGTAAAAATTATGATTTTTATGAAATACTCAAAAATATAGTTTATTAAAAATGTTACTATATTCCCTTTGAGTTTTTCAATCATTATCCTTTTTATATATTATGATGTTAATATTTAATTAACGTTATAAAAAAAATTTATGTCATAATATTATAATTTCGGGGACAAATTGTTATTCAATCAATCATGTTACTATTCCCAATGGTCATATTACTATTCCTATTGGTCATGTTAGTATTCAAATAGTCTCATTACTATTCTAACAGTCACAATACCTCATATTAATACAACTAAATTCTTTAACACAATATTCAACTTGTTTATTCTTATGAATCTATATTTCCATTTTATATGATATATTATTTTAGACGTATTTTGAATATTTTCAATAGTGTTATCAATGTGGGAGATTATTCTTGTGGATTAGGCTAATCCATATTTACATATTTTTTGCATTTATATTTTAAAATATTTATCCAATTGGAATTTTGGTGATATTAATTGGATTATTTTCAGATTACTCTAATATTATTTTTTAATGGAATAATATTTTTCAGTTTCATTGTTGGTTTAATACTAAATAGTATATTAGAAAAGGCATTTATTTCAAGAGATAAATAAAAATTTCAAAATTTGAGTTTGTTACCTTCATCCACCGCTTATAAATTATTCCCTGATATATCAACTCGTGTTCTCATTTTATAAAAGGTGACGGTACATATGTTTCACTGTTTCATATGGTTCCCACATCGCCTCTTCATATTTGTGGTTCTTCCACAACACTTTTTCAAGATGAGTTACCATTTTCTAATATAAAATTATATATTCAAAAAAATACCATCCACAACATAATTTTATATGAGTGGTCATTCTCTTTTCGTACCAACTAATGATTTATTACATGTGAGGGATCAGTATTGTACTTCCTCAGGCGTGAATTGTGGAACAGAATAAGAAATTGAAACATTCTGGTTGGAATTGAAATTTAATAGACCACTCCTACTTTGTGATCTAGAATATCAAAGGGACTAATGTTCCTAGGGATAGCATCCATTTCCACTCAAACTACATTACTCTCTTTCATAATGTTGGTTGAAGGAAATAATTTTCTATTACATCAATCTCCAAGCCCCTTCCATAGTTATGGGCACATCCATATTTTCTAATATTTGTATCGTTAATTTGTTGTTGGATATCATGATAATTATCTATCATATAATTCATAAAGTTATTTCAATGTATCATTCACTCACAGAATTCATACGAACATCTTTGATTTATATATTACATCCTATAAATAGCTTCATATGGTGACATTTGAATAATTGAGTAGAACATAATGTTTCTTGAAAACTCAACCATTCGATGATTTTTATGTAATCCACCTTCTTATTCCATTTACAAGGATCTTATCATATAACTATATGTACAAATTCGAGTTTTAGATTGGCCACTAGCATGTGGGTGATTGTCCATTATAAAATCAAATTTAGTACTCAAAGCCTATTGAATAATTTTCCATAATTTATACACGATCCTTGGATCATTATTAGAGATGATCGAAAGTGTAATCCCATAAAACACCACTAATTCTTCAACATATACACTATATTGTTTTCCTAGAGAAAAGGCATCAAAAATAATAATATTTTATACAGTAATGGTTAGTCAAACCACAATAACCTATGTCACATTGTTTCCATTAGATGTTCTAATGAGACGTTTGAAAATGTCCATATTTAAATTCTCCAATTTCAATGTGGTTATAGGATATTGTTCTATAATCCTTTTTTTACTCTTATTACATTTTGGTAACATACTAAAATTCCAAACACAATGTGATATAATCTACAATCTCTTTCTTCATGTTTTCCATATAGATGTGTTATCAATGATCAGAGTACATATTGGTAAATTTATGAAGGATTGAGAAAGATGTACTATGTTCATTATCAAATATATCCTTCTTTATCTCATGTTATGAATCCACCCAAAGAATCATTAAACAAACACAATTGTTGTTGATGTGTAACCCATATACCTTCGCTTATTTTTTTGATTTCACATTATTTTTTATCTATGTATTATACCTTTGTGCCTATATGATAATATCTGATATAAGTTGTTTGGATATAATTTGAGAATGGTAGGATATATTCATATATATTATGATTTCATGAATAATCCTTCTCATGTCCAAGAATATACGGTTTTACTCAATCTAAATCATACATAGAGTAGGATGTTCTTTTCTACTAAGATCGTTATCTTCCAAGATTTCATTTTTAAGATGATAGAGTATAGAGAAATCATTGTTCATGATTAAATATAGCCAACTTATTTGATGCATGATGATATCCTTATTTGTGAATATATAAATTAGAATATTTTGATGATTATATATATCTCACTTTTCTATCTAGAGGTCGTGCCACCAAATATTTAGAAAAATAATCATAGTCGCTAACTATATATCAGGTGTCTAGTAGTTTGGCTCATTGATCTTTAAATGTGGTGTCGTATAAGCTATCACTTTATCATTATGATTAAGTACAAAACCCAATACATTCATTGCAGAATTATTATACATCACAATACCAACAAAAATTGATGGTATTGATTGTACAACCACAATGAATATAATCTTATTGAGATCCTTAAATCATTTTTCAAATTCATCTGTCTAGGCATATTTTACCCTTATCCATGTAAACCTAGTTATCAGGATAGAGAATCATTTCAAATTTCCCAGAAAATGACAGTATTACCCAGAAAATGAATGAAAATAATGGATTATCATGACACTAGTAGGGCGAGGACATTTCCCAATTTCAATTGCCTTATAATGGTCCATATAAATTCTTTCAATCATTATCAAGTGCCCTCATAATGTTGATTTCAAAATCCAAAAGTCACAATTTCTGAAAATAACATACTTTTTCTCCTTCCGTAATGATTCCACTACAATCCTATGATGCTCATCATATTCCACATTTCTCATAGAGTAAATGAAACTACCATCAATAAAAACTACCAAAATTTTTTCATGGTAGTATCTAATGTTTTTATTCATATATTCCATGAATATTAATTGGTATTTAGTTAGTTGAATAGAATAACTATAAAGTTATAGTGCTCATGCCTTTTAGGGAATGTAGTCTGTTCATAATATTACATATCCAACATCAATTGATGATATCTAGAATGATGATACACATTTCATAAGAATGAATATCCTCATATTTGATCAGTAAAATCATCATTAATTTGACAAAGATATTATTTGGTTATTGTGATCTGGTAGAGATCCTGATAATCGATATACAACCACATTCATCTATTCATATTTTTGAAAAAGAAGACTTGCACATCAAAATTTGATGTACTAGTGGTATAAATCCCTTTCCCAAATGATGATTTAACTACTTCATTAAATATTCAATTTCAATTTAGGCAATCTAATTGAGGAATTTTGTGATTAGAGTGGAACTCAGTACATGTTCTATTGACTACTCTACCTCATGATTAGGGGGAGTTGCATGTAAATAGTCATAAAATACATCAGTTTATTCCATAATAGGGGGAATTTATTTAAGGTTGATATCTATTATTGACTCAATAATTTTTTAAATTTATGATTATTCAAAAGGTATCAACACCCACCCCATTATTTGATATTCTAAAAGATATTCCTAATCTTCCTTGCAATTGCGATGGAGAAATGGCTGGTTTGGGATATGAAAAAATATTTCATATTACAAATGGTTATTTTGAGACCTATGTAATGATATCCAATTCATGCCAAATATTATATCATATTCCACCAAATAATGTATTAAATAATTATATGTATGAATCATCCCCCATATTCTTACATGATAAGATTTCATCAACCAGGTAATAATAATATCACCACTAGGTGTTTTTATGGATATCTGACTTCATGGTATCATGGATTTAATTCAGCATTTATAGAAAAATTGCATGATATAAATGAATGTGTATAACCAAAATAAAATAAATCAGTTTTCATTCATCATTGAATATGATTTGAGCATGGTAAGACATCATTTTTATTTTCCACATCAGTTGTAGTCTTAGAATGAGAATTCCTTGTTCCATTGGATTTAGAGGATTTTGATGCTGATTACCCTCAAGGGCCCATGTGTTAATGAACTGGCTTATATAGTTTTTTTTCTCCCAACAAAAGAGGCATAGAACCATGGGTGGTGCTTTAGGAGGTTATCTCCTTTCATCCATCAGGTTTACTTCATTCTTCATTTCTCTTCAACATTCATGATCATGGATTCCTTATTTTACATACATAAATCATTTACTGATACCTTTGAGACAATTCAAATGGTTGTTCTTTTAAAAAATGTGACATGTTAGAAGTTGGATCTTATTACCACTATTCTCATTTGAGTCACTAGCTTCAAACACATTTCTTATCATTATATCTCTATATCTATCAAAACATTATTTACACTCCATATATACATTGAGATCATTTATAATCACTTATTTATAACTCCCGAACTCTATGACACCAATAAATGTTCAAAGGGGTTGTTTTGATCCTCTAAAGAGTATATATATTCTTCAATCAGTATTGATAAAAATCCAGAGTCATATCTTGCAATCCATGTGATTGTATCCTCCTAATCCATGAATGATTCACCTTCCTTTTCCAAAAACATTATGAATTTACTCTCTACCATTGTTTTATTATTTCAAGGGAATTTAATGTTATGAAAGATTTTATAAATGTATCCCCACTCCATATTATCTACACAATTAGAAATTGAAGTATATTAAATTGGTATTTTGTGATTGGGTCGC
Organism: Viscum album; assembly: GCA_963277665.1. Classification (NCBI taxonomy): domain Eukaryota; kingdom Viridiplantae; phylum Streptophyta; class Magnoliopsida; order Santalales; family Viscaceae; genus Viscum; species Viscum album. The sequence goes on along the minus strand of OY728129.1, from coordinate 683,314,109 downwards.
GTCACAAATGTCTCCTCAGCAAAGAAACATCATTGCAAAAAAAAAAATTTTGTGACAGCCCATGTAAAATAGTCTATACCATATATTTAAAAACTTATGTGATAGGTGTATGTGCCAGTGGAAAATACATTAATAAAATAAAAAACTGATTATAATAATAAAATTTTTTAAAATAATAATAATGATAATATAAATATTAAAATAATTAAAATAATAAAATTGAAATATATATATATGTATAATAATAATAATTAAATAAAAAATATGATAATAAAATAACAAAAAACATACAAAAACATTAATATAATAATAATAATAAAATAGAAAATAATAATAATAATAATAATAATAAATGATAATGAAATAAAATATTAACAACTATTAGAATAATTCAATATTAATTATCACAATGTTCACAAAAATATTAAAATCACACAATATAATATTGGTAATATATGAATTCATAAAAATATTAAAAAAATATCTACAAAAATATGTTTATCAAAAATACATAAATCACTGGGTGTCAGGGTCATCTGGAAGAGGTGGAGGAGTGAACTCCATCCCTAAATCATGAGTTATATGTCATATATACTAAATCATTTTTTCGTTATGCTACTCTTTCCATCAACGCGTCTTCTCTTACTACAGTTGGTTTGGACAAAGATCATTATACTCTATACGCATGGTCTCTATAATCTCATACTAACCTTGTAGATGCACTTTATAATATACTGCTTAAGATGATGACTCTCTATGATATCTACTCAGGCTGGATGACAACATCACATCAGTTATATAATAACTCCTAAGCATTACTCGAGAGTTGATTCCAATAACTCTTCCTCTCTCAATGGCATATTGAGTCTCCTTCATCGATGGTGTGTCATCAAATGTTGTTAAAATGGTGGTATAATCGTTAGTATCAGCCTGAATCTCATTCTATGACTAAGATTTCACAGCCTCATATGACTCCTTCAAATGAAATTTAATATTTAAATAGTTAAAATATTAATAGTAATTAATATTAGAACTCAAAAAAATAAATTGTTCACAATATGGCACTAGAAATAACCTCTAATCACTATAGTGAGATGATTAATGTACATTTCCTAATATACCCTAAAGTCCATAATATCAGGTTGTTTGGAAACTTATAAGAATATAATCTAAAAATAATCATATTTATGTTAAATAATTTATTTATGAAAAATTATTTACCCTATGTCAACGATGGGTACTAAATGTACGAGTACCGGTTCAACATTTCACCTCTTACATCACCCTTTCGTCCTAATGATGGTTTCTTTTGAAAATTAGCACCCATCTATTATGAACATAACCTATCCCAAACCTATGATAAGATGTAATCTTCTTGGTGGGAACAACATGACTGATAAAATTCTTGTGACTCCCTCTTTCTACAAGGATGACTGCTCATATTGTGCAAAAATCTATTGGAACACTCATTCATACAAATATCTAATGCCTTATTGATAGTGCATTGCATTCTATCATCGATGGGATCATATAAATTGAACAATGTATTAAATTTATCATGTTATTATGTAAATAAATATCAAAATAACTCTTATTTATTTTCATAGCATCTAATCCTAAAACATACATCGATGAACATCAATGGGGATCTAATCACATGTCACCCATGCTCTAGGAAATTAATTCTGTAATTTATCACTCACATATCAATAATTTTAATACAAAAATATGCGAAAAAATAGAACTTCTAATATAAAAATTATTATCTAAATAATTTAATGATAATTAATCAAAAATAGATAAAATACACAACTAAACATAAATATATATGAGTGGATCGATGTCAAAATGTGGACGCCACTCTGGGATAGGGTCTGGAATCATCAATCTCGAAGACTTTGACCCCTCTAAGCCATCACGAAACCCCAAGGAGTATGTGGGTCATATGCTGCAATATCATACTCCTCACCAGTATATCGGCCTCCTATTTCTCATGAAATAAATCTGATTCCATCTAAATCTTAAAATAACTATTGTTATCAAATAGTTGAAAAAAACAATTATATATATATATATATATATATATATACTATCTATGAGTATAAACATCATTTTTCTATGTCAATCATCATCTCCATCCATATCATTGTATATTATGGTGGAAATATCTTCACATTCCTCTTTAGTATAGTCAATTATTATAGGAGATTCCGTTTCATCGTATATTTTCATTTCATATTCATTTGTTACATCAATAACATCCTAGTCCACACCGACCCTTAACTATGGGGGAAACATCAGTGATATCCATGTATCTTTATTTAAAAAATGGATTCAGTGTATTCTATTTAAAATTTTCAATTCATTTCACTTCAACATAACTGCATTAATTTTGAATAAATTAATTTTCCAATATTTTATTTTTAGTGTGGTCCATTAATAACTTATCTCTCTTGAAGTAGCTCAATAATTATCATAATAAATATTTTGTGCTAATAAAAGTCATTTATTTAGTATAAGATGGATTTTATATTTATTATAAATGATTTTATATTGCATATGAATACCCAATCCTCTCTTATTATTTATCCACTAACATTTAAACATCAATTTTTAATTTCTCCTTGATAACACATTTGAATTATTTCATCAATCACGCTATAAATGTGAACTTCACTTTCTCTATAATTTTATACTCCTAAGAAAACCCCACTAATAATTATTTTTTATCTACCATATGCTCATTTATTAAATCAAAAACCATTCACCACATATGTATTATATGATTTTTCCATTTTGGATGGTGGGTTATTCAACACACACAATTGATTATAAATTTTATCCATATATTGATATACTTATAAATTTGTAAAAACATAATCAATATAAAATTTTAAAAATTATTTTTATATTTTAATCCGTAATAAAAATATTTTACCATTATTTCATATTAGTAACAAAAATTATTGTGTCGACATTCTCAAGAGAAGCTGATATAATTTTTGAAAATCTTCCTTGATATGATTTTCATACAATCTAAAAATTAAATAGTATTAATTAACAATATCAAATATTATAGAATAAGTCATATGATAATTCCCAGTACAAATTGTGTCATTTCTTCACAGTTTATCAAAATATATCTATGTGCCAAGTGATGTTAGTAATCTAAAATACATCCTTCATGATCTCCGACAAATCCAGTTTTATGATGACTAAAAATTGTTAATTGACTGTTTGTTTCATAATCATCATTTACCACATTTTTTATCATGAAGTAATGTTTTTAGATATATTCAGATTGTAAATAATGAGAGAAGAAGAAATAAATGTCTTCTATAAATAACCTCTTCTATTTATCCTTCAACTGATACATTGTTACGTTTCATTTTATTTAATTTTTTCATGCATCACTCGAATGGGTACATTCATTGGAACTATAATTGACCTACCCATTGTTTTTATATCGAATATTTAATATCTAATAATCTATTTAATCAATGAAAATTAGCCAGAAGATTTTTTCTAGTTTACATAAAATTAAAAAAAATCATCTTGAAATATCCATATTTCATCGTAGTATGTTGTCACCATAGAAATGTCCCCTAAAAAATATGATATTTCTTTTATTTCATTCCATATAATTAAAATAAAAATTTTTGAATGTCTAATCCATTGAATTTGTTCCATTATAACATGATACTCATGGATTTTTAGTTAGATTATATAACCATTTTCGACAAATCCATCCAAATCGTAAAATACCCATATAGAAGCCCCAAATAAGATATTCCACTAAAAAATTAATAAAATATTTTCTTCGATAATAGTAAAATCCAATTCTTCCATTATTAACTTTTATGATCTTAAATTTTTAAATAGTTTAATTTTAGGAATTTTATAAATTTGATAATGATCTAATTATTCCATTACAATATATTTGGTCTTACTATGTGTTCCAAAAATATATGAAATATATTTTCCGAGTAGTTATTCTCAATATTAATGGCAACCAACATGTTATAGAACAAAAAATTAGACCAATATGGAAAATACAAAAAAAGTCTTTATTTATTCCAAATGTATTCCTTCCTAAAGCCAAATATTTTTTATTGGTTTATAGTATGTCCTCGTTTATGAAGAGTTAATGAGGAGGAAATAAATTTTAACTCAATACCTGAGATCAATTTTGGGTGTAAATATATTTCAATTAAACATTACATAAATGAAATATTTTCTTCCAAAAAGGGAAATTTATAGAAAGAAATCATTAATGACAGTTGAAGAAACATGTTTTACTTCCATTGACGATCATACATTCTTTTTTCTCTCTCATACATAATGAAAATGATTATGGACCACGTGTAATCCAACTAGATAACATTTTATATTCTTGAATGTCACTAATTTCTTAAATCAATGAATCTTTCATTATGAAATTCTATTTCGGAACAACTTTATACTTACTTACAACATTACTCCATAATAAATTTAACTCATCAATCAGTAGATTCATATAATAATTGATTATAACTTTTTAAAGATGTAGAATTAATAAGGTAAAATATATATATGATTCATCCATAAACATACATGGAGGTAAATTGTATGGAGTTATAAATATGTGCAATAGGAATACTAACTACCGTAAGAAACCAACCCACATTAACTGTCTGTTAAAAGACCCAATATCACATTTATTGACGCTAAAAAATAGAAAAATGTTCAGTGTCATAATGTTCCCTTAAATAAATAACAGAAGGATGGTTAAAGCCATTACCAATTGAAATATTGGTTTTGTTCTAGGACATCAATGAAACTATGTTTTGATACATAAATAAACATTGCAATCTGGGTGTAATAAGTAAATCACTTAATTTCTTTACATGAATTAATCTATACTTCCCTAGTTGTTATGATTTTTACCTTGATTTTCGTCGTATATGAAAATAACTAACCATTCATTTTGATAATAATATAAGATGCAATTATTTAATCATACATGATTCTACTGATAACCAATACCAAAATTACTAACAAGCCTTTTTCTCTCTTAGAAATGTTTAGGAAACACAATTATTTTAGGTAACAATGCATTAAAAAAAGAGAATATCTAATCAAAAACACTATTTGATATTTAGTTATATGATTTAATAGTAATAAATTCTTTACCTAGTTTAAATTTTCTTATCTGGAAACCAATATACAAGACATCCTCGACAGACTTCAAAAACTCATAAAATTTTGATGGTTCCAACATTAGAGTTAAATGAATATCATCCTGAGTACAAAATTTTTTAATAGAATGACCAACCACATTTGGTAATAAATATTGAAATTATTATGGATCCAAAACCAAAATATTAGTAGAATCTATTAAACCATGTCAACTATTTTTATAATTCAGGGGTAATTATACAATAATACTTTTTCTTATCTATTAATATTTATTTTTAATATATTTTTGGTAATTTAATGGGGATTTTTGTTTTAGAGTGTACCTGTAACGTCCTGAAATGGGTTCCACACACCAGTGCCCCGAGTCTGTCCGCCAAATGACCTTAAATGTGCCTTCTTTTATGCTAGAGGCAGCCAAATAGCAGAGAGGGTCTAGTAAGTCAATCATGGGGATACTATACCCTCTTTTACCAATTTGAAACACCAGCAGAAATAAACAAGAAATAGTAGAAATATATTTAATAAAAATAGAAGAAAACTTAACAAGAATAACCAAGAGAGGAAATTAAATGCTCAATTTAAAGGTGAACATGTAATGTCTATATTTATGTATCATGTGTCAAAAAAAATTTAAGAGGCTAGCGACTCCCATGAGGGTCCCGAAACCTGTATATCTCCCTCAAACAAGCTCCATCCCCAAACAAAAATCTAAACATGGAATCATTCATTTATAATGTCCTGCAACAATAATGTCTATTCGGGTACTATTCAGGCAGCCCGAGAAGGGTGTCAGTACAACTCAAAAGGCCACCACCATCAGTGTCTGAAACGAATGCAGTCAAAAGCAGTGTATGCAATTGTATACAGAATAAAGTGAAAGTAATAATATAAATAGTTTACATTTATTCAATTATCCCTTAGTTGATGTCATAATCATTTGGGTTTCCATGGACACCCATATCTCGATACCAATTTTGGCCCGTTCTAGAGTCTGAACTATTTTATATAATCAATTAACATTTCATTTAAAATAATGTGATTTCATTATCTATTTCAATACAATAAATATTACTTCCAATTTAACCATAGTCCAATGACAATTAATATATGTAAAACGCCATATATACCACCCTCATGAGTATTTGGAGCATTAGTCCTTGTCTCACAAACCATGGGTATTTGGAGCATCAGTCCTTGTCCCATAAAATAATAATTGGTTGCATGTAGGTTGTAGAACGTCATGTCTATCATCCTATCAGTATTTGGTGATTCAATCCCTATCTCACAACCCACTGGTTTTGGGAGCATTAGTCCATGTCCCATAAAATATTATTTTCATGAATATTTAGTTTAGAACGCCATATCTATCACCCTGTTAGTATTTAGTGCATCAGTCCATGTCTCACAACCCATTTCTCAATAAATAACATATATCACATCCATCACATTAATCAAGATTAATATTTTATAGCAATTTTACAAGTCACATGTACCCCAACATCACATTAATTAATACAGCAAATAATTAATCCCAAAATCACATTAATTAATTCGGCAATTAATTAATCACATAGTCCCATTAATTAAATCAATTAATATTTAACCATATCACCAAATTAATTAATTGAACAATTAATTAATCACATAGTACCATTAATTAATTCAACAATTAATTTACCATATCTCCAAAATAATTGATAAATTAGTTAATGGTATAATGAATTGTTAATTAATGTGATGAAATTACTAATAAATTGTTAAATTAGTTTATGGGACTATGTGATTAATTAATAGTTAAATTAATTAATGGAACATGTTATTTAAATTGATTAATTAATTAATAAATTAATTAATGTGATGAAATTACTAAAGAATTGTTAAATTAGTTAATGGGACAATGTGATGAATTAATTGTTATATTAATTAATGAAATATGTGATTAATTAATTGTTAAATTAATTAATGGGACTATGTGATTAATTAATTTTTTTATTAATTTATTTGGTGATATGGTTAATTAATTGTTGAATTAATTATTTGGACTATGTGATTAATTAATCGTTGAATTAATTAATTTGGTGATATGGTTAATTAATTGTTGAATTAACTAATGGGATTATGTGATTAATTAATTATATAATTAATTAATGTGGTGTTGTTATTTATTATTTGTTTTATTAATTAATGTGATTTTGTGATAAATGTGACTTGTAAAATTGCGATAAAAGAATAATGTTTTTTTAATATTTATTAATTTGATTAATGTGATATATGTTCTTTATTGATAAATGGGTTGTGAGAAAGGGACTGATGCTCTAAATACATACGGTGTGATAGAAATGGAATTCTACACCCAACATGCATGAAAATATTATTTTATGGATCATAGGTTGATGCTCCAAATACTAATTTGTCATGAGATAGGGAATAATGCTCCAAATACTCATGGGGTTATAGACAAGATGTTATACACCCAGCATGCATGAAAATATTATTTTATGGGACATGGACTGATACTCCAAATACCCATGGGTTGTGAGTTATCGACTGATGCTCCAAATTCTCAAGAGGTTGGTAGACATGGCGTTCTACACCCATTAATTGTGATTGGACTATGGCTTCAATTGGATGTAATATTAGTTTAATTGAAATAGAAAATGAAAGCACGTTGGTTTAAATGATATGTAAATCGATTATATAAAATGGTTCAGACTCCAGCATGGGCTGAAGTGGGTATTGAGAGATGGGTATCCTTGGGAACCCGAACGTTTGTGCGGTTAACTATGGGATAATTGAATAAATGTAAACTGTTTACATTATTAGTTGAACATTATTATTTATATAACTGCATACACTACTTTTGACTGGATTTTTTTAGACACTATTGGTGGTGGCATACTAAGTTGTACTCACAACCTACTCGGGCTACCTGAACGATACCCTAATAGACTTTATTGTTGTAGGACATGACAAGGGAAAGATCCCCGATTTAAATTGTTTTTTGGGGATATATCTTGGTTGTGGGAGTCAGACATGGTTCAGGACGCGCTTGGGCGTCTCTAGCTTCTTACATTTTTTTGACACTTGATTCATATATATATATACATTGCATGTTTAGCTTTCAGTTGAGTATTGTATTTCCTCTCTTGGTAATTATTTTTTACATTTGTACTATTTTGATAATATATTCTTCCACTATTTCATGTTTACTACTGCTTGTATTTTACTTTGATATAAGAGTGTATAGTCTCCCCATGATAGACTTACCAGACCCTCGTAGCTAGTCAGCAGCCTCTGGTGTACGGGGAAGTGTGCATGAGGTCATGTGGCAGACCGACTCAAGGCACTGGTGCGTGGCACTCGGGTCGAGACATTACAAAGTAGTATCAAAGGATGTTTTCTTTTCATCATCATTTTTTAACTATTTTTGGGATAGGTAGATAGAAGACTTTGAAAGTGATGGGGATTGGTTATGAGATCATGCATGAGAGTAGATACCCCATGTACAGTAGAGAACCCAAGTACCCAAGCTGGGATTGTTGTTATTTTTGTTTTCTATAATAGCTGAATATTATTTCACCTTGGGTGACAATCATGTTGTGTGATGTGATTATTTTCTTTGATATTTGTTGATATTTACTCATATCCCATTATGGCACGAGGGTTGAGTCTGTATGCATCATTCAAGGAACACAGGATTTTTTTGACAAACATCATTGTAGCCACGCATGGGGAAATGTGTTTTGGGTATGTTGTTGAACTTAATCTTTTTTCTTGTGGAATTGAAATGAACATGGTTCCTAATTTGAAATTGTGAGAGATTGTGAAATGATGCTAGATGTGATTAAATTGATGTCTAAATAATAAAATTGAAAAAAAGATAATATGTATACCCTTGTTAACAAGGACCGAGGAGTAGGATGGATAATGGTAGAGATAATGCCTAAGTTTTGACTGTGTGACAAGATGTAAGGGAAATACTTTATATGTTTTAGTGTAAATCCATCTTTTTAACTATGCTAATTATTATGAAAACAAAATCCTTTGTTTATTTTTACCCTATATGCAGATAGTTTGGGTAGAGATAATTCCCTCATTTTAGTACTCAGTTATGGGTTGTGTAAATGATCGTATTGTTTTGAAACATTGTGGTGAGATGTTTGCGGGAAGAAGAGCAAAGACATTCGAATTTGTTAAGGTGTTTTGATAGTTGGAGGTAACATTTATGATGAATGATTTATGGTGGTATTTATAGATGACTTCTTAGTGTATTTTTAATTAGTGATGATCATGTCCACTATCTTGACCTCGTCCAAGGTACACAGAGAACGCTCTATCTTTACTCATAGTTAAATTAATGTATTTTGGTTGGATATGGGGCCCCTTGGAGGTTGTTCTTATGACATTAAATATAAGTGGAGATTGATAGTGTGAGTTAAATCATCATCAATTTACCAATGGGATTCTTAAGATTGATTGGAGGTCGATAAAATCTACTGTATTGAACTACATAAAAAGAGGGGATAACAAAACATCAAAGGTGGCTAAATAGTACGAACATGGTTTTCATAAAGATTTTTGGGAGTATATATTGAGGAAAAACTGTTATAAGGTGGAAATATTTTAATAATCCATCCTTTTAACCAAATATGTTTTCCTTTTAGTTATTACTTTTTATAGATTGCGAAAACTTTTTGTGGGGAAAAAATATTTTATTAGCGAATGGCCTTAATAAACGTTTAAAGATGTATATGATAAATAATGCCCAGTTAAGATATTGTAATATTTTTTTTGGAACACTTTCGAAGTCAGACATTTGATAGTGTGAGATTCCAATACATTTAAAGCCTCAGAGAAGAAAAAAATAAAAATATTAATTATATTATAGTAAATGCGAACAATTTATTTAAAATAATTGAATAACACTAAAATGGTTTACTGTATGAAAAATATAAGACCACTGTTAGATCTGAACCATGGTGTTTACCTTTGGTAGAGTATGATATATGTTGGTATCAGAAGTTTTGATGTCTCACTCGTAAATTAATGTTATTAAATAATATATTATATATTTTTTTCATAAAAATAATTAAATATCATTCAAAAGGTGAATCTTAAGAGTCATCTGAGACCACCAATGGGTATGGAATGAGGTGTTTGCCCTAGACAAGGTATAAAATTTGTTCACATTGAGTATTTCGTTGCCTCGCTCACAATAAATAACCATTTTAGTTTAATTATATTTTTATTCTATTTATCTAAAATAAATCATTTATATCTCATAAATTGTGCATCTTATAAGAAATCAAATACCACTGATGGGTTTGGAATGGGGGTTTTACCATATGCAGGGTAAAATTATTATATTCAACACACTTATTAATAAGATCTCTAATAAAAATATTTTTATTTAATGAAATAATTAAATGAAATAATTAATAAAATTGGTGTACTTTAAAGTCATATTCTCCGATGGGTTTCATACATTTTTGAACCCCAAAATATTCGTGAACCTTCATTTATGGACTGTGTATACTAAAATGAAACTTGAAACATCATTTAGGGGTGAAATAAATCACTCCACCATCAATGATCTGGTGAAACTTACATGAAATGATGTGTGTCAATTTAGTGTTTTTATTAAAGACAAATGGTTCTGGATCTCTTCTTAAAACACACATTTTGTTGTGTTTCGGGTTTGATCCGGTCTAGTGAGAATGTTCTTGGTTGTTCTATGTTTAAGCCTTCCTTCCTCTTCTTCCTCAATAGAGATTTGGTGTGCCGAATCCCATGTACACCCTGCTTGTGTACCTCCATTAGGTTCGCTTTATTTTTTTAAATAATTATTCTACTATATTTATTCTATCATTCTCATTTATTATTTTTTTAAAAATGGGTGGATTTTAAAATTAAAAAAATAGATATTGGTTTTATAAAATGATAATTCTAGTTTTTTTAATGATAATTTTTTGGAATTTTAATGAAATTACTAATGAATAAATTGACGAAATTATCTTTTAATAATTATCTTTGTCTTATTGTTAAATAAAAATTGTTCAATAATATCAAATATAATTAGAAACTAATAATATTTAATTATCTCATGATATTTATATATGATATTATCCTAAGATATTTATTAGTAGACATACGTTTTGTTCGGGTGGATGTTCGTTCTTCTTTTCTACTCGAACCTGAATTCAATAATCAATATATTTTTTGATATTGATCAGATTGAGGTGATTTCAATGGCATTGGATTCATATTGATATGGGTATAGTGCGTATCAATTTTTCTTCTATAGAATATGATGTATTTTGAGTACAAGTTTATTAAACTGAATATGCTTATTTATTTAATTTCTCATTTGATAGTCGTCAGAATAACGTATCATCGGAAACTTTGGATTCATATCTCATGTTCATAAAATTTGAGGTAGGTGGTCTATATTTCAATCCCATAGTATTGATTAATTTATGCATTTGAAATTTTATAAATTTTATGATATATTTAAAAATTGATTTTTTCTATAATCAATTAATTAATTGGATAAATTAATTAATTTGGAGGAATTGTCAAATTTGGAAGAGAATTGGTTGGTTTAAATAATTAATTTATAGATTAATTATGGGGATTTTCTGATAGTGGATTTGGTTAATTAGTTTTGGAATTAATTAATTTTCATGATTTGATTAATTGATTTTGATGGTTTAAATAATTAATTGATTGTTTAATTATGTGGATTTTGTGATGGTGGATTTGGTAAAATAATTTGGGAATTAACTAACAGTTATGATGTGATTAATTAATTAGTTTGGATTAAATAATTAATTGATAGATTAATTATGAGGATTTTGTTATGGTATATTTATTTAATTAATTTTGAAATTAATTATCAGTTATGATATTATTAATTAATTTGTTTGCATGAAATATTAAAATGATGAATTATTTAATTAATGTAACATAATTATTAAATTGTTGAACTAAATAATATAATTCTTGGAAACAATTAATTGTTGGATTAATTGATGTGGGGTTGAATGTGAATTTATTAATTGTGAATTAATTGAATGACATGTATAATTAATTTGGGAATTAATTGAAGGCATGTGTTACATTAATTATTTGATGAATTAGTTAGTGGTAATAATTTGAATTAATTAATTGGTAAATTATTTAATGGATTCAATGTTATGATTTTTGAGTTACATTAATTCATTATAGAATTAATTAATGAGAATTGTTGGGATGATAAAATTGAATGAGTTAGGTTAAATAATTAGAAGATAAATTAATAGGGATTGTTGTGTTATTAGAGTTGGATGAGTCATGTTAATTAATTGAAGGATTAACTAATGAATATGTATTTGTTAAAAAAATTGAAAGTGTTATATTTATTAATTATCAAATTAAATATTTAGTATTTCAATGAGATATAATTAAATGTATTATATTAATTAATTGATAATTTAAATTAGGTAGATAGTTGAGATATTGAATTGACATGATTGAATAATTAATGGTTGAATTATTTTTGAGGTAAATAGATTTGTAAGGTGAGTAATTAATTCTGGAATTAATTATGTCATATTGAAATAGATGATTCCAGATAATTAATTGTATAATTTATTATAAGGTATTGATATTGTGAATGAGATAATTAATTGTAGAACTAATTATAAGATTTCAAGTTGTGTATATAGATAAATTAATTGATAAATTAATTAATGCGATGGAATTACTAATGAATTGTTAAATTAGTTAATGGAACAATATGATTAATTAATTATTAAAATAATTAATGGAATATGTGATTAATTAATTGATGAATTAATTAACGGGACTATGTGATTAATTTATTGTTGAATTAATTAATTTTGTTATATGGTTAATTAATTGTTGTACTAATTAATCAGATTATTTAATGAAATAATTGTTGAATAAATTAATTTGATGATATTGTTAATTAATTGTAGAATTAATTATGAGATTTTTAGTTGTGGATATTGATTAATTAATTGATAAATTAATTAATGTGATGTAATTACTAATGAATTTTTAAATTAGTTAATGAGATAATGTGATTAATTAAATTTTAAATTAATTAATGGAATATGTGATTTAAATTGATTAATTAATTGATAAATTAATTAATGTGATGGAATTAGTAATGAATTGTTAAATTAGTTAATGGGACAATGTGATTAATTAATTTATAAATTAATTAATAGAATATGGGATTAATTAATTGTTTAATTAATTAATTGTACCTTACATGCAACAATGGGTTTTTCTAAAATCATATTATTCACACAATATTGAGTTATACAAAAAAATTAATATATTATTATTTTAATGATTTTAGGTTGTAGTTATCACATAGTTTTTAGAATGACCAGAATGTAATATATTATCTAAATTATGAAAATAGGGTTTTCACATGATTATATAATGATTCATTTGTTATAAAATAAAAACCAATTATATATAAATGAAGTGTTTTTATGAAAAACTATTTAATTATGAATAATTTTTTTATAAAATAATTAAGTCACTTTTATTGTGTTATATTAATTAATTAAAAATTACATATAATGTCTAAAATTCATATTATATGTTTTCTAGATATTATATTAGAATAAATACAATTTTATGGACATAATGAGTGTTCTTCTAAACATGCAGTATTACCCCCTTTTGATGGAGAACCGTTTTTTAGTATAGTTTTTTTTACCTTTTTTTTAATTTAGAAAAATAAAACTTTTATATGGATGAGGGAAATCAAATTTATAATTCATCAAATTATGGGTTTTGTCTATGAAAAATCATATTTTAATGAATATTAAAAATACTGAATTTTAATTCAAAATTACTTTATCTTACTCTTTATTTAATATTTTTGAAATAATATAATTTTTTATGTATAATAATATTATTAATTTCCCATTTAATCTATTTTTGGTAATTATTTGTAATTTTACATTGAAATTATATTTAAACATATGTCAATCTTTTGATCATATTTACTTTTAATAAACCGATTTTCTAATTTTGACAACAGAAATTTATTTTAAATTATTTTCTACAAATTTAGTGATTTTAATTTAAATAAAAGATTATATATTTTAATTAAAATGTCTAAAATATTTAAATAGTTTCCTTTTATTTTTGGACATGAGGAATAGTAACTTCAGTATTTTTTTTTAATTTTCCATGATTAAAATGTATATCTGGTAAATATGGGTAAAAAAATTATTATAATAATATAAAACTACCCTAGAACTTGTACTAGTCCTATTTTTGGATATATGGCCTATCAAAATATCCATTGGGATGAAAATATGGGCCTAGAAAGCCACATGGGAGTGATTATGACAGTTTTACCTATTAATTTAATGGAAAATATGTTCAGAAAACATATCTTCTTACTAATACATTTTTAATTTGGGTATATATACGTCATCACTTTGACATTAAATATTTATAATGAAGATAATAATGTTATATACATCATGTAATTTTATTTATAATTTATAGACACTAAATATTAAAATTTAATTGTGACAAAACAATAATGTATTAATTCTATTATTAATGACAGAATCAAATAAATGATATTATACAAAGTAAAATAAATATTATATGAAATAATTTATATCATCCATGATTTTTCTAGATTACTATGTAGTGTCAATATAGATGTAATTTATTTTCGTCTATGTAATCATGTTGTTTTGTAATTATATAAAATTCATATAATTAATAGTTTTATAATTGATATAATTTAAATTTTAAATTCTATAATATTTTATGAAATGTTATAAAATTTTTAAAAACATAAGATTATTCTAAATCGTTAAGATAAATACTAATATGTCATAAATGACACGTTTTTTGATAGTTTGGCATGTTATAATAATTACAATAACCCATAATGTGTTAACAACATGATATCACAATAATACTAAAAAGGGTAATGTAAGGGTTAAACCAAAAATGTAAGGATAAGAAAATGGTCAAAACATGTGAAATTTTAATTGGATAAGTATTGTTTGATTGTAAATCATATATTATTATAAAAAAAATTTGGTAGATTTTGAAATAAAATTGATTTTTTATTAATTTAATATTTTAAGAGTTTTAACAGGTGCCCCTCCCCTCACCCATAAAAGTTACAAATTTTTCTCTTTTATTCACACTTCAAATCCTTATTGATCATCGTAGATCAACTCAATCCACTACATATAACACCTCTGCACATTAATGTGTCTTATATTTAACAACAACAACCTCCTAAGTTGTGTTAAGGTATTCGTTGATGGTGATCAACTAAAAAAGAGATATCATTTTTATTAAGCATTTATTTTTTATTTTTTCTTCCATATCATCAAATCTAATTAAACCCTTTTGGAAAAATAACTTGAGTATCCCCAAATTGTAATATTTTATTGTGTTAATATCACCACCTTAATCCATCTCCACTTCTATAAATTTGAATCACTAGTGGAAATATGGGATTTAACGTCGACGTAATAACATCGGTTTTTTATAAACTAACTCCAATAGTATATACGGGAACTTATTAGCATCTTTTTTTTAGTAAAATCGACACCAAAAAATATTTATTGATGGTTTTGGGGTATGTTTTTGTTAAAACCGACACAAAAAATAATAAAAAGTTTCGACGTCCGTTTTAGTGAAAATCGAAGCCCAAATAAAAAAAAAATCATTTTGCAATGGTTTTAGAGAAAATGGATGCCATATTATTAATTTTAGGCATCTGTTTTCACATAAACCGACAATGAAATAAAAAAACTGAAGACTTTCGATGTTGGTTTATGCCAAAACCGATGCGGAAAAGTTTTTTTAGTCATCAGTTTTGGTAAAAACCGACCCCGAATGTCTTTTAAAAATGTCAAGATCACGAAACCCTCATTTTTCATGGATCTAAAAAATCGAAACCCACAACTGCGCTCTTGAATCGCGACGACTTTGAAGCCATATTTTTTATCTTCAGCGGCCATTGTTAACGGTTTTCTTCCATTTTCATGTTCTTTGTTTTTCATTCATTGTTATCCTCCCTTGATTTATCTTTTATAATTTTTTTTCTGTAACACTATTTTTCACATTTTTTAATTATACTTGGATTTTATTTGTTTTTTATTATTAGTTTTCCTTTGTATCATCAATTTTGGTATAGATTTTGTAGTGTTTGTTTTTCCAAGTCATTATACGGACAGAGTTTGGATTGAGGAACACTATTCTGGATAAATTTCAAATTTTAGATGTTTTTTTTAATTTTGTAGATATAGTATTTATCATTTAATTTTTTCATCTATTTCCTTAAATTTTTAATGTATATTTTATTTTAGTTTTGTTAGGACATGGTTAACTATTCTATCAACAAACATTCTTATATTTACTATCAACAAAATGCACTTTTTTTACATTGATATGACCTATATTCATCTACTTTTGCAAACTATTTGTTACGTCTGATTAGGATTTGAGGTATGTATATTTAATATTTATAAATAAAAATATATATGGGTTCAAAAAACAAACTCTTTTGATATATTAGGGATTTTAACCATCCAATAATCGAATGAATGCTTCAACGACAACCAATAAGGTGCCTTCTGTAAATGTCAAGTAAGTGTATTCTAATTTTTTAAACATTCAACGTAGTATTATTTTTCTTTATGCTTGGTATATGTAAGTTATAGTATTTTGTTGAATTATAAATACTTTTTTGACTATTGAGGTATATATTGTTTTTTATATGGGTTTTGATATTTTTAGTAGTGCAATTTTCTGAATTTTCAAAAAAAAAATATAATTTACGGTGTCAATATTTTTAAAATTGGATGCTGAAAATATTTTAAAAATAATCGGGTTTCCGCATCGGTTTTATCAAAAATGGACACTGAAACCCTTATCCAAAATAATTTTCAGCATCAGTTTTATAAAAACCAACACCAAAAATCATATTTCTTACGTCACTTTAGTAGATTCTTATTAAAAACATGCGTCAAAAATAAAAAAACAACTTTAAATTGGGTTTTATAATAGTGAATGTCATCACTCATTTAGGTGAATGTGTAAACTGTCACTTCCATGAACTAATCTAATTCATTTTCCCAAACCATATCTAATGAAAAGTTATAATAATTAAATTAATTTTTATTTTTTATATTATTTAAATATTTATAATTATAATATAATAATATATCAATTATTTTCTTAGTTTCCATGAACAAAAAGATGATAAAGTTGTTCGTGTGTATGTGTGAACTATCATCTACTCAAAGTGATGTGAATCATTTTTATTCAGAACGTCACATATAAAATATATATAATTATATTTGAATGATTAATATTATTTTAATCATATAATGTTCTTTTGTATTGTTATAATTATAATATCCTTATTTCAAAAAATTTCAATAAGAATTGGAAATGTTACTCATGTGTATGTATGGCCTACAATCTCTATGATTATAAAATTGTTCATTTTTTATTACCATAATTAATGGATTGTTTTAAAGTTATAGTTCGTTTATAAAAGAGATCCTTATGTCATGAATATTATTCTGGATATGATGGACTTTTGACCACAAGGACTGTTGACATCGTAACAAGTTCATTTTTTACCCGAGTACCTAATATCGACAAAACACCCGATGTGAACATAAATAATTAAATAATTTTTATAACATGGTACTTAGTGATATAAAATAGATAATAAAAATGAAAACGGTTCTCCATAATGTCAAAATTATCTTATGTTTGTTATTCAAGAATAACAAGGAAGATAAGTGAGGAATCAAACTAAAGGAAAGGGGCATCATCTAAATATAGACTCATAGAGGCGTATCTTGATATTATAAACCATTATTACTTTATTAGATGTATATACAACCCTTTTGACTCGTTATATGTTGAAATAGTATATTAAAAAAATATTAAAATTTTTATTTATTTTTATTCCTAAATTATTTTTATTAAAATGTATATCGTGTGGTAAAAGCCACTTTAACTACAACATCATTTGAAATGTTTTAAAAATAACTTTCACTAAAACATACTATTTTATTTCCATGTTTCCAAATTGATTTTATATGAATTTTTTTATTTTTATATAAATTTTCTAAAATTTAAATTTCTTTATGAAGTTTCAAAGTGGTATGAGCACATTGATTCAATAGTCTCTTTATTAAAATTTTTAAAAAGTTTTGGAAATAGATTGAATATTTCAATATATGGAAAATATTAATTGTGATATAAAAAAATATTTTATGAGTGAAATTTTGAACATTGAAATATTTTATGTGATATGAATATATAATGGTACTTGGACAGTTTATGGGGGGTTAAGTGATAATCCAAAGAAGGGTGGTTATGTGATAAACTAAAGATGGATTGTTCAATGATAATCTAAGGATGTGTTTTAACGTTATAACCTACAATGTATTTGGTATGATAGTTTCTCATATGGCTATTCCATATAGTTATATGTGTGGATGTTGACCGTATGGTTATTCCATTAATTTAGGTTATATCTGGTGCTACATTTATATATTACACATTGATTTCTATAGAATTCATTGAAATATTTTGATTACAAAAAATAGGTAAGGAAAGAACTTATATTCATCTATTTGTATTTTACTAATTCTTAATGGTGTAATGTATTGCATTATAGTAATGTATTCATGGTTTACATGTTTTTATTTCCCTAATAATTTTTCTTTATTAGGTATCCCTTACTGAGATTTTTATGATCATCCTATGTTGTGAAATGTTTTTCACAATATTTATAGAGGAATAGAGTCAAGGATTTTATCAAGGAAAAGTTATGATTAAACATGAACATAAACAACATTTTCTTTTAAAAGTTATTCTTTTAGCAAAGAAATGGATACGATAGTATGTGTTCACATTGCATTAATATAGTTTTGTTATGAATGAGTTATGTCCTAGTTATCTAAAAATCTAAACATTAATGAATTATAAATGTGAATTTATGACAACAATTAGGATTGTGTAATTTTTAAGGCATGGGACTTTATAATTTTGATATAATAATACTTAATCTCTTCAAAAACCAAATTGAAATACATAAACCCAAATGTTTTAAATTGATTCAAACCTACTCAAATCACATTTCTTTAATGGATACATAATTATCCCTTCTCAAATAAATTCTATTTTTTATGATGAAAATGATATAAATGCTTCAACACACTCAATATATAATGATTTATACCAGAACAATTTGGATTTTTTCAATGATTTATCAAAATGTGATCATGAAATAACAACTAATATTTACATCATTGCTCCATATTACTCTAAGAAATATAAAATATATAATTATTATGATTAATTGGACATAACAAGATATCAATCCTAAAAATTGTAAAAATTAAACAGTAATAAAGTTCCTATACATTATATAAATTTTATATATTTGTTGTAGATTTTTACATAGTACTAGTATTTTTGTATTAATTATGGTGACCTGTCCTTTATTTCTACTAAAAATTAAACATTACATCCATTTTTTACAATTAATATCAAATTTTCATTATTTTACAATAATTAAAATGAAATTCTATTAATGATTCCTAATATATCATTAAGGTTTAAAAATTTATAACCAACTCTTATAAATTAATATATACTAATAAAATATATTATAAATTACTAAATACATGTAAATAATAGAAATTTATTATATTTTTACCATGAGAAATGAATAATTTGTGGAAACTATGAATTTACAAATTCATTATTGCTTATGGATTGATAAATGGAGACATGTTTCATTTTTCTTTAACTAATAATTTATAAATATTTATAAAACAATTTTTTTAATAATTTTAATATTTTTTTTATTACTATTTATTACTATTTATTACAATTAAATACTTTTGATTACTATTTATTATTATTTATTAATATTTACTTCCATTCATTACTTTTAATTAGTAATTATTTATAATTGTTAGAAATTATTACAAATTATTAAAAATTGTTACTAATTATTAGTTATTATTACTAATTATTAAATGTTTTTAGATATTATTACCATTTATTACTATATCATACTTGTTATTACTAATTATTAATATTTATTACTATTTAAAACTAATTATTTCTTTTTATTACAATTTATTATTATTCATTATTATTTATTAATAATTACGACAAATTAGTACTATTTATTTATATTCATTACCATTGGTTACTATTTAATACTATTTGTTATTAATTATTACCAATTTTTAATATTTATTACTATTTATTACTAT
Source organism: Viscum album (assembly GCA_963277665.1). Taxonomy (NCBI): domain Eukaryota; kingdom Viridiplantae; phylum Streptophyta; class Magnoliopsida; order Santalales; family Viscaceae; genus Viscum; species Viscum album. The sequence goes on along the minus strand of OY728129.1, from coordinate 683,293,611 downwards.
TTATTAACATTTAATACTATTTATTACAATTTTTTATTCTTCATTTTTATGTATTACTATTTATTTCGAGTTAAAAATATTTATTACCAATTGTTAAAAAATATTAATACTTATTACTCTTTATTATTATTTACTAAAATTTATTTCTATTAATTAAAAATTATTATTATTTATTACTATTTAATAAAATTTATTAATATATTTTACTAATTATTACTAAATATTTCTAATTATTTCTAATTACTAAAAATTGTTACTATTTATTAATATTGTATAAAACTATGACTAACAATTACTAATTAAGATTGTTTATTACTAATTATTAATATTAATTTGTATTTGCTACTATTTATTCCCATTTATTCCCATTTATTCCCATTTATTTCTATTTATTATTTTTTATTACTATTTATTACTAAGTAATATTAATTATTACGAATTATTACTAATTATTATTAATTATAACTAATTATTAATAATTGTTACTAATTATTACTAATTATAACTAATTATTAATAATTGTTACTAATTATTAATAATTATTACTAATTATTTCTAATTATAATTTATTATTAATATTTCTTTATATTAATTATTATTTATTACAAGCCATTACTATTTATTAGTAATTATAAAAAAAATTACTAACTAATGACAATCAAACCAAATTATTACAAATAAAAACAATATACTTTTAAATAAAAACTATAAATCTAATTGAAAAATAATATTTGTAACAAAATAAAGTAAAATAAAAAAATGTAATTCCAATTTAATTTTATTACTGGTAATTAATAAAAATTATAATAATTAATATAATAAAAAAATGTATTAACTTAAAAATAAAGGCAATAAATAAATACCTTAAAAATAAATATTTTTCAAGATGCAAACATTTAAATTTTCTTCACACTAAAATTTAAAACATTGAAAAGACTAATTAAAAAACCATGACGTTATAGATTGACAGATGATTTAAGTGAAAAATTAAATAAAAATATTAGATTAGGGTATATATAGTGTAGATCATTTGCGATAAGAGTATTTATCATAGGGTTACTGCTGAAAACAGAAATATTTGTGATGGGACCCATCGCAAATGCAACAAACCATATTAATTAGGGTGGTGGTAAAAAATGAATTTTTGATTGGTCTATTCGCATATACTCTAATGTAGAAAAACTATATTCCATATGTGTAAACTCCCATCGTAATGACTAAAAACCACAAGATATTATTTTTGACGGGTGTAAACACATGTTGCAAATTTTCTTTCCATGGTTTGGTGTGCTGCACTCCAATTTTTTTTTCAATGTGATATTTATTATTTTCACTAATAAATTTTCACAACCTACTATTTTTTATGGAAATAGTGTATCGTCACAAATAATGGCACACACTGGACTATTTGCGATGGGTGCATAACCCGTAGCAAATAAATTATTCCCATAGATCTACTTCATCCATGGTTATAGTGCTCTCAATCAATATACACCATTGATCTGGTTGTACATCTAAACTATAAATATCAAGATTCAAATTACCCTTCAAAGAAAAAATGGATCACAAAATTTATCTAATCAATTGAGTTAACCCATTGTCCCGCGACAAGTGGAAATAATGTCCCATAAAATGGTAGTGGTCGTTTCCGTATAATGGAATTGATGACTAGTTACTCTTTTTTAGATGAGGAAATATGTTCCATGTGGATGATGTTATTGTTCATAACTTGAGACAACTGGATAACCATTTCATTAAATTTTTGAACACCACCACCCGTGAAATTGGAGTTATTGTTCGGAAGATCATTTAATAGTTTCCAAAATGGGTTGTTTCCTCATTTCATCGGGTTCCCAACATTTTACAATTTTTTTTTGAAAAATGGTAATTCAATAATACATGTATAATTTATTTATTACAAAATTGATACTAAATTCATATCTAATAGGATCCTCAGGTTAATCCTTTTCTAAAAACATTTTTCTAGGATTTGTTTCCAATACAAAAACATATATTAATTATTTTCCATTTATTATTTTAATCCCTATTCCCAAGATGATTAAACCATGCTCTAATAACAACTATAGAGACCATACCTTTCATTACATAACTAGTTGATCATTTTTATGATAAATAACATAACGAAGATATCATTCTATGATCAAAAGTTTTTCCATCATGGAACAATTTGGGTAATACATAACATGGACATAACAAAACATTAGAATTTATTTAATTTTTTTATATTTTTCGTTTAAATCTCACGTTTTTCTTAGTACATATAATCATCTGAGGAGATAAATCATTGAAAATGGTGAGAAAAAACCTATTATGTGGATGAATATTGAACATTGATCAATCTAACATTAGTTATAATTTTCATCATCAACATATCATAAGAATAGAATCATAATCAAAATTATGATGGAACCGTGTCATAAAGGCATTTAATGTGGAAATGCATTAAAATGAAGCATCATGTCATAGTGGTCATATATGACACATATTTCTAAACCAATCTAACATCATGTTCACACATAACATATGTGAAAAATCACAACATCACAATGATTTCCAATGATAACATCATGTTCGTACATATTACCTAGTATCTCATGAGATACATCACATTAACCAATGTATTAGAGGGATATTTAATTTTGATCCCTCTTATCACATCATAATATTTACATAACCATGCATGACACATAATATGTATAGAAATATTAGTCATGAAAACTCATGGAATGGAATGGGTTTCATAAATATTTCATCAATAATGATTTCATGAATAAAAATGTGGTTCCCAAATGAAACAAGGAAAGACATTTAACGTATCAGAATCATAATTCTTGAGTGAACATGATAAAAATGGAGAGGAGTCAAAGATTTGTTTTGGATTGAAGTATTCTTTTGGGAAAAAATTTTATGTATCATAAAATAATCCTGAATACATGTATATCCCAAAAATTATAATCTAAGAAAAATAAATTATATTTAAGGACCACTAGAGCAGTATTCATACCTTGGATAAAGTGAATGAGGGATGACCCAAAGAAAATGAGTTAATATAAAAAATCCCATTAACATTGTTCCACATTTATTTCATCGCTTTTGTGACTCATAAATAATAATAAAATATTTTTTATATATTTTATCCTAAATTATTTCATTGTTATTTTATAACTATTTATCAATTATTTCTATTTTATTATATTTATTAATTTACTTGGTTATAGGGAAGTCATTTTTATATAATATTTTACGTAAACATTTAATGTTATTCCTCTGTTATGTTATTTTTTAAATGTAATTTATACAGTATTATAATTAATTCATTAATAATATAATATATATATAATTAAATTTGTATATATTATATAATTTTCATAATATGTATCCATGATATTTTTTATAATCATTTACTTGGATATTTTTTGGTAGGTGGTTAACCTTCCTTTGACGGGACATTACTGAAAAGGGTGGAATGAGAATTTTGAATGTTATACATATTGAAAATATGATAATTATAGAAGTTAAATATAATTAATATAATTTTAAAAAATAAAATAATTAATCTTATAATTTTTTATAGTGAAAATTGTGGTGAAATAAATGGATAAGAATAATAATTAAAAATAAAAATATTTGATTGGGACATATTTAATCATTTGTGTTTCATGGCTTGTACACCAATATAAATCCAATTATGTTTGATTTTGGTTGACACTAGAAAATGCATAGGTAATCTAGGTTTCCTTATATAGTGGTTTTTTATGATTTTATTCTTTACATGGCGGAGGATTAAAGAAATTCCAAGGGGAGGGGGAGGGGATAATTATATTTGAGGAGAGGGGTATTTTTAGAGAAAACAATTGAATAAGATACTTTATGATAGGGACATCATGTAATATGGAATTTTATAAAATATAAATAAAATATAAATTTAATATAATATATGTATGACTATAAATCCCCATTATAATCATAATTATTTTGTAAATTAAAAACAAAAGTTGAAAAAGAGAAATATGTATTTTATGTAATCACTGTTGAAATTATGGTTGGGAATTCATTTTTTATGTAATGGATTTATTTTTGTTTTATATATGACATATTTAATAAATTAAATCAGTCATGGAAGAAAATTATGATCTAGAAAATATTATGTCATTTTTACATCTTTAATGATGTAATTTACGAAACATTGGATATGTGAACAAATGTATTTTTACTATTTCAATGTATCCAAGAACCATAGATTCATTGTTATCTTAAAAGAAATTTTTTAATGGGATGGTTTGAAAATAAATAGGTTTATATGAATAAAGAGAGTAAATATGAATTTATGGAACACATGTAAGTGATTTTATGTTAGTTTCTATGTAAAATTACAACATGGTACCCTATATTTTATTAATTTGATAAATTGTATGATTTGATAAAAATACTCAATTTTAGTGATGGTGTACCAACAAAAACCCTTCCCCCCTACAAACTTTACATATTATATGAGAATGGATTTGGAGTATAGGAAATTATTTTATGGGTTTCTATTGAATGTGGCACATCCAACATATGTTCTAAAAATAAGCCATTCAACCATTATCCATGTTTCAATAAAAATATTAGGGGTGAGATAAGGCCTTGGGGTGGATTAAGTATCAATGAATTAGTTTGTAGTTATTTCTCAATTAATACATCGAACAATAACTATAAATCATGATCATAGTAGGTAAATAATAAATTATCATTTCATGGTATTATAGACAATGTTCAATCTACTCCATGATCATTTATACTATATATTCGATGTCAATATTGAAGGAACCAATGTTATATAGAACCATAATTGATGTTTTAGTTAAATGAAAAATATAATTACAATTAATATGTTTAGAATTATATGTTCATAAAACCTAGCTCATCACATATAATCATATAAGAATGTTAACTAACTCTATATTCATTTGGTCATTCAAATGAATATTATATTTTGGATAATAAACTATTATTAGTGACAATTAATCAATGAGGTCAACATTATGGTCAAAATTACTTGACAGTTAAATAATATTTGATATGGGGTATTCTCATTCATGTCTAGTTCAAGGGAAGTAGCATTAAAACACTATAGTATCCCTATTCTACTAATAAATTAGTATATCCACATTATAATATTTTTGTAAAAAGGTACAAAAATTTCCATGTTTCAAGGTCCATAATTTGGATTTGGTGGGTTCTGGATATGTTGTTGGTGTTTCAATAATACTTGTGTTAGGCATAGTAAATAGGGAATATATACATCATAAATGTCGAATTTATTCCATAAATCAATCACTATTAAAAATATTTAATAATCCATTTATGAAACAAAATCAATTCGGGCTACAAAAGCTACTTTACATCATAAATGTTTAACAAAAAATAAGTTTACAAGATTGGATTTTTTTTAATTAATTAATTTTGGATGATTAATGTTATAAATTTTTGATTTATGATGTAAATCAATATTTGTATATTGATATTATTCAATATTTATGTAATTCCATCCACATTTGTAGTAAAATCAGGCACCTAAAATCATAGGTCAGTTCTTCATGTGTTAGGATTTTTTAACATGAACAGGAAGGTTTGTTTTGTGTGTTGATGTCGGGTGTAGTTAGTTATCACCAAATATGTATGTGTGACATTTATGATTCTTCATTTATATTATTTATGAAAATTACATTTTTTCATATATGGGATTTGTTGATCATATGATTTTAATTTTTTTATCCCTCATAGATCCTTTGTTTAATAGTCTTATAGGGGAAGGCCCCCATGTCAGTTTTGGTGTGACGTTCTAGTTACTTGATTTATTATTTTATTTAATCTCTATGCTAACCATTTTTCTTATGTAATTTGACTATGTGATGTGTGAATCGATGCTATGGCATCTCTTTGTTTTTCATCAATCATCTTGGATTTCCAATATTGTTTTGGGTATTGTGTGACCCAATATTGTGGTAGATGGATTCATATATATACTATGATGGATAAATCGTAATTATAAATTGTCTGATAACCTGCATAAAAAATATATTTTAATTTTTTTGAGAAAATTTATTTGTGATAAATGATGGGGTTTCTATTATTTAGTTAAAAATGGTTTTTTCATAGAATAGTGAAATGTTTTGAGAAATATTTTCTAAATAATGGTTCTATGAGAATATAGGGTTGTCTGTAATATTATGTGAAATGTGAAGCCCTATGATTTTAGAAATGAATCACATGGTAAGACCTGAGTACACAGTTAGATGGTTTTGTTTTGGCCCTCATCCATTTTATTTTCAATGAGTTTTCCACCTCTTATTAGGACTTTTATCTTTATACATAATATTGAAATTTCCGAGGGGTTCACACATGGGGTGCTTTAATTCTCTATCGGACTATATTATATAGATTCTGGTGGACACTACATTGAAAGGTTTTTATTTATAATATGAAACTATTTTATATTTCATATTTTTGAACTGCATAAAATGAATAAAAAATAACAATTCTTTTCATTAAAAATTTAATTATTTTGTAACCTGTATTACACACCTAAAATGAGAACATTGAGAATACTTGTGCAATGATAGGATGTGGTACTCATTGGTGGGACACAAGAAATACTATATAGATCGCACCCATGAAACACATTTTATGACTATATACATCGTATTTTCTATTGATTTTTAAAATAGAGACATTTTAACATTAGTTGGTGAGGATTATGTTCAATGGATGTGGGAAGCTTGTGGTGAGCCAATGGGGTAATTCCCACATATAACATGGACTATCAATTGTTTTTTTAAATTCCCATCTGGATTTTTTTAGACTAATTACATTTTTTAGTTGTATTTTGTGTTGTATCGGTTCCATTTTCACTCTCTTATTATGGAATATATTTATTCTTCTTTTCATGTTATTTTCATTCCATTGTATACATTGCATGATTTATTAATTTTAAATGAAAATATTTAATTTGGTTATTGTTTGATGTCCAATATTTAATCACATGTCCATGGTGATTATGAATGCACTACTAGTCCATAGTTATTCAGTTCTAGTATTCTATTTTAGTGTTATATGTTCTAATACATTATAATCTACTATCATATAAGGTTTTTCCCAATAATTACATATATTAGGATGTTTAGTAGATAAGGGATAAAATTTTATGGAATTGAGAGGTGGGTTGGGGTGAGTTCTTTGTAATATCTTATCATAGAATGAATCATGAAACCATAGGATGTTTGGATTAAGGTGCCTCATTTTTTGTGTTTCAATATTGATCTAATTTTTTATTTATTTTATCTTGACTATATGTGTATATTCTAATTCTCAGATTATTTTTTCAATTTTTTGTGTAATGTATTATTCCTAGATGTTGTTTTCAATCAGTTCTATGGGAGGGAGAAGTTATAGATTCACCTATAAGGATTCATCCATTTGATCAAAATCTTATAGTGGTTGTTATAAGGGAATAATTTTACATATATCATAATATCACATGAATTCAAAACCATGTTATCGAGGAGCTTCTTGGTGAAGAGGAGAAAGGGAATGAATAATGATTGTAATTACAGATGAATTCCTCACACATTAATGGTTTCAATAAACAATGAGATGTAATGGATTGGAGTTATAATATATATGATATAATTGACTTCATAATGGCAATTTTGGGTATTATGTCGAAGTGTGTGTTTTTTAGGATTATGTGTGCCAACAAATTATTGTTCGATAATGTGGTAAATGAATATTAGTATATGAGAATATAATGGAATTATGCACGACCTTTAGGGGCCATGTATGAAGATAAATATGCCACTTGAAACTATGGTAAATGTATTGGGCCTATTTGCCTCTATGATTATACATCAAATAAGTTTAACCCTCTTCCCATTTAAAATGTGGAAAAAAAATAAAAATTTAATATACATCAGTCTTGGAGGATTTGATTTTAAGGGTTTCATGAATATTTTCTTTTAAAGTACAATATAATGTCTCTTATTTATATAAAACACTATAGATTACCTATACATACATCTTGGATTTCATTATATGTTAGATTTCACTAATCACTAAGTGGTTATGTTTTTTTTCTCTAGAGGTAGTGAGGACTGATCTATTGTATGATAATATGTAGATATAGGGTTTTCATGTAGATTTCTCTGAATATGAATTTATGATAAGGATTCCAACCAATTCATATATAGTTATAAAATATATTATGGATTAAATGGTCATGGAAAGAATTATTATCTATTATGTACCTTCATTTCCACATATTAGTATTTTATATGGTCTACATGGAAGAAATTAGAATTTTTATGATCATCAATGGGGTATTAAATGTGGTTCTCATCATTTATCCTCCTATAAAGTTTTATAATATTTTTTGTTGTATTCCCTTGACTTGAAACAACTTTTTAATGGTTAGGGACATCTGATTTTCTTATCTAATCACCACGAAGATGTGAAATCTTTGTGGTCACCAAAACCAATTTTACTTTTTTATCTAATATTTCTCTCCTCCACTTTATGGTCAGAGATCCTTATATCTAATGTACAATATGCCACAATAAGAATAGTTTAAATACTATTGTTCTCATTCCATATTAATTATGAGTGAATCATATTCATATATTTACTGAATTTTTGATCGATTTTGAAGCTATACTAGTTATTTTTAGAGGTACCATATTTGTAACATCTTCTAAGAAAATTATTTTCTACATAGAATCAACTAAATTAATTCTTTCTGCCTATTTTTATGTGAAAAAATATCCAATGGAGTCCATGATGTTTTTATTTGATTGGAAACACCATTTTCAAAGTTAAAAGTGTAGGGTTTTCGATTTCATTCATATTCTATACTAATAGAGGACACATATTTGTCTAATGATTTCTATATTCTTGAAATAGATATATTTTACATTATCATTTTTATAAATTTTTTATATCTCATCATAAATATATTCAAGGTAATCATTTTATTATTTCATTATTTAACATTGATTTGATATGGTGGATGTTTTAGGGAGTGTAGGATATGATGTTTAGTAGTTCATGACTTACCCTAGAAACCGAGAATTTTTTCACCCACTATAGGAGAACCTAATTACATTTATTATCTTAGATATCTACCCATAGTTCTATTTGAAATATAATATTTTTTCCTAGATTTAATTTTTGGTATTTCCCATATAGGGATGTATATTTTAGAATTGATTTGGTGTTTTGTATATATAGAATCTGGATATCGCCTATATTAAAGTAATAACTGTTATAAAAGAGATAAATATCTAGTAGGATGATATAATGGATAATGGTTTTTTCCATGTATCCTTTCTCCATGGAAAACCATATTATTCAATGATTATAATTATGATAACATTATTTGTTTATTCATAGACTACCAGAAGTTAGATGAAGTGATGGTTGTGACAAGTGGGGTTTTTCTCGAGCGTATGGTTGGTTAGATTAGTTGAAGGTTGTTAAATCTATATAAAAAATAGATCTTTGTTAGAAGAATCATCATATTTGTTTTTTTAGTTTCATATTCTAATTACTTCATTCAAGATTAGTTATATCCATTATAAATGTCATCTGATGTATTTTAATCTAACTAACAATAATATATTTTTTATGGATCTATGTAACCATATATTAATTCACTGTCTCTACAGATTTTTCATCATGATAGTGGTTGATTGACTATTTACTATAGATACGAACATGAGCATGATAACCATATAAATTTAAATGATCATATTTTGATGTGAGATAATGGTATTTTTAGAATTTTAATTTATGGATCACTAGTGTGATGTTCATAGGGATAGTGATTTTAAAACATGTACATTTAGTATATCCTAAAAAGGAGAAAGTTTTCTTATCAAGGGATGAACCATGGAATATCATCAAGATAAAGATAATCCACGGTGTTTCTGGACATTATCAGTGGTTTATCAATGATTTATTGATGTGTGTGTCACCCTAGATTTCTCTTACCTATAATGGAATTACGTCTATATGGGACACAACATTTCAATATTAATTTTAAGAGTTGAAATGGATTCAGTCATCATCTTGTATTTCTATTTTACATAATATCACTAAGGTATATGGTTTGTATAATGATACTAATTGTTCTATTATGGGTTGATTGATTAGCAATAATGCTGAATTTTTTATTTATTATTGTCTTTATATTTAGATAACAGTAAAAATAAACCCACTCATGATTTATATATTTCTATATACATTCATGTGTTTATGTAACAGTGACACTATAATTTTGGTTAGTGGCTCAATATCTTCTCTTACAATAAAATTTAAAGCTTCATAATTTCTCATTAGTACAAGAATATCAATACACATTGAATGATTCACTAACATTATAATTTTAACATTGAAATCACATATACAACAGGAAAGTGTAATTTATCCACGTACAATATCAATTAGAAATATCCATAACATGTTATCTTAGAGTCAACGGATGAATGGTACATGTTAATAATATTTACTCAGTTTTATGTATATTCTTATGAAAATGATTCAGGCATGGATCTTACTACTATTTTGTTTTCATCATATCTCATTAATTCTATTATACGTGGTCAACTAATGGAAGATGGTTTTAAAGGAATAAAAAAAAATTTCTGGTGGGGAATATATTTATTGATCGTCTATCCCTTATGATTTTCTTCCCCACATCAGGAATCAGTTTTTAACACATTATTTGTAATTAATTTGATGTTTCTTGATTTTCATACTTAATAATTTTCCATTCATCCATGCACGATGAATAAGTATTATGACATGAGATGGTTATTCTCGTGGGTGGGTATGAATAACATCATTAATGATAATGTTTTGCAAAGTTACATATTCTGACAGTTAAAAAGGAAAATATGACATCTTCCATTTTTCATTGACTAATTCCAAAACTATTTTTTAATTCATTATAGTTTCCCATTTTCATCATTGTCAAATTTACACTACCTCGTCCATGGAAGAATTATATATGGGTGGTGGCTTATCTGTTGAAAAATTCAACCCACCATATTATGATATTGGAAACGACTATGATTTAAGATCTAGTTATGTTCCATCAGTATGAGATTTTTTGGATGTATGGGTTCCCAAGGTTTTTCCCTCAAACAATGATCCTGGGATTACCTCCTATTTCTGATGGACTCTCCAAGTGTAAATGGAGACCCAAGTCATCAGTAGAAAACATACCTTCTATATATAGAAGATCGGATTGAGGGTGATATTAAGATACTAAAAGATATTAGCTATGCCTAATTCATATAATTTGATGGATTTTTATATAGAAACATGGGACTAGTCTAGTTCATGTATAGTTACACTAATAGGCCTTCGATAATAATTTTTCCCTCTGATGTTTTTTATGGTCACCGATATAGGACAATTATTTATTGGAAATTTGTGGAGGAGGCCTCTCTTGAGGGATTAAGTCTTGTTCATGAGACACCAATGAGGATCCATTGTTTTTTTATAATGATGATTGAGTTTCCTGAATGATTGTCCTCATTTCTGTAACCATTTTTTGGTAACATGGTGATATGGATCCCAAATATTTTGTAACATTTTGGTCACTATGTATATTGAGAATGTTGCTCATCACTTTTAATTTCTATCTATGTTGATAGGTTTCCAAGATGATTTTCATCTATCTCACAAAAATAAGTCCCATCATGTTCCTTCAAATGATATTAGTTGCGATGAGATTAATATGAATTAAAATTTTTCTTTTTTGGGTTGAAATATAACTATTATTGATTTATAGATAGAAGTCATACATGGGATGTCTATACTATTTGACAAAATATCATAGTCACTTTGATCAGATTCTGATGAGGATTGATAGTAAGAATTTCCAGTAAGGGAAGAGTGGCCTCACCTTTTCTTGGGTGAAAAATCTTATACATGACATTGAATGTATGGAAATTTTTATAATGGAGAGTTTTTAACATACTAGATAATATTTATGGGCACTACTGAATGTTTAAGCGGTATTTGATCAGGTCTGGAGGGTTTATGATATGTTATTTGAGTTTATATAAGACCATTGATGGGGAAAATCTACAGGGAACATTACATAATAAATGGATACATTAAAAAAATATACCATGAGGAACGGTCTAAAAAAATTATATGTGTGGAAAAATCAATTCTGGATTTTAAAAAAACATGTACATCATAAAATGTATCAATAAGGTTAAATTAATAATCATTTATTATTTAAATAGGCGAATTATAAGAGATTTAAGATATAAAAATATTATTAATGAAGTAAATAACTAATTCCTAGTGGGTTTTATTAACTTATTATGTCAGTACCTCATTATAAGTTGAATTATTATCCCCCTAATTACCAAGGGTCCTTCATGGTTATTTTTTTAACCCTCTATATAACTTTGTTTATCATGATGAAATCCAACATGGTGGATTGTATCACCTCATGTATGTGAAACTTCATTCTTATACATTTACCTTTTCTGAGTTACTTTCATTAGGATGAGTCTATAGGGTATTTAGATGACATGGTGATTCTTGTATGATCCATTCTAGGTCTAATGTCTGATTATATTGGAGATTCTGACACATGTGTTTGTTTTAGTGTTGTGTGCAGTTCCTTGATATATTTGTGCATTTATCCTCGCAACCGTGCATTATGATAATGTTATTCCACTATTATTTGGGGGAATTGATAATAGGTCCTCTTTTTATTGTTTATGTTATTCCAAATATTTGGATCTTATTATAATGAGTGTGGGAACCGAATCTAAGGTAGGTGGTCCAATATCTATTATATGTTGGATGAACCAAAATTTATATTGGTTTTATAATCTTTAAAGTAAATTTTCATGATTGAAAAGTGTGAATACATGGGTTATTGAAGAAATATATTGTTTCCATTATTTTAATAAATGAATTTTTTTCCATGAAAAGTTCAATGGATAACGAAATGTGTTTTCAAATCATGTTTGTATATAAATATGGGTTGTTTGGAACTGTTTGGGAAATTAAATTCTCTTTAATCAACTAAATGGAAAACATTGGTAGACATTGGTACATAGGTTAAATTTTTGGAATGTTCAATCACCTATTTTTTTTGGGGTGTTACTCATTTAGTGTAATACTTCACCATAGAAATGTTTTCTAGTGATTTTATATTTAAATTTTTGGATGTCGGTGGGGGGATCTACTCATGTTGGGTTTTTCTCCAATATATGCGTCTCTCTTAAATTATTAGTTCATATTTTTAATTAATTATGTTATGAGTATTCTACTAGAAAGGTCCTATTATATTCCATGGTAATTTTACCATTGTAAAATGGTTTTTAGTAATCATCTCTGATATACAAACTCTAAGAAATGTGGATTTATTCATTGAAAATGTTTTACCTTGCTCGTTTTAGAACAACGCAAAAATTGAAATAGTTTACATAAATTTAATATAAAAATGATTTAATATATGTTATTTGAATATTTATTAAAATTAGGATAATTATATAATTTTTATAGATTCTAGAAATGTAAAAAAATGTTCAAATCCTATAGATCCAATTTGACTCAACAAAAGCACACCCCTTCAGTGGTGTCTAGATCTACATGGATATTTTTTTTGTATGTAAAGGCAATGTTACATAGATAGATGGATAAGATTACATTGTTAATTTATTATTTGATATTTTTTAAATGGTGTGATAATTCCCACAAGTGACATGGTGTAGTGTTTGATAGTTATATTTAATATTTTGTTTTTTACTACAGTACATTTTGTAAATAAGGATTTTGGTTTTTATTTCTACTATATTTCTATGAAATTATATAATATGTTTCATCTAATTTTACGCTTCTATTTATTTATTTTGTATATATGAAATTAATTTTATATTAGTTTTGGAGAAATTCCCCTTTGGGTTTTCCCGTTATTTAGTTTCAATGCCATATTGATTTGTATAAATACGTTTTATATATTAAATGTACTATAATTTCCACAGTAATTTTGAATAAAATAATAAATTCTAATTATAAAGGTGATTTAATCTTCTTAATCCATTATATTATATTTATATTTAATTTTAAAATTAAAAAATTCATTGGTACATGGTTTACCTTTGATATATTATTTTATTCAATATTTTATTCTATAAATACCCTCTTCACAATGTATAAATAACCCCTCCCCCATTCCATGGAAAATTTCAAATACAACTACTTTAAAACACCATGATCGTCCCAAATCCACCCACTAATTTCCCATAGAATACACATGAAAATTATATAGAAAACCAAATCAAATCATCAGGTTTCATAATGTTTCATAAAGGAGAAGCTACACCAGGGAGATAATAAGTCGCTATTATCTCTTCCTTCGTTTATTCTTCCATTTCTTCTTTATCCATATCCCTTTCAAAATCATATTTTATAATATTAATTATGCAACATGTTAATGTTATATTAATACTATAAAAATATTTTAATTATCATATTTATTTCAAATATTAACGTGATACATCCCTTTCAAGATCTTTCGAAAACATCCTGCTAAAGATCTATTAACCACATACAGAGACATTGCCATGTCAACACATATTACCATTATAATGGACTGTAATTAAAATCTATATATAAAATATAAAAATTTAAATATATGTATTATAATCAAAAAAAATATATATTATAAAAATTAATGTATTATGTTGAATAAAAATAGAGAACTTAAAGAGAAATGTGAAATTTTTAAGAAAACATGATATCAAAACACTTTAATTTCATGAATAGAAATTATGAAATATAATACAATGATTATAATTGATAAATAGTACTATAAATTGGTAGAATTTATTTTATATCAATATTTTAATAAATATATGATTATTATTCCATAGGGGGAATGGAGACAAAATAAAACAAGAAATAATGTATATGGATTCCCAAACCCAACTCCTTTTATTTGGGTTATCACTATTTCAAATATTATTTTGTATGAATACTCTTATAATGTTCTTTTAATATGATTTCTTAACTACCCTATTTGTATTCCAGGAAATACATTTTTATTATAGGATTTTATCAAATAAACATATTTTCCAGATTAAATCTTCTTTCAAAAAACAAAAGTTTTACTTATCTTGAGTTATTTTTTCATTACTCAATAATGATGGTGATTGTACCATATATTTTTTCACTTATTAATTAGGGAACACCATGTTTAATCATGAAATTATTTTTCATTAAATACATATGGAATCCATTCATTTTAAATGCATATTTTATGATTATGATTATTATATGTTCTATGTGAAATGCATGAATACATAAATATTATGAATTGATGGGTGGGATCATAATTTTATATCCCTCAATGCATTGTGTCATGTGGTGTATTTTATGAAATAATGTTTAATATGTGTGAACATGATGATGTCTATTTTCAATATGATGATGTTATTATTATGCACATGTGTTATATATGAAAATGATGTTATATTTTTTACAAATATGGGTGGTATTTTACAAATATGAATTGATGTTTAATTATTACACATTAACACATTTTAATTATTTTACCACAGGTTTCCCTAATGATATTGATGATGATTATTATTATTATTATGCACACCCTTGATTTATTGATTCAAATACCTTATTCATCATCTTACAGAGCTTTTAACTCACCCATTTATTTTACATATATCTTAAGATGGATACTTATATTTTGTATATAGTGATATTTTAAAATTATAAAAACACATTATTTGAAATAATTTTTTTCAACTATGTATAAGTAATGTATTATCCTAATTTCGATAATACACATAGCCATTCGTTCTTGGATTTGTAACACTATTATGTCATTAATATTTAAAACTATGTAATAGTCATGTAAAAAATATTGCATCATTATATTCTTGGTGGAGGTAGTTTGAATACCTAGAGTTCCATAAGATCATGATTAATGAGAGGATATATATACCATATCATTAGTTTCTATGATATTTATTCATTCACTAACATTTAAATACAACATATAATTTTTCAATTAGTAACACAAAGATACTAACAATTATATACAAGTATAAATCATATACCATTTTCTGATGTGGAAGGATACCACATGATGTAGTTAGTAATACCATTAATGATTTACTCAAATGTTGGTAAAAAAAATCTACTAATATCATAATGTAGGTGTAACCCATGGGATAATAATGATAGTCACATTGAATTTAAGGATTGATCATGAGTTGGGATCCATGATAATATATCTAATTATATTAATTGTTTTATGAAATATTTGTACTACCTATAATAAGATAACCACCATTTGGGGGATATTTTCTTTGGAATGACCAAATTATTATATTTTTTTTAAAATCATAATCGATAG
Organism: Viscum album; assembly: GCA_963277665.1. NCBI lineage: Eukaryota > Viridiplantae > Streptophyta > Magnoliopsida > Santalales > Viscaceae > Viscum > Viscum album. Next base: position 683,277,143 of record OY728129.1, on the reverse strand, counting down.
ATATACTAGAAGAAACGAAATCAATTGGAATTTGTAGCATGGATTTGATTTGTTAAAGAAATATTAGATATTTTTTTTCATTTTAACATTGTTGTGGATGATGTGTCGCCATAGATGTATGTTATAAATAGAATGTAAGTCATTATGTTTATGCATACTATATAGTGGAACAAGTTTTCTAGAGAATTTAATATTATTTAGTTTTGATTTTTATGTATACATTTTTATATTTCACTAATTATTTTTAAGTATTTGATTTCAAGTAATATAGTATAAAATTTTAGAAATATTGTTATTTTTTTGTTAATATACCCACAAGACTACCAACAAGATCCATATTTTGAGACATTATCATAGTGAGATACAATTGATTCATTGGATACGTCAACTATTTTATTATTGTGAATAAATATTATGTACTATTATTCCTCTCCCTTTTCAGATGAACTATTGATTATGTGGATATATAAAAACATAATTTTATATTCATAATTACATAATTTTGGTTTGTGAAATGCACTATTTTTTAGCTGCAAAATAAAGGAATAAAGTTTTAGCTTCTTATTTAGTGGTAACTTCTTATTTCATTACATTATATATGTGGATTTGTTTACTATTAAATTATTTTTATCTATATTTTTTATACAATGATAAATGTATTTTATATTTTTTAAATAATATTCATGTACATTATAATAATATTAAATTTTTTATTCACAGATAAATTTTTCGTATAAGTGGTTAGATGTGATTAAATTTATTTTATTGTCTTATATAATATTTAATATATGACAGTGCCTCCTATTTTTGGGACATAAAACCTAATTCATTTATCAAAACCTATAACTAAATTAAATATTGATTTTGGAATTCCATATAGTATTGTCAAAACAAATTTTGGGTTGTCACATATTTATGTCGTTAAAGAGCGTTATTACATTCTTTGGTGACAATGTATATTAGTGTTTTGGCATATACAAAAGACATGGTGAAACTATTTATGGATTTGTTTTTGGAAATTGGGTTAGAGTTATTACAGTTATATAATAATGATAGATAATCGAACATAGGATTTTTCACTTGGGACATTCCATCATATATGTTAAGATTGTTTTCAATTTACTTGAGTGAAATTAAAATTTTTTATAGTGTAATGTTTTTTTGGTACATATATCATAATTCAATCTATGAAAAATATTTTCTCAAGGTTTCTTGTTCTACGGGAACTTCTTTTGGATAAAAACATGAGAACTATTTATAATAATATAAATGTTGAAATTATTTAAATAATATCTAAATAAAGCATAAATATAAAGTAAAGGAATTTTAAAGACGATATATTTTCTTCCCGAAATTAGTCAAACATATGTATTTCATAGATATATCTCACAAAACAAATGTTCAACACCCTCCCATATTCCTTTAGGAATACCGTATTCACACAGATGGTTATGAATAATTATGTCACAAATTTTTTTGGACTATGCATCTATTATATTTTAAAAGGTTTCAAATCAGTAAATATTAAATTGTGGTCCATGAATGATTAAACAACTGTAAAAAAATATTCCTATATACAATTAAGGTTACTCATATGGTCCATAGAGATCTATAATCCCCCTTATGTGATTTTTGAACCAAAATAAATGATGAATAAAGGTAAAGTGTGTTAATTTCTTCATATATTATATTTAACTTGTAATATCGTTACAAAGGATGTATTTATATAAAAATCCACAAATAAAATGTATCACAAAAAATTTTATTGGCTAACCCTAAACATAATCATAAAATTATGAGGGTTTAAAAATTATTTTCATTCATGTACTTGTCTAACACGTAATGGGAACACTGAAGTGTTGTTCATTCCTATGATCACTCTAAATATTGTTTCAAATACCCCATATGGATAATAATAAATTTCACCATTTATTTTAAATTAAAAGGACAATAATGACGATCATGTAGACCACTTTGGTATTTTACTTGCCCATGTCAACCACATATTCTATATTTCCCACATTCTCCCACCTAGATTATAGGACCTCTATAAAACTGTTTCAACTGCCTCCACCAATAATGATAACTAAATCACCAATAATTTCATTGTACACACCTTACATATATAGTGAAACATTTAAAATATTAATTTGGATTCAAAAATAATTTATTATACTAATAATGTGAATATATAAAATTCAATTAGATCCCCCTATTTTTCCTCCCATACTAGGATTCCTAACAATAACAACAATAATGTATTCCATGGTAAATGATGATCCCTTATCACAATGTAAATAGTTATATCCCTCATACACTGGCATTCCCATCATGTATACAATGGTTTCTCTAAACTGGTCCCACATCTATCTTCTTAATTTTCAATCTCTAGGGGACCAATCTATAATACCAAAGTATAAAAGAGACACCATCCTATTGTCATCCACCCCCCCAAACATTTACCTAGAAAATAAATTTTGGTTAATCATGAATATATCAATATTTATAATGATATAAATAATCAATATATATGTACCATTCCTCTAGTAGTCTACTCTATTAAAATATAAACTATTATTAGATCGTTATAGTAATTTGACCTTCACATATAGTCAAAAGAGTTCTATGATAAATCACCTTAATTGGAACACAATTTGTAATTGATGGGTGACCAAAAATGATAATTATTTTATCAATTATATAAATCCATATAATTTATGTTATAATAATTTAAATTGAATAAAATGAAATTCATTTTGGTTCTCCTATCAGGGATACAAATGAATAATTTTTTTGTGATTCCCAATTTCTTTATTAGAACACTAGTGACCTTATTTCATAGGATCCCAATATGACCTTACAAAAAATTACATTATTATGTTCCCTTATTCATTTCAAAAAACTATGGAGTAATTTTTAACATTTACTGTATATAGGATTGTAAATTTCCTAAATATATTTTCATCACAACTATAAGGAATTTGTCAATAAAAAACATAGAAAGTGTAACATTTGATAATACTATCAGGGATTTAATGAAATTAATAATTTAATATATAAGAGTCTCATAATTTGTAGTAATGTTATAATTGAGATGATTTTATCTCCTATAATGGTTATTTTGAGGTATAATAATTGAAATAAGCCCAATTTTCATATGTATGATGTTTTACAAAAATAAATCCATATTTAAATCCTTTGACCATAAAAAAATTGTTATTCATTCATATTTATAATAATTTACAAATGGTTATCTATTTTATTTCCCATATTATACCATTCTAATTACGATCCAATATAACCCTGTGAATCATATTTCCTTACAATGATGTGTTATTCGTTGGGAAAATTTTGATTCTATGAATCATTAACCATTGGTACCCAATATATATGATTTTACTTTTTTTTAATTCAATTAATAATAAATATAATGTAAAATTTATTTTTTATATATTGCAGCATTATTATGTAGATGTAATGGTATATAAATACCTTCATAATGGTGGTGTTCCTACTCTGGAGTCATCTCATTATAATAAAAAAGTTGAATGCTTAAAATATATAAACTTGTGGATAAGCTTGTTGAAGATATCTATATTTAGATTCAATCATTGAGAACATTGGGATTCTATGAAATAATCAAACTAGTCACCAATAGAAACAATTTAAACTGTTTTTTTAAGATTTATTAAGATAACGATAATCCATATACTAATTAATTTACTAATCTTCATTACATTATAATGATGGCTATTGCACCTAATGTAGAATAAATAAGGAATATAATATTATTTTCAATATTCTCTTGTTATTTATTCATCAATTACACTATTTCAAATAAATATCATTCTATAGGTTGTCTTTGATATGGTAAAATTAAATGGTATTATTTTTATTAAGAATTCTACGTCAATTTATTGTTGGAGAATTAATAATTTATTTGGATTTTAATAACCATTTTCATCCACAATAGGGGTGTCCTAAATGTTTCTTTCCTCCATTAATATATATTATATGAACCATATATTTTTTATGAGGACTCATAAAAAATAATTTTTCTCAAATAAATGTAAAGAATCATCCATGATTTCATCCTTTAAAATCATTTTATTTTGTATGTGAATAGATATTACCAATCTTGGTAGTTTATAATGGATTTATTTATTCAATGGTTTTACATTTCCAAAAAAAGTGAAATTCAATAACAAAATGATGGAAAAAATTTTAGGGACGTATCTCCCAAAACACATGATAGGAGAAGGGTTTTACAAAATTGATTCATTCAGTATACCCTAGGTATTTTCATTGAAAAATAAATATTCAATATCTATGTGGTGAATTAATATTTCTAAAATTCGTTTATTCTTTTTAAAAATATTCCCTGATAAATTTGAATTGTTTCATTGTCTATTCTGTTTAAAAAAAACCATGGTCAGATGTGGAGCTCTTGAGAGACTATTGAAACGTTTTGTTGAAAATAATCCATGACAAATGAATAAATGCTCCTTGGGTGGTAAAAAAATGTGTATTTTATGGGAATTTATAGTAATATATCTTCATATATATGTTAAAGGAAATTTTTTTCAAAGAATAATCCTTAAAAATGATATTTAGATATTCAAAGGAATATACTGTCTTAATGGTTTTATGGTTACCAAATACAAGGGTCTACCAAAAAAGTATGAGTCTATGAGATAATTCATGAAATGTAAAATTTTCTTGGATCGTCATGAATACACAGAGATTCATGAAAAATAATTTACAAAATCATAAAAAGGTGACGGTGATGTAGGAATATTTACTAAAGGGAGGCATCATTAAATAATAGGCAGCTACCCCCATCATTTGAACAAGAAAAAAATAATGAAAATCTATAGGCTATGTATTCTTGATGATGATTAATGAATTATTAATCATTTATTATTGTATTCATAATATTATATGTTTCTTTTTGAATGTGATTTATCAAAGGCTATATCAGTTTCATTAATTTAGAGATCATCATCAATGTGTTTTCATTCGTGAAGGATATGTGATCTTTGCGAGAGTAGAGAGATTAAAAAAGTCAATGCGGTCTTCAAAAAAGTTGTAGGATAAAATATTGTGTTATGCACTGTGTTGCATTTGTTTTCAATAAGGTGTCAAGGATTGAATGGATGAAAAGGAATGTCAATATGTGAATGACAGAGGATGTGATGGTGATGGTGATGTTGTTAAGAAGGTGTCAATGATTGAATGGATATGTGAATGACAAAGTAAGAAATGGTGATTGTGATGATTGGAGAATGACCATGGTACTAATAATCCTGTCACTTAGGAGAATCACTAAGTGGCATAGGTGGTAATGGTTGAAACATTCTCCATACAAATCAGATGATTGTAGAACCGATCTTGAAGTTCCAAGACATGTATCAAGGAGATACAATGTCACAACATTGTTAGAAGTCCATGCATTGTCTTCACAATGCATGATGAGATTAAGAAGTGCCATCCACTATCACTATGTGGATGCGGAAAGAAAAAATGAACCATCCACAGCTACTAAGTGGATGAAGTGGTTTGAATAAGACCATGAACTATCTCATAATGCATGAGGATTTGAAGATGTGTTCAATGCATAATCTATGTTTGGATCAAAGAAGAACAATTATGATCAAGTGATTTATGATTAATTGTTGATGAAGATAGTTGAGAGATCCATGGGAATTCCATTCCTTCATAGAAGAAGAAGAATAGATGTTGAATAAGATATTTGGAGTTCATAAGAAGATGAAGAGGAGAAGAAGTATGGTTTGGTATTTTTGTACTTGGTTACTTTGCTTCTATACAAAGTACCAACTATGTACCTTAACAAAAAATAAGCCAACCAAGGAGGCCAGCCGAGGTCCCTAACCCCAAGAACTTGCTGGACCTGAGGGTCAACCGCGCTCAAGGGATGTCCTCAAGGCCAAGGCCTCCCCGAGGCATGGTACGGGCTGTGTGTAATCCCATGAGTGCCACACGGTGATGAATCTGTGTAGCATGGGTTCTAGGTGCGCACGCCCGGAGGAGCAGAGTGGGCGCTGAAGCGCGCCCGCAGAGAACCGGTGCGGGGTGGCACCGGAGGGGGTAGAGGAGTATTCTGGGACGGTAGCGTCGGAGCATGTTTGTTAAACCGCGCAAAAAGCGGAACACGATTCGATGTGGGACATGTTTCAAAAACACGGATCTAATCTGCGCTGTCCATCTGATCTCACGTCCGATCTAAGCCGCACGATCCATCCGCGGCACCACGATATCATCACTGTGGGATCTACATTTAATTATCTTGTTTAGTGAAAAATATCTAGAATAATTCACATGACATTGCCTCTTAAATAGTATATGATAATTATACTTTCACTCCCCCCATCATGGATTTTATTCATAAAGTCACACCATCTCTCCAATGATCTAATAGAAGACCTTATTTTAATCATTTTGAAACTACTCATGATTAAAAATGATATTGCCAATGTTGAGATATATTAATTTATAATTTTGACAAAAAATGGTACATATAATTTTTTTTTATAAAATCACACTATGAAAATTATCCAAAATTAACACAATGCATTTATATATGTCTTTAAATAAAAATTAAATTGATAAAATTACTGATTTTTTGAATAATGGATTGGAAATTCTACTCATTCGTAGACAAAATATATATTATACATGATAATCTTATGCATGTTTGTGTCCCCTATACATAAGAAACCATGTCTATAGAAAATATTAATATATATTTTGTGATATTCATTTTTTGTCGAAATTATTGGACAGTGTCTCTAATTATATTTTAATGGTTGTTCCAAATAAAACCACCTTCAATGCATTTTTAATAATTCCATGACATTAAATACATGATATAATTTCTACATTAAACCATAATTGTATAAAATAAGGTTTAGATGTTATGATTGGGATAATTTATAGTGGAGACTCTCCGTTTGAATATTATGAGACATGATATATCATTGAGATTTATTGAAATATTAAATGGTAGAGGTCATAGAATGAAGGTGGAACTGAAATTGAATCTAAATTTTTTTAAGGGACACTATTTAAACCATTAACAACATTGAAAGGAATTTTTATACTCTATAGCAATCTAATTGGTGAAAAAAGACATATATAATATAATGAATTGTTATAATAAGAAAACAAATTAGGGATTACAATGTCATATTATTCTATTATGATGTCAAAAAATGATTTAATTAGGATTTATTGGTTAATGTAAGGATAAATTACACCAAGAAATAGAAACATTCATTCTAAGTTGAAGCACAATTATTTGAATACCTTATAGAATAAAAACCGATCAAAATACCCAAGGATATTTAATGAAGTAAAATTTTACAACATGTATTACATGTAGTTTCTTGTAACTTATTTATATATCTATAATGTGTCTATCGAGTCTGATAAATTCACATTTCTATTATATAAATGTTATTCTATAATATATGATGATCGACTTATGTACCAATTAAAAACTACAAAAATAGATCAATGGTCTATAGTGGTTGATGAAAATGATGATGAACCATTGTATATTAGTAGAATCCATCAATTGTATAAATAGGAAGAAGAATATTTGGTTTCCCAAAAAGCACTGGGTTGTGTTATCAAAGAGTTAAAAAGATATAAATAGTGTAAATGTCATGTAAAATTATATTAAATTTCATATGGGATACACACTGTTTATATAAAAAGAAAGTGGGAAAGATGAAACTGATTGATGCTACATATGTAAATGAATGAATACAATAATAATTTGGAATATTTATTTCAGAAGTCCTAATAACATAAATGGATGGTTATAATTTTACATGATTTTAAGAAAAACGGAAAAATATTATCAATAAAAACAACTAATGCAATCCTTGTGATATTATTTTTATAAATAACGATTTTCTAATAATATTTAGTATTTTATTAATATTATTGTATTTCATTATAATAATATAACAGATGATTAGAAAAACCAATTCACCTTAATGGATTTTACAAGTGACATGGATCTTAGAAATTATACCCATTTTCATTATAATCCTGAACCATGGGAGATCACTTTTTCACTTAAATAATTGAAATATAATATTCATTCTGATTTCAATATAAACAAATAACCATTGTAAATATCCTAATATATAATCTATGTGAATTATATGAATATATTTATATTTTACAATAATATTTATATATCAGGAGTGTTGTAGATACTGAATGTTTATAGTAGGAAATGTAATATTACCATTTCAGTGTGACCCTGGCGATAATAATGTATCCATTTTGTGTAACACATAGATTTCATGTAAAATAAAAAATATGACTTGGTAAGTATTATATTTTAATTTTGTATAAATAATTTATATTAATCAATGAAATATTATTTTAATTATATACATATTTATTAGAATAACAAATTATTTCAAATGATATTTTAATTTTTACCTTCAAATGAATGTTATTAAAATACTCTAACAGTTTTTTAACGATCAAATTTATCAAATATATATTATAATTTTTATATAATGGATATCACATTTTGATTCAGTATGTCAAAATTATCCAATGGTGCATTATTATTAATTTTAGGAAACATTCCTTTTACTGTGAATATATAATATAGTATGAATATTAGATAAGTATTATGAAATCATTATGAAGTAATAATTAAAAAATAAATAATATAGGTGAATATATTAATGTAATAATTCAATTTATTAAATAATTTAATTTAGATCATTTCAATTAATTTTTCAAAACAATATTGGACTTTAAAATTAAAAAAATAATTATGGAATAAAAAATAATTCATTATGAAAATGGAATTTTATGTTTCTTGGGTAGTGTAACTGCTAATATTTATTCAAAACAAATAATTAATAGATTGATATTCAAGTATCAAATTCAACTGATTAAAAAAAGTTGTTAACCCAATGGTATTATGCCATTGATAATCTATATTGAAAACCCCGGTGTAAAATTTTTAAAAACCAGTTTAACTTGTTTACTAACTTATCCCCAAATACTTAAATTTATCTTCACTATAAAATAAATTGTCTTATTAGTCACCTCAATATCCAACTCAATTATTCCCTCAAGGTTTTATTTGGAACAAATATTGTTATAATTTATGTAATACGAATCTCATTGAATGTTATTATTTCATAATCCCCATTCTCCCATACATTTAAGAAATTATTTAATATATATCATCATTTCAAAATCAAATTTGTTATTGCATAATTATTTTAAATTTGGTTTTTAAAATATAAATAATTGGTCACCATTCTATATAATTATTTCATACTCATATGTTATTATATTTCTAATATTAATATATATTATTATACATAATTACCGAAGTCTATACATAGGTTCTGTATTTTATTGATTATCATTGTATTATAACTATATTAACTATATTATTGAAGGAATTAATAAATTAATATATCCATTTCACCAGTTTTCTATTATATTACCCTTGGTTTCTAATATGTTTTCCCTTTTTTATGATTTATAATTTTATAAATTTCTTGGGTGATGTTTGGGGAATTTGGGAAATATTTAATGTGTTTTAGAGATTTTCAATCAGTCCACATGTGTTTCGTGATTTGTGGAATCTTTGAAATATTTACAGGAAACGATGCACATTGTGGTCGAGGGAATGAAGATGGTGAATGGGTGATTCAATACTTTTCCAAACCATGGGGTTTCATAGTATAAATTATACACTTTGAATGTTGGATTTGGCCTTTTGGAGGTAGTGGCTTCAGCACGAGTGGTTCATGATTTATAGGCCATGTGAGACAACCATGTGAGGAATCCATTAAGATAGAGGCACGAGAATAGTTAGCACTAGGTATTACTTACCATGTGACTAAACCATGTGTGGGTCACTATTTGATCCTTAAATTGTGGATCTAACCAATTTTTTCCTCAAACGGCCTTGTTGTTTCCCAAAACAACCCTATCTCGAGGTTTTGTTCTATCATCATTTGTAGAAAATATCATAAGAAAATTTGAATTGATCTATAGTCATTCATTGGTGTGGTAAAGCTCTGTTTATGCAGTATCTGATCAGACATGAACATTGTTGTTAGTTTTATGATATCTGCTTCACCCTCCAACTCGTTAACAAGGAAATACAGTCATTGCGAGTAGTTCTAATGATATGGATGCCTAATACAATTAGATATTTTCATTTTCATGTTAGGAAAAGATATCCCTTGTGGGTTTATAGGGATTCAACCATACTGTTTAACATTTTTCATTACATTTAGCATTTTCACCAAAAATCATGAGGTAGGTGTCTTCACTCTGACTCTATTATATTGAATTTTATGTCTTAGTATCAAATTGGATTCATTTCATTATTTTAATTTTGAAAATATGGTACAAACCAAAGTTTAAATCATCTGTAGTGATGATTTACTATTTAATGATGAAATTGTGGAATTCTGATAATCAGTTGCGCAAAGTTAATTTGTTTCATTTTATTAAAATTAATATTTTAAAATATGAGTTTTCAGGATTTTTAAAATGGCTTGTTGGAACAAAATTCATTAAAATTAGGTTTTATTGAAATGGTTAATTAAAATGGTTTTGGAATACCTGGGTTCTTTGTGAGTTCCTATTTTCCAAAATATGGATTTGTGTTAGTATGGTATATGGTATGTGGCCCAGGATTGTGAGATTGTGTTAGTGCGACATAAGGTGATTGGATGAGATACCACTCATTATTATAGAATTGTCAAAAAAGTATCCATGTTTGGGTGTGTTCTAAAACATTTAATTTTTATTCAAAAATAGAATGTTAAATGATTAAAAGAATTAACTATTCAGATTCCTTGGAAGAATTTTTTCAATTGATTTTATTTATATATTGATATAAACTATTTTAGAAATTTTTTATATAAAATTTTGTATTTACTTTTTTCGAAAAAGTCATATCCTAGTAACATGACTAAGGATGTCATCGAGGATAACCTACCGAGTTTTAGTACTCCCTATTAATTTGGAACTTTTTTTCTTTTATATATTACATCAACTGACATATGAAAATTTAATGTATCACATTCCTTTATAATTTCATCATGATTCGTGGGATGTTTGGTGAACTTGGAGCTTGCAGCTTTTGGAGCATGAAGTAATTATTCTGTGTTGGAGTTGTATGAGCTTTTCTTCTGCTGTATACCTTGATATTGTATTATTACATTGTGTACATGGTTGATGTATGGTCTGGATAATGAAATGTGAGTTTTATTTCATTTTTACCATGCATCAAACAGTTGGTTGTTTGGTTATTTGTTGTTTTGTTAATTATTTTATTCAATACGGTAAATTTGTCCCCCTCATGAATTGAATCCACTAGGAATTTACTTCCATTTTTTGGAAACTTAATAATTTCTCTTAAGGCCTTATATCATCTCACTGTAATCTCAATCCAATTTTAAGGGGAAGTATATTACATGTTTTTTTAGGTTTTCTCGATCTAAAATCTGTTTGAGACATGTGGGAATCAATTATGTCCTTATTGGAGTTGATTTCATTATTTTATTTTCATTTGACAGGTTGGTGGAAAGAAATAGGATTGTCAGAAAATGATGTATATAACAAAAAAGGGCATTTCTAACACATTTTTTCTAAACATCAAATTACATGGAGTTAATTATTGAAGTGTTTTGTAGACAATTATATGATTTTGAAACCACATTATCATGGGTTTATCCAATTAGATGAGCATGGAATGAATTTTAGGAATGTATTCCCACTATGAGGGAACTCAATAATGTTAGTAATGATTTATGTTTTTTAAAAAAAAGTGTTTATTATTGAAAAATTGTGAATGAGATTCCAAAAAAATATTTTGAAAAAATCATGATTTTTGTATTTTGTAGATAGTTAAATTTTTAAATGATGTTAGAGATTTTTTAAAAATGATTCAATAGTGATAAGGTTAATTTTGAACAGAAATTTTGTCATAGTTGATGCGGTATAATTTGAAATTTCAAAGGCTTTAGTTAACATAGAGTGATAAATATTGGCTTTCATATTCATATATAAAATATAACCCTGCAGGGTTTCTTGAAACAAATCAGAAGAAGAAATAGATAATGTTGTTGTACTTGAGCTAGATGTTAACAATGAGCTAGTTTAGGGGAGCATCCAACCATATTAGGATATGTACATTGGGAATCAGATAGACGAGCTAATGGATGTGGGTAATTTTTTCTTATTCCAAAAGTTGAATCCACACATTTTATGGTGATTCTGATCCAGAAAAGGCAGAGGTATGGATGAAAAAAATGAATTGTTTCTTCGATTTAATTAGAACACTAGTGGAGATGAATTTCAATCTAGTGATATAAATTCTAGATGATCTCGCATTCCAACATGGATATCATGTGGTTTAGGTTAAATAGGATCAAGTCCTTATTTCAGAGGATTTTTTGGAATTAATCAACATATAATTTTATCCTCACACCTTCGAGAATCAAAGAAGAACTGCTTTATTCAGCCTAATGTTGGAAAATATCTCTATCATTGAGTGTATAGCTAAACTCATGAATATATAATGATTTTTCTACTAAGGTTGCATCTATTGTATCTTTTAAGGATTTAAATTTTGAATTCGGTTTAGGAAAGAGATTAAGTCCATGATAGTAGTTCATTCTATTATAGATTATATAGAGACTTTTAATTGAGTTATAGTGGATGAATATGACATCTTAATAACTATGTGAGGAGGAAGTATGTTGATACCCAAGGGATACAGTGGAAAACTAATGACGGGGGGAATGAAGAATAGGAACACCTACATTTATGGTGGGATAATTAAATAGAATCAAACAAATAGATTAGTGAATTCCCCTCCTTAGCCTAAGGAAAAAAATGACACTTCTAATGCGGTTCTCTAGACCACATAATGCAAGAGAGTATGTAAAAATATATAGCATGACAAACTACAAATAGATGTGGCATCATCAATTCTATTATCACTATTCTATAATGTTTGGTTCTTGGGAAACTTCCTAGTTATCGCAGACACTATAAACTTTGATGTGGTGAGGAATATAGAATAAATATCATTAGTATAATAGAGATATCCATGGTTATTCTTGGAATACCATGACTCCTCAGCATGGGAAATCTAAATATGGAAACAAAGAACAATGTATAGAAACAAAGAAATTATATGGAGGTAATCAGGTGATTATGGATGATTAGGATGGACCATCTACAACGAGAGATACAATTAATTTTAACTCTACACTTATGCAAGGGATGTTCATTACAGAGGCATCACATTTATTTATTGTTTATCATGTTGTTTATTTTATGAGATTTGTGAATGATATTATTACATCATTGATAAAACTTCAAACTCTTCTTGGTCATATAAAATGTACAACCATCGTGTGTTTGGAAAATTCTATAATTGTTGATGTAGATGAGATGAAATTAGATTTATATATTCATTACATGGATTCCTATAATTTAATCGAGATAATTTTTTGGTTAAAAATGTTCAAGGATCATATCGACTATCATTAACTAACAATTAGGTTCACGATGGAGGATGGAGTTGAACATATCTTTAGAGGAAAAGAGGTTTAATGACATGTGCAACGTGATTATTGGCACTGATTATGGAAACAATCTATTACCATTTTGTGGAATTGTCTTTGTTATTTATGGAAAAGATTTAGAATGTAATTTTTCTATCATTAGAGAATATGATTCATGAAGTGTTTCCCAAATGTTTCCCTATGTTACCACAAGTAAGGGAAGTGTTGTTTAATATTGATCTCCTTTCATATAATAGTTCAATCTCTCTCTCATCTTATCTAATGGCACCAATAGAATTACTGGAGGTTCTTGTATAGTTTAAAGAGCTAGAAAAATATGCTTTTAATCAGGTAAACATGTCTCCGTGGGAAGCATTGGACTTATTAATGAAAAAAGTAGATTAAATACTACGGTTTAGTGTGTATTATCACAAGCCTAACCAATCTATGATAAGGAATTGGTATCCAATTCACCACATTAATGATCGATTAAATCAATTTATGGGAGATCAGTGGATCTCTAAGATTGACTTGTGACTTTAATTTCAAAAAATCCATGTTTGGAAGGATTGTATTCTAAAGTAAACTTTTAGAAGAATATATGCCCATTATGAATATGTGGTTATTATTTTGGTTATAGGAATGCACCCATGATCTTTATCAAATTGATGAATCAGATATTTCAATAATATCTAGTTTCTTTTTTTAGGGTGTTATTGGATGACATCTTTGGGTACTAATGGAAAGGTGATGACCATAAGCAATAATTGGTGAAAATTTTGGAAATCAGGAGAGACTATAATTTGTATTCCAAATCATCAATGTGTGATTTTTTGATAAAATTGGATCATTTTTATGGCCATGTAATTTCAGAAAGAGGCATTTCAGCAGATCCAAAAAAATATTGAAGCTATTATCTATTTGAAACTGCCAAAGAACATTTGATATATGAAGCATCATTGTTATATTGGTTACTATATAATTAGAATTCATGAGTTTTCATAAATAAATTATCTTATTATAGCTTTGAAAAAGAATAATATTCCATTATTTTTGAATGGGGAATGCCAGAAATCGTTTCAAAACTAATGTTTTTCCTTACATTTGAATTGATCAGGTGTTTTCAATAATATTGAAAAGGGTATGCAGTGTATTTTGATCCTAAGAGGTCATGTTTGGGATGTGTAATAAAGAAAATAGATAAATGTTTTTTATGGATAATGGAATATCAGGGTTCTGAGAATAAATATAAAATACATGATTTGGTGTTATCTACAGTATTCCACGTTTTAAAAACCTTACGTTATTATCTCATTGGTGAGAAATTCAATGTGTTCACCGATCAAAATAGCTTAAATCATATTTTCACAAAATTTGATTTGAATCTGAGTAAAATATTATTTATAGAGTATCCCTAATTTTTTAACATTTATTTGATATATACATCGGGTAAATGTAATTCGGTAGAAGATTCATTATGTAGAAAGTCATATGCTCAGTTTTCGAAAGAGGTTTTAGATGAGTAGCATATGTTATTAGTATTCGCCAACATTTTGGATGAATGGGAGGAAAAAGTGATTTTTCTTCTTTCCTTCAATATTTGTTTTGTTCCTAATTTTAAAATGATGGTAATTGAAGAAAAAATGACTTATATAGAATGTGTAGCTATGTGGTCAAAACTCAACGGTGGGGAGACCATTGAGGGCTGGAGGCTGGATGACAGTTTGGTTTTATTGTCTCGAGATATGATGATGATTATTATGACATCTTAGGAGTATTTTCATTATGCCTACCACCATTCAAGATTGGTTTTCCTTCCTGGAATCCAGACGATGCATAATGTGATGAAGGCATAGTTTAGTAGGATCATAATTTAAATGAAGGTGGATGATTTTATTTCCAAAAGCTTAAATATTCAACATTTACCATAGAACATCAGTTACCAATAGGTATGTAACAGTATTAAACTATTTCAGGTCTTAAAAGGGAAAATATATCTATGTATTTTGTCATAGATCTCCCAAGAACGTTCTAGAAGCAAGATGCCATATGGGGTGATTTTGGATTGGCTCATAATGTTAGCACATTTCATCCAAATTCATGACCTCAATTATTCGAGGATCAATCCAAAATATATATCTGAGAAGTTGTAAAGACACATGGAAGACAATTTTTGATAGTATCATACAGAGATCCAATGATCATATATCATTTCTAGAAATAATTATAGAAATCCCTTGCGACTCAGTTGACAATGAATATGGTGTATCATCCTCAGAAGGAAAAATAGTCTCAACCGATGATAGAATCATAGGAAAACATGTTTTGGGATTGTGAAATGTATTTTGGTTGCTCATGGGAAGAGAGTTTTCTATTAGTGGTGTTTTCATATAACAAAAACTATCACGCCTCAATACATAAGGTGCATTTTGAAGGATTGTATGTGAATCCTTATCATTCTCCACTTTGTTTGGTGAAAAAATTTGAGACTTCAATATTTGTACAGAGCCTTGACCAAAAAATGATGGAGAATAATATGTTGATTAGGACAATGATATATATTGCTTAGAGTCTTGAGAAATAATATTTGAATTATCTTCAACGACCATTTTCCTTTGTAGTGACTGGTCTTGTGTTCTAGAGGATATCTCTGAGTCATGAAAATCAACATTTTGGGATGTAGGGAAAGTTAACTCATTGATACATAGGCCCTTCATAGATACTAGAATGGGTTATAAAGGTGTAATATCAGTTTGAATTTCCACCATGGTTCAGTATAGAGCACATTGTGTTCCATTTATCATTGTTAAAAAATTATCGGCATCATTCAGACCATGTGATCATATTCGATCACATTGAAAAAGATTTAGATTCTCCATTGAATCATATCTGGGAGAATATTTTGGATGGGAAAGATAATGTATTGCGTGGAGAAATCATTAGACTAGTGCATGTTTTATGGATACATGGAATGATTTAATTGAATACTTTTGAAAGCGAGATGGAGATAAATTTGAAATGGCCGGAACTCATTCAGGGAAACAATGGTTTTATATTTTTGGGGGATAGAATGGAAAATGATGGGGAGAATGTAGTACCGCCTATTTATAGAATGTTACTCCTATATTTTTTATAATTTTATGTATAATGTGGTCACATAATGTTTGGGAGAGTTTGGGTAACATTTATGGTTTAAAGGGGATTTTCTATGAGTGGAAGGTGGTGCATGGTTTGTTTAAACTGTACAACACATGTAGAAAATTATTAATAGTGTGGTACAAGAGTAGGATAATTTCCACTAAAAACACTCAACAAGTCCAACCCATGTGGTTACCTAGTAGAAAATGTGCGCTTGGATAGTTGGATCTGGTCTTTTGAGGTAGTGGATTCCAAATTGTTGGAAAATGGTTTGTAGACCATGTGAGGTGACCATGTGAGGTCTCCCTTATGGAAGAAGTATGAGTATAGTTAGCACAAATTTTGTGTAACCATGTGACTAAACCATGTGTGTGTTAATGTATGATCCTCGAATCATGTATATAACTTTTCATTTACTCTAAGTTATACTTATTTTTCCCAAATCGTCCCTAACATGGCATTTTGGTCTGTCAAAGGTTTGAGAACCTCTCCCAAGAGTATTTGAATCGAGCTAAATCCATTCCTTGATGCTTCAAATCTTGGTACATGCAGTATGTGATATTTATCGTTCAATCTAGTTGGTTATCTTAGATATGCATCTCCCTTCATCATGTTTTCTTGTATATACACCTGTTGTAAGAATCTATAATGGTATGGATTCCAAATATGATTATATATATATTTTTTTTATTGGGTGATGTGATATAATCTGTGTTTGGGTGATTTAACCCGATTTTGTGATGTTTTTTGTGTCGTTTATCATTTTCTACAAAACTCTTTAGGGTGGAGGATTTCCACTCGAATCCCCTATTTAGAACATGATCACTTTATTTCAAAATTATTTATTTACATGATTTTGATTTTGATAATATGGTACAAAGCATTTTATAAATCCCAATTAGTGATTATTTATGGGGTTTTGATGAAATTTTGTAATTGTGGTTATTTTTTGTGAAAAGTGTGTTGGTTTTTTCATTTTTAATTTTTTTTGAAATTTCACTATGATGGGTTTTTTAATGGATTTTTGTTAATGGGTTAAACAAAAAAATTGTGTCTTTCTGAAATTTTTTTGAAGTGGATTCCGGAAATGGTTTTGAAATGAAAGGGTTCTATATGAATTCATGTTCGATGTGCCCTAAATATGGGAAGTGTTCTAGTGGGGTACAAGGTACATGACCCTAGAATAGGGTCATGTTTTAGTGGGACTAAATGTGATTTTATGATAGACAACTCATTAGTATATAAATATAAAACAATAATACATTCGTGGGTGGGTTTTAAAACACATAATTAGTATGCCAATATAGAATGATAAATGGTTTATATAGTTGATTATGGGCCTTCAATGGAAAATCTTTCACAATGGCCTTTGTTTATATGTTGATATAAACTGTTAAATAATTTTTTTATACAAATTGCTTTTATAAATGTTGTTTACATATTCTATCATAGTTTCGTGAGATGTTATGTAATCAGAAAAAAATGCACTATGATTTAGTACGCAACCCATCTTTATCCCATTAGTGCTTTGTAAATGTCATCTCTTAGGACATGGGAAAATGTAATGTACCACACATATTTATCACTACACCATAATTCGTGGAATGTTTGGTGAACATAGAGAATGATTCTTGTGGATCATGGAGTCTTGTTGTTGTCTGGAGTTTTATTACCATGTCTACCGCTGTATAATTTGATGTTATACTCCTCATTTTTTCGAATGTTCTACAATGATTTTGATAAATAAAATATGTGTTTTTCTTCATTATAATAATTCATCATATTTTCATTTATCTAGTTATGTATTTTAGACAAAGTTTATATAATTTTAGGGAAAATCACCCCCAAATGCATTGAGGTTGTTTGGAATTTATTTCCAACCATTGGATACATGGGGATGTCACTTGTGGCCAAGTAATATCTCACCTCCCTCTCAATCCAGTGAGGATGGGATAGACATTACATTGCCTATAGTTGACCAAAACTGATTTTGGAACAATATCACTTATACTACTCAAGAATATTGTAAAAACATTGACCCTAGTAGTCGGGATATAATAGATACATAATTATATTGGTAGTAGATATAGGGAATCAAATACCAATGATCAAACAATTTATTACTGTTCATAAATTTTAAAATTAACTAACTCCAATATTTCCATGAAAATAGAAAACACGGACTATGAAAAATTCTTAAAAAATTGATATTATTCACAATATATTTCTATATATACACGAAATAGAAAACAAAAATAATGGTTAGCTCAGATGTTAATTAAGGGTTATGTACAAAAAAACTAACATATATAAATAGGGCATAATTAATATATAAGGATAAATAATTGGGAAAATATTTAATTTAATTAATATATTTATAATGATTAATAATATGGTAGGAATCAATGAGGAAAAATAATTCCACCTAAATAATCACCAGATTTTTAAATGAATCGATAAATGATATAGTTATTTAATTAATCAAATTGACATCAATAACTGATTTTATAATGATGGAATTCATAATTTTGAACATCTTAATTTTAATGTTAAACCATCATTCTATGATTATGACAGAAATTGGTATTTCCGTTTTTGTAAACCCAAAATAGTATATATATTTGGACACAACGAGGAATTGAGGTCTATAAGAGGTCCAACAAATTACTTACAAGGTCCAATGCATTTATAAAATAAATGAACACAAAAACATAATTAATATACCTAAGAAATAAATGGAATCAAATATTTGAATAACTATGATACAGTCTTTTAATATTTTCCCCAATCATATGGATAATAAGCTATAAAGAGAATGAATATGGATGGTATCATTTCAAATTATACCAATTTGGGTCTATGGTAAATAATGATTTTTTCATCAATCCATATAAATAACATAAAAATGTAATAAAAATATATATATGGATAATACCTTTTATATATTGATGTTTTACACTTATCAATAAAAATTTTAGGAAAATTGTGAAAAAAAATTATTTGATAAGATTCATGGAATATTATAATATAATATTATATAAATTTGGATTTCATAATGTTTTCAAATTGTATTCATGGTGAGTGTGTTGATATAATATTTCTCTTCACACATTTAAAAAAAAATTTTAAAATATTTATCACTTGAAAAATGAATAAAATATTACATTGAATAATTTTTATAAATAGTAAAACATGGTAATTTTTTTATTAATTCATCATTAGGGATTATTTTAATATAATTTTTTAAAATTTTTAAGGAAAATACGTACATGGAGTAAAATAGATTCCCATCCAATGAATAAAAGGGAGGTTTTAAAACAATTTATTTATTTCCTAGTTTGTTTATATCAGACAGAAATGAAACGAAACCCTATATTGTATACATATAAAATAAGATACGAAACAAAATTTATTTCTAAAATAAATATAAAATAATTCTCTTAGTGTAGAATTAAAAATAAACAAAACTGGAATAATGGTGATATTGTGAAATAAAACTGTATCACATTGCTAACATTTTAATAATAAAACACATTAAATTAATAAAATCAAATAAAAAATAAAATAAAATGAATATACAAATAATCATGAAATGTCATATTTAAATGTAAATATATATTCCAAATTAATGAAACATGTCGAGAATATGTCATATGTCTCTCTAAAACAAAAGTTATATGAGATTCACTGACATCAAGAATTATTTGCATCATAATTTACGTAAAACCCCATTATTATATATGAATTGTAACACCCCAGGATTTCATAGTATGATATCTTACTAATGTAATTCAATATCTTGCGCTATAGGCAACACCGAGTTCGAGCTCCCCAGAATATACTAAAACAACCGTTCAAAAATAGGTTATGAATAGTGTTAACTGAATTTTCAATCTTATATACTCTATATAATTTTAACATCCATATTATGTGTTTATAGACATAATATAAGAAGAAATTCATTTTTTCGGATAAAATATGTATTTTTTAAAAAAAAATCAATTTTACTACCTTTTAATGGAGAACCCATTTAAAAACCAATATTTGACAATTTTATAAATTAAATTTAATGAAATTATATTATTCATCATAATTGGGAAATAAAAATTTATTTTGGATAAATTTTTGGTACTTTTTTGATAACTTACAAATTTTGATGAATAGTGAATGTTAATAAATTTTAATTAAAAACAAATTTTTCAATAGAAAAAATTTATAGTGATAAATTATGAATTTTAATGGTTTCAAAGTATAATTAGATTATATATTTATCATTTAATGCAATTTTGATCATTATAAATTATTTCACATTTAAATTTGACATAAACACATGTCAATCTTATGATCGTTTTTACATTTTAAAAACCTGCTTTTTGTTTTTGTCAACGAGAATTAATTTTAAATTAATAATTTTCACTTCTATGATTTTAAAATGTTAAAATAGACTTCATTTTTGAATTTTGAATTTCTAATTTATCTTAGGGTGCATTTTTGTATTTTTCTAAAAACCTTCACTTTTTATAAATAGTGAAAAAACACTACGTTATTAGATAAAACTGAATTTTTATTTAAATAATTAGTTATTTTATATTAATCAATTTTAGGTAAAAGAAGATACATAATAACAATATATGTTCAGCATTATTAATTAGAGTCATTTTATAGTAAGTTTGGATATATAAAATTTTATCGAACTTTTTACCCTCTTTTACCAACCTCCTAGTAGCATTTGCAAATTAGTATAAAACACAATTTTAACACTTCTGTGATTTGAATTTCAAATATAATAGAGACATGGTTAATATCAGTAACTAAAATTTTTTTCAATAAGATGAAAATATTTTTTGATGAATAGTGTCCTTTTAATTTTTTTACACGGTTAAAAGTAAATGTAGTAATTAAGGGTAAAATTAAATTATAATTACCCTAACACATGTCACAATTCTATTGGATAAGTGTAATTCGACCAAAAACAAACTTATAAACAAAAAATGATCCTTTAGGTCCACTTGATTTAGATTAGTAAATTTACTAATATTTAATTTAAAGAAGAATTAAACGTTTTAAATTCAAGTTTTTATAACTAAACCATTTTTACTATAGCATAATGCGTAAGATAAATTAGACTATAAATATTCATTAGTATGAAAAAATTATTTCCCACACAATGGTATTTTAATTATAAATTTTATATATTAATTAATTAAATTAATATAAGACACAATGATGATGGGGTAATTACCTTTTTAATAAAATATAAAAATAAACGATATTATAAATACCCAAATAAATGTGATTTTAGACTTATGATGAATTAAACTAATTTTATATGTTAATATTACATGTTAGAGTTGATTAAATCACTTTCGTTCTATGTAATCATGATTTTATAATTTTAAAAAACAAATACCAAATATTTTCCAAATTGACATAAAATAGTTTTTAAAACAAATATTACATTATTAATTGATATAATAGTCCTAAAATTCTAAGGTTCGGCCTAAAGACATATATAATAATATTTATGACATTAATGAACCCCTTGGGGTTCTATTGGCATTTTATAGTATGTTTATTAACCATATACTATAAAAATAAAAGAGACATGGTAAATGTCACACTATTTAACTAAGAGTTAAATCTAAATGATAAGGTTAATATGGTGACCTAAACTTGTCAAAAACCTATTTTTTGAAAGGTTTTAGACACACCCCCACCATATCCTCTAAATAAATTATTTTGGATCCATTTGAAACCGAAAATGATTTTATTATAAAATAATATTTCATGTCTTTTCTTAAGTGACCCTCACCTCTCATATAAAAGGGAACTTCCCCTTCTCTTAATTTCACACCTACAAAGCCTTTTGTCTCGGCCAACCCCTTCCCAAATATCCACCCAACATTCCTCCCTTCATACTAGAGGCCTTCCTCTGGTCATAAAGCGTTTCTAAGGATCCCTTTTAATCAAATCAAAATTAAGAACCCGGAGAGGATGATGTTAAACGTACCATCGACTAAAGAAAAGTACAAGGTAAGGGGTTTTCATCTCACTCTTTATTCCTGTGAGATTCATGATATATTGCCACAATTTCTTTTGGTGTGGTCAATGTACTATCTATAATTTTATTCTTTTTGTAATACTATTCAATCTATGTGTATTTACATCTTCTTTGTATGATACTTCTTTCTTGGGGTGTATGTTTCGTATGTTACCAAATTGGTAAGGGTTAATTTCACAATTTCTTTGTTATTCGAGGTAGTATTTTATGTGAGTATCTACTCGGACCTCTTTATCATCCACATCCATGTTTCTTAAAAATGTATTTCAAAACATTATTACTATTTAGTAGACAATGGGTTAAATTCATTTATACCCTTATATGACGTTATATGTTTATGAAAGGAATCTTTCCGTTGTTTTCCAAACAAGGTACATTGCGAACATTATGACAAAATTATGGCGAGAATGTTTTTTAACATTTATGGCGGGTACGACTATTTTCCACTGTTATAATGTCATCAATGCTTACCTTATAATTTTATATGAATATTTTCATAATAAATATATTATTTAATAATTATATAACAGTTAAATAATTTCAAAATTGAAAAAGATGTTTCTGTAAAAAAAGTTTTGATTTCATCTATGTCAACATCCTTTGGTGGATTTTAAGCATATTTGAAGTTGATGTATTATAATACAAAACTTCTACATTGAACTAAAGGTTCTGTGATATGTTTGACTGTGGACGTGTTATTTTTACACCCTTCATGGTTTATGGATAATGTATTGACATTTATTGTTATAGTTTTAATCCTAATGTTTATGTTATGTTTAACCCTTTTTATATAAGGAATGCATTGGAATAATAGGTTCTGGGATGGGGACTATTAAAAGTAAGCTCTCTGGGATGGGGTTCGGTTATAGAAGACCATCCAGGTTGGAGTTCGGTTACAGAGACTCTCTAGGGTGGAGTCTGATTACAGAGGCTCTCTAGGTTGGGGTCCGGTTACAGTTAGCCACTACATCTTGGAATGAGGCCTTGCCATAGAAATTAATGTCCTGCATTTTTCATTCCATCATTATGAAAGTGGCTGTTGATATTGAATGTGATTATTTGACTAGTAAAATAACCTTGTGAAATGCTAAATGGAATTTTTTATTGCATATTTCCAATTTTATGCTAAAGTTTATGATTAAAAGGCTTTTGTTTATTCTTATCCATTTCTATAAATGTTTATACTTATTTATTGATGTTACCGCTATATTTTTATCCTTAATGAGAATCTGAGGTCACCCCTCTCTATGTTTTAATTTTTTCAAGATTCCAAGAAGTGTATTATGATTGATATATAGGGTTACGTCAGGGGAATAATGGAGTTCTAAAAGGATCGTTGATTTTGTGTGTTATTTTCTAATGTGTAATGTAGAGTTCATGTATGTAATCTATTTCCTAGACTGCTAAACTGGTCAGACATTCGTGACATGATTTCATGTGATCATGCCAATGTACTAAAATAATGCACCGACTTTGGGCTTCTAGGATTGGGGTGTTACAGTTGGTATAATAGGAAGTTAAGAATTAACATTAGATAATAGATTTAGAAAATCATTGATTAGGGAACATAACCCTAAGATAGACTTTGAGGATTAGTATATAATAAATTCCTTGAATTTTGGTAATGTAATTATTTTGTGAGTTTTCCAAGCAATACATCCCTGTCTGGATACAAGCAGTTAGAGGTGGCTCTAGCACATACGTACCTATGAGTAAAACCCGAAAACACCGCATTGAATTAGACTCGAACTGGAACTGGTTCATGAAAATTGGCCT
Source organism: Viscum album (assembly GCA_963277665.1). NCBI lineage: Eukaryota > Viridiplantae > Streptophyta > Magnoliopsida > Santalales > Viscaceae > Viscum > Viscum album. The sequence continues at coordinate 683,252,564 of OY728129.1, read as the reverse complement.
TGCAGCATTCTTGGTTACGAAACTCCCGAGATATATGCTTAGGTTAATTTTCATTTACATTACAAACCATTATGAAAGATTTATGAGTATATACTTTTTCAAAGAAAACATTTTAATTATTATGGATTATATCAATAAACTGTTCAATTTATGTTAACTCTTTTAAAAGTATAGAACTATGTATTTCGGTTCATAAACTAATCTAGTTTATGTAATTTTTTAGAAATGGTGTCTAGTAGATGGAATGAGATCTCCAGCAATACAAATGATCCAAAGAGTAAGAAGGATTATATCATTCATGGTATTAAGCCAAAAAAATTTATGAAATAGTCTCCCAAGTATTATCATCATATGAAGAAATATTATCATATTTTTATAAGATATGTAATGAATTTTTTGAGTCATATGTCTTAGAAGGGATTCTAGAGAATAAAAGGATAGTAAAGGGAAATATGGATAATGGGAATAAGGGAATTAAGTATTTTCCCATATGTAATAAATGTGGAAAGAATCACCTTGGTGAATGCATGAAGAGAATGAGTCTTTGTTATTTGTGTAGAGAAAAAGGACACCAAGTACATGATTTTAAGGGTATGAAAAAAGTTTCAAATGTACCATGCTTCATCTGCAAGGAGTTGGGACACTATGCGAATCAATGTCTAAATAATCTGAGTATACCCTACATGCTACTATTGGATAATAATCAAGTTATGATACTACCGATTCTGAAGATGAATGGATAAGAGTTCTGATGTTGTTATAAAATTATTAAGTCATTTGAATATTTTATTAATGATTTACATTTTATAAAAATTTTAGAGTATATAAGGATTTTACAGCAGTACTGTTTCATTAAGAACATGAGATTGCGTGGAACCAAGAAAAGTTACTCAATGGTATGTTATTTTTTTGGAAAATACATGGTTGAAGGAAAGAAAAAACTTTAATTTTGTCCTGATACTGATGTATTGATCTTAGAATAAGAGTTGATTGATTTGGATAAATTATATTGGATATTATTAATATCCTTAGAACTGGTTTATGGTTTGTTTATTCCATTATTGTTTGAGATTACACCATTTTAGGATTGAAGGAGTATATCCATTATTCTATAAGGAATAAGGGAGCAAGAATGTAATCAATATGGTTTTATGGTAACTCATGGTGTTACCTAGTTTTAAAAGAATACATCTTGAAGGTATTCACATGTTATTATGTGGCAAAAAAGATCTTCATTGTCTGTACCTTCCATATAAATTTTGCACTGTGAGTTTGGACAGAAGTATTTTGGATAAGTCTAATGGTTGGAATCAATTAAGTTTGACATTGGATACTATTTTTATGTTTAAATCATTTCTTGTGATTATTTGTGAATTGTCATAAAAGAACAACCCGGAGGTTGGGCGACATCCCATCGCGTCTGGCAATACCGTGAGACTTGAACCTGCAACCGAATGGCGAAAAGGGTGCATCACCTACCACTAGCCTACGTGGTGTCCTTGTTTGTATAATGTAGTTTTTTTAAATATTTTTATGAATTAATATAAATTCATTTTTTACCCCATACGATAAGGATAAATTGAATATTTTGGAATTCTATTATCTTTTGGAGTGAACGATGAGTTTGTGGTAGGAATTAGTTGAAACACGAAAATTTATTTGCCATGTATATATATATATATATATTCCCTCTTATTCTATGAATAAATTAATTCTTAAAAATAAGGGAACAGATCTTAATACCAAAAATGTTTTATCCTAATACCTTATGTTTTATTGAACTGATGATATTTTAAATCATCATAGATCGATGGCTTTGAGACCCTCAATTGTACACTTGTTTGTGAATGATGATCTCAATCAATCCTATAAATATTTACATTTTCCTCCAAATATGTTTCCTTAATTTCCAAAACATTTCACATAATCGAGATCATAATTTGGTGGTGGCTTTTTTATTTCCATTTCCCTCTTATTACGACTAAATTTTTTTAACCTAATTTCCGATGTGGGTTTTCCAAAAACGTATTTTTTAAATTTTTACCATGTATTTTTAAGAAAAAATTAAAATTTCAAGAATGAAAATTATTGAAGGATGGGAGAATGTAACACCTTGGGATTTCATAGTATGTTATCTCATTAAAGTAACTTAATAGCTTGTGCTAAACACAACACCGAGTTCGAGCTCACCACAACTAACAAAACTAATCGTTCAAAAAGATGTTATGAATAGTATTAACTTAATTTTGAATCTTATATATTCTATATAACTTTAACATCAATATTATGTGTTTCTTTTTCATAATAGAAGAATGATTTTACTTTTTTGGAGAAAATAATAATTTTTAAAAAAACATAATTTTACCGCCTTTTAATGGCTAATGATTTTTAAAACCAATATTTTAAAATTATATATATATTCAATTTAATGAATTTAAATTATTCTTTAGAATTGTGAATTAAAAATTTAGTTTGGATAAATTTTTGGTACTTTTCTGATAACATTAATATTTTGCTGAATAATGAATGTTGCTAAATTTTTATTAAAAACAACTTTTTTAATCGAAAAAGTTATACTGATAAATTATTCATTTTAATGGTTTGGAAGTATAATTATATTATATTTTTATTATTTAATACATTTTAGGTCATTATAAGTAATTTCACATTTAAATTTGACATAAACCCATTTCAATCTTTGGATAGTTTTTACTTTTTAAAACCCCGCTTTTTTGGTTTTGACAACAAGAATTAATATTAAATTAATAAATGCAACATCTATGTATTTAATTTTGTAAAATAGACTTCAATATTTAATTAGGAATATCGAAATTATCTTAGGGTAATTTTTTTGATTTTTTCTGAAAACTATCAATTTTTTATGAATAGTGAAAAAAACACTACGTTATTGGTTAAAACTGACATTTTATTTAAATAATTAGTAATATTAATTTATTTTATTTTTGGTTGAAATAGATACATAATAACAATATATGTTCAATGTAATTCATTGGATTCATATAATAGTAAGTTTATATATTTAAAATTTTATCGAACTTTTTACCGTCTTTTACCCAGCTCATAAGAGCATTTGAAAATTTATATAAAACATAATTTTAAAGATTATATGAGTTAAATTTCAGAAATTTTAGAGACACAGTTTAAATCAGTATGTAAAATTTGGTTCAATAATATGAAAATTATTTTTGGTGAATAATAACTTATTAATTCTATTTAACACGGTTAAAAAAAATATGATAATTAAATGTAAAAATGATATTATAATAACCCTAAAACATGTCATAATTCTATTGGATAAGTGTAATTCGATGAAAAATTACCTTATTAATAAAATATTATCCTTTAGGTCTAGTTAAATTATATTAGGACATTTACTAAAATTTAATTTAAAGAAGAGTTAAAAGTGTTAAATTCATGTTTTCATAACTAACAAATTTTTAATATAGGGTTATATATAAGATGAATTATACTATATATATTAATTATAAATATAAATTGATTTCTTAAATAATGGTATATTATTAATAAATTTTTGAAATTAAATAATTAAATTTATTTATGACACAATTAAGATGCAATAATTAAATAAATATTAAAAGATTAAAATAATTGATATTATAAATATCCAAATAAATGTAATTTGATAATTTTGATGAATTAAACTGATTTTTTAGGTTTATATGACATTTTAGGGTTTATTCAATCAATTTTGTTTCTTAAAAATCATGCTTTTATGATTTCAATAAAATACAAATACCAAATAGTGTCAAAATTGACATAAAATAGTTTTTTTAAAAATATTTTATTAATAATTGATATAATAGCCCAAAAAATATATGGTTCTATAAAAAGAATATTATAATAATATATATGACATTAATTAACCACTTGGGGTTCGATTGGAATTTTATTGTTAATTTATTAACCATATAATATAAAAATAATAAGAGACATGGTAAATATTAAAAAAATTAACTAAGGGTTAAATCTAAAATATAAGGTTAATATGGTGACCTAAAACTATCTTAAACCCATTAGTTGAGAAGTTTCAACCCATCCGCAAGTTAGCCTCTAAATAAATTATTTTGGATCCAATATAAAATGAAAATATTTTTATTATAAAGTAATATTTCAAGCGTTTCCAAAATTGACCTTCACCCATCTTATAAAAGGAAACTTCCCCTTCTATTAATTTCACAACTACAAGGCCTTTTGGATCGGCCAACCCCAGACATAATATCCTACAAAACATTCCTCCCATCATCCAAGAGGCCTTCCTCTAGTATGAAATCCATCCTAAAGTGCCCTTTTGATCAAATCAAAAGGAAGAACAAGAAGAAGTGGAGGTTATACGTACCCTCTACAAAAGGAAAGTACAAGGTATAGGGTTTTTATCTCACTCTTTATTCATGTGGGATTTTTGAAATATTGCCACTATTTCCTATTGTGTGGTGTATGTACTACCAATAATTGTATTCTTTCTATAATACAATTAAATTTATGTGTATTTACACCTTAATTTTATGATACTTCTTTCATGGGGTGTATGTTTCGTATGTTACCAAATTGGTAAGGGTTAATTTCACAATATCTTTATTTTCCATGGTTTTTTGTACATGATTATCTATTGGGACCCCTTTATCATCCACATTCGGGCTTCATAAAAATATATTTCAAAACATTTTTACTATTTAATAGACAATGGGTTTATGTAAATTATACCCCTATCTGAATTTATATGTCTTTGAAAAGAATCTTTCTGTCATTTTCCAAACAAGGTAATTTATGACCTTTTTGACAAAATTATGGTAAGAATGTTTTTTTAACATATAAGGTGGGTGCGGCTATTTTCAACCATTATAACGTCTTCGAAGCTTCCCTTACAATATTATTATAATATTTTCAAAATATGTGTTTTATTTTATAATTATATAACTTTGGAATAATTTGAAAATAGAAAAAGTTATTTCTCGAAAAAAAATTGATTTCATTTATGTCAACATACATTGATAGATTTTAAGTTTATTTGATGTTGATTTATAATGATGCAAAACATCCACATTTTATAGAAGGTTTTTTGATATGATTGAATGTGGATGTGTTATTTTTACACCATTCATGGTTTATGGATAATGTATTGACATTTGGTATGCTTGTTTTAATATAAATGTTTATGTTATGTTTAAAATTTTTCATATGAGGAATTCATTGGACTAGTATGTTCCGGGTTAGGGACCGGTTAAACTAAACCCTCAGGGTTGGAGTCCAGTTACAGAGGCTCTCCAGGATGGAGTCCGGTTATAGAGGCTCTCTGAGTTAGGGTTCAGTTACAATTAGCCCATAGGACTTGGAATGAGGCCTTAACATAGAAATTAATGTCTGGAATTATGCATTCCAACATTATGAAAATTAGATATTTCTATTTCATGTGATTATTCAACTATTAGAATATCCATGTGAATAAATAAATAGAATTATTTTATTTTATATTTTCCATATTAAGGTGTAGTTTACGTTTAAAAGGATCTTGTTTTAGTCTTATACAATGCCTTAAATTTTTATGCTTATTTATGAAAGTTTCCATTATATTTTTATCCTCATGTAGCATCTGAGCTCACCACATTTTATGATTTAATTTTTCAGGGATTCCAAAATGTGTATTATGATTGATATGTCTGGTAAATCTTGGGAATAAATGGAGTTTTCAAAGGAACATTGATGATGTGTTTTATTTTCTAATGTGTAATGTAACGTTCATGTATGTAATCTATTTTCAATGAATGCTAAACTGATTGGTCTTTTGGGATAGGATTCCCTATAATCATACCAATGTATTAAAATAATGCACTGACTATGGGATTCTAGGGTCAGGGTGTTACATGAATGTTTTTTATAAATATAATATTGAATACATTTCATAGATTTAATATTATATATGATCTAAATATTATATTTCAACAACCATTTTTAAATAATTATATTAAAATAGGTGTTTTTAACATTAGTATGTTTACTTTTTTTATGAAAACATCGGGTCAAAATTTCCAATCCATTCAATTGACCATGGTTTTATTTTATCCATAATTATAATAAATATTAAAATATCATATATATTCATTAAGTACAATCCTGTTACCATCAATGAAATGAGTAAATAATAAAAGGATCCCATTAATTCATTGAGGTTATTGTCCACATATACACATTATAGAAATTTTAAGTTTCCAATGGATTGGAATGTAAACAATTATATAATATATTATAATAATAGAAGAATAATTATTTTGTTAATATAATAAATATATTCAATTTTTACATCTTTATAACCATCCATGCAATTTAGTGCTGAAAAAATAATTACACCTCTATGTAGATACAATAAAAATTTTTTATGCATAAGTGATGTATCAAATTTTTATCAAATATAAAAGAGATTAATAATTATTTTACCATAATAATATCATTTTAGTGTATTATTGATATTATTTTTATTAGTTCACCATTGATAAAAAAAATTAAGATATATTTTATTAATTTATAAATTTTTTAGATTCGGTAATGACAAGTACCTCTTCTTCGATTGACTAACATGACATTACTCCGTACTGACTATTGAAATAGTTTTTAAGAATAATAAAAACACTATATAGTGGATTGAGATTTTTAGAAAAGAAATTAGTGGCATTTTTTTGCAATAAATTGATCAACAAGATATAATGAATTGAGATAAAGTGGTTTCATTTTATAAGGCGGGGAGATGAAACAGTTATAATTTTTTACATGATTAAAATATAAATTACTCATTTTCAATCTAGTTGATTCAAAATGTGTACATATTCAATGAAAATATTCAAATGTTCTTAATATCTTTAAAAAATGGAATTTTTCAGTTATCAATGTCATTTTAGCATTTATCTTTTGGTTTCCCCCCTTTTTACTAAATCTTACCTTCGTGGGCTATCAAATATTTCCATATTAAGGGGTTATAATTTTACTTATAATTAATGATATAGGCCATATATGAATATGCTATGATATTTGGACAATTTATAGCCATGTATTTCCAATTTCATTACTTCAATAAGATATAACGAATGTTAATATATATATATATCCTAAAATACTATTAATTTCCTTTTAATAACAATATACATAATTATACATTGAAGGAAAATTGACAATAATGGAATTAGATTCTGAACCATTCACACATCTATAAGATTTTATTTTTCTCTTAAAAGTTATTTGAATTTAAAAATCCAAGTGTATTTTTTTAGATTTTATATAATTAAAATCTTATATGTTTATTTTATATTTATTAAATAAGTATTAAGTCTCTGTGGAGTGGACATTTTACATCATTATATAATCACTAAAAATTTCCAACAATTTTCCTTTCATATAAAAATAGTTATTTTTTGAATCATCACTTATAACCAAACATAAACCCTTTTAATCCATATATAAATGTTTTATAGATTTTTAAGGCAAGAGACTTCTATTTTATATTTATTCTTTCCTTAAATTAAAATAAATTTCATAAAAATAGTAAAATGTCTCCGTGTGGACATATATTTGTACTTATTTGTAACTGGAAAAAGTACGAAAATTCGACATGTTATATACATGCGATGGGTTGATTTTGAAACATTATCACTAGGTATCAAATATTTTCCATGGACAGTATTCCTAATGAACAAAAATATAATTATACTAGTTTCCAAATTTTACATAATTATTATTAATATTGTTTTTATTTTTCATGTTTCAATTTTTATAATCATCAAATATTAATTTAATCTAAAATTTTAAAATGAAAAGTACATTATTTTCATTAAAAAAATTGCATTATGTTTAATTATTTTATAAAATATCAACTATAAAATTGATTCCAGTGTAGTTAAATTCATAGTTAATAATATAATAAAACAAATTATTCTTTGAATATTTTTGAAGTTATTATTAATAATTTTTTTAGAAAAATAATCATTTTGATAAAAAAAAAATTCACTATTAAATGGATAATCAATCCTTTTTGGAAAATGTGAAAAATTAATTATAAGATAATTTTGACGTTATTATTGAAAAAGTTATATAGTATTTTGTCAACAATTATATATAAAATTTCCATTAATTAAATAAAATATCCTCTAGAAAAAAAATCAAACCCATTTATCAATATAACATGCATTGAATAATAAAATACCTTTACTTAAAAAATTATTTATTATTTACAATTAATTTGTCAATACATATGTATTGATTATGTCCTTAATATTTACTTTAAAATTAAATTTATTATATTCACACCTTCTTATTCAGTGGTTGGTTTATGAAACCCTATTTAAATAACAATATTTTATTGTATATTTAAACTCGATGTTGCATGTTACATACTCTAATAAACATAATGTTCAATTAAAATTTTAGGGTCCCACATTCTTCTCTCCCAAATAAAAAATTTATATATCAAAAATTTTATTTGTGTTTGGATGTAACTAGTTTGATATTTGTAAATATCTTTGTTGAAATCCCACATCATAAATAGTGTAAATATAACACTTTATGTGAATTTGGAAATGGAAATATATGGGTGTTTTGGAATGAAACACAAATAGACTTCCAAATAGGATATAATTAGTGATTATTGAATATATGGACACAATTTAGGGTCAAATATACATTTGATTACAGAGAATGACATAGAACATTGATCGTAAAAAGTTCATTGATCATGTGATTGTTTAGAATGAAGAAACCACATATCAATATAGTGTGAAAAAGTCCATCGATTCATCAGGAATTAAGGTTATAAAATAAAATTGTTTTATAAGATATTTTTTAGTGTTGAGTAATTCATTTATAATCTTTAAATAAAATAAAAAAATAATTAAAATATGAAATCCATAATTTCATAAATATCATTTTTTTCTAAATGGTTAATATTAATGATGAATATTTCATGAATAATGAATTGAAATCAACTTATAACCAATCACATATTCGAAAAATGATAACTTTATATTCCACTTATTCCTTTATATTTACAAGAATAAAAATTCTTACAATAAGAATAGATAATATAAAAAATTGATAAATCATCACATGAAGAAATTAGAAATTGTATAAAAAACTAGAATATCTTCAATAGTTAATGTCATAGTCTAACAAAAATAAATAAACATATATCCTACATAACCTCAATAATGTCATTAATAATGAAGGTTTTAAGATCAAAGGCGATGTTATACATTTTATCATAAATTATTAAAACTTTAATTTCATTTATCCCAAATAATTTCTCACATGAATCCTCATGTTAAATCCAAAGGATACATATACAACATCACAATAAATCATCCCAAAATATCATTAATCAATAATTTTAAATCATATTATAATCATATAATGTAGTGAATGTCACAAAAAAATATCATAATTAACATTTAGGTACGAATCAATAATGTAATAATTATCTTGACCTTAAATATCGGTAAAATATCCCATAGTCAATGAATCACATATAAACATTAAATATTATCTATATAAAACAATCCAAGAGACTATAATTACATTAATATCAACTTATATAGTAACCAAAATATATATTAAAACTACAATATAATATTATTCTTAAAACTTTGTAAAATATTCAAATCACCTCAAAGTATCATCACATCAATCATCATAATCGGTATTCATGATTTGGAATATATGGTCACCCATACGCCTAAAAATTTATGATAGTATTTGAATAACATATATTATCCTCACATGAAAATAGACTTTTTTATAAAAATATGATAACATCATTAGTCCTAAAATATACAATTTTAATAATTCCTAAAATTAAATTAAATTAATTTAAATTGAAATAGAACTCATTTTCATAAAATAACAAACCAATTTTCAAGTTCATTAATAATGTCCCATATATGTCATAAAATTCACTCAACCCTTTTTTCCAACTTATTATTATCATTATAACACTAAATCACTTTTTATGAATATCTGTACCATTAATAATATGTTTTAATGTTCCTTAAAGAAATATCATGGTAAAATTTCCTAGATTATTAATTATTCATATATTTGTTATATCATTTTTATAATACTTCTATAAAATTATTCTTGAATCCTAATATGTATGCACGTCATTCTTTAAACAAAAATGAATAGTATAGAATTTTTTTCCTTGTTATATGTGTAATCCAATGGATTAGGGCATCAACATTAATTATTTTCATATTAAATTCACATAAGAGACTAATATATAAATTTTAAATTGTTTTTAACATCATATACATTCATCAAACCTTTTATTTAGTTTGAAAAATTCATTTATATATTTTTTTTTGAAAAAAATTTATTTTCAACATTTCATTGAGAAATTTTAGGTGGATTCCCTTTTCACATTTCTAATATGAAGGAATCTTATCCTATATTCCCATATGGTCTCCACCACCCTAGCACTCCATATTCCATATTCATAACATCATAAATGAGTCTGAGAGTTGGATAAGGTGTTGTTTGTATATCATATATCGTGATAGCTATTTAGTTATAGTAACAATTTATTTCATTGAAGTCATCATCCAATTTTTTTCCATAATCACCACAATTTCATATATTATATGATGTTGAAATTATCCTTCATGGTTATTAAAATTGGGTAAAAAAATACATATTAAGAGTGAAAAAAATAATTGTTGGAAACAATATAATATTTTAAATTTTTATAAAATATATAAATAATGACATATGATTAATAAATAATTGAACAGTTGATTATCCTATGTCATTTATGCTCCCTATAAAATCAAATACTTAGAAATGTTTATAAAAAAGGTGAATTATTCATTGACAACCCCTCACGAGTGTCAAAAAAGGTGTGCATTAATGGTATAATAATCATTCACCAGAATTACTGATGGGATATATTTTTTAAAATATTTTTTGGGTCATTAACTATAGAGGAAATAATTACAAAAAAATATCCACTTATAGTTTATATTTATGGATGTATATGTTGAAAAAAAATTTAATCTATAACTTTTAAAATATATATAATATTATTTTAAAATTATATATATCTTCAATTTATGATATAGTGAAATGTTATATAATAATTATTTTACTAAATATATTTCATATTTTTTATACTAAAATTTAACTAAAATGATCAATATTTATCCCAAAATCTAGTTATTATTTTGAATGTGTTTGTTAGGGATCTTATGGTTGAGCAGAACGTTCTTCTCATGTTCAAACAGTCTAAAATATACCTGATAATTAAATAAATAGAAAATATTCTTTATCCTGACATGTATGTTATATTAAATTCATCATTCATATCAATGTAAGCATACTGAGGTACATTATTCAATATCCAAATCACTATTTTTTGGTTAAAGATTGCATATCGTTAGATCTATATGGATGAATTATTTTTCTTCTTCTATCTCGAAATAATAATATTTTACATTTTGATTCTCTCATTAAGAATCATCGAAGTAATATACTATATTTTGGATCATTAATATGTTTTTGATTCTTATGGAGTAAAATTAATGTGACACAATTACCTATATACCCAAATAACAAACAGAAAACCAAACATATTACATAGAGAGGGTAGTAGAATATTAAAATAGCTTGATTAGTTCACTTGTGATTGGTGGATATTAGATAATATACATTAGAAGTCGTTGATCAACCAACAATAATGATACTGAGATATGATACTTCTGAACATGATTAGTTAGACACTGATAAGTTAAAATATGATGTACATACCACAAATCCTATGAACATAGAATAAATTTATGATCATAACCCATAAGTTGAAACTATAACACCTAGACAGGAAACTACATCCATGTTTTTAGGAGTCTCAATCCCTCTAGAGCAACAAAAAACTGACAGTCATGGGTAAAACGAACTACTTTCACATGAAAAAATATTTTTAGGAAACTACTCAAGGAGATGAGAAAGTTAAAATTTCAATAACTAAATTAACTTTTTTTTAATCAAATAGTCTATAATATTGCACAATATTTTGATAGAACAAATTCTGTATCTAGAGATAAAATAATAGTTCATGATAACATCACATTCTCTTCTAATGAGAATAATAAAGGTAAGTCATTATTTGTAATAAAACGATACCAGTCATTAACAAACCAATAATAATCATATTTGGTTTCTATGAATAATCTAATAGATGATTTAGTAATAAATATTACTAGAATGAAAGAGGATAACTCATGTCTACAAAATGAAATTGAATATAAAAGAAAAACATTCGATGATATGAGACATTAAACTATTCCCATAAAAAAAATTTGAATTTGTTAAAGCTCAACTACACAATATTACAGAATTTTTTTTCAAAATATATTTTGATAAGTTTCATATAGAAATTTTAAATCTGTTTGGATACTGAATAAAAAATATTTCCAAAGAAATATTTCTTGTATTATAAGAAATATTTTGGAAATAAGTTTGAATTTTTGAAGAATATATATATTCAATTCAGAGCCCCCCCCCCTTGACATCACAAAATCACCAGATTTAGTCAAGAGGTTCAAGCAATTTCTACTATGATTTGTGATCTGAATGATATTCTTCATTAAAATAAATGTTATTGAAAATTGCTAAATTTAACCTAATATAATCAAATAGGACATGTTGATAAATAAACCTCGAGTGATCCGGGAATTATACTATATCTCAATTATATAAGTAAAAATAATTACATGTTGCATTTTACTGAGTAAAATATGGATAACATTGTGAAATTATGTTTGAATGACTGTTTAATTGTGGGGAAGAAATCAAAATTTTTGATATGATAGCTGGATGAAAACCTTTCTAAATGTTTATAAAAAATGGATGATTTGAATGAAGTTCATCATTATATTTGAGCTTCATCAGAACATGACACCTCTTTTGAACTAGGTATCTCACATTCATCCAACACTTTTATTTATATATTTCTCACCAACATGGATCTCGTAATCATAATAATCATTTTAATGAAATTATTATTTTTATTATATTTATGTCAATCATTAATTATATTCATTTATAATTCGATAACACATATCTCATTTTCATATAATGAATATTTTATAGTCATTTACAATAACGTGCTAGATCAAATTAGATTTAATTCATTTTCATTTACTTTATTTTTGATCCCACAAAGGGGGGATTGGGAAAAAACAACATTCATGATTCTATTATTCAATTATAAAACATTTATCTACTATGTATATTATTTTTAATATAATTTTATTAATTTTACCTTTTTAAAGACATTATTTAATTTATGTTTATATTTTAGATATTTTAGGTAAGTTATACTATGGTATTTATGATCATTAAATGTGGGATTTTATTATTATGTATTTTATGAAAAAAAATCTATGAGTATTTTTAATTTTTCTTTGTACAAATACCCTTGTTAGATATAATAAATAAATTAAATTAACTTTTTTCATGAATATTTCTAGTGAATACTATATTATTTACGGGTATACATTTTTTAATGAATTATGAACATGTTTTCAATGAATTATGGAAAAATATTCATACCCAAAATCTTTTAATGTATGCATAATGTATAGTTACAAAACACTATGTTCGATTTAATATGAATGGGTCATGGAGCCTATGTTTGGGAAACTGTAGTTTTTATAGACTATGCATGTTCATTAAACCCTATGTTTGAGAAAAGGGAATGCATGAATGAAAGACCTTATTTTTTTAAGGCACCTCACATTTAATGAAATAAAGGAATGGTACATCAAACCTAATTTTGTAATCAACCATATGTTGTCAACTACACGTTTTGAGTTTTTTCACCAACTGATGAAACCCTATGTTTGATTATTCAATGAATGTGTTTTAATTTAACAACAATTTTTTGATTTCTTTTACATTCATTAGAGAAGTTAATATGGTTTTAAATATTTTCTACACTTGATTCGATGGATCATATACAATTATGTAAATCCTTCAACTTTTAAATTGAATTTATGACACCCTTAAAATATTTAGTGTTAAACGGTTTAGATTTTCTAAGATATATAATTGTATCTCATTATCCTAAGAAAAACATGATATTTATATAAATAACATGAGTAAGTTATATTTGTGTACAAATTTCTATGTCCCATTTCTTTTATAATGTAGAACAACTATAATGAAATAAAATATCTTGTGACTATATTATTAATAAATATTCTACATTTTGTATTTTTATATATTTCATCATTTTCCTTGTTAATATAAATTGATTTCTAGTTTATACTTTTATTGAATATAATTCACAACCCAGATCTCTTGTAAGATATTATTTACTGAAAACATAAATGTTTGGACAAGAAAATTCCTATTTTTTTAGTTCCTTTTGAATCTATAGAAATGAATAGTGTGACTCAATAATATAAAACTATTTTCATTTATTTGTGTTTCAGATACTCTGACTATGTTGTGGTAGAGTATTAGCTTCATGATCTAAGAAATTGATTTTTGGGTCCCTATAAAACATCTAGAAGTATATGTGAATCCTTGTTATAAGGGATTCAATAACATGAACTATGTTGCGATAGTCTTATGATGAGATGTAAATTCTAGTTAAAATAACAAATCGCATAGAGAGTGCCTTAGTAAAGTGTTCTAGGAGATATTTTTTCCTTGAAATACAATTAAAAATTATATGTTCTTATTTATTGTTTATCCACTGATAAAGTTACATACATAAGAGAACATTCCATATCTACATAAAATTTAATGTAATCTAAATTACAGAATATATGAAGATTAGCGAAAGGACAATATTCACCACCCAATTTTGTATATCTATTTTATTATATCATAAAAAAGTAGTTCTATAATTCGGTAATACTAATTCCACATATTTCATTATAGATATCTAGAATAGTATAAATATATGTTACATTGATCAATTTGTTATAGTCCTGATAGATAATAGTCTTATATATTAAGAGAGAATGTACAATCATGATGGTTAATGGAGTATTTTATTCAATACCCTTTAAAATATTTACATGCATGAAAATTTTAAATTTTTAGAATTTTGACAAAAAAAATTAATTTTGTTCATAAAATCTTATATATGGGTATACTGGTGGATAAAATTTCTTAAATGTCGTCCCAGGTCGACCAGAATGATTTATAACCTTAGATTCAATTTTTGGAAGGATGTTATTTATTCATCAATTATAACTAATCATGGATATCTAATCTGGTAACCATGTTTACTTAGATTGGGAAAAGATACATTTTATCAGTAAATATATTGACAATTTCTATTAACTAAAAATATATTAAACAACTCATCTATGAAAATATTACCCCTTGAAAGATAATGGTTTTGATCTAATGTGATACATCGATGAAGTGGTCGTAAAATATCATAATTCATAATTATATGGTGAAATATTATATCTCTTTCTAATAGATTGTTAATGAAAAATATTTACCAACTCATTATTTGGTATTATCTATGGTAATATTGGCATTAAATATATTAGAAGATTATAGTCTTATATAATTGGTTAATATAGATACCGATGAAAAATTTTTAATGTATAAATTTACATAAAAAGAGCTTAATATGAACCAAAAATATGGTTTGAATATAGTATGTATTATGACTACATAATACATTACCCATTTAGAATGAGAACAAGGTTTCTGATTCATTGATTCGAAAAGTTCGTTCTTGAATATCTACAATAAGGATAAAAGAATCCAATATTTTTTATTTCCACGGATAGGTCTATAAATATTGAAGTATTGTGTGAAATAATATATTAATCTAGTGAGTATTCAGTAATCTATCCTTATGTGGATCAATGAGGTGATGAGGGAAGATATGGAACAATATAATATGTTTTAAAATGATATATAGTATAATCAAACATATTATGGAATGATAATATTCATGAAATATTTATGTGTTCCTTTCATACCACAATTAAATAAGGAAAAGTTCAATGAAACTCATTGTGCATCAATGTCTATTCATCAATGATAATGAATATGTATAAAATTATGATAGATTATTTTATTTGGGATAGTAGTAATAGACATATTATAGACTACATATCTTGGTTCTCGGTATGAAATCATGTAATTTCAATGAAATAGATGTTTAAAGGTATATAATAACCATTAACCACGCATTAATATATATTGGTAAACATCACCCTTAATGTTTTTTCAAATAATCCAGATCTTCTAAAATCCAAAATTTTATTTAGATCTTAGTAAATCACCTTAAAATTTGAGAGAAAATATTTAATATCAAAAAAAATTACTCTCATGATCAAATTTACATAATATGCATTATATAAGATGTAAGGTTTTATGGATTTCCACATTCAATTATATCTTATTGCGATCCTCGTTTTTTTAGATGTTATTGTCAGGTCATTAGCAACCACCAGATATGTTGTCTAGATTTAATAATTCTTATCATATTTCGACATATGTTTCCTCATATAGATCTATACTTTACCTAGAATATTTTTTGAGAACATTTTCTATCGATTTCCAATGATTTTTATATCATCACCATAATCTAGTTATGTTTTCACAAAATAATTTGTTTCGCTCAAGCATTTTGATGGATCCATACAACTCCATATATAGAAGAATGCAAAGATTTTCAATGTTTTCAAATAAATTTGGAGAAAAAGTGATTAGGATGTGGAATACTTATGGAAATGGAAGTGGATATGACCTCCATTAAACATCAAATCAAGGAAGTTCAATGTTAACACAATACTCAAAATAATATTTGGTAGAAAAACATGGAATTTTTTGTTGTTGAAAATGTATTATTGTGTATTTCACCATGGAATAATATAATAAGATTCATTAATCATAGAATGTTTATCCCCTATTTTATTATCAACATTAAATATCTTGATAAGGTTGGGATGGTGTCTTATAAATTGGCCCTTCCGACAAACCTCTTAGAATTATCATTATTTGTTCCATGTATCCCTCGTAAGAAAGTACATATGTGACCCATCACATGTAATGAAATAATAGTCTATACAGCTGGGAAATGATATTTATTATGAATTAAAACCATTATAAATCCTCAATCATGGAGATTAATTTCAATAGAAAATGAAAATGAAAATTGTTAATTTTCACTAAAGTAATCAAAAATATGAAGAAGAAACATGGTAACCAAGGATGTGATGAAATAGATATATGAATTTTTATATATGCTTTGTATAATTGTTTTAAAAACATAATTTTAAAGGGGTTATAATGATACAGTCTAAAATTGTATGATTTATTTCTCCTTAAATAAATTTAGTTTCTCCAATAGCTTAGAATACATTCAAACCCAAGTGCAAAAAAACTATAATATAATACATTATTATAATCAAAACAATCAGTTGGTGATGTCAATAATAATGTATAAATTTTAAAAATAATTTGTTATGGTTTTAGATAAAGTAAATATATTGATGAATAAGTAATCAATTTTTATTAATGTCAACATATTCATCAAAAACAGTTTTACCTAAAAAATTATTTTTATATAGTTTTGGTTAGGAATTTTTTTTGAATTTTAAAAAATAAAAACTTGAAATATTTTTTGGAATTAATAATTCCAAAATTATCTTACTTTAATCTTTTCTAGATTTTTTGATGAGATTTTCTCTCAACTAATAGTGAAAAAATATTTTTATTGAAAACATCATTTTTTCATGACATTAAAAAAGTCAATCAAGTTAAAATAATATATTAAACTATAATTAGTTATTTTGTATTATTTATAATACAATCAATGTTATTTCAATAAATTTTTAAATATAAATTTGTATAAAAATATTTTTCCTTAAGAATACATTATTATTCAAAAAATTTCATGCATCACATTTTGTAGGATTATTTGGAAAATATATTCCACAACCTCTAGAAATTGAATTTTTATAAATAGATTCCATTATTTGAATCTTGGCATAAATATATGGTAAATAGATTCCTTTTATTTTTAGTCAATATGAATTTTGAAAATTTTTATTCTTTGACACCATGATAACTATATGATTGTAAATTTTAATTAAAAAAATGTAATAAGACAGAATGGTTAATAAAACACTTTCCTTCACACAACATTTTCTTTTGATTTTGGCCATTTCTATTCATGTCTCAAAAAAATTTCTACATGGTTTAATGTATTATCTATTATTAAATTCATATATGTTTAGGAAAAATTTTAACAAAATTTCACTCTCTTGATTTTAAAATATAAACAATTTTAACAAAATGAATAAGACATGATAATTTCAGTAATAAATATTTATTTAAAATTAAAATTAAAATTTTAAGTTGTTAATTTATTCTAACTATCAATTATAGAATAATTAAATTAAATTACATCATGACTAAAATATATTACTCATATAATTTATATAAAAAATTCATCACACAAATAGTAAAAGTAATATAATTTAGCTTAATTTTTGTTTTTCATAATTTTTTCTTACATATATTGCATCTTAAGTATTTTTCAAAGGTGTAAAAATGAATTACATTAGTAACTTTTTTTCTTAAATGTAAAATATAATTAGTAGTTTAAAAATGAAAATAAAGATATTTTATTGAAAAGTCATAATATATTCAATTATTTAAACAGTTGGAAAATTATTCAAGAGGGATAATATGATTATAAATTGACTAAAATTTCACCCAATTTCAATTTATGAGAAGAATATTTAGTTATACAAAAATTTATAAATCAATATGATTTAAAATTCAGTACAAACATTTGGGTTAAAATTATTTAATTAAGGCGTTAAACCATATGACAAAGTTTAAAATTACACCAAAACTTATCATTATTTCATATTCTGAAGAAATTAAGACCATATCCTCTTCATATTCAAATAGATGGGAATTTAGATGCCTTTGTATTGATAATTACTTAATTATATATTCATATTTTCATGTAATTCAAAATGATTCCATTCCCTGCTTACAAACAATACATGCCATATATCGATTATTTTCTCCACATTGAGAAAAATTACCAGATTAAAAACTACCAAATTCACATCTAAATGTCATTATACATGTATTAAAAGTTTTAGTGATCTTGATAGAAAATACCTAGGGTCCTTACGGAAGGATCTAAAGAAGCCATTCCGATGAAGAAGTCATTATCTTCCCAAAAATATTTCAATTTAATTATTTTTATACCTCTTACAATTAAAAATTATTCTTCAAAATCAATTACAACATTATCCAAAATATATAAAAATTATATTTTTATTTGTAACCACCGATTTTCACCCATTATTCCATCACGTGGTATATTAATGTATGGATTATGCATATGTGTGGACTACCGCCTCGATGTAGTGAAACAATTCAATTTCCATCACCTTCATAAATGGATGGTTATTTGGGAATGGTTTAAAGTATATATATTATATTGGTTAAATATAAATTTTTATATAATTTGGATATAATAGAAAAATATTTAACTACCAATTCATTATAATATTTTAACGTCGTTCATTCATACCAGTGGACTACAACCTGCACAGAGTTATACATTTAATATTCTTTTTATAATTCTCATTGATGGAAATTGTTGGTCGGAGTGGATACTCAATAGGGGGGAAATGAGTTCCAATTAAAATTTCTGTTTCAAAACTTTTATTTAACAACCCCCAAATAAAATACTGAATTAAACTGTATTGAATTTATATCAAAGTAAGGGTTCAGTTGGGTTCTCAAGGGATTGATTATTTCCCAATAAATAAAATGAGAAATATTGATTAACTTTTGAAACTATCTTACTGATTTACAACTAATATAAACACTTGCGAATTTAATTATCAAAGTGACTTTAAAACAGTTTTGGTTTTAAAGAAATTAGCAGCAAAATAAAAGAATAAATTTGAATGACATAACACAACAGATATAACCAAGAGGTTCGGTCTCAAGCCGATACTTAGTCCTCTCAACAATTTGTATAAATTTGATCCACACCCTGGATCAGGGTTCACAATAGTTTACAACTGTCCAGGTACAACACCTCTACCACTCTTATTTGTGGGAAATATAACAAGAGCAACTAGCTATCCAGGTCACACATGACCTCTACCACTATCTCAGTGGGAAATAGATGATGTATGAGTTTTAGTGAGGATTTACAGATCCACTAGTTAAAGTATAGGAGACAGTGTGTGTGTTAAATGCAAGAGATAACACACACTGCTCCAAATGTAAAATAATGAATCACAGAGCAGAGATGTGGAGTTTTAGAAATGGCTCAGGTGATTGCAATGAAGCTTTGGACTCCTTGAGTTTGATCAGAGATGATTCTGAGTCCTCGTCTAGTTTTTGTCTGAAAACCGAGTGTCATCTGCTTGGCATCCAGATTCAGAGATAGTGATAAATGTAGTGGATGAAGTTCTTCAATGTCCTCATGGAAGTAAATAACTCTTCTTGAGTAAGCTTAAGTGTGTATGAGGTTCTTTTTTTTCTACAACTTTCTCATCCACCACTCTTTGTGCTCATATATGTCTTGTCGTTGTTACTCCAGTCATTATGCACCAGTAGAGACTTCTTGTATTTATGGCACGAGCTCCAGTAAAAGTAATGATTTCTTTTTGCAGGTACGAGGTACGGTTTCCTGAGATCCAACAACCTTCATTAAATAAATGACAGTGCATTAAAATATTCCTAATATGAATGTTTGTTAGAGTAAATAAATATAAAGAAATTCAAATATCTGTTTATGACTATCGGTGAGTCAAGTGATTGGTAGGTCATCAGCATCAGCATCAGCATCAGTGAGACATCTTCGGTGACTAAGATGATCAGCATTGGTGTGTCATGATCAGTGACTCATTTGATCTAGATTGGTGTGTCATGATCGGTTACTCATTTGATCATCATCAGTGTTTCATGATCATTGACTCATTTGATCAGCATCGGTGAGTCATGATCGATGAGTCATTTGATCAGCATCGGTGAGTCATGATCGATGACTCATTTGATCAGCATCGGTGAGTAATGATCGGTGACTCATTTGATTAGCATCGGTGAGTCATGATCGGTGAATCATTTGATCAGCATTGGTGAGTCATGATCGGTGACTCATTTGATCAGAATCGGTGAGTCATGATCGGTGTGACTGTTGTCCTTTGATATGGATTGGTGCGACCATTGTCCTTTGATATGGATCGGTGTGACCGTTGTCCTTTGATATGGATCGGTGTGACCATTTTCTGTTTGTTCCAGAGGACTGCCAGAATAATTGTAAATCAATAACAAAGAGATAAAAACATGATCCAACCAATATATACAGATTCACTAAGAGATTGTGATTATGTATATGAGAAATCCAACCGGATTAAGTAATTGATGATTTGTGATTATTAAAACAGCAATCATAGGAAGAATTCAACAATCTTTCAGAGGGCTCAACAATCTCCCCCTTTTTGATAATCACAAATCCTAGCCATAAATAAATATAATATATCATTAATAATAAGGAATAATAAGAATAAAAACATAATGAGATATAAATCCCCCCCTGAATTTCTTCCCTTAAATACTTATGAAAGCATTGCTATAATGAGATATAAATATCCCCCTTGAGAGATGAATCTACCCCATATCCCCCATAGATCCATAGATATAGATTTCTCCCCCTTTGGGACAATCAAAAAGAGGGAAAACAGATAAAGAAGTGATTAAAAGAAGGAATCAGTGAGAATAAAAAGAAAAGATAATAAAGTTTATAAGACATCACAGTACAATCACAACAGGGCTCACCCTGTCAACAACAACAGACAACTATTTCTAGGGATGTAACGGGTCTTTTACTTTGTCAGAAGGATCAATGGTGTGTAAGTTGGAAGGCTTGGAGGCAGTTGGAAATGAGCGAATTTGAAAAGGTGGTAAGATGACTCTAGAGGGTGGAGAAGAGGATGCCACTCGGATTTGATGTTGAGCTGTAGGAGCTGGTTGAGAAGATTGCTGAGGAACTGGTCGGAGTTGATATAGAGCTTCAGCAACGATGATCTGATTGGGAGCATCATCAGAGGCACTGAGAGGGTCAGTAGTAGGAAGCACAATGGAGATGGCTTGTGCAGTCAGATAAGGCTTCAAAAGATTTATGAAATTCTGAATAACATCTGCACCATACTGCATAGCCTTCTCAAAATCATCATTATTCTCCATGAACCATTCCAAGGATGGAGTGAAATCTTGCAACTATCGAACTTGAGTCTTAAAATCTTGAGTGACTGGAGGTAGTCTCAGAATTTTAGCTAACACTTTTAAATTCGTGGTCATCTCATGCTTGGTATAGATTTTTGAAAAGTAGTGATCATCCTTTTCCTTTATATCTCTCTGGGCTTTAGTGGAATCTTCTGAATATACTATTACCATCTTATGAATGTGATCACTGTACTCCTTCATCTTCCTCAATTAGTCCAAATCATGAACTGTTCTAATGGAGGCCAATTCATCATGCACAATCTGCCTTAGAGCCTCTAACTCACGAGTAGTGATTTTGGTTACATTGGCTATACTAGCTTGATCAACTATATGAGTTATCTCAGCTTTCAACTTTCTCAGATCAGACTTTTTAAGATGTTCAATCAGATTCCTCAACACTTCCATCATACCAGAGATGGTGGATCTAAATTAGTTGGATAAAGAAACTAAGCCAGATTGTAGATCCATTAGAATCTGATTTAGAGAGGCTATGTGCCTGCAAATAAACTCACCAGTATTGGCCATGTATGGTTTAAAAGCATTTGAAATTTCTTCTCCGATTGAATCTCTCACAGAAGTAAGTAACTCACTTTTGAACATATCAAAATCAGACTGAGAGACAGTAGAACTAGGTAGATGAGCATCTGCAGCATCAAAAACATGAGCAGACCTTGCCTCAAATGGTTGGCTTTCCATCATAACCACAATAGATTCTGATTATTCTTATTCTTCTTCAAAATACTCTAATCCCAAAACAGCAAAACCAGGGTAATCATCCCAGACAGCAGCACACCGAGTATATTTCGGTTTATCATAACATGCTTTTCCACTGATTTCAAGAGAATCTCTCTTGCCATTGGCATCTGTTTTTGGTACAATTTGATGTGTTTCTGTTACAGGTAAAACAAAACCATCCACTGGTCGGTTATGACCGTCATCATCATTATCATCATCATCATCATTATCAATTCCATTCTTTACAGAAACGTCACTGTTAGATACTTTAGTGTCAGTAGCTTCTTCATTACCAAGAACTGGTTCTTATTCAGGTAAGGGTAGAGGTGGACAGATAGATCCAAAGTCTATTATTCACTTAGGGCTCACAGTATCAGGATCACTCCTATCATGAGGAGGTGACATACTTCCTTATTCTGTTTCAGCTTCTTCCATCCCTTGTTTACCAGACTCTTCAGTGTCTTTATTCTTTTCAACATCTACTTCTTCCTCATCATCAGAATAAATTAGCTACTCATCTGGTTTCAAACTAGGGTCTCTCAAACCCTTCGGCCTCTTTCCATGATCAGTGGGATTGTAAGATTCATACAACTTGTCCTCATCAGCAACCCATCATTTCTTCCATGGGTTCCAGTTTATTTTCATCCGATTAAAAATTTCTTTCTTAAAACAAGAAGCACTATTAGATTCGGCTATCTCATTAGCTTCATCAACACATTCCAGATTCTTTAACATAGCAGAGATCATTTTGGAATAGAACAGGGCAGTAGATTTCATAGAAGGTTTCACCATTCTAGCTATGTGCACCATTAGATATCTTGACAAATTTATCTTCTCATGGGTCTTTAGTAAAAACAATACAAAAACATCCTGATATTTTACAGCAGCAAAATCTCCTTTCCTCGGGAAAATTTGGTGCTTAATAAACTTAAAGAGAAGTCTACATTCACCATCTAGCTATGAGGATTTGATTATCCTTGACTCTTTGTTTCCAGTCAAAAGCTCTAAATCTAACTCATAAGAGAAGTATTCAGTGGTTGGTGGAATGTTTCTAGCATAATCCTCGTATCGACCCTCATGGGGTACATTCAAACATTCAGCCCATTGTTTAGACGAAAAAGATATTTTCTTTCCTTTCACTACAGAAGACATTCTGGCAGCCTCGACACCATCTAAAGTAACTTGCAGATTTATATAAAAGTCATGCACTAGCTTTGGGTAGTATACAAGAGTGTTATCTGAGAACCAGGCTTTCCATCCTTGCGAATCTAAAAGTTGTAAAAACAACGAATTACTTGTCAAAAGCCAGGAGGAGATGACATCCTTTTCTACAGCAACAATCCGAGTTTCTAGGTTTGGATTTACTGATCTTTGAGTGGTACTACTCGACTCGCCTTGAGCACGCTTTGAAGGTACATGACCTTCTGATCCTTTGCTCTGTCTCTTCTGCTTAGCCATATGATGATTCTGGGGAAAGCATGAGTTCAAAGGTTTGAAGTGGAGGAGAAGAGAGGAAAAAGGGTTTGGCGAGAAAGAAATGAAAGGTTGACGGTTTGGGGAATTGAAATAGTCGCATATCATTTATTTCATCATTTAGGGTTCCAATAATAAAGATATAAATAGTTAATTAATCACAACAAAATAAAAAGATATATAAAGAAATATTGGTTTAACAGATCGGTTTAACAGATCGGTTTCACAGATCGGTTTCACAGATCGGTTTCACAGATCCGTTTCACAAATCGGTTTCACATATCAGTTTCACAGACCGGTTTCACAGATCCGTTTCACAGATCCGTTTCATAAATCTCTCATACACAATTCTTGTTCAATAAAATTCATTCTTTCAGAATATAAAGGCTTTGTAAAAATATCAGCTAATTGATGTTCAGAACTAATAAATTCTAGAGAAATATCACCTTTATGATAATGATCTCTTAGAAAGTGATGTCTGATATCAATGTGCTTAGTCCTAGAGTGAGACACAAGATTCTTAGATATGTTGATCACACTAGTATTGTCGCAGTTGATTGAAACCTGTTTAAAATCAAAACCACAGTCCGATAAAGTGTGTTTCATCCACAGAATCTGTGCACAACAACTACCAGCAACAATATATTCTTCTTCAGCAGTAGACAATGCAACTGGGTTCTGTTTCTTACTACACCATGATACTAGGGACATTCCAAGTAAATGACATGTTCCAGATGTGCTTTTCCTATCAAACTTACATCCAGCAAAGTCAGCATCTGAATAACTATTTAGGTCAAAAGACTTTCATTTTGGATAGAACAAACTAAAATTCATAGTATACATAAGATATTTAAAAATCCTTTTAACAGCCAGTAAGTGTGATTATTTAGGATTATCTTGAAATCTAGCACACAAACACAAACTAAACATAATATATGGTCGACTAGAAGTAAGATAAAGTAAAATCTTAATCATGCCTCTATAATAGGTTTGATCAACTGGTTTCCCAGTTTCATCAACATCCAATTTACAAGTAGTACTTATAGGTATATCACTTTCCTTAATACTATCTAAACTAAAAAGTTTTAATAAATCCTTAGTATATTTACTTTGATTTAAAATAATACCATCTTTAGTTTGAAATATTTGAAATCCAAGAAAATACATAACCTCTCCCATTAAGCACATTTCAATCTCATTTTGCATAACCTTTGAAAATTCAGTACATAAAGAATTTTTAGAAGATCCGAAAATAATATCATCAACATCGATTTTTACTATTAACACATCTTTTGAAATCCTTTTTAGAAAAAGAGTGGGATCAACTATTCCTTTTGTATATCCTTTTGAAATAAGAATGTTTGAAAGTCTTTCATACCAAGCTCTTGGAGATTGTTTTAAACCATATAATGCTTTAGAAAGTTTAAAAACATGATTTTGAAAATGAGGATATGAGAAACCAGGTGGTTGTTCTACAAAAACATCTTCAACAAAAAAACCATTTAAAAAAGCACTTTTCACATCCATTTGATATAACATGAAATTCAGATGTGATGCATAGGCAAGTAAGATCCTAATAGCCTCTAATATAGCTATAGGTGAAAATGTTTCCTCATAGTCAATTTCTTCTTCTGGATTGTAACCTTGTACAACTAGCATGGCTTTGTTTCTAATGATGTTTCCATATTCATCAACTTTGTTTCTAAACACCCATTTTGTGCATATGGTTATAGTGTCCTTAGGACATTCTACTAATTTCCAGACTTTGTTTCTTTCAAATTGATTTAGTTCCTCTTGCATAGCCATTACCCGAAATTCATCATTGATAGTATCATTGACATTTTTAGGTTTTAACTATGAAAATAAGGCTTTATGTTCAACCTGATTTCCTAGAGAAGCTCTCGTCTGTGTTCCTCTATCTAAATTACCTACAACAGCATCTAACGGATGGTTCTATAGAATCCTAGTTGGTCTAGAAAAGGTAGGACTCGAGATTTCAGGTTCATCTACAGGTTGAGGTTCAATAGAAGCAGGTTATGGAAAATTTCCAGAACTGGTTGTTTTAACTACAGGTCCACTGTCTTTATCATTAAGGTTCAAACCAGATAGATCATCTTGATGATTTTCAAGAGAGGTCTTAGGTTCATGTGGATCAGTTTCATCAAATTTGATGTGAACATATTCTTCCACACATTTTCTTCTTCTATTGAAAACTCTATAGGCTTTACTAGAAGTATAGTAACCTCAGAAAATTCATTCATCACTCTTGGATGGAAATTTTTCAATATTGTAATTAGTATTAAGAATAAAGACTTTGCAGCCAAAAAAATTGAAGTAGTTAACCATATGTTTCCTATGGTTCCACAACTCATAAGGGGTCGTCTTAAGAATAGTTCTGATCAAGACTCTATTGATAACATAACAAGCTATATTTACAGCTTCAGTCCGAAAATAAACAGGTAGGTCATACACATTAAGTATAGTCCTAGAAATTTCTTGCAGGGTTCTATTCCTCCTTTCGACTACACCATTTTGTTGAGGTGTCCTAGGGAAAGTGAAATTGAGACTATAGCCATTGTGTGAGCCGTAAGATTCAAACTCATGATTTTCAAACTCACGGTCATGATCACTTCTCAGAGTTTTAATCTTAAGTACACTATGGTTTTCTACAGACATGGAATATTTAACAAAGTAAGATCAAGCTCTACTTTTTTGAGATAGAAAATATACCCAAGTATATCAAGAAAAGTCATCTACAAGAAAACAGACATAATGCTTCCCATTTAAACTAGAAACTCTAGAAGGTCCAAATAAATCCATGTGAACCAACTCGAGAGGTTGAGAAGTTGAAACATCTTTCTTTGATTTAAAATAAACTTTATTTTTCTTTCCCTTTTGAAAGGGATTACAAACTTTGTTTACTGGAAATTCAAGTTTGGGTAGGTCTTTAACTAAGTTATTCCTAGCATGTTTTCTAATTGAATGCACATTGCAGTGACCTGATCTTTTATGCCCAAGCCAAGACTCTTTATGAAAAGCATTTAAACAAGTAATATATTTCTTAGCTAAAGAATTTAAATCGACATCATAAACATTTTCATTTATTAAAGGAGAAAACACTAAAACATTTTTAGAATTAAAAACATTGCCGCAATAATTTTCAAATTTAACATAAAATCCATCATCACATAACTGAGAAATACTTAAAAAATTGTATTTAAGTCCATCAACAAATAAAACTTTATAAATTAATACTGAGTTAGTGTTAGAAATCTGGCCTAAGCCGATGATTTTTACTTTTGAGTCTTCACAAAAAGTGACAAACCCACCATCAACTCTGACTATGCTTTTAAAGAATGAAAAGCCTCCAGACATATGTCTTGAACATCCACTGTCCAAGTACCAGGTCTTCCTACTGGAGCTCTTTAAGAAGGTTTCCTACAAAACTGATTTAGATAGGAAATGATTTTGGTACCCAGATCTTCTTGGGTCCAGACAGGTCAGCAATCAAAGCTTTTGGTACCCAAATTTGCCTTTTGGTTCTCATGAAAGTTATAGAATCAACAGACATTGAGAGATAAACTTTATTAGATCCATAACTATGAATATAACTAGTTGAAGCATGTGAGGTTTCAGAACTAGTTACATTCTGCCAAGATTTAGGAATGAATTTAGTTTTGGTAATTTTCCTTTGTCCAGGTTGGTATCCTATACCAGTAGTGTATCTAGGTGCTATTTTCTTACCTAGAATTTGAGTAAGAGTATTTTTACCATTTGTAAATTTGTTTATGTCCTTTCTGAGTTGCTCATTAGATAATTTCATATTAGTGTTTTCTTTAAGTAACTGCGCATTCATTTCCATTGCAATATCAAGATCAGATATATGTTTAACAGTTAAAGCATTCTGTTTCTTTAAACCTTTGTATTTGTCTTCTAGCTCATTACAGGTTTCTTCTAACATATCACCGTATTCAAATAGATCAGATTTTGACATGTTTTCTGAGTCAGAATCATCTTCAGAATAATATGAATTTGAAGCGGGAGTTTCAGATGTTACCTCAAAGGTGTTTTTCATAAAACACATGTTTGCCTTATTTCCGTGTTTAGTTTCTGAAACTTAAGATTCAGTGGAGCTATCCTCAGAAGCGCTCCAAGTAGCCTTTAGAGCCTTTTTGTACTTACTATCCTTGTAATCATATTTCTTCTTGAATTTGAGATTTGGGCAGTCTGCTTTAATATGTCCTTACCTTTTTCACTCATAACAGACAACTTCATTACTTTTATCTGGCTTTTTCCAATCCTTATTCCAATGTTCCTTATTGTCATACTTTCCTTTGTAATTTGATTTTCTGAAAAACATCTTCTTCCTATAAAACTTTTTAATCTTTCTGGCAATGTGAGCCATCTCATCATCACTATCAGAAGCACTTTCACTATCTTAACAGCTTGAACTTTAATTTATAGCATGAAGCTTCTCCTTATCCTTGTTTTTTGAAGTTGAAGTCGTGAAAGCAAATGACTGCTTTCTAGGTTCATCATCTTATTCTTTGTTAACCTTGAGTTCCTCTTCATACATCATCAACTTTCCAATTAGTTCCTTGACTGGTAGTTCACCAATATCACATGATTCTCTAATTGAGACAGAAGTTCCCCTCCATCTTTCAGGTAGACATCTCAGAATTCTCAAAATATGTTCCTTTGATGGATCATACTTTCCCAGAGAAGTCATTGTGTTGACAATTTCATTAACCCTAAGATACATGTCAGAAATGGGTTCATCAGGCTTCATCTCAAAATTATCATACTTAATAGTATAAGTGTTCAATCTCATTTCCTTAACATTAGTTGTTACTTCATGAGAAACAGCTAAGGTATACAAAATTTCATAAGCAGTTTTACAAGCAGTTATTCTGTTAAATTCCTTATCTCCTAAAGCACAGTACAAGGCATTCATAGCTTTGTAGTTATTATTGTAGACAGCCTTAGTAGCTTCATTCCAAGTAGTTCTAACAGTAGTAGGAATTTTATATTCTGATTCTATAGCAGTCAAAATATCAAAACCCATGCTGTCTAAATGAATTTTCATCTTGATTTTCTATTGAGCATAGTTAGTTCCATTGAAAAATGGTGGTCTATTGGTAGCAACACCTTCACGTCTATTATCCATGATATCTTACATAAAGAAAAGATTTTAAAGAGATAAAAATTTAGAAATTTAATAAATTTGAGAACATTAAAATACAACTAAAATCACAGTTGAAAACATAGTACTTTAGAATATATTTGAACATCCTTTGATACCAATTGTTAGTCGGAGTGGATACTCAAGAGGGGGGTGAATTGAGTTTCAATTAAAATTTCTATTTTAAAACATTGTCTTAATAACCCCCAAATAAAATAATGAATTAAACTGTAGTGAATTTATATCAAAGTATGGGTTCGGTTGGGTTTTCAAGGGATTGATTATTTCACAGTTATTCAAAACACAAAGATTGATCAACTTTTGAAACCAACTTACTGATTTACAACTAATATAAACACTTGCGAATTTAATTATAAATGTTACTTTAAAACAATTTTTATTTTAATGAAATTAGTATAGGAATAAAAGAATAACTTTGAAAGATATATCACAACAGATATAACCAAGAGGTTCAGTCTCAAGTCGAGACTTAGTCCTCTCAACAATTTTTATAAATTTGATCCACACCCTGGATCGGGGTTCACAACAGTTTACAACTGTCCAGGTCCAAGACCTCTACCACTATTATTCGTGGGAAATAGAACAACAGAAACTAGTTGTACAGGTCACACACGACCTCTACCACTATCTCAATAGGAAATAGAAGATGTAAGAGTTTGAGTGATTATTTATAGATCCTTTAGTTAAAGTATAGGAGACAGTGTGTGTGTTAAATTCAAGAGATAACACACACTGCTCGAAATATAAAATAATGAATCACAGAGATGGGATGTGGAGTTTTAGAAATGGCTTTAGTGATTGAAATAATGTTTTGGACTCCTTGAATTTTATCAGAGATGATTCTGAGTCCTCGTCTAGTTTTTGTCTGAAAAACAGAGTGTCGTCTGCTTGGCATCCTGATTCAGAGATAGTGAGAAATGTAGTGGATGAAGTTCTTCAATGTCCTCGTGGAAGTATAGATCTCTTATTGAGGAACCTTGAGTGTGTATGAGGTTCTGTGTTTTTCTACAACTTTATCATCCACCACTCTTTGCGCTCATATATGTCTTGTCATTGTTACACCTGTTTTTATGCACCAGCAGGGACTTCTTGTATTTAAGGCACGAGCTACAGTAAATGAAATGATTTCTTTTTGCAGGTACGAGGTACGGTTCCCTGACATCCAACAACCTTCATTAAATAAATGACCATGCATTCAAAAATTCCAAATATGACCGTTGGTTAGATTAAATAAAGATAAATAAATTCAAACATCTGTTTATGACTATCGTTGAGTCAAGTGATTAGTAGGTCATCCGCATCAGCATCGGTGAGACATCTTCAGTGACTCAGATGATCATCATCGGTGTGTCATGATTGGTGACTCATTTGACCTGGATCGGTGTGTCATGATCGGTGACTCATTTGATCAGCATCGATGTTTCATGATTGGTGACTCATTTGATCAGCATCGGTGAGTCATGATCGGTGACTCATTTGATCTGCATCGGTGAGTCATGATCGGGGACTCATTTGATCAGCATCGGTGAGAATGATCGGTGACTCATTTGATCAGCA
Source organism: Viscum album (assembly GCA_963277665.1). Taxonomy (NCBI): domain Eukaryota; kingdom Viridiplantae; phylum Streptophyta; class Magnoliopsida; order Santalales; family Viscaceae; genus Viscum; species Viscum album. The sequence continues at coordinate 683,221,276 of OY728129.1, read as the reverse complement.
TCGGTGAGCCATGATCGGTGACTCATTTGATCAGCATTTGTGAGTTATGATCCATGACTCATTTGATTAGCATCGGTGAGTCATGATCATTGCGACCGTTGTCCTTTGATATGGATCGGTGCGACCGTAGTCCGTTTGTTCAAGAGGACTTCCAGAATACTTGTAAATAAATAAAAAAGAGATAAAAACATGATCCAACAAATATATACACATTCACTAAGAGATTGTGATTATTTATATGAGAAATCCAACCGAATTAAGTAATTGATGATTTGTGATTATTAAAACAGTAATCATCGGAAGAATTCAACAATTTTCCAGAGGGATCAACAGAAATAAAGACCAATTTATTAAATATATATAATATAATAATGATTATATCAAGGAAAATTATTTTTTAAAATTTCGAAAATTACATCCCCAAAATAATGAAAACAACATTCCCGATCCATTTATGATTCATGTCGCCTATAATATATTGATTTATTCCATGAATCATGTTTATGATATAAAAATATTTTCAATTAATTTTTATTGTTTATATTCATGTTCACATGCCTACTAATTTTATTTTATAATGTAAATTGACATTTTTATTTTTTACAGTAACATATCATTTAATCTCATCTATTATTAAGTTATATGTTCCTAGGATATGCAGAAATATTTTACGTATGATTTTTATATTAAGGGTGATATGTGTATAGAACTAATATGGATAAAAAATAGATCCTTCGTGGACTAGTATTTTATATATCCATTTTTTAAAAGAAAGAAATCAATTATAGGTATGACATGGATCAAAATGTTATGTAATGAATATTTTTCAACAAATATTTAATAATTATATATAAAATGTACGAGTCACTATTAATATTGTTAGTGATGGGGTATATTTTTCTATATTAACTATTGGAAAGATTATTTCAAAATATTGGAAACATTGATCCTAATATATGGATATATTTCCTTGATGGATGATGATAAAGATAGTTTTTATTGTCTCATTTTATTTTAGTGACATTAAGATCTCTCTACGGTAGTTGGTGGTCATCATATCTACCCCCATCAATATTTAATCTAGAGGATGTTGTGTACAATATAACCTATATCGGTTAATATAAAATAATGATGAAATATATATTGAATTTTATAAAATCCATCTAAATTTCACATAAAAACATTTCTATGAAAAAAATCATAACCAAAACCTTCATAATAATAAATTTTATATTTGTTAAAAAATCATGATGTTGGTACACGTATGAATCATGGAAGTTAATTTAGAGTGGGTAAAATAATGTTCCATTTTAATTTATCACAATCCACCTCACTAGTATCCATTTCATAGGATCCACCGTCTTCATCTGATTATTTTTGTTGTTCACCCTTATCATTATTGTTGTAGCAACCTAGAAATTTCAAACATTTAGATTTCGTTATATTATATGAAAATTATCTACATTTTTCAAAAACAATGGGGGATTGTTAAGGTATAGGAAATTTTGAATCAATGAATCATAAAACATTGGTTCATATGTGAACTATATAATCTGTCACTATGTTCATCCTAACTAGAACCACTAATAGACGTATAATACCTAAAACATTTCTTCATAACCTATGGAAAGAAAACATAAGTAAGGGTTTACTTAGTTTACTTGTAAGGGTAAAAAGGGGTTATACATAAACATATCATGAGCATAACTATCTAATAATATAAATATAAAATTTAAAAATTATACCATGTATATCAATGAACATAATGGTTAGTTTGGGAATAAATATTAGCATTTCATAGGACATTTAACATAAGGAAATAAAAGAGCATGATCTATAGGAGAAAATTAAAGGATTATCATATAGAAGTGTAGAATACACATAATAATAGAAAATCACATCCATTGTAGAAATGACTCATATCCAAGGATATAATAGTGTAATTGTTTCACTCCCCAAAACATCTGAGTAATCAAGGAATTCTCCAATGACCATCTTAGTTTCAAAAAACATTACTGAACCTAGTTCACATTCCATTCCAATCTATTTTTGCTCATGATATATAATTAATTTTGAGCTACATTTGAGGGATAAATATATCCCCACAATCACATAATGAAAACCATATCTATGTGATCCAAAAGATAACAAAACTTACATCATATCATTACACTATAAATCAAGTGAGTTTTACAAATTTTTATTTATATCTTAACCCTTGTAAAATTTATATTTTAAATAAAAATTTCTTTATATTATCAAAGAATAATCTAGGGATAAAAAAACGTTCATAATTATATTTTGATCATAATGAGTTACCATTCCGAGGATAAAAAAAGATGTTATATGGGGATCATATCTCGATAATTGGATAAGTTATATCCAAGGATATCGTCAAATATTGAAAAATAATTTCAAAGATTACTCGGTACATGTAATTTGGAAAATAAATATTTTTAAATATCATTTTAAGAAAATAAAAATTCTTAAAATATTTTGAAATTAATTTATATTAAAATGTACCTAAATACATTGAAATTACGTTTTAGTAATCATATAAAACATTTATTGAAGAATATATCCTTTCAAAATTGAAAAATATTTTTGGAAAAAAAATCCTTAAATATATATATTTTTAAAATATCATATGGAGATTTTTATGAAATCATCATATCAAATTTTTTCCATGATAATAGGTAATTTCATTTATGTCATACATATTTAAATGAATATTCCTTTAACATTTTTTTGTAAAATCTTAATGGGATTTGTTTGGAAAATGTCGTGTTTATTTCATGCAAAAAAGATGTAAAACATTTAATCATTGGTATGAATTTAATTGATAACTCATTTATATAATTTTAGAAACAATTTTTAAAAACCTTTTATAAAACAATCATTTGGAAGGAACATAGTTTTTGACAAATGAGATAAAAATATTGAATTTTCAAAAAAATTTATTTTTGAACAATTTGGTTATATATAGAGGAAATAGAATATAAAAAATATAAACAGTTGAAATATCTTGAAGAGATAAAAATCTAATAGTTTATTTATAGAGTTGTCAAAAAAAATTTCTCATCATACATGTAATTATAAACAATTTAGATAAACTACAATATTGAAATATAAAATATTTACCACATTGGTAACATTTAATTGTTATCCCCATATAGTAATAAGATTAAATGAAACATTAAATATCATGAGAATAAATTAATTAAATTTATTTCTAGTGAATGGGTTTGTATATACACATTATAAAATAAGATTTGGGTATAACAAAACATATGTCTCATGAATGGAACATTGAAAAAATTACCATACATCAATAGAACATTTTGAAGAATAACTCACATTATAGAGATTAAAAATGTTATAATTAATATAATAAATATCTAAGGATAATAATAAAAATATAAATTCATGTGGTGAATATAACATAAAATCGACACATTGGGAATGTGCATGTGCCTAAAAAAAGGAAATGTGAGACAAAAATCCATCACCTTATGTCTCGACTGATATCAAACATGTTTAAAATTAACTAAAATAATTACACTTTTATTAAAAATATATTAAATAAAATTAATTATATATATTATACAATATATAATTTTCTCAAGACATATTCTTATCTTTCCATTAACAATTCCAGTTTTCATTCAGTTTTCATGCAATAACTTCTATGTTTTATAGTATGTTTTGATTTTTTGGTTCTCTTACGTTGATCAGGGTACCATCATCTACTATATAATAACCATGATATAAATATCTTATATAATATGAAGTCATATCTATGTTGAGAACTCGATAATATTTAGAGAGTGGAAATGTTATTTACTGTTCATTGTGATGGTAGTCCATTCCTACGCATGAACATTTTTACATTTTCACAACAGATTGAAGGATATAAAGGTAAAACATTTATTAAAATTATGGAAAAAATTAAATCTTATATATATCTCATAATTTCATTAATCACATTCTTATTAACCTCTATTTAAGGTGTGAAGAATCAAATACGTTCACGAGGTGGGCGTCTTCATGAACATGAGGGACATTATCATATTCCTAAACAATAGAAAGTATTAAGGTATATGTGATTTAATATTTATATATGTATAAAATTATTATTACTAATATATAAAAACATTTAATCTATCATTACATCCATCTATGAGATATGGCGATGGAAAACAATAAGATCGTTTAATGAGATGGTAGTGCATCGTACTCATGAATATTGAATGAATATATTATTTTATAGAAGCAGATATTATTTTGGGTCAAGACATAAAAATAACAACTCTATTGTTTATGTTTAATAAAAATATTTTTATATAGTTATATTTTATCTATAATTGATGGATGTGGTGAAAAAAAATTATAAACACCCCTCTATTCACAGAGTTGTATTTTTTCAATTAAAGTCCGAAGGATTTAACACAATGTACTCCTAAGTTGAATTTATGAAAAAAATAAGTCTTATAGGATGACATGAGAGAATTATGGAAGATATTTTTTATCTCATGTCGTATACAAATGTTGTTGGATGTTTGAAGAGTGGAGGATATGATTTCTTATCACATATGTTTTGTGTGTGTCATAGTTGTAATATTTTGAATAGAAAATGGTGTACCTATATTTTTCACATGATTAGTGGATCCCAAATTATATATTCTCATGAAAAATGATATAAGGTCGAAATATGGACATAATTTGTGTTTTGGAATAATTTTATTTCTTTTTACACATATAATTTTATTTTAACGCACCAGTAAACCCATTTCAACCATAACAGATTTTTACTTTCTCATGAGAGATAAATATAACACATTAAGAACTTGAATGATGTTTTGTGGATGTTCTAAAAACATTTACCACCTTGATGTGATCAATAATTTAAATGGGATAGTTATACACATGGCCTTATTGTTCAGTATTTAAAAATATATTTACCTTCTTCCATTGTGAATTTTTTAGAAAACCATAATCACAAACATTAAATTATAAATCACACTAGATATTATAAACATAAACAATCTACTGACTATGATCATTCATGATATTCTATTGAATGGATATTACCTTCCCCTCCATTTCATTATCTATATCAATTCACAATATCATTCATTCTCTAACATCATTCCATCATGTTGGATGTCTATACTTACATTCATATAGGGATTTATTTGTTTTAAGTGGAATGCTCGAGTAAATGAAATTGGTCATTAAAAACATCTTCAGAGGAAGTTATTGGTCCCTACTATCATTGAAATCCTTATAAAAAGATCTTATTATATCATTTGGGGTTTGAGTTGTTATCTCTAAATGACCATCTATATTGGGATGATATGAATTGATGAAAGTAAATTCTATACTCAAATCCTATTGAATAAATCACCCAAACTTCAGTCGAAGCCTTTTATCAGGATAAGATACAATGAAATGTGGTACTCTATAAAACATTACGAGTTCCATAATGAAATTTTTTTAAATTGAATCAATGTATAATTATTCATTGATAACTATGGTGTTTGCTGAAATTTTATAGATATCTATTACAACCCATATACCATTACTACCTTTAATAATTTTGGAGAGTTTGAAAATAAAAATCATGGTCATATTTTTCTACATCCATTGTGGTAAGTATAATTGATGTGATATCTCATTTTAAAACCATATCTATGAGTTTCAAAAGATGACAAAAATTATGTCATATCATTACACTATAAATGAAGTGAGTTTTATAAATGTTTATTTATATCTCAACCCTTGGAAAATTTATAGTTTAAATAAAAATTTCCTTATATTATCATATAATAACCTAGGGATAATAAAAAACACTCATAATAATATTTTGACCATAATGAGTAACCATTCCGAGAATAAATAAGGATGTTATATGAGGATCATATCTCAAGAATTGAATATGTTATATCCAAGGATATTATAAACTATTGAAAAATAATCTCAATGATTACATAGAACATGTAATTTGGAAAATAAATATTTTTAAATATCATATTTAAAAAATACAGATTCATAAAATATTTTAAAATTCATTTATATGAAAATGTACATAAATACGTATAATGTATCTTTTAGAAATCATATAAAACATTTATTGTAGAATATAACCTTTCCACATTGAGAAATATTTTCTGAAACACAAAAGCATTAAATATATATATTTTTTTAAATAACTTATGGTGATTTTTATGAAATATTTATATCAAGTTTTTTTAATTCTAATAGTTAAATTCATTCATGTCATACATATTTAAATGAATATTCCTTTCACTTTTTTTATAAAATATTAATGGGATTTTCTTAGAAAATGACATGTTGATTTCATTCAAAAAATTTGTAAAACATTTTATCATTGGTATGAATTTAATTGATAACTCATTTATATAATTTTAGAAACAATTTTTAAAACACTTTAATAAAACATTCATTTGGAAGGAAAACATGTTTCCGACCATAGAGATAAAAATTTTGAATTTTCATAAAAATGTATTTTTCAAATAATTAGGAAATAAATATAGGAAAATGAATATAGAACCTATAAATACTTGAAATATCATGTGGAGATGAAAATCCATGATTTTATTGATAGGGTGATCACAATAATTTCTCATCTGATATATAATTATAATCAATTTAGATAAACTACAAGATTGGAATATAACATATATACCACATTGGTAACATTTAATTTTTCTTCCTGTATAGTAATAAAATTAAATGAAACATAAAATATCATGAGAATAAATTAATTAATTTTATTTCATGTTAATGGGTTTGTATATACACATTATAAAATAATATTTGTGTATGGTAGAACATATGTCTCATAGATGGATCATTGAAAAATTACCATACAATAATAGATATTTTTGAACAATAACTCAACTGATAAAGATAAAAAAGTGATAATTAATTTAATTAATATTTAAGGATAATAATTATAAAATAAATTCATGGGGTGAATATAACAAAGAATCAAAAAATTGGGAATGTGCATGTTCTTCAAAAAGAAAGTAAATGTGAGACAAAAATCCATCACCTTATGTCTCGACTGATATCAAACATGTTGAAAATTAATTAAAATAATTATACTTTTATTATAAATATATTAATTAAATATAATTATATATATATTACAATATATAAATTTCTCAATACATATTATTATCTTTTTATTAACAATTCCATGTTGCATTCAATTTTCATGCAATAACTTATTTGTTTTATAGTATGTTTTCATTTTTTGGTTCTCTTGCATTGATCAGGGTACCATCATATACAAGATAATAACCATGATATAAATATCTTATATAATATGTCTTCATATCTTTGTTTATAAATGGATAATATTTAGAGAGTGAAATTTTTATTTACTATTCATAGAGATGGTAGCCCATACCTACAGATGAGCATTTTTACATTTTTACAACTGAATAAAGGAAATAAGGGTAAATAATTTAATAAAATTATTGAAAATTTCAATTTTATATATATCATATAATATCATTAATCCCATTCTTAATAACCTCTATTTAAGGCACGATGAATCAAAAAAGTTCACAAGGTGGAAGTCTTCATGCACATGAGCACCATTATCATATTCCAATAAAATAGAAAGTATTAAAGAATGTGTAATTTAATAATTGTATATGTATAGAATTATTATTAATAAAATATATAATAATTTAATATATCATTACATTCATATGTGAGTTGTGGCAATGAAAAAACAATAACATCAGTTAATGAGGTGGTAGTGAATTTTACTCAAGAATAATGAATTAATATCTCATTTTATAGAAGCAGATATTATTTCAGGTCATGACATCAAAAAAAGAACTCCATTGTATATTTTTAATAAAGAAATTATTATATAATTATATTTTATCTATAATTGATGGATGTGGTGAATACAATTATATAAAAACCATCTTTTCACAAGTTTACATTTTTTCATGTAACATCCGTAGGATTTAACACAAAGCACTACTATATATAATTTATGAAAAAATAAGGCTTATAGGATGACATGAGATAATTAATGATGATATTTTTTATCTCATGTCGGATACAAATGGTGTTGTATGTTTGAAGAGTAGAAGATATGTTTGTTTATCATATAAGTTTTGTGTGTGTTACAGTTGTAATATTGTGAAAAGAAAAATGTGTACCTATATTTTTCACATTATTAAGGGACCCCAAATGGTCTATTCTCCAGAAAAATGATATAAGGTCCAAATATGGACATTATTTGTGTTTTAGAATATTTTTATTTCATTTTACACTTGAAATTTAATGTTAACGCACCTCTAAACCCCTTTCCACCATAACAGATATGTAATTTATCATGAGAGATAAATATAACACATTAAAAAAATTTATTAAGTATGGTGGATGTTCCAAAAACATTTAACACCCAGATGTGATTAATAATTTAAATGGGATAGTAAAACCTGGGGCCTTATAGTTCATTATTTAAAAATATATTAACTTTCATCCATTGTAAATTTTTTAAAAAACATTGTCAAAAACATTAATTTATAGATCACAATAGAGATTATAATCATAAACAATATGCTGACTATGATCATTCGTGATGTTTTATTGAAAGGATATTACCTTCCCCTCTATTTCATTTTCTATATCAGTTCACAAAATCATTCTTTCTATAACATCACTCCATCATGTTGGAGGTATATACTTACTTCCATATAGGGCTTCATAATTTTAAATTATAATTCTCAAGTAAATGACATTTTTCATTAAAAACATCATCAAAGGAAGTTGTTGGTCCTTACCACCATTGAAATCCTTATAAAAAGATCTTATTATATCATTTGGGGTTTGAGTTTTTCTCTCAGAATGGACATCTATATAGGGATAATATGAATTGATGAAAGTAAATTCTATACTCATATCTTATTGAATACATCACCCAAACTTCTATCGAAGCTTTTTATTGGGATAATATACAATTTACTGTGGTACTCTATAAAACCATACTATTTCAATAATGAAAAATATAGAAATAAAATCAATATTAAATTATTCATTGATAACAATGGTGTTTGATGACATTTTATAGAGATCAATTACAACCCAATAACCATTACTACCTTTCATAATTTTGGGGAGTTCAAAAATAAAATACATTTTTATATTTTTTTTATTTCCATTGTGGTATGTATAATTGATGTGATATCTCAATTGACTTTTATTCCTAGGACTTGAATTTCAGATACACCAAGAACAATGATATAAACATTAGTGTATATCTCTCATTTCATCACACTAGAAAAAACTCTTTCAAATATTTTTACAACTTTGTACTTAAACTAGTAGTGAATAATGATGAACTATGTGATTCATATAACAAATTATTCAAATATATTATGAATGTAACAAATAAATTATACTTGAACATTATCATTCAATCATGATCAAGGATAAACATTGTAAACTTTCAATCCATTTATTATAGCTCTACATCTTCCTTCAATTCCTTAATAATTTTTATTTGGATAAATGGTTGATCATGCAATTGAAAAAAGATACTATTTCTCCCCTACATTAAATATTTTTTATCAATACATTACAAATAATAATATATTTTATATTTTATAATCCTCGTCATGAATATTATTTCATGATCCTTTTAATATAAGGCATGGTCCACCATGTTTGACTTCTTAGGTTGGTAAAGAATTGATCATTTATAACCATTAATCATCACTAACCATATTATCTAGATCATATTCAACTTTGTCTATTTTAATATATTATTTAATAGTTTTTGATCACTATATATATATATCAAATTTCTATTTAAATATAATATCTATATATTATCAATTCAATAATTACCATAGATAAATTCAAATCATGAGTTGGATAATATTTATCTCAAATCACTAGTTTTCCTGGCATATATGTTATAACTATGTAGTTATAGATAATAAAAAATCTCAATACATTCATGGATTTATCTCTTTATATGACATCCCCATCATCACTACATGATAATGTAAGAATATGTGAACTTACTAATTTTCACATATGTTTCTTGAAATTTACATAACATTAACTTATCTGTGGAACTCATCTCCCATATGATTTAACAGGTTTAGTGGATTTGGTATTGGTGAGAAAATACCAAACAACAATCTATAATATCTATCTAACCTAGGAAAACTATGGATCTCAGTCATTGTGGAAGGTCTGGTCCAACAATCAATAGCCTACATCTTATATTTTTATAGTAATATACCCTCTCAGGATATTATATAATCTAAAAGAAATCCCTTTGTATCTTAAATTGAGTCATTTTATCATTTTCATATTTTTTTCTCCTTTCATAGGGTTATTAGTACAATTAGTAATCAATCTTCATTATATATTATTTACATTCAATAAATAAGAATATTTTCAATAAAGACTACCAAAAACCAATCAAGAAAATCTATAAATATTATATTCATTAAATTCAGGAAGATAATAGTGGAACTAGTAACGATAAATGGAATCAATAATTTTTCATAATGTCCATGACTTATATGGAATTTTTTTTGGGTATATCTTTCTTCTAGAACCTAAAATTATGATATCCCTATCAAAAGAAAACATATGAAATTTATTGATCTCCACATAGTTGATCATATAGTTCCTCAATATAGGGTATATGATAATTTTCCTTTATTATGATCTTATTCTTATGTTAGTAAACAATGAAGAGTTGAATCATTTTATAAATAATTTTAAAAATATTAATAGGTGTACCCCAATGTGACACACTTCACTGAATGTTCCTATTTTCAGGAATCTCATTGCGGTTTTTAATTCCTACCACTCAATTACAACCATTTTATAGGATGTCTTCAAAATATATCAGGTACAAAGTATTATTTCTAATCTAAACTAAAATATCTTTTTTCTGGAAGCATAGAAAACTATTCTAGAAATAGATTTTAAAATTTACACACAATATTAGTATCAATGATATTGAGTTTCACCCCAACCATATAAGTTAAAATCATATACTTAATAGGAATAAAATAACATTGAATGGATCCCTTTCCCAATGAATGTCTATATTAATAATTTCACTATTATATGATCATAGACTAGTTTGGAAGATAAAGCGTAACATCCCTTCATCAGAATTTGATGAGGTATTTATGTAGTTAAATTCAAATAATTACTATGATGACATCAAATTTCACTGGATAATGAATAAATTTTTTTTTAAACATTTCTTCAGACACTTCAACCAGAGAATAATCATATACCTGATTTTTTATAATTTTAAAGGTAAGTTTTTTCACTTCTAATTCAACATATAATCATTTAGGATGATTTTTTATATCCATATAAAATAATTTAGATAAGAAATAATCTATAGATAAATATTTAAATATAACATTAGTTGTTATATATTATTTTTTATGTGTACATTTTTTCAAAACGGTATTTCATCGCTTGTAAGAACCAATGATCAACTGATTTTTTCCATTGTATATTTATTTAAAAGATTGATAACATCTGTCATTGTAAATAACATTGGTATTTGGGTACTAGTTGTCATAATACCATATAATCCATAAATTGAATCACTTGAGTGTAAGTGGTAAATTCTATAGAGACATCTCTCCATTTTTCTCATTGATTATCTTATAATCTACACATCACCATTTGATTTCATGATGAACCTACATTCAACACATAAAAATTTAACTACTCCCTTAAATATAATTTTATCCAAGTTTGTTCAAAAAAATTAAGAATAAAGGAATGATTATATTATTCACCCAATGGATATTATATTTACCATTGAATTTAATTTTTGTCTTATCAACAAAACCACGATATTGATATATGACTTCAACCTCCATATTAACCATGAAAGAAAATTTAAAATTCACTTCCTAACAACTATTGTGTCTTGAGGATAATTCCCTTGTGAGACATGTTTTTAAGACACTGATTAATTGTTCATCCTTGAATTATAGTTAGATGATAATTATATATGTATACATGAAAATTATTTTAAAATTTTCCACACAGTTTTGAACAAATTCCTTATTATTTTTATTATTATAAATGTTTTACTAATACTTGTATGTATAAATAATATTTATATTTTACATATTGAAAAATAATCATCACAACCAAAACCATGCATTAAATTTCCTCATGTTCCATAATATTCATGATGAGATTCCATAATTAATCTTATTTTACTTCCAAGTGATAGACAGCTGAAATGAAATTTCCATGTTACAAACACTAGGGAATAAATACTACATTTTAACATGAACTGATCCATTTCAGAGAAAATATTGGACCACTACTTCCTGTAAATTAAAGGGGGTGATTCCCATGGATGGAATCGATAAGGAAATTTCTAAAAGTTTATTCTTTTAATGTTTACAATTATTAATTAATTGAGAATATTTTATAGGAATTACCCATATATTTTATATTCCAATATCTATAATAATTTCATTCTCAATGATAAATCTATTTAATTTTCGATCCCATAATGCATTAACAAGGTAAAATTGGGTTCTATCAAATGACATTAAAAACATTACACTATGTAAAAAATAATAATCATGAAAAAACACTTATTGAATTTCTAAATCAAGATACAACATTTTAAAAATATTAATCTTCTGGATTAACCTAGGACATTCATAGTGATTATCTATTTAAATCTTTCATGATGGTAAGTAAATAGTTTGTTATCATCCAAATAATATCTCATGGGAGCATAATTCTATGTGTACAGAAAATCCCCTTTTCATGCACTAGGTGATAATTGAGTCCATCTTAATGAATAATGTTTTTGATTTATTACCCCTAAGATTAAATGTTCTAGAGGAAACTCCTCTTTTAATATCATTATTGTGATTTAATTTCTAGAAAACAAGTCGATATATTATTTAAATAAATTTAGACCATTTTCCTATAAAAATAATAATCCTTAGAGTTATCCTAAGATATATCATAATGGTTATATCTAATGTTTTTCACATCCTAGTTTCCAAAAGTAATATAAACATATCCAATGATATCTAATGATGAAAACATTGAATTTATTACATTTATATTACATATTTTTAGGTGAATATTGATTACATTATAAAAAACATATTGGAGGATAACGAAGTATAGTTCTGTTGGAAGCATGAAAATATACAATATCGGATCATGTTTGAAATAAATAATCTCTAAATATGTTCATAATTAATAGATGCATTCATATAAATATCATACATAATTCATTTCATCATAACCTGGTTAAAGTGAAAGGGAAATCTTAGATTATAAGTAAGGGAAAAAAGTGAGATTCAAATGCATTACCAGAATATATGGGTGTGACAAGACATGAATAACTTTTAATAACCATACCATGACAATAATATGTCTTAATATTGTTTCATTTGATAAATATTGTATGTTCATGTGAAAATTTTCATATATAAATCAAGGAATATTAACCATGATAGAATAAAATTTACATAAGACATAGATTTATGGGATACATGTAAGCCAATAAAATCTTCTACATTGTGGCAATGTCTTTTTTCTAATGATATCATAGTATAATGGGTTCACTCCACAAACCATCATAGTTATCATTTTCACTATAGAACCTCAATTTGAGCTACATAGCCTTTATTTACGCATTTTTGTGTTGTTCAATTGCATGGAATGAGTTGGTAATTGATAGGGAGAGTTTGGAATAGTTTTGAAAATTTTGAGGCTTTTATAAGGGTGCATGGTTTGAGAACGAATAGGGGAAACATTACACATTATCTTGGAAACTGTGCATGGGTAGATATCAGCATTCGAATGGCCTGCACAAATTTTTCCAAACCATGCGAGGCAACCGTGTGGACCCCCTTCTCTTGTAGTAGTTTATTGCACATGGTTTCCCAAACCCTATAGGCTAATTGTCCGGCCACATACTGGAAGGGTTTTTAAATCCAGGATCCCTCACACTTTACCTCTTTCATAGTTTATTTCTATGGAACCCTAAAATTAGTTGGATTCTATCTCAACTCCAATTGGTTAGAACTAATGGTTTTGGACAGAATTAATTTGTATGTCTTGAAATTAATCTTTTTTGATGTACTATATTGGTTGTAAAATTCTTTGGTGATATTTTTGTTTATTTTTTGGAAAAATGTGTGATGTGGTGAAATGTTCATGTTGATAAATATTAAAATGTAGATTTTAATTTTTTTTCATAGCTTGTATTGAGGAAATGGTTTATTAAAATGTTTTTCCATAAAGAGGTTTTTTCATTGAATTATGGTTTTAGCATTGAAACTACATTAAAGATGGATTCAATAAAAGGGTGATTTATTGATGTGATTTTTCATGTAATGGAAATGGTTGACTGCATGTGTTGTGGACTTTGTGGGCCTTATTCATGGATAAAGATTGTTTGAAATGTTTTGTGGAAGTGGACGAAAAGAACCACTATAAAAAGTGTAGGAATAGTGGATGGAAGGACCACTATTAAAGGGTAAGTGGGTAGGAAGTACCACTAGTAGGAATGGTTGAATAGGTTGGATGAAAGAACCAATATTTTGGTTACCTTGTCGAGCATTGAATTGTATGATGGAATTTTTTTTCTAATGTGTATATGATGAAATGTATTGTCACATGTTTGGTTGGTTTTCCCTTTGTTTCTTGGTTTAGGTTAGGTGTCTTGGTAAGGTTGTGTCTAGATTATCCTAATGGTTAAATTTTTTTAGTTTTTTATGTAATAAGCTTTATATAAATGTGTGAAAAGTTTTATAATAGTGGCATGTATAGGGAAGCCACATGGGGAAAACCTAGTAAGTATTATTACCCCCCTGCATTGGCACATGGGTGCTTTTATAGATGTCGTATGTTGGGACAAATGTTAAGGTAATGCATATCATTTCTAGTGGATTTTGGTGATTCTTGGGAGATGTTTGGATGCTTGGAGCATGGATCTCGGTGTGGAGTTATGAAGTGTGTCTTGGTTTATTTTTGGTACCCTTGTTTTGTCTTCATCATAGTACTCTTATTTTGGTATTGGGTTGTATTGTAGAATGACTTCATTTTCATCTGGTAATGTATGGGTTTGGTTGTTTTGTTGTCATGTATCATATAATTTTTCTTTAGTAACATTTTTAGTATGTTGATTTTATATTAAGGGAAAATAGTTCCCCAATGATTCTTGAAGCACTTGGCATTTATTGCTAGCCATTGTCACATTGGGAACGTCACTTAATGACATGTAACATTCCACCACCCTCTCAAGCCAATGGGATGGGGTGGGATGTTACTTGTGTTATTAGTTTGTTTGGTCTTTAACTTGCATGTGAAGCCAGTTGTTCGATCTTTGTTTTTGATCGTTGGTCTTAGTGTTGACATTCGTTCTTGGTTTATTCCTTGAGTCATGATGGAAGCAAAGAATATGATTGTCATAATAGGGAATTTATAATATAAAAGGACGTAGATAACCCTTTTAAGATGAACATGAGGTTACTAGGGAGTTTGGTACATAAGGTGTTGGAGACACTTATAAGAATTAGATATCTCATTATTGTGGGTATAGCCAATGTGATGAGCATGTATGGCATCGTAGAAATGACTTCCCACAAGGTTGAATATGCCATTGGGGTGTAATGAACTATGGTGTGATTTGAATGTGTTGAAAGTGAAAATATGTATTGGGTTTCAAAAAGTATGGATTTGAAACATGGAAAGTGGTGGTTTTTGGAAAATGGGTTGATTTTCGGAACATGGTGGATTTTTCAATATAGTGCAATATGGAAAATGTGATCTTGTGGAAATCCTAGTTATGATAGTTGTTGTCTTATTGAACTAGAATTTTTGAATCATGCGTTTAAAAAATAAAAGGACATATTGTTTTTTTATTGAAAAAAATGACACCAGGTAGGCGTTGTAGAGACCAATAGGAGGAAACTGCTGAAATTGTGGTTTCACCTGATCCCCAGGTGAACTGGCAGCTAGTGCAGTGTATTGTTCAAAATAGTAGTAACTATGGATAAAGAAGAAGAACCCAGGAATCTAGATCATGTGGTTCATTTTCAAATGCACAATCCACCAATATTTAGGGGATATTCTGATTTAGAGAGGGAAGAAACGTGGTTGAATAGAATGAACATGATTTTTGAATTCTATGGAACACTGGAAGAGTTGAACCTCATGTTGACCTCCTATATGTTGGATGAACATGCCCTTCAATGGTCGGAGATGGCGGTCCAAGATGGAAAAACCCAAGGCATGTCATGGGAATGATTTGAAGAATTGTTTAACAAAAAATTATACCCTAATACATTCAGAATTCAATGAAAAATAGATTTCATCCATTTTAAATAGGAGAACCTTTCGGTAATGGAGTATGCATCTATGTTTATGAACATATTGAGGTTTTCACACGAGGTTGAAGGTATTACATCATTTAATGATCATATCATCAAATCTAGTTTAAGGCATGAAAGTCATTCCAATATTGCAGTTCTTTGTATAGATGAATTTACGGAGAAGATTAATAGAGCCTCGGTGGATGAAAGGGATATCAGGGGGGAAGCGAGAGGAGAAAGTGTATTAGTACCCGTGGGGAATAGTGGGACTCGAACACTAGGTTTAAGAGGAAGGGGGACAATCATTTATAGGGTGGTAGTATGACTCGGAATCCAACTATAGGA
Source organism: Viscum album (assembly GCA_963277665.1). Taxonomy (NCBI): domain Eukaryota; kingdom Viridiplantae; phylum Streptophyta; class Magnoliopsida; order Santalales; family Viscaceae; genus Viscum; species Viscum album. The sequence continues at coordinate 683,204,522 of OY728129.1, read as the reverse complement.
TCAGTGAATCTTCCTCCAAATCATCAGAGTAAGCTGAGATGATTTCATTTTTGTTATATGAGCCACATTAAGTGGGATTGTACAACACAGCTTTGAGCATGTCATAATTTTAAGGAGATGGGGGCACCACCAGTGGTATTGATTTAATGCTCTGAGGTAAGGTGTTTCTGACACTCCTTTGGGGTTGCAGGGGTCTTATACCGCGACAAGATGGGGGTTACAGCATACCCATCAGCAGTAGAGTAAAGTGGGGCATGCTGATTCATAGAATACCACAACACGTGACTAGGTAAATAAAAATAGGAGTGTTGCATGAAAACCGTTGTTTTGAGCTGAACAAGTTGCGGTGGATGATCAGTCGGGACCATCCACAGTGCGAGGTACAGTTATTTTAAATTAAATTTTTATTAATGTGTTGTTTGATACAGGTGTTTCCCATTATTTTATTGCTTCTAACATAATTAATTTGTTGGGATTAATGGTAGAAATCATGCACGATGTTTTGAATCTACAAAATTTTCTAGGTCAAAGAGTGTGTTTATCTTTCCTCTATGGAGCCTGTTTTTTAGTTGTGGTCGACATTGAATTGACATGGGAATTATTAGGTCTTGAGATGGATGTGCATGATATAATCCTAGGAATTGAATGGTTGTCAATGTTTACGACCCATATTGATTGTTATGCAATAATAGTTAGTTTTGTGATGGAGGATGGTGTGGGGCATCTCATTAAATGGGAGAAGAATGAGAATCAGGGTGCAGCTGGTTTGTTGTAATGAACTTTTTTCACACTCTCATATCAATTGGTGGCATTTTCATTTGTATCGGTGGTAGATGATGAGAAAAATATTCGTCCCGTAGTCGTGGATCAATTTATGGATGTATTTCTGGAATAATTCGTAGGGTTGCCACCTGTGAGGGAAGTTGATTTTACAATTGATCTCTTTCTGGGGACTAGTCCCATCTCACTTCCTCCTTACTAAATAGAACTAGTATAATTGTGGGAATTTAAGGTGATGTTGGAAGATTTAGTAAAAAGGGTTCATCTAGCCTATCATCTCTCCCTATGCATCATCGATTCTGTTTGTTAAAAAGGTAGATAGAACCATACAAGTTTGTATTGATTATCATAGTCATAATCTGGATACGATAAAGAACTGATATCCACTTCCACACATTGATGACATATTTGACCAGTGGAGGGGAGCTCAATGTTTTCCAAGATTGAATTGCGATAATGGTATCATCAGATGCGGGTGGGAAGGAGATTATTCCAAAAATAGCATTACAAAGTAGATATGGCCACTAAAAGATTATGGTTATGCCCATTGGTCTAACGAATGCAACCTCAGTGATCATGGAATTGATAAATTAGATATTTTAGAGATATTTTTATTCTTTTTTGGTTGTATTTGTTGATTATATACTCGTTTATTTTAGGAAAAGTGTAGAGCATGAGTAGCACAAGGAGATCGTATAGGGGATCTTGCGGTATCATCGGTTGTATGCCAAATTTTCAAAGTGTGTCTTTTTGATATAGGTTGTTAGTTTCCATGGCCATGTTAGTTTTTAGTGGGGGGTTTCTATTGATTTGGAAAAGATAGAGCCATTTATCTCCTAGAAACCGCTAAGGAGTGTTTTCGAGATAAAGAGATTCCTTGTTCTAGCAAGGTATTATCGACATCTTCTTAATGATTTCTCACAATTTTCTTCCCTGATGACAGCATTGACAAGAATGAATGTTCTATTTCTATGGGATGAGTTTTTTCAAAAATGTTTTGAAGAGCTATAGGGTGGCCTTATATCATCACCAATCACGGTTTTTCCAGAACCATGTAAAGGGTATGTGGTGTATTGTGATGCATCGATATCAGGGTTGGGGTGTGTTCACATGCAAAGGGGTCATGTGTTTGCATATAGATCTGACAGTTTATGTTCCTTGGGAAGAACTACCAAACACATTATTTTTGGTTGGAATTAGTGGTTAATACTATAAAAAGGTGGTGTTATTTTCTATTCAGTGAGAAATTTTGAGCGTTTACTGACCATAAATTCATAAAAAATATCTTCTCATAAAGAAATTTGAACATTAGACAATGGATATGGATAGAATATCTCTACATGTTTGATTTGGATATATTGTAAACACCGAGTAAGGGAAATTATGTGGCAGATGAATTTTCTAGGAAATCATATGCTCAAGTGGTGAAGTAGGGATCAGATTAGTGGTAGTGGATGTCGGTCATAGACGACATGCTATTGGAATGTGAGGACTAGGGTGACATAGAGGTCTTACTTCCAGTCTCGTTGGTCCCTGACATGGTTTTTTTGGTTAAAGATGTACATTAATTTGATTAGGAATGTGTGGCGATGAGGTCAAAACTCAATGGTGGGGAGACCATTGAGAACCGAGAACTAAATGTGAATTCAGTATTGTATTTTAAAAATAATATAGTGGCACCCATGTCTTATCGGGAGGAACTTCTCAGGGATAATCATCATTCCAAGTGGGCTATATAAATCCCCATCCTTAAACCATACTTAATCATGAGTTATTACAAGATTACACATTGAGGATCTTTTTAGGTATAGAGTTTCAGAGAATTAGATCATAAAACATGCATTACATTTCACATTTAAACAAAGAAGTGACATAAAAGATAGTATTCATTTCTCCCATCAACAGAAACATATTTAAAATAAAACACAGATACTTTCTTGACACTTCCTTAACACTATCATCATATCATGTACCTTTCCCTTGACCTGTGAAAAACATTTCAAAAAAACATGGGATGAGCATAAAAATCTCTGTAAGGGATATAAAAATATGGAAAGGAAACTTGAGTACATGTATACATAAGAATCAATGAAATCAGACTCTACTCATAAAAAATAAGCACTTTAGCATACCTCATCAAATCATGAATAAATCATAGAAATCATAAGACATAAAGGTAACTTGAGGAATTCATAACATTCTTACGTAGGGAGTAACCCTCTTGTTACGTTTGGAATAACCATCATAGTATATTCCCTAAATCTCTTCGGACAAACCTTAATGTTTAACTCCTTTGTGTTACCCAATGCATTGGAGAGCTATATCGGGCTCACCCGCCCTTAGTTTATCACGGAACCACATGTCTTCATAATATTTCCCAAGAACCATAACAAAATCGTATCACATAAAACATGCATAAAGAAAACATAACATTTCCAATATTCAATCACAAGATATCAATACAACACATTGATATAAAAATAATATGAAAACCATTTTCAAAACCAAAATAAATGAAATATAAAACATGGTATTTAATTTTCATTAAAAAAAATGTATGGCATGTAGAGTTAGCCGAAACTCAAATAATGGTCACGGCGGCGGAGAAGTCATTGTCCTCGCATACGTACGACAAAAAAATTACCTTTTGTCATTTAGTAAAACGCTTTGTATAAAAAAGATTATTTTTGGATAAACGTAAAACTCATAGGGGTTTATACATTGTAAAAAGAAGGTTCTGTATAAAACAAAATATGCCTCAGTGAAAGGTGATTGAGACGAAGTCCCATACCTCGTATCCGACATGACTTGACCGTTCTTTAATGTCCATAATAATAAACATGAGTAAATTTATACTTGTTTAATAAACTTTTTCAAGTTCATTATTCCATTTATATCACTTATTTCAATGTCATGAACACTATGTAATTATTTAAGTTAATAATGGTCGTTTTAACGATCATTGGTACTTGAGTAAAAAATAAACTCTTTATAATTACAAGTTGTTCATGTTTCCATTATATCTAGAGTATAATAATGATTTAGATATCATATATATCATATATATCTAGTATATACATGCATTTATAAAATTACATAATGTTTAGAGGTATGAAATGAAATGCACCGTTTATGGAGACGGTAAGCCGTACGTACGCATGAACGTTACATTCATTTCTATGTCACATTAATGGAATTAAAACTCAATGAGAGATATGTATATTTTAATTCCAGAATTATATTCATAATTTATATGTATCATAAATCATATATATCCATTATATATATGTACTTATAATATTACATTACATTTGGGGATAAGAAATGAAATGCACCGTTAATGGAGACGGTAAGCCGTACGTACGCATGAACGGTACATTCATTTCTATCACATATTTTAATGGAATTAAAACATAATGATACATAATAGTATTATAATTCCAGTATGGTATCATATATATTATCATTAAATCTATCCTTTATACGCACCACATATGGTATTAATGAATCAAATCACTTTGAGGGGGCGGTAGTCCGCACTTTCTAAAATGAAGATATCGTGTTTACCCATAATGGAAGCCATAAAGGTATACCATAAATGAAAATTACAGAATCTTAAGGAAAACATAAACATATTATATATCATAATTAAATATAGTGACATCTTAACGGCCACCTTTGAAGCTGTTAGAAGAATATTGAACAATCATCATTTCGTGAGGCAGAAATTCGCCATCCACAGAAACAGTATGTTCTTTAACCATTAGATGTAGGTGTTTTAAGTGTAGTTATAATGCTTCATATAACAACATCCTAGTATATTTATGATACTGTAATTGGTACAAAAGAAATGAATAATAAGTGTTTAGGGGTTTGGAGAAGAAAAATAAAACATAAGAACAGAAGAGAAGACACTACATTTAAATCGGGTAACTCTTTTTGATTTGAGCTCATAGGCTTACTTGGGAAGACTTCTGCCCAAATTGAGGCTTCTAGGAGTAAGAGAGGGATGTGGGGAAACACAATGAGTAGGTTTTGTCCGAGACAAAGGCTTTAGAGGTGTAGGTAAGGAGGTAGAGGTGTGGGGCCTTTTATAAGAGGAGAGGAGGGGCAATCTTGGAATGTTACAAAATGTTACTTTATTTTCAAATGAGTTTCGGATTTTTAAGGTCCCATATTGATGTCTTTAGAGGATATGGTGATAAGGGTTCAGAATTAACCCATCAAATAGTTCTTTGACATGTGTAAGTTATAGTTTTAACAATATCTTTTCATTTTATTTAAATCCTTTATTAATGAGGTAATCGTTGCATCATCATGATGTCATATATAATTTAATTTATATAATTTCTAAAAATTATAAACAAAACACCATGATGTATGAAATCCTTATAGATTTCCAATGACTATTTATAGTCCAATATATCATTTATATAGACACCCTTAAAAATGTTTTTCTCAGGTTATACACTCTATGTTTTTTTAAACTTTCTTTAAAAATAAAAAGATACAAAGTCACTTCCACAAAAAAGTGATTCCATGGGGTCCTCAAGTATGGAAAAAGGCATCCAATGGTTGGCCATGAGACATGAAGTAGGATTAGGACACATGTTGGTGCCATTTTGTTATTATGATATTATTTTATTATCCTTAACTACCTGATTACTCATTAATCAAGATAATTAAAGATAATTACTGTTGTTACTATTCATAATGCCCGAAAAAAAGTCTTAATTAAAAAATTTGGACCTTATGATTCCAAATATGGAATTTATTTAACAAACTTCCAAACTTAGAAATTGAAATAATTAATTTAAAAATAATTCCTGTTGTCAAAACAAATTGCGGGTTTTTTAAATAATTTCTATGAAAAGATTAACATTACTTTATGCCCAATTCCAAAGTTAAATTAATCCTTATGACCATCATTGGATTTAATGGTAGAAATATATTCTATTTACACTTTAAAACCAATTAAAAATATAATCCAACTATATAATCAAATTAGATGAAAAATCAGTTTTGATGTAAAATGCAGTATTTTTTCACTATTCATTAAAAAAAGAACATTGTCAGAAAAATACCAAAAATTTATCCAATTTAAATTTCAATGTCCCAATAATAATGAATATTTTTATTTTGACAAATAGAGATTATAAAATTGTCAAAAGTTTGATTTAAAAAAATTGTTTGCCATCAAAAGGAAGTAAAACAATCTTTTAAAAATATTAGTGTATTCCATGCATAAGATTGGATTTATTCTCATTTTAAGCCTCTAAAATACTATCTAATTCATTAGTAGACATAGATAAAAATATATATTATTCATTAATTACATGGGATTTAACAGGAAGTCCATCCTGTAATTTAAAATTTGTATAAGGCATTCAAAGAGAAGTTTTGGTGGATTGGTATTAAAATGGTTGTGGGTAGGTTTGTCTCTAGATGCTTGACTTGCCAACATGTCAAGGTACAACATCCATGGCCAGAATGCATGTTGCAGTATTTACCCATCCTAGTGTGGAAATGGGATCAGATAATAATATATTTTGTGTTGGGGTATCCCAAAAATAGTTCGGAAACATGATGCAATATGGGTGATTGTAAATCAGCTCATAATGTCAGCCCATTTTATCCTGATTCTTGAATCACATATGATGAAGGATCTGTCCAAAAAATTTATCAAAGAGGTGGGAAAGAGATATTGTGGTCCAGTTTCTATTTTTTTAGATAGAGATACAAGGTTCACATCCGGTTTTTTCAAATCATTACTGCAAGCCCTTGGGACACAGTTGACTACGAGCACAATATATCTTCCTCAGATGGATGGGATATCTCAAAAGGCGATAAAAACATTGGAGGATATGTTAGAACTTGTGTGATGGACATTTCTGGTTCATGGGAGGAGCACTTACCCTTGCTGAAGTTCTCCTATTATTACAGTTATTAGGCTTCAATACATATTTCCATGTTTGATCTTTGTATGGGAATCCTTGTCATTCTCCACTATGTTGGGAGGAAATGGGCGAGGTGGGAGATCATGTGTTTTTTATAATCTCTCCTAGGTCAGGGGATTGTCGGTTTGGGAAAGAGGGTATCTTATCTCCGTAGTATATTAGTCCTTTTGAGATATATGGGATGATTGGAGAGGTGTCTTATCACTTTGCTAATCCACCATGGTTTTCTGTGGTGCATAATGTGTTTCATGTGTTGTTGTTGAAAATGTATCAGTCAGATCGTGACCATTTGATTCATTGGAATAATGATGAGCTAGAACAAAATGTTTCTTTATTTCACATTCCAGTGAGGATTTTGGATTATAAAGAGAAACTATTGAATGGTAAAAGCATTAGTTTAGTTCATGTTTTGTGGAATCGATGTCCAGTTCAAGAGGAGACTTGGGAGTGGGAGTAAGAGATGTCCGTGAAATGGACCATGCCCTTTCGGCAATATAATGGTTCCCAACATTCCATGGACGGAAAGTACAGTGGTGGGGAGAATGTAGGACCCCCTGTTTGAGGTATGTAGCCTATAATTATTACTTTTATGTGCTTAAAGTTCATGTAATGAGTAGTAAAGAGGTTTGGAGAGTTGGGAATGGTTTTGAATAAGTTTTGAGGCTTTTATAAGGGTGCACAGTTTGTGCACCGCTAGGAGAAACCATGAGGGTTCTCTAGGATACCATGCTGGGGGTGATATTAGCACTCGCACGGCCCACAAATGGTTTTCCAAATCATATGAGACAACCATGTAGACCCCACTCTCTCAAGGAAGTGTCTTGTGCACGGTTAATGGATAGTTTTGCAAAACCGTGAGGGAAAACCCTGAGTCCACATAAAGGAAGGGTTTTCAAATCTAAGCTCCCTGAGACCTGAACAATTTTACTCCCAATATTCTCCCACTCATGCCTCACTCGGTATTTTGGGCTCTCAATGGTTGAAGGTTCTCTCCCACTCATTTTGGAAGAAAATATATGGAGTTTCATGGTGGATTGAAGTTGCTTTCTCCCAAGTAAGTCTCTCCTCTTGGTGTCGTTGTGGTTTTCTCTAGATATTCATCTCTCTCTCTCTTCGATTTTATAGATCAACACACATTTTTTGGTCTTGGGTTTTTGTTGCCTTCATTGTTTATTTTAAGTCATGTTGTTGTTATGGAAGGGGATCTAGAATGACTTTGGTGGTGTGTTTTCCAGATTTTTTGGGCAATTGCTTATGGGTCGATTTCTCCAAAACCCTAATGGTAGGTGACTAATCTCCCGACTCCAATTGTGTAATGCCCCGACAGTAGTTACCGAGTGTTAGGGCATTATTACCTAACATAGGAATGATCACAAAAAATCATGTCTCGAAAAACAGATTAGTTTAGTATACTTTGAAATACCAAATACATTCATAAGTTTTACATTACATTATAAATGGAAAAACTACAACAACATAGTCTCCATAGGACACACTAATATCCCTTATAATATCTCTACAGGTCAGTCATAATATACATTTTCGTATCCTGGGAACAATAAAACAAAGAATGGGGTTAGCTCAGATTCTCGGTAAAGATAACAATATAGATGAAACTTTCATATATAGGCATAAACATTTCAGGAAATGTAAAACTAAAAGAAAATAATTTTAAACATGATCTTCAGCATAATATGGAAAAAATAAAATAAAATAATTCCATTTACTTATTCAAATGGATATTCTACTAGTCGAATAATCACATGCAATATCAACAGCCACATTCATAATGAAGGAATGCATAATGCCAGACTTCATAACCACATAGTCATGGATTCATTCCAAGGCTACAAATAATATTTTGTCAAACTCTTGTCACAATACACTAGTTTGTCTCATTAGATCTATTGATGCATCGAGGATCTATAGCGGGATCCACCTGTCACTTACTAAGTCCAATGTATTCCTCATATGAAAAGGATTAATCATAACAAAAATAGTCATACTAAAACTAGAATACGAAATTTCAATAAATTATCAATAAACTATGAGTGGTATAAAAATAATACATCCATAGTCTAACATATCACAAAACCTTAAATAAAATATGGATATTTTGTATCACAACAAATAAAATTCAGTTATGCTCACAATCCATTAAAGGATGTTGACATAGATGAAATCAAACCTTTTTTTAGAAATCTCTCTTTCTATTTTGAAATCATTTAAAAGTCATACCATTATAAAAGAAAACATTTATTATTAAAAATTTATTATAAAATTGTAAGGAAAACTTCAACGATGTAATAAAAACAATAAAATAGCCACACCCACCGAATAAGTTAAAAAAGCATTCTTAATTTTATTTTGTCAAAAAGCCATAAGGTACATTTTTTGGAAAATGAAAGAAATATTACCTTCAGATCATTTTATAAAAAGTAAAACACAGGTACAAATGACTTAACCCCTAGTATAGAAAATAGTAAAATTGTTTTTGAATACATTTTTAAGAATCATGGATGTGGATGATAAATAGGTCCCGGTTGATACTTACTTAAAAACAACATCAGATAATAAAGTGATTGTGAAATTAACCATTGCCTTGTACATTTCCTTAGTAGATGGTAGGATAACCTCTAGTATAATTGTGAAATCATTGTTATTAAATTATACATGAACCATATTCATTAATATGATATCATATATGATCTTCTAATATTACTTAGATAATGATATTTTAGTATTATCATCATTTCAGGTGTTAACTGATTCGTTTTCCTTTACATGATTGGTTATGTAGGCCATGTTTGTTATGCATAAGATGTATTTGATTATTATACAAAATGATATTAGTTTCATAAAAAATATTTTTAATAATAAAATAAAATTTATTCTTCAATGATTACGATGTGGAATGAATTTTATAGCATTTGTGTAGACAGTAATCCATATGTACGCACGAGCGACAATATCATTATTTTGATATTAAAATATTATATAATTTGATATTATATCGTATATATATGATCCTAATAATTTTATATTTATTATTAAATTATTTATACTCATTATTATACCCATCTAAATGATGAAGTGTTTGAACAACAAATTGCACCACGACGTGGGATGATAATCTGTACGTAAGCATGTACGGTGACATTCTCATTTATTGGATGGAAATAATAATGAATATGGTTATACCATTTTTACAATAATATAAAATTATATATAAAAAATACTGGATTTATTATTTAATAATATAAACAACAAATAAAGACGAAGTAGAAGAAGAAAAGAACATGAAAGAGGTGATGAAATACTTACCTCTTCTTCGGGTTCTTCGTTTGGATTTGGTAAAAAGGGATCCATAGGTTGGATTAATGACTAAAGGAAGGCCTCTATGATGAAATTGGGATAGTATAGAGGATATTTGGGTAGGGGTTGGCCGAGCCAAATTGCTTTGGCAGTGTGAAATTAAGAAAAGGGGAAGTGTCCTTTTATAAGAGAGGCGAGGATAACTTTAGGAAAATTTTGATGTATTATTTTATAATAAAATCATTTTCTATTTCTAATGGCTCCAAAATAATATATTTAAATCCTATGGTTAGGATAGGTAGAAAATCTCTCAACCAATAGGTTTTACATAGGTTTTGGTCATCATATTAATCTTATCATTTAGATTTAACTCCTAGTTAAATAGTTTGACAATTGCCATGTCTCTTTATATTTTAATATTATATTGTTAATAAACATACCATAATCTTCCTAGAGTACCTAAATTGTTTCATTAATGACATATATAATATTTTTTATGCCCTTTTTCTGACCATTAGTATTTTATGAATAGAATATCAATTAATAATATAATATTTGTTTTAAAAACTCTTTGATGTCAATTTTGAAACTATTTGGTATTTGGTTTTATTTTAATTTATAACAGAATTATTATTTAATAAATTTAATTTAATAAAAACTACCATGTCATTTTATCCTATACAATTAGTTTAATTCCATAAATGTCTCAAAATAGATTTATTTCTATTTTTAATATATCAATTATTTTAATCATTCATTTATAAGGTAATTACAGATTCATCATTATGTCATAAATAAATTTAAATATTTAATTTATAAAAATTATAATTAAAATACCATTATGTAAGAAATATTATTAGTATTCTAATGAATATTTATAGTAATTTATCTTAAAAATAACACAATATTAAAAATGGATTAGATATTAATCATTGATTTTAACTCTTTTGACTATTCGTTAAATAAAATAATAATAAATGCCCTAATCTATTTCAAGTGGACCTAAATGATCATATTTTATTATAAAGGTTTTTTTGGTCTAATTAAACTTATCCAATAGAAATATGACCTTTGTTAGGGAAATTATGATATCATTTTTACATTTAATTACCCTAATTACTTTTAACCATGGAAAATAACAGTAAAAAGTTACTATTCACTAAAATTAATTTTCATATTATTGAGCCACATTTTAAATGATGATATTAACCAACTATCCTGGTTTTTGGAAGTTCAACTCAAAGAAGCTTTAAAATTAAATTTTATAAAAATATGCGAATGAGCCTACGAGGTGGGTTAAAGATGGTAAATAGTTTGATAAAGTTTTATATATCTATACATATTATAAAATGACTCCAATGAATTACATTGAACATATATATTTATTATGTATCTATTTTGACATAAAATAATATTGAATAAAATAATTAATAATTTTGAAAAAAAATCAATTTTAACCAATAACGTAGGGTTTTTTCGCTATTCATAAAAAATTTAATGTTTTCAGAAAAATAACAAAAATTCACCGTCATCTAATTTCGATCATAAAAATCCCAAAATGAGGTCCATTTTGAATGTTATAATTTTGAAATTTTAAAAAAGTGGGTATTACTATTCATAACGGCTAGTTTGATTGATCGTGGTGTTTTAAAATGTCAAAGTTGCATACAATGCAAGATATTGCATTATTCAAAGGGATACATACTGTGGAAGCTTGGGGTTACATTCTTCTCTCATTCAAATAATTGGGTCCTCGAAATTTCTATAATACTACCTCAAAAAAAGATTTTAGTGGTTCTTCAACATATGTTCATTTGGTTCCTATGTTTCCTCTTCCATCTTATGGTTTCTCCATAAAACTTTTACCAGGCAAGTCGTCCGGTTTACCAGCACATGTTCTATTGTATCTTGAATTTTGGCAGGCTCACCGCAATAAGACAGATCATGTTCTAGTTCAATTTCCTCATAGGTGAGTACATGTGTTGGATCAGGTATGTTTTTTCTCAACAATGATACATAGAACATATCAAGAACTTTGGAGAGATTTGGAGGCATTTCCAAATGATAATCTACCACTCCAATTCGTTCTAGAATTTTGAAAGGTCTGATGTACCAGAGACTCATTTTACCCTTCATAAAAAAACGTATAACACCCTTCCAATGAGATACCTCAATAATACATGGTCTCCTACTTGAAATTCCAAATCCTTCCTTCGATTATCACCATAACACTTTTTCTTACATTGGACAACTTTTATTTAGGATCAGATAACCTTCATGTTTTCCATTATTTCCTCAACCATTTTTTGGCCAATGATTTTTCTCTCACCAGCATCATCCAAACATGTTGTTTTGTGACATCTCATTTCACGTGATGCTTCATATGGTGCCATCTGAATACATTAATGGAAGCTCTTGTTTTAGGAAAATTCTACTAGAGGTAAATATTGATCCGACATACCTTGAAAGTCATGTGAGAAATATTTCAACATGTCTTCTATAGATTTAATAGTCCATTGTGATTGTCCATCAGTTTGAGTTTGATAGGTGGTGGTCAAACGAAGTTCAGTTTCCAAGGATTTGTTAAGACATTTCTAGAATCTTGAAGTAAAACATGGATCCCAAACAGAAAAAATCGATAAGGGTACTTCATGATCTCATACAACATCCTTAATATATAGTCTTTCTAGATGTTCAAGTGGTAAATCTTCTCTAATAGCGTAGAAATTTGATGACTTGGTATGTTGATCAACAATGTCCCATATTGCATCATTCCTTCTAAGAGTCTTTGGTAGACCCATGACAATGTCCATCGTAATATTATCCCATTTCCACTAAGGTATGGGAAGAGGATGTATGACTCCCCCAGGCTATTTCCTTCCAACATTCACTTGTTGAAAAACAATAAATCATGAAACAAAATCAGTAATTTCCCACTTCATGTTGTCCCACAAAAAAATTTCCATCAAATCTCTATACATCATGGTACTTCCAGGATGTGTAGAGTAATTGGAGCTATGAGAATCATCTATCAATTCCCTTTATAGATTTTTTATATCAAGAACACATAATCTCTTCCCGAATCTCAAAATCCATTCTTCATTTATGAATTCACTCAATCTCCCATCATTCAAAGTTGTAATCTTTTTTTGAAACTCATCATCATCATCCTGATAACATTTTATCCTTTCTAATAAAGATGGATTGGAAACCATTTAAATAAGTATTGATGATTCACCTTCAAGGATTATTCCCATACCTATTTTTACTGGATCAATTAAAATAGGAGCCATTTAAACTATCATCTTGTTCAAAACTCCATGATACTTTCTTCTCAAAGAATTGTCTAGATTACTTTCCTTCCTCGGGTGGTAGTGTATTGTGCAATCATAATCCTTGAGTAGTTCAAGCCATCAAATTAGCCTCATGTTGATTTTTTTGATATAAATTATACATCAAACTCTTTTGATCAGTATAAATCTCACATTTTTCACCATAGAGATAGTGTCTCCATATTTCCATAGAAAAGATTACAACTTCTAACTCAAGATTGTTTGTAGGATAGTGTTTCTCGTGAATTTTAAGCTGTTATGATTCATAATAAATAACTCTATCATTTTGAATAAGGACACAACCATGTCCTTTCATTGAAACATCACTATAAATAAAAAACACATCATTCCTTGAAGGTAGAGTCAAGATAGGATCTTTGACTAATCTTCTCTTCATCTCAGCAAAAAATTATTCTCACACTTTTGTCCAAACAATTTTATCCCCTTTACATGTGATCTTGGTTAATGGGTTATCCAATCGGGCAGAATTATGGACAAAATTCCAATAATAACCTGTTAAACCAATAAAACTGCGTACATCAGTTATACATGTTAGTGCTGACCATTCTTGGATTTCCTTGGTCATTGAAGGATCAACTGATATTCCATCCTTAGAGACAGAGGATTCATTAGTCAATCCAAAATGAATTACTCAAACCTTGTATTGCTTGTACCTTATTTGAAAAATTGTTTTTAGAATGACTTCCTTCTTCACACACAACTGATGATATCCAGATCAATGGTCAATCTTGGAAAAATATTGACCCCATGAAGTTGGTCAAATAAATCATCAATGTGAGGGAGGGGATACATGTTCTTTATTGATATGGCATTGATCTTTTAATAGTCAATTCATAACCTCATTGATCCATTATTCTTCTTAACAAAAAGGATATAGGCTCCCAATAGTGAAACACTAGGGAGAATAAATCCATTATTACTCAATTTTCAAGTTGTTTCTTTAGTTCCACTAATATTACAATGGAAATTATATATGTGGTTTTTGATATGGGCCTTGAACCAGTACTTAAATCAATGGAAAACTCAATTTCTCATTCTAGAGGATGTCCAGGTAACTCCTCTAGAAACACATCAACATATTCTTGAACAATATGTATGTCCTCTATTCGAACATTATTTTCCTCTCCCATAATTATTTTATTCTCATCCTCCCCAATAATTGAATATAGTAGAGCTACTTGGGGTGGATCTCAATAAGAATCAGGTTGTGACATTTATACTCTAAAGGTGTGGTACTCCTTATCATCATCGATAATTGTAACCTCATTCCTCATATAATAAATTTTCCCATCATTGTCTGAAAATCAATCCATACTGAAGATTATATCAAATTCAGTCATGGGTGTGATGATGAGATCATAAGATAAAGATCATTTATATTCCATAATGGGAACAGATTCTCAAAACCTTGATGAGATGATACTTCCCTTAGGTGTTTTGACTGAAAACTCCCTTGACAAGTCAAATTAAAAATATCTAATTTGTTTAGAAAATTGGGACGATATGAACTAATGTGATGATCTAGAAACAAATAAAACAATTGCTAAGATTGAGGAAACCAATAAATTAGCTACCACCACATCTTTCGGAGCGTCCACCTCAGCAGTAGTGATCTCATAAGATTGGCCATGATCCCATGCCATTTTCTGAAGTATGTTCCCTTGATGTTTAGGACATTCATTTGCATAATTCCCTTTTCTCTACAATTGTAGAATTCATCATTGACATCCTCTTTCTTCTCCTTATATTATCTAGAATGTTGTAATTTTTCATCACACTTGTAAGAGACACCGATTTCCTTCATGCATGTACCGTGGTGTTTCTTCCCACATTTACTACTGTATGGATATTCACCTTTTAGCTTCCCCATATTTCCATTTACAAAGTGTTCAACAGATCTCTTCTTCTCCTGCATTCCTTAAAATTCACATGACATAGAGACTTCTATTTCTGTCTTGATAGCACATGATACAATATATTATTATAATGAGTAGGATTGTGAGACCAATAATTGATGAAGAAAATGTTTAACCCACCAAAAAATCAATAAATATAACTCCATGGGTGAGGTATATAATCTGTTTCATGCCATGCTAATCTTGTAATGTCAGCCTCATATTTTGAGACAATCTCATCATCTTTTTTCCTCAGACTTAAAATATTTCTTTCTATATTTTCTCGATGGTCACGAGGAAACTATTTTTCTATGAGAAGGTCTTTAAACTCCCTCCATTATTTATTGGATACTTCATCATCTTACTTTTTGTTTTGAATCAATGACCACCATTGATCTTTATTTCCCGTGAGGTGATTAACATCCATGACAATGTTTTCCCTTTCACTTCTCCGCAAATAATGAAATAATTTCTCTAAATAATTTATCCATTGCTCATCCACTAATAGATTTGTACTCTCATTGAATTTTAGTGGTTTTTGTCTCATGAAGCGGTCTAAAATTGATCCTCCGTGTTGGGGATCAGGGTCTTTGTACGGTTATGTTTACTATTCATAACCAGAGTAATTTGTCCTAGTATGGTGATAAGTTGATCAAAACCCATTGATTCACCAGCTCCACTATAATTATCAATTATAGGTTGGAAATACCTATATGCATTATGTGCATTGATACGGTTTTCATTCCTTCAATAAGGCACCATTTCTAAAAAATGGAATACACTATATTAGTTTATGAATCACAATACATAACTCAAAACATGGAAAAAACACTACTAGAAAAATACCATATACCAATGGTTTGAAACCTTTGTTATAGGCCTCCAAACCGTTTGTATATCCTATAGCAAGGGTTTGGAAAACTGTTGGCTGGTAAGATATGGGGATAGATCTATAGCAACGTTTTTTAAGAAACATTGGGTATAAGTAGTATGAAAAATCTATACCAACGGTTCCATGAAACAGTTGGTATGTGTATTTCAAAAAAAAGAATCATCCAGTTGGTTTTGATTCTAGCACCTACAGTTTATGATTGAACGACCTAACCACTAACCTAACTTGACATTTTTGAACATATTTTCAAAAATATATATATGTATTATCATAAATATTTTAATATTTGATTTATTTAATGTTCTTTATAAGAAGATTACAAAAAAAATACATGTAACTGTACCAACAGTTCTCAAAACTAGTGGTATAGATCTATACCAGTGGTTTTGAGAACCTTTGGTATAGATTCATTTATTTTGGGACCTATACCAAAGGTTTTGGAAAACTGTTGTCATAGGGAGGGACCTATGCCAACGGCTATTTCAAAATGTTTGGGATTGGGTCTCTATTACAAACCTATACCAAGGGTCTGGACAAAACATTTGGCATAAGTCCATAATAGAGAGCATATACCAACGATTTTGGACAAACTGTTTGAATAGGTATATATAAGTGACCTAGACCAATGGTTTCTCCAATCCGTTGGTGTAGGTCTCCAATATACCGACCATTTTAAGTAAAACGTTGTTATATGTACATATTAGTGACCTATACCATGGGTTTTGGCCAAACTGTTGGTATAGGTCTTTATAAGTGAACTATTCCAAAGGATTTCCCAAAACTGTTGGTATAGATCTTCTTTCCAGTAGTGACACAGTACAGAAATTGAACATTTTATGGATATAATCCGTAATCATAAAAAAAATCTTTTAGGAAGTATATACTCATAAACCCTTAATAATGGTTTGTAAAGAAAATGATAATTATCCTATGCATATCTCCCAAGAGACTCGTACCCAAGAGTGCATCAAGGCTCGTTGTTGTGCACCAGTTCCCATTTGAGTCACGTGCAAAGCAGTTTTTTCAACTTGTACCCCTAGGAACATCTATTCTACAACTACCAATACCTCCTTGTATCCATACATGGATGTATTTCAAGGAAATATCACAATATCTCTACAGTGCCAAAATTCTAGGAAGATGTTATATATTAATCCTTAAATTTAATATTATGGTAATGTTCTCTAATCGGTGTTTTTATAAATCTAGCTTCCATGGTTTTTACCCAACTACCTCTGATACGAACATTAATGCCCTAACTGTAGATACCCAAAGATGGTACATTATTAGATAACATTTGCATGATAACAAAAGATCGTGTCTCAAATGACCGACTAGTTTAGTAGCCTTGGAAATACTAGATACCTTCAAAATATTTGCATTACTTTAGAAAATGAAAAACAACAACAACATAGTCTCCATAGGCCACAATCATATCCCTTATACAATCCCATATGGCAGTCATAATATACTACGTCACATCCATTATAATAGAAATCATAGAATGGGGTTAGATCAGATGCTCAGTAAGGATAACTGTTGGATCTAAATCTACATATTATACACAAGTGGGGGGTGAATTGTGTCTTTTGCATTTTTTCAATAACTCTTCTTTTGAATGAGTTATGTCCTTTAAAATTTATCAAATTTGATTGGGCATTGAAAAAATTAAAAACAAAAACACAAAGATGTATAGTGGTTCGGGGAACAGAAAGCCCCTAGTCCCCTCCACCAACGCTCTACTCCACGGGCTTGGTGATTTTCAATATATGGTCCCATTTTCCCCAGACTGATTCACAACTGAGTACAGGCAGTTAACACCTTTACAATCCAAGTAAAAACAAATCCTTTTAGTTCAAACACGAACCTACACAGTTTAGAACGATAAGCTGGTTACTCAAGAATAAAAACAAAATATTAGAAAAAAATTTCTTGTTGATCTTCACAATTTCAATAGAATGCAATTGACAACAGGGGAATCAAAGTCTCTAGAAATATTGATCTTCAAGACAAAGTAGTTCTGAGTTGATCCAGTTGTAGTAGATATAGAGATATAGTTCACAACCTCAGAAGTAGTAGATCCACAGTAGATATTCAATGTAGAACATGTGAATCTTCTATCGAGTTCATTCTTCTTGAACAAATAGAGCTTTTACGCTCCTTTTGAATTAGTAGATCAATCGTGAATAGTTCAAATATCTCTTTTCTACCTTTTTCTATAATATATCGATCACACCATTATATTTTTTTGTGTTTCAGAGAGAGAATATATAATAAATCATATCTCAGGTACATTTAGATCCATAAAAGTCACCTTCTGATTCGCGATATTAAAAAATTTGAATTTACAGAGAATTCGTAACTTCCCATAAGACTCGGCATAAAAAGCTATTTTTAATTCTATCTTAAATCCATTAATAAAAAGGATTTGAATCATTCAATGTCGTACTTTAAAAGAGACTTTAAATTCAGCTTGAAATCTGCCTAGAAATCAGCTTACTGATCATTGTACATAAAAACCATCTACCAAAAATTCTGATGTCAAACATAAGGTTGATGACGTCGCCTCCAAACATAGGGTTAATAACATAGTCTTCAAACGTAGGGTTGACAATGTAAGGTTGATAAAAAACCTAGGGTTGATTATTCATACTTTTTCTTCAACATTCAAACATACGGAAAAAGATCCATACTTTTACTTGATCCATACTTTTCCAAGAACATATGGTTGTTTACAAAAGTAAGGTTGATGAACCATAATTTTGAGAAATAAACGTAACCTTTAGAATTTCTATACGGTTCTCCTTCGAAACTTTGCTGATAACCAAAACGTAGGGCTCCTTCCTAACGTAAGGTGCTTCTTCCATAATTTCCTAAAAACATATGATTGTTTAACCATACTTTTCTCTTATCTCAAAATGTATACATGTTTTTCATCCTTAAGCTACCATTATCCGCGTAGGGTATGAAAAGTGATTCCAGAACGCGCTCATACAGATTTTGCGCTATATTCATCTACGTCAGATGTGAACAGTGTATCCAAAATGCGCTAAAATAGATTCTGCGCTATGTAATAAATTCTCGTTATTTCAAGAGTTAAATAAATTAATAACATCCGGCAAAATACTAATTGAAATCAATAGAAAATAACTAAGGGTATTTATGAGCATCAAAATTATCATAAAGAGACAGAGTATTACTTTCAATAATCTCCCCCTTTAAATATCATTAATACACATTGTTGAAAAAAATACATTTCTCCACAATCTCCCCATTTTTGATGATCACAAAACCCATAAAACAATTAAAATTATTTAAACAAACAAAATTAACATTCAAAATTTGTTATAATGTTTTAAATAAAATCTTCTCCACCAAAAATCTAATTATAAATCCAAATGTCTCATCTAATTTTCTCCCTCAATAAAATTAATTCTCCCCCTAATTATTGATGTCGTGATTATCCAAATTCTCCCCCTTTTTGTGATATAAAAAAATTGAAAAATCATGGATTTTAACACATTTAATATTGCACTGAACTATTAGTAAATGCTATTATGAACTGTTTATCAATAATTAAATCTGGAGCACTATCATATTAAAAATTAAATTAGTAAAACAAATAAGGAAAGAGAAAAGTAAGAAATGTAGAAAATTTTTCTTCAAAAAACAGTAGTATATACATTACAATGATATACACAAGAATCAAGGTTTGTTTGAGATAGGCCACAGGGTCTATCTCCTCTGAATTGCAGACTTGATTTCTATAAACTATTCATGATGCCTCTTCATCATCCCATCTCAAAGATTGATAATGAGCTCTATGTTCTCTTTAGTCATATTAATATCCTCAATTAAATTGACTTTGAACAACTCATGCATCCTTTCCTCTTTTTCAACAAATACTGCCAGCTTCGCTAATAACTGATCTAATAAAATTCTGATTGATGGCTCACTAGATGTCAGTTGATCCACTAAGAATTTATGATTGTCTAGAAACACTGACAAAGGAGCACTATTACATTGAAGATCTTGTATCCTGTCATTCATATTGCTTAATGCAGTTATGATAGACTAAAACCTTATGATTAAATCAGGAGAAGAACTTGATCCACTAACAGCATTATTTGCAACTGATGCAAATTGGTTATCCATAAACAACTTCAGATCTGATAAATCTAACTTCATAACCATTTCAGATATTAATTGAGTAATAGCAGTCAGCATATCCTCTTTAAACATTTCAACTTCTTGCCTTGAAACTGAACACTCCTTCAGGTTTTGAAACTTCAATTGTTCTATGTATAAAGAATTTCTAAGAGATGCATTCTTAGATTCCAACTGAGATACTTTTCCGTACAGTTCTTTAACTTATTCTTTCCTTGAATCAGATGCACCATATTCTTGATTAACATTCTCAGGTTGTTGCAGCATTACCAAAGGTAATGATTCAACATCTGATTTCTCCTTTTCTTTTTCCTGAGAAGGTTGGTCCACATATTTTTCCTTAGAGTTTTCAACCTCCTCAATAGAAAAATCCTCTTGAAGTACCTCTGTTTGAACTTCAGAAGCATGATCATCACATTAATCTGCATCTTTGTCTTCCACTGAAATTTCAAGAATAATATCTGTAGAAGTTTCTTGAGGTCTGGCCACTTCTTCACCAGGCACTTCCTCCATCTCCTGTTCCTGTTGACGTGCAACATCAACATCAGCAACAATCTGATATTAATTTTACCTTTGATCTTCTTCTTGAGCTCCTGATTTATCTACCAGATCCATTCTCTCAGTAACATCTTCTATGGTTTTATCAGCAACAGATTCTCTCACAAAAGAATAAGAAAGTAAAGTTTCTGTTGGTGTTTCCAAAGCAGTGTAAGTGACTTCCTCATTTACTGGTCTTTTTTTTCTTGATTGATGTCCCTCCTGGATTCTATCTTCCTCAACATCTGTCACTTCAAAGCTAATCCTTCTTGCTACATTACTGACTCTGGATTTAGCTTGTCCCTGCTTGGACTTAGCAGGTTGAGCCTGGTCACTCTCTGAGTCTTCCTCAGCTCCTACTGGCAAAATTTTTCCTTTAATTGTGCTCCAGAAATATCCAACTCTCTTCAACATTCCAGCATTAATGGTATTACTGTGATGACAGTTAACTCTTGCATCCACTAATCACACCATGTCTTTCTTAAACAGCAGCTTAGAAATAAATATACCAAATTGATAGAAATTCATCCTGGCCTCACTTTGAAAGAAATAACTGAGATACCTTATCATGTATCTTGGAAAGTTTAACATAATATCAATTAGCAAAAGAAACATTATATACATATCAGGGAACAAAATCTTCTCCATTTTTTCCATCCGTGGAGCTATTCTAGTCTGAATAAATTTTACCAAAATCTTCTGATCAGGCTCCAAATCCTTAACAAAAATTTTATTTATTGTCTTCGTACCAAAAAGAAAAGACATAATGTCTTTGTATTTATGCACATAATCACCTATATTCTTCAAGTCAAAATGAAAAACTCCCTCATGAGGGCAGTTGAGAAACTGACTAATCTATACTAAAGAAATTGATAAATCCCTATCCTGTATTTTATCCATCATACTATCTTCAGCATCTCCCAGACTAAATTGTACAGATTTGTAGAAGTATCTATGTTCTACTTCATACATAAATTCCGTATTTTCACTATTGAACATCTATAAAAGATTCTTAAATGAAAGTGCTAACTTCAACAACATATTCATCAGAAATACCCAGTTAAGATCGATTACTTTACCCTATAAGATATTTCTTCCTTAAGAGAATTATCTCTTGGCATTGATCAGCTCGTTCTCACTGGCTCTTTTAGTCCTTACCATTTCTGCGACTGTCTCTGAAGGTTTCAAGGTTAGGGTTTCAGATGTTCGAAGGTTAGGGTTTCAGAAGAGGAACTGCGATTTTTGGATTTCCAAAGGGTTTCGATATATGTGAAAGGGATTAGAAGTCGAAAATTCTCTCACAGCCTTGATTCCCGTGTAATCACTCATCATTACATATATTTAAAAACAAATAAATTTTTCATACGAAGAAAGAAAGATAAACATAAACAGTATTCAATAATCAAAATAAAAATTACAAAAAAATAAAAAAAAATTATTTAAAATTAAATAAACCTAGCTCCCCTTTAATAAAATAAAACCTTGCAGTGGGAAGAGGTTTAGTAAAAATATCTGCTAATTGAATTTCGGTATTTATAAATTCTAAAAATATATCTTTTTTAAAAACAGGATATCTTAAAAAGTGATTCCTTATATCAATGTTCTTAGTTCTAGAATGACTAATATGATTTTTTGAAATATTAAGTGCACTTTTATTATCAAATAAAATAGTTATATTATTAAAATTCAATCCAAAGTACATAAAACTATTTTTCATCCACAACACTTGTGCACAACAACTGCCAGAAGAAACATATTCTGCCTCAGCTGTTGACAAGGCAACTGAATATTGTTTCTTACTAGACCATGATATTAAGGACTTTACTAAAAAGTCACATGTACGTGATGTACTTTTTCTATCTAATACACAACATCCAATGTCA
Organism: Viscum album; assembly: GCA_963277665.1. NCBI lineage: Eukaryota > Viridiplantae > Streptophyta > Magnoliopsida > Santalales > Viscaceae > Viscum > Viscum album. Next base: position 683,181,743 of record OY728129.1, on the reverse strand, counting down.
GCATCTGAATATTAAATCAAATTAAAATTAGATGTTTCAGGATAAAGATGATATTGAAAAACAGTTCCTTTTAAATATCTAAAAATTCTTTTAACAGTAGTTAGATGGGATTCTTTAGGATTTGATTGAAATCTAGCACAAAGACATACTGAATAAACTATATCTGGTATGTTAGAAGCAATATATAACAAGCTACTAATCAAAATTCTATATAACTCATTGTCAACTGATTTCCCAGTTTCATCCAAATCATGTTTTATATTAGTACACATATGAGTTGTAAATGTATTTCTGTTCTCAAGTCCAAATTTATTAAGTAAATCAGTAATGTATTTGCTTTGATTTAAAACATTTACAACATCTTTTTGAAATATTTGAAGACCCAAAAAGAAATTTAATTCTCCCATCATACTAATTTCAAATTCTTCTTGATTTAATTTTGAAAATTCATGACAACGAGTTTTATTAGTTGTTCCAAAGATTACATCTTCAACATAAATTTGAACCAATAAAACATTATTTCTCACAGTTTTCTTAAATATTTTTGGATCATCCATACCAATAGTAAAATCATTTTTCAAATGAAAAGAACTTAATCTTTCATACCGGGCTCTAGGTGCTTGTTTAAGGCCATAAAGAGATTTAGTAAGTTTAAAAATAGAATCAGGTTTTTGAGTGTTTTCAAAACCAGGAGGTTGCTCAACATAAACTTCCTCCATTAAATATCCCTTTAAAAAGGCATATTTGACATCCATCTGAAATAATTTAAAATTCATATAAGATGCATAGACTAAAAGGATTCTAATGGCTTCTAACCTAGCTTCATGTGAAAAAGTATCATCATAATCTGTTCCATCTACATGATTATATCCTTTAGCTACTAATCTTGCTTTATTTATAGTTATTGTGCCTTGGTCATCCTGTTTATATCTAAAAAACCATTTGGTTCTTATTACAAGATAATTCTTAGGTCACTCCACTAAATCCCAAAATGCATTTCTTTTAAACTAGTTTAATTCATCATGCATTGTTATTACCCAGCTTTCATCATCTAAAGCTTCTTCTATAGTTTTGGGTTCTTGTTGAGATAGGAAGACAGATAATTCCACTAGGTTTCCTATGTTTCTTCTAGTTTGAACACCAGTTTCTAAGTTACCAATTACAGTTTCTAAAGGATGATTATTTAGGGTTCTAGACTGTCTAGGTAATATATTTAAAGGTTCTTCAGTATCATGTTCCTCTGAACTGGACTGAATTTCTTTTATATCATTTTCAAAATCATTCTTTAAATTCTCAAGTCTCATGTTATCATTAGAGTCATGTTCAACCATATGTTCTGTCCTTTTCTCAAAAGGATCAGATTCATCAAATGTCACATGAACTGATTCTTTAACAATCCTTCAGTTATTATTATAAGCTCTATAAGATTTGGAGGTAGTAGAATATCCTATGAAAATACCTTCATCAGATTTTGGATCGAACTTACCATGATTATCCTTGGTGTTTACGATATAAACCTTGCATCCAAAAACTTTAAAGTAATTTAATTTAGGTATTCTGTATTTCCATAGTTCATAGGGTGTCTTTTTCAAAATAGATCTAATTAAAACTCTATTAATTATATAACAAGCTGTATTCACAGCTTCTGCCCAAAAAATATATAGGTAGGCTATATTCATTTAACATAGTTCTAGCCATTTCATGAATTGTTCTATTTCTTCTTTCTACAATCCCATTTTGTTGAGGTATTCTGGGTGAAGAAAAGGTGTTTCTAATAACCATATTTGAGCAAAATGAATTAAATTCCAGATTCTCAAATTCTCCACCATGATCACTTCTTAATGAGATTATATTAAAACCCTTTTCATTTTGAACAGATTTGCAGAAACTTTCAAATAATGTAAAAGCTTCATTTTTAAATTTCAAATAGAAAATCCATGTAAATCTTGAATAGTCATCAACTAAAACATATACATATAATTTACCAGCTAATAATTCTAATCATGAAGGTACAAACAAATCCATATGAATATGTTCTAGAGGTTTAGATGTAGCATCCTTGTTAACAGATTTGAAGGACGATTTGTTTTGCTTTCCAAGTTGACATGCTTCACAAAATCTGTCACTCTCAAATTTGAGACAAGGTAAATCAGAAACTAAATGTTTCTTGGATAACTTATGTAAAACATATACATTGCAATGACCAAGTATTCTATTCCATTTCTAGGATTTACATACTTTAGCAGTCAAATAGTTTACTTGTTGTCTACACAAGGAATTTAAATCCAAAGTATAAACATTTTCAGTTCTTGGTGCTTTAAATTTAAATAGTTTATCTTTAGAAATAGTACATCAGTTGTTAGTAAAATCAATAGTATATCCATCATCACAAAGTTGATAGATACTTATCATATTGTTCTTTATTCCTTATACATAATGTACTTTGTTGATTGCGACTGTTTTTTGGATCTCCAACAGTTCCAATGCCAATGATTTTTCCTTTGGCATTATCACCAAATGTGACAAGTCCTCCTCCCTTTTGAGTGAGTGAAGAAAACTTCAATGAGTTTCCACTCATATGTCTTGCGAAGCCACTATCCATGTACCATATTTCTTTTCTTCTCTGGTGACCTGCTACCTACAAAGCCATTCAATCAAATTTTTTTGGTACCCATATTTTGTTGGGTCTAAGAGTGTTAGCTAGTATTGATCTGGGTATCCCAAATTTCTTTTTTCTTTTAAAATTAGCTGAATCATATAATTATTTTGAAACATAGGCTTTATTAATACAACAATTTTGAGGTTTTCTTATGAAATATTTTTTAGCTACATGTCCCTTTGCCCCACAAAAATTATAATTATGCTTTTTAGAGCTAGGAACAAAATAATTTTTATATAGCTTTGGTTTTTCTCCTTTACTTCCAATTCCAAATCTCTCTTTTTTAATGACAGTTTTTCCAAGAATTTCATTTAATTAATTCTCTCCTTTTTTAAAAACTAATGCAGCATGTTTGTAAGAATCGACTTCATCCTGTAGTGATTTTATTATTGATTCAAAATTAATATAGTTAGTGTTAATCAAATTGTATTTATCAGTAAATTCTTTATGTTGTTTCATCATTGTCTCTATTTCATGTCAAACGGCTTTATGTATATTTTTCAGTGAATTATGTTTCTTAAATAGTGTGTCATATCTTTCTCCAAGTATATTTCAAAAGGCTGTATGTTTTTTATTTGTGTAGATTGATTCAGTATGTGATTCATAGGAGTAATATGAGGTTACCCTATCAGTTTCTACCATGAGACACATGTTTTCCTTTAGATTGACTTCTTCTTTCTCTGAGCATGATTTAGAAGAGCTATGTGAGTCTTCAGATACACTCCAAGTGGCTTTCATAGCTTTCTTGTCATTCTGCACAAGTCATTTCATTTAAAGAATTTCTTCTTCTTTGCATCCTTCAATTGTGGGAAATCTAGTCTGATATGTCCCATCTTTTTGCATTCATAACATCTAACTTCCTTATTTTCTCCCTTAAAGGATTTTTTAAGCCTCTTTTCTTACTGTAGAATTTTATAAACATTCTGGCCAGTCGATTCAGTTCTTAATCAGAGTTGGATGAGTCAGAGCTTTCTAATTTAGCATTGACTTCATTGATCTTCATCTTTCTATTCTTTTGTAGTGAAGTTACCTTAAAGGCAGTATCATCTCTTTTGATATGAAGTTTATGTTCATTAGCTTCATCTTTCATTTCACCTTCATACATCATCAGTGTACCAATCTGCTCTCTCATAGTTAGATCTTTGACACATGTTGATTGTCTGATTGCAGTAGAGATACCATTCCATCTAGTAGGAAGTACTCTCAGTACTTTTAATGCTTGATCAGCCTTCTTGATATGTTCTCTTAGAGAAGTTATGTTATTGACAATTTCTGTCAATCTACCATTCATTTGGGTAGTTATCTCACCTTCAATCATTCTAAAAGTATCAAATTTCAGTTTTGTAGTTGCATTTCTCATTTTCCTTACATTATAAATTCCTTCATATGCCATAGCTATTGTTTGCCACATCTCATATGCTGTCGGGCACTGAGATACTCTGTTAAATTCATCTGGTCCTAGACCACAGATAATTGCATTCATATCCTTCGAGTTCATATCGTATTATGCCTCTATAGCAGCACTCTATGCCTCAGGATTTTCAGGAATTTCATAAGGAGTCAGAATCTTTGAATAGACTCTCTATCTGAGGTTTTTCAAATATTTTATCATGCGTGATTTCACGCAACCATAGTTGTCTCCATTAAAATATGGTTCTCTAACCATCGACATCCCTTCTCTTCTATTAGTCATGATGCTCTCTTGTATAATCCTTCAATGTATCTAGCTTTCTAAGCCTTTGTCAGAATATCATCCTCTGATACCAATTGTTGGATCTGAATCTACAGATTACACATAAGAGGGGGGTGAATTGTGTCTTTTGAAACTTTTCAATAACTCTTCTTTTGAATGAGTTCTGTCCTTTAAAATTTATCAGATTTGGTTGTGAAGCAGAAAAAGTAAAAACAAGAACACAAAGATGTAAAGTGGTTCGCAGAATAGAAATCCCCTAGTCCACTCCACCAACGCTCTACTTCATGAGAATAGTGATTCTCACTATCTGATCATATTTTCCACAGACCGATTTACAACTCAGTATAAGAAGTTGACACCTTTATAATCCAACAAAAAACAAAACCATCTGGTTCAAACATGAACCTACACAGCTTATAATGAGAAGCTGGTTACTCAAGAATGAAAACAAAATTTCAGAAAGAAATTTCCGGTTGATCTTCACAATTGCAATAGAATGCAATTGATAGAAGAGGCATCGAAGTCTCTAGAAATATTGATCTTCAAGAAAAAGCAGTTCTGAGTTGATCCAGTTGTAGTAGATATAGAGATATAGTTCACAACCTCAACAATAGTAGATCCACATTAGATATTCGATGTAGAATAGGTGAATCATCTATCGAGTTCCTTCTTCTTGAACAAATAGATCTTTTATGCTCCTGTTGAATCAGTAGATCAATCGTGAATAGTTGCAATCTCTGTTTTCTACCTTTTTCAATAATATATCGATTACACCATTCTATTTTTTTGTGTTTCAGAGAGATCATATATAATAAATCATATCCCCTGCACATTTAGATCCATAAAAGTCGCCTTCTGATTCGTGATATTAAAAAATTTGAATTTACAGAGAAGTCGTAATATCCCTTAAGACTCGGCATAAAAAGATCATTTTAATTCGATCTTAAATCCATTAATAAAACGGATTTTAATCCGTCAAAGTCGTAATTTAAAAATGACTTTAAATTCAGCTTGAAATCCACCGAGAAATCAGCATACTGATCGTTGTACATAAAAACTGTCTGCCGAAAATTCTGACACCAAACGTAAGGTTGATGTCGTGGCCTCCAAACGTAGGGTTAATAACATAGTATTCAAACGTAGGGTTGACATCGTAAGGTTGATAAAAAACTTAAGGTTTATCATTCATACTTTTTCTTCAACATTCAAACATTCGGTAAAAGATCCATACATTTACTTGATCCATACTTTTCCAAGAACGTATGGTTGTTTACAAAATTAAGGTTGATGAACCATACTTTTGAGAAATAAACATATCCTTTATAAATTATGTATGGTTCTCCTTCCATACTTTTTTGATAACCAAAACATAGGTTTCTTTCCTATCGTAAGTTTCATCTTCCATACTTTGCTGAAAAATTTCGGTTGTTTAACCATACTTTTCTCTTATCTCAAAAAGTATACATGCTATTCATCCTTACACTACGTTTATCCAAGTAGGGTATGAACAGTGATTACAGAATGCGCTAAAATAGATTCCGCGATATATTCATCTACGTAAGATGTGAACAGTGTTTCCAGAACGCGCTAAAAAAGATTCCACGCAAAGTAATAATTTATCGTTATTTCAAGAGTAAAATATATTAATAACCTCCTGCAAAATACTAAGTGAAATCATTAGAAAATAACTAAGGGTATTTGTGAGCATCAAAATTATCATAAAGAGACAAAGTATTAATTTCAATAATATCCCCCTTTAAATAACATTAATACGGATTGTTGAAAACCATACATTTCTCAACAATAACAATATAGTGAAACCATTCATAAATATATATAAACATTTAAGGCAATGTAAGACTAAAACAAAATTCATTTAAACATGAACCTCGGTATAATATGGACATGATAAAATCAAATAATGTTATTTTCTTATTCGAATGTATAATCTATAGTCGAATAATCACATGCAATATCAATAGCCACATTTATAATGATGGAATTCATAACGCCAGACTTTATAACCACATAGTCAAGTCCTTATGTCAGGGCTACAAATATGATTTTGTCAAGGCCTTATGCCAAGACAATATTTTGTCTAATGAGACCTACAGATTCATCGAGGTGTTATAGCGGGCTCCACCCATCACTTACTAAGTCCAATGCAATTCTCATATAAAAAGGTTTAAACATAACATAAACATCCCTATTAAAACTCTCATATGAAATGTCAATAAAATATCCATAAACCATTAATGGTATAAAAATAACACATCCATAGTCAAACATATCACAAAACCTTCAATAAAATATGGATGTTTTATATAATAACAAATCAACTTAAAATAAGCTCATAATCCATCAAAGGATGTTGATATAGATGAAATGAAAAATTTATTAGGGAAATATCTCTCTCTATATTGAAAGAATTTAAATGTTGTATAATGATTAAAGAAAAAATTTATTTTTAAAATGTTCTTATATGATTTTAAGGGAAACCATGACAATATTATAATTGCGGAAAACAGCCACACCCACTCTATAAGTTAAAAAAACATTTTTACCATTATTTTGTCGAAAAGGTTATAAGGTACCTTGTTTGGAAAATGACAGAAATATTTCTTTCAAACCATTTTATAAAAAGTAAAACAAGGGTATAAATTATTTAACCCATAGTATAGTAAAATGTAAAAAAGTTTGGGAATACATTTTTAAGAAACATGGATGTGGATGATAAATAAGTCCATTGGATACTTATGTAAAAACAACATCGGATAATAAATAGATTTTGAAATTAACCCTTACCTTGTACTTTTACTTGTTCGAGTGGAGGTTAAGGTAATGTATATTGGTGAAATAATTGTTAATAAAAATCACAAGAAACATATACATTAATATGATATCATATATGGTCTTCTAATATTGCTTTGATACTGACATTTTAGTATTATCATTGTTTTGGGTGTTAACTGATTCGTTTTCCATTACATGCATGGTCAAGTAAGCCATGTTTCTAATGGATAGGATGTATTTGATTAATATGCAGAATGATATTATGTTCATAAACATTATTCATAATCATAAAATTAAAATTATTCTTCAATGATTAAGATATGTAATGAATTTTATCGTGTTCTTGTAGATGGTAATCCGTACATATACACGTGGGAGAAAATCATTATTTTGATATTAAAATTGTATATAATTGGATGGTATATCATATATACAAAATAATTATCATCTTATATTTATTACTTAAATCCTTTATACTCATTATTATATACATAAAAATGATGAAGTGTTTGATTAACAAACAACACCACAACGTGGAGACAGTAATGTGTACGAATACACGTATGGTGACTTTATCATTTATAGGATGCATAGAATAATGAATATAGTTATACCGTTTTTATAATAATAACACATTATATATAATATACTGGAGTTATTATTTCATAATGGAATAAACAAATAAAGAGGTAGTGGCAGAAGAAAAGAACTTGAAAGAGGTGATGAAATATTTACCTCCTTTTGGGGTTATTCCATTTGATTTGATCAAAAGAAATCAATATTTCAGCTTTCTTACTAAATAAAGTCCTCTTGGATTAAGGGAGTACATTTGATAGGATATTTGGGCATGGTTTTGTTGTGTCAAATATCTTTGGATGTGTGAAATTAAGAGAAGGGGATGTTCACTTTATTAAGAGAGGTGAGGGTCACTTTAGTAAAATCTTGAAATATTATTTTATAATAAAAACATTTTCTGTTTATAATGGCTCCAAAATGTATTTAATAAAGGAAATGGTTGGTATGGGTCGACAAAATCTCAACTAGTAGGTTTTAGATTGGTTTATGTCATCATATTAACCTTGTCTTTTGGATTTAACTCTTAGTTAAACAGTTTTACATTTATCTTGTCTATTTTTATTTTTATATTATATGGTTAATAAAAATACAATAAACATCCAAGAGAACCTCAAGTGGATCATTAATGACAAATATAATATTATGTATTCCCTTTGTCTGAACCTTATATTTTTAGGAATATAATATCAATTAATATTAAAATATTTGTTTTAAAAACTCTTATATGTCAATTTGACACTATTTGGTATTTTGTTTTTTTAATTCATAAAAGCATTATTACATCAATGATATTTCTTTTAATAAACCCTAACATTTAATATTAACCTTTAATATTATTTAAATTCATTAAAATCCCAAATTATTTTTACTTGGATATTGATAATATCAATTATTTTAATTATTCATTTATACCATAATTAGTGCATCATCATTCTTTCATAAATAAATTGAATTATTTAATTTTTAAAAATTATAAATAAACTACCATTGTGTAGGAAATGTTTTTATCTTTCTATTAAATATTTATAGTCTAATTTATCTTATGTATAACCATCTATTAATAATGTTTTATTTATTAAACATTGATTTTAAATATTTTAACTCTTCTTTAAATAAAATAATAATAAATTTACTAATCTAAATCAAGATGATCTAAAGGATAATATTTTATTCGTAATTTTTATGTGGAATTACATTTATCCAAGAGAATTAGTACATGCTTTAGATAATTACAATATCATTTTTACCCTTAATTGCCCTATTTATATTTAACCAAAGTAAATAAATGTAAAAAGTTACCATTCCACAAAAAAATTATTTTCATCATATTAAACCACATTTTAATTACTGCTATTACCGCATCTCTTGGATTTTTGAAATTCAAGTCAATGAAGTGGTAAAATTGTGCTTTATAAAAATTTGTAAATTCTCCTAGGAGGTGGGTAAAAGAGGGTCAATAGATAGATAAAATTTTATATATCTAAACTAATTATAAAATGACTCCAATTAATTACATTGATCATATATATGTATTATGTATCTATTTTTACCTAAAATAAATTAAAATAAAATAACTAATTATTTATATAAATATTTTGTTATGACAAATAACGTAGTGTTTTTTTGACAATTAATCAAAAAATGAATGTTTACAAAAAAATACAAAAATTCATCCAATTCAAATTTCGATATTCCAAATCCAAAAATGATGTCAATTTTTAATGATGAAATTTATAAAATTTCAAATAGTGGGTATTACTATTCATAATGGCTAGTTGATTGGTGGCGGTGTGTTAGAACCACGATGTTGCGTACAACGCAAGCTATTGAATTATTCAAAGGGAAATTTACCGTGGAATCTTGGGGTGTTACCACTTGGTTAGAACTAATGGTATTGGTTATAATTAATTTTTATGGTTTTAAATTAATTGTGCCTTGATGTGAAAAATTGTTTGTAAAATTATTTGGTGATGTTTTTCAGGATTTTTGGATAAAAGATGTGTTGTGGTGAAATGCTCATATTGTTCAATTTTAATATCTAGATTTTAAATATTTTTTCTAGGATTGGTTCTAGGGAATGGTTTGGTAATTTTTTTTCAATAAAGTGGTTCTTTTATTGAATCAATGTTCTTCTATGGGAAATTGTTTACATACAGTTTCAATAAATTTATGATGTATTGATGTGATTTCTCATGTAATGGAAATGGTTGATTTCATGTGCTCTTGACTTAGTGTGTCATATTATTGGCTTAGGATTGTTTGAAATGTTTTTGGAAGTTTATGGAAAATAACCACTATAATAAGGGGATGGATAGTTGTTTTAAGGACAACCATCAATGTATAAGAGAGTTGAAAGTACCACTAGTAGGAAAAGGGTAAACAGGTTGGACGAAAGCACCACATTTTTGGTTACCTGATTGTGAATTGCATTACATGATGGAAATTAGTGTGCTAATGAGTAAATGATGAAATGGATTATGGCATGTTTGTTTGGTTATCCCTTGGTTTCATGGATTGGGCTAGGTTCCAATTTAAGGATGTGTTTGGTTTATGGTAATAGTTTCAATTGTGATTATTTTATGTAAACTTCTTTATAGAAATGCTCTAATGGTTTTATCCTAGTGGTGTTTATAGGGAATTAATTTGGGGAAAACCTACTTAGTAATAGTACTCACCCCCTGATTTAGAACCTAGGTTATTTTGAAGATGATGTATACAAGTTTATAGGTAAAGGTAAAGCATCTCATTACTAGTGGCTTATGGTGATGCTTGGGAGATCTATGGGAGCTTCGAGCAAGGAGTGTGGTGTGGATCTATGGACCATGTCTTGATTTATTTCGGGGTATCTTTTTTAGTCTTCCACATCATACTCTGATATTGGATTTGGGATGTGTTATAAAACTTCTTGGTTGAATTTTGGGAATGTATGGGTTTGTTTGTTTTTTCTCACACAACATATTGTTTGTTGTTGGTGTCAATTTTGGTTTTTCGATTTTATCTTTTGGAAAAATCATTCACCAATGATTCATGAAGCCCTCATCATTAATTTTGGGCCATTGGCTCATTGGGAAAATCCTTTATGGCCATGTAGCATTCCTCCACCCTCTGAAGCCAATGGGATGGGGTGGAATGTTATAGACACTCCCAACACTATCATAAATAACAATGTCTATTAATAAATCCAATTCACTCCATTTTATTTTCTAGACTATCTCATGAGATATAAATAATTACCCCTGAATTATAGGTGGATATATGTCCCTCCCATTAAAAAATGAATATCATATGAAAATGATCTACTAGATCATAAAACATTAATCATATTATAACTCATTAAATGAAATGGGTTTCATAAATAATTCATCATATCATAACAAATGGAAAAGGAATAACATTATTAATCATTTAATCATTTCATAATTACAGAAACCATGTCTAGGAAAAATGATTCATAAAAATATTCTAATGTTAATCAAATTTCATTTAGATAAAAAATAATAATGTTATCATTGGATCATATTACGAGTATGAAATATTTAACATCAAAGAATGTCATCTTAGATAGAAAATTATTTTAAATGATCATGAGGAACATTTTGTGAGGAAAATAAATTTTATTATAAAATAAAATTTAAAAATACTCAAATGTTAACTAAGAAATTATAGTATTGGAAAATTAACATTAATCCATATAGATATATCATTAAATGTTATATACAACATTTCTTGAGGAAAATATTTGTTCCGATTGGAAAATCATTTTTTATGACATATCAAATTTCCAAAATCCTTTCAGTTGAAATTAATATTGTTAAAAACAATTGAATCTTCCATGAAATGATTTTTTATGATGACAATGATTAATCTTAATGTTGTACGTATAAAAATTAATATTCCATTAACATATTCAAAAAATGAAAAAAAAATTATATGAAAATGTATATAAATAAACAAATCCAAAAAAGTTATAAAAATATAACAATGCGGAAAACTTATCAATAATATTCAAATAGATAATGATAAAAATATATGAACCCATTTTCAGAAAACACGGTTTTGGAAGGAAAATGGGTTTCTGACAGAGGAGATAAATGATGATGATTTTTTTAACAAACATTTTGTTGAACTATTGTGTATATAGAGAGGTGAAATAGAATGGAGAAAATGTATTATTATAAAATAACTATTGGAGAATAAAATTATTGAATTTCATGGGCGGTGGATCATAATATTTTTCATTAGGAACATAACCACATGCAATCTTGAAAAATTATGAGAATGTAACATTATGTATTTACCACCATGGTAATATTAAATTGTATGCCACCTAGGGAAATGCAATTAAATTAAACGTAAAATATGTTGAGAATAAATAAATTCATGATATTAAATATTTATGGGTATTTATACACACCTACAAAAAAATATAGGTACATAACATAAAATATTATTCATGGAAGGAAAATTGAGATAATATCCCTTACAACATTAGAATATTTGGAACTATAAAACCAATTAATGAATTTTTATAAAAATGATATGTATATCTAAAAAATTAATTAATGAAAATAATACTAAAATACTATAATTAGGATTATATACCCCACATTAAATAAAATGGCGGGGAATGACCCATGTGGCTCAAAGATAAATAAAAGAGAGATGAAAATAATACACATTGAGTGTTGACTTCTGTTGTAAATGTTTAAAAAAATTTCTTAATAAATATAAATTTATTATAAAAAAATTATTTAATGTTATATTTATATATCATACTATATATGATATTAATTTTCCATTTTATTACCCATTTATTATGAAATCCTTCTTAGTGTCACCTTTGGGGCAATAACTACTTTGTTTTTTTGTACATCCGGATTTGATATATTTTGGTCCTATTTCATTGATCAAGGTTCTATAATATCAAGAATGGTAGTCATTATATAAATATTATATATTCTCCGTATAAAGTTTTTTATAGTAATCCATATGAGTTAGAGATGAAAACTAAAATACACCATTCATGGAGTTGGTAGGACTTATGTACAAAAGAAATATAATTCCAATTTATAAACAGATTAAAATAAGTAATGGTAAATAATATTTTATAGTTACATATTATTGTAGACATAAAATATTTCAATTATTTTCTATAAAATAATAGTTATTACCTTCTATTAAATGTTTGAACAAAGTCCACAACTTCGTGAGGTGGTAATCCACTATAGAGAAGAGATACATTATCTTATTCCCACAAAATGGAAAGCATCAATATGTATTTGATATAATGATTCAAAAAACCATTATATTTTCATTAGTATCCATTATAAGAATTTAATCAACTATTATATTCATTAAGGATTCATGGTGATGAAAAACTAATAACTTCAATTCACGATGTGGTTGTCCACTGTACACAGATATGATGATTTTGTACACCATTTGATGGAGGAGGATATGGTTTTAGGTTATTAAAATATCATTAAAATGTATTAGAATATTATATATTCAATTTTTATTATTTATTATTGGTTTAATGACAATTAATGGAGGTGGATGATGAAATAAAATTAAAACACTATTTGAAAAACATTACCTCTTCTATAGAAAACCTTATTGGGATTTTATAAAAAGCATTTGTTTGTATATTAATGTCCAGAATATGGTATATAGGAGGATATGAGTGAATTAATGAATATATTTTTACAAAATGTGACTAAAAAATGGTTTGGTAAATGTGAAGTGGTTAGGAGATGGGGTGGCCTTTTATATGTGAGGTGAGTGGAACACTTTAATTTCAATTAAAGAAAAAGGAGTACCAGTATTTTTTTTTAAATTTCAAATGTATAAAAAACGAAAATTATAGATAAATTAATATTTGAGGATAAAATATGTCCATAAAATGTTATTTGGTTAAATTTTGGGTTATTTTTTACTCTTTTTTCTTAACATAATGAATACGTATTTTTACCTTAACTGTATTAAATATTTTATATTTTATTTACCATATGTGTTGTAAAAATAAATTGGACTATATAAGATATTAGATATTATTAAGATTCGATATATTTAATTGATTTTTCAAATTCCATTAATATAAACAGAAATTTGTAATTTAAAATTAAACGCACAGACGCATCTAAAAATTTCTATTCCAATGAGAAAATGTGAAAATGTTTAAAATGTTTGTATATCAATATTCAATAAGAAAACGATTCCAATGTATTATTTTGAATTAATATATATATATATATATTATTTACAATTAATTTTCTAAACTATCTTAAAACAAAAAATGAAAAATATATATTAATTAAATAAAGTAGATGTTTTTAATAAAAACAAGTATTTCTATAAATCCACTGAAAAAGTATCCTTGTCAGAAAATATCCACAAATTCACCATTCAAGAAATTTTACGTGAAAAATTCTAAAATAAATTTTAATTTATAATATTAATTTTTTAAAAGGGTATAAACTTAATATTAATAATTTTCATTAAAAAATTGAAAATCATTATTTTTTTAACAAAAGTATTTTCAACAAATATAAAGAAATTCTAAAAATTTAATATTTTTGGAGATGTTTTAATTATAAATAACCATTATACATAATATGTTAAAATAATTTATTACAATATATATTTTTAGTTTTTAAGTGATATGATATAAAGGTATATTTAAAATAATACAATTAATAACATATCACTGTTTTTTAAATCCTAGTGATGTGTATAACACATGGGATAATCATTTTTGTGTTTAGTGATACCTAACAATGATATTTAATTTATTCTAAAATAATAATTCATAAATACTATTGTTTTTACAAATATTATCGATATATTTAGAAAGATACCTTGTGTATTGTTTATTATTTCAACTCTTCTAGATTTATACGTTTAGTTATCCATTTGGACACTTGTTTATATACCCTTTGTGCTAACCGGTCTATTTGTTTTACTATGCGAATTTTTTCCCTAATGTCCCCATTGTTCCACATATAAATAATCATCTAGTTCCATTAAAAATTAATATTGTATTTCTTGGAAAAAATGTACATATAGATAATAGGACATTATTTCCTTCATGATATTCATCTTTTGAAATTTTATAATAGCCTATCATTTAATTCTACATATCATTTAGGGAATAAAATATTTTTTATTTAAAAAAAAAACATTTTATCTAGTTTTCCATTATCATATGTTTTCACAAACCATCACCCATTATTAATGTTTTTCATTGAGTTAATCATTATATTGTCCACCAAACCCATAGTCCTTCTATTTTAGACCTATTATGAAAAACAGTTGTTCAAATGGGTAAATATAATTACAATTTTTGAGAATTATCATATATTGATAATGAATTTCAATCATAAATTATGATTGTCATTTATATTATTGAATTGTACTATGCATCATTTATTCCATCAATTATATATCATTATTTCAATTATGTTACATAATGTCATGTTATCATACATTTCAAAACATAATACATTAATTTAACTAATAAATTAATCCATCTTAGTAGTTTGTGAATATAATATGACTAAACAAATTATGCACATAGTGATTTTTAAAAAATACATATATTTATTTCTCAAAGTTTTAAAATCATGTAATTATGAGGATAATACCCAAGATATCATTATCTAGGATATTACATATAGGTATATCTATTTTATATCAACAATACACATGTAAAATACAAACAAGGGTTTATTTGTATGAAAAATCATATATTAATGATGTTTTAAATATATTAGAACATCAAATTATCCTTATACTTATCTTTATTGTTTTCACAAATGATCTATAAACATAGAACCATAGTTAATAAATACATCCTCTAAAAATAGTTAAGTATATCATGTTACCATCGAAATAAATCTATGTTATTCAATACATTAATAATAGAAAAATATCATGATTTAAAAAATATATCTCATAAATAGTATCAAAACCCAATGATAAAAAGTTTTAGTGTCTCACATTTTAGATAAATAAAAATATAATATTTACAAAATTCTAATATTAAAACATAATAATGATATTTTCGACACTTTTATAGATATGTAACAAGTTACAATCTTATTCCTATACCTGGGATTAGTAACATATGAAATTAGTGAGGATATACGATTAATATTGTAACTACCCTAAAATCTAATATAGGAACCTAAAATTTGAGAGCGTGTATGGTACGAAACACCAATTGTGTAAGGGAATATAATATCATAAGACATTACAATATATTAACTATTTTAAGTAAATTCACACATAAAATTTGTTTTTTATAAATGTGATACTGAGATAGCTAGTTATATACAATATAATGACTTTCACCAATGTCTTGAATTACATGCAAGATCGTGTTTTACCAAAAAAATATTAAAATATTAAAATATTAATATTTAATATAAAAATACATAGAAAGTACTCAGATAATAATTTATTAATAGTATTAATAGAATTATGAAAATATATGTTTTTAAAAATAAAAAATTAATTAATAGGTTACCAATAAATTAGATATGATCATATAAATCAATTGAATATAATAGAAATATTATTATTTGTATGCTCATAAAGTTATTTTGTCATAATAAATTAAATTATTTATGATTACTGAATGATATTAATGGAATACACATTTTATATATTAAATAAAATATTTTTTATAATCGTACAAAAGATTTAATAAGCATAAGATAAAAATAAACTCAATATTATACATAAATACCCATAATTTTATTAAGGAAATTTTACATCCTTTTAATGGGGAACAACTTTTAAATACAATTGTTGACCCTTTTATAAATATAATATGACAAAAAAGACATTATATTTGAAATAGGAACATAAAAACATGATACAGTAATGTTTTTGTATATTTATGTGATGTTTTATTTTTTATAAAAATAGTGAAGAATTTTGAAAATCATTTCAAACTACATTTTCATATATTTTTCTTATATGTTTAAATTATATTTTTTTATATATTCTAAAGTTTTATTAGATAATATTTTTATTAATTAATTTAATGAAGGCAATTGGAATCAATTTCACCTTTAAATTGAATATAAAAATATAACAAACATTTCAACTTTATTACTTTACTGACCTGTATTGTCATCCCATCTATGGGAATAAATTTAAATTAATTTTTTCCATTTCATTTATTGGAATTTATAAAAATTTATTCCATATTTAAAATTAGAATAATTTATAACATATAATAATTTCAATTATGTTTACGAAAAAAAATTTGTGAATGTAATTAAAACTAATTACAATAATTACTCTATAATTAAGCTTAAATGGGCACTAACCTCTATACATAATGCCTGATATGTCATATAAAAATGTCCAAAATCAAATTTAACGAAATATTTCGACCCTATAATCCCATGTATAAACATTGGAAATTTATTTATCCACCTTCAATTAAAAAATGTGAGTGGTGTTCCTTTCTTATAAAATATTACAAGAGTGTCACTCCTCCTCAATTAAAAAAGGCCTCCTTTCCTCACAATTACACACACCTATGAAGGCACTTTGTTTGGCTAAAATATATGATACTTAATCCCAAACATCCCTACCATACACCTTGAATCCTCCCTCTAAGAATTATTCAATCTATGTAATATTTTTGGTGCAATCAAATAGAAGTTACATGTTTAAGAGGAAACATCTTCCTGAAGGGATTTAATTTTATTTAAAATTTCCATTATCAACACCCAAAACAATTATTATTCCATAATTAAATCTAAAAAAATATATCATTTAAATAAAACGTAATTTTATTATATGTTTTAGATCTATAGTTAATCACTCCTCCATTTAATAGGTGATGAACGTACTATTTACTTGTATGTCGAACTACCAGCTCACAAAATGACGATTGTTAATTTTTCAACTACAACATATCATGAGGAACATTATGATGGTAACTATATTTATATATATATTTTTTATATAATCCTTTTACAACACATATCTTTATAATTTTTATTTTGTGTAAAGATGATAACACCATTTGTGGTGGTGCGGACTACCGCCCCCTCAAAGGAATGTGATTTGTTCACAACAATCATGGAATATATTAAAGATAATTTTAATGAAACTATACAAACATAAATATGTTAATATAGTTATAACATACATTTATATACATATCATTCATTTTTTATCCTTTTAAAATATGAAAACGAAATGAAGGTAGTGTTTATGCGTGCTTACAGACTATCATATCCATGAATGGTTCATTTCATTACTTATCAACAGACATTTTAGAATATTCTAGAAACATACATCCTATATATATGTATGATTTTAACATAATTGTTTACATTGTGGAGATGATGAATTTATGATATATTTAATATGAAAAAAAAGATAAAATGTAAACACATACCTGAAAAACAAGGAAAATAGCACCAAAAAAGCATTTAAATGTTGAAATATTGTTAACAAAAAGGAAATAATATTAATAAACATGATTATGGTTCTGTTATAAGTGTATAACATAATTTTAACTACTATTAATGAGGTTGAATACAAAAACATATTGAATTTTGTGGTAAGGGATTTATGCATCAATTTTCTTTCTATGATTCATAATTTATTATTGTGAATGTAATTTATTATATCTGGTGCATATACATACAAATTGAAATATAATATCATCAATTATATTATATTCATGGTATTTAATGGTATTATTTAATTATTGTTATCTTTGGGGTTTTCCAATTAATTTGTTACCAAATTGGTATATATTTGTCATCTCTCTTTTTAATTGTGTGATCTAAATGTCATGATCACCATTTACTTATTTGTGTAGTATATTTACTGACTATTTTGATATATTATATCACGAATTAAATATAAATAATTTTATTTGAAAACATTCCTTCAATATTATTACTTCATGAATTTTATGATTAAAAATGAATCAATGTTGTATGAGACACATTGGGATGTTTAATGATTATTTTTATCCTGACCAATATAAATAATCATTCAATGGTATTTAAATTATAGGAAATTATAGCTAAATTTTTAGATAAAACCTTTCATTATCCACTATATATTTATGATCATTTTCAAGTATTATAACTATTTTTTCACTATTTGGCACTCGAAATGTCTTAGAAAATGTTTCAAAGAAAACCTGACATTATTTATCTCTTTACGCTTAATAACTTTTTTATTTATAAATATTTTTCATTAAAATGATTTCAAAAAATAATTTGGTAAATAAATATTTATGCATTTTTATTTTACAAAATTTCTCAAAATAATATTCTTACCACTTTCCCAATAAGGAATTTTCAATTATTTTTATAATCAAATAGAAATATTATTTTTCCTCATATTGATTATAATGATTTACCCACAATCATTTCATTAAATCTTCCTTTGAATGTTTTAAAATATAGTTATTGAAGACATTTTTTCAAAATTTATTTTCAAATATAATTTTAATAAATGTTTTCTAAAAAAACATGATATTTTCCTCAGGAATGTTTTCAAAATATTTTTTTAAATTAGTTATTTTCATTAAAAAAACGATTTCTTTTTAATCCACATGGTATTTTTTGTATTAATACCTTACTTATTATTACTCAAGATAGTTTATTACTAATTTTATTATGTATAGTATTTATATTTAAATCAATATTTAATTTATTAGTACACATTAAATATATTGTCTACTATTATCATCTAACATTGATTTTACCCTAATTGTCCATTTTGTTTTTATGTATATTAGTACTTATTTAACCATATACCATTTTACAAATAGTGTCCACATTGAATTTATTTGATTATTTTCAGAAATATTCATAATTCCATATTCATTATTCAATACAGATATTTGATAAGGAGAATTTTTTATTAGATAAATTGATTTCTAGATTTGAATAATTTTTATGACGTGGAGTGACCGGGGGATCCCAGACATTATAAAGCTCCTTGATGGATCAATAGGTTCTCACTTGATAAAGAAGATGCACAAATTAATCCTGTTTTTATTTTGAGTTTTTAATTGTCCCGAGGATTGATCGTGATAGTATATTTCCTAATTTTTCAAACATATGAATTATAATAATAAATAATTTCCTATATATATTTTTCTATTAAAATTCATCAAAATGATTTTTTTGTCGACAGTTCTATAGATACATTTCATTTCATCCCATCGATTAAATGAAATGTATTTCAGTTTCTTACCATTCCATATTGATTTACGTTTATATAGTTATTTCATTAGAATGTGTCTCCTATTATTAGATTTTCATACATTTATACAATATATTATTATTTTTTTGTATACATATTATGTGTATTCAGTTATTTACCAAGAAATAATTATAACTATCATTGATTTATTGATGCTTCCATAATGTTTTTCCCTTACTTGGCATTTTATATCACTATTATTATGTTTCCTTTCACCGTGAATCCAATAGTTGTGAAATATATTCAAGGATATGATAGATGTATTAGGGTTATTATTGATGTTATTTATTTAAAAAAAACAAATATGTTGAAATAAGTGTTGTAATTTGTAATACAGGAATCATTTATGTATCTGTTTTACCAAGATTAGTAATCTCTCAGTCCTTTGGTATATAATTCCTTTAAATCATACTAAGATAGTTGATAAGAGGATTTTTTTTCCATGATATCAATGGTAAAGACACTACATTAATGAAAAATCACATCATACCATGAATGAAAACAAGATTATGTCAGAAATATCATAATAAATGATAAAAATAACTATGGTTAAACTCATAAAACAAGTTATTGTAAAATATTATCATAAAAATATCATTTTGGAATCATTAAAAATTTCACTTATACCATATCCCATATCAATAGTCACATAACATTTTAGAATTAAATAAATGTGAGGGATACATTATAAATAAGGTATAATTTTGAAAACATGAAATTTAATGGCCACATAATACATCATAAACATTTATTATAACATGATAAAAATTCTAGATATGTGGAGAACCCATAATCATAGTAAAATATGTAAGATAAAACCCGTTATTCAAATGTTTCTATGAATAAATTAATTATTTGGTTGCGTGAAATGCGGGCATACACATCATACCCATTCATGTGTTAAAAGAATTACATGGCCTATTTCTAACTATCTCATGAGATTTATTCTAAAAAAAATCATTGGGAAATGATATAATATCATACCCTTTATCATCCACACATTTGGAAGAAACATAAAATCAATCATAACCACATCATTGTGAACCCAACTAAAATAGAATAGTTTTCACATAAGATAAAATTATGAAATCATAGATATAAAAATCCAATTTTTCATAAAAAATATTATAATAAAAATTTAATGATGACTGAATAAAGACTTCATGCAAGATAAACTGTTGAATACAAATTGTAGTGAAAATATAAATATTTCTAAAAATCATTTTAATCATGTTAATGAATGATTATGTGTAAATTACATTCAAAATACACCTATTTTACAATAGGAATAAAATTATTTTTTATTTTCATATTATAAAGAGTTGACAATTATAAATCCTTGCAAATACAAAAGGATAAAATTTATGGAATGGATAACATTTAGGGGATGTGAGTACATGGATATGTAACAAATATCCATCAAAATAAATGGTAACTATTCTCAACAAAATTAATTTTAATTAGATAATTTAATACTACTAGAAGAATATATTTGTGTGAAACTATATCTTCCCTACTAAATATGGTGTTAATACAATATTACAACATTATATATTCATTATAACAATCATGAATGATAATTTTCAAATAAGGTCTAATTTTAACAGGGTAAAATATTTGGGTCATGATATAACTTTATGAATGTTGTATATTTGGATAAAAAAACTAATGAGAGGTATAGAATAATATAGAACATTTAAAATTTAGAAATATAATATGATCACATAAAAAATAAAAATAGTAATTTATTTCAACCACTAAAATGGAATCATATAGTATACCATGAACATGTCCCAAGGGGTTCAAAATTGAGCCATCTAAACCCTTACCTTATATCTTTATCATAGTTAGATGAATACTAAGATCCATTATAAGAAAAAAAAAAATATTAATTAATGATTACATATTCATATTCACACATAAAACTGTTTTTAGTTTTGATAAATAATCAATATCTACATGTATATTAATTGTTTTTTCTTATAAATTATCAGGTATTTGTAGTTTTGATCATTAATTATAGCTCTATATGGGATATTTTAGTATTCATTCCTATTGAAAATATCATCATTCCAATTTTATTAAAGATGCATTAATTATTTACTTATAGAAATTTATGATATTTAAATGTACATTCAGTTGTACTTTTGTCTTAAAACATTATGAATAAATCAATAATAACAAAATTTCGGCGATTTTATACCACTATAAGGTGTTTTCGTAATTATTGATTTCAATATTTATGTATAATTTTTGAAAAATATTAAAATAATTTTATAAATAATTTTATTCATACTCATCCATGATATAATTTCATAATATTTTTCATGTTTCTTGCCAAAAAAAACAAGAATATAACACTATTATTAATTTTTATGAGGTGATTTAGTTATAATATAATTATAATAGTTGTTAAATGATATCATTTTCTATTAATTAGTGTGATACATCATAATTATAAAGTAATTATGTAATTAATTAATCGATATAAAAATATTACATAAGTTTAATAAATTATTTTCTACCTACTATGCCTGTTTTAAAAGATTGAATTATAATAACCATTTTTTGATCATAACTAAACAAATTAATAATTTTTTACATACCATTAATTTTAATATAATATTAAAATATTATTTATCTTTTAAATTAAATTCTGATTATAACACTTTTAGTGAAATGAAGAAATTAATATTTAAAATAAATCATCATGTGGAGAAATTTTCCAAAACCTAAGCTGGGATGAAAATTTTGTTTTCAATAAAATAGAGACAAAGAGTAATGGTATTTAACATTTTAGAGTCTTAAATATATTATTAATATAAAAATTATAACTACCAAATAACCTATTTGGACCTTCCAATTATCGTGGTAATGAAAATAAAAACCATTGTGTTGTAGGGACCATTATTTTCAAAAATTATAATTCACATTTTTAAATTATTTAATTGAAATGGGGATAGTTTTTAATACTTATACCATCATTATAATAACAAAAAATGTAATAATAATTCTATTGATAAAATTTTAATTTGGTGAAAAAAATTAGGAATCATAAAAGATCATATATAAATAGAAAATATTATGGTTGTTCAAGCACATATGCCTCACTTCTTTGATTATGTCATTTTATAATATGATTAATCCTTTAAAAGCTTTTTATTTTCTCAATATTATAACTTATTTAATGTTTCAATGTGTTTTTAGGAGTTCTATGAGGGTATTTTTGACAAAGAATAATTGTTTTTTGGCTGAGGGTTTGTTTGAGGAGTTGTACACCTTATATATGAGAAAATATATGTGATTTTTTATATTCCCAACCATATTTAGCATTGGGAAGAAATAGTGAAGGAATAATGCCAAAAAATTGGTAAATAATAGATTAAATAGGCTATAAATAAGATACACACCTACTCCAGATAAATATAATAATTTTTTATATGTGAGATTCATTTTACAACTAACGTTATTAACATTTACTATATTAGTTTTCACCACAATACTTCATTTTCACCTAGAAATTTAACATTTAATGACAAAAATAAAATTCTCTTTTTTATTTAATTTGGACCTAATGATTCTAATTTGAAATCTATTTTGTTTTATTCAATTTTAATTGTGATAATTTTTTCCACATACAACATATATAGTATATTTAAAATAAATATTTTAAAAAATATATGATTAATTCTATAACATAAAATATGGGATTTTAAATAAAAAAATTATATATTATAAATTGTCCTCAAAAATAAATATTTGGTCTTCTAAAAAGAAATCATTAATTTTTAATTTTTAATTATATTCTATTAGTTTCATGAAGCCGTATTATATGTAATGATTCTATTTTACAATATTTTACTAAAAAATAAATTTTAAAAAGAATTATAAAAATATTATGTTTACAAAATATGACACTGAAAAATCACAAAATATTTATAATTTTTCAAATTAACATCATAACATTATTTAATTCTATCTATAATTAATAAAATGGTATAGTGAATAACAACTTCTATGAAAAATTAATGTTACTATACTAACTATTTTTGGGAAAATTTCAAATTATAAAATTATTTAAATATATTTAAATAAATAAACTAAAATAGATTTATTTATTTCAAATGAAATTCATATTTTTATAAATTTAATTTTTTCCATAAATTGAATTTATAAAAATATGGGTTTTAAATAGTAACAAAATTCATGATACTTCTATACAAAAAAATATTATATTTTTATGTAATCCTAATATCTTTTTAATTTATACAATTATGATTTCAATATAATAAAAACTTATTAGATATTATATATTTGTATAGTTTGATGTATGATCATCTATAATATTTCTTGTGGATATATCCAAAATGTAGATGTTCCCTCATATACGATTTCATTTAAACTGTAATGTCTAATGTTCATGATGGGCGTGGTTAAGGGAAATCAACAAAGAATGTAATTTCATTCATATATCAAATCAAATATCTTTATAAATAAGACTTCAACATCCAGATTCTATTTCACTATGAAATTATTTATTTATTTTTTCATTTGGCTACTTCAATTTTTTCCAACTTATTATATTGAATATTTTTAATCACCATATTCGAATTCCAAACTGTATAATGGGATTTCATTTAATTTTTCTATTTCAAACCGTTTTTATAATCATATTTTTTCAAGGATAGAATTTAATGAAATATTTGGTCATCACATATTTTCTTTTAATTTTATGGAAGAATCAAATTATTTGTATTATATCCCTGTTATGAGGAAAATATTTAATAACATATTATTTTGAAATAGAATACTCATCACCTTCTTGTAAAGTATATGATCATTGGAAGAAAACATCAATTCAAAAGGAAATAAAATATAGATGGTTATTACATCATATGTTCCTTAACCCATTACCTATAAGAAAATAAATAATCGAAGTACATACCACTAGTACTGTTATATATAAGTAATCATGAATAACATCACATGAACAGATAATACTAATTTAATGTAATTACATTTTAGAATCTCCATCATCATCATGGTGACATGGGAAATAAATCAAAGGATACACTAGAATAATTACGTCTTAAATAGTTATAATGGTCTTAATCATGTGTGAGTTAAATAATGTAAAATGATTTGATTTCCATGAAAAAATACACCAAATATTGATTTCACTAGATTAGGGCCATAACATAGATGTGATGAAAACACATCCCATAAGAATCCAACCATTGTGGAATAAAATCCCCTTCAATGGAAGTTTCTTCATAATTCTAGTCTATTATACATCCATGGAAAATGATAAATATCTATAAATATCATCCCATTTCAACTATAATTATGTTAATTTATAATATTTCACATAATATGTGATTTAAATAAACATTAAAAATTCCATTCAATTCCATAGGATTAGTTGATATAAGTCATAATTTATTCACATAAAATAAGATTCATCTACATAAGTGCATATTTTTTCCAATGAAAAAATAATAATAGGATTAATGGTATGATAATCACACCCACATGAAATATATCAAATACATTAATCTCATCTTCCATTAAAATCATATAATATTATTGGACATACCACCCTAATAAATAATCACCTAACATAAAAGAAAAAATAACAAATAATAAAAATGAAACATATTCAAGTAATAATTATGATAATACTACGTCTATGATAGATTAAACAACAACTAAGTGTTGGGTGAATTAGTGTTCAAATGAATCAAAAATTCATAATAAACCATGTGACAAATCTCACAAATTTTTTATAATATATCTTCATGGTAATAATATTTTTATGAGATTATAATAATGAATAACACACACATCCAAATAATTGTTTTTATGAGGATTATACACACATATAATTCGGTAGAATTTCTATAATGTACAATGATTTGGTTCCCACTAAAGGAATTCATATTTAGTTTCCAAAGATAAATGGAATGTTGAATTTTGTTTCCTAGAACTCCCATTTTGGTTTGAACTCTGATCATCTACAAGTTGAATGATAACAATCACTTATACCTCAAGTAACTCTATAATTCAACAATGTTGTGATTCTTTTTATTACTCCCCTTATGAATTTAAAATACCTCGTGGAATAAGGGATTTATTATATAATGTATCATTATTTACAACACAAGTGTACACATGCAGTATATTTGATTCACTATATATTTTGTGAAATAACATGTTTTGAATCATATATCTACAATTTATAGTACACATCTTTGATTCAATATATATAACATCAAATCTTAGTGATCTCATTGTTTTTTATATTTTCCTCGAATGGATATACATCATGATTTGTTGATTATAATGAGAATTATTTTTAGTTTTAAAATAATTTTTTTATAAATCCCTCCTTTTTGAGTCAATGAAGTGTGGATCATATTCTATGTTGTGGATTGACATAATCAGATATATTCAAAAAATCCTCATAACCTCATTTTCAATATAATAGTATTATAGTTCAAATAATTATTTTGTGGTCTTATTTCATTCTTTTGATCCTAAAACACAATTTATCTCCAATGAGAGGATATATTAAATTATAGAGTACAATAATTCATCAAAAAAATTAGAATATATTGCTTCCCAAACTAATGAAACACTTCACTCTATTATGGATGATCCATATTTTATTCAATATCATATTAAAAAATGAATTGAATTTTTTTGCAACTTTTCCAAATAAATTTGGACTCTCTTCATGTTCCATCAACTACATCCCATGAGATGTTAATATCCTAATAAAAATATCTCTAATTATGTTAACTCATTATAAAATTCATTCATCAATATGAAACTAACCTATCAACAATGTTACCCATCTCCTAAGAGGAAATTTCATATATACATAAGAATATCATAGTGATGATACCGTTCGATATAAAATAACTTCTAGTTTGGGTAACATAATCTACAGAACCAGACTTCTCATACACAAATTTTACACCTTAGTATATGAATATTAATTACCTAACATAATTATCCACACATGAATAATTTAGTTTAAGTGCAGTTGAAAACTGGGACACATAAAAAACTATTCAATTTTTGAGATATATCATTCCTCAGTATGAACCTCATAAATATAACCATTCGTAGACTTATCCTAGATAATATGTTTTTTCATAAACTAGGTAAGGAAATATATTTTGAGATGATCTCTTATTACCAATATGGGTAAACAAAATATATATTAATATATTATTATATGAAACCACAATACAAGAAAAAGGGAACGAGAACTTGAATTAACTTATGATGTCCATACCCAACCTATCATAGTTCATAAACATTATTAATGATATAATCAATTACCATTTTATAAAATAAGGTATATAAAACCGAAAATCCATATTAATCAATAATGAACCATAATATAATTTTATAAATGTGTTGAATAATTATAAAAATATGAAACCACTTCATATATCATGTTTAATAAAGAGAACAATCAATATAGTGGATTAAGAATCATCATTTATTTCCTAGAGTGGATTTGGGTGCACCCATTTAATATAGTGTATCTGGAGGAACTTGTTTCCAATAAGGGATATATAAGTCACCGACCTTAAACATTAGTTAATACTGAATTAAATGAATAATTCACATTGAGGATCTTTTCAGGTTTATATTTTTAGATAATTTATAAAATAAATCATGAATTATATCCCACATTTAAACAAAGTGGTTACATAAAAGA
This sequence comes from Viscum album, assembly GCA_963277665.1. NCBI lineage: Eukaryota > Viridiplantae > Streptophyta > Magnoliopsida > Santalales > Viscaceae > Viscum > Viscum album. Next base: position 683,154,032 of record OY728129.1, on the reverse strand, counting down.
TAGTATTCGTTTTTTCCCATCAACAGAAACATATTTAAAATATAACATGGATTTTTTCTTGACACTTCCTTGACACTATCATCATATCATGCACCTTTCCCTTGACCTATGAAATTTTTTTCAAAAACATGGGATGTGCCTAAAAAGCTCAGTAAGGGATATAAAAGTATGAAAAGAAAACATTAGTCCATGTATGAAATCATACATTACTAATAAAACATAATAATTTTAACATACCTCATCAAATCATGAATAAATCATAGAAATCAAAATGCATAAAGGTAACTTGAGGCATTCATAACATTCTTACGTAGGGAGTAACCCTCTTGGTTACGTTTGGAATACTCATCACAGTATATTCCCTAAGTCTCTTTGGAGAAACCTTAAATTTTAACTCCTTCACATTACCCAAAGCATTGGAGAGCTATAATGGGCTCACCCGCCCTTAGTTTATCTCAGAACCACCCGTCTTCATTATAATTCCCAAGAACTATAATATAATCGTATCACGTAAAACATGCGTAAAGGGAACATAACATTTCCACTTTTCAATCACAAGATATCAATACAACACATTGATATAAAAAAATTATGAAAACCATTTTCAATAACAAAATAAAATAAACGTAAAACGTGGTGTTGATTATTCATTTGAAAAAATGGTATGGCTTGTAGAGGAAGCCGAAACTCAAATAATGGTCACAGTAGCAGGGAGGTCATTTTCGCCGCATAGATACGAAAAAAACATTCCCTTTTGTCATTTAGTAAAATGATTCATATAAAAATTTTCCTTTTGGATAAATGTAAAAGTCAAATGGGTTTATACACAATATAAAATAATGTTGTGTATAAAACAAAATATGCCTCAATGAAAGGAGATTGAGAGGAAGTCATATTCAAAGATGGTATCATTGGATTAAGGATAAATCAATTACATAATTATGTGTGACAAACAAATAAACCAAATATAAGGGGATATTAGGTGTAAAACAATAATATATTATTCAAACATATTCATAGAACAACATATTCAAGGAGTGCAAGTTTATCCCAAAGAATCAAAATTTGGTTAAGAAGTTCCCTTGCAAAAAAATCGACAGCCTAACGGCATCACTTCAAACATTAGAAAATGAGTTGATGAGAGATAAATAGGGTATATCATCAGTTGGACATAAAATTTACATCAATAAGGATATAGAAGAACATATCCCAACATAATATTATTAGAATTAAAATACATAAAAATAATAATTCTTTTAAAAAGGGGAGGGTGAAAGGTTCCCTTACCGACTTGGGTAACATTCGAAACGTACACCCCATTAAAGAAGGGTCATACAATGAATATGTAAATACCCAGAAATGATATTATATTACATAAAGAGTATAATAATTGGAAGTACATAAACCACTAAAAGTAAATGGTGGCAAATGTAGCATAAATATCACAGGACTAAAAGTGAGATGAAAAATCTCTTACGAAAACACGACATCCTAACAACACCACTTAAAACATCCAAAAATGGATTGATGATATCAAATATGGTCTATCATTATATTAAAATAAAATTTACAGCAAGATTAATATAAAATAACATCCCCCAACAAAACAAAGTGGAGCTTGAAAGAAGTGACATAAAAGAGAGTACTTAAAAAGAACGAGAGAGGTTGGATCCCTTACCTCGTGTCCGACATGACTCGATCATTCATTAATATCCTGAATAATAAAATTTGGTCAATTTATAATTGATTAAGAACACTTTTAAATATTATTATTCAGTTCATATCACATGTTATAATGTTATAATAATTAGTTAGTAATGTGAGTTCATATCAGACGTTTATGGTCGATATTTGGCACATGAGTCAAAAATTGAACTTGTTGGAAAATAATTTTCCATGTAGTTATAGTTACATCATCTCTAGAATATTATCAATGTTTTGAATATCATATATATCCAGTATATATTCATTTTTTAGTATTCTATAACATTTGGAGATAAAAAATTAAAAACACCATTCATGGAGAGGGTAGGTCGTACGTACGCATGAACGCTACTTTCATTTTTTTGTCATAATAATGTAATTAAAGTTAAAAGAGATATATATATTATAAATCCAGAATTATATCAATCATTTAGATGTAATATATTACATATATATACATTATATATATGTACTTATAATAGTACATAACATTTGGAGATAACAAATGAAATGTACCGTTCATGGAGACGGTAAGGCTACGTAGGCATGAACACTACTTTCATTTCTTTTTTTTTGTATTAAATGGAATGAAATAATAATGATATAAAGGTATATTATAATTCCAGTAGGATACCATATGTAATACCATTAATTACAACCTTTACACATCCCACATATGGCATTATCGAATCAAATCACTTTGAGGGGGCGGTAGTCCGCACTTCCTAAAATGAAGATATCATGTTTAACCATAATGGAAACCATAAAGGTATGACATAAATGAAAAATACACAATATTAAGTAAAACATACCCATATTTTATATAATATATAAATATAGTGACATCATAATGGCCCCCATGAAAGGTGTTAAGAGAAGATTGAACAATCATCGTTTTGTGAGGCAGAAATTCACTATCCACAGAAACAGTATGTTCTTTAACAATTAGATGAAGGTGTGTGTAAGTGGAGATCTAATCCTTCACATAACAACATCCTAGTATATTTAATATACTGTTGTTGTTACAAAATAAAGGAATAAAAAGAGTTTAGAGGGTTTGAGATGCAAAATAAACCAAAAGAACACAAGGGAAGACATTAACTATAAATCGAGTAACTCTTTTTGATTTGAGCTAAAAGGCTTCCTTGGAAAAGATTCTGCACAAAGTGAGGCTTCAATTATGAAGAGAGGGATGTGTAGAGATGAAATGGGCTGGGGTTGGCCGAGCCAAATGCTTGAGAGGTGTGTGTAAGGTGGTAGAGGTGGGGGCCTATTATGAGGGAAGAGGAGGGGTTGTCTTGGAAAGTCAAAAAAAGATACATTATTTTCAAATGAGTTTTCTGATTTTAAAGGTCCCAAATTGATATATTTCTACGAAAAGGTGATAAGGTTTCTAAATCCACCCATAAAATAGGTTTTTGACAAGTTTAAGGCTTAGATTTCCCCCTATATTCTCATTTTATTTAAATCATCCATTTATGAGGTAATCACTACATCATCACGGTGTCATAAATAAATTAATATATTTAATATCTCAAAATTATAAAAAAAATATCATGATGTAGGAAATAGTTTTATATTTCTAATGAATATTTATAGTCAAAAATATGACTTGTATAACCCCATCTAAAAATTGTTTTAGTAAAACAATACATGTTTGTGACATTTTAATTTTAACTTTAAATAAAAATGTATTAATGTCATTTTCAAACCACAATGGCTCCATGGGGTCCCCAAGTTGTCCCATGGATTGTCTTGGTCAGCCATGACTCATCCAATGATGTTAGGACATGTTTCTAGGTCATTTCATATTATTAAAACATTATTTTTACCTTAAACTACACTAATTACCTCTAATCGTGATTAAAACATAAAAGTTACTATTTACCAAATAAATTATTTTAATCCCATTTAACCACATTTTAATTCTTAAAGACAACCATGTATGTCAGATTTTTGAAATTCAAAACACAGAGGTGGTAAAATTTCTTTTAAACGAAAAATCTGTTTTTTAAGTACCACTTAGTGGTTTCACTATTCATCAAAAATTCATGTTTTCTAGAAAAATAACACAAATTCACCCTAATCTATATTTGATACTCCGAATTCAAAAATTATGTCTATTTAAAAAAAAATTAAGTTACATTAATTACTTTAATAATTAATTTCCGTTGTCAGAGAAAATAACGCGTTTTTATGAAATAATAAGTATCAAAAAATTGACACTAGTTTAAGTCCAATTTCAAGATGAAACTAATTCCAATGACCACTATTGGATTAAATGGTAAAAATATATTCTAATTTCACTTTAAAACCAATTCAAATGATAATCTAATCATATAAAAAAATTAGATTAAAAAGGGGTTTTGAATTAAAATACAACATTTTTTCACTATTCATTAAAAAAATAAACTTTATCGGAAAAATACCAAAAATTTACACAAAGTAAATTTTGATGTCCCGATTCTAAAGTAGAATTTTATTTTTTCAAATATAACACATAAAATTGTCAAAAATTAGATTTAAAAAAGGTTCGTCATCAAAAGGAGGTTAATCATCCTTTTAAAGAATATTATAATGTTTACGCTTAAAATTGGATTCAATCGCATTTTTTATCCTCTAAAATTTATTGAAAAAGTAAAAATATTTGACAAACATATATAATTATTTTTTGGTTAGTTCTGTTCATTCCCGCCATTAAAACAGCTATGCGTTAACTACAATTTAAAATAATATTATTTTATTATTAGAGTGCAACGTAAGATTCTCAAGAAACTCGTTGTTGCGTATTGGGCATGCCATCGAGCATAGCATCCCCTTTAAAGTAATATTAATATTTTATTCAAAAATATGGATAAATATGAAAATTCCATATTCTTTATTTACCTGGGGTGTTACATCCTTCCCCCTTTTGGGAATTGCATCCTCACAATTTTAATATTGGGCTCGGAAACTTCATTGAATGCCCCACATCAGAAAAAGAGTAAATTAAACAATCACTTTAAAAGAAAGAAAGAGAAGCACAAAGGTCACCCGAGTTAACCCATACTAGGATTCCATGTAAGAAAACATGGATATGGAGTAAAAAAGGGTCATTTTCTGAGGGAGAGTGATATTAAACATGTCTAGGAGAAAGTTAACATTAAGAAAATCACACACATGTGATGGGTTAAACGGTATTCGATTCCCCATTAGGAAAAGTAAACATACAACATTTTGGTTTTAAGTTATTATTCATTGAGGAATTTATTTTTGAGCTTAAATAAATCATAATGAAACATATTTACTTGCCACGTAGACATTCATCTTTTACTAGATTCCTTAATCAAACTCATATTTTCTACAAAATACGAGTATTTAGGAATACTTGTTCGCATTAAGAGTACTATAATCAACTTCATGAAAATAACCTAATACAAAAAATAGAACTATATATTTCCCATGTCATTAGACAAAATCTGAAACCAAAATATTCCTTATGAGATCAGATAATCCACAAAATTATAATCCTTTATAAAAAGAAAATCTATTCTTAATCTCCAAAATTTTTCCAAAAAAAACCCAAAGTTCAACAAAGACCATTCGATAAACAATTTTCCATAAAATTATTCAATGTAAACAAAACTAATATTGAAACCCAAATATTTTATGGATTTAATCACATAGTCTTATAAAGAACAAATTAACTTTTATCTCCAAATAACAGCAGTTGCTCTTAAATTCTCATATTGAAAAGTAATTAACCTAATCAAATATCCTCGATGATAGGTTAATCATTTCCATAGATTACCCAAAATAAACATACTCTTGATTCCTAAAATCATGTAACTAAAGAAGAATTTGTCATGCTAACCAGGGACTACACGTAGTCCAGTGGTATGCGATAAATACCAGTCGCACTTTGGTTGTGGGTTCGATTCCCACAGCTTTGTCCGATGCGACGGGTTGTCACATGGTCTTTGTGTTGTCCTTTTTCCAAAACTGCATAATTCTTAAAATATTACCCAAAATTAGATAAAATATTCAAAAATAATCATAACACATTTTAACCTCAATTTTATCTCAGGCCTTTCATTTTCCATCAGAATATATAATTACCCATAATTACCTCAAAAGTAAGGATCATATAAACCCTATTGGTTACCATTATAATTATTACCTGAACTTCCACATCGATTGGTCATCTCGTACATGATGCATTACAGAACATACCAATGTACAAGTGGTTGATCATGACTCCTTGATATTTGGTTTAGAACAACCATGAGTTTCCTCATTGAATCCCCCATTTCATCCAGTCTCTTAATCAGAGAACCACCATAGTTTCCTTCAAACCTATTGTCACTTTGGTGCCTGCTAGATCCATCCATTCAATAAAAACAAAAATGACAGTGTGAGTTTATCAACAAAACCATCAGGTAATAATGTTGAAGATAAACACTAAGATATACTTACTCATTCACTTTATCTAAAATTAGGACTCTTTCTGAAATCCTAACCATTATGGTAATGTCACTTATGCCTAGAGAATACCGTAACCTCTAAAGTTATCTAAACCGACATCTGATAACAACTATAATGCCACGACCTTATACCTTACTTAATACTGAAATAAAATAAAAATTCACATTGAGGATCTTTTCAGGTTTACAGTTTTCGGGAATTAGATCCTAAATCATGAATTACATTCCACATTTAAACAATGTGGTTACAAAAAAGATAGTATTCGTTTTTTCCCATAAACAGAAACATATTTAAAATAAAACATGGATTCTTTCTTGAAACTTCCTTAACACTATGATCATATCATGCACCTTTCCCTTGACCTGTGAAAAACATTTCAAAAACATGGGATGAGAATAAAAAGCCCAGTAAGGGATATAAAAGTATGAAAAGAAAACATTAGTCCATGTATGAAATCATACATTACACATAAAACATAATCATTTTTACATACCTTATCAAATCATGAATAAATCATTGAAATCATAATGCATAAAGGTAACATGAGGCATTCATAACATTCTTACGTAGGGAGTAACCCTCTTGGTTACGTTTGGAATACCCATCATAGTATATTCCCTAAATCTCTTCAGAGAAACCTTAACGTTAAAATCCTTCGTGTTACCCAATGCATTGGAGAGAAATATTGAGCTCACCCGCCCTTAGTTTATCACGAAACCACCCGTCTTCATAATAATACCCATGAACCATAACATAATCGTATCACGCAAAACATGCGTAAAGGAAACATATCATTTCCACTTTTCAATCACAAGATATCAAGACAACAGATTGATATAAAAACATTATGAAAACCATTTTTGATACCAAAATAAAAGAAAAGTAAAACATGGTATGTATTTTTCATTTAAAAAAAGGTATGGCTTATAGAGGAAGCTGAAACTCACATAATGGTCACGGCGGCGGAGAATTCGTTTTCGCCGTATACATACGACAAAAACATTCCCTTTTTTTGTTTAGTAAAACGCTTAATATAAAAATATTCTTTTTGGATAAACATAAAAGTAAAAGGGGTTTATACACCATATAAAATAAGGTTGTGTATAAAACAAAATAAGCCTCAATGAAAGGAGATTGAGACGAAGTCACATACAAATACTGTATCCTTTGATTAAGGATAAACCAATTACATAATTATGTGTGAAAAACGAATACACCAAATATAAGTGGATATTAAGTTTAATAAAATAAGATATTATTCACACATATTCATAGAACGAAATATTCAAGGAGTGCAAGTTTATCCCAATGAATCAAAATTTGTTTAAGAAGTTCCCTTGCAAAAAATAGATAGCCTGACGGCGTCACTTCAAACATCGGAAAATGAGTTGATGAGAGATAAAAAGGGTGTCTCATCACTTGGAAATAAAATTTACATCAATAAGGATATAAAATAGCATATCCCAACATAATAGTATGTGAATTAAAAGATATAACAAAATAATTCTTTTAAAAATTGGAGGGTGAAAGGTTCCCTTACCGACTTGGGTAACTTTCAAAAAGTACACCCCATTGAAGAAGGGTCATACAATGAATATGTAATTACTCATAAATGAAATTATATTACACAAAGAGTATAATAATGGTAAGTACATACACCACTCAAAGTAAATGGTGGTAAATGTAGCACAAATCTCACGGGACTAAAAGTGAGATGAAAAATTCATTACGAAAATTGGGCAGCCTAACTACGCCACTTAAAACATCCAAAAACGGTTTGATGAGATCAAATAGGGTCTCTCATAATATTAAAATAAAATTTATAGAAAGGGGAATATAAATTAACATCCCTCAACATAAAAAAGTGGAGTTTGAAATAAGTGACATAAAAGCGAGTACTTAAAAAGAACAAGAGAGGTTGGATCCCTTACCTCGTGTCTGACATTACTCGATCGTTCTTTAATCTCACGAATAATAAAATTTGGTCAATTTATAATTTCTTATGGAAATATTTTAAATATTATTATTCAGTTCATATAACACATTATAATGTTATAATAATTGGTTAATAATGTGTGTTCATATCAGACGTTTTTGGGCGAGGTTTGGCACATGAGTCAAAAATTGAACTTGTTGGAAAAGAATTTTCCATTTATTTATAGGTAAATCATCTCTAGAATAGTATTAATGTTTTAAATATCATATATATCCAGTATATATTCATTTTTTACTATTTCATAACATTTGTAGATAGAAAATTAAAAGCACCGTTCATGGAGACGGTAGGTCGTATGTATGCATGAACGCTACTTTCATTTTTTTGACATAACAATGGAATTAAAGTTAAAAAAGATATATATATTATAATTACAGAATGATATACATAATTTATATGTAATATATTACATATATATCCATTATATATATGTACTTATAATACTACATAACATTTGGAGATAAGAAATGAAATGTACCGTTCATGGAGACGGTAAGTCGTACGTACACATGAACGCTACTTTCATTTCATTTTTTTATTAAATTGAATTAAATAATAATGATATAAATTTTTATTATAATTACAGTAGTATTTCATATGTAATACCACTAATTCGGTCCTTTACATGTCCCACATATGCCATTAACGAATCAAATCACTTTTAGGGGGAAGTAGTCCGCACTTCCTAAAATGATGATATCACGTTAAACCATAATGGAAACCATAAAGGTATACCACAAATGAAAAATAAATAAGAATAAGTAAAACATAAACATATTATATATTATATATAAATATAGTGACATCATAATGGCCACCATAAAAGTTGTTAAGAGAAGATTGAATAATCATCGTTTTTTGAGGCAGAAATTCACCATCCACATAAACAGTATGCTCTTTAACTATTAGACGAAGGTGTGTGTAAGTGTAGCTCGAATCCATCACATAAAAACATCCTTGTATATTGAAGATACTTTTTTTGTTACAAAATAAAGAATAAAAAGAGTTTAGAGGGTTCTAGAAGCATAATAAAACAAAAGAACACAAGGGAAGACATTACCATTAAATTGGGTAACTCTTTTTGATATGAGCTCAAAGGATTCCTTGGAAAGGATTCTGCCCAATGTGAGGCTTCGATGATTAAGAGCGGGATGTGGAGAGATGAAATGGGCAGGGGTTGGCTGATCCAATGGCTTGATAGTTGTGTGTAAGTTGGTAGAGGTGGGGGCCTTTTATAAGAGAAGAGGAGGGGAACTCTTGGATAGTCAAAAAAAGATACATTATTTTCAAATGTGTTTCAGATTTTAAAGGTCCCACATTGATATATTTCGAGGATAAGGTGATAAGGTTTCGAAATACACCTATCCAAAAGGTTTTTGACATGTGTAAGACTTAGATTTTACCCTATCTTCTCATTTTATTTAAATCATTCATTTATGAGCTAATCATTGCATCATCACGGTGTCATAAATAAATTATTTAATTTAATATCTAATAATTATAAAAAAAATATCAATATGTAGGAAATATTTTTATATTTCTAATGAATATTTATAGTAAAAAATATGACTTGTATAACCCCATATGAAAATTGTTTTAGTAAAACAACACAAGTTTGTGACATTTAAATTTTAACTATAAATAAAAAGGAATTAATGTCATTTTCCAACCAAAGTGGCTCCTTGGGGTAACCAAGTTGACCCATGGATTGTATTGGTCGGCCATGACTCATCCACTGAGGGTAGGACATGTTTCTGGGTCATTTCATATTATTAATACATTATTTTTACCTTAAACTACACTAATTACCTCTAATCGCGATTAAAACATAAAAGTTACGATTCACCAAAAAAAATTATTTTAATCCCATTCAACCACATTTTACTTCTTAATGACAACCATGTATGTCGGATTTTTGAAATTCAAAATACAGAGGTGGTAAAATTTCATTTAAAGAAAAAATCAGTTTTTTAATACCACTTAGTGGTTTCACTATTCATCAAAAATTGAAGGTTTCCAAAAAAATACCAAAAATTCAACCTAAGATATATTTGATATTCCAAATTAAAAAATGAAGTCTATTTTAAAAAATTAAAAAAATATAAGTTACATTAATTAATTTAATCATTAATTCCCGCTGTCATAGTAAATAACGTGTTTTTATGAAACAATAAGTATCAAAAGATTGACACTAGTTTAAGTCCAATTTCAAGATGAAATTAATTCCAATGACCACTATTGGATTAAATGGTAAAAATATATTCTAATTTCACTTTAAAACCAATTCAAAAGATAATATAATCATATAAATAAATTAGATTAAAAAGTGGTTTTGAATTAAAATACAACATTTTTCACTATTCATTAAAAATGAACTTCATCAGAAAAATACCAAAAATTTACACAAAGTAAATTTTGATGTCCCGATTCTAAAGTAGAATTTTATTTTGTCTAATATAACACATAAAATTTTCAAATAGTGGATTTAAAAGAGGTTTATCATCAAAAGGCGGTTAATCGACCTTTTAAAGAATATTAGAATGTTTACGCTTAAAATAGGATTCATTTGAATTTTTAATCCTCTAACATTTATTGTAAAAAGTAAAATTTTTTGAAAAACATATATAATCATTTTCTAGTTAGTTCTGTTCATTACTGCAATTACAATGGCTTGGCATTAAATTCAATTTAAAATAATAGTATTTTATTATTAGAGTGCAGCATAAGATTCCCATGAAACTCGTTGTTGCGTATTGGGCACACCATCGAGCATAGCGTCCCCATTAAAGTAATATTAATATTTTATTCACAAATATGGATAAATATGAAAATTTTATATTCTTTATTTACCTGGGGTGTTATTGGATCCGCAATCAGCTACACATAATATGGGAAAAATAACATTGACTTGTTTGTCATTATTATCTAAAGAGATATTAATAAGTAACCGAAAAATTGGAGGGAGAAAATGGTCCCACCATTATCATAATGAAAACCATAATTATGTGTTCAAAAATATCATAAATAATTCTTCATATGATAAAATCATGTCATTTGTAAAAAAATGTGTCATAAATATTTCATCTATTCACCATTGAATAACCATAAAAAATAAATGGGTTTTGAACAAAAATTCATTTCCATAAACATTAACCATACCTAGAAATAATTAGGATGGTATAATTCAATAAAATACATATATTACATTACTAACATCAGTGGTTTTCATCATAGGTAATGAATTATTTTGAATGACCAAATAATACATTTATTGAGGAAAATATGCATTCCACATTGAAAAATAATTTTTTTAAATAATAAATACAATTAAATATCCTTTTATTTTAAAAGGTCATGGGAAACATATACTTGAGGTCTTAAAAATTATTTACAACATTTCATGAGGAAAATAAGAATTTCATATTAAAAAAACATATTTTAATACATAAATCATTTCCCAAATATTTTTTGTGCAGAATAACCATATAAAATTATAATGGTGTATTCAAAGAAAATAATAGCGAGGATGGTGGGATATTTCCTTCACAGTTTAACATAAAATAAATATTCTATTTAAAGTTTGGGTAAATGCTAACCAAACCTTATTTTGAAAACATAAATATGTTATATATTAAAAAATATTATAAAATGAAACATGTGTAAAAATATTTTTAATAAATTATATGGATAATGTTTAAAAACATTGAATATATTTTTATAAAAAAAGGAATTGGATTGAAAAATTATTTTCTATAGAATATAAGAATATAGTAAGAATGTCATTAAAAATAATTTATGAAATATATCATTTATCATGTTTAGGAAAAGTTATTACAAGTATTTAAAGAATGAAATTAATAACATGTGGGGAATGAATTTAATGTGTTTCATTTTAAAATTTAATATAATTTTCATTAATTACAATTCAATTATGAAGTATAATTATTTAAATGAGATTGAAAACAAATCTTTTAAAACATTATTATCTTTTGGAACATACGCAGCATGAAAGAAATAAATTCAAATTAAACAATAAATAAGATAAAAATAAATTTCTTAATGACGTAAAATATCTATTGGTCAGAATATACAATACAAAAATGAATATCTGTTGAATATGTAATATGTCACATGGAAGTATATGTTAGACGTAAAATCATGTACCTATTGGATACATTCTAACAACATAACCATTGAAATATATATAATAAAATGGATATGTAAATCCCATTAATTATTAGTATAATAATAATAAAATTATTTAATTGGATTTATATCCACAAATAAAAATAAATTTCTATTGAATATGGAACATATTTCACAGATGTAAAATGTGTTATAGAAACCCCCTACAACTGTTATCCTCCTCCATTTCACACATCCAATATTACTATAAAATAAACATGAAATTATTAATAATCTATGGAAAACATCATAATCATATGTATTATACCATATATGGTTTAAGTATGACCATTTATTACAATTTTTATAAAATTTATAAAAAAAATAATGTTTTTGGGGAAAACTACATTTGTTTCGTCTATGATTGGATATGTTATTTATAATACTATTACATTGATAATGGTTGAATAATCTTCCAATTTTTTAAAATTAAAAATATAATATATATATATATATATATATTATACATATTTATATTAATCTACTAAAGTTAGAGACAAAAAAATAAATACACAGTTCATGATGACGATATGACGTTTGTATATGTGAAAGTTGCTTCCAATTTCATGATCGATGAAATTAATTAAATAAAAATAATAAATTTCCACTACGTAATAATATTTATTTCTTATATATAATATATTTTCATTAATGCTACACTTATTACCTTAAATAATGAGTGTTAGTGAGAAACAGAACACATCGCTTCGCTAGGTGGTAGTCCACTGTACACACGAATGAAAATACCATTTCCCCCTCATAATATACAATGAAAAAATGCACATGAGATTCATTTTTTACTAATTTATATTTATTTTATAAATTAAAAAAATATTAATTTAATAAATCTGCAATATAATCCATGTAAAATGCAAACCGAAAAACAGATCACATTGGTTCGAGTAACAGTTGTCAAGGAGCTATGTTATTGTATTCTAATTTGTTGGGAAAAATTTTGGATGTTTTCTTATAATTAATAATGAATAATATAGTCATTAATATCGTATATAAAAATTAAATCCATCATTATACCCTTTTGTGATAGATTTTGATATGATTTTATGAGGCAGTATTCCACCATAGACACGAATGATATTTCTTTGAACAATTTTATGTAATTTAATCTAGATATAATATATTAAATTATCATAATAAAATATATGTATATTTTATATATTAGTGTTATTATTTTATATTTTTTCAAAAATTCTTGCTGATTTTATAAGAAGATGTAAAATAACAACATATTGTTAAAAAACATAACTAGTTCTACGGAGACCCACATTATATTAAACATAATTACATCTAATATTTGATTTATAATCGCAAAAAGGGCACTATTATTTGGGGAGGTAAAAGATTAATAAATTTAGGTTATTATTTTTTTGAAAAAAAAATATTTTTATGTGATATGGGGAGGCGGGAGGGGGTGACCATTTATAAGTGAGGTGAGTTTCACACTTGTAATAATTTAAATAAAAAGGTGTACCAATATTTTTAACACTATATATGTCTCCCAAATTATCCAGTATCAAACCATATATAATATAAGGTCATTATTTGTATGTAAATTTATTTTTGACATGTTTATAGGAGATTTTACCCCTATTTCTTTTAGTTTATCTTATTGGTAAACACATTTTCAAAATAAATGTCGTCGCTTTTTTTAAAATTTAATACCATTAATTATGGTTAAAAATTTATGTTTCCATTTTTAAATTATATATAATTTTATTGTTCTGAATAAGGAATACATATTTCTTAGTTCCATTCACATAGTATGTTAATATTTCATTTAAAATTATCCCACAAATGTTATTTAAATTCGGCTTTCCGATGAAAAAATCAAAGAATGTTTATACAAAATTACAAAGAATTCTCTAAGATATTTATTATAATGGCCTTAATTATATTAATAGATATATAATTGAAATAATTTTACATTTTTTAATAATCTTTAATATATTTAATTTTTTATATTCTTTAAAATATATATAATTATTACTAAAAACCCAATTTATTCACTAATCATGTAAATAAATTATTGTTTTACAAAAAATAAAAAATATTAAATCCAATGAAATTTTTATATTATGAGCTAAAAATGATGAATTTTTTTTAAAATAGAATTTATCACGAGGAAATTCTATTTTAAAATATTTTCACAAAAGGAAACAAAACTGCTTTTCCATGAAATTATAATTTTAAGCAATAAATTGTATTTATTCTTCTAACATCTCTATAAAATGACATATTATAGATATTTTTTTTATATTGTAAATATTTTTAATTAAAATAATTCACCAAAATTTAATTTTATATCTTATTGTGGTAAAATGATTATGTTTATTGAAAAAGTGTTCTTTAGAAAATGATTTCCATTATTTTCAAAAGGTTGTTTTTTCATTTCAAATTAATTTTCCACCAAATAATTCAGTTTACATAAATTTGAAAACCATTTAATTAAATATCATATATAATATTATTCAAAACAACCATTCTGAAAGATATATGATAAATACCGTTCTATGTGATAACATTTTAATAACATGTCAAATTTCTTTTTTACTCACTATTCAATGTAACAAAATCTCATCCCGATCTTTCTTCTGAGGAAAAATAAACTATGTGTTTCATGTAACATATGATAAATTTTTTGTTTCATATATGAAAAAGTAACTTAATTAATAATTTTATTTGAAAAAAAGATGCAAAATATTTCTAGCTGTTACATTCTACCCCAACTAAAATGAAATTTTCTGTTTAAATTAATCAAATTTGTAATAAAAAATATGGATAATTATAACTAATTACATACACTAGTTCCCATATATCCCTTATAAGTAGTTTTTTTCACCAAATAAATTTGAATTGATAAGGGTTTTTTTCATAGAACATTCTACGTATGATCTATATTTTAAACTAAATATCCATTATATGAAAGGTCATACTTAAACATTTTGGGCTCTGAGTTTAATGTAAGTCAAGGAATATTTAAGTAAATTCTGAAGATAAATACATGAAAAAAATCATGGACTTGACATGGGTTCGGTTGAAGCTATAATTAATAGGCTACCACAACGATATAATCAATAATTTAAAGGGGACTTATAGACCAAGGGCATAACTTTCCATTACATCATAAAAAAATGTTATCATTTGGTTATGCATTGATTAATTCATACATCAAATCATTATACAACAAATAAATAGGAATTTTACATGAATGAATTAGTAATGAACTAGAAGGTCCATAAAATAATTTTGTCATATTCCTTCAGTTAATAGTAATCATAATAAAAAATAGTTTCCACAATTTTTCAAAAATGCATAAATCTTCATATGGATAAATAGTAAAATATTCTCTATAACCTAATGAAATATTCTACTTTGTCAAATAGAAAAATATTTATCCTTATGAAACAGACAAAATAGGAAAAATTCTATATAAGTTAAATTAATTTACCAAAATCTAAAAAAACATTAATCCCAAAAATATATTCATGTATCTCTTAGTGGTCACATACCAAATAAGTTTTTACCATAGACATGTGATCTCCAAAAATATATAATAAATTGAATTAAAAAAAGTAATCGGTAAAAATTACATGATTTATCATTCCTTAAATAAAATAAAAAAGTATTTAATATATTCC
Source organism: Viscum album (assembly GCA_963277665.1). Taxonomy (NCBI): domain Eukaryota; kingdom Viridiplantae; phylum Streptophyta; class Magnoliopsida; order Santalales; family Viscaceae; genus Viscum; species Viscum album. The sequence continues at coordinate 683,138,027 of OY728129.1, read as the reverse complement.
ATCAATCACAAGATGTTGTATATTTCATCAATGATAATATATAAACCATTTTTCATAAAACCTATATTGATTTTGAGGTTCTATATATTATAATTTTTACATTATATAAAAACCATATCATTATCCAAAAATATCAATATTTTCTCAAAATAATTACCATGTTAAGGCTTATCATCCATTAATGATCAATATTTCTTAAAATAATTAGAATCTAATAAAAAAAATTTACATATCATCATTACTATGAAAAATATTCTTTAAAATCCATAATGAAGAACCTATACTATCATACAATTATATATTCCATGATTCATATACCTTAATTTTTTATTTCCAATACAAAAAGGCATCAATCATTCCACATCAATGATAATATTTTAACTAGTCCCCATCATCGTTTTTCCTTCTTATATAATTATTAAAATATTTAAAAGATGTGACGTATTTAAATTCATCAACCTGAATTTAATAATCCATCCTATGATTTTTATAAAAAATACTTCTAGAACGACACATAAAATTTAATTGTTCTTTATGGTATCATAATCATCAATATTATATCAACTACTCTTAACATATACAAATTCTAGTCCCAATCATTCCCCATACGATATAAATTCATATAAAACCCATACATTCAATATTTTTATCATTTAACAATTTATGATTCCTTATAAAAAAATTACTCTCATCCATTGAATTATGAAAAAAATTTATTTTCCATACGAAATTAATTTTTTTTCTTCCTTCTTTTCCATAATAAGAAAATATTGTCACACATTTAATACATTTCATTCATTTATTCTTCAAACATTAAAGTCATATAGAAAATGTATTATTCATTCCACCTAGTTTCCACCACTCAATCTTCTATAGACCTCTATCAGTAACTGCTTTGGTATATCCAAGAGGTGGTGGAGGGTATATTTATCATCACGTATTTTGATAAATATTTAGTCATATTAAAAATATCATTCACACTATAAATTATTACAATTTATATATCATCAACACAATTTATACAACAATAAATTTTATCCTTGTTTTTTATGGATCCATCACATCAATAAAACAAAAAAAAATACATACTGTGAGAAATAATAATAATTTCGGGGAACCACATTATCATGAAAAACTTCCTTATATGATGACCATATAAAGATACCTTCATTTAATTTATTAATCCTTTATTTTATCATATTACATTCATGGTTGTTATTAAAAATCCATCATGATGGTTTTTAAAGTGTTTATTAATTTTATAAGCATAAAAGTCTAAACTGTCAAACCAAGTGTGTAGTAAGGCCCATTATCAGGAACAATGTATTGATCGAGTCAAACATAATTATTCCCTTTTAAATTTTATTACCCATTAGTATCTATATCCAAAATACAAATCCACTTATTGTATCAATTCATTGACGCAATTTCATGGAAACCACATTTTATAATAATTATAAAAATTAAATGTTATTTTCTTATATATTGAAACATATATATAATGAACCTTTAAAATATCCCAAGAGATATTGCAGAAATATATCTAGAAATATCAATATTATTTTATTATCCAACTTTCCTAATTTTACATTAACCATTCTCCGATTCCAATATTAAGGACCCAAATTTCTCATACACAAATATTTCATCATAGAGGAAGAATATTTATTCAATAGAAAAATGATCCACAAAAAAATAATTTAGGTTTTGTTCCTTTGAATACATAGAGAAGTATACAAATATACCACAAGGGATCTACATCATTTACCACTTTATTCATTATAACTACAACGATTAATTTATATTGCATTCATAATACCTTTCTTCATTACCAGGGGAAGGATGTATAATAAAAGGAGAGATTATATTCATTATAATGTTAAACAAATGATATATCATTGCATGATCATATAAAATCATAATAAAACAATATATAATGTGAAAATAAAAATAACATATGAAATTCATTCCAAACTATTGATATAACAAATAGTATACTTATGGTATGAAACATTATCATTTGAAACATCAAGGGCCATATGTGTGAGAAATCATCAGCAATCAAAAATGAACCATAAGCTCATGTACAATGTTTATTGGAATAATCATAAATATATAAAACTATTTCATATTTCAAGGATAACTACGGTGAAAAACATCATAGATGATCATAAATCATCCCTAGTTTCTTACAGCGGTTCTGGACACACATATTTCTTATAGTGGATCAGGATGCACAAGTTTCAAATTATGGATCAATCCACAAATTTTTTCCATAGTACATCAATAACTACGAATTATTCCATTGTTATCTCATTAAATAGAATGAATAACCCTATGTATTGGATGGATAGATATACCACACTCATGTCATTATTAAAAAAATACTAATTTCTCCCACAATATAATAAAACAATCTACATTACACCATATCCTAACCCAATTAATGATAATGGGTATCGTAATCATTTCTGAAATTATTCATAGTACTCCCCATAAAATATATTTGTGTTTTATAAAATTTATATGGCTTTAAACATTAACTATATAGATACAGAATAACTATGACATTATTTATACTTTTCCCTAGTATTGCAAACATAATATAAATTGATGTCAAATCAGATGGATTTTTTTTGAAATTTAATTTTAAACATTAACTGAGGAAAAAAATGTATCCACATTGAAAAAAACTTTCTTAAAATGTAAAAAATTTTCCAAAATATTTTCTTTGAAATTAGCCTTATATTCAAAAAAAGGACACTTTAAAAATACATTCAATCATTTATTGATGAAAACAAAATTTTCACAATGAAAATGTATTATCTAAGAAATAAAATAAAAATCCATTTATTGGAAAAAAATATAGTTATCATATAAATGAATTATCAAAAAAATAATGTTCATGATAATGCATGTTTTTTTCTTAACATACAAATTAAAAATAAATATTCATTTCCCTTTTTTGGTAAATTGAAAATGAAATTTTTTTAAACAAATGATTATTACATGGAATAATTTTTTTTTTAAAATTAAATATGCTAAAATATTTCTTTAATACATAATTTTTATAATGACATTCTATTATTTTAAAAAAATATTTAGAAAAAATGGATTTTGTTGAAAAATGATTTTCGGCCTAAGGAAGAATGACAGTCAGATTATCATAAAAATAGTATCTCAATAATTTTTAGTACTAAATAGAGTGAAGTGGTACCACTATTAAAAAAATATTAATAAAAAATGATTTGAAAATTTAAGGATTATATTTTACAATTATCGAACAAATTATTTAATATAAATTCAATAATAAATAATCCAATTATAATTCGGTTGAAACATATACCTATTTACACCTTCGTATCATTTTAATCATAAGTCCCAAGAAACAAATAACATAATACCAAATAGTAAATACCATTAAGATAAATTTATTTGAGTTATAACATACAATAGTGGCGGTATATACACATAAAATGTAAAATTCTATGAATATGACATATGTCACATGAAAGTAGAAGTGATATGAGAAATCCCTTACTAATAACTAATATTTGAACATTAAATCCCATGATAGAGATATCAAAAAATTAATATATAAATCATATTAATTATTAGTTTAATCATCATGAAATCATGTATATTATATATACCATATAAAATAAGTTGTTGTTAAATAATGAATGGGTCCCTTATATGAAAAATGTGAGATGAAAATCTCTTACTATAAGTCACGACATCCTTTTAAAATTTTTGGAACACAATTATAATAATTATATGTTTTTATATTGAAAATAAAAAATGAAATTATATATATATATTAGAATATATGGTTTACCTATAAAATTTTATTTTATTTTGTCCACAATTCCATTTTAATATAATGTTATGTGTAATAGTTGCACTGTCTTTTATATAGGTTTTAATTTGTTCTATATAGTCCTCTTATTTTGATCACATTTTCATAATATCCGTAATTTTAATAATTATATAATTATATTATATATTGAGTATAATTTTATTTAGATTAATCCCTAAATGTATCAAATAGAAAATAAAAAATCGCGAGGTTGTTTGGTCGTATACATGCATGTATATTGTTTTCATATTATTTATGGTTGAAAAAAATGAAAGGAAAATAATATATTTCTAATAAATAAAAAACCGCATCCCATATAAATCAAATCTATTCATTAAATATGAACTTGTTACCTTCTATTCAATTAGTTAGTGAAAAAAGAATCACATGGCTTCATAAGGTGATAGTCTACCGTACACATGAACGACATTATCGTATCGCTGAATGAATTCAATGTAATGAGGTATATGTGATATCTTTATTAAATATGTATTTTTATCTTATAAATATTATTTCATTTAATATAATACATCTTTAATAAAATCCATGTGAAATATAATTGAAAAACACATCACATAATTTCAAGAGGTAGTAGTCATCCATACACATGAGCGACATTGTTGATTACCAATAGGTTTAATTTAAAAAGTTTTATGTTGTATTATAATTATGTAGGTGTAATAATATAATAAATATAATATATTATCATTAAATCAAATGGTACACCAATCCTTTATAGGTGGTGATAAAAAATGAACAATATCAGTTCGTGAGACGATAGTCCACCGTACACAAAATATAATTTCATCTCACATTCGATGGAAGTAGTTATAGATATAGTTATTTTAAATAAAATTAAAACATATAATTATATATTTTATAATTATTTTATTATTTTATATAATTTGGAGAATTATTTATGGTTCACCAAAATAGATGAAAAGAAAAACACATAAGTACAAAAATTCCTCTTATTTAGACAAATTCTTTCAGTTTAACCTAAAACCATTATATATATGGTTATATGGCCTCACCAATGCTCATTGAAAATAGTTATGTATTAATGATATATTTTTTTATGTGTTGGAAAATAGAATTGGGGTTTTAGTGCGAACAGTAGAGGATATGCGGTGGCTATCCAAATGTTAGTTGAGAATAACACTTTTAATTTTATAAATGAATAAGTTACACCAAAATTTTTTCAATTGGAAGAAGCCTTGAAAATCCGAAATTTAGTGCCATAGTGGTGATAAGGTAAAATAGGTTTATAAACTTTTATTTATATATTTTCATAGGTATGGTTCCCCTTATATATTACTTTCAATCCCATCTATCCAATTTTCACCTTAACTGATGTAATTAATTTTTAATGTATTTACGATTAATTATGGTAAAATATTATTTTGGCCTTATTAGAGAAAGTAAAGTATTCTTATTAAAAATATAGTATTAGTTAATTAAAATTATATTCATATTTTGGTAAATAAACTATTTAAAAACTAATCATCTGAATACGATGAAATATATGTTTCCCAAAGAGAAACTTTTCAAATGTTTAAATTCATATTTATATAAAAATTGAGTATGAAATTTATTATTGTTACCTAAATTGGACTAAAAGATAGATTTTTAACTAATTTTACTTTTTAGAAGCTATTTATATAATGTTTATGAATTTAAAAAACATAAAATTAATTATTATTTTTAATAGTAACTGGTATTTTTAATTATTTCATAAAAACATTTCTTTTATATTAATTATGAAAAATTATTTGGAGATAATTTTGACATGTTCATTCAAAAAAATTAAAATACGTTTTCAAAATGTATGAAATTCATTTTTAAATTAGTCTGCAAAAAAGAGAAAAAAATACTTTTTAGAAAAAACATTTTTTTTAAATAAATGTTGATTTAATCATATATATTCTATAAAAAACCCATAAGATTAATGTTAAACATTATATTGAATATATAATATTTAAATTTAATTAAAAAATCACTATAAATGGTTTTTTAGTTTATTAAGGAAAATTATGTTAGTACAAAGAAACAAATTAGATTAATATTTTCATTATTTTAATATTGATCACATTTTAATATTTAATAATTTCATATCTCAGGAATTAATTTTAAATACATGAATAAACCACATATTTTCGAAATTTAGGTAATATTTTTTATTCCAAAATTTCAATGAAAATGTTATAACATCTATATCAAATTAAGAAATTCCCGGTTTTTTACTTTTCTGTTAAACACTATGTTATGTGTAACACAAGATAAACATTAGGTTGGGAATAAAAAATAAAAACATAGGTTTCTAGTAACATAATGAAAAATATTTTTTGTGTGTAACATAAAATATTTAAAAGATTATATTTATTTTAAATAAATTCATTACACAGAATCATAAGTCATTACACATTATCTATATTATGATGAATTTTGATAAATATAATTGATTTATTAATTTAATCATATATATATAATCAGCTAATATTTTATTAATTTTTACCTTCTCTCAACTATAATAAAATTATTATTCACACATGTGGATGATTATAAATTATAAAAACTCATCATATAATTCCATTATAAAACAAGTCTACTCTTTCATTTATACCATGGTAAATTAATCACAACACCAAAGGATTGAATAATGGTTGTGAGTGAACTTCATAAGTCGTTATAAGGTCAATTACATTTATAATATTATATCATGATCAACCCAACACCATATTTAACAACTCTCCCCTTAAGTATTACCAAATTTCCAATATCCTCAAAGTGATATTCAATCAAACCCTATGTATTATTTTGAGACATATAAGTAAGCTTATGATAACTTTTCCACACATTAGATATCATAATCTCATGATCTCCATGATTTCAAATAATTCTCACATATTATACCCTCTGATGATAACTTTTAAAAGAATCAATATTATTTTTGAATTTTTCAGAAATGTTAATTTTTTATCTATCCACATTAAAAAATTAATTAATGAATGAATAAATAACCAATATTACTTACTAGAATTATTTGAATGAAATTACTCCATATAACCCACTTCTATAATTTATTTCAACCATATTCATAGGTTTTCCTGATACATTTATGACTTCCTTCTTGGTATAAAATGATTATAATGAATTCTTGTTAGGTTTTAAATTATCCTATAAAAATGGTACATGATATAAATACGTGTGGACAATGAATGCTTCACTAGATTCATTGAAATATCGAAGATAAACTAATTACCTCACCTAATCACTAATGGGTATGTATCATCAACTATACGATAATTTATTAATGATGTAATATCTATAATGTGTGTTTTTTATTTTAAATTATTATTACAATCTACTTTAGTTGGGATAATTATTATAGAATTATGTGTCATGGAGTCTGTTAGAGTTCGTTTCCAAAGAACCGACTATTTATACATTTATTACATGAATAAACACTTATTATATATTGTTGATTATTATACTTGACTAGATTATAATAATGTCATGGAATATTTTTTTCATTAATAGGTTCATGGAAGATCCCTGCTATGATGAGAACCTTGAAAAGATATAACTATATTCTAAAATATTGTTCTATGGTTCGATGAGATACTATGATAGGACACATAGTATACAGATTGTCATGTGTGAGTACTCGTAAGAAGATGAGACTCTCTCTCTTGGAGTTCACACTTGGTAATCTCCAAGATGGGAGATTATGAGAATAGACCCGATAGTAGTAATTCTGCATGTCATGGTGTCATTGGACAATTCTATATACTAGAATGTGTAATGGTACATAGGATTGTCTATTATCATTAACTCATTTCATGACTCACACACTTATATTTGCTAACAAAAATAGTCACGATGACAATTGGCAGGAAGTAAGGTACGTTGGGTGCGTCATGAATGACGTGTTGTTAATTGATAAGTTGAGGAAGGACATTACCCTTCCATATTTATAGATGTAAATATCTCGGACACATTGATTGAAATAGAACGGTCACCTAAATTCTAAGGTCATGGTGTCACTAATAGTTTCTTTATGGATGTCAAATAATGGTAGATTAATCTTATAGGTTTATGACACTACCATGAATCTTTCTTGATGATATATTGAGAGAAAGGGTTTAAATTACATGGTAAGAATTCCTATGAAGTGACACATCAATGAGGCGTCAACATATTTCTCATGGGTGCCTTGACCAATTACTAGATAGTAATCTTTGATATTAGGCAAGAAACCTAGTGAAAACAAAAAAGATGCCTAGAGGGTCAGACACAAAGTGTTTCCAAGTATATCAAGGAGAATAATGATTATTCAAGTATGCGGTTTACAAATTATCGAAGGAATCCAAAACAGTTTTAAAGTTTGTGGAAGATTAAAATGAAAACAAGATATACACGCTATGAACGTTGAATGTACACGCCGTATAGCTTTCATTTTTGGAAAGGAAATAAAAAACGAGTACACGCTGTGTATTAATGATTACACATAGTTTAGTTTTTCCAATCAGTTTTTTGTCGAAATAATATCATTTTATTATATGATATTTATTATAATCAGCATGGGAATATTTCAGGAGATTAATTAATCGACATTGTGGTTTTCAATAAGAGTTAATGAAATAATAAAAATGTGTAACACATTTATTTATTGTCAATACTCTATAACCTCATACCCAATTATAAATATCCTCACCACCCCAACACTTTTATCTAGTTGTTGTGCACAATAATTCTGGTGAGTTTTCTCAAGGATGAAAGAACTGCTTCCTCCAAAAATGCTCTCAAGACCGTGAGAGATCCTCCTCTACCGGATCAGGGCGATCTAAGGCGGACAATGCAAGCAAAATATTCTCCACACTAGTACAAAAATATTCCTTTGGTGATGTCTATAGATACATGGTGCACGTATGGATCACCACTAGAGGAAGTCTATACATGTCTTCTGCAATGAAAATACGTATCACATCGAAATGTGATAAGAAATATCAATGAAGATATAATTTCATATAAGGTAAATCTGGTCAATTAATTAAATTAATTATAATTAACTTTTGGTGATCCTCATTTGTGGTTCTGGGACCATTCTTATTCTTTTTCAATTTCTGTGATTCGTTCCGTGGAGTCTGGCATTTACCATCGTATTGATCCTGGATTAATCATTTCTAATGAGAAAAAGTCAACTAGGTATATCCACACACGATCTTCTGCTACACTCGGGACCATCAAGTGGTATCAGAGGGAGGTCACAACATTGATTATATCTATTTGATTTTAGTTTATAATTAACAAATTTATATTTGATTCAATTAAAGATAAATCATTCAATAAAACTAAATGAACGATATTTATTTTTCTTCCTTAATTTAATGCTTCACATCACAGAAACAACCATATAATTTTATTTTTCATTAAATTAAAAATGAGGAACTCATCCAGAGGAGCCAGTCATTCTTTCTGTATAACACAAGAATACAGAGCGTGTAGTGAAATATACACATTGTGTACTTAGGTTCAATGAACCAGTACTGGTCCACCAAACCACACCGTGTGAATTTAGCATAACTTTTTTTAATACATCATGTTGACTAGAACTGAACGACGCATGGAAACTATAATACATGGCATCTATGTTGAATCAACACACTGTGTAGTCCGATCCGGTCAAGGTGTAACCACGTACACAGGATTGTGAGTCTGTTAACCACGTAACAAGGATGTACATTTCATGATAGATTCATATAAACCCCATGTACTCTAAAATTCCCAAAGTGCATAAAAACATGTTAAATCCCATGAAATGATGTTTGGATAAAGGGTGAAAACAAATACACGCCGTATAATAGAGCCTACATGTCATGTACTTTCTAGAAATAGAATTTCAACAAGTTTCCTCCAATGTACAAAGACCCATACAGGGAATATGGATTATAATAATCTAATGGAAATTCTGAATAAAATTTAAGATAACTAATTGATTAATTATATGTTTATAATTAATTGAATTCAAGTGTGACATATCTTGAGTAAATGAAAAATTAAAATAATTTGAATACTAAATATGCATAATATGTTGTTTCATGCTATGGATGTTCATGATCTAGAACGAAGACCCTTTGCGAGTGTATGGTTTTATTAAAATTTATTTAATTTAAATTCATTGGCATGTGAGACTTCTTCCAATAAAATTTAGGGCATGTGTGCCCATGGTTTCTTTAATGTAAACCCCATGTAATGGAGGATCTCCTAAGACATAGGAGACAATTCAATATCCAAATTTGAGGCAAAACCAACCCATGAAATTACAAAGGTAGAAAAGTGGGAGCTGCAAAACACAAACCATCAAGTTCGTGGTGTTTTTAAGTAGGTCAGGGTTAGCTTATCAAAGACGTTATATAAGCTAACCAATAGAATATCATGATCATTCCATCTTATTTTATTTCTCTCTGATTTCATGGTTTATTTATTATGTATGTGTTTTCACGATCAAATAATTAATGAAATAAAAAATCATGCAAAGATGGAATAGACTAAAAACCACACTATGCATATACATTATTAGAACATGGTTAATCACTTAATCAAGAATCACTTAATATTAAAAAGAATGTGATAATTTGAAACTATGCATAAAGGATTGAAATCCATCAAATACCATATTAAGTCATAACAAGCCTCTAGTTACTTGATTAAGGTCAAGACTCAATAAAACAATTTGTTTGGCCAACCCTTATTTGGACACTTACATTTATAAAAAAAGATCTTATGAATGGTTTGGGTTGTCTTAAACATTTTACATCAATAGTAGTAGCACTAGATAAACTTGTTATAAAATGGAGTCAAGTGTTGAGGAATTCCAAGTCGGGATTTCAGGATTGGGGAGTCCACCCAACAGATCAAGGAACTGTATGTTCATAGTTGGAAAAGACCTGCCTACCTAAATACCATTAAATAGCTTTACCAACCCTTTTTGGGTTTATGCAATAGGGAATATGTATCCTTACCACTAGAATGTCATAGAAACTAGGCATCCTATGTTCAATGGAGGGGGCCATTGGGACATGATTAAATTGTGGGAGAATTAACAAATTCAAACATTATTTTTCATAAAATGTAATCAAAATGCACCGATAAATCTACACTTTTAATTTGTAGAATCAATATGACAAACTCGTCAACCACGTTTTCTCTATGATCAAATCTGGGTAAAGACAATGTCCTCGGCGATAGTAACTTTTAGGAATGTTCTTGGGGCATTTGGGTTATCCTTTGTCATAAACGAATGTTTTACTTGTTAGAGTCCTCAGTTACTGATTCACCTACCCATGGGCCGAGTGATGAATATTTCTTAGTCTATGATCAATATTTTAACAATGCACTAGACGTTCAATGTATGATATTGTCATCAATGTCTAGTGATCTCATGAAGTCTCATGAATACAAGGATTCCTATTGCATTCTTGATAACCTCCATGGTCTATTACAGGATAGATCAACATTGTAAAGGTTTGACATCTCTAAGACTCAATTTTAGAGAAAGCATGGAGAGTATGCCCCAACAAGGCCTCATGTAGTCATGTTCATTGGCTGCATTAAGTGTTGGGAGGTTATAGGGTTTAAACTCCCTGAAAAACTGGGTACCAATCTCATTCTTGCATCACTCCCCCAGAGATTCTCTAACATTATTGTAAATTTCAACATGAACAACAATGAGAATTCATTATATGATCTTCTTATCCTCATTCTCCATGTTGACAAAGATATGAAGCGTGAAATGTCTTCAATCCTTATGGTGAATAAAATGAATTCCATGGTTAAGATCTTTAAGCCCAAATCTTCTTTGTGGACTTCTATTGAATGAAATATCAAAGGGGAGGCAAGAGAACAGGAGGTTGTTTGTTTCACATGTGGCAAAAAGAGTCACTAGAAGAAAAACTTCACCCAGCCAAGGAAGCAAGGGGATGCTTCAAGTGCATTTATTATCAAATGAAATCTATCTATTTCAAACAATTTGGTATTAGATATTAATTTTGGTTCTCACATATGTATCCAAATATAGGAACTAAGTAGATTCAGAATGATTGATCGAGGTGAGGTGGATCTGAGAGCAGCCAACAGAGCTAGGCTCGCTGTTGTATTCGTCATAGACTACCACCTCAAATTGTCTACTGGGATGGTCTTTGTATTAAAATTGTCTTATTATGTAACCTATGTAACCAAAAATATTATTTCAGTATCCAGATTAGATACTAATGGATTCATATTCTTGTATAGAGATGAATGGTTCTACTTTTATAAAGATAGATTTTTTTGGTAGGGGACATTTATATAACAACGTTTATGTGTTAGAATACACATAACAAGTAATGGAAATCAATGAAAAAGTTAATTCACACGACTCTTAACACTCCCAACATTGGCATCACTATCTAGGTCATGTTAATAAGAAACGTTTGACAAAATTACATTAAGATGGGTATTTAGATTCTTTCGATATTAACCCACTTGTATTATTTCATGCATGTCTACAAAGCAAAATGAACAAAGCCTCATTTAATGGGAATGGTGAAAGGGCTAATGAGATACAAGAATTAGTTCACACAGATGTGTGTGGACCATTTCCAGATGAAGAAAGGGGGGGTCCTTAAACATCATAACATTTACTGATGAATTTAGTAGATATGGATATATTTACATAATGAGGTATACGTCAGATTTATTTGATCAGTTCAAAGAATACATGAATGAAGTTGAGAATCATCTTGGTAAGAAGATTATGAAACTCCGCTCAGAGAGAGTATGAGAATATTATAATCATGCCTTCATTGATTTCCTACAGGAGGTTGGGATTCTATCTCAACTCACTCCTCCTTACATGCCTTAGTGGTATGGTGTAATTAAAAGGTGGAACCAAACACTATTGGACATGGTGAAATTAATGATGAGTCATGCGAGTCTATCATTATCCTTTTGGGGATATTCATAGAAAAAACATCACACATACTAAAAAAAGTACCAATTAAAACAATAAATAGTATTCCATATTATTTACGGAGTGGAAGCAAAGCCATGTTTTCAAATATACTTTTGTGGGGTAAAGAAGCATTTTTAAGGCCTCTTTAGGTAACAACCGTTCAACCTGAGGGAAAAAGTGTACCATTATAGGATATACCATGGGAACAAGGAGATATTACATATACAACCCCTCAGATACAATGTTTATAGTGGCAATAAAAACTCCATATTCCATGAGAGGGAGAACATCTCTAAAAGAGATAGTGGGAGCGAGATAGACTTTGATGAATTTGAGGCTTAAGATATATGGGAGTTGTTACAAGAACAGATTCCACAAAGCCCCATGGAAGAACAATTTGTTCCAGAGACCTAAGAACTACGTATAAGCATGAGATATGTGATAGAACAAGAATGATATGGTGTTCTTGTCACTGTGGATGGTGACACATTATTGGTTGACAATGATAATCCTCCTACCTATAAGGAAGTAGTTTAAGGCACAGACGTATCCAAGTGGAAAGAAGCCATGAATTCTGAAATGGAATCCATGTACCAAAGCCATATTTGGATATTGGTAGATCCGCCAGTTGATGTAAAGCTTGTTGGTAATAAATGGGTATTCAAGAAGTTACTTGACATGGAAGTACAAGTTAGCACCTATAGGGCACGAATTGCTGCAAAAGGTTTTAGAGAGCATCAAGGAATTGACTATGATGAAACCTTTTCACCGGCTGTGATGCTGAAATCCATCAGAATACTATTGGCCATTTTCACATACCATGACTATGAAATTTTAAAAATGGATGTCAAAATATCATTCCGTAAGTGGATCCTCCAGGAATATTTCTACACGAAACAAGCTAAAGGGATTGAGACTCCAAAGGATTCCAACAAAGCATGAAAGTTCCAGAAATCCATTTATGGATTATAGAAAAATTCAAGGCCATCGAACATTTGTTTTGATGAATCCATAACTAAATTTGTCTTTGTTAAGAATGAATGTTATCCTTGCTTCTACAAATGGTTTAGAGTAAGTGCAGTCAATTACCTAATAGTATATTTTGATGACATATTATTAATTGGAAACAAAGTACCTGTCCTACATTCTGTTAAGTCATGGTTGGAAAAAAAATTCACTACGAAAGACATGGGTGAGGCATCATATATTATTGGGATAAATATCTATTGTGATTGATCTACGAGAATAATGGGCCTATGTAAAAGTATATACATTGACAAGATAGTGAAGAGATTCAGTATGGAATAGTCCAAGAGGGGATAGTTTCTAGTGTCACATGGCAATCATCATTCCCTGAAAATGTGTGTTCAGACACATGAGGAATGAACGAAAAATGCAAGTATACCATACACATCTGTGATTTGGTCAGTCATGTATGATATTCTATGTACAAGGATAGATGTTTCTTACGCATTAAGTGTGTTAGACAGATATTGAGCTGATCTAGGAGACCACCATTGGATGGTAGTCAAGACTGTCCTTAAGTATCTGAGGCGTACAAAGGATATGTTCTTGTTTTTTGGAGGAGATGAGGAACTAGTCATAAGAGGACATGTAGATGCTAATTTCTAGACTAATCAAGATGACATGAACTCGCAGACTGGATACATCTTCAGTTTGAATGGAGGGGCAGAGAGCTGGAAGAGCTCCAAGCAAGGTGTGGTCATAGATTCTACTGCAGTTTCCAAGTATATCGTAGCTTCTATCGTAGCTAATAATGTAGAATGGATGCGAAGCTTTGTCCAAGAGTTGGATGTAGTAACTAGAAGTAAATATCCTATCACACTATATTGTGACAATATTACAACGGTGGAACATGCAAAAGATCCAAGGTCACATCAGTGGACAAAGCACAAAAATTAGAAGTATCATCTCTTGAGGGATTTTTCTCAGGGATCTGATGTTGCAGTGAGAATTATTTCTACAGAAGACAACGTGGCAGACCACTTGACTAAAGCATTGAATCAGCAAGAACATGATCCTCATGTGAGGTCTAACAGACTGAATGTTATAGGCAGTTGGCTCTATTCCAAGTAGGAGTTTGTTAATGTTGGTATCTTGAGAACCAAATATTTATAGTTTGATTTCATGAATGTTCACTTTTTATATACTTTTCATTGTTTTCCATGAATATAATATAATAATGTCCTTGAATCTTTGTTGTATTAATAAGGTCATGGAAGATCCCTGGTATAATTATAACCATGAAATGCTATAACAATACTCTTAAATAATTTCCTATGGTTGGATGAAATACTATGATAGGACAGATAGTATATAGACCATCATGTGCGAGTACTCATAAGAAGACGAGACTCTCTCTCATGGAGTTTGCACTAGTTAATCTCCAAGATGGGATATTATGAGAACAGACCAACAAGTAGTAATTTTATATGTCTTGGTTTCATCGAACATTGCTATATATGAGCGTGTGTAATGGTCCTTAGACTAGAATATTATCATTAACTCATGTCATGACTCACACTCTTATATTTGCTAACAAAACTTGTCTCAAATACTGTTGGTTGGAAGTAGGGTACGCTAGGTGTGTAATGAATGAGGCGTTGTTAATGGATAAGTCGAGGAAGGATTTGTCCCTTACATATTAATAGAAGTATATATCTTGCATCCTTCGATTGAAATAGAACTATTTCACAAATTCCATGTCCATGGTGTCACAATGAGTTTATTCTTGGATGTTTAACAATGACGGATCAAGCATATAGGTTTATGACACTGCCATGAAACAAGTTTGATGAGATATTGAGAAAAAGGTATCGAATTACATGGTAAGCGTTTATAAGGGGTAACACGTGAATGTGGCGTCAACTTCATTCTCTTGGGTGCCTTGACCCATTGGTTGAGAGATAACTTGGTCTTTAAGAAATCATGCCTAATGCCAACGAGAATGAGGCTTAGAGGTGACACACTATGTGTGCCCAAGTATCTCAAGTAGAATAAAGATTATTCTCGTAAGTGGTTTAATAATTATTCATTGAATCCTATCTCCTTTTAATGTTGGAGGAATAATAAAATGAAAACAAGATATACATGCAGTGTAGATTGAATGTACACTCCATGTATTTTTCATTTTGGAAAGGAAATGAAAAATGAGTACATGATGTGTATTAATGATTACACGCCGTGTTGTTTTTGCAGTTGTGATTTTGATGAAATAATATCATTTTATTAAATGATATTTATTATAATCAGTGTGGGCACATGTCAAGGAATTAACGACCGACATGGGGGTTATCAATAAGATTTAATGAAATAATGAAAACGTGTAACACGTTTATTTGTAGTCAAAACTCTATAACCTCAAAACTAATTATAAATATCCTCACCGCCCTAAAAAATTCTCTAATGGTATGCACCACAATTCTAGAAAATTCTCTCAAGGTTGAAAAAAAAAATCCTTCCTCCAAGAACACTCTCAATACTGAGAGAGATCCACCACCATCGAATCAAGGTGATCAATGGAGGACAACATAAGCAAAGGCTTCTCCACAGTAGCAGCAAGATATTCCTTTGGCGATATCCAAAAATATGT
Source organism: Viscum album (assembly GCA_963277665.1). NCBI lineage: Eukaryota > Viridiplantae > Streptophyta > Magnoliopsida > Santalales > Viscaceae > Viscum > Viscum album. The sequence continues at coordinate 683,121,560 of OY728129.1, read as the reverse complement.
GGTGCATGTGTGGATCACCAGTAGAGAAAGTATACACTTGGCTTTTATAACGCAATGACAGATCACATCAGATCATTATAAAAGGTACTTCTTGTAAATTAATTAAATTATTTATAATCACCCTATGATGATCCTCCGTTGTGGTTCCAGGACCTTTCTTCTAATCTTTCAATTCATGTGATTCGATCCATGGAGTCTGGAATTTATCATCGTATTGGTCCTAGACTGATCATTTCTAATGACAAAATGTCCAGTGGGCACATCCACCCATGAGGTTCCTTTGCACCTGGGACCTTCAAAGTGTGGTGAAACACATGTTCCACATGTAAAGAAAAAACCACCACATACTATCTTTATATATTCAAAACACCCTTTCATGTATACATATCTATATATATATAATATATACTAATAATTTATTTCTTATAATTATTATGCTAGAATCTAGAGTCAATTTTTAGAAGTCAAGTATCTATTTTACATTTAAAAATTCAACTCATTCATGGTGTATTAAAATCATGACAAAACTAAAAATAAAATATACAATGTCGAATCCAAATGCAATCATAATTATTTTGAATCTTGCGATACCATGCAACTCAATTCAATTAACATTCCTACCATATTCATATATTTAAATAATATTAATAGTAAAATAGGTTTATAAATGATCCATGATTCCTAAATTTCAAACCTGTCAAAAACACAAAATATTACTTAACTTGGGAAAAATTTAAATTCCATCGTATGACTAATTTAAAAAACCATACAAATTTCATGTCACCAATATGAGTATTTCGAAATGATTCCTAATTTTGGAAGAAAATTACACACAACATCACGGTTTGTTTCTAGAAATGATTTGGTAACCGATATACAAAATCACAATTCATGATTTTTTGTTACATCTGATAACATAATAATTAGATTCCACATTACCATTATTTAAATTCGTGATCATTTAGAGTTTTTACTACATAAAATACCATGAACAGGGAACATGTTTAATCCCATAAAAAACATTTTTAGCTTGGTAACTGGATAAACATTGCTATAGATGATAATATCTTTATATTGTTAAAAATTTTCAATCTTTCTATTATTCACATTTTTGAAACACTGACTTCATGTCCATATTAAAAACATTATACATTTTATGAAAAAAAATCAAAATAATGATTTTAATAATTTTAATACATATAAATATAGTAGAAGTATCCTTAAATTAAATACCCCTATTTTTTAAATATTTATTGACAAATATATGATATTTTTTACTAAACTACAATTCTCATTGATCTATTTCCAAAATTTAAATTTTTATCCTGATCATATTTTTTTGAGGACATAAAAATTTTAATGTCTCCATATTCTTATTAATTTTAATATATTATTCAACTAGTTAAATTATATTTCTATTATTATATGTATTCATAAACACTCATTGATGCACCCTGTGAATGTAATCTAATATGATTCTAAATTCAATAGATTCTTGAGGGTTGTACCCCCAAACCAAAATCTCTAATAATAACTTCAGTTCAACATTTCTATGCCTTTTGAATATCTGAACTAGTTATCGAACGAAAGATACACTATTATATTTCTAATAATGAGCATGTGGGATATAGAAATTGTATCAGTAATCTAGAATAATCTCAAATTGTAATGCTTATTATGGATCTTCCAAATCTAAAATGATTATTTGTGTTTTGTGGTGGAAATTAATTTTCTAATAGAATTCCAACCTACTTGCAGATAATGTTCTCTTTATTCATATTAAAGGGGCATTAACACATTAAACTATGTTTATAAACTTGAAATATTCATTCTGTTATTATTAAATCATTTCTTTGCAACTTAATTATTTTAATTTTGAAAGATCATGGGATATCAAACCAATTAAATGTATTCTTTCTAAACAAAGAAACTTTCTATAAAAGGATTTAATTGTGTCATAGTTGGAACCAGATAATAATATAGATAGTCAATGATTAATATTTTTCCCAAATATATTTTAACACATATTTCATTAATATCATTAATCACTCTATTTATATAAATTTATAATTCCTCTCCTCACCCAACACATATATAGTCTGTTTATGAAGAATAACATTTATGTCTTCTCTAGTGGTTTCCATGAAATAAATTGATCATAAAATTATTATATTTAGGTCTATTTTTACAATTTAATATTTAAGTAATATTCACAATATGGTTGATAGAAACAATTCTAAAAATATAACATTTCTCAAAATATTGAGATATACATATTAAAAAATAGGGGAAAGGAAAATGAGTACTATCATCACAAACTATTATTATTTAATTAAATATGTTAAATTATTTTAATAAAGTCAGTATATATACATATTAGTATATTATAAGAATATTTACTTGCAAATATATTTCCAGAAACTCATGACTTTAATTCCCTTGTTTAAACTAGGTCATCTAACAAATATTTTGGGTTGTCCTCGATGTAGGTTTGGTATGAATCTCTGAATAACATTCATTATTTCAAAAGTGAATTTAAATTTCATCAAATTCACAAATATTCCCCTAAATATATTTCCCCTTCTTTCATGTTATACACGAAGAATTTAATTCCTCAGAAATATAGAACAAGATAAACTTTTTTACCACCCCTTATTATTGATAATTCCATTATTCATGTTATATATAGAATAATAATAACTTTTAAATATCATGAAAATCCCTTTATAAAAATATTTATAAACATAAGGATATATATTCCTTAACCTTTTGGGTCACAATTAATTAATCGATTTCTTCTTATCAGTCACAGGTATTAAAATACATCCACATTGATTGATCCATCATTTTCAATGTATATACCTTAAGAATAGTATTCCAGATTGAGTGGTTACATTAAAATATTGGAATATTATACAATTATCACATCCTGTATGAAATAATATTTTCTTAGCCTGGGTAAAATAGATACATACAAGAGCATAGTATTAAATTATGAAACAATAATTATACCATAATTTTTTTAGAATATCATTATTCCTTATAGAATCATATTTAATATAATTCATAGCACTCTTTCTAGATTCATAAAAAAGGAAATAAAATAATGGTCAACTCATATGATCATTATGAGTTATATTAAATAAATTCAATCTTTAATATGTAATAAAAATCAATTAGGAATGGTAAATAACTGAACACAAATAAAATTTAAATAATATTATTATCCTTATTAAATTTTTCATAATAAATATGAAAAATTAAATATATAAAAAATCATTAAATTTAATTAATAACTATACTAAGATTATTTTTTAAAGAATAACCAATATGGAGTGGTCTAAAATGGAAAACAAGTGAAAATTAATTAATTAAATGAAAATGAAAATTATCCAGATATATTATTATAGAAAAATATTCATATACAAAAATTTCCTAATTTATAATGATTTAATTATAAATTATTGGAATTCATTATCTAAAACATCATGATTCCTCTAATCACAGTTCCTCCTATTTTTTCTAAAAAAAGGATATTTAGATATACACTAGAAAAACATTATAAAATTTATATCAAAATAATTCAACTCATGAGACTACTAATGCATAGAAGTGATATCTACAACTAGGCCCATGCCATATAATCATGTCAAGATAATTCTTCATATTTCTAATAATCAATTTAATTAATGATTATTGTTTCTTACAATCAAAAATCTCTATTGAGTTAACATAAGTTTTCTAAATAAATCCCAATATAATCCTAGGTAATTTAATGTAGAACACCATATATAGAAATGATATTATGAGTATGTAATAAATATATATATGATGAATTTTGTTGATAATTAGGTGAAATTTAATGTCATATGGTTACATTAATGTGAGAATTTGAAGTAAAAGATGATGAAAAAAATGAATCAGGAAAATAAATTTCAAGACGTTCATTGCTTGTAATAATTATAAACCATCAATAAAAATAATTATGATTGTATCAATACATAAAATCTCTAGTGGTGAATATTTAAAATAGAGGGCTTTTCTTTTTATTAATAAAAAATTTATAAAAATATAATTACAATCATTTATGAGGAATTTTTTCTTTTAAATTAATTTTCAAACTAAATGTTAAATAATTAATTAAAAAATTTAAAATTACAATTGAAACATATAATTAAAAAATTAAAACATTTATATTTCATCATAGTGGGTCATTTATTATATACCGTGCATGATTAAAATAGAGACTCAATTAACTTTTTATTTATATCCAAATAGAAAATGTATGTAAAATGATATAATGTTTCCTTTAAAAAAATTAATATTTAATAAAATGGGTATAAATTTTATATAAAAATTAATTTGGAGAATTTAAAAAATAATTATGACAGCCTTTTTTTGGAACAAATGTTATGTACAAAAAAAATAATTTGATTATAAAGAGAGTAGAAATTAGATTTTATTAAAATCAAGATGTAATTAATTTTAAGTAACAAACAGTGTAAAATAGTTCAATTTCTTAATAAAATAACTAATAACCACATTGTAGTAAAATGGAATTGGTTTATGGGATAATGATGAAATAGTTTCCTTCAATTAAAATTTAAGCATAAAAAATTCCGATTTAAATTATACTGGGAAATAAAATCTTACCAAGACCGTAATTATGAAGTTAAAATTGACCAATGAATTAATAATTTTAATCATACATAGATCTAGAAATAACATGTATAAATACAACATAATATAGTATAATTCAACTGCAGATAATTATATAAAATCAATGAAAACTATGACATAATATATCCCAATGAAAATAAATTGTGTTATGAAATTTGTTACCACATGTTAATTTAAAAGTCAAATTCACATGGATGAAATAATTCAAATTGAAAGATAAAATACAATAAATTATTAATTAATTTTGATATTAAATGTATATGGGAATTTATGGGTACAATATAATTTAGATTAGGGGCATAATACTACAATATGCCACAAGAAATTGATGTTGATACATAGTCCCATATATAACCCTTATTTGTTGTTGAATATAATTTTACATGATCTATAATTTATTTTATAATTTTATTAATTTATTAATTTATTAAAAAAACATTTATAGTTATAATATAATACATTATTTGTTTTAAATACCTTTTCACACATTTGGTAATTATGTTTCATTGTCACTATTGTTTCACATGAAAACTTCCATGTTTTATCATGCATCTTTTAATTTGAATTATCTATATCTTGTGAATATTATAATGTTAAATAATTATAAAAATTAGATTAATATTATTAAAATCAAATTTATTCATTAGATATATTTTTTGATCATTCCTAAATGATTTACATTGTTAATGAATCTCATCACTTTTTTTGAGACGGTTGGTCGTATGTATGCTCGAGTGATGATATCATTCCATTATTTAGAAAAATGATAAATAATAGGGTTAAATATTAATTTTTTTGTAATAAATACCATTTCATATATATCTCTTATATTAATTTAATTTATCCATATTTCTTACTTATACATCTCTTTTGAAAAAAACTCACATCACTTAATGAGGAATCATTCTTCCAAACAAAGGAGCAATATTGACCTATTTTATATGGAATGATAATTAATAATTTGTATTTGATATTATAAATATTTCAGTATAATAATATCATAAATATTAAATAAATATGTATACATTAAATCATCATTAAATAAGATCTTTATATGATTCCATGGAAAATGAGTTACATCAGTTTACAAAGTAGAGGTTTGTCGTACACATGATCAATAATTACATTTCTCATTTGATAGAGAAGGATATGGATAAATATTATTCAATAAACATATTTATATAACATATAATTGTAGGTACTTGTATTATTAAATTTTGTAGTGTTAATAAAAAATTTATAGTGGAAAAATAAAAATGAAAACTAAAAAGCATTGTTAAGATAATTACATTCACTTACTAAAACCATCATTAAATCTCATATTAATTCCCAATGTTTTTTTGTGGTACCATAATACATGAGATCTATAAAATGATATTTGAGATATATATATTCAGTTGTTTTGGGTGAAATATCATTATATTTTTTAATTATTGAATAGACGAAGTGGGATTTTATAAGTGGGTAAATGGAAATTCATGTAAATTTGGGAAATAAATAATGTGCTCTATCATTTTTAACATAGAAAAATACACTAAAAATCCATTATACAAAATTATAGCTGTTTTTTATAAAATTGATTAGATAATATATGTTGGTAGAATTTTTATTAATCATAACAAACAGTTATTGCGAAAAAAGTATTTATATTAATGAAAAAAACTAAAAACATTAAAAAGTTCTTATTTCATAATTCAAAATTAAATCAATTAAAATTACCTAATATTAATAAATTATAATATAAATAAACTAAATTAATTTCAAACATAAAATAAATGTTATATAACTTTATAATTAATTTAATAAAAAATGATGTTTCTACTAAAATCTATTATGTTCACTATTCATATAAAAAGTATGTTTAATAAAATTTCCAAAAATATCACGAAAGGAGAATTTTGAAATGTGTTTATAAAAAATGATGTTTAATTTTATAAAATATAAAAATATGGATGAATTTTTTTAGATTTGTAAGGATCAGGCCATAAATGTTTTATTTTATTGAATTTTTAATCTAGAATTCTCTTTCTTATATTTTTACTGTCATTTTAGTTTAGATTTTAAAAGAATTTGGAAAAACCCATACAAGGTAAACTCATAAAATATATGTTAAAAATCTATTCAATATCTATATTTCGTACCTAGAATTATTTGTTTCAATAAAACAAGGTTATTTATATTGATAAATATTCTCAAAATTCAAGTCCATATATACATTTTAATTATCAATCCTTACACCTTTGAATATAAATTAAAAAAGTGAAATTACTGAAAATATATCAACCAGGTACATGTAATGAAATAAATTTATTTTTAGTCCTTGAATAATTATATAAATTATCCTTTAAAAAAGGCTTTGAACTCAAAATAATTTTTTCTTACTGATGAAATAATATTTTTCATCTAAAAATCTCTACTAAATCCTTAATTAATAAGTGTTATATGATATGAATATAAAATTTTCACTGAAAACATGATAAAATCATGAAAAAAAATTATCAGTTTTACAAATCTCACCCACAACAAGTTTTATAGAATTTCAATTGAATATAATTGTAATGACATTATTTGAAAATAAATGAGATTTCTGTAAAACATAGAATAAATAATTAAAAATATTTGTAACTTGGGGAGTCATTTTTGGTCATACATACTTATGGAGAAACCCTGATAGTTATAAATGAAAAAACCATCAAATTTATACCTAAAAGGATTAACACTGTTGTCTTTCTTAAAACCAATGTTGTTACATTTTGAAAAACCATCATAGAAACTCTCTAACATAATAATATCCAATGCATTGGAGGACTGTAACATACCGTCCAAACATTGATTTTAAATTAAACCACATTTTTCATAAAAAAAATTCATTCAGAAGTTAATTGTATCATAAAAACATAAAACATAAATAATTGAATCATAAATCCATTCCTTGATGAAAATCACTAATATAAATAAAACACTCCACACATAAAAAAGAAAAAAATAATTAAAAATAAATATAAAAACATATCAAGGATACCTTAATTAGTTTAGGAACCATAATAATGGTAAAATCCTCACATGTCATATAATATAAAAACAATCCTTCCATTTTTATCGGAATAGTCACAAAGTTCCTCATTTTGAATAAACTATTCTCTTCAAAACTAATTCTAAAAAATAAAAAAATGGTTAATCATATAATTAAACTATAATATATTAATAGAAAAATAAATATTAGTTTTCTAATAAAAAAAACATATGTAAATGTAATAAATGTGATATTTAAGTGAAACATTTAAAAAATGTAATTGAATGTCTTTTACCTCATGTGTGTATCAATAAAAATTTCCTTTACATTTCTGAATAATAAACATATTTAATTTTATACTTGATTGAGACCAATTTTTGTTCATTATTACTCTTATATCACTTACTACATTGTTATCTACAAATAAATTCACATCTGGAATTTTGAAAATATTCAGTACACAATTATTAAATGCCTTCAGAATTCATCCTATAGCTATATAGGTCATTATTCTACCATCTTCATAACAGTAATGATGATTTAATTTTAATTTTTTATATTAATTATTCTTTTGAATCCAATCGTTATATATGGTCATGAAAAAATAAATTATGACACAATCTTGGAGATGGTATGTTGTACCAACACATTAGTAAAGTTCCAATTTTTAGTGATCACATTATAAGGAAGGTATGATTCATTATATAATTCAACAATAATAATAATATAAAAATTATCATAATAATTATTTAAATATAATTATATATATCATACATGTGATGTGTTGATTACAAATTGATCAAATCACTTTATAGAGGTTGTAGTCTAAACCAATGCAGGAATGTCATTATAATTATTCGACGAATACAAATTTAAGAAGGTAAATTATATATAATAAAATTCTAGTGAAAAATATTTTATGAGTATCATTTATAATCAAAAATATGATCATTATATTATAGCAATTAGAGATGGTTGTGGAAAAACAATTTAATCGGTTCACGATGTCGTACTCTTCCGTACACAAGAACGATTAATTCTTTTCACATTATATTGAATAGGAGATGGATATATGTAATGAAATAAGAAAAATATAATAAAATTATATTAATTATAAGGAATATATTATTATATAATGGTTTAATATGGCCTTTGGGATGTGGAAGAATAAAAAATTTGAATCCCTCGATTAAAAATGATATGTATTATTCTGATAAAATCATTTACTAAACAACGTAAGACCACTAAATATGGGTTAATTTATAAAAAATACTATTAATTATAGGAGGGGCTCATTGAATGTATTTCGGTAGGTATTTTATGAACTAAATTGTTTTTTATGTGTGATGGATTGAGAATATCATATTCAATTTTACAATAGAGTTGAGTGGAAATCATGGGACATTTTAATATATTAAAATATAATAATATTATTATAGATCTAAAATAATTCAAATGAACTATTAATTAATTTTTTAAAACCATTTATTCAAATTATTAGAATTTATTATAAAATTTAGGTTTGTTTGAAATTTAATCAATTTGAAAAATAATAATCCAATATTATTTCATTATAATTAATTTTTATAATATTTGTCATATTATTATTTTTAACATAAAAACCAACATTTAATTTAAAAAAATATTTTATTATATTCTTAAAATTTAATTTTAATATATAGAAGTAGATTATCACAAAAAAAAATTCAAATTATATTTATTAATATAATTTTATTTTCATTTATTAGATTTCGACATTAATTGATTAATTATCAAATCAATGTTGTGCAGTCCGCTAATGTATTAAATTATTTACATTATATTAATAATAAATTAACATGATGAAAAGAAATATATTATATGTAAATAGAAAATTAATAATAGAATATTTCATATGGATAAAACTATATTGAAAAATTACTCATATTTAAAACAAGTTTGACATGATTGAGTTTTATATAAATAATATACAATAACTGTCATAATATAGTCATAGTGGATCGAAAATGTTTTCAATTAGTTCTTTGGATGACTTTTTTAGATATTTACTCATCTAATAATATTTAGGAATTTTCTTGAGTCAATTTATATTTCTTATCATGTTATTTTGTAACTAAATTACATGATATAGCTTATACGATGGTAAAACAATAAAGTTATTATTCGTGTTGTTTAAAAATAAAAAAAATTATAAATTCATACCCCATTATTTAAAATATGGAACCAATTTTCAAAATCCATATCAAAGATATGTATTATTTTAATTTAATGCAATCCCACCAAACACAACAAAAACATTTTTCTCTAAAAATGTCTTATTTATCAAAAAAATTTCTTATAAAAAAACAAGGTATAATGATGATTAAAATTAAATTAAATGGATTATTCATAAAAAAGTATTACTTATGTTAATTTAATATAATGTAAAAACCCTTGTGATAATTTTTAATATAATAAAAATTTATTTTTTTTAAAAATCATAATTTTTCACTATTCAGTTAAAAATTAATATTTTCAAAAAAATTTGTGAAATTTTTGCTAAGATAATATTAAAATTCTGAATACAAAAATTATGTAAAATTTATTAAATAAATTTTATAATATATTCATAGATATATTTGTTAAATATATTATAAAATGAAATAAAAATATATTTGAAGAAAAATAATTTATTTTAACAATAAAATAAAATCACTAAAAATATTCTACATACTTAAAAAAAATTAATAAATTCATTTTAAATTATTAGTAAAATTATATATTTCACAATTTCATTAATATTATTCATGTCCTATAATTTAAAAACATGTTTATAATGGTCACGTTTAAATAATAATACTTCCATTTTAATTTATATATAGTGTTTCATATCCTGTATTCTATCAAACATAGTTTTTTTATTAAATATTGTTGATTTCAGATTACAAACAATTTAATATGTTTATTCAAATACATTTGAACTTATTATCAAAATATATGGGTTAATCTTTTCAAAATAACCTTGTTGGAATGCCACATAGTAAAAAGGATTAATAAAGATTCTACTATAAAAGTGAGAAAAGGGGAGTATAAAGGACATATAGAGTAACACATAAAAGTTTTACAAGCAGTATAACATATTTGATCAGTGGAAACATTGGTTTAGAAGTGATAAATGTCCCAAAACAATTGATAGAGGGTTATTGATAATAAATTCATGAAAAAGATAAAAATCCAAAAATCATAAACATGTGATGAGTTAAAAAATCCATGATATCTTGGTAAAAAATGTAAACATATTAATTTTTTGTTTCAATATTATTTTTCCGATAATATATTAATTTTAAATGCGTATATAATTATTATATAGAGACATACACTTGCCTAACTGGTCTAATTTTATTCTTTAATAAATTTCCACCATGAAATCATTTTTTCCTCTAAATGATGGGTATGAATTTTTCATTCCAACAGTACAATAATCTCTTTATAATGAATCCTTTTACATGGAAATCAATAAATTTATATTAATATTATAATTAGGAATTGTCCATTACAAATTATATAGTGAAATATTAGATAATTATTCCATAATTATAATCATTTATATGACCAAAAAATATATAAATATCTAAAATTAATTAGTACTAAAGAAAGTTAAATATAGATTATGCAACAATAAACTAACATTACATTTCCAAAAAAAATTAATAAACTATAATTGAAACCCAAAAAATATATATTTTACCACTTATTATACCATGATGACTTTTAACATTGATCTCAAAATAACACAAAACACTCTTAATGTCTAATAAAAAAATGTAATTACAAAAATATCATAATCTACATGATATTCCTCCCATTTCCAAAAATAAAACAACTCCCCATTAATAAAAAATTAAATCCAACATGATACAATAATACAATTGAACCGTCATCCCTAATTAAAAATCCCATAGAATTGAATATATCTTAATCATATAGGGTTCCCAAAATAGTGAAATTATTCAAATATATGATTAGACACTTATTACCAAATAAATTTTCATTGTCATGATTATCATTTCGATAAAACATATATTAAAAAAATTAACATATCCATTATATGTTTGATCATATGACTAATATTTTAATTTCATACTAACTATGAAATAATGTATTCCAATGGTTGCCGATGCACTATGTTTTTCCTTTGGTTGTGAGTTCAAACCTCATGACCCTTCTTGATGTCATGGGTCATCTCCCATCCTATGGGTTTTCTAATTTCTATACCAATATTAATATAATATTCATAATATTCCCATAATGGTTATAAAATCCTTTAATAAACATAATATATTCAATATTAATGAAATTTTTTTAAACTCAAGGGTTGTCTCATAAAATTAATGTTTTATCCCAAAAATTTTATGATCCATAATTATCTCAATAAAAAATGTCTCCAGAAATATCATTAGTCACTTTAAAACATTATAATATTAATCCGAAAAGTTATTTCTACGAACTTAATCTTATCCTCATTCAAAAAATTATAAACTCATGATGATATCAATAAACATGGATGAATCTCAAAAGAAGATATCATAATCATCAAAATTTTATAAAACCATCCCTAATACGCACTATAATTACATGACTATACGAAATAAATATTCAATTGTTATTAAACTAAAATTAACTTTTTTATAATTGCATATATATTTTAGATGTGTAGTTTGAATTATTTTTTACAATCTCATACATGGTAAATTTATACATTACCTGTTGAAACATATACTGAGTATCCATTTTACCTACAAAATAGAACTTTTAAAATAAAAAATTAATTCATCTAATGAATAATAATCACAATTTTCTACATTAATAATTATTTCCCATTACCCATCCAAAACCCCTATGAAAAAATTTAGACACATGGTATGGGATGAAATATTATTCAAAGCATCATAAAAAATAAATACTTAAATCGTTAGTCCGTGAATACAAATAAAAATTTACATAATAAAAATAACAAAATTTGCCTCAAAATTGAAATTTTTATGTCCATAAATGTTATTATTTACAAAACTTTTCCATTAAATTTTATAATAAAATATAATAGAAAAAATTAAATATATAAAGGATTCATTGAATACATTATAAAATCATAATTTAATTTTCACAATGTAATTCTTTTCAATCTTTAAATGTAACATAAAAATTCCATTGAATAAAAAGTAAATAAATAATTTTATAATCCATGAAATATATATAAAAATTTAAAATGAATAATTAAATCTTTTGTGTGACTTGTGGAATTGTTTTTATCGTACTTATTTATGGAGTAAACCTCACCAATACACATGAAATAGACCTAACAATTATACCTAGAGAAACCATTATAGTTATATTTTAAATAATTATCAATTTTAACATCCAACAATTAAATTTAAAATTAATTGTAAATATATAATGGAGCCACCCAAATTCATTTTCTAAAATGGAAATTATTATTATAATTAATTTTATAGAATCATAAAATAAAAATAAAACATGAATACTTATACCATAAAAACATTCCTTTAGGAAAATTACTGATATAAAAAGATAATTTCCCGTAAAAAGGTATAAATTTATTTGAAATGAACTATGAAATATTATAATAAAATATTTAAATTCATGACTCCAGATTACGATGGGAATATCTTCTCATGTTTTGTGTGTTAAAAAAACATTCCCAGCATATTATTGTGAAAACGTAACAGTTTAACTCATTTGGAAAATGATTATAAGATTTCATTGAAAACATTTTGTAAAACACAAATGTACATGAATAACATAAAATATAATATAAATTTTTTAAAAAATGTATATACATAATTTTCTGAAAATGATCATATAGAATATTGAGAAATATATATATTGGTGGAAATGATCTAAAGAAATTGTTTTTAAATAAATTCCATTACCTAAAATCTGTTTCATCACATATATCATTGAAATTTCCAAATAATAATAAAATATAATTTTATACCCTCTTAAAATCCATTTTAGGTTAATTAATTCTATTATTTCATTTGTTACCATGTTATATATAATTAAATTCAAAATTGATGTTTGGAAAATATTCATTACACATGTCTAAAACTTCTTTAGTAATTTGATTATGGTTATAGATGTCATTATTTGGCTATCTCTAAAATAATAATAATTACATAGGTTTCATTTTTATATCAATTATACTATTAATTCCATTCTTTTATTATGGTTATATAAAATTAACTATGTTATAATCAAGGAGATGGTAGGTTATAAGTACACATAAGTAACATTTGAATTTTTCAAAGATCATTATCAAAAATAGGTAAGTATAAATATACATTTAAATAATGATATAAAATCATAATTTAATTATTTAATGTTTTAAATATAATTATAAAAATCATCATGTGATGTGAATATGGAAAAATATTTTCATCACTTTGTGGAAGATACAGTTCACAAGTATAAATGAACAACATTATCAAATTTTAGTGAATAAAAGGTCTGAAGTTATAATATATATAATCACCATATAATGATAATATTTCAAAATTATAATACCTACTACATAATTAAATATTTATAATCATTTCTTGAGAGACAACACGAAAGAATGAATTACATCAGTTTATTGAGGCAATAGTCCACCATACTGAAGAACGATGAATTATTTTCAGGTATAATGGATGTGTAGATGGTTACAGGTAATGAAATTTTTAAAATGACATCTATGTTTGTGGGGGATATTAAAAACATTATTTAATCATGTTTTATAATGGATTATGGATTGTGTAATACAAAATAATAGAAATGATAGAATAAAATTGATACCTCTATTATGGATAATCTCTCTTCCTTAACAACTTAGAACCACTAACGTTGGTTTTGTGTATAAATATTATCTCTAAAATGAGGGGTGGGATTCTAGGAAAGTATATTTGTAAGGATTTCAGGATTCAAATTACCTTTCATGTGTGATTTATGGATATGAATACAAGACCTTTTATAAGAGAGAGGAGTGGACTCATGGAATTTTGGAAAATATTATAATATAAAAATAATATTATATAGACACATTCTTACAAAAGGAATATTAATCCACATTGGATTAAATTTTTTAATATTAATTGTAAAAATTTTAATTATTTCATATTCCTTGTATTTTCAATTAATTTAATTACATATTATCCCATAAAATAACATTATCTTAAATTTTGATTATATTCATTACTTTGACATTATAGACAACCAAAAAAAGTTAAAATAATAACAATCTACATTATTATATTATAAAAATGTAAAATTCATCTATATAATAAATTTATATTCCTAAATATATAAAAAATATGTTAATTTTAATATTTTTAATATTATTTATCTAGTTTTTACACCATTTGAATAATTATTTCACAATAATTGTGGAATCATTTAAGGTAATTATTATTTAACTATTAATTTAAAATAAATTTCAATTAGAAATATAAATCTATAATATTTCAAAAAAAATTACTTATATTAGAATATATCATCCGGATAATTCCATATTAAAAATATTACACATCTTAAAAACAACAGTGTGATATCATAGACTTTTCAAAAAATAAAATGATAAAAAGATCATAATAATGTAATATTGGTCCAAAAAGGTCATAAATTAGACCCTTAAATGATTAAATATGATATATAATTATCCAATAAAATTTACCTATTTGTTTTTATTATTTAATAGTATACATAATTTTATTTGTAACCTAATTTCCACGATTTACACTTTACTAAGGAAATTATAATTACTATGGTTAGTATTCATATTTCATAAAAAAGGAAACTATTTAATAAAAATTTGAATCATGATTAAAAATATAGACTCTATTTTTCAAAATTTATAAGAGATAACTATGTGAATATAATTTAAAACTAATAACATAAAAGGCGATGGAAACCATTTTTCTTAATAAATGCGTATTTAATCCAAACAAGTTACTTATACAAAAAATGGTTTTATTATTATTATATTTTAAATATTTATATAACATTAAATTAAATATTACTTTATTTATATCAAAATTAAAATATAATCAAAAAAATAATTTGTAATATAATTAAAATGAAATTTTTTATAAATATTATTAATTTTAATAATTAAACCAAAAATTTCCTTTTTGATAATATTATCAAGAATTTTAAGTAATATAATTTTTACATAATAATTTAATCAATGATAATATTTTCGTAAAATAAATTTTCTAAATTTTCTGAAAATTAATTATATTAAAAAGTTAAAATATTTTGATTTAATTTTTTTGAAAATTCATTTTTCACGAAGAAAAATATATTTAATAAAAATCATGAACATGTTTAAAAATATTTATTTAATATATTATAAATTAATAAGACAATAAATATTTCATATTATGGTAATACTATTAATTCAATCCAATTTAACGACTTTGTTATAATGGTCACATTTAAATACTAATATTTCCTTGTTTACATATGCTCCGAATTTTGTATCATGGGCAATACTAAAAAAAGTTTTTCCTTTTAGAAAAATCTTTATTTCATGAATTACAACTGAAATTATTGACGAAATATTCATTTATAATAATAGATATTTTTGGAAAATATTTATTCTTATTTTATATTATTCTTATTTAATTCTATTCAGTTAATATACATTGTATTTTATATACATTTGAAATCCATATAATTCTCTTAATTTATTTAATACTATTCATACATTATAAATTCATTCGAGGTTATAAAAATTATGTTCAATATATTTTAATTTCAATAGAGTATTCTATTTTTTACTATGTGTTGTGTGTTGTAGTAGATAACAATGTGTCTAAATTTATTAATATATATATATATATAAGAGTATTAAGGTGTTATATTCTTATACAATTTATATGTTGCAAGTAATATACTCTAGTGATGATAAATAATTCATTTAAAATATTAGGCTATTAAATTCTACACCCTAAAATAAATTGCTTCTTTGTAATTTAAACGGGTTCTCGGTAATCAAGGGTTTAAGATTTTATAATACATTTGTTAAAAATCAAAATCATTATAAGTGTTATTATAAATTCCCCTAAATTAGAGAGGAAACTATAATGGTTCATATGAAATAACATTTTATTGGTTTCTAAAAAGTATAACACTAGTGGCAATTGACAATATGGTAATGGATGAAAAAAATATATATCTATATAGAGTGTTAAAGGTAATTAATAAAAAAATGTAAATAAAAATTTGAAGGATTTAATACCATATCTTTATAAGTTGGTGATGATTTAAATGACCATTTCATTCATTAGGTATAAATAAAATAGAATAAATATTTTTGGTCAAGGAATTTCTCCTAATGTAGATGAATTCATTTTATATAATTATAGAGAACTTGATACAATATAGTTAGGTGAAATGGTGATATTTTAGATAAAAACATTCATCCTTTTTTTATTGATAAATTTCTACTTATTATCTTCTTACATTGAATTAATATAGAAAAAAAAATTAATTTTTACCTAATGAAAACAAATTACTTTTAACAGATTACAATCTCCACAATAGAGTGGAAATTTTTTATACAGACCTTTAAATATTTTCCATAACTAATATGGTTGACATAAGTGACTCAATATAATAAAATAATTTATAAACCATAATAAGAACACCACTATTTCAAAGTAAATATTTATCCATCAAATTGATTATGTAAAAAATTACAAATTAACAAGAACAATATGTTGACAGTTGGTAGGCACAACACCATGGTATCCCTTCAATTATGGTTTTATTCTCATGGACTTGTCTGTTGTGATGGGTAGTTTCCCAACATTTATGGCATCAATTTATTAAAACTATATTAATGTAATTATTATATCATTATAAAACTATAATGAACCATAATAAACTAAAAATAAAATATGAGATAACCCATAATGGTTACCAAAAACATTAATCTTATACCCAAAATATAATGTTCATTCTTAATTAAATAAATGTTTATTTAATCCATATAAAAAACCAATGTGTTTATTTTTTATAAATATCCCAAAAATATAATTAATATCTATAGAATATAATCATATTGACCATAAAAAATTGGTTTTTATGACATTGTATATTAGATCAATATTAAACTCATATTCATATGTTTGTATGCATAGATATTTATATGACGAAGACACACATTCTTCTTAAATTTAACATGATCCTTAGAATTTTTGGTACTCTTATAACCAAAACACCATGTTAATATAATTTTTTAGTATAATTATTGAATCCCAATACAACTATAATTCAAACATTTAATTTGAATATAGGTCCTTCCTTGGATGATGAGTTTTCCATAAAAAGGGGCATTGATTCAGATAATTTCCAAGTTCCCCAAATTTAAGAAAAATTATAAATGGTTACTTAGAATGAAACTTACATCATTGAATTATACTCTTCTTCTTTCATCATAAATTCATTATTTTATTTCATTCTTTTCAACACATAAAAAATATCACCATTTCATTGAGAAACATTCATTGGTATATATTTCAATATTTCTTAAAATGTTGAAATCTAGTCGTTATTCCACTAGGGTATCCAACACTCAAGATCATATTGAACTCCATAATTCTATTTTATTGTGTATTTGAGTGTATGTTAAGGTATAGGTTATAATTATAGTTTTGTATAATCGATTAAAAACAACATTGATATCTATTAATATAGTCATAATCCTGTTTTCATTTTCTTAGTCACCACATTTTTCGTCATTATCAATTGTATCATAACTATTTTGGGTTATATTAATTAAATATAATAAAAAAAATTATGAGAAAAATTAATCCCAGTTAAAATTCTAAATAATCAATCATATAAAGTATAAATAATCAGTCATTTTATTCAATCAATGAAAATAAAGGTTTTACCTAGTACATTCCGTGTTGCAATCTAGAAAAATCATTCATACTGTTTTTAATGAAAATGTGAAATATAAAACTCTTATCTTAAGGGAATTTAAATTTAGCTGTGTACTAGGACCCGTTATCATGTACTATTTAATGAACAAGTCAATACTAATGTAACATTTTTCTATATTATAACAGTTATGTACATCTCTTCCAGAAACACTTTAACTTGCAGTATATGTAGAGGAATGCATTGTTCATAAAAACCACATAACATCTACCTTTACAAACCATTTATATTTTATTTTATACTAATACTGATTCTCTATTGTAGGGTTATATTAAAAAATTTATTTTTTCCCTAAACCTAGTCCCAAATATTTTTACTAAACATCCTTTTATTCAAAATATAAATACCCCTACTCCAATATCATAAAGCTGGTGTTTACATTACAAAATTTGCATAAGTTCAATTAAATTTCATCATGATTTATTAATTTATTATTATTCAAGGTAGACTAAATACATTCTCAAGTCCTATAATAAATTGTAAAGAAAAAAAATACAACATAATTAAAATTCACGAATGAAATTATTCCCAGAAGAATTTCTTTACAAATCATTCAAAGTAATCTTCTAGGATTATCTTAAAAAGAAGAAAAATAATAATTAGATCATATTATAAATAGAAATTAGGTAAATAATAACATATCATGAATCAATTATCATAATCAATATTTAACAAAAACTAAACATAAATTACATTTAAGTTGTTTTATTATCGTGACAAGATAATACATAATTAATATGGAAAGTAAATATATAAAATGATTTGAAATAAAATCAATAACTTTAGTATCATTATTATGTAAGGCATAATCAATATTTAATTGTAAATAACTAAAAAAAAGTTATTTGATTAATTAACTAAGAATGAAAAACATCTAGAGATAATTTCATTGCAGAAATCTCATGGGTAATAATAAATTAATTCTTAATGATGTAAATTCATAATAATTGGAATTCATTATCTCAATTATGATGACTCATATACTATCTATACATTTTATAGGAAACATTTTTGTGCATGTGTAGGTATACAACAAAAGGAAACACAACTATGACTAGACAACTGATTATTATCTTGAGATTATCAATGCATTGAGGGGCCATCAAAAACATGTACCCCAAAATCATCACGTTGATATAATTCCTTATATATCCAATGATCAATTTTATTCATGAATAATCTCTTATATCATTAAATATCTATATTGAGTAAACAATGAGAATTTATATATATATTCCAAAATAATAAAATATACATAAATATTAAACACCATTTGTTGTAATAAGATATTGATTAAGAAATAAATCATTCCATGATATATAATATTAACATTTTTTGTATTTTTTTCATACACTGATCACAAGAAAGTGAATATTTCAAGATAATATTAATAAATAAGAAAAAAAATTAAAAACTCAAGTTCAATAATTTATTTGGTACAAATGACCATAATCGATCTATATAATCACTAAAAACTGTAACAATGCAATATGTCTCCAATTGGTTAAAAATAGTTGATCATATTGATTAATAAAAATAATATAAAAATGTTATTAAATCATTTCCGATGAAAATAACAATTTTACTTTGAAAAAAATTTAAAAAAATGTTCCAAAAGGCTTTCCAAAATAATATTCGTTGAAAATAATCTTTTATATATATAAATGAATATTAAAAACATTGACTAATCATGACAGGGGGGGTTCACAAATGTGTTATATGTTAAAATAAATATTCATTTCATTTTTTTGTTGATAGAAAAACTGGACTTGTTTGGAAAATAACATTATGATTTTTATAAATAAAATTTTAAAAATTTATTGTTGAGTGTCTTTTATATTAAATCATATGTAAAATGTAATAAAAATAATTTAGTATAAACTTTTTGGAACATATTTATGTAAGAAAAACTATTTTTGACTGAAGAGAGAAATTATGTCACAATAAAAAATATTTTCTCAATTTTTTTAGCACTAAATCATGGGAAAAGAGTATTATTAAATAAAACAATTATGAATGAACAGAAGAGAAAAAAATAAAATTGGTTCATTATAAAATGATCAAATAATTTATTTCAATATAAATTTTATAATAAAAAATCTTTATTAAAATGTTATTATTAAATAAACTGTTATTATGATCATAATATTGAAATTATATTTAAAAAATAATTTTTATTTGTGTATTAAATATAAATAAAAATAAAAAATTTATGAAAAAATTAATATTTTTATAATATAAGACACACATATTCATCCAATATCAATGAAAATGAATTATTAATATTACCCAATGAAAAAAATTGATTTATGATATTATTTATCACAACATATTTATCATCTAAAATAACGTAAGATGAAATTATTTAAATAAAAACTTAAAATTACCTGAATTTAAAAGGAAGTTGTATATTACAAATATAATGGATAATATATACATGATATCAATATAATTATTTATATAATATTACAATTTTACTTAATGAATAGAAATTGAGATGAAATCTCTTACCGCATGCTTCCAATCTGTTGAAAATGAAATAACCTCATATACAATCTTTTAAATCATATAAAAATTTTTAAATGAACCATATTAATATTGTAAAATTTTATAAAATATTATTTTTTTGAAACATTCCATTTATTCATTAATAATTTTTTATTATTAATATTGTTTTGTGTGTTATGTTCCTTGTTTCCTCATGCATGTTTTATCATGATTGTTTTAGCTCTAAACCATATTATATTATTCAGTAGTCCAAAATATTATATAAATATTATTATTATAAAATCACATATTTTGATAAATGTTTCTAGATATTCTTGATTTTTGGACTCATAATATGAAATCAATTGAGTCATAGATATGGTGGGATGTATTTATGCACAAGTGAGACTATCATTCAATTCACAATTGAAAGGTTACAAATAGAATGATATATAAAATTCTAGAACTAAAATCATGTAATATCAATCACATATATTAATTAAATATATCCATTTGACATTCTAAATAAATTTTATGTGGAAAAAGAATCACATCTCTTCGTGAGGCGGAAGTCATCCATACAAAGGATCGTCACTATAATATTTTTAAATGGCATGGAATATAAAAGGTAAAATGTGGTCTTATACTTCCAACATTATAAATATATATTTAATATTATAATTATTCATTAAATAAATAATTATAATTTTTATTGAAAAATGTCACCTCGGTTTGCAAGAGTGTACTCTTCTATACACACATATAAATATTTCAATTCTCATTTAATTTGATAGGATTGGGATAAATCTTATTCAATTAAGATAATAAAATATCATGATATATAAGATAAATATTTGTCTATATTTTATTTTTTATATATATAATAGAAGTTGTAAAAAGAATAATTAAATGAATGATTTTCATTAATGTTATTTCCTTCTTATAGAAAACCATCCATTATATATCCTTATAAAGACCCTATATTTTCTCTTGTGGTAAGACCATAAGATCAAAAATGTGGATATGGTTTTTTAGAGGATATATATATTGGGTAATATGGAGACACATTTTTTTGATAGTCATGATCCATTTTATTGAGTGAAAAGCCTTATATAAGTGGGGAACATGACACACATAATATTTCTATAAAGAATAAAGTGTACCCATTCATTTCACAATATAAAAGGATCCCAAACCGGCCATTATTTAACCTTATATTTTATATGGTCGATATATGGGAATATATTATTTTTTTATAATGTTTTTGGTCATTTGTAAAACATATATTCTTAGAAAAACAAGTGTTAAACACCTTTTTACTTAACCATGATAATTACATTTTACTATTAACACTATTCGTAATGGTAAAATTTTAATTTCACATTATTAGAAAATGTAAATTTTTATAATTAAAAATAATCAATACATTTTTTCAAAATTTAATTCAATTATGTTGAAATATTTCACTTCAAAATAAAACCATAGACATGTCAAAAAAATTATTTCTTCTCATGAAAAAAAACAAACGCTTAATTTATGTATATATATATAATATGAAACTGATTGAAATAACATAAACTGGATAAATTTTTATATAATTTTACTGGAAAATAACATTAAAATATTATTTCAGTTTTTATTAAACTTAAAAAAATAATGATTTCATTGAAATGTTTTATTTTTCATTATTCATCAAAAAATTAAATTTTTTGAAACTTATAAAAAAATAACACATGGATAATATCGAAATAATGATTTTAAAAATAAAACCTCATAGATGTAGGCTAAATTTAAACAGAGGGATTTAAAATTGTTTAATTTCTTTTCAATTTCCTTATGAATAAATTTTTTTTCTACATATTATCAATTTTTTATTAAGGGAGTAGGAGATTATAGTATTCCATGTATTATTTGTATCCATAGAGTACACAAAAAAATCCCAAAAAGTGAAGTATCAATAATAATTAATTGAATCATCAATATATTCTCATTGTTATTTCATTATATTTTATATTCAAATAAATTTTAAAATATTTTAATTCTTATATTCCTTAAAATATTCTATTAACTTTCCCGTAGGCCTCGACTCAATGTTCTTCTCTATACACACCTATTTCTCTTTTTAATTTACTATATTGTAATAAATATTATGGTTTTACGTTTCATACATTTTAGGTGATATAATACCATTATCCATTAATTATCATTGATACAATCATCTTTCATTCATGATATAGTGTCTAAATAAATGGTTTGTGGTGCAATTGAACAATCACTGTTTATTTGTGGTAGAATCAGAATCACTCTATGCATATTAAGTGGTTCTTCCAAACACTTTCACTAAATTTTTTAACTGCACTATTTTGGGTTTCCTTTAGAAATTTTTATAATCCACTAGATTATCCTAATTATAATCCACTAGATTATTGCATAAAAAATGGATTGTTAGTTAATTTTGAGAGACTTGACACATTAAAGTAATGGAGGATGGTGAAGAGTTTAACCCACATATATGGGGGGTTATAGGTGTTCCAAAATAAATGGATTGTTAGAAAAGATAAGAAACTCATTTGGGCCCCACTATTGACTTCCACCACTGAATTTCACTTGGAGTATTTATCCACCCTAAAATAAATATATGTTATGTCGTATTTTTGTTTAATTTTATTTAAAAACCCCAAAACTATCTTCTACTTTCGTTAAAATGAAACTACGGTGAATGTCTCACTAAGAATTCATCGATTCTGGGAGTTCAATGTTTCCCTCAGATTTATATTGCATGAACATGTTCAAAAGATATGAAAACCCGCTCTTACATTTACTAAACATACACGAACAAAACATTATAAATCGATTCCAGGCACACTATGCCTTGAAATCATGCACCGTTAGAAACTACGGACTCGTAAAATTCCCATCCTTAAAAAACATCCACAAAAAATACGGTTCATTATAGATGATGTGAAAACAATATTTATAGACAAATAGAACCACAGTGATTTTCTTATCTCTTCTAACAATCCATTTATTTTGGAACACCTATAACCCCCCATTTATGTGGGTTAAACTCTCCAACATCCTCCATTACTTAAATAGTGGGGCCCAAATGAGTTTCTTATCTCTTCTAACAATCCATTACTTGTCTATAAATATTTTTTTCACATCATCTATAATGAACCGTATTTTTTGTGGATGTTTTTTTAAGGATGGGAATTTTACGAGTCTGTAGTTTCTGACGGTGCATGATTTTAAGGAATAGTGTGCCTGGAGTCGATTTCTAATGTTTTCTTCGTGTATGTTTAGTAAATGTAAGTGCGGGTTTTCATATGTTTTGAACTTGTGCATGGAACTGAAATCTGAGGGAAACATTAAACTCCCAGAATTGATGATTTCTTAGTGAGACATTCACCGTAGTTGCATTTTAACGAAAGTGGAAGATAGTTTTTGTGGTTTTTAAATAAAATTAAATAAAAATATGACATAACATATATTTATTTTAGGGTGGATAAATATTCCAAGTGAAATTCAGTTGTGGAAGTCAATAGTGGGGCCCAAATGAGTTTCTTATCTCTTCTAACAATCCATTTATTTTGGAACACCTATAACCCCCCATTTATGTGGGTTAAACTCTCCACCATCCTCCATTACATTAATGTGTCAAGTCTCTCACAATTAATTAACTAAATTCATGCAATTAATTAATTAGATCATTTTGAATTATTTTGAATTCAAGAGAACAATTAAATAATAGACAAAGATATTATTTCATTTGGTTGGAAATTATTTTGGGTGGGACATGAGAGATAACTTCATCGTCTCAACGAAGAACGCGAAGAACACTCCTTCCCCTGAAGAATGATGAGCATTGTCTTCTCCTTCTTCAACAGGAGCATGTATATGAAACACCGCCACCCTCTAAGAACATTTAATTCATCCTTGGGTTCGTCCTTCCTGACATTGATTAAACGATGCCGCCTTTTCCCGCGACTTCATCAATGAACAATCAGCATCCAATGTTGGGGGTTTGAATTATTTTGTACATGGTCTTCATCATACAAATTTTTTGTAAGAGAACCGAATGATATCACCATAACGAGGATGGTTATGACATCACGAACATGGCCCGACCCTCCCCATTTGTTTATTTATGTTTGTTGATGAAAGAGGCAGTACACACGGCAATAAGAAACAACCCGGCTAGGAAGAAGCTGATGGCGCAGGGCCACCAGGTCGCCACAAGGTCATGGCACCGCCTTACCACGCAAAGAACCGAGCTGTGGCCAGGCGGGCTGTGGCGGTGCCGGAGTGGCGTGGTGCTGTCGCACCACGCTAGAAGGAAGGGTCACGCCCAGGAAGGGCCATGGCGGTCAGATGAGGAGCATGGCACTGTCGCACCACGTTGAGACCAGTGAGAGGTTGCGACCAGGATGGGCCGCAGTGCAGGGGCGTTGTGCCGTTGCATAATGTAGTGGTGTTGAGTGGCTGGCCGCTCAGGCCAGCAGGGAGGTGTGGGACCCTTTCAAGTCCTGCGTGAGACGGACCGGTGCCTCCCGGTTCTGGTTCAGTTCTACTCAAATGGCTACGCCATTTTAGTGATAGTGGGCATGTGGTTCCCCCTGTCTGCGGCTAATGCAGACCCTCGTCTGGCAGCCAGGTCGCCGTTAGGCAGCACTGCGCCCCCTCGGGTTGGGTCGTACCTCCGGGCCATCCTGCGCCTTCTGGTCGGGCCGCCCCTTGGTTCGGGCCTCCCACTCGGGCCAGGCCGATTCTATAGACTGGGTCAGACCCCAGTTCAGACCTAGTCGGGTTGGGTCGGTCAGACTGGGTCGGACCGGACCTTGACCATCTATGGCACGTTTACACCTTTTTGCCCATATCTTGTACTACGAACGTCTGTTTGATGAACCGTCTACGGTGCCGATATTCATAGAACGCAGTCTTCCCTTTTAGATTAACCCATGGGTGTTTAGGGTGTAGTTGAGATATGGTCATTTTGGTTCATACATGAATCCAATCGGGCCCGTAAGACAGAAATGCTAATAACCCCCAGACCGGGTGTCCGATTGACGTGTTGTATGTTGCGTTGAGACCCCTATGATGTGGAGATCCTCTAAGATACTTCCACATGAGACATATTGACACTTGGATTATCGACTAGTATCTCATGAAGCAGATCCTCCTTGAGACGAGTAGACAATGTGCGAAGACCTATTAGCTGACAGACCTGGCGACAGCTTGACCTATTCGACTTGGAGTGATTCTACTAGCCCAGAGGGAAGCACCTGGTATTTGGTGGCTGACCCATGGTAGACGGTGTGCTAGGTAGATGGAAACAGACCTATGGTACTCGACAGGAGAAGTACCTTAGTAGTCCAAGGTTAGTGAGAAGCGCCTTGGCATCATGACAAGACCACTGTACTCTATAGAGTAGGAATTTTCCAGCAGTTGTGGTTTTGATAATGAAAATCTTGGTTAGAGCTGAGTCAATGACATATGTTTTTTCTTAATTATTGAGATGGGTTACTTGATAAAATAGGTATATTTTATGATATATACCTAATTAATGGATATCCATTTAAATAATAATTTTTTATTATTCCTTGTTAGATTTTGTGAGACATTGACGGTCTGAGGGTCCCTACTGAGTATCGTTATACTCACCCCTTCATGGGATATGTCTGCACATTGTTATGTTGGATACAGAAGATGGATAGAGCTGACCGAGGTAGAGTGTACAAGGATTGGATGTTACCCGGAGGTGGACCTCATGACGAGTCGGTACCCGGAGGAGACGGACGGACGCGGAACAATAAGGAGAGTATATTTACAAACCCATCAGGTAGGATCTGGGGTGGATGATCCAGGATCTGCTAGACACCATCCAACTGTTTTACTTTTTAGGTGTACAAGATTGTCCATTCCTTGTACTTTATAGTTGGGCTTGTATTCTGGCCCCCTTTAAATTCAATACACTTTTTATATAGCTTTTACATAGATTTTTCTTTTGCTTGTACTCTGGTTGTGTGTGTTGACTATTTATAAAGGAAATTCCCTATCATTTCTATTAAATTACACCTTTGGTACTAGTCTCCATCCCCTAGCCTATGGATGTTAGGCTTGGGGTAGTCACGATACATGCCCTGGGAGAACGTGTCGTGACAAATTGGTATCAGAGGCATTGGTGCTACCACAGAACTTATGACTCTGATTTTTTTTCCTGTGAAGCAGTAGTGTTAAGGGTTCATAGTGTGGTTTTCAGTTCAGGGAGTCTAGTGTTTTTGTGGTGGCCTATGTATCCATACACCAGGACCCTCATATCTGATTTCCTACAAAGTACACTAAAACACTGTTTGCATGTGGGTTTTAATATGTTTTATTTAAGTCAGCTCAAACTAGTTCAGCTCACAAGGTATAGTCTTTTGACCGTGTAACATCTATTTCATTCAGGATGCCTCCTCAGGTATGACCAGCTAGAGACCCGATGGTTTTACGTAATGACAACCTGCCGAGCGACGAGGCCTCAGTATAGGGCCCTCTTCCATTTGAGGTACCAACGGTACTACTTCCTGTTGGGCCATCGATGCCACCAGCCCCAGAAGTAGAGAGTACATGCCGCTTGAGCACGCCGCATGAGTTCCAGCACCAGAGTCCACCCTGGTTCTATGGAGAGATGGACTCCCAGGAGTCAAAGGATAGTCTGGAGGCTATGGTGAGAATCTTTAGACTGGTAGGGACACCATAAAACATAATGGTGCTCCTTGCTGCTACCCTCCTTGAGGAAGCAGTAGGCCGATGTTGGATCTTGATGCTTTATATACATGATGAGGTGTCACTTCTATGTGCAGACATCGATAACCTGTTCTGGGCGGATTTTGTTATAGTGACCCTATGAGTGGTGCAGATTTAGAAGCTACGTCATATGCAGCAGGTAAGCATCAGTGTAGCTCAGTACTCAGCGAGGTTCACCGACCTTTCGCGTTACTCCACTGATATGGTACAGGACCCATTCTTCAGGGCTTGTACGTTCGATAAGGGACTCAAGCGAGATATTAGAGCTTTAGTTATATCCCACATCATATCGACGTAGACGAGGGTGTTGAAGCGAGGCCTTTTAATTGGGATTTTCCTTGCTGAGCAGTCTCTAGTAGTGAGACCAACCACTAGTAGACTTGCAGCGGAGTCTTCTACTGCTAGTAATAGACAGATGACACAGAGGTCTAAGAGGACCAGACCCACATGTGGTCCACTACACGACTCATCATTGGTTGTGCAGGGAACCCAAAGTGGAGACAGAGCCAAACATTCTAGGATATTAAAATGTTACTCATGCAGAAGGCTTGGTCACATGGATCGTGATTTTCCAACCCGTAGTTCTGATGATCAAATGACAGTTGAGGGACTTCCCTGGTAGAGGCAGAGGTACAATAGAGGAAATCTTCAGGGCACATGCAGACATCGTAGAGGAGATGGTCTTGCCACTAGCGGTGGATGAGGTTACGAGGTACTACCGCCACCACCACATAGAGGTCCACCCTTACCACAGGGAGCTGGTCGACAGGGAAAAGCATATATTCTCGCTGTTGAGGCCTACAATCACATCACCTTGGATGTGATTCGAGGTACTATCTATGTCTATTCCACCTTATTGTAGTTCTTATGGACAGAGGTTCCAGTCACACTTTCATTCCACTGCCCTCATTCCAATATCAGAGATTCTGACGGATTCATTTGCTCGATCTTTAGGGCTAGGGACTCTTATGGGAGAATCCTAGACGATTATGAACTGGTGCCGACAGCGTGAGAATATTCTAGGAGGCGAGAGCTTTGGCTAGGATCTCCTCATAGCAGCATCGAGGAATTACGACATCATCTTGGGTATGGATGAGTTATCTACAGTCCATGCTCAGATCACCTGTATTAGGCGCAATGTGAGGTCTTTCCGGATGGATGGGACCATGTTCACCATCACTGGTGATAAGGGAACCTTTGTAGTACAGGACGAACTTACTCAGATGAGGGGCATCTGATCACTCACCAGTTGGATTGCCTCACCCTCGGAGCTATTAATCTAGAGAGTCCAACTTATCCTGTAGTGGTTGACCAGTATGCGGATGTTTTCCCTAACGATTTTCCAGGACTACCTACACATAGAGAGGTGGACCTATACATTGACTTCTACCCTGGGACTGAACCAATATCTACTCCAGCAAATCGAATGGCTCCTAGTGTGCTTCGCAAGCAGAGGGTACAACTGGATGACTTGCAGGTGAAGGGATTTATTTGGCCCAGTGTTTCTCCTTGGGAAGCCCTCATTTTATTCGCCAAGAAGGAGGATGAGAGATTGAGGCTCTGTGTCGACTACAATCTCCAGAATCTAGTGACCGTGATGAAGAGTTTCCCACTGATGAGGATTCACAACAACTTTGATCAGCTCAAGGGAGCACGATGGTTCTTGAAAATAGACCTCAGATCGGGCTATCACCAGCTCATAGTTCAAGATTAGGATATGCAGAAGATGGTTGTCAGGTGTTGTTATGGCCACTACGAGTTTCGATTATTCCCTTTGGCATAACCAAGACTCCAAATGTGTTCATGAGTCTCAGGAACATGATATTCCAGCCATACCTCAATCGCTTTGTCGTAGTTTTCATCGAAGAAATACTGATCTACTCGACTACTAATGAGGAGCATGCCTACAATTTGAAGGTAGTACTAGACACACTCCATGAGAACCATCTTTATAGTAAGCTATCAATGTGCCTGGTTTGGATTCGATATGTTCCCTTCCTGGGATAGGTCATCTCGGAGGCTGGAGTTGTAGTGGATCTAGCAATGATTGAGGCAGTGCTTGCTTAAGATCCACCTAGGAGTGTGACAGAGGTACAAAGCTTCCTGGGTTTGGCTGGATACTATCAGATATTTGTTCCAGTCTTCTAAAGAGTCACATCACCACATTCAGCCTTGACGAAGAAGGGGAAACCCTTCATGTGGTCAGAGAGATGTCAGAAGAGCTTTCAAGAGCTAAGGCAGAGGCTGACCAGTGCCCCAATCGTGAGGATTCCAGAGAAAGGAATAGGGAACGTAGTATACTGTGATACATCAGGAACCAGACTCCGGTGTGTCCTGATATAGTAGTGAGTTGTGATCGCATATGGTTCTCAATAGTTGAGACAGTATGAGCAGAATTACACTACCCATGACATGGAGTTAGCAGTAGTGGTTTTTTCCATGACAATGTGGTGGAACTATCTGATGGGTGATCATTTTACCATGTACTATGATCACAATAGTCTCAAGTATATTTTCTCTTATTAGAAGCTAAACCTGAGACAACAGAGATTTCTTGAGTTCATTCAAGACTATGACATTGAGATATTCTATACTACTTGTAAAGGGATCATTGTTGCAAAAGCACTTAATAGGATGTCTGGTATACAACTTCTAGGAGGGGTGATAGAGAAGATGGCCGCTTTACAGATATCCTTTGTGGATAGGGATGGAGCAGCCTATCAACAGTCTCTTACAGTCAATCCCCCACTTCTTCAGTGAGTTATAGAGGCGCATCATGTGGATGTTGACTGCGAGACGTGACGCGCTTAGATATTAGGAGACCAAGCACATGATGAATTTTATGATGGTTGGGAGCACATCATCCTCTTCAGAGGACGTACCATGTTTCCCGTTGCATATAAAGATGAAGTGTTGAGGGAGTTTCACACTTCCCCTCTAACGGTCCATCCAAGAGTGGCGAAGATGTACCATTACCTTCAACGACAGAATTGGTGGCCTGGTATGAAGAAGGCGGTTGTAGAGTATGTCTCACGATGCCTCACTTGTCAGCATGTGAGGGAAGATCACCAGGTACCTGAAGGCCTGGTTCAACCCATAGAGGCCCCAAAGTGGAAGTGGGATGGGACATCCATGGACTTCATGATGGGTCTTCCACGAACATCCAAGAGGCACAACTCGATTTGGGTGATCATCGACTGACTCACCAAGATGGCCCAATTCCTACCGATCAGGGATAAGGGTTCAATAGAGTGATTTGGGATGCCACTATGTGCAGGAGATAGTGCATTTTCATGGAGTTCCTTCTTTCTATAGTGTCCGACCATGATGCATGGTTTACTTCACGGCTATGGAAGGGGTTGATAGAAGTTTTCAAGACACAGCTTCACTTGAGCACCACCTTCCATCCTCAGACTGATGGTCAGACTGAGAGGACCATCAAAACCCTTGAGGACATGCTTTGTGCCTATGTCCTCGACTTCAGTCGCAGTTTGGAGGACCACATACCATTGGTGGAATTTTCCTACAACAACAACTATCACTAAACCATCAATATGGAACCTTTTGAGACCTTGTATGGCCGACCTTGCAGATCACCACTATGATAGACAAACCCTATGGAGTCGCACTAGTGGGACCAGAGATGGTACGGGATACCACTGAGATGGTGCCGATCATCCAGGAGAGGATTAAAACTGCACAGAGTAGACATAAGTTATATTCTGATAGGAGACGGAGACCTCTAGAGTTTGAGGATGGTGACCACATCTTCCTATGGGTCTCACCTCGGTGAGGTATATAGATATTTGGCCGAGGCTGCAAGCTATCTCCGAGGTTAATCAGCCCTTTCCAGCTCTTTATTAGAGTAGGAGAGGTGGATTTCCGCTTGTCTCTTCCACCTCAATTTCACCGGGTGCATAATGTCTTCCACGTATCTCAGCTGAGTAGATACCTGTACAACCCATCCCACATCATCAACAATGGGGAGATGTGAATCGTTGATGGGGAGACATTCACGGGGGTTCTAGTGGAGATTTAGGATTTATAGTAGTGGGTCCTACGTGGATGGTTGATACCTCTGGTGCATGTACACAGGCTGCATGGGGACATCCAGGAGAGAAAATGGGAGTGCGAGTCTCAAATGCATGCAGAATACCCCCTTTTGTTACCTTAGTTTGAGTTATAGCTTACATGGACGTAAATCCCTGAGGTGTGGAGAATGTAATGTCCCATACTTCCAGTGGATATTTTTTTAATACATGGAAGTTTTATGAGTATGTAGTTTCTGACGGCGCTTGATTCCAAGGCCCAGTGTGCCCGGAATCAATTTTTGAAGTTTTGTTTGGGTACGTTCAATAAACCTATGAGTGGGTTTTTATATCATTTGAACCGATGCTCAAAACTGCAATCCAAGGGCACCGTTGAACTCACATTGTTGTTTATTTCCTAGTGAGACTTTCACCACTATTGCGTTTTAACAAGAGTGGAAGATAGTTTTTTGGGTTTTTAAATAAAATTAAAAATAATACGGCGTAAGCTAATTTTATTTTATGGTGGATAAAACCTCCAAGTCGATGTATGTGGTGGGGGCCACCCACACATAACCTCCCTTGGGAGGATTTTATTTATTGGGGACCATACATGTTTTTTAACTTTTCTAACTCTCTATTAAATTTGGAACACCTATAACCCTCCATTTATGTGGGTTAAGCTCTCCACCTTCCCCCATTACTTTAATGTTACAACTCTCTCACATTTAATTAATTAAACCCTTGAAATTAATTAATTATCTCCTTTTGAATTCATCTCAATTCAATCCAATTATTAAATAATAGAACATATATTATTTCATTTGGTTGGAAAATATTTTAGGTGGGACTTGAGAGAGAACATCATCATCTCAATGAAGAACATGTAAAACACTCCTTCCACTGAAGAATGTCGAGCACCGTCTTCTCCCTCTTCAATCAGAGCAAGTAGAGGAAACACTTCCACCCACAAAGAACGTCGATGCCATCCTCAGCTTCTTCTTTCCAGAATTCAATGAAATGACACCACATTTTCCCGTGACTTCTTCAATGAGAAATCATCATGAAAGGTAGGGGGTTTGAATTTTTTCGTACTCGTTCTTCGTCGTACAAATTTATAGTATGAAAATAGAATTATATCACTATAACGAGGCAGGTTCATACCGCATGAACATGGAAGGACCCTCCCCATTTGTTTGTTCTTCTTCGTTGATGACAGTGGAGGTACACGTGGCGACCGAAAATGAGTTGTCTGCGAAGAAGCCGACAGCGCATGGCCGCCAGGTCTCCACAAGGGCACGGCACTTCTGTGCCGCTCAAAGATATGAGTTGTGGCCAGGTGGGCCATGGCAGTTCCGGAGGGGTTTGATGTTGTCGCACCGTGCCGGAATGAAGGACCGCGGTGGTCTGACATGGAGCGTGTCGTCGTCGCGCCGCGCGGAGACCAGTAGGAGGTCGCGACTAGGTCGGTCCACAACTGAGGATCACGGCGCCGTCGCACCTTGCCATGGTGGGGTGAGGCCGGGCACTCGGGCCAGCCGAGAGGTGTGGGACCCCGTATGGTCCTGCATGAATGGGACCGACGCCACCTAGTGCTAGTTCTGTTCAAACCGAATGACTAAGCCTTTCAGGTGCTAGGGGCGCATGGTTCCCCCCTGTTCGCGGCAACGGTGGACCCCCGTCGGGCCGCCCCTCGATTCGGGCCCCCCACTCAGGCCGAGCTGACCACTTGAGCCTGGATGCTTTCTTAGACCAGGTCAGACCCGCAGACTAGGTGAGACCACAGTTCGGACCGGGTCGGGCCGGGTCAGTCCAACCGGGTCGGACCGGACACGGACCCTCTGTGGCCCATTTACACCTTTTCGCCCTTATCATGGGATACATGGTCCATTTGATGAACCATCGGTGACAATGAAATTCTTGGAATGAATCCTCCCCATTGAGAATACCCCACAGGAGTCCAGGGTATAGTTGACATACAGCTAGGTTGGTTCATACACGAATCCAACCGGGCCACTGGGACGGAAATGCCAATAACACATAGACCGGGCGTCCAGATGACGTATCTTCTGTCGCGTTGTGACCCATATGACGTGGAATTCAATTGAGACACTTCAACGTGAAACTTAGTGACACATGGAGTATCATCCAGTAGATCATGGAGTGGATCCTCCCGGAGATGGGAAAACATAGTGCAGAGACCTAGTAGCTTATAGACCTGAAGACTGCTTGACTGATTCATCTTGGAGTGATTCAACTAGCCCAGCAGGAGCACCCAATATTTGGAGGAAGTCCCATGGAAGACGGAGCACTTGGTATTTGGCAGCAGACCCGCTGTACTAGAATGGAGTTGTACCTCTGTAGGCTGTTAGGGGGAGCACACAGTATTTGGCGGCACACCAACAATGGATGAAGCGCCCAGTAATTGGTAGCAAACCCACAGTACTCGACAAGAGGAGTACCTCAGTAGTCCAAGGCTAGTGAGAAGAAGATCGGTGTCACAACAGGCCCACTGTACTCGACAGAGGATGAGTTCTCCAGCTGCTGTGCTTTCAATAATGAAAATCCTAGTTTGAGATGAGTCAATGACCTTTTTTTCCTCGTGATTGAGATGGGTTACTTGATAACATAGGTATATGATTGGGTATATACCTAAGTAATGGTTATCTCTTGAAATCATACTTTGTGGTTAATCGTTGTTGGATTTTGTGAGATCTTGAGGGTCTCAGGGTCCCTACTGAGTATCGTTATACTCACCAATGCAAGGGTTGTGCCTGCACCTCATTGTGATGGATGTAGACAATGAAAAATGCTGACCGACGAGGAGTGTACGAGGACTGGATGGTTCCCGAAGGTGGACCTCATGGTGAGTCGGTACCCAGAGGAGACAGAAGGACGTGGAGCATTGAGGAGGCCATCTGTACCTACCCTTCTAGTAGGATTCATTGTGGACGATCCAGAAGTAGCTAGACAACTTCCAGCAATTTTTATTTTGAGTTTACATCTTTTTAATTTCCTTATACATTACAGTTGGGCTTGTATTCTAGCCCCCATTTACTTTGTGTACACTTTTCATACAACTTTTACGTAGAGTTTTCTTCTGCTTGTTCTCTGGTTGTGTGTGTTTACGGTTTATAATGGCAATGTCATCCCTCTTCTAGGGAATTATACCATTGGTTTTAGTCACCATC
This sequence comes from Viscum album, assembly GCA_963277665.1. Taxonomy (NCBI): domain Eukaryota; kingdom Viridiplantae; phylum Streptophyta; class Magnoliopsida; order Santalales; family Viscaceae; genus Viscum; species Viscum album. Next base: position 683,086,386 of record OY728129.1, on the reverse strand, counting down.
CCCTAACCTATTGAAGGGAGGCTTGGGGTAGTCACAATACAGGCCCTGGGGGAACGGGTCATGACAGCATCTTTTTATTTTCATCGTTCTTATTTTATTTTTTCTTCACAATATTTAAAATAATATCATGAAAAAATATTTTATTCATTATTGAGTTTAAATTATATGTACATTTGAGGAATATTATTCTACTGGGAGAGTTATCAATAATTTTATTTCATTATATTCTATATAATTTATCAAATATATCATATTCCTCACTCTCCCATGGAAACATAAGAAAATATGAAAAAAAATTAAAAGATAATTAATTTAAAATGTGAGTAGTGCCTATAATTTCTTCTGACTCTATATATTGACATTTAGAATATAGACATAAATTCATATTATTTGAGGGAGTAAACTATGCTATCATTGACTTTCTCAAGATAAATATTTTACTATAAATGCCTTTTTATTTGGATGCATTGAATGTAATATCAATCTATGTTTTTTACATTCTATTTTATGGGATTACTTTAGTAATTTTTTGGTGAATAAAATATTGAGTATTTTAATGGTCCACACAAAGATGTTTTGATCACTATAGTATAAAATTATTTCAATGAATTTATCCAGCAGTAATCCCATTCATTTTTCATAGAGGTTGAATATTAAAAAAATGTGTCTTTAACATCATATCAAACATTAAAATGGTTTTAACAAAACTAAATATTTAATAAAACAATTTACATTCACACATTCATGTATCATGAAAATGAACCGGTAATTTTTTAAGACAGATTCATTCATTTAATTTCACCATTTGTGGATATCGTAGATTTTTTTCAATTTTATTTTTATTTTTTTAGTTAATATAACTCTTATCTTGTGTTTCATTGAGTGAAATGTGAATAATAAATTCAAAACTCTCCCACTAGAATCCATTTTATCTCATTACCTAGAATGGATTCCTCAATAATAGATTTATTAACATATCATTTTATTAATATATATATTCTATGTTTTTTTATAAATGATATTGAACCATCCTCCCTCTATCTATAGATAGAATCTCATTCCCATGAACAAAGTGTTAGACATTTTTTTTCATAATATTCATTAACTCCAAGGAAATGATCAATCAGTAAAATAATATATTATAATAAAATTATGATATATATAAATATATATAAATATATAATATTATGATCCCAACAATGAGTCTATGGAATGAGTTAACCACCACTAAGAGGGGGTCATGATATAGTGGTCATTAAAAATTCTTACTCCAAGGAACTATAAGAATATTATCAACAATTATTATAAATAGTTCTTCAAGGAAATTATGTTATTACTATAGCATGGTTGAGAGAGATATCAAATGAATGAAAGATTCTTCATTTGGTATAATCATTGTTAGTATGATGTGGTTAACCTTTTATATGTTTCTGTTAAATGTTTTTTCCTTGCGTCTATTTATACTCAAAGAAAGAAAAAAATTTCTAGTAGTTTTATCATGAAATCCTTACTAAATTATTTAAATATTACTATCTATAATTTTTATGATATTCACCTCACATAAAAATTAGTTTTAATAGGATATACTCTTTGTACATAACCATATATTCCTCCTAAAAATCCTATGAAATCCTTCCAAGAATTCTAGTTGAATACATGAAAGTATCACATTTTCATTACATATAAACAAATGGAGGATAAATGTGTTATTATTAATAGGAATGAATATTTAGCTTACAATATGACACATAGATCAGAATGATATATATATATAAAACCAAAATGATCTTCAAGTGTATATTAATAAATTTCAATACCATTTTAGAATTATTGGTTGCATGGAATATTATAATTGTCCCACAATAATGATCCATAAATATTGTTATTTCATGATCACTATAGTATATATTGGGGCAACATCATGGTAAAATTAAAAATCATAAACTAGAAAAGCCACATAACATTGTCACATAGGATGTTGTGGCATGGTTTATCTTATTGAAACATGGTTCTCTACCTATATCCAAATACAATTAAACAAATTTACCTCTCATAAATCAATAAATTGAATTATATTATGTAATATTTCATCATTAAATAATACCACTTGACTTCCAATACTAGAATACAACATAAGTCCCATATGGGTTCTCTTTGGAATAGTCTATTTATTCATGAATCCTTAGTCAAACTATAGTGGAATAACCTTAATAGTTTTTATGTGATTATCCTAATGTCTGATCAAATGATTTAAATGTTATATTTACTCTTAGATATCCTAAATTAACTTAACTCAATATAATATTGGAAGCCTCGTGGATTGAATTAAATTTTCACATTGCGATCCATATCACATGAGATAAATTGACATCTACATTTAAATAACACAATGTTGAATCCTTTTATGGTTAGAAAATATTTAACAACATTAGTATTTTGAAAAGAAATACTGTGTTATACATTATATATGATACGCCACATCGATCTTAAGAGAACAACAAAATAATATAATTAAATATCATGGTTATAACATAGATATTTGAATGTAGGAAATGAATGCTATTAATTTAATTATTAAACTATTGTGTAATGATTTAGAAATAATTTTTTTGTGATTATTTACTTATAAATGATTATAAAATAATTTTAAAATAAAAGGAGTTATATTTCAGAAAATTTATTAAAATGTAAACTATTTGGATTTTTACCAATACATTATAAAATAAATATTTTGTTATTTTATTAATAAAGTTTATATATAATATATTCAATATATTTATTAAAATTATAATTATTTTTTTTAAACATTATTTGAAAGGAATCACATTTTGCAAATAAAAGAGGAATTTTTATAAAATTACTATTGTTTATCCTTTTGATGGTGAACCACTTTGAAATATAGATTTTAAAAAATTAAAAGTTTAATTTGATAAAATAAACTTATAATTTGAAATAGTATCATCAAAATTTACATTAGTTGATTTTTTGGAATTTTACCTATAATTTTTGTTTTTTGATGAATAGAGGATAAATAATGTATTTTAATTTAAAATAGATTTTTGAGTTGATTTATTTATATTAATAGATTATATTTTTGACTATTTTTCAAGTATACTTATATAAATATTATATAATTAAATTCATTTATTTCCCTAGGAATCAGTTTCATGTTCAATTTGGATATAAAAATATTTCAATGTTTTGAAGGGTTTTACTTTAAAAACATTTTTTCTCATTCCTTCAACTAAATTAATTTAAATTAATTTGTAAAATTAATTTGTATCAAAAATTTGACAAATTTATTCAATTTTTGGAATCATAATGTCCAAATTTTAAAAATAGCCCCCTTTATTTTAGGGCGAATTATGAATAGTAACTTTAGTAATATTATTAATATAGTTAATGGTAAATTCAGAAATTAAGGGTAAAAATAATATTATATGTATTATAAAATTACCATAACACATGTGAAAATTTTATTTTATGATTATTTTTCATCACAATGCATCAAATAATATCTTTTTTTACCATTACAGGCCTTTGGGATGATAATATAACCTTTGTAATATTATATTTAAAATAAATTCAATTTTTTATACTTCTCTTTTTACCTTGAGAAAAACTATTAATATGGTTTTATATGAGGGATATGTTTGACTATAAATATTATTTATAATTTAAAAATGTTTATCCTTATCATGGTAATTTATTTAAAATTTTTAGTGATAATATCATTTCCTTAAATAGTGACACAATGATGACGCACTAATTAAATAATTAATGGAATAATAAAATAAATGATACAAAAATATGTAAATAAAAATAATTTGATAAAACTAATTTCACAACTGATTTTTTAACATCAATTTAACATTTATTATATGTTTTAGAATAATTTTATTAAATTTTTCATGTTGTTAGGGAATTTTAAAAAAATCATGTGTTGAATATTGTCAAAATTAACATTAATGATATACTAAAATAAATAATATTATATAATATTATACTAAATTAATAAAAATAAAAAATTTTGGTACATGATGGGGATATGTCTAAAAAATTTCAAAAATGTCTCATTTATTTCAATATTTCATATTGTAAATAATTATATGAACCATCAAATTTTAAAATACATGATATCAATGTAATAGTGAAAAATGTTAAATAAGGGTTGAAGCTAAAAGATAAGGATTAAAAAATTGTCAAAACATATATAATTTTTAATGTATAACAATTTATCTTCCCAATAACTTCATATATTTTAAATTAATTTCTTTTGATCTCTTAATATTACAATGATAAATTATATTAATTTAAATTTTTTAAGATTACAATAGTTCCACTCCCCACTATTATAAAAGGGAACATATAATTTTATATTTATCACATTTAAAAACATATTATGTTTGGCCAATATCCACTAAAATTACTTCTTAGAATCCCTAATGGCATTATATATGACTTCTTGTTTGTATAACACAATTCATAGAGGTGTTAAGTTGTTAATTGGAGGGGATAGTCCAAATAACAACATTCATTTTTAATTACTCTATCTATTTAATTAATTATTACACTTCATTAAAATTTTCTTCAACCATGTTGAAATAAAAAATCTAGTACCCCAGATATATTGAGATATTGTAATGTTAATATCAAAACCTCAATCCATATCCACTTACATCTAATGGGAAAACTGAATTATCATTCTTGTGTACGGTGAATTATGGCATCGTGAACTGATATAAATTTATTTACATAGTTGTATCTCAATTATAGTTATAATTAAGTAATTGGTTTTAGAATATGTTATTATGTTCATATGAATTATTATAAATTGATATTATATTTTTTTTTCTCACCATTCCTAACACGGATAAATGATAACATAATTCGTGAGTATGTGTGAACTATCACCTACACGAAGCGATTTGATTCATTTTTAATTACCACATAACATGAAATATATATATATATGTTTATTAAAAATATTAATAAACTATATTTGATATAATAAATAATTTGGAAATATAAAATAATTATTATCTTTTTTACATAATGATAATTGAATAATGGAAACATTACTCATCCATATGTACAACATATCATCTTATTTATTGTAACCAAATTCATATTTCATATCCATATGTAATAAATGGTTACAAAATAATAATTGATGTAAAAAGGGATTATTATTTATTTAAAATTATATTATAGATGATTTTTTATGAAAACTTTGATTATAGACATCATACCAAGTCAATCGTGGATTCATGTACCGAAAAACAAAATAACATCTGACATGAATATTAATAATGAAGTAATTATTATAACATGATAATAAATATATAAAAGGAAGAAAAACATTTAATATTATATTTATCATGAAGATAACTAACATATTTTTTTACTAATAAATATAATGAAAAAATGTGACAAATCAGACTCATGGTAACGAACATCATCTGAATCACATTTCATTGGTGAATGTTTTGATGTTATACACCCACATTATTTTATAATGTGTTAATAAAACATATTTGATATACAATATCATGATTTTTCTATTATCATGATATTTATTGTTTTGTAAAAATTTTTACTTTCATGGATCTTATGATTTAAATGTTCAAAGTGTTATGGGAAACATTTAATGTATTAATTTTTACTTATCAAATAGTTTTTTCCATATTAATATTCATGATATTATTTTAAATATTTAATTATGTTGATATTAAATTATTATAAATGAAATTTTATGTCTATTATGAATAAAAATCATATCTTGATAAAAGGACTCATTCCACTATTTTTATATGGAATGATTAAAAAAATGAAAAAAACAAATAGTATATTCTTAACGTACGAAATGGAAATAGATTTTCTACCAACATGGATATTGTTTATTTTCAAGCTTCCTTATAAATATTAAAAAATTTCATAAATGATAAAACCAATTAAATTTTTTGTTACTTTTTTTATTGAAATTTTATTACAAGAATTGGGATATTTTTATTGTAATGTGTTTTCCATATGGGACTAAAAGAGTTTTCAAGGGTTTTATACGTGATTTGGTTTTGAAAATTATATATAAATGGCCGAACCCAATTATAGATCACAAGTGTTCTTGATATTTATCATATAATGGGTTGGGCCCCTTTATAGCTCATGAGATGTGGGTCAGACAAATATTGCTTATATGAAGGGTGATCCCCATTATAAATCTCCAATGAATTAAGTAATCCATAGATTGAAGTTTACCGTATGATTATTCCCTTTTTAAGGGTGAATGTAATAGTGATATAGTATTGATGTCCCAACACATGTATGTGATTTTCTTTATTCTGTGAAATCATTTTTTAATATATTTTTAATGGGTTTTCATGTTTTCAGTAGAATAATAATTTAATATATTTATGTCCCTTATTTAGATTTTTGTAATCATCATAGATTTTAATTTTATTTATTATAATTAATTTGTAAAGAGAGACAAAAACGAGATAAAAGTTATAATTATGAATATTTTTCATAAAGAGACAAGACATTTTACATTAAATGGGTTTTCATTGGTGAAAAAATGTATAAGGTTTATTTGCGTCCACTCATAATGTATATCTTCACATTGTGGGTGTTTTTTCTTAATTCTATAAAACTTTAGACAAAAAATATCCTAGAATGTGAATTATATTAAAAGAAGGATATGTAATGTTTATGGTTATTTCCTTGTAGTGGGTATCAATGGATGGTTTGGAACACATTTTAGATTATTATGTTTACTTAAGAGTTTTGGATATCATTATGTGTCTAAAATTTTTCAGTTGATCATAAGATTAATGAATTTGAAACCCGTTAAGGAATTATATAATTATAATTTAGGGAGATTAACTTTATTTTTTTGAGACATTTATTTTCTAGGTAAATAAGGGTTATTACGATTTGGCATACAAAATCAAAGTTATCAAATAACATTTGATGTTATGAAATGTTACAGTTATTTATAAGTAATTTATTATATTTTAGAAATGCATTATGAATTATATAGTTTTAAAAAATGAATCCATATAGGATGGGTGAAAACCAGTAATTCTAGTTAAGGCCATAGGAATGGAGCCCAGAACTGAATGCTGATATGGGTGAATCTCCTACCAATAGCCGATATGATATCCCGGTTAGTATGATTTATTTAGTTGATTTCATGGATAAAGAATGAGTTTTTTTGGAAAATATTATTTAACATATAGACAACCATTATACGTGAAAATTAATCATCCATTATGTCATTAATTCTATTTTGGAATATGCTCGTTATTTTGGGAACACTATATGATCATGGTAAAAGGAATAAAATGTTATTTTAACTGATAAATAAAAGAAGAATTATATTTTTGCAGATTCAATTATTTTATTATAGGATTATTTTGTTTCATGTTATTTATGGAAATAATTTTCATAACAAGTAGAATATATGATTTAGGAAAATAAATTTTTGGTATGAGACATATAGAGTGAATTATGTAATTTGTAAATAAAGGATAAAATTTATCTCCGAATAATATGATTAAAAATCATTTAAATATTTTTTTATTCATAGTCTATAATATTTTTGAGTTATTTTATGGATGTCTATTTTTTGAAATTTCTATGTTGTACATTAGGTTTTATTATATTATTTATGAGATTAAAAGTTATTTTCAACATATATATGGTTTATTCATTTTAGGTAATTATCTTTTATTTCACTAACCAATTTGGTTTTGGATATTGTCTACAGAAATTAGAAATTGATCATAAATGTTTTTTACACAATGTGATTCTCTAGGAGTGGAGTCTAGTGCTCCAAGAAAAAAATAATAATTCATGGATACATATCAATTGGAGAAGAAGTTGTTTTGTGGATAAAAATTATTTAACGATAAAACATTACATGTATGTTATGTATATTTCTTTATGCTCTTAGCACAAGTAGTAAAATAGTTTTTCAACTCTATGAAATGGATATTGAAATAATCAATGTTATTCATTTACTTTTACCAATTTTCTTTTGACCCATCAGGTATTTATGGGTTTCTAATTGTTAACAATACAATGATCCTATTCTCTATCACTCTCTATTTGTCTTTGAGATATATTTTTCTCTACCATGTCCTAGGTTTCATAAGTGTTACCCTAGTATTTGTTTTCTCAAATGACCATCATAGTTTTCTTTATTTATATTTAATTGGAAGTTTTTTTATATACTTTCCATTATGGGATATCAACATATGTATTTAGAAAATTAAAACCCCTAGTTTTATCACATGAGTGAAAATTGTGAGGAAATAATCTACTAAATTGGGTAATTTAAAAACCTGGTTTTTAAAAAAATTACTATGCCAAATATCCTACATGATTCACCACAAAGATCATAAGATTGAAACAAAATATTATAATTTAAATGGTACTGTTATAACCAATCCACTAGACTTGAGGAGGTTAACATAATTAATTAAAATTTTGAATATGGTTTACACAAGAATATATAATTATTTTTGACCATTATTATGAAGTCACTATAGGGGAGATCCTCTATCTGAATGAAATCCACTGAATTGATGATTTCTCACATCAGAAAGAGGTTGTCAATAAAATGGGATGGTCATTTTAGTGAACATAGAGCATGATGTAAATGATTGAATTAATTTCAACCCACCTTCTTATGTGTCTATTTTGATTCAATCAATCCACATAAATATAAGACATGGAGCCAATTCGGTTGCGACCATACCTAAAAGGCCCTCAAGATTTATACCAATCATTGGCTTGAGTAACTCTGATGGTAAGGATAGAGGAAATGAGGGCATTCTATATTTTAATGCTTCATTTTTGGAATTGGTTTATTCACGACTATGACACAATGAAACCAACAATGAAGGTAACATGAATAGATTTGCAGTGTTGAGTGGGGGTTAGATAAATCCTTTTGATGGATAGAAATGTGAGGATGTAGGGCATGAAGTTGTTAGTTCAAGGGGAGGTTAAACGGATGTATTTGAATAAGAGATGGATTTTCACACTATTACATTGTCTAACAAGATTAAGAATGTTGAAAAAGATTATGATATCAGTAATTTCTCTACATAGAATGGAAATATTAACATTATCGACTTAGAGAGATTCACCAAGACTGTGGGGAGGTCACAAAATTAGAAACACTACTATAATTTACATAGTTCACTAGTTACTAGATCTTTTAGTAAAGTACACCATCATGAAATATCATCTATTAGTGATATGGATAAATTTTAAAAAAGTGTAATTAAAAAGGATCAATCTACTCTACAAGAGGATAAATCCTCTCCACCTATTAATAACAATGTTGAATCTCAACCCCAAAGGAAATAGGATTTTAATCAGATTATAAAGCTTATTATCTTTTTGGACTAAATATGTCCTAGGAGGATATCTAACAATTTTCCTCCTCCCTTTCCAATGAAATTGGGTATAAATTCAATATTAAAAAAGAAAAAAATATAAGATTGAGCTACCCATCCAAATGTATTCTTTGGAGGTCTTACTGAGGGCTAATAAAGAGGATTATGTGACCACTAAATCCCTAAATCTAATCATCAACTTCGTCCACCGCACTTCTCGGATCCAATGAAAAATGATATTCTTACACATCATACAGAATAAAAATATTTACAGGAACCATTTATAAAGTTTTCAAATTTTTTCTTTGTAGTGCATGGAATTAGAGTTTCTGCAGGTTCATTATGTTCCCGTTCTGATTTTTTTATTCTTTCTGTTCCTTCAGATGGTCTATTTTGGATGGTATACTATTTTATTTATGATCTCCTATATGGTTCTCACTCCACCAAAAATTTTATTCTTCTCAAAATTTTAAAATATCTATTTGGATTGGTGACCATTTTTTATAAATTAATGTAATACAATTTTTAAAATAAATAGAAATGTTTTTTTTCAAAAACTATATTAATGACCACAAGTATGTTTTATTCAAATATATATATAATAAAATATTTCTAGATTATATTAATGATATATATATATATATATAATAATCAACATATCTTGTAACAATCATATTAATATTTTCTATACATTATATAAGAATTCTTCAAATTTTACAGTTAAATGAAATATTTTTCTAAAAAGGCACCTTTTCTTCATTTTGATGGGACAACAGTTTTAAATTTATTTTTTTACATTTCATTATGTTATATATTATTATATAATCTTATTATTTAGAAACTTAGTTGAAAAAAAATACTTAGGTTGATTTTTTTTAGTTTTTTATATGTTTTATTAATTAATGAATAGTGAAAAAATATTGTTTTAAAATTGAAAAAAATATTTTTTTCTGATATATTGACATTGATATATTATATAATAAACTAGATTTAAATTATAATTAGATCATTATTTATCACATAATATAATTATTTTCATTTAAATCAATTTCATATTGAATTTTGATATAAAACAATTTCATTCTTTTAAAGGATTTAACGTTAAAAACTTATTTTCTCATTCCATCAATTGGATTAATTTAAATTAATTTATAAATTTCCTATATTTAGAATTTCATAAAAATGGATTCTATATTTGGAATAGTAATCATAAAATTTATTAAATATTTCCCTTTAATATTTAAAAAACATATGAATAGTAAATTTCATAATTTTAGTCACCATATATAAGAGTAAATCATGAAATTAAGGGTAAAATAATATTATAAGTCATATAAAATTAACCTAAAAAATTGTCCAAATTTTTTATGATTATTTTTCATTCCTTTTAATTAATGGATTGGTCTCCTGACCTTTTTTTGCTTTAGAATGAGAATATAACCTCTGTAATATTATATTAAAAGAAAAGTGAATTTCATTATACTATTGTTTTTTACCATAAGAATATTTTTAATATGTGTTGTATAAAGGATATTTTGAACTATAAATTGTGTTTGGAAATATTAAATTTATATCTAAATCATGGTAATGTAGTTATAATTATTATTGGTAAAATAATTAACCTAAATGATGAAAAAATGATGATGCAATAATTCATTAATTAATGGACAGAACAAATAATTGATATTAAATTTTTTAAAAAAAATTTAAATCATATAATTAAAATAATCCAAGAATATAATTAATTGATTTTACATTATAGTGTTTTTTTAGTAGAATTGTCTCGGATTTATATTTTTGTAGTGACATTTTGAACAAGTTATGTGTTGAATAGAGACAAAATAGTCATTAATGATATTTAAAAATAAATAATATTTTATTAGGTGATTTAAAATTTATAAAAATAAATAATATGACTAAATAATTGGGTTATTTATTATATATTCAGGAATGACTCATTTATTGGTATTTTTTCATTTTATAGTAAATATATAAACCCAACAATTGTGAATTACATGATATCATGGAATGCATTAAAAATGTTACATAAAGGTTGGTGTAAATAATAAGGATTAAGAAATAGTGAAAAAAACAATTTATGTATTATGTTATATCTACCTTAAATCATCCAATAAGGTTAATAAATAATTTTTTATCCATTTTTATTATAAAATTAATTGATATTAATTTTATATTTTAAATATATCAACGAGTGGACATCCTCTCTCTTTTTAAAGGGAACCTCTTCATATCTATTACCCACACTTAAAAACCTATTTGGATCATCCAATATATCCTCAAATGACATCTTATAATCTGTATCCAAATTCTTGTGGCATTTTTTAACACCATCCTTAGAGGTGTTAAGGTGTTAATCAAAAGATATTGTCCAAAGAAAAGGTATCTTTTTTAATTAAGTATTTCTAATTTATTTAATTTTCAACTTCTTAAATCATCTTACACCATGTTGAAAAATTATAGTTTGTATAATAAATATAATTAAACATTATTAAGTTAATATCAGGACCTAAATCCATCACCTCTTCCATAAAATTGGAAAAGAAATACCGTTAATGTGTACATTGAACAACCACTACACGAACCTATATAATTTTTAATCTCCATCTCTAAATACTATTTATAATGATGGAATTAATTTATAAATATGTTATTTCTGAAATATTTATCATTATAATAAGATAATATATCATTCATTTTCATATCCTTACATATACAAAAATATGATGACGTCATTCGTTTGTGGGTGTGAACTATCATCTCTACAACGATATGTGATCCATTCTTCATCAAAACACCTCATGGGTAGTATATATATACACTTTTTAATTAATAATATTATGTATATTATATTATTATAATTATTTTAATATATTTAAATAATTACCTTCTTTCTATAATGATCATTGAATAATAGAATCGTTACTCATGCATTCATACGACTTACCATATGCATGATTGTAACATACTTCATTTTTTCTAATGCATTTATAATGGATGGATATAAAAGAATATCTGATTTTGAAATGTTAATATTATTATTTCATGAAAATTATTCAAGATATTATTTACATATACCCACATTAACTATTAACATCAAAGTAAATTAATTTTTCGCGTATATATTAAATATCGAAAAAATTTCTTACACGAGATTTAATAATTGAGTAATAATTATATCATGATAATAAGTGATATAAAAGTAATAATGAAATATATTAATTTTATCATGATAGAAGAAAATTAACCTCAATTTTTTATTTACTATGATTAAGAACAGACATGAAAAATCAGACTCAAGGTAATGGAAAATGTCTCAATCATCATTCATTATTGAATATATATATGATAGACCCAAACCTTATTTTATAAGTAATATATATATATAAATGTCATATAATAGAATGATTTTATTTCTAGTCTTGTTATTCAATTTTTTCTGAAATATTATTCTTTCATGGAGCAAATGATTTAAATATCCAATGTTGTATGAGATACTTTTATGGTTTAAATATTTATTTATCAAATATTTTTCCCCATGTTTATATTCATTATATTATTTTAAATATTTATTTAAATATATATAAAACAATTTTAAAGAAAAGTAATTTTCTATTATTAATTTAAATCAATGGTTTTCAGAAGGAATCAGGTTACATGTTATTTATGGTACTTTATTATGTGTGATAAAAGCAATTATCTATTATTAACATACAAAAAGACCATGAATATTTCATCATGATGACTATTATTTAATTTATTATTCCATTGAAATAATATATATTTTATTAAATAAAAAAATACAACTGATTTATTTTTGGTAATTTTTTTGAAAAGGGTCTTTATAAAAAATATGGTATTTTTATACGAATGTGGATTCCATTTGTATTAAATGTTTCTTTAAGGGTTTTCATGATTTGGTCCATGTAAATTATATATGAAGGGTTGAGCCCCATTATTTATCATGGTTGAGTCCGATATATCATATACTAAGGGTTCATCCACATAATAGCTAATGAGAAAAAGATGATCCCGATATATCTATCACAATAGCTGAGACCAATTATAAAACTCCAATACATTTTGTACTCCGGATGCAGAAGATGACCATACGGTTATTCCATCTGAAATGGTGAATATAAGATATATATGGTAAGTATGTCTCATGAATCTTTTTTGATAGTATTCTTTTCATTTTATTTAATTTTTTAGAAGATTTTTTAAATGTGTTTTTAGTTTTTAAAAACTAATGATTTACTATCTTTGGGTGATCTATAGAGATTTTAGTGCTTATCACAAGTGTAATAAAATAATTCACTAAATTGAGGGGGGGGGAAAGAAATGGATGAAAGGAATGGTGAATGATCTAGGCAATATGCTGAATGGAGGGCAGCATTCCCATACATTGTATGATTTTCTGAAACAACAGAAGGTATGCTCCTGGTGGCGGGGATGCTGGGTAAGATGGGATCCCCCTCTCGTGGGGCTCAATCTCATTGTTGATTTCTCTCTAGTGGATGGTCTGATGTGAGGAGGTGGTTTGGTGTGCAAGGGAAAAAACTTTGTTATTATCATATTCAATAACTTCCACATCCCATGTGATTCCTTAGGGAGGAAATTCATGCGCTGCTCACAGGTGCAAAAATTTGTAACAGTTTATCCCCGATTTTCTCAGAAGTGGAATCAGATTCCTAGATCCAGATTCGGGCCTTTCATGGGAATGTGAAGGTGTTGTGGACCTATACTTACAATGTTCGTAGATGTGCTACTATTATTCCTGAAGATTGTACTTCATGCCATATTCCAAGAGAGGCTAATTTTACAGAAGATGCTTTATCTAGAGAGACCAGTCCAAAGGATCGTCTAAGGTTGTTCCTGAATGTGGGTTCCTTACCCCAGTTATGTAAGAACTTTTTAAGGTGGATTCCCTTAGTCCCCATCACTTTAGGCCTCCCTGTGCTCTTCGGGGAGGGGGCTTGTTCCCTTTTTTGAACTTTTATTAAATAAAAATGCAATTTTGGAACATTTAGATGAGATAAATGGGATAATTGTGATGATTTTTCATAAGGAGACATGATATATTGGTAAAAGGGTATCCCTTTGTTAAAAATTGGATACTGAGTACAAGTTTCCACCTCTCATGTTGGTGTTTAATTTGTGAGATTTTTTTTCTAATTTTGGAGAACTCTAAACAAAAAAGATCCTTAAATATGAATTATAGTTCCAAAACAAGTTGGATATATAATTATTAAGGTTATGTTTTTAAAATATATCCTCAAGATATGATTGAATATTTCTCTTGATAATGTGTGATAACCATCCTTCTTACCCATAATTTTTCAAATACCGTAAAACATTACCACTTTAATAACATTACGTATCCTATCAACTATGATGTCCTTATAATACATATGTGATCATGTTTCCATTGAATATAAGATTAAAATATTGTAAATAAATAAATAATAATCCATGTGGATAAATTCCTTGCATTAATTCAATATAATTGAATTATAAAAAATGAATAATGTGATAAAATTGTGATAGATTGAAAAATACATCCATATATTTATAATCCATGTTATTTTTATGATTTCTCAATTAAAATAAATTGATATCACCATTTTTTAATTCCCTTTAGGAAAAATTGTATTTCTAAAATATGATTAATCATTTCAGTAGTTAGATTAATGGCTAACCCAATTTAAATTTTACATAAGACTGTTCTTAAAAAAACCTAAATGATTTATATCCAAATTAAAATGACAACCCACATAGATCCTACACACGATGAGGATGAGTAACACTCACCCAATTAGCTAAACACATATTTAAATGTCTAATTATTCATCAATAATATATGGTCTTGCTAATCAATATGTTAAACATAAATCATTAACTTTTATCATACATGAGGGAGGGTTATTAGACCTATCCAATGATCACTATGTCATAGTCTAATGGGAATACATATCTTCATGTTATGTGTCAATGCAATAAATTATTAAAATTTACAAAAAAGTGATATATTATGGATAATGTATCACAAAACATCAATGTAAGACAAAAATATTGTCCCTTAATGTACATGATTTCTATCTAGGGACTAAAGAAGATTCCAAGTGATATCCCACCTTGAATATCCACATTTTAAAACATTTTAAATATAAATTTATGTTTTCTTTTCCAATCTATTGTCAATGTTATCATACAAAATCTCAATAGATGCCAAATTTGTCCCCAATAATAATTTCCTATACTCATATAAATAAATCCCATGTTCATTCTTATCCATTGAATCATATATATAATAAGTACGGAAAATAATGAAAATAATTTTTTTTCTAACACACTTGGGTCATTGATAATATAATATTTCATTTTTCATAATGTCATTAAAAAATTAATAGACCCCATTTCATATAATCCTGGATTAAATCAGTCATTATATGGTATGATAGGAACTTCATACCTCAATGTATAGTTAACCCTTATAGTATCCTTCCACTAATGTTATAGATTATAAATTCTCAATTAATTGAAATCAACAAAAATATAACTGCACAAGTACTTATATATATAACATATAAGTTAAAATAAGTGTAAAACTTATATTTAATTAATATAAATAATTATAAATATTTCATTTGGAGTAAAAATAATAAGTGTCCAATTATCTAGTATAATGATATATAAATATTTAACTACAGTGGACTAATAATTCTTTGAATGACCCAAAAATTGAAACCATGAAATAATGATTATGTGACGATTTTTAAACAACCAATTCCATAAAAATTTATTACAAAAAATAATTTGGGTATTGGATTATTTCATGAAAAACAAATTGAAACCTAATTCAATTCTCATCCTGAGAATCCGTCAAGAAGTATAGGTAAATATATACATGTCATATCCTGATTCAAGCACATTATAAGGATATATATATATATATTTATAATAACTATAGTATCAATATATATAAAATTGATTTAATCATAAGATTAAGATTAAAGGAAATGAAAATAGTAAGAACACATCTATTATGATGACAGAAACCACCTTCAATAAAATATTATCAAGGGGGATGAATTTTCAAAGAAGGTAGAAAATATATGTAGCGACACTGTGTATTATCCATCAATGGAAAAGAAACCAAGATTAGTTTTTTAAAGTATAACCCCAAAAAAAGGCCCTTCCTCATTTTTGAAAAAAATAAGAATCATTGGACAACGAGGGACCACATAAACTATCACTAGTAACCTGATTCTTTACTAGGTTATCTGTTCATATGACCAACAACGCAATTTGAGAATATAGGTGGATCATTCCCTATACATGCCACCTGGTAATTAATTCCATAAAACTAGGTTTTTGGTCACCCACATAACCATATCATATTTATTTTCCATCATCTATATTCCAATGATATCATCAATGTTTCATCCCCTACGTTACCCCGCTGTAAAATTATATCTAACCATATAAAATATTTATATTGATCCTAAGTGTTGATATTCAAAAATAATTTAGAAAAATTCTAGGTTCCATAGACACTAGAGGAAACCTTCCTCGGGTTCTCCATTGGTTAACTGTTGAAGGCAAAATGAATTTCATACTATAACACTTCTCATCCGAAATAAACCTCTGATTTTCCACTCATGAACAACATCAATCATATAAAAAAAATTCATGGTCTGAATGAATTTATCCAACTTCTTAAAAAAATACTAATAATATGCTTTAACTACATAAATTAAATACCATTTAATAGGTTCATTTTTATATCCACAAAACAAATGATTATTTCATAAGTGATGTGTCCAGATCTACCTTCATTAAATATAACCATGTTATAGTTCATTGAAATATTCATCACATTACTAAATATTCCAAACACAAAAATTAGACATCATAATATTCATTTTCACATCAAATTTCCAGAAACTCAATAATAATGTCATATTCACAAATATGGTCAAGGATTTCCCAATCAATTACATCAAGAACAAATGGTTTTCATAATAAGTATGAACAATCCCCAGGGTATAAAATAGTACACTAACGTGTGCCAACAAAATTGTAACATAAATCCCAAAATATCATCTTCTATATATAACTAATGTAAAAAAACTCAACAATACATAGGTTTTTATTCTCCCTATCAGTAAAACCATTTAAAGACCTAGACCTACAATATATTAAATTATGGATTTCAATAAAAATAATAAATTATCACATGGAATTTCTCTATGAATAAAATTAAGTGACAAGTTAGTGTTCTATCCCATGGAATAGAAACATATACATGTATGACACTTCTATATATATAAAACATGGAACACCTACCACAATTATTCTATGTCTTTGATAAATGTAAAAACCAATTTTCCAAAAACACTACATTAACAGGGGACAAAACAAAATAATTCTCAATGATTAATCCCCACTATATCATTTATTTCCTAATAAATGTAACATATAAATTTCCGCATATAACTTAATTAGCTGAGTGCTGATATGCATCAGTCCTAAAACGTACCACATAAAAATAACCACAACAACCTAACTCATGGACACTAATATCCTGGTGCCACCTGAAACATATAATTAATCACCTTGAATATCCTATGTCACATAATATTTATCAACCATGATAACTTGTATCCATAAACCACCCCCACTATTATATGGATCCCACATTTTATTCATCTACGAACATCATCTGTCGTAACAAATGGGTATGTCCAAATTCCATAAATTTGACAATAATATAAATAATCCCATTCCTTCAAAAACTAAGAGAGAAAAAACATATACCACACTATCCAATACTCATATTATACTAATACACATCACATAAGAGATCATATTCAGTGTTCATCTACCTCCAAGAACTTATTAACAAGAGGCCATGATGGAAAAGTAGTCATAAACTCACCACAACAGAAATCCATCTGATGCTCTTAAACATTATATAGATCTCAAAGAACTAAAAAAGCATTCAATTTTGAGTATAAACAAAAATAAAAAAAATTAGAAGAAAAAAATTTCATCAATATGTCTAGCATGACATATCACTATGATTCATCCATCATGTGTAGAAACCATCTCCAAAACCCATAGAATATGGAAATATAATAATCACATATCTCACATGTCATGAAATGTTGATCACATATATTTAAAAATTAACATATAAACTCCAAATCCTAGATTAGATTATATTTATATATTAAGAATTCTACCAACATGGGATGAATGAATACAATCTTCTCCAAAACAATGGATGATTCATAATGGAAACATATAATAGTGAACACTAAATAAAAATCATTCCAAAAGGATAAAACCAATGGGTAAAATGTCTTAGTGAAATCTTCATTGAAGGAACAAAGATGTCCCTGAGAGGGGAGGTGTGAATTAGGGTGTCAATGTTTTCATTTAAACTACTAGATCTTGTTCGAATTTTATTATATACCCATTAATTCTATCTGATGAGAAATATAAGAAAACAAAAATTCACATGAAAAGATAAGTTACAAAAATTTTACAGGGTTCACCACTTTGGGCGACGTCCAATGAGCATACACTGATTGGCAATTGTTCATACCAAAATACACTATTATTTATAGTTGTGAAGTATAGTAGTTTAACATAGTAACTCTATTCCATGGGAACTGCCATTACATTTTTTAGGTATTTCACACTACATCCCTCAAAACACATTTGTTGACTCCATCTATATCACTATGTTGGGATGTATCTTTATTAAGTTTATTGAATCAATGGTCGCTTCACATATTTTGAATTAAATCAGGAATCCTTAACTATAGATAGATTCCCTATTGATGTATTCTATACACCTGTAGATGTATTTAACTTATCTATGACCTGTTAGTTCATGAACAATGATTTCCAATAATGAATTTCTTTCATCACAAACCAAACGGCACTGCGTACCATGCGGGTTTCCTATGCAAACTTCTCTTTAACCCCCATGTTCTATACATCTTTCACTCTGTACTTCCTTACTCCATGTACTATGGACTTATTCAGTATACTTCCCTAATCCACATACTATGAGGCTTCCTCCATGACTACGTGATGTCTTTGCAAACTAAATCCATGTACTACTTCTTATCTATAGACTAAATCCTTCATTGTGAATAGTATAAAAAAAACTGGTCTTCTTCCTCCACGTACTATCATCCATGAATTATTCTTTACTTCAATAAGTTACTTTTTTATTTTCATTAATGTATTTATAGAGATTTATTCTTATGAAATACATATAGTATTTTTAGAATTCCTCCAGGATTTTTCATATTAGATCCAGTCTATAATGAAGGGATTAGTGATTCTTATATAGGCATATAGATCCTCCTAATTTGTTAAACCCTATTTTGCCGAATCTCTGATACAGAATCACTATTACCATGTAGAATTCATATCTTGTGAACCATTATTGTTATTTGTTCCACATAACTACATTATCCCAAGGTGGTGGCACAAATCATAGCCTCATTTCTGCAAATTACACCCTTTTCATTTTATCATATATCTACCTCATTTTCACAAATGACACATCATTTAGTGAAATTTTCACCTCCCAAAAATTACAAGCCTCAAGGAGAACCGAGGACCATTTTCCGTTCCATGAAAAATTTTCATTTTCCTCATATAGCTTCCTTCAATACTGCTTCCATCCTTAAACAAAAAATGACCATTCATTCATACAATATGATGAAATCAAAAAGTATTTACAAAAAACCCAAACCACCCTTCATTTCTAACAAATAACAACCTTGGTTCCCCCAATATCCAACATTGGGATTTTTTTATATCCACTTATAAATAAAATAAATCACCACCCTAAAATTAATAAAATAAAAAAATTCATCCAACTCTCTATGTCTACATGAGAAATGATGAGTTTATAAAACACGTGGGGAAGAATGAATTGGGTTATCTTGATCCAAACCAAATTTTTTTTATCCATTCACATTATCCCCCCAAAAATATCCCTTTTAAATCATCATCCATCCCCATTGTGAAATTTTTTAATTCCTCTATTCTCCATCATCCATCCACTAGAAAAGCGTTTTATATTTCATCCTTGTGGTTTGAAACATATTACATTTAATTTCATCATTCTCTCTCTCTGGAAATAAATCCAAAGAATGAAATTTTAACATGTAGATATCAATGAACCGTCACCAAGATCATATATACCCATTAGACATGAAATAAATCGACAAAAAAATAAAAGAGTTAGTGCAACTGGGTAAAGGTAACCCTCATAACGTTCTCATGCTTGGGGAGGTATTTGAAAACCATGGTTCCATAGATTCTTCTTGGAAACCTATACTAACAATGGCTTTGTCAGTATGTCAGGAATATGATCATCATCTCTAAAATTATACATTTTGATCATTAATTATTCCATTTTCTCCTTGATGAAGTTATTTCTAACTTGAATGTCCATTTTACAAGAATACAGAACATGATTATTCATAAGATCTATTGAATTCTTGTAATCACTGTGAAAGATAGTTTCATATTTCACATCATGGCCAATATCAGTCAGTTATTTCTTTATCTAAAGAAGTTGAGTAAAATCCATTGTAGCAGAGATTTATTTATCTTTAGAAGAATTGCGAGAATTAATTTCCCATTTCATACACAACTAGACCACACATTTCATTCATATGATTAATGCTCCACCACTTTATGATTTTATATCCACCACTTATCTTGTTTAATCAACTTCATAAAATGATGAAGGTTCATTATCTTTTCCTATAGAAATGTATATTCAATAATTGTTAACACCATTAATGTAGCTCATGATTTTTTGTTACTAATACTTTCAACATATTTTCATAGTAAATTATTTAATCATTTGTAGGGTTTTCTACTCATTTAATATCTGACGAATATTCATTTCTCTCTAGCATCACTATATATTACTTAATTTCAATATTTGTTTCGAATAAAGAATTTACTTCCTAAAATGAAAAAATAATTCAATGAGGGATTCCATCCATTATATAAATCCAGGGGTTTATTAGTTTTCCCCATATAAATACCCATTCAATATTGGATATAAACTACAACATGAATAACCTAATTCTTGTAATGGCGTGAGATACAACTCTCAATCAGCATAGTTCCGACGATACTATTTACCTATCAATTTCGATGCACAAAAACTCCATTTTGCGGTAGAGTTATCACAACATTCAAGTCATGATCTATTTCAATCTTCTCCTCATAATTTTCAAACTCAATGTATGTTTAGTCCCCTCCATTTCTTAACTAAAAAACATTGACAGTTCATCGAGTATCATTCTCAGTATTTTGGTAATAAGTTTTCATGCAATCTAGCACTTGTCCTTTCCTATGTATAACTATTAGGAAAACCATTATACTATAATCATCAATGAAAAGGATGAAATAAACTTCACCATATGTTCCAAAAATAATTATCATAACACATACATCTGTATGATTAATATCAAGAAGATCTGATGCTCTTTTCTTATTTTGAAGATATGAACCGCACACCAAACATCTTTGTATGAAAGAATCATAAGTATTATCTCATTAACACATAAAATTTAGAATATACATGATAATTTTTATTTTAGAAATCATTTCCATTTCTTGTTCATTAATATTAACCCACATTTGGTTCCATAAGTTATTCTCTTCTTCAATTTTCATGTTACAAATGCACTGTTTACAATCAATTTGATATAAATTTCCATATGTTCTTCACCCTTTCAGGAGAAAATTACCTATATTTCTATATATATAAAATCATTTTTATTGAAATATACTATAATACATGAGTCACATATTGTACTCGCACTATGTAGGATGAGATGAAATCCATCCACGTAATGATCTCTAGTCTTCTTTACCACACAATCTGCTAGTTTAGTACATCAACTACTATTGATCTTTAGAGCACCATTGTTTCTGAACCTCAATGCTCCATTTAGGTTTTTCTTGACATTAATTAAAATAACACCATTTTTCATCTTATATGTTGATAATCCACTATTAAGAATTAAATTTGTACTATACATTGTAGACTTAAAATATAATTCAAAAAATTTATATTTTTCAATATTCTTTATCTCCTTCTGAAAAATATCATTTTGAGTGAGGGATAATTATTGTTTTTTCAAATATCCTTTCTATGTGCTCAGGTTAATCATACTCATACTCTTATTCCAAGGGAAAAATCATTTAGGAAATAAAAACACCATCTTGTATATGTTTATTGAGTTGTCTCTGAGTTATGTGTGAATTTTTCCTGTCATTCTTCTACCATTAATCAACAATATTATGTCTAATGTTAGAACACTAAAAACTGTATCCATAGAAATTGTTTCTTCTATAAGAAATAGGATATGAATTCATTCTACTTTTTTGCCATCCTAACTCTTCCCAATTAAATTATCTGTATTCCTCTTCATAGTTAGAAATGGAATAGACTAGATAGAAATAGAATTTCGAATTCATATATGGGGATGTATTTTCATTGATATTCCTTATCATGTATATTTAATTAGAAGGGTAGATTGACTACCAATCATCCGAATATTCTTGATATAAGTTTCTAGTTATTTTTTTAGTTTGAATTGATGGTTTATTCTTCCAAACAGTAGATTGCTTATCAGCTTATCCAACATTTAGCAATCCTTTATTTTATCTCATTTTATTTACATCATTCAATGTTTTTGGCTTCAAAATGGCATCCACTATTACCCATACACACAAATAATTGGTAATTAAATATGTTTTCATCTCCATTTAAAGACCTCATAGATCACTCCAGCAACTAAGCATCAAGTTATATTCCAAACTATATTATCTTCGTAGTTTCTTTTGATATTGATTAACATTCATGATTACTATTACGATTAATAGCTTCTTCTTAATGACGTTAAAATCATGGAATTATATTATAGTATGGTGGTAAGATCATTAATGAATATTCCATACTCTTTAATTGGGAGTTTTAGTTCCACTAGATTTTCTATGATTTCTGGGATTGATGACTGTATATTAACAAATTCAACAAGTCATTCAATTTCAGCTTCATGTTGATCAAAATATTCTGATTATTTTCCAACAATTTATCTCTACTAATTGTATTTTTTACATTGATTCTCAATTTTAAAAAATTAATCATTATGTTAAAACTATGGATCAGCAGTAGTTGTCAACTGATTATCTCCTGATTTATCTTTTGATAGTTATATATTTTTTAAATTGTAGCCATCATGGAATCATGGATTCCAAATATAAAATATGCTTCTTCTTATTCAAAGAAGTTATTTTCCTCATAATATTCTTCACATACATAATAGTTTAATTATAATTTCCTTCCATGTTTTATGAATCTCTTTTTGATTTTTTTTAGGATTCTGAATGTGTCCATTTTTCCTATATTCATAATCAACAATTCAGGGTCACTGAGAGGCAATGTGTCCAACTCTTCCACAACAAAAATTTTTGAGGTAACATGCCATAAATTTTCTCTGTTCAATTCATTAATCTCCTGTAAATGAGTGAAAGAATTTATTTTTCCTCGTTATCATCATCAACACTTACATATGAAATCTCTAGTATTTCCATGGATTTGAATTTAATATCATTTCATACATGATTCATTGAATCTTTATGTTTGACTCACATTTCATAAGCCACCAAACCACTCAATAGATCATCTAAATAATGTTTTGAGTGATCTCTATTATCATGTCATGATACCATTACATTATAATGTGGTGGAAGTATTATCAAAATTTTCATTACAATATTAATTTCAATGATTTCGTCATTAATTCCTCATATTTATACACCATCATAAGTAGTTTGATTAAAAAAAAATATTTATTTTCTTCTTTATTCGTTTTTATATCATGGAACCTGTTGTAAAAAACATAATGTTTAGCCTCCATCACATTGTTGTATCCTTCATATATGTTCTCTAAATTTTTTCACATAAAACATATTGACTTACAACTAATAAAATTTAGATATATAAGATTAGAAAGAGATGTAGCCAGGGAATTATGTGCTTTGGAATCTACATAAAACATTTTCATGTCTGTTTCACTCATAAACATCCTAATTGGATTAGAGAAAAATATACTTTGTGATGTGACAAAAAAGACTTCTATTCCAAGTGATCATAGAGATATACCATCAAATTATTTCATATTTGAATTTTTTTTCTATCAAATAAGAGTACACCCCAAACATTTACCGTATTATCCATTGTTGAAATGAAGGGAAAAATAACACATGAAATCTTTATGCTATGATACCGATGAAGGACCCCCAGACACCCTCAACAGGGAAAGGTAAATTACAGTATAAATTTTTTATTTTAAACCATTGGATTAAATTCCAATGCAATTATAATCCACTTAAATATATCTGTTGGTAAAGAGTATAAAACAAACTATAACATGCAAAGAGAATACACATCAATTTTACATGATTCAACCCTAAGTTCTACGGGTAAGGAGAATATACCGATATGTTTTCAGTCTTATTAGAATCTAATTATATTCACTAGTTGTTTTGTATAATAGTTTAATATAGTCAATATATAATATTGGGAATAAATTTACATGGTTTTAGGTATAGAAAACTGCATCCTTTAGATCACATCTATTGAATTCACCATGATCACTGTGTAGGTAAGTATCTAAACTCGATTTATCAAAATGAGGGTCAGTTCACTCAATTTGAATTTAATCCCTCATCCATAACCAGTGATAGAGTCATAATCGATGTCCAATTTTCACATTTAGATGTATTCCACTTTTTCATGCACAATAAGTTCTTGAACAATTCTTCAATGTACTAAACTCCTTCCTTTGTGAATCATATTGCACAAAATATCGTGTTATCATCCTCCATGAACTGCTTCTACTCTTCCACATACATTAATGTTTCTAATGTGTGCTTCCATGGTACTCATACTAAGAGGTTTTCTCTACATACTACCCTTCTCTGCGTTCTAGGTGGCTTCCACTGTGTACTTTCCTACTCCACAATCACACACTCACTTCACAAACCGCGTCTATGTACTCATTCGTCACTGTAGACCAGATCCTTCTCCTTAAGTTTTCTTCTATGAAATAGAGTTATTCCTCCTTGTACTATCTTCTATGAATATTTCTTGACCTCACCAAATTATTTTTATATTCTAATTAATGCCTTTTGGGGTTTTCTTCCAACAAACTACAACTACACTTCAATGAAATCCTCCTGGATTTTTAATCTTATATCCACACTATAATGAAGTGATTAGTTTTCCTTATAGTGGAAAATAAGGTCTCATAGACCAATAAACTATGATTTAACAAATCCCTGATAGGAAACTACCTTTACCACATATCATGCATCTCCCAAGAACTATTTTTCATATGTGTTCTACATACCATCATTCTCCCTACCTAGTGGCACAAATAACCACGTCATTTTCGAAAATGAAACAATTTTTGGTTTATCAAAACAATACCTTATTTTCAAAAATGACACACCATCTTGTGTACTTTTCACCTCCCATGTACTATAAGCTTCAATGCAAACCAAAAACAATCACGATGAACGAATTTCTGTTCCAGAAAGCATTTTCATCTTGTTGGTATAACACCTTTCATCATCTATGATTTGTTCCAAGAAAATTTTACATGGTTTGAATCACATTTTTTGCAATTCCCTTCCTTTTATAATTTCTTCTCTATTCTAAATCTCATTCACTGCTATGCAGAGCCCCTCTTTCTTAAAAAAACATCTCGGTTTTGTGGCCCAAATATTTAAAAAACACTGTGAAACTAAAACACCTTTTATAGTACATTCATCCTTAAACACAAGACCACATTGAGTCAATACTCGATGACCAAACTAATGATGATTGAAAAAAAACACAAACTATACTCAATCAATAGAAATAAATAACCTTGGTTTTAACAATATTCGTAACCCATGTGATATAGTCTGGGATTTAAATCCTAATAATCTTTTGATCACACTAAAAATAATTAGCTATCCATTATTTACAAAAAGTCAGTTGGTAAATTCTATAATGCATCACTATTGTGTAATGTTCTGAATCCAAAATCCACTCACAGATTCCCCCATCCCAATTGTCAACAGGCGTCAAGTGCATATCCCCAAATGATATTGTATTTGAAAAAACTATAAGGGCTTAGGAATGTAGGTGGGAAGATTATTCTCTCATCATATGAGTGCAGCACAGTAGAACTACAATCTCATATAAGTAGAAGATATAGAAAATCAATTTAAATTATGATAAATGACCAAGAGAGTAATCTATAAATAATGATAAAAGAGATTTCATGAAAATAGGAGGATGATACATGTCATATGTATCTAAAAGTTCCAAAATTTGTTTACATGGAATTTGTAAAATACATGAAACAAACATAATAAAATTAAAAAATCATTATAGCTAGCATCACAAGCTTTGAATTGAACCCATACTCTCATTCTAATAAATATCAATCAATTACATGTAGTATGGATCTTCCATATTTTCATACCATTAATGATATAGTGTTTTCGGGTCCCCAAGGAGGACTAAACAGGGTATTAGACATAATCTCCATATGCAACCACCCATTGTCCAATTACATCCAGCTAGTGAGTATATAATATTCACAGTGTGCAAGAAAAAATTAAATATTAAAAGTAAGTATGAATTTAAGCTTATAATAAATTCAATTCTCTCATTTATAATCAATTTCTTTCAATGATTTAATCTTATTTAATTATTATGTCTCGAGACCCAGTGTATATCCTGACATCCCCTTTGAAAATAGATAACTAAATGATACTTGAATAAAACATCCGCATAGAATTAATGATTATATAATCCTGCTTGTTTCTTGTCTTTATAGATGACTCATATAACTCATTTAATTTATTAACATTTATCAACTTCATTCCTCACTTGGAATTAAAAAAAATTTAATCTATGTATAACACCATGATTAATAAAATCCAACACCCTACAATCCCTTCTATAGAGATCCTCTCAACATCATAGGTACCACTCTAGGTGCGGTATAACATCCCTCCAATTTGATTCAATAATTGGAATTCCACTAATGGATCCCAAGTATCACCCATGGAATATATGATCAATTTCCCATTGATTCCATCTGTGGAAGTCCATATCAATTCCATGTATCACTCAAAATATCATAGAAAACCTCTATGAGTCCATACATGGAATTCCATATCAAAAGTCCATGTGTCCCTCAGTCATAAAAAATGTATAGCTCAATTGGTTTCATCCATGGAATTCATAATTTAATCCATGTGTTTCCCATGACTTATATGCATTCGTATTCCTTCAATACCATTTAACAAATTTCATTAAATAAATTCTATTTAAATTTTTCTCGATCATTACCAATAACATTTCAATTCACTCTCACCTTATATGTTGATTCAATGATTTATCCGATGATATAAGTCTTTCTTTTTAAATAATCACGTGGGATACTTATTATAAAAGCATCTCATGCATACTCAAATCATACATGGAACATTCCTAAGGACATGGATTCTATTACTATTTCATTATCAATTAAATTCACAATTGATATTTCAAATCCTATTATAATTCAACTTATTTAAAATTAAACAATTCAATAATAATTATACAATGACAAGAAAATAATTCACTCCCCATAGGTATCCATTTTCATATACCATCATAATGGTCTATTTAATTAAATAACACACTAAAATCAATTGCACAATTTCAATTTCCACAGCCTATAATTGTTCATTGATGAGAATTTATAACTAAATTGTTATTTATTAACAATTTTATTCAGAGATTTAAATTGATTCCAATGTGTCGCTATATAATAGGGTGTGTGGCATAATGGAATATATATAAACACTAGAAAAAAATTAATGTCACAATAGAACCTACCATAGGTCCGTATAAGAAATCTCATCATGTATCAGCTCTTGATTTAACGTAGATTATGATAAAATCATAGTAAATATGAATAACCTATAAATAAGAAATATTGAAGTTCTCCCAAAGAGCACAACTGATACTAAACTAGATGGGTAATGGAAAAATTTATTTCAGATCCTACTAATGCGGATCAAATGAAGAAATATTTCTTTATTCTGAGCAGGGAAGGATGATTTGCTGAAAATCCTAGAATATACATCAAAGGGGGAGTTCACAAACCATGGAAGTCTAATGTGAGGATAAGTGATAGAAGTTAGTTTAGAAATATAATTAATTATGGTTTTCTAGTTTATTTCATATAATACATAGGGTCACATAGTTTGGATACATGGTTGGCCAAACCATGCACCATGTCTTTGCCTCCTACTATATGAAGAATCACCTCACATTGTTCGTCCACACATTTTGTCTAACGATGCAAAAACTATTAAAAAACTACTTTAAAAAATGTAGACACGACCACATGGACAAGCACCCAAATAATATTGGATTGTTAAATTATGTGGTATGTACCCTTTATCTATCCTGCTTAAAAAAAGTTAGAAGTAACGGGTTGTTCTTAACTACATGGTTTCTTCTAAAATTACGTCTTTATTTTCTCTCCGAAAAGATGTGTTACGAGATCTGATCCAACCCCACAGATCACATGGAAACTCTATAAACACTGTAGGAATTCATTATATTCCATATTTATACATCTAAAATGAGAATTGATATAAAGTAAATAGATTTATACCTCATGAAATATTCATGTTCTTATAAACATTACCCTTTAATTAAATTTGTTCCAAAATTTCCCACTCATACGATGTCAAGAATTTCATAGAATAACATTGGTTAGTTTGTTCGAACATCAACCTCACTATCCTTGGTGTCATCCTATACATGTCCACGAATCCGAAACACTTCTATAAGATGGACTGACTAGCCTCAGAGAACTTACATTCTTTAATACACAATGAAAATATGATTCTCATCAAAAGATTCGTATTCCTATTACTCATCCACCATTGGTTGAAACACATGAAACATGTATAAATGATTGTTTCAAAACTGAGAAACAAAGAAGATATTGTATATGGCCTAGTACATATTAGGTAACTGAAATTGATTGTCTACCAGACTAACTCACTCTAAAATCTCAAATGGTTTGACATAATGTGGTGATATATTACCCCATCTTTTGATCATGTTGTATCCCAACCTCGTGGAAACACATAAGGAAACCAGATCACTAACCCAATATTATATAGGTTTTATATGAATATCATTGTATGATTCCATTCTAGATTTTACAATCACCAACAAATAAAAAATCAATTGAAAATTATATGGTCTATCATGACAAGATGTCGTTAAATCATTGGTGACTCTATTACCTTTAAAAATATAGGGGGAGATCAGTAGGTCCTATAATACAATGAATCAAAAGGTTACATCTAAACATATTAACTATATATATATATATATTTGTTTTAGAATTCATTAAGGGCCTCATGCCTCTCCTAAGAGCCCCTAAAATCCAAGGTGCATGCAAGAATCCTTTCCTCAAGAACCTCTATCTTGTTCTCTAATTGGCCATCAGTTTGAGGTGGTTTTCTTTTTTAAGAACCACATGTGTACCTAACACTCTCTACAGTCCTTCACAAAACTATTATGTAAACAATTCACCCCTATTTAAAATTATATTAAGTTGGACCCTATTAGTTCATACTATAAAATGAATATACATCCCTCTTACCTCATCTATAGTAAATGTTTTTTGATTGACATGAAATGTGAGAAAATCCATAGGCAATAAAATACAACCCCTAAAACTGCATTACCTCATGGGGGCCTTGATAATCCTATCATGAAATCTAACATGAAATCATTGGAAATCCTATTGAGAATGGGTAGCTTTTGTAAAATTCTGGACGGTTGATGGTGTTCCTCCTGCTCCTACTGATAGGTGTAACCGCTCAAGAAAAAACCAGATATTTCTCATTTCACAACTGCACTGTTTTATTGGAGATATAAATCATAACAAAATTTTGCGACACCAAGATGCTCATCCCATGATAGGTAATGAAAGTATCACAACATCTCCTTGAGCATGTATGATGAAAAACATATCTGACCATGTACACCTTGAATATAGACATATCCCAGGGTCCATCAAAGAGTATGGTCCTCCCCTAATAGACTCTATCATAGAACAAAGATCTTAGGTTCTAATAGCTTAATCCTCCTCCCTATTTCCAGACGGGTATAGGTAACAAATAAGGATTATAGAAACGTTTTCCCCTCACCTTCCTGCAACTCTAGGTGCTCAGTACATTGGACGCTTTATTCCCATTCAAGGAATGTAAGAAACCAAAACTCAAAATTAATTTGGTATTTTATCTACCATTATTGTATCAAGTTCAGATCACAGTATGTAAATATGTACTTGGGTAATTTATTGTATGTGTACACCAAAAAACACCATCCATGTAAATAATGTCTCCAATAGTGCAATTCATGAAAAACTATAGCTAACTCGAGATCATGAATTGGTGAATTCCTATCATTTGGCAACAAATATTGAAACTCACACACATTAACTATACCTCCATGCTCAGGAACTGCTCCTTTTCCAGCACCTGTTTCATCGTATTATCTATAATAACACATGGATGGGTATGGAAATATGTGTATTGGTATTGAAGAATATCCACTATTCATCTCTTGAATTATTGGAAACTGTGAATATGCCCATAAACAATTACCACATTTTTTTATCCAAATTCATAATTGGTGCTTCTGGACATGATAAGTAATTTATGAATCATGTGTAGTAACTACATATCCCTATGAAACTCTGAAACTAAAACTCATTCTTGTGATGCTCCAAAAAACTACCACATCAACTATCATTAGGTCAAATGAAACTTCGTTCTCTAATATGATGTGAAACATAAAGTGAGTCTAATCTACTAGAAGTGGATATTTGTTCTCACAGCTGATAACTAATGACCTCATTGTTTATTCAATATATTATTAATATGTTATTCACGGTCAAATTGATTTCGAGAATTAACCATGATATCATCCATTAGAATCACCACACCAGAATCAATATATGGAAGGCATAATTTCTTCATTTGATCCATGAAGACATTTAGCACATTTGTGAGACCGAACATCATAACCTATTACTCATATTGACCATACCTACTATAAAATTCTTTGTGAGGTATGAATAGTTGTATAAAATAGACATATTAATAAATAGGTATCAAATCAATCATAGATAAAACCCAAGGTCCTCATATCTAGTTACATAGATCATATATCAACAAAACATTAGACCTATTCTTACCCACTAGATGGTTTGATTTTAAAAAATCCATAAATTTCATGATGGTTCAATCCACATTTTATTACCAAAAGGATCAAAGAACTCAATAGAGAATTCATTGGTTTGATAAACCACTTTGACTATAAATCCACTAGATACCTTTTGATGTCATGAATCTCAGAAGTATCCAACCTATAATATGTAAAAGATACTAGTGAAGCTCATGGAGATAGATTGATATTGAACTCTAACTCCCTAACTAAAGGTAATACTAGAAAGTCATCTGGTAAGACATCTCTGAAACAATTACCCAGTTTTGGGAAGTATTCCAGATGAGATCCCTGGTCATCAAGATATAAATTCAAAATTTGGGTTCTCATACCACATAACACATTATTCTCGGGTCTAGCTCGGCTAACCAAGACATACCATTCACCCTTCTGAATAAAATCATTAACATTAGTGGTGTGAAAGAAACCCTATGGTTATAGGAGTCAAAGAAAGCATGTAAGGGAACCAAATAGTCCATCCTATGAATGATGGTATAACATATCATAATGATGAAAAAGATGTTATATATTAAGTCACACCAACCAATCTTAAGGGGGAAACTCCCTACACTAATGTATATCGTTTTTCCTATTCCCCAACGGAGTACCGAATATCATAACACCATCATATGGAAGAAAACATATCCCAATGATCTCAAAAATGTTCTCATATATAAATATATGAGAATTAAATATGTCAAAAAGTGAATAATCTAATGTATAGGCCACTATAAAAGTATATATGATATTAGAAATTTCCGAATCCTACCCCTCAAGGGACTGTTACATTGAAAATGTATGTCATAAACCATAACCCTATGATACTACCTAGATACCCTAATTAGAACCAACCCTAATATCATATTAAAATGTGGATCAAACGATCATATCCATGAACACTACCTCAACTTGATTTCCTAACTGTAATCCATCTCTATAACAATTGGTAAGTTGTTGTCGCAACTCATAAATGTGAGTTAGTTTAGAACCCCTCTCTCAAATTGGTGGAAGAAATGTTTTTCATAAGTGATATATATAAGAAATATTTCACCATGATCTGAACACAACTATACCCATCGTACAATATGGCCTCATATGTCCCTTCTTACTACACTGGTAACTGATCACCTAGCTAACTGCATTTTTCTCAAACTACTAACATCACCATATGAAATATCCAGACGATGATTTTTAAAGCATGTGGAGTTGGTACATGATCTATATTTGGAAAAACCATGTATCAGACCTCTATCCTCTATCAAGTAATGCTTTATTATATGAAACTATTTTAATATTCCAAAAATAGTATTCAGTAAAAAGTCATTCAACATTGATCATATAGAATACCTGAGACCATCCTTGAATCTCCTAGATTTAGATAATACTTCACCTATAATAATTAGTGAGTAGTGATAGAGCTCAATAAGATAGTCTGAATAATCCATAACTGATCATGTCCTCGTCTCCATGTCCAAAAATTATTTGCTGCTATTGACCATGACCATATCGGGATAGAATAAGTCATAAAAGGCCATATAAAAATTCCTCTAATACATCTCTCATTTAGGATTCTTCTATGTAATCAAATCCCACTATATGACGGTATAATCATAAAACATATATGTCAAGATCATTACCCTCCTCTTTGGATGGGTCTCTGGATTCTTAAAGATAGATAGAATGTAATTTATGTATTTATATGTAGCTTGGGGTCTTCCATCCCCAAAAATCATGTGTGCATACTATTACTAGAACATATGCATCCATTTTACCAAAGTTGCGGAAGATCATGGAACTCCCTGAATATTTTTTAAAAAGGGAATGAACCTATCCCAGAATTGTGCCCCAAAACATGTTTCAAGGAAAACAATGGGTACCTCACCATTCATTATTAGAGGATACACTGTTAACTCATTCCCAACCCACTTTGATGAATCATCACTACCACCTTCTCAGCATGTTATTGGAGGATGTTATGGTGGAATAACTATAAAAATTCCATGAGTACACATTATAATATATTACTTTCATATATTTCACCACAAAATCACAAATAAAAAAATATTATAGTTAATATACTTCATATATAAGAACACGCCCCATGCATGCTCCTTGAGTTAGGTCTAGGTGAATTATATATTGTATAATAATTAGAGATAATTCTTAATTCCCACTATAAATTTTGGGTATGTGTCATGCTCTCTTCTATAACAAACATTTAGCTTATATTTCATTTTCATAGACATTTCCATTTCATATATTTTACATTTATATAATTTAAACTTTAATTAGGTTTAACCAACTGGTTCACAAAAATATGATCACTGGGGGCCCAAACATCCTAAGAACATAATTATGGAATCCACCTATTTCAC
Organism: Viscum album; assembly: GCA_963277665.1. NCBI lineage: Eukaryota > Viridiplantae > Streptophyta > Magnoliopsida > Santalales > Viscaceae > Viscum > Viscum album. The sequence continues at coordinate 683,052,157 of OY728129.1, read as the reverse complement.
CCCATAACCCGCTCTAAAAGTACTATCACAATAGTACATATAATTATCATCATACCAACAAAAATAACCTGAAATAGGTAATGAATCCTAAATTCCATGGTATAATTCATGGAATTTGATTCCACTATAGTAGGTTATGTAATTCGTGGGATGGTATATCATAATAACATCTAGTTGAAACAAAATTTAACCCACAATCATATCAATGATAACATCACATTGCAAATGTTCCACCCAATGGTGGAATCAAATAAACATTAATTATTACAATTGATGAAACCACAGTTTAATTCGATGCAATATGGAATTTTATTGTAGGCATTATAGCTACACCCTAACAAAACCCATTACCAAATTCCAATTACTTGATATATATTTCTATTTGTGCAAAATAATAACAAAAATCTGAAATTAATTATCTGATATCATATTGTAATTTCCTAGACCTAGATGCCAATAAATAGTTCCGCAAACATAGTTGGACAAAAGGCCTAAAGAGAATCACCCCAAATGCCAGAAGTTGTCGACTATTAGTGATTGGACAAGTATTTATGTGGGGAGTTTATTCCCGCATTACCAATGTATAGAAAAACGAAAATACAATATCTGTGTATGTCGAGAATGATGTGAATCAATATGAAATATTATAAATAACCCTTACCAGAATATATAAAATTACTCTAGATGTAATCTCATAAACAGTTGATGATGATCCATGTTATATTTATCTACAAAACAACAAAACTGAGTATACCTGGAATTGAAACAATACATTTGAAAGAATAAAAAAAAATCCAAAACAAATCCATCAAGTTTCATGACCCTCACCTCAGTCCCATGCTCCTCTAATCCTATGTAAAAAATTAAGAACCTATATTATTGGTCTTTTCTCTATCCATACCTAAAATCATATAGTATGTTTTCATACCCATGGAAGACCGATTATATTGTGACACACAATCCAATTAGAAACCACCCATGGTCCACTGCCATCAAGTATGTGAGGATTTAACATTCACAATTTGTAGGCAGTAATACAATATGTAAAGTAAATAAAAAAATTAAGAATCATGTACTTTTTAATTTCCTGTTTATAATTTAATCTATTCACTGATTCAATCTCATTTAATTAATATGTCTTGAGATGCAGCTCATATCCCAAATTTCCCCATGAAAAATTCTAACCAAATTACTCTTAAACAGAACATACTTATAGTATAAAATAATAATGAATCCTAGATTTTGATTTGGTTTCAAATATTCTTAAAATAAATCAATTAATTATTCATCCATTTATTATCCTTTTCCCATCAATGTAATTCGTAATTTTGAATCCACATATTACTCCAAGTGTATTATAAACCAGTAGCTTATAATAATGTCCATGTAGACCCAGATAAGAATCCATTTGTGTCTCTAGGTGCGGTATAACAACCCTACAATTTGATTACATCCTTGGTGGTCGATATTGGGATCCCATGTATCACGCATGACATACATGAGCAGTTTCCCTTTGAGATCATGCTTTTCAAACCATATGAAGTTCAATTATTACTCAGAAAGTAATAGCAAACACATATTAGTCAATCCTTGGCATTCCATATCCAAATTCCATGTTTCACTCTATAATAACAAAGGTAAAATCATATTGTATCATTCCATGACATTCATCATTGATTCTGTGTGTCACCCATGCCAAATAAAAATTCATTATGATTCAGCACTACATAACCAATTTTATTTAACCATTTACATTTAAACATATCATGTTCATTACCATGAATATTAAAATTCATTGTAACATCAAATGGTGACTCAATACATTGTACAATAATATACAGCTTGTCTCTTAACTACACACAAGGGATATTCATTATAACAAGAATCTAAAAATTAATCAACTAATACATGGAATGTGTCTTAGGAAATGTCTTCTATTATATATTATCTATCAAATCAATTCATAGATTATATTACAATTCAAATAAAAATTCAACTCAATTGCAAATCAATAATTTAATATTTTTCATCCTATGAAAAAGGATAAAGGTAAAATCTCAAAGGTATCAAATTTCATATAACATCATAATGCTCTATTTAATTTAACAACACCTCCCAATGGGTGGTTAAAATTTCATGTCCCACAACTTACAATCATTAATTTATGGGACTCTTTAATTATATAGGTCATGCATAGATATTGTATTCAAGGAATTAAGTTAATTTCTACCTATCTCATGAGAATTCTCCACGCAGCATTAAATAATATTTATTACCATATGAATATAAAATAAGTTCATGAGATTATATATCATAGGTTTGTACAAAATATATCATATAGTATCATCTCGTGATAAGACTTATATCAGGAGAAAAGATTTGAATTGGTGAAGAACATATAAGCATTACCTATAAGATAGCTCTTAAATAACACAACAGATACCGAACCAAATGAGGAATAGAAAAAAAAAGGAATCAATATCTTACCGATGTGTTTCCAACGAAATAAATGGATCTTTATTTGGAGCTCATATGGTTGTTTAGGGAGAAATCCTTGAATAATAATTAACATGGGAGATCTTAAACCATGGTTGTCCAATGTGATGGGAAGTGATGAATTTTTTATAGAAATATATTTTATTAGGTTTATTTTTAAAAATTGACCAATAATAATGGGACACATATAAGGGAAAAACGTGCATCTCATGCTATAGGAAGGGGCACATGACACAGTTTTTCCGCACAGTTTTACTAAATGTTTGCAAACTGTGCTAAAATCCACAATCAAAAACTACATACAAGGCCACAAATCCATTGACCCAATTTCACATGAATTCTCTAACCATGCAACATTTATCCACCCTCTATCCTTAATTTCATGTTTAGAAGTAACTATACAAAGTCTACCATAGGGTTTCATTTAAATGTGCATGATGCTTTTTTCACACAAATGTTGGGTTCGGGGTTTTGATCTACTCCTTGATGCCCTGTAAAACACTATGAACTCAAGGGACATTTATATTATGACATATTTATACATTTAATCATAGAAATTATAGAAAATAATTGGATATGTACCTCAACAATGAATTAGGTTTATAACACATTTCATCCATATTAGTATCCATCATTAAGTCCCTCCTTAAAAGATAAAATTGAATTGCATGTCTCACAAATGTTATTAATACAATAAATTTAATTATTTTCATTAACAAAAAATATAAATTCATTTTCATAAAACATATCTCATGTTACTGTTTCAATATTATACAATTAATATGTATAATAAAGAATAACCACTAACTAAATATTTAAATTTTTTTAATGATAATGATCTTTGTCAAAGTACATCACTACTAAGAACTTTAATCTAGTAAATAGAATGTATCCCACAAAGTTAATGTCTGATGATGTATCGTTATTAATTTATCATAACTAACAATGTAATAGTAATTAACATCACCATATTTATGTTAGTAATCAACATTAAAATCCATATTAACATACCACCACACATGGTATTTTGATTAATGGATCATAAAAGAATTCCCCTGACATGAGATTGTGTTTTCAAGTCTCTTTTTATGTTGCCTCTTGGAATGTGGCTTCCATGGCCATTATTCCATATGATCTACAATGTATTTCCATTATTCCATATGCGGTCGACACATCGTTTCCACTAAAATCCTCTTTTTATCACACTGAAATCCCAGATCATCACCATGGGGTTTATTTCATTGATGTTTTCAAAAGATCCTCTGCATAAGTTATTTCCTGAGCCCTCCCTAAATGATCCCCTTGTTGTCTGTGATGGATAAAAGTAACAATTTGATATCCCTTTCCCACCACCATAGAGGTCATAGATTTTATGATGTGGAGTTTAGTGGGTTGGTTAGGTGTAGATAAAACATGTATTATCCTATTTTTAGATTTTTTGGAATCGTGGATGCGGTATTCTCTTGAAACAACATCTTCTTTGATTTGAATTTTTTTCGTTTTACTACATTCCTATAATGTCTTTGTGAACTCATGGTGTAGAAAATCAAGGTTTATGGTGTGATGGAAATTTCATCTTAATCACTATGATATGGTGTTTCATTATTATATGGATTCTATTAGGGAATATATCTAGATATATCTTCATTGTCTTCCTCTCCATATTCAGAATAGATATTTTTGATAGGCTATTGGTGTCTCTCTTGGGTCCTTCCAGTGCATGGATGAAAAATATCTATCTCAATGTAACATTGAAGGTTTTATTATATAATTAAGACGAATTTATCACATGGGATATCATATTATATATTCCTTTTATGCTAGGAATCTATTGAATAGAACCGAATTATAGTCTATTGTACACCAAATGGGTTCAGTTTCTTCAAAAAGCATGATGGAAACATCATAACATTATAAAGAATGAAACTCGAATATTATTTGAGGAATATTTCACAGGGGTCCTCAAATTGTGACCCTTCACCCACATAATATTAGATTCATATTCCTTCTATAGGGGAGAATGTAGTTTCTAGGTTCCTTCATCATTTTAGGATTATCTTGTTCAGGGTACCTAGACGGCATGTGGATCTCATTCATCTTACATAGATTATGGTGATTCTCCTTGATTATAAATCATGCCATTAAAGCTCCATTATTCTACTCTTCTATTCCTAGGTTCCATCGACTTTAACCAGAGTGGATTTTTTTTTCAATCTCATGGTATGGGAATCACTAGTTATTACCCTGTTAAAGATGCTTCTTTCTGTGAGATGGGATCTTCTATTAGGTATTGTTTCCCATATTTTTCTCTTTTGATTATAATCCCCCATCACAACAGTATCATCCTAATTCATAATTCATTATAGATCATTATCCTCTCAGGGAACCTTCTGAATTTTAGTTCTATATCGATCCTAAATCTTCAGGTACACATGTTGTCTCTATTTCCAATCATGTTTCATTTGGTTCTTCCAATTTATCTAGTTAATAAAGGAGGCATATTCTTATTCTTAATTATTTTAACCCACCAATACTGAACTATACTATATTTTAGTTAGTGTAGTGTTCCCTAGATCTCAGTCCTTGAATATGGACGTTTAATAGTAATACAAGAAGAAAGAGTCCATCATTTTTGGGGCCATATCCAAGAAACATTATTTTTTAGTTATGTATATTGTAAAATTAAATGAATGAGGTCTATGAGTTTGGGAAAAATATAAATCATCAATAAAAATGTTTATAATGATTCTATTTATCTTGTTACTATCCAATAAACTCAGAACAAAACAAATAAAATTTCTAAGCATGCACATCAGATCAAAATGTGTGCTTGCATGCATGTTAATCCACATAATACACATATCTGGATATTTTAGAACAAAAAATCACCATTGATATTCGTAAAGTATTTGACCATCTTCTAATAATGAATCTATATTCAAGATGTCATACCCTTTATGTCTCTTTTTAATGGTAAATTTGATCGTAAATATAGAGGGGATAATTTGAATGATTATAAGTCCTTTAATTTAGGTTTCATGCCATGGATCACATGAGGTGATTTTAATATTGAAAATGATCCTGAGGATAAGAAAGGGTGGGGTGAATTCCCTCGAGTGGATTGTGGGGAGTTCATGAAATGTATGTACAAATGATTCAGCAGGGGTATGGGATTATCAGATGATCAGTTTATATGGTGTCATAACCAGAAAGGGGCTCATTGATCCTGGTGTCCCATCAATAGGTGTTATGGTGTAATAATTCAATTGAATTATTTCCAAATTTAATAGTTATTCATATTTTTCGGGGTCTCTATGATCATTCTCCACATCTCATTTCTCTATCAACCAAAAAATATAGTAGTTCTTGTTTCAAATTCTACCTAGACAGGATATAAATATTGTGTTATTATCTATTATTTAGTGAATCTTGGTTAGACCGATCCAAGAGAATACATGGATGGGACTCTGTAACATGATTTTTAAACACAGATCAGATATTCATTTTTTGATCACAAATATTCCCCTTCATTTTAAGATATGGATTTGTTAAAGAATGGAATTTAATATATAGGTCTCATCTTATGGAATATTTTGAGAAACATGATGTTCGATGATCTTTCAAACATGAAAGACATCTTGGATGACATGATCCTAAGGCATGAACATCTATTATGTGATTATCACAGATAAAGTGTCTATGAGATAAAGATAAGAATATTTATTTTTTCAATCATTTCTTAATAGGATATGACATCTGTATAGACATAATTTTTTTTCCGTAGGATGGTTCAATCTATAATGATCATGATGTTCTTAGAAGAATGGTAAAACCCCACATTAATCACATCTCACTGGTCCTAATCCTAGAATTGGTGAGGGTGTCCATCGAGATCCTCTAAACTCCTTGAAGATGTTTGTTCCTTGGTTTCCAGCAATTCATATGATTTCATTGATATAGTTGTACAATATGAGGAATCTAGCAATGTGATGTGGAATTTCAACCCAAAATGTTCACACTGACCTGATAACTTTCATGGGTCATTATAATGATCCTCCAAGGATATGGTAATGTAAAAATGGTAATGGATATTCAGGATTCCATTCATGGAGGATGTTTTCCACAAGTTTCTTGAACTAATTCCTTAATACTCACTCCCAATGTTAAGGATACCAAATCACTCAAAGATAAGAATATTTAACATGTGGGACATCCACTACATGTTTCTTTCCAGCATCATCAATCACACACTGTCAGATCATCTCCCTGGTTGGAATCTTAAAGAACAATATTGTTTTGTTAAAGGAAAAATGATCTAAGGTTCTATATATTTGACTCGTGAAATAATTGATTACGTTAATAAAGGATATAGAGTCATACATGATTATAAATATTATAAAGGATTAAAATTCGGATCATATTGAATATATCATTATGATTCTAGTTTTTTCCAGGATTTGTTTCTCTATATGAGTTGTTCATCTCATTTTTATATAGTTAAGGTCATCTTTGTTGGTAATCTCCACTTGGGGAAGAATTTTATTTTTTATTGAAATGTGTTGGCTCAGAAAAGGGGATCCATTATCCACTACTATTTTCATTTTATCACATCAAATCCTAAGAAGGACTATTAACTGAAGAATCACCAGCCGAAATATCCAACCCTCTCGATGAGTGACCTTTCAAATTAGAATCTATAATATGATCTTTTCATGATAAAATATAATTTAATGGATTATAGAAAAAGTTTAGTTAATATAATTATTGGGGTTCATGAAAACTACTAAAAATAGAGTGGTAAACTTATCTATCAGTAGAAGAACACCCTAAACACATCTCAGAGATTTTCATATAGGATTATAAACATGTTGTGTAACAATTTGCATGATCAATGTAAGAGTTTCCCATGACTTACCTAGGGAACTATATATACCCTATAATGCTGTGTATACATCACTTTTATCATATGGTGGAGAGAATAAAAATCCCAAAAAAAATTGGAATAATTTTATTTATCCATTATCATAAGAATAACACTAGTTAACAATGTGTTTTCATCAATCTCAATCAATTATTTATCTATGATAAGAGTATTGAACTTATATATCCCAAATATTGATGTGATACATGCAAAATATACATTTTACATTAAATACTAATGAGTATTATATTGGGAACCCTAGAAGAGAATGGAAAAATTCATGCAGGTTATAGGTATAAATGTAAAGAAGACATTTTATGCATTCCATGAAATGCATTATAAAATTCTGGGGGATGTGGATGAGGGGAGATATCTATGAGGGAAATCTATCGAGGAACACATTCCATAAGAGAGGGATAAAATGGTAGTGTTATAATGTTGTTCATCCACACTACTTGAATATCAACTACCACACTTGATGGATAATAAATATGGGAGAAATATCATTTAGGAAAGACAACTACGCTGGCTCTGTGCTTAGTTTTCAAAGATGTTAGGTAACTGACATCTCATTTAGGTATGTGAGGAATTAGTAGGTGTTAATTAATATAGTATGGGATAAAAATCATTGAGAGACCATTGATCTCAATAATTTCAATATTTAAATAGATTAAAGTATTTTTATATAATATGATGTAGGAACATTTTAAATTATGTATAATCGATGAATGTTGACATTTTTGAGCCACCATACCCAGTGTGATGATCTGTTATTGTGTAGGGAGGTCGCCGATAAATATAATTGCATTATATGAAGGATATGAAACATTTTTCCTCACACATATTAGAACAATAAAATAATCAATGCCATCATACAATCAAAAATTTCATCTTTCAAGAATGTGTAGGAGGAGAGAATAGAGAAGTTATTTTTTAAAGAGAATGGGCTCTCATGGTGTGGAACTTCTTTATGAATTTCATGGGTATCCATACACATTCCACTATAGGTACATTGTTTCTTAACCACTGGTTTCCTAGTATAGAACATGCTGGGATAAGTGGAAGTAATGAGTAGTTGTGATGATTTCATTGTGTTGTTGTCTATGGAATGTTTGGACCATCATTCATTTTTAGTGACATGTATGTTCGAGAAATAAACTGGTGATCAGAAAAAAGATTATGCTTTTGGACTTTGTAAGTCTTGAGAAATACTGGAAGGAATCTCCAACTCTTATACGTCATCCTAAGTATATGTCCTATTCAATCTTGGCTTTTGGTATTGCTAAATGGATCTAGGATCGGTGTAGTACCCATTTTTTATAGAAAAAACACAATAAAGATAGATCATGTTCTATTGGTTTCATGCATTGAGAAATGATTTTTAACCCAATGGGAAATTTTATTTTTTGAATCTCATCATTATTTGAGGTAGAACACACCCTAAATGTTTATGTTATGGATATGCTTCTGGGAATCCTCAAATGTAGACAAAAAATATTCTTCTTAATGGTGGTTGAGTCGGATTCTTTAATCCTCTATAACTCCCTCAAGAATAATTGTTATTCCCCATGGGATATTACTTATACTATTATATGCTACATGGGTCTTATTTACAACCAAATAAAGATCCTCCATACCTATCCAAAAATAAATAATGTAGATGATTATCATGCCTTTGATTTTAAAATCATGAGGATGACATTATATATTATCTATGTGAAACCTTCCTTTTTCTGAAGGGTTTAAATTGGTTATAGGTGATGTAAGATCCTATTTCTGATCTGATAGGCATATCTATGGACTTATTAAGGTTTTTCTTTTTCATTGGTTTGGTAGTGTTGAGGTTTAATTGGGAGGATACTTATAATGGTGAATTCATAGGTTTTTTGGACTCTCATCTTTTGAAAACCTTTTTCTATTGGATTTTAGGATATTACATCACATGTAACAGGGTAACACATAGTGTAATTGATTTGAATTCATGTGGTTGAAAGGATTCACACTATGATGATTACACATACTAATTATTCCTTACATTTATTAAATGAATTAATGATTGGATTTTAATTCGAACCACCGGTGTTTATGTTGTGGTGATGCATTTTTTGGATGTTATGAGAATTAATTCTTTCACTTCATATAATGGTAACAAAAATCATGCAATACAGAGACTTTGGTTTTTAAAAAAGGTACTGTGGTTCATATATTTTCCATTCACTCACTCCAAATTCATCACCTTCGACCAAAGGTCTTCCCCAGGTTATCTTGAACACTTCTAATCATTCTGATTCAATTTTTCGACATTCGATCATCATTGAACTTACGATGTGATACCAGGGTAAGAATTCTTCTCCATTCCATGAATTTATCTCCTTATCTTCTATTGTATGTTCAAATGATAAACCTGAAATTGATGGATTCATGATATATATTGTTAGATCACATTTCTAGTTAGGGTTTTGAGGTCTTATCCACCTTCATTCTCATTAAAGGGTGTCGTTGTGAGTGTCGAGTATTTATAAAACAAAAGTGGTTACATCCTAATTATCAAAATTCATTAGCCTTGAATTTCATGATTTATTTCAATTGTTGATTTAAATTTAGTTGATAAATTATATTTTGTTTTATTTAATGACATTATAAATCCAGTTAATTGGGAGATTTAAAATGGTTTTGGCATGAGAATTTCGAACCCCCTCCTAATTAAATTAATCTAGTGTGTGTTTGTGGATAAATCTTGATTTAAATTTGTGTTTAATTATAAATGATTTAAATTAAATTGTTTAATCTAGTTGTGGAAACAAATGGAGAAATGAAGTAATTGTTTTTGAATGCATTTCAATCCAGTGAAGTTAACTGAAAACGTTTTGATAGAAACCTGGTGAGATTATCTTGTTAAAGAGGCATTATTTTATTTAAACGCATATTTGTTTTAAAATGAAAATTGGTATTAAAATGGAATAATTAGATCAAATTTTATATTATGAAGTCTTAAAATAAATTTACCATAATTTCATGGCTAATATTACATGCCTCCCTTAGGTATATGGTGAGTTATTTGGATACACTATATTCTATTACGACATTCTAAAACATACAAGCAGTGGGTCATACCCCTGATGGGTGGGAGATGAGTCATCCTTGGCCAGTGTTAGGGGGATGTCTCTATACACATATTTCTGTAAACACATATATTTTATGTACTCCTATAAATGTAAATACTATTGTTCCAATTTGGTTAATGACAATGTTTCTCAGTTATTATATATATTTGAGATTTAAATGTATGCCAATGTTCTAAAATTGTTTTATATGATTTTTGGATTTTCATAAACTTCTTTATGTAATTGTTTTATTTAATCCATTTTTTAGATATATTTCATCCACTCTAAATTCTTACATAATGTATTTTTCAATTATTACTACTATTTTAGCATGATTTTTTTTAATATGATGTATGATGCAAATCTTAATTACCATACAAATTGAAAGAATTCCATTGATTAATCTATTATTGGCATCTGTTTTGAAATATCTATTGAGGACTTGTTGGGGGTTTTAGCTGACACCCTACATGGCCATTAGGAGTTTTTTTAATATCTTTTTCCATGTTCGAGCAATAGAAAATGATCTATTGTAGGTGGATAAATCTATTGAAACATGGTTTTAGTGAGTTGTTTCCTTAAAAACATGGGTTATTTATCCTTCTTTTTGGTACATGGCTTGTAATAATATGGTCTGGTTTTTCTATTGGATTTATGATATATTAATCCAAGTGGAGTTACTTTTTCTAATGCATACTACCTTGTTTCTTATAATTACTTATTGTTAGTTGTAAAATCATTCCCACATTCATGTTGTGTGATTCTGGTGCTAGTCACTAACCCATGGGGATTGGTAATTCTCTTTTTCCCATTCATAGTTTTCTCAGTTATCAGGTTACCATGGTATGCAGGCTTGTTGATGAAAAAGTGGTATTAGAGCTCCATGTTGTGGTTTTTTCATGGAGTTTGTATACAATTTTGAAATATTGTGGGGGTAATAGGAGGTATTTACAGTTGATTTCCTATACATCAATCACCAAATTGAACCATAATACACTATGGGTGGTTAGAAAAATATTTCTTGGGTTTTTTTCTACTTCTTTCTTAATTATGATTTGGATAGAGTGGAATCAAAATCTTGTTGTTAGTTATATTGGGAATAAATTCTTTTGTTTATTAGTTTGAGTTTTAATTAAAATTATTCCTTATTTTCTATTGATTTTTGAAGCACCATGCCTCCAAAAATAAATGTGAATAATTTCTAAGAAGAGGATACTGTTGAACATCAATAAAAAATCATTTTTTTATTCAAATCTAGTTGAGGGGATTATGTGTGCTGTCTCAGCTCTGGTACATGCATCACCTCTAGTTCCCATTTAGGATGAATCTATGAATCCTTGAGGAGATGTACTATGTGATAATTACCTATAGTTCAATTTCAAAAATCCATTAGTTTTATATGAATATATTGTTTCTCAATATGTTGAGGAATTCATGGGAAGATAAAACAATTTTTTGAGTTCTCGGAGACACCCTAAATAATAATGGGGAAGTGTTCCACAATCATGTTAGAAGGACCAAAAAAGAGATGGTGGGTTGGGATACTGGCATGTAGAAAACATGAGAGATTAGAGTTTATGGAAATCATGGTTATTTTCAACAACTAGTTGTATCCAAAATTAATGGGGTTGGCCTAGGTTGTGGAGTTTTTTAAGCATGAGAAGGACGACAAGAACCATGTTGAGTACTCAAATCAATTTATAGTTCTCTTGTTGTTTTTTCCTACGATTGTTTATATTTAAAGGATGAAGGATCCATGTTCTTTTTGGGGATTCTATTAGATATATTTTTTCATGTTTCCATACTGATGCTTCCCAATAATTTTGATATGCTGGATGTGGGGATGTTGGTAAAGATGGACATGCCTAGGAGGCTACGGTTTTTAGGAGTTTCTTTCTCTCCAAGTGGTATCATGAGTTCATTCATGGAGAAATAGATATGTGATTATTCTCATAGTAGTTCTCAACTATTTAATCATTACATAAATCCTAAAGCATTAACAGGAAGTTCTATTATTTGAAATCAATGTGGAATGCTAGGACATTTGAAGTCGATTTTCACCAAGTCACCTAAGAAATGGGGATCATACAGATGATCATGTCAGATGCATAGATTCGACCACAATTTTTATACTATACAGAGTTGAATAGGATCATCAGATCCTTCTAAAATGTGGATCTATCTGATTCTTTAGGTTTAAAAGGGTTCTATCCACATGCATATAGAAGTAAGCTGATTCAAACTATAGAAGAGTCTCTATAGGAAGAAGACATGGTTCTAAAAAACATGAGAGGTTCCATTACTATATGTTCATCATTGGTTACTAATCTATCTGATACTGGTGCATCTGAGTCATTTTCTACATCCCATTTTATTTATCTGCTAAATTTCCCTATTGAGATTTTATCTTTTCAATGGATATTAATACACCCCTTGGTATGAAGTGAATGTAGGGTCTATGAATCCCATCATGTCTCTTATCTCTATCATAGGTCAAGCTGACATGGAGTTTTCTAGTCCCCAACCCGAAATCTCTTGACATCATATATAGGATAGATTAGATCATTACCAAATATCATAGATTTATTGTAATATTCAATGGGTATACATCACTCCACCTTGTTGTAGTTATCTTATCATTCAAGGTGATTTTGACCCATGGTTGAGATGACCCAGACTGTATTATCCTGAATTGGATATAGTATTATCATTTTTTTTCTTTTCATCTAGAGAAGGAATCATTAAATTGTGAACTCCCTCCAATTTTCATTAGGTTTCCTGATATGTTTACTTCTCATTTCTCTGGTCATCTACCTATAAGGGGGTTGATTTTTTATTGACTTAGTTCATGGCACTCAACAAGTTTCAAATATCTCATACAAGGTGGAACTAGTTGAAATAAAAGAGATGGTGTCCCAATTGGATGATATTATTGAGAAAGAATTTATATGAACGATTATATCACCTTGGGTGGTACCTTTACACTTTTCTAATTAATCGAATGGTTCGTTTTGCCTATGTTTTGATTATAGAAACCTAAAACAAGTTACATTGAATAAAAACTACATGTTTCCAAGGAATGATGATATGTTAAATTAATTAAAGTAGATGATGTGGTTTACAAAGATTAGCCTTCAACATGGTTACCATTAGTTATGAATAAAATAATCTAACATCCAAAAAACCACCTTTTGGAGTAGGTACTAAAATTATGAGGACCTTGTTATGCCCAGTGGTTAGAAAGGTAATCCTTTAGTTTTCATGGATTGAATGAACTAGATTATTGACGATTATTTGGATACCAAATTTGGAGTCTTTGTGGATGTAATAGCTGTTTAATATAAATCGTAGGAGGATTATGTTCATCACATATGAATAGTTCTTTGTATGCTAATAAGTCACCATAATTATTCATATCTCTGGAAATGTGATTTATGGATTCAGGAGGTCAAATTCATGGGACACATGGTGTCATACCATAAAATTTCTATTGACATTGATTAGTTAGTGGTTGTTATGACTTGGGAGAAACACCAAAATGTATTTTAAATTTAGAGATTCTTGCGCAAGATGTATATTATCTTCAGTTTGTGAAGTTATTTATTAAGATGGATTCTCTGTTAACCACCCTAAATTTGTATTGGATGATTTTTTTGGGATGAGGCTTGTCAGAATTCATTTGTTGAGATGGAAAATACTTTTACTACTACTATCGTGTTATTATATCTAGAGGTCAAGCATGTTATCTGGTCTTTTTTGATACACGTGGTTTATGATAGGGTTTTCCTCTTATAAAAGGATATCATATAGTTCATTATGGTTCTAGTCATTATAGGCCATATAATAAGAATTATCATACACATGTCCAAGAACATGCAATTTTGATACACTATCTGAAGAGTTAGAATCATTATATTTATAGAGACACGTTTACTATGTTGGTAGAACATAATATCTTCAGTTTTATCTCATTTAAATAAAATTGAATCCTCACCAAAGGTGATAGGTGGATTACCTATTGTATTTTTAATTTTACATAACCTATACTTTGGGTAAAGGGAATGTCATTTAAGATGAGTTGCGAAGGATGTTTCCAAACTAGGCTGTGAAATATGTTTCAAGAGAGTTGAATTTGATAGATCTCTTTGCATAATATCATATTGGAGTTTAGGAAAAAGGGGAAAAAATTTATTTATCCAGTGTTCAGTTATCATCTGAACTTCTTGATAGGATTATTTATGATCATTTACTTGATGATGAATTCTGTAGCATTATAGGATCAATTTATGGTGCAGATAAAGATTATATATTCTAATTCTCCAAAGAGGTTGTTCTGTGCAATCAGTATCACTTCGTTGTGCTGTTAGCTACACGGAATATTGTGATGGGGGATTATCATAACTACCAATGGATTGTACACCCATTAACCAAAATGATATTCTATGACATGCAGTAGCAATTTTGGTGATGTGGTTTGATATAGGAAATTTTGGAGTTTTTCTCACATTGTTATATATGCCAACAGATAAACGTCAAGAATCGTAAACCTTTGGGATTTCCCTCGACAATTCCAGTATATTATAAAATGATGGATGATATATCCATGAATTTTCTAGTTGGGTTTCCACATACACAAATATATAAAAATGTGTTTTAGGTTTTGATCCATAGTATAACCATGTCAGTAATCATCATACCCCTTCATGTCATAGACAATGTCTGAGAGTTGGTAAATATCTATGTGAAATAGATTTTACATTTTCATGTAGTTACATCTGCTATAGTATTTGATAGGGATCCTCAAATCATAGTCAAGAGGCACTAGGGTCTCCTATATATTTGAGAATGGGCTACCACCAACATTCAGATAGCCAAAAAGAGATATCTATATAAATTCGTGAGGATGTGCATCAATCTTATGATCTAGACTATGTTGGGACTTGGGATGGTCACACGGGTAGGTTGTGTTTTATTATAACAATATTTACAAAATTACAATTATAATGGATCCTTTTAAGGACTTATATTTTCAGCCTTGTAAATATACTATTTGTTGGTACATCTTAATACTTTTCATGTATTTTCATTTTTGTTGGGTGGGTTGGGTATATATTGATATATAAGGAAAAGTATAATGATAATGTCAGATAATTGTTGGACTATGGCCTTAAATTGGAATTTTTATGCCGGTTTCTAGTGGGTTACATGTCATGTAATAGGGTTACACATCATGAAATGGTTCTGTATATAAATCATTAATGAATTTACACTATAATGGGTACACATATTGATGAATACATACACATCATGAATCAATTAAAGATTAGTTTTTGTTTTGATCATAAGTGTTTAAGTCAAGGGGACATGTATTTTTGAGGATATGAGAATTAATTGTTTCACATTGTATAATGGAATTAAAAATCATGTAGTACCCTTAATATGGTTTGTAAATATGAGATGTGGATGAGATATTTCTCTTTCATCCAATCCAGTTCCGTCACCATGAACCTATATAACACCCCCAGGGAACTTTAATCCTTCCAAACCTTCCAGATCCATCTGTCAGCATTCAATTGTCATTGTGATTGTGGTGTGATACACAGTAAGTGTTCTTCCTCATTATTTTCATTTATATATTTCCCCACATTTGGTATTTCAATGGAACATCCTAAAATTGACAGATTCATGACTTGTGGTGATGAATCTTGTTTCTATGTTGGTATTTTAGGTCTTCTCCACCTTCATTCTATTTGATGGGTGTCGTTGTGTGTGTTGAGTCTTAGTAAAATGTATGTGGTTCCATCCAGTTTATCCAAATTTAAAAACCTTGAATTTATTGATTTTCATAATTTTCGATTTAAACTCAATATCTGAACATGCATTAAATTTATTTAATAGATATCAAATTCTAGTGAATTGGGATATTTGAAATAGTTTTATCATGGGAATTTGGAAAATCCATAATTCTATTAAGTTGGGTTGTGTTTATGGAAATTTTTTGATTTAAATTGTTATTTCTGAATTGGTGTTTTTATGGAAACAATTTCAATTAAATTTAAGAATTTAATGTTTGAAATGAATTTTGAAATAAAAAAATGTTTATTAAAGGATTTCGATCATGTCAATACAAGTTAAAATTTTATGATTGAAACATAGTGGTTTAATCGTATTCAAGAGGCATGTTTTTTTTAAAACCCTTTTTTAAATGAAAAATTTTCATGGAAATGTAAGAATGTTATTTGATTTTTTAATAAGTCTTGAAATAAATTACCCATCATTGAGTGTGAAAGGGCACAATAAATACTTATTTAGTTAGTGGGTTATTTGGACCAAATGTACGATATTACACTGTTCTAAAAGCTATATACAATGGGTCACATCCTCGATGGGAGGGTGAAGATTCACCCACGGATAGTGTCAGGGTGATATGTGTATACACATATTTCTGAGATCACTTAAAGAGTGTGGATTCCTATAACCTGAATTTCTAGAGTACCTATTTTTGAAGATTACCATGTTGCTCAGTTGTTATTTATTTGTGAGCTATAAATGTATACCAATGTTGTATAAAAATTTGACATGCATGTTGGATTTCCATAAACTAATTTATGATAATATTTTAGTTATTACATTGTTTTAAAAATATTCTATCATTTGAAATTCCTTGATTAAAATATATTTCATTCATTTTAACTGAATTGGAATGATTTGTCTAAATATTATTTAAGTTGACTAACCTATTTACCTTAAAAATGGAATGAATTCCTTTGTTTAATATATTAATGGAATATATTATGGAATCCATGGAGAGGCCCTATTTTTCATTTTTATCTCACTCTCTACATGTGTCTTCTAGTGTTTCTATATTATCTTCTTCCATGTTCAAGAATAGGGAAAGGATCTCTTGGAGGTGGATCGAGCTATTGAAAGTTGGTTTTTTGAGTTGTTTTTTTAGGGAAATAGGATTTTTGCCTCTTTTTTTGTACATGGGTAGTGTCATTCTATGCATTTTTTTATTTATTTTTTTCTGAAATTTTAGTCCAAGTGGAGATCTATTTTGTTCTAAATACATACTTGTCTCGTATACTTCAAAATAGTTAGTGTAAAAACTATTCCTGCATTCATTTTGTGTTATTATAGGTTCTATTAGAAAAATAGTGGGGATAGGTAATTCTCTTAGGGGTATGTAAGGCGCTTGTCTGTTATCGTGTTACCATGGTACTTGAGATGGTCCATGATTAGTGATTCCCTTCGGATTTATAACTATAGCCAACCTGAAGGTACCTTTCTTTGTTATTTTGAATTTTTATTTTCCCACTTTCACAGTCATTTGTAAAATGCTTCCCATTCTATATAAATAATGGATGATGATGAAGAAATACCAATCCACACACTCTAGGTTTCAAATCCTCTTCATATACACTAATATCAGACTACCCCATTAAGAATCATTATCATGTATTATAGGTATATACAAAATTGTTTCCCAATAAATGAAGATGATCATTAACTTTAAATATATAAATAAATTAATGAGTAGTAGGTAATACATTCATGTAGTATATTCAAACCATATAACATAGTTATGTGACAACACAAAGACATAAATACATCCCATAAAAATATCCCAAATGATATGTATCTTATATTATTTGGATTAACATCATATGATAGATAAAAAAAATATAAAAAATAAATCATAGTATATGTTATGTAGAATATCACTATCAAGATAAATAGGATAACACTATATAAATATATATATGTATATATATAACGTCATATACATCAAGCAATTGGATCATATTTCATAATAATGGTTACAGATCATAATAAATCGTGTTAGCATCATGTGAATCCTATGCGTTGAATATGGTGTATGATTCAACCACCTCATGGTACCATTAGATTGGAGTAAATGTAAAAAATAAAAAATTCATAAAAAAACATTCATGGAATAGATAATAAAACTCAACTGTAACATCATAAAAATTTATTAATATTCTAATCTCTATTGTATATTATTATTCAAATAATGTTGGTTTAGGGAATAATTTAAACAATATAAATTTCCAACAATTCATATCATAGTATACCATATAAAAATTAAAAAAATGATTTAAAAAAATTGAAAAAACTATAGAGAGTCACTAATATTTTCCACCTCTAAAGTGTTAGATTCATGTTATTTTACCTCAGGAATTAGTTATTATATTATAATGTCTAATGACTTGTAGAGATTTTCAATGAATAAATAATGGAAAAATTATATAATCAATTATACATAAATATAGTTAATAAAAAATATCAATAATTGTAATCAAAATAGATTAATATATATATCACAACAATAATCTGTCAACAAACAATAAAAATAGACATTTTATATTAAAATTTTTAGTAGAAATATATAATAAGAAAACAATGATAAAGTTATCCCATATGATAAAATCATAAATGCTACCAATTAGAATAAATATTTTAATAAAGGCTATAATTTATTCAGTTTATATTCATAATATATCCATCTTTGTTAATTCTAATCTACCTCTATGACACAATAATAGACTATTGGGAAAAATCTTTCTTTGGAATGAAATATTATAATTGGATTAGGTACAAAATTACCTGGTCCACCAAAGTAGGTTATGAGAACAACTTAGTTAGGAAACAGGAATAGTGTCTCTAATCATATCAAATATGAGATGATTTTTTCATTGTATGATATTCCAAATAATATGAAAATCATGAAATTAAATAATTTTTTTCCACATATATAGGTTTTCTCTAGTATCACTATGTTATGTAATGGAAACGTGTATTTTGATGTGGTGTTATTGAATATATAACAGTTCAAATGAATGTGAATCACATTATATGTCATATATAATTGGTATAATTTCCCATCATTGTAAAAATCCTATATTTTAGTTATTATTTTCCTTAAATAAATTATTTATTAATTACTTATTACATATCAGACAACAAACAATAAAATAATGATTCATTTATTGAATATTTAACAATATAATGTAGTTGTTAAATTAACATGTATTATAGGATGTATATATTTTATGAATATATATTTAGATAATGGATTAAAATTGAATCATGCATTGGGGACTTCTTAATAATTTCCATTTATTAGATCTTGGTGAGGATTTACATTCATTTTTTGCTTTCCGTAGAAAAATTACAATGGAATCTCCAACTAATATAACTTGATATAAATAAAATGAAACAAAAGTTCAAACTCCGAGAAATTCGAACAAGATCCATTCTACCGAAATTACCCACCAAGAGCATGCCTTATGCATATATGTTACACCGAGAACCATAGGGTCTATGTTCATAGATATTAATATTAATAAAATATATAATTATTAATATATTTATTTATTTATATAATTTATATATAATATTTAAAATTTTAAATTATAATCAAAAATAATTTTTATTTACTAATACAATGATCAAACCAATGATAACATTTTATTCTTAAGAGTACTTTCTGTAAAAAATTCCATTTATGGTAAATATTTTTTGAATTATATACATAATAGATAAGATACATTATTGACATGAATAATGTATTAAATAAAATCATATTTAATATTTATAGAATATAAATTTGTTAAAAATGATAATTTTATAAAATTTATCATCATATGAAAAATATTATCATTATTTTTATTCTTAAATGTGAAATAATATAATTTTTTATTTTTTATTTTATGAAATTTAAGACATTTTTGGTTTTAGAGTTATAATATTATCTGATGATAATTTTATGAATTTTTCGAAAAGATTTATTTTTAGGTGAATAATAAAGAATAAATTTATTAGAAATACCATTACATTTATGAAATTATTATTTTATAATTATTAAATGGAAATATTTGAAAATAATTTATAGAAAAAAATTACATTTATGATACAATTTAATTCAAAAAATATTTATATTAGTTTTCGATCAAATGTTTGATTTTTTTGAATATTATTTACTCTATCCAATAAAACTAGTATTAATAAACTAATAATTAATTATTTTAAAATTAATTTTTAAATCGTATGAAAAGATAATGTATTAATGGTTTTATAATTTTTAATTATAAGTTATCTATTATTATATTAGTAAGATTGTGTTTCATAAAAATTATGTTCATAGTGAAAAACCAACTTATAGTAATAAAATACCAAAATATAAAAATTGTTTATCTAAGGAGTAAGTGTCGTAAAATGTTAGAAAATGTTTCTAATTTTTATTTTTTATTGATCATTATTATGAAAAATAAGGTATTTTCCAATCTAAAGCCATCTTCATAGAAAAATGTGTCATCTCATTAAATTATGAGGAAATAATTAAAAAATCACAATTCTAAACTCTTATAAAAGAGGCCTCAAACAAACAATTCATTAGAAGAAAAAAAATTTAGATTCATCATGAATATATAGAGCTTTTCATAACCCTAAATTCTTATTTCACTTTATTAATATTATGGATATTATAGAGTGGACTAATTCTAATATTTTAATTTAATTATTCAATGGAAGTTCAATGTTCTCAAAGTACTAACATACATATACCTAATCTTGTTTATTTTATATATTTTTCATTCAAATATATATTATTCTTATTATTATTATATTTTTTAATTATTTTCATTATCAATGTTATTAAATAGTGAGTATAACAGTTAATCACATTCCCCCGTTTCATTAAGAAAAATGAAATGTCATCCATGGGATTGTGAGGACTATAATTCTCTACAAAGTGATCCCTTCATTTTTTTTACAACCTCAAATATAAGATGATTATAATTTTTTTTATTAGTAAATGAAACATATAAATAATTAGGATTATGAATAGTAAAATTTAAACTACCCTTCATTCAATATCATTAATTAAGAAATTAATGAATTAATTGTACCCATATATAGACTACCACCATGAGGAAGAAACATAAATGTTACATAGTTTCTTTATTATTTATTAATAAATCATTTAAATTTATCCAAAACATGGAAACATATATATAATATCAATAATCTTCATTAATAAAGATATAATTCTAAAAAACCACTTTGATACACATACGCATCCATTAATTATGGTATGTTAATCTTTGTGTTGGTTAAATAAGACACATTATCGTTAATATAAAAGAATATAATTGTAAAATATGAGATAATAATTGAAATTTATATATGATAAAAATATATAAATATGTTTTTTAATTTTGTTCAATAAGGGTAAAATTATTATTATAGTTATTAATTAACATTAAAACATTTGTTATTACAAACACAATAAAACATTCTCATTATCGGTGTTATCATTATTTTTTTATAAAAAATATATTAAAATGAAATTATACTATAATAAAATTTTTATCATCTCACCTAGAATGATCAACATATTATCCACATTTGGAGAAGGAATAATAAGAACATTGATATTATGAAACATTTTAATGATGATTAACATATCTGAGACCTACTATTGAATATAGATTGTAATTGGATAATAGATATATTGATAATAATTATTAAAGGATATTATATAATATTATTGATATGATTATTTTTTTATGATATAAATATAATAATTAGTAAATTTGACTGATTTTGAGGATGTAAAAAAATAAGGTATGGAGTTATTTTTTTCAAATTTTATTTGCTGATTCATATTTATTATTGTGGATAATGATATATTAAATAATATAAAATTAATGTATAATCATTGTATTACAAATTTTTTATTTATTTTATGTAGTTTAAATACTCATATTATATTCTCTCATTAAATTTCATTCATTACAAAATATACCAAAATTAAACAAGTTATTGGTCTCTAATTTTATTTCGGTGAGTAAAGTTTGATATTACACACCATATTTTCTTTCATATGGTGTATAAAATACCCTATTTAATTAATATATATTAAATATAATTAATTTCATTATATTTTAATCTCTATTTGATAAAAAATATCCTATGATATTTTGATTCTAAAATTACTAACACCATAATTATTTGCTAAACTCAATTCTATTTTTTGAGTTAAAATGATACCTTATCAAATTAAATAATCTCGGAATGTATTATTTTACAATAAATATTTATGTTAGGTTACCTTTTCATTAACTATTGCTGAAAAATAATTTTTTATTAAATGTGTTTACTTTAATGAAATTATTTCTCAAAAAAGAATATAATGGTTGAGAATAAATTAATTACCCTTTAACGATTGTTTCCACTCCTTTTCCATATTTCCCTTACCACTAATATTGTACTCTATATGGGGTGACCCAATTAAGATTTATCTCATGTTATATCCATATTTACAATTTACTCTTTTCAAAAATAATTTTTGTATTCCTTTTTATAATTTGGGTTTAAGAGAATGAAATATTAAATAAGAAAAGTTTTATTATTCCAAGAACAATTGATTAATATTCCATAGAATAATTACATGAAATAACATTTATAAATTTTTCAAGGATTCATTATTGAGATTTATTTTGTTAATTTTTGTTTCATGATTATATTAAATAAACATTTAAAAAAATACCTTTGAAATTTGGCCCTTAAATTTTTCAATTAATAAAATGTTTATATATTTTAAAATATTCATAGTTATGATTTTAATTAATTTTCCCCTTTTAAAAAATCATTTTCTAAATTCTAAAATTATACGTCATTAGTTTTTAGATAAATGATTTTCTATAATTTTCAGGAATTAAACTAATGGATATTTATTACTGTATTTTTATTTCATAGTAATGATATTTTTATGGTTTTAAATACAATTTCATTCCAATGTAAACATTATATATCCTCAACTATTTATTTAAATGCATTATCCGTGATGTAATAAATCTATTGATTGGGAGAATTTTTGAATTTTACATATTCTCATTATCTCTATGGTTCGAATATCATATGATCTCTTATATTTAGTAAATTTTATTTACATGTAATTTTATTTTTAATATTGTCATATCAATTAAATTTTCATTGCTATATCATATTTATATTATTGATTTAATTATAGAATTTTTCTATACATGATTCAAATTAAATAGTACAAAACCTCATTTTTTCCGTTATTGCATTATAATATGATGATTTAATTATTGTCTGTTGTATTAATTTGTATGGATTATAATGGGGTTGGTATTATATAACCATATGTCACATTATTTAATGTTTTATATGTCTTGATATCATACTGTGCATAAATATTTATATTTTCAGAAACAATGGTGGATACACTTGGATTCATTACCTACCTGACATTCGGACATACCATAATATGTTCACTGCCTATTCTTATGGCTATTGTTATTTAATTATTCATATGTAATATGTTTTGTATAGTGTTTTGTTTTTCAATGATGTATTATTATCTTATTAAATTTTTATTAAAATATGTACGATCTATTTCTTTATGATGTTTATTTTCGTTAAATTTAGTATTATATACATATACACATATTATGATAACTTTTTATCTATTGATTTTAGAACTTGTGTTCACCATTAATTGGAATTTGATGTTACACCCTTCTTTGATTTCCATTTCCCTGGGGTTTGAAAAAAATTAATACCTTTAAATTTTTCATAAGAGTTTCATATACATAAAATAAATGGATTATTTTTAAGACATATTATAGATTATTTATTAATAAATATAGTACAATTTATTCATAAGTTGTAAAATACATGTTATTTGTTAGTTAGTGTTTTAACCTTATTATTTTATAATATAATCGTAAAGGCTATGTGAATGTGTTATAATAAAATAATTTCATTGTACTAGGTAAATAAGATATTTTTACAATGATGTGATGTCATAGTTATTATTAGATATGGTTTTGGAAAACATTACATGTTAGGATGATAATTGAGGTTATTATGACAATTGATATGTTTCAGTATTTCATTATATCAATGATATTGAGACCTATTTATTTATTTGAAGATGATATTTAATATTTTATGGATTGGGATATGATAACATTTCCAAAATCCTAGGGTGAAGTCTAATGGATAAGTCAATGTGTATAATAGAATCTAAATTTTCATTAATATAGATATTATTTTCTTATCCAATAAATTTCATTGTTCAATCCATAATATCTTGTGGATGCAGTTGGGGCCTAGATTCTCATATGGGTAATCACTATGAAAAAGACTAATGGAATATAAAATCTATCATCTATTTGTTTTTTGAATAGTGGGCCTACCATTAGAATACCAGATCCATACTCCAAAATGAATATTCCTTGGTTAATCAGATTCTATTTTCATGACATTGTTAATATTTTTTATGTTATATAATTAGGTTAACTAACATGAGAGAATCCAACATAGAGAAACCAGGATTTAACTTATAATTATTTAAGATGATCTTACATATTATATGATAATTAATAATTTTAATATATTTAACGGTTGAATTTGACATGTAATTTTCTTTTAATTATATTATTATGGTTCAATTATTTCATTACTCATAAATAATTTCATCTATATTCAGTAATGGATGAAAGAAAAATGAATCATATTAATGATGGAATTCCTAGAAAATATATATAATGTTCCACTGAGAAAATTAATGTGGTAATTGATGTGGGGATAAACCTATTTATTATACTTCATCATCTATAACAATATATTGTTATCAATGTGAAGAAAATTAATTTCAAAAAAAAAAGATATATATGGTGTCTGAATGAATATCATGTAAAATTTTGATTGGGGAATTATTGGTTAATCTATTACATATTACAAATATTTTATGATCTCCAAGTGGAATTTCTAAAAGGAACGATGATATATTTTATATGAATAATGGATACAATATATCAATTAATTGATGTGGGAAAGTGATGATCTGATTAGAGAGACTAAAAGATAAAAACATAGATGACCTACTAATAGTTCTATATAATAAAATTTAAAAATTGGTAAATATCTATATAAATGAACAAATAAAAGGGTATAATATTACAATAGGATCAAAAATATTTTACTAAAATAGAAAAAAACAAATGAAAACTACAATAATGTGTTCAAAAATGATTTGGAACGAGGAACACTGATCACCTACTATGAAAAAATTAATATTTTATTTGTCTGATGTTCATCCTACTTCATTATACATCGAATGTTTTCTAAGATCCAAAAATTTACACCTCAATCAAAATACAATTTATTGTACGATAAAATTGGTATTAGGATAAATTATGAATCAAATGTATATAGCATCCCTCTCATAGATGATTATAAGAACGTGCTTCCTAAAAAATCATATTATTGATAAATTATTCCAATTAGATGAAATATTTTTCATGGATTAAAAATAATGACCTATAATCCATTAATGTCTCCTGGATAGAAAAAATAAATCAGAAATTCAATCATATAGCTCAAATTAGAACTTGAAAAACTGTAAAATCACTATGAAAATATACACCTATTATATTGGGGTACTTTAAAAAATGATTAAAGGGAAAATATACATTATTTATATTTCTATTTTGGTGGAAGATATAATTTCACTAGTTATATGAAAGATAATGAATATAAATTCAAATTACAAATTAACTGTGTCGTTATTTATATTTTATGAACACTATAAATGATTTTATTAGCTACGAATTAATAAAAATTTAATAGTGAAAATTATATAAGAGAGATAATATAACTACCTGAAACATCACTATATATATTTTTTATCTAAATACTATTTTAATGATTTTTATACATGAAGCACAAAAATAATATTAAAATTTTATATGAAGAAATAAAATTTTACCATTCTAATATAGTCATTTTGTTAGTGGGTATAAAATGGAAAACACTATTATATAATATTTTAAGTAAATGGAATAAAATATAATTAAGTGCTAGAAGTATCCCTCATTATGCTCTTTTTTTCTCATGTTCCAATGGTTGAAACATCATTAGGATTGTCCCAACACAAATTCTATTGAAAACACAAAAAATATCATAAGATAAAAATTTGAATGCGATATAAATTCATGATTCTGGATATATAAAAATTAAACATGCTAATAGAATCACTTCCATGAACTACTAAAAATAATACATTATTCTTAGAATAAACATGTAAATCCGAATAATATTTATAACTAGATATTATAATCATATAACAATTCAATATTAATTAAATAATTCATTAATGAAATATATTTATTTAGATTTTTATTTTCAATTTTAATGAAAGAGAATATCATTTATCATTAATTATATGAAAAAATGAGCTCATTTAATTTTTAATTTTTTAATGAAATTAGAATTTTATTCATTATATTTAATGAATCTTATTTTATAATAGATCAGATATGTTGATGATATATATAATTTTTTAACACTATAACTCCCCGACCCATCTATACTGTAGTCGGTGAATTACTAAATAAATTTTCATGGATATAAATAATGAAATATCAAATAAATGATTATTTTTGTAATGTTGAAGAAACAAGATAAGCTGATGTAACTAAAATTACATTGGGAAAGGTAAAAATTTATAGTACATAACAAAAACAAATAAATTGAATCCACAGAAACTCAATAAGGGATATCCTCTTGATAACATGATGAAGGTAAAAAATGAAATGGGTGATCTAAAATTCTCATTAAGGGTTAAAAATAGTGTAATCATGAATCAAATATAACTAAATCAAAAAGAACTTTTCATAGTTAATATGACATGGTAAAAAAAATTAAAAACTCACTCAATTAAAAATCTGATAATGAAACTACATCGATAGATTTTTTCATAATGAAAACCTCATAGATATTAATAACTGTTAATGAATAATTATTATTATTATTAATTTGATTTCATATCTCTATCACATGATACCATAATACTGTTTAAACAGTTTAGTTCTATGGCTATAAACCCGTCTGATTTTTGGAAACCCACTTGAAGGGGTTTTGCCAACTGATTTTTCTTATGAGACCAGTCGATGCATGGTGGTTCTATAGTTGTCCAATACCATTACTGATGGTCTAAAAAATTCATTATACATTGATTTAATATAATAAAAATATTCAATTTAAAAATCTGCATAGAGTATAGGATACAGATTCATCAGTATTTTCACAGTTTAAATAACATTCCAAATAAACAACGTATGTAAAATGGTATACGGTTTAGACAATAAATATATCCATGATATGATAATAAGGATATTTTATTTAAATATAATTTCATTTGATAACTGATCTCAAATTCCTAGTAGTTACAACACATAAGGTTTATTAGGTGCACAATACAAAGTATGTCACAATTAAATTGAAGTTGATACAAAGTCCCTTAACACAATGTAATCAGTTGAATCATATAACCAAAACATAATATCAATAAAATTAATCATTGAATAAAAATAATATAAAGGTAATAATCATATTAATTGAAATTTGTAAGTACACATACACCACATATGTGAATTATGTCTTGAACAAAGAATGTCTCATAGTAATGAAAGTGAGATGAGAAAACCCCTTACAAACTTGTTGGCATGGTAATGTGTGTTGTTGTGAGGGTATAATGGGAGGTAGAGGGGTATATCATTATTTATATATCACAATTGATGTATAGGGGAGGTATAAAAAAATACCCCATCATTATGAATTAAAAATAAATTGCATAAGAAAGGGGGAATTCTTAAACACAAGTGAGAGAGGGGATCCCTTACCACATGCTCGAAGGTGTTATTGATTGTTCTTAACGACCTGAATAATTTGATTTTCCTTCATTAATTAATAATTAAAAAACCATATCAACTTGTATTTCATATTGTATAACCTTATTAGGTTCATTAAAAGACATTTTGGTGGTTTTAAGAGGTTCCATGTTGTTGTCTCAGAATCATTTTATCCCTTGGTTTTCATGATATGTTTACTTGTATTCATGAATGGAAGTCCATTTGAAATTTTGTTAAACATAAATAGTTTTCAGTATTTACTATTATTGAAATTATATATATAAATGATTTTATAATTATTTTGGTTATATAACATGAGGACTACTCAATTGATACGTTAATTATTAACGCTTGGATTTAGCTTGGCTATTTTTTGCACAATGAACTTGTTTTGTTTTATAATTCCATGTTATGAGTGTGTATGGACATTGGGATATTAAACAGGATAAAATAAATATATTATTATATGGTTAAAACAATGATAATATAACATGAACATTATTGAAGATTGTAATTTAAATTGGAAACGAGTCTTCATGGAGTGTGATAATTGAACACATCTCAGATGGTGTTTGCATTAATAGTATAAAATTAGGGGAGAAAGAGATATTATAGTCAAATAATATATTATAATAATGATGATAATGTACATCAAAGTAACTGGAATTATAATGGAATTTGGATGAGGTGAGGTGATAAGATACAACTAAATAATGGAACATGTAATAGTAATTGGATGAAAAAGGAAGAGAGGTTCACCTATTGAGTACTCCCACTTGGGAATCTTCTTAAGAAATGTGTTTTGGAATTTTGGGAGCCTAGATGGTCATGGATGTAGGGAGAGGTCTGAGGAAGAGTATTTGGAATAATTTAGGGAAGGCTTGAAGCTTGAGTGGTGTGGGGGGGGGGAAGAGGGCGCGAGGTGTGGTATATATAGTAGAGGAGAAAAGGAATTTTACATTTTTTTTAATTTTTATTTGAATATATATTTCTCAAGATAATCATAAATCATGATTCATGTGATCCCAAATAGTAATAATGGAATGTGATTTCTAACCAAGTAAGATTACATCAGCCTTGTATCACTTATGATGTAGTAAATCATGTATTTATAATTTATCATAAATTATTGTATTTTACGATTCATCAAAAAGTCATGTATTTCAAAAAAATACAAAATATTCTCCCTAAGAATTATTCGACGTGTAGAATTGATGGATGGACATTACTTTTCAAAACTAATATTCCAAATATTATATGTTTAATTTATAATGAAAATCATTATTTAATGGAAAAATATAAACACCTAAAATGTTTATCTTCATTTTTAAGGTTCCTAAATTTAATTATACATTCATGGGTGTCGATACCATTCATAAGATTCATATTACTATTCATAAGGGTATGTTATTATTTATTATGGTAGGTTACTATTAATAAGGGCAGGATAATATTCACCCCAAATTAAGTTAATTCTATCAGATTCTAAATATCATCCTTATTGCAATTGTGAATGTCTGTTTTTTAAAATTCAAAACCCAGAAGTGGAAATTTTATGTTTAAAGTCCTGGTATTGACTATCCCTTAAATAAACAATTATTGATTCAAAAAAATCAGTGTTCTACAAAATATAGGATATTAATATAATTTATTTAAGAGAAACCTACCACAAAATGATTGGGGTGTTATATTATTCCCTAATTTAGAAATTTTGTCCTCTAAATTTTACATTTATAAAGCCCTATAAAAATTTGTGGCCGGTTCTTCAAAATATCATCCTCACATTCCCACATTGCTTCCTCTATGTGATAGTATCTCCATAGAACCTTTACTAGAAGAGTTGTCTGATTTCTCAAAACCTTCTCCCTTGTGTCATGAATCACGATACACTCTTCGTAGTATGAAAATCATGATGCAGTTCTATTTCTTAATATATGTGTAAATGAGTTGGGTATGGAATATATTTAATTAATAATGACATGTACAACACATCATCAACTTTGTAGAGAGATGGATGGATTGATAAATGGTAAGATACAACTCCGATTCATTCTAGACATTCAAATGATCAGACTCGATGTACTTGGGGCTCATTTTACCTTTCTTACTGATCATATAGACCCCCTTACATGGAGATACATTAAGAAAGTCATGATCTCCTACTTGGAATTAAAAATCTATTCTCTGGTTTTCATAAAAATCCTGTTCCTACTTTGGGCTACATTAATTTGGTCTTGAACTATATTTACATTTTCCATGAACTCTTTTATAAGATATGTGCAAATATTTTTTCTTCTCACTAACATCATCCCACGAAGATGGAGTTCAAAATCTATTTCCATATAGTGCTTCATATAGAGACATTTTAATACTAGGATGGAAATGATTTTTGTATGAAAAACCAACCAAACGAAAGTATTGATCTCACATACCTTGAAAGCCAAGAGAGCATGATCTCAACATGTATTCTAGTATTTTAACAGTACTTTCAAAATGTTCCTCAGTTTGATGATGATAAGAAGTACTCATATAAATCTCAGTATCCAAATACTTCTAAAGACGTTTCCACAATTTTGATGTAAACTGGGGATATTGATCGGAAACAATCTATAGAGTGGCGTTATGAATCCTTACAACATAATGAACATAAATTATTATTAGGGGTGGAAGTGGTAAATCCTCTCTTTAATCCTGGAAATGTGTTTATTCTGATAGATGATAAATAGTTACCCATATTTCATCATTCCTTTTGGGTGTCCTCGGTAGTCCGGTGATAAAATCCATCGTAATGTCATACCAATTCCACATAGAAATTTGTATAGGTTGCATAACACCTCTAAAATTTTGTCTCTCAACTTTCACTATTAGAAAAAATAGATTCTTTGAAATATAGTTAGAAATTTCTCGCATCATATTATCTTATAAAATTTATTCCTTAATATTTATATACATCATTGTGCTACGCGGGTGTATAGGGAAATTTGAGCAATGGAAATGGTCTAATAGTTCCCTTTCATCTCAGGTACTGACGAAACGTATAACCTTTTAAAAAATTTTAGAACTCCTTCTTCATACACAATGTCTTCTTATCTCTCATGCGTTACAACATTAATTTTCTAGTGCATATTATCATCATCAGATTGAGAGGTTTTTATGTTCTCTAGTAAATATTATTTTGAAATCATTTGAATGATAAAGATGTTTCCCCTTCATTAACAATTTCCATAGCCATCGTTAATAGATTCATGTATATATGATCTCTCTTAATTATATATTGGGTCATTATTCCATGATCTTTCCCAATTAATACATCATCCATGTTATTTTCCTTTTCAGGGTGGCAATGTATTGAAAAATCATAATAATTCAGTAACTCGATCCATATTATTTACCTCATTATGAGTTCTTCTTTTGTAAAAATGTATTTCAAACTCATGTGATCAGAGAATATCTCAAGTATTTCAATGTAGAGATAATATCACCGTATTTTAATAAAAATATTAAGGCATCTATCTCAATATCATGATCTGGTTAATTCTTCTCACGAGTCTTCAAATTCCATAATGCTTAAGCAATATCATTATAATTTTGCATAAGGATGCAACCCAGTCCATTCTTTGATGAATCACTGTATATCACAAATCCATCATTTCTAGATGGAATAGTGAAAATGGGGGCATTGAACAGTCATATTTTCAAATCATTAAAGAATTCAATACATTAATTCATTCGTACAAACATAATCCCATTACATATGAGCATGATTAGTGGGTTTTCCAGTTGGGAAAAATTATGAACAAAACACCGATAACAACCTGCTAAGATAATAATACTCCATACCTTGTTTATGTTTATTGGTGTGAGTAATTCTTGGATTTCCTTTTCCTTTATTGGATCAACTAAAATTACATCATTATTGAGAATAGGGCTAAGAAAATAAAAAGATTGTATCAAAAAATCAAACATGCTAAATTTTTCGTATTATTAATTTCTTCAAATTGTTTTTAGAATTATCCGACAATGATTATCATGGTCTACATATATTTTGGATTATACAAGGATATCATTGATAAATACCAAAAAAAATAACTCATTATAACGACCCATACTTTACATACATTGTTAATACTTCAAAATTGAAGCACACTTATTACAACATATGATAAAACCACAAAGGACCGTATAGGTATAGTGTCTTTAGAAACTGGGAAACATAAACAACTGGTTCATAAATCTTCTACAGTGTCTCCCATTTATTTCATCATATCTAGGGTCCCTTTTAGCATATTCTACTTAATATCCATCTTCCTGACCTGGGGAAAAGAAAACATAAAAGGGTGAGCTCAAATGCTCAGCAAGGGCAAATAAAGGAAATAAAAATCATATCATATCTTTATGAAAATCAAAACCTGCAAAAGAGATCATAATATCTTAACATGGAATAAATCATAGAAGTGAAAATGAGATCCCCATAATCATAACATAAAACTTGAAACTTTGTGGCATGCACACATAATCATGGAAAATCATTTCTTGTTAGTCATGACTTATTGCCAAGACTATCTTAGTGGACAAAGTCCCTTTCTGAACCGAGTTCACTCCTCGTTTCAGTCCTGTATCACTGAACCGAAATAACCTTCCGTTCCAGCAATGTCTATCTCATGAGATATAAAATCATTACCCAATGCATTGGAGGGAGATATAGGTCCCACCCATCTTATAATGAATCCTTTCTTATGTGTGCCACATAATCATAAAACATACATCATCGCATAACACATGTAACAAAAATGGGATTCTTGAAACATCATGACATCATAAATCAATTCATATAAGATAAAGGAATTCATAAAAATGTTTCCATCACAACATAATCAAATCCATGTAATATTAGGGATAAAAACAGAACCCTTTTATTATCTTAGATGGAAAATAATTTTGATTAAATACTTGAACTCCATTCTTGAGGAAAATATCCTTTCTACTTCAAAAATACTTTTCCTTTCTTAACATGTCGTACAATTATAAACTAAAAGAAGTTGATTAAAAATAAACTTAAAAACAAGAAAAGGAAACTTCTTGGAAATAATGTTTTATAAATCCATTCATGCCGTATAAGTTAAAAAAAACATTCTTCGTACTTTTGTCGGAAAAGTCAAAAAAGTACCTCGTACGGAAAAACGACAAAAGATTCCTTTCATATTCTTTACTAAAAACTCACCTAAGAGTAAAATTGGATTTAAACTATTGCAAGTGGATGGAAACAATATTACATATTGAGGGAACATGGATGTGGATGATAAAATACACCCCAGTAAATACTTACGAATAAACAATCTCGGATAAAAATGAGATTGTGATATTTCCCTTACCTTAGGTCCGATTTGCTTTGTACGTGTCCGAAGCTCCTGTATAATGGTTTAAATAATGTTATTGACTTATTCCAGAATCATACATGTTGATATGATATCATATATGGTCATATTATTAGCTTTTTGTTAGTAATATTTCATTGTTACTTGTTACTCGGGTCTTTATAACTTTTCGTTCTTATGCGTGTTTTGTCGAATAAATTCTTATTCTTATCTTTAGGTTATAGATAATTCATTTACAGAATGGTATTAGTGTAGTATATACCATATTCATTCATTCAATTCATTTATATAATCATTATGAAATGAAGATCATGTAGAACGAGTCGCATCACATCGTGGAGACGGTATTCCGTACGTACGCACGAGTGGTGATATCGTTCCTATGATCGTGGAATTGTATTGGAGTATATATATATATTATTTCAGTATCAATATTACTTCATAATAATCATATATAGTTACTTATTACACCATTATAACCATCCTTGTAAGGTGATGGTGGAAAAATAGATTACACCACGGCGTGGAGACGGTATTCCGTACGTACGCACGCGCGGTGATTTCATTTTTCCGTAGGATGGATAGAAGGTGAATTAGGGTTGTTTCATATTTATAATAACATATCAGTATGTAAGTAATACTGATGTTATTACTTTGTCATGAATCAACTAAAGAAGAAGAAGTTGAAGACGAAAGAAATTGAAAAGATCGGTAATCGATATTACCTCTTCTTTGGAACGCCTCTTTGAATCCTCCACTTAAGGAACTAAGATTGGTCTTTGGAGAAGACCAGGACCTCTAGGATTATTCTAGGGAAGTGGAGAGGATAAAATGGCAGGGGTTGGCCGAGCTTGAGTGCTCAAATTGGTGTGAGGAGGAGGGGGAGGAGGTGCCCTTTTATAAAGGAGGAGAGGGGCACCTTAGGAATTTCTCAAAATATTATTTTATATTAAAGTCAAAATCGGTTTATAATGGTTCCAAAGGGTCTTATTTCGAAGCTAAAGTGGGGAAGGGTCGAAATCCCATCAACCAATAGGATTTAGACAAGTTTAGGGTATTATTTTAACCTTATCAATTAGATTTAACTCTAAGTTAAATAATTTAACTTTTACCGTGTCTTTTTGTTTTCTTTCACTATATGGTTAATACACATACTATAACATGCCAAACGAACCCCAAATTGTTTATTATTAATATATATATCCTTATCTAAGTCATTTGGCCGAACCTTAGATTTTTAGGAATAAAATAACAATTAGTAATATAATATTTGATTTAAAAACTATTTTGTGTCAATTTTGACACTATTTGATATATGATTTTTGTGAAAGTCATAACAGAATTATATGTTCGAACCAAGTTGATTAAATCAACATTAATATATCATAGTAACCTAGAAAATTATTGGAATTCATAAAAAGTGTCAAATTACATTTATTTTGGTGTTTATAACATCAATTTTGTCAATATTTTGTTAACAAGATAATTACTGCATCATCTTTGTGTCATAAATAAATTAAATTATTTGATGTCTAAAAATTACAAATAAAATACCATCATGTAGGAAATCTTTTTAGCTTTCTAATGAATATTTACAATAGAATTTATCTTATGTATAAACCCATATTAAAAATGATTTACTTATTAAACTTTGATTTTAACTATTTTAACCCTTCTTTAAATAAATTAATAATAAATGTCCTAATCTAATCCAAGTGGGCCTAAATGGTCATATTTTATTCCTAAGTTTGTTTTTGGTCGAATTACACTTGTCCAATAGAATTAGGACATGTGTTAGGGTAATATTGATATCATATTTACCCTTAGTTACCCTATTTACTATTAACCGCGGTAAAAAATAGTAAAAAGTTACTATTCACCAAAAATTATTTTCATCTCATTGAACCACATTTTAGTCCTTGATATTAACCGTGTCTCTCGGATTTTTGAAATTCCATTCACAGAAGTGGTAAAATTAAGTTTTATGCAAAATTCGGTTTTTAACCTACCACTTAGTGGTTTCACTATTCATCAAAAATTGAAAGTTTTCAGAAAAATACCAAAATTTCACCCTAGGCTAATTTCGATATTCTGAGTCCAAAAATGAAGTCCATTTTGAAAAATAAAATTTATAAAATTTCAAAAAGTGGTTATTACTATTCATAACTGCTAGTTTTAATAGCATATTGTTATTTAGTGAAACTCGGTATTGCGTACGACGAAAGCTATCGAGGAAGGTCGCGATTGCGTGTAAAGCAAGCCAAGCAAGTGCTGTGTAGAAAAAGATTCCTTTGATGATTTATATAACATAAAAGTCTCGGGTGTTACATTCTACCCCCCTTAAAAAGAATTTCGCCCTCGAAATTCGTCACTTTGTAACAAACAGATGAGGATACTTCTCTTTCATCATATCCTCAAGCTCCCATGTAGCTTCTTCAAGTTGGTGGTTCCTCCATAAAACTTTTACCAAGCGAGTGGTCCTGTTTCGTAGGACTTTTTCGCTACGATTCAGAATCTCTATCGGCTGTTCTTCATAAGAAAGATCTTGCTCCAGCGGTACAACTTCTGAGCTGAGTACATGTGAAGGATCTGGTATGTACTTTCTCAGGAGAGATACATGGAACACATCGTGAACTTGAGAGAGATTCGGTGGAAGCGCCAATCGGTAAGCTACCTTCCCAACACGATCCAGTATTTCAAAAGGACTGATATATCTAGGGCTCAACTTCCCCTTCTTTCCAAATCTCATAACCCTCTTCCAGGGAGATATTCGTAAGAACACTTTATCGCCCACGTCAAACTCTAGGTCTTTTCTTCGGTTGTCGGCATAACATTTCTGTCGACTCTGAGCTGCTCTTATGTGTTGTTGAATAGATCTGACCTTTTCTACCATTTCATCAACGAGATCAGGTCCTAATAGCTTTCTTTCCCCAACTTCATCCCAGCAAGTTGGAGTCCTGCATTTCTTTCCATAGAGAGCTTCATAAGGAGCCATCTGAATACTGGAGTGAAAGCTATTATTATAAGAAAATTCCACCAAAGGTAGGTGTTGATCCCAACCTCCTTTGAAATCCATAGAGCAAGCTCTCAACATATCTTCTAGGGTTTGAATTGTTCTCTCAGACTGACCGTCTGTCTGGGGATGATAAGCAGTGCTGAAACTCAACTCTGTATCCAGAGTATGCTGAAGACTTCGCCAGAACTTCGAGGTAAATCTCGGATCCCGATCAGATATAATAGAAAGTGGTACTCCATGCAATCTTACCACTTCCTTTACATATATCCTGGCAAGCTGATCTAGAGAGAAATCCTCTCTAATAGGAATGAAGTGTGCAGACTTTGTAAGACGATCAACTATGACCCAGATAGCATTATTGCCTTTGGATGTTTTAGGAAGTCCTGTGACAAAGTCCATAGTGATGTTTTCCCATTTCCATTCGGGTATGGGTAATGGTTGTAACATCCCCTTAGACTTTTGTCTCTCAGCTTTAACTTGTTGACAAACCAAGCATCGAGAGACATATTCAGCAACATCTCTTTTCATGCCATCCCACCAGAAGTACTCTTTCAGGTCCCTATACATCTTCGTACTTCCAGGATGAATAGAGAATGATGAACTATGTGCCTCATCCAGCAGCTCCTTCTTTAATTCAGGAATGGAAGGAACACAAACCCGATTCCTGAACTTTATTATCCCATCACAATCAAGGTTGAATTCAGGAACATTTCTCACCTTCTTTTGTAACTCGACGTCTTCTTTCTGTGCCTCTTTAATCTTCACATGTATAGATGGTTGAACATTCATTTGAGAAAGATAAGATTTTTCCCTTTCCGTTATAATTCCAAGATCCATCCTTTGTAAATCCATAAATATTGGATCTTTTGTGATCCTCATCATGGATAAACTAGCATGGTCTTGTCGACTTAATGCATCTGCCACCTTGTTTGCTTTCCCAGGGTGGTAATGGATTGAGCAGTCATAATCCTTAATCAGCTCCAACCATCTTCTTTGACGCATATTCAACTCCTTTTGTGTGAAAATATACTTTAAACTTTTATGATCAGTATAAATATCACACCTTTCACCATAAAGGTAATGCCTCCAGATTTTTAATGCAAAGATTACCGCAGCCAACTCCAAATCATGTGTTGGGTAATTTTGCTCATGGATTTTCAACTGTCGTGAGGCATAAGCTATCACCATATCATTTTGCATAAGAACACACCCCAATCCCTTCTTGGATGCATCACTGTAGATCACAAACCTTTCTCCACTACAAGGCAGTGTGAGCACAGGTGCACTGGATAACCTTCTTTTCAACTCCTTGAAATTCTCTTCACATTCCTCTGTCCAGACAAACATGACTCCTTTCCGAGTCAACTTGGTGAGGGGATTAGATAATCGTGAAAAATCTTTTACAAAACGTCGATAATATCCAGCCAAACCAAGAAAACTTCGGATCTCAGTTACTGTTGTTGGTCTCGACCATCTTTCGATAACCTCTGTTTTTGCTGGATCCACAGATATCCCCTCTTTTGAGATTATGTGACCCAAAAATGCAACTTTTTGAAGCCAAAATTCACACTTAGTAAATTTGGCATAAAGCTTCTCCTTTCTCAGGGTCTTCAATATAATTCTCAAGTGATCTTCATGTTCTTCCTTGCTCTTTGAATAGACAAGAATATCGTCTATAAAGACTACCACAAATTGATCAAGATAGTCTCTAAAGACTCTATTCATTAGATCCATGAAGATAGCAGGGGCATTAGTAAGACCAAATGGCATCACTATAAATTCATAGTGTCCATACCTTGTACGGAATGCCGTCTTTGGTATATCCTCCCTTTTGACCCTTAATTGATGATACCCTGAACGAAGATCAATCTTGGAAAAGTATTGAGCTCCGCGTAGTTGGTCAAACAAGTCATCAATGCGTGGGAGAGGATATTTGTTCTTGATAGTGATCTTGTTAAGTTCTCGATAATCAATGCAGAGTCTCATTGATCCATCTTTCTTCTTAACAAATAGAACAGGTGCTCCCCAAGGTGACGCACTAGGGCGTATGAATCCCTTATCAAGATTCTCTTGGAGTTGCTTCTTCAATTCCTGCAACTCAATTGGGGCCATTCTATAAGGTGTCTTTGAAATAGGCAAAGCACCCGGTACGAGTTCTATTGAAAACTCAACTTCACGATTTGGTGGAAGACCTGGTAATTCCTCCGGAAAGACATCATCAAACTCCCGTACAATGGGCATATTCTTAATCTTAAGTTTCTCTCCAACCATTTGAGATAAATAACCTTCATTTAGTGGAATCATGATCCATAAGATGGAAGGAATTTCCACTGGAAGGTTATGTTCATCCTTGCATTGATAGACGATCATAGATTGATCTGGAATATGAAATGTGACTTCCCTTCTTTGGCAATTGATATGAGCTCCGTATAAAGAAAGCCAATCCATGCCAAGAATCACATCAAATTCCACTATAGGAAGGATCACAAGATTTGCAGGAAGCACTTTCCCACAAACTTCGATCGGAGAAGAATTATAAACTTTTGATGCGATTGATGTGCCATTAGGTGTTGTCACAGCTAACTCAACATCTAATTGTTGAGGTAATACGGTGATACTCTTAGAAAAGTCTTCAGAAATAAAAGAGTGGGTGGATCCAGAATCAAATAAAACATTTGCTACTTTAGAGTGGATGGTAAGTGTACCTTTCACCACATCGTTATCGTACTCCACATCGCTGATAGAAATTGCATGTGACTTTCCTTTGTCTTTAGCCTTAAGAGTTTGTTGACGTCGACCATCATCATCAACCCTTGGATTTGGGCATTGATTGGCATAATGCCCCATCTCCTTGCACTTGAAACATTGAAGTGTAGTAGGATCATTCTGTGTATCCCTTCCTTTGTTTGCGTCATTAGACATCTTCTTCCCATTATCACGGCATTCAAATGCCCGATGACCTTCCTTTCCACATTTAAAACATTTACTTGTCCCTTTAAGACAACTCCCTCCATGTTTCTTTCCACACTTTGAGCATAAGGAAAAGCTCATCTTCTTTTCCGTGTGCTCTTTAGATTTTTCTTTGAATTCCATCTTCCTCTTCTTATCAATCCCATGTGACTGATGGGTTACTCCAATCTCCATCTCGACTTTGAGAGCACATCGAACGATTTCCTCGTAGCTATTGAAGTCCCTTATGGCTAACGCCCTTCGAAGACTTGGTTTTAAGCCACTAAAGAATCGATCGATCTTACTCTCAGGTTGGATAATAATACCAGAAGCGTACCTTGCAAGTCTTGTAAAATTTGCTTCATAGGTACTAACAGATTCATCATCCCTTTGCTTCAGTTCAAGGAACTCTTTCTCCATCTTTGTTCGGAGAATACGAGGGAAGTACTTATTGAAAAATAAGTTCTTGAACTCGTCCCATTCCATAGACTCAATTTCATCCCTTTGCCTCGTATTCTTAACAAGATTCCACCATTGATCAGCATCTCCTTCTAAACGATACACTGCTAGGATGACTTTATCATGTTCAGAACATTGAAGAACTGAAAATATCTTTTCAGTAGTACTAATCCATTGTTCAGCAACTAATGGATCAGTAGACCCACTGAAAGAAGGTGGACGCTGCCTCATGAAGGATTCAACAGAATGTTGCTCCCTCCTTTGCTCGTTTGGAAATCCTGCATGATTCATAGCTTGAGAAAGTTGTGTGAGCATGGTTACAAGATTTTGCATTCCATCTCCCATATTGTTTGGTTGCTCAGGGGGACAATCATTGCATTGCCCATCGCATTCCGCATTAACACGGTTCCTTCGGGATCCAGCCATTGACTAAAACCAAGAAGAATAGTGTGAGCAACACTAATTATAATAGGAAACCACATAATTCAAGAATAAAATTTTCATGCTTATGGTCTTATCCTAGGTTATTCAAGGCCATTTCTAAAACACTAAGATTGTGTTCTATGCTTAGACTTATCCTTAGGGTTCTTACTAAGGCTTTCACATCCTAGTTTCCAAAGGTTGACTATAACCTCCCTCTGATACCAACTATAACGACCCATACTTTACATACATTGTTAATACTTCAAAATTGAAGCACACTTATTACAACATATGATAAAACCACAAAGGACCGTATAGGTATAGTGTCTTTAGAAAATGGGAAACATAAAAAACTGGTTCATAAATCTTCTACAGTGTCTCCCATTTATTTCATCATATCTAGGGTCCCTTTTAGCATATTCTACTTAATATCCATCTTCCTGACCTGGGGAAAAGAAAACATAAAAGGGTGAGCTCAAATGCTCAGCAAGGGCAAATAAAGGAAATAAAAATCATATCATATCTTTATGAAAATCAAAACCTGCAAAAGAGATCATAATATCTTAACATGGAATAAATCATATAAGTGAAAATGAGATCCCCATAATCATAACATAAAACTTGAAACTTTGTGGCATGCACACATAATCATGGAAAATCATTTCTTGTTAGTCATGACTTATTGCCAAGACTATCTTAGTGGACAAAGTCCCTTTCTGAACCGAGTTCACTCCTCGTTTCAGTCCTGTATCACTGAACCGAAATAACCTTCCGTTCCAGCCATGTCTATCTCATGAGATATAAAATCATTACCCAATGCATTGGAGGGAGATATAGGTCCCACCCATCTTATAATGAATCCTTTCTTATGTGTGCCACATAATCATAAAACATACATCATCGCATAACACATGTAACAAAAATGGGATTCTTGAAACATCATGAAATCATAAATCAATTCATATAAGATAAAGGAATTCATAAAAATGTTTCCATCACAACATAATCAAATCCATGTAATATTAGGGATAAAAACAAAACCCTTTTATTATCTTAGATGGAAAATAATTTTGATAAAATACTTGAACTCCATTCTTGAGGAAAATATCCTTTCTACTTCAAAAATACTTTTCCTTTCTTAACATGTCGTACAATTATAAACTAAAAGAAGTTGATTAAAAATAAACTTAAAAACATGAAAAGGAAACTTCTTGGAAATAATGTTTTATAAATCCATTCATGCCGTATAAGTTAAAAAAACATTCTTCGTACTTTTGTCGGAAAAGTCAAAAAAGTACCTCGTACGGAAAAACGACAAAAGATTCCTTTCATATTATTTACTAAAAACTCACCTAAGGGTAAAATTGGATTTAAACTATTGCATGTGGATGGAAACAATATTACATATTGAGGGAACATGGATGTGGATGATAAAATACACCCTAGTAAATACTTACGAATAAACAATCTCGGATAAAAATGAGATTGTGATATTTCCCTTACCTTAGGTCCGATTTGCTTTGTACGTGTCCGAAGCTCTTGTATAATGGTTTAAATAATGTTATTGACTTATTCCAGAATCATACATGTTGATATGATATCATATATGGTCATATTATTAGCTTTTTGTTAGTAATATTTCATTGTTACTTGTTACTCGGGTCTTTATAACTTTTCGTTCTTATGCGTGTTTTGTCGAATAAATTCTTATTCTTATCTTTAGGTTATAGATAATTCATTTACAGAATGGTATTAGTGTATTATATACCATATTCATTCATTCAATTCATTTATATAATCATTATGAAATGAAGATCATGTAGAACGAGTCGCATCACATCGTGGAGACGGTATTCCGTACGTACGCACGAGTGATGATATCGTTCCTATGATCATGGAATTGTATTGGAGTATATATATATATTATTTCAGTATCAATATTACTTCATAATAATCATATATAGTTACTTATTACACCATTATAACCATCCTTGTAAGGTGATGGTGGAAAAATAGATTACACCACGGCGTGGAGACGGTATTCCGTACGTACGCACGCGCGGTGATTTCATTTTTCCGTAGGATGGATAGAAGGTGAATTAGGGTTGTTTCATATTTATAATAACATATCAGTATGTAAGTAATACTGATGTTATTACTTTGTCATGAATCAACTAAAGAAGAAGAAGTTGAAGACGAAAGAAATTGAAAAGATCGGTAATCGATATTACCTCTTCTTTGGAACGCCTCTTTGAATCCTCCACTTAAGGAACTAAGATTGGTCTTTGGGGAAGACCAGGACCTCTAGGATTATTCTAGGGAAGTGGAGAGGATAAAATGTCAGGGGTTGGCCGAGCTTGAGTGCTCAAATTGGTGTGAGGAGGAGGGGGAGGAGGTGCCCTTTTATAAAGGAGGAGAGGGGCACCTTAGGAATTTCTCAAAATATTATTTTATATTAAAGTCAAAATCGGTTTATAATGGTTCCAAAGGGTCTTATTTCGAAGCTAAAGTGGGGAAGGGTCGAAATCCCATCAACCAATAGGATTTAGACAAGTTTAGGGTATTATTTTAACCTTATCAATTAGATTTAACTCTAAGTTAAATAATTTCACTTTTACCGTGTCTTTTTGTTTTCTTTCACTATATGGTTAATACACTTACTATAACATGCCAAACGAACCCCAAATTGTTTATTATTAATATATATATCCTTATCTAAGTCATTTGTCCGAACCTTAGATTTTTAGGAATAAAATAACAATTAGTAATATAATATTTGATTTAAAAACTATTTTGTGTCAATTTTGACACTATTTGATATATGATTTTTGTGAAAGTCATAACAGAATTATATGTTCGAACCAAGTTGATTAAATCAACATTAATATATCATAGTAACCTAGAAAATTATTGGAATTCATAAAAAGTGTCAAATTACATTTATTTTGGTGTTTATAACATCAATTTTGTCAATATTTTGTTAACAAGATAATTACTGCATCATCTTTGTGTCATAAATAATTTAAATTATTTGATGTCTAAAAATTACAAATAAAATACCATCATGTAGGAAATCTTTTTAGCTTTCTAATGAATATTTACAATCGAATTTATCTTATGTATAAACCCATATTAAAAATGATTTACTTATTAAACTTTGATTTTAACTATTTTAACCCTTCTTTAAATAAATTAATAATAAATGTCCTAATCTAATCCAAGTGGGCCTAAATGG
This sequence comes from Viscum album, assembly GCA_963277665.1. NCBI lineage: Eukaryota > Viridiplantae > Streptophyta > Magnoliopsida > Santalales > Viscaceae > Viscum > Viscum album. Next base: position 683,008,429 of record OY728129.1, on the reverse strand, counting down.
TCATATTTTATTCCTAAGTTTGTTTTTGGTCGAATTACACTTGTCCAATAGAATTAGGACATGTGTTAGGGTAATATTGATATCATATTTACCCTTAGTTACCCTATTTACTATTAACCGCGGTAAAAAATAGTAAAAAGTTACTATTCACCAAAAATTATTTTCATCTCATTGAACCACATTTTAGTCCTTGATATTAACCGTGTCTCTCGGATTTTTGAAATTCCATTCACAGAAGCGGTAAAATTAAGTTTTATGCAAAATTCGGTTTTTAACCTACCACTTAGTGGTTTCACTATTCATCAAAAATTGAAAGTTTTCAGAAAAATACCAAAATTTCACCCTAGGCTAATTTCGATATTCTGAGTCCAAAAATGAAGTCCATTTTGAAAAATAAAATTTATAAAATTTCAAAAAGTGGTTATTACTATTCATAACGGCTAGTTTTAATAGCATATTGTTATTTAGTGAAACTCGGTATTGCGTACGACGAAAGCTATCGAGGAAGGTCGTGATTGCGTGTAAAGCAAGCCAGGCAAGTGCTGTGTAGAAAAAGATTCCTTTGATGATTTATATAACATAAAAGTCTCGGGTGTTACACTCATGATATTCCTTTAAAACTCTATTAATTAAATCCATGAAAATTGTGGGTGCATTAGTCAATCCAAAAGGCATCACTATAAACTCATAATGACCATACCTAGTTTGTCATGATTTATTTGGAATATTTTCCTTCCTCACACACAGCTGACGATATCCAGATCGATGGTCAATCTTTGAAAGTATTACGCTACCTAAATTTGATAAAATAAATCATCAATTCCTATTAGAACACTCTTATTTATTTTTAATAGTATTTATTTTGATGTAATCAAGTCATAGTCTCATGGATACATATATTTTCTTGACAAAGAGGATATGGGCTCCCCATAGAGAAACACTAGGTTGAATAAATTATTTGTCACTCAATTCCTTTATTTGATTCCTTAACTCCACTAATTTTATAGTGGTCATTCTATAGGGAGTTTATGATATAGATCATGTACCAGGAATTAAATATTTAGATAACTCAACTTGCCACTATAGAGGATGTCTAGGTAAATCCCTTGAAAATACATAAATGTACTCTCACACTATATGTACATCTATAATTTGAAGAGTTATTTCCTCACCCCTAAATATTGGGTTCTCTTCCTCTACAAGAATTTCATTCATTAGGGATACTAAATGTGGATCTAGATATGAATCAGATGGCCATGTTTCTACTTTATAGAAATGGAATTCTACACCATTTTCTAAAATTGTAACATCCTACTTCCTGTAATAGATCATTTCATCAAAATTTAGTATTCAATTCATACCATGAAATACATAAAAGTAAATCATTGGTATGATGATATGTTTAACAACTATATCACATTTATGATTCAAAAGGGGGACTGATCAATATTACTTTGTTGAAAGATACATCCTCGATGAGTTTTGAATCACAACACCTTTATTAAACCAAATTGGACATGTCTAATTTTCTTGTAGAATTGAGAAGATATAAATGAAGGAAATGATCTAGAATAAAATAATGTATTTCCTATTTTTGAGGAAACAATTAATGTACCTTCCACCATATCATTAGGAACTTTAACCTCTGTAGTTGTAATCACATATGATTTCCATTTCTCTCGTTTCCTTTTCTATATCGTGTTTCCTTGGTTCTTATAACACTAACTTGCATAGTGTCCCATGTCTCTACAATTATTTCATTGAACACCATTGACTTGTTTATTCCTTACACATTAATTATATCGATGAACTTTTTCTCTACACATATATCAAACTACCATTCCTATCAAGAATTTCTCATGATGATTATTTCCAAAATTCTCTCATAATGGGATTTTCTTCATTCCCTTGCTCATCTTTGGTGATTTACTTTTTCCTTGTTTATTAGAGTACCGCTTATTATTGTGGTTTCCATTGAAAAATATTGATCTAGCAAATTATTTCTCTATTTTGATGGAACTTGATATAATTTTATCATATGATGAAAATTTTGGAGAATCTAGTTCCATTTGAAGACATGGCTTATGTACTTCAATTAAATGATCAATCTTGTCTTCCGAGTCACATACGTAATCTATGGAATACCAGGCTAGGCTCATACTCAACGACAATATCTTCTTCCCTTGTCCTTATGCCATGGAATTGCCTCTTCATTTTGGTTCATTTCTCATGAGGGAAATATTTTTCGAATAAAATATCCTTTAAAGTCATCCATTCCATATCATCTATTTCTTATTACTTTATGGTATTTTGGATCATGGAAAATCATTGATATTTGTATCCATTGAGATAATATACTTCCATCACTACCTTTTAATATTAATTACATCTTAATTCCATGAATATCATTTCTTAAGACATGATCCACTACTCAGATACCATCGAATTAGTAGTCCCACTCAAAGATGAGGGATTCTGCTACATGAAAACATCCAACATAGGTGTGGCATGGTTATTCATCAAAATCTGAGTATGTTTCCCCCATATAGTAATTATCTAATCCACATCAACATTGACAGTGTTGACATGTTCAGTGGGAAAATCCCTACGTTTCCCATGATTATTTATTCCACTTATTCCATGAGGTGTCATTAATAAATAATGCCATAAACTAGATTAGGTTAAGGGTCCTGATTTATAATCTCAACTATAAAAGTACATCATACAAATTAAAATTTTATGCATATATAATATCAAAAACATGGTTTCTCTAAGAGAAATTTAAATTTAAACTCCTTTATAATGGAATGTAAAGAAAATTTTAATTACCAAACGCATATCCCCCTTGAGTGTAAATAACAAGAGTGAAACACGACCCATTATATTGTACGAAGATACCCTGGGTCAGAGCCCATATTCCATGTTAGAGTTTTTACTCCTATGTACATCTATTCCCGAGATACCTCTACCTATTTGTAACCAAAAAGGGATGTATTATCTAGAAATATACACTTAATATATTACTTACCCAAATTCCAGGATGTTCTTGCATGTTTTTCCTCAATCCTACCTTATGTCATTGTTCTATAATCTACATTTTCTAATCTAGTTTCCATGTTTTCTATTAAACTTCCTTTGTTACCAACTATATCACTCGGAACCCTGTCAACCAAATCCAATGAATAAATAAATAAATTGGAATGGTTAGAAGGAATGAAATCCCAAAGGAATGATCATTTTGGTAGTCTTGATGAAACTAGATATATAGATGTAACTCAAATTACATTGAGAAAGGTAACAAAATACAATACATTATAAAAACAAATAAATTTCATACAAGGAAACTCAATAAGTTATCTCATCTTCATAACATGATAAATTTAAAAAAAATGAAAGGGGCGAGCTAAAATGATTACTAAGGGTTATAAAATAGGGTAAAACTGAATCAAATATAACTGAATTATAAAAAACATGGCATTGTAAATATGTAATGGTGAATAAATGAAAAAATTGATCCATTAATGAAATGAGAATGGAACAACATCCATAGAAATTAAAATAGTGAAAACCTTGTTGATAGTAACAATTAATAATGAATACAGAAATTATTTTTAACTGGACTTCATGTATTTGGAACATCAAACAATATTACTGTTAAAATAGCTTAGTTCTGTGTGTAGAAACCTGTCTGATTTTTGGAAACAACCTCAAAGGTTTTGTCACCAACTGATTTGTCTCATGAGACATGTCGACGCATCGTGAGTTTATAGCTGGTCATTCCCATCAATGCATGTATAAAGAATTATTTATAAATTTATTTAATAAAATAGCAATATGACTTTCCAATGACTGTATAGAGTAGATGATATAGATTCCTCAATATTTTAACACTTAAAACAACATTCTAAATAAACACTGTATGTAAATTGGTATACAATTTAGAATATAAAAATATCCATTATATGAGAATATATATATTGAATAAAAATATACTTTTAAATTAAATATGATCTCAAATGGGAATTATTTAAACCACATAAGGTTTTATAGAGTTCACAATACAAAGTAAGTCACAACGAAATAGAAGTTCAGACAAGGTCCCTTACCACAATGTAATTAGTCAAATCATGTGACCAAAAATTAATAACCATCAAATGAATAATTTATTTAAACAAATATAAGGATAATCATGATTTTATATAAAAAATGTATTTATACATACCCCACATTCAAGAAGTAAGTGGCGAAAAATGGAAATCTCACGGAAATGAATGTGATATGAAAAAACCCCTTAAAAACATTTCGGCATGGTAACAGGTGTTCTTCTGAGGCGTTAATCAGTGGTAATGGGGTATCTAATTATATATATATCATAAGGTAAGAATGGGCGAGTCTCAAAAAAATACCCTGTAATTCACAATCAATAATAAAAGGGAACATCATATTGGGAATTCTTCGACAAAAGTGAGAGAGAGGATCCCTTACCATATGCACGAAGGTGTTCTTGATTTTTATTAGGGACCTAAATAATCAAATATAGACACATTAATAAATAATTATAGAAACCTATCAAAATATAATTTACATGGTATAAACATAACATGTTCATTAATGGACTTTTTATGGTTTTAATAGGTTTAGTTTTATTATTTTGAAATCATTTTCTCTATTGATTTTACTGATCTATTTACTTGTATTCATGAATGGGAATACATTTTAAATGAGGTTAAAAATACATAATTTTTAATATATTATATTATTAAAATTATAGTGATATAAATTATCTTATAATGACATTTTTTATATACCATGAGGATGACTCGTTCGATAAATTAAAGATAAACAATTTGATTTAGCATAGCGGTTTTGTGAACAATGAACTTATTATTATTATTATTCCATATTATATGTGTGTAAGGATTGAAAAACATTAAATAAGATAAAATTCATATATTATGATCTAGTTCAACCACTAAAAAAATTATTACCATTATTGATTATATTAATGCAAATTCAAAACCTATTTTCCTTGAGTGTGTGCAACTAACTCATATAGGACGGTGTTTGCATTTATAGTATAAGTGGAGGGGAAAAGAGATATTATGATGAAATATTATATTAGAGTAATTACAATACAATACATGTAAGGTACTGAAATTATTATATAATTTAGATGAGGTGACTTTAGAAGAGAGAAAGAAATAATGGAACTTGTAGTTGAAATTGATCGAAAAAGGAAGAGAGGTTCACCTCTTGAATACTACCCTTTGAAAATATTTTAAGGCATTTTTTTTCCTTTTTGAGAGACCAGTAGGCCTTGGATGTGGGGATAGGGCTTCAGAATAGTATTTGGTATAATTTAGCTGAGTATTAAAGATTGAGTGGTGTAGGGGGAATAACTGGTGAGGGGTGGTGTATGTAGTGGAGTGGAGGAAGGATTTTACATTAATTTAATTATTTTTTTTATATTTTTGTTCAAGACTATGAATACTGTAGATTAATTTGATCCCAAATAGTAATAATTACTTGTGATTTTGAACCATGTGGACTTACAACATCCTTGTATCACCAATGATGGAAGAAATCAAGTATTTTTCATTTAACAAAAATTGTTTTATTTTACTATTTAAAAAAATTAATGTAGTTCAGAAAAAATCACAAAAATTCACACCAATCATTATTTAATGTGTATAATGCATGAATGAAATTGGTTTTTAAAATAAAATTTTATAAATATTATAAAATTATTTTTTGATGAAAATTATTATTTAACTGAAAAATATAAATACCTAATATATTAATCATCATTTTTATGGTGCAGAAATTTATTTATACATTCATTGGTATGGATACCATTAATAAGAGTCATATTACTATTCATAAGTGTAAGTTACTATTTACAAGAGTATTTTAGTAATCATAACAGTCTGTTACTATACATAATGGTATGTTACTATTCACCTAAATTTCAGTTAATTCTACCAGAAGCTAAATATCATCATGATTGCAACTATGAATGATAGTTTTTCAAAATTCAAAACACAGAAGTTGAAAAATTATGTTTAAAGGCTAGGTTATGACTATCTCTTAAATAAACAGGTGTTTTTTTCAAACAAACATGGTTATTTACGAAATTTAGTCTATGAATAGTATGGATTTATGTTAAACATACCACAATATTTTTGGGGTTGTATAAACACCAATCTAGTTATTATTTTATACAAAATTAGAAAAAATAGTAATGAATTTTTTTTAAAATATTTTCCTACCAAAAGGGGGTTGATTATATTTATATTTTATAGTCACATTCTAAAATTATAGAATCTTGATTTTTAAAATTGAAGTTCATTTAAAAATTTGTAACAGAAATATTTTAATAGGGTAAATTTTTTAAATTATTTAGTTGAATGATTTTGAAGTGAATAGTAGAAAATATTGTTTTAAAAGTTTTCATTACATTTATGATTTTATTATTATGGATATTTGATATCAATATAAATGAAACAATTTTATAGGAAAAATATTGATTTTAAATAAAATATTGAAAAAAATTAATCTTTTTCTATTTAAGAACTAATTTTTCTATTTATTGAAACTATATACAATACACTAGTCATTAATTATATTAAAATTACTTTTTATCAATTTTAGAAAGTTATTTTAAAATATTTTATTGAAATTTATAATTTAATGATATATAATATTTAATTATGGCCTTTTTTTAGAAATATGAAAGGAAAAACTTTGGTAATAATTATTATTGTAATGTCCTAGAATTTATATATAAATATTGTTCAATTATATTTAATTCTTTTGAGACCATATTTATTGACTGAATGTGATTCCGAGACCTAGTGAACCAAAAATGTAATTTTAAAATTTTTATAGTTCGTTTAAGTAAACCTGAATGAAGGGTTTTCTATCTATTAAACTGGTGATCGATAAAAAATCATAGGGTACCGTTGAACTCAGAACACCGAGATTCTCCTAGTTAGGGAATAACAATGACCAAAAAGGGTCAGAAAAAAATTGATTTCCCACATTTTGGAAAATAATATAATAAAATAAAAAGTGATTTTATTTTCGGTCTCTCACCGTTGAGCAACAGATGGCGGAGAAATGGTGTGGCAATAAGGCACATTAGATGAAGCTCACTAATAGATTGGTTTTGTGCAGAAAAATGACACATTAATTGAACAATAACATATACAATTTTTCATAAACAAAATAGCGTAACAATGTGATGTCCTAGCATAACATAAACATTGTGAAATGTTTTCTTTTAATAAGAAATCATATTGGAGAAATGATAATTAAATAGAGGAAATTCACTAAAGAACCTTCAATTAGAATTACCTTCAATAATGAATGATGAATGTCAGTTAATTTCTAGCAAAATTGATTCTTTTCGAAGAACATGAATGGGATGCGACGAACACCAATAAGGATTGAATCCTCAAGGTCGGAGCGCTTAAACGATAAACATCATTCAAGGTAGGGGTTTATTTGATTTACATTTTCCCTCATTATTATTCTAAAAAGACTAATCTAAATCAACTCATGAAAATTTAGATTTATGGATTGTTCATTCATGAGGAAGGGTGTTCATCATTGTTCTTCAACAGTGGGATTAAATTATTTTTTATAGAACTTTCATCCTAAACATCCCTTTTTTTAGAACTTCTAATTGTGAGGGGGATAACTGAGATGAACACGGCATGAACACCCATACCTTGGGCTTTCATGGGGGATGAACATTCAAAATGTAAAAAAGAGGACATAAAAATAATCATATGGAAGGAAACACCCCACGAAGGCTGGAGGAAAACTTGGTGCAAAGAACATACCACCAAAGCAGACATGTTGTCCTGCAGAAAGGCCCATCAAAGGGGGCCCACAGTGGCGGGTGGTGGCGCCTGATGATGGCGCACTGGAAGTGACTACAGTGGTCGACTGAGGTTGCAATAAATCAAGTGGATTCGGTGATTGCAGTTAGGGACATGGCCCCTCAACCACGTTGGTGGAGCGGATCACTGCCACCGGCTACATTTCATGAGGGAATGTGGTCTCATAATACTGTGCATAAAATTCGGATGGTCGCGTAGCAACAAGGCCAAGATAGTTTTACAATAGCTGAGGCACTAGTCCTATGGGGTGAAGGAGAGTTGAATGCGGCTTCTAGTCGCGTCCCGTCTAGGTGGACCGGGTAGCGTGCAGGATGGCCCAGTGGTCAGGACAGGGTCAGCCCACATCAATCCATGTTCGGGTAGGGTCAGTGGCCCAGGTTTTGTTGTTATATAATGGGTCCATGTGTGTCTGGTTGGTCTGACTAAATTTGACTGAATTGGACCCCAATGACCCTTCTTTGAAAAACAGCAATATCATTCAATCTGAGCATCTGATTTACGATCCATTTGTGATATTGTAACCCTCTAGGTGAGATGAGTATTGTTTATTACTCTATAGAGGATTTCATTGAAAGTTAAATACTATGAATGGTTTGGTGATTGGTTCTCCTGATATCAGGTGTGCTATGTGTGTAAATCATATAGTTAGCTGAGACCTAAAGACTAATAACAAGTGTCCTAATGTGTATCGAATAATATGGCCTAGTGGGAATCATATTTTGATAACCTAGTATGCCCCATGTGGGGAGACGCTTCTATCTATCCCATAATACCCAAAATACTCATTAAGAGGAGTACCTCATTATCGGCAATGTGTGAAGCAGCTTCTATGGGACCCAACATCCCCATGGTGGGGAGAGGCTTCTGTGTGACCCCTGAAAACCTTATCACTAACCACAGCTGAATACCACAAGGGTCCTATGTTATTAGGAAGTGGCTTCATTGTGACCTAGTTACCCTACTATACACATTGAGGATCTATTATCAAGTATCTTAATGTGTTTGATGATGTGACTTATGGTCTTACTTTCCAACTCTAGAACATACCTGGTGTGATTAGGATTTCATTGATCATGATTGGTGATCATGTTTTTTGGATTATTTTTGGGATTTTTGTGATATTTTTTTTGTGTTTTGGGGACTATACTTGGTATATTTTTATTCACCATTGCACAGAGTTTACCCGCATGTGTTCTTTCTGGTGAAGATGATCATTGCCTTGATAAAAGACTTGGTAGCCCAGGATATGGTGGCTCCTAGTGAGACTAGGATGACAGGGTGTACTTCTAAAGCATTCAGTGGCAACTATGTACTTACCAATCATGTAGGGTTTTCAGTGGATGACATTCATAGTTTTCCTAGTATTTTCCTATTTTATTTTTCTTTTTTTTGGTTTGTATTAAATCACATCAGACCTATATTCTGTCCTTTTACATAGTGGTTGTTTAGTAGTGTTCATGTTTAATTTTGCTGCTTTTGGACGCTTTTGTTTGTTCATGTTTATAGGTACATAGGAAAATACCATCCACATGCAGGTTTTCACCTTTTTTGCTAGTCTCAAACCCCTAGAATTCAGGAGGCAGGCTTGGGGTTTTTCACGGAATGGGCTCCAGGGGATAGGTTGTGACCAAGTGGAATCCATGCTGGTCATTTCTATCTTAATGACTGAGAGTCTATTGTTTTGTTTTTTGGGGAAAATTTTTGAATGTTTCATGATTAGCTTCTAATCGTGGGTAGTCTACTGTTGGTGCGAGATCCGATGTATCCATAAACATGGACCCTGAATTCATCTTTTCATATCGATAAATGAAAACATTGGTTGCATAAGTATCTCTTTATGATATTCTTAAATAATAGTCATCTCATATGGTATAATCTTCAAACATATGTACATATGAATCTATTTTAGGATGCTTCTACATAGACAGTCGTCTAGGCATATGATACATGATCCTATTGATAGCCCTTCGACTAATGAGGCATTAGTTCAGGGACTAGTGCTAGATATGGCCATGTCCGGTGGTACACCGGTGTTTCAACAAACCGTTGATCAGTAGTTACTTACAGAAGTACATGTGTGTGATGTATTCAGACATAGTTCCTTGCACGCGTTTTAGATACATAGACCTCAATGGTTTAGGGGAGAGACAGATCCGCAGGTAGCTGACAACCAGCTGGAGACAGTGACCCAGGTCTTCCACATAGTGAGGAAACCACTTGACCAAATGAGGATATTGTTCGTGAGCCATCTACTGGGATCATTGGGAATATAGTGGATCTTGATCATCCATATGAATGATGAGGTGACCCTCACATAGGTTGAATTTGAGTGGCTTTTATGGGAGATTTTTTCACTGTAACGTTATGCTCTATATGCATTCAAAAGTTGATTCACCTATAGTTGGGCAGCATGTCACTGTCTTATTACTCTGTGAGGTTTATAGACCTCTCTCTTTACATAATAGACATGGTAAATGACCCTTTATTTATGTATTAGACCATTTATTATTGACTTAGATGGAATATCAAGGAATCCAAGGTGTCTCTCAGCATCACAACTCAGGTTGGAGTTCTAGATTGATCCCATCATGTGGAGATCTTCCTAGAAGTGTAGACACCAATAGTTGGAGCCACTTGTAGATTTCAGGTAGCAGATTCATTAGTGGTGAGCTGTAGACCACTGACTAGGAGACCAAATTGGGATAGATCATTCAAGTGGAGACCCTAGGACATGAGGTCAGTAGTGATGGGTTTCTATAGAAAATGGATTGAGTAGAGAACCATGTTACACTTCACGTGCGGAAGGCAGAGACACATGGCTCGTGACTACCAATCCCACTGCACATATGATCATTATCTGATTGAGGACCCACCAAGGATGAGGCAAATGATCGATAGAGTAGGTCCATAGGTTGGTGGAAAAGGAAGGGGAGAAGACCGAGTAGTAGGTAGTGGATGACAGTTCAAGGTGCTACCACCACCTCCACCAGGTGGTCCACCCCAGGGTGGGGGGACTTCTGCATTGACTTTTACCCTGGGAAACACTGATATCCACACCAGAATAGCGAATTGGTCTAAAAGAGATCTATTAGATTAGGTTACAAATGGCGGATATGCAGGTGAAGGGGTTTGTAAGGCCCAAAATTTCACCATGGGAAACCCTAGTGTTGTTTTCCATGAAAGTAGATGAAAGGGTGAGGCTATGTTTGGAATTATGGTGCCTAAACCATGTGAATGTGATGAACAAGTATCCAATGTCATGGATTTATGTAATTTTTTATTAGTTTAATGAAGTATTGTGGTTCTTGATGATATACCCCAGATCAATCTATCATCAACTTCAGGTACGTGATGAGGACATACCAAATACAACCTTCACATATAGGTATGTCTACTATGAGTTCATGGCGATGACCCTAGGTGTGACCAATACCCCACCCATATTAATGGGACTCCTAAACAATATCTTATATCCTTGCCTCTATCATTTTTTAGTAGTCTTCATTGATGAATTATTATTTTACATGATGTTAGTGGATGAGAACACTACACACCATCAGATTGTCATGGATATACTCAAGGAGCACAAGTTTTTCTCTATGGTCTCGATGTGCTAGTTTTAGATTTGGGAGTTCCACTTTCTGGGACTCTTAATCTCAAAGGATGGAGTTATAACATATTTTGCAAAGATTGAGGAATTTCTTGTTTGGGATGCACCCAGGAGTGTGAATGAGGTGCAGTTTTTCTTGGGGTTGGAAGAAAACTATCAGATTATCATTCCCAGCTTATATAGAGAAGAAACACATTTATCATTCTTGACATGGAAGGGAAAAACCTCTTGTGGATAGTGTTGTTCCATAATAGTTTATAGGGGCTGAGTTAGAGACTGGAGTGTTCCCCCATCATGAGACTACAATAAGAGGTAATTTGGAATGTAGTTTTATGAGAAGGATCAGGGACCGGTCTTGGCTCTGTCCTGATGCCGGAACTAGTGGTGGTTTTCTACGGAAAATGGCAGTTGAGCCAGCATGAGCAGAAATACATTACCCAAGACCTATAATTAGCTGTAGTGGACTTTTCCTTGATGTTGTGGTTGCACTACATGATTGTTTAATGGTTTACCCTCTACTACGACCACAAGATTCACAAAAATATCTTATCAAAGATGGACCTGATCTTGAGACAACGGTGTTGGATAGAGTTACTCTTGGACTATAATTTTGAGATAGTCTATATTACTTGGAATGTGACCATTGAAGAAGACACTCTTAGTAGGAGGTCTAGCTTATAGTTTCTAAGAAAGGTGATAGAGAAACTTGCTACGATATAGATATCATTAATGATTGATGATGTATAAGATTACCTTCAATTAATTACTATTATTCCCCACTAATACAGTGAGTTAGGGAGGCACAACTTATGGATGTTGATTGCGAGGGCCGACGTGCTATTCTATCCTCAGGAAAAGATCATGATATATTTCGGATAGGTGGGGATCACAAACTCGTTTTTAGGGGATGCATCGTATTACCAATGAAGTTACATGAGGAGGTGTTAAGGAGGTTTTATTCATCCCCATTGGATGTTCATCCTGATGTGGTGAAAATGTGTCAGGACCTCTGACGTCAGTACTGGTGGCCAAGGATGAAGAAATTTGTGGCAATGTTTGATTCACGATACCTCAAATGTCAGTAAGTGAATGATGAACATCATGTCCTAGCTAGCTTGGCAACAACACATGAGGTATAATAATGGAAGTGGTATGGTATCTTTATAGACATTGTGGTGGGGTTTCCATATACTCCTAGGAGCCCTGATTCTATATGGGTGATCTTTGACAGACTCACCATGACTTCTCAATTCTAACCTATATGGGAGCATTGATTGGTAGAGGGATTGGGGTGCCTCTAAATCCATGTGATACTACAACTTAATAGTGTTCCTTCTACGATAGTCTTAGATTGAGATACAAGAATTACATATTGGTTGTCTAATGGATTACATGATGTGTTTGGGACTCGTATTTGGTTGAGCACATCCTTTCACCAATAGATGGATAGTCAGACATGGATGACCATACCGACCATGGAGGACATGATTCATTCTTTCTTCCTTGATCATGGTCATAATTTGGAAGGCCATATTCTAGGGGTGGAGTTTTAATTCAAAAAATACTATCACTCCACCATTGGAATGCCACTATTTGAAGCCATGTATGGGAAGCCATGCAGAAACATTTATGCTGGATAGACCCAAGTGAGTCAGTACGCATTGATCCAAAGTTGGTATGGGATACCACTGAGAAGGTGTAGATCATCCATTAGTAGATAATGATTTCACATAGCCAGAAAAATATTGTATGTTGATAGGAGGTGGATTCCATTGGATATTGAGGAGGGGCACCATGTTTTCATTCGGGTCTATTCCCGATGGGGTATGTAGAGATTTGTCCATGGTGGAAAGTTATCTCTGAGGTTTATCACACATTTCCAGATTCTGAGTAGGGTTGGCGAGGTTGAGTACCACCTTTCTCTTTAACCATTGTTGTACCAGGTGCATGATTATTTTCACATGTTTCATCTTAGGAGGTACATGCATGATCCATCGCACTTCATCAACATGGGAGAGCTAGACATTAAAGATTGGATGACATATTTGGAGTTCTGAATAGGGATACAAGATAGAGAGGAGTGGATCCTTTGTGGATGGTCGATTCCTTTGGTGCATGTTTTGTGGAATCATGAGAATATACAGGAGAGAAAATTTGTGCGGGAGGCATAGGTTCATGGTCAGAACCTCTATTTGTTTTATTAGACCATCTTTTTCTTTCAGTGACGTAAGACCCTAATATGAGTAGAAAGTAATGTCCCAGTATTTCTGTATATTTTGTTTAAAATTGTATGGATGTATTTTGAGATAACACATTTTGACGGCACCTGATTATTAGGGCTGGTGATCTCATAACCGACTTTTGAACTTTTTTATTTTTGTTTAAGTAAGCCTCAAAGAAGTTTTTATATCTTTTAAACTAGTGCTTTGATCAAAAATACGAGGGAACCATTGAACACAGAATACTGAGATTCACCTATAATGGGCCTAACGTTGACCTACAAGGGTTAGATAGAAATGTAAGTTATTATAAATTAGGGAAAAAAATTAAATAACATAAAAATATATTTTATTTTTCTTCATTTAACATTGAACGATAGAAGGTAGCCTTGCGGTAAGGCCATGAGGCATATTAAATAAATCTCATTAGTGGATCATTTTTGTGAAACATAAAAATGCATTAATTAAAGTGTAATGGATGCTATTTTTCATAAATGAAATAGTGTAATGATGTAACATCACATCATAGCAGAAATACAACAATAGGTTTTCCTTTAATATGCTAAAGTGATGGTGAATCCAGAACTAAGTCATGGAAATTATCTGAAAACACTACTACAAGGAATCACTCTAACAGTGAATGAAAAATGCTAGAAGATCTCTAGAAATGTCAAAACATTACATAGAATGGTATTGGGAAGTGATGAAATCCATTATATATTGAATCCTAAAGGGTAGAAAATTTTAACGACAAACTTCGGTCAAGTTATGGGTTTATTTTTTTTATATTTTCCCGTATTATTATTCAAAACGGCGAATGAGGATCAACCCATGATCATGCTGATTCGTTTATTGTTTGATCATGTGAGAGGGTATACGTCATGGGTTTTATAACCACAGGATTAAATTAATGTTGACAGAACTTTGATCTGGAACATCGCCTTTATTTAAAAGTTCTAATGTGGATAGAGTGAGCCAACAAGAACAAGGCATGAACACCCTCTTCCTTGGAGGTTCATGGAGGATGATCATTCAAAATGGGGGAAAATGGATTTTGAGGACTTTGTAAGGAAGGTGATACCCCATGGAGGCTGGAGGTGTAGGTGGGGTGAAGAACGAGCCACCAGTGTGGACCCAATGGGCCGAGAAATGAAGCATCGGTGGTGGTGGGTGGAAGAGCGCCATGATGGTGTGCTAGAGGTGACTCCAACAACTAGATCAGGCACCTAAGATGTAGGAGGAGCTGCCGGATGGGCCGATAGATAGTGGTATGGGCACATCCCCTTTTCTAAATCGGTGGAATGGTCTACAATTGAAAACTCCAGTTCTCGAGGGAAAGTTTTATCCAAACTGTGTGTGGGAAATTTGGTCAGTCGTGTAGCTAAAAGGCCTAGAATTTTGACCGCAGAAGAGGCACTGACTGCACAGATTACCTACAGGGAAAAGGAGAGTCGGATGAGGCTTCTAGACACATCTTAGATACGAAGAAGTAGTTTACCTATGGAAGATAGGGTAGGGCGCAGGCCGAAAACACCCCAACAGTCTTACCTACCCTAGCCTAACAAAACATATCTATTAAGAAATATCTGCCCCTTCAGGTCAGGCTGGACAGGGTTGGACCCAGGTTGGGCCGAGTCCGGATCAGGTCGGCCCGACCGGGTCATCCTGGACCCCATCCCAACATGACACTTTTGGAGAAATGAAAATATCAATCAATCTAAGCTTCCGATTAAGAATCTGGTTGTGGCATTGGAACCCTTGTAGTTAGGTAGATCTTGTTGAATAATATATGAATTAATTAATTTATGTTAGGATACAACAAATGGTTAGCGGAGTGGTTCTATTGAGATTAATCATGCTACGTGTGGAAACCCTATAGTTGGATGAGTCCTAAAGACTGTTGAAAAGTTACCATTTGTGGATCAGATTCTATGGCCCATTGGTTTGCATCTTTAATGTGACTCGACAGACCCATGGTGTGGAGCTGCTTTTGTATGATGTGACAGACACACAGTTCATGATAGGAGGAGTACCTCATTATGTCCATGGTTGGAAGTGGATTCTTTGTGACCAATAATGCCCATGGTGGGGACCGACTTCTGTGTGACCCAACATACCCACGACAATAATTATGGATGATTAACACAATAGTCCTAGGATAGTGGGAAGAGGCTTTTTTGTGACCCGGTATGCCAACTATACTCATTGAGGAGGATTTATCCCATATGCCATTGTGTTTAGTGATGCGGCTTATGGTTTTACATTCTTATTCTAGAATATACATCACGTGACATGTCATGATTTGAGATCAAGATCTGTGGTCATAATCTGCCATTTTTTATGGATTGATTTTTGGTATTTTCTTTGTTTTTTGGGGTCTCTACTATGTATACTATTACTCACCCCTCCGTAGGCTTCGCCTACATGTGTTGTTTCGGGTGAAGATGATAACCATATTGGCAGAGGACTTTGTTTCCCATTACATGGTGGTACCCAATGAGACTAGGCATGCGGGGTCCACTTCTATGTCATCCATTAGCTACTTTGTACGTACCCATCAGGTGGGGTTTTTAGCAGATGAATTTCATAGTTTTCCTTATTCAATCTGTTTTTCATTTTATCATTTTTTGGGTTTCTATCCTTCCCCATTTGACCTATATTTTGTACTTTTACATAGTTTTGGTTTATCGGTTTACATCATTACTATTTATAGTTTTCGATGTGGTAGTGTGTGCATTCATACAAGTACTCGGGAAAATACCCCCACTTGCAGATTGATGCCTTCACTGCAAGTCCCCAAACATTGTCTATAGAGAGGTGGGCATTGGGTATGTCATGGAATGGGCCCCGAAAGATAGGTCATGTTAGGTAACCATCTACAATGTAATAATATATAAAATTGATTAAAAAAGTAAAAATACTAAAATGTTAAAGACATGTTTATAATTTAATTTTTTAGGTATGAGAAAATAATAGATCAATACTTGGTTATTTTCCAATTTTGAGTTATTATATTTTGTAAAACTTTTCCTCTATTTATATATATTCTAAATAATTTAAAAAATCGAATTGTCAATAATTATTATAGTGGCGTCTCACCACCCCTTCATGGTGACTCCAAGATTTATGTTTTCTAATTAAACAACACCATTTACCTACACCCTATATTCCTACTTAACTTTTTTAAGATGATGGTTATACTATTTAGTCCTAATACATCCCTTTCCATTGAATCCTCTTAGGGGAGTTAAACGTTCACAACATAATTACTAACATTTCACTACTAATGATTATTTTCAACCAATATCTTTAAGGTATATTATTCTTAAAATTATAAAAATACAAAATTATTATATATTGTACACAATTATTATACATTTTTGAAATATCAATTAACCACCTTCCCCAATTCCATTAATAAAAAATGTCAATCATGAATTTTTTCCAACTATATCCTCTACAAAGGGAACTCCTTTATTTTTCCCCAACTCCTCTATTATGTTATTATATGGAAGCAATTTTTGAATAAATTTTACATATATAATAGAATATGGAAAATAAAAATAATAATTCAATTGACTTACATTCCTTGTAATTCATACCAAAATAAAAAAAATTAACATTTTTTACATGTATATTATCTCCCCAATGATGTAATATATCACATTGTTCATCTAGTTTCATTATTATTTTTTTAATACAATTAAAATGATTCCATTGAGTAATAATTTATGAATAGTATCATTATAAACATATAGTAGTTATATTATTAAAAAATAAACCATTTTCATAACCATACTCATCCATTAATTATGTTATGTTAATGAATGGGTCAGTCTAACCAAATAATGAACAATTAAAAAAAATCTGATGCATGAATGTTATAACTTAAATAATAATAATAAATGATAAAAATGATTAAATATTTATTTTAATTGTTTTTTAGAATGAATATCATAATATTAAACTCATTAGGTAAGATACATAATGTTTCCATTAAAAACCCCTGATTCTGGCTCATCCTTGATTTAAAATTTATAGATTATTAAAAAATTGCATTAAATGAACTTATAACATAATAAATAACCAATTATAGTACCTTAAATGATATTAGAATCATTAATGTTTGGGGAACAATTAATAAAAACATATTTATTATGAATCTAGTAAACATCGACCAAATATTCACATTCATAATATTGTTAATAGATGATAATTAAATAATATATATTTAAATAATAATTATTACTGAATTTTATGAAAATAAAAACATATATATATATATATACATTTATAAAATATTATATTATGATAGTTATTTTTTATAATGTAAATTATACCCCTTTATTATAATTCAAGAATTATGGTAAGAAGTTATTTGGGTCTAATTTAATTACTTAAGACATATTAATCATTAGGCACCATGATATCTTTAAGATGGTTTCCGTACTACATAATTAATTTATTTAATCACATCCATTAAATTAATGGGATTTAAAATCCATATCTTTGTACCTATTTAAATGGATTTATATTCTAAGTATACAAATTTTCTTTGGATATTTTTCACTATTTTGAATTCCTTGAGAGATATTGATATTGCACACAAAAATATATTTTCTTGTTTTATGTAATCCCCTATTAAATTAAATTAATATGAATATTGTAATTTTTATAATATATGAATTTATATTTTATGGAACCCCACATATGCTATTTTAATTCACACGGTACTATTAACATAAGGGGTGTGTTAACTGAAATACCTTTACTAAGATTACATGATTCTTATTAGGATTCAATATTAAATTATTGTTTTCCTTCAAATAAAGAACCCTCTTAGGGTACATACTATTCCTATATGGTGGTTAATAATTTTGGGATTCAAACCATTTTCCATGAAAAATTTGTTTCTCAAAAAAATATATATCATTATTGAGAATATATAATATTCCCTTTAATGAAGACTTCCCATGATTATCCTCAATTACTCATTCAAAAAATGATCTCTATTATATGTGTAAACCTAACTATTGTTAATCTCATTTTATCATTACAAATATCTTGTTCTATTTTTAAATGTTGGTTTTTAATTCTTTTTTTGAAGTGGATTTCAATATAAAAACATTGAAATATGTAAATTATTTATCTTCCATTATCATTTAATTTATCATCTACACTAAATGTTGTGTCAAAAAATTTAATTTCGGTTTAATGTTTCAATTTTAAATGATTCCTTTTAATTTTATTCTTTTCAAATGTTTTGAAAAAATAATTTAAAACAAAATAATTTAAATTTGATATGAAACATCATCTTTTATTAAATTGCTAAAAAAAATTACGAATTATTTTATAGATCTCTTAAAATTTCATTTTTATTAGAAACGTGTTTTATTTCATCATAAATTGTTTCTCTTAAATTACACAACCATTTTTTATAAGAATTTACATGACTAGCCACATGAAAATCCAGTTCTTCAATTGAATGATCTAGTCAACGGATGTCTATGAATCATCTTTACATTTATTTCCTATATGAAAACTATATATATATATAATTATTTATTATAGTTCACAAAGAGTTCATAAATTAATTTATTTGTAAAGTTATTGAGAAATTCTATACCATTTATCTTAACTATGAAAATAACTTATTCTCTAATATCTCGATTGAAGAGTTTTTACCTAGATTATTATTAAATATAAATCTATACTAGTTTTTTAAATGTGAATAACAGGTATTGATTATTTATATAATTATGAATCATTTATTTATGTGATTATATTTAAAAAGGATATGGAACCCAGTTTATTTTTTTCAGTGCTTTGAGATATGATAATTGTCTAGGTTCACATGGAACACATATATGTTGATGGTTATTTGAGTGGATCTATATCTCCCTCTAGGTAACTAGAAATATGTATATGTAAACTGAGATAATTATTTGTACATTTATTTTTGTTTTCTTCATAAAAAAATAGTGGTAATACATGTATATGTTCAAAAATAAATTAGAGACATACATGGAATTGTTCACAATGTGTTCCTATGAATATTTTTCAAAAGTGGAAGCCATTTATTCCATATTTCATGGTTATGTGGTATTCAAGTGATATATAATTATCTTATTGATTCAATGTCCCCAGATTTATGATCTATAATATTATTGGGTTTTATTTTTCATATATATCTTTATTATACCCATTTTCTAAATTTTTTTCACTTATTCTATTTTATTGTTTTCACTTATATTTACCATAATTGAGTGTATGGTCAAACAAAATTTTATACAACTACAACCCAATGTTATGAATTAATGTAATATGTCAGATGAGTATATATGTGTATATTGTTTATTAAATTATTTAGATATTTTTATGTCTTGTTATGAACTATGTAAGGTTATTAGTGTAAAAAATGTGTCTATTATTTTGAAAATTAAATAGTTTTGATAGTTACTATTTTTTTTAAATTATCCTAAACTATAAATATGAAATATCATAGAAATTATTTATAATGATATATTTTATTTAACCCACCCGATTAAAAAATATTTTGACATGGAAGAAAATTAACCATAATCATCTGCCACTTATTCCCAATTTATAATAATGAATGACTATTGATCCAATCATGTCAAAATTCACATTTAAATGAAATAATATAATTATATCTTACTCAAACAAGGATAAAGCTACCTATACCATGTGAACTATGTAATTATTTACTAATAAAAATTACTCCCTAGTTCTATTCTTCTCAGTTCCAATATTTGAACGTCTCTCACATGGACATAAGTGGAATGGTTTCTAAATTATATTAAAGTAAGTTCAAACCATATTACACTATAGTACATATATTCTATCATGTTGTAATGGCATTTTCCTTGTCATTTGTTACATTGGCCAGAATGTAAAAACACTCTTTTTTTTCAATGGAAGCAACGATACATAGAATAGGTCCTTTGAATTATTACAAATCTAATGGAAAGTCTTAGTACGTTAAATGAACAAGGGATAATAAAAATTTAAATCAATCCTATAGTAATCAATAACTATAGAAATTAACATATCCTTTAGATTTTTTATCATGGAATTAGATGTAATTTTTTAACACACACAGTTGATGGTAAAATAATATTTTAGTTATCCTCTTATCAATTGAACATAATGATGAGACTATATGCAATATCTCAAAATAGAAATTAAAAACCTATCGAATATGATATGGTCCACCTTCCACAATATAGTGTAATAACCATAATAAATATCTACCAACATCACCTATACTCACTAAATCCCAATCAATCTCCATCGGTCATCACAATAAATCATGACGTCGTATCTGCGTAATAAATTATTGTATTTAAATATAATTAATTTATATTTAATATCTATGCTTTATTAAATATTTTTTTCTCTAGTCATTTTCGAATAATAACACACTAGATGACATAATAATTCCATAAACATTTGAAATTGAGGATATATCAATCCCAACACCCCCCAAACTCTCCACTATAAAAATCCAACAAAAATTAGATTCAAAAAATAATTACAACCCAATGAAATGTAATATGAAAAAATAGAGTCTCACCTAAAGTGATACTAAAAGAATCATAGTATTTTTTCTTCCTTTTACACTATAAATCCATCCTATAAAAAATCCCTCCCATCCCCAACTGATTATACCATGATATGTTGGGATCGATAAAATAAAACTAGTACAAGACCACCAAAATAAATTTAAATATGTAGAATATGAATATCATAACTATATACACGATATTCAACAAATTAATACGTGACATAATAAAAATTAGATTATTTATTAACCATTTTTATTGAATCTATTAATATAATACAAAATGATGTTGATAATTCCACACAATTTATTATTATCCTAAAAAACATATTCATTATAAATACACACTTTCATCATTCAAGTTAACACTCAAATCTAAAAAACTTGATTAATTATCATTACTAGTTATAATTATTTCCTACAAAGAATCATTTTAAATAAGGGTATTATATAAAAAATCCCCTTAAATGATATGAATGATAAGAAACCCATTATTCCACTTTTAATCATAAATATTCAATATATAATTTACATATTTTATAATAAAAATTTTATATAGAATGTCTATTTACATTTCCAAGAGAATAACATACATATTTCATTTATGTCCTAAAAAACATTGTATACAATCCACAAGGAATATTCATATTCATAATGGTTTCTTAGAAACCCAAAAAAGTCATGATAACCTTTCATGAATATACATTCTTTTCACATTTAATTCAGAATAAATATTTATAATACCTCCATAAAAATATAAGATAATTGTTTACAAATTTAAATAACAATATTTTATTGATAAACAATTCCATGTATATCATTATGGTATCTTTGAAAATTTTCATTAAATATAACCTCAAATGAACCATTAAAAGGAATAATGATATCACATACTTTAAAAATATCATAATAGTAAACTATAATTAATAATAATTTTCACATTACCCCTGATATTGGAGAGAAATATATGTGTCCCCCATCATCATAACATTTTAGGGATCACTAAACATTCATAACATATGTATAAGAACAATATAATAAATGCAACACACATATATTTCACATTAAAAATAAAAACCTTTTGAATTTAAATTTAATCCCATGTTAAATACCACATTTATGTATCCCAAAAATAATTATAAGAAATATATTTTTTCTTATAAAATCACATTGAAGCATAAAAAATTCAAAACACTGATAGAATAGTTTTCAATGAAAATATCAAGGAACTATGTAAAGGAAACTAGAAAAATAATAACAAATATGATTTTAATTCCCATTAACAAGTTACCGAGATCCAGTTCATTATTTTGACATATTGGAAGTATTACAAAGAATCATGTAACAAATGACCGATAAATTTATAAGTCTTGCAAAATATAATACATACATGAACATTTCATTACAAATCAAAACATAAAATACAACATCGATAGTTGGTTGAGAACACAATTAATATCTTACCTTAACCATCAATATCAATCATACAACACTTATTGGCATCCTGGGAAAACTAAACATAAGAAAGGGGAGATCTCAAATTCCTAATAAGGATAAACAATTCCATGGAAGATATCATAAAAAACATAAATATTTATTGAAAGGTACAAAACTAAAACACAAGCCTTTTAAAATACTATATTCATTAAAACATGGAAATAATATATAATTTAATTGCATATAAACATTCAAATGGATATTCTACAAGTCAAATAATAACATGTAATATCATTAACTAATATCATAACGAGGGAATTCATAATGTCATACATCATAATCAGTATGGTACGGTCTCGTGCCAAGACCATACACAAATATTCTGTCAAGGCCTTGTGGCAAGACACTAGTTTGTCCTCTGAGACCTACCCATGCATCGAGGAGATATTGTGGTCCCCACATGTCACATACTATGTTCAATACATCCCTCTTATGAAGGGGGTAAAATTAAACATAAATATTAATATTAAAACTAGCATATAAAATTTTTATATTTCATCCATATTCTTGGAATGGTATCCCATTAGAAAATCAATTTTAAACAACAACATAGTGTTTTTACTATTAATAAAAAATTGAATGTTTTCAGAAAAATAGAAAAAATTCACCTGAAGAAAATTTGGATTTTCCGAATCAAAAATTGAAGAACATTTTGAAAAATAATATTTTTAAAATTTGACAAGGTGTATATTACTATTCATAATGGTTATATTTATTGGTCGTGGTGTTTTAAAAGTCCATGTTGTGTATAATGAAAGCTATTGCATTATTCAAAAGGGAAACGAAATGTGGAATCTTAGGGTGTTACACTACCCATACACTACAGGATGATAAATAACAGCAAGAAACTATAATCAATACTGGGGAGATTGTAACCATTTAATCCATGTAGAAGAATAGGAGAAATAAATAATAATATGCAAATGATATAACAATTACCTATCCCAACCAGTATCACTTGATGAATTGAACATGAAATATAATATTTTAATTTAAAATTTAAATACGTAATACAAAATATGTTTCATGTGTCAAATTTCAAATCCCAAAAATAATTAATCATACGAATAACAAAGAATATGGTCCTGAATCACATCCAATTCCCTCATCCCTGATCCATCCCAACACAACCATATAATATAGGACTCTTTCACCAACATTTTCTGAAAAAAAATATGTCCATTTGAGTACCAATATGGTATCCCGATTAGGGTGTTATTGTAACTTCGTTGGCCACAACAAATGGTGTCTAAAAAAATAACTATTTAAAAATCGTGTATTCAATTGAATTAAAAATAAATTACACTAAATAAGGTGAAATGATTATAAATTAAATTAATATATATTTAACCACATAAAACCTATGGTTTCCTATGACACCTGAACCCCCAGTACCTAATTCATCCTATGCCAATGTCTTGACTATTCCCAAGGAATATCACATTTTATTATAGCACGGTAATCAGTTTCTTTTAATTTCAATTAAAACCACATCTAATTAGAACCATAGTGAAATTGAAATTTTTGGCCATGGAACGCCATGTCGAACACCACATGGTTATTTGGATATTCTATCCTAATACGTACAACCAATGTAACATTGGAATTTGTAGCCTCGATACCGAACCCACATATTCTATCATATATGGGTATTTGATGCCTCAGTTATTATCCCAAACCTCAATGCCACATGTGAGTCTTTGGCACATCAGTAATTGTCCCAAACTCTTTTGTCACATATGGGAATTTAAATCCTCAATCCGTGTTTAACACTCGTATAACGACCAATCAATCAAAAACCACATATATCAAAAATATAACAAAAATCAATGTTAATCAACATTACCACTGTCATAACATTTCACATAAATTAATATACCATTTTAAATTCTCAAGAAACACATTGTTAAATAAATTAATAACATGGAGTAATATTTTCAATTCAACATTAAACTAATGTTTAATTTTCAATTGATATAAACCATTAACCCATTAATTCCATGTCAACTATATCATAATTCCCATTTCCGATTATGTTTTTATCACCTTAATTTTCTAATTAAAAATATACAAATTTCCCAAAAATTCTTCAATACCAACATACCTCTATTTAATTTTACAATTTACTAATATTATTCCAACAATTTAATATACACAATAACATAAATGAAATTGGAATTAAACACTATAGTAATTTAATATAGGACCCCTACCGAAATATCCTTTACAAATGCTCGCTAGAGGAAACCATATATTGTAGTGGAACAACCAAGACCATGATATATAATGAAATAAAGATCCAAATCCTAGATCCATTGTCGACATAATAAATATCCATTCAAAATAAATTTAGATACACTAACCAAATCATAAAATACACCATCAATGGAAATGATAATCATGGATGAGGGAGAGAAAACTATTTTGGTTGCAAATATCTTATCGGGAGTGGTGGAGATCATCTATCTAGGCTTCAATTCATCATATAAGTGGTTTGGAATGCCTTTAAATCTATTTAAAATTCTAAAAAATGATAATAAATGTGTATGGTTTATTTGGGTATAAATAGAATGATGTTAAATGGTTTGAAATTTTTGAATCTATTTTTTAGGCTTTCAATTTTTTCCAAACACCGCTTCTGCTATAGGGAATATAGTTTCCTATAACCATGTTCTTAATTATGTGATTCCACCATACGACCATACAATTACTAAAATAACGGATTTTAATTTTGTGAAAAACATGTGTCAATAGTTGACTACACCACATCCTTCCAAAAATATCCAATTTCACCCAAAACTCCCCAATGTATAACCCGAACAAGACATACTCAAAACAGGGAAAACAATTCATCCGAATGTGCTCTAGATGTTCACAGAATGTCTAGATCATTCAATCTCCTCATATAATAATAGCTCATCCTCAAGATGTATTCCAATTCATCAATATAATTCTGAGGTAAAATGGTCAGGCCAATGAGCCCTCATATCTACAACTATTTCACATGTTTCCCCGAAAACACAACCATATATCCATAATACATGAACTATCAGAATGGTATTTCCCCTCCACACATAATAACTACAATCCAACACAAGTATTAGATTCCCATAAAAGGTCGCAGAGGTATAAAGCTCAATATCATCCATATCGATAACATGATAAGGAATTTTGTGATTTGAAGAAAGTTGTGACATGTGAAAGAAATCGTTCGTGGAACAATATCTCTGTAGAAGAGCCAATTAGTAAGCCATCATCACAAATCTCTCCAAAACCATTAATGGAATTATAATCCTGGTGCCAAATTTCCCTATCTCTAAATATTATGGTGACCCAACCTTGGTGACACATGAAAGATCACAATATCACCAATTTTAAACTCAATGGTTCGTCGATGTCTATTATCATACTACTTCTCTCTACTAAAATTCATTGCCCTATGAATCTGAATCAATGAAATTCTATTTTGTGACTCAAACACGAGTCTCAGTCCCAATGACTATGACTCACTATCCTCTATCCAAAAAAAGTGGTGATCTACAATGCATTACATAAATTTCCCAATATGGTCGCATATCTAGAGTTTCATAAAGAATGTTTTTATATGAGAACTCAAATACCTCTGAGTGATTCTATCAAATCCCTCCAATGTCAAGTGAAAATTATTTTAGTATATCCCCATTAACCTATGTAGTTAAATTTTATTTACCATATTTATTTTTTTTAGAATTATGTATATATTAGGGCATGTGTACCAACACCTTCTACAACCCATGAAGGTAGTGTGATGTAAAATGGGAGTAATGGTCTGAAACAATCCTTAATGAAACCCCAAGATATTGGAATCTATCCCAAACATACATATCCCTCAATATATCAACTTATAACAACTCACGTATATGAAATAAATTAACTACATTAATTAGTATATCTAAAACCTCACAAATAGCATCATTATTTTCAGGCATTATTGGGAGACCCACCAAAAATCAATAGTAATGACATCCCACTTCTATTCTAGAATGAGAAAAAGTGGTATTAATCCATGAGGTCACTCATGCCCAGACTTCACTTATTGGCAGGTGTAGAATCTTTCCATGATCACTGTAATTTCTCCTTTCATTATTCACAACAAATTCTATCATCTTATGTCAAAGTACATTTTTGTCAATCCCAGATGCACCACACACATCGACAAATGAAACACACCCTATAGCATCTCCATCATACTCATAGGCACAAAACCCAGATTCCTACCATACATGATCCCATCCTCATCCATTTCCTAATTTGAAGGTGACTTCCCACCATCAAGGAAATTGGTAAATAACATACATTCATGAACGTTGTTCTTATTATCCCTGAACAAGTTCAAATGTCTAGACTCCACTAAAAATGAAGCAAGATTAAACTTCTCTTATCTATACAAAAGCAAAACATGAATCTCAGCCAATAAGATAATCATATTCCACTCATAAAAAGACTCCATACATGCTCGAGTCATTGTATTATTATATAAAGAATTAGAAACCTTATTTCCCCCACCAAGAATATACGCTAACTCAAAATAAAAAGATAGAATATACTAAACCCACATCCACTAACAGAGATTCAAATATCATTGGGAAATCATATACTTTCTACCCTTGTGGTCAATATACACAGTAATATTTTCAACCAATATGTAATTTCACCATCACATCAAATTATAAAACACTATATCTAATTAAAATTAATTCATAAGGTAATTCCATTCATTTGGAATCAACTTTTGTGACCCATTCACCACACCTAGGTCTCCATGCATCAAGACTAGTCTATTATTAATCCTAGAGGAACAACAAATCCCTATATATACCTCACACATCTATGGTAGAATCATTATTGGTGAATCTATAAAAATCATCTCCAACTCGATTAAAGAACACTAATATTCTCCATACCCTTAATACTGTGTCAAATAATTTATAATTTCATAATGTGGTGTTTTTATTAGGTAATGTCCTAGATGATCCTCTAATAATATCCCACCAATAACCAAAAAATGGATGGTATTGAAAACACAGTTGGGATACTCCCTAGAAAAATATATTTGAAAACTCTCTAGGTCCATTATCACACCTTCCTACAAGATGATGTGACCAATGAAGTGTAGCTGACCAATCTAAAATTGACACATAGATATTTGGGCATATAGGCGATTCTCCCACAATGTACTCTGAAAAATGTTGATCTGTTGGGAATGATTATTGTATGTCTTGGAGTACACCATGATGTCATCCGTGAACACAACCAAATGCATATCCTGGTATGAGTGGAAGATTCTATTCATCAAGTCCATACACACAGTAGGATAATTCTCCAACAAAAATGCAATCACGATGAACTCATAAAGGCTATACCTTCTTATAAAAGTAGTCCTTGGTATATTTAATAACTGAACACTCAACTTGTGATGTACCAAAATAATCTTGATATTGGAGAAAATATAAGATCCCTAAAACATGTCAAATAGATAAACATTACATGGAATATGATACATGTTCATCATAGTCATCTGGTTCAACATTTGATAATCATCACCCAAGTAATAATTCAAACAATCCTTCTTTTAAAGCAATACTATAGAACCAAAAAGGTAACCTACTCGTACATATAATCCCATATTCCTTAAAATCATCTAGTTGAGACTCGAGATCTTATATATCTATTGGTTTTATTATATATAGTGTAAAAGAAACTATATTATCTCTTTGCTAGAGATAAATTGTAAATTCCAAATATATATATGATAAAATACATATGAATTATTCTATAAATGCATCATAAAACACATCCAATATTGGTGGAGAGACATAATTCTTTACACCCACATTCCTAGGAATTAAACTAACAACCTGAGCAGTGGGATCCCCAGTTTTTGAATAATTAGCCCTACACAACCCACCCTAATATCCGACTCTCCATAATAGATGTAATTGTCATCCTTAAGATAAAATATTGTCACACACTTATGGTAAAAATGAAGTTTGGATGTGTGTGCTACTAATTGGTCCGTACAAAAAATTTTCTCAAATCCTGAAACATCAATTATGTAATGATCCCAACTAAAATGATACTCCTCAACATCAAGAGAATACCCTATGCACATAAAGTTATCTCTTGACCGAACTCCCAAAGTTGTATCGATAGTCATAACCCTAATCAAAAACTATAAAACAAGGAAAAATCCTTTAAAATATTTTACAGATACAAAAGATTGATAAAAGCTAGAAAATAATATGAAACTAGCCAGCGTAGAAGATACATGAACATTATCTCTAACAATTAATCGTCCAACCTCACTATCATCCAATGTATTCATGAAGACAATAAAAAATAACTTCACACATCACTGTAAGGTAGTCTAAGACACCTAATATGCACTACCTTTTTGATAAATTCACTATTTTCCAGTAGTAATAACACCAATAGTCATTAGACTTGGGATTTTTTCCCATACATAGGTTAGTTACTCCCATGAACGAGGTCATTTCCAAGGCTCAACTATTCCTAGAATCTGGTAAACCTTTCCCAAATATTAATACAAATGAAAATTAATAAAATTTTCTATTGATACCACTTTGTAACATCTCGACTCGGGTGGTATACAATAATACCCTGAGTTGGTGAGTCACATTAACTCATGTTATTCTCCACTTTAAATAAATTATTCCTTCTAATAGTAAGGGTTTATTATTAATCATTAGTATATTATACCCTCATTATCAATGTGGTGAAATAATGGAAATAAATAAGAAAAAAATGATATAACCTATAATGAAACCAAACCATTATCACATGATGAGAAGAACATTAAATACAATATCTAGATATAAATAATAGATATGTAATTCCACATACATTTCATGTATGACTATGAAAAAAAAAAATTAATAAATTCACTAATATCTCCCAAGAGGTTCAAGACTCACTTTTGGTTACCTCATTTGTGCTCCATCCCAACATATGGATATAGAATATGATTCTTGGCCTAATCCAATATGAAAAAAATGAAGTCTATTTGGTTAATGATCATGTAGGCCATTTATAGTATGAGTAAAACTCAGTATCCCATGACTAGTGGTGTTTAAGATAATATACAATCAATTACAATTTATATAGTTCTATAAATAATAATTTTCATCAAATAATGTTAATAGTATACATATTCAATTATTTTTTATTTAACCATATAAACCCTTAGGTTTCCTACAACACCCGACCACTCAATACATTATTTTTCCCATTTCATATTCTAAACTATTCCCATGAAATATAATATTTCACAATATAATGGTTATCATATATAATTTCAATTCAATTCTTATCACGACCAATTTGAACCACTATTTAATGAAAAAATCATGGTAATATAACATCATTTCTAACACTGTGTGGGTATTTGGATCATATTCCCTTGTTTGACACATCAATTCCACAAGGGTATTTAGAGCCTTATTCCCTTTCCCACACTTGGTATCAGTTATGGTTATTTTGAGGCTTGGTCTCTATCCCAAACCTCAATGTGACATACTAGTATTTGGTGGCTCATTCCTTATCCGAAATTCATTTATCATATTTTGGTATTTGGAGACTCAATATGTGTCCCTCACTCCTATATAAATCAATCACATATATTTCACATATATAATATATAACACATATATCACATATATCAATGTTATGCAACATTAACACCCTTATCAAATTTCACTTCAATTAATATACCATTACATTTTATCAATACAAATCATGGTTTGTTACATTAATCACATGGATTAGTATAAAAAATTCCACATTAAACCATTTTACAGTTTTAAATTCATATAACCCATTAACCCCTTAATGTTAATTCAACCATCTCAAAATACCCATTTTTAATAAATTTATAACCCCATTAATTGAGAAATTACACAATCCCAATTTCCCATAAATTCCTAAATCACAAAATTCCAATAAATAGTTAACAAATTAATTAATACAATTCCACAAATATCATATTCCTAATAACTCAAATCAATTTTCACTAGTTCAATTCATCTCATATTCTTATTACAAAAAATTAATCATTTGAATTATTCAATAAATTACTTAATCAATTACATTATTCAATTAAAGATTAAATTATTATACATTCCAATATGAATTCCACAATACATACATTAAATTGGAATTCATGAATTTGGGGATAGAATTTATACAACCTACGCAAGATCATTGATAAATTATCTCTAATTAAAAACCATAATTTATGTCCATCTACCAAGATCACGATGGAGATTTAAATATAAATCAATAACTATATTTAAGATCAAAATAATAAACATCCATCAATCTTAAAACTAAATCCATTTACAATATATGAAAAAATTACTTCAAATGATAATATAAGGACGTGAGAGATTGAATACACTATTTGAGATGAGAATATCTTATTGGGAGATGTGTAGATATTCAATATGGGCTTTGATATGTCAGAAAATGGGTTTTGTGTGCCTTGGAATTTCTCTAAAAACCTCAAAAATATTATAGGAAACATTTAAGGTTGAGTTAGGATGACATAGGCTGATATTAAAGTGGCCAATGAATATTTATTCTAATTTTATTGTTTTTAAATTTTTATATCCAGGGATTCTACTACAAGGAACATGATTTCCCCTAAATGTGTAGAAAACTATGCACCTCCTCCTAGGGGGCACATAGTAACTAGTAAAAGAGTTCTTTATTTGAAAAACAATGTGCCTTCCCTATGAATCCCTTCTATTTTGGTTTGCACAGTTTTTTTCATGGGAGAACGATTTGGGTAAATAGTGTTCCCACTATGCACTACCCCCAACTCCTTCCAAAATCCTCTAATTCACTGATAAACTCCTGACAGTATGAACCAAACAAGATATACCAAAAACATGAGAAAAGGGAACCTTTAAACAAGATCAAGATATCTCCAGAAAAGTTTGAGATCTTACAAACCCATATATATAATGTTGAAAACAATCCTTTTTAATATTTTATAAATCTAGTGAAAAATAATTGATAACTGTAAAATCATATTTTTAATATTAATTATCAATGTTTTGTAATAAATTTAATTATAATTGATGTGTATGATAAATATTTTAAGATATTTAAATCAAATTTTTAAATAGAAATACTATTTTTGTAAGTCTTATCTAGTGTTGAACTGTTTCCAGATCTTAAATAGAAAATTTTTATTAGTCATATTCTTTAGAGATAGTCTTTTTTATTTTCATTTAATTATCATTAAGAATTATATTTCACTTATAAAAATGATATATTGATTTCCAAGAATGGATTAGTTCACATTAGATTTTTTTGTGGTCATAGGGTTTATAATCCCCAAAACACATCGGTACATTGACCACAGTCAAAAGATTTGTGGATAAATT
Source organism: Viscum album (assembly GCA_963277665.1). Classification (NCBI taxonomy): domain Eukaryota; kingdom Viridiplantae; phylum Streptophyta; class Magnoliopsida; order Santalales; family Viscaceae; genus Viscum; species Viscum album. The sequence goes on along the minus strand of OY728129.1, from coordinate 682,976,162 downwards.
ACCTCAAAAATATTATCTGTTCCATAATTATTAAATTTTTTCATTAAATACACATTTTAAATAAATCATGTATGGTGGTCAATAATAAGTGAACCGTGTAATTTCATTGATTGTTCCTTTGAATGTATGAATTAAAGATGTTTTTAGTTTTATAATGCATAAAAAATACAAAAATTTACACTTTTAAAGAAACAAATTAATGATATATATGTTGTATTTAATCAATATTCTTGACTTATAAACATCCTTATATGGTGTTGAGGGAAAATAAATCACATTGATACATATAGGTTGTATTCCACACGTACCCAGGAGAGAAGTTGTGAAATTTGAATGAATGGAATTATTAAGAATAAGTGTAATATATTATCATTAATGAATAATTATATTTTAATAAACATATTTTATATTTTATTAATATTATGTATATGATTATGCTTGAGATGAAGTGATGGTAAATGTAACACAAAACATCATAGATTTTGTATTCCAAAAATATAAGAGAGAAACATTTCCATTTATCACAGGTTGTACAAGAGATAGAAAGTAGTTCTCCATAATAATAATAACAATTCAGAATATATAATATAATAATGTCACAATCATAAAATTTGAGGAATTTATTTTATTGAATTATAAGAAGAAATAATATTGAAATTGTCAGTTATGAGATATACCTTATCTATGGGAATCACCCATTACCATACACTTTTAGCTTATCAGGACTTGAAATTTGAGAATAAATGGGACTCTATGTCATATGGAAGGATATTGAGGAGTTATTTGGGTCCTTATAGGATAAACCAAACTCTTTAAAATGTGTAAGGAATGGGGGAGAGGAGGTTCCCAATTATAATTGTGAATACTGGCACACTTGTAAGTATTCATTGTTTTAAAATAATATAAAGTCACATTCATTGGAATATGGAACCAAATCAAATAATTTTATAACAGAATGTGATAAGGTTAAATATAAAATCATAAAATAACAATTACTATAATATATTATGGCCCCTTCATTTAGTTTATACCTTAATAAACTCGATATACCCTTTTCTGTAGTGACACATGTTTACCTTGGTTATTATTCATAAATTAAAAAAATTAGATGAAATAATTAAAAAATATAAAAATTTTAATTATTATAATTTATTATAGTTTAATAGTTCTAATTTGTTAATGTGTTAGAAATTAAATTCAGTATTATAATGACAAACCCTATGAATAATAGTTTTTATATTATTTTATTTTTTAGAATGAAAATGAACTTATACCAAAATAAAATTTGTTGATTATTCATATTGAAATATTTATATAAGTTAAATAAAATTGATAATTTGTTAATATAAAACAAAATCCAATATTATATATAAAATTTAACTGAATTGATATGATGAAAATAAATTATAGTTTAGAAAAAAATACTAATTTAAACAATTCAATCAAAAATAAATATTTTTGGAAAATATAAAAAACTCATTATAAAATATATTTGATAATATAATTCCAAAAATGAATTTTATTTTTATTATATTCAATTTATAAAATTATGAATTTGAATCTTATTATAAATTATACAATTTATTGGAAAACAATATTTTAATATATAAATATTCTTTTTTTGATCGAAATATTATTCATTTTATTTTATGAACCCATATTGAATATAAATCCATAAAATGATTAATTATGTATAATAAGATTGATTTAATTCTTGGATTATAGAATATTTCATATTCCCTCACCATTAATATATTTCATTCTCATAATATTATTTATTGCTCAATAAAGTGAGGGTTTTCCCATGTTGGTATTATTTATTCCCATACAAAATCCAAAATCATTTGAAAGATCCATAAAATAACAACCTAATAAGTCACCATATTTCATTGTACATACACATTATGATCCATAATCATAGCCACATTTTATTCTTAAATTTTTTTTTCTTATAATTATATTACTACATCTATGATTATATGATATGAATTGTAGATATACTTACAAAATTAATTAGAAACACATCATTTACTAGAGAAATAATAAGAGATAATAAACAAGGAAAATATCCTAAATTCAAACTTATAATAATTTAATATCGCCAGAAAAATAATGTGACCAATATTGTATTTTGTACCAAAAGGCATTACACCTTTCAATGGATAAATTTTAAGAAATACATGGTAATATTATCCAAACTAATGGAAATTCAACCAATTGTATTTATAACTAATTTTCATTCTATATACTACACTCATTTGATTCCAAATCATATTTAATTTCCATAAAATCTAATCTTCCTATCATACACACAAGAAAGGCATGTTATTGACTTCATCCCATCATGTTGGATCCTAACACAATTTTCTATATAATTTCATTATTGGTTCCATTTGTATAATTGAATAAAAATTATTTTTATAAGAGAATTAAACTATAGATAGATATAGATCCTAAAATCCATTATATTATAAATGGAATACACATAGAATATCCCTACATTTATAAGTATTCTACACCAATTTTACATGTAAAGTTGGATGAAATGATTCTCTACAATTTAATTTCATACCAAACTATAAAGGTGGTGTTATAAAAAAATATATGTATCCATGGGATCATTGTCTAATAAAATAGAGATAGTAACTCTATGTATCCAGATATACACCATAAGATAAATTATTCAAAATTTATTCAAGGACATAGTATCCCCAAATATAAGAAATCACTTAATTTTTAAATAATAAATACAAACAAAAATTTCATTATTAACCTATTATATATTTATTAATCATACCATGATGTCCTAGTATATTTTCACATAATTACTTAATGTAATTAAAAAGTTTATGGAATCCCATTTTGTAGTTTTAATTAAATTTATACTATAGTAAATTGAAATGATTCTTGTTATATCACCAATAACCTTATTAATAACATCCCACTACAAATTTTCAGGATATTCTATATATATCATAGTGTTTCCATGGTGGAAAAATAGTGATTTTAAAGATGTATTTAATAATTCCATCCTTAGTTGGGAATCACATAGAACGTCTAACCTATTTTTAATTTTGAAAAAATCTTAGTTTTTAATAGGAAACTCAAGAATTTTTCTATGTTAACAAATTATAAATTATCATTAAAACTATAAAATTCTTCATTATATTAAAAAAAATTATCAAATATTTCAGAACAATTAACTGTATCCAAATAGAATTAGTTTCTATGTACAAAATTTCAAGTCCCGCACATATTATGAAAATAAAAAAATTATTAGTAAATAATGGTCATATAATTAATGATGGATTATCTATTTGAGTTATAGAATTTGCTATAATGTTTTTCATACCACGATGAAAGTGACTTGAGAAATCATAATCATTACTCATTTTTATACATATTTTTATCGCCATGTTCAAATATTAATAACTCAAAATATTATTTAATCTTTTATAATTAGAATATAATTCACATTCCTTCATATAGAGATGATGGCTCCATATTTTTTAAGGAAATACTGCAATAACTAGCTCAATTCCATGTGTAGGATTATATTGTTATAGAGATTTCAATTAAAATATGTATACATGATAACCCAAAACATATGTACAAAGTCACAACCATGTAACTTCAATGAAATATCTCTATAAAAAACCAAGTCATCATTTTTATCTGAAATAATAAACTTGGGTAATTATTAAATCTTATTTTTATTTTAGGTAGGAATTCATCTAATTAATTTATCAAGATGAATTTTACTCTAATTAAAAGTTATATTTTTTAGTGGGATATATAGTAGAGAAATTTTTTCAATCAACCATCAGTAAGAATTTAATAATCGATTAAATCACCAAATATCAATTATTATTTTCCTTATAAACTATTCTAGAAAAATTTCATTACATGGATCAATATTCATTCCCTATTTTGAAAAAATCGAAAGGAATGATATCATTTTTATCCAAAATTATGATTTACTATAATTTACATTTACATTCATGTATTTATCATATTCAATATAATAATTAGGTATTTTTCTAGTTCTTAATAACTATTATAATGAAAAATAATATCAATGATAAAAACAACCCAATATTAATACAAATACTCATGGAACACTCTACAAATTTGATCAATAAAAATAAATAGAAAATTTACATATTGGAATAATAAATCTAGACACTCATAATTATTAAAAAATGTATAGAACATAGTCTTTAGAATGTAATTTTCTGAGGAAATCATATAGTGATAACCAGAATAGTGAAAAATCAAAAAATAATAATTCTCCCTTGATATGATTAAATGGGTCATTGATATAAGTTAATGGTGAATATTTTAATTATGGTGTTATCATGTTATCTATAATTAATTAAAACTATCAATGGACCATTGATCATTTTTTACATACAAAATATGAGAATACCACCATAAATTTCTAGAGTGGATGATACCATTTTCCTGAATTTAATATAACTATTTTTTCTTTTATGAAAACACAATTAAATCCTTTAAATTGAGAGTTTTTTATTATGGATATGTATGAGATGAAAGATAAATAATAAACTAAAACCCTTATATAGGAATAACATGTATAAAATCATCTGAAAATACATCCACTTGTTCAGTTACTAGAGGAATATCAATAATGTCAATATATCCTTAATTTTTTTTAAAAAAATCAATATAACCTTCACTTCTATCTTTTATCAATTCTCATCATCTTCATATTTAATTTGAAGTGAAAATTTAATCTTATTTAAAAATTTAACCTAATTCTGCTAAATAACTTTTGAATACCTATAATCTATCATATCATAATAATCATGAAATACAATATATAAACAAAATAGCTTCAAAATCTATAATGGGAAATATAACAAGGTATTTATGAAAAAATATTCTACAAATTATAATAGAATTATTTCATTAAAATTTTTAAATCTTTTATCCAACCACTACAAGTTTATAATTAGATTTATAACATTATTTATTTATTTTTTCTTTCTATTTTACATAAAAATTTAAAAGAATAAAAATAATATTGATATAACATGTCATACAATTTGATTACCTGCTTCCCTAGGCCACTAATAGATGTCTAACACAAGGTCACTTATATACCTTAGGTCCCCCTTGTACTATTGAGGTTTCCAACTATTAGTATGGTTCAAATTTGTAAATAACACAACCATAATATCTTAGAGTTCGGGGTTACATTATTACTTTGAAAAAAGAAACAACTGATACCATATCCAATAACAAAATAGTTTATTAGCCTTAGTAATCTATATACATACTCAAAATTGGCATTAAAATTGAAAATATATATAAAGAAGTGTATTCCCTGATAATTCGATTATTCTTTAATGGTTATACATTCATATCAGTCACAATAGAGACCATATTATCATGGGGAAATAATAGATAACAGA